>OY754338.1:29790735-32290735 GCA_963573305.1 Pyrrhosoma nymphula
TAAGGGGGCAAACTCTCTAGGTAATTCTGATTACGTATCTATGGAGTCAAATGACGCAATAACAAGTTAGAGATTATGGTGTGTTTGAGATATTTGAATGGATAACTTACGCGTCTCTTGCTTATCGACACTCTAATCGAGATATTTGACTCCATCAAAGATATCCCGGTGAAAAACCCCGATCAGAAAGACTGCGTGAGAGTTTTTCGAATGGATCAAATACACCAAAATCTCGAACTGTTCGTGATTGCACCACGTGATTATTTAATTACGTGATCGAAATAATCTCGAACACAACCGTTTGACATACAACCCCCTAGTAATCTTATTCTGTGTATATTGCTAGTCGACTAACAATGTTTTCGCCATGCACTCTACTTTAGGTTGGGTACATTGATTTGATAAAATATTAATATCTTATTTATTGCAAAGAATCATTGAGTTAATGGATATACCTACACTGAATCACGACTATGGTCATTACGGGGAAGATGTTCAAAAACACTAAAATATGGCGAAAAATCGTCTCGTCAATGTAATTGTAGAATAACATTGATTGTTTTCTGGGTTAATTTTAAAAATCCATGTGGTAAAGTTAGTTTTCGCCTCAGCACACAAATGCCCGTTTCTGGGGAAATATTAAATGCGACTTCAGAATCGCTGTGTTGACTGTGCGCCGTCCGATATCATACTCTCCCGAAATTTTGTTATTCGCGCGGAAAAGTTCCTCACAAAACAATGGCCAGCCTCTCTGGATGAGATCCATTACGTATACAAGCGTTCTGCTTTTTGGGATCTTTTTACAAGAAATGTATTGGATTGAATATTTTACTGTGGCTCCGAAAAATCTGAATTGTAGGGAGAACTCGAAGCAAAGTAAATTTACATAGTATTAGAGCAGTGAGGGGAATTCCGTCCCGAGTGATATACACATTTGCATCACACACTTCTACGCTTGTCAAGACTGACTTATCAAGTCTTTTATACATTTTATAACTCTGCGTCTACGTTCTCACTTCATCAAAAAAATTGTGGAGTGTGAAAATTGCGTCAACATTGTTCCCTATCATTTTTAGATTTTTTGTTGCATAAGGAGATTTTTAATAATTTTGAATCAAATCTGCCATATGCAGAAAATACAAAGGTTTTCTGAGAAACTACCCACAGACATATGTACTCATAACGTCGATGGCTTCCGGGGTAGGCAAACTCAAGAGAGCTAAACTAATGGTGTTGTTCTTAGAAAACCGACTCAGTTTCAATAATTTTCTTCTTACTGCAGTATTCTTGGGGACCCTCGTTGCTGCGATAGTCATGCATTGTTTTATTCAAGCTCTCAAGTTCTTAAGATTACTCCTCGTGTGTCACATCCAGCAAATTCTCTCATGACGTCTATTTAGATTTATGTGGTTTTATGTTTGTTTCCTTATGCAGTCATTCATTACTTGGGAAACATTATACATAAAATAACAGAAAATACATGACAAAGAACCGTGAGATATTTATAATCACATCTTATATTTTCAGTGAAACCTTTTAGAAAGTTATAAATTGAAAAAAGAAGACGCTCTTTACTCACACAACCCTTAAATGCTAAAAACATGTCACCAAATGTATGATAAGACATTCAAAAATTGATTGTAATATATCAAATACGGTTAGACGTGACTCAGAATGGAGACTCCCTGTATGCATTTCTAGACACTGATTGCTTCTAAGTCTCTCATAGAGCATATCAGATTGCCAATGCATATCTTTTCTCTCCCCAATTATTCCCTGGAAAAATTTTATGCATGTCTTAGAAAAATAATTGAGAAAAATTAACTGGAAAATCAATCCTTCAGCAGAGGAAATTTGTAATTTTATTTCGAAGATTTCAATGAAAATAGTAGGGTAGTCGGAATGATTTTATATAAATTTTTGATAAAAGGGATAGGCATTTAAATTCCCAAGTTATGTCGCGAAGTACCTATTACAACGTAGAAAATACAACTAACCCAATAATTTTGAAGGCCTAGCATATCTATCGATCTTGGTAGACACAGACAGACTTGATCGTCTCTAAAAGGTTTACATCTTAAATCTTGCGTAACTATTTACGCACACACCTAAACAATTAATATTGCATATTGGTCCACGAAGATAACCTCTGCATTGCCTTATGCTGGATTTATTAATTAATCCTGAGTTGATTTTATTATTATATTTGCACAAAACTCATAGAAAAATGTGGAAGGCCTCCTATATGCACCGGAAAGGTTAAATCCGACCAAAATATCGCAAGTGTCTTGCAAAGTATTCACATGATGAACAAATATCGCTCAATGGATAAAGTCACAGAGCTCAAGAAATGTAATAATTAAGTACGCCGACCTTGTCTAAGAAGCAAATATTCCTCACACCAAAACCGGTGGATTTAGAAATATATTTAGAAAGATATTTGAGCGATTTCCAGCAAAGATATTGCTGTATAATACACTTTGTGTCATTATTATGTTTATGTCACAAACAGCGCATTTTAAGCAAACTTCTTTACTTGACATTTCCCTATTCTACTTGGCCTATGATCAATTTTCTAAGTCAATGTCTTCACTTTTTGTCTTCCATAATTTTCCTGACAAAATTCCATTCTCGGAAATACTTTCCATTAATTTCTGCTTCAATTATTATTTCTATAATGCCGTTTTGTAGCGAAATATGGGTAATAGGTGTGTCACCTCTACTCATTTAATTTGCATTGAAATAATTTCTTTGCCACCTCTTCGTAGCATTTTTTTTACTGTTTATTATCTCCGTCCATTTAGTCATCATCATTTTTCTATACTCCAGCGTATCCATATCTTCTCATCCTCGAAGATATGCTCAATCTTAACCGGCATTTAGTGGTTTCCTCCAAATGTTTAAAAATATTAATGTGCCTTAAAAGTGCTTCCTCACTACTATGCTTACATTTTTGGATGTTACTTTCCTATAACTGTCGAGTAAAAAACGTCTCTCAGTTTAGCTGACGATCCCTAGATATTTTTAGTAACTATAGGCGATTTTCTATACAGTTTAAACAAATGTAAATGATAGTTCTGACGGAAGTCATAATACAATACGTAGTCGTGGTGTACGATTCCATGGCTTATTTTGCCAACTATCGACCCTTGACCGCTGGCTTTGGCAGTCCGGGATTGCCTGGACGCACCATCTGGCGCCCAGAACGCAAGCTGCCGCGCGGTCCCCAGCGGATGCCGTATATGGATATTAAAAGTGAAATTCGAGCCAACTTTCTGTTTCATAAATTTCAATGATTCTATTCTTAGCCATTTATTGAAACTCGTTGTCAATATTAAATCCCCATATTTTGAGAGAGACTTACTTGTGTCTAAAGTTTGGTTTTACTTTAGATGTTTTGAAACTCAACATGCAGCTCAGAGTCTTAACAGTTTTTCAGAGTATACGCAAGTATGTAATAATTTTATTCACTCAAGTGTTGGAATCATGGTAATTCAAATTCTGTGGATACTGAGCACGAATTCTCCACCTGGATTCATCTTAGTATTATTTGGGTTGAACTATACCTCAATATTGTAAAATATGTAAATAAACATAAGTCTTTTATAATGCATTTAAATTATAAAATAGAAATATTTGACATCCAATATTTGTCATTATTTTATCACCCTTGGCTTAATCCAGTTCAATGTTGTCCAATTCGTGAATCAATTGTAATTCATGAAGTTATGGATACTGTTCTTTTAATTAGAACTATTTTTTATTGGCTACATTTTTGCAGCCATAGATTTATGCTGAATAACAGAATTTCATCTGGAATTATTCCCTAGGTCTGTTTTAAGTTCTCCTGAAAGAGCTAACATCTTCCTTAAATATGTCATATATCGACCAAATTTAAGGTGTTAAGGTGCTACATTTTCAGTCATTGTTATAAATTTAGGAGTTGTAACTATAATATCTGTAACTATAACTATTTTTAATTTTACAGGACTATACGATCATGTCAAATATGGAATAAAGTGATAGTTCTACGACTTAGAGCCTAGTTAGAGCACTTGCAGTTTTTTACATGAATTATATATTTGAAATAGTCAATATTAGAAAACCTTGATGTATTTTTGAACGTATTTTAACTCACGATAGAATTTTCCGGTTTGATTTATTTCATTTCAAAACGTTTAGTTTTTACTTACTGTTATTCTGTAGGCTTAAGAAACTGCTAAGATATTTTTAATAGACTTAAGATTCTGGCTAATTTTATGCCTTCTATTTACAACAACACCTTTGTGTCCTAAGTGGAATTTTAAATTCTTTCAAGAATGTGCTAAATTGTCTTTCATTAAATAAAACAATTCCAGGTTATACTTCATGCATCGTAATATACATATTATCTAAATAACGATCACTTAATTTTCAAAGATAGATTGTCTTTAAGAAAATAGGTAACTGTTCATTTACATGAAAATGTTTCAGTCAATTTACTTTATTCTCGAAATTTCATGAAATTTATCACGTGTTAGAAATGTGGAGAATATCAACCATCATCCAAAGCGTTTTTGCTTAACTGTAGAGCTAAAGTTCATCGATAGTCAGTCACTGGTGATTAAAAATACCCATTGTGTATCTAGCCTTTTTTTCATGTACTCGTATGTCTCCTTAGCCACAGAAATTACTATCTTGCTGGGAAGTCGTCGGTGATGTTACTGATTCTTCAAATATGCTTTGTGTGAAATTTTCCTGTTTATAAATGTACTTGTATCCGTGGTTAATAACACACTAAGCAAATAGTGAGCTAGAGCAATCGTAAGACGTCATATTTGTCATAGAACATCAACATATTTTAGAAATTAAATCGAGAAAATCAGTATAGAAGCAGAAATTTAATTTACTTGATCTTATGTTTTCTATCTTTGAAATTGTAATCAGAGCAGCATGCAAGATGTGTGTAATCAGGGATTCCCCATAGACGTTGTGTGAGACTTTTAACAATATAACTAATGACGAAATCATAACTTATAAACTATATCGCTAAACTCAGGATCTAGAAAAAAATACTTAAAATATTACAGGATGTCTCACACATGGATTTTAAAATATTATCCTTTTGACCATTTGAAGTTTTATGACATATTTTCAAAATTTAGTCCCATTGAACGATTCAATTAAATCGTTTTCTTAAGACTGGTGGGATTTCATACCTCGTTGTTTTAATCTTTACGCAAGATATTACGATGCATGAAGTATAAGCTGGAATTGTTTCATTTAATGAAAGACAATTTCACACATTCTTGAAAAATTTTAGAATCCCACTTAGGACACAATCAATTTTCACATAGTTCGCTGCTACATTGGGAAGTGCTTCTCGTTTTCAACTCGAGTGAAGCCGGTCTCATCATGCCGAGTCAGCCCGCGACCCAGGCCGCCCTGGGCCGGTTAAGCTGCTACGCGCCAAACCGGGATTTGGCTGAACGGGTATCCCAGGGTGGCGCACGTAGGATCGCCGGCACCTCGGGGGGTCCATCCTGCGGAATCTCTCTGCGACAGCGCCTGAAATTTGACACAAGCTTTCGTTACTGCACTGTGCTGCTGTACAATCAACTCTTAGCCAGCTGCATTCGTGTCTTAAATAATTAAAAACTAGTCTGATAGACTTCAACATAGAATAGACATGGAGGTGTTGGTTGTCTTCAATAACCTCATTGAATTATTTTAATTAAGATCGAAAAAATTCCCGTTTATTAGTATAAAATTATAATAAATATCCTCATTGCGTGATACTTTCCGTGCTGTGTTGCTTCTTGTCAATACTTTACAATTAAGCTCAAGAAAGCAGCAAATTCAAATTTGGAAAGAGAGGTAAGCTTTTAAAATCCTGAAATGTTTAGGTGACGGTTATTTGTGAATGAATTTATAAATAAAAAGGCAGCTGAAGCATATAATTTAAGGGAATTATTGGTACAGAATAGCCAAACTTATTTGTAAGGAGTTCGCATAGCTGATTACTGAATATTAGTTTACTGTTACCACCTAGTATCATACGTCATTATAATATTGAATTTTGATCGCGTTTTGAGCATTAAACGCAATCATCTTCAAAAAAGTTAAGATGTAGGTAACTAGTTGTGTTTTCTGTGTTTTGTATATACGCCGTATTGGCATATGCATCATTTCTTACATCTTCTTACAGGTAATTGAAATTATTTCATTTCTAGTCATCTAGATTCGGTACTGAAGAGTCACTTTTAGGAGGATTGTTTTTCATATTCATTGGGTATTGTCATTTGATTTAGGAGGATATTTTACCCCAAGTAGCAAAGGGGTATAGGTATATTGATAAGTTTTTTTTAGCTATAGTAGATTTAATATATGATCCTCCTTTGAACAAAAAGTAATTCAGGGTATAGTGGTTTATGTTTTAGTCCCAAAAAAACCAGCACATCGTCAAAAACAATAGTCCTGTACTGCTAGAATGCATTGCATGGGCAGAGAGATATCTTCTGGTGGCTGCTTGAATATTTTAATTAGGTAGTTTATCATAATGAAATAGTAATTCTCCCAAAAATCCTCAATCATTAACTGCCGTTTGAGTTAAAATTGTTAATTACACTTATTTCTCATTTTTAAGGCTGAAAGATCGTTTCCACCATAAATTTCAATTTTAGATACAAGATCTAATCCCTGCCAATCTCACATTTTCAGAGCGGGCTCTTGCGATATTAACCGAACGTTTTCTAACACAACGAACTGCACTTTTGTGGGTACTATCAAGCTTTTTCAGTCTGGCTTATTCTACGTTCATGTAAAAAATACTATATTATGGATTCTGATTTTCGATTATTTTGATAACATTTTTTTCCCTCAATACTCTATACAAATCGTCTTCATATGTATTGGTTGCGTCAATTTCATAGTTTCTTGAGGCGTATCACCTGCCAAATTTTATCTTCTTTGTCCTACAAATAGGGTCCAAGTTCTACAGCCACACCATCAAGTTTCTTGTTTTAGTTCAAAAATATACTACTCTTAAAGCCTTATAACGGGAGCAGGTAGCATTATAACCCTTTTTGTGATATTATCCTAATCTTACGAACTTGCACCCCGGTTAAGTGAGTATCAGTCTTAATGTGCACCAAACCGTTGGTAATGATACCAAAAATATTTTATCTATCCGGTATATTTGTGGGCCAGGTCTATTTGGGCATTTCCAATTTCCATACTATCACGGAAAGCTAATGAACTTAATCACGCTGTATTTTCAGAGAAACTCAACTAGAAAGTGTATTCATTCAAATGATAACCTGGAAAACATTACTTACTTACTCCCAGGGCCATCTATATCTTAGGCGATATTTAGCCGCATCAACAAATCCCCTCCACCTGGATCGATCTTCTGCCTCTCTCTCTGTTGCTCCGATATTTTGCATATCCGTCCTCACTTGGTCCCACCATCTTAGACGTGGTCTTCCACTGGGTCTTCTTCCGTCAGGAATCCCATGTAGTATCTCCTTCAGCAGACATCCCTCCTCTATCCTTAGAATATGTCCAGCCTACCTGATTCTTCTTGACTTCATTTCACTTGTTATGTCTGGATGTTTATATAGATTCCTGATTTCTTTTTTGGTTTTTTTCTCCATTGTCCTTCTTCGTACATGGGCCCATAGATTTTCCGAAATATCGAGACATGGAGGCTGTCAAAGAAGGATGAGAAAAAACTAATATTTTTCGAGAATAAGATATTGCGGAAACCTGGAAAACAATGTATATTTTAAATTTTAAATTATTACATTAGTATTACATTAGCTCACATATTGTTCAGTGCATTAGTGAATACAAAATTCAAGTTTTTCCAATGGATTGGGCTAAGAAGGGAAAAGTATAAAATATTTATTTATTTATTTATTTATTTTCCATCACCACCGAAAACAGCACTCATTGGCCTTTACATCGGGGTATTAACAGTATTAACAATGGACGATCACACACAACCATGCCCTGGGAAGTGAAAAATCCTCCCCAGGCGGGATTCGAACCCGCGACCTTTGGGTTAGCAGGCGAGGACGTTTTGGACGGATTTCCATGGATATCTAATATTATAGCAAATGAGTTTGAATAAAATGAATACAGCGGAAAAAGACTGTCAGGGGTTAGATACTAGAATCTGCATTGATATTTTTTTAGTCGTTGGTCGATATAAAATTAAATTATTCATGGCTTTTTCAACCTAAGGTCAATTATTTCCATGCCAACTTCTTCTTCTTTCTGCAAGTACGAATGATATATTATTGTAGACTGTTGCCACGATCTTCTTCCTTGATATTTTCATCTCTTCCGTGGATCTTGCAGAGAGATGTTCTACACATTGGCAATCTACATGCTTGGGTATTCTTCCTCCATCCATTTTTTCTACGTGTTTTTCCATCAATTTTTATATTCCCGTATGGTTTCATTGATGTCTTGTACTCAAGAGTTCTCGCCATGCACTCGCATTTCATTTTTGTTAGTTCGAGTGCATCCAACAGCTTTTCTCAAAAAATATCAGTTCAGATGCTCGTAATTTTTACTTATTTGCTCTTGTAACAGTCCAGTTCTCACTGCCGGATATTACACTTATAATTGCGATTCGCATGTCGCATGACGAATAGTAAAGTAGTAGATCTTGCTGAATAAATGAAGATTAATTTGCTTACCCATTTCTAATTCATTGCAGTTTAATAATAATTTTCAACGTTCCATGTCCATAAAATATGTTAATATTTCTATGCCTTGATCGTTTAAACTTTTTCCTGCTATGTTGGTCTTGTGGAGATCATAAAATCCTATCCTAATAGCAATATTTTTGAATGTTTTTTAATTGCTAGCAATTACTTAATCATCTTCAAAGAGTAGCGCATTTACTTATTTAAATTTAAAAGTGATAGTTACATAAATTAAAAAGTTTTGGTGGCAAAATAAATTTTTGTCTAAGCCCTAGAAATAAAACTGTTTCCTGTTCTTTTCTTATGTTTCTCAGTGATTTTAATAATTACAGATATGTTTTCAGTTAAATATATATATTTTCTATAGCTGTTTAGTTCTTCAAATAGTCTTTAATCTATTTTGTTGTTTAGGCTGCTTTTTTCTATTCTGCAGTACATTTTATCAGCTGAGTTGTGAAAAAAGGTACCTTTATGGCTGAGTAGTCTGAGATGCCGTACGCAAGTGCGGATGAAGTTGAAGGGTTTTGTAATAGACTAGTTACCTGATTAGGTAAAAAAATACGCTTACAAGCTTTCAAAAATAGTCTCGGTTAGGATTGATCAAATTTTTAACGAAAAACGCAAACGAATAAAGGATAGACTTATTAACTACCGATGGACATAATACGGTCTCAAAACACAACGTTCGAGGAATTATTTACGTGTTTATATGAAATTTGTAGCAGTTACTTCGTAGAAATTATTAGGATTTCTTACGTAATCAGAAGAAGAAAGACCATTATTATATGATATTTATTTTATTCTATATATTTGTGAATATTTCCTCTACTTATACAAAATATGTCTACTCAACTATAGAATGTCACTTGCAATCTGCTATTATTGAGCCAAAAATGTTAATTCTGAATGATATTCAATATTAGTTTTTACTTTTGAAGAAAATATAAATGAACTTATTTATAACAAGGTATTTTCTTCGAGCGTGGGAAGAAGTCAGATACTTTGAATTTCATAATCTTTTAATCGAGTCTGAGGTGACACTTCCAAAAATGATATTGGAAGTGTCAACTCAGAACAAGGAAATAATGTAAAACAGTTATTTTGACACATTCTACAAAACGTGTCATTGACGCTTAAGTGCAAACTTCTTTATAAAGTTCGTTTCACTATCAATATGACGCCCACCAAGAAAAATGTTTTGCTGTTCAGCGTATCTCAGTTGATAGAGAATCGTAATAATGTCCTGATGTGAAGACTGCATACCTATTTCCTTTGTTTTTCAGCATGTATATCTGGATGATTTTCTGATTACCTTGGTGTAAATATCCCAAAACATCAGTCGCAGAAAGGGGTGTTGGTCGTCTATAAATGTCCCCCTTGCTGTTTGAAGTGAGACTAGCTTCATATCTCGGGTGAGTGGATCCAAGCCCTCAGCCGGCGATCGGGTAAAAATTCGCCGGCGTTCGGTCTATCCAACTCGAGGGTGCTCACTGGCGGACTCGGCCACAACCGGATTTAAGCGCACCTCGAAACTAGAGAGACGAGAAACAGCCGAAAAAAGTTGTAGACGGAAGTACAAAGGAAGGAATGGCTGAAATGAATTGGCTTCCATTTAAATTGCCATACCACTTCACGGTCGCAGTGCTTTCTAGCAAGTCTCGGTTTCACTCGAATAATTAATTAGTAATGAAGAAGTTTTTTTCATCCATACTTGAAATGATAAACTTTGTACTTCTCCAGTACAAAGTTTATCATTTACTATGGATACTAAATACTTTTACGAAGAGTAACCTGAAACTAAAAAGTATACTTTTTTCCATTAATGCTCGTTTAGACATTGTATCCGCAGGTATTAAAAAAATGCTTAATAACAACCAATTGTCGAAACTTATTTCAACTACCAACATATAATTAAATCTTAGATTCAATCAGTAAATCACCCAATTGTAAAAAGGTACAGCGTAATATCTGTACAGATAACTATATTACAATACGATCCATGCACTAAATTCTGCAAAACTTATTTAAAAAATGAGTAAAACCTTCCATAGGTTCAAAAAGAAATTACCAATTATTCGTATTTTCCTGTAGTGCATACCTATTTACGGTTACCTAACTGGGCATCATTACCTTTCTCTGATATAACTTCTTGCAGTTTTATACTGGGCCTGGACTTGATAATATAAAAATATCTGTTAAAAAGGTTTATTTTTGTTACCACCTTGAAATTCCATCATTGTTTATCGTCAATAACGAAATAGGTAGCAATTCAGATTAACCCCATCCTCTTCCGTAATGTATAGCTAATCATTCGGCCCACATAATATTTGCATTAAATGTACCTCAGATTTTTAAAAGGTGTATTGAAAGTCTTTAAAGTTAATTTTTTTGTGTAACGATGCTTTATAAAGTTTAAACTTATATACTATAAGCCGGGGTATATAATTTGTCGTCAGTCAGTTAAGTTCCTCGATTTGCAATGAATACTCATAATTAAGCTGGTAAATCTTTTACACACCCGGTGTCTTGTAGGCTGTCGGTAGGCTTGCTGTTTTTTAATCATCCATGTCAAGCATAAAGTACCATGTAATGTACAGCGATGCATATACTATTCAACAAATATTCTGGTCACACGGTATAATGCACTGATAATCTCCTCTTTAGTTCCAGAGGTCCGTTGGAGAATTGGAAAAACCTCACCAAACAAAATAATATAACGCTAAGTTCATTAACATAAATTCATTTGTCATTCCTTAAAATAAATGATGAGTGAAAGGCTCAATTTCTGCAAGATGGAATTAGAATTTATGCTGAAATTTTAGTTCTATGTCTCTTTGGACAGTCTGGAAAATACTTGAGTATGGACACTTAACTAACTAATAAATACAAAAGAATGTGCGTTAAGGCTTAACTTGTAGTACACTATGGTGATCGGCCAGTGGCAAGTGGATAGGAAGGAGAGTACTGAGCGTTTGGAAAATAAAGAACGAAAAAGAAGTCGACCCCGTGAAGGAAGATTCCTTACGTATGCGAATGCATTTACAGTAATGATTGGCGCTTCCATTTGAAGAAGACCATTAAAGTTGTAACGTAAAGCAAAGAGACTATTCTTGTTGAAAGCTATATAAATTGATTCAGCATATGATAGCTACTTATCCCCTTCGATTGGAGAATATTTATTTTGGAACTGGAAACCCTATCAAGTTGCAGAACCACTGGAATTACTACCCTGGGTTATTTCCCAACTCAGAGGGCAACCTTTTGATAACAGGGACCCAACCTTCATTTCAAAGGGCTGAGTCACGTTGATACTATTGAAAGATTATGGAAAAGAGAATAAGCAAACAATTAGAAGGGTTTATTAGTACCAGTGGTTGAAAAAGAGACTTCCCTTGGCTAAGCCGTTCGGGGGAAAGAACTTGTTCGGTAAAGTGGAATAAAAATATACATAAATACGGCTAAAATGCTATTTTCCTGTAGAAGCTATATGACTCATTATGTTGTACAAAATTAAGGATATCCTTGCTAAAAGATATATTTATTTAGTGCGGTATATACTAAATAGTGCTGCCCAAAGGAAGCTGCGGGGTATTTTGATAGAAAAATGAAGTTAGGCGCAAAACTAAAGGATTCGGATTTTTTCACTGCATGGAAATGTGGAAAGGTTACTCTAACAGCAGCAAGGTGCAGTCCATGATGAGAATTATTTTGAGTATTCAAATTAATGAGAAAGTGATTTTAGTTGAAAAGTGGCTATGATAGGGCTATTGTTAGCGTAGATAAAATAAATACAATTGCGTGTGAATGAAGAACGAAATAAAGCCACTTTTTTTACCAGCCTACGACCACTGAAATCCATCATATGTTAAATGCAAGTATAACGCTATTACACGTATAAGCGCATTCACGTATAAGAAAGAACGCGCTAAACTATACAGTGTGTATAACTACATGAACACAATTATGGAAATGCAGAAGCACTTCTGTAACAGCAAATTTCATAAAACAACCACTTTTGAAAGGGGGCAAATGAGAGAGCTTGGTATATTATTTTCTTGTTTTATTCTAGGTAGACTTTCGACTTAGTTCTGAGAAACATCCGCACATAATGACTACCTGAAATATCTTATTCAATCAAGAATAAAATTATTGAAAAATTGAGCCGTTCTAGAGGAACGTATTGATGAAGGAGCAAAAACAAATTAATAAGTGATCCTTTAGTTACTGAGTGTAAGGAGAGCATTCCAATATTTTATATATCATATACGAAACTCCCCATATAAAAACGAGTGAGCATACTCCCACTTTACGTTAAATAACCAACTATAGTAGGAGTAACCCACTAATGTAGGATTTTACGTAGCTCGATTCTCATAGAATGCGGGTTATGGGCGGGTATTGTGGCACACCTCAGCCTTGGTTCTGTCTTGAGATAAATTTAGCACTAGAAACAATTTCAAATAGGTTTATATCAGTATTGTATTCCTTTTTCCTACCCGGATGTTAATCACTATTTGATGAACCAAATCTGCCAATTTAGTGAATAGATTTAGTCACAGAAATTAAGAGAAAAATGTAGGAGGGAATTTTTGCCCGCATTGGAGCCATTTGAATGTTTTTTCTATCGCTCATCACCCATTGAATAAAACTAGCATTAACATACAATATTAATACCTCAGGAGCAGGTAATGTCATTCTATGATATTTGATGTCCATGATTTCAACACGTTAAGCTGTAAATATTCAACCTGAGCGTACTATGAGCTCATAATTTTAATGAATACTACGCTCTAGTTAAAACAGTTTATCTTATTCGCAATGTCTACAAAGTGCACGTTGAGGGATGCAAAAACTTTAAAGAAGAGGAACGAATAAGGTTAGTGAAATGGGATTATTGCCAAGTAACTTGCTTTCGAATACTGCGACATTGAAAACGACCGGAATGAGGAATGGAAACAGATGAATAAAACAAAAGTGATAATCGTGAAATATTATATAAATATGAAAATCGGATAAGGGAGTTGAATATCATAGGCATATATTTTGAAAGTTATTCATTAAGAATATATTGAGTAGAATTATTATTAGTAGGACATTAATAGGACAATTTATCCAAAGAAATGTCAAGTATAAGAATAATTTATGTGTCATATGTCATAATAATGTCAAGTATAATTTAACTCAATTCAGCTGGGGGAGACGCTTTGGCGCCCTGAATTTTATAGATAAGATCGGGATTATTGAACTTTTATTGATATACGAACTTTTTCAGTGCTTTTAGATGTCATATTTTCAAGTGACTTAAACGTCACGTTTGCCATCCACCAGAATCAGGGTATACAAGTGCTATATTACGCGATGGAGAGAAAAGATGTATCCAGAAAGCATTGCGCAAAAGAACGCACAGACTTACCGGACAACTTTAGAAGGTAAATTTTCTCCGGGAGTATTAAAAATGAAACAATGGATGAGAAGCATACTCGAAGAGAAGGATTGAAGGATTACAAATAATATGAAGGATATAAAAAATGGAATCGTGAAAAAATTGGTTGGCTGACATTATGATGGATTGAACTAATTTTCTGTTTGTTAACTACTGCACGCATATAAATTTGCAAAGAAAAAAGTAACTCTTTTGATCTCCAACATACATCGCCTTCTGCGTTGTCAGATTTGCTATCTGACATCTTTTGTCCAAAATTTCATACCCATGTTTATTTTGATTAATAATATTTATTAAATTCAGTAAAATTTCAAAATCTTATATTAGATATAAAGTCATATATATAGAAATATGCATACTCTTAAGAAAAAAAATGCTATGTGCTTGAACGTCAAGATCCCATTTAAACAGAAAAAAATGTTCGAACCTACCAGTTTTAACGACCACATCACTGTGGGGGAATCAGTGGTAAGAAGCCATTTTCAATCATTTTGTCGCCATTTTGTCGATATCAAAGCTTAACACTTGATGTTTCTCATTAGTTGTGTACCGATTACAAATGCAACCTTACAATGAGCCTTTTAATATGTAGTTAAACGACGCCACTCCCACATTCTAATTCAAAACCTAGGCATATTCATTCAATTCTTTTCCTGAATAGAAGCAGTTTCTACAGCCAACCCATAAATACTCATCATGCCGTTCTTTTAATATTTAGCACATAACAAAAGAGCTTAATTACTGACGTCAGACTTAGAAAACTGGCTCTATTTCAAGAATTTTCTCCATACCGCTTATTCCATCCTTTTTTTTCTTTGCTTTTATTATCTGTTTTTATGTATTGTTCTCATATTTCTCTGATATTACTTCGTATAAGACTTTCCAACACTTCTTGCAAGTCTTTTCCACCACATTCACCTGTGACTTTGTCGGTCTACCCTTTCCTTTTATTTCATTAAAAACTGTTTTATTACCTCATACTGTTTAGTTACTCAACTTTCATACAGTAAATTATATGTTTAAGTCTGCTCCTTTTATATTTGACCATTACCTGAGGTTACATTTACATTAACTATTACACGCTTACTTTTACCACACACACTTCTCAGATACCCAGTTCTGCCCTGGAAATGCCCAAGCAAGCAAGTATGAAGGAGTACAGTTATGTGTACGGCAGTTGTTCAGTGTATATTCTGTTTCTATTTATCCATCCATTCCATAACCATTTACCTCATGGTGAACAATGCAAGTGAAATTAAGCAGAATAGGGAATTCATTTGCCATTGGCCATCTTATTCAGTCAGCCCCAAATTTCTTTGTTCATGTTCAAATTTCTGTTAACCTTAAGATCATAAATATACAGCTCAATAGTTCTTAAGTCTTGTTTTTAAGTAAAAAGACATTTACAACTAAGTCAATATGCCTAGTAAAATACAGAATTTAAGCAAATTTTTGCGTTATAAAGTTAGGAACAGTCTTAACTAACATATGTCCGAATTTCTAGTTGATATAATAGTTATTACAAAAAATGTTATTATGGCCACCGATTTAAAAAACGATGACATTTTTCAAACAACATATGTTAAAATATCACTTACGTTTGAAGAAAAATGTAAATTAACGTAAAGGAACATAAGAATAAAGTTTCCATCAGTGTAATATTATTTCACTAAACTCGGTTGACACAAATTTTGAATTTCTTTGTATATAGATGGACTAGAATGTTTTTACGTGTATCAATGAAATTACTGCAGGTAGATATGTATTTTTCTATCTCAAAGAGACGATTACTCTACCGGTTAGAATATTTTTTTCTCTACCATAAGTAAAACTGAAATGACTCTGAAAATAAGAAAAATGCTTCCTTGCTGGTTCATTTCATAGACTCAATAAAAATATTTTTATATGAAGTATCCTGTAGAGTAGCGTGATGGAAAAATTAGTGCGGAATGGTACCAACCATTTCTTACAAAGTAATTGATAGGAAAACGTTTTAGACACGCAAAACAATGGTGAAGGATTAGGATATATGCATATCAAATCCGATTTGTCCTCCTGATACGGAAGGAAAAGAACATAGAGAAGCTTATGATTAGATAAGAAAAAAAGTGGTTGTTTAATGCAACCTGTTCTCAGATTTTGATTGTGTGGAGACATATGTAAGGTTGGGAAGCGAAATTCTGGCGTGCGAATTAACTTGTAGTTCTAGCTTGTACACATGGAATGGACGAAAACCAAATTACCAGCTGAATATTTCTGAAGAAGGATATTTTTATCGATTTTTCACAGCTCTCCACAAGTAAGGCATGATATATTAAGTAATTTGGGATGGTATACATAAACAGTGGTTTAATGACCTTACACTTTTCTCGACAACTTTTGATGTTCGCAAAATTCTGATTTTGTGGTTATGTGTAGTAGAAGTAAATGTTTGAAAGCATATTAGTTTTGAAATTTTTGCATGCTGAAACTCATCAATATGCTTCATTAATCTCATGAAAGCTTAGGGCAGCTATTATATCCGTGTCACCGTAAAAGAAAATTTAAAAAAATACGAATAAAATTTTTTCACATGCAGCAGCCTTGGAAAATGCGCGAAAACTGTTAAGTTCATAGCATTCCATACCTACTTTGAGTTTTGATACCGGGTGGTATTTTTTAAAAATAAATATGCCATGGATTTATTTATCATCACCCTCAGAACTTGCTGTATACAAGGATTGAGGGGTCCACGTTTTTTAGGTCACAAGAATAGCTGTAATTATTCCAGATATACAGGAAGACCCATGTTCTGTGATTGCACAGTAATGTGAAATTTTAAGATTTACGTGTATTTGCACGATATTCAAAATATTTTCCTAAAAATTTGGATTTGCTTTTTCACTTCATGCCTGAAACATACTGTTTCTGGTCGTAGTTAATTGTTTTTTAGTGTAGTTAAGCTCAATATATAAAGAATTCCTGGGGATGAATGGAAAAAAGTGAGAGTGAATTCTATAACGGGCCTCTTAAACGCATAATTTTAAATTCAAACCTCTCAGAATTTTCATTGAAAATGATCACTTCATTCCAAGGAGACTACGTTGTAAAACAATTCTAATAAAATGTTTGGCATATCTATATTTTTGCCAATGTTTGAATGATTAATAATTTAACATTGAATGATTCATTTTTAACACACTGCCTTACGACAATGATCCTAAATCTAATTCCAACAGACAGCTTTATTCATAGAAATCCAAATTTCTTCACACTTCAGTTAGATCGGAGAAAAACTCAATGCAGATATTAGTTTAGTAAACTGCCAATTCATTCATTTATGCGACGCAAAATCACTTTCTTTTTTTCTTGCTCTAAAGTGTGCAATTAAATTAGGTCCAATTTAGACTAGCATATGGGTGCACATACGTGCACAGCACGATATAAATCACTATGGGCAGGAGTCCCTTCATATGCAATAAGCATTGAGCTACTGAGCTGAGTTATTGTAGATGTCGCCATCTTAATACTATGATAATTCATATAACCTGTGATTCATATATTTTATGCCGTAATATTTATGGCATCCATACCCTTAGCGTAAGAATTGGTTAACATTGTGATCAATTTAAAAAGCTAATGGTTTTATATCATGCTGGATTATAATAAGCCCCAAACAACGTAATAACTGTGACTGCATTGCGATTTCCCTGACTTGAGCACTTTCTTATGATGCCGGAAATTGCAGATCCTAAAATAAATACATTGCGGGAGAATTTCACCCTTCACACCAGTCAACGCATAGATATAAAATATATTCCTCAGGGGTTCACAAGAGCTTTTGTATAGTTCAAAGTACATATTAAGTGCAAGAATCTACCTTTTGCCAAATTATGACGCATGGCATCATATGATTTTATTCTTTGTGAATCGTATTCCCTTTACATCCGTCACAACTTAAATTTTCGTCTCAAAATGCGCTGGTACTAGCAACATAATCATAAACCTATTTTTCATTCTTATATTTATTATTATCACATTTTAATAAACTGTATGTCTTGTGGTAATAAACACCACAGTTTTATGCACAAAATAAATAAGGCGTAAAAAAGAATGTATATTTTTAATAATTCCTCAGATACCCCAAATGGTTAGATAAACTAATATGTACTCTGAATGAGTGGTATACTACTGATTTTTGTAAAACAGAACAAAAACATCAATCACTGCAACGTCAGAAGCCTTAGTAATAAGCATTGCATTGATTTCCAGTTCTATAAAAACCAAGTCACCGCGATGAGAATGGAGTACGAAAGGAAAATATAAGTGAAGGAGAGACAACGTTTCAACGGACCTTCTCGGCGTACATCTGGGAGAAGCAGACTACGCAGTTCAAGAAGCGGTACCTAATCTACGGTATCAAGGTGAATGGGGAAAAATCAAAATGGCAGTGGAGAACAAAGAACAAAGTAAGTGGAGTAGGTATTAAAAGCATTTAACATTTCGAGAAGCTAAATGTAGATATTATACAAAATGGACAGATGCTTGAGTAAATGTAATTCTTCACTTACTAGTGAAGCTCCATGACATGAGATGATAAGTACAACGAAAAATAAGGTGAGATTAGCTCAAACAACGCAATCATTCGTAATAACAAAGCAACTGTCATGTTAAAAAATCGGATTACCAGTATGGAAGCGTTATCAGAAAACAGTCGTGTGGAATATCGTGTATGGCTCAGAGACATGGACCATTGGAAAGTTGAAACAGAATAGAATAGAGGCTTTCCAGATTTGGTACTGGATGGGAATGCTGAAGATAAATTCAACGGATTGGATTCGTAACAAGGGTATGCACAGAAGACTAAAAGAGGAGAAAACCATACGGAGCAGTATCATGAAGACTAGGTCTAGATTGATAGACCAAGCATTGAGACACCACGATTTTTTAAGGATCATGTATGAAGAGAGAAAAAATCGAAAATCTCCTCGAGGAAGACCGTGAGACAAATGCATGACCGTCTAAATCGGAACTTGAAACAGGAGAGATACAAGAGCATTTAGGGGGTAGATAGGGAAATGACAGAATGGTAGGTTACAATGAATCAATGTTACACGTTGGACACTCAATACATGCAACATTATACGGAATAATCCCACCATTGAGTATCTATGTGGGCGATTTTCTCTACGCAGCACTGCGTTTAAAATGCATATCTTGTATGTAACACTCGGAATACTAGCAGCAATTAAATTGACTGAAGGAGAAATTTTAGTTAATTTGTCGTCAAAGTCTACCCAGGAAATCCTTCAACTCAATTACATTAAGCCTCATAAATTTCTGTCTAAAGGCAAAATAACACCTCCAAGGAAAGTACTTAAGAAGAAACTTAGAGGCACTGAAGTTCCAGCAGCAAATATCTCCAGGTTTTAAACTATTTGAGCTTGAAATATTCAAAGAAACCACTCCTTATCTAATTTCATAGTATATTTTCCTTCTAATTTGACTACCGGCATAGAAAAATAATTATACCGGAGTGAGATATTTACTGCATATTACTTTGAATACCACCGCATTAGTGCTTCGCAGAGGGAGTCAGGCTACCGGGCATGAGAAAAGAGGTTAATAAGAAAATTAAAAATCGCAAGAAAAGCGATTATATCGTTTAAGAGAGTTCACTTAGAACTGATTAGTTCTTTTTTCTTACACTGATTAGTTTACTGCAGTCATAAGAGGTGACTAGGAAGGAAAATATTCTTGGACCAGACTCTAGGACAACCTGTTTCTCTCTCTCTCATTTTCAGGGCATATCTTCACCGTTTGCCTGATGGTCGTGCTTCCTGCATTTCACTCATTATCTCAATATTATGAATTATTGTAAGAGAATTAATAATCTTGTAAGTATAATTTTACTTTTCCTAGCACAATTCAGGACAAAACGCATCCTTCAAAGGGATTATTTCTCAACCGATTCGCCATACAACACAGCTCCTAGAGGTAAACACTATTCTCTTTTGACTTTTTGGGGTATCATAATTTTGCCAAAATACTTTTTTCGGTCTCTTATTAACATGGGCCAGCGTATCCTGCGTTAAAATAAGATGATCCAATGTTTAACGATGTGGTTAAATTATAATTACATTATCTATTTGAAATACTGTTTGTGGACACCATGCTTGGCTGTACCAAGGATTTCCTACAATAATTTCATACCTTCATGGGTTGTCTAATTATTTTTGGTACTTATTTACCCGGCCAGTCAGTTTTTTTCGGCTAAAATAATATCCAATCCCATACATTACCACTCCCAGGATAATTTTGCCTATACAGATACACAAATTCTATATTACTGCTACATTATTTTCTGCTTACTTCTTAAACATTCATTCCCTGGCGTCTATCTTATTCCAACTACAAATCGATACGGAATCTAGACTAATACTCTTCATTTCTCTTTACCATCAACAGTCTCGACACAAATGAAGACTGCTGATTATTTAACTAACCCACGGGGCAATCATTATGGCCGTTTCCATTGTATACGCAGAAGCTTTGTTTTTTACTTGCTCCTTGAAATTTGTAGCCACTATTTATCCAGGCCATTTATTACCAGCCAGCGTTTATCCTAGTGAATGTGTAAAGCAAAAATAACGTTAAATAACCAGCGTAAAAAGTAATTTCCTCTGGTAGGTGAATTCTCATCATATAATTTTACACAAGTGAATTGTCCGTGACTTTTTTATGCTGCCGTTTGGCCAAAGTCAATTTTCATTTGGAAAGGATAATTTCCTTATGTACAAATAAAAAGAATATTTTCCTTAATTAAAATTTAAATCGCTTTGTAGTAAGAAATAATGTTTTAGAAGTTAATTTGTAAGGAAATGATGAAATGTTTTTCAGACACTTGGGCAGCAACCACTCAAAAGATTTAATCTCATATAAACGTCGAAAACCTTCCTTAAAAAGGTCGTTTAGCTTCACATAATGACAAAAACAGTAAGATTTGACTTTTTTCCATTGTTCCTGCAATTAGCACTCACAAGATTGCTTGAAAATCAGTATAGTTAAGTAACTTTAGGGAGAGCAGAGCAAAGGCTAGAATAACCTTTCTATTTAACGACACTAGAACAGATTTTCTACTTGATGTCCAGTAAAGCGCATTAGATGGATTCCTGACTAGACTATCAATTTCAATATTGTTAATTTAGTTTCAGAAGTTGAAAATTTAACAATTATCAAAGCTTTATTACCATTTTTTAATGACGGCATTTATTAGCGTAACTAGAATATGTGAAATAAAAGCAAAAATGGCCATCGTTTTTCAGTGGACCTGGTTTATCCATTAGAAGAAAGTTGATAGGTCGTCGTGCATAGGAAGTTGTTTCGGCAAATAGTTATTTTGTCTCGAACGTCAACCACCATACTGCCTTTTGTTAATATATGATTTGTTTTATTGTGAAAGATCATGTAAGGACCGGGATGCTGGATATATTATGTCCTAATTTTGCGTTTCGATTTCACTGCATATTGCCGTATATATCTGGTTGCAATTTTTGGACTAATGCTGCAATTATGTTTACAAGCAGCGATGAATGTTTTGGTGATGAACTGCATTTTCTGGTGTTTTCCCGTTTCTGGTGCTATTTTGTATACAGAGTAAGGTATACGTTTTAACTGACCCATCACAACCGAGTGTTCTAATTGTAATAATTGAATTATTATTTGGTTTCAAGGTGACGTCCAGCCAAACATACAATATTGAACATAATAATCACGCTTGGTACTGCTTTTATATCCAGTGTGTACTAGTACTTAGTTTGGAGGTGTAATTTACTTAGCTTGGTGACGTATTGAGCTATCAGCTTGACATCTAGTCCTTTTCCACAGGTATTGTTCAAATCCAGAATAATTTCGTCTACTTCAAAAAACAGATACTTACTGACGCATTTAAAAGTCCTTGCTTACCTTACAGAATTTTATTATTTAATTTATATCTGAATATTCCCCATGCCACTAACCTGTAGTTTTACCAATAACTCATTTCCATTACCTTTTATACGGTTCTGCTATGATTTTATTTCAATGTTTATGCTATATATACATCGCGAAATAGGAAATTTCTATGCATCTCAACTTCTGGTGCATGATTTTGAAATCTTCAAATTGGTGATGGTGACATATTCACCATCTCCGATTTGAAGATTTGAATCACGACTGGTAATTATGACATATTAAGAACATAATACCATATTAATGGGAACTCTTATTTTGTTACAAATCCTGGCAAACTAGCATTATAAAGAAGAAATATGTTTATTTACCGTAATTTAATCATTGTATTAGTGATAGTTATCAGGCATCATATTTCAGTAAAAAAATATTATAAAGCCTCTGCACCTGTTCTATGCGAGCTGCTGTTTGTAAACAGTCTGTCGTAAGAGAACCCGATGTATCTATTTTTTTGCTGCGATAGATTTTTTTTGCTAAACAGCAAACTATGACTTCACGGCTGGTGAGGCTGAAAGCGGTGCAAGACAGGTGCCTAAGCCAATCGACCGGTTCCGGTCAAAACGTTTGCCGCCTTGCCGGTTTGGAAGCCCCTCCGACCCTAGTCTCTCACTGCGCCTCACAAATGGCCAGTGGTGAGTATATTTCATTGCTTCCCCTAGTCCTGGCATGGAAATTTCTATTGAGAAACTGTTGTCTGCACTCTCTGGAGTATTAACACCTTTGCTGACATGTAATCTGCATACCCAAATCTTACTATGCGATGTTTTTGCGGGAACTGATTATTTCGTCCTAAGTCATAAGATCATGTATGAGCGGATGTTAAGAAATGTAGATATCATCTTTGCTTACAACTTTTTGTGTTTTTTTAAACGTAGTTTTTGCTTTTTGCTTGGCGAAGTTATATCAAGTAGCGATTTTTACGCATTAGTAATATCTGTTACTCAATTATCGTAAAAAAGTATTCTGGATAGAAGAAAAATATTTCTTGACTATGCTTGGTTTTAATTTCCAAATTCTGTACCAATTCTGAGGTCACCTAGTCAACCTTTTCCTGGTTACATCGTGTGGATAACAATTTTGCAGTATGAGATGAGAATTGAAGAAGAGGTTTTTATTAAATTAATTTTTTAGTGTGCTCAATGATACTGCTTAGATATCAATGGGACCACTCTTGCTCCGGACTTTTTGCGATATTTTCGAGTCTTAATTCATCTATTCTTTTTCATAAGAATGCTTCATCGGCTCATCGCTCTCATAATTAATTATGCTTTCGGTATTGGTGAGAGACTACATGATAAAATGTTTGAGGCATCATGAACAAATACATTGCACCTCTGCTATTGTGTTCACAATTTTGTTATTGTTAGGCCAATTTCATAACTAAAATTTAATAACCCAGGAATTTATTTGGCATCAAAATTAATCGATAGCTGAAATATTATTGTAATCTATTCTTATACTTTTAAATTATCGCATATTCATATTCCGTGCTCATAAGTTGTCCTCCATAGAACTTAGAAAATAACGTAATTCACGCACTGTAATAAATGGGAAGGAAGAATCACAAAGAATCAACGAAAATAGAATACATGAGGAAAAAACGAGAAATTTATGAAAAACTAACTGTTAATCTGAAAGAGAAATTAAGTAGAAAAGAGCTGTTACAAACTATAGGGATGACGACTAATTATTGTTGATATTTCTAGCATAACCAATTAATACACACGACTCCAAGTAAATTGGCACAAATGCAGTTGCATGTGAAATTACGTAACTTCGAAATTTTTATGCTTAACGAAGCTCCTAATGTATACTCTCTTGATGTTTAAGATTCTTGCAGTATTGTAATTGTAGTGAATTTGGACCTGTATTGGATATTACTGAGCCATTTACAAGTGTAGATAGCCCTTGAATAAGATGCGAATGCGTGTCTTCATGTATCATATTTTCCCATTCACATTCACAATATATTCAAATCACGTAGAGGATAAACTGAAGTAAGAGAAAAAGGACCCCTGAGACTTCGCTAAAATGCTAAGCTTAGTTGTCTTCATCTTAAAAAAAGTCAATTTACATTTCTGATTACCCTTAGTATTTGGAGTAATTTGACTATACGTGTGTATCGACCAACTTTTGAGCTGAACTGCTACCTAATACGGACAAAATCATTGCACATATTTCCAATCATTGCATTGGTTAAAAATATTAGCATGTATTATAATTATTTTTTTGCGAATCTGGTCAAGGTAATAAGGAAGATTATTAAACATATTACGTAAACAATATTAGATATTGCGATAGAAACGTTTTGCTTGAGGTATTACAAGGTTATTTCCAAGTTTTTCTTTCAAGACTTTTAGTTCACCAAGTATTCCATTTGCAAGGTATTAATAGATAAAGAGTGTAATGCAGATTTTTTGCGAATCTAAATAGAAATCACTGTTTTATGAAGGAAATGGCGACTTGGTAACGGAATTCACCAGTTTTGAACCGGCCTTGCTATTTCAGTTATCCTGCTATCTACGTCGCCGAGTCACTTATCTCTTAATCGCACCAGAGCTCTTAATCAATTTGTTTATTGATTTTGGACTTGAAGAAATAGAATTTTGTTACTCATTTTACCATTTGACTCGAGAAGATTTTCAGCAAAGTTATGACAATTATGTAACTGCAAATTCTTACAGTAGGGATGAAATAAAGACTCCAAATAATATGAAAACTACAACAGGGATGCTTATTGTACAATGATATTAAAACGATCAAGATCACGGAACCTTAAGTAGTAATCACATAGTATCTACATTTGTTCATTACAGAATGTTCTGTGTATTGTAGTAACACCAGCAACATCGGCCGACCATCAAGGGTAAGTAGACATTGGTACTATCTATTAATTTTTGTGGCCTGGCCATTTAGTCGACGAAGTTAGATTATTAGGAACAAAAGAGGAGCAGATTATAGAAAAAGCTTCACATTTCTCTCCTCATAAAAATTGATACGTGGGAGTTAAAAATTCACTTTGCATTCAACAGAACTGTACTTTGAATTACTCTCCAAATGGCATCTAACCATGTGGCATGATTCTAAGATAAATGCATGGGAATCGAAGAAACCTATCTAACTACCATGCCATAAAGCTTCTCTTTTTTTACATTCTATAGGCTCTATTTTGTTTCGTCCTAACCAAGTGCTGCTATTTGATTTTTCCTGTATCGACATTATCGATACGTGATTCTAGACACTGTATTGGGCAGACTCTTATTTAACCTGTTTTTTACCAATTCGAAATTTTTAATGGTCGTGGATTATAGAAATAATATTTTTGATAATTTCCTAAGTTTAATACACATTTTTATTTCATCCATACGAGATCAGAGAATCCTAATTTACATCCCTACTCTACCCTTATAATGACCCTAATCAAGTCTTTAATTTATAGATCAACAAGAACGTTTTCGCAGGAAAATCAATATAGAATATTGTATCTTTTTAAATGTATTTTATTGTATTTTTATTTAAGTATTTCAATATATCTCAATCAACCATATGGAGATATATGTAGATTTTGGTATTTTTAGCGAAATCACCCGCTTGTGCCCTGAAGTGCGATAATTTCATATAAGAAAAAGTATCCCGTTATAAAAATCCACGAACAAGGGAATGGGAGAAGAAAATTACCGTGAAAATTATCATACTACGGCGAATAGCCATATAAGAGTTGAAAACGGATATAAATTTGCAATAACTTGCTTGTTCATCTCCATCGTCTCAGGCTCAACTTTGTGGAAGTTCATTATATATTAAATGAAAGGAAAACTTGCTTGTTACTCAGACGACACTTTAGGCGTTTCTTCTTATGGGATAGACGCCAAGAGAAAGAAAAACAGCAGTTACATTACATCATTTATAGATAGTAGTTCAAGATTATCGTCAACAATTCCGACAGGTTCTCCGGCACCGGTGCGTACTCAGGCCGTTATTTAGTAATTCTGAAGTGAATGATCAGACTCAAAATTCTAAGAATGAGGATGGCAACAATGAAAAGGAATGCATTAAAGGCAGAAAGTAGAAAATACCAGGAGCTAGGTAACCTTATTCTAAGCAAAATAAGAATAATAGGGATATTTTAGATAAAATGGAGCACGTGTGACAACGGGGGAAGTTAAATCGGCTTTAGAGATGCCATTGAACAAAAATTCTACAACACCTATTTACTTGATAGTTAGACACTGATATTTTGAAGAGTAAAAACAACTGAGGCTACCGAGGGAATATGGAATGTAGAAGAAGGCACAAAGACATACAGTATTAATAAGCGCAAACGACACAAATTTGGCAAAATAAGGCTATTAACCTTATTTTGCCGAATTTGTTATTTATATATTCTAATGGAGAATTTGCAGAAAGATGGGGACATGGGTGTCTCATACCTTGATAGGATAATTATGCCTGTTAGTTACAAAAATAAATTGGTCCCAGAAATTACTGGTTAAACAAGTTAGAAATGACCAATTCATACTTTTATTTTGGACTTATTGAACAATATTTTGGTGATTGATCACTAAAATAAATAAAACGTTTCTCAGGGTAACGTTGTTCTTTGGATTATACATAGCCATATACTAAAAACACTACACGAAACTATGGCAAAGAAAATGTAGGTAAAGTTAATATTCCATTGGTTATAATGAAAATTTATCTCGAATAACATTCGACTGTTTCAGGAGAGGGTTACTGCTGATTTGCTGGATCAACGAGAAGGGAGTCCGCTCGGAGGATCTTTTGAATACAGTATTGATCCCCATCCCGAATAAGGCGTAAGCATGAAGTGATGGATGGATTGAAGTGAGGAAATCAAACGCAGGTACTCGCGGTAATATTAGTAGATTTTAAATTAGACTCCAACAAAGTGTGAGTTTGGCTATTTTGACAAGTTAGGGAGGATGAACTGAGGAGAAGTAAAACTAGATTGCCCGTTGTCACCATTGATTTTAAGCTTTTTATTTTTTTCTATTTTAAGGCAATTAAAATAAAAACCTCTTCCCAATTTCTGGTCAGGCATGGTTGCCAGTAATAGGACATCTTAATTCAAGACGATGTACAGTGGGGGTTAATACGAACGAAATGTTCTCTTACTGAGTTCATATTGTAGCTCATGAGACGTGATTGTGACGTTATATTTCGTGGTTGTGTATTAGCAGTGATTTTAAAATTTGGCAACGAAATACTTTAAAAATTCAAGATGAAAAACTCTTCTTGGACTGAGATGCAAATCGTAAACATTTGGCTTAGCGGACCAATAGAGCAATACAACACCCAGGCTTTCGAATCCTCGTAGAGATTTTTGAGGCTTGCTTTGATTTCAATCCAAATCGGATCGTTTTCCTCGCAGCAACTTATAGATGATAGAGGTTTCGCGAAGTCTCTTTCTCTTTTATCTAAGCCGTTGTACTACATTTACCATAGCATTCCAGCTACCACCTTCAGGTCTTAAGTGAAGAAATTACCTGGAATGCTTCTAAAAATGAGTATAGATAGTATTTAAGATGTGGGTGTGGGACTAAATGGAGAAATATAGAAAACGAAGTAGTGATTGAAACAGAGAATTAGGAGGGGAAAGGGACAACGCAATTGCATGGAACAGGTTGGGAAGTGCAATGGGATGGTCGATCCCGTGAGTGAGAAGAGGTTCCTCGGTTAACGGCCAGGAGGAGATAGAGAAGGGGCATTATGTATAGGAAGAATAGGGTTATGTTTTCAACCTGGCGATAGTCCTGCGAGGAGTAATGTGGCTGCAATTGTGAAGTCTCGATAGAGCTTGTTTTGTTCCCAGCTGCAACACACCATTTCTAAGTAAAATGTCCTCAGCTGAGCAAACCCTTTAAAATAACCAAAATAATAAAGTAATGACGTTCAAAAACACCTGTCCCGTGATCTCATGAATTGTAACCAATATCTACTTTGAGTGCCTAATTAAGGTGACAAGTATATTGCACTAAATAAGACGTACAGAGTTCAAACAATATGTGGGGATATTTCAAAAACTAATATGCAAGGCCCAGAGTCGCAAATAAGACCATATAAGTTTATGGTGGTGCCCATATTACTCAATGTCTCCGAAAGTTAAGAACCTAGAAAGGCATACCTAGGAGCCGTGGAGGAAATGTTATGTGGATATGCTCATCGCTAAAGTTACTCATCGTTACTAACAGATTAAAAGGCCTTTGAGACAGCAGAAATGAGTGAATTAAGGAGAGCAAGATGGCGTTTGGGACTAGATAATATTAGTCATGTCGATATGAGAGCCTCAGTGGAGCTCGAAGACAACAGCTCAACTTTTCAAGTAAAATTGGATTGTCAATTGAAATAGTACCGAAGAGTGAAATAGAATTTTCCCCACTAGGTAAATGACTTGCGAGCCAACAACGGCTTAGTTGGTCTAAACAGAGACAGCGGAAATGCCTAAGCCTGAAAGGGCAGACGAAAACGACGAGTTTTGTTTATTTACCTGAATTTGTAGTCCACCCGAATAAAGTTACATAGCAAAATATTCTACTCGAAAGCTTGCCAATTTTACTCATTAAATGCTTGACTGGATAAAAAATTTGCATTTTACTTCATTATACATAAACTAATCCAACATTAATATAAAAGACACAACTAAAGGCTTTGAAGTTGACCTTATTTCTGGGATCTTAAAATCATGTTCAAGTAAAAGTTAGGAGTTACATCGGGCATAGTCATTAACTGAAGGTATATCTAATCCTTTCTAAGGGTGATAATGAGGGCTACTCAACAGAAAATGCTATTGGCTGTAAATCATGATGAAAGTTCCATAATACAAAGGTACGTGCTGCAACTCTATACTGCATTCTATTTCAACAACATGCCTTATTCCTCCTTAAGTTTGCCTGATGTTCTTACCTCAGTTTTTTTCAATATTACTTTATATTAATATCTTCTAACAGGTACTGTATTCAAGAAACTTTATGCCACAAAATGGTACTTACACACGTTACTCGGTTGTGCTTAGCAGAATTTTTACTGAGCATCTGAAAAACCTTGCAGTGCTTTTTTATTGTTAAATCTCCATTTGATCCTCCTTTTCTTTAAAATCACCACAATTTCATTGCTTTTCATTTCGTTATGAGGGTACCATCGTTAAAAATGCACTTTAGTACAAATTAATTCAACAATAAGTTATTTACTCCCTTACTTCTTACTTTCGGTTGCTAGTTTTTGTTCATTGACTTGAGTCTTCTTACATTCTTGGATAGTGATTATCCTGCTTGCTCATGTATTCCTTGTTTTTTCCTCTCTAGTGATACGACTTCTTGGATCGAAAATTCCTTCATGTGTTCAGCCATGGTTTTCCGTTTCTCACGATAAGTACGACTTTTTTATTTCTTCGTGAAATCTTTCATTTCGTCTATAGTGATGTCACGACGCATTCGTTATTTTTTCTCACACATGAATTTTGCGTTGAAGGTCGAACTGCGAACTTTGTGAATAGACTACTTCATTAATGTTACCCTGATTCTCACATATTTGCTAATAAAAAATAAAAATTGTATTGTTAGATAATAATATTTATCACTCCTTTTGTCGTGAAAATGAGCTTCACAGCGCTTAACATTCTTCAATTGTATTTTTTTAATTATATCATATGAAGACTTTATGCACTTGTTATAATATTAACTCTTCCAGTATGATAATTGAATCCCAAATTGTCCATAGTAGTCCTACATACCATGCAAAAATGTTAATCGCCATATGCATTTTTCGCCACAAAAACTAATTGCTGAATTCAGCTTATTAATGCCGAAATATGTGTTTTCTAGCAATGATCCTCCTGTAAACGGTGTAACCAGAAGTAATTTAGATTTACATTTATTCATATGGAGAAATGCAATATCATTAACCCAATTATGCTAATAGCATATGGAATTCAGTGGACGATATCATCCGTAAAACCGTATTTATAACTACTAGCACTAGTTTTCAATACATGAAATCTTGATAGCTTTCTGGTAAGTTTGACATTTCCTGCACACTTTTGATAAAAGTTATCAAAAGATGAATCCTTTTCTTGCTCTTGGTAAAATTATAACTTTGTATGATGGGTGGCTTTTCAGTTTATCAAATAATTAATGATTTTCATATAACCCTCAAATCGTCATGTTGATCTCACAGACCCCTAAAATATAGGAAACTTAATTTCTCCTTTCCCTTATACACATAGCCTTACGTTCTTCAGTGCCATTCTCATTATTTGAATGGAATATTTCTCCTTAGTGGCCAAATTATGTGTTTGTTATGAGTAGGTATTTCTATTTGATTCCTTTCTTTTCTATTGCTTTTTTATTCCGTGGCAACAAGTACAGCTAGAATAAATATCTTTAACCATTGCTGACAGTTTATTGGTCTATGGTGCAATCAGTGTTTAAACATGGGTCTTAATTCTCAAAGGTCCAGAAATAAATAAAAACGCCATGAGAAATGCCAGTATGTGGTGGCAAAAACAGAAAAATATGATTGAATATGCAACCCACTACAGGACTTGACTCCTCAGAGAGGTGGTAAAAAGTTCATTAAATCACAGATGCTACGTTGCCTAGGACATGATGAAAAAACTCAACAATATATGATAATAAAATTCCGCTAAATGAGCAAATGTTAAGAGTCAAACGGTGAGAGTAGAATGAGGGTGTAAAGGCGGACACCCACTATCGACGTCAAATTAAGAGGAAGAGGTGCTAATGATCGAAGGAAATCGTACAGAATGAGGTCTAGTCCCACCAAGGGTAATAGTGCCAAGAAGAAGAAGCATCTCCGATCCTATTCTGTGGTAAAATAATTATAAAAAACGTTATCAATTCACAGCACCCTTCCCGATGCAGAAACCATAGATGGTTAACCCATATCCATTATTCTCACGTTTGACTTATAATGCTGCAATGGCCGAGATTTTAATATTTTATCTCTACGCATATCGACTATCATTTTGTGAGTTAAGAAGATAAATTCCTAACAAAATAAATTCTATTGCTGCATATTGACCCGTCAGAAAACCTTACAGAGATGACTCCTTAGCTTACGTACATTTTGAATATTTCAATGAACATTAATTTCCCTCGGGGAATGATAAAATCTCTAAAAGACCTACATCTAGAAAATACGATACCAATATAAGGAAAATGTATCGAGATAAAATATATACGAGAACGATGCATTGTAGGGGAGTTTCACCTTCTTGCGTAAAACCGTTTTGTAATTGTCTTCACGCATCTATTAATTTGCTACAGTAAGGAAATTCTTCCACGGTATATATTCTTAATTTTATGTTAAAATAGTTTCCAATTCATATCAAACAGAAACAAAAAACATTTTATCATTGCTTTTTCATTCGAAGGCTGTATTTTATTTAAAATGTATTAGGAGCATAAAGCACTTGGCAGCTAAACCTTCATGTACAGTGTGTAATAGGACAAATAAAATCGAAAACGCGCATACTTTTCAACGTATACAGAGGCTAAGTGAAAAAGCGAGCATATATCTCAAGCAGTATATGTCTCTTTATTTAAATCATCCTATTGTAACTTTTGCACAGCAAATATGTATTTTCTGTATTTCTAATCTGAGTCAATGAATATCTACTGCTCGCAAAACTACAACAAGTAGCACTTCACTTATATTCGTGTTCAAACTCCTGCATTTACTTTCCGTGAAGATTATCATTACTCTCTCGGAATAGCGACAAATACTCAAGTACTTATGTAGAATCACCCTTTTTCCAGTGTTTTTATAAAATACCGTTGCAATTGTCTTCCGCACTATATAAAACATCTAATTGTTGCAGATTTATTATGTTTTTACTTAGTTTTATAAATTTTTATAAAAAATACTGCAAGCTACTTTGTAACTTTTTATTCATTTTTAAAGTTATATCTAAAACAATATCTGAGCAAAAATTTTTTCGGAATCGGTGGAAATGGGCTGTGGTCGGTAATAAAGGGCTGTAAGGTTGAGAAAGCTTTCGAAGGCTGTGGAATATTTTGATAATATTATGCATTTCAATAAATCTCTAGAGATCATTAAGTACAGTAGCCTATTCTACTTTCCTGTAGCCCTATTATATTAATTAGATTTTAGGAATTCGTATTTTACATAACCAATCAGCGATGTAATGGAGGAACATCTATCTATAGGAGGTCAAATGAGACAAGCTTTAAGAAATTAGGGTGTAGGATAAGGACTACCAAAAAACCTAACAATAAGCTCATAAGAATACTAGAATGAAAAAAGAGACTCCTGTTGTTATTTCTGGATGTAATAAGTAATAATATTAAAAAGAATGGAGCAAAACATCGATTCACGAGATTTTCAGCATCAGCTGATAGTTTCATTATTCCCTTTTTCCCGCATTTAATATTTATAGAAGTGTTATTTAGAAAAGTAGGTGATTAATGCTTTGAAATCATGATAAATGCTTTCTCAAATATGACGGGAACAGAAAAGTAGAGAAGCACTTACATGCCAGTATAAACATAAAAATGAAAAATGGATTCTGAAGGGCAAGGGATGGTAAAAATTGATGTCTGAGGAAAGATTGAAGAATGGAAGAATTTTCCTTGTGTGCTTCCTAAGAATGGGCAAATAATCATGTGAGAAATTGGAGATCAGGATCACGTGCTGGCTAGAACAGACTTTTCACTTGGAAAGCCAGGGTTCAAAATCCAGATAGAATGGAGATTTTTCTGTGATTACCCAACGTATTTTACGTGGGTGCTATGCGTGTAACTCTTCAAGTTCCATACTACGCCCGTTATAAGAGAAGTTACACCGCGGTTTTCTTGGCGCATTCAATTAAAAATAAGTAAATTCCGACGCCGAGTTTCTCTCCACCATACCTCAGTTGCGCAAATGGTTGTAGCTATCGTTCGCCTGACAGACTAAAATTAACAGCCTCGGTGATGTTTAGTCTGAAAATATAAATGGCCTGCGTAGCGTAATGTGTTCTGTGGATTTGAAAATAAGTTTGTCAGTGCAAAAGTATTACGGTATTGTGTTTTCGGGTGTTTTCATCGAGATGTGACGTAATGTGCTCGCCATAGCATCATAATCTCGAGTTTTTCTAAACATGATCTACGGCCAGACTCATCATTATTTGCTCAATCTTCGCTCACCTCAATTTTTTCTTTTTTTTAAATATATTTTATTTAAGTATTCACACTAAAAGTTCGAACGGTGAACACCAACTACCACTTGGATGTATTGAATCGATTATAGGTAAGTATTCTTTGGGCTCAACCCGAGTACCGGAAGCTACGGACATTGTTGTCTTTGCCGTATTACAGTGCTGCAGCGCTCAAAATCAAAAGTGTACGCGATTTCTCAACCAAAACTGTATATCGTAGCACTTGATCACCCCCATATTCTCCTGATTAGCCGTTGGAAAGCCATTTCGACCCGATTTCAAAAATATATTAGAAGTTTTAACCGGCCTTTTGTAGCCTACTCGGAAATAGGTATTGGTCGTTTTAGGGCTTTCGAAAGCTTTAATACCACTCACAGCAATGTATCGACTCATAAGGTGTTTATTTTGCATTAAATTTACTGTAAATTGAAAATAAATAACGTCTTGCGTCTTCGTTTCAAATCGGTCTCCTTTTCCGTTGGACAAATGCTGTAGATCCGTGTGGTTATACCCTCAAGATACATACATAATTTGTCTTCCCTTGCACAAATTTACTAACCCAGGTTGTTGTTTTTATGTCATGTTGTATAACTTTCTTTATTTATCCAACTGTGTTTCCAAGTTTAGTCGTTAGAAATTCTATCCATTGGCAATATAATTAATATTGCGTTGTTCCTATTATGATTATGCCCCTCTAATTTTCTACAGAAATTATTTTATGCACACAGTGAGGGCCAAAATGACTCAATGGCTGAACTATTTGGCAAACCATTAGCAACGTAGATAATAACTTTGTCAACACTGGCTATTACCTCAATTATTTGGCACTCATTTTCACAATTTGTCTGAGTGTTACTACATGCTGGCTCTACTTATGCATATTCAGCATTAACTACACCTTTTCCCATTCTTAGTCATTCTAAATTAATTACTTTCATTCATTTTTCATCAAATTCCATTTCATATCAACCATTCCATATCATCCATGGATTTAAACAACGTTCATGTGTGGAGCCAAGAGTGGGGACTCGAACTTAATCTGAGCAAATGCACGGCGGTACATTTCTTGCGGAAGTCGTCCAACTATTCCCATGTATATGCTGTGGATGGTGTTAACATAAAGGCGACAGATGAAGTGAAGTATCTAGGAGTTACGATAACTTCGGACCTATCGTGGGGAGCACATATAAGAAATATTTGTGGCAGAGCTCTGAAGAAGCTAGGATTCGTCAAGCGTATTGTGGGAAGATTTTCGGATGAAAAAGTAAAAGAGAGGTGCTACTTCGCACTCGTCCGGCCACACCTTGAATATGCAGCGAGCATATGGGATCCGGTGCAGAAAGACTTAGTCCGGGAACTTAATAAAATACAAAGGAAAGCTGCGCGATTCGTCAAAAACAGCTACGGGCGTACTGACAGCGTTACACAGATGTTAAACGAATTAGGCTGGGAGCCGCTAGAGACTCGGAGGCTGCGCGCTAGGCTTAGATTGCTTGAACAATTGAGAATAGATATCTTTCAGAGCGACACGGAGAACATCATATTAGAACCCCACTATATTTCCAGGTCCGACAGAAACGATAAATTAAGAGAGATATTTTGCCGAACGGATAGGTATGGGAATTCGTTTTTCCCCCGAACAATAAGGGACTTCAATAAATGCTAGGCGTAATTTCATTAGAGCGTTTCCTTTTTATCTTTAAGCGGCTGGTGTCCTAACACCCCCCGCCACACGCCTATTGAGGCGGCTTGCGGGGTAATATGTAGATGTAGATGTAGATGTAGATATCATGTGGTGAAGACAATTGCCTATTTCCACATAATCTGAAGATGCTGTAAAAAGCGAAACCGGTCGTAATAAATCCTATAAGAGTGGAAGAAGCTCAATCTTTTAAGTGCAATCATTACCACATATACCTTTTTTCATCTCTTTATAAACTTCATAGCAGTTGTTTAGCTGGAATATCTTAATATATATGTTGTCTATCTTTCCAAGGTGACAATTTCCAATTCGCAATAACGGTGTACGAAAATGAGGAACAAATTATACGTTTTTAAGCCTAAAAAATAAAGGAAGTAAGAAAAATAAATTAACTTCTTAGCATAAATTGGAACCTGCATTGAATTTTCTATTTCCTCTCTTTTCTCACTCAAATTCCACTATTTGCGATTTCGTAGGAACACTCATTCATATTCATATTTTTAAAAATAAAGTCTGTAAGCTATAAAATTGATTCCTCCATTGATTTATTTTCGGCATTTACCCTCTTCTTTAGCAATGGCACGAGTTTCTACGGGAGATATTTAAAAAATGACCTGAATTTCAGGACATTTTGGAATATTTTGTACAAGTTCTCAACATTTCTAATTGAAAATAAAATTTGATGAAAAATATAAGAGTTCATTCCATTTTTTTCTTGTGGCATTTCTGTTGAGTTCACGCGATAATATTTATTATTTGTTTTTGCAAGAGAAATAAAGCCTGCAAGCAAGAAATGAACTTAACATACGTTTTTTATAGAAGTTATAAGTGTCGATACTACATATACTATAGGTATGCAAAGAATAACCTTTGGTCTGCGGAATGGTAAGTTTAGTAATGTACAAAGTTTGAAAGTTTTTTTACAAGCGTTGAATAAAACATTTCATTAAAACGTTGCATTTTAGGCTTATATTTTAGTAATTTTTTAAATATTCGATTATAATTCCTCCTTCATTAATCCTAAGAATATGCTGCATGCATTCCATCCTCGGTGTTTCTTGCAAGGAGTAATGTTTAAAAATTTTTCGAGCTACATATCGATTTTTGATCATATTAAACTACCTTGCATGACTCTACTGAGCTAATTAGCTAATACTTTATTACAGTATAAGTTAATACTTTAGTATATGGTAGCAGCAGTTAAAAAACATTTGTCACGCATAGCTCAACCGTTTACTGACAAAATTATGTTGATCTACTGACATTGTGAATGCTGCTATTGATTTGAAAACTTTTTTTCCAAATACCGGGAGCGAATATTTTTCAGCAGCTTAGTTTCATCGCCTATTAAGTGTTTTTCGACTACCTACGTAGATTTTTATTATAACTCACAGTTTAGGGTAGCATGCTAGGGCATAAGCTTCTTATATACTCTGATTACTTGCTAAGACCTTTGAAATTTGCAATTTAATTCTGCATTGCCTGCAAAGAAATGGAGTATATCGTATAGTAGACTCTAAAAAATTCTAAAATAGGGTTGCCATATAATGATGTCCCAAGGTGGTCTATGTCTAATTTGAAGACAGAAATAAAAAAAATTGGAACAATTTTTGTAAGAGTTAAGCTAATAATTAACAGTTATTTAATTATTCCATTGAAATTACAAATTACCAACATGTACGACGGTTCGTTCCAATACCAAACTCTTTTTAATATTGAGTGCAAATGTGGCTACTAGGCTGGTGGCTGAACTCCTTAACCCCGTAAAATATCTCCTCTGGGTCCACAGAGAAACGATGCCCAGGTCAGGTTCTATAATTGGGGTTCTTCGTAGTAAACTGCTAGTACTTCGACCAGTTGATAAACTCTGAATCACCAGTGTTAAGCTATCGAAGATGTGTGATACAATTTGACCCTATATTTTCAATTTAAGCATGTCACCATACATTTTTCGCTGAGCATTTCCCCGTGCAGTGGACAGCGGACCTAAACGGAGCCATTTTGGAACATTTTCAGCCGGGACCGATTTTCAAACCGGGGGCGAAACCGTGACAGTTCCGTGAAACTAATAACTATCTAGTATAGCAAAAAAGTGAAACTTCGTTTCGAGAGGCAATAATATATTCAAACGTATCACCTTACTTGGTAATTGAGCCTATATTTCCGAATATCCTAAACGTAGGTATTTCTTATATACATTGCGTACACAAAAATAGCTAACCCTGGCCACATGCCGAGTGGGACAGTCAACGAAAGAAACGATTGAGGTAATCTCCACCCACCGGGCTACGAAATTACATCGCCTCCGGAACGGTGAGGTCCCTAATGATACAAGGGACCGTTTTCCTCTCCTACATCTTCCTGACCACAGGACCCTGTGAACTCGCCGTTCCTTCTCCTGATTAGAAAAATGAATTCCGCTTATAAACGGCGTTATTTTGCTTGTCACGATAAGTCTGTGACTCGTTTACACAGCGTTCGTACGTGAAAAGGTTTGTAGGACCACAAGTTTTGTATGAAATTCTTATTTTCTTGAGAATTTCCGAGTACCTTTTTTCTGCGATAACATTTTAGGTGAAGGTATTATATGCAGTATTTTTTAGGAACTACTCAGTCGTTGACCAAAAGACAGGTTTAATATTTGAGAGGATAGAGCTGAAGCCGTCGTGCGTGCAACGAAGCGTGAAATCAGGCTTTCAGCTTAGAGCAGCCCGTTGCTTTCTCCGAACAAGCTGCTGTACTTCTCCCTCGGAAATTTTTATGGTCAAGCCAAGGGTATCGAAAAAAAACCGGAATAGTGTAGCGGAACTTTAAGCTTGCTAATGCAGAGTTTGATAAAGAAATACAGATAATTATCGTTTTTCTAATATTCCTCAAGGATTTATTAATATTAAAATAACCCCTTCCAAGGTTATTCCAACCGGATATCTTACACTTATGATTACGTTTTTTCCAATAATCAAAGCAGTTCTGCAAACGTAACTATCGATTTTTTTGCGGAAATTCCAGGTGTTCTCTTCGAATTGTTTCAAGCAAACGGCGTTGGTCCTCCAGTTAATTAATTACCATGGTAATCCTTACTAACCTAAAACATGGTTGCAAAAAAATTATCGCATACTATGCTTTTGAAATCATAGAAAACCATGAGCAGGAACGTCTTACTTCATATTATATATACTTAAGGGAAGAAAAGGAAACATGCTGAAGTATTAACATTTTTATTGAAGTATGAGATCATCTCCCTGCTTTTTTGCCTCCACGCCATTAGAAAATCCTCTATATGTTACTCTCAAGTCTCAACACTCATTCATCCAACTTAGCATTGGCCAACACTGTCTCATATCATCGCATGGTTGTAGAATTAGGAACTAATGACCGAGGAATGATATACTATGCTTGAACCTTAGACAGTAAAATTGTGTTGCTTTCCAGCGCGAGAACGGCAGATATTTAAGCTGTGTTGAATAGCAATGAACTTTTCCTAGCTAAGTATACACGTGATAGAGTATAGTCACGCTGAATTGGGAGTTGGCATCGTCATTCTAGTCAAAGAAAAATATTAGAACTCGAGATGTTACTAGTAGAGTGCCTTCCGCAGACGGGTCGCTACCTATCCCAAGAAAAATTTAGTTGCCGTTAAACATGGGAAGGAGTACCCGTTGAAGTCCAACGGAAAGATGAAAAAATAAAAATAGCTGAATATTATTAATAGAATAATTTCCATGCGATATGAATAATTCATGTAATTTGAAGCATTCATTTGGCACACATGGCTTGAGATGAAACATACCCCTACTAAATTCTCGCCATGACTATCATCACACTGATCATTTGACCAAGGGCACCGAAGCCGGTAAGAGCTCCGACCTAAGTTTGTATTTCTCAAGCCTATACTGCGATCGCCAGGGACATTTAAAGTTGAACTCTTGAGTGGGTGAAAAGTGGACTGGTAACTTTTGAGCCATAAGCGAATCACGTCGGAATATGGTATGAAAAAGTGAAAACTGTTTTTTTTAAAGCCATTCGATAATGAAACCTTCAACCGTATACCTTTTGTGCTAGAAATAAAAAAAATCAAATATGTCTGCGCCAAATGCTTTTTTTATGGAGCTAAAGGTTAAATAGTATAGCACCCTCGAGTTAAGGATGAAAATTAGGAGATGACGGTAACTATCTATTCCATAGATGAGGAGAGAATAGTCTAAAGAAGAAGTATCAGAGTACCTAAGGATATCCCGGATAATAAGGTAAGGAAATTTCAGTGCTACCGAATCCAGAGTTACAATTCTGAGAAGTTTAAATGGAGAAAACGGTTTGCTTGAATATGTATTACATAAACTACACCCTCTTTTCTTGTTACTCGCTAGCCTGGCAAAATTATTTGAGATCAAATTGAGCAACGTACATTTCTTTGAAATTCTGTTAGGTATCACAGACATTTTTGCAATACGCGTTGTAAAACGCTATCAAGTGTTTGTAGATTCCCTTTGTAGATTGTAGTTGTTAATATATTGCGCAATCGACTGTTATTTTGGAGAAAAATGTAATTATACTTTGATTTATTTTCTTGTATAAAAAAAATTATCAATTCTCCGTTACTGTAGCAAAATATGTGTCATGTTGAAGGTAATAAATTGTGCTGTAATATCCGTGCTTCTACATTGATCCGTACCAAGTGCATCCATGGAAACTCGTCCATGCTAAGTTGAAGCTATATTCATCATGATATTTTTCTCTTTTTCTTCTGCAATTTTTCTGCACTCTTTATGTAACTGTACTCTCAATATATATTTTATCGCTGACTTACCTATGCCTGCCCATGACCGATAATACCAAATATACTGCTGGATCACTCATTATCTCCCTTTTCACTAACTACAATTCTTTAAACATTCCTCATTTGACATAGATCCTCTATGAATTATCAGTATTCAATCGGTAATTCTTCTGCTATCAGTGGTTGAAGCAGACCACTGCGTCCAAAATGATCATAATGCTTTGTATATTTGCTAAGGAAGTTCTTGCGTAAGCATGCTGGACCAAACACATGATTTTCATGCTATGAAAAACTAAAAGAAAGCTACGTGTCTTGTTAAAAGTTGTAGTGAGAATATAAAAAATGTAGCTAGGTTATTTGAAGAAGAATTGTATGTTAACTAGCTAGTTCCTTGCATTCTACTTGCAAAGCCTAGGTAATTAGAAAAAATAATATCAAGGGTGGTTGGCCAGATTATTCTTATCAATAACCAATATTAATCTTAGGTTCCCTTTATTCCATTCTAAATTTTTAGCTGAGAATTTTTATTCATTATTCATTAATGCTCACATAATCAGCTGGACAGTGATATTGCAAAATGCACCTGATTATTCGTCTATTCTTTCTCTTAATCCCCACCAAAATAAAAAAACGAGAAAACATCACCACAATATATATCTTACTCTTCGATCATTATTTCCTTTTCCTCCATTTTAATATTCAAAGCCAGTACCACTCGCCCTTGCAGAACATGTAGGGTAGTGCGTAAATGCAAGTTGAAACCGATGCTCTTCTGAACAGTCATCCAAATGTTGCATTGTCCACCATCTACGTTGTATTACCTTTTCATAAAATGTACTCGATAGAGTTGTTTTTGTCACCTGTGTATTATCTCTGAATGAATCTCTTGTTTCTCATGTTAGCTAATGATACAAAAAATAACACCTAACAAATGGATTAAACATTTAACTCGCTAAAAATACATTAAAGATTCACCGCCTAGATTACCGCGGTCACATGCGTAGAAGATCTGTGTTTCTTTCTTTTCCTTTCCTGTCATAAAAAGCTTTTGCTAAGATATATTTGGTGTTGCCCTTCCGTAAACTTTTGTAACTTTCTATATTGTGAATATATGAATAACAAAACAATTTCTTTTATATTTATTGACGCATGTAATTAGTAACCACATTTTTTTGCACTCTGGTTGTGCAAAATGAGCATTTATTATATAAATTCAACAATAACATCCATTCAAAACTTCTATCCGAAAATTATCTTAACTCAGTTTTCACCATTTCACCAATATGTAAAAATATTTGCCAAGTCTTATCTGGTTGGTAGCTGAATCCGAAGTGATTTTTTGCATTCAAATGCTAAACTATTTACAATTTAATTGAGAACAATAACTGCACTTGCCTCTTTTCACACATTTATTGTGCTAAACTCTTCTGTCTAATAAACTCCTGCGTGCATTTAAATTTTATGTTCCTTCGGTTATGAAATATTTGGTCATCTACAGTTATAGCCACTGTGACTTAATTTTTATTGGCTAGTTTAATGTTCTTCAACTATTTTAATTGAATTTTATAGGCCTGCTTGCACCGCAACTATACATTAACATTTTTCAGGTAAATTTCAACTGTAAATGTAAGGCGAAGTAGAGAATGATATTTTTTTATTTAACGTTTCACATTAGATAAGTGTAGTCTGTTACCATGAAATTTTTGAATTTTAACTATATCTTTATATTTACAACGGTGACAAATATCTCGTTCAAGTTTTTCCGTAGTTTGTATTCATGTCTTTTTGGTAACTCTAGTGGTTGTTAGAAAATCTGTAGATTTATAGTTAAGGATTTACAAATTATCCATCATTGTTTTGACGTGAGTATCGTCCAATGATCGGTTTAAAACGTCAGCTTATACAGTACCGCGGCATCCAAGCTGATTTCCAACAAATATTGAATTTCACATCAGTGTTTGGTTTCGGCATTTTTCTCTGAGCGTAAAAGCGTACTGAAGCAGTCCAAAAACGGCGCCGCCATTTTGAATTTCCTCCTCCAGTATGCTTCATGACTAAAAAAATCAATAGCTAGTACCCATAATTTACCTATTGGTGCATAAAATCAAATAAATGGACGCATGACGCATTCTAAGGTATCATTTGTTCAATTTAAAATCGATCTATACCTGACAGCAGAAATAAAAATGTGAAGACTGAGATCGATACCTAATGACGTTTTAAATGCCATGTTAGTAATATTAATCTAAAAAAATAAATTATAAGGCTATAAAGAAACATTTTGAAGGATTCCTAATTGTCTTTCCATAGAATATTCCTGCAGTGCAATATACTGTGTGAATAAGGCACTTAATCTTTATGGAGGGGTTCCCACCTCTATGTCGGTGAAGTATAAGCAGCGTTGTACTTAGCACTCACAGCAATATCACTGTGGTTTCAATCACCTCAAACAGTGTACTTGAAAATGATGAATGTTTAATTGCAGAAATAGCCTAATATGATTATACAAGAGACGGGATTTGAACCAAGAGCGTGACGACGTGAATCCGTGCTTTGTTAGAGTAAATGCTTCCACGGAGTGGTCTTGAAGCTGAAGGATTTTCTTGCTTTCGTCAGCCTTGACTCATTTTTGAGGAAGACAGCTTTTCAAGAAATCCATCTCACTTCATTAGGTAATTTCCGACCATAAGTAATGAGCTGAAATCTTTTGAAATTAATATTCTAACAGTTCTCCATAGATCGCCCTGAATGAGAATTTCTCTCTCTTACATCATGTTTCCTCACTGCCACTGTGCTTCTTCTGATAAGGCCACGATAAGTATAATTACTATGAAGCATAAGGAATCTGTAATGGTCATTTTTTTGAATTTATATGGATACCGGAGCTAGCCTCGGTATTACCATTACAGAGTCACTCGCAAGTGTGCATAAGTGCGACATTCCACGCAGGATAAATATCTCACTCTGCCGGGACTCGAACCCGGATTCCTCGGTAACTCGGAGCACTCGGAAATATATATTATATAAATTGAATGATAATTCCCTTTGGAATTACGCACCTCTGTGCAATGGTGATGCTACGATCACTACGGACATACTTCCTGGATGCCAAATATATTTATACTCCAGTTAAAGTAAATTATGCACCATAAATTAGTTGATTTGTAGAAGTAGTAAGAACGTCAAATATGTTGTCCTTTTGTACTTTTAAACCACGCATTTTGCTATGAAAAAGGATATTAATTTTTTCAAATGGTGAACAGTCATAATCAGATAAGAAATATATATGTACGGAGGTATCAGATTCCTGATTGGAATTATGCATTACATCAATATTATTTTGGTACTCCAGTGAAAAAGTATAAGATTTTGTTTTGTTTTCCTATTCATTTATCGATAAGCGTTGTTGTATCAGTGATACTAAAATAGCTTTATACGTAAAATGTTGGAGCATTCTTTTTCTCGAGGGGGATATTCTTGGTTTATTATAATAACTACGTTTCATTGCCTTCAGTTCTTATTTTATGCTCGTTATTTTTAAAAATATATCCTCATTTTTTTAATTTATAAAACTTAAACGAAAAAACTGGATTTAGATTGTAACATTCCATTTTCAAATATTTTCTTAGCTTACATTTAGTCGAATAACTCAAAATTATCATTAATTTATGAAATAAAATTATCTGAATGTATACGCGCGGCTGAGATATTTTTGACACAACTTTCAGAAGTTTGCTTTTCAAATTATTGACGCACTCAATAGTGATTAACTGCAAATAGTGATAAGGATCACCAAAATCCAAGATTGTTTTGTATTCAGAATCCAATTTTCTTTGAAAGAGTTTTAGATCTACGTGAAGAATAATAGTATCTAGATTACTATTAAGACTTTGCCATTGCAAGTAATAATTACGTAATCGGTTATGTTATCGAACGCAGTCTTTGGATTATGAAAAAACCAGGAGTTGGCCTTATGTACCTATATCCCCCGTCTGGTTGAGAAGGTGGATTTAACTCCACTGTAAACATATTTTCCTTTACAGGGAAAGGAAATGAAAGGTTTCTCTCTGGTTAATAAAATATTACAACAACATAAAGTTGTTGGCATGGTTATCATTTTTAGGCTTGATAAATGAATATTCATGATGAAAATTGGGGATAAGTTGTATTTTTACCCAAATTGTATCGCTGTTTTAATGTTACATTTACTTACTGGCTTATTAAACGTGTAGAAAAAAGAGATTTAAATACTCTGGGAGCGTTATCTCATCTACCCAGCGAGCTGTCGTCGAGGTTTGTGGCAGAGGATGATAGGACACCAACCATGAAAGGAAAGAAACAGGGAAAATAATGGGTGAAGTTCAGAGGTGGATTGCGTATTAACGGTGTGTCTTATGATAGCGTCGCGATGCCTTGTATAAAATCACTTATGGTACCTTAGAGAAAAAAAAACATTCAGTACCTTCACACCCGTAATCTCTGCACCAGCGTAGATATCCTGTTATCAACATTATGCAGAAATGAACAAAAAATGGCTCGGTTCCGGCTGATCAACATAAATATTTTAAGGCTCTCTATTTTCAAGTGCAATAAATACATTAGCACGAGTTTAAATAGCCATCACAACAACTTTTATGTCTAGATTAATCAGGTGTAGTATGAATTTATCTTCAGTCAGTTGATAATTCATTTTATACCGATGCTTTTCGTCATTCATCATCATAATAGGCTATCTGCTCGCGAAGATGCCTGGCGCCACCTTTCTCTGTGTTGCTTTTTTCTCTTCATCCTCGCGTAGCCTCTTCTTCTCTGTATTTAACTCAACATCTTCCTTTTCCTTCTTCCCTTTATAGGTGTCCCCTCTAGCCCCGTCCAGCACATCCCTTTGCAAACATTCTCACCTCAAAACATGCCCAAACCAATTTCGCTTTCTCCCTTGTATAGCGTTCCACAGCTTTCCTCTTCTACTCTCTCCAAGACCTCCTCATTTCTCACCCTATGTGACCTCTTGACATTGAGCACTCTCCTTCAATTCCACATTTCTAGCGCATCTACCCTTTTCCATTCTTTGGACTGTAATATAGGACTAGTTATCTTGTCGTAATTTCTCTCACCAGAAATACGGCAGTATTATTGTTATTTCCAGCTTCTCGATATTCGAAGTTTTTAACCCGTGACAAGGAGCTCTGCCTGGTAAACGTTTTCTTACTGCTTCTCTCTCATTTCTCTTCCACTAATACTCATAGTGTGTACCAATGGCTTTTTGACGAGGTGCGTCTGACATACTTTACCTTTTCTTTCTTTGGTAGGAGAAGAACGTCTTTTATCTTATGTGATACTGCGTCTGAGGCATATGACCAGGTCATCCTCGTGCTTCAAGTTCTCTCTCTGTAGCAGCACGTTAAAATTTAATTTTGTTTTAAATCCATATACTGGGACACTGGATTTCCTCCTTAAGTAATTTACTTCTCTTTTTAGTAGCAAATTTGTTCGATTATATATAGGTTTCCTCTTACAAAAAGGGGTGAAGAGCTGCCAAGTATAGGAGAGAGCTCCAAGTTTTTCTTTGGTTAATGTCACATTACATACTTGTATTATTTACGAGTACGTCATTCCACATTGGATCAAATTGTCATAGTGCTCAAAAATGTATTCTCAAGTTCTCCCCCGAAAATTCCCATTTACTGGGCATTTATCTGTATGACTATTATCATTTCGGGAATAATTACAATTTTAGCGCATGGTTCAATGAAAAATAAAATTAGCACTCCGAGGATGAAGATCCTTGTTGATGTTGAGTGCCACGGACATCATCCTTGGTGTAGGTGTACACATGTAGGTGTAAATGTGAACTCATTGTTACATTTTAGAGCGTAGCCCAGAGATAGTGAAAATAATTGTGGGGATTTCACGAGATGATAAAATTCTACCATTTATGCCCATGAAGTCAGCACGATCCATGGCTACCACGAATTACTGTGCTGAGGAGGTCACCATTAGGCTAAGGACCAGATATTTTGGCTATAAATACTTATCATACTAGCATGGAATAAAATTCAGCCCATTTGAATAATGATGGCTACTCCATCAATGTTGTACTTGCTGTTGGAGGGGTTTAGGTTAGTGAGGTGGCCAGAGAACTGGCTTCCCATCTTTGGCCCAAGGTTCGAATTCTGGCAGGGGAGATTTTTCAGTCGGATCCCGATGTCTACTTCAGTGTCTTTTGGATGGTACTTTAACTGAAAGAAGGTGGCAGTGGGATGGGAAGTTAAGCCATTGTCCACTTGGCGCCTCTCGTTTATTTGCTATGAGGCTTGCGCCAACTATTTTTCTCCATTCTTCCTTGTCTCCTCAAACTTAAGAACCTATCCTCCAATCCCCAATGGCGCAAGTGGCCTAAGCTGGGGACCGTCTTTTCAGATGGAAAACAAATCTACTTATGGAATGTGATGACTATTGGTTGGTACGTGAGAATGTTATTATTCCGATACATAATGAGTTTAGGTGTTTTTCACAAGTGTATTGACAGTGTATTAAAATTTTTATTTCACAGACCTTATTGAAAATCTGAAAACTCAAAATGAATTACAGCCTTTGAAATTAAAGTTGGCCAAAAACTATAGTAAGAAGAAAACTTTTTAAATAACAAATACCATAATTATTGCATAAGCCTTGAAGAGTTTCCGGCGAGGCACACCTTCAAACATTGAGTTGAAACATTTTCTCCAATAATACCTTCTTTTTCCTAATTTTATTACTTTTCATTACTTTGATTGACACTCCTTAGTATATTCTGTAAAGAGCACACAAGGGACACATCCTTGCCATAGGTCCTTCGTACATCTGCACTCAGAAGAATTATTATTCCACGTTTTCCTTTACTTGGCAATACACATTTAGCCGACATACGCTGTCATCTGGTAGAAAATAATCACCAGTGACAAAACCACTGGACACGTTCACTCAAACCAAAAAACCTTCCGTTGGATTTCATATGCGTATATCCCTGCGGAAGATTTTGCATTACCTGATGGTTCCACAAACCGGCGACTCCTGTTCTACCAAATTTCCAAAATCGTGGAAAAGTCAGTTTTCTTTGGTAGTATAAATACTAATTATTTCCACTTTTATAAGACAGGTCGTAGGGTCTTTCTCTCATAGAGTATCTTCCATCCACCTAATATTTCATTTTTTTCCATCATTATAAGCTAAATGGAGGCTATATTTGCCTATAGCCGATGGATAAATCTTACATCAACAATATTTGCGATATATATATTACGAGTTTTTCAAAATATTCAAATTCTCTTTATTTTTTTACTCTAAAATGACACATATATGGATTGGCCACTTAGTACTATAATTCTACATTGAAAGCATGCGTTTTTGTATGTTTTTGCTTAACAAGTGATTCTTTTGAAGTTCATGTATTTTCATAGACATTGAGATTTTCATCAAGAATCGAGAAACGTTTTTCTGTGCTAAATTATACCATTTGCATTCATATTTCCGTCATTTTTATTGTAGATTGCAAGCTGAAAAAGATAATGAAAAAAATAGAGAGAAGTAGACTATTACAATAAGTGCCGCGTAATATACAAATGGTAGATTCAGATAGGTCCTTATGATACCGGTTAGGAACAATATTGCAAAGAAATAATTATTATTACCAGCGGTGAGAACTAATACAAGTTTATAACGTAATTGCAAAAGAAATTTTTATTCTATCAGGCAATGGCAATCTTTTGTACGTATCTAAACATGCTTATCTTAGCCTCAATATTTACGAGTCAAGCCCAATAACGATGAATAACTTCCTTTTTTTGCGTTTTTCAAACATTTTGAGTTTACAACGTTCAAGAAACCTGGATGGCTATTTTGTGTTGAACTTTGGTTGTAAGAATAAGTGAAGAAGTGGTCTTTATTACTCGAGAGTTCCCGGAAATAATTAAATGTTGATAAAATCCTGAATGCAAAAATTTGACTGATCTTTATTAAAGTTCAAATTATTTTATTATGAAACTATATCAAATGAATGATCATATTATTCCTTGAAAGGTGGCTGCGTGCAATGAATCCATTTCGATGAGGCATCGAGTGACTGTGACCTCGTCGTGAAGTAGAGTTCTTCTAATCGATCCTCCCATCAAGACCAAAGTTCTGCGTATATATCACCACGAATTAACAGGAAATTATGTATAAGGATAACTCGAAATCACCCAGGTATAATGGATTTATTTGGAGTTCAATGAGTTGACAGCTTCAGACCTTCATCCGAACAACAAACATTTTTGAATGAACCTGAAAGTACAGGAATTAAAAAAAAAAACCGGGGCGCGCTGGCCATTGCTTTTCCACGCAGCTGAATTCCAGAGGGATTTCCGAGTGTGGAATTGTTCCGGTGACCACCTCTCACCCTTCAGCTCGAATCCCTCTCCGTCGTTCTGAACGGGCTAGTTTTTTTTCCATCCCCTAGACTGCTTTCAACTTGGACTTTGCTCCCCCCATACCTTCCCTTCCTCTACACCAATTTCTCTTCTCTCCCCTAAGCGATAAAATTGGCCTAGGCCTTTTTCTCTTCCTCTTCTCCGTCCCCTACTCCCCCCCTCTTTCACCCCCACCTCTTCCCCCCCTTCACCCTCCCTTACCTCCCCTCCCCGCGCGTCGCAGTGTGGTCCATACAAATAGGCGAGCCGAAGTGCCGGAGCAAGTGCTTCGGATATCGCTCTCGGAAAAGTGCCGCCGGCCGCCGATAGGTAGCGCATGAATCTACGCCAGGTCGCAGAGTCAATAAGCTACCCCTGGGGAGGGAATAGATTATGGGCACCGCGGAAAAGGTTTTGAACGTAGTTCTCCCTCACTCTGAGAAGAGCTAAATGGGCAATAGATAAAATATATAATATATGTTACTGTAAGATATTACAAAGACTCATAACTAACATTTTTTTATGCGAAAAACCACAAGAATCTATTCGCACGAAAGGAAAGCTCCACTGACTCAGTGAATGAACACTATATTATTGGAATCACAAATATATTATGGATAAAATTGGAAGAACTCCATTTAGGGCTTAGGTGTTCTCTGAGAACTCATTTTAAATAGTTGCTATCCTATGTGGACGTTATTTTAAATGGAACGTGTATTACCGGTACCGCCGATGAAAGATACTTAAGAAAAAATCTTAGCGAAAATATGCTGCATTTCTTTATTTGTGGCAGTTTTTTTCCTGATAGTGTTTTTAAACAAATATCATATTAATTGCAATATAGATTTTCACTCATAAAAATCTTGATTTTACTGTCTCCTTCCAATGTTCCTCGGTCAACAAAAAGGTTCTAGTCAATATTAAAGCAATAAACATATTCAATGCACGAAATGAGAGAGGCAAGCTGTGAGTGATAACATTGTGACGAAAAAACTTTATGTGAAAATAGAAATCTATAAAATAGAGTTCTATATGCAAGGTTACAAATAAAAAATAACTCCTTGTCACTATTTCGGTTGAATACATTCCATCTTCACGGCTAAGGCACGATTCTTGAAGGTTAACAATGCAATTTGAAAAACATACACCATTACACACATTTTAAATAGGTAAATATTTACACCTGTTATTACCTTAAAATAAATTGAATAAAGAGCGTCAGAATCTACAAATTTTTGTACAATTTTGGCGATCGTGGATGTCAAAAATACGCAGGCATATGATTAGCAACATTTTGTGCATTATTCTCATGTCATTGCTGTAAAAAACTCTTGAGGTATATAGGTATCAAAACCATGTAAAATAACACATTTTTACAGTTGAGCATCACAGAACAATTCTTAGCGCTTGCTGTGTGACTGGGTTTTATGGATATTTGGAGACCAAATGTACATTCAATGGATAAGTATGGACCCAAAAGTGAGCGTAACACGTAAGAAATGTTACAAAAGTATCATACGTAAGTAATTCAACAGACAAATAAGTGTTTATAATAGGGTTCATAAATTAAACTGAAAGGCTGAGTAAAATGCTGGATGATCCGTCAATGGGCGTTGTAGTTTTGTTAGACCACGACTGTGTCTGGTTTATTAAGTTGCTGTGATGTTTTTTTAAGTTTAGTGTATTTATCGTTTTGCATGATATTTTTGACACTGCATTTTTGACCTTCTTGTATGGATGCCCTATGGATGGAAATAATTATATTTAAAACCCTGGCAAGAAGTAACTTCCCACTATTTTCACACCTACCCTCGATAAAACCATAAAGTTGAATCTCTGAGGGCGATATTCAAAACATCAAATTGAAAATAGGAGGAAATTTAAGGCTAGCGATGCTTAGGGTAAATGTTATAAGGTAAAATAGGAAATAGCTGGAGGAAGGGTTGCATAGTCAACTCAATTAGCTAACTTCAACGGACATGATCTCAAGAGAATAATTAATTAAGCAAAAAGGAACAATATTACATACACGTAGCACGTTTTGAAATTAAGAATGACCAAACTGATTGTGAATGTAAATATGCACAGAAAAGTGTGGATGAATGCGTAAACAAGGATAGATAACTAGATATAAAACAGCAATTTTCCCTCATTGAATGTAAATTCATTAACGGATTGGCTGCAGTCATATACAGATGTGTTAACTTTGCTGACAATCAAATGGCAACCTCTTAAAGTCAGCTATTTACATCTTCTGTTTGATGGACCACGTCATTTTACAAGGTTACTTTGTGGTGGACGAACCTGACTTTGGACTAAGGACAAATAAATATCTCAAAGTAGCCACGCATGTTCCATTTATATGTAGAAGTAGTTGAGAAAAATGTTTTCCACTAGCATGGGTCATCACATGGTCATTCCTTATTGTTTGACTCAATTTCACGGGTATGTTGTGTATTATATGTTGAAGGTAGTTCGGGTTTTCCACCGGGTCAAACTCTCCATATCTGCCGACATTTCGATGTACGTGTTGTCTATCGTCATCAGGGCGTCAGGGCATTTATATACTATAGTTTTAAAATTATTGTATTAATGATTTTCACGTTCATAAAATGATTATTCCAGTGGGCTGATTAGATTACTATGCCATGTGATAGAATCCAGTTTGACAGTTCAGTGTATTTCACGTTGACGAGAGGTACATTTTCAAATTATTTCCTAAAACCTGAGCAGTGAAACTACTTACATTGTCCGAGCCTAGTCTTAATTGAAGATTTTACTTTTTTCATTAACCTAAATCAAATTTGAGAGTGCGCTGGATAATGAGACTGCGTGACAGGGCAACCTATTTTTAAAGATCACACATAATTACTGAATATCGTATATTTTCCTCTCTCTTTCCATTTACAGGAGTTTATGGCATGTTGAATTAGTGATAGGGGAAGGAGAATATTTATGGAATTTGAAAAGTAGCTGACCAAATTATGGTAGTAGAGATTCGAATAATAAAAGTGTTTCAGCTTCTTGGTCAAATAATTAAGACGCTTTTTAAAACCTATTCGTAGAGGCTGGCGGGAGTGCTACACGGATGTCATTTATACAAGGCGCGATGTTTCACATATTAGTTTTTATTTGACACTTATACTAGTAAATAAATTTATAGACGCTCTTTGCATCCAGGCTTATATATGCCAAAATGGTGATCCGATGCAAAAAAAAGACCTTAGAATACTGCCTGCACTTTAGAGTGATGGTAAATTTGGCAAAATCATTTTATTAGGTTAAACGGTAGAAAATCTGTCCACGGACTTTATATTTAAGAAAAGAATGTTAGCCTGCGTAATAAAGATTCACAGAAATTCAAAGTCCCCTGGCTCTAAAATCCATCTTTTCCGGCTGTGTTCTTCCAATTATAGAATATTGTTCACCTATATGGTCCTCAGCTTGTCCCACAAATCTCAAAATTCTTAATAGGCCTCTTAACTTCTTCATCAGCATTGTGAAAAACCGCAACCCCTCTCTTCGTAATCTTACCAAGCATGATCTGCTCTCAAAACTTGATATCGCTCCCTTGCAACGTCGCCGCACACTTAGTGACCTCAAATTTTTCCATAGAATCATGAATGGCCGCTTCAGGTCTAACGACCTTCTATCATAGTTCTCCCTCCGGGTCCCCTCACGTAAAACAAGGAACTCTTCCCTATTTCATCTACCTCACTCCCGTTTATCAGTGACTCAGAGATCCCTTACCTACCGGCTACCTCTTACCTACTATTCCCTGAATACCCCATCTATTGACATTACATCCTCTTTTCCAACTTTCATAACCGCTATTAACAGACTTCCTATCTAAATTCCCCTTCCTATCTTCTTCCCACCAAAAAGTCACAACGGATGAGTTGTTTATGATATGATGTTTCGATAACTTATTGGTTTTTCTTTTTGTTGTTCTGTGTAAAGTCATTTAATGTTAATAATCCGATGTAAAGGTCATCTTGACTGTTTTTGGATTTATTATTAAATAAAAAAATTAAAAAAATAAATAAAAAATATGTAAAATTGCGAGGGCATCGGGAATCTAAGGTAAAACGCTAAATGGTCAAATTTAGCATACTTCCTTCGCATGCATGTCTAGTGGGAAATTCCTTTGTTATTATTATTTTTTCTACAAGTCAAATACAAAGTTTATTAAGTGCCTTTATATCACATACATGGTCCTTCTAAGCCATATGGATTGTCAGAAGGTTGCTTATTTGCGTACATTGCGGCAAGTTACAAAATAATTAAATTCACAACTTGATTACAAAGAATCGTACATGTTGTAGTAGAATTCTTGTATTTTATCATAATATTTTAAAGGCTTATTTACTGGGATATTTTTGGATTTTAAGTAAACACTTTTGTATTGTTATAATATTATCAGATAATTAACATGGTTTTTAAACATCAGTTGGCAGATCTCTCCAATCGGTGTATTTTTAATGTATTCTTTAATTATCTAATCCATTGTATATTTTTAAAGTTATTAGGCAAGCCATTAAGAATTCTTTGTACCTGAACGCTCATTCTGTTTTTTCCATAGTTATTAAAATATCTAGGTACGTAGTAATTTGTCGAATTTCTCTTTTTATGTGTTTTAGTGTTTATAACTCTTATGGATCCTTGGAAAAATAATTATTTAACACCAACACATATTTAAAAAGGTCAGTTACATTTAATATTCCTAATTTTGCATGTATAGATCTTTTGAGATCAGTGCAATCCTTTGTTCCCATGAGTAATACCTCTGAATCCTTAATCATTTAGTTTTGAGTCATTTTCTGTGGTAATTATTTTCAATATTTTTTCTGCGTTGAATGTAGAACTTCCTTATAACAATTTTCGGCATTTCCCCAGATTTTTATTCTATGACGTTATGTAGTTGTAAAGATGGACAGATAAATAAGACGTCACAGTGAATGCAATTAATTCACAAAACCAACAAACACATTTTTTCCGTTCTTACCCCGGTAAACTACTTAAATGGTTTAGTCGTTGGCTTGGTAAAATTTTGATTTTTTCGGAGACTTTGCAGTAATCCATTACATCTTGCTATTCGTCTTAATGCTTTCTTTCGAAAAGAAACATGGGTTTCTTTTGCTTATCCTGCGATGCGATTGGTCCTCACTCATATTGCTCTTGCAAAAATATTTTTAAATGAAAACTAGAAAATATAAAACATATGTATTTGCATCCTTTTGTTGAAATCGCCGTTAAAATTTTATTTAGTTTTGAAGTTAAAATTCCGTTGGATACCATTTCTTCAGGTACAATTTCGTGCGCATACTCACACGCAGTTACATCTGAAGAAATGGAATCCAACATACCAAGCCACTGCAAAAGCCCTTGCTCCAATTCGAAATATCGTTATGCCATAGAATAGAATAGAATATGTTATGGCAGATAAATACAAGAAATTAGATTAATCTAGTAATTTCTTTCATACGTGACACATAATTTGGAAACTAGTGTGTACTTGAAAACTCTACATAATAGTTGGGTGTATTTTTAAGTAGGGTCATATTCGTTCATTTGCATTTCATAAGGGTTCCATCACCAAGCTGCTGTGAGGTTAAATGCTCAAGTTGAGCTATGCGTGGTAGAAAACTAGGCAAGTGGGTATTGATTCGTTGCTAACCTTCAATATGAAGCTTGTTCTTCTTTTCTATTACTTCCTTGATTAGAAGTCCAATGTTATGTTGTTATAAGGGAAGGTAATAAGCGAAATCAAATGGATATAAACTATCCAAATGCTGGTTTTGTAGTGTTGGTGGAAACCTTTCTAATCTTACCTTCCACCTTGGCTTCAGCTACACTCCAAGTGCATTAGGCCTCCGGTGAATGGATAAAACCATAAGGTTGTATCTCCGAAGGGGAACATCGAACATCGAATTAAAAATAGAAAGGGTTAAAAGGCAGGCGATTCCGCGGGTAATTGTTATGTGATAAAATATGAAACTGGCGGAGAATGTTAATATGCAAAGATTTGGTGTGGATGAATGTATTAACCATGGGTAGATAACTAGATATAAAACAGCAACTTGCAGATCTTTGAATGTAAATTTCTTAACGGATTGGATGCAGTCACTCATAGAATGTCCAAACGACAACATGCCTGTGTTTGAACCAGGCATATTTACTATGCTCATACATAATTTCAAGTCCTTGAGTTCAGTAATTTTTGCGTGATTGAGAAACATACGCACACAACTACAGAAACAACCACATTTTTATACATTAGTGAGATAATATTTGAAGATTTATATTATTCTTTTCCATAGTATCCTTTCCCATACGTGACGTTCTGTTATTTGCCTTTAAATTCGAAAAATTAATCAATTTCTGAGAAGTGAAAATGTTTTTGAATTAGATACTAAAAATTTCTTCAGATAGTTAACAGAGAATAATTTTTACCTATTGATGAGGTTTGCATCACAGTTATTGGGAGAATACCAACAAAAGTGATAGATCACAATACCAACTGACAATACCAACTTCATTGACCTTTAAGGTTAAGAACATACCTTCTTACGCCTGCCATACTCATTTAACTTGATGCTCATAATCTGGCGAGTGGATCTTCGTCTACACGCTCCGGAAGAATTTTGAAGAAGATATTAAAAATCCTAAAAGCCATCCTTTCACCTTTTTAAGTAGAGAGGTAAATGTTTTTCAACTATTTCTTTATAAAATTTAAATTCTTAAAAGATAAAACATATGTCAAAACTTTTAGAAAAGGGCTTTAGTTCAAGGAAACTGAAGAAAAGTTAAGGTTGTAGCAATGCATGACCATATAAAATGGCTACACAGTTTTTTATAAATGGTTTGTGTACTGCCATTTCAAGTTTTTCTATGAATGCGTAAACCTTAAAATTTTAAGATTATTCTAAGAGTGATTTATTACGGCGTATCACTTCCTCCCTGAAAGAATATTATACTCCTGATTTCTAAAGAACTATGCCTTAACTGTGAATTGAGCATTGACTTGTAATTTATTAAATGATTATTTCCAACGCATCTACGCAACAAAACTGTTGCGTCCATTAAGCATGTACATCTTCTAAGGTGTCGCTCAAAAATACATAGCCGTGCACGCTCCTTGAAAGAGATGCCAAATACAAATTCGGTAGCCATCTATATGTTATTATAATAATTTACGCGTTATAGTTCCTCGGTGGACTATAATCGGAAACCATGGCTCGTGGGAATCCTGAGTGCCCTCGCCTTTCCAATGAATTAAACACGGTACAACTCGGAAGTGTTCACCGTTCAAAACTTGGGCGGAATGTCGTTAGCGGGCTACTGGCTCTTGGGAGTTAAAAAAAGTGCTCGAAGAGGAAACGATTCATTTATTACATTCTCGCTCGTTCCGCTGGCGAGAACTTATAACTCCTTCCACGTCGGAACATCAGCGCCCTGGAAAAATTCTCCTTCACCTCTCTCGCTCTCTCTCTCTCTCGCGATGTGCAGTATGCTAATGTATTTTTAAAACTCGGATATGCAAATAGAGGCGACGAGCGACTGTGCATTTGTCCTCGTGTGTGGTTTTTATGGAGACGAAGAGAATGGGAGAGGTGGAATGAGAGAGAAGTGAGCTGAAGTCATTCCATCATCTATCTCATCGTTTCAACTCCTCTGCTAATGTCTCTCCCTCCCCTATCTTCCTACCTATCCCTTCCCCGCCCTTCCCCGTTCTCCTCTCCGAACCCCTTCATCCTTTGGATTCACCCCGACCCCTTCGCGGACCTTACAACCCCCAAACCCCATCCCCCCCGTCCGTACCCCCTTTCCGCGTTTCTAGACACTACAGGTTTTAATTTTTTTCCGGACATCGTCGCGGGGCCGCGGACGGGTCCAGCCGGTAATGGCTTTTCCTCCGTCTTCACACGTACGACGGCTATTTCCAAATGAGTGAGAGGGGGGAAGGGTGGATGTGTTGGATGGGAGCGGGGGAATTCCGCTCCCAGACTCGCGGGAACCGCCCTTACCCTTCCCCAGGGTCACTTCCACCTTCCCCGCGACTTTTAGCTGAAGGGGGAAAGGGAAGGGCCATAGGTCATTCGATTCTTTTATCTCCGCGGCGCAGATATATAAAAAAATCGTTTGAATCGCCCAACGCTAGGACGCTGCATCTCATTGTTCACCTCCTATTTTTTATCGAAGCCCGCCGCACCGATTCTCATATAAGAGTCCGGTCTTCCATCTCTTCTCCTCCATCAAAATCCCACTGCGATCCATTCTCCCATTATTTGGCGGATTCTCCATTATTATTCCGCCGTCCGGAGGAGATTCCCATGGTCTATCCCACGGAGGATCGTCCATTATCTTTCGGGGCGAGCGTTTTGTGGGAGAGGAGGATGGAGAATCCATTGCGTCCGCGGTGTCTGGCTGGACCAAGAGTCAGTCGTCGTCCGCGTCCCCATTCCCTCTTTCGCGATGCTCCTCATCAAATTCTCACACTCAATGAGGAGCGGATATCCCCGGGAAGTCGTTACCATTAGGGACGTAACGACTTGCTTCTCTCTCTCTCTCCCCTGATATTTTGAAATAGACTTCTCCGTACTCAGAGACGCAGATTGAATACTGGTGCCTCAAATGCGAGAGGTGTTTGTCCAAGTTCCACGGTCATTCTCCGCAGTTACACGGTAGGTGTTACGGTGAGAAAAGCAAACACACCGAGAGGGAAACAATCGATAATCTTGGAAGGACTCCTTTTAAATTTTCCTAAATTGTAAATTTGAAAATATATTTACCAGAAAATAAGTTCTAATTCACATTATTAAATATTTCCTTTTACCTTATTATGATTGCAATTTGATTAGTTCTATTAAATCGTATTAAAAATTAAATATATACTTACACCTAGTTTTATAAACAATTTTTGGATATTTTTTATCGATATGAAAACCGTATTATTCTTACATAGCCAACTGTCCCAGGCTATAAAAATATTCAAAACCCGAATTCAAATAATAAAATGTCATAGATGTTAAAAAATAGTCAGTTTAATTAGTAATTTACATACTCCTGAAATTATTAGGCCTGTATAACTCCATCACAGCTTTTGTAATGGAACAAATGTGTGAAATTATGTAATGAAAATTGTGGCTTATATGTGTATTTAAACCTGATGATGACGTGCTGCGTCGAAACCCGGGTCGTTTACAATAAATAAATGTGGAATAACAAAGTTACGGATTTTATTTTAATATTTAAACAAATTTCGATCAGCATTCGCTTTATTTTCAGGTAGGGCATAGGTCATATTTTATAATTCATTGATTGAAAATGGACAGAAAAAGGTGTTAAGGAACTTACACTATAATCATAATAATTCCGATGTATATTGAAAACCACCACACACATCCAAGTCCTGGCGAGGATATCACTCCACGGGGTTCAAACTCGTTGCTTCAATTTAGCTTGTAATAGCCCTGACCTACCACCAGTCGTATTTTATCACGTTGTTGGGTGGTCTTTTCAATGGAATAAGAAGCATTCATTCCTGGAGAAAAACGATTCCTCAGCGATATAAGCTGGGATTAAAGCAATGAAATGGCTCTGCTTATTCGAGTTCTAGCGGAGAGGGTACGGTCAACGGAGGACTACTGCAAAAAAAAAGTATTTCGTTGGAAAAATACTGATACATCCTTTGAAAGACCTTAGAACCGGATTCTCTTTAAGTCCCTAAACTTTGAGGACTGCTAACCACTTCCATATCCTCCTGGGAGGAGACTTTCTGCTGGTATTCTGAATGAATAAAACTTTTAGTTTATGTATAAAACACTTCCTTTCAGAGATAGTTTGATGCGAGTATTTTAACTACTTCGTTCCTTAAGGGAATTTTTAGCTCCATCCTATGTTTTGTTCACACTATTTTGAGCCATACTTTCCATTGAAAATAAATTAAGGCAAATCTAATATACTTTCTTTATTATTTCATGTTCCCCATAATGGCGATTGGTTTATTCGTATTTATGTTGTCCGTGAAAAATTACTAAAACTTACTGAAATATTTTGTGTGGCTAAAGATATCCCAGTAGATATTTAAAAACTTCTCATTTTATACATTATCCCAGTAAGATCTAGATTCAATTTATAAAATTGCTAATAGAGCATATTAATAGCTGATATTCTACTTTTGGAAACCTGCAAATTGTGCAGTGTTCGTAGAAGATTAATGAATATTTTGAACCCTAGCTGTGTATTTTCCTCGCAAAGGCATCTCAAATATCAAAAGATGCCGTTGCACGCATACATATTCAAAACGCTGCGAGTGTAAGGCTGTGATTTCAACTTTCCACGGTTTCAAAATTACCCGAACCGTCCCCGTTCGACAAAAGAAATGAGAAAAACCCAACTCTTTCAGTGCTCAGTGACCGCGACTGTTATTAATTCGTCATTGGAGGCCGTGAAGTCATTAACCGTGTGTTATTCTACCCTGACGTATATCTGTTATAAATGAGCCGAAGCCACAAAGGAAATTTTAATCCCAATCTCAAATACTGACCTACAGTAAACCCGTGGAAAAAAAACGGTGAGTGAGATAGCTCAAACATCTCCTGTGCAAACGCATCCGTTATGAAAAGACAGACTTATACGAGGGAAAGAGGATTGAGCACTGGGGCTCGCTCCACGAAAGGATCCATCGTGAAGCCATGACGTGACGCAGGAGAGGTGTAAAAAAAAACTTGTACAGTAATTTGGGCCACTCCGCGCATCGGCTTCACTGATCACTCCCGGCCTTCACCCTAACTCCGGACCCACGCTCTCCGGCTACCCCTTCTCCTCAGCCGAGGGGAATCCTCCACTGGAACCCTTTCATCGCGCCCCGCACCCCCTGATCTTCTCCCGGCCCTCATCATCGCATATCCCCCTCGAGTCCCCCCGAACACCTCCAAGGAATGGCTTTGAGGGCCCCCGTGAGAGTCTCCGGCAGCTGTCCACGGTGAAGATCCCCGCTTTAGCGCGTGGATCGCGGGGAGTGTGAGGCCGAGTCACCATAATGACGTTCCGTGTTAGCTCGAGGGGGTCACACCATAAGGGTTCCAAAGGGTGTGGTCAGTGGGGAATGGTGTTGGTGTGTCCTCCTCACCCTCCCTTAGGACCAGCTCAGCCCACATAGGCACCCTACTCCGAGTGAGACCCGTGTATAAAAAAATCTAAAAGCTTCTATGCGGGGCGACTATCTGACTGCATCAACTGCATCCCATGCTAAGGCATCCAAATTCCCTTGAGCATCAATCTTCCTTGTCTATCTCTCTACGAGTAAGGTTCCCGAAAGGATCATTAAGAGTATACCAGCAGCTGGTAATACCCGAGTTTCGGAAAATCTAAGGTAATTTTCTTCGCTTGTCTAAAATAAATACATGTATGTGGACCCAGCACGAAATACGGGGATATGGCCTTGAATCCCAGTCCAGGGGAATGACTTTTCCGTGTTAATTTTCCACATACCTCCTTAGCGGCTCCAAGTTTCATACCTAAAAATATACGCGCCTGATAAAAATATATATTCGTCCACTACCATTCTTTATCTATGGATATATACTAGTAATTTTACTACGCACAGCAAAAATATGGCTAAAAGCTACTGAGTCTCTTTGATATACAAAAAAGCCGGTATTACTCTTAATTAATGGATCGAGTACTTGCTTCTAGATTCGAATCTTGAAATTAACGGATATTTAACCACCGTATTGTGAACCCTTCCTTGGTACCTATTTTAGTGCTATTTCCCATGTTCCCTGGAAATGTTTCTTATTTATTTTCCTCTTTACTTAGTCTAGATGTTTATCCTTTGGCCTTCCTCTTGGAACTTTTCCCTCTATTTTTTCTTCAATTTTATTCTTCACAAATCCATTGTGCCTCAGGGTGTGCCCAATCCATCTGGTTATTATTTTCTGTGTAGTCTTCCTTATGGCCTTTCCATCTTCTACTCTTCTGTATACTTCTTTTTTTATTTCATCCATCCATTTGATCTCCAGCATCTTACAGAAAAGGTAACTAAGCCTCCTGAAATCGAAAAATGAATGCAGTCACTGAGTTTGTGTACAATTTGTTAAATCAAAACCACCAGTGTATCGGGATTATGTGCTGTCTATTGGATTCCAATCTCAAAGGGTTGCATTCGATCTCGGTTATGAATGAGACTTGTCTGTATATTTCTAATCCCTAACTGGTTGCTATGTTTCTAGTCTATCCAGCGCATATGACGTAAAACTGTGAACTCCTGCGGTGACTGACAACATATATAATTGTAGCCGTCATTGATAGATGGGTCAATTCATAAGGGATTGGGAAAGGTTGGAGGGAAACCTGACATTGTATTAGCCTGCTGTTAGTGGAAGAAGCCAACGAGATAACGTATTAGTGTCCCATCCGGCGTAGGAGTACCTACTACGTTTTGAAGTCTTAGCGTCCACGCAAAGTTCCGGATTCTATTGAAAGTCTTGCCGTCCTGCCATCCTATCGCTAGGGGCATAAATGACCCAAGGTGTATGTCTCCCCCCTTCCCAAGTAACCAGCCAACCTGCCCTCCCGAGCCTGTGCACCTTAACGCCGTCTCCCCTACTGCCGTCCCTTCCTTCAGTGTCGGAGTTATCAGTCACGTTGGACTTCACCGCTGGACATCAATCTTTCTCTCCCCCACCCGACTCATCTCACGTCTACCTGCTTACCCACACTCGCCTCGCCCCGTTCCTCCAACCCTAATCGAAGGCAGCCAGCGTTCCAGAGGGCAGTATTATTAACCGCTGTCCGGCTCTGGGTGCGAGTAAACAGGGAGGTTACCCAAGGATGCTGATGATGCAATCATCTTCCGAGAGAATACCGCAAAAGTGGAATTCAGAGCCTCGCTCATCGGATCTTAAATATGCCAACTTGTGGTGCCTTAATTTAGGACTCAAACCCTGTTATATTATCTGATGTTCACTTTTTGCGAAATAAATCATAACAATGCTATATTTATAATGTGAGTGGAGAAAACATAAATATATTTTATGTACGGAATGGGTTAGTAGCCGCTGGAGACTCAAAGGCTCTGATTATTTGATCCATTTAGTTCATACAAGTTTCAAGGTGACACGGATAAAATTTTGTTAACACCGCATTATAAATATACAACTTATAAAGGCGTCAGTATAAAAGAGCTACACTACGAAACTGACTAAAAAATAATTTCTTTCTTTACATGCGCCATTGGAAATGAGTGTTACAAAATCAATACGAAATACCAATACACTCCGTAAACATATTATTTACTTTTCGGCCTGTCTCTCTTCCAATTCCTTTTGCCTTTGCCTACTGTGTGGACCACGGTAATGGGGAGTGATACGTAAACCATCTCTAGTATGCGTCACACACTTATCCTTCACCTAAAAGTTCAGTCATTTTTCAAGAATGTAGGTGTCATATATTATTTGAAGCCGAGATAACCGAGAAGGATATCATTTACTTTCATGGGTGGACTGTCGTGCAAGTAGCGCCGGTTTCGAGCCAGATCCCAGCTCCGCAGTCCACCCAAAAAGCCCTCCCCTCCACCAACTCCACAGCAACTTCGCCAAATATTTCCCCCCCCTTGGCGTATTTCCATTTGCATTGTCCAGAGGTACCTTCACCCCTCAAGTTATCCCGAGGTAACAATGGGAGGAAATCTATTCGATCAATGGCAGAGGTTGAAATATTATTATTATTTCCCTTTCCTTGCATCGTTCGGGTTTGATTGCGAATTCTCTCTACATCTATTTCCTCCCTGGGTACGCAATACCTCTTAAGGGGGTCATTTCGTGTCGAAATCACGGGGGTTAATTTGTGTGGCCTGGGCTCTACCTTCCACGCGGACATGTGAGCGAGCATGGGATCGGTGCCGTAATTAGCGCATCTTCCTCTCAGTCCTTCGCTCTCTTTCAGGTGACACGAAACTGGTTTTAGTGCGAGATGGGGTGCAGGGGGGGAAAGGGTAGAGCCCATCCCTCCCCCCGCCCCCCATCACGGTCGTTCTTCCGATTCACTCCCGGAACGTATCTTCCTCGAAGCTCGCCAAGCTTGGTATCGAAAAAGATGCGAGCCACCTAACGCTATGCAGGTGAAGATGTGGGAGCTTCCCTTCATACCTTGCATGCACCGTCCCTTTTATTTTAGGCTAACCGCAATTTTGCTAGACTTCTTATGTAACTCTCCCAATAATCATTCTAGGCTACTTTTTTATCCATTCTTCACTCAATAACTACACCTCTGCCACTGCGTAGGGGATCATTGAATTATTTATTGTTTACATGTTTGTTAGCGTTTACCAATAAACATCGTGAGGAGAAAATAATTGAAGCGACTGATCCAAAATAACTTTTGCAATGCTGGTTGAATTTTGTGTTTTCACTGTTCTATGAAATATCACGTTAAATAAAAACAACCCTAAGAAAATTTCTAATAGAACATAGTAGAGTCAATGAGCCAGTCAGATAGCCACAAGCCTAAGTGAAAAAAAGCTGGTTGAATATGTCTGTTTTAACTTTTATAAATGAAAATTAGTTCTTTTTTATGATAAAGCTAACAAACTAGCACTCTCAAGACACATTAAGAAATATAGCGAATGTTTTATCTATTGACTAATGGTGTACCCCAATCAATTTCCCCTATTCAATACCCTCAAAAAATATTTGTTGCTATCAAGAGCCCTGTTGAAATAGTTATTTGTTAATATTTTTACTAAATGCCTAAGTCCTTAGATGGAGATATTGTGTAAAATCAGTGACTGAGCCAGTGATATGTACCTTATATAGATAAAAAAATAGATTGGGCCATATATCTTTCTATAATTGCGTTGTATAAGTCCACATCAGTCTCCACTATCCGTTTTAAGTCGTCATTAGATCAGAGACTTCTTTTCTATTACTGTTGACAAGGTCTTAAATGTCTTCTAAAACCCTGATTGTATCTTTAGTGCTTCACTTACTGCATTGAGTATAAAAAAAAAAATTAATTACCATTGTTCAATTTTCGATTCTCTCCGGGAATTATCTCTTCTATACGGTCGTTGAATATAAAACCGAGAAAGATGAGGCCTAGAGAAATAAAGTTGGGGATAGTGAATAATTGAAATTTTTACAATACTATAAGTAGTTAAAAGAAAAAGCTTCAAATCTACTCTGTACTCATAATTTTTCATATAATCCTTAAGGCAGCATCTGAAATCTCCCTTGTGAATATTGAAAGAATTAAGTTTGATTAGTGATGTTTTTTTCTTCTTCTGGAGTACCACCTGATCATTTGGACGAGTTTACATTCAGCTCTTTTTTTGAATATGGGCGTTACATTGGCAATTTTCCAGTCATTTGGTACTCCGTGTTGCTTTATGGATTTTGTGAATATTAGCTGCAAATAGGGGGAAATTTCTGACGCTAGTTCTTTATACACGCGAGAAGGGATTTCGTCTGGGCCAGGTGACTTATGTGGACTGAGCAATTTCAATAAAATTTCTACTCCGTGTGCACTAATATCAAGGGGAGGCATCTTTCGTATCCAGTGATTATCAACCGCCACGGATGAATTCTCAGATGATGATGTATTTTATACCAGAATTTACTACCAGCACTCAATGCTTAGTTTTATGGCAAGGAATCGCTGCTGGAGGGAAAAACCATCTAATGGCGTTTAACGTCTTAGGAATCAACATTAAGCGCTGGAATTGGATAATTTACTTGTACTAACCAGTGAGTCACTGCAGGGGAATGTGGCAGGAGTTGTTAGGGTACCATTCATGGGCAAGTAGTGGTAGTACGATGGCAAAATTGTAACTTAAAAAGAACGAAAAGTGAAGTGTGTTGACCAGTGTGCCTTATATTTTTGTGGCTGTAAGTGGTTCGTGAGAAGAAAGAATTTTTCCATCTCTATGCTTGACATTGCATTTTCTCTTATTTTGTCGCTCTTGCCACTTATAGATATGAAGTGTGGAGTGAAAACCATATCCTCTGCGGTATCAAGTAGCTTTCCTAACCTGATATTTTTGCGTGCCGCTTTCGAGGCTCAAAAGACTCGGGCAATATGTATTCCAACAGCTTCGTCAAAATCCTAATTTCCTCCATGTAGTTTCGAGACGGCGGAATTCTCTCCTATGCATTTCTACTGAACTGAGTTCCAAGAGACTCATCCTTCCTCACTGTACGGGCCATTTTTTTACGGCACCCGTGGAGAATCTTCTCGCAGGTATACATTCACACTCAGCTCCTACCTTTTTCGACCCCTCCTAGAGGGGACCTCGCCCTTATCTCGGACTCCGGGGGCAGTTATGCTCAACCCGTCGCAGGTTTCCACCGTCCCAGTGGCATGGATTCGCGTTCAACAAATTGTTAATTTATTGGTTTCACTACATGTATAATTGCCGCTTTCTCTCAAATTGTAGGCCTTGAAATGAATTCCTCGTTTTAAACTGTGCATTTACAAATATTAAACGACATTCTATCATCACTATTAGCGGATTTTTCCTTAACCAAATACAAAACATCTTGACACCTATCTTGAAATCAAGATATCAGTTAATATTGATGGTAGAATTACGCTTAAAAATTGTAAATACTCACCATAAAATAAGGAGTTCAATTCTGATTTTATATTTTATGCGTAAGCAACAAATATTTATTTAGATTAATCACTGAATAAACAATCATATGACCACTGACCCTTGCCGCAAAGGCTGCTAATGCGAGGAAGGGTCAAGTTACCTGTTCCCGGATTCCGAGGGAAAGGCCTGAACCCCGCTGCGTTGGGTTCCGAAACGTATGAGCTGTGTGCCTGCGAGGACCAGAAAAGGTGAAATGCACAGCATCGCAAATATGCGACGTTCATTCGTTTGCGTAGAAAATTCTCCGTCGCATATTTTCGATGTTCGCCTTCCTGGTTAGGAAATCTACTGTCACATATTTCCAAAGTTCATAGCGAATTGACCTTGACATTGCATTTTTTTCTTATTTTGTCGTTTTTGTCACTTATAGATATGTAGTGTGGATTAAAAACCATATCCTCCGCGGCATCAAGTAGCTTTCCTAACCTGATATTTTTGCGTGCCGCTTCTGAGGCTCAAAAGACTCTGGCAATATGTTTTTCAACAGCTTCGTCAAAATCTTAATTTCCTCCATGTAGTTTTGAACGAAAATTTGGATTTTGTCTTGTATTTTACCTATTTTTTGTCTTCAATATTTCTGTGCGGGGTCTCATATGCTCGTAGCTTACTCGAAATCTGATCTACTTAGATACGAGGGTCGTTCAATAAGCCCTTAGAAAATCCTTGAGTTGGCACTTGTAGTATCGAAAAAAAATTGTTTTTAGTAATCATCACTAATAAATGGACAACCCTTAAAGTCTTATTTATATCCATCATTTAGTTTCATTTTCATTGCTTATTAAAGCAACTAATATTTATTTATTTAGAAAAATGGAAAACAGTGAGTTTCGAGCCGTGATTAAACACTTATATTTAAAAGGTTTAACACTGAAAGATATTAAAGCTGAGTTGGATGAAGTTCATGGCACATCTGCTCCTGTGTTTGCAGCTATTTAAAATTGGGTAAATGAGTTAAAACGCGGCCGTATATCCACAAATGATGGGCATCGTTCGGGACGTCCGGTGGAAATGACTACCCCCGAAATGATTGACAACATCCACGACATGGTTTTGAGTGAGTCACGAATCAAAGTGCGCGAAAGAGTTGAGGCCACAGTAATATCGCAAGGTACATTGTTTTGAATTTTGCCCGAAAAATTGGGAGTAAAAAAATCTCGGCAAGATGGGTGCCGTGTTTGCTCTCAGTGGAGAAAGAACGCGATCGTGTGGTCGACTCTAAGGCTGTTTTGGAGCTATTCCGTCACAATCCTGGCGAGTTTCTGCGTCAAAATATAACCTTGGAGGAGACATGGATATACTTTGACACTCCAAAGACAAAGGAACAGTCAAAGCAGTGTTTTTTTTTAGGGCGAACGGGCTCTGAAGGAGGTGAAGACGGTGAAATCGGCCGGCAAGGTGACGGCCACGGTTTTTTGGGATGCACACGGAATCATCTCCACTGATTACCTATTTGGAAAAAGGACAAAATATAACTTGAGTGTAATATGCGTCGTTGATGCACCGGTTGAGCGAAGAAATCAAGAAAATACGTCCTCATATGAACAAGAAAAATATTCTCTTCCATCATGACAAAGCACGGACCTGCGAAGTTTCGATGGCCAAAATTTTGGATTTAAAGTTCTAATTATTACAAAATCTACCATATTCGACAGGTTTGGTCCCCAGTGTCTTTATTATGTTCTAACCTAAAAAAATGGCTCGGCGGACAACGGTTCACGACTAACGAAGATGTAATTGCCGAAACATATCTATTTTGAGGACCTTCCGAAAACCTACTTTTTGGACGGCTTAAAAAAGTTGGAGAAACGCTTGTAAAAGTGCATAGAGATAAAAGAAGTTTATGTTGAAAAATAAATAAAAATGTACCCAAAATAATTTGTTTTTCAATCTTATTCTAAGGATTTATTAAACAAACCTCGTAAAATTCAACTGACACCCACCTGGTGCTTTTTACTTTTTTATTGACTTATAACAGTTTTCTCAATGAACACCATTCTTTTGAATGTAACCTTGAAAAGTATTTGAATGTATTTTCCCCATGAAATATTTTTGTTTATACATAGTCTAAATTATTATGCATTAATAAAATAATTGTATTTTATTTGATGCAGTCAATTCATTTTAAAACAAAACCTTGAATTATAGGATGCGATAATATTATGCACTTCAAAAATATTTTGTAATCGTGGCATGATGCAGCTGCCATGTTTTTATGAGAATTAGAGAGTAGGAGCTTTACATTTTGTTTTAGCCCAATAGCAAAATACAGAATCTTCTATGACTCCATTATCCCTCTTAGCATCGTGAATGCTCTTGCTGATGTAAGACATGCCACTAAGTTTAAGCCCATGATAAACTGAGGTATATAATAGTTTATTTATCCGAAAATGTCACTACTCATGGAGAATTTCAAATGGTTCGTTATTTTTACTTTACTTCTTAATTTACGTACTTTTTTCGAAAATACAAAATCTATACCGAACTCAAATCAGCCATTCACAAATTTCTACCCCATAATGGTCTATAGTGACCAAAATTGAGACTCATGATCAATTGGGAAACTTGTTTTCGTTTAAGCACTTTATTCCAATTTCACTGCAACTTCCTCTCTAGCCCTGGCTTTCCGAAATACCAAATTTGCTCTCTCTTCATTCATTGGCAGATTAATTGGCAAGATGACGAAATACTACAACTACATGTGCCATTAATGATATGTAAAATGTTTGAATCACTAAGGATAATTTTGGAACTGAACAAGGGAGGAGAGAAACCTGTTGACTGCATCAGCTTCCTTTTAAATCTCTTCAGAGTTAACTGTTAAACGGTTTTTGGTTGTTTTTTTTAGGAAGTGACCGACAGCTGTGGACATTTAAGCCACAAAAGAGAGGTGGGTCGGTTAGTAAGATAATTGGGAACGATGGAAGACTGGAGAGAAACCCGGCGTCGGCATTAGCCTACTGTTCCAGCTAAACTGTCGGGGTACAAAATTAACGGATAGCAAGATTATAAGGGCACTGTAGAAAGCACCTCAGGGGTGTCAATGCTTCCTTTTCCTGTCTCGGTCTTTCTTTTACTCACTACTAATACATACTATCCTCCCCTTTATGCTATTTCTAATGAAACTAATCAGATTAATTTTGTCTAACAATGTTAGGCTTTGACGAATAGAAATTTGTTTAACCACATAACGTCATGGTATATCAATGGTATATCATGAAAAATGCAAAAAAAATTAGGAATTATTTAGCATTATAGTGCTACATTTTCATAAAATTGATGGAGAAATTGCGCGCGACAGCCATGTTAGGAGGAAATATATATTTGCAAAAAAGACTTCATTTTCGTACTTCAGTGCACCAACTACTCACTTCTTTCATCTGTGTGCCTCGTCAACCAGATATTCCTCACTCTTCAACCCAATTATCAATTCCACTTCTCTCTCATCCCGTTTTTCATCTTTCTCCATGTTCCCTTCTCCCTCCTCTTTACTTTCCATGCTGTTTTCCCTCCTTACACCAACCTCCAGACGACCCTTGCTCTCCACTCTTCGCGTTCAATAGCATCCCCCTCCATACTCCTTTCCTCACCCCCCTTCGTGCAACCCTTCCCCTACGCTGCCTGCTTCCCATGCCGGGCACTCGTAAGACTCACAACTCGAGAGAGCGCGAATGCATTGTGAGCCATCTCCAACTCTCCGCACGAGTAGAAAGACTTTTTTTCATGACCACTAGGCTACGGTGCGGTTTTAATCGAAAAGTGGCACGAAGGATTCGCTGTGCGAGTCCCGGGCCATTATTCACACATTTTCACCTCGTCATATTTTCTTTCTATTATCGTCAACGGACTGGTGTTGGTTTTTCGCGACTATCCATTGTCCTCGTCAAACGTGGCTACTGGAAATAATTTCACCGACGATGTCATTTTTATTAACCAGTCTCAATATCCCCCAAGGAATTCGGGTTGCCTTGGTCGACCAGACGATGACAATTCTCTCACTCTCTGGACACAGACATTTCAACGGTCCCAGTGCCAAGGGATTCGGGTTTCCTCTCTTTGAGTGAAAGAATAGGCGAGAGAAAATTATTGCACAGGAATTGAAATGCAGTCGTATGAAATAACCATTCTTATTTTGGTGGGAAAATTTTATTCGGAAATGACAGTGAGCGAGATGGAATGCAAACCTACTCCTAAAGTGTCCTGGACTCCTTGAAACTTGTCTGGACGTTAAAAGCTGGTTAATATTGAACGTATAACTTAAGGAATAAAGTCCAAAATTCAGGTGATCACAAACTCACTTATAGAGGGCATACGAACTATTTCAAGGGTCTTAACGGGGTCTTCTCTGCATCGCTAAGTTTCTATGATCGACTCGCCTATCGTCTTCAGCCATGAGGACGATGGACGAGTCGGCCATCGAAAAGTTTGCATCGATGGAAATGGATGGTTGGCGTATGACCCGGGTTAAAGCCCGAAAACAATTTACCATCAGTGTACGTCAGGAAAGTATCAGTTCATTCAATTACAGTAGACAGAGTTCACAAGTAGACTACGTAATTCAATACAGGAGATAGCTCTCGTGCACATATTCAGCCATGTCGTGTTGTGGGAAATCTATTTTATGAGGCTCATGAGGCTACCTTGGCAGGAAATCATGTGCCACCAGCGACAAGAAAATGAAATACCAAAGTATAGGTATAGCGAAACTTGGTGGCACTCACCAGCGGCGGATTAGATGACACAGACCGTTAACCAAGTGTTGATGAGCGGGCAAAGTTATCAAAGGACTCCCACAGGGTTCTCTAGAAAAAGACTCGGCCACTTCAACCTAGATCTCATGTATGCTTTCCTCTCCTTAGCGTCATGATCTTCACAAGCGAGTTCCACCAAGTTTCGCTACATCTATAAACGAGTTAAAAGGAGTCGTTTCTCATTGCGGTGGTTTAGGATGTGCCCATATTTTCAGAAAAAAATCGATAGCAACTATACAATACAAAATGAAAGCGGATTCATTGCACCGGTTATATCTGAGAAACATATTACTATTATAAACACACATACTATAATTTCCTCTTTTCTTTAATTTGGGCTTTGTCATTTTATTATAACTGCATGTTATTTGACTTTTAAGTACACATAACTGTTATTGTTAACTCATGAAAAAAAAATTCTCAACTGTTCATTTCCGATAATTTTTACTGCGATACATTAACGCTGTTAGCAGCTAGTTTAGGGTAAAATAAAAACTACAATTAGAGTAATCTGAGAAGGAATAAAGTAGATACAGTTTACCATTTTATATTAGTAAAATGTTTTACGATATTACGTTGCTTTTTTACATTTGCTATTGCATGAGTTATTGAATCACATATTATAAATTTTGCCTTACTAGGAAGCATAAAAATACGTGATTTTAGTGCCTCACTCTATTTGTGTAATAGTCACTGCTGGTGAATGGAAAGAAGATTTTTTGTACCCATCAGTTCGGCTCCTTTTACCTCTCCTCTTTTATTTTGCCGCATCTATCAGGTGCAAATCTGTATTACATGGCTAAAATAATGTCCTCCGCGCCATTCTGTAACTCTCGTTGACTTCAATTTTCTAGAAGATCCCATGTTAGTCATTTCATCAGCAGTTTTGTCCAGCATTTCATGTGGCATTCCATGAACTTGGTTTATTTCCCGAATCATGTATATCAAGAAAGGTCTCAGTTATATTCTTGTCCTCAAGGTGAAACGATCTTAAATGAGAAGTAGTCGGTTGTGCGTGTCGGCAATACATTGTCGAAATTCCGCAAGTTTGAATTACCTCTGATAATGTTGGCGTTTGGCTTTGGGGAAAAAAGTGTGAGGGTGAAAAAATCCACGTCCGCGTGAAATGACGCCGCGTCGTCCTCGCGTAACCTCGCCCGAGGTGTAATTTTTTTTGCCGGAAAAAACTTTCCCCCTCCCCGGGTATCCATATTAAAAAAACAGCTTTAATCAAGCAAAGCCTAATTAATGATGTGCCGGCATTCACTTAATACCTACCTGTTGAACGGTGCTTTCGCGACCGATATAAACAGACTCACGGGTAATCAGCGTGTTGATTCAACAAGCGAAGCTCGCGATTGGATCGGCCCGAAATGACGGAGATTAGGGCAGTGTAACTCCCGGGACTCTGGGTTACCCAGCCATTGTTGAAATAAAATGTACGCGCATCAGTATTTTTGGGAAGTTTTTCAAGTATTTTGGCACCTAGTACATACAAGGCAGTTACGGTGTACGTATAAAAAGCTCACTAATTGGCCCTGAAAATGATATAGCATTATTAATTACCTGGTAATATAATGGTACATGCGTAGAAAAATAAAGGATTAAACCTGCTTTTGTACTCTTGAGAAGCGTAGTCGTTTATGTTTGTTTCTTTTTTGGTAATGCCAGGACGATAAATTATTTCTTGGTTTTTAATTATTCTATGCGTTTTTTAAACAATTTTGAGTTTGATTTCAGTGTTAGAGTTTGCCCCGAATTGTTCTGAATAAAATAAAAGTTGATTATTTGTATTTTACTTAAAGTATTTTATATAATTTTTAATTTCTAAAATTATTCTATATTCACATCGAAATCATTGATCAAAATCTACCCATAAATAAATTCATATTAGAGAAATTTTTGCCGTACTAAAAAAATAATTTAATATTTTAATTTTATTTATTTTTCACGAGAAATCACTCCTGAACTTTCATAAGTTTTTAGTTTAAGTTTTAAGCTATATTACGTCCTAATTTGTTTCCCAATTTCCTTTTGATCCCATTGAAGTTAAGCAATTGGCGATCATAGATAATTTGAAATCAAATAAGTGGGTAGTAATTGGTTGAGGAAATGGGAGAACTAATGCTTTACTTCTTGAAAGTATCAAGTTGGTAGTTTCATTATAAATTCACCAAATATAATCTTTCAGAAATCAATTTTTTTAAATCAACATTAAAATTTAGGTGACAAAAAATTTGCCAACTTTCATCCTCACTATGGAAAATGTTGTCAACCATCGATAAATAGTGGAAATGGCCATGTATTTATCCTCGGAAGAAATAATGTTTTCACAGAAATGTGAGGGTTAAAATAATACCGCCAAACATGTAGAGGGCTCACTTGCAGTTTTTCAATGAGTTGATTAAAGGAAAGGGTAAAATGTGGTGGAATATTTTTCTCCATGTTACAAAAAATTGTAGTACACTGAGGAACGCTATACAATACATATGAACTTCACTGGAAGGAGGAATAGAAGTCAACCGATGCTGACTTATAGAATAACTCGGAGCTCCAAACTTCAGGAATCCTAAAACCTAAGTTTTTGCACACCTCCTCTCATAATTTTTTCCTAAAATTGCTCTTCAAGCAATGAGATGGAAAATATGAAGTGTTAGCGAAGCATTAAAATCATCATCTGGGTGTCTCTGGACGAATTATAATAAAATATATTTTCTTAATATGAGAGCATATATATCGTGAATAACTAAGTTTATCAAGGAAATATTAAGCCAGACCTACTGTTATGGGTGATTGTTTCTAGTGTCATGAAATTAGTTGTGCCGCTGTGATTAAAGGATAATTTGGTAGCAAATTGTGCCAATCAAAACATGAAATTACGTGCACAGTAGTAATAGAAAGTGGAATAAAAATATCTCTATTGCTTGCCATCTTTGCCTTGAGTAAGCTGGGTGATAATTCCGGTGAAGGTGTGTATAAAAAACCATTGATATAAATTAATCACACCGAGATTTTAAATAATTATTCTCCTGGTTTCTCTCTCTTCCAAATTACTTGATTGGAAAATATCCTGTTACTCGCCTTGTTAACTTCATGAATTATCATTAATTTAAACGCATTCCTGATAATTTATTTTTAAAGATACTAATAACTGGAAGTGTGATAAAAAATGGAGCAAATTTTGTAAGATATCAATGAATGAAATCGTTACGAAATGTCAAAAAATTAAAACAAACGTTACTAAAAGACTTTTAGCCGAATTCAGAACGATTTAATGGGGAACGATGAAATCATTTTAGTGATATTATGAGAGCAGAGTAGTAAATTGATTTTTGGCCAAGTAAGCGGAGCGATTACGTAAAACTTTTGGATTGTACTATCGAAGAGCAACGTTCAATTGTTTTTTTTTTTTAATCTCAAGTCCTCATCGTGAATAATTTTAAATAATTTCACACACTCTTTCACCATTCATGAAAACTATCGCTTGCTCAATGGCGTTCCACTGCTGGGCACACTATAAATTCCGTCGGGCCAAACTGCATTTCATCTCCTGAATTAAATTGCATTAGAGGCCTCCGGAGGTGCTGACACCCTTTCTATTCACGTCCACGGCACACGGATACTTGATTGATTTTCTATCGCGCGGTGGACGCCGGCGAAATTGATCTATCTTCCTCCCCGTCCGTTTTGAGTCTTAGCCCAAGATCAAATTTTGCACCGTTTCCCTCGGCCCGCTTCTGCTCCGATAGATAATCCTTTGAAACGTGGAGTGAGGAGTGAGGAGGTGGGAGATTCGGGATGAGGGGCCGTGGAGAGTCCGGCAGGAGAGTGGAGGAAAGAGTCTGAAGGGAGTGTGGCAGGGGGTGAGTTTGGAAGGTTGGTTTGGAGGGTGGAGATTGGAAGAGGGGTGGACATTGAGGGAGGGAGGAGTAATGCCTGCTTACGATGCGGCGGCCGGTGAACGGGGCGCTTAGCGCTACGGGATACGTCATCAATCATTGCCTCCACATGTAATCGGCCAGGTCCCAATACGTCGGTGTCCCGGGTGCCCACCGCTCCTTTAAGCCCTACAACCCCGCCCTATTTCGCTTACCCTGCCACCGGAGACCCTACAGTTCGAAGCCCGGGGGAAAAGCTTTGGAGTTCCCCGCGACTTTTTTTTGTCATTATCCCGTCGGAAAATTTTGCTCAAATACACATCGGTTGCCGGGGTAAAACCTCGGAATATAAAAGAGATGAACATTTTTATTCGATCGTCAGATATCCCGGAGTAAATCTTCTGCCATTTAATTGTTCCAATATCCGAGTTCCACGCGGATGAGGTTAGCGTAGAACTACCCTTTGATGGAGGACCAAGCCGCAAGTTCCATAGCTGGAATTCAGTCTATGAATAAATGCATTTTGAAACGCGAACGGAGCAGATATATGGCCCTTGAGTTCTATTTCGATACCACTCTATAAATCTCTACAAACCTATGCTAAAGAGAATTGGATAGCATTTTTACTTACAAAATGTATATAAACTTAAAATAATTCATTCGTTTAAGACAAACTTGTAAATATATTGCTTCTTCACACCCTTGGCCTCATTTTCTCGGCTTGTTAAATACCTCATTTCAGTAGGATACATTGACTGAAAGGATATCCTACCACTCACTTGCATATTAAATGCTTTTTATGCTCATCGTTATTTCTTGGAATGGTCTCTATACCAAGAGCAGTACATGGCTACTCACTTAAGTTCTTCAATACGAAGTTATAATGGAAATCACGTTGACAAATTTCAAGAGTATAATTTGTGTCCATGCTATTTATATTTTTTAAAGTTGTTGTAGTAGTAGGCCTGAATATATAAAATGTGCATTCCATTGTTTCAGGCTCAACTAGGTGGAAGTTGAATTTCGTAAATGAAATACTAACTTTGTTTCCTTCAACAGATTTATTTTCTTGGAACAACATGTTTCGACACATCGGTGTCTGATGACACCGATGACGGTACCTGATGATGGCACCAATGTGTCGAAACATGTTGTACCAAGAAAATAAATCTGTGGAAGGAAACAAAGTTAGTATTTCATTTACGATATAAAATGTACCTTTATTGAAGGGAATTTCTATTAGGAATTAAGGTGAATTGAAAATGGCTACATTTGATACTTGTATTGCTGGCATATCGGCCTCAAGGATATTTTTCAACCTTTTTACTCCCTTTATATTAGCTCACACTGTCTGTCTACTTGTCAGCTTCTCTGTGTACGTACAAATCCATTGCAGCGGAAGATGTGGTGTTCGCCTCCTTGCTGGGGAAATTATAATCCTTCTTTTTTTAATAGCCGTTTTCACTTACATCATTAGAAATTTTATTTTCATCATCGCATTACCCTTTAAACATTTTCTTTTCAATATTTTACTCAGTTATTATTCATGAATGACGGCGATCAAAGCTAGCACTTAGCCCTTGGATGCTGTAGGAGATGGACCGTGGTAAGCCAACAACTGTGATTATCGCTATTGAATGTTCAACAATGAACATCACTGTCGAATCTTTATATATATAAAAGTCAATGCATGTATATATGTATGTGGGTTTATTCCACAACTCCTCCTAAACCACTGTACCGATTTCGATGAAATTTGGAACACGAGTTTGTCACTGATAGACAGCAAACACTGTAGGGTTCCATTAACCGAAACCCTATTTTTTCAGGGTTAAGGGTGTGATCGTTAGTAATATATAAAAATGCAATGGTGTCTGTCTGTCTGTTGCTCCATCACGCAAAAACTACTGTACCGATTGAGCTGAAATTCGGCATGTAGATAAAAAATATGTCTGGTTGTAATATATGCTATACTAAAAAGCCCTCGAGGGTCACCCCTGGTGGTCCATGCTAAGCATTGGTTTCGGTGCAGTGGTTTCATTTTTTGCTTTTTAAAAGTACTTTCACTCATGATATAGGCCTGGGATTTTTTTATTGGATGGCTGAATAAAGGAAGTTTCTAATTTTATCAATCGATTTCCCTGTACCCTCCGAAGTTGTCTGAAATTCATATTTTCAGCTGAAAAATCTCACATCTGAAATCAACAATAAAGTATTTCCTTGACAACCAGAGATTTTATTTTCAGAGAATATTCACACCTCTAGCATTTAAATATCACGCTTTCCTGCAGGCCCATGATAGTACGTAGATAGAAAATCCGTATAAGAAGAGCCCAGAGTCCCAAGGGCCTCATGATAAATTGCTTCGGGGGGTACTCGATAAAGTCAATGCATATTTAACAATTATACTCTTCAACGTCTATTCTCGAAGTAGCTCTCAAAGGGGCACTGCATGTATATGAGAGAACAATTACGTAGTAAACGTTACACATAAAGGGAATTAATAGAATACACACTTAATTAAATGTGCAAGAATATTTACGTGAAGCGAATATCAATGGCAATAATGCCTCTGTTGCTACAACAAACACGGCGTTGTTTATTATCGTTTAATACTCATATGTATTTCACGTAGTGAAACCGTTTGCCTCTCATTACGATTGCGAATTTTTTTTAGACCAATTCCCACATCATTAACGTCACGAGTTATTTATATGTTTAAAAGTGTTAAAGTGCAGTTAACTTAGGTACATTCACTCAATCATCGAGTTGCCTATTCTAGACTCTCACTTGCCGCTGTGTTTCCGTTCCTTGGACTTAAAAATATATCCACCAACATGCCTAATAGAAAAAAAAGTAACCTTTCGAAAAAATCTTCTAAAGCAAAATGAATGTCTTATTTGCGAGAAAATGAGTCCTTGAAAGAAAAACGACAAAGGTTAGACTTGGATGGTCAAAGACATGCCCACCAGCGATCTCATGAGATTCTCCCCGTGGTGTTTCTCGGGTTACGCTATGATCCGCACAAATTTCATCCTTACCCAACATACGGACGGGTAACCAGCTCTAAATCTGGTTCAAATACAGTCCCATCTGTTTCGAACCTTCAATCTGCTTGAAGATGGCGAAAATTATAATGACGTCACTACATGCTTCTTACCCGAAAGAAGAACAGAAATTCTGCGCAATTAACGATATCCGTGCATGAAAATCGACAAGTGGACTAAGAATCACCATAAATTTTTTATTCAGAAACCGAAACCAATGATTATGGCTATGCCGAAGGCGCAGTCCCATTATTGGAGGATTCATACGTCAAATAAACATGGCTTCTGCTGCCATTACTCCTCTTGACGTTGTCAATCGCTGGATTGTACTCTTCTGTCCAATCCTGATTAAGATAATCAACGCGCATATCAACGTTGAATAGTGCAACTGAATTAAGTCATAGAATGCAAATATATGTATGCACACAAGGGAAGCGATAAAGCTGTTAATCACTCAGAAGACAGCTCAAGAGAACCGGAGGGACGAGGTGACCATCTATCAACCTTTGCTATTTAAGTAGTAATGAGTCTGAAAGGCCGATTTTTGGGTTTCCAGTGCATGAAAGTGAACCAATAGTCACTCACCTCTCCGTGCACCTGGAAAACTGTCAGCGTGTCTATTACAACGAACACAACATACAAGATAGGTAACGAACTCCTCAAATGACCACGCAAACTGTTTTTCTTCGGGCTTTGTGGTTTTATTATTTGTGGTGGTATTATATATATAGCAAACAGTACAAAGAGTACAGTGAAGTAAAAAAGCAGTACTTATTAAATTACAATCAGTTACAAACCGTATGGGTACATAAACGTTGCTAATATATCTTTTTCAGGTACATTTTGATTGCACTACGATATCTGTATTACTTTATTTTCTATATATATAAATATTTTTTATCGTGTCAGTCATTCTGTAGCAATTTTGTTTATTTCTCTCTCAAGTTATGAGCTAGAGAAATGAGGTTTGGTGCTTTAATGTGGATTCTCTGTCTGTATGATTTGGTAGTAGTTTTAGATTTTTAAACTTTGGTGTTTACTTATGTTTAACAAACTATTCTCAATGTTTTCCATTTTTTTATTTTATGTCATATCGAATTACTAATGTTCCTAATGTTGTAGAATGTCTTAATAATATGACATGTCAGTGAATATAGAATGTTTTCCTTTCACAAATTAAATTTAAAAGCAATGACGTTAATACTGTTGATAGAAGATAATATTTGTTGGCAAAGATACCATATAACAATAAAAAAATATCTATAATAAAATGCACGGAGAATATGAGACATTACAACCTGACATAATGCATACGAGAAGTATCATGAAAACTTTGTTTTTATGAGGTTATATAATTATTATTTACCAAGATAGTTAGGTATTCCAGGGCTTTAATTTCATGTCCGGGCAAGGCCTTTGATTTTATCTAGCCTTACACATTTTCTGATATTTTTGGGGCACCATGTCGTTCAGGGAAACGATAGGCATCAGAAGCAAAGGAACTGCTCTTCTACTTTGACGCATAGATATCACTTGCCGCTGGATTAAGCACTTACTTAGCTCCACCCTCGCTGAATAAACTAGTCTCGGTGGAAGATTGTAGTTCTGGCTATCGTATGGCATCTATCAGTTGTCTTAATAAAAGGTACTCCTCAAATATCTCAAATTAAAATTTAGGTAAAATATAACATTTTGTGAAAAATAATGGCTTTTAATGCCTAGAAAATTAAAGCATATCTTAGAAATGACAATGTTTACACCGTGTCTTAACATTTCGATCAAAGGGCAACGGCCTGCCACGATGGAAACACCGGTTTCCGATCAGTCACCGAAGTTAAGCATCGTTGGGCTCAGCTCGAGTTTGGAGGGGTGTTCCTCCGATCCGTCCGAGTGCTTTTGCCCCTGTCTGCACGTGGCAGACAGTATGTGCGAAATGACCTTATACGTCGAAGCACGTCAAGAAAAATAATACTAATATTTTGCTCAACGTAAATTCTTTAAATATAAGAACTAAATATTACAAGCTTTCAACTCCTGCCAGTTTGGGAGTGGATAATATAGGTACTAATTAATAAACAATGGGTTTTTTAGGGTTTACTCGCAATTCTACATTTGTATGAACATATGGTTTCGTATGTATTACGAGGATAATGAATTTGAATAAAAAATGATTCATAGATATTTAGCAGCTTTTTTTCATGCATTATTGCATTTCTGCTTTATAAATATCTCTTCAAATTTTGGTTTGAGAAACTGAAAGTTGTGTGACTCTGAGTGTCTATTGAGGGGAACATTAGTAACATTGGTACAGTTAAATTAAACTAAAGTCTGATTAATCTATACGTGAAAGGGAAAGTGTTTATCTCTCTTTGTTCTGCTTGCGCTTTCTTGATGACAAAAATACCACATTCATGATTGTGGTTCTTTAAAAATAAATCAGTTGTCAATGCTTTATTAACCTCTTTTTTATCCTAAGCCATCACATTAAACAATGTCTTATATTAATTTTGCAATGACATCTTTTGGGTAATGTGCACCCATTTCTTTGGGCGAAGACTGCCAAATGAAGTTAATGCTTTTAAACTAAAGATGAGGAATGTTTACGCTTTTTAATAGTACTTAGTGTATACTATGGACCCTGAATAAAAATTTTAATATATTTTTAATTTTTATATCTCTTTTTTACGCTTTTGTTTTATTTTTCTCTCAGTTGGGGATTGTTATGTTTTAACTAGGGGTGTGTGGGTGGGTGGAAAGACATATGTTTCACCGAGAGTGTGTTTTGTGAAGACCTGCTGTCCTTAGTTAAAATCTGTCCTTCGACAGGCCAGTAGTAGTTGCTAAGATGTAAATATCATTGCAGCATGTAGAAATGTGGTCGTAAAGACTGAAAGGTGCGGGGGCACAGTTATTTCATTGATTATGCTATCTTACGTACAATACCTCTTTATTCTTGCCAATATATAAGGCTTTAAAATTTTTTAAATAATACCTTAGTTATTACTGATTATTTTGGGCAAAGTTATTTAAATATCCGCACATTCTCTAGTTTCACTTGATATCTTATATATTGCGTGAAATAAAATCTAACAATATGTTGCCTGCATTTTAATTCCATAAAATTCTTTCTAGAAGTGCTGGTGCACGTTGATTTATGCAGCAGTACATACACATATTTTAAACAGTCATCTTTTGAATTCCAGATTAAATTTCACTAACCCTGGAACTTTTATGATGATATGACTTATAAAGACAATATTTTCTATTACCTGGTGTTTAGTTCGCGGCATATGTCTTCAACCAGTTTCCCCTAAGGGAATTATCATCTGCTCAAGGTAATTGTTTCTAGCAAGCAAAGATAGGCATATATGCTGCTTTTCCATGTGCATCAACATTTGGTGATTATTTTGAGCTTTGGTGTGTAAAATATGCGTTTTATTATGCTAAACTAATCTACTTTATTTTCATGTAAACCAATTAATTTTTTATAATTATAAAATTTAGATATCCATTTTGACAGAACGCAATTTTTAAGCTAACCTCCAATTTAATGACCTCATTTTTGCATTTCACCATTAGGCATACGAAAATCTCAAACAGTCGGGAATCAATGGAAGAATGATTTGTTAGAGTAATAATTTTAGTTTATCATGGCTAATACAACTGATGCAAAGAAGAATTGTTTTGCCAGCAGCGAATTTTTTCTTGAGCATAATGATGTTTAAAATGCTATCCATTTAATCACCGAGTACTTATCAATTAACTTATAAACAATTGAAGATCCTATTCAAACATTCTTGTTATTACCAACTTGAGTTTTAAATATCCAATACTATACATTTTATAACTTATCTTGCTGTAATTAGTACAAAAAAACTTCCAATACTTTCACTCAATTCTAAAACAGTTAATCTTTTAGTCGAAGGGAAATATTTTTCTGATGTTCTTCTTTCGAAATATCGTGATGTTTCTATCTATCCAGTCCTGCAAATAGTATGTCCCTCCCATCGGCTTCAACGTAAGGCTTAGAAGACACCTGCGGGCTCAGCCGTCTCACTACCGGTTTGAATATCCATCATTTTCGGTCATGTTTTAACTAGGGGTGTGTGGGTAGGCGGAAAGACATATGTTTCACCGAGAGTGTGTTTTGTGAAGACCTGCTGTCCTAAATAGTGTTCTGTGGGAGCATGAGTAGCATTTTCTTTCCTGTCACTAATGGTTCCAATTAATGAATGGCTTATATTTAGCATCGTTGAAAATGGCTTAGTAATTTACAATAAACCTTTAGAGAAAAAAAAATAATATTCCGAATAGCTCTGGGAGGAACATAATTTCTAAAACATATCTGTTAGATTTGATCGTGAAGGAAAGGAAATGTATGCTGAATATTTTTTGAATAAACAAACAGTAACTAGAAACTGTTAGAGAAGTTAACGCAAGATGATCGAAATGAGTAGTTTCATCTCTCATTAAGATTAATTCTAATATTGGAAACAGTAATGGCTCTAACTTCTCAAGTTGTCGAGATAAGAAAAATACTCAAGCTTTCTTTTTTGACCTTCAGTTAGAAAGAACTCGGCAGGAGAAGAAATATTAAAAATTAAGCTTCATTGAATGTGTCACTCCATTGATTTTTTCACCGCATGTGTTTTCGTGAGAAAACTGTAGTTCAGCGTTTGAGTGGACGACTTTCGCTCCAGTGACTGTAAGGGCAATGAAGGAAATATAATGGTTAAAGATTATATGCATTAAGGATGGTAAATCGTTATGATCTTGTTCTAAGCATAGCGTTAATAACTATGAATGTTAACAAAGAATTGCCTATTTTTCTTGAAATGTAGCCTCATTATATTCCTCCAAAAACTCCGTTACATGTTGATGGATATTTTCGTGCAAAATCAAATCTGTTCTTGACCACATTGGAATATTTTTGCAAAGGTTGCTAACGTGGATGTTCGTCAGTAAGTCAGTCAAATAGCCATAATTAACGTTTTGATTTAAATTTAAATCTTCTTCAGGGCTATCATAAAGGAGAATATCAAATAGTTGTACAACATTTGTATAAAACTCAAGATAGAGCTATTTAATTTTAATTTTTGGTAAAAAAATCGACGTTAAATAAAAACTCTATTGTGTCATTATTGCACACACTAAGTTTCTCCAAATATATTTGTGAAATTCTTACGACCTTTAAAGAATGCTATTTATTCGTGATGCGTGCTATGCTCGGCTTATTCAACCATTTTCTACGAGGTTAGGCATCAAGCAGGGTCATAAATATAACATGTACGGAACAAGCTTATTTTTTAATACTTTGGTGGTATTAACTACTCGAATGGAAAGAAAGTCCGTCGTTACACTAGATGAAACCAGTGGTGCCTTGGTGAAAGGCAGTCACAACCTTTGGGCCCGAAGCGTCATATTCCTATAAATTGTAGAAGTCTTTCGAGTTGGTGGCAACATAATGAAACGATGACTTCTCCACATGAGTACTGAAAAATAGCAAACTATTCCGTGTCCTCTGGGAAAGTCAGAGTGGAGTTCCTGCACATAAAAAGAAGTATCTATCACGTGTGTATCCCAAACTCAGCAGTCAACCTGAATGAAGCGGTCTACTCCTTATGTCTGTGACACCGCGGCGAGCAGGGAGGGCAGAAACCGGACCTATTTTTTCAAATCATCACGTCGACGCGGCGCGGATCAAGGTGCACTATACACAGACTAGCTCGCGTATGCAGTCTGGTGATTCCGCGGTGGAGTAAGGCAGACAACTAGCCAGATCGAACTCGTTGGAAAAGCGAAGGTAACCAGACAACACACTCCTCATCCCCCTCATTGTAAACGAAAAATCTCGTATTTCGCACCCAGACCCCATACGGATCCAGCTATCGGAAACTGCTTCGTCTCCAGCTCGCCCTCCCTACACTAGTGTCGCACCCTTTCCTCTTCCTATGACCCCCTCTCATCCCTCCCAGTCCATAATCCTTTGATGTGTCCAGTCTTTGACGGGCAGACCTTTGAATTCCCGCTTTTGGTGATCCGAGCCTTCGTCGAGTCACGGTGCAGTCGAAGTCACTTTTTTTAAAGAAAGGTCACGGTGTTTACGTACGTAAGATAGGTCACTCATCAACCATGCACCTGATACATAAAATATAGTCTAATTGATGGCAACAGTCGCTAATAATGCACACGTTAATAATGATCTCTCAGCCGTTGCTTCGTTGAAGTTCCTAATCCTTGCTGGTGGGTTGTGAAATTATCATGTTTTCTCGCGTATAACTATAGGTACAGTTACTAATCTACGGGTTCAATAGACTATTGTACTACGTAGGTGAGTCTAACTTACACATCTGGCTCAAGGTCATGTTGAAGAGCCAAGTGGTGCGGAGTCCCATCGCTCGGGCCAAGGAGATGGAGACATTGTTTCCAATAAAAATACATAAAAGTAACATGCATGAAATAAATATCTAATGGTCTGAATGTACATAAAATATTATATTAAGTTAGAATATAACTATTCTGAAGGTTAGGTTGCTCAGTCACAGATAAGTTAGAAGTATATACATCACGTTTCGATATAAAACTAGCTGCCTGCTTAGCATCATTTTTCAAATTCTTAATTTCATTTCACAAATGTATTAATTGGCTAATGTTATAAATTTATTTATGTGTGTGAAGTGCAAAAGCTCTGATGGGCACGTTGGGCGAAATGTTTTTGTTTCATTATTCGTATGAAAATTCTCTCATTTCAGTATTTTGGGATGAGGAATAATTGGTTTGTCAGTTTAAAATACAGAATTCGCACCCCTTCCGGTCAATCGACTGTTTGCAAGATAAAAGCCTTGAGAATACGTGGTATTTTTTTCTATAAGATACATAACATTAGTCCCAATAATATAATACATCAAAGGCATCTAAGATACCTGTCTATTTAGTAACTATTGAAATTTTTCATTATCTGTCGACCGTCCCTTTCGGTCGTTCAATTCCCCGCCAAATTTGACGTCTCCCACGCTGGGTAAAATGGAAATGAGGTAAGTTTCGTCCGCGTGCCAGACAGCTCCTCCCCCGTGTAAAGCGTGATGGGCCTGGTTCACGAATGGGGGAGGGCATTGTTGAGTCTAGCTGGTAAAACGAGCAACTGGCGATGTTGCCAAGTTCCCCTCCGCAAATAAAATGCCTTTAATTCCATTTATTTCCGGGCCTCACACCACGGACAGCCTTCCTCATCCCACAGGCAGATTCCCGTGACAGACCTCCCCACACCCTAGCAGTGATCCTACAGACAAATGAGTCACGATGTCCCGTCCCCCTTCAATCACTGCATCGAAAGTGCAGCACGTTATGCACCAGCAACGGACCCCCCCTGCTTCGCCCCCCCCCCTCCTCCCCTCAGGGGGTAGAGCACGGCGGGACGTTGCCCCCATACCCTAGACCGTGCACGTGGAGGGCTTTGCCCTCACTCCAGAAACCACTGCCCCAACTCCCCTGCCTTGGTCACCCCAAGGCCTTCGTCAACCGCATCTGCTCCGGTCTGTCCTGTCCTGACCCCCTCATACCCTTCCCATAGCCCGTTACCCACTCTCTTTTGCCCTCACGTACCCATCCCACGGCTCGTCTATCCTCAACGGCCCCATCCCCTAGCGGTCTTTTCTGCTGCGAGCTCCTTACATGCTTCCTCCGCGGGCCAGTCTTCTCAGGGCTGTTATATCGGGCAGCCTGTTGAATCGGCGACGCGCGTATTGCGAAGGCCACCGCCGGCCTCACCGGGAGAAGCCGCGGCAGACGACGGCCATCTTAGCGGGGGTGTTGTGGGGAGGGGAGGGGGGTTGGGAGGTGGGGTAAGGGGGTGGGGGAGGGGGGAAGTGGGGTGGGAAGTGTGAATGGAGTCACCTGCGTGCTTTTTTGTGCAAATCCGAAGGATTTTGGAAGAGGATTAACAAGAAGAAAACTTGGGACGAGACGGAAAATCGTGTCGCTTTCCGAGTTTCAATTTTTTTCCGAATTTCTCGCGTTTTCCCATGCTGTGAAATGGTCCTGCTGACTTCCTGGGAGGATACTACCTGTTGTGCCAATCGACTCAAGGCACTCACTTATGTGCTCTTATCCCCCTGCTTCATTTCTGCGTCTTACCCAAGTTTTCTGGATTTTTAATCCTCTTCCGGAGGACTTCGTTTGAAGTGGGGTCCGAAGAGGTCATTCCTTAGTGCGTGCCTTCTCTGACATATCCGGAAGACCTCTGCCCCTAGTTGTGGTGTTACAAAGACCATCGGCAGTTCTCAGTGCGTTCTAAGGAAATACGCAACGTGTGTAGCAGTCGCATTGTCCCCATTGTCATCAAGAGCGTTTTTCTCCCTCCATAAGTTTTCTTCCCCGACGTGTGACACTTCGTTTTAGTTTTCAGGTTCTTTCATGCGACGTAGTTGACGATCCAAGTCAGGCAGAGGATTTGCTGGAAAATCCGAGGTTTTTAAGGCAAAAGTGGAAGTAAGCGGGTAAGTAGGTGTGTTCCCCGCCCCCCTTTTCGCCAACATGCTCACTGTGCAATTGGCCCTCTCGTGTGACGACAGACCACAAAAAGTACCTCGACCACGTTTCTCCCGGCTATTTCTCTGCCTGTGCCACGCGGAATGTTTTGCAACACACCGTAATTTGGCGTCGGCGGTATTTCTCCCGGCTGAGGCCGAGGGGAGTGGTGCAAGAGGTGCAGGGCGCAATATATATAGGGGGCGCTTGGGGATGCAACAGCTAAAAGGCACATCTGCCATGCGGTGCTTGGCGAAACATGCAATTATGCCTACCACTCTTGTGTGGATTTTGTCCGAGAATTATTGCCCGTGTGCTGAATTTGATTATTTTAATTAACCGGGTTGTGTTTCATTAAAGTAATTAATGCGTTTGATTTTGCCAAGCTGTAATTAATTATAATAATTTTAAACGTCCTAGACAAGTGATGCATTTCATTTGATTCCGCTAATAATTGCATATAATCAACTATACTAATACAGATTTGATTTCCAAGTAGGTACCATGGGATCCACCACATGTTTTAGCGCATGAGCTAATTGTAAATGTTTATTTGGTGATTGATATTGAAATGCATACTTATTATATTATGAATTATCATTTATCGGAAATGAATTATTTAATGAACATTTAGTGTTACTTAATGAGCTTTAGAAGGTATTAAATTCATTGGTTTGAATAGTTACGCCGTTTATTACTTTTATGAAATGGTAAATAATTCTGCTCCACTACTGCAACAACTGTGGCACTCGAAAAAATTATGAAGAATCAAAAAAAAAATTGTATAAAACGAAGTAACCAATTTTACTCTCTTATTAAATTTCTGAGTTGCGAATGAAAACCTGTTTTTTATGTAAATATTGGTAGCCTGGAGGAATGCTAAAATATCTAAAACGGCTAATTCAGTATTCATAACGGAATCCTGCCGGGGGAATTTTAGATCAACGAAAAAATCATTTAATTAGCCTTGAGGTTAGTCCTGGTATTTTATACTTAAAGAACTTAAATATTTTAACAATATTTTATGCACTGTAGCTTCAACCATTTTTAAAAATATGATTTGACGAGTGAGTAACTCTAGTAACATGATGCTGCGTAACATGATGCTTCGTAACATGATGCTGCGTAAAATATTCACCTCTATCGTTTTGAGATCATTTTGAAACGGAGTACCTACCCTACGCTCTCATGTGAGTGCTTGTGCAAGTACGTTAAATATAAACGGCCCGAAATTATCCTACCGTACGACTTATCGCGTTTTCTGCCACCTTTTTTTTACCTCCTTGGCATCAATTATTCCTTTGAGCACGGACGGCCCCCGCGCATCAGGTCTCCACGAGTCTCACCCTCGTGTTCGTAAAGCCCGCATTACACCCCGAAAACCTTATCGCGTCTTTCCGTCATCCGTCAGAAATGCGAAATTTGCGCGTTTTTTCCCCTCTCCGACCCTACTCTTATCCTTATCCTCACCCCCTGCCAAGCGCCTACCCGAGCACCCACCCCACCGGTTTTTTGGGGAAAGCCCTCGGTAGTTCGCGCTTTTCCCGCTCCGCCCTCGTGGCCTCGTGTGTTGAGCGTTCCGCCGCCGGTGCCTCTCTGCCTTTGGCCGGCCTCCGTCGGGGGGCGCTAGGAGTTCCGTGTGCTCAAGGGCTGCGTCACTCCGACCTCAGTGGTGGATGTGCGGTGACCCGCGGGTGTGGTGGAGGGGGGGAGAGGGGGTCGCGGTTGGAGGGGTATTTTGCGAGGAGAAGCGCCGTTGGCGCCTCCCCCGTTTAGGACTTGGCGGGAACTGCGGAGGGAGGGGAGGTTTCAGAGGGGGATGGAGGTCTATGATGGAGGGATATGGATGAGGAGGGAGAGGAGACAAACCTCCCTTCTCCCAAAAACCAACCTCTCATGTTTTTTCCCCTGATGCCTCTTCCCTCTTGTCTTCCACTCTGATCCCTGTGACCCTTTGTTTTCTTAACGAAGCATAGTTTCCTGCAGGATGCGTTAGAGTTGATCCTCAATATGCGGCCTTGGTGGTGGCGAGGTAAAGTCCTCGCCTGCTAACCAGAGGGTCGCGGGTTTGAGTCCCGCCTGGGTCGGTTTTTTGCCGGCCCAGAGCATAACTGTTTCTACCAAGTTCGGCCCCTGAAAAACCTGACGACAAGTCAATGGCTTAATAGGATCGCAGGGACATACCACCATAGGGACCACCAGAATCAGAGCAAAATAAAATATGATCAGAGGTTATCTACCCTCAGTTCGGCAATTGTCAGCTAAGATGGAGTAGAAACGCCAATACTTATCTTTTACAGCCACGGGCACTCGTCTACATACGCGTTTTCATTCTTTTACTCGGCATAAACCCTGCCTGTCTTCGTCCAGTCTATGGAGCCTATTCTTTTTCTTTCCCTTTCCCGCTTTCCAAACATCCTCTCCTTTGTTGTGAATTTCGGCAATACCGCCAAAGTCTTCAAGTGGATGAAAATATAATGCGTGTTTCATACGAAAAAATAATGAAGTACACTTTTCAATTAAGCAAGTCTTCATGTAGTTTTATTCGGATATATTTTGGAACTGAAAATGATTGAAGCACCTTGTGCCATCTATGACGAATGGAAACCATGATAAGTTCTCGTAAAAATTGTCTTCTCGTAAAAATTGTTTCTTCTTGTGTTAAAGTGTTTTGCTTATGGGTTTTTTAGCATAGTAATGTGTATGTTCTTTGAATGGCTTTCTGCTTTCCAGGTACATTTTCATAGTTATTTCTACTCAGGCTTCCCACCTGATTCAGTTGCTAAATTCAATATTTTTGTGTTTATATATTAATTTTGGAAAGGAAACATTTATACCCCTGTTGACGGAAGATAAGTCTTATTTTGCGAAGAGTGCAATTTACTATTCTTTACTTAATCTGAATATTATTTTTAATGCTAAAAATGATAACTCTGTTAAAGATATATGCCTCACTTGACGAATATTAATCAAGTACATACACTATATTTTATTCTTTTATCACGTTTATCGTATTTTCACTGTCGGTAGCACTGAGAACTGTAGTATTGCATGCACTAAACTAGACAGCATGATAATTCTATATAGGAGTACATTTTTGAAGGTGAGAGCTATGCTGCCGTAGTTTTGTGATAAAGATATTTATTTGTCTTAAAGATCTCGTATATTGTATTTTTTGGAAGGGTAATCTATTTGATCTGTATAGGAAAAAGAATTTAAAACATGTAAGCTAACGTTTTGTTCCATGTGCCTTTCTTTGAACATTAATCGCTAAGCAGTACTCTTTTCACGATACATATACTGACTGATAACGCTTACGCGTATTAGTAGTCAACTTCATAAATGAAAACTTTTTCAGAAGAAAAATGAATATACTCGTGAATCCTAAAATATATCCTGATAATGTTGAATGTGATTATTTCAAATTTATGGAAGTAAAGGAAATTGTTTCTTTATTTAATACAACTTAAATTCTTAACCAAGAAAAATACACAGTTTTGATGCTCAAAATTCCTAAAATCTACTTTTTTTCTCACTTCGACGTTCCACCGACCTATAGGCTGGCTGTGTAGCATGTGCCACTTACAGCCATTCACCTCAGTCAACCTAAATTCTTACCTCGCTCAAGGGATGACACTGTTCGACTTGTTCGATCCCATATCTCTCGAGGCTCGCGTGAATCCGTTGGGAAACGATTAATTTCTCGAGGGACTCCCATTCGCCGTAATTTGTGTCCTGAGGACATAAAGCGTGCACCGAGGCACCTTTCAGAAGGTAGGGTAACTGACGCATTGTTGGAGTAACCCTAATTTCTTTGCGTGAATTTATTGTCGTCCTCGTAGCTTCCAAACCATATTTTTTACTTTTATGCTACCTTTATTTTCATCTCCTAGCTTGTGCACTCTCTTTTGTACAGAAGTACATCTTCCAGGGCACGATTTTAACCTCTTTTCTTCTTTTCTCGAATTTGGCCTTCTAAGTCCCTCATAATCCATACATTTTTGCTTTTGCATTCTCTGCTATTTTTCTTGCTAGCCTTTAAATGTATATATAAATATTAGACCTAAATGGTGTCAGCTGAATTTCACCCACTATGCAGTTTGACTAGTGATTGAACAATATATTTTCAACCATAATTAAAATTTAATTGCATGTATGTTGTTTATTAAGCAGCTATTAGAAAAGCAACTGTTTTTCTATTTATTTTTTATGTGACACATTGCTGATGCTGATGATGATGGTTGTCAGCTGATAAAAATAAGTGTACCCAAAATGAGACCTATGCCTATCGTGAGGCATTCGTTTAAATTTTAATTGAAATATTATAAACATTCACTATGTTTATAATATCTTAATATATTCGCTACCGTGCTCTCCGAAACGCCATTTGATATGGTGAAATGAATTAGAAACTTTTATAGTTAAATTAAAGTTAGGTTCTCATAAATTAAAAGGAAAATGGGGCCACACTTTTTTCATAGCAGATTTTGAAACATTGGTTACTAGAGAAGGAGAACGAAAGAGTATTACTGTGTTGAGTAAAGTTGAGCTGGGGAATTAGGATGAAAGGAAAGATTAGGAAATTATTAAGAAAGAAACATGAGCCCATAACATCTGAGTACATAACAATTCATATAAGCAGGTAGTAAATATTTGAGGAGTACCTATTTAAGTACTATTATGGGATTACAGCAAAGCGTCGGGTTATGCTTGTCATTACAATGGGTTAGAAAAGTGGTCGACAACGACTATGTGCACTCTTGCAACATTTTATTGCAAGCTGAGCGCGTGTCACCCCTATATGGTATAGTACGGGCATAAAATTCGGAAAGTATATTTCGTCATCTTCTTGCCGTACCGCGAACAAGACTTTCACTGTGAAAGCATATATATAGAAAATTACTTTGAAATGATAAAAACAAGTATTAGGGATTGTTATAAATCTGCAATCTGAAATTACGAATATAAGGTGAAACGCTTTTTAGTTGAATATCGGGGATATTTTAAGGAAAGTTTAGACCCTGTAGGTGCTAGATGCTGAATAGTCATGAATATATAAGGGGAAGGAGGACGACCTAGGATGCACTGCAAACTTAAGAAACCATTATGTAATACAAGAAAGAAGTCGTTACGTATAAGTTACAGGGTGGGAGTTATTTTCATCGGCATGGTGAAAGCATATTAAATTATGTACTCCAGCTATGTACATTAGTAATATTAGGGTAATTTTAAAATAATTTGCTAAATGAGTCGAGGTTTTCTCTATCATGAAATGTTGCTGGTTTGATAAAAACACACTTGAATTCCGAAGAAGCGTATTATAATATGAATTCTATGATCCTGAAATCTGGGATAAAGATATAAGCATTTAAATTCACCATCTTGCAACATGAATACGAGTTTTATACCACCCAGAGGAAAACATGGCTGTATGATATATTATTTTGATGTTATTTATAAAATATATATAAAGTGACAACGTAATAAAATATATTTGGATACTTAATTATATGTAGTTAAACTGTAATTTATGATCTCGACATATGGGATATTAGTTAGTTTATTTAATAACTTTTGCTGTGTTGCCCATGCGCACACTCAAAATGAGAAGTATCCTATCCAGTTTCAAGAATAACAATTATTTACTTGCAAAATCTCATGAAAATATTCATAAAGGTGCTTTTTCCTTAAAAAATATTTAAATAACTTTCTTACAAAGGATTTAAGTAATTTTCTTGTGTCAGGATTTATTTGACTGCGATAAAATTTTTATCTATATATGAATAAAAAAAGATTTAGGATAAAGAGTGAGGTGTATTAGAGGGCATGGTGAAGGACAGTAAATAAATCATTGAAGGAGGGATCAAAGAAGGAAGGTTGTTCTTCAGTAAGAGGAAATAAGATGATGAGCAATATGCATAATTTTATAGGTCTACTGTCTCTCGGCAGAGCTTCCTTACATGGTGAAAGTGACAATGATTTCGATTTCTCAAGATATTACACAAAATAAGTTGGACGAGATGAGTTTTTACGCGGGTATTTATTGTTCTAGCAATCAATCTGGAGTTCAAACATTATCCCTTCAGTTTTTTGATGATGCATATTAATGATCACCGATTATGAAAGCACTATGCATCAACAGTTTTTTCTCACAGCCTTCTTTGTTCCAAATTCGAACTAAAAATTCAAAATGGATTCAAAATTGAGAGGACTTGAAATGAAAAATGGTAGTTGATTTTACCTCAATCACCTTGCATATGCAATTTCATTTCAATAACCTTATGCTATACTTATTCTCTGACGTAAGATAAATTGCGAAAATATTTTCTGCAACAGTTACCCAACGATAACTTGGCGATTTTCTAAGGAAAACACCGCATGCAAGGTCTCCACTTGGGGCTATGCGGGCTTAGACGCGTGCTATGACATTTCAAGTTTCCGCTCGCGTTCACCTCATCCAATAATTTACACCTTCATAAACCTTTTCCTTACCTTTTGTGTTCCAACTCTCTCCCTGTACCACCCCTTTCTGCTCCTTCCTTTTCCCCCAATTCCATCGCCCAATCGTCAGATCTCTTCATCCTTACGTGCCCTCTCTTTTCATTTGCGCCAATCAAACTCACGCTTCGAGAAAAAGAGAGAAATAAAAAAAATCGAAAGAAAAGAATCGAAGGGTATTATATCCGCACGCAGTATTCTTTTCCGCTTTTTCCTCCACGGGAAAGAGCGACTAACAGCGCCGCAGGTTTTTGTGTTCTCCTCTTGCCGTTTCCCTCTCTTCATTCACTCCTCCTTCCAACTCTTCCCCCCACTTTCTCCCCTTCCGCCCCCCGCCCTTCGTCCACTCAGTTCTCTTCCACCCTTTCACCCTATCCTCCCCTGCCTCTCTCTCTCTCTTTCTCTCCCGCGGAAAAAAGCGTTTATTTAAGCAGTCATAGACCGGCACGCAAAGAACAATATTTTGAAAGTTTTCAAGCGCTTGGTGCCAAATTACCGGTGTTTACACTACTCCCGAGCGTATGGCTCCTCCGACTTTCATTCGGATAGCTTCGAGTTCTGCTGACGGGATGGATTCTCTTCCTTCTCCACAACCCCCGCCACCTCTCCCCGCCCTACCTCTCTCCCACCTCACCCTCCAACCTGCCCCTAACTCTCCTTCCCTCCCTCTCTCCTTTTTTCTGTTTGGTTTTTGTTTTACTCAGGGTTCGGAGGTAGCAAGAGAAGTGCGTATGGGTGGTGCGTGGGTGGGGCGTAGGAGAAAGGATGAGGGTTTAGGAACGGGGCTGCTGAGTCTGTAAAAAGGGGGATGGGCTCTTTGTTTTTCATTTTTTTCCTCTCTCCCGAGAGAGGGTAATGTTTTCTGGGCGGTCTCGCCAAGGCTACGTGGAGTGGGCGGTGGAGTTTTACGCGGAGGCATTGTGGGATGGGGGCGTGGGACGTGGGAAGGGGGTGGGAATTCCGAGGAAGGGGTCAGGAGGGGGAGGTTCCGCGGCTTACGTGGAGTGTGAGGTGGTGGGGCTTGAGGTACTCGCCTCGGTAATGATGCAAGGGAGGGTGGACTGCAAAGAGAGTGAGGTGGGATATGGGGCTTGGAGGAAGCAAAGGCTGAGGTAGAGACGAGGGAGGCAAATTGGATGAGAAAAGAGTGATGCTGGTGCCGTGGTTAATTCAGCATCTTGGTACCTTTAACCCGACTACTTCATTTTTCTTACGAAATATTTGATGAAGCACCCAAAGTTGGAGTATTGTTTTTAGCAATAATGTAATATTCTGTATTATTAGTGAAATTTGTTGAGTTTTGTTTAAATTCTTTAGCAATTTATTGCCAAAGTTTTGCCAAATTTTAATTTAATTCTCAACTCTACTGCCATAGAGTGGGCATCTGTTTCTGAGTTGATGTTTAAATTTTTTTAAATTTAGAGATGCCATGATGATGCTAAAAAGATCGGCAAAACTTTGGAAACGTATTATTATATGACCAAAACTCATGACATTCCACTAATATTTTGTAAATTAATTAAGAAAAGTCTGTATTGATAATATTTTGTGTTCTTAAATACTTCCCGAATGAAATCAGTACCCTCATCTAATAGTACAAAGATTTTTATACAATATTTTAAGTAGATCTGTACTGTAAGAATCTGTAAGAATCAAAGAGAATTTGTGTAGTAATCTGTACCGCTGTTTTGTATCTCATTGCTTAGCTGCATCAGTTTTCCATGAATTATTATTTTCTGCATGTTAGACCAACTTAAGCATATAATAAATGGCATTAAGCATATTCCAATTTAGCATATCTTATCATGAGATGAATGCGTTTGATATTAATTTGATTATTCCATTTTTAGTTTTGTGGCAAATAGACCGTATATATCACGTTTTCTTGTTTTTTTTTTTAATTTTACAGGTTATTTTTACAATGAGATAACTTACCACGAAGCCTTTTAAGCAGGCTAACTATTTTCTCTCACGGCTTAATTAATTTTATCGTACGAAAAAGTCCTTTTAGTTCATATTTTTTTATGAACTACCTTTCTTATATAATAATCTTGAGACATTTAAGTGCGCCCTTATTGCCTTTTATGTAATGCATTTGTTTACGATGCAGTAAGAACGTTCATCGTTATGTCCCTAGCCAATAAAATTATATTAAAACTACTTTCATTGATAATATGAACGATTCTTATTTTATCTCCGTTCAAAATGGTATGTACTAAATAAAAATGTTTGTTGCCACAGATGTTCCAAATGTTTTAGGTCTCGTCGCATACTATGATAATCTTACCAATCTTGATTGTATTAGAATTCGTTGTTAATTTTTTGGTTTACCAGAGCTAGTTTTTATAATTCTGAAAGTACCAGAGAACGCTCTGTGAAGAGTAATTTCTGATTGTATGGGATTTAATTTTTATTATACCCTTAGGAAATCAATATTGAACGTTTCTATGATAAGTGATAAAAATTCTATGATGAGGGATCTCTGAAGTTTACAAGTACCTCACATTACTCGATTAAATTCATTGTGATATTGGGAGACACATCTCATAAAAAGCCACTTTTTTGTAATGATTAACTATCCAGTGATGGTTCTCAGACAGAAAAAGTATATATCATAATTGTACGAGAACACGTGACACGTCCCAATAATAGTAATCATTGGTTGGTATCACACCAGCAACGGATACACCAGCTATTCCTCTTTCTTTTACATCATTTAACTGTTTCTTTGCACATTTATTTCAATCATCTCCACGATTTGCCTCTAGCTATGCATGTTCTATTACCCATAAAGTTCTAATTATTTAAAATTAGACATTATTTCCAAACATAAATTCATGGTGCTGCAATGATTATATACGTTTCTGAAAAATAAACCTTGCCTCTCCAAATCGTCAGGCATGAGATTCCCACAGGTTGGGTTTGAATTCTTAATCATGTAAACGTTTACCATACAAAGAATTTTTTCAGTGTAGCGAACAGTAACATGTATAACTGTAAAATCTAACAGACTAATCGGTAGCTTAGCCAATGTCCTAAAGGGTCTCAGTCTCTATGGAAATTCCCTATGATAATACTTCCGTCGCTCTCCTAAATCTGTTTAGTCGGAAATCAAAGTATCGTAATTAATCCTTTTTTTTAATGACAAAAAATATTTTTCCTTTCTGATACAATTTGGACTAAACAAATTTAACACTGATGAAGAAATCTGTCATGCATAAAAACTCAAGGATAAGTTTTATACTACAAGGAACGCATTAATTTACAAGGATTACAAATATTTAGCCCTTTATCGAGATTTAGGCTCAAACAGCCAGATTTAAATATAGAAACCGGAGTATGTATTGTACTTTATCACAAAATGTCTCATCATCAACAGAGAATGTCTAGTAAAGATGCCATTAATACTAAATTCTAAAGATAGTGGCTATCATCTAATACTCATAACACCCATATCATCTAATAATGTTTTTAAATATTAATATATTTCGGTTCTTAAGCCTCGACCGGACAACAAAAGGAATATTTAGCAAAATATGTGCGATGGTGTAATATCGCGAGAAATCTCTAGTTTTAGGCCATCATAAGCGAATGAGGAGTTGAATTTCGGCTGTTTTGACTTAAGATCTATGTACTTATCTCAAGAAAGATTTCTGGCGCATTTCAGGCTGAATCAAAAAAAAAAATTGCTTTGGACATTGGGTCGAGGATTATGAGATCGTGGTCTTATTCAGCTGATGAAATTTTCCAAACGTAATTAGGAATAAGAAGTTTTGGGTTTGGCATTAAATGTGGCTCAAAAAACGTCTTCTCAAAGTTACTGTGCGGATGAAATCCTTTTCAGGAAAACCTTTGGAAGTGACTTGAAAAATACTTACTTCCGTTAGGGTTAAAGCTAGTGCATGGATTTAGGGAGGTGGAGGCTGGGAGAGATTGAGAAAGAAAACAGAGGTATTAACTGAGGATTATGAGGACAGGACGAAGTGCAAAGAAGAATCCCATGCCATCTTCCTTACTGAAAATCCTACATTAATCCTGCCACCCTCTCTGTACCTTGTGAATCAAATGACCTTATCCTTTTCCAACCCTTGTTTTGATTATTACTAAAAACAATCTTATCGGGTTGGATAAGCTTCCGACAGGATTCTTCATGTTTTCCTCTACAATCAATGGGAAAACAAAAGTGGAGAAAATTCCGCGGGATAGTCTCAGGTTCGAATACCCTGCTGAGGATTATCATCGCTGATTTCAACATCAAGTTTTCACCAAAACATTCCTGCTAGCCTTGCTAAGCTAACCTGATTTACTTTCTGAGGTGATTTTAGGCAGGATTCATGAAGATTTATGAGATTTGGGCATTTTCGGACTGAATGGTGTGACCTAAGCTGAAGATTTAGGTGATGCATGTTTTTTCAGACCTCTCTGGATTCAGAATTGATTCAATGCGTCCTACTAAATCAGATTTATACGTAAATAGTAGAGCTAGCTGGGCAACAAAATGACCATATATAGATAATGACCAATTTAAATGATTAATAATTGCAGAAATATTAAGTTGATCTTAAATCTCTTTATCGAACAGCAATTCAACTTAAATTTTTAAAGCGACTCATATTAATTGTGGCCAAACCTTTATCCGCATGTGATGTGAATTCGAAAATATTTTCGACGTGGGAGAAAGCTCTCTAAGGGTAGTCATCTAAAGTGACATTTATCAGTAAGAGGGCATTATTTATAAGACATCATTAAGACCTTATGCTATGCTTAGTGAGTGTACCTTTACCGTATGAATTTTGTTTCAAGTATATTTTTATAAGTTATTTGAATTTACATTCACATATATTTGTAACCGAATCATTACTTTTATATTCTTAAAAACGTAAACAGTAGCTACTACTACAATAGTTGAGGAGGTTAACATACAATAATACACCATTCACAATGCATTAGGATCGTCCCTTCTTCCTATAAATTTCGAAATATGGCCAAAAATTAGAAATCAATTGTCAAAACTTTTATCCCAAAAAATTAATTCCTGATTCACCTCAGTTGAAAAGAAAAAAAATTAAGTAACTTAATCCTTTCTTTAAAATATTTTTTAGACTAAAGTTTTTAATCTCATAGTTACTGATATAGTCATTAGTTCTGAATCGCATCTGCCTAAGTTAATTTAACCGTATGATGTGAAACGTAATTCAAATATTTGGTATTGGATTGAATCTCCTTATAAATGCGTAATTGAGCCGTGCTACTCCCTCACCCTCCCATTACGATTGCATTGTCACAACAGAAGTCGGTGCTGTTGCCCAAGAGGAATAAGTAATGTATGCCGCAAAAAAAAGGATTGGAATACATCCCTAAAAATGGTGTCTTTCTTCAAATCCTGGTTTCTTTCTTCAGAACGCTCAACGCATCACCCTCACGCCACACTTAAAACACCGTAATCTTTTTGTAATATTTTTGTAAATCCATTTTACCAAAACGCAATTGACCATCTATGGAGACAACTTCGGGTAAATAAATGTAAATACCTACTTTTTTTACCAAATCCGCCCCAGTTAACTAAATCCAATGCTGGAAATTTTTATAATAGCTTATAAACGTATTGTAATACTATATAAGTGGACGGTGGAAGACGTGAAAATTGGATGAGAAAAAATATTAATATAAACTCATGACAGCATATAATGCATTCGGAATGAAGCGAAGAAGACCAGACCTTGAACATCCAAGTGTCTGCTGTGTTGGTGACTCAGTCACCACAGGTCTATTTGCCGATCATCTAGCGCTGCTACACGAAAACTTAAACTAAATGAATAATATAAATTATTAATAATTAAATGGTTACTGGCTACTTGGTCTAAATGATTTTTTGGAATTTGATTTAATTATTGTAGGAACTTTCTTTTATTAGAATGACGAGCCATTGTTTACGAAAAATTGAGTTGTGTAACGTTTGCTCACCATAGGTCTTCCCGAAGCATGCCTCATTTGATGAAAGCCTGGAAGTCTAAGCGGTTATCCATTCGTACATATTTTATTTCCACCTGACCACTTTTATTTAGGCTGATGAAACAGCTTGATGATAATTTCATATTTTATTCATAATCAATCCGTTGGAAATAAATACGAAAATGATGTTCACGTGGAAAAAAGTTTGAAAAATTACGTTAACTTTCCCGTTTTCATGATCGGGAGATTCTTTGTATATCTTTTACTTGTGCCACGTCAGTGGCCGCGAAATGAACGGAGCAACTTTAAAATTTTCAGAAAAAAGTAAAAACAGTCACTTTACTTAACGAAACTTCATTTTGTCAAATTCGTCATTGCTTATTCGGTTTACCTTTTAATTCTGCGGAGGCAATTCTGCCGTTGGATGTGATTGCGGGGCCTTGCCAGGACTTCACATTTTCAAAAAGGGCGCGTAATCTGATTTTGATTTTCACTGGTCACTGTTCCAAATCCCTTCACCTAAGCGGCGGTCCCCTCTCCTTCCATTCCTAATCCACCAGTCTCGGAAAATTTTCCTTTTCCTCTATTCCCTAACCCTCCTAACCCCCCACCTCCAACCTATCTTCGGCGCATAACCCCCTTCTTTCTTTCTCCACCTCTTCTGATCCAATGAATTTTCATTCACTTCGCTTCACTCCATTCGGCGCGCCAAATCGTCTCTCACATTCTCCAAGCAGCAATGCAATCATGCGTGTCGAAAAAGCGTAAGGTTCTGCCCGCTCGGTTTCCGTGATTCCTTTTATTAATATGACTGACTCCCCCGCCCTTCGTGTCCTCTTCAAAGGAAACAAATTAAAATGTCCACCTGAAAGCAACACAAATGAGTTGATGGAACGGTAATAATGATTTATACATACGTAGCTGATTTAATTTATTCAAAAAATATCTTCTTCCTTATTATTTATCATGAAATTACGGGCCATTATTTGCCATGGTGTGATAAAAATAGCAAAAGCTTAAATTGCCATTGGTCCAAGTATGACGCAGTCCAAACAAATGAAGTGCAAAGGAGCAACTAGTATTAATCTCAAATTTGTTTCCATCTATGACTTATTCTTGCTTCTCCTTTTCATCTCGAAGTCATGGTGCCACCATATTATCAAGTTAATGACATATTATTGAATTGCCAGCTTTTGAAATGAGTTTATATTGTGGGCTTTACTATTCCAACTGTTAGCACATGAAATAATTAGCTAATTTCATTTATGCATCGAAGCCATAAGTGAGCAAGGAAGTATTGGTTAAGCGGAATGCTGCACTCAGAAATTCTATTGCATATTTTATCATCGTCACTCCTTCTCATCCATGCTTAATGTGCAGATGTACGTCTTGTATCTTACAATAAGAGGACATTTCTCTAATTATTCTCACCGTTACTTCGTAAAACTATAACGTTTTCACCTTCTATTTTATATTCGTTTGCATTTTTTTAAATATAAGGCATAGTTTTTAACATTACCGGAAATCAAATGGTGAATGAATCAGTTAAATACATATTGATTATAAAAATATTTATGATTGAGGTATTCTTATCAAAAGAATTTTTCATTTTTGGTGTATTGCTTTAACTTATAGGGTGAGGGGTAAAAATCCATTATTCAATATCTCCCACACTCCCACAAATGCTTAACATTAAAGTATCATTGTTTTCAAATTCAGATAGTTACGAGTGATCAGGGTAAATAATTTTTGTTTTCTTGGCATGCTTTTATTTTCTTTACTTTATCATATGAACTAAAAAGACCGGTTCCCGTAAGTGAAATTTTAAAAGTACTTTTACTCAGTGCTTATGAAATTTAAAAAAAAATCATGAATACTGGGTAATCGTTGCGTCAACTTACTTTCAGACTTCTGCAACTCCCTAGTATCTTATCAAGATTTTTTACCAATCTTAATGGTGAATTCAACCGAAGTCATTTTTTCATAATGAACATTGTATTCTTTTGAAAGAAAAGGAAAGAGGGGTGCTACTTTGATCTGGCTTGCCTACATCTGGAATATGCCACGAGATTTTGGGCCCTTTCGCTGAAAAATATAATTCGTAAGATAAAAAACAAAGCAATGGTGCACTCTTCCCTTACACCTATTACGAGGAAACAGCGAGTGTAATGCAGACTATGGATAACCTAAGATGGAAGTTGATATAGATTTGGCGGTTGTACGCTACGCTAAGATTACTTGATAAGTTCAGATGATGAGTGCTCCAGTATATCACCTCAGATGTTTAGTCTCGCTAAATATATCTAAAACGGATGGAAGTGACATAATAAATTAGATACGGTGAAACTGGATGGTACAACTATTCCTTTCCACGCACCTTAATAGGCTATAGTAGAATCAGAGTGAGACTCCATGATACACAATTAAGGTTAATGTCAGTATCGACATCTCCCTTTCTTTGATCGCTCCCATTTCTATAGTTTATGTCCCCACCAGACACCCTTGTGGTGGTTAGCTTGGTATAATTTCCATTTACGTGTATAAATTTGCTTAGATTTTCCGCTTAAACCCACTCACGTCTTTGCTCTCAATATCACCATTCTTAAACTGCTACTCCATCCCGTCCCTCACCTCAAACGCTTTCATCTTTCATCGCTCCACGCCGTCACACGATTGATTCCGACGTCCTCTTGTGTCTCGCCATCCCTTCTCGTTCGCGCCTCCAAAACGTTCATCTCTTGCGTTTTTTTTCAATTCCCGTGAACGCAAGTGTACAAGCGGTGAGTGCACGGTTGGGGGTGTGCGCAGTGGGCAGTTTGACGGGGCGGGGAAGGGGGAGTTGATTCGGGTAGCAGAGAGAATGATGGGAATACTGGAATCGGGTGGAGAGGGGAATGAAGGGGAGGAGGGGGAGAAAGGGCTATGAAATTTAGGACCGCGTGAGTCCCTCTCCTACTACCCCCACTCCATTCCACCCAGCATGATGAATCCTGCCTACCCCCTTATACCCTCTTGTTTTCATACCGTCGAGGAGGTTGGATAGAGCAGAAAGGGGTTTTGTCGGGGACAGGGTATAAGGGGGGAGGGGTCACCCAGGGTAATGTGGAAGAGGGAAGAGACAGAGTGTCCGAGGAAGGTGGTTGTGGGTGGGAAAGATCGGGTTTTTTTTATCTGTGGAAGGATTTTTTCATGTGTTTTATTCCGTGGGGGTGTTGGGAAGGTGTGTCTTGGATTAGTATGTTCCCAGTGGCGCGGGGAAATTGCACGGTTCTTATCCTCTGCAAAATTAGTTTCCTACCCATCCTACTCTTTGCGCTCACGGTTTTTCGTATTTTTTTTCATTTTAATCCTGAGTGTAGGTTCCACTCAGTTTTTTTCACTCTCCAGAACGGAGGAGAGCGAGGAGTTTTTAGAAACGGAGCAAAGGTGGGGACCACTGGGGGGTGGGTGTTTGGGTAGACGCAACTGGACCCCTCACGCTCCCACATAGCACACCCCCTCGCCCCTCCTCTCTGTGGCCATATCTAATGGCCGGGAGGCAGGACACATCCAAGATGCGCTTCCATAACGCCGAATGAGGTACACGAAGATCCACTCCCGGAGCCTTGAATCCTTAACTCGCTATTTCGCCGCGAGGTGGGGGTTTTGGTTGGGAAGGGATGAATATTTTTTCTGCCAGGCTAGATATCTCTTCTCCACCCCTCAACGCCTACATAACCACGTTTTTTCAGCTGAAATTTAATTTATTTTTTAGCTTTTGCCTGTTCCTGGAAGCCGTACGGAAAACACCACTATCGGATTCCTTGATCGTGTGATGTCTTTATTTACGTTCATTTCTCTGAAATATCCTCCCGGTCTTGAAAATATAACGGCGTCAAAATATATTATTTTCTTTCGAGAATGTCTTGCACGCCGTGAGGATTACGTACCAGCAAGAGACCTCTCGCAGAATATTTTGCATGTAGAATAAAATATTTTACATAATTTCTCATCTAAAATATTATCCTAATTTTCTTTCTCATTATGATTTCACTATTAATTACTTCATAATTAAAAATATTCTTCTTACTCTTTTCGTTTTGTGTAATAGTGGTACGCAAGGAAGTAACCACCTAAGTGACAATAAACCTCAATTTCCTAAAACGTTTGACGCGAGCCTTTAATGAGCCTAAAAAAATACGCACTTAAATTTTTATAGTGGTATTAATATATTTAAAAGTCTGCCTTGTCTTCTAAAGGGTGATTAAGCTTATAGAATGTGATCTCTCAACTTCAAGTGGAAGTCTAAAATGACATTTTGTAATTTTATTTTTCAATCATTTATCACCTCCTTGTCAAGTTGAGAATAATTCGGTGCTCTTGTCCGGTAAAATATCAACTGATTAATGAGCGTATCATCTTGACACCTTAGTATACCTTTCCTTAAGAGAAGAAACATTTATTTAAAAATGTCATCAATTTCATTGACTGAATTAAATTTTTACACTGGTGAAAAGTATATAACATATTATCCGCTCTAAGAAGCGATAAGTATTAATATTTTAATCGGAATAATAACGTATGTTGCCATTAATTGACCTTAGTTTTTCAGAGTAAATTTAGTTTTAGATGCAAATATCATTGAAACGTGTTGTCCAGAGTACAAACATTTATCAAAGCCACACTTCATTGGTCGTTAAATGATACTTTCCCCAAGCAAATTTTGAATGAATTTCAAAAATTTCTTTACTTTATCTATGTTACGCAATGAAGAAATGTGATAGAAATTAAAATTTTGGATACAAATTTTGGCAATAATTTTAAAATAAAATATATATGCATACATTTTGTATTTCAGCTACATATTTCTCTATGCTACACTCAATGGAAATATGATAATAATTATATTGTTTAGTGATTGGGCAGTAAAATATGCATTCATTTAAAATTCATAATTCCAAAAAGTGCGCAATGAATCTGTATGGAGTTGCAGATGAAAATATAGTTACACGTTTTATTTTTACTAATATATCCAGAAAAATACATAGGTTGCATGTGAAAATGGGTTTTTCTCGAAGAATGTTGATATAATACATATATTACATTGATACAATATATTCTTCTCGGAGTACACACCGGATAAGGCAAATATTAAAAATGAAGAGTTCGTCGGGAAAAGCAAGGCAAACATCAATGTTTTCCTTAGCCTTTTTTTCCTTTTCATCGGGATATTTCTATTTCTATATTTTGTTGTAAAATTTGAAATTCTACAAATATATGCAAATTTGTCGACACTGATTTTGCTAAATGGATTTTAAATCCAATTTTACTCGTGAATCAAGTTTCTCAACGGATGGAGAAATTTATTGAAACTGCTTCCAACGTTCACAGTGACTAAGAGATGTAACTAGGTGGCCGTAGCACGATGGAGGATGACTGTGATAATATACTAGGTCGGCGTGTGAAAATTAATTTTTGAAACTGCTAATTTGTTTGAAGGTAGTTTGCACCATTCTAGTACCTTTTCTCAGAAAGTACTTCTTCCTTCATCTCGTTACATTGAACTTTGCTTTAGTCTCTAATATCAATGAAAATGTGCTTAAATATTAGCTGATTCCATGTTTTATTTGTAGGAATCGTGGACATATTACGTAAAAATAAATGTTTTTTCTTCCGTAAGAGTTTTCGGTGATATAGCATTCTCTTATTTATAAGGTTACTTCCGCGCTGTAATTTCTCATTAAAGCAAAACCCAAAATTAATATTTTATTCTTCAGGCGCGATCATTTCCACCAGCGTAGGACATTTTCAGTATTGCAATGCGTCGGAATCCTCAACTCGGTGAATGTTCTCACATATTGCGAGAATCTGTTATGATATCGTTGTTTATTGTCGCCTGAACCCCAATTTACGCCGGGGATCCGTAACTAAGGATCGCGAAGGGGTTCAGATGTATAACTCAGGGCTCTTGGCTGGTCAGGTCCCTCGAGTAAAACCATGATTTCCTGCGTCGTTCTTGTTGGCGGTTTAAGCACAACTTGTCCGAATATCATAAATGCAAGCAAACGAAGCTGCGAGAAATGGCTCCAACTTCACATTAGCGTCAGCACTGTGGTCCTTAGCAATCATTCTCTTCTCAAGGGGTTATTCCAAACGATTCCCTCTCCGCATAACGTTTCTCTTGAATTTATATATCTTTGAAAATCACGAATCATTCCCAGCATTAGTAAAATATGAATCATCGATGGTTGAACTCCATGGTAATGACGTAAATTTCCCGCTAATTTATTTCTTGCAAATAGTTTTATAGTACGTATATTTGAAGAAGCACTTTCATTTGAGAGGCGATGAAAATCGTTAATTTAATATGAACGCTATTTTGTGCCATCACCGAAAATCACTATTTAATTTTGTTCAGAGCAATCAATGTCATATACTTTACTGATAACTGGTCAAAATCCTTAGTATTCCTTTGCTAGATATTACACAGAATCTATCGAGAGTTTCTAGAAGGGATCCTTTGAAGTAAAACATTACAGATCATATGCCAGTAAAATATTTGTTGCCGACATTTTTCTACATCCAAATTTATATCTATGAAGTACCGGTCCACTCACCTCCAAGGTGGGGGGTGGTTCCAACCCGGGTACGCAATACTCATTCCAATTCTAGTTCGATCTTTTCATACGTCCGTGGCCGATAAGCACGGTTCAATAAGCATTCAGGAGAAAAAAGCACGACTACTCAAAGAAACTAATAAAATGTGAGTGTGGGACGTTGGCGAACAGTCCTGCGTGTTATACATGGGTTAAGATACAAGTAATTAAGGGTTGGAATTATTAATTTATAATTATTAATCATACTACTACATAGATACCGTCAGAAGGAACACTTTATGCAAGGCGAGGTGGAAGTAACAATGATAAGTTATTTTAATTAGAATACCAAGTCCAGTCTACCCAGTGAGGGTGAAAAATTTATCAAAGCTCTTTCGCTTCCATCTTTGCTCAAAATTGTCCGCAGAAAATTAATATTTTGTATGTATCTGGTCTGCAATATTTTTTCTTATACATTAAGTCCCAATATGTTGTTTATTAATACTTTGCTTTTTAAAAATATGTTTGAACTTCATTAATAAAATAGCCTCCTTAGAATCTGTCTATGACTCCGTGACAAATCAATTTAACCGTTTCATCGCACTGCTTTGCCTGTCGTAACAACTTTTGTAAAAATGTATACGTGAATTTAACTGAAAAAAGTACCGGATGTATCGCATGTGGTCATAAAAAAATGATTTGGTATGTATTGGCGATATAGGTCAAGGCAACATCACCTTATAGACGTTTAAGTTTCAATGTCCCTTCCAAATCCATCCAAAGTGATTAAATGAATTAAATTGACAGGAGATAAACATAAAAAGAGCTGTGAAATAAGTAATTATACCCAATTTTTAGTGCACTACGGAAGATTCTGTTATTAATTTGAAATGTAACCATATACTTTATATTATTAGTGGAGTTTTAAGGTTCGATGGGCTCTATCAAGAACGGTACCCGAATAGGTGTTGCAAAGATTGGGAAGATGTAAACCTTTTTCCACAGTTTGACCAGTGTGGAACTAACGTACATACATTCAATCCCTCGACCGTTTAATTGGCAAACGGGTTCATCGGCCATCGGCTCTCTCCCACTGAAACATAATTGGTGCGGTTAATGCCACTTCCGAGTATAGTATTTTACAAATAAGAAGATCATTTTTTCAATTATTAAAAACATTGTTTTAATTATCTACTGTGTGAAGAGAATAGTATATTTGTATATCTGTGGCTCCTCTTTTCTATTCTAGTGACTCTTCGTTTTAAGAGCGGTCCGTTTAGAGCAAATGTTCACAGTTTTTATTCATTTCGATTCTTTAAAGCCAGCCCTCATGTACGTTAGTTTCACAATCGGAAATATTTGTATGCCATTGACACATAAAATACCGTTCAAAACATCTCTTTCCTAATATAAATCTTCCTTCGGGAACGATTTTTTTTTTAAAGAATTTGTTTTTTTATAAATATTCATTTATAAAAAAGTCGATCATTTCCCGCTCTTCTTATGAGTTTCCTGTGATTTAACCTTCAATACTATGAAATATTAGGTACGTTTTCTGTGTGACAAAAGGCTATCCTTTGACAATTAAATCTTTCGTCGGAATTCATGGTTTTTTGAATGCGTTGTTTCGGACGCATTAGAATGATTTGTTAGCCTTTTATTCACGGAATATCTATGACTTTACAAATCATCAATTTATAGTTGCGAAAACGTATCAAAAAGGAATTTATTTTACGACAATTGACTGACGTGCTATTTCCGGGATACGATTATACCATACGTATCTTATGCTCGAATGTTTTCAATCGACTTGAGTATTCATTTCTTTATGGGGAACTGATGTTCTGTTGGTTCGAGAATGAAACTCAATTTTGGGAAGTGAAGGGTATTGATATATTATGACTTTTTAGGTGAAAGGTAATGAAATAAGAGCTTATTCTAAAAGAATGTCACACGTTCCAAACAAGTATTCTTTCTTAATTTAATACTAGAAGCTGTTTGTTTTTCATTTTTAAATGCTTTCAGGTGAGCTTTATCATCACACCAATCAAAATTTTGAACACCTTACCAGATAATACTTTTTTATAAGTGCCTTCATGTGAAAATTACCCATTAATTAAAAAAAATAAAATTCTGGGGAACTAAGGTTTAATCACATATTGCGCTTTCATAGGTGATCATTTGTATGTTTTGTTTTCGAGAGCATATACTCTCTCTTTTTGAAATCAGAATTTAAAGCAAAATTGTGTCTATTACTTCCGTGGCCTTGGTTGGAAATAATTAGCTTTGCCGATTGGTATTTAATTACATTTCATATAGTTTTCTTTGCATATGCTTGTACAAATGAACAAAAATAATTACGATGTGTAATGCAGGAAATTTAGTGTAAAAAATGTTAAGGAAAATATTTATAAATTGGCATGTAACGCAGCGGTGTTGTGATACTATGTCATTAACAGTAAGACCTTTGCTAGCTGCTAGGTCATATTTCAAATACGTGATTAGTAAAATTTATAGTCCTTTTGTGAACGTTTATATTTTTATTAGTTATTTGCTATTGTAGATATACACGGTGTTTTTCTTTCTATATTTTGAATTGTAAAACTCAAATGAACGCAAAAGTAAATAACAGAGTTGAGCAGAGGCTGCCTTAGTATTGATAACTGGTAATAATAAAATTTTCCCTTTGTATCTACAGTAGGAAGAGTTGTGCACCAAATACTGAGGCTGTTATTTTGGAGTTCTGGATGTTAACCACAATATTGTTGTAAACATGAATGAAAAATGGCCACCTCAACAATATCACCCTAAGCTTCTGTAAGTATATGGTAATTTTACTCTACTTTATAAAGTCTTAAAACTTCCACGGTTAATGATAAATGAAAAGTGAAAAACGTTGTGTATGTCCACAGTATTTATTATAGTACGACGCGTTTCAGCGAATCATCTTCGCTATCATCAGGACAAAAATACATTTTGACACACAAAACGTTTAATACATCTTCCACGGTTAAGTTTTATTGAAAGCAAAATTTAGGAAATCACTGTATCTCTGAGGGATTTCCATTTTTAATGGTGAACATGACAATCTCAAAAATGTTACTCCCGTAACAGTTTTACAGTGTACCTTCGTTGTCAGTTCCAAGTCCTTTGGTGACATCTACATTATTTATTGACCAACTAACAATCAAATGAGACTTGGAATTAATGTAAAAAATCCTTTTCCTATTTTCGATGAGGATTTATTAGATTATATTACCAGTTCACAATGTTCCAAGGATGTTAGCACGAAACTTTACTTCAGAGTTGACCGTATCAATTAAAAGTCGCCAAATATCTTTGTATTTGATTTGGATGACTTTTTTGCGGTAGCTCCACGGCGAAATTTATTTCAAATGAGATGGCCTTTATTTTATGATTTCCTATCTCAGCTCAGCATTTACCATTTTCACTTGTGAATCAAAGTCCCAATAATGAACATTTTCTCATTATCATCATCTGAGCAGTTAACATTTTTTCGAAAAGCGTTCGTCAAGTGTTCCATTAACTCCCCGAGAAAACCAACATAAAAAATATAACTGGCCTAATAATACAAATAATAACTCAATTATAATTGGAACTCAGGGCTTTTTGTTTGGTCCGTCCATAAAAACCGCCGCGACGTTTATCTTCATTCTCAATTCGCGCGTCTTTTTTTTCATAAATGCGTTTCCTCGGCCGATTACAGAAGCGCAATTCCCGCCTTCTTTTTTTTTAACCTTTTTTTCCTCCCAAATGGATTGTAAGTACTTGAGTATATATGTACTTCTGCTTATATATTTACCTGCACCTTTGTACATCTATGTATGTACCGACGAATGTGTACGTCCTCACAATCAGGGAAGGGAAGAAACTTTCGTGGAGTTTTCATCCGCGTAGATACATGTACACACATATAAAGTAGTAGTTCCCGAATAATATTTTTTCCCTTTTTATTTATTCTGGACTACCCAAGTCTCCCTTTTTCCATCTCCATTTTTTCTGTATGGCGGACCTATAAGCGCCCGCGTGTTCCGATTCCCCCACTCTGCAACTCCCTTGCTTCCGTTCCTTTTTTTTAGTGTTTTTTTTGCAAGAAAGGATGATAAAAAACATCCCTCCCCACAAAACTCCTAACGCCCTGTGAGATAGGGTGCGGCGACGGGGAGAGGGGGACGCTGGACTGACTGTGAGAGAAAGAGGGAAAAGAATTATATTCTCGAGCCCACCTGTCACTCGGCGCTGTAACAATTTTTCTTCTCTCCACTTTCCAATGTCTTTGTTCCCGCTCACATATCAGAGGGGTCGATAGGTGCGAAGGGAGGTCCAGTGTGTGTGTGGGAGTTTGCCAGGCGCAGGACGGATAGTTGTTGGAGGGAGTTTAGAGGACGTGGCGAGGCATCGGACTGAGAGATCGAAGAGGAAAAAGTGAGTTCCTCCTGTGAGACGTGTGTTTGCGAAGCATTTTTTTCCACGATCGCAGTAATGTTTGTCGGATGGTCAGAGAATGTTTTCTGTGGCCTTCTCGAACCTTCACTACCCCCTCAGCTTCTCTCTGCCTCCAACTCTTACCCTTAACCTCCATCTCCTTCAACTACCAAATTAAAAATATCTTTGAATTTAATTCATTGAAATATAGTTTATAATATATATATATATATATATATATATATATATATATATATATATATATATATATATTCAAACATTCATAGGAAAATGGAAATGGATAGGTACACATAAAAGGACGAACACAGGGTTTGGTGGGGAAGATGAAAATGAGTCAAATCCAGACAGAAAACATTTTTTAATGACCTGACCGGCAATTGGGAGATCCGGGTTCGAATCCCGGCTAAGGTGAAATTTTTTCTGTCTGGATTTGACTCATTTTCATCTTCCCCACCAAACCCTGTGTTCGTCCTTTTATGTGTACCTATCCATTTCCATTTTCCTATGAATGTTTGAATTTATTCGCGCCTTTGAGCGTCATTTTTCGTATGATTGAGTATATATATATATATAATATGCCAAGAGGGTGGCCGATAAAAATATAGAAACACAAAAAAGGACACTCACAAATTTAAACTTCCGATTCCGAATCCTACTCTCTAGCCTGAGAAAGATGGTCACGATCCCATCGAAATATCGGAAGTTTAAATTTGTTAGTGTCCTTTTTTGTGTTTCTATATTTTTATCGGCCACCCTCTTGGCATATTATATATTTATTACCCGAGTGATTTTTCAAGAAGTGTTTTATATATATATATATATATCTACCCTGAGAAAGATGGTCACGATCCCATCGAAATATCGGAAGTTTAAATTTGGGAGTGTACTTTTTTGTGTTTCTATATTTTTATCGGCCACCCTCTTGGCATATTATATATATATTTTGCACCAGCTTGGGTATGTGTATATAACAAAGAAACTCCATGGGGTCGTGCATAAACTACGATACCAATTTAGGGTGGCAGGTGAACCATCTCCTTCAACAACCAAATGAAAAATATCTTTCAATTTAATGAAATGAAATTTAGCTTATAATGAATATATGTTTTACCAGATAAGATCAATATAAAACAAGGAAAGTCCATATGTTCGTGCATAAACTACGTTATCAATTTAAGGGGAGAGGGGTTGACTAAAAACCTACGGCGGGTAACGAGGGGAAGAGGGAGGGAGATTCACTCAAGTAACGTAGCTGTTGCAATGCGCCTGTTTACGTTTAATACTCACCAACATCGCGTCAACAATATTACAAAGTTTAACATGAGGAACAGCACGTGGGGTGTTTCTTACACCCCAAGCTTCTACTTTAATTCAATGTAACTTAACTATTACATCTACAATGTTGCAAGTCTTCATACCATCAAATTGCTTTCATTTTAACCTTCTCGCGGGTTTAATAGCGACTACGTGACAACACCTTTCAAGGCAGCAGTCAGAAATATGGGGTGAGGAGAGAACAAAGTTGATGAACAGAGCACCTTCGCTATGATTAATGGTCGATTTTTAGAATTTAAAATGACTTTTTCTAATTGACATTAGATAGTTCTATTATATCTAGTTAAGCTTTATTTGTTTTACTTCAACCTATCCCTAAAAGTTAACTCACTCAACATTTGAGAAATTATTTTAATTGAAGGTTTTGAAAGGAAGTAGAGACAACGTTGCAGGTCGGGAAGGGGGGGGGGGTGAAATATTACGGTGGTCAACGAAGGGGGGAGGGGGTAAAAGAATCAACAAAATGGTAAAGTAGTTTATGCACAACCCCATGGTACGGTTTGCATATTTAAGAACAATTCTTTGGACTTCATTGTATTCAGAGGGTACGGATTCGAATCCTGTCAACATGATTTAGAGCGGAGAACAGCACAGGTGGAGAATTAAGAGTGGAATCTCCCTCACTGCCTAAAGCCGCGTTTACACTATGTAGCAAAACCTGTGAAATAACTTTTGTTATATAATATTTTTATGCAAATTTTGCTGTATAAAATTGTTTAACAACTTTTGCTATCAAACAAAAAATAATATAAAATTTTTATAGTCTGTGATTTCGGTGCCCATGTTATATGTTATACATATAGCGTACAACCGCATCCAGTATCATAAATGTTGCGGATAAGAGATGTGGTGCTCGCTGCCGACATCACTGTGCTGTTGGCAAGCCAAAGATGAAGACGAATGTTTTGGGTTCGGACGTCGCTGGCTGCTAGAGTGAAATGCAGTGGCACCGATATATTACGTGATCTGAATGCTGATGATCACGCTAGTGATCATTCGTTTTGACGTGAAATTCGTCGCGATGGTAGTTTCAAAAAACTGTTTACGTATGACAATTGAAGATTTTAAATATATTATTTGCATGGTTGGCGATAGAATTGAGAGAAACAGAAAAAAAACAATGCAGAACAGTCACAAACGTCCGCGCACACGAGGCTATAATTCTGAACTGATGACAGAAAATGCTACATTTATCAGATGATAGAAATAAACCTGCGTATATCATTGCTACATATAGCTAAGTTAGATAAAGTACGGATTTCCTTTGATATTTACCGACTCCCAATGGATAGCACAATTTGTGCTGTATATACTCTGCTAAATATAGCAATGTTATATAGCACTTTTCGGAATTGACTTTTTCTACTTTCAGCAAATGTTAAATAAACTTGCTAAATGTTATAAAAATTTGCTATGTAACAGGTTTTGCTACATACTGTAAACGCGGCGTAAGTGATGCGGCGAGCAACTCAAGTACAGGAATATAGCTGCTGCTTGGAACGTTGACGTAAATACCTCTCTCCATCTACCTCTTGTAGAAGGTATCCTTCTTAGATTTTCTTCACTACCCGAATAACCCCTTACCAGTCCTGTAACCTGTCTTCAGTGGTATAAGTTATTTAAAAATTCGTACGATTCCGCGATGCGATACGATACGACGACGATGTACGATAGGTACATACAACCATTTTTAGTGTTAACCATTTCACTTCGAGTGCATGCCTGGAAATATTTAACTAATCAGCTAGGTGGATATTTCCTGCGCCTTCCGACTTTGTCTGGGATACTAGGTAAAAGGTAAACTAAAACGTACTTAAAAATTAAAATCATTGATTAGTTTGGATATTAACCCATTACCGCCCAGAAAATTATTTACTTGCGATTTTTAACATTTTTTGGTATTTTACTCCTATGGACATCGTAAGTACTCATGCTAAATATTTCGGAGATATATCATTCCGTTTCCGAGAAATGACCCGTAGCCATATGGCTACGCTGGGCGGTAGCGGGGTCAAAATCTTGCGTCCTGCGATTTCAACGTAGATGTTCGAGAAAAAGGATTTATCTTCAATGCAAACATATTTTTTGATTTAGAAAAAAACCATACGTTGCATAAAAAGTATTTAATTATCACAAATACCTGCATTACAAAATATTGAAAAAAAATATTTATCTTTGAAAAAAACATGTATTTTTCAGAGCACTGTCCAAGTTTTGGCAGAGGAGTGCTAGAATAATTTATTCGTATGATAGTTCTTGAAGCATGGTATACCAAGTCCACGGAGGCACTTTGAACAAGAAGTTCGCACTTGGCTACTGCAGTACTCACCGGCACACCGCAACCTCCTATTGTCTGGGTTCTGAACGACAAAGTGATCCACACAGTCAAAACGGAGAAGGTTCCGAGGAGAATTACCGACCGTCAAACTACGACCAGGTCCCCGACTTCGTGTTCTATACCGCACAAGATACGTTTGCACAATGGTACAAAGAAACTCAATTTTAGACTCATCTCTAACAGTTTTTCGGCTCAGTATCCAGGCGTTGTGAATGCTTGCTCCGAGCAGCCAAGAAAAGAATTACCACCACCATTTTTTGGCACGAATGCTGATTGCGTAGGTAGCAATGTCTTGGTCCATCAGATATGTTCCTCCCATCCCTTGGTTGTATTTTCTAATAAGATGTGGTTGCTTGACTTTTATTCTCCTTTTCAATAATATGCAGTAACGAGGCACATCTGTAACAGGTTCAACTACATATACAGTGGATACAGCGTGCAATGAATACCTTTTTTTGTCGAAGCTGTAGTCATAAGATTTCATAATAACCTTCTTCATTTCTTTAACTGGACGGATTGAGCAGCTTCGAGGAATTCTATTCTGTCGTATGGTCCCAGTACTTCCATACCCTCTGCTTTTCAAATCGACAAGAAGTTTTTCACCTGTAAAAAGATTGTCGAAAAAAAGTTGATTTGGCAAATCCCGCTTTCCGTCTGGTAGATCATCGAATATAACGAGTAAGGGCGCCGCTGCCTTCCAATGGAGGTCTTCATAGATTTCATTGCAGGCCGGACCCCTACCCTGGTAAGGCTCAAAGGAGACAAGGTATCCAGATTGTGTATTCAGTCACAAAATTTTATATCCAAGGCGTATGGGTTTTCCACGTATTAATTGCTAGCAACTATGGCGGCCAAAGTATTTTACCATACTATCATCATATTCTAAGGTCTGCTCTGGAATGTATTGCGCCGTGAAGCGTTGTTGGAGTTTCTTCATAAGTGGCCGAACCTTCCACAGCTTGTCACCGTCCATCGGAGGGGGAGATGAATTGTCGACAATCTACTTATTGAGAAATCTACTTATTTCTAAAAATCGATTTCTTTTCATTGCATCGCTAGCTAAGATATTATGCACGTCCGGAGCTTCCTCCCAGAAGATTCTTTTTACCGGAAGCTGTACGTACCCAGACAACAGTAGTATAGCGAGGAAATCCTTCATTTATTCTGGAGTTATGTTGGGGTTCGTTTCGTTGTTCAATACGGCGTACCTATTTGACTCAGTTACCAGGAAATCGATCACTTCTACATAAAAAAAACAATTCAAACAAATCTACAGAGGACAAAGCGGTGTAATTTGGCTCTGGGAATATACCATTGTCATGTTGTGGAAGATCCTTCTTCTCCCATTTAAATACAATTGCGCTTCCTTTAGCTTCTTTTGGTTTCTTTTTTCCAATAACCCTTTTCTTTAGTGCAGGTTCCTCCACTTTTGAGAGAGAGCTTTTTTTCCTTTTCGTTTGGTTTCGGATTCATAATTAGAGGGGTTTGATGTAAACGCCTTGTATATCACCAGATTCAGCATCATCCTCCAAAATATTTAAAATATCTCGCACTGTCAGATTCCTGCAGAAAGAAAAGAATTAAGTAGAAGTTGCGTTAGGTTTTCACAAAGCTATTATTTTTTATTCACGCTAAAATTCAATGAAAACTGAGCACGAATCAAACTAAAACGTTTTCAACGACAGGTTGGTAAGTCAAATATCGTGGATGTTGTCTCAAACCAGAGAAGAAAAGAGAGTGCGATTTATAATCCATAGAAAAACACTTCAATTTTATATTTAAATACGCAACCAACATTAGAAAACGCTTAAAATACGGCAACCCCAAATAAAAAAAGAATTTTCCAACTTGTGTAAAATGACCCCACAACCGCCCAGCGTAGCCATATGGCTACGGCGACATGCAGTCTACTATCAAAGTCGTATGATCTCATAATTTCACAAACCAAAGTAGTCACATGACAACTGTATTCTTAATAAGTAAGGAAAACATATTTTACCTTCATGACAACAGAATACACAGCAAAAAGATACACACATACCTGTAGAGAACGTCCATTTTGCTCCTCTGACACGCACACCTCTCTTTCCGCTCGTAGATAACCACACCGGCTGGCTTCCGAAGCAATCAAACACGTTGAATAGGCGAGCGTGACCTTAAGTAACAATGTTTATATAGTTTGACTGCGATTATGTTAGTGGTTCTTCCGAAAAAGCGTCTTACGCTCAGCGCGGCAGGGTGTAGCCATATGGCTACGGTGGGCGGTAATGGGTTAAATGGTTACAGGCTTCTGTGATTTTTAAATGAGCAAAGAAGAACCATGTCTAAAGAAAATTCTTTAAACACCAAGCTTTTACGTTAAAAACCAGATATTTCCAGCTTAGAGATAATTTGAAATATGGCGACTTGGGAAAGCTTCATTGGATATTTTAAAAGCTGTCCTTGAATATAAAATGGCACTTATATTATCGACAATTATTTTTTTAACTATATTAAGAGGTTTGAGATTGAGGCATTAGAAGATACAGGTACAAGCATAAAATATGTATTTGAACATTTTAAAAAATATCATATATTAGAATTATTTTTATGCTTCAAACTAAGGGAAGGTTTTCAACAGATATATCTTTTGTCGTCACATTTTGAAGGAGAGTTTTAAATGGCATTGTATTGGATAAGGTGGAAGGACATTTTCGTACATACTCGCAATCTCTCGTTGTTCGTTGCCTGTAGGCGTCTTAGCCTGAGCCATACGTGCTAGTCACACGCCTTCATTCTCGAAAACTGAATGTGCTTTTAGTATTGCTGGAGGAGGTTTAAGGGGGTAGATTCTATGCAAATAAAGGCCTTTTCAGACCGTTTTGCATTTCATTGCCACCGCTGTATGCTAAAATATTTAAAAAATCATGTTTTCAACAATTTGGGGTCTAGAAGATGAAGAATTAAGGCTAGTTTTTTAAGTTACTCCGCAAACTATGCATCAATATCAATGGAGCAAATCTCGGAAGCGGGGAGTGATACCATAACAAATGAACGGATGCAACATGCAATTGCAATGCGTCATATGCGTCAATGCAATCCTTCATCTTAGAGTTCAGTCTTGAGTCTAGCAAGTTGTCTTCATAGAATTATTGTTGTGGTGAGAACTGAGAAGGATGTCATGCACGCAGCACTGTTTTCTTGCCAGGACTCTTCCCTCCACCAAGTCGTCTACCTTTTACCACCTCTATAGCTCCTTTCTGATAACCTTTTGGATTTTTGCGGCTATCAATTTACAATTTCGAGAAGTATCCACTCCACTTAAGGTGACCTCAGCAAGACCTGTCTCTCCCCTTATCCCCCCTCTCCTCACCTTCCCCTCCACCTCCTTCCAATCAAATCCACTCCTCCACTCCTCATCTCTCTCCCTCGCTTTCTGCTCCACTGCTCTCCGTCCTTCGTCCTTTCCTCGCCTTCCCAGAAGCCACCCCGTTTTCCGGTTCACTTTTCCTCCTTCCGCTTACATGGATATCCTTCTGTTTGGGGAAAAAAATTAATGCCTTATCTCGTTGAGGACTACGGTCATTGCACGATTTCTTTTTGTATTCCAATCCCTTGAAGGCCAAAGAAACTTTCATTCATGTGCCATTCCGTCGTTTCATCACAGTTGTGGCCAATGTGTAAACTCCTACTTTCCTTTTCTCCTGGAAGCTGTATTTACACTACTCGTCGTATTTAGATTGCTGCAGTGGTGTGAAGTTTTCTCTTTGGAAGGGATTATGGTTTATTCTGAATATTTATTACTTACGTCGACTTTTTGCTTTCACAGCAGGCAGAATTATCAGGAGCAACGACTTGAGTTGAATTTTCTGAACAATTGTACGCCTTTTCACCTCCTTCGGACTCCTGTGTCAGGTCTGGTGATTTTTCCATCCTAAATGTCGTACCCATGATCCCTGTCCTTGGATAGGGTCCAATTTTTGATACCACTCTCGTGAGTCACAAATATATAACACGTGAGGGATGCTCGAGAATTATCTCAAGATTTGCAGTCAGGTAGGTTTATGGGATTCGTCCGCGTTTTCATTTTTGGTGGTGACGTTTCACCTCCTATGATGTAGGCGTCCTCAAGCCAGGCTGAAGTGGAGAATGCTTCGAAAGGGCCGGTGTTTATGTTGTTCGGTATGTATGCTGAGTAGGTGAAACGTAGTCAACAAAAATGCCTACGCGGACGAATCCAGGAAACCTGCCCGACTGCAAACCTTCGTCAGGAATTATCTCAAGACATATGTGAAGCGTCTTTCAAATGGTGCTTACTTAAATGCGTGGTGTGTGGTCATTTATCAATCGCTATTGCTTCGAGCATTAATCGTGGAAAATTAATGTTTTCTTTAACTATTACCTGCGTAGCACTTTTCACAATGGTAACGGCTGTAGGCTAGAACTTGTGGAATTGATTTAGTGGAGTTAACAAAGTTATTATAATTATTCCGTATTACCTGCGTATTTACATCTTATGCGATATGGTTTCCCACAGAATAAGTATTCCTTGCGCCAGTGACTCTTTCGCATTCACCAGCACGAATGTCTTACAACGGGCCTTTCTTGCCGTATCCTTGTACTTTAAAATTAAAGGAATGATATCCGGCTAAACTTTGTGGATGTCATCACCTTCAATTTATACTTGGTACTTCCACATACATTCATTTACGATCATTGTTTTGATAAGAACTCTTATCAAGGTACATGTAGCGGTTTTGTTTTCATATAACTCAGCCAAGTAGGGTGGGGAGGGCGGGAAGCATTCTTTTTCAAGTTATTAGTGGTATTGGTGGGTGGTTGAGATAAATGTACTAAGTACTGACGTTAACACATTTTATGAGTAAATAAATGGACATATAGGGGAAAATGGTGGTTGAAGGTAAGTTCACTCACCAGCTTAACACTTCTTGCATTATCAATTTAAAATTATTTTGAAGTCTTTTACCCGGCGCATGTCCTACCACTGGAGCAAATCAGCATTTTTGAGTACTCGTATATTCTCTCGCTAATGGATGTTGGGTCAAGAGTCACAATATGTGCTTAACCCCTTGTGCTCCTTTTTCTGATTGGGCTTATTACGATTGAATTTGTATAGCTCAAAAAAGCTTACATGTATATGAGTGTGGCTATATTTGTCTTTCAGTCAGGGCATTCTTTTAAATTCGAGTAAATTTTATATGCACGTTAAAAAGTTATGCATATGGTTTAGCCTACAGTCAACTATTATATTTGCTATGTTGTTCTTTACCCTCTCATGATTCCTAATTCTCTTAATCCCAATGGCTATTGGGTATTTCTCATACTTAAACATCTGCATTCACATTATTCTACATTCTCCAGGCAAATTGGACTCTCAAGGGGTTTTCAGGGTTAGGGAATTCGGAAAACAAAAGTGGCTCTCGGAAAGAAATAGATGAATTCGACATAATTACAGTTCAGCAATTTTTCAAAACAAGTGTATCAACTTTTTTATCGCGGAAACTCTTTGTCCATGAGATGCGTTCCAGAGCCCAAATACAAAATGTGATCTAACATTATTATCAATATTGGGTAACGGGGACACAAAAATTGGACACAGTGCTAAAAGAACACTGAAAACTGCACCTTTATGCCTAAAAAAATTATGTTTTAAAGCATGTATCATGAACATTTTCATGAATTTCTAGACAACGCTAATAATTTGCACGGACTCTGAGTATAATATTTTATTGCATTATTCCCAACTCCTGCCGACAACTTTAATTTACAGTGTTTATTCACAAGAATGCTACCTCATTATTGCCCAAGATCATTCATAGTAATAATTTTTGAGGAACCATTTTTTATCCATTCACATGTTATTGAGTTTGTTACTTATTCATACCTCACTCAAATGAAAATAGTAGAATTTTCCACAATTGAAACCTTGGTCCCTCTGTGAAGCAATATGAATAAGCATCTGTAGCTACGAAATTGTCATCGTTTTTCAGCATAAAAATGTCATCTTAGGTGCTATGATTTTTCAATTGAGTGTGCTAAATCTTGCCTTAATTATTTAAACTCTTATTTTAATGTGTAGGGTGTATAATGCGTATAGCGGAGTAATTGGTTTCGAGTCATTGATAAAAAAACAACGATAAGTAAGGAGTTTCTTTGAACGAACGCAGAATTGCTTTTTATCAGGTGCTTATTTATAAAAATCTATATTGCAAAGATGATTCGTCTGAAACAGATTATCATTTTTACATAAAATACTCTTTTAAATACAAAGTGGAATAACTGCAGGCAATAAAAACAGTGATTAAAGCTTTATATTATTTCCACTGAATCTTGGGAGGTATTTTGTTGCAATAATTTATAAATAGGTTTTAACTCTTCTTAAAAGGTATTTAATTTAGAATATAGTTAATATCACCATTTTTATTTTTGTAATTCATAATAATTTTAAACGAAATCTTAGGAATGTTGAAAGTAGCTAACGATATCCTGCGTAAACGCCAGGCTAATCATGTAGGAAAAGAATCATCAATGATTCGCCTGAAATAATTACGCAAAAAATTTGATTAGTGACTCTTTTGTCGTGATCCAAAGCGTTCTAGTTCATTTAAGTGTTACAACTAATTTTCATTTGATATGAACTTTAAAATTGTAATACACTTCAACATTTTTTTAAATAGGTTAATAGGCGAAGGCCAACACAAATGTACAAAGATATTCGCCGTCCAACTCCAGGGTCTTCAATAGGTACGTCCTAAATCATTTATATAGTGCCATCGGGTGTTTTGAGTTACCATGAAACGCATCCCTTTAACTCTTTGCTTTTCGAAACTGTTTACCTTCGTAGTTCTCATTTGATTGGTTTCTATTTCGGGAAAGTCAAATGCCCTTTGCAGGCAGTCAATTTGAACGCAATGTTGCCCCGTCCGATGAAGCGCCAGGCTACTTCAACTCTCCCACCGAAAGCTGAACGTGGTCACGTCTCCATCCCATTCATGTTCAATTACGCACCTGGAACTTGGCGCAGCACTTTTCTCTCCTTCTTCAAGCCAAAGTCTAGCCTTTGAAAACTCCATATAGGTAGCAAGCCACATAAATTATTTTTTAACTATATAGTTTTTTTGCTGAAAAGGTGCCAAATTTTATCTCCCAAATTTGTGAACTCCCCATCTACCTGGTGGTTGTTTCTCTCCTGCTCATTCAGTTCATTTTCGAAATTGTAATATTTATAAAATGGCTTATGTTTTTAAATAAATATTTAATTGTTTTACTTTTAATTACCACAGATTACTTGCTTACGCTCTTTATTGTTGTTTATTCGAGAACTGTACAACTGGATGTATTGTTTAGTTGAATATCATCGTATTGCTTTCAGGAATTAAAAATCAGACAAGGTTTTTATCTATATGTTATTTCCTGTTGTCATATTTTTAATACGTTGAGTGTGATAGCACAAGTGGAAATTTAAATTCACAGGTTTCATAAACTCATTAATGGAAACATATGATGATCCCAACACCAATAAATTTCTTGGTCTACCATGAAGAGGAATTTTCCATTATATGCAATTTACGTCATTTTAGTTCGGTTCAGCGTAGATTTTACTCGGAAACATGTTATTATTGTCTCTATTTCTATTTTTATTCCTCACATTCATTTATTCATGCTATTTATGGGATTATATCTACAACTAAATTCCCATGTATATCTAGTCAAAATCATCTGAGCATTTCCCCGTGCCACACTTAACAAACCTATGTAAATAAATTATTATAATATGTTGAAGAATATTCCCTACCCAGTTACTATTTCATCTTTGATAATCGGTGCAGTGCAGTTGAATAAAAGATTTTATTCCACTGTAAGATCTGCATTTTAATACTTGAACATTTTTTTCATGGAGTTGCTATTATCTCATTAGTAGGATAAATTTCGCATATACTTTAAAAAAACATTCATGCCAGCAGAGTTTGTGATCTGATATGGAAATGTCATCACTAGATTCAAGCAACTAAAGGGTTGGAAAAAAATGCGTGAACAAAACAACATAAGATCATCATGAACTTCTAAATATTTAGATGTAAACTTCCACTGTTTCCGTAATTCAGCAATTTTTATCACTTTTTCATTTTTAAAATAACTGGAACTGACATGTCACTAACGTAAATCTCATTGTCATTTTCGTATTGATCAACTCGAAATTCCATGTAGGTACTTTATACTTTTCGTCAAATTCACCTGAAATATAATCAATTAATTGAAGTACGTTCAATTTTTTTAACGAATCTTAAAAAATTTTATTGGATGTGCTGGGAAAGGTTTTTTTTAACTCTGGCCGAAGGTTTTAAAATATCTATTAAAATCACGAAATGCCATCTTGATAGACGATATTGCTTTAGTTTTTGAAAACATATTTCTATTAAATATATTTATTTAATGTGTTTTATCGAACATATAGTAATTTTATATATTTTATTTACATTAAGTAATTTTATAAAAATGAAAATGATCTATACCAATCAAGAATTAGGATTTTTATGACTGATCATTTGGATACCAAAAATTTAATTCAAAATCATTTAGGCCAGATCTCTTGTGATTTTGAAAGGAAAAATTATAGAGCTAAAAATTAGAATTGTGGCAGCTCGTTTAATATGGGAATCCAGATTGGCATGGAAATTGAACCTAATGTTTTTTAGTCTGTGAGACACAAGTGAATAGATATTCATTTTTGCAGGACAAAAAGCATCAAATATATATAAGAGTATACTTTGCAGCCATTAATTAGGAACGTTGAAAAATCTATTTTAGGCTACTTCATAGGTAATGTTTTTTTTTGGCAAACCCACAGGAAAAGGCAGACCTTGCCCTCGTGCATGCTTACTATCGTGTGCAATTTGATTATGTGCGTCGTATTTATTCCAGATTTGCTTCATCTTGGCCATCCCTGATACCTTGCCACACATTTTGAAGTATGATAGTTGACATTTTTCCATTCCAATTCCAAATGACTGGAAGGCAGTGAAATCGGTCGAAAAGTTGTGCAGCATAAATATTGTGAAATGGACATGTGGAATTTTATTCAATTTATTGTGCCTTCATTCATGTTAGTATTTTAGGTACAGTGAAATTTTAATGAATTGATTTTGTTGTAAAATTTATTATATATAATTTATTATTATATATTGGTTTCGGATTTAGACACGTAAGGTGCAACTGTGTAAAAGTATTTTCGACTGTGTAAAAGTTTCTTCGATACCTGCCACTTCTCTAGTAAGTGGAGTTAAAAAACTCTTTCATAAATTGAGATTTCTACTTACACAATCTACTTTTTCAATTGCCGCAGGTGATGCTTGGACACTAGTTCTGAAGAGAGGGGCATATAGGCAGCATTTCGCTGACACAGGATTCCTTTAGAAGGACAAGTGTCTGTCTTACTATTGTGCGCATATTTGTCAGTCCCATTCTTATTAGGTCCACAAATCCTATTTACTTATCCCTATACATATCATCCACTTGTCACAGTTAGCCGTATAGTATGAAAAAAGCCTTTTTATTCATGCTGAGACTCATGAATACAGATTGCTGTATGCATACAATTATGGAATTAAAGAGTATCTTTACCATGCCTGCTGTATTGTAGGTGGCCCTGGAAATCATTATGTCGAACGTTTTAGTAGGCTAGACGGCTTATCGCTTTTAGAACCACTGGGAGCTTACACTTTCTTGCACCTTAACTGGTGTTAGTGTAGCATTAGTAAAACTTATGATGTACGCTAACCTAATGCCCTTTACCTCATGATAACAAGTAATAACAGAAAAATCATAGGAAGATCTCGATGTGCTTTGATACCGATCACATCTCTGCTTGCCCCTCTGTTTGCAAATACAAATATTTGAGCAACAAAATCAAGTTCAAAACATTTGGACACAAGGCTTGAAGAGTCTATGGAATAGCGGAAGTTTCTTAGGATTGAAATTACAAATAGAGAAGTGTAATGATGCCTCTTTCTCTTTTTGTTTTAGTCATTACCAAACTACACATCACCGTTTTCGAGGTGGTTGGTAGAAATATTATTGTGGCACTAATTTCTCATGTTTATATTGACACATAATGGGTTATGTGGTATTTACATATTATTTTGACACCGGACGTTTCCTAGAGAAAGAGAGAGAGTTCTGCTATACAAATGTTTGCATGTTTTGAAGTTATATAGAAAGTTTTACTTCATCAATTTAGCCTGTTTAGTTATGCTACTTTATTCAGGTTAACGTTTCTATAACCCATTACTAGTGGACCATTCCAAAACAGACATGGGATCACTTCTTCATTAGTTGTATTTGAATGTATCATCAGTATCCACATCTGAGCTCTACCTGGCTCCCTCCCCAGGGGAGAGAATAGGGAAAAGTTAATTGGAGAGAGAAGAGACGAGTATTGAAATTTGTGTAGCTGGATTGTCACTTCGCTGTTTTTGATGTTTTCATAAATTGTGAGTAGAAAGAGGGAAACTCGGTTTCTCCCAGTCACTCTTTTTATATATTTGAAATTTTCTGGTTAAAATCTTTGAGAGTATATTTCTAATTTATCTCGGCCCAAAGTTGGACTTAATGATGACGCCAAAATGTTGAAATGTTTTGAACCTGAATAACATTTTGTAGAAAATATGGTGTTTCCATTGAGTTACTCACTATTTGGTAATATAATTGGATAATGATAGTTTTCCATTCCTTGTTCGTAAGAAGTTTCACAAAGAGGAATCATATTTCGTCTTGTGAACGTGTTTTCTTCCTCTGAGCTCTTTTCTTGGTACCAAGGTCCCCAACCTCGTTCGAGTAACTGCGTTTGCTATTGAAAATCATAAGGAATCTCATAATTTAGGCCTGTAAATTTCTTGCGTGATATTGAATGAGCCTTCGTTGTAACTTCTCTATTTATTCTTAACTGTGACCCAGTAGGTTATCCTATTCATGAGTTAATGTCCATGAAGAAATTTTGCTTGGACCGCAAACCATGGATATTTGGCAAATCTGACTTATATTTCCCTTCTAAAATTGCCTAAAATCTCTTAAAATCCTCATGAAATTACCAAGATAATATTGTAGCCTGAGTATCAATAAGGTCTACCTACTGGTCAGGCAACCCAAAGGTCCATGGTTAGATTTTCCTTCCAGGTCAAGTTTCCCTCACAGCAACGTCTGCATAAACTTTGCAAGTTGTAATTACCGGCAGAAGAAGGCCATCTTATTTAAGTGGCTGGAATGGTAATCGTGGATCGTTGGGTACACCTTTTAATATTTTTTTATGAGTCGAAAAAACATTTTTGTGGCCACATATAATGTAAGTACATCTGCTTTTGTGGTGGAACTCAACATGCATGCAGCAATGGAAATTATTCAAGAATAATGGTTTACAGTATTTCCTTTCTTTAAAGCATGTATTGACTTGATTATTCGGCGCGGTATTCGAAGTTTAGGCGTAAATAGTATTGTTATATGATTCTTTGAATCGACGTGACACCTAGATATGTGTTAAAAACCATTTTAAGTATGTGAAATGTATTTTTTTTTGCGTTTAGAAGAAAATATGTGCATATTTAATCGTATGATTACAAAATGTTTACCATGGACCATATGGCTACGTGTTAACGTAGCATTGACCTACCAATGGGCAAAATCGGTAAAATGCAATTTTTTACTCTTTTATCTATAGATATCAGAAATAAGAACACGTACGTGTTCTATTTTCTATATGTACATAAAGAAAAAGTGCTTATACCACCTCAGGGGTAATGGGTTACTTAGGGGTCACGCATAAACTACGTTAAAGCTTTCGATGATTTTTTTACCCACTCCCCCTTCTTCGTTCACAACCGTAGTATTTTTACCAACCCCTCCCTCCCACCCCCCTGACATGTCATGTTGTCTCTATAAATGAAACTTTCAATTTAAAAATTTTTTCTCAATTGTTTAGTAAATTAATTTTCAGAGATAGTTTGAAATAAGACAAATTAGCCGAAACAAATATAATAAAACAATCTTATCTCAATTGGAACAAGTAATTATAATTTTTAAATTCTAAAAATCGACCATAAATCTCGGCGCAAGGTGCTGTACTCATCTACATTGTTCTCTCCCCTCCTCATATTTCTGACTGTTGCGTTGAAAAGTGTCGTCACGAGGTCGCTATTGAACCCGCAAGAAGGTTAAAATATAAGAAATGTGATGGTATGAAGACTTGCAACACTGTAGAGGCAATGGTTCAGTTACATTGAATTATAGTAGGAGCTTGGGATGGAAGAAACACCCCGCACGCCCTTCCTCAAACTTAGTAGTATTGTCGACGCGATATTTACGAGTAAGAAACGTAAACAGGCGCATTGTAACAGCTACGTTACTTTGATTAACCCCCCCACCTTTTCAATTTGGTTCCCTCCGTAGGTTTTTTACCGTCCATCTTACACTATTTATATTTATACCTTCAGGGTAATATTGCTTCTGTGTATTTTCCAGAAATGCACTACAGGAATAAAGAGGAACAGGGATCCGTCTTGGGAAGATGCACATATTTCCCAGTCCCCTTTCGGGGCCTTCCTTGGTTCCGTGGAGCGCGCCCTTTCCTCTCCTTCCATACCGCCTTCCATCCCCCTTCCCCCAGACCCCCCTCAAAGCTCATCCGCGTGACAGCGTCATCTTTCTCCATTCCATTACACATCCGTCGTCCAGGTTCTCTCTTACCCATCTCCCCCCGCTGAAACCCCACCGTCCCTCCACGCTTAGCGAGCACCCAACACCACCCAACCCCCGCCCCATTCTCAGAGAACGCCACCCTCTTAAAAAAAAAGAACTCTTCCACCCTCTTCCCACCTCCCCGCAACCCCACCGCGTTGCCTCCGAAATACTGCCTCCCGCTTCGCACTCCTTTCACTCCAAAGGACCCGTGGGGGGGTGGGGGGGGAGGAATAACTTTTTTATAAATATTCTGCGGGTGGCGGATGAAAATAATAGGATGGAGAATGTTTTGAGGGAGAAAGGAGAAAGAGGGTTCCGTCCGTTTTTTTTTAACGTTCCTGGGATGGGGGAGGCTTTTTTTTACTTTTTTTACTCTGGGGGTGGGTGCAAGGGTGATGTTTTATACTACGTGGGAGGGTTGGAGGAGGAGGATGGTGGAAGGGGCAAGGGACGTAGGGCAGGGGGTGTGGTGGATGTGGAGAGCGGAGAGGAAAAAAAGGTGAAGGGGAAGAATTAGATACACAAGGGATGGGGCTGAGAGATCGCTGAGGGAGAGAGTAAGAGAGAGAGAGGGAGAGAAAATCCTCTGCAAGCCAGCCAACCCCCTCCCTCTCACACCCCCCCACCCTCATCCCTCACCCCCTTCTCCTATCCCATCCCACTCTCTACCCCACCCTTCCTTTCCTTCCCGAATACGGTTTTTTTATCACATTCTTCCTCCCCCGCTATTTTTTTCATCATTACCTCCTCCTTTCGGCGGAATTTTTTTTATTTTTTTTATTCTCCCACACATCCTTTTCGGCGGGGTGGTTTGGGGGAGACGACGTCCAGAGTGCCGGGGAGAAGAACCAACCAGAGCGTCGGGATCCCATCCCGAGGTGCATGCGCAAAGAGATTTTTCCGGAAAGCAGCCATGGTGGAAAGGACGGACGGTGTATGGAGGGGGGTGTCTGCGGGTGTGTGTGTACGTTGAGCAGGCCCCCTTCTCACAACAGGGGCGGGTGGGGGTCCGTCTCTCCCCACCACAATCCAATCGTTCCCTTTTTTTCGCATATCCCTGAGCCGTCTCTCTCCTTCTCTCTGCCTTCCCTCTCTCTCCGGCCGCCTCCTCTGAATTCTCCTCCGATACCTTCTTCCTCCTGAGCATTCCACGTCAGTTTTACTTCCTTCCTTCCTTACCCCTTACTAAGTAACCAATTTCCTCTTCTAGCTCTCTACTGAAACTCCTCAAGCGATCTATTTCATACTAACACCACGTGTTATTGTTTGGATGGTTTTTTGGGGAAGGCAGCTACTACTAAGGGTGCTAGTGTCATTCAGGATAAGTGGGAAAGCGTTAAGGTAATAAATTACGAATCAAGGAACGTTAATGCTAAATGTTAAGAGCAATTAATAGTTGACATGCTTTATTTCAACCTCCCAAGTTCATTTTGTGCCGCCTAATCGTCAAACCTTATCTGTTCCTTCAACTTATAGGAACTGCAATACCAAGCATAAATGAAAATTAATAATTGGTAAAGAATAAGTAGAGGAAGGGTTAACTGGGTCCAATGGTGTCAAGGTAAATACAGTTTTACTATCTGGTGTACGAAGTGAAGTATTTTTTTAGTGCTCTCAACACCTCACGAAATTTGGGAATGGTATTCCACTAACAAGTTACCTATACCGGAGGTATTTGAACCCGGGCCCGAGGTACTAGAAGCAAGTACTCTAGCTATACACCAAAGGCGCTGGAATTTGCCATGAAAACATCATTTGACAAGACCGGAATTCGAACCCGGATCTCCTAATTGCCAGTCATGTGTGTTAGCCAGTTACACCACCAAGCCATCTTAATTCAAGGTGAATTTCAGCGGAACAATGTAGACTGGGAATAAGAACAACTTGTTCATATAAACTCCCGCTGAAATTCACCTTGAATTAAGATTGCTTTGTAGTGTAACAGGCAAATACACCTGACCAGCAATTGGGAGATCCGGGTTCGAACCGGTCAAGTCAAATTATTTTTTTTCATGGCGAAATTCACCGTCTTTGGGTAGATCTTTGCACCCGTGCACGTGACTTCTAACAACAGCATTATTTGTGCATTCGCAATGATTGTAAAATTTTCAAGTAGGTACTCTAGCTACTGGATAAAGCCAAAGCTCTCTATAGCCTCGTTCTCTATCTCTCTTTACTTTTGGCGTTCCCGTTCTCTCTTCTCCTCCGACTACAGCTTACATCTCCCATCTTCTTCAGTCGGATAAAAAATCCTCCTCCCCCCTATGTATCCCAGGCCGAGTGCTCACTCTCCCTCCCTAGAGCATTTCCCTCCCTTCCCCTCGACTCTCGTCAGACTCGCCTTTCCTCCTTTCCCTCCCTCCTCCGCCTCATCTCTTCCTTCCCCTCTGCATACACACACACACACACACACACACAGACAGTGCCCACTCTCACTTTCCCGTCCTGAGCCCTTCCAATTTCCTCTCCAAACATCTCCAGCACACGCTCCCCAACCACCTCCCTCCACCTCCCAACGAGAGAAAGGCCTCGCTCAGAGGATTCCCTCCTCCTCTACACCCTTTCGTGCTCGCCAGGATTCCTCGCGTTTTCCAGGAAGCCCTACTTCTCTCTATCTCGGTCTTGCTTCTTTCCCCGTGGGCCGTGCTTCCATGGTCATTGCATGGGCTAGATAGTGCACACTCAGTGAGAACTGTTGCCTACATTGCAACAAGGAGGTGGGTGAAGTCAGGAACGGAAAGCCGATATTACCTGGAATGTCTTCGTTTTAGTGTCATATTTTTGGATAAAATTATTTACTCACCCTGATAATTTTATGCAACTCAGTACGGGTGTAACTAAGACGAAGATAATTGTCCTTATATTCGTATGCTCGCATTATTGATTTGTGACAATATCATGAAATACAGCCTATTCTATATTTCTGTTACCCAAAATATGCATTTAAATTAAGTGGCATTTAAAATTTTGCTTCACCATTACAATCTCTGCAACATGATGGCGATTAGCATGTGGCACGTAATATAGAGTCTTCACCTTGTAAAGACTACTTATGTTTCCGTGTCCGACCTGATTACAATCGGCTCAGTCAGATATGCCAATGGTGGAAGTAATATTCCGTCCGAAAAAGCGGTACTGTGCCATAGTGGTTTTAATTTACTGTCGTGCCATTATATTCTGGTTTCTATAAAACAAATTGCCGACCATATTTCTAAGATAACATTTTGTTTCCTATTCTACTCGCGGTTTAATTCGTCACCATGTCTTAGCCATGCCATTTTGTTTATGATGCATAAATAAATATTTATAAATTAAAAATTGGCTTCATGCAGATCCTCTGGTGGGGTGGTAAGGTGAGGAAGGTAAGGCGAACTAGAATTACCTCCCTCACTCTAATTTCTTCTATAGGCCATGGATTGAAGTAACGACCCGTACATAATTGTGGTACTGTGCTTTAAAATCATAAATTTTCATTTATGATAGGTATTGCAGTTGCTATAAGTTGAAGAACCTACTAAAAATTGATGATAAGGTGGTGCAAAATGAGTTTTTAAGGTTGAAATATAACGTGTCAACTATTAATAGTGCTCTTAAAATTTAGCATATAGTGTTTTTCTTGATTTGAAATGTATTTCTTCATAGCATGGAATAATTGCATTGAAAATACAGAAGGAAAATTTCTACCTTTCAAGTATTTTCCGTTTACGATTCCTCTTTTTTTAACTCTTTACGTGTAAAGTAAGAATATGAGTTTTTGCTTAGACATATTTGGAAAATGATATTATCACCCCCTAGAGGAGTACCCTATCCAAATATCACATATCTTCCTCTATCTTCCTTATTTACCTCGTCATATAATTCTACAAGCCACCGCAGGAGCTTATTGCGGATTTTGTTAGAATAGCAGCTATGAAACAGGGAGTGAAAAGGAAAAAGGAATGGGAAGAAAAAGGGCATAAGCGAACAGAATAGATAGAGAAAGGAAATGAATGGTTTGAGGGTAGAAGGATTTTTTACATTAATCATTTCAAGAGTATCTTTTTTGCCCATTCTGTCTGTTATGGATATAATCTGTTATTAAAATAGAGAGTTAAGTGTGGGGTTAAATAATATCCACAGTGTCATCCTCCACCTTATCTGAGTTTTTCTTCTAATCTTATTCAATCGTGTAGGTTCCGAGTCTCTTGTGCATCCAACCCTAGTACTTCCATCAGCTTCAGATCCAAGAATAAGCTCGGTAGAAATGATCTTTGTTATTTTGTCGCTTCCATAATTTCTAGTACTTGTAGCCTGCACAAGTTTTCTTGTATGTAAAGTCCGTACTTGCACCGCGTTGTAGATTATTTCCCATTCGCTCCCCTGCTCGCCCGCGTGGAACAAAGCAATCCACCTTGGCCACCGGTTTTTTTTCCCTCGCCTACTCCACCCTTTCTCCTTTCCTCATCCTCCGCGAGAGTTTCCTTCTGCCCGCAAAACTACTCTCCTCGCCCCACCAACCCTTTCCCCCGCCCCGCACCGCCAAGCCTTTCTCCTTCCCTTTCACGGCGACCGCCTCTTAAAAATCCACCCCGCCGACGTCGCCGCTCCTCCCCGGTCTCGACAACCTTCGTCCACGGCGGACATCGCCCCACCACCACCGCCGACCATTTCTCTTTTCTAGTTAGTCCGGTCTTTGACGCGAACCGCCGAAAAGTTACCCCGTCACCAGTCCACCCCCCGAGCCCATCCCCTGAAAAACTCGCGTACTTTCTCCCCAGGGTCCCATCGCCTCATGCTTCATTTATCCAGTAATCCGAACCCTTTCTTTTCTCCTCACTCCCCCCTCTTAATTCCTACTCCTTCCCACCAGCTCGGTCCTTTCCTACTCATCCCAGTACTTTCTACAGGATTGTCCTCTTCCCAACTCCGTAACCTCTCTCTCTTTCTCCCTTTTTTCGGTTACGTCTCCGCGTCAATGTTTCCGTTACGCCTGTTTCATCCACTCTGTCTCCTCATCTCTCCCTCCGGATTCAACTTTCCTCTCCCGTTCCTTGTCTTCAACTCTGTTCAACTCTCCCCCTGCTCCCTTCAAATATCGCGCCGATAGCGCGAGGACATTACAGGTTTTTTTATCCATCTCTATCGCTTTCGCCTTAGAGTTCGTTCCTTCCCATCGAATCCAGGTCGGCATTCTTTACCTCACCGCTCTAGTGTTAGACGAAACTTTCATGCAATTGGTGTTACTCTCCCATTTGTGACTCGATTCCATTTTTTTATTTCTATTAGAAAAAAATAACTACGAATCTATTTATCTCCTTCACTGCATCTCCGTCTGACTCTAGCATATTATTTGTGGGAACAAAAATTCATTCTCTCCAGAAAATAATAGCTTGTTCATTCGTTGATTAAATTAGTACCTAAATCATTTTATCCTGAATGTTTCATCCCAGTATCTCCCAAAACACCTAAGGAAAAGCAAAGAAAACTGAAACACTGCCCATTCATGATCAAATCTCCTACACAGTGCCCGTCATTACGTCGATTCCTTCTACTTCACCCAACCTTAGCTTGTAAGCGTATTTTCTTCTTTCCAATATGAAAAAAGGAAGTTTTTTACTGCAGCTAAAAGCGATTGTTTATGCTAAACGTTTATGAAATTGATCATTCCATGCTATAATCCAAAATATATTCTATATATCATTGTATTTGAATAATATATTATATTACATAATAAATTGTATTCAAAGAATTGTTTACGACAAACGAAAGGCAGCAAAATGAGAGCCCAAAAGCATGGAACAGATTTTTTTGTTGCATCAGTATGGTTACTTGTGTATTTCTATTGGCACACTCATAAGAAATCTACGATGGAAATAAGGAAATTGGCATTATTCTGAATGCGCTATTGGTTGGTTATGAGCCACTCAAGACTTTCCGCAAGCACCTTTTATTCTCCAATTCATCATTGATCGAGTACATAAGACCTGTAACAGGTGAAGCCACGGAATGAATACAAATGAAGTGTCACTACAGTACTCAAAACTGGAAATGAATTGTTTGTAGCTCTTTTCTAAGTTTCTGTGAACAATGTACCGGCGAATGCACCTCTCCTTGATGCTGAAGAATTTCATTTGCGGAATCCAACGCCTTGTGTCAATCGAGGCATCAGTTCACGTCCCATGATTGTGGGTTTTGTCCTCTGAGGTATGCAAAGTGGGAAATAATACCTTTGCTATGGCTGGTGTGTTATTCCATCTAAGGAATGCTTCCTCTGCTTGCACAAAACTTATACTACGATTATGAGAGTGCGGCTCCGTTTATTCATGCTTCCTCAACGGCATTTACCCTTGCCCCTTCAATCCTAAGATAATTTGACTGCAGACCACTAGCCTTCTCCGCTCATTTCTGATTCTTTCACATCCCTGTTGTTCTTCTTTCTTAGTCTTTTTTACTTGACCAACGTACTTATCCATCCAAAGGAGGAGATTAAGAGCTGTGTGTGCGATTTATGGAAGTAAATTCATAGTTCGTGGAGGTCCTATGGAAATGAGTGATTGTTTGTCTAGCAAGCGAAAATAGTCGAGTTCATAAGTGTTCTCCTCCCTAGTTCATCATTGCCAGTGAAACTTGGTTATGCCAGAAAGAGTTTAATAGTATGCTAGTTACAATAGGCATAGGGTATCTGGGGTAAATGCTGGCTGCAAAAGTAGGAGCTGCTCAGGATACAAAATTCAAGGTCATGAAATATTTTTGATTTGATCCTCCAGTGATAGGTATCCAACTAGTTAGCATGAAAGGAGCTGGCTTCGTTTGTGTGAATGGATGAGTGGCGATAAGTGAACTATGTTTGTGATGTTAGAACGAAGATTTTTGCGGTGGTCTACGATGAACTTTTTCATATTTCCGGGTTCTACCGCGTTGGTTGCTGTAGTGATGACAACAGTTTAGATAGTATGTTTATTTAGACATTTATTATAGTATGTTTATGTAGACAACAGTTTGTATAGTATGTTTATTTAGACATTTATTATAGTATGTTCATGTAGACAACAGTTTAGATAGTATGTTTGTGATAGTGAAGAGAACGCTTAGAACGAAAGGGGTAGATCTAAAAAGTATCGGGAGAATGTATTAACTACGGCATTGCGTGTATCGTGAGAAATATATAGATAAAACAAGAGAGAAAGAGGTATTTATGATTAAAAATTATTTGAAGAGAGCCAATTTCCACGGATTACCTGCAATAACTAATCTCTCTCACTGTGGTTACCTCATAAAATAGTTTTGTGATGGGTTTATATGAATTTATCCCTTGGTCTCTTGATATTTTCCCCCGTGTACTTCATTCAATTATGTATCTGAAAATTCCGTTATGTTTTTTGCGAGTCAAATCAATCCGGTTTTTCTTCATCCTTCAACTTTCCAAACTCACTCACAGTCCCTTCTTTTACCCTGCAGTAGCCTTGCAAGTATGAAATATTTGTGGATTGTGGTTTCTATTTGCATGCATATATTTATAATCTTAACTCTCATCAGCCATTTCTCAGCTTCCCTAAATTTTCAAAAGGATAATATACCTCGAGTCCCCTGCCATCATTAAAATATCCATTTATTTCATTTTTTCACTTCGTATTTTTAGTAAGTCAAAGTAAAGTAGCCTCAGAACATAGAGCAAATTTAATGCTTAGCATCCCTCTTTGCTAACCCCTTGTTATGATTTCCTTACGAGGTTCAATACTATAATCGTCATAATTTAAACACATGGATAACCACAATAATACCCATAGTTCATTATAAAATTTGCGGATCACATCCCTCAATGTCATTGTAAGCTATGGTACATTACAGCATGAATATTATTTCGGCTCTTACCGTTCCGGATTTGTGTTTTTAGTTATATGCGAGCCTTCTCTTCCATCTCTGCATCCAGTTGAATCTTCAATGATTAGGCCTCTCAGTGTCCCGTCTTTCTATTTCTTTTCTGTGACAGTTGTGCTGTGCTCATTTTGTGAGTAGCGTTCGGAGCATTTGAAGCGAGGCATTCCGCTCACCTCTCCCCCTCCCGCTCGCCGCTCCCGTGCTCAATTCGCAGACTGAGCGGCTCTTTCGCCGGTGGGGTGGGACGTTTGGCGGCGGGCGGTTGTGGCGGTGACCCGCTGCGAACGTGACATTGAATCGTTCGCAAAAATGATGAGGATCAACAAGTAATGCGGAGGTAACGGCGGAGAGAGTGCGGTTGGAGTGAATGGTGATGGGGAATTGACCGGAGTTCACCTTTCGGTCTCCACGGACCGCGGGAGTGGCACAATAAACACTCCTCAGATCTTGGAGTTAATCAAGTAATCAAATTAGAGGCTAGGCTATAGTGAATTCTTTTCGGTCATAATTATTAATAATAAGTATACCGAGCATTGATATTTAAATAAAACAACCCAGTTTGTTAGTCTCATTATTGAAAAAAAAACATTTTATTTTTTTTAAAGCACGAACAAACGTGAGCGTAGGTTTATATTAATCTCTGACAAACTTAAGGCTAGGGGTTGAGCACAAAAAATAATTATATTTTTATCGATATCATATTTACATTTTTTGGCATTGAAATCCTGCAATTAAGAACTACAACGTATTGTAGTCTTTGTTGTTTAATGAATAAAATTTCCAAGTGTAGAAAAATATAATAATGCGGATGCATAAAACTGCTTTAATTCTATAAAAATCAGGCTGTGGTGGACGAAGGAAAACTGCGGGTATTAAAAAAAATAATTTTATTTAACTTGAAAACCATCGAAATAAATATAAATGGACTTATGACCATACATTGAAAATAAATAAATAAATACGGATAGAAATATTGAAATAAATTAACAACGATTTTTTGATAACTTGAGGCATTTATGTATGGGTTAATGGAATTGAAAAAACGCTCACAAGGTCATGAATGAAGCAGGTGCTGCATTTTAAAAAATTTATCATACAAAAATAATTTTCTCTCATATTTAGAAAATTGATTTTTTTACAATTTCACTTGATGTCATTGCTATGTTTTATACAATACGTAGTGATTATATAGATGTTGCGCTTTAAATGTCTTAAAAAATATCATTAAGGTTTGGCTGACAATGATTTTACTGCTTTTCATCTCAGTTGGTCAAGAGATGCTGGCTACATCGTTAACCCTTTTGATTAGTTATTGCATATTATTATATATTCTTTAAATACCTATGTAATATAATTATATTCACTTGTTGTTGACATCGGGGTGAGCGGAAATGAATTTGAAATTGGGGTACACCTAATTGATTTTCTTATAATAGAAAAACCCTTGTAGTTTATGAAAGAGGGTACGTTTAAGTCAATGCTCCAAAATTGCATCTTTTGTTAATGTAACAACTAATGTTGATGACGTATTAGTAATTAATTACCTGATAATGATATAAATATTAGCTGTCATACGATGAACGCGTTAGCATACATTTTATGGTTAATCTTCTTCTCCCACATTGTAAAGTTATTTTGTTCCTGTTTCATATAACTTATTTGTGCTATTTGCACCTTATTCCCGTTCATGAATTTTTTCCTTCAACATTTCAGGATGTAAAAAAGATTGTTATCCGTCCTGATATCGCTAAAACTTTCGTTTCCCTTGCTTTTGACGGTTACTAATCCGGGAGTGAAGATAGAAAATCTGAGAAACTTAATCCATAAAAATTCTCTTATGAAAACAGATTAGTTGATTTAGCCACTACTATTTGCTAGCATTTGCTCAAACCTATGTACGGAAATATCTAAAAAATTCCATTGGTGTTAAATGTGCCGTCATAAAACATTTCTTACCCATAAGGAATTAAGTACCCACACTTCTTAATATGAATCCATCTTGCGTCCTATGCATCAATGACCTTTGGTTGTAAATAAATGATTATTATATTAGAATTTACCCGGTTAATTATGGAAATTTCAATTAAAAATAAATGAAATCGTATTTGTTTCTCAACCTGTAATAGCAACCAGTGTAAATATCAGGATAAATTTGACCTAAATACTCCTTATATTTACACTGGATTAAAAATGAATCATCATGCATTAGTTAATGAAGGAAAAATATATCGTAATGATTAATCGACTGGTATCATATTTATCGGGATCCCAATCTGCAGCCTAATGGATTACAATGAAATGTGTCCTAGCGTGGAAACGTCTTATAAGAAATAGTTAAACATTCATCTCTTGATGCACAAAAGGTAAGAAAAAAGACTTTGCTGTTCCACAAAATAAAATATATCTGCGACCGGTTTCGATACGGCGTATCATCATCTGGCACCAGATGATGATTCGCCGTATCGAAACCGGTCGCAAACATATTTTATTTTGTGGAACAGCAAAGTCTTTTTTCTTACCCTTTGTGCATCATGAAGGAGTTCCACCATGTTACGCCACCCACCATCGCATTCATCTCTTGGTTTTCTTTGCCTGAGAATATTCACAATGATCATGAAATAAATACGAGTCAAAATGCAGTGAAGTAAGAAAAGAAAAATTTAAATTATACTCTACGTTATGTAGCAGTTTTCTTGACACATAAGAAGTGAGTTTCAAAATTAAAGGCAGTAGTTTATCTATTGAGAAGTACCCACCACATTTAAAACTTTTATTTACTTCTGTTTATAATATTTCGCGGTCCATTCTTTTCCTCAGCAGTGGCCTTGAAGTTAAACATATTTGTGGATCGTGGTTTCTTTTTCCGTCCAATTATTTCTAATCTTTACTCTCATCAGCCATTTCTCAGCTTACTTTAATTTTCTTCAGAAAACATACTTTGTGTCCCCAGCCATCACCTAAATATCCATTTATTTCCTATTCCTACTTCATTTTGAATAATAAGTTAAAAACCATGTTTTTTCCACATTAAGTTTTAATTTTGGAGACCATGGTTTTCACGGTTAACGTCATCATCAGCCGTCGAAACCATGGTCGTCAAAATTAAAAGCTAATGTGGAAAAAACAAAGTTGCTACCTTTTTATTCAAAATGAATAACAAATTCCACAAAGTTACGCTGGGAACCACCAACCCTTCTCACTTCATATTTCTAGGAAGTCAAAGTGAATAATAGCCTCGAAACACATAGCAAATTTAATGTTGATATTCACTCAGTCAGGTCTTTGTCAGGTCAGTAATTTAGCCCGTGTTATTATTTCCTTAGGGGGTTCAATACCATAATCGTCATAATTTAAGCAAGTGAATAAGCAATGTAACCATAGTTCTTTATAAAATTTGCGAATTTAATCCGTCAATGTCATAGTAAGCTATAGTATATGGCATCATGAATATTATTTAATACCTATCCTATTATATGATATATCGAAAAGAAATCTCCTTTTTCTGAATGGTTTTATTTTCCTGCTCTTTTAAGGGCACTATATTACATTTTCCACAAGTTATTTAAACACGGAAATCTCAGCTCTGATCTTTCTCGAGAATATCTTTCGTTTACTTAAAAAAACATTATGTCCGCTCTATCCCAATAACTGTTACTTTACCTTGGATTTAATCTGATACACAGTGCATGGAATGCACATTTTTCCCCCCAAAATCGTCGAATCTATTCGATCCCCTCCTCATTTTTTTCTGGCCTTACATTTTCCTGATATCTCTATCAGCATCCTTGACTGATTTTTTGGAAAGGTGACCGACAGCTGAGGTAATTTGCGACATTGAGCAGAGAAGAGCTAAACAGTTAGGGCAGTAGTACTTACTGCAATAAATGGTGAAGGGTAGAGGAACATTGGTGTCAGCCTTCATCTGCTGTTGACAAAATTCGTCGAATTCAGTTATCGTGACATCACACCAGCACTTGGAATATTGTTTACCTGTACGCTTACAGCCTGGATTATGGAGGTGCATCCTCTCCCACTCACCTTCCGACCTGTACTTGCCTCGATTTATTCATTCGCTATTTAAACGAGCGCAATCTGTGCCATGGTTTATATAAGTGTCACCACGTTTTTCAGCTGAATATGTACGAGGGATTTAGGCTTCAAACTGAGGAGTACACTTCGTCATGGTAGTATTGGTGTAGCCAAACATGGTGGCAATCGCATGTGAAAAGCATGAAGCAAATGAGAGGAAAGAATTCAGGAGATTTCCTCCAGAGGTCCCCACGGTAGTCTTTCGGTACCTTTTCCCACTCATCAACGCTTGATTCAGTGACCTCTGATTCTCCGATGGTGAGTGCCATCAAGTATTGCTATACCTAATAGTTATGTTTATTTAAGCAACTTAAGACCATTGTTTACTAAAAGCCATAAAATGGTTTACCATAAAATAGAGTTCCTTCCTGTATGAGGTGAAGAATGCCATTTAGAGGTAGATTCTTATTGCTTTTCAGTCAATGTAATGAAGAATCTTCAATGTGAAATTGCATAAATAGTACATACAAGGAGAACTAAAGGACGTTTTAATCTCTAAATTTCTTGCCCCAGAAATCTCCAGACTGATACTACTGCTAATTGCTCATTACTTAGTAATGATTTATTTAAAATACTATTTTCATACAATTTTTCCATCATTCCAAAATAACATTCGTGAGAATTAATATGAGATGATTTCCTTAGCAATGATGTTTGTCTTCATTCGATATCAATGACATGTCGTGATATATAAATATCTATCTTGGCCAATCAGTGTCCGAATCGGAGAGACAGCCTTACTGACTTGGGACAAAAGGAGTCACCTACCAAGTCTAACAGTTACCTTTCAACCCTTGGCTGATTCATTGCAAGAATTCATCTATAATTATGGTGGCACTTTCCTACTTGACGCCATTTTGCTGTAGTTACGCGAGTAAGAGCACATAAATATTTTCATCACCGATAAGGTTATTATATCAAGCAACACCATTATAACAGGCATGCTATAAAACCAGCAGTTGAGGAGTTTGAGACTGACCGAAAGGCGTTTAAAAATATGCGCACATTATTTTTCATTCCTTTATTTACAAAGAATATAATAATTAATTTTGGGTCACATACTAAGATGACGCAATTAAGACTACATTGCCATATTTAATTTTTTTAATGGAAAAATAGTTTACTTCCACTAAACATTATAATTACTGCTAAAAAACAGCTTAGATTTTTTTATTAGGAGCAGAATGAGATATTAGGAGGTTTACCCGATGGAAAAATTAGTACAATAACTTCTATAATCCATACGCTTATTGCATACAGCGACGTTCTCTCTTAACGTTCCATTACAGCTGGAATTCTCATTGAGTTGTGAAAAAAACTCATTCTCTCCTCTGCCAACTAATAATTATTCATTTATTCTCACTGCATCATGATCTTAAACTCTTGGCTATTCCTTTGAGTCTATGATGCCTTAACGATGTGTTTGGACGCTTGTACTCTTAAGCGGTCATATAAAGAAAGAATTCCCCAATTTTTCATGCAATTTTTCAGGACATTTTTCTTGCATAATTAAGCATTTTTTTCTGTTTGAATGACTCTATGTCGTGAATCATGTATTGCTGGAAAGATTAGCTTCAAATCTGCTGAGAACAAGAATTGTTTCCGTATTTGTTGTCGGGGACACCGAAGTTGATTTTTCCAAATTGTCACCCTCTGTTAAGTTTTTCTCAGTTTTTATAATGGTATATACGAATATAAATTAAGTGAATACAAATACTATATACGTAAAGATTTATTTAATGCATATGGAATATAATTTCCATGGCTATTTTTTTTAATTGATTTTATGTGAAATTTCTAGAACCCGTTCTCACAAAAATATAAATATGATGCCGCTACAAAATTATATGCCGTTGCGTTTGAGTACACTTAGACTTAATAAATGAAACCCAGAAATTACTGATGTTTCAAAAAGACAGACTTTGACCAGGGAGAATCGCCGCTAAGACTCTTTTCTGGGTGGAATAAAACATAAAATTGTTGTTGTTATCACAGTAAAATGGTAGTTGAAAACGAACAATTAAAAAATTAACAGAGTTACGATACAAAACTCGTTCGTTGTCAGCCATAAGTGAGGTAAAGACTTCACAGCGTATTATCAAGCAAAATGTAGACGTTTATTGCGCATATAGAAATATATATCCATTTTTACTTCTACTTATGTACCTCCGGATCAGATATTGTACTTAAAAAACGAGCGTAAACCCAGAGAAATCGTAAGAAATAGTACTGTGCGCTTATTAAAAGCCTGAATAATTACGATAGTAAGATGTGTTTCGTGCAGTAAATTGCTTTCAAACCACCCCAACGCTAGTTATTTGCAGTTAAATATTACATCACAAGACTATTCACGAATACGATATTTTTCTCATAGTAGAATGCAACGCATGTATATGGGAATAATTATTGCAACAATCCATGAAATAGCATAGCACAGACAATGATCAATACATTTTCTAATGATTATCTTCAGTTACTTATTCAGACCTTGGAATAGGAAATAAACGCTTTCTTAAAAGGTAATTTGAAACAAATATTAACCCAACCACTTTTCCTTCTTAAATAATTGTAACTTGGGAAATATTAACCTTCTTGTGATGTTTCATTGAGATTATTTTTTTTTCACTGACAACTCTTGTCAATATACGTATAAACGATTAATATTTCGTGGTACAAAGAGTAATTTCAATTATTGGTGCAATAAAACCACCAATACTTGCTCATTTAGCCAGGAGTTGACTTTTTCGATGGTAATATAGTTTTTCCTTTTTTTATAATTTAACGCCATGTCTTCCGAATTCGGCATAAACTTCTGGATTATCATACTTGTCTCATTGACCATTGCCCGATGTGATACATTTGGTATAAAAACAGTACCTAAAAAAATTTAAAACATTTTGGATGTTACTTTTGTAACCTTTACTATGTACACTTGATAAGAAAAAGGCATCTCAAACTGTAAAATACTTTGTCAAAACGCGTTTAGTTTCAGGCATATTATCTGCGGGTAAAATTAATTAATCCAAAAGAGGAAGTATACAAAAACTGGGTAAGTGACTTAGAAGAACAAATGCACAAAAATATAGGCTTGACATAATTTGCGAAGTTTTGGCCGTTTTTATTTGTGTTATTTCTCGAGAAAATATTATCTTGAAAGCGTTAGTTGAATCACGAAGGCAAACGGAACAGATGAATAATCTAGTAGACATGCATGCGGAATAAAATTCCAGTTTGATAATTTCTGGTTAAATATTTTCTCAGGACGAAATCCAATGAAAATACATTTTCTCATCAAAAAACCTCACGTTAATTTAGCCTCAGTCTGATGTAAATACATAACCCGAGCACTCAGTTAAAATCAAGTTAACGGAAAGGCTGCTTATTTTGTGGTTACCAGAAACCAGAAAATCTGACATAATGAAACTGGGCCTTAATATTTTTGGTATACCCATTCGACTTCTGATAAATGTCTGGGAATAGCTAAAACGTTTCAAACAAGTTGGATTTTGGCGATTGAGGAAGGAGAGTTATGAGTATTGAAGAAGTATATTAGAATTCATTGATGATGAGTGTGTTTGATGTGTGATTGATGTTTTTACCCCTTTTTCTAGCCAACTGCATCATAAATATTTAAATAAACTTTCTGTAAACAGAAAATTATTCACTGACAACATGGAAAATGATTTATTGCTATCAGGTTGTTGGATGAAACTATAAGCCCCAAGTATTAATCTAATAACAATCATTCATGACAAACAAAAAACCAAAAATAATATTTATGTATATTTCAACAGCTCTTATTTGTTATTTAAAGCAGTTGTCCTTCATACTTATGTCTCAGAATGAGAATTGGCATTTACACTTATTGTTATGGGTAATTGTTTCCGTAATAATTTCATACATGCATTTTTTGTGATAACCAAAATGTATGAGTCTCGTGATAGTGCTGGTCAATTATTGCATGTATTATTGAATTATAAGAAAATTCTTCTAGTTCCAGTTTCATTTAATATAACATTTGTTCAGTTATCAATATGCCCTTTGAAAAATATGAGAAATAGATTTTATGCAAAAAAACATCTCTGGAGAGGATTTCTACGTGTTTGAAATATAAAGATTTTTCTAATACCTGCCAAATCAAATTGATCATGCAAACGCAGCCCGTAATGGCTTTTTTTGCACGCATTTTTTAACGGCCCAGGTTAAACCGACCGCTTTCGAATGCTTTGAATCACTCAAAAACATTGAAGAGCAAAGCACTTTCCTTTTTGGTCGATAGATGGCTGTCCGTGCGCTCAAAACGATACGAGTGCGACCCGCCAATCGCATTCGGATGGCCTGAAAAGTAAGTTGCTGTTTTTTCAAGCGAAAGTAAATTAAATTCTTTTTTATTACGATTTTTGACGACGATGGTTCCTGTGCGAGTCAAATGTTTTCCACGGTGAAATGAAAGGACTTTACCTTAGGAAAACATTTTTCTTTAACTTTAAATGGCGAACTCGCTGTTTATTTTATGCAACTTCAAAAGGCGTGCTTTTTTGAGGAGCACTTCACAACCTGTCTCGAGCAGTTGGACATGAGTTTCCATGAAAGGTTAAAATGGGAATTTTAGCCGGTAATAGAACGCCATTGACCGATTTTGAAACGATGGAACAGGTGCGTGTGAAATAACTTCAACGTTCACGCAAGAGTTTTGCAATGCAAGCTCTATATAAAAAATTCAAGCACATACAAGGCAAAATTGAATGGTACTCTTTTCAAGTTAACTGAAAAAAGTATTCTCTTTGCTATCGTTGAACTCATTGTGTTCGTGTGATGGAATTTAAGTAAGAGTGTATCTCTAAAAGGAGAGTTGATGCATCGAAATCTTTCAAACTAAAGATTATCCAGTGCGATGTTGATTACAAAGATAATAGGTAGACTGGGAATAGAGGTGATTTTTGACAATAAAATGAAAACAGACTTAGGAATTTTGCTACATAATATATACTCCCCGGAGAAATATTTAAAGTGAAAGGTAGCTTTTCCCTACGGTTCTAGTATTACTATTATCCCTTTGCTAATGAATGAGTACATCAGATTAATCCTCGTCTAATATGTTTTCTGTTGCAATGATATATAAATAAGAATCGAAGAAAATATTGTAGCAGCCATTTATCCTCGAAAAAATATTTTCTCATTAATAAATCCTCTCCTAAATAACTATGAAAATAACTCAATATTTTACTGTTATCTATGAATGCATTACTCATATTCGTCTAAAGGTATACACTAAATATTTAACTACAAAGACTGCTGGTTTTGGAGTGAGATTAGCTATGAAAGGAGATAACATATATCTTATTTGTTGGATTCAAGCTAAGCTTCATTATATTTGTTCTAGGTCTACAAACCAAACTTCCCTTACTAAGTTGTAGGTAATCAATATATTAAACGTGAGGTGCCACCACACGGAGGACTGATGTGGTTTTCCTTCTAGGAATTGGCCTCTCGTAAATTTCAATGCATATGCATATATCCATATATATATTCCGTCCCAATCCTGCCGCGGAACATACAGGCCTAAGGTAACTCATTAAGGCCCGCATGTCCTCATCCCTTGGGCACCCGACGGCTCCTCTCCTCTCCCTACCCACCAATCCATAACCTTCCAAATTCTCTCGTAACCCGTTCTCCCTGCCCTCCGTCGTTTCCACGAGAAAATCTAACCTCCCTCCTTCCCTCCCTCCGAGGCCACATATCTTCGTCCAATAGCATTCCTCCGTCTATCCGACCAGTCCTTTGCCTTCGCCCTCCCCACCCCCTCTGCTTTCCCCCATTTGAAATCCTCCCCTCACTCCACGGAGAATAAAAATCCAACCCTCTCCTGAATCTCTCCCTCCGACACCCCCTTACCCTGTCCCCCCCCCCCTGTGAGATTCTACCCTGAAAACCCCCCTCCCTCATCTCTCCCCAGTGAGTCTCACCCCCTCTTCCCCGCCCCTACGCCTCCCCACGGGTCCACGTCTGAAAAACTCCTCTCATTTCCCCTCATTCCACCCAACTTTTACACCGCCTTTCCCAGCAACCCTTCCCACTTACCTACCTCCCCCCTAGCCTCCTCCCTCCCTCCCCAACGGCTTCCTCACCTATTTACTCGCTATGTCTGATCTTCCTTCCCTCCCTTCTCTGCCCGCCCCCATAGCTCCAGAATCCCCAACCTGCCTCTTCCATCCGCCTCCATTATGCATCCACGCCTTACGTTTTCGGCTTCCTACGAGCCCTTCTCTGTTCGCTTCCTCCCATGAACCCTCCCTGCCCTCTTAGCCCCTCCATCCTACACTCCGATGCTAAACTAAGCCTCCCACTCCCTCTCCTTGATTCCCCAGTTCGTCTCTCCACCCGCTAGGCTTGGCTTTTCTCTTTCTCCTCTCTTTGCAACCTCATGTCACATCTCGCTCTCTTCCCTCTATCCAACAACGTTTCCTTGGCCTATGCTAGGAAAAGCTAATAGGACAAACACTACGTCGTGAATCGTTTGGGCAAGGTTCTATGTTTTCTGACCAATAACAACAAGAGGACGTGGTTATTCTTGGTTATTTGACGTGAGCGTAAAAACATGAAATATACGTATTAATATTTGTTTTTATACCGATAAAATAATTAAGAAAGATTATAAAATCGAGCATTTTTATTACAGATTTTTGTCTAACTAGCAATCCCTTTGTCCCTAGATATATTACGTCAGTAGGAAACTTAAGAAAAGGGGGAAAAGGTCATACGATAGAAATAATGTAAGAAATATAACTTAATGTACATGGAAGATGAAAAGACTACCTAATCATTGGCTATGATCAGGGAAAACACACGCATGAATATAGCAATTGTTAACTAGTTAAAAAGGATGGATTGTTAGCGCTCCTTTCACTTTGATATTCTGACTTAACTTTGCAAATAAGTTTGAATACATATTTACTTCGATTTGTTTATTCTGCTCCTTCACCTTTATTGATAAATATCGCCTTAGGTAATTGATTTTGATAATGATACGTGGAAAATTCACAGAAAATGAATGTGTTCTCTTAAAATGAATGTTTATCGCCTTGGAACCTTTGTGAAACCAAATTGTATAACATATGTATATAAGGCAAGATGAGACACTAAATTAAGAGTATTTGGGTTGGTCTTATTATAAATATTTAAAATTTCAATGTCACGTATTCTCTTCACAAATATATCATTCCTTATTTTGTGATATTGTATTTGCACTTTTAATTTATTTCAAACTCACTCTTCTTGGCAAACCCGTACACTCTATTTCAAATCATGACGCAGTATGTTTCTTTCACTTAAAAATTACTATTGCTTTTTATACTGGTCATTAATAATTAATTTGATTACCCTGCATCTAGACTTCATTAAAATATATCAGCACTTCTAGCTAATGCTCATTTTGTAGTGTAGCTCACAAATGTAGTTGCTCCCTGTAATGAAGTAAATTTCGTGATTTATAAAAACACAAAATTCTTTTAATGGAACTCAGAATCTATCAATTTAAATTTTATATTAGATTAATAGCTTCCGTGAAGCTCATTTTTGTCACCATACAACTCAGAAGGCACCCGTTTTAATGAAGAGATTTAATTTTAATTTTTTTAGTAGTCAAACGTAGTTGACTACTTAACGTAGTTGACAAACGTAACTCCGTTCCTGCGACGCGTGAAATCTTTCAGATTGACGTTTCTGCTCAACTTTCCTTCATCTCTAACAGAGACGTTCCCTAACCACATATTTCTAGCTCGAGACTTCTCTTGCCAAAGCAAAAAGGATCCATGTCTTGATGCTTACGATAATGTAGGCATTAATCGTTGCGAGATAGGCCACATTTATTAGCGTGCTTTAAATATTTTTATCAGATGTTTAATTTTCTGTAGATATTCAATTTTTATTTCCAGCACCAATGCTCGTATATTAGTGCGAGTTATCCTGATGTCGTAAGAGGTTTTCACACAGGGTTGTCACATCAGGGTGAGAAAGAAAGTGATTTTTTCAGCATCAGTACCGCTTTTCTCTAACGTTATGGCCTCCAGCTAACCACTGTATTTGGATTTCAGTGACAGGTCTTCTTCCATGAGGCTGTCCTATGATTTGAGCCCAATGTAACCGACAGTTGTTATGCCGAATTGCGAATTAATTTTCTTCGGAAAGAAATACTTGGAGGAGATATTGAGATGGAGTTTTTAAGATAGAACCGAGTAATACTTCTCCGCGTGCTAGAAATGTTGACCATCTGGTGAATGTTTGACACTTCCTTTCTCTCAAGTATTTCGTAAACTCCGACAGAAAATAACTGTATTCAAGGTTGTACGTAAGTACCCACTGGAAAAAATGCTGGGTAAATTTAAGACACGATCAAGCAAGGATTAGCCCTCAGCTGGTGCATATTTCATCATCACACTCTCTGATATTTCAGGAACCCCATCCGAATTTACTTTTCAACCAAGCGAGAACTACAGAACACGCGCGCATGGGGTTCATCTTGGCCGAAAAGGAACCCACGTGCTAGCCAAGCGTGTCCTTTACGGAGTTTTTCCGGCTTGGCTAGTCTCCCGCTCATCGTTAGGCCGTTGGGGATGGAGGGAGCGGGAATTTTTGCGAGGGCGAGAGATGGGAGAAGGGGAGGTTTTGTGTCGGAGTTAGGGAAATCCCCTCCCCTCTCAGAATTACGTAGGAGAAAAAAAATGTGCGATTTGTGGAGTTGGCCAGGGTGCGGGGGTAGGCGTTTTGGAAAGATGGGGGCTTCGGGGACGAGGGGGTAGAAAAAGATTTTTTTTTGGTGGTGGTTCGGGCAGGGAGGCAGGTTTTGGCTGAGAGGTTGAGAAGGGGCGTGGAGGAGCAAATATATTTTATTTTCAATCGTGACAGCCGATCTCTCTTCTATTCCAACCCCTCCACGTACTCACTTCCTTTCCAGCCCTCTCCTCCAACTGCAACCCTAAACGTGAGCTAACCCCTCTCCTCCTTCATGGCCCCTTCATCTGAATGAAAGAAAAAAATATATTTATATTCGGGAAAAAATGTACCACGCCTATCAACCCCCTCCGTGCGTCCCTCTTCACACACAGAAACTCGACTCTTATTCCTCCGCGTGTTTGTCGGAGGAGCTCGAGATGGTCCGAGATGTAAGGTTGGAATGAAAAATTATTATCCGAAAACGGTTGTGATGGGCTGGAGGAGGTGAAATGAGATTATGTCACTGGAAGTGGAACTTTTTTTTTGGCGAATATTTTCATAACCTCAAAATATGCGGAGCCTCACGTAGGAAACCCTCGGCTTAGTAGCTTAGAACCTATAAGGTTTAAACCTGTGGTGCGGAAAAGGTACATATTCGTTGAATGATTCAATGAGAATGTGATCGGCAGCTGAAATCATTTGTACCGCTTATGATGCGTGGTAATGCCTGATAAGATATGGATTATTAGAAGAAATAGTGCGTCTTGAAAAGAAAAAGAAACTGTGGGTATAGTTGAGGAAAAAATAGTGAACTCATCGAATTATAGGAAAACATTCGAATAATTTTTACCATGGAGGAATTGAAACGTAAACTTAATAGAACTGGACCAAAAACAGACAGCTTACGAGGTTTTTAGCTGTTAGCATTGGGAAGGAATGTGTGGAATGGTGAAGTCAACTAATCTTAAGTAAAAATGAAGAATTATTTCGTTAGGAAATAACTAAATTGCAGCAATTTCCCTGCTACATTGAAATAGTATGTCTCGTTGCATACGGCAACCATAGTGCTCAGAAGAGAGTGTATCGGTGTCTTCAGTGCAGATATCCCACACCCTTTTGGGCAATTATCTTGGAGGTTTTTCCGCAACTTCTCAGCAATGGCTTCATCTTCTTCTTGGCCTTTTGTCAAGTTGTATAGAAGTGGCAGATAACGCGGATAACAAGAAGAAAATGGAACCACCCTTAATGGTGGTCAGTAAGGGGTCCACAATTAAAAAAAAAACAAAATACTTCACCTTGAATTTATCTACACATTTGACACAATCATTATTGTCCTGGAATATTGCGATACAACCTGACTAGGATGCCACAAACGTGAATGCCAAAAAGCAAACCTGATTTCCAATTCCTATTCTCACTTTGACAACAGATATTAGATACGGGAAGAACGAGTTTGGCCGTGGATGGGAGGGAGAATATAGATAAAAATAAAACTATGACCACGACACGGAATGTGGTGTGAGGAAAAGTGAGGAGTTGAAATTGGGGAGAACTTTTAGATTTTATTTATTTCATTCGAAGTGTTGTGTTTGTTGAGTTTGACGGGACTATCCTATAACTTCCTACTCCGAATCTATCCACCGCTCTTTCCCCTATCGTCCTCAACTTCACAAAACCTCTCGCGAGAAAGACCTCTCTCTTTGGAAAGAGCCATAGCAAATAAAAAAAAATAAATGAATATAAATTAAACGCCTGGAAATAAGTATGAGGGTTGAGGAGAAGAATTTTAGACAGGATGAGGGGTTAAAAAAAAATGATGGGAAGAAATAATTCGCTTCCTCCATTCCGTCGCCTACACGGTGCTTCTATCTAGCGTCGGGAAATACCACGACGGCTCAGGTGAAACGCGGAATGCGAAATGAAAATAAAGAGAAGGATTTTTGGGAATGTGTGGTTTTTTCCGTGTGTTTTTGGGGAATGTGCTCTCGAGAATGGAGGATGGGGGGCGGGAGGTTTGGCGAGAGGGTTCCCTGGGAAAAGGATAAGGTGGGGGAGGGTTTTAGTTATAAGGGGTTGGGCAGAGGGGTGGATTGAGGTGCATGGAGGGGGAAGGAGAGATGAACGGTACGAGAGGGTGGTGGCCAAGGGGGGGGGGATGTTGGTTAAGCGTTAGTCCCCGTTTTCATCTTTTAGCCGTGCAGTCAGAATAGCCCAGTCCTTTCCAGGTCATTCGTAATAATTAATTTGGTAATGGTAATGGCGGACTGCGTATAGGGACCGCCGGGAGGGAAGAATGGAAAAAAGATATTAATATATATATAATACACAAGCGCACTCGTACGTATAACGAAAAGAAGAGGATGTCTTTCTCCCCCGGGTAATTAAACCTTACAAATAATAATTTGAAGTTTTAATTCATTTATCCCTCATGTTTTTGTTTCTCTCCCTACCCTTAAGGAAGAGGGCGTGCAACTTTTTACAGCCTATTACGGAGAGAAAAAAATTCATACTTATATTCCGGCACAATAAACCGTTTTATTTATGCGAGAAATATATTCTTTCGCTCGCGCAGCGTGTAACGGGAATATATTTGCGAAATAGTCGGTATTATAGGCAACCTAAGTGGAAGCTATATTCAAATGACGTGCTGGAAGCAACCCTTGGTCCAATTTTGTTATTTTTTCCTCGCATTTTTGCCTGTTCCTGGAGCAAAATAACGAGAAAACACCTGCCACAAAATAACTTAAATTTATGCCAATTTAGCATTTGCTAATGCTGCACCATTAAACTTATTTAAGGAAAAATTTTCATCGGTAATAACCTGTCTCGCTTGTTGCTAGAAATAAAGAATGCCTTTGGAAAGGAAAGGAAAGCCTACGCCGACACGGCTATAATAGGTGATATTTTCTTGTGTACCTTGTGCTAACGCTCCTGCTCCGACATGCATCGTCTTCAAACTTATATTACTTTCCTCGTTAGAAGCGATATTTAATGAAGGAATCTTAGTTATTCTGAAAGAAATATCTTATCCCCTTACAAATCCGCTTCATAGCAAGTTTCGATTTTCATAAATGAATGTTGAATTGAGACATAATCGGACTTGAATCAGCAAAGTTGTTCTCCATACATCATTTGGTAAAATAGGAATTTGAATAAACGATGTGCCTTTAGTTTCATTGGCAAATTAAATATGACTAGTAAATAAACTAATACTGGTTTACGCTAGGAATAGTAAAACTTTCTATGATTTCATGTTTCTCTTAAGTGTGGGAAGTGTTTTATTTCAGTGTTTACTTTATTTTTATGTTTGACAATATTGGTCGATGAATAATACTAAGATTTTGTTCTATAGGAAAATAGTAGACTCATAATTCTCATTACTTTTCACTCAATTTTAAATATATGATGGATTTCTGTTCATCGCTGAATGCTCGCAATAAAATTTTCCTGAGTGTGGACAAATTGTAGTAAAAATACAATACACTTCTGAGCTTGAATAATGGACCTCCCAAACTGGTTAACGACGCCTCATATCCCAAAAACTGTTGGAATCTTTTTATTTTATTCCAACTCGTGCATGATTTTATGCCTAAGCTGATATTATTAGCCATGCATAAAATATAAAGCACATAGGAATTTTCTCTCCTAGACAAATCAGCTTTTAGAACATCTGAATATGTTATTTTTTCAGGACTAACTATGACAAAATTCCTTACGGCATTTTAGTTATCGGATCCTTATCATATTATCCGTAAAAGAAATAGCCCCGTTAGTTATTCGTAGCACACTGTTGTCTTAATGTTAAACAGAAATGATGAAGGTTATGATTTTTATGAGTTTTCGCAAACTGTGTATGTATTGGAATTTTTCATTGTCAGTCAGATGTTAGTTAACTGCATGATAAGTGCATGGGCCGTAGCCTCTAGGCTTGATTTGATAGCCTAGGTTTGATATTAACACTGTAGCTATCGGGATATTTTTTTATCGCTTGTCCTCAGGTGGAGGTACTTACGTCGACGTGAAGACTCTCGTTGTAACATGGGTGAACTCTTGTCTACGAAATACATGAATGAAGTTTGACACTCGAAATTGCAGAAAGCACCGTATCAACACCTTGGGAAACAACTATTATATATTTGAAATTATTTTCAACATCTAAAATTGACGTACATTTTTTATTACCAAACTATATTAATTACCTATTTTAAGAATAAAATTCAGATATTATTACGAAAAAGGAGTTACTGGTAATTTTGCTTGGAAACTATAAGGGTGAACACTAGGTTTAACCAAAAGGGAAAATAAAAGGCAACATTATTGATAAATTCTTAAAAAATAAGTTTCAATATCTTGAGGAGAATTTACATAGGCATATACATTAAAGAGGTGAACCATTGTAGAAGATGCAGTGATAATTTAATTTTTATCTTTTTCTTCCTCTTTATTTTGGAAATTCTTAAACAGGACTGACATTTTTTCGCATAAACTATAGCTGCATTATGCGTTTAAGTATAATCTCCATGAATTTTAACGGGCAAAAACTTTAATGTACACAATTTTTTTCTGGTATATTTTAGATATATATCAGTGGTCATCTAGCAAAAAGCTACAGAAGGATGATAAAATAAAATAATCTAGCAATCTATATATTTCATAGCTATAAATGTATTATTTTATAGCCTTTTCCCATTACATGTAAATTTCTGTGAAATGGTGTTACACGCAAAAGTTTAATATCTTTTGTACATTCGGGAAAACAATGGGATAAATAAATACTGCGCAGCCACATGTAATTAAGCCTTCAAACTACATTTTATACTAAACCTTGATATGTAAACTTTGGCAGTGAAACGGTTCGCGAAGCAATCCATCCATTTAAACAGCTAAATATGAAATTGATGTCTCACTTATCCCTTCCAATGACCTACAGCGAGCAGACAAAGAACAAAAAACGCATTGATTTGGTCATTTTTTTCCTTCGGACGTTATTAAAATATCATTTCGCCACTTTCCCCTCCCGCCGCAGCGCTAATATCGTCGGTGATTAAAAAATATATTTTACGGGAACGTGAAGCGTTTATTTTTCCCGCATTAATCTGGAAAACTTTCGTTTTTCCCGAACCAAATGTCGATGGAACTATAAAATCGAAAAAGTAGGCGAAAACATGCCTGACACGACCTTTCCCTGCGCGGTTTCCGTGTCTCCAACGCTTTCGTTTTCCGTCTTGGGAATCAGCTACGCTAACCAGGTGAGGCATAACCAGCCAGGAGGTGTACAGCCGGGTGACTTGGGTGCCGCTAGGGTACCATTGCCTTCCCACGAAGGGTTTTATCGGTACGGGAGGGAAAGCGAGCTTTTTGCAACGTATCCTGTTGTACCCTTGGGTCAAAACCCTTGAGGGCTTCAAAAGCGGGAGTGCCATAAAGGTTCAGCGTATTGTGGACCCAGCGGTGAATTTCAAATTTCAAAACGTGATAAGTTTTTATGCTTTTTTTCCATGCTGCTATCCCACATGGATCTTTTTTTCATTTGATCGACGGAATAAAAAAATGAAGCTTTTTCTGGATAAGGTAGATTATTGGAAATCGTGTTTTCTTAACAAATTTCGGAAAAACAAACAGTCTGCTGCCGATCAAGCCTTTCTAATACTGAAAAAAATACCTCCCCAGATATTTATCAAGTTAAAAAAAACGATGTGGCTGTCAATGATTTCATGCACAGCTTGGCGATTTTCTTTGAAAGCATGAAACAACATAGTACTACTTCTGAAACATCTGACGGGAAAGTGATTTTTTCAAAGCTGGCGATCAAAAAATGCATTCCCTGGAAGAGATTTATCGACTGTATTCGAATGCTTTATGAAGTTTATTGCTTGAAAGGATCTAGACACTGTAAATTATCTCTTTTAACAGATCTCAGGTTACTCAGTTATGCGATTCATCAAGGTCGAAGTGGATTACTTATTAGTAGCATAGGTTCTTAAGACTAAGCAATTATCTCCGTATACTTATGATTTGAATGGCAATGAATGACAATGCCAAACATTTAATCATATGAAATATTGGGAAACTAGGATTTTTGCCATGTTTTTTCAACCCCAATGCATATTCTAATTTTTATGCAAATACTACATTAAACTGATGCGAACAGCAATTGTCGGATTTTTCTTTTCAGAAAGGACACAAACATTTGACTTTTTTCAAAATTACCGATTTTGTGGAATCTTTTTGTCTATACATCCGGGATTTAAAAATAAGTTAAGCTGGAATTAATGCAGTTCATGATTTTGAACGGCATGTTAAAGTTCGGTTGTTGAAATTGCCTCTTTTTTATTTAAATGATTCCTAAATAAATCAAGTTTAAGTAGAGTCATTCTTACTAGCTAGTTCTTAAGGAGAGTCATTTACGTCGTTTTCAGAAACGTTTTGTCATTTTCACTAAAACTGTATTGAGCGCCATGAATGAAAAAAACTACAAAGAATATGTTGTCTCGAAACCATACTCGCTGGTGGGGAAAAGAAGGAAGACGGATATAAGGTTGATAAAAAAACTATTTGTATCCGCAGTAAACTTATGTATGTTTTTACCTTTTCTCAAGATTTCTGGTTGAATTCATTTATATAAAACTAAAATTTCTTCTTTGAAACAATATTGTGCATAGCATATATTTACCTTCTGGACCCAGTAGATCAACTGCATAGAAAAAGGAATTGACGGGATTTTATGAATATATTGGGTTTTTTTATTACATTTTAAAAAGGAATTACTCACCGAGTGGTTCTCTGGTAACGCTTTTATCAATAGACAATTGACATGTCTTGAAGAGTATGATATAGATATTAAGCTGTGATTTAGTGCATGAGAACTTTTATTAATTGTCTTAGAATCAATGGTGCCAATTCATGTGCAACTATCGAGATTTAATTGCCTGTACAATATTTTTATGAGAGGTCTCTTTCTACAAGCAGAAATTATTATAGAAGGTGATGAATCATGAAATTGGCCTGAGATTCATATCCAGTCAGAGGTTTCCATTAATTAATTTCATTTATGACATCATTTATTATATTACGTGAAGAAATGTTAATAATTTATTAGTACTTTGATTTGTTTCCAATGCTTTTCGTATTGTATTTTTTCAACATTAACTCTTTTAGCCATCAAACGTTTTTGAGTTTATTTTGTTAGAGATATTACACACAATTATTCCTGGTGGGCTCTCTCTTTTGAGTAGATATTAAAGGATGTTTTCAAATAACTATTAAATATTCAGAAACTCCAGTTTTTGCTTATCTGTGGAAATGAAAACTGATTATGTCTATGGCATTATAAAAAGCAAAGGAAAAACGTCTTCAATTGGGCCATTATATTGTTCTGTCCATCCATCCGTCTACTAGAATGGGTAAATTTTGGAAATATTTTAGATTAAGCATCGGCGGTAGACTGTGTACGTTATTTTTACTGTTTATTCGAAGCTTAATCTTATTCCTAACGCCAGAATTGCACTTTAAACCTGTATTGACTGTATTTATACTTTATGGTTCTCGGTCTTCCGTCACTCCTTTTTCTAATGACTCGTGTTCCATAGCTTTTCTTGGAGTTCTCTCTCTGGACATCCGCATTGCTCGTTCTTCGTTCCATCATGATTTCTATTCTGCCATTTTATATGCAATTGATTGTGTATCTATATTATACCTTATGCATTTATGACTTCATTTACTATGGTACAGCCATTTATTGATCGGATACATATTTATTTATTTTATTTTATATTGCCAATGGATATATGGAAAATGGAAAATAATAACTATAACAGATATATGGCACGTCAGTATAGTAATACACAACAAAAAACAGGTACCTAAATTAACACAACAAATTAATACAACGCTACTCATACCAATGCAGTTTACCATGGACAACAAAAAATCACAAAAAATAAGAGACAAAAATGTAATGAAAGATTCACAAAAACGAAACTGTCACTCATGTATTCTATAACAGAATAATATTGTTTTAGCAATAGAAAGGAGCGTGGTGGCCTAGTGGGTATAGCGCTTGGCTACTGATCAATGGGTCCCGGGTTCAAATCCGGTTGAAGTATTTGTACACACCCGAACAAAGATTCTCCGGAGTGCAAGGTGGCCCAGGGGAAGGAACTGGCCCCATTCCCTGAATGTGTGAAATTCACACGCCTGTGACTTCGTCCGGGGTGAGCTATACCCTCAACTATCCAAACCAACCTTCGGGTTGAATCACTACCGCGACCACAAATAAAAACTCTTTTAGTTTGGCCCTTAAGACCTTAGTACTTTTATAAATTAGAAGGCAATTTATTGATAGCTCTTATTCCCATCTCCTGGCCTGATTTTATGATCTCAATTCTTATGCTTGAACAATGAAGATCTTTTTTTTTCTCGAGTGTCATGATCATGAAAATCCGAGTTTAAGAAGTATTTTTCATAATTATTTTATCATTTATTACACGATAGTATAAACACAGGCAAGGCAGATTTTCAGGGAATGGAAGATTGGTTTGAAGTGTGATTTGCTGTACTGAAAAGTAATGATTCTAACAATTCTTTTTAAAATAATGAATTTATCGTCAAGGTGTGCCCCCCAGAAAAAAGATACTTTGTAGCTCCCTAGTGACTTCCGATGCTTCTTTTTGTTTTATGTACAATTTTCTTGTTGCCCAGGATTGTGATCCATGGATCAAAATTGGGTCGGCCATTGCTTTACATTTTATGAGTTTCTTTTTTTACTTAACATATTAATTTCCATCTTTTTGTTCCACATATTCTCTGAAGATCATTGATTTCTTTGTTATATTTTTGTCTTCTTTGTAAGTTGCGCCACCTCCGCAATACTGTATATGAGATGATTGTTCCACAGCGATGCAGTTTTCGATGACAATATTTTTTCTTATTGGGTGTTATTTTTTTATTATGTGTTTTACAGCATTAAGCAGCTTTTTGAGGGCAACTTGAGTAATTGATAGTATAGCATCATAGAATAGTGTAACAAGCAGAGCGTACGTCATTGTGTTGGTAAATTTATTTGAAGCCACCGATTTCAGAAAGTAATACATGTTATTTTTGGCATATACTTTTTCTATAATTTAACATTTTACGCTCAACTCCGCTATCCTTCTCCGTTATAGTACCGAGACAAGTTTTGCATACTCACTTCTCTTAAAAAAAAGCGCGTCCCTAGATTGTCTTCGTCCTTCTGATAAGGCGTGCGAAAGCCAAACCCCTGGCCACCAAATAACAAGAAACGTACTTCATCCCTCTTATCAGCGATTCAACCTGAATGATGGTAAACATAATTATGTCTCACGTTATGGAGCACGGCAACTTTTTCATGATGTGATAAGTCGGGAAAAATAAAGCCGGCTCATCGCTGCACCGTAAGCACTATCACGGAACCTGCTTCACGATCAATGAAAGCTCCGTCCCTTGCCGCCAGGGGCGCCGATCCTAGGATAAAAAAGGAGCCGCCGGTACTGCTCCAACGCCGAAAAGATGTGCGCAGTGGAAGACATTTTGATCCGTCAGAGGGCGGGCCTGAGCGTTGCCATATTTATAAGGCAACGATAGTGCGGGTAGCTGTCCGTCTAAAATACTGAGTAGTATTTCAAATGATGTTGCTCACGAAGGTGGTGAGCAGGTTCAAATATGTCGCATTTCAGGTGTATCTCTACGAGTAATGAGCAGTCATCCGCGATTGGCTTCAAGTCCTTTCCCGATTACATTACATACCAGAATAAGAGAGGAGCTACAGTTTCGAATTGACCAACCGAGTTCCAAATTATCCGTGTTAATTATTATAGTTGAAAACGGAGAACGATCAGTCTTATGAGTAAGCTTGAGTATTGATAAAGCATTAGAGAAGTTCTATGCGCACATATTTCAAATAACATGAATTTTTTACTGCATGTTCACCATTAACTAGATGTAGAGCACTGTCTGATATACATTAGAAAATTAGTGAAAGGAAAGGTGCGGACATAAAAACGTTGGGAGAAAAGGAAGTAATATACTCTAAACAATGCATGGTTAATCTATAGATATAATGACTGTAATTTACTCAATACTTGCAACAAATTCAGTGTTATTATTTAAAAGACGTTATGTTTAATACCGTAGGAGCAAATTTTGTATTATTTATGTTTAGATTGTTCGAAATGAAAAAAACCTAAATGTTTTTAAGAGGTAGATGGCTAAAATGACGTACTGTCATCGTTTTCATAAGAAAGACCTTTATCTGACTGTGATTTTTTACATTTCATTAAACTTTTATTTCTGAATTTAAAATATAAATAAAGTGGTTTCTGGTCTATACAGAAAAACGTCTTGCAGCAATTTTATTTTGACTTCTCGCAGTCTGTGGCTTAGTCCTCACAATTTTTCCTACAGTTGTGCCTTTTGGCATCAAAATGCTCTGATTTGCTTAATCCTTTTTCGAATGCTGTTTTAGATAATGCTGTAACTTTTGATACTACTCTTGAATTTTGATTGAGAAACATCCCGGTTATTTTTTCTGCTGTTAGCTAGGTATTGTGATACGTATACTGTTTACTAAATTTCGAATATATTCTACTTTCAGTGTTCCATGGGTATTCTTGAGGCGGCTCATAAACCTCTTACAGTTTTTTGAAGATACTGTTAACAGATGGAAGTACGGAGGCTGAGATTTCGTGTAAGTATTAGAACAGCTTTCGATTACCATTTAAAGTTAACAATTAAAGGCAATGCCTTTGGTTGTTAACTTTGAAAGTAAGCTTTCATCCTACATTTTATACATAATTAAAACCAGTTTGCGAATCTCTGATACATGCTTACTTGTAATTTACAGGCTTGAGTTACAAAAGCCATTTTTTAATATTCTTTGTGCTTGCACTGCATTCTGTTTTTGCATATTCCTATTATCCTGAGTGTCTTTGAAGGACTGCGATATAAAATCATATGTGTGGACAAAATACAATAAGCATGCTGCAATTAAATGCGGATAAACTGAAGAATTGCGTCAATAGTACTTTTATGAGAGCAATGGGAAACATAGTAAGCCCCTTTTATTTGGCGATTTATTAATAAATCTAGGAAGCCTGTTTTTGCCTATACCAACGGTATCATACCTCCATATAATAATTTTCTTATATTGCTCTCAGAGTGAGGGAATATTTCAAATTACATTTAAATCCATTAACAAATCTGATTTTTGCATAGTCTTTTCCTGTTTCAATTAAATGTTTTGTGGAATATAATGGTAAGAAAAAGGTCATAAAAGTTAATTGTGCTATCATTGTTTTATACTAATCTTTTGGCTAGGATCCCCAAACACATATTCATTACTTGTCAATCAGAACCTTTTCCCGTTCGGGTCCCAGTCGTGATTCATCATCATAACCCACAGTTTCGGACCGTGTGAATTCGGTTAACTATTTCTATGAATGTGGCCAGTGAGAGAATGAAAACATGTATTTTCTCAACCCTTTTTGCGGTTACTGTATCTGAATGGAAAAATATCATAGTGAATAACAATTTGAACGGCATGATCGTAACTTAGGACATGTTTTTCAGCGTCAATATTTAGGAAACCGTTCAGTATGGTCCCTTAATAAAACGTTAATATTGTATGTTTCAAAAGTCTGTCCTAAACCTCAGTTAGCGTGTTACAATGGTATGAAAGGTAATAACGGATTTGAAAATTGTATACTGCAGCGTTTAACCAGTTTAGGCCAGTGATTGTAAGGTAATTACCTGATTTACATTACTTGAAGGTAATGTATTATTACATTGAGTCTCATAGCTAGCTCATTGGAGTTTTACATATAATAGAATGAATTGTTTGAAAACTCAGGTTTTTTTCCGGTTCTTTAGTTTTATCCTCTCTTCTATTCTAATAATCAAACAAGTTCCCAAATGAGTTGCAAATTTAATTTATTAAGTTTGACATTATTCTTAATATAAAGTATTATAGTATATTTTAGATTAGACTCAGAATATTAAGCATATGAATATAAATAACTTTTAAGTATTCGAATTGAGTTAAATAATGGGACAACCGTATGTACAAGGAGCTATAAAATATGTTTCGTGAACTATCTAACTTAATATCTACAGTAGTCGTGTAGTAATTATAAAATATGAAAATAGGTATTTTCCAAATTGAGATAAAATATGCTGTAAATATTGAATGAAAGGAGATATTAGCTAGTACAAGTACAAGTTGATTTGGTTGTTCAAATGGAATCTTGTTTCAAATTCAATGACAAAAATATGGCAAAATTAATAATTCTCCAGACGGTAAAATGTTGGGCTCTCTTACGTTAAAATCCTCTAGTTAGTATGACATGAGGATATTTTTGTTTTAAATTCCTATATTTTGCATATAATATTCATATTCTGGATAATTTGCTTCTCCATTCAAAATTACTACGTTATAAGTGGACAGAACCGAAGATGGTACAAGGATGTGTCTGATGTTTTTCAAATTTCACTGAAGTGGTATAAAATGAAACTGATAGTAAGCTAAAAATGTATGCAAGAATATTTTGGCATACTTTATTGTATTTCATTTCTACCGGAAGCTAAACCTACATGTTAAAAATAACCCGTGCAGTTAATGTCATTTATTTACTTCATTTTTGAGTTGCCATGAAATCTTATTTTTGAACAGAGTTGTCCAATTTCTGTATTTGCAAGAATCTTTTGCTGCTAAGCTATTGTAGATATTGTTTTCTTGACAAGAAATTTACATTGAGATGGAAAATATTTTCAATAATCCATTCCAAACAATGAGCCTAAAACTTGTCGTTAAAAAAAGTTTCGCTGGCATGAGGGCCACTAATGCAGAAAATAATGAAGAAATGAGTCCATAAATAAATGTATTTCACTAGTTGAAACTTAAAACATTAGTAAATAAAAATTGAAGGCCTTAAAGATTGATAGAATTGAGTTAAAATAATCAATTATCCACATTTTAACCCAGCACGCATTATATTACAACAACACACAGTGCCTCTAATAAGACTTATTCTTATGTGTTTGAAAAAAATGTATCTTCAGTTCAAAGTTAAAAACCAATTATTTTTTATTATCTTTTATATTTTTTTCTCGAAAATATTTGACCTTTTCATAAAGAAATCTCATATGCCGCTACTTGAAATTTTATTTGAGAAAGCATTTTTTAAGATGACTAGCTTAAGTTAAGCATAAAATAATTTTTTCATTGTTTTAATTGCACATATTACTTGTAAAGTATTTAAAATTTGATAAATAATTCAATTTATAATTACCAAAACCTATCGTAAACTTTGCTGAGCCTCATGATAGTATGATCACGACACTCATAAATCGGAAAGGAGACCCAATCCAAGTGGCGAATTCCTAGTTGATTAAATTTAAATGCATTCTGAGAAGCGTAAATCATGAGTAAGCGTCACAGGGCCATTCGCCCAAAATCTGACCCTTGTATCGACCAAAATTCAGACGTTTCCGTAAAAATACTTGGCTCCCCCGAAAAAAATAACTATAAAACTGCGTTACGCTTTGATCCCTTACGGCATTTGTATGTCCAGAAAGTCCATTACTCATGTCCGTATTCGTTTAATACCGCGCCTGACATTCAGTCAATTTTTCCTCAATCTTTCTCGCCCCCGATACGATGAAAATGATCCATAGAGGCGGGAAACGGTTGCGTATGACAAAGATTTTGTCCATCACGAATGGATTTATGAAGAATAATGGCACCCGCTGGCGACCAACCTACTCCTTTTTGCGCCCCCGAAACTCAAATGCCTATTGTGGATTTTGTTCCGAGTGTCTCCTTAGACATTTCCTTGAAAATTTATTGTTTATAACGACATCAATAACACCTTTGTCAAAACTTAAGGTCTAATTATTATTGTTGCTTAAACCATTCAATCCTGCTGTGTATCATATTAAAATATTGAAAATTAACATTTCTGTTCTATATTATTTATCTCCACTGGATTATGGACGGCATTGGATTTCATATTTAAATCATCATCTTGAAATAACTTTATGACCAAATAATCTTTTTGTTTTTTATACTAATGAAAATAGAGTTAGCAGGCTGGTATACATGAACTGTTCCTCAAAAATGAAATATTTTGTAATTTTTCACATGAAAACTGTAATCCTTAGGCGAATATTCTACGGTTTTATATATTCATCAACATTTTTAATGTAATAAATTAAGATATAGAATATTTCGAGGAAGAAATTAGGATTTATAAAATATTTTTCTTTTCTATAGAGGCTCATTCTCCAAGTCCAACTGTCCAATCAAAGTCCATGCAATACATTACTAATGCTTAACTACGCAAGAAATTAAAGTTCTCTATCGCCATGCCCTATTCAAAGGTAGAGAATATTTGCACTAATTGTGGACGTAGCATAACTGAGCTCTTATTTACCTCTTAAAATATAGATGTACGTGTGATTCCCCTGCGTGAACATTTCTGGTGTTGACCCTTCTGGAATTCTTTTATCCTTTTTACCACTGCTAGTGCTTAATATAAAACATCCTGTGCTCGTGTTTCTTCAAAAGAGCGCTTTACTATGCAAGGACTTCTATTTGAATGATAAAAGAGGCCCTTTTGGCCCAAAAGATTTACCCTCATTCGCCCCGCGAGGAGGGAAAATCCTCGTGCGCAGGTCGCGTGTACAGTTCCTCGCAAGGGAGTCTAATGCTGTCTATACTGTATCTTCCACTCAAAAAGCACAATGGCCCGGAGGAGTCGCGTGTCTTCATGGTTGCTCCAACGTGTGCAGTGAATTCACCTAATAGATGATAATTATATCCCTACAGAGTGACGAGGGTAAGAATATGTCCTGAGAACGCTATACACTTGTGTACCTCTTCCAGTAATAATGAATCCCTAGAGAAAAAACCTTGGTTGGGTCCTTTTTTTGAAATGGAAATCAACCTGCATAAGAAATGTTGGATGGTGCAAGGGGCCGTAGTCTCCCGCTTACTCAGGTGTATCGGGCTCTTGTACCAACTCAAAAAGGTTGAGGGAGGACAATGAGGTGTGATTTTAATCGCGGTCCAGTAATAAAAAGGGTTTGGGCCGAAAAACCCTTAACCCCCCGCTCACCTGAGAATACCCTTCTGAGTACCCTTTGCCGTGCATCGGACCCTTAGCGGACTCTTTGAGAATTCCGACCCTAATTTGGGCTAGCGCATGGTGGGGTCTAAATTTATACCTGCATAGCTTTTTACGTATGCACCCTCTCTGCATGTAATTTTTTCTGAAAACTCTGTATAGGTTTACAGGTAAAAATACGACCCTTTCTCCGTTCACTGTCCCAATAATTGGTCGAGTGTGGGGTCGAAAGTGGTCCTTTTTTGGGGGCTAAAAAGGACCCCCTCTTCGTAACGCCGTGGTCAAATTTTAGTCGCGTGTGATCAGGTGCGTATGTTTTTGTGTGTCGAGGTATTCAAGCGTAGAAGTGCATGGCCTGTCGTGCTCCAGGGATGAGGCGGGAGGCGTCGCTCTCCCTTTTCAAGGACTCCCCCCGCCATTCACCCCGTGCCTCAGAAGGGTCCTCCCTTCCCTTTTCCCCGAAACCACGGGCCCCGCACCCATCTTCCCTTCCACTTCTCCGACCTAACCCCTAATTTTCTTCCGAAAAGGTTTAAAAAATAAGTTTAACCAACACCTTCCCTCTGACACCCCCTTCCCAATGCCCATTCTCGCGTGAGGCGTTTTGCGAGGCCTTGTGCATTTGCATGCTTACGCACCATTCGAGTGCCTCTGTTTTGTGAAAAAAAAGTAAAGTCCCCTTTTCAAGTTTTCACACCAGGCCAAAGAGTGGGGGAAAACATGCGAGTAGCGTAAGGAATCCGTGTCAATATGGATGCCCGTCAACACCTAAATGGAGACTTGTTCAACACTTTATAATCGGTTGGTTAAAAATTTTAATTTGCTTGAAAAATGTGGGGATATCTTCTTCGAGGGTGGGCGAGACAAGTTGGTGAAAGTATGTATAACGCAAATCTTATCTCCATCGATATCAGGATATCACTTCAAATCCTCCGTTAAAATTCATCACGCCTATAACTATTTTCTAGCAACCTCATTTTAGCCCAAAAATCTGCGCAGGGTAGGCCCTCTAGGTTGAGAGACTGATTATCCACATGAAATATCTCTGCTTGAACACAGCAATGGCAGTGGTTTGAAAAGCATTGGGTGCTGCCGTATATAATAGCCAGGAAGGACATCATGGGAAGACATGACCAAGATCTGTCGTGAGGTTCCCCTATCAATTTATGAGGCATGGGAATTTAATGAAAAGGATTTAAAATGAACTATATTACTTTTGATTTAACAAAAAAAATAAGTTATGTATAATGAAAATCCAAGAAAAGATACTATTAAGAAAAGGATTAACATAGAAAATGAAATGTTATCTATGTCTGCTGAAATCATTGGTAACATCTATTGTTAAAGATTATACTAACTATTATACATTTTACAAGTCTTTATTGAACCCTATTTCTTTCTTATTTAAAAAAATCAAACATGTAGTTTTGTAAATATATTATGGGTCCTTTTTCTTTGATTCACTAGCAGTTTTGACTGTTGCAAAATTTAGACCCTAGAAATTTTGTACTTCAAACATGATACCCTAATTACTTTCCTAAAGAAAAAAACGCTTGTGTCCATAGGCTTCATGCTATAACTTTGCACTAGGAAACTTTATCTTGTGATCTGCAGAATGTGACGACTAGAGCTTTACTTTTCAGTTTACATGTACACGGATCAAATCTGGGTGGATACGGCATTTTTCAACTTAATATTACTCCATATTTAAGTGATAGGCACCGTTGTTTTTACCTCTGGCTAGGACATGAACCTATCCATGATATCAGTCCGTCGTCACCATTGTGGCCGGTGAACGAATCCTCGAAGTTATTCCTCCATTCTCCACAAATATCCTCTCCTTACCACATTCCTTACTAAAGAACTTAAACCAGGACATCAATTTATACGGTGATTTGTACACTTCTAAATGGATATTTTATTTTATAACCTATTAAATTTTCTAAGATAAATTACCAGGCGCATTGATGAATTATATAATAAGTTATACATTTTTTATTCTGCTCCTAAGAGCAATGAGTCTATGCTAGAATCAAGTGCATTGAACTTGTTAGCTCTCCAGTGTACTTGTCATTACAACCATGTCTTGAGTTAGGTATGTATGACTGCAGGCTTTCCCGGCTAATGATGTGAATGAAGAGTTCTAGGGTTCCACACCGGGTAATATTCTCCAAAAATACCGACGTTTCGACGACCTACTCGTCCATTGTCTTCAGGGATCCAAGAATCCATTACCAATTTTTCACTTCGTCTACCTTATATTCACTGCGTCGCGTCGGCTGGTCAGGTGACCGGTGATCGGTTCTGCGCAATTTTTCTTTGGCACCAACTCCTTCTGACACTTCCATGTTCGTCGGCTCTTTCTCTGGTGAAATAATTTCAGGTTTTACTAAACCTGTCGCCGGTCTCCCAATTGAAATTGTTTCTGTGAAGCTGGATCTGTATACCCTGCTTTACGGTTCGTTCCCATTAGCCTACATATTTTCACAATATTCTACTCTCTACGTAGTGGCTGGAGCATTTTTCTAGTGTACTAAGCTCAGCTATTGTCAGGCTGTGCAATTGACCTAATCGGAGGTCCCTGCGGTCTTCTTCCTTCTGGGTTCTATCGTCCGGCATGTCTCTCCATTGTAGAGTTCCCCACACTCACATGAAACGCAGTAAACTTTGAGTCCAACTGCGACTTTGGCGTTAACCAATGGTGTCTTAGTAGGCTGTTGTTAATGGTTGATTGATGGATGGTTTCAATGTCGAATCTGCTTAGAATTCTGTAGATTTTCCCGGATACTGAGTAGAAGAACGGTAGGATTGCCTCAGTGACAGGACTAGTTTTCTCGTGGTGAAGTTCTCGCTGGACCCAAGGTCCTTTTAAGGGCCATGTTTCTCTGATGTGGGCTGTAACCATTCTGTAGAAAGTTCTTCTTAAGGTGTCTTATTCTCCTCATTAGCGATGGTCTTGGCTCTGTGGATGAGTAAACATAGCACTTCTTCTGTAATCGATGATGCGAATATTCACGTTTAGATACGACCCGTTTAGGTAGGTTTCCTATGCACAAGTTGTCCCAGGGCGCCGACCGTCCAGCGCAGGATTACGATATCGAGGAAAGGCAGCCGGCCATTGCTCTCTTTCTCCACCGTGAAATTTATGTTGCAGTGCTGACTATTCATGTTTAGAAGGCTTCGCAGAAACAATTTCAATAGAAAGACCGGCTACAGGCTCAGTAAGACCTGGAATTATTTCACCAGCCAAAGAGTCAACAAACACGGACGTGACAGGAGTTGGCGCCAAATAAAAATAGCTGCGGAAACAATAACCGACCACCTCACCAACCGAAGCAGTAAAATGAGTTGTAAAAAGTTGAGAATAGCCATTGGATTATTTTTTTGTCATTAGATTTATTGGATTGAAATTTCTGGGCGAGTAGTTCGTCGAAAAGTGGAAGTTATGAAGAACCTAACCCGGTTTGAAACTCAAAAGCTCTTCATTCCAGTCTTGAATGTGTCATTCCTTTCGTTTGGTAATTTAATTTACTATTGGTTGTTATTGATGACGAGAAACTGTGCAGATTTTGTTTCAAGCATTACGTCTTACATTTATTGGTAAAATGATAAAAAAGTTTGTCTGCATTTCAGTAAGCACCTATTGAATTTATTTCCATTTCCTCAAAGGGTTATCCTAATGAACGCTAGATAAATAAGTAGCAGGTAATATTTCCTCCCTCCGCAACCCACTGGGAATGTTTAATATAAAAATGATATTGAAAAATGGTACTGCTGATCCGTAGGCCATTGACCGCACTTTATTTTAACATGTTATGAGGGTAATAAGAACTATGACGATGCAATTTTCCGCGGATAAAAATTTTTAATCGACCCGGGTTTCGATGCATCATCATCAGGGACCTGATGATGATGCAGTGCATCGAAACCCGCGTTGATTAAAAATTTTTATATGTGGAAAATTGCATCGTCATAGTTCTCATTATGTTCATATTCCACAACATCTCGCCTGATTCCTCCCTTTTTGTGTTATATGAGGGCTAAGGTCATAACGCAGTTTTGTATTGACAAACACTAACAGGTGCATCTGCGTTCTTCACCTTGGTAGAGGACTGTTCTTTCGTTGTTAATCTTAACATTTTGGACACGAAGAAGCCATTTGAAATGCCAATATTGTCTATTTATTGTTATTTGCACCGTCGAGGATGGAGCTTGAAAATCTCGTAGTTACGTAAAAATCACTGAGAAAGCCTTCACATCAGCATTAATAGCTTTCTTCAAACTCACCAAAAGGTTGACCAGTAAGGCTTGACAGAATATTCTATAAGCGTGTTTTCTATTATTACTTTAATCCATGTTCCATCGGCTTAATATTTACCCCACGTCATTGAAATTGGTATTAGATTTGATTATTGTAATGGACGAACATAAAAAGTGCGGCAGATGAGCTAAATTATTATTGAATTAAGGTCATTGATTTAGTTTTCAATTCTATCATATCATATCGTCTACCACCATGTACGTAATCGATTTTTCTGTTAATTTTGGGATTCGCGCATTACTTGTATGCTCCTAAGAAATCATCATTTTATCCTATTTTCTGTAATTTATGTACTTGAAGATGTGAGAAAATATGTGAAGTATTTCATTTACGCCTAAACTGTGTAAATGCAATGCCCATCCTTACTTTTTGTAATTCTCTCAGCACGTGTAAAGCTAAAGTAAATATCTTGAGATATCAAGAAGTTCGTGTTGACATTATTTTGTTCAAAATATTATAGGCGCTGGCTACGAAATTACCATTTCCCAACGGACGAGGCACTTCATCATCACTAAAAATCTTGTACTGTAGTTGGTTTAACGTTGAGTTTGTAGAAGTACCATTTGCTTTTGATTCGCAAAATAGTCGCGTAATAATTATCCTAAATTTGCCATATTGACTAGCCAGTATTGCCAGTTGGCGTTAATCATCTGCTGTAAATTTTGTGACAATTAACTATCATCTGTAGCTAAAGATGAATCTTATATCATACATATCCCATTTGGCATGACATATATTACCGAAGTTAGAAATATCAAAGCAAATTAAAGTTTGCAAACATGTATTTCCATGTAAGTCCCTATATTTTCACTGGTGAATTTCATGAATACTTATGTGCATTGAACGTTCTAGCTGTCAGCATCACTGGTAAAAATTAGATATTATCAATTAGGTTATCTTTTACTGATCAATTTTCCCTTACTTGAGAATTCCATCGTGACAATTAATGTTAACCACTCAGTTATGAGCTCACTAAATATTTTTTAACTTTATTAGAGCAAATAAACTTATTAACCCCTATGTTGATTAAAACTTTTCATTAGTATAAAATATTTATATCTAGCATAAGACGACAGAGTAGACTGAGAATTTGGTAAGAATACGCTGGGGATTAAATGACGAAACATACTGGCAGGTGTTTTTGTCTGGAACGCTACATAAGGAGTTTAAACAATTTATGGATTATGTCAGATTAATTCTATTTCGTAGAGAACAGCTCTTTCCTAAGCATTGTTTTGTTAGGTTGTTACGAGTCCACCTACCTATGCATCTTTACCATTGCGACGCGTATTCGCCTTTTTGTAGTCATGATGTCACATCGTGCGAAGCCTAGACTTTTATAAGCGTGTAACAACACTGGAATAGTTTGAAAATTTATTGATATAGTCAATTAAGGGGAATTCAAACGCTTTTTCTTTCTCAATCGTGCCTAATCCTTTTACGCATCTGAAATACTACTATGTCTTCGTTTGGCTCTATCTAGGGGTATATTCTCGAAAAAAAATGGTGGAGGTAACTACGGCTACACCTTAAAACCGAAAAAGCATTTTCAATTGGGGATGTGGTTGGCGATAGTATGTACCCTTCCACGTTACCATGTAGTCATTTCTTCCTATTCTTCATCCATTTCTGATTAAAACTTACATGTAATTCTACCACCTTGATGATAATAGAATTAATCTTTAAACAGTTTATGCTACTACGTAAAAATTTTATCATTTTCATCTGAAAGCAGGAAAACAATTACATTTCATCAATGAGCTATGCTAGGAAAGTTGTTTATTGATCTTCAATTTTCCCATTTTTAAGCGGATTCATTTTTCATATATGTTTTGAGGAGCCTATGGAGACTTCATTTCGTTACTTGTTTATTTTATATAGCTATATTTGAATATATCGTGTCATCTGAAGGCACTGATATAGAAATAGAATAGTTTTGCGCAAATAAAGAACCTATTTCGACGGGGAAAGAAAGATGTTTCTTATATTTTTGTTGCACCCTAGTTTTATTCAATCCATCAATTAATTACGGAAATATATTTACCAAGTATGTACATTTTTATTAAAAAACGTACTCACCGCACCATTGAAATACTTACTCGTATGCTTTCAGGTACTTATAGGCATTCGAAAACTGCATACACTGGTAGATTACTGCATTTGGGTGTCCCTGGAAGGAAGGATATATTTGTTAGGGTTAAGACATCAACAAATAATAGGTAACTTCCTATATTTTATTTGTGCAAGAATCTTTGTTGTACTACGCATCATTATCAGTATTGCTTATTTTGACTTTATATTAAACAATTCTTAGGCAGTTTAAATGACCATTTTTTAATTAATCCCATCGGTTTTTCCTCTTAAAAATGCAGCAATAATATGAAGGATTTTGGCTAAGTTAGCCAACATAAGCACTCTATTAATTTCGTATGAGAAGTTGGACCAACTTCCAATGATGATTGAAGGCTTGTCCATTATTTGGGTTCCCAGCAAGTTCATTGTTGACGACAACAGTTTCGCCCGGTGTCTTCCGAGCGTCTTCTGGTCGATCATCGACCTGAAGACGCTCGGAAGATACGGAAACGCTCGGAACACGGTGGAAACCCGAATAATGGACAATCCCTCATTCAAGCCCCGCGGAAACCGACGCCGCAATATCCAATGATGATTGATTAAGTTGGAGAATGAGGTAGTATAAAACTTTCTTTCGAATTTGCAAGAGGAGAATTGAAAGCCACCGCTGATTAGGTTTCATGTCCAAGATAGGAATATTTTTGTCGTGCACTGTATAGCATTTATAAATATACTATTGAAGTGTTCTGGCTTAGGTGATTGTAAATATGGAAAATTAGGCTATTACACGGATTATATATTGTTAATTGTTCCATCAAATACTCCTTCCTCGTTCAGTGTTATTTTAGGCCCTAATATGTAAATAAAAATGTTAATAATTCATTTCAATTTGGAATATGGGTTATTATTACTGTCTATCAGTATAATTAATAGTAAATTATCGTGATGCAATGCTTGAGATGATGATGAAGATATCTCTTGGTCTTAATATCGTGATTAGTTATGTTTAATACGCCATAAATGTTTTCAATTTTTATTGATAGTTACTGACTAGGAAATCAATGAATATATTCAGGTCTCAGAAACTCTCGAGACGTGAGTCGGGATTTAAACATTTGGTCGTAAGGGACAAATGGAAGCATGGGCTATAGGGAATTTTCATGAAAGGCAGAAATTTCGATATGTTGCAGCATTTCTATAAGAGTATAAATGTGAGTCGATAAGATTTTTGTCTACTTTTGCACGATAAGGTCTAATGAGCGTGAATTTTATTTCTGAATGTAAAGTTCTCATGCAATTATATTAGATTAAAACTTAAAATCATTACTATTCTTGGTTTTATTGAAACTAAAAGCGGTCTGCGATTCATGGTGCCATAATAGGGCTCATTTTTGGCATTACATCTTTCCATTTCTTTTTATTCGGTTATCAGATAACTAAGATATATTAACGTTCCTTATATTTATGAGAAAACAAATTTCAAAATAACGGTAACTTGCCAACAAATATGATTATGAAATTATTCTTAAGCGTCTCATAAACTCCCCTCAGCATCATTAGGAATCATTTTTTCTTCATTACCATCATAGTGAAGAATGAGATCTAGAAGTACGAGTATAATTATTACGCAGGGGCACTTTTAATCATGGCTTCTCAATGGCTTAATTATTGACTTTAAAAAGTAAATTTTTACTACATTAGACCGTTTCAAAGTACTTACAAAAAAAGAGAAGCAATAGATTATGATGCCATGAATTAAAATTCGCGGGCGTAAGGCCAAAGATGGAATGGATTTCTATTGTTTGCCTTATTCCCTGCTAGATAAAAGTAAATTCCAAATTTGATATGCTTTTTAAAACTGTTTTTAAATAATTTTTCTCATTTTTTATCCAAAACAAGGAAAAGTTTGGGGAAAAACTGATTACAGTGTCTAGAAAATATTTATGTAAAGTCATTCCCGATAAACTTTCAAGGGATGTGTAATATTGTTTTTAACTATAGCTATCATTGTTTCTAAAAACATATTAAATAAGAGTTTTTAAGCATAGTATAATATGAGTATTTCCATTTAATTCTACTATGCATTTTACCATTCTTTTCTAAATTGTTTTTATATAAATATTTATCTTCATGAGAAAATATATCCTCTATTTCATTATAAATATTACTTATCAAATGGGCTGAAATGCTGAGTGTAAGTATAATATGCTTCCTTAAATTTAGCTCTCAAATATCCGTGACTTCCGTCCTTGCTTCTATTATATTGTCTCTATTCGCCTTTATGTTTTGCTTTGATAAACCTCCACTGCCTTTGTGAAAATTGTTTTTAAAACGAATCTTTGCTTATTTTTTTGATAACGTACAAATGTTAAATAAGATATGATGAATGTATTTTATTTTTGTGAGAGAGAATTGTGTGTGCAAATTTCAAGTTCAATGAAATTTCAATGGGGCTGACATATATTGGACATGATATACATTCGATATCAATGACGATACTTATGGTTGGTGGCGATGAAATAAAACTATGAGTAATATAAATAACTTTCAAACGTTGAAAGTATATAGAATATGCAAGCTGGTCAAATGCCATTCAAAATATGAAGGCCGAAATCAATATATTGGCCACTGTCATTTAAGATGTCGTCATTAAAAATAATATGACCTCCAGTTATGTGCGTTCAATCACGTATCACCGGCAAGAATAGAATTGCGTAAGGGTATTGATTATTTATAAGAGTTAAAATTGCAAAATCAGCATTTTTAACGAGTTTAAATAGTTTTGAGATACATAGTTTGTGAACTTTTTATACGCATTACAGGGAAAGTGCCTAAATAATACCAAAATTATGGGAGTGCTGCGAAGGAGACATGATAGGGAAAGGGTGAAAAATTACATCAAATCATAAGTAGAAGAAGCCCAATATGTCATCCAAGGAAAGGCCGGGAAAATTTCGAGAGTGATAGATTAGTAAGTAAAGGTCAGCTACATATGTAAAAACATTATAGAGGCTAAAGGTGAACGTGGCCCTCTCATTTCAACTCCTGCACATCTCTGAATTGCAAGAAGACGTTTAACGCATTGAAAATCTCCGTTAGTCTCGTGGAAAATGCCATTTAGTTTTTTTTATTTTAAAATATATAGTAAAGAGGTGATCGTAAATTTTTTATTCAGATGCCTGTAAGCTTGGTGTCAAAAACGACTTGGTTGCTCACTGCATCAAGTGAATTTTTTCGGAAATCTTACTGCCTTCCGGTTCTGCCTCGCAGTTTCAATATTTTCGGCCATTTTGGTAACAGGTTGAAATACCTATTGGAAGAGCGCACCTGACTTTTATTTTATATAAATCACTCACATATTGTCAGGAGGTAAGTGAAAAATTACATGGCTGTAACTGCATGTGTGGAACCCTTTAGAAACGCGACGAAAATTATTTGAAAAATTCAGAAGAGGCAAGCCAGCTCGCATGTTTTGGACAACGGTTTTTATGTCCGTGTAACTTTTTGCAACTGCTTCCAGTAACAACCTAGAACTTACCACGAGGAGGTGACTATGCTTCGACTCCACCCTTGCACAACCAAACCTCCCGATTAAATTAAACTCTTCTCGTGGTACATATTGGTCTAAAATTAATCTGGTGTGTAACTCGAGAAGAGTTTATTTACACTAATCACGGAGAAAGACACCCACTTTTATGACAAATTTCAGGTAATATGCCCTTTCTTAGCCTCCATTGACTGCTGCACATGAATTCTATACAAGACTCATATTTTCCTCAAACATTTGAAAGTGCACTGGAACTTAAATAAATGTTGACGGTTTCAATTATGTCAAATTGGAGGCCATGTTATTGATGTCCTTCTTGGTTAAACTGTGGGGGCTCAGTCGCTAGTAGCTGAGTTTTCCAAGCTATCAAATGTTGATAGGAATTGGCGTTCTATTTCAATTGAGGCAATTCAAATTAGGTATTTTACCTGATTGTTGTCTGCATTTGCAGATGGCACTCAAAATATATTGGTGATCGCTTGCCCTTGTAAACTCTTTCATTTATCAATTATCACGCCTATAAGGATGGTACCTAAAATGGACAATCACAATCACCCGGTGAAGAGGGTAAACACAACATTCTGTCTTTATATTTACAAGTGCATAATTAAATAGATACTTGAAATCCTAAGCTCATTTTTCTTCGTTTCAAATTGTCTGGATGTACGAGGCATGTAATATTTCAGAATGCACATATGTGTGGTGTGGTGTGCTTTCAACAAACTTGTCTGTCCTCACTTACTGTTGGGAGGATTTCTGTATGCCATTCCATCAATAGATTCTCAGCGACTTCCTTATTTAAACTGCGACAATGAAAGATCCTTACTCTGTAATTCAACTTCCTTTGTATTCCGAATGCAAATGTAGAATCTGATAACGTCCTGAATAATGGAAAGCTAATACGATGAGATATTCTTTGGTGGGCCAAGTATCGGGCACTTCAAATATATTCTCGTTTTCACCTTCTTTGAAAAAATCTCCTCTCTAGTAAACTCAATACCTAAGAGGCATCACTACAACTTGAAACTCAGAACAAAATGTCTTAATAAAAAGAATACGCTACGCTTTTCCGAGCGGGAAAGCATCATGCAGTCAGCTGTGTAAATCCATAGCGTAAATTAAACCGTATTGAATTTTAAACAGCTCAAAAATGCTTTCAAATCTTTTCAAAAGTATATTGTCACTATCACAGTGTTCTCTTCTAGATAGTACTATTTTAGTGTCATAATCCATCGGGGACATGCGTATTTGACTGTGGATGGTTTTCATTCAAACTAAGGCATTTCGTAATTCCATGAAGTAAAGCATGATGCGAATTACTAGCAGGGAAGGTATTCCTCTCTTCCCCATCCATTACACTTACGCTTTGCAAACTGCGAATAAATAGTGACAGTAATGGAGCAGACATCGAATACCTTGCCCGCGAAGTGCTTGCCAAATTGCAGACATTTTTTTAATAGTTTGTCGTGTTTTTCTAGATTCTGCACTCTTTTAACTACTGCCATGCCATTTTTAACCTACCTTCTGACAACATATTTGCATTTTTCACGGAAAAATGAGGCAGGGGATGTTCTTATACCTATTTTGTTTATTTACCAAAAGAGCATTTCCTTTAAGTTTTAACCGCATGGTGAGACCTGGAGACCTCAACAATTCCTTTTCTATGTTGAGGAGCTAAGAAAAGTTCACTCGCCCCAAGCTAATTGGAATCTAAAAAAAAAACGTTTTCAATGATCTCGACTCATGTACATCTTGGTGCTCATACGGGAAAAAGACGTGGAGCATTGCTTAAGCTACTCATAGAAAAATGTCAGCCTTTGATAACTTGGTGGTTCAAGTGGTTAAGACCCAATTCATAAACTGATCTATTTACAACAGGCGAATGTGAGAACCTATGTTTATGTGCTGTAATTTGATAGAAAAGAACTAATTGGAATGACTCTTGATTACTTTTATTCGTTGGTTTCAATGGAGTTGTTATATATATTAATTATTCCATTATATTCATCGCTGGCCATAAACTTTAAACAAAAAGAAAAAAGTAGTTTCCAACGTGTTTAGGGTACCATACGGGTACGGCCACTAAGATTAAATTGCATAATTTTTAAGGCTGCCCCGGAAAATGCTTAGGAAGTAGACATCTCGTGTTTCTAACTCGGTGATGTTGGTGAGTGGCAGCCAAACCTCATCACATTTTCCCTACCACTCACCAACATAACCCCGTTGGAAACCCAAAATCGCTATATTTTACGCTGAGTAGTTTGACAGAAACCTTTCAAGAAAATGTCGGCTGAAGAGATGATTTTGAGGAAACCAATCAGATAACGAAAAAATTACCACTAGGTAGTGTTTTCAGTGTTCGTAAAAATTGTTGCATGTTAAATTCAATAAATTCTTAAAATAAATTCAAAGTCAGTGGTCGTAAAAGTTGTTGCATGTAAACGTTTACTCCTCCCCATTACAATGCATGAGAAATACTGCATGGGTTGCTATGTAAGCCACAATACGCTGACAGATTACGGTTAGCAAGGCGCACCTGAAAATTGTCTGAAATAAGAATTTATCAGATGATTGAAACTGATTGAAAATGAAGTTTTATGACATACCTTTGGTGGAAAAATATGCCGAGTCGACAGGGCCGAATAACCAAGTATGCAAATGAGAAAAGTAATTGTTTATATGGCAATATATCTTAGACTTAGAAAGTGATGGGCCATTTGGTAAATTAGTATTTAAAACGAAACAGTGAGTCAGTGGAAGAAATATCATGCATTTTATGAATGAAGTAGTGGCCGAAACGAAGGAAAACATGGTTTCCCTTTTGTTTATAGTAGAAGTTATAAAAATGTTGACTTTCCACATAAGTGAGTGAAAGTAGCCGAAGCATAGAGTCGGGCGCTTCCTATTGCTTCTATAAGCGTGATTTTTTTATTTCACATTGTCATTATGGATACTTTTCTTGCGATAATTAATTTCCTTTGCCGAAGCATTGCCAAACGTCGCTTGAACTCTTTTTTATAAGTAAAACGTTCAAGGTTTCTTGTTTTAATGAGCTTAAGTTTCTAAGAAGATTCATTTCGATATCTTAGTTTAAATATTCCACCACTTCTCTTTGATTTAATCCATTCTTAAACCTAACCCTCTCTTATTCCATAATTTACTCTAATTCGCTCATTTATATAATTCATGATTATATTCACCATACCTTTGAGTCAAGAGTATGTGTATTCACGGTATTTTTGAATTGCTCTCACTAGTACCATGACAATCCAATTATATTTTGAATGCTAAAAAAATGGCTGTAATTGAGTCAAATTGTGTAAACCTGCGATACCCGCTCTCTTGCAAAGCTTTTTCAATTTCATGGAAGCAATTTTTTTGCTCGGTGCTTATTCAGCGATATGTATAGAAGGTATCGATAGAAATCAGTTAAAACAGCAGCTTAACGCCACTTATGTTACGGGTACAATTTGTAATCAAGTACAGAAATTAAATTTGTATTAATGTATCTTTGAAAACTGCGAACTGGCTAGAATCAGATTCACATAGGTCCGGTTCTTAAAAAAACTACAGAAGAGACTGACCAAGCGAATTAATACCAAATTGATAAGATGCATTTCGCAGAAGCGAAATGAATTTCATATTCAGGGCGGAATTTGCCAAAATCTTAGATACATATACGAATCTACGCGTGTTCAATTTATTTCATTGAACTTCACAGTCAGCAAAATTTTTATTTTATATAGGAATCGATTATCTAAGAATTAAAAGTGCTCCAAAATCGGCGCAATAGTACTGGTATTTAGCACATCTACGTGAAATAGTTGTGATAAATAATGGACTATATTGAGAAGCAGAGAATATTATTTACCATGTTCCTTAGTTTTAGGTGTCTCTTTTTATGATTTTACTTTTTTTATAAATGCTCATTGCTAAATACTGAGGATTGATTATTCTTAAGCATCACATTTTAGGGATAATTGCTATGGCCATCTTTTCTGCATTTCTCCCGTTACTGGCCGTAAAAGATATCCGAATAGTCTCGGCAGAAAATGCACTACGTTCAAAGTGTTTCTCTGACCATTGGCTGATTAATTGCCGGTTGCCGCTATCTCTTTGATTCTCATTTATTATGAAACTCCTAATGCCTTACATTTGGCTTAGATTGTTCTGAAAGTATTTTTCACTATCTGCGTGATCTGCATCTAGTCTTGCTCATAAAGGATAAGTTTTTACTACCCATTCCTATTTAAATATTGCAGAAAAATATATTGGTACATTTTAAATTAAGGTTATTTTTCCTGACGTTCTAAAGAAATCATATTTGCCTACTTTAATGAATGTATTTATTAGGCATAATCTATTTCATTGGCAAATTCAATTCTGTGAAATGGTACTCTCCTTACCGCAAAAATTTAGCTTCATCCTTTTTTATGTTATCCATACGGTCTCTTAAATAACTTTTACTCATCTGCATACTGCAAACGATGCTGAAAATATAATACAATTAGTTCAGGATAATTAGCACGTATTAAGAGATTCATGACCCACTGCTTTTTATACACAACGTATCAGGCCACTACAGGCCATAAAAATTTCTATTGATGAATTGCAAATAGTTTTCACACTTTGATGTTGTAATATGGGCCTGGATAGTCCATTTCATTACTTATTTTAAAGGAACCATTATCTATACTCCATCTCATACATTTCAGGGAACTAATCAAATCGTTTTCTCATCATGTGCCTCAAAACTGATTTAAATGTTCCCTTAATTCCTTGCATCTCTATAATTCCATTTTTTATTTTTCTTATATCATGGAACCTATGCAGTTTTTACTTGCCCGTATTTTTAAAATTAATCATTAGTGCAGGGAAACTTTGAGACGTCAATTCAAACACACAAAACAAGCACCTTCGAGTAAAGTACAGATAAAAGGACTGTTTTTAATTTATTTAAAGGAATACTTATATTTTGAATGTATTTATTGAGTGCTACTCTGGCAGTTTACGGGCCATTCCAAGTTGATGTTCGCTATTTAATGGACTTTGATGATAGTCGGCATTAAGGCTCAGAATTAGTCCATTGCCAGGATTATCATCATATATTGTCCTATATTTCACGAATGCAACGTTGACATCATAGATATATGTATGGTAAATGAAGAAGTAGTACTAGTTATTTTTGGAAAGGAATTAATTATAGTTGTACAAAAAAAATGAAATGGGAAATCTTTCTTCATCAAATATTGAGGAGTAATGTAATATCTGAAGAGCAAAAAATACTTAATCACTCAATACACAAATATATCAATCGCCAATAAAATTCTCTGCCGAAAATATAAGATTTTGACAATTATTTCTCTTTCGTTTTTAGAGGTTTATGCAATTTCTTATAATCATGTTCCTATAACGATGATACTTTGAACTGTTACATTACGTTTGCTGGTGGATCCTTCAAAAGGTAAATCAAGCCTCTGAGAGAAACGAAGTGATACGATTGACCTTTATGTGACTCTGTGGAATAAAATTAGATTTCCTACAAGAAATAAGAATAAATCAGTACCCCAGATTAGTTAATTCTTATAAATGAATTGCTCTTCCATCATTTGGAGAAATGTTCGGCAATAATTGTCCAAAATATAAACAGGATTAAGCAGATTTTCAGAAAGCAGAAAGTACGCCCTTACGTGAAATATATATAATAATAATAATAATAATTTTATTCCACCTTAAATAATACACAAGTACAGTTAATACACATATATACAATTTTAGGGGTAATATGATATGACCCCAGATGATAACCTGTGTTGGGGTTTACCATCGTCAATATTCGAAGGCAGCGCCTGGTGCTAATACATACTCTCTTCTTACCTAGTAGTTGAGCAATTTTAATTTTAAACTTTCATCATAGTGTGTTCAGTTGACAATTAAAAATATAACAGTAGTAACATATAACAAAGACAAAAGAAAGTACAGATTAATAAAGAGTATTGTATGCAAAGGACAGGTAAACAAGTAAATCAAGTAATGCGAGACAAAAAGATAGAAGTCAGCTGTTTTACAACTGTAATATTTTCAACTGCAAAAATATAGAATATTAATTCAACATCACTCTATAAAAATAATCACTTCCAGACTTCTCAGAATATTAATTATTTATTCACAAGAAGTAATTACCTTCCATAGTGGATTGTAAATTATAGGTGCTTAGTTAACAACCGCACCTTCTATGAATGTTAAGTATTCCACCTTAAATTCTTATGAGCTTACAAGACGTAAGTAGCACGTTAGCATGCACCGAAAAATAGAATTCTCCTTATATGAGTGGTAAAGAAAGAAACTCTTTATCCTAGTTACTTAGTATTACTTGTCATCTCTTCTTTTCATCCAAGGAAGCCTAAAAAAAATCTTATTCTTCTATCTTTCCGGGTTTAGGCATCACTGCCTGTTCCGGTCTCCTCGATGTAACCTTGGTCTTCCTACACTTCTTCTACCCAGGGTCTTATATTTTATTGCCTTCTTTGGTATTCTCTCTGGGGAGATATGTATGGCATGTTCTTTCCACTTTTCTTTATAATGTACTCCTATCACACTGTCTATATTGAATATACGTTTAGTTCTATTCTTATGTCACAGTTCTTTACATGGTATATTTTTGTGGAATCTTTAACGGATCTGAGAAATATCATTTATAATGTTTCGATTTGTCTCCAATCTCTTTGCCTTTACACCCATGATTAGAAACAATACAATAATGTAGATACTGCCATCACATTGTCGAATTTAACATGTGTTTCCTTCGTGGTTTTTTCTTTTAGTGTTCTTCTTATGGTATCGCATACTCTTTGATAGCTATTTACTTTGTTAATTATATATTTATCTTCTTAATATGTTATGTTGCAATTCAGATATTTAAAATATGATGCCAGTTTCAAAATTTTATTTCCAACCACAATTTTTGATCTTATTGGGTCCTTCCCCAGGAATTACATGGTATTGGATTTTAGTATTGACATTTTAAAGTTATATTTGAGATATAACAGGTGTATTTTGTGGACTGTTAAATGTAATTTGTTTTGTTTCTCTGGGATGATAACTTACTCATAGGCTAACCGCATGGTGCTTAGGAAGTCATTTTGACTTATTTGTATCCCAGTTGGTACGCTTTCCTTCCATTCTCATACTAAATCGTCTATGTAGATATTGAAAAGTGTGGGGGATGAAGGATATCTTTCTCTCACTCTTTGGTTGGTTTTAATTTCTTGAGTTATTTTTTTGTTAATGTCGGTGTCGATTATAATTTTGGTATCCCTGTACTAATGCTGTATAGTTTTATCAAGTGGCCGGGGTATCCTCTCCTGTGCGTCGTAGACCAAAGTTTTTCTTTATCTACACTATAGAAAGTCTCCAAGTAGTCGATGAATGCTAGGTGTGCCTATAACATTAAATTCTATGATTTTTCGTATTATCTGTTTCATTAGTAAACGTCGTCAGTGCATGATCGTCCATTTCAAAATCCAGCTTGTTCCTCTTGCAATAATCTTTCCGAGATGGTTCAAAGCCTTTCATTAATTATTTTAGCGTACAATTTGTAAGATGCGTTTAGTAAATAGAAAGAAAATATTAGAAATATATTTATTTAAAATTATTTGACCATTGCATGGCAACTATTATTATGCTAATGAGAATTTATGATGAATATTAAGTTACTCTTTGAGGTAGACACCATGTTGCAATGAATGCAATCCTTCGTGCTCTCGATCTTTTTTTCGAATTTTATGCCACCCGATTGTTCCAACTGGTAACATATTAATTCCTTCAGTCAGGTTCCCTTCTTCACGACCTTCAGAAATGCAAAAAAATGCATTTAATGTAAATTTAAAATAAAAATGACTGGGAACTATTGGCAGAAATGCTTAATTTTAAATGACACCTACATTCTCAATACACACTAAGTGAGGATAAAAGTAGCGACAAAACATCTCGGAAGCTTCAACGCCATATGGTTTTTATTACGTATTGATCTAAGAGTAGAGGTTGGCTCTGTTTGTTTTATCACTGAACAGCGTAATTATTTATTGAGATCAATTTTTTTCCTTGTTTCAAGCCATCCTATAATAAACAAAATTAAAAAAGGTGCTTATTAAATAGATTGCTTTTGAGGATTTTTGAGGAACGAGGATTTTTCTATCCACGTTATGACTCGGGTACTCATTTCCCATTGTTCTGCTTGTTGCATGATGCTGTGTTTTTTCTATGATTCCTATTTATATAGATGATTTTGTGCATTCACTGAGGTTACTCACACAAAATATTTTTTTTTTTTAGTTTTCTTACATTTACGCGCCCCAAATCTTACCCCTACAAAATGGTTTATCTCCCTTGTCAATCAATTCTCTTATTTTCTTATCACACCATTCTCATTTTATTTATTTCCCTAGCTTGCGTCACCTAAGAATCATGCGTGTTTTTGTGTCTTCCAATTTATACCTTGTTCCTACGTCTTTGGCCTAATAATGGCCTATAACCTAAGAGGCCACAATAAGGAATTATGTATTCTAGGTTTGTAAGTCAGATTTTTACCATCATCCTCAAAAACAATCATAGTGAGAAAAATTCATAAATTGATTTTCTCCATATCTCCAATTCATTTATTGCTTATGAATTGTATTGATTCAAAGTTCTTTATTTCAACATCCTTTCATCATTACCAATATGCTCTTGTGCCTTTTCATCGGTGACTCGTACAATTCATTTTTCTTTCACTCAATGAGAGACAATAATGCTCATAATGTGAGCCAGAGTTATTCTCATCTCCCGAGGGGAGAGATAATGAAACAAGTTTTCACCCCAGTAATTTTTAAGAATTCTCCTTCTACCTTTAAATTTTGCCTTAATCGTGGTTATTTACCTCCACATTTGCACCTCAAAGTTTATATTTTTTTCTCTATTAATGTTTCATGCTTCGCTACCATGTAATAACTTAGCGTTAACGCGTCAATCAACGTTTTTCGTTGTTGTTGAAATATGAACTTATATGTATATGTTGAAATATGAACTTATAGTTATAAATTCTTACTATTACCACACACCTTCAAACAGATTACCATATTTCCGTGGATTGCCCCGCTCACTATATCTTCCTTGTGTCTTCCATCACGAGTGGTCAGACTTCCCAATCACAAAATTTTTCCTCTAAGTCCACACTTTACGTACGTAGTCTCACAGAAGCATTACCATCTTTTATCTTAATATGGTAGTTTCATGAAGGTTATAATTCTCGTCATATTCTTTTGGAAGTCCAAGCATCTCAGATCTAAATTATTTATCCAAATGTTGTTCTTTTTATTGATGCTTCCTTAAGATATGAGTTGCATACATTTTACCAGCGGAGGCCGATTTTTTTGAAGTGGAGGCCTTGTAATGACTTATAAATTCATCTTGTTCCTGTAATATCCTTTGCTGCCAGGAATCTGCTGTTTTCTGTTTTCACTCTACCTTAATTTTCTATTTTAATTTGTCTCTACATAATCATCGTGTTTTCTAAACCTTCATTTAATTGACGATTTGCAGCATTATATATATTATTATACTTCGGATTCGTAGATCAAATATCCTATATGTATTTAATTAGTTTAGCAAAACGTTTGAGTCAGAATTGGGATTAAGATTGATTCGTGTGGTAGGTTATAAAAATGACATATATATTTGCATATAGGTTATAAAAATTACGGAACATTTATGTTACCTAATGCACATCACTCATTATGAGACAAAAAAGCAGGCCTTATCAATTAGTTATATCATAACTGCATGACCTAGCTTGTCTAACATTTTCTGTATACTTTGCGCGGGTTAAGATCAATTTCTATATTGATTCAGCCTAGAATAAATCATTGGAAAAGCTATTGATTATCGTCGTGAGTTACTTTTTAATCTAAATCCCTATACATTACTTATATTAATTACTGTGTCATTATTTTGTTCAATTATCATAAATGCACTTTCTTACTATATAAATTGGCTTTCCAAGCCCAAGATGATTATTTCTCCATTCAGCAACCATTACATTTTTTGGACAGGGAACGTTGTATAACATCTAATATGCTCCTTTACAAATTTGGAGGGTGCCATGATCATAAAGTGCACATAGTTACAATGTTTGCTTTGTAGTTTGTAAAGCTTTGTTACCATCACAAAACACCATATATAAACGCAGACAAGAAAAAGCTATGGAATTAGAGAAAGGTATTTTAGCCCAGAGTAATCAAAGATATCGTGCCTGATAGGAGAGTATTACGCTGGTTTACAGCAGTTCATTCTAAATTTAATGATAGAAAAATTTTCCTTGTAGGAATAAGGAATAAAAATTTCCTTGTCGCATTAAAACTTATGTTAATTGAATTTTTATTTGCGTTAAATACTATTTCATGTTCTGCGTGACGGGGAAAATTGTTCATTTTTAATAATACGGAGGAAATTCTCTCCCCTGCGTATTATTTTCAAGGAAATTGTCCATTGCCTCAAGTTTTTTGTAATGATACAGCAACGAAATTATTGAAGATAGCTTCTGTTTTTTTCGGCGTTAACCTTTTTTAGCCTACTTTGTTCCTAATATGATAGTGTAAATAAACCATCAGAACACCAATTAAATGAAATAGGCATTTTACTGGCTTAAAAATATTTAGAAAGTCCTACACCGGTACATCGGTAATCGGTGACCAGTACATCGGTAAAGCTACATCGGTAATGTAATGAAATATTTTTCTCACTCTGAATTAATGTTGAGTAAGTTTGCTATTATATTTTTGAAATTATTCTTAGAACTACTCGTTCCTGAGGTATATTAATAATCTTTAAAAATGATTCGACATATTTTTCAGCTGGTGAATTATCTTGGGTTAGGCAAATGACTGTAGTGAAGACGGCATAAATTTTAAAATCATCCGTATTTTCCGTTTATAATAATTCTTTTTTCTTTGATGATTGTAAAGTTCTCAAAAGTTTAATAAAACGAAAAGAAACTAAAAATGTTTTCAGAAATATTTTGTGGAATGAAATCTACCGAAGAACGTATATTTTCTCCATTAAAAATTTTATTGTAGCAATGGAAATGCAAAGTTTACCTGTCATTAAAAAATTCCCTCGCTATACTTTCCGTCACCTGTGATACATTCGTACATTTAGTCGTCAATTAGTAAATATATGACAATGACAGAGAAAACAGAAAGTCTTTTCGTAAAGTTATACACTGCAAGTAAGGAAAATAATTACTTAATTATATTATAGAAAATGCCACGCTGGAAAATAAATTGCATCTCAAATATACCTTTTCCAATTGTCTCCGTATTCATTCACTAATTCTTTATTTCATACCTAGCCCTTAAATGTATGAATTTTTTGAAATAATGTGCGTCGTTATATCCGTTGTTTCTGTGACCAGCATAAACTTGAGTTTATACCTTTTTTTATGCACGAAAAGCTTGAAAATTATTGTACTGCTAATAATTTATTGACATTGGGCCGCTTGAAATACAGAATAATGCGTCGGTTTCAAAGATCTGTATTTGTAAAATCGTATGAGCTACAGAGCTGCGCGACCTCTTAAAATGACCGGTACATTCTTTAGTTTTGTTGAATAAAACATCACAAATGTTCAATAGTTCCTCCATGAGTAGCCCGAACAATGCCAAGTCGATATTCAAATTCCTATCACACTCTGTGAAGCATGTCAGCAGTTACTGTCTTCACAGCCAAAGTTATGCGTTCTTTCTATTCCTCGCTGTTAGTAGGCATAGATTAAGATTGGCTTTTTCCTCTACTGAAAGCAGATTTCAATGATTTTGTGTTTCAGCAAAACCCCTCTCAGGCATCGGCACCTCTCAGTTCGTGCTCATCTTAATGAGACCTACCCACAAAGATGGATTGGTCGATCTGCAAGGCAAGACCTCGCCCTTCATCTGTGGCCTCCGAGGTCACCTGATCTCTCACCATGTGATTTATTTGTGGGGATATGTCAAGGGTCAAGTCCTTGTACCACCATTGCCTACTAACATCGAGGAATTGAAATCACGCATAACTTTGGCTATGAAGACATGACTTTATAACTGCTGACATGCTTCACAATGTGTGGGAGGAATTTGAATATCGACTTGATATTGTTCGGGTTACTCAAAGAGGACATATCGAACAATTGTGATGTTTTTTTTAACAGAACTAGAGAATGCATTGGTCATTTTAAGAAGTCGCGCAGCTTTGTAGCTCGTAGCATTTCAAAAATACAGATCTTTGAAACCGACGCATTCTTTTGTAATCACCCTGTATTTTATTCAATCGCATTAGTATGCTGATCCATTACGCCGCTTAGAGTTATTTCTATGTTTTCTGAAAATAAAATATTATTTTTGTAATTTTGAGGATACCGGGTCTAGCCACGGTAGTTACCTTTACGGAGTCACCCGCAAGTGCACGTAAGTGCGATATTCCACAGAGGAAAAATCATTCTCCTTGACCGGGATTCGAACCCGGATCCCTCGAGTGCTTTAACCAGTCCTCTGTGGCTAATTTGGTGGCTTTATAGGAGCAAGGTGTTCAGGACTGCTAGACATACAATCGTGCGCTAAGCGCTACAGTCCACGAGGATAAAGCCGTACAAAGAACACATTGAGGTGTTCGCTCTTTGACTAATTTTGAGGATACCGGGGCTAGCCACAGTAGTTACCATTACGGAGTTACCTTTACCTTTATTTTTGTAATAATGATAATTCCTAAGGCCACTATCCTTTATGTGTACGATTTCTTATCCCATTAGGTTTATGGAAATGAAAAGTTATTTTATTAAAATCAAGAAAATCATTTCTTTCAAGAATAGGTCATCTGAAAGATTATGTTTTAATTTTCAGGATGTCGCAACTTTTACGCCAATGTGTCAGAAAAATTCATGGTACAGAATCGACCTCCTCGTTGCTGCAACCTCGGTTTTGGTGATTTTGATACGGTTTTTCCAGGAGTGTGCAATGTGTGGGTCAGAGGAGGAATACTTTTATGCCAAGTAAAGTACTGCATTTATATTTATACTTAAGCAATAGAATTGTATTTAATTTGTTTATCAGCCTCTTTATTCTTCCAATAATTTTAAAATAATATTTAACCTAAAATTGGAACGGCGCTTGTTCTATTTATTTCATTCAATTAATGGCAGCATTGAAATGTGAAAAATTCGCTGTTATAATTAAGAAATTACAATGCAATATTCACATAAAATTGTTAGTTTTTGGTCAATGAAAACGCCAACATGTTTCAGTAAAACCTCTTGCTAAATTGTGTAAATCTACTATGAAATTATGAACATGTTTTTGTTCACCGCGCGTCAAAGTAGGAACAATATATCCCAGTCCACGATTATGCAACTTAAATTATTCAGCAAAATTTTAAAATTACATAAAGGAACTAAAATAAAATGTACTATTTACTATATGTTCAGTTCTGAAATTGGCGTGTAAACTTTATAGTTGCTTCATTAGACTTAAAATTTGGATAACATTCTCCAACTGCATCGTTTAGAATTTAATACCTATATCTAAGATTTATTGGAACTTTACTCTGCATTATTTAAGAAAATATGGAGAGGAGTTTGGGGCTTTTCGTCTTAACGGTTAATGTTTATTTTCAGCAAGAGATCCTTCATTCTCTAACGAATCTTGAAACAATAATGTCATGTAATATATATCGCACGTATTCAACCATTAACAGCTATTTTTTGCATTTAACAATCATCTCAAAAATTTATTCAGTTATTTAAATACCTGCTGTCCACTAACGCAACTCTTCTTCCAAAGCATATTAATTTTTTTAAATACCTGCAACTTTTACCTCTATGTTTTATAAGGATATCATATGGAAACATATTATGCAAGAGTCTTACTTAATCATTTCATAGAACTTTTCTATCGTAATTCGTGAATATCGAAAGAGCCGTACTCGTACGTGGTGTAAGAATGAAGCGGCATCTCGTTCCAGCAAGTCGCGCTGCTTGGGAGCGTCCCCGACCACTGGCGCCACCTCTCCGTATTGATCCAATTCTTCGGACTCTTTCCAGCAGACGTGGTGAGCAGACCAGAAGGCGGGACGCTTTTTCAAACCCAAGCGCGCGCAAACCGTTCAAATCTAAAATGGCTGACTCACAATTAAATCTGCTGTCCGCGCTGTTAAAGGGCTATTAAATTAAAGGGCTACATTAATCTTAAACAGAAAAAGATTTTAAGATTCTCCATTTCCGTTCACACTGCACGTATTTCACCATAGATTTTGCCAATTAACACAAAGATATCACGTAAATGTCATCGCCGGATCAAAAACGTGGCCTGCGATACCCATCAGTATCTTATTTAACAAGTTATTTACGCATTTACAAATGGCAAGGTTATTACCTCAGTGAAATTGCTCATTCATACTACAAGCAGGTATAACTCTTTCGAATGATGAAATAATTTACAGCATCTAAATTTCAAAACAAAATATCACCCGGTAATAATGTCTGACATAATTTTACTATCAATCGTTTAAATCATTTCTCCTTTGTCAAAAATAGTTTATTTAAATTAATTTATCATGGTGGATATCATATATTAAAAGCATTTCCTAGTGTCTTCATAATTTGAAAAGGCTTTGCATGTAACACTACTTTTGTTATCGTTCTCTTATTTGTTGATTTGAACATAGCAACAGTAAATGTTAAATTTATTTAAACCAAAAATAATACATCTATTTTAAAGAAAAAGTGTTTAAAACCAAGGGTCTCCCATTATCTATTCACGTTGTAATTTATACATACACAACATACACAAGTTTTGTCGAAAAAAGTTCAATTTTTCAACGAAAGGACATTGACTACTCTTGTGTAAAGTGTATTTTAATTCATTAGTAATTACTTTTACATGCAATAAATCAACATAATGATATATATCTCCATCAGAACATAAAAAAATATTTTATTGTTGCATAAGAATTAGTTAAAGCACCAACAAATCAAATGATTTTTTTCATGGCAATTTTACTAACTTTATTGCTCTTTTGTCAAACTTGTGTGAGGGAGTATTATTTCTATTCAAGGATATTTAAAATTTTAGCATAAAGGCATCAAGTTAATTCTAGTACCACTTCTATATACTGTGCATGACATTCGACAGACATAGCACGCTTTGCTATGATCACCTGTAGGTATTGCTGTCGGTATTTTGTAGATATTATTATATTTTCATAAAATTTGTCCAAATGACATTCAAAAAGATGATGATCAGTAATGAAAAAAAACACAAAAAACACGGTTATCACAAAGCTAATAGCTTATTAGCACGTTAAAAAAATCGTACTCGGGGACTTTACGACAGGCCCATAGGTCTAACTTAAGGTGGAGTTTAATGGATTTCTTATTTATTGCTAGCAGGGTCCCTATTTTCCTGACGTACCTAATTCCATGTTTTGCATTTAGTCACCAATTTCTCTAATTTAACATAGATAGAATTATGTGAACTCTAATGAGCAGATTATTTTGTGATATTAAATTTGAAGCAGCTTCGGTGAGGCTTACAATGGAAATTTCTCAAGTGATGCAAATCCTGTGATATGGACAATATTCATAGGAGGACCTTTGTAGTTAGTTGGACAATAATCACGCAAATCTTAGATTCCGAATCGAAAAATTGCATCGGTTACTAACCAATCACATTTGCGCAAGCAATGGAAAATGAGCGGCACACAGTGGCGTTATACAATGATTCGGACAATTTGTTCGACTAAGCACTTTGTCCGATGTTGTAATCAAGATACGATCGGTTCCTTAGATACGTTCCTTAGTTAATATGTATGTTGAGAAACATTTTTGCAAAGTACTATTGTGAAACCAAGCCAACTTCTACTTGACAATGCATAGGATAACTAATGTAACTCTTTATGAGGAGAATTCAAAGATAAATGACTGGAATGAGGAAAGTAAACTTGCTTTTTAGCAGTGTTTTTCCTGGAAATATTTAATTTGAAGAGCAACGTATAAACATAGTCTGCAGACTTTATTGTATCACAACTTATTCGTCACTATTTTAATGAAGCCATCCACGGAATGATTTGGCGGATAACATTTTTTTTGTTTCGTTTTCCAAATATTAGATTCGCTTAATCTCTTCAAAAACCCGTGATGAACAAGGCGAGTAATTCATTTCTCATTGGAAGTAGACTTGAATATGTATCCAGGCAACTCAAAGTTGAGAAATAGTATTTAAATTGTCATTCAGTTTATCATTGCATGAAGTTTTAATCGCTTTTTGCAAACCAGTTGATATAGTAAGGTTAAAGGCAACTTTTATTAGCTCTATCTTGATGAAAATATTTGTTTCACCGATTAGGTTTTCCAAAGAAATAACAAAAGGTTTTCTCGAAGGGTCTTTATTATATTTGAAAATAATTGAGACCAGTCTACACTGATCTGATCATCTACACTGGTTTGGTATTTTATTCTGGAGTTGTGAAATAAATAAATCCACGTGGTAGAAAACCCAGAGAAGGCCTGGCGGCTTAGAATGATCGGCGATTCGTTTCTTTTTAACTAATAGTTTCCATCGTTAAACTTTAGGAATTACTTCATAATTTTTTTCTATTGTTTTTGTGTCTTACCTTACAAATTGACTTAAATCTGAATTTATTTAGTCAATCAGAACTCAAGTCGTCTTTTGAAAAATATTCTACTAATATTTCATAAATTTCATCTAGGACCATTATTTCAGATATTCATATTTTGCCTGCAAATTGAGATATTTCTCCGGTAAATAAATTATTAAATACTCCCTCTGATTGTCTTAAGAAAACTATGGTGGGCATAGCCACTAATATTTTCGTCTTAAATTTGCTGTAGCCTTCAGCACATATTCGGTCGCCATAATGCTCCAACAATCCGTTTTTCATATTGTTTGTTAACGTTGGTCACCATGCATCAATAATTTATTTGAAGATTTATACCATGATATTAAATTTAAATCAATAGTGGCATGTTATCAGTTTTATTGGAGCAGACTCAATGAAAGATTAGGGCCCTAGAATACAAATAAATAAGTAATAAAAAAGGAATACTATTATAATGACAATGAGAGTGTTGAGAGATGAATATGAGTATGAGAGCTCTGTATGTAATGACTGGAAGCAATCAAATTATTATTATATTATTATTATTATTATTATATAATACCCTATCATTTCGATGAATGCTGGTCTTTTTAGAATATTTATTAACTTACCTATTATTTAAAGTCGATCATGTTTAAAAAAGCAAATAGGAAGTTAGTATTGCAAGAATCAAACTGTAACACCTAAGAGCTCAAAGTTCGGAGAAATTATATATCCACAAAATTTCTTGGAAATATATTTTCATTGGACTGCTTTTACTCTCACAAGAATCAAAACATCTATAAGTAATTTACTATTGTGTGGACCTATCTAAGAACCTCAATATTACAGCAATTTAAAAGTTATAGTCAGTGGTAGCTTTCAGAGTTCAAAATTCTCCAGTAATAAATTAAAATTGTTTTCGATGATAGCCCATCGCCAGATCTAAGTGCTGAGGAAGTAACTGTGCAGTTAAATTTCATTGAGGCCATAATTATAATAATATTCTTCTGGAAATATATCCTGAAACAATTGAGTCAACAATGCTTTTTTACTTCTGTCTTTCTCATTTGCAACGTTTTTTTGTTAACCAATGCAAAAACGCAAATATTTGTTGAGAATGGTCTTGGGGCCCTTAGAGAATACCTTATACTAGTTGAGATACTAGATTTAATTGAGCTTGGCAAAGTTAGATAAAATCGCTGACGGTAAAAATTGTGCACAGTCGATTTCGGAGAATACAAAAAGATATATGAAATACCACTCGACATACTTAAATTTGCAACACTGATTTAGATTATTACTGTTGCCTCGTCCCAGTTGCAATTTCTAACATTAATGCTACCATGAGCTTCCATTCATTAAACTTTGAGCAATATTTTTTCCCAGGGTCCATTAAAAAATTTGGGATTTTTAAAATTAATTTATTTTATAATAATTTATATTCAGTATTCAATATATCAATTTCATATGCATACATTATCAACTCTACCATGTACTTATCAGTTCTATGTTACCTAAGGGTCTAAAAAATCTCCTTTTTATAGGTAATAAATACATCTGCCAGAATAAGCATGTACTTTCAAGTCGAAGTCACAGTATATAAATGTCACCCATTTGTTGCCATTATCATAGCATTGATCAAAACCCCCCTATTTTTTCTTTCGGTATTGGCAAGTGAGATCTCAAGTAACCATTTTGACGCCATTCATGTAAATCATGTGCATGCACGTGTTTTTAAAAAAATCTCCGTCTTGTTTGATTCATCTTCAGGATAAATAAGTTTTTTCTCATTCAATGTACCTACTTACTTAATCTACGGCGCTACAGCCCGTAGGGGCTGGGCATCTCCGACAATATTAGCCCAGACATCAAGATCTCCTGCATGCATTCTCCATCTTCTTATTCTCATCTTTCTCAGATCATCCTCTACATCATTTAGCCATCTTTACCGAGGTCTTCCTCTCAGTCTTCTACCACCAGGATGTCCAAGGTATATCTTTTTCACCATCCTATCCTCAGATATTCTCTCAACATGCCCTAACCACCTTAACCTGTTACTCTTAATTTCTGCCACTATGTTAGGATGATTGTAGAGTTCCGCCAGTTCTCTATTCCTCCGTAATCTCGACTGCCCATCTTCCTTTGCTGCACCAAATATCTTTCTTAGCACTTTCCTTTCCCATCTTTTTAGTAGCTCTTCTGTTTCAGTGGTCATAGTCTATTTTGCTGAACCATACATAACCATAGGTCTAATCAATGTTCGATAAACCTTCGTTTTCATGTCCCAACGGAGGTTCTTTGACTTGAGCACCTTCAACAAAGCTCGATAAGCCCTATTGCCTGCTGCATTCCTAGTATTTATTTCTTCTTGCATTTCATTATCTTTTGTAACCATTACTCTCAAATACTGGAAGTTGTTGCATCTCTATCTTTCCAACTATTTCTTCCCATTTAATTCTATAGCCTTATCTTTTACAGTCGTACTTTTCCTGGAAGAGAACAAGTATTGAGTTTTGGCACAGTTCACTTGAAGCCCAACTTTTCCTGCCTCCATCTCTAATCTCTCCAGCCCTTCCTCGAGATCCTCGACTCTTCTTGATATCATAACGACATCATCAGCATAGACTAGGTTTTGCGATACACGATTGAACTACGATTGAACTATGTACCACCTGGGTTGCTGACTTCTGCTTTTCTTATCACCTCCAGGACCACATTGAAGAGCATGGCAGTTAGCACATCACCTTGTCGAAATCCCTGATTAATTTCAAATTCTCTGGTGAGGTTTCCTTCTCTTCTTACATATTGTATTCTTTGGAGTCATTTGTATCAATCTTATTAATTTGGTTGAGAATTCCATGTTCACCATAGTCTGAAACAGCATGCACTATCGTACGCTTGCCGAAAACCCACAAACAATTGGTGCACATCCACATTGTGTTCTCTCTCTCTCTTCGTCTTTTTTCTCATTCCATATATAAACCCTTAATTTTAGGCCACATAGTGAGCATGGATAGCAGTAAATTCAAGGAAAGATTTCTAATAATTTTTATAATAGTTTGAATGGCAACCAGTGGTCCAAAGGATAAATAAAATTATGGAAGATGTGATAATTGAAGACATGATTTACGATGAAATTAAATTTAATAGTGTAATATACAACTTCAAGGATTTTCGATGGAAGGAAAATAAGAAAGGAAATATCATCTGGACGGAAGAGATGAAAAAAGAGTAAGGCAAAATTATGATGATTTTCGGAGAGCAAGAAAATAAGTGAAAAATAGAAAAAAAATTATTTTACGTGGTCCTTAAGCGGCTAATGTCGTGAAAAAAACATACATCAATTCGATTCTCTTTTATTGCAGGAAAAATATAATTATAAGGGATATGTTCATAATCCAGTAAACTCTGGTGAATTATCCAAGCTGTAGAGAAACAACCATTCTCTTCTTCATCTGTATGGTCGTGAAAAATTATTGAGTGATACAAACACATGCATTCGGGTTAATATTTTTCATTTTTTGACAGGTTCTATTCTTTAAAGTAAAGGTTATTCCCATTCTTACTGTAAAATATTCTTAGAATGATGGTGGAAAATTAATCTTCAAAAGAGAAGGTGCCAATTTTTGCTTTAGATATTTCCCCTTTTTTAACTCTGCATTTTAATTACTATGACTCATCAAGGGGAACGTGGAAGGGACCTCAGACGAAGCGTAGAAGTACATAATTTGTCATCTATTCAAAGTAATCAGCAGCCACCCGTGAGTTTTACTTCAACAGCCCTATGTTTGAAAGAAAATTATTATGTAGCAATAGGAGGTACAAAATGGCCTACCTTGCCGAAGTTATACCATCATAATACTTCATTTCACACGATTTTCAGGCTGACGGAATGAATGTTATTATAATCCAAAGCTCTATCTTTCTGAAGATCAGACAAACAACACAATGTCACAGGTTGAGGGTTGAGTTGAAGTTTTCGGACTTCATTCTAAAGGAACAAATACCTCCAAAGCACGGAAAACCCGGTGTACGAGAACACTAATCCCTTATTCCCGTTGCTTTTACGTTCACGATTTCTTCTTTCCTCCCTGGAAAGGTCATCCTAGTATTACCTTCTACCAAGTCCTTGGAAGTACAAATCGAATTCCTTCATCACATATAACTTGATACCTTGATGGCTTTACTTGCCAGAATAACATGCTAAAATAACACTCATGTTCTCTTCCATGAGTTATAAATTAGGAGATGCAAATAATGTAATTGTTAACTGCTTTTTAAACATATATAACTCACAGATTGTTACGTCTGAAACTGAGATATTGCTCCTTAAATATTTTTTATTGGTACAATAATAGTCTTTGAGGCATCAGTGTAATATGCTTCTGCGATCAAAATATTTTCAGTTGATTTCGGTTTGCTTCGAGGCATCTTAAATGCAGTTTTAATCTAATGGACCTGTCACGGTTAAAGCATAAATATTTACTTATTTTTTTTCAAAGCGTGTCATGAAAATAGGTTGAGGAGTTCAGAATATTTCATAATATATATGTTTGAGGTTTTAAAATAAAATACCGTTGGTTATTTATACTAAAGTTATCTCCATTTCCAAAGACATCCGAGTATATTGCGAATGATGAAAATAATTATACCTTATAAGATTAAAGTCATCAGTTCGATCATGAATGCATATTTATTTATTAATAATTTCTCGGAATAGGTGTTTTATATTTAGACTTTCCATTTTTATATCGCTTTTTCATCGAACTTGCATCAAAACCCCTCATTAGCTCTGCCAACCATTGAAAAATCAAATGGAATAGTATTTATTTATTACGCTTCCTCTACAGCTACGTTACTACTAGTCAGTGATATTCTTACGTCAGAGAATGATATAGAAATTAAAATTAAAAATATCTGCTAAAACTATGTAAACATTCCTTTCCATCGAATCATTTCTATCTAAATGATTGGAATGGACCTTGTTTCATTGTTTAATGCTAATTATAATCGCTGTCTTTCGGACAAGACTATGCTGTGCAATATATTACTGCCGTATGGTATCTCAATTAATAGTAACTACTGATCAGGTAATGCATTAAAGGAGCCTTTGTAATAAAATAAATGTTTTTTATACAATAATGTTTCTCAAATTTCGTCTCAGTTCAACACACTCGTTTTGTTTTCACGGCTCTAACAAATTGTTTATTGTTTAGCTGTCAGGTGAAAGAGGTTGAATGACTGATTAACATAAAATTCGAGGTGTAAAGTCATGTTATAAAAGTGGTGGTACAGGAAAAGCCTCTGTTTAAAATACTTGATATTGTTAATTTGCCTAGAAATATAGTGGAGACATACAACCATTTTTTGTTGAATTGAATTGTTATAAAAATATTAAATCGTTAACTTACATTTTTGAAAGCGGAAAACTGCAATATGCAGTTGCAAACTGCAATTTCAAACTGCGCTAGCAATGAAAATGAAATGTTTTAGTGCTATTCTTGAATGGCACGGATATATTTTTTGTGGTACTTTAGCTTATGAAGTATCGGACATCAAGTGAAGTATATTTCATGACGAGGAAGCATTCATGATGAGAATACAGCCGTTCAATTTAGAAAAAATTGAATTTTATGGATAGAAGCAGTACGCGAAAGCATTTGTGTTTAGTGTTGCGCTACATGGCTCACACATGTGAACTATTGGAAAGGTAGGAAATAAAAGAGAGCAGAGGCTTTCAAAGTTGTGCTGGAGGTTGATGCTGAAGACCAAATCGACAAATAGGATGCGAATCGAGGAAGAGAACGGAAGAATAGAAGAGGAGAAGACAATATGGAACAGCTCCATCACGAAGATAAGGTCCAGATGAATTGACCACTCTTTGAAACAAAGTAAGGTACATATGAGAAGGAAAAGCTCGACGATACTGAGCGGAGGATAACTAAAACGGGGTAGACAACATAAAAGCCACAATTAAATAAATGAGTTAGCATGGGAAATGCATGGATAGCTGCAGATAACCAATTTTAGAATTGTATTACTAATAATTAAAGTATCGTCTTTTCACTGTTATTGACGGGTTCTCTGACTTGAGGTGTTAAAAGTGGCTCAAAGAAAAGAAATTTGGAAACAGCAGAAAAGGTGGGTGAATGATGATTTATGGGGTAACAGAATGCTTACGAAATGTCGTGTAGTACGAAGGATTGGCGTGGAAGAGGATAGCATTATGGACAGCAGAGTACAGAGTATGAGATTTATATATGAAAATACATGATAAGAGACAGAGCGTGAGAATCATTCATGAAAGACTCGATTGCCTGAAAAGAAAATATATAACCAATGATAAATAACTTAGGGTAGGGATTATACAAAACGTAATCCTTTAACTGACAGAACACTTGATGATGATAGTCTGTAGTTTGTTATAAAATTTAATAGTATAACCTGTACACCAAGGTTTACCGCTCAAGGTGACTCCAAGATGATAACTCCACCGAGTTTGAAAACGGAATACCTACTCCCAAAAGTGTAATTTTAGGAATTTACTTCTAGGACACTGAACTTGTTATGCTCATGCTCCAAACTCAAGTTCATGCAACTCACTTTTAGCGATATTACAGTTGTCGTTATTCAATGCGTTACAAAGTTCGAAACGACTGAAACGGAAATATGTTCCAAGTCATCAGCGTGATTTGCTGCGTGATTTGCTGCGTGATATGATGGGACTACTATGCTGTTGAACCGTATGCTGTTATGGTCGTACAGTTTTCCGCGTATTAACTGCGACTTCAGTCGCTGCTCTTGCCACAAAAGTTGTTTAATCTGACTTAAGAACGTGTCCGTTGTAAAAGAAGGCTTTAGTAACGGAATGAGAATAGAAGTCCAAATTTGTTTGAAGTTTTAGTGGGTCCGTTTGTCTTAGCTGTAGAGGTAGAGAGAAGGTAAATTATCCTACGAGTTGGCTCATCTCGATCTAACGCATAAATTAAATAGTAGTAAATTAGTAAATGAGTATATATAAGGTTTTTGCTAATTGGAAATGAAATGGAAAAATTAATATTAGCTATAATTATAGCCGAAGGAGCTTGGTAATGAATTAACCGAGGTAATAATCACATTTTGTACAAATAGGAAGGAATTATAATGATTATATAATTTATAATTAATTAATAATAATTATATCTTGGTAATATCATATAAAAAATATATAATATCAGTCGTAAATATTTACAACATAAAAAATTACCGAATAAGTAAAACAGTGAATACTGACGCGTTATATTGAGAAACTCGTATCTATAAAACGCAAAGTTTACGGAAGGCAAAAAAACGGAAGACAACATATTTGGTTTCTATTTTGCCGATAGAATTCAGCACAGTGTAGTTTTGCCACTTTTCAGCTAATTATAATCTTAGATACAGGTATTATGCACAAAAACCTGACAAAACAAGTGTTTTTAAAACATATATTATTTTCATTCTAAGGCAATTATAAATTTACTTTCAACGTAGCTATCTAATGAAAAAGAAAGAGAAATATCATAATATTAGTAACGAATATAAATGAAATAATACTTATAAAATTAAAAAAATTGAGAATGTGTTTAAAGTGAAGAACAATTGCTAAAACTTAAGGTAGGGACTAAAGCAGAGAAACGCAATGATGCTGTATTATGGTATACTGTACATAATTGTCTGAGTGACTTTACAAGTAGGTGTTCAAAATTTATAAAGAAGTGATTCTATGAGTTACAATACTAGCAGATAAACATCCATACACATTCAGCAGATAACCAGTTGTCACATACCACTCTCACAAGTATCGGCATTCATTGTATCATCGGAATGCAAGCGAAACAACTTAGGCTGTTGTGACTACGGCGAGCCGGTTGAACTAGATCACCTAGGTCCATTTTTCATTTGGCTGAAATAACAGCAGAAGTAGCAAGTACCAAAAATTGTTTTTATTTTGCTATCGTAGGTACTTGAGTCTGTTTCAAGAAAGCTGAAAATCAACGAATCTATCATTGACTGAACTGTCATTTTCATCGCCTGCCTCCGTTTCTTCAGTTTACATCTGCATCTCAATCTTTTTACTGTAAGTATTATCGTACACTATGGCGTAGTTTTATACTATTTGCCTTTATTAATCTTTGACTTGAACTTCGATGTTGTACATTATCTCGGCTGGAAGAATACATAAGTATCGGATTTCTTACAAAAACTACTTTTCTAGGGATAGTGGCGGGTAATAATTGAGGTACAACAATTATATTCTTATTGAACGATATGAAATATTATTATAGTATTTCGTGTAGGAAAAATCACCATACCTTGGAGGCGTACAATTCCTGGTAATGAGGGTTGAAACAATTACTTCTGTGAACTCAAAGCGTTTATCTATAGCTATTCTGGAAACGCTTTGTTTTCCATTCTTGCATACCTTGGAAGTTGCAATTTATTATTGAGAATTAATATATTACTGAAAATATTATCCTGAGAATTGAACTATATCATTTATGCCATATGGAGAGACAAATCTCTGCCTCAAAGCAAATACTGAATGGTTAATATTCGAGAAGAATAACCAATTACAGTCAAGGATAGAAAACTCCCGTCAAATATACCATTTTAGAGATATGCGGCATTGAAGCAAATATTCTTACATCCTCGACTATTCATCGCGTAGGTAGTACATCTGAAGACGCCCTTTGGAATACCTGCAACACTGTTTAAAACATCTACCAATCCAGAGACACTCAGGAATGCGGGAAAACATCGGACAAATTTCACAAGTCGTTCGAATAAAAACTCATGAAAGAAGAGCGGACAGAAGGATTAAGTCGAGAGCTGCAGCAAACCAATTTTTAGATTGATTATTTAAAATGTTAAACCAGTCATTGAAATTGTTAAATTAATTCTATTCTGTCTGGCAACAAGCATTATTATTCAAGTCCATACCTATACTTCCGCATCCTCATACTACCTTGAGAGCCGGCAAAAGGTTTTTATGTTTATGGAACTTGACTTTGTATTTTCTTAATCTCATCTTTTTCGAAGCAAATACCTAAATATTGAGGAGTTGATCCTGAGGAGGAGTTAATACCTAACTGAAGTAGCATCTTTTTGAATATTATCATGCGTTACTTAACAGACAGCAATTTATTCTTTAAATACTATTTTCTTTATCCAACTCCGCAAACGTCTGTTTTGGTTTACTCCACGGTAGATTTTCATGTGATCTTAGCATAACTCGGGTGTCAAACATTATCCTACATGCTCAGATTAGCTCTCCATTAAAGATTTGAGATATTTTATCGGTAAAATACTACGTATTGTTTCAAGTTATGTTATTTTGCTGATCATACTGGAGTTTTTATCGTTGATATAAACATGGGATTAACAAAAACGCATCGTTATATGGTACCCTGAATGCATCCTGGAACGAATAACTACCCTTTCTGCGCGAAGAGTAACATATCCAATTTAGTATTTTATTTCTTCCTCCTGGGCCCACATGACTGCGTCTTTGAAATTACATCTTGAATAGAACTCTCCTAAATTTCCCCCAAGTCTAGGTGGGCTAACACATGAACTACTTTTTAAGAGGCCCTGTTTTCATTGTAATATGCAATTAATAAATGACTATAAAGCAATAAACCCAGAAGTTAACGCTTTTTATGCTTAATACCACCCATTGAAACGTTATAAACCACTGTTTGTCCATTGGGTCAGTTGAATTAAAATGAACAACTTATTTGCTCTTGTTTAGGATTCATCTACATCAATTAATCCATATCATTGGGATGAAATAATAATACATTTAATGCAAGAAATCCATGCAAAAACAATATAAAATGCAAGTAAAAGATTTAAAATAGTTTTGGGGGCTATTAGCAATGGATCATAGGATAATAATGGCTATATTTATAATTTTCACCCAATTTCCGAGACAACTCATAGTAAAATTAAAAAAAAATGAAGGACCAATTACTGTCAATGATAGAAAACTCCCGTCAAATATACCATTTTAGAGATATGCGGCATTGAAGCAAATGTTCTTACATCTTCGACTATTCATCGCGTAGGTAGTACATCTGAAGACGCCCTTTGGAATACCTGTAACACTGTTTAAAACATCTACCAATCCAGAGACACTCAGGAATGCGGGAAAACATCGGACAAATTTCACAAGTCGTTCGAATAAAAACTCATGAAAGAAGAGCGGACAGAAGGATTAAGTCGAGAGCTGCAGCAAACCAATTTTTAGATTGATTATTTAAAATGTTAAACCAGTCATTGAAATGGTTAAATTAATTCTATTCTGTCTGGCAACAAGCATTATTATTCAAGTCCATACCTATACTTCCGCATGCTCATACTACCTTGAGAGCCGGCAAAAGGTTTTTATGTTTAAAAGGTTTTAAGACAGTAGGCCTGACAAAGGTAGGGAGCAGGAAAACAAATATGAGAAAAATAGCTTTTAAATTATTGGTATAAAGTATCACTCATGTATGGTTGCTGTCACGAACTATGTGGTAAGGGAAAGTTGTCACACCTGTTCTTCTCAGTTGTCCACATACAGTGCAACTGTTAATTTTTACACGGAATATGGGCATAAAATTATATTCTGACTCAGCATAAAAGTGATTAGATGTCTCCTGAAAATTTAGTCCTTTGTTGTATTGTAGTATTCTCTGAATATCTATTCACTCACAGTCTTGTTCTTTCAACATAAGTTGCACTCTGTTCGCTCATCGCAAAGGACGGAACTTGACTTTGTATTTTCTTAATCTCATGTTTTTCGAAGCAAAGACCTAAATATTGAGGAGTTAATCGAGTCGCCTAACTGAAATAGCATCTTTTTGAACATTTTCATGCGTTACTTAACATACAGCAATTTATTCGTTAAATACTATTTTCTTTATCCAACTCCGCAAACGTCTGTTTTGGTTTACTCCACGGTAGATTTTCATGTGATCTTAGGATAACTCGGGTGTCAAACATTATCCTACATGCTCAGATTAGCTCTCCATTAAAGATTTGAGATATTTTATCGGTAAAATACTACGTATTGTTTCAAGTTATGTTATTTTGCTGATCATACTGGAGTTTTTATCGTTGATATAAACATGGGATTAACAAAAACGCATCGTTGTATGGCACCCTGAATGCATCCCGGAACGAATAACTACCCTTTCTGCGCGAAGAGTATCATATCCAATTTAGTGTTTTATTTCTTCCTCCTGGGCCCACATGACTGCGTCTTTGAAATTACATCTTGAATAGAACTCTCCTAAATTTCCCCCAAGTCTAGGCCGGCTAACACATGAACTACTTTTTAAGAGGCCCTTTTTTCATTGTAATATGCAATTAATAAATGACTAAAAAGCAATAAACCCAGAATTTAACGCTTTTTATGATGCTTAATACCACCCATTGAAACGTTATAAACAGCTGTTTGTCCATTGGATCAGTTGAATTAAAATGAACATCTTATTTGCTCTTGTTTAGGATTCATCTACATCAATTAATCCATATCATTGGAATGAAATAATGATACATTTAGTGCTAGAAATCCATGCAAAAACAATATAAAATGCAAGTAGAAGATTAAAAATAGTATTGGGGGCTATTAGCAATGGATCATAGGATAATAATGGCTATATTTATAATTTTCACCCATTTTCCGAGACAACTCATAGTAAAATTTAAAAAAATGAAGGAATCGGCCAAACATTAATCAAAATGATAGTGTAAAGCATTATTACTTCATTGATTTAACAAGAAATGTATTTTTCACAAGAATGCGGATATATTAGCCAGTTCCTGTAATTCGAGAGTGGTAGTCGGTCTGTGGCATGAAACTGAAAAATGTTTTCTTTTGGATATACAACATACTTTTTGAATTATTTTACAACGAACGTCTTACTCATGCTAACTAGCTGTAAGAGGGTTATTTTTACCAATTGATATTTATGGTATTTAGCAATTACCTATGGCCTGGCAAGGTGGGTTCATATTTTTGAAAAACTCCAACTCCGCATAGAAATTTATTTAGTTCAAAGGGAACCTATAAAGTTATGCATACGTTTATGTTTGAAGTTATTTAATTCATAAATGAAAATTAATGTTCATTCGATAAATTCATTTTCAAATGTTTTTTTTTACCACAGTTCACATTTCCCGAGCCATAAGAATGGCATTGGACCACAGCAGTACGAGAAGAGGCACCTGCATCAGGCGGAGCTCATGAATTTTCCGAGGAATTTCCCTCAAGAATACCTACGGCGCGACGCCGCGTCCGTTGACCCGATTGGATGTCACCGCAGGTGTGAGGGGCCAGATTTACTGCTCACGAGCACTGATTCAAATCCGGCGGGAACAGTTAATCGATTTGCAGTATCATACCTCAATAGACTTCACAGGAACTGCAACGGGTAGGTCCCAAGAAATTTATACTTCGATGCATCTATGCTAAGTGCATTGGAGGGATTTGAGGGTCAGAAGTGATTCCGACTGATTTTTGCACTGTAAAGAACTGAGAAACCGTTCGATGGCGTGAAAAGCCTAGCGTTCTTACGTTTTCTAATTACTGATATGAATCTGCACGGATCTAGAGATCAATAATATGTGCCCAAGACATCATAAAAGGGAATAAAGCTTTAGTTTCGTCTATAGACTTAAGTTCTGAGTAAGATAGACCCACTTCGCAAGGTTACAGTGATTAATTAAGCAAAGCAAAGTAAATTGTTAGTAGTGACTGCAACGTATTACAAATATGGTAGCTTGTGTTTTAAAATGTTATCAAGTGCATGTTTATCTTGATTTATAGGTAAACCTTTCTTTTGGAAAAGGGAGAAAAATCAGTTTGAATACTGTGTATATAGCAGGTTTTGCTGTAATGATTCAGATTTGGTGTTCTTGAATTAAGTTTTAAAATACTTTTGGAGTGATCATGCAAATCTAAGTCAAATTGATTCACTAATTATCAGCTCAAGTTTCACGGGATAAAAATATTACTGTAGTAGTATCTCGATTAGTAAATAAATCTTAAAATTGGGAAAAGGGATGAGTTGCTAAAACTGTTGTCAGCTCTAGGACTTCTCTATTGCCATTGTTGTTAAAATATTTTATGAGAAAATGGTATAGGAACTGACGACAAACATTCTGTTTCATTAGATATTTCAGCAAAATAAGACCTTTTCACTGTAAAAACATTGACTTTACTGATAAAAATTGGAAAATCATGAATGTAGAGCATTGTTTTTTCGAAAAATCAATATGGAGAACAATTTATCACGAGAATTCGCAAAAATCGTCGTAATTCACTGCGTTGTTGTAGATTAGGTAGTTAGAAACGGGATAAGTACGTGATTGGAAAACGTTATCTTATCTGTGGTAACTAGATAAAGAAGATTTGTTCACAATGTGACTAGTAGAATGCCATTGACGAAAGGTATACTGTGATTAAGAATAAAATTTATCTGTGTATAATTGAGGCTTTTTAAGGAAAAAATTATAGATAAAAGAACAGGATTCGATTTTGTTCTCCATTATTTCCTATATCTTATTTTGCTAGATTATATAGTCCATTATGGTTTCAATTTATCAGTGAAATTAATTAACTATAACCGTAACATCACACGTAACGTGTAGATGAAATACGCAAAACGTTGGTGGCGCGGGTGAAAAGTAGAAAGGTCCTTGGAAGAAAAAGCGAATGACGTTGACAAAAAGAGATGAAGCTCCATTCTAGTTTGGTCACAATTTGGTTTTTTAAAGAAGTAAAGATTTATTATCCGAAGTGAAATGCAGGGGAAAGCCGCAAAATTCGCAAAAATATGTTAGCAATGAGTGAACAGAGGGTGTGTGTGGCGCAGATAGTGGCAGTACTTGAGTTCCTAGAGACTCGGATGCTACATATTAAACTACTATTATTTCAAAAACATTCTGATCATGCATGTTCCTGTGTGTCTCGAAGGTCAAAATTTTGACATTCCCCTATATTCTTAAAACTGCTACGGGTAAAAAAATAAGAGAGTTAAAGTGATGGTTGGCTCGAAAGTTCCTTCTTTCCCTTTTTTCGTGACTAAAACTTCTTTTTTTTCACTCTTTCAATTATTTTCCCTATTTCCATCCGTCTACATGGCTGGTGTCCTATCACCCCCATTCACATGTCTCTGAAATGGTTTTCAAGTAGTATGTATGAGTATAGTATATGATAGACAGAGAGCATAGTATATATTTTAGAGCATAGTATATGATAAACAGCCAATGTCAGATGTGCAGCAATAAATGCAGAAGACATTTTTTTAAGCGTTCCGGAGGAATGGGGAGTCGGTTTCAGTTGGTTGCAGAATGCTTGCACCAGCACCTCAATTATTGGGGAACTTCCTATCATCAGCATAGGACAGTAAACCCTAGGATTACTTCAAGTTGTGCATCCCTTCATTATTTATGTTAATATTCGTCCATTGAGGCAGGCTGTAGATGCATGAAAGTTAAAAGTTTAATTTTTTTTTATTAATTCATCACTCTTCATTGTGGTTTCCTACACTGTGTCTCAAAGGAGCCTTGGAACGGGCAAAGAGGCAAATAAAACTTTTCATTGAGGCTAAGAGCTGAAAGTAAGGACCTGATTCGCTTTAAGCATTTTTAGAGCATAGTGGCAAATCGGCGTCGGAAGGATGGAAGGATTTGAGAATAGTTAAATTCTTCCAAAGCAAATTAATTTATATAGGTTGTTACGCAGCTAGATCTTCAATAATCGCTTTGTAATCTAAGCATAAATATGGAAATAGCATAATGAGTGCAGGATGTCCCGTACGGAGGCGCGGGTTGCTGTTTAGCATGCAGTGCTTTCTGGTTGATGTTTCCATCGTCTGCCCACAGCATGTACACAGTTATCAGTCTAAGCCAACTAATTATCACCCTCAATTTTACTGCAGAAAACATTATATTTCTTACAGCAATTGTAATGTTCTTAGACATGACATGTAATAATATCATAGATATATGATATCTCTGCTATGGAAATTCACAGTTTTACCACCGTTGGAAATTCATATTTAGAGCAGTTTAAGTTTGCATAGTTTTTGTCTTTTTTACATTACTTCCAATTTCTCTCGGAGTTTTCCGCGGCGATTAGATGAATGTTCCATTCTTCTTCCGGGTATCTGCCACGTCGTTTTTTTTTCTGACAACGTTTCTCCTCCCGTCCTGGAGGCGTCTTCAGGTCGAATATGAACGCGCTGCATTTTGGTCCGACTTATAAACTGGAGCTGGTCGCATCTGATTGGCTGTCAATTATGGCGGAAAAACCATTTTTCGCGCCATTTCTCATAGCGTTGCGCACCATTACCCTCCTCCATGTGGTAGCTAGGTTGTAACCATCATCCCAGTTGAAATTTTTGGGGCATTTGGCAATTTCGATCGCATCCCGTATCAGTCGTGGGAAGTATCGGCTCTCCCCGCTCAGAACTTTGGTCTCCTCGAAAAATATGGAGTGACCAGACTCCGACCAGGCATGCTCGGCTATTGCTGAGAGGCGGAACTGCTTCTTTTCGGTTACTTTCTGGTGTTCCTTCACTCTGCAGAAAATTGCTCTTCCTGTTTGTCCAACGTACGCTTTCCCACATGTACAGTTGATTTTGTACACTCCCTCCTTCATGGTGCTATGGATCTGCTCTTTCGGGTTGGGCAGAATGTCTCTTACTTTCTTGGTGGTGGAGAACCTGGTCACAATGTTGTATTTCTTGAGTATTCTGCCAATAGGTTCCGCTGTTCCTGCGACGTAGGGGATGGTGGCGTAGGCCGATGGTTTCTCCTTATTCTTAGACTCCTCCTGGTCGGATTTCCTCTGGTTACTCCTCTCCAACCTGGCGGTCCTTTTCAGGACCAATCTTGATGAGTAACCATTCTTCTCCAGGGCTTCTTTCAGTTTCCTCTAACAGCTTCCGGCTTCCACTTCAGCTTTCAGCTTCCGGATTCAAAACATTACTTCCAATTCTTTCGATGCACTGTAGTGAACACAAATTTCAATGTTTTTTCCATCGTGAAAATTGACGACGGAATGTTTGTTATAAAGTTTCATAGATTGCCATATATGAGGTGAATAAAGGTATTAGATATAAGGAATATCTATTTTCTTCATGAACGTGATTTTATTCTCTTATGGAGTCATACCTGATTTTAAAATATAGGCAATTTTTCTCCACGGTTTCTTCTGCCTATGATTAAAATAAATTGTTTTCGCGCAAATTTGATAAATAAAACACATTTCTGGCAATATATTTATGCCATAAATACCTACTTATATTTTAAATCACGGTGGCCAGCAGTAAATATGAATAATAATGGAGAAGCAAAAATTAGATAAAGTTAATTATTTCCTACTGATATATAAACAACTATTTATCTACAACATTTAAAACATAACTAATAATCATTTTGCCATTTCAGAAAAAATATCCTAAATTAGCAGGAAAAAGCGTAGGAGTATTATCTGATGGCTTGAGATATTCACTCAACTCGAATCATCTTAGCTCCCAGTTTTAACAGTACAAAAGAAGTTATTATTTTGCAATTTACACAAGGTAGATGCGTAATTAAAAGTATCAATGAAAATTTGTAATTATGATACCATTTGCACCCCACCACTAGCTGTTGGGAATTATTTAACTCCATTTCAAGACTTTTCATCATATCTTTGCATCATATTGCTCCCAATACTCAATCACTTTTTTGCATATTTCCCTGCATCTCATATCTGACTCCGTTATCAAATGCATATATTGTGCCATGTAAAAAATTCATTCTCCTGCCACCGTCAAACAACTTCAAATTTTATTCTGCCAATAGAAATTGTTACAGTGGCACGAAATTCTAATGTATTTTTTTAAAAGTGAAAATGCATATCTTCTTTATAACTGTGTATTACACATATATTTTCTGCATTGAAATTATGGATATATATCATTATATTCAGTTGACTTGCTGATATGACTAAAGTCATTACACTCCAAAAAATTTACAAAGTGTGTGCAGAAGAAAAATATGATGGATTCTTGAATTTTACACATTGTTCCATCATCTTCCAAGTAAGCCTAAATCAATTAAAAATTATCTTAAATCAGATTATAAACAGTCAAACCTTTATCTCAAGAACGCTGGAGAGTGGAACTCATGCACAAATATGCAAATTTATATATTACGACTGTGAAAAAGGACGAATGCCGGTGAATTTGAAACGAGCGTAGCCATCCCTGTCCATACGAAAAAAATGAACCGAGGATTTTTAAGACAGTGTTCTGTTATGGACAACGGTAAAGGCTGTTGACGAAAGTTATCAACATAATAATGGAACAAAAGAAGGATAAATTACTTCTTGAACACCAATTTGCTTTCAAGAAAACTAGAAATGAGCGAGAAGTCATTATAGCGAAATAGTCATTGGCAAGAAATAAAACCTTCTACATTTTTGGAGTTATAGAAAAACTTGAGAAATGTGGGCTAGTGCGGATAGCTAGGTACTCTGACAGAAGCATAGAATTCAGACGAATCGAAGAGCCACCGACAAATGTGATTGAAGCTGGAATAAATGAGGAAATAATGTTCCACACAAATGTTGTTTTGCAACTTTTACCTTTTTAAATGCTACTTTAAAATAAACAAAAAAATTAAATAATATATGCAGTAAAAACATCATAGACTTAAATACATGCAACAAGATAATAATAACTATACGTGCAACTAGACATACCTACATATAAGTGAGATCTCAATGAGGAAGCACATCTACAAAAAGTTCTAAATTTAGCTAAAATGTTTATATGATATTTTTCTTATTATAGAGAAACTAACAGAAAAACGAAAAGCTCTGATATTAAGAGAGAGAGAATTTCCGTTTTTGCTCTTTAATATTAAAATAAGTAAGTTCAAGGTTGTGAGATGCTAGAAAATCTCAATATGGTTCACCCCGATCTGAAACTAACTCAAGTACGAAAAAACTAAGTTTTCATGTCATTCAATTTTTTTACAAATGAAATTTCGAGAAAACACTTTCTACGTAGTATTTTTCCTAACCAATACTTGTTAAAATATTTAAAATTACTAATTTTACAATAAATATGTCGCTTTTTGGATCTATGAAACTAACTTACATTTTTGAATAATTATATAAAATCTTTTCAGATTTTATACTAACTTTCTTTGTATTTCTGGAGCTGAAAAATTGCGTCAATTATAGCATATTTTTAAGCAAATGAACATTAACAACAATTTATTGTAAAGTTTTTTTGATATGTCCTCGAATGCTTCCACACATTGGGAAAAATTAGGCCAAATGTTTGCATAAAACATACTTCTTCATTGGCTGTCTTTGCCAACTTAAAAAGAATATTTTTTTTTCCTTTTCGTATTCAAAATTAATTAAATTGATTCCTCATTTCCCAACTTTAGAGACAGAAAGTGTATAATGTATTAGCTTTCTAATGCATTAATTTCCAAATTGATCTCAGGACAGGCTTTCTCACTACTGACTGAAATAAATCTTCGTGTTCACTTAAGAAATTTATGGTTTTTCCCAGTGTTTCCCGAAGTCACTGATGCATTTATATAGCAAAAAGTAAAGGAAGATGCTAATTTAACCTACGTTTTTAATTTTCCGTAGTTGGTGATCTTCTCAAACTAAGGTCATGAATTCAAGCCTCATAGGGCTATGAAGTCAAGGATCTTTATTTGTACCAGTCACAGAATTCAGTGAACAGTTCTTGATTCTTGACAGTTGTTTTTGGCAGTTCAATTCTCATATATGTTTCTAAAAACGCATGCAGTAGAAGCATCTGTAAATTCTTAGATATGATTCGTCGTGCTGAATTAGAAAGAAATAGTCTTTGCTGCGATTTCTGAAGGTGCCATGCCGTATATTTTGTGATAAATGAAACGTGTTCAAATCTGACGTCCTTATGAATTTTTCTATTTCATATTACAATTATCTTTGCTAAAACTTTTGGGGGCTAATCTTAGCTTGTATTTTTGATTTATTTAAAAAAGATTTGATACCATCAAACGGAAATAAACGGAACTATTACCTGACATCCCTATACTACATTTTTATGAGCACAATTTTTATTTGCACCATGTAGCACCTTTAAAAATTAAAAACAATTCTACATCGGTCTACAGAAATTTCCAAAAAGCTCAAGTTTTCCATTTAATCATAGTGTCAGGCTAAATTAAAATTCAAGTGAATGCTAGGTATCTATTATATATTTTTTATTTTTAAGGAGTTATTCACCTTACATCCCTACGACTAATTTAAGAAAGGCTCGTTTTTAATAATTAACTAAATAGTATAATACATTCCTGGTTTTCAATATTATCGTAAGCAACTGCATTCGTTAGAAACAGATGTCGGATATTGTGAGTGACACTCGGCGTCCCTTAAGGAAGGGTTATCTGACCCCTGATTACTTACTTAGAATAACATAGCATCGAAATTTCCTGAAACATAATTAGCTTTCTCATGATGCGATCGACTGCTAAAACCACACATTTGAAGCTATTTCGTTTTCACACGGTCATTGAATCCTGCAATCTTCAATTCTTAAGTAAGGACCCGCACTTGCTGCATAAATGCATACTACCCTATATGCTGCATAAATACATACTATTGGACTGTTCTCTGTGTCTTGCTCTGTTTTATTAATAGTAATTAATTGATTTGCTGTGGACATTTCTTCTTCGATGGCACTATAGTCCAAATAGAGCCTTGGTCTCCGCACATTTCTGCCTTCATTCCTCACTTCCCTGTGCTAGTCATCTATAGTTCCTTGCCCCAAGTAGTAATCGCACATCCTTGTTTGTGCGGTATGCCCACATAGCCTTTTGTATTCCCACTGTTTCCCTTCCATCTGCCCAGTGAAGACCTTCATTGCTACATGTTTCTCCAGACATGCCATGCCTATTGGTGTCTAATTGTCTTAATGTGGGAAGGTTTATTTGGTTCTTTGTTTAGATTGTGTATTTCTTTGTTTCGACGAGTTCTCCAGGTGCCTTCACTGTACGTAAGCCCACAGATTCTAGGTTGTATTTTCATCTCAAATTCGTCGAGCAGCGGTGTAAATTTGGTCGTCATTGCCCATGCTAAACTGCCGTATGATAATACTGTGCGGTTTATGGTTTTATACAGTCAAATCTTGGTTTTCCTGGGTACACTTCTAGATTTTGTAATTTACAGCAGGAGGAATTTGGTCAGGTTTGCAGCATGCATGTGTATTTTCTATGGTCTCTTTATTTTATGAGTAGGTTTTAAGAGTCTAAATAGGTACAGTTGTTTATGATTTAAAATTTTCAGTCCAAAACGATGATATAGTTTTATCCTAAATAATTTTTTTGCAATCTTGTTTGCTTCATATACTGCACCTTGTGTCAATTACCCTTTGACATACCTCTTTAGCAGCTGTTACAATGTTCCATAAAGCTTCTTTTACTGATAAGACCGACCTTCCAAGAATATTTATATCTTCTGCGTTTCCGATAACCTGTATTGATTTATTCACGAGTCCCACGTTAATTTTGATTCTAGATTTCCCTTAAAACATGCTGCAGAGAAAAGATAAATTACTTTGTGGCTTGTACATCTTTTTGTTGTAGCCCTTGGGTTGTCTCACTTGCTTGCGAAATCTCCAGGAACTCTCACTTAGCATAGGACATACGATAGCCATCATTGTGGCTTTTACTTGTTTCTCTAGTGGACAGTTCTGGATTTTATTAAGTGTACATACACCTTTCTTCCAGAGAAAGTGAATAGACTCAAAATCCATAAGGAAATGAGAGAAGATATATCGGTGTCCGAGATTGCGTAATATTTTTACTTTTACTGCAACTTTGGGCCTATAGCGGGATAAGCACGTACAGTAGAGGCACTGTATCACGGAGACATGTTTATCTAGCTAACTGCAAGAGTGTACTCGAACGAAAAAATGAAAGAGATATATTATTTCAATGCTGATAGGTCTCATTAATAATACGTCAAAAACGAGACTCAGCAAACAGAGAAAAGCATAAAGAGAATGGATTTGAAAAGTAAGAACAATATCAAAAATCCCCATCTTTTATTTACAGCTGCTACTAGTGAAAATAATGTGTAACACAGCTTGGTGCAACTTGAAGGACACGACTTAGGCAATAATTTCTATACCATTTTGGATACCACGAGTTTCAAGTAGGCATACATGTTATTATTTTCCCCCCTGTTACCACACATGATAATGATGAAATATGCGAAGTACAATGAGGTACTAGTATACAAGAAAATCTTTTAATTAAAAGCTACAAGAGTTCAGTACTACAATAAAAACTGTTTGAGATTCCATTCTACAAATTTGCAAACCTCCTTTTCCCCTTCCGAAATTATCTACTTTTCTATTCTACTTTTGTCATCTTAATTAACCTGATACTCACTGATACGCACCATAGTGGAGACTCGGCTCTTTGACTGTAAGTTGGGAGTAAGATGAGAAGTTTAGAATAAACCTTAGCTCCTTGGTACGAGCGATAAATTTTTCTACGTCACAATTAAAATATGCTATTATAAGTTAACGATCCTAGTTTAGATAAGATCCTAGATGTTTTAGGTTCTGTGATCTTTGAACAACGCAGTTACGGCTATCTAGCTATGCTGGCATCTAGCTATGTATAAGTTTCTGCCTTCAATGCTATCAGTTAGAAAATGCTTATCGGAGTTCAACATTGTTAAAAAAAGTTTTAAGGTGACATATGGATAGATTTTTCATTAAGCGAATTTTCAAAAAACAAATCCGAATTTAGAGGCAGTTTTATCTATGCACTATGAGAACTTGTTGCTGAATCACTGACAGCTTTTATGTCTTTATAAATAGGTTTTTAATCTATGATCATACTATATAATAGTAGTCAAATTCTGCTTCATCGCCTCTCTCTGAGGTGTCTTTATATCATAGATAGCTAGGCGGAACAACTAAAGTACGGAAGGTTTCTCAATACTTCAAAACCATTTCACAACTGTCGTCATTTAACTAGTCACCGCAATCGTGTTTGTCAGAAAAACAGATAAGACAATCCTTTTGAAGCAACAGACGTTCTTGGATAAAGGTTTTTCAATTGCTATATCTTCGATATGGCACTTAGTGGGATTCCATAATGCCAATACTAAATTCTACATTAAGTAGAGCCAATCTGGCAGTAACTGTCACAAGATTCAACTAGAGTTGTGTAGGAAAATTTATAATGTATATTACCCAAAGCCCAATGGGAACTGAAAACACAAGATTAATTTTTTTCAGTAACTAAATAATTATGTTGCTACCAATTGAAAATTGATGAAAAGCTTCTTAATAGTGCTACTATATGTTAAATCTTAGTGCTACTATATGTGAAACTTCAAATTTCTTTCCTTAAGATTACGTTGGAGTAATCAGACCATTTTTCTGATTCATTTTTCTGATTCATTTTTCTGTAATTACATATTCTCTACTTCATCCTCGAGAAATACAAATCTGATTTCACTCGTCATTGAATCCGTTTCACTTCTTTTTACGACACCATGAATTTAATTAATGTGGTTCTGATATTTCAATATTTCTAACATATCAATTTCAATTGAATCAATAATTAACTAGTTACATGTTTCTTCAATTTTTAATTCATTCAAGTTATATCCATCTTAAGTGGTAGTATTCAAACCTTTATTATTTTTACTAGTTAATGGAGTTATCAAAGACGAAAGGTTTGGCAATAGATTTCATATTTCCTCTCCGGAATACAATCGGTGGTAATACGAGCTAAGCTCTTGCCTCACTTTATACTCGGCTAGCTATATTTTCTCTTAAGTATGGCCTCATTCATTCCTGATTAGAATATACTCTCTAAAAAGTGGATATTGTATATTAATCTTCAGGATTATGTTTCTAAATATGTTTCTAGTGGTAGTTACTTATTAAAAATTGCATTAGCCTGATGTCATTCATTCTTGTATTTTTAATGTATAAATTCAACGATTGAGACTCTCAACATCTGCTAATATTTGAATTACATAACATCTCCTTCCATTCAGATTTTACCCACAAATTTAAATATATGCAGTATTTTCTTAAGTTTTTAAGAAACGGTTCAGCACGATCATTTCGCAAAGTATTGCTCTGCATTGCATGACATTTTTTTCCTGCCTGTTCGTTCAAAGTGGCTGTCTGACAAAATCAAGTAGGTAGGTACTTATTGTTAGCAAAACTTTCGTAAACATTTTTTGTGAATTATAACTAGGCATTGCTTTCTTAAGTCGTCAAAAGTTTACTCTATTACGATTGAATTTTATCACCATGGAGAGAATATGGAGAACTTTTAACCCATGTAAAATTGGATGGTTTTTTCAGTGCAATTTTTTATTCTAATACTAATTTCACTTAAAGCCTGCATCGTAGAACTAAATAATCATTACAACAAGTAGAGACAACGCACGAAAAACAGCCTAATTGATTTTAAATGTTGTCTGAAAGAAAGCGAAACTATTCCGTATTATCTCAATGAACCCATGCGTTTTTTTTTGCTGTTGAGTGACCTCCCAAGTTTTCTGACTGAAACTAAGAAATCATCAAGAATGTAGTTGTAGGTACCTAGTTCAACAACAGTCAGGTTAAGTATAAGCGTCATGCATGATTGCGCCGAAGGAAAGCTAAGTCCGAAAACAAGGAAATTCTTTCCGAAGATGGTGTAACAGCAATAGGAAAAGAAATATAAAATGATTTCGTACTGAGAAAAGCCGACAGAGTCAAAAGAATAGCCTTGGTTTCAAACTTTTGTTAGCTGAAGAAAGAATGCTAGATCCTTACTTAACTACATTTTTTAGGAAAGATATCCAGCATCGCTTTGCGTGGGCCGCTCGGCGAGGCTTTCATCAGGCCCTTCTCCACTCAATGACGGCTGAAAAAAATTGCGCATTACCCCGCCCGCGCGTTGCACGGGTCTGCAGGCGGTTTCTTTCATGAGCCTTAGTGAAATGCAGATATACTGCACAACTCGCTAATATTCAGTGAATTGCCTTGTAATATACTGAATGCATTCACTCCTACTCTCAAATGATTATGACAAATAATTTGGTCTTTGCCGTACCACCCATTGATTTGAGTGACATTTACTTCCTAATGTCCCTTTTTATACCTAGCTTTTGTCCATTATGTTATCACTTTGCGTTCATTCTTTTCGTTAGAAAGTATTCTTAGTGTATATTTTACCGTACGCAAATTATATACTACGATTGTCTCAATCAACGAGTATAGACGTATAATACAAGGGAAATAATAGGGGAAAGACCCACGAGAAAGATAGAGGGATAAATGCATTGGTCAGCTAGGATAGGATAGTAGACAGAAGAGCTACAAGGTCAAGACATAAAGCAATGAGTAAAAGGGGACAGTTCAAAATAGAGCAAAAAATCTTAGAATTGAAATGATAACGATAAACTGGGAATAGTCACACTCAGTTGTCTCAGGTAATATGACGAGAGATTGAGACAATGGAGACATGTCATAATAACTTTAACTGTGCCTTATAATTAGTGAAGATTCGTGGAGATATATTTTGTTTTACTATATTAAACAGAACGTATTCTTTTCACTGGGTAATAATGAGAAAACAAAGGAATTATTTCGCGTGGCTTTGTCCCAAAACCAAGGTATATCAATTTTGATGCAATTTAGGTGGTTTATTTCTAACTGTGGTTAACAACTATTTATCTATTTATTAAAATTTGTCATCGATAATTTTATATTATGATGTATTTCTTGGTAAAATATTTGAACGGAAAATTTAGAAGTGCCTTTAGTACCCATCCATCAATATATTAGAAATAACAGCCAAAAGAGACTCGAAGAAGAAACACTACAATTATGGTAGGTACTATACAAATTTAAATCGCATCTATTTATAACTGAAATATGGATAATTATCTTCTCTCGTATCGTACCTTAAGGTTTTCAAATAGAAGAAACATGAAAAATAGACGATAAGCAGATATAATCAGTACCACTTTTCATCTCTTTCATTTGTTATCTTAGTCTAAAGTAAAAGAAAATCAAACTATCACAAGACTCATAATTGTATGTCTCTTTTTATTCCTGCACATGATTTCTTCTCCCCATATTTTCGTGACCGGTAGACTTGCTTCCAATCCCATTCGATCCTGTGGGGTTTTGGAGTATATTATGTAGTTGTAGATGCATTCATCTTCTAAAGAACACACATTTAATTCGATCATGTAGATGGACTTTTTGAAATAATAGATTGGAACTGATGTTTTCAGGATAATAAAAATCCAATCTCTATCATATTCGCTCCTCTTGATTTCGGCTTTTCTCTTAACCTATTGCGGGTATTAGTAAGGGCTGATCGAAGACTGAAGCTGAGTGAAGAACTGGTGAAATCAACTCAATTATGCTTATAATTTACTTGGAAGCCGAGATAAAATTCTTAGCACTACAACTCTGGCGGATGAAAGAGTATGGTGGTCAGTAAAGCAAATATGGAAGTGAAACAGAGTATTTAGTTCATTAGAGAATAACTTAGACACTGTAGTTGGAGGGAGTTTCTATGGCCCAAATAATGCCGTAGGAATATTCCTGATTAATAGTAGAAACGTACCCGAAAATTGTAATATTAATTAGTTTCTTGCTAACGGGAAATAATCGGAGGACATTTCATAAAGGCTTAACTATCAGACCTTGTTATATAAACTCCGGCATTTGAGTGCCTCATTGGTTAAATATTAGCCACCTATTAATTTATTAGTTTGTCATGAATATTATTTTTCTGCTACCCAAGGGTTTTGAAATTAGTGACATCCGAGCGCTGTATCTTTATCTTGGAATTAACTTCTGGCAGACTAAAATTACGAAAAACTTCAACAGCGTTTTACTTTACTACTGCGAGAAAACTTTTCCTTCCTTGTCTTCTTTACATTCCGAGGTTGTTTGATAAGTATGCAAAATAAAACATGGCGTGACATAAGTCTAAGATTTTGTAATTTACGTGAATATTTTGAATATTGATTCTTGTTTCATATTCCGTTGATTCCTACAAAGGTAGTTTCGTAAAAAACTCGGAATGAAGTTTATAATAAAATGTTTGCTAGACAAAAAACTGAAAATTATCATGGCATAGATTCATGGACTACATTATACAGGTAGCCGAAATAACCACGTTCACTTATTTTTTCATTGAAGAATTTTACGTTTCAACTGTTTGAATAATAACTAATATGGAGTCATAAATGTTTAAACTAAATACACGAGATAAATTTGCACATTTTAAGGAACATCCAATATTTTCTACCTTTTATTTTATAGATAAACCTCAAATATTAAATAATACGGACTTCATAGCAGCTGTCATATTGTGAGTGCGAATCGCTCATAATTATGGTTAAACATTCTTTCCTTTGCCTACCTAAAAAAATACCTTTTCTCCGCTTTCACGGTGATGCCCAGCAAAAACTGTGTATTTAAATGTAGTTTTAAAAGGAGGTGTAAGTTTCAGTATCCTGAAACGGAAAGAAAGAATTTGCCATGCAAAACTCATGTGCATTTCAAATTCTTTGTATTGTGAAGGTATCGGAATACGTGTACTGTATTATTATATGGTTTTTGAAGAATGTAGATCTCTCCAGTTGGTCTTTCATGTTTTAAATAATCGCCCGATTAAAATTGCACAACAACCATTACTCTAGAGCGCAGACTGCCATTGGTGGCGGCTGGTGATTCACTGGGGTGACGGGCGATCGGAATTGCCCGTGAGCCGCGAGAGGGTCGGTGGGCAACATGAGGTGCGAGGCACCGGTAATTGAGGCACTACGAGGCCACGCGCTGGCGAAGCTGATTTTGGCGGGAATCGGCGCTGGGAACACCAGGTGCTCGTGACTAGGCTAGACAGGCCATCTCCTGGCATTTAAACGTCCATTTTCTATTGTTGCGTACCCCTGCCTGTAAGGCCGCATTTTTTTCTCGTGTCTCATCTTCAGTCAGTTGATTTAAATCCATTTCTTGTAGTTCGTTGCGTGAAGTCCAACACAAGTTGAAAGAATCCTTTGGCTTCTAATTTTGTTGTACGTCTACTTTTTTACGCTCCGCTAAGTTATACCTATCAATTAAATATAATTTTCAAACGTATTGAATTGATATTATTTTACTTTCTTTTATCCAACAGTAACTAAGCGTTGGTATTCGCTAAAGCTTGATAATTCTTTTTCTTTATACCTCTTTGAAACTTAATACAAAATAGTCATTTTATGTCCCTCCACATTAAATCATTAGGATTACAAGGATACTTGCAGTTTCGGTTGCCGACTGCAAGGCATTACTGACGCAAAAGGCTCTAGCTCGCTGTTAAAACTTATCCTCCTAAAGTTAATTCATTTCTTCCTTCACGGAAGAACTCAGGAGATGGAGAATTATTGCAGTCGTTTGGGCAGCTTTATTTATACACTGTTTGTGTTTACACACACATTGTTTTCCGAAACCTGATTTGCCTGTATGGAAACATAAACTTGGTAAGGTGTAAATAAATTGCATTTCCGAAAAAGTCTTCGAGAGTTATTTTACTAAAAGACTGCACTTCTTCGTTAAAAAAAAAACGGTAACTTAATGTGGAAACTATTGCATAGCCTTCTAATATGTTTTCAAAATCTTGCATTTCTGAGTTAAAATAAATATTTGAAATCCATTTACCTGAAGAAATGCATATTATGATCTTCTTGATATTTATATGATGAAGGTCTTACTGAAGTAATACAATTTTGTAGATTTAACAATTTTATTTAGGTTTATTCTAAGTCTATTGGTTTCATTATTATAGTGGTATGAAGTATCAGGTAAATTTCTGGTACGATTACTGAGCATACAATTGTACATCCTTGACTGGAGATGTATAAAGTGGAATAAAGGCGCTTTATGTCGCTTTGCAATGAAACCGGTCAACATTGAATTCGGCAATGTAAAAAATAGAAAGTTTTATCAATTCAGTGATGATAAACTATCTCATATTTTGGGCTTAGACGGATAGTATTCAATGTCAGGGATATTATAGTTTTTTTCACATTCTAATTTAATATTTACTTACTGTCAATGATTGGATACCTACACGAAAAAAATGCGTACTTTTTTATTCGTTCCTCAGTTTGTAAATCGGCATTATGTCTACGTATTTCAAGACTTTTGCAGAATTGTAAACAGTTTTTCTAAAGTATTGATATTATTATGCCATTCAAAATTTGAAAAGTAATTAATTAAGACAAATAAATAAGATGATACATAAAAATAGGACAAAAAATGTGAGGAAAGGATTATAAATATTTTATTCCGAATGTATAAGGATTTTTCTTTATAATATCTCTTTTTGGTAAACATGATAAAGAAGAAGAAATGGGTATAATCAAAACTTATAATTCCAAGTTTCCGACCATAGTTTCGGTACTATTTAACATGCTCTATACACGTGGCCTACAGTTACTAGTTTGAATATTATCATGCAACAATTGTGAAGAAGGAACTTAGGTACTAACATGAAGGATAAGCTAAGATGTCTCACCAAAATTTCAGACGCCAATTTTAAGATTGGTAATTTTCTAATGAAGTTATCATTCCAGAAGGATCTACAAGCTAACGCTATAACGAGCTAACGCTAAGTTACTCTACTATCACGGTTTTCTGAAAAACCTTATCAAGTTTGAATTATATAAATCTGAAGATAGGTTTTATTGCATCAAAGCATTTTTCCTCGACATTTTAATTTTTTCTATAGAATTCCCCATGTTACAACTAGCTTTGCAGTATGATTACCCACTCATATTTGCCCAGTAATTTAATTCGCTGGAGTAAGAATCGTAGTTACTCTCGTTTCCAGTGGTACTCACTAATCCTCTAAGGCTGTAATCCAGAACCAAGTAACTACTAGAACATGTAAAGAATTCAAAAAGATATGGTACTTTTTTCACAGATTTTTATTTCAAGTCGACTGGTTTCGTTGCATAGGCGACATCATCAGGTGACGAAACCGGTCAACTTGAAATAAAAATCTGTGAAAAAAGTACCATATCTTTTTGAATTCTTTAGAATGGATTTTCACAAAGTTAAGCCTGAAACCATCGAGTTTACTAGAGCATGTGGCAAATATACACATATTATGATCAGAGCATAGGTAAATTGCACTATTTAAAAAGATAATGGTGGCGACAATATATTTAGGTATTCCAAAGGTACATTTAAGTAAGCTGTAGGTTTATTTGGTAGTAGAGCATTATTCCAGTTTTAGATTTTCAGAAATCTATATCTTCAATGGCATAGCGCTCATAGAACTTCAATCTCCAAACCTCATTTATTCCGTTTACTGAAGCTCGTCACTCATGGCCACAATCTCAGGGAATTTGTGGAAATAGAGTTTCTGTATTGATTAAATGCATACAATGGTAAAGGTTCTTGGAATATCGGTACGGTACTATTATCCTGAATACCACGTTACTGTAGTACGGAAATAATAGTCTTCCCTCTTAGAAAAGAAAAGCGACAGATAATCGCGTAATTAATTACTGAACAAAAAGCATTACTCAGATAAAAATAGCTTATGGTATTGTGTATACATGGCGGCTCGGTATCATATTGTGACTAGACGTTCATGAATACCTAACTGATGCCTTATGGTAAGCCCTGAGTCAGTTAATAGAGATAACTTCGGTCGTCTTGTAGGTGCTTAAGAGAACCATTGATAACACAATTACTAGACTCTCCAATTCAGAATCAAAGAATTAAAGCCCAGAAATACATACGTATACAAGAATTGTTTACACGTAAGGATTGTCTGAAAAGGTAGGCAAGAGATTCAAGAATTGAAAGTTTTAACATAACATTTAAGAACTACAACACACAAGAAACTTCTATACATCCACCTTAAGACCAATATTCCCCCTGAGCGTAGGAGCAATATAGTGTAATCAATCCAATGTGACAACATATATATTGCTCAAATTTCTCAGTACCTAAAATACAAAATCAACCAGCTCAAAACATAAATTAAATTGAGAAAAATGGTTGTGCCTTAAATGGCCATGCGTTAAACGAAAATCACAGTTTTGAATTTAACATGGTTTTGGCCATTGAATCGAGACTAATTATCCAATATTGCTAAGCTCCCAAACTCATGCAACAAGAGAACCTGGTTTATTTTCAGCAACCAGGTTTATTTTATCAGATGTTTTTGTACTCTTTTTAGCTAAATGGCATGTGATCAGTGACTCTGGGCATTGCATGTAATGGCTGGTTTTTCGCGAACTATCCATGCTATGTCCCATTATACATGCAAATCATGGTTGGTATTTATGATTGTTAAAAAAATGTAGGTTATGAAAAAAATGTAATCGTCATTGTAAAATATGGTTGCGATCCAATTTTACTTGAAGTTTAACATTTAACAAAGTCTTTTAACAATCTAATTTATGTAGATGACTTTTCCCCTACTTCTTCCTCCACTGGATTGGTGGTGTATCACTACATTACTAGGTTTAACAATACCAACCATCATTACAGTAATTAGGCTATTAAATATATTCTTCTATCGGGTTTCCCACCGGGTTAGTCTCTCCATGCTCGCCGAAGTTTCGGCAGAAGACTTTTGCCGAAGCGTCGGCGAGCATGGAGAACCTAACCCGGTGAGAAAGCCGAGTAGAACTCAGTGTCATTTTCCGGTATAGCCTGAAATCATATATTAAATATATTTCGCTATGATCAATTAGATACCTCATATCTACGTTTCTAAAGGTAAGCCTTAATGTTATCAATGTACGTACGTAAATTGTGGACGTTGTTGTATAAATTTTATCGGACTTTTTATTGTTCTTCTCAAGTTTAACCGATTTTTTTCTGTTTCGTTGTAGTGTAGCCCTGATAATTCTAATACACCTTAAGGAAACGTTGGCGACAAAATGTTAAACTCATATTCCCGGACCAAAACTACAGCTGGAAAGGGTTAAAACGTTTAGTCGAAAAATAACACCTAACATTTGACGACTTTGTACTCAATTTAATTCAACCTGTCTTGTCGGCTATCTCGGAATAGGATTGAAACATTATTTTCTTAACCAAATAATCCGTTAAAATTTTGTAAAATATGAAGCCAGTCAGAAGTGTCGAATGGCTATCTCGAACACTATCGTATCATGTTTCTGTCATGTGCATTAGCTGGTTTTTTGTGTCAGTCAAATAAATTATGTGATTTCAGATGCGAAACGAGATTTTTCAGTTTAATTTTCCAAATTTACTTTTCGGGCTTTCGATAACACATGGCTTCTTAGCAGACAAAAGATTAAGCTGATCGTCTCTGAATCCGTTTATTGGTACTCACCTACTGCCCATTTACATTTAAATACAATTGTCTTATTCGTTCACTTTGAAAAATACAATAAGAAATCTGTATGTACTCCTATATTTGCAGTTCAGCATTTTTAATGACTGTGAAATGATTGAAACGGTAATTCTCCTTTCTCTTCTTCTGGGCCACATAAGTCATAAGCATCCTCCCTGTCTGTAAAGGAATAGGCTTCTTACCTTCATTCACTGCTAGGTTTTTTCATTTTTGGAGCATAGACATTAGTGTTGAAAAATTAATTTGCACAAAGTCTTATTGCGTTTTTATGTATAGTGCATCGTATATAAGTATTTATTTTAATGTGATGAACATTGAATTTATAATTATTTGGGTTCTTCACCACTTCATTAAGGACAGGAGTTTTTTAGAACAAATCACATAAATGTTTCATTTAGGTATCTATCGATCGGTTTATAAATAAACGACGCTTATTTCGTCACTTGAGACACCATGTATAGTGCTTATCACGTACTGTCTTGGAATGTGATTCCTACTGTAATACCAGTTTCCTGATAATCGTATGGATTAGATTGATCTCAAACGTGATAAAAAAAGTACCAAGAAGGTGCTGATAAAGGAAAGTATAGTAATTAGTAGAAAAAATTGATGAAATTCATCTACAGATTTATTATAACTGAAGTTTTTAGCCACAGATCTCTCATTAGAGCATTTTTACCTTTGTTCCATGAAAATTCTTAGGCAGATATGGTAAAATTTAGTTTAAAAAACTTACTATGCATGTGTATGTAACATAAAAAATTATTGTAAATGGATGAAAAGCGTTACCAGATGATATGGGAAAGAGAAATATAATGTGGGAGAGAAATAACCAGAGAGATCAGGTTACTGACAGCTTTGCATCAATTCATGCTTCCTTGTATTATTATTTGTGTCAATGTTATCTTTCGTGAAAGAGAGAAGAAAATGAAGCGATGTGAAATGAGATTAAGCAAAGCTCGAGTGCATACCAAACTGGGATATCAAACACGTAATACAGAAGGAAAGGAAATGTAGTGTATTGTAATGAGTAAATTTTCAGTTACATTCAAATCCATAAGCAAGAGAAGGTTACCAGAATCAACATTTTTACAGTCCTTTGCCATGACAAGGAAAGGCCAAGTGGAAGTGGTTCACCTAATTCTATTTATTGTTATTTTACTGCATGGCACCACAGAGACTTGTGGCAGATGTTTTTATGAAACCAGCCTTATAAAATTTCTCTGCATGCCTTACAAAGGTAGCAAAAATGTGGCATTGATGCAGCGCATATTTATAAATATCCTAGCGAGTTAGATTGGATTGTACCTATGTATATTTACTTAACATTAAAACAAATCAAGCTTCCTTTTATTTTTATCAATTTTTAGTGACATTTCATACAAACCTCTTATGTCTGGAAGAGCCAAGGCCAACTGTTACTGACCAAAATGTTAAAGTAATTTATACATATGGTGCTGTCATGGCGGAACAATTTGATCATAAATAATGCTTAAATATGCAGCAACACTTTTAACGCCCAATCTATCATGCTCAAAATTATGGCCCTTATTCCGAATCAATTTCAATCAATATAAAAAACCATCCAGGGATTTATTATTTGGTTTGATTCCTAATGCTCATGTCGTATTAATAATTTGCGTACCGAACGTTTAAAATTGAAATAATCCTTTTAGATTAGTATATATAATTCCTAAATTATTATTATGAAGTACATTTCCTTGTTTATGTTCTCTTACATTCCTTTGAACAAAAAGTAAGGAGCCCGAAGCTTCAATTGCGCATTCATTCACCCATTCTTCTTTCGTACAAGCATTGCAAGAAAACAATTTAATGCTTTAAAAAATTCTCAAACTTTATAACTGGCATCTTAAAAAATAAAGAGAAGAACATTATATGAAGAAAAGGCTGTTTTACTGAAATCGCTTGAACTATCACTGTCCGTCCACTCTTATCTGAAATGATGTTTATTTTTAAATGCACATGTCTGCGTTGATCGACATACGAATTGGATTTCATCTTTTCTAACTCCTGAAATAAACAGATTTATTGTCGACTGACCATTATTAATTTATCAATGCACACGAATTTGTTAGTACACTCCACTTAGCTATAAATTTAATAATAATTGAATTTAATGCTACTTATATCAATTTTACTCTATATAAAAAATACGAAATAATTATATGTGAAAGTATGTGTTATGTTTATGCTTCAGCATAATTTCGTAATAACTTTAGAATAGACAATGGTTGAACATTTTTGGTGTAGGATATGAGATTCCAAATATATTAATTATCAGCGAATTGCAGTCAATGAAGAGTAATCAACATGAGACACATTGAAATTCTCTTTGACGGTATATGGGTAATAAATATTTTCAACTCATACGCCGTGAATTTCAATCTCAGAGCCATCTTCAGGTAGATTAATACCGATCGGTACGAGGCAAGATCTATTATTGGTACATATATTCGTAAAAATACATATTACTACGTGGAGTTAACACAATTTCGTCTTTACTTCTGGATAAAACTTGCGTAGTTACCTGTGTCTACAATTTTTTGATAAAGAACTCATTTTTTGTTGCCAAGTTAATAAATTCAGTAAAATCATGCATTGCTTACTCAAGAAGAAACATACTCAGTCTCTGGTTAATACTGACATGTCACCCTGCTTGAAGAACAATGTATGTAACTTTGAAGCAAGTGCAGCGAAAATATTCGAATAAACTCACAATCGGAATTTATATTTATTATTGCGTTAAAACGTATGCGTTACTTTCATTGCGGCTGGAAATAAATTGGTATTAATATTTTAAGTGATAATATCTTTCCGTGGGTCTCTAGATGTATTATCCATGGATTTTAATAGGATAGATTTGCCAAAATTCAATGCGATTATAGTAACATACTTCTCTCCCTGTGATGTAACTAATTATTGACAGTAAAATTGCAATATTTGTTTGATTCTCGCGTTTTGATTTTAAATGAAATGTGGAATCCATTGCATTCATGCGACGCCAAGACGGTATCTTTAAGGCAAATATTTCATACAGGCGGATGACATGTGCAATAGTAGATGAGAAAACACATGTAAATAGGGTATTAAAATGGTAACTAAGTATTGGCACAAAATCAGCTTTCCTTCAGCGTGAAAACCTTTAAGTCAATTACGAAAAAAAAGGGAGATTGTTATGAAGAGGATACCATGATAAGCCTCGGCCTGATGAAGGCTTGGGAAATGGAGGGAACGTGCCTTAGATACTCTCCGCCCTACGCCCAATGGGGAACGTAGTTTTTGAGCATGGCTCAAGATAATTCATAAAAGATGATTTTTATTTCGCTCGAGATAATTTTACGCTTTTATCGACATTGGAGTAAGGCCACGTACGCTACGAGAACGGGTGTATGTGATTCAGCGGCTCGCGTGAGGCCTCCTTTTACACCCACCGTGGTGGCGTGAGGCCTGCGCGCAAAAACTCCCGTCGTCGGCAAACGTACTTTTACCGTCCATTGGCAAACATCATGTTAAATGTTATGACTTCGCCGCGGTCGCCAAATGGATTTTTTTCGCAACACCGTAGATCGCTATCGCTACTCTATCTCTCCGTCCCTCGGGAAGCAATATTAAAAAGAGAGTCTTATTTAACGCATTAGATGCCTGATATTGCTTCAAGCCACTCCTCTTGATTAGCATTGTCATCTATATTCTAATGTATGAAAATGAAGTTTCCTTGACGCTAAATTAGACAATGTGCTTCCTTAAATGCAGAAAAATAGAAATGATGTAAAATTAGTCAGTCTTGATTTTTGTATTGCTTAGGTAGCGTGCATGATACTAAAATCTTGGATTTTTTTAAAATTTTTGCTGTTAGTCGATAATCTGTGTGTAATGAAGATAAAAAAACATTTTTCTGTCAAGCAATAGTAGTTTTTCTTTTTCATTGTAATTTACTTGTAGCATTGGCTATGGAATTAAATATAGTTGAGATCTATCGTGTACTTTCACAATGGCAGCTACTTTACAGTTATTGCAGCAGACTATTCTCGTAGCTGTCGCAACAACGAAACGAAATGCAACAGCATGGGGCTTGTAGCATTCAAACGTTTTACACAGAGTGCATATGCATTTTTCGCAATATAGGTGTTATAAAATCCTTACAAAAGCACAAATTTTGAAAATTTTCGCCGCATTTCCGTTTGTAAAGTTGTAGGTTATATGCATTTTATCATTTGGTTTCAACATAGCACTGGTCTAACACAGATACCATTTTATTCAACCGATACAGTTTTAATTTGTTTTTACATTTATTTTCAGGAGGAAGAGAGGCATTTTGTCGTGTTTACTAGCATCTGTATCGCAAAGTTGAAGATGGAGTTTCGAGCTCCTGTTTAGCTACTCCTATGGACGACCACATCTAGCCAACATCCAGGATATAGAAGTCTCATCGAAAGTTACCTGCCGTTTGAACTAAGGAATTGGCTGAATTGCATTCATCAGCAGGTAAGATGTTTTACATAATCACCCATGAATAAGTCTTATATTTATGATCCTTAGGTTATCTTTATCGAAAACATCTTTTTTAGACCTAATTATACTTATGTAGTTCGTGATATAATTTAATGCGGCAATGTAGTGGGGTTATTGTCATCGTATCGGCGCAAACAAATAAGAATTTGATTCAACACCTAATCCAACCACATTTATGACTCACACATCGAATAACTGGCAGTTATAAACGGTTAGGCAACCCTGTGAATCCTTAGGAAGCCTTGAAATTACTGGATACTCCTGGATATTAAAAATTACCGTCAAAACCACGGTTGTTAATGACAGAGTTCGTGAAATAAAAGATATCAACTTATTATTATTTTCTGTCAAACAATAGTAGTTTTTCTTTTTCATTGTAACTTACTTGTGGCATTTGCTATAGAATGAAATATAGTTGAGATATTTCGCGTACTTTTAAAATGGCGGCTATTTTACAGTTATTGCAGTAGACTATTCTCGTAGCTGTCGCAACAGCGAAACGAAGCAGCATGCGGCTTGTAGTATTCAAAAGTTTTGCACAAATTGGCGGTTGTTAATAACAGAGTTTGTGAATTACAAGGTTTCAACTATTCAGTGGCGAAAGGTAGCTACCTGTAAGCAAAGCAGCATTTCATTGGAATGCAACAGATGCAAGTGGCTGTGAATCTCCGTTCTCACTTTAACTTGCTGTGCGTAGTTGTCGTCAAGCGTGGGAACTAGACGCATCAGAGTACTGATGCTAGTGATAGACGTAGCCAAACTGGAACCGCACCTATTCCGGTTGGACCGCTCTCAGTCGCCCTTTGTAGGGTTCCATGACGTGGGGTGACAGTGAATTCACTCCATGATAAGTCTGCTTCAAGTCTGTTATATTTGTGCTACCCTCTCTACTCTACGGCAGATAGAAAATTCAAGGTTATATTTTGCTATGTAGATAACTTATCGATTTTATTACACCTTCATGAAGAAGTAGTGAGACTGAAACAAACATAAAAGTCGTAATAAAAAGTTATAATTACATAATACCTTGTGTGAATAGCATTTGATTTATCAAGAATCGCCCGAAGGAATTAATTTTGGTATTTGCTATTTTTCATTTGTTGTTCCGCCTTTGCATTTTTGAACTCAGAAAAGTTGTCCAAAACAAAAGGATACGGAAAAAATGAGTCCAAAAATTAAACATGCCAATAATTAACTTTCAACTTTGAATTGTACTTTCACAGTACGAATTACACTATGTGGAATTCATTGTTATAAAAATACGCCATCATCTCTTGAAATTTTCATCCTAAATTCTTCCTTAGAGACTGCCATTAATCACAGATTATGTAGCTGGTGACATTTACACCATAGTAAAAAACTCCACGGAAAATATTCCCCTATTTGACCGGATTCAATCTTTCAGTCATTGCCGGTCATTGCAGGCTTTTACTTTTAAAAATTATTAAATGATATTTTTTAAAACATTTTTCTCCTTCGAAAGTTAAATGAATGAAGATATCAGAGATAGTTTTTACCCATTGAAATTTACTACTTGCAAAAGAAGCTATGGCTAAGCGATTTGTAGTTCGTTGTGATGACTGCTATTCTGTATCACGATGGCTATGGGTGTTCTTAGTTGTTCTCATCCTTCTCTTGTACTCAACTAGCATAGCTTATGTTGAAATAACTATTCGCAAAGCACGCCCACTTAAATAATAAAATAAATGACAGTATTACCTCATCTACCGAATATTATTATGGTAAAATGTTTATTATTATTCTAAATTCTTATAAATTAATCTTATACTACCACTGCAGGGATTGTGATCAATTTTAATCTGGTATACCTTCACAACTCATCAAGCTACAATGATCTGGTAATAAAAATTGGCCTTATTTGACTCAATTTGGTCATAAACTGCAAAAACTGCTTTATACTACACATGTTTACAGTGACGCTTATTTATTCTGTCAAAATTAATACCTACAAATACTAAATACTTTCGTTAGACAAATGAATTTTATGCTCTTCAAATTAGGATACTTATGGGAATGAAAACTAATTATGTGACTTATGGTATTCTAATGATTAACACTTTAAATTAATAGAGTGGCAGGGGTATTTGCCTACAATGAATATTTGGTAGGTATATCTAGCTGATGGAGTATTTTGTTTTCATATTTCCGGCAGATATTTGGATCTAATTTATTTGTTACGTTATGCTGTTATTTGAAAAAGTAAATAAATATATCTAGGTAAACAGTATTTAATGCATAAAATTTCATCTCAGCACTGTGTATATTTCCTGAGAGATTTATAATTTTCCTCAAACTACGTAAGGGCATTAATTCCCCTTGGTTCCCTGACTGTATTTTGGAAAGTCTGTAACAACTAAATGGAAGTTATAATGAGGATTTTTACACACTTATTTAATACTGCTCATTTGCTTCTGTCTAAGCTAGAGGTAATTTTTCCGTTTAAGGAAAACTTATGCCGATCTTAGTCAAGATACTTAGTCACCGTCTTACTTCTATAAAGCATCCTGATGGACTTTATACAGCCTTCAACTTCAATGATTTTGAGTCCAACTGGGTCTAAGAAGCAAATTGTTTATTAAATGTCGTTGCATGTTTAACCTTACTTCTACACCCTCCATTTAGACCGAGTGTTGGTGAATGATACGATAGATATTGAGGTTCTACTTATATGCCTAGCAAGAATTATCCCAATTTAGCAATTAGAATTTAGCAATATCATATAATAAGTGGCATCACATAAGACCTCAAATACTTTTAAATGCAGGGAGATGTCAACGGTCTTTACTGTAGTGGCTACGTTCCTTAGAGCTTTCTCTTAACTCCATTTTAACCACTGATTTCTGTATTATTTTCTAGATGCTTCATCAAAAAACGCCGTTTCTTTCCGTTAAGTGAGTTCTGGATCCAACATAAGCGCAATTATATTTCAAAGCACGTAGTAATGATCGTATTAAGGAATGTCTAATTTTATCACTATTCATTTCATAATCATGGACTGCCCTCTGGTTATTCCTATTGGTGAATTATGTGGCTTGTCTTTATATGATTTAAAGTTTTAGGCCCATGTGAATATTGACTAATGCTTTGATTGCACTTGCATTGAGCACTTTTCTGCTAAAATACTTTTACCACGTGCTTCGCCAAAGGGTCTAAGTTACAGCCACGCTTCTGAATGCTGATGAGCGTTGGATGCGATCTAATAAACTTTACTTGGGAAAGGTCAATGGTGAAAAATAATGGGCAGCGTTAGGAAAGAAAATCAATAAAACCCAATTATGAATTTTGACTTTACAATAATTTTTAATTGAACTGAAGCTCGAATGGTCATTTAAATGACCAGGAGCTCATTGTGTCGCCTTCCACTATTTTATAAAGCTCACTCTTATGGAGAAATATTCTTGAATAAACCGTTGCCAACCGAGCGACCTTATGTTAGTTACCAATACTGAAGATTTCAAATTCTTTTGCCAAATTAGATACACTCATGTTTCAGGTCGACGATATAAACATGAAAATCACCAGTTTAAAAAAACCTGGTTAATATAACAAATATTCCAAAGAATTCGACGAAATATCCTAACATATAAAATCATGCTCTACCAAAGAACCAAGTAAGATTATTTCCTACATTGCAAAAGTTGGACTAGGACAAAGAGTACCCACTGAGACGGAGTAGTAAAATTATTGTCTCGAAATTAGCAATTCAAAATCGCTGGTGAATGAAAAAATCTTACTCAAGTGTTTTCGCCAAAATAAAAGGAATAGTATTGAAATCACTTGATTAAATGCGCCTCCTTAAGAGAGGCATGCCATAATTTGGAATGCGATATACAAGGAATATATTCGGAGTCTATAAAGTCGGAATAAACATTCAGATATCTTATAAGGAAATATTTATTTTTATGATCTGATGATACTCATGTAGGTGGAATGCGCCGTTTAGATGCTGATCAAATGTAGCCAGTAAAAATACTTAAGTTTTACGCTCACCACTTAGTTATTCTTTGCAGTAACCGATCCGGTTTTCATATCACATATATATCATTGACTTTTGAAAACAGTTATGAACAAATAATCAATAGAAAATCATTGCTATAAATGAATGTTTATTAGGTAGAAGCTGAGAATGAATCAAAATTGTGGCTTAAAGTTAGCATTAGAATGTACTGTCGTTAAAGAAATATATTTGATGCTACGTAGTTGGTAAAATTTACAATGCACTACTCTCAAAACAAAAAAAAACCTCTCCCAGAGATATCTTTCCCAATTAGACTTGTGTGGTAGTTAACCATAAAAACATATATTGTATAACATGGATAAATAAGAGATAATATAAGGAAGAGCCTTAACCTAATGGAGCAATTTTTCTCACTGCTATGATATTGCTTCTTCAATAATACCTTTAAAAACTTTACTGGACTTTAAGAAAAATGTTATTAATGCAGTTTAAAAGTTCAACCAAAGCCTTTCTCGTCTAAAAATGAGGGTTGCTACATTTCATAGCTTTAAAATCATTCCTTTCAAAATTTTCTCCCTCAATCTCTGTTATTTTTGCCTATGTTGCATCCGATATGGCCTTCTTTGTCTCCATATTTCTCAATAAATATTTTCCCACCATCTGCAGTTTTCAACATCCAGTTGTTTATCATAGCTTGCTTCGTTAGGTTTCTATGCCTGTATAAGTTTCCCTAGGAAGATTTATCCTCGTTACACTTGTTTATAACTAGTTCATAAAGTTCTCCGTCTTATCCTTATCTCTTTTATGCTGTTCATGGCCAATATAAAGGAAGTTATTTCACAGAAATATCGGATTTTCAATGTTGATCTGAGGTTACTCTTAATTATAATCCTTATGAACATACTGTTAGCTTCTATCATTACCCGGCAGAATGACGACGTATTGCCCGTGTTTTGAACAGTAAAAGTGTCCACAGTTTATCTGTACAGAATGACGGTTTTTTAGCCTTGAGAGAAGAAGGCATAGCCATTCCTCCTGATCCTGATTCTTACTACTACTTGGAAAAGTATTATGATAATTAGTAACATCTGTATAACTTAAGCTTCAGTGTTTCTATGGTGTTCATCAAAATATCATCAATATAAAACAACCAAATTGGGAAAATTAAAAACTGCTCATCCTAAGAGCGTTGTGTACCTCATTTTCGTGCTATCTTCATTACATGTAAACACATTTAATCCATATTTATTATAACTCCAATGGATTTCATCTGGTAAACCGACAAGATAAATTTCTCGTAATAATATTTTTCCTTTACGCAATCTCAAATTTCATCTTAACTCTCCAGAAACTGTATTTTTTAATATAGCTATGGTTGCTATTGAACTTTAATTGTTTTTTTAAGACATGAATCGTACTTCTGCTATTGCTAGAATTCGTGTAGAACTGCTATTTTTAAAAGTGATATTTCAGCTTTATAAAATGTGTAAATTGGTTATATACTTTGGAGCGTAATTGAGACATTTAGCATAGGAATGTATCCTGAAACTCAGAATGGTTAATGGAAGTAGAACAGGGCAAAAATATATAATCCAAAAATGAAATGTATATTAGTGAAAACTTTGATTGAAGAAACGGGAATGGATGAATTGTTTGCTATTCAAAGAAAGAGAAACACAGTCAGATGTAGAGAAAAATGTAACCAAAGAAATTTACGACAACTCGGTAGCCACAGCCACCGGAATAGATTGTTAGAACAATGTAAATTATAATAAATTTCGGTAACATAAATGTGAGTTCAGGCAAAATTATTCATATTAAGTTAGTAATGAACTCGGTATGAGGATAATTTTTGTGTTATTTTTAGATTAAAGTTTGATGCCTTAAAACTAACTCTGAGGCAAGTAAATTTAATCCATTTCCCAATAGAAGAGACGATAATATGTGCTGGTGCGAAGGGAAGAGGTTGTCCAGAATTATATATATTTTGTAATAGTGTGAACGGACCCTAATATCATTTACAAACATTGGAATACCGTTACACACAATGATTGTGTTGAGGTGTATGGAAAACTTAATAATCTATACTAACAATAAATATTATGCCTGTCAGCCGGGAATGATGAATCATAGTTTTACTTTGGTATGGATTCATTACGTTCGAGGAAAACATGAAGTTGGATGGAAAGAATGCCATGGAAAGTTAGGATAAGCTTAGGAATTTTATGCTACAATTACCGCAAGGCGTATTGTCAATATGACCAGACAATAATTCAGTAGGAATGAAATACCTAACTCGCCAAAAGGCTAGTATAAAATCCAGGTGAGGAGGAAAGATTGATGCACTGAAAATATGATAGGGAGATAATATACAATAATAACGTAAGTATATGCATCATAAGAAAATGAAAAAATACAATGCAGAAAAAATCATAAAAGGAGTTACCCGTTTCTTAGAGTGCATTAGGAAAGGTTGTAATCGTACGATTGCAAATAATCAGCGTCAACACGTCATAGGAAGAATGATTGAAGAGAACTATTGAGAATGTGAGGAATGAGGGGAGATGAGTTTAATATCGCACGCAGCTAAAATGTTTCTCTTAAAAATGCGACAGAAAAAGTTTTAAGACAGGGAATCAGGGAGCCGGTGAATTTACACAATATAGGTACTTAAAAACACCACCAAATATGGTGACTAAATGACGAAACTCTAGGTGGAAGAAAATTGCAATACATAAGACTCATAACACTGAAAATAATGCGTACTACTCCTAGAAAATTTGAAAGAAAAAAGTGCTATATGAATTATTAAATAGAAGCCTAAAATAATTTTCATTTTATGCAAGAGAGGGAAAGAATTTCATCGTACAGTCTTTGACGGACCTAAATGGCAAATCAGTCATTGAAGTAATTGCCTTAGCCAACGCATAACACTGATTTTTTGAGTGTAAATACTCTAAGGATGACACTGTGCATGACGCTGGCATCCCTGTCTTTAGTGAACCAATGTGTGGCATTGTTATGCAGCAAATTGGAATAGTAAATGAAGTTGCTCCATTAAATGTAAGAAGTCCCCAAGTTTACAAAAAATGCCAGGCCACGTACTCAAGGATTTGGTCCTGCACATCGTATAATTCCTAGAAATCATATTTAAAAAGCCTGTATCCTAAGGTAAAGTACCAAACAAAAGATTGGAAAACAGCCAAATTCAATCCAGTATTTAGAAAAAGTAAAATTTCAAGACCCATGAAACCACTGGTCTCTTTCACACCACTTTCATTAAAGGTTATCAAGAACATAGGTGATATTAGTAACAAATATAATTTTTGCTGGATAATCGTAGATTTTTCACAGCAGTCAGTACGGCTTCCTGAGGAGTAGATCTTGCCAAACCCAGAATTAACTCTTCCTCCATGATATTCTAAAAATCTGGTAAATGAAAAAATTAAGTTTAAGCGTTATTCCTGGATGTCAGGAAAGCTTTTGAAAAGATTTCGCTCAAAACACGAATGCTCAAATTTCAATACTGTAGAGTAAAGTAAAACTAGTGAGTTCGATGGACAACTTTTCAGATTATTACACACAATAAGTAGTCATCAAAGCGCATTTTTATTTGGTTATGTTGGACGTGATTAGAGTGGCATCCGGCGCACCGCAAGGAATGCATGATTGGCTTTTTATTATACCTCATTTATATTAAAGGTATCAATTCTAGAATAAGTTGCACAATCAGAATTTTTACGGACACTTTTTTCATCTCCTGAGAAATTTCCACAAACGCTGACTAAGAAATACTCTCACCGAACCTGGACAACGTTAACTCGCGGTGTGTTTATTGGAGAGTAAGATGTCAACCTTAGTAAGTACATGCACAGAATTACACTTTTCACGTAAGAAAACACGTCAAAATCATGTCTTTAAAAATGAAGGGTTGAATACAAAGGTGCGAGATGAAGTCAAATTACTTGGAGTCAACTGGATTTCAGAAATAGCGTGGGGGAAACACATGCAAAGCATTTGCGACGATGCATTAAAGAAACTAGGATTTATCTAGCAGATAGTAGAAAGTTGCTTCTATGAAAAAATGAAAGGAAGTTCCTACATTGCTCTGGTTACGCTGCATGTCGAAATCACAGCGAGTATTTGAGACGCTGCTCAAATTTGACTTTTAATTTGTGAAGTAAATAAAATTAAAAGGAAATCCGCTTCATTAAAAACTGCTACAAGCGAAAAGAAAGTACTGCATAGCTTACGATAGGACTTGGCTGGGAACCGTAAAAAACGTGGAGGCTGCGCACTAGACCAGGGGTCGGCAAAGTTTTGAGGTGGAAGAGCCAAATATGTCCCTCAACGAAGTGTAAAAATTATTCGAGGGCCAAACATTTATTTTTAGAAATAAGGAAAATTTAAAGTACATGTATAAAAATTTATAACACTAAACATTTCGTTATAAGACGAAGAAAAATCATCATTATATTATAAAAATCCTTTAAAACATTGATTCGGTAATATGTTGTTCACAGAAAAAGCTATTCTTCCTATGGTAAAGTACTGAGGATTAATAAATTAGTAAATGAAGTAATAAGATCATTAATTAGCTAGATTATTAAAATTAAAAAATTAGGAATGACATATCCTTTCACATAGTTTTTATTTCAGAGATACTTTAATGATACTAAAGTGCCGGCTCGTGAGCCGTAGTTTTCAGACCCCTGCACTAGACGAAGAAATTTGAAATATTTAGATAAGAAGAGATTCATTACAACAAAGAGGATATTATTTTTACTCCACCCTATATCTCTTAAACTGATGGAAGAGACAAAATATGATTGAGTCACCCCTATGTATATATATTTTTACACGCACCATAAGTGAATTTAAATAAAAACAGCAAGCACAAAAAAAGCAAACTCTCCTCCCTCGTTTTCCCTATTTCTTCCTCTTTCAAGTTCTCCAACCGCATTCCTCGTCGGAGGCTCACATTGTAAATTATGTAAATTAAAAAGCCACCATAGGTCTTGAGGATTAAGAAACTGTTGTCATCGCTCATGAAAATATTCGAAAAAAAACGCGGAATACTTACATAACAAATTTAATACTAGGTTTGTAATACTAAAAGATAAATATAGTAAGATATGCCTTCAAAAAGAAGTATTCTTGTGCTCATTATTCATAAATCTCCAAATTTACCGTATGCTTTGGCATTTAGGAGTTATTTGTGAGAATTAGTGTCATAACTATTAGTTACCTAATGCTTAGCGACTAGGACCAGCTTTTTATTTTTTTATTCAAATATTTTATTGGATTTTTCACAAATAAAAAATTTAATTGGCAATAAAATTAGGTTGAGTATTGTACGTATACGAAAAATAACTCTCTTACGGAAGGGTAGTTGCGTTGCATAAATTATCCTACCTGGTTGAATTATTTCTTCAATACTGTACTCAGTGGTGGTATCGGTGAGAAATATATTTTTGCAGGGTTTGCACTGGTAATATTAGAGTTTACCTGGATAAGTAACTGTTGGAATACATAAGCACTGACTAAATCTGAATAGATCTCAGACGAAAATACGGGAGAGCACCCAAGTATATAAAGTTAACCCTGCAACCCGCTAGTGTCATCCACATGATCTCCAAATAGAATTGGCAAATAATAGTAACTAACACGGAAATCTGACGATGGCGGAAAGGGATTCAAGCTCTCACCTTTGACGGACATCATGTACACACGCCAAAGGTTCATTTTAATAGGTCGTATTTTGTCTTACAGTTTAAGATCTTTTGAGAAGTTCTCCGATTATTTTTCGATGTAAAAATACCTTTTTACTGCATAACCTAAAAAAGGGAGATCTAAGGTAGACATGGCTCCACCACATCTCTAATTCCTAGTTTTGAGGCCGTAATTTGTGCGTAAATATACAATATATTTCGAAAGATTTGTGGCATTCAGCTTCCTGAGCTTTACTTTGCTACAGCTACATGATCACTGCTTTAGGGCGCTCCTCCGCGTACTGGTCTCAATTATTTACACCGTGCTGGCGTATTTAAGTTACTTTGGACCTAATGACGCCAGCTGAAGAAACCGTGGTCAGTAACGTCAACATTTTGTGAGGAAGTGCCCGAAAAAAGTTACTCATTATGTTGATATTAAGTGTCAAAAGATTATGTTAAAAGGACCAATAGGCACTGATCACTCAACCATTTGGGCCGATGAACGGAGAGTGGTATCTCTAAATTATTAAAATGTTTATTATTTTCAACTAAACTGCTTCAAACTGAACTGCTTTAGTGAAACTAAGACCCAATGAAACTCTCGTCAGGAGCTGAACGCTGTGATGAGCTGAACGTTTCGTCTATGCAAAATTACCTCATTCACATCGATGTAGCAAAGTACATAGTCAACCCATGTGAGTGGTGAAAAAATGTATACGGGTATGCATTTTAACGCTTCACCATACGACGATAAAAAATATGGGGATGACTCTGTTCTATTCAGGCACCTTGCCGATGCTGGCATCAAAAAACCTTACAAATTGGAAAGGCCTAAAAACTTTGTCCTCGGTGAGCCTTGTATTTATTTTGCACGGTCGGAAAAGTAGGTAGAAGCTTTTTATTGTTGGGTCCGTATTCTTCCACTTGAGCTATGAATAAAACATTATGCAAGAAATATCATCGCTCCCCTTCCTATGACGACCGCTCTTAGGGACCGCGGGTCGAAAAAAGGGTCCCCGGTCCCGAGCAGGTAGCCTCGCAGAGCATTGAAGTCTCCCGCGTTACCTTTTGCCGAGGGTCGCCCGGCACGAGAGGGCGGGAGCGGCGGGGGGTTTGACCGCGCACCCCGTGGCTACCCTTATCCGGCCAAGGGTGTCAAAAACCCTTACCTTTTTCATGCACCCTTAAGTAAAACACCCTCTACAGTGACCACTAAAGTGAATCGTTAAAGAAGCGTAAGACCACGGGCCCGAAAAAAGGTCCCATTACACCTGTCCTCCATGTGCCTTTCTTATTAATGCACCTCTCGTATTATGGGTCGTAAAAAAATACTTAAATTTTTTAACCCCTCCTCGACACGTGACTGAGCCCTTGCAAAGGTTTGTCGTAGTATTATATGTGGGGGAATTTTCTATTCCCCAACCCTTTTCTATTTTTCGACCCCGAAGAGGGCGAGATTGAATGGGAAATTCAAGGGTCACAAGGATTTATTCTAGACTCGCGTGTCCGACGATTTTTGGGAACTTTACTGTGCTCGTGGCCTTTTCAGCCCAAATAAAAGCTGCGATTTACATAGGAGCCCAAGCCGATCGCGTGCTTAGATTCTTACATGGTGGCTTTGGGATAATTAATTCAAATTTGGTATTCTTTTTCGGACTCGTGGCTTGCCGAAGGTTTAGACAAAATGAGGGTTTTCTGAGATAATTCTTTCTTTATAGCCGCTACCCTGCCTACTCAGTGCTCAGTCACAACGTTGGATGAAATACCTTAAATTGTTCTAGAAATAGCTATTTATGACTTCCATTATAGTATTCCGTGGGAGCATTGCTTGTTCCAGGGGTCAGTAAACTGCAGCTCGCAAGTCGTATGCGGCTATATGGTTTCAGTCATTTGGTTCTTGAGTAAAATTGAAAATTAAAATAAAAATTCCATAGCTTTATATATTAATTTAAAGAAAAATATTCTAACATCACTGATTTTTTCTTTATTTATTCACGGAATATTTAAATAGCTTGAAAATTTCCATTACGCTTGTATTTTTAAAATAACGCTGAGAAATAATAATTTGTACACTATGTATACACATATATTTGCATGTTAGTCAGTTGTGTAGAAAATAGTGTCCACCCACAGTAACCGAAGCTGCAACAAAAGAAGAAGGAATTGGCAAAAATTAAATAATAAATTTAATTCAACTTGTATTCAAGCAAACCAAACAGTATCTTGTAACAATAATCCTATTTTCTAAATCTCTGTCACAAAAAACAAAATGTTGACTTTATAAAACAATAAGTTCTCCAGAACTGCTCTGAGGATCCGAAACTTGGATGCTGTCAAAGAAGGAGAAAAAACTGATAGTACTCGAGAATAAGGTACTGCGGAAAATCAATGGGCTCACATAAGAAGATGGACAATGGAGAAAAAATTACAATAGAGAAATCAGGAATCGATACAAACATCCAGACATAATAAGTGAAATAAAGTCCAGATGAATCAGGTGCGCTGGGTGCATTCTAAGGAAAGAGGAAGGAAATGTCGGAGATGGTGGGACCAAGTGAAGAAGGATAAAGAAAAGGTCGGAGCAACTGAAACAGAGGCAGAATCTTGACCCAAGGTGGAGGGGATTTGTTGATGCGGCTAAATATCGCCTAGTATATAGATGACCCTGGGAATAAGTATGTAGTGAAACAAAACTGTTGATGAATATCCCTGAAGAGGATGAAAATATCTTGCACCGAAAAGTCGGCGGAGATGGAGGCCCTGACCCGGTTGGAAGCTCGAGAGAAATTCAATTCAATTATTCGCTGGGAAAGCATCACATGCTACAAATATCCTTACAATTTATTACTTTGTGAATGCGCGGCATTTGTTTACCAAGCAAAGAAACCAGGAGTAGATTGTGTAATAAAGTATTGGACAAGGGTGCTTTTGCACGTTACATACTTATGATTTGAAAGTGAGTTATTCCTAGTGTTGTGTATGACATTTGTTCGTTTCAACATTTACTATAGTGAATATTATTTTACGACTATAAGCTCATTTAAGCTCGTTGCTTTTGGCATTCGTTTTGTACTTTTTTCCCGGATGCATTCTCAACACTTTCCAATCAGACCATGTATGTCTCTTATTCGAACTTGCGCTGATGTCGTCAACTTTAAGAAATTCAATTATTATTATCCCCAATTGGACGAATGGAATCGCACGAATAAGATGTCATCAGCTGTAGGCTCTAAACTTACCTCCATGCATCTGTTTATTCTATCTGCTTCTTCGTAATGCATATTATTTAGGTAATTACAGTATTTTTCTCATTTAAGATGGTCAGGTAGTCATTTTCATCCTTTACTTAGCTTTTATTCAATAATTTTGCTTAAATTCGGCCCAGCTATTGAAATATTGACCCTACTCAATGGAAGAAACTTAGATATTTCACAATTTATTAAATGCATGTCTAGAGGATAAAGTGTCATCCAAGATCATCGCTAAATCATCTCAGTTTCTTAATATCTCGTACCTTCGTGCTTAATAACTTATCCTCGGGTTTTTTGTAGTTTGAAGTATTTTAATCATTTTGAATGCTATTTTCATTATATAAGGAACTATTTACCTATGGAATACTGTAGAATCATTTCAAGTCCGTTATATCCAACATTTTAACGCTAAATTACACCTGCGTAAGTCACTAGATATTCGAGCACTCATCGGGAACACCGTTGAGAAAAAGTTCTTCACTGTGGACCGTAAGGGCTACCGGAAAAGACGGTTAGAACCAAACCATGGAGAATGGCCAAAGAAAAATAATTGGGGGGGGGGGGGAGCGATTAATATTTGTTTTTTAATGGATTTGTAGTTTTTGTGTGTCTTTGCCGAAGTTGAATGGTTTTCGGGAACGAATTGATGAATCTATTTTATAATCAATGTATGTATTGCATTTTGCCTCTTCTGTCAGTTCTGGTGATATAGTACTTGAGAGAAATGATGTCTGCTGTGTCACCATGAAGAACTCATGGTTTAAACTGTTCCAGGAACGCTGGCCTTACGTGTAAACACCGAGTATTCTGTGGCAGCCTACCAACTCCTTCATTAGCTGTGTCAAACTCTTAATTCTCTCGTATCAGAGTTTATGAAACGCTTGGTTTCCATCTGTATTGTGTTTAGCTTTTAAATCGTATGTTTCTGTGCAAGGTTCCACTCACAGCCTTAGAGCAAACTAAAATCCCCTCAAGAAATCAACTAATCTTCAGAGAACTCTTATACCATTGATTGCCTACTCTGGCCAATCTTCATATCTTCTATTCCTATGCTTCATTGTCCCTCATGCTCGTCTAATGAGGTGATTCATCTTCCATTATTTTCCCATCTTTGGCGGAATTATAAGCGTGGACCAATATTAATGACGGAATGTTTTGGGGTACGGTACTCCTTAACTAAATGCTTCGTCTCAAGTCTTTCTTCCCTTCAATAGTATAGGACTCTGCAAGAGACCGGGTCCTTGGAGGTACGCCGAGACGTTTCTCGCGCGAAGCATTTCTCTGATTTTTGAGGCAATCACAATCCCCGGCTAGGAAGTTCTGGGCGAAAGCCAGAGCGTAAGTTACCAGTCGGATCGGAGATCTGGAGGGGTAATGTGGAAAGGGAGAAATTCAGGAGTGAGGAAGAGCAGAAAGGGTGGATAGTAGAAAAAGGGCGACTATGGAAGGACTAGAAGTGATAGAAGGGAGGAAGAGTGGCCGGCGTGTTAAGTCCAGGGAACTTGGGCTGCCGGCGGCAATTTCATTTCCGGCCAAGCAGGGAGGGCGCGGACTATACGGTACTAAATATCGATCACAGATGGCAGCACGTACGGGTCTTTTTTCATCCCAGGTACTCGAGCGGAATTTTCTTCGGTGGGGAAACCATCAGTCAGCCGTGCCCCCGTCTCATCAAGACACCAAATCGAACACTTCGGCGGGGAAAATTTTTTTATTCCACCTGGCAATCGGAAGGAAAAATAGGTTTCGTTGACAGCCCACCTTAAAGGCCACGTACGGTTTGCGATAGCCATTTCCGGTTCATTTTTGTATATATTCCAGCGACCATATTTCGCGAAGAATTTTCAATTCGTGTCACACAGAATTTTTTACGATAAAAAATTGATGCTTGAATGATGATGCCATTCATCAGGTCTGTTTGACGTGGTTGAAGCTTATAAGTACAGTTTAGGTTATAAAAATAGTTCTTTATAAGACTCATTCAGGTTTCTAAGGACCAATATACAAAATGATTTCCTATTTCATATCACAGCAGTGCTTTTAGTTTTGATATAGTTAGCTACAACTATGGTTGGTTATAATGACAAATTCCTTGTAAGAAAATTTATACATTTTATATAAAAATATGTAAATTTTTTAAGTGATTATATTTCAGATGAATAGTTTTGGTTCCTTCTATACCATTTGAGAAAAGATCAAATTTTCGGATATTTCAATTACGTAACTATGAGTTACATTTTCGGGTTTGTAATGCTGAATGACTTAACTAATAAACGTCTTTATTTAAGAAGAGCATAAGATTCTTTGTGCAGAGATTAATAGTGACTGCTATGTAGTTGTACCCATTTTAAAAACGCAAAAATAATATTCCTCGTCGAGTATTTATATAAATAATTTTGTGTGGTGATGATGCACTCAAAATATGATGGGGCTAATAACAATCTTTACTGTCTAAAAACATTATACTTTTTCGCTTATTAACCGCGATAATGATGAACTTGCAAGTACTCGTTAAGTATTTGAAAAGCAAAAATTGCATATTAACATTTTCTCTATCTACTCGTTATTTATAAATTCTCGTCTTTTTAATTTGTTGCGAAAATCTTTTGAGACATAGAATATTTCGTGACTCGTCAATGTCAATTTAACGTTCGGAGTTCGACTCCGCGTGTGTTTGTGGCGGCCTTAGCTCTTTTAGACTGCCGAGCGAGGGAAAAAAAATAAGAGCCACGCTGCAGAGCGACTGTAGCATGCGCTGCACGGAAGTCACGTTTGAGGCCCGCATTAAAAATTCCTCCGCACCACATTTCCTGAGAACTTCACAAGCGGTGGATATAAAAAAGAGAAGGAGCCTTTTATTTTTTATGCATTCCTAACCCCTTCAAACTTCCTTAATATTAAAACCGCTGAATTTTTTAAGCAATACGTGTATTACGTAGAGGCATGGGAATTAGACCTAGGCAAGCAAAAAATTCATTAAAATACGAATTTGAGAAGAGCGCTCAATTTCGTTCTTTGAGAAAGCGTGTTGGCATGAAGCAAAATAACAATTACCTTTGCTTACTCAGTGTGGCCGCTGGGAATATAATCCAGGTATTCCTCAGACGTCCAGCCGTAGGACGTGTAGCTCAACATCAAATTTTATATTTGCTGTAAAGCTCCAATTCTAGGTAATCTATTTACAATTTTTTTTTTACTTTTTGCTACTCGAGGAAGATGAGACAAGTCCCTTTTTATATTTAGCTTGGTCATTTTGGGATCCTCGGGTATATTGACTTTGCTGCAGACAATCCAAGGTCCAACCTTCATTAAAGCTTATTTGTACCAAATTTGTCGTTCATTATTTTACGTAATAATTATCAGTCCATTTAGTTTTCTTTGAAGTTAAATTAGTTAATACCACTGAAGAAAATTAAAAAAATGTTTTTATGATTAGTTGAATAGGGGACAGTAGTTATAATTCTTATTACGTGTACTTCGTGAATGAATATTTATTTGCCATTTGAATATCACCAGAATAATTTGGAATTAAATATACAAATGACCTGCATCATACATTACTATACTCCTATTCAAAGAATCATATATCTAGATACGCCTACTCTATCATCAAATGAAATTGTCTTGGGATACTCATCAGATGTGAAACTCATTCGTTGAATCCAAGAAGTCCTGTTAAAAGTTTTATTAAAATAGTCAAAGCTTTCGCCTAGGCGTGTGCACGTTAAAGGGTTTGCCTGTTTTACAGTGATAAATAATTCTACATTGGTAAACTAGAAATGATTTCCTCATTTAATCAATATAAAATGTCATCAATTCTTTGTAAACGATTATAAATATGACATGCTTATTCTAATATATTTTCCGTTGATAAATTCTGCATTAGTACTGTAGGATGACCATGTAGCCGGTTTACCCCCATTTCAGAAGTAGAAACTATCTATTTAAGATCGCAATAGACTTACATATGCTCTGCCACTGATAACGACGTTTCTGTAAATATTATAATTCTATGGAATTTGGCATTTTCCTTTGAAAAAAACCTTTTCAAGGGAGTTAGCAATGATCGGAGTTGTACTCTTACGTACATTTACTTACAACAAATTAATATATTTTTCTTCCTATTTAAGGGATAAAATTTTTCATTACCAAAAAAGGGTGCATTTTGTGTAGAGCAGTGTCAAGCGACTACTAAAGACCGCAAGATCGTAACTCATAGTGGTCCAATATTTTTCCAATTTATACAATATTCAATCCATTAAGTATTCTAAATGAATTGATAAAATATTCTATTATTATTAAATTATTTATAATTAGTAAATTATCATTCTGTTTTATTTTTAGTTTTAATTATTAGTAAACTCTTATTAAGTATATTAAGCCTGAGGTGATGAGAGTCAGCAAGGAGAAAGATTCTTTATTTCACTTCCTCTTGCTTAGCCTTCATTCACTCCCCTTCTTCACCTCCCCCACTTCTATGATTCTTTGACGGAATTTCACTTCACAACGAGTTTTAGTGACAATTTTTCCATCTAAGCCTTTTTAAATGGTGAAGGGGAATAGGTAGATAATAGTAAATTACAAAATATGAGTTACGAAAAAAAGTATTTAATACTAGAAGTTTCAATTCAAATATGCTTTGTAGCAGATTTTTTTACTCTTTCGCGCTTTATTATATTAGTAAGAAAACAAACTACTATGTAATTTTTTCGCATCTATTTCTTTTTCTCTAATAAAAATTAAAAATTGGCTTATTGGGAAACATAAGCAATGTGTATCATTCCACGCTAGAAGTAGGTACTTTTGGTAGCAATAGGTAAGAAAAAATTATGTCCCAAGCACAAAAATAGTCAACGTAAAAATTAAAAAAATGTTTTTTACACTACCTCTCATTTACATCCAAAATTAATCAACTGAAATATGTTTTACAGGTTTTAAATTATTATGATTTAAATGACATGGGTAAGAATATATTTCGTAGGCAAACGAAGTTTATAAATTTGCATCCGTTTCACTTCAAAAATATTAAAGTACCCAGTAGTTATTAGGGAAAATGCGCTAGTATTTCAGTAAGCCTGGATACTTTCCTCCTCCTTGCTCTCTCCGTATCTCATTACCTAATCAGCCTTTGGGTTGGTAGATAGATGAGTGATATAATCAGTGTGTCTTTCTATGCGTAGTGCCTGCGGTGTACTATTCATCACATTGTCTTATGATCAAAAATAATTTAAGAGAAAGCATTTGTGATAGTATATTTCTTGCTATATTTTACAGATATTATGAGTCAATGAAGACATTTTCGCGCCGTTGAATGTAAAATCATCCCTTACAAAATTAGGAGTCCTGGACACCTTTCTTAATTTACTCTATCTTCCTCCCCCTCATAGGTATAGTAAATAAATCTGAAAAAGGTGAACACATTACACTTAAAAATCAGTCTCTCCTTCTATGCGTGGTCACTACGGCCTTCTAATCATCACATTGTCTTATTATCAAAAGAATTTAAAGGAAAACATTTTTGGGATAATATTTATAGCTATATTTTAGTATTTTTAGTCCTATCCACTTGCTTCCACATCGTTACATAGCACCAGTAAGTTTTATTGTACACTTTATTCTGTAAAAAAACAAAGTACTATCATAACTATTTTTAGGTTGTTCCTAAATTCTGGAGTCTGTATGCCTTGAGTCAACGAAAACATTTTCACGCCGGTGAAAGTAAATCCATCCCATCCCAAATTAAGAGTCCTAGATATATTTCTTAATTTTCTCCATTCCTCCTCCTCATATGTATGGAAAATGAATCTGAAAAAAGTGGCACATCACATCACGCTCAAAAATCAGTGTCCTTTTATGTGTGGTGACTGTGGTCTTCTAATCATTACATTTAAATATGATCAAAAAAATTAAATAGAAATCAATTTTGGAAAAATATTTCTAGTTATATATCAGAGTATTATTTAGTCCTATCCACTTCCTTCTCTATCAAAACTTAGCACCGGTAAATTTTACTGTAGTCTTTATTTTGAAAAATAAAACATAATTTTCACAACAATGTTTAGGTTGTTGCTAACATCTGGAGTCCATATCATGAGTAATTAAAGATATTTAATTATTCGTGCAGGTGAAAGTAAAGCCATCCCATCGAGCATTAGTAGTCCTAGACACCTTTCTTAATTTTCTCTCTCTTCCTTCCCCTCATACGTATGGGAAATAAATCTAAAAAAAGTGAACACATTACGCTCCAGAAAGGGGAGGAAATGGTCATTTTTCTCATTCCCGCCAACTCAAACCCTCGCCAAGTCTCTTTTTTTTTATTCCGTAACCCCGCTCCGCCTTCTCGTCATTTGATCTATGATACGCGAGCTTACGCTTCGCAGATCCACGTTTTCTAATAGTTACAGGTCATTAACTTTTTACCAAATTATTTTATTCGGAGCACGCGCTTTCCTGGAGAGGGAAAAAGTAGAGCGAGAGGGAGGAAGAGTGAGAGGAAGAGAGAGAGAGAGAGGTAGAGTTGGAGGGAGAGGGAGAGAGAGTTAAAGGGCAATGTAGCTCGGGGCAGGGAGGAATGGAGGAGGGAGACGTGTGGCAGAGGGTGGTGGGAGGTAGGGGCTAAGTCAAGGGGGTTTGGTGGGTCAGCTGAAGGAGTGGGAGGGTTACGAAGGAAGGAATAGGGTGGGAGGGGATAGTCAGATAGGAAAGGGGAGGAAACCATGGGAGGGGGTGTAGGAAATGGGTTGGGGGAAATTAAAAAGTTAGAGCAAAACATTAGCGTGAAAAGAGGGTGGGTTTGGAAGGTCTGGGTGGGGTGGGGTCGAAGGGAAAATTCGAGGGAGTAAGGGCGGAGGGATGCGGGAAGGGTTTGGGAGGGTGGAGGTAAGAGAACTGCAGGAGGAGGGGGAGGATTTTGTTTTTGGGGGAGAGGGGAGTTAAAGCTTGCCCGGAGAAGGGGAAGAGTAAGGGTTTCAGGGTGGGAGAGGGAGGGTCTGTATATTAATGAGTCGGCACAAATTATAGCAGATCGCGGGTAGACGTGACGGTGGGGAAAATGTATGGGAGATTTAAATTTCGTAGTTCGGGGCAACGGCGCGGGTGCCGAGTTTCGTTAGGACAAAGTTGAATTCTGAGAACGCGAAGGGGGTCTCTCTCTGGCGCTCTTTCCCCAGAGGAACCGGACGCTGTGCGCGGGGGTTTTTGGAGGGGTACAAAAAAAACGTATTTTTTTCCAACACACCCCTACCCTCACTCACCCCGGCCCTTCTCATTCTCCCTCCCCCCCCCCCCGTAACGCCCTCCCCTCTCTTTTTTTATACGTCTCCTACGAAATCCCCAGCCCTGCCTGGAATAAAAAAAAAACGTGGAGCTACCTTCGTAAAGTACAATTTGTTATTTTTACCCCTCTTTCCGCCTGCCCACCCAAACCTCCCTTCACCTTCCAGCCCGTCGCAGGGATGGAGGGAAACGAGGGGGGTTTGTGGGTGAGGGGGGCGGTGGGTGGGTTTGCGGGGGTGGTCAGTGAGGGATGGGTGGCCACGGGAAGAGGGATGGCTCGCAAGGGGGGTTGGAATGAAAGGAAAGGGTTAGTCAGGGTAAAGAGGCGGGGTACTTTCCGCCTTCGGGCCCTCCCTCCCTTTCTCATTACCCTATCAGTAGGTGGATAGGTTGGTAGATGAGCGACTTATTAGGGTGGATTTCGGAGAGCGGAGAGCGGTCACCGCTGTGTTCTATTCACCCTATCGCCTTACCATCAATGGGGTATTATAGTTGAAACCATAGTGACTTTATAAGTCTCTCTAAACAACATATTTTCATTCCCAGTTCTGTTGCTAATCAACCTATCCTTAGAGGCAGTCAACATACAGATACTTTTCTTCTAAAATAAAAATATAATAAATTTAAATTTGGGCCAATGCCAGCGCCTGGAGTTGGCATTTTGTGTTTATGCCATGTTTTTAATACTTTTCATTTTTCGCGGAATATAAATAAAATTATTTAGGGAACCTATTCACGAAAAAGGCTTGGTTCTGTATCTTGTTTTTGATAGAAGAATCTGGCCATGAGAGTATAGGCCACGGTTTGGTACAAAATATAGAATCTATTGGTTAGCCGTCTCCTGCATATGAGCTCATTCTCTGTTAAAACGAGCGGCGCGAAAAAGGTAAACAAATCAGGAAGAAGGAACCTGTTCCAATTACTCTCCCGTTTGCCTCACATAAAAGGCGTGTAATGGAAAGTAAAGTCATTTGGTATCTCTGGTATATTTGGTATCCTTGGTCTAATTGTTATTCCTATAATATTTACCTTCTGAAGATACGTCATTACTCGAGCTTTGAGTAGAGAGCACTACGTAATGTGCTCGACCAAGAGATGCTAAAGTACTAGGTATTTCAATGGTTCTTGGTAAGCAGGGTGATTTCTGAGGTACTTTGAAGCTCTCTATAAACTAGGCCTAGTGATGCCTAATTTTTTGCATTGGTGGCCAATTGTGTCATTCTCGACGGTTGTCTCATAACATGCGTTAACATTGAAATAGAGAGCGTTTATGTGAAAACATTTTTTAAAATTTATTTATTTAAAACATTGTTCACATACTATTGTAGCGCCAATTTACAATTTACATACTATTCACATAATATTGTAGCGCCAATTTACAGTGAATAATTTAGCAATAAACATGAACGAGAACAAAAATCAATAACAACATAAAAATAAAAAACGCAGAGCCCAACATAGAAAGGGTAAATATTTAATTTGTTGACAGGTGGGACATAGCTTGGGTGGTGAAATGGTTACATGATAAATAAAAAGGATCGACAGTGTGAGGGAGTGAATTAAGAAGGGAGAACAGGCGAAATAACGGTGGGCGCTGGGTGAGTGATATCCTAGGAATAGGCAGATGGAGTAGTGAATGCGTGCGGGTGGATCGGGTTGGTATCCTAAAGTTGAAGAAAGAAAACAGTTCAGGGCAGTCAATGTTTGAGTTAAGGACATTGTGGAGGAGTTTTAAATCAGTTTTAATTCAGTTAATTTACAACTTCTTTTCCGGGTAGGTGAGAAATAAAATGTCCAAATGGTGATTGTAAGTCTGGAAAATATGGTAATCAATTACATCACATTAAAATCCTCATAGACTCTTGAATTTATCAACTAGTTAAGCCACTTCTTGTTCACTTTTCGTTTAGTTGTATTATCACTTGTAGTCTCCATGAGATAATCCATCTAATCTAATAACATACCCGGTCTTACCGTTACTGTTCTACTAGTCCAATAATTAAAAAAAAGTACATCAGCCTCGAGGAAGCTAAATGGAAAAGTACTTTAGTGTGACATGAATATAATACGCTCGGAAAAACTATTAACAAAGAAGGAGGTCGTTGAATACGTGCGTAAATCTTCTCTACAGCATTTCAATGAGGAGTTGGAAGAGAATGGTGGAGTATTTGTCGAGGGAAGGTGAGGGGGTAAGTGAGGAATGCAGAGGGTACGGGGGGGATAGCTTGTCTCACTGGTGTGTATGCTTTGCCTGCGCACAACGGAAAGAAGGAGCAGAAAAGGCTGTTCCGTCGCTTTCAAAAGGAAGAGACTGAAAAGGAAGCAGTCATGGGATGGGGGGCTCTGGGGGATTGCGACGTTAACGGGACTGGCAGCGGGCAGTTTTCGGTCTAAAATCCTGCCTTTTTTCATGAAACTAAGCTGGAGATTCAGTGAAATAAATTCTCTTCTGATGAGAGAGGAAAATGGCAAAAGAAGGATGAGACGGGACAAGAGGAAAGGAGGAATTTAATTTCAAGTCGGAGTTTGGGGAAGTGTGTTTTTTTGAGGTTCCTTCTAGAAATTCAATGGCCGTGGGTTAGAAAGCTGACAGCTGCACAAAAAATGTAATATCTTATTGAGAAACAGAAATTTATAGTAATTTCTTCTCCTACAGTCTAAGTTCTTAGTCAGCAATATCTATTTCTTATTTGACTGCAGACAAGCAGATTGCAGACTAGAAAGTATAAATCCCGTCCGCTAGAGTTCATTTGAATTTCAAAATTGAACTGACAATAGTGTGAAAAATGCTCATGAATGAATTCCTTTATGCCACTGCTTTCACCCATCAATGGATGAATGATTACTATTTGTAATATAATGGCAACCTATTGAATGTATTTTAACTATTACTGTAGATGGACAAGTCTGTAATATAATTTCTTTTACACATTTTCTGTTTACATTTTACGCACGCCGATTTTTTCCACCAAAGACAAACTTTGCGCACGGCCTTCAAGTTTCAAATGATTGATCACCTTTTGAGTATGATGTTTTTATCACTTGATCTTGAAACGTTCATCATCGCCTTCAGCCCTGCGTGACGAGAATCCCGTGCCAAAACCTGGCTCATCGAGCATTCTAACATAATCGCTCGTATTCCGTGAATGTATTCCATTACTGTACAAGTATTCCCGTCTAATTCCACCTCGGATAACCCTAGGGACTGATTGATTCGAAGCCAGGATTGCACGGAGGCTAGCGAGGCCGGCTAGATAGGGAAATGAGAGTCGAAATAAGGAGTACGTGAGGGGACTGTTGTCGTTCCCTTAACAGGGTTTCTGGGAGGGGCATTGGGGGAGGGGACCGAGGGGAGCAAACAGAGGGATGCGTTAGATAAGTAAGGAGGGGAAATGTTTTAAGGGGTGGGAAATGGCAGGGGGTGCAAGGGGAGAAGAGGGTGGTTTGGTAATTTTTACCGAGTAGGGGCGCGGGGTGGGACGATGAGGGTTGGCGTGGGCGGGGGCAGTGGGTGCATGGCAGGGGGAGAGAGAAGGATAGGACCGGAGGAACTAGTGGGGAGGGGGGCGAATGAGATGGCTAGTAGGAGGAAGGGGGGTACGATTTTTGTTCTGCGTCTTCCTCCATGTCCTTTCCTCCCAACTTCCCGCCCCCAAGCTAAAGAGGTACCCGGAGGATGGGTGCAGTGGGCAGGGTATGGGGTGGGGGTGGTCGTAGCCAGGGTTACGTGGGGAGGGGAGGGTGGTGAAGGCTCTGTTCAGAAGGGGGGTGAGGGGAAAAGGCAAGCCAGGGAGAGCGTCGGGTTAGAAAAAGGATCGAGAGAGGTGAAGGAACAGGAGATGGATGTTAGTTCCTGCCGAGGATTGGGGTGTACGTAGGGGGAGGCTTGGTAAGGGTGTAAGGGACGCTGTGCACCAAAAAGGGGTGGCTCAGGAAAACCCTGGGAGGGTGGAGTGGGGTGTGTTTAAGTGTGGGTGGGGGTTTTATTTTTAAGTCCTCAAGGGGGTGGGGGGTGGGTTTCGTTAGAGAGGGAAGGGATAGTGAAAAGGAAGGAAGGGCGTAAGGGCGAGGTCCAACCTCCAACCTAAGTGGGTGTCTGTTCATGTAACGGGTGTGCATGTTAGGGTATTTTGGTCTCCTACGGGGTGGGTGGGTGGAAGTGGGTAGGGCGTAGGTAGTTCGCTTGGGAGAATGGTGTCTCTTACGGGATGAGCATCGAAAGAAATGCATCGATAGAAGGCATATTATATCGAGGATACGCGAATAATTACGGCTAAAACATCTACCATTAACAATCAAATATGCACTACAGGTAGATCGAATGCGATTCAGGTTGATTTATTTTTGGCCTATTTAGTCAAAATAAATTTTTAATCCCGTCTTTCCGTTTGTATTGTTTTAAAAACTTGGTTTTCACTGAAGTCAAGGCATAGATATTAGAAATATTATATTGAGTTGTGAAAAAATATACTGATCAGACGTCGATTACATTTTTAACAGGCCTTTTTTGTGCCATAGAGCCGGTCTGCAGCGCTGTTTCTATTCAATTATTGCTAACGATTTTAACTCGAGTTCCAGTATCTATTTGAAAAATGTTAAAAAGTAAGAAAATATGTAAGAAGCTATTTTCACTTGACTCAAATTCCTGGTGGGATTTGCTATGTAGCAGAATGCTTTTTCCCGATTAAAAAAAATAATAGCGCGGAAAAACATTATATTGTAGTTCATTTCAAATTGAAGTCACTATTTCTGTACACTGAAATAATGTGAATAACCTGTGATTTAAGTCATTATAGGGTAGGTTTACACTGGCAAGTCACTTCCTCAAGTTTCCTCTGAAAGAGCTTGCGGGAAATTTTACTCTGATGACATATTTTTCACAAGTTAGTGCAACAGAGACATATTGGTTGCCGTTGCTTTGAAAAGTGTACGCTTCTACTTGCGACTTGCCAAAACATTAAAAAAATCTGCAAGTGGACTTGCAGAGACTATTACACGTGCAATTTACATCCAAAGTTATTTCCTGCAAGTAACTTGTGCAATAAAATTGCCGGTGTAAACATAACTTTACGGTGGATCCAAATTAGGCTACAGGATTGAGATTGTTAACTGCCAATGTGAAAGTTAATAACATTCATTCATCTAACAAAGGGTAGGTTGGCAGAAGTAGACGAAGAACAACTTCAAAGAAGAAGGCAGAGAGGAGAAAATCCCGGTGTCGTGAATCGGCTACTGTTAGTAGAAAGCTAACAGCATACTGTATCTAAAAACTTCCAATGAAAATTATTTACCAATTCACTCCAGGTAACGCGAATAACTTTTGTAAATCTGAGGTAACATGCTTTTTCATGATCTTTTTACCTAAAACGATGACAGATATTTAAATATATGGCTCTTAATTGTAAAAACATCGACTGAATCCAGTGCCATATTTACACAACTATTTATTTTATACTTATACGATACCTTAAAAATAAAAATAACGCACCATACATTTAAGCTGTATTGTTAGCAATTGGAAGAAGCCATGCATAGGATACACTTGAACGAAACTACATGCATATTCAAAACATGAGTTACAATCGATTGACGGAAAATTACAAAAGATTGGTGTACAGATGATCTGGACAGTGTATTTTGCCTAACTACTAAATTATGAATGATTAGAGCTCAACCGCTTCAACCATTTACTTCAACAATATACTTTATTGTAAGATATTTTCTACTTCATTTATGCAACAAGATAATAAGTAGGAACATGATTCTTCCATATCACACTCTAAGACCCAGAAACCCCCAAAGACAAACCCCAAATTTGGGAATATTATGCAAATTAATTTCGGCAGAATCATCGACCATTGGAACCCAAGCATCGATGCTTCCAAGGTATCGACCATCGATATGCTCACCTCTAGTGGGAGGGAGTCCAACTTTTTTTTCTCCATTTGGGAAAGGGTGAGACGACGGAAAGAAAAGGATGAAAAAAGACCCCCGAGTTTTCAGGAGGGGTGGGAGAGAGGTGGGCGTCTGATGGGGGAAGGGGATGGGCGGTCTGGGCAGTGGGGGAAGGGGAGGAAAAGGATTAGAAGGGAAAGATAACAAAAGGTCGGCGTTTTTTAGGGGTGGCAGGGAGGGCTGGGAAAGGGGGGTTGGTTGGGGGGGAGGGGGATGAGGCTGGCTACGTGCTTGTGTGTGTATAAGAAAGGAAAATAATGGAGGAATTAGACTTAAAAGGGAGAGAATGCTGTCGGAATAATAGATAAATAGAGGAATGTTTTCATTTCAAGGCGAAGTTGAGACTATAATATCTCTCAGGATTTAGTCCTCCGCTAAAAAATTAAGAAAATGTAAGGAAAAAGAAGGGTGACATATTTCTAAGGCTTTTTTTTGGCCGTAGAAACTAACACCTGGCACCTGGTACAATACCATAAGCTATCATTGTCATAGACACGTATAATTTGCCAGCGCTTAGCATTTTTCATTAACTATGGAACCGTAGGCCAAAAGTGTGAAACTATAAGGAGAGAAATGTTGAGAAAGTTGTTGTTGGAAAGAAACTGTTGTTGAGTTGAGAAAAAAATGTTGTTGGAGAGAAACTGAGTCAACCATAGAAACGTTGGTCCATTTAAATAATCTTACCTGGTGTGAAACCCGAGAAACCTTCACTTATATAATTCGCCGGGAAAACCTTAAATCCTTTATACAAGGAGAGAGCTATTTATTTGAGAGTTCTGGGTTCAATTTTGAGGTTAAGGTTTCCTGAAGTCCTCGTGAATTTTAAGTTGAGACCTTATCTGTGATTTTGTGGAGCCACAATCGTTGTAGGAGAAGAAACCTGACCTATAAATTTGAATTTTTAAACTTAAAATATTTTATGCCAGTTAAGTATTTTTCTGGAGGATCTAATAATTTTAGAAATCCCTTCTTATTTTAAATGCATGAGGAGTTTTGGTCTCAAATACAAGTGACATTGAATAAATGACCAACCAAACTATGACATTTATCCTGTTATGAAGGTCATAAATACTCTAGTGTAACTTCCGCGAGTATGATAAGCCTTACATTACAACACTCAAGTATATACTTCCTCGATTTTCCTGGTTTAATTTAAAATTGAGCAGTTAAAACTATCTCTCCATATGTCTTTTATGCGTGAAGAATCCGGCGCCCATCGTTTAGACGTCGCCTTTCTGAAAAGTGTTGATATAGGCGATCAACTCCTGAACCACCAACAGCGCGGACATCATGAAAAGAACGTGATATCTTCCGATAGAAATTCGAAACTTTCACTCCCGCAGAGGTTTTTTTGTGCGCAACTCCCTGTGACGAGTTTCTCCGCGGTACCCTTTCAAAAACGCCAAAAAAAATGGGAACCGAAAAAAGAATCCCCCTCAAAGCATTTGGATTATATATTGGGACGAACTTCAACTAAGTTACATCCACGATGCCTGGCGGACAATGGTCTATAATAAGCGGCGATGATAGCAGTCATATCAGAATGAGAGGTGGAGCGATGCAGAGCAGTGGGGTTATGGGAGCGAGATTGGTGAGGAACGTTCTGGACATTTTTTTCATCCCCACAGCTCCCGCTCCCTGGCCGAGGCGGACTAAGGGGTGGCGGATATGGTGGGAGGACCAGAATGCAAGTCGGGAGGCTGGAGGAGGTGAATATGCGGGGGGAGGGAGGAGTTTGGGAGAGGTTGAGGGTGGTAGGAGGAGGTAGTAAGCCTCCATGCCGTCGCTGATGCTTGGTCTCCTTTCCCTCCTCTCAATCCCGACGTTGATTCCTTCTCTTTCGCTTACATTTTTTTCCGTAATTCACTTTTTCATCCCAGCTCCCTCTCCCCTTTTGCCATTACCTCCCCTCCTGACTCCTTCCCCTCGTGCCACTCCGCACCCGCTGCCGCCCCTCATCACCCCGCGCCTTATTACTCTCCGTCCGCCACCCCTATCGCCCCGGCATAGTAATGCGTAAACAATTCCAATCTTTATAAAGGCTGCCCCTAGGAGGGGAGATTACGTAGCACTAGTCTATGGTCCTATGGCAATGATTCATTACTAAGAGCCAGATTTTCCTCAAACCTTTCGGGAAATATTCTCTTTGTGTAATAAGTCTGCACGTTGATAGCTTATTACTGTTTTTCTGTTTTTGATTAAACTTTTCAAATGTTTCAAGCTATGTCTCACAGAGCTCACAGAATGTTTCAACATAATATTGGTCGCAGTGCTTTTTTAAAAGTGTTAATAATTAAAACTGAGCTGTTTCCTGACTATAATCTTCTCATTTTATAATTTATAATTTAGTAACCTGATTTTATTTCCATAAAACCATTTGATAAAATTTTTATAAACACCTAAGAAAATTATAATTAATAATATATTTCCGTGGTGAATTTATTGGGTTTTCATTGATTTTTTAAACCTTACATCTTTTAATCTTATAAGTGTAAGACCCTTTACTTTTAAGTGCCCTAAAACTTTACCAAATTACTCCGAAGAAAAAGTTAATTATATAAATGAAACTGGCGTCTTTGATTTATCAAGAAACACGTTAAAATGAGCAATATGTTTAAAAGTATACCTTTTTTTAAGGGAAAACAATTTTGTGTATCATCCCTCGCTACATTTAAAAAAGCCCGCGATATCAACGATGCGCCGTATCCTGCTCAATCATTTAGTTTGTAAGTTTTCCGGCTCCAAAACTGACCCCTGTCGTATCGAAAAATCATGACGCTCAAGGTCGTCGTCCACGGTATCTTGGCCATGCGCCCGGTCCTCCCGGGATCGTCTGAGGCAGCATCCCGATCGACGGAGTCGTTCACTCGGAGACAGGCGGACAGAGGGAGACTCACTAGATAGGAGAGGACAAGACCCGAAAAATCGAGTCCCGAGTCGTGTAGCATCTGCATATTTAAAATTCGTCGCGGTCGGACGTCGGGCGACGTTCTCGCATGCGCGGAAATGATTCGGGAGGAAATTTTGAAATCGGGGTGGAGCAGGAGGAGGGAATTACGCCTGCGAGGCCCTCGCGGTACACGCTGGTGCAGGGGGGGCAGGGGGGAGGAAGGGAGGAAAAGCGTCATACTTTTCCCTACCGTCGCTTCACCCTTTCAATGCTGCGGGACGTCGCTTGCAAACGCCAGAATCCTTATTCCTCAGTTCTCTCTCTCTCACTTCCCCCCACACACAGCCAGCCAAGCCACCTCATCCATCTCCCGCCCGATATTCCACTTCTCCCCCCACCCTCTCCTCCACACGTTCGCCCCTATCCCACCCCCCCTTAGTCCAGGAAAACCCGTCGGCCAGGAATTTAATGCACCAGGAGTGGAGGGAGAGAGAGGTGACCAGGGGGATTTCGGCAGGGAGATGGGTGGAGAAAGTCTGCTGTGAGTGAGGCTAAAGCCCCTTCTTCCTCGTGTGCGCTACGCTTCTGCACCGTCATCTGTTTGTGCGAGAGGGAGAGAGAGAGTGTGTGTATGCGTTCTACAGAGAGTGAAGGGTGAGGCGGGAGGAAGGAGCAAGAGTTGGATGCTGTGGGAAGGGGTCCAAAAAAAGGTTGAGGGGGAGGAAACCCCGTGGCGAGGATTTTTTTCTTTCCAAGGCAGTAGGCGGGGACTTTTGCCGAAAAAGCGTGTGGGAGTCTGTGGGTCCAAGTCCCTCCCTCTTTCTGTGTGGAGAAAAAATGAAAAGTCCTCTCCCCACCGTTGCCTTTTTTAAACCACACCCACTTGGGTCCCGCCTTTTCCACGGGGCGTCCGCCTCCCCCTCCGCTAACCAGTTCCACCGCTGGGGAGACGTGGGAGAGGAACTCCGCGTGGTGTGGGGCAGAGGGTGTAACCCAAGGGCTAAGGGGTGTGGGGGAGACGGAAAGGGGGGATTTCGGGAGCCGGCAGATGCATGTGGGAGACCCCCGCCTGGGTCTCGCCTCCTCGCCGGGGACTTCGGAAACCCCCGCAACGGTTCCTTCCTCGAACCCTAACCCTCTTCAGCCCTCCCCCCTCCCTAACCCTTCACACCCCCCCTCGCACTGTGTGGCAGTCGGAATTATATTTTTTTCTGGGCGGGGCCTGTAAGGATGGTCGGAGCTCTCCTCCTATTGGCCATTCCCCTTTCCAAAGGATGCGACACCCACAATGCTGTATTCCGCCCACGGCTCCTTTCAAAGACCCCCCCCTCCCGTATATCTCCCCCCCTCGCTCCCCCCTTGGGTCCTTTCCCTCCCCTACGTCGGCTCCATGATCTGGCTGCCACCTTCACAGCTCCCACCCCTACTCTTTTTTCCTCACAGCATCCCTTTCTCCCCTCCCCCCACCCCCCCCCAATCCACCCAAACTGCTCACGGACTCTCCGTACATATGCAAACACCAAGGGCCCCTTCTCTTCCTCCTGCCTATTCCCTTACTCATGACGCTTCACTGTCCACCTTCCCGCCGCCCACATTTTACCTCTTCCACCACGTCTCCTCCCATTTTTTGGGAAGCATTCCCGTTTCTGCTCCTTCGCACCCTTCCCTCCATCTCTCTTTAGTTCACGTCTCTCCCATCCACTCCCGTTCCGTTTCTGCCCTTTACTCTCTTCTTTCCCTCTTTCCTCTCACTCTGCGACCCTTTCCGTACCTCCTCCTACTCTCGCCCCACATCTCCTACTTTTCCACGATTTTTCCCTTTTTCCTTTCATCACGCCATCTCTTCCTCTCTTCAGTCCCCTTCTCTCACCCACTCTCGTTCTGTTCTACAATTTTTACCTCCGGTTCTTTCAACCTGCTATTTTTCTCCAGTTTTCCCATCTCTCACAACTAATATTGTTTCATTTCTCCGCTCATCCGTCCTTTTTACATTTTTTTCTCTTATCCTGCTTATCTCCGTCAATATCTTCTTTACTTCCCACCTCTCCCATCCTATTTATTTCAATATATCAAGTATCCGACCTCTTTCACCTCTTTCTTTCATCCAGATTTCTTATCTCTCTCCTCCTTGTTTTTTTCTCTCCCATTCAGTCGGTTTCCATATCTCAAATGTTTACATTCAAATTGTCTTCTACTCTCGCCTCGCATCCTTTACTTTTCTCTCTTCCTCTTATTCTCTTTCCATTTCTCCACTTATCCTTCCATCAAACTTCCTCTTCTGAACCACTTCTTATTTAGTTTCCGTCTCTCTTATCCACTTTGGTTCCACATCTCATTTCTTTCCATTCCTTTTTCTCTCTTCCTCCTACTCCATTTCCATTTCTCCACTTATCCGTCACTTATCCTCTTAATCTTTCATCAAACTTCCTTTTCTGAACCACTTCTTATTTAGTTCCCGTCTCTCTAATCCACTCTGGTTCCACATCTCACATCTTTCCATACGGTTTTCTTCCTTCCCCCTACTCTATTTCCATTTCTCCACTTATCCGTCACAAGCTTTCTCATCTGAATCACTTCTTATTTTGTTCCCGTCTCTCCCATCCACTCTGGTTCCACATCTCTCCATCCGGGCCCCATCCCCTTGCCTCGTTTGCAGTCTCGCCGCTCTCCACCTCGTTCCGCGACGGGTTTTCACGTCCACTCTTTCACTAACTCTCTCCCCGTCTGGCTCCCCCGCCCGCGAAAACAAGTTTTTGGGTACTCGTGTCCTCACTCGTTTTGGGCCCACGGGGTAAGTTCTCGTCTTTTCGTACGGTGTGTGTTTCTATTGCCCCCTCCCCCCTCTCTTCTCACTCCATCCCCTTATGGAACCCTTTCTCCCGCGGGCCTCACGTTGCCAAATTTACCCGCGCCCTTTCTCCCGCTGGACGCACCCTCTATTCGAACCCATTATGTTACCTCTCTACCGGAACACCACTCTCCTCTTTGCTCTTCCATCACCGCACTTGCATCTTCTACTAGTTTGGTTTCATTATTGCATAGGACTCTTGTGCGATGCTGACAAACGATGAAATCCTTCCTAAGATAGGGAAGTTTCTTCGTGAAACTACACCTCCTAAGCTCCTTGCAATAACTAATGGATGTTACTTCATTTGATAGGACTACATCGTTTGTTAGCTTCGAAGAGTCTTGAATTTTTTCCGGTGTTTTGGTTTATGATATTAAACCATACTCATTTCTAGACGTTAAATATTTTTCATTCTCCGTTCCTATGTTAATACATTTTTGTAATGAATACTTTGCTCTGCTAGCTCTTAATTTTTCTCTTTCTCTCTTTGTCTTATCTTAATGTTTACAAGTAAGATCGCATGCTCTTTTCAGCGAAAAACGTATTTATTCATTCCACCGCTTATATTTTCAAACTAATTCTATCCTTCTTGGAACAGTTCTTATTTTGTAGATGTTTCTTCATCTTACGGCTTATACTCATTTTCCCTTTGTTTCTTGTCTTTATATTTATCTAGTAGTTATCCCAAGGTTGATGTTCTGCGATGTGCTACATGACTTTCTTCTGAAAAAATTGGCGGGCACATCGCTTGTTTCAACGCGCAGCCTTCCGTTTCCCTGTCTTGTTCCCGTCCGTCTGTTCCCGTCCTATCTCATTCTTTTGTCGCATCTTCCTCTTTCGTCGTCGTTGCCTTCCGCCCCTCCCTCCTCCTTCCGCAGCAGCGGATCATCCTCCTCCTTTTCCCCACCCCCACGACACCTTTTCTCTTCCGCCCCAGCCCCTACCACCGCCGCCGCTCACATCTCTTCCATCCCCTCCCTGTTCCCCTTTCCCCACTCGGAGCATCTTTACCAGTCCTCTTAGGGCGTGCGCACGGCGATGTGCGTTTTTTCCAACATGGCCGCCGTCGTCAGACGACGCAAGAGCAGCGCTCTCGTGTCTCTTTTGCCTCCGAGGGCTAAGTTAGAACGCGACTCTTGTCCATGTACGTGGCTCAAACACTTTAACCATACTCTGATCGTTCCGGAGCGAGAGTTTTTCGGGATGAGGACGGAAGGACGGAAGGGAGAGGGGTCGAGGAAAACTGGAAACTCCCTCCCGAAATTTCTCTCCCAACCCAGCATCCCGCTCATTTCACCCAATTTCCCCATCCCGCTGGAAAAATCCAATCCTCCTCCCCGATAAGCTCCCCCTACTCCCCACCACTCCCGTTTTCAAATACATACAAATTTTTTTTCGATCAGGTTTTTCCTCCTCGCGGTGCGACCAGTTCGCGGAGTCGCTCCGTCGATAGCCCAGCGTGTGTAGCGGCAGCAACCTCACTGCGTTCGACCGGTCCAAGCTCGCCCAAAGTTCTCCTCTCTCCCTTTCTCGCTTTCTTCATTGTATTTGGACGCGAAAAGGTTTTTCTTTTTCGAAAAAAATATCCGTCATTTTCTTTCACGGTGGGTCCAGCGCGCCAAGAGTTGTCCCGGAGTCCAAGCGAGCAGGTTCAGTCAATCCATATCGCTCCTGCGTCCGTTCTTACGCGGAGAGAGAAATAGTTATTTTGTGCCCGAGTATACGCTCAGGGCGGGTCGGTGTCTCCACGGTGTAGTGGTCCTCTGGTCGCCCAAACCAGTTCCCACACCTCTTTCTCTTTCACTCTGCTTTAGCGCCCCTGACGCTCTTGCCTTTCCCTCTGTATGTCGAGCGATGCTTGCACAAACTCTCAGGGTGTAGCCGGCAGCATTGTACTTCACAAAGTAGCGGGGACGAAGATGGATATTTACCGCGCTCAATCGTGCGCTGGAACCGCTATCGATTCTCCCGACGGCTCCCGGCGTTAAGGGCCCCGCGAAACCCATTCTTCCAATACACCCCCGACCGTTTGCGCATCGCTTTCAGTGCGTATTTTACCTTCACTTCGGTACGTGATCCTCTGTGATTTATATGCTAACGACCCGTAGTGTTTTGCATAGAAACTCGTAAGATGGCACCGTGATGTTTTTATAACGCTCATCAATTCAAAGCGACAACCTTTTAAGTGCTCCTCTGTGGCCAATTTGCCTGCTTTCGCCTTCTTTAAGGATTTTCATCACAGTTTTTCTTGATTTGTCATTTAATTTGTGAGAACTACTTATTAATTTTATTCGTACATTTGATTTCATCCTATTTGAACAAAAGCACCTATTGGTCCATTCTTGAAAACTGTAGTCTCTAATATTGTTCACAAATATATCAATTTCTGTTTATATTGTATTTATAGTCATATAAATGCATGTAAAATGCAAGTCTGCATCTTTGAGTCACCTTATGTTATGTTTATTTACTTTGCTAATTTTTGTGTATGATTTCGCCGTTTGTTGTAGTTTCGTCCAATAATAGTGAAAATAATCAATGGCCTTTTCGTCTTGGTGTAATAGCAAGAGTATTTCCTACGGGAAAATGCATAGTGTTTGCATATGTAGAAACACACAACGTACCTACAGTTAATAATCTAAAATATCATGAATGATGTATCATGAGATGTCCTTTTTGTCCAACAATGGATATGGCCTAACCCGATTCACGGAACAGTTACAATAAGAAAGCCATGGGGAAACTGGTTCCTTCGCCATCGCATTAGCCAACGCTAGAGATTACGATGCAGCATCCTTCAAAGGAGTAGTTTTCTTCCAGGGGAGATTGCTTGTATTCGTAGTATTTGCGCGAATAATAATAGAATTGAAAAACCTAGAGTCATAGAGTTCAAATATTGATATGAAGGTATTTTTCTTTCCTTATACTTTACAGAGAGAGATAATCCCTTAGAAATAAAATTTTTCTATTCCAATTCGCAGGTTGCTGCACTTCTAAGTTCACGTAACTCTTGGTTCCATCGCTCCGTAGTCATGTACTAAAAATAACGAAATGACAGCGATTCTCAAACATGTACCTCAATCTCATCTCGTCTACGTGGTCCATTCTCCTCCTGAAAAAGCACTCGCTTTGGCTGGGTTAAACAAGTGAGTATGTCCGACGGCAAATAACCGGTGGAAAATACATGGTTAAAAAAATCAAACGACCTTCCATCCTGTGAAGTATATAGGACGAGTAGGAAGGGGACCACTCTGAAATGAGGAGAAGATGGATGAGGGAGATCTTTGGAGGAGAGATATGTAGTTGGAGGCAGAAGAGATGGGGAAGGAGAGGAGAGGAAGCCGAAATTTCGTCGCCGCTACAAGTTCTCCGGGCAAGGCGGCCGAGACAGGAGACGCAGACCGGGGGAAAACGGCTCCGCGGACCCGTAAGGGGTTGCGAGATCAGGCCCCCGAAACTCATCCCGCGAGAACGGGTCCAGCACTCCCGGTCACAATCTCATCCGGGCCGGCAGAGGACCACCCAGCTCGAAAGGATGAAAAAATAATAAAAAAGAACGAATAAAAGGAGAAAGTCGCACAAGGTGTCCAAGGAAGGGGGGTTGACGGCGAGAGAGTAAAAGGGCATGACTCTTATGTATAGAGATTGAGATGGGATGAGATGGGAGAGTGTGTGAGTCAGTCGGTGCGACGGCAATTTTCGGAACCTCATTTCCCGTCCGTGGAAGGAGCGGGGACCGTAAATGAGAAAAGGCTCGGCAGGGAAAGGAAGCGTTGAGGGGGAAGGAAGGAGATGAGACACGGGGGGGGGGGGAGAAAATAGGAGTGGAAAGGAGGCACGCAAGGGAAAATGGCTTTCCGTGGCGTGGTCCAGCGAAAAGGGTTTTGAGCGTAAAAAACGGCGTCCGAAGACGAGGGATCCATGGCCCGGAAAGCCCCATCCCCAAGCCCAGGAATTTAAAAGGTTGGTCTCGTTTAAAAATAAGCGATAAAGAGACGAGCGCATGATTCTGCCTCTGCATCTACGCAGTACCTTAAACTCTAGCATCCATTCATTCAACAAAAATTGACTCTCTTCAAGCATTAATGCCATACTTACATTAAACAATATATACCTGCATTCCTTCTACCGAAAAACGTACCACTTCTATAATCCATAAAACTACTGAGATTCAAAGCTGGCTTTAAGGAAAATCATTGCTTTTAATCAACAAGGCATACCTACCGTTTTCTTCGTAGGGGTTGACGCCTAGGAATGGTTTTCAAAATACTTGCTATAAAAACAGGAACCAGTTTCCTTCTGTAATCCAAAAGCCTGCTGTGACTAAGAACAGGCTTCAACGAACAACTTTTTTAGCGATTCATAGTGTTTTGTTCGCACAAAACTGGTAGACATAGCATAATCACTAACTTGCAACATGCTACGGAATGTCACCGTTACCTAATACCATCTGCGGGGCTATAGTGGCGTTTTAAACCATTTTCCTCTAAAAACTTTTCATTTCATTACACTTCTGGCTAGTAATGGCATGATGGCACTCCTGTTGCTACAACTCTTATACATCCTAAAATGAGATGTTTCTATTTCCATTAATCCGAACATAAACCATAGCTTTGAGATTGTTTATAACCCTCGTATGCGCTTTTTATTTGTGTTATGACGTTAATATTTTTTCTATGTCAGCAAATGATGTGACAACATTTGGCACACAGCGGTTGTTTTTAAGAAAGGAAATAACATAGCGATGATTTGTAAATAAATTCACTTAGCAATGTTCCACAATGATTTTTTTTATTATTCCGTCCTAGGTTTCGTACCAAGTTAAGCCATTCTCAAGGTCATGTAAAGTCAAACTCTTAACTTGAGTCGAAACCTAGGTCGGAATTATGAAATAAGTTATAGCAGAACATTAATAAGTGAATTTATTTAAAAACCATCGCAATGTGGTTCCACCAAGTGAAGCCTGAGAATTTGATAAATAACATAGCCATGCATTTTTGTTGCCTTTGCCCCGTTTTTGTCGTCATTGTGTCTCATTTCGTGCAGTTTCAATTAGTATAGTTAGTACCGTTATATTTATTAATTGAGTGGGAGATATTCTCTCCCAAAGACATTAAATTCTCTTATCAAAAATGTAAATAAAGTGCTCTGGTTGTTTTCCTAGTCAACGGAGTTACATGAAATACGAATAATTCATTGGGTCTTATTATTGTACGATATTCTTTCATTCATGAGTCGTCAGATGTGTCATTCATCTGAATGATTAGTAACAGAGAGAACATATATGATAGAAGCACTTTCACTATGGGTATAATTGCTTTGGCAACGTAATTTAACCTTTAAACCAGCAGCATTGCTTTTGAATTGAAAATTTTACACACCATAGTGCAGATAGGTATTTTGGTGTAGCACTTATTTAATTATGATTTCAATGTACAAGGTGCCGATAGTAATGAAGTATTGTGTTTTAACTGTATTTATAACATTTCATATACAATGGTGCCAAGGTACACTACAAATCTAGTAAGAAATAAAGTTTTCAACTGTTTTTACCACTCATTTAATGTCGTATCGTGGTAAGGGTAATGTGCATTTTATACATGACGCTGAGCCGTTTTATTATGAGACGTTTACCTCTCCAAGTTCAAGGATATTACTCATTAAACATTCTCACGTATGTCTTCGATGTACGGAACTTAACATTCGGAAGGTAGATGTAAGGATTTCATGACATAAAAACCTGCGCCATTTACTCAATATATATTCGCAAAGGCTATCTCTTCGTTAAACCTTTGAAATGATGGTGGACCGGTTGCCAGCCGGTAGCATGCAGTTTTCGTGAGGTCAGTGTACCCGTATGGTTCAGGGGCAAAGACCCAAGACCAAGATGGTACCATTGTACGCACGTGCTTTTGGCAATACCTTCTTACATCACGTACACGGTTGAACCCTAGTGGAAATAAGTCGGGTGAGAGACATGTGGTGGTGGAAAGATGCATGCCGGGATGAACGGACGGTAAAAACGTGGATCGAAATGAAGCCTTACTTTTGAACCCACCCTCCACCCCAAACATGAAGCTTTTCCTACACGGGAAAATTCTGGAGAGAAGTCTTTGAGAGGAAGATCCTTTCCCTGGGAGAGAGTTAGGTTTAGTAACAAAAAAAGAGATAAGGGGGGAGAAAAGGAGGTGAAAGGATTTTATAAAAGCAGCTGGGTCACAAGTATGAGAGTCTCCAAGAGCAGTGTGCTAGGGAGTGAGAGGAGAAGAGAAAGGACAAACCCTGTGAGGATGCTGGATAGTGGAAAGGAAAGGGTGGATGGTAGGGTATTTTCTGGGATGAGAGGGAGGGGAGTGGGGTGAGCAAGTCTCCTGGATGCTGCGGGAGAGATGAAGGAGGAACCCGAAAAAGGGTTTCCAGGGTGGGGGGTGGGTTGCTAAAATGGGTGGGGTTGGGTGGTTTGGGGGATGTGAAGGTTTGGGGAGACCTTTCGGGGTGAGGATGTGAAAGAGGGTGGGTATGGATGTGGAGTCGGAGAAGGGTGGGGATCTCATTCCGTGGGAGACTGCCACGAAAGATGGATTATATGCGAGGGATCTGGTTTGCCTCCCCGTTCCACCCATCCTCGGATCCCCGATGCCTTCCCCACACCCTTGCACTGTCCCAGAGGCAGGGAGGAGGCTGGGGCAGGTAGCGATGGTCAAGGGTGTGGTTCTTCCCGAGGCGGCCACGGAGAAGGGTGTGGTATGGGTTTATGGGATCCCAGGGTAGACTTTCCTAACCCACCACCCCTTTCCTCTATTCTGCTCCTTTGGGTCTCCGTGAACCCAAGCTTCCTGACCCCCTCCCCTTCCACCTACCTCTCTCCCTCCCATCTCTTCCCTCCCGACCGGTATAATTCAACTCCGCTTAGCTGACCACCTCCGTCCCTTGGGTTTGCCAAAGAAGACTTCCTCCCACCTAAATCGCGAAGTGCAGGGGCCGCCCGGGGCGCAGGTTTATGTGAAGTTGGGAGAGCCGAGGCATGTATGTACTATCACAAATGGGCGATGCCACACCATTTACTGTCCGAAATTATCGTCAGGTCTGATTGGACTAACTATACATCCAAGCTGCACGTGAAGTACATATTGCGATATTTGCGCAGTGATCCCAATAAAACATTCACGACATTTCCATCCCAACATCTTTGCATTTGTATCTTCAAGCACAAACTCATTTATAAATATATGTTGGATACTATATGAAAAATAATATATTCCGATTGTTGGTACTTTTCGGATAAATTAGTAACTATCTACTTGTCAAACTCACTGGCTTAATCCATGCAAGGTTTAGCATACCATGAGTTAAGTTGCATTTAAAAGGGCAGATGTTTTTTCAACAACCAGTTCACTTATTTAGCCCATGTTGACGTAAACAACGTCAAACCCAGGCATACTATCTTTCTGACGCCAAAATGAGGCTAACTGAATTTAATTCGTAACTTGATTAAAACGAAATTATTTTTGCTGTCCAACATGTTCATTAAATCTAATTTGCTATTACGAACCTATCGACTTAAAAAAAATTTGATTCTTCGAGTAAACTAGTCATTCCGGAACATTTTGATGACTCTCTTTAATTTTGCTGGTCCCTCTATTTATTTTTGGAATGCTTGCCGCGCAGTTTTATTCCTATGTTGATGAAAATATTTTCTGTTCAGGAAATTCAAATTCTATTAAGTTTTAAATGTATCCCAGGGATTAAATTAAATTGATTGCCTTTATTGAAAGTAAATTATTAGTTCTTACTCATCTTGTAGTTGTATTTTTGCTGTCATTGTGAGATACACTTGATTTCTTAACCGATTGCCTCAATTACTTCTTCGAGTCATTCTGGTGCACAGCGAAGGTATTTCACCCATACCACATGAAGACAATAATTACTTAATGGCCTATTAGTTGAAGAGCAAGGATTTGTGATCAAGCATGAATTTTGGGTGGAACTAGCCAAGTAAATAAAACATATGCCTATGGTAATTCAGAGAACATAGGCTTTCAACTTTAAAGTGATATTAATTCTCATCCTTTCATGAGAGACTTTTGATGAGTGCATCGCAGGCAGTCTTTTATTTCCACTAGATACAACAAACATAAAAACCTCTTGGCATCTCAGTTATAGATTTCGCTATTTCTTCCCCGGGCAGACCTCCATCTTCCTATCACTTCTATGAACCTTACTATGCAAAAGAAATTTTACTTTCCAAATAGAAAATTGGCATTAGCGATCGTTCTCTTAGAAAATAAGTTGCTACAAAGTGCATAATATGTTTGTCGATAGTTTATTCCTTTATTTATTTATTCCTTTTTCCTATGGTGAGTGTCTGACTTTTACCTATAAGAAAAAACCATTCGAAGAAATTCTCGCTGAAAAATATCGGTGGTATCAATTGAGAGAGACGATTGACAGCTGAAGTCCTTTGCAAAATTGAGGATTAGCGAGTGAGTTGGTGAAGGTGAGTCTAGTTGGCTCTTGAGATAACCGACGCCGGACATACTTTTGCCAAAATACACCTAGAGTTCGACAGTTTTTAGGACCCACTCGAAGGTTTGAGGGCTACTCTTAAAGTGATCCCCATGTGACACCTAAGAAAATTATCAGAGTGTATTTTCGCCAAGGCCGAGATTTGAACCTAGACATTAGAGATGGAACGCCAATATGCAGGCCACCACACGTGCTAGAAGGTCGGAGGTCGAATTCCAGATCAGTAACCTATGTTTCTTAAAGAAATCTCCATCACTGATCTAAAATTCGACCTCCGACCCTCGGCATTTGGAGTCAGCAGCCAAAGTTTCAAAGTTTCGGAGTTAAGGAGTTTTATATTGAGCCGAGGTTGGTGGAAGCTACATTTGATATGAGCTTAATAATGGTGGGTAATATCTATTACTGACCGCTTCGTCAACGTTCAATTTTCTACACTTCTGTTATCCAGTCTTCCTTCATCAAATGTTTGAGGTTATTTCAGAAATCGTCAAGAATTCGAATCCGGACCAATTGCACTTTTCTTCTACTGCATTTTGTATTCATGTTGGCGCCATTGGAAATATATCACCGGGGGCTTTGGAGGCGTTTTATCAGCCTCAATACTTTCGTCGGATGTGAGTCTGAGAACCAAGGAGGGTGGGCCTCATCTGATATTCACACCGTCATCTTCCTGCCCTTCTCCCCTAATTCATCTCTCCGTCAAGCTTTCTCCTCATTTTCTTCTTCGACCCGTCCCCCATCCAACACTCAGCTCACCCAGTCCTCCTCCAACGGAACATTCTTCATAAATATATATACATGTATGTATAGATATTATTTTTTTATTTTAACGGGCAAAGTCTTTGATGCCGTCAAGAGATTCTGGGAAGAGGGCGGCAAGAGAGGAGAAGAGGGTATATATATATTTTTTTTGGAGAGATGGGGAGTTAAGGGAACCTGGAAGAGGGTGGTGGAGGGGGGTAGGAGGTACCTGGGAATGACAGATGAGGTAATTAAGGTGGGACTCTGGAAAGGGTGAAGGAGGAGAAGCGAGGGGAGGTAGGGGTCTGCTGGAAAAAGTTGAGTGGAGGTGGGGGAGGGGGTTGGGATGGGGGAGAAGGGAAAGGGGGTGGGGCTGGCGTACTGGGTTAATGGAGAAGGGATGGGGAAGGAGGGATTCCTTGCTTTTTTTACCGAAAAAAGGAGGCTCCTAGAGGGGGAATATGCGTACGTAGTTGAAGAGTGTGAAGGAAGGTGGAGTTGCGAGGTGAAGTCCTCCTCCTCTTGGTGGGAGTCTAATTTTTATTTTATTTTCGGGAGTTCGTTGGAGAAGGGTGGGGGTGCGGGCGGGAGGGAGGTTAGGGAATAGGGGAAGGGACATGAGGAGGATATTTTCTCTCCATTTTTTATCTTATTTTTCGGGGAAAATGGTAAGGTCCCTTTTTTATTATTTTATTCATCCTCCCTGAGTAGAAAAAGAGAGGAAGGGTGGAGGAGGAGTAGGAGGAAGCAGGGGAGGAACCTGAGATGTGGGAGTATGGAAGTGGAATGTTGGATGGTTTTTCATGTGCGGAGGGTGTTCAAGGGGGAGGGGCTGAAGAAAATGCCGATGCAGATGGGGTTTTCCCTACATTTTTATCATTACTCCTTCCTTTTCCTACCCTCTTCCGCCCCCTCCCACCTCTTTCGCCTTTCCATTCCAAGCGTGGAATGGAATGTATGCTGGTGAGTCCAGGAGGGATGGGGGGTGTGGCACCAGAGGAGGAGGTTTATTTTTGGGAACATGGCACAGGGTGGTTGCTCTGGGAATTCCGATTTTTCATAAGGAGTTTTAATCGTGCCCATTTTTTATTTTTCCTTTCCCTTCCATAGGGCCCATTCCCAACCGCGTGTCATTACGGGAAACTAGGAGGTATTATCTTTCGGTATGACTTTCACCCCATAAAAGAGGTTTCCCATAATGCTGCTAAGGGGCCCAGGACCGGTTGACGAAATTTTTTTTCCTTCATCTCCGCTCAGCCTCTCAACCATTCTTCCCGCGTCCCTCTCTCTCTCTCTCAAACGGTATTCCACTGATGAGTCGTCCCGAAAGCCCATTGTGTCGGACGGCGTGGTCCAAAAGTATCCGGTTAGCATTTGCCTCGGTGTCCACTTCTATGCTCTAACGCGTATTGCTTTCCCACGGCGTGGGATAATTTCTTGAAATTTCTCTAGCCTTAGAGAAGAGCTGGTTCTGGGTTTTATTATACCACCCGTAGAGAGATGCGTACGAGCTTATATTGGCGGCTACATAGTTGTTGCCACAAAATATCATTTCTCCATATCCGTGAAGGGATTTCACTTGCCTTACTCCGGGATACCTTCTCTGGTAACCAAAACACGACTCAGGTTACTCATGGAATGAAAAATATTCTTTCATTGTTCAAAAAGATTAAACGTTATTTCTGCTAGTGCCGAAAGTTTAGTTAGTCGTGAATTGTTCCCCATTCATTTTTTAGTATTAATTAATTAAAAATGTCACTATTTTTATTTACTGCACATATTCCATGTTAAACTATGTGAAAATATATAGTTTAAAGTAAGCACCTTGTCGTGTAACTTGTTTTCTTGGGGTACTCTTTTTGGAGAAACTTGGTAAAAGACATGTAATATTGACATTGTTCATGACAAAATGACATGTAATAGGGAAAAATACTTGAAAAACGGGAATGTTTGAAAGTGGAATAAAGGCACGGTTTCTTTCATATAGCTGAGAATGGCAGCGTGTATTTGACTATTCTCAACTTTAGCATACGATTGACTTTAATATAATTTCCAGCGTCACAATTTGGTAATATCCCTGTACTGTCTTTGTGCTGTTTCATGAGACAAGTAGGTCAGCTAATATCGAAAGAATATACGAATAAGTCTTAAGGAAATCCAACCTGTCTCTGTTTTCTGTTTTTTTTTCTCAGGACGTTTTGGGAGAGGGTTATGCAAGGTATTGTAATAAAAACTATTTCGATTGTACTTCACTTCATGTACCGACCGCACCATTAAGTATATTTTCATTCTTTCTAAAATTTTACTCTTATGACCTCATGGAGCAATTTTGTACAGTTTATCTTAATATACCCTTGCAAGTTTTATCTGTCATTCTTCCACATATTCCTATTAATTTAAAATACGACCTTGCTGGTTTCTTTCTCTTGGCTACAGCATTCCGATTGCTATAAGTTTTCACCTTGGTCTTATACGGACCGTGCACACCATCTACTCACCACAATGAGAAAAGGTTAATCTTAATTATAAGGTTGCTAGAGAAATATATTGCGTTTTTAAGGAAAGTAACAGAGCAATCCTTTTATTTAATTCATAACTATTAATGCGGTAATAAAAGTGATTTTGCTGGAGTTATTTGGAAATGCTCTACCTCCAGTAAAAGTAAATGAGCGATAGTTACAAGAATTGAGACGCTACTGAAAATTGGATGTAAGTAAAAAGCACGAATACATTTAAGGAAAATAATAATAGTATACCAAACATTGAGTGGGTGAAAATGTTTTCAGGGAATACATTTTCAATGAAGTTGTAATCGCTAAATAGCCTACTAATTACTGTGTTTTACTTAATACTTTTAGGACAATTACGTTCAGAGTGTTGCTCTAAAAGTGAAATTTAAGTATTAACATCTTTACTTCAAGAGTAATTGTGGCCATTTACTGCTAACACATATTTTAACTGAATAATAAAAAAATCTCTTCTTCATTTTGCTACCCTTGCCTTGTTTGCACTACACGATATTTGTTATTAATCTTTGAAATTGAAAGGGTTCTTATTTATGCATCACTATGACTCCAAATCGTATATATGACAGCACATATATGTCAATGAGGCATTTATCTATTTCTTACACACAGCTCCTTACGTTTTAATCTCTGTAAGTGCTTTCTCTGCTTGATATTTTTTAGAGGTAATTTTTAATTTAAATATTCATAATGTTTGACAATATTCTTATTCATTTCATTAAAACAACCTTGTTTTGTCTCAAAGGTGCCCTGAAGGATAATTAACAAGTTTCACATGAACATGGATGGTTTGTGTCAATGAATTTACCAATTTTATTAAAAGGCTTATATTTACGCACGAGTTTCATGTTATTAGCATTAGTTAGTTTCGTATTTATAATCTATGATATATACAATTAATAGCCAATATCCGGGGAGAGATGATGCTAATGATTGAAAAAAAGGCTGAATCGATTAAGTTTGGTTATGGTATAATTTACTTCGTATAGAATCACATATTATATCTGGAAAAATCCCCGAAAGTCCATTTTTGGCACAGATAAATTGCAAATTTTAAAAAATAAATACAGAATCATTAGCTGTCAGTCAATTCTCTGCTAGCTCTCGAAGGGGATGGACGTTCTTCCGCTTCGGTAACTTGTTATATGGATGTGATTTGACTGAGACTTGTGTGTTTAAGAAGAATGTCTCTTTGCATCGTGTGTAAGAAAACTATAAGGAACACAGTTTATGTGTTATGTAGTGATTGTAACAACAACTACCACGGGCACTATTTGCCAGTACCACTTAGCAGAGAAGAGATCCTGGGAATTGCTGACAGCAATCAAAGGTGGTGGTGCAGCAATTGCAGTTTGAAAAGAAGGGAGAGTATGCACCTGGGTCAAGACGTAACCGACAACCCAAATCTATCCCAAGAATCATCAAACACTGAAGTTATGGCACTGCTTCGGGAATTGAAATGTGATTTACGATCGACTGAGTTAAACCTGGGTGATACAATGAATAAGGTGTACGAGAGGCTGGATGATTCGGTGAAACTCATTGAAGAATTAGGAAATCGTCCAAGAAAGGCAAGATAATGATGAGAAAGGCTGAGAAAATGCCTGTACTCGTGATTACGAGCCTGGAGAATTTGACTAATTTGTGACTTTTCCTTTTAATGATTGCAAACCCCGTTGATGTTGCATCAAAACATACACAGTATACACACAGAAGTAACTACGATTTTTTTCTGTTGACTCTGAATAACTTAACTCGGTTTCCAGAAGTTATAATTTTATCTGAAATTTGGGTCAGACAAGAGGAAGCAAACCTATATAATATTAATGGGTATAATTATGTTACTAATTACAACAACAACTATAGAAACAGAGGTGTATTTGTGTACATAAAATGTAATTTAAAGGTTGAAAATGTGCATATTGAATCAAATACTTATGCTGACTATCTGTTGATTAGTCTGCAATGTGAACTTATAATTTTATATATTATCTCAGTTTACAAGGACCAAACATTCCCGTAACATCCTTCTTAAAAGAATTGGAACCATTGTTAGGGCGTTCTAGGAATTATTTCGTAATTTCTGGTGACATGAATATTAATACTTTAGATTGTAATAGTGTGTAAGAGGAATACTTAAGGTCAATGAGCTCTGATGGTTTAATTAGTATGGTTGATGAGCCTACACGAATAACCTCATCAACTGCAACAGGTATTGACCATGTTTTTGCCAGGATTTTTAACTCATTTAAATTTGAAATAAGCGCAAGGGTAGCTCACTTGTCAGTAACTGATCACTCTGCGACTGTATTGTCCATCTCAGGTAGTAGCATGGTCCAAAACGTAAACTTTCATAGTTCTTACTCCATTAATTCAAATAATATTCAGTACGACGCATTAAAAAGTAGACTTAGTGCCATCGATTGTCCTGTTTATTATAAAACAAACGTATAGAAAAGCTTTACTTTATTCTTAGATATATTGAAAAGTTGTGTCCAGGACTCAAAGCTCCGTACTCAACGTGTAGTTAACTTGATAAAACTAAAACCTTGGATGACTGATCAATTATTGAAAAAAATGGACCTCAAAAACCTCTAACTTAAGAAGCTACAGAAGCATCCTCATAACGAGGAGTTATGAAAACAAATAGTTAAACATAGAAACAAATTGCGAGCAGTCACAAGAGAAGCTGCTAATAGCTACTATATGAAGCAATTAGACAAGTGGAACGGTAATGCAATAGAGCAGTGGAGTATACTGAAAGAATTAACTGGCGAAAAGATTCCCACATTCCAGAGCTAAAGATTAATAACCAACCAGCGAAAGAATTCAACAAATATTTTATTAGTGTTTTCGAGTCCACCAAAAAAATCTCCCTTTAGCATGAATATGCTTCTGGGCCTGAAATCCCAATATTAAATATCCTAGTTCAATGTATATAGAACCAGTGTCATCTTTTGAAATACGTAAAATTGTGAGCTCTCTTCAATTTGGAAAATCGCTGGTACAGACGGAACAAATGTAACAATTCCAAAAGACATAATTGACCTCATAGCTGATTCTCTGACCCATATTTTTAATATAAGCTTTATTCAAGGTGAGTTTCCCGATGACCTCAAGAAAGCTATCGTTACACCCCTACATAAAAAATATGACCAGTAAAGTTGAATCGTTCGTGGCACACCATGGAAATGGTTTTTAGAGTTATTTTTATATTCCCGCTCACAGTGTGTACGGGTAAATGATTGGGTCAGTGACTATGAAACCATATGTTCAGGTGTGCCTCATGGCTCAGTGTTAGGTCCAATATTATTTCTTATCTATATAAATGACTTCAAGGGAGCTTAAATGTATCCACACGAAGTTTTATTTCCTTCGAAATAAATGTCCCCGACAATTCATTAAAACTATTTATAATGTGTTAGTGCAAAAAAATTAAACTACGGGATAATCTGCTGGGGAGGTACCTATAAAAATTCGCTCAATTCGATGCTGATTCTCCAAAAAGCAATAGTGAGACTGATTGCTAGAAAGTGTCAATTTGAACCGTTCTTCCGTCATCTTTACGTTTACAAAGTATTGAAATTGTTCTACCTTAGAAGTGGTAATGAACCTAAAGAAGAACCAAAAACCAATGTATACAACCTACGATATACAAAAATGTATATTTTGCCCAAGCCATTTGGCCCTGTTTAAACGCTCATTTATCTATGTAGGGCCAATTTATTTCCTAGATTGTCAGATAGTATAAGAGGTTCAAATACTTTAACATCTTTTTTGAAAAGAGTAAAAAAATGGTTACTTAATGTAGAAAATCCATGTTTTTTTTTTATAAATAGTACTGTTAATACTCACTTTATTTTGTATGCACGACAGGTTGAGTCTAAACAACAAATTGTTATCTTTTCATGGATTTATTTATGTTTCGTATCTAGTCTCATTTTACTTATTTTTTCAACTATTCGTATTGTAATTTGTCTTTAGTTATCCCAATGCAGGCAATGCCTAAAAGGGATTCATAATTTATCCTTATTTATTTGAAATGTAAAATATGCTTGTAATGTTGATTTCATGGATAAATAAATCTATTATTATTATTAGCACCATGCTAAATTTTTTTAACAATCACGTAGCTATCCTCTAAAACGTTTCATGGCAATAGCCAATTCAGCACAAATATTTATATTTTGTAAGCATTTATAACTGTCAAAAAGGAATTTCCCATAATAATTTGCGCAAAACGATTGTATACATCTGTGAATGTTTTTCTTGAAAATAGTTTTCTTGAAAACGTCTATGAATATTTTGATTTAAGATTGATCTAGCGTCAAAAAAGTTCGTCAAGAGACCGAGTTTATATAGCGCCGAAGATATTTCCCGGCAAATTTTTAATAGAATGGAAATGAATGGGAACTACAAGGTGAAGTATTGCAACTTACGACTCTAAATATTACGAAATGTATTTAATGAATAAGACTTGATTTGCACTGCACAATAAATAAAGTTTTAATTTTATAGCGTCCAATTTTAACCTCCTGGTCTATAAATTATGATAATCAAGACAAAAACCATTTTTTTGGTGTTTTTATCACCATTTTCTAGATTTGGCCATGGTGACAGCCGTTGTTTTGTCTATTTACGAAAGAGCATGAAACATGCCGTAGCCAGAGAAGAGAGCGATATGTGGACTTAGGGAAACGTTGTTTTCTACTAAGTGTAAGAAAATTAATTTTCAAAGCACGTGTGATTTCTTCATGAATTAGCCTATCGACAAATTACAATCCAATAAAACATTGACCTCCGGATATTTGACTGTGAAGCAACCTTCAAAAATCATAAGTAAATAAAATATATACTAATAAGATGCATGAATGGGCACTCCTCCCATCGTGTTTGATGGGTTATCAACGAGTATCTATATAAAATCTATTATACCTATAATAAAAGTATATAATATCAAAATTATCACCGAAAGCGTGAACGTTGCTCATTTTCTACTTTTCAAAATGTATCAAATATTTTTAAGCCGGAAAAAATGAATCCCGGTTCAATTCTTCATTGTCTGATACTTGTTATAATATCTAATACCCCTGCCTCAGGTTCTGAGCATAAGCGTAAGATATATCACGCCTACTGCGTCTAAAGGAACGATTTTTACCCTCCACTGGCACATGATAATTGCCATACTCCTAAATGTAGACGGATGTGTGAAAAAGCAACTAAACTATATGTAACTGTATAAGTGCTTTAGTGGAAGCACTAGTGAATATCCAATTCAATTTTTAAGTAGACTAAATGAAGAATTCGCGAAAGTAAAGAAACTGGCACCACTTTATACCGACGAAATACATACCCTAGATGCAAAAATATTTTTTTTAGTCACGGCGTCATGTATCACTAACTAACTAGTTCTATTATATTTCGAAGTGCGCGTAACGTGATAATAACTCCTATGAGCATGATAAAAGCTGATGTTATGCCTGAGAAAACTGCAAAAAAAACTAACTAATTTATTATAACTCAATTGTGTACGTGAAGGCAGATGGATTGAAGGTTTATCAGAAGTTGCATAAGCTTTACCTATTGATTTTTACCAATTTCAATTAAGTCCGTTCCTTAAAATAAAATAAATATTGGCTAACTATGGCAAGGGACCATGAGATGTGACATTAAGTTAGAACTACTGGTTATAAATTACATTCTCATTTCTTAGTTCAGTTGTACAGTTATGAACTTGGCTTTTGTCCGGTGAAGGTTGAAATTGGTATTTAAATCCTTTACTCGTTAGTTACACACTTAATAGGTAAACTCTCTACTTCACAACCGTTCATTTGTATCTAAAAATTAGTTAGGTACCTCGCTGTTTGGAAAGCATCAGTGTCAAATGGTGTATGGCCTGCAGATATGGTTATAATTATTTTGTGCTAATCATAAAAGGTTATACAGTGAACTGTGATTATTTGAGGAAGTGTAAAACTGAGGCTACCTCGGATAATCTGAAACTCTGATAATACGGAAGGCTTATATGATATAACGAATTGCAACAAAAATGAGGTGTTTTTCTATATTACAACTATCCGTCATTTTTTGACATGAAAGGGATAAAATATTTCTGAAAAATCCTATAAACTTTGGAATCGAACTGATTGCCAATTTCTGACCATCATATGCTAAACTGGCTTATCCTCAACACAAAAATGTGTACCTTCAGTGAGTCTGTATTTCGGGACTCAAATGATCGATCTCTACTGTATGCCCTGATGCATATTTGATTTAATGAAATAATAATCTTACGCATTATATTTCTCATTTCTTGTTGCATGCATTTACGCCGTGTACAAATCTGATGTGGTGTTCGTGACGCGATGCAATTTACGTTTATTTAAACACTGTGTCTCATATGTATAATTCTCGAAAGAATAGCTGCGTTTATAGCAGTGGCATTGTTGACATTCTGTCAGCAGAACGTGCGTCTTATATTTAGTTTCTTCTTCATTATGAATAACTCTCTATACATATCACTAGATTTAACTTGATAGTACGTTCTCCCCAACTCTTTTACTGGCGACAGATATATTGGAGGCTATTTTGACTTATCCTGCTTTAGGGGAAATAGAGTTACAAACCTGCTGGAGATGCACAGATCATATGTTGAATTCATTTTGATATATTGCATAATATTGTATAATACATTGCATATTTTGATGAAAATTAGGGACATTTTCTTTCATATGAGTGATATTCCTTGGCACTAAATCAACCAATTGCTGTTTATGCGTAAGAACTTCCATGTCGTCAAAACAATGAATCAATAGGGATGATATTCGTGGTGCTACTAAATTTTAAGAAAAAGGACAAAGAAAAAATGTTTGAGAACTAAACAATTTATATGCAAAAACAAAATAAAAACCAAAAGTTAATATTTTCAATTTTTTTATTATTGCACGTCAAAATACCGGTAGCGAAATACTCATCTCAACCACTAGTGGTAAAACTGTTTTTCTTATAATGTACAGATGCGTGTCGCACTTTCATGGATAAATTAAAATTTGGAAGGTACACAATGATGTGATGTGATGCTTATGCTGAAAATAATTTACAAAATTGCCTTTCAAGTGCTAAGTTCAGTAGGAAAAAGATTAAATACATTGCACAATTCCGCTGGAGATATTTGTTTATTGAGTCAACATATTTCAATGCACTGCAGCATCATCAGGACTGGAGCTGGACTGCTGCAGTGCAGTGAAACATGTTGACTCAATAAACAAATATCTCCAGTTGAATTGTGCAAAGTATTTAATCTTTTCCTACAATGGAAATTCACCAAGTATTAGCCGCCACCAATAACGTAGGTAAAGATCAGTGATGGATATGGTGAGACTTACGTTTATGTGAACTCTATGACATTTTCCAAATTGCCTTGGGGTCAGTTTGTTTTAGTCTATAAAAGATTGAGTAAGAATATTTTTATAAAGAGTGTAATTTTTTACACGAATTTCCAATAACCTACATGCCAAGTCACTATTTACGTATTTTAGTAATGATATGAAATGAACTAGCAGTGCAAAGTTTCATTTTCATCACTGAGGAAATTGACGTAGCCGTGTACTATAAACACTCGGCTCTTAACTCGGATCGGTGATTTGTCAAGAAATCGACATTTTGGCCATTTGAAATTTAAATCACTGAAATTAGAATTTAAGCGTTTTCTAAACATTAAATCATTCAAAAGCGTATGTAGTTTTCCGTGTTTTGAATGAAAACCACCTCTCCTACATCAACTGTAAGAGGCATTCCGAGAAAAATAGAGTCTTAGAAGCATACTAAAATTGAACTCTCGAAACTCTATGTACTCTCGAAATTGGTTTCTTGGAATGTTGATAAAGTAAAAAGACTTGACATATTGTCTGATTATTCAAAATATATCAATAATTTAGTTCAAGCTTTTATATTCACTGGCATTTTTTTGAGCTTATTTGTCTTGGTGCCACTACGTTTCTGACACATAGAATTTAATTGTTTTTTAATAAGCTTACTTGAATTTTAAGACTCATAAGAAAGAGGTCAAAATGTTATTAACATTACAATTATGATAACTAAAATAATTTCCAGGTGCTTGTTAGTTTATACGAATAGATACTGGTCATTCAAAAATCACGTTTCACAGTTTAATTCATGGCGTTCGTGAGAACAGCATTGCACTTTTTGTATTCAAGCATCGTAATAATACTGTGCACTCCCACCCATATTTCAGGTGATAATCTGAATCTCTTGGTGCGAGGAATTGGCGAGCTATCTTATAAATATCTAGGGTTCTTTGACTCTAATATTAGCCACAATCTAAGAAATGCTTAATTATATATACGCATCCATCTTGACTAAGTTATGTATCGTTTCGCACAGTTAAATCACGGATACTTTGTGTTTGGTATAACTAAGATATGTTTTCCAATTCCGTTCATGATCGCTACCGGTCTCGCAGATGCAAGGGAGGGAAGGAGAGTTGCGTGACCGGCTGACACCGCTACCGTCTGCCGCCAGCTAATTTCCCGCCTACCGGTTAAGTGGCCTCGCGCCGAGGGGAGTCCGACCGTTAGTGTGACACATTTCTTTTATCACAGTTTCAATCCTGACTTATATGTGTAAAAACTTTCGATTTCAAACACTCACAGCGTCTTTTGTTATAAACTTAATAACTCTTTTCATTAGTTCTTTTGGCATCAAGTTACTGTTTTATGGTTTATTTCATTCCAAGTGATGAGCGGATTGAGCGAATGAGCCAATGTATAGCACTTGATTACTTATATATCTATATATTGGTTTACGACGTTCTACGTCTTCCGATTCCCAATTTCCATGCTGCCCGGTCATTCCAAAGTTCTTCATCTAATCCTCTTTCTCTCATTTCTTTCTCTATCCCTCTTATCCATATTTTCATTGGTCTGCCTCTCCACCGTCTACCTTCCGGGTTCCACAGCAACATTTGTTTTGGAAGTCTTTCATTTCCCATTCGTTGCACGTGCCCATACCACCTCAATTGCTGCGTATTTATTTAATATACTATTGTGTCACTGACATTCGTAATATATCTCTGATCCTTTCATTCCTTATTCTATCTGTCTTTATTTCAAGCTGCTCTTCGCCAGAAGTCCATTTCAGTCGTCAATAACAGTTTTTCTGATTTTTCGGTTAGTGGCCATACTTCATAGCTGTAGGTTACTACGCTCTTTACTATGGTACTATAAATTCTCCTTTTGTTTTCATTGAATATTATACTGTCTCACAATAAGCTATTCAATTGTGTTATTGCCTTTTTACCTTTATTGCATCTATCCCTAATAGCTGCCTCCATTTTTTGATTTTCTGCTATTTGCATCCCTAGATATTTATACACTTTACAGTGTCCCATTTGTTGCCTACCTTCTAAAATAAGATTATGTTACGTTCCTCCTATTCACATATATTTGTTTTTGTTAATACTGATATAAAGACCCCAATTTTGGTATTCTTCTATTATTTTTCTGGTCATATATCCTAAATCTTAATAATCATGTGATAGAATAACTTCGTCGTCTGCATAGCTTAAGGTGTATATGGTACTGTCTTTCAAATGTATTCCCATGGGGTTGCATTTACTTTTCTAACCCCTTAGCACTTGATCTAAATACATTTTAAAAAGTGTAGGGGAAATACAGCAGCTCTGTCTTAGACCTTGATTTGCTGTGAATCCTCATTTTCAATTCTATTTTTTACTATTTTGCCATATAATCTGCTAATTGTACTAGTCACAGATATTCCGCGATAGTTATTGCACTCGTTCTTATTGCCTTTTTGTGTAAAAGTGAGATCCATTTTTCTCCAATCCAATCAATCAATCCAATTCTCCAATCTTCTTGGACTTTTTCTTCATTTAGGCATTTAGTAAAAGGTCTTTTAACTTTTTATACAGTAACTCTGATACATATTGTAACAGTACTCACGGTATTATTCCAGGGCCAGCAGTTTTTCCATTTTTTAAGGATATACAAGCTTGTTTAACTTCACTGCATTGCATTTCTATATGTGATACAACATTTTCTATGGTTAGCAAAAGGATTTCAGTTTTATATTCTTCTCTATCCTCAGTCAATAACTTTTAAAAGTATATTTCCCATTTCTCTTTACTAATAGATGTAATTAGAGTTGCACTTGATTATTTGAAAAGTGAATATAGTACCCCGTAATATATTTAACACTCTCTCCGTTAACATATTATGCAAGAAACTAGAATTGTAATAATACGTTAACAGACAATGTTTCCCTGTTTTTTAAATTGTCAACCGTTCTTATATTAAGAGTTTTCAAATTCATTATTCATAAATTATTGCTTTGTTTAGCTTTTTGCGGCATTTGGCATAATTTATAAATCTAGTTGAAAAAATAAATAATGCTGTGTTTTGGCATTGGAAGACTGTCATTAAATGTGTAGAAGTATTCTTGGGGGAAACATTTGCTTAGAATTTGATAATGACGCTAGGATAGAGATTATAAAAAATACAGGTGAAAAATTTAGTTGAAACTGAGAAACCTTTACAAAATACTTAACTACTAGCAAATATATTATTTTCACTTTTTACTATGAGATAACATGGTGTAAAAATAATTATCTAAAGCCTCAAAACAGATGAATTACTCCCAAAACGGGCGATATGCAATAAATTCGGCGTTTTGAACAGTTTACCGTATAAAAATATTAGTATTTAAATTAAATTTAACATAAAATTGTACCGACTGTGTATTTCAGTCTTTTATTAGTCAATAATTAATTTTGATTACAATAAGTTTTTACGAAATCAGAGTTTTTGAAGCGGAAAGATAGCTCACAGAAATTTCTCCAAAAGATGCTGCATGTCTATGAAATGAAATTATTTATTGACAACTTCACTAGTGAGTGTAAAATTTATACCTAGCACTTTATTTATCGCATTGTGAAACAGCTCTAACTAAAATCTAGAGTACGAAATGAATTTATCCATGTCCCGTACATAAAGTGTGAAATTCTGTATTGAAACTCAGCGGAACTTACTTTTGTAAATATTCCCGACAGGAGAATTTTTTACCAATACTATAGCATAGTATTGGTAAAAAATGCTGTATCTATATTATGTATTCGGTAGAAAAGCAATCCCCAGTTATTCTTAAAACGTCAAGTCTTGACGTCTAACATCGTTGCCTGGCAGAATATGACACGGAGTGGTTGTTCATTTCTTTATTAATTAGCCTTCGTTCACTAAACATTATTGGTTCTTCGCGAATTGTTTCTTTTTGTAACAATTAAGTGCAATCTATTTCCTTTTTAGAAAAATATAATTTGAATATAAACTTTTTATATTCTATTTACTTGTTTTAGAAATTCTGCAGATCGTAGAAAAATACCAAGTTTTTGAGTTAATTATGAATGCGAAAATTCAGATTTTCTACGAAAAGAAGCCTGTAATAGTAAAGTAAAATGTTTAATATGTTTTTTCCGTACTTAGATTTTTGGATATCACACCTGTATCTGAGAGGTTAGATTAGTTTTAAATCGGCAGCTACTTCCATCGAAACAATATTTGGTGCTATAAATTCATATTTATATGAATGATAAAGGAGAAAAGAGATGTTTGCACGTAGAATTGGCATAAAATGTGCCTGTTGTCGTTTGATTGACTCATTATTGCATGGTTCTCATCCTTTCACAGAAATGGCTTTAAATTAAATATATATACTGCATATTTAGTTTAACTAAATGAAAAGTAAGGCAATATACGTTAAGAAACTGAAATTATTTATTCATATAATGCTTGTGCTAAGGGCAAAGAACCTAGCAAGACATTTTTCCAGAACTGTAGTGCAGCATTAGAAGGTACATTCATATTATTCTTAGAACTGACGCAATACCAATATAGTGCATGCTTATTTTTATCGGGAGATATCTTTTTCAATTAAGAAGAGTAATAATTAAAAAACCTTACGAATTAAAAACGAAAGCTACTGATTTCTTAGTGAATTGGTATTAATGACGGCAGCTGAGGATCAGAACAACGGAAATATTAGAATCAAAGAAGTGTACAGAGGAAAAAAAATACTGTACGAATCACTGTGGTGCACGCTATGAAACATATTTACTCGTTTGATGAGAAAATCCATGAGGAAGTTTAAAATAATTGCGTGTAATCCAGGAAAAGACTAAGCAATAAAATCTCGGCCAAGCAAGAAAGGGTTGAAAACTCAGGCTTAGTCAAATGTTGGAATGATGTATTTGATCATTTCCAGGATTCAGCCTTTGACCATTATTGTCTCTGCATCTAGAATACCGAGACTTTCTAGTACATGCCATAATTCCACGAAACTTGCGGTAGTAAGTAAGATGATTATGGATTCGAGGACCTTCTCTTGCAGGCAAATTACTTATGGACGGTATATACTGCGAAATGTTTGCCTGCGTAAATTGCCAAGATATTAATTCATGGATTGAAAACCATCCTAACTTTTCATTTACTGTCAGCTTCCAACTACTATTAGCTAGCACAGCATCTAGGATCGTAATACTTTTCTAGATTACGATGCTCAAGCTCAGAGTCTCAAATAAGAACACTGATGTTGGAGCCTTTATGAACTCTCATCTGATTACTTCCCTTACATTCAAAAGCTGGATAACCTTTTTTGAAGACTTTTTTCCAGTGTGTGTATCCCGCATCCTCATCTATCAGCCCACAGTTTCGGCGCGAAACTGCACGTTGCATGCGGGTAAATACGCTTTATCTCCATTCGAGTGTCTTCTCCCGTCCCTGCAAATGAAACTCAATAAAGAGTATCTGGAAATTGCGAAAGCCAGCAGCTGGGGTCTCCTCATGCCATAAAACGGCGTGCCGTTTCACTGTACATACACGTATGCATATAAATTAATAAACCACCCTTGATGTAGGAATATTTATAAAATGAAGAGTTGATGTAGGAATTGGATAAGTAAAATTGTGTTCTTAAATTGGCCTGGATGACGGCATTTGCGGCAAGACTAGAAATCCATTGATTAACTTCCACCTTTCATTAATTTAAGAAAAACAGTAGTACAGCCATTGGGTAAAGCTGACCGCTAGCATATAATCCTTAAATGCGATTTAAAATTTTAAAAATACTAATCATGGTAGTAACATATACTTTTCATACCGTATGTGTAACATTTTTTCCATATAATTGTCACGGCATAAACAGTAGGTTAAACCTGCGGCCATAATTGCTTTGGTTCAGTGTATAGAATGAGAGGTGTTATGGTCATTACAAATCTTTCATAAGACAATGAACAATTCCGGCAGCAAAATAAAAATTTATTTTAAAACTATTATTATCATAAGGAACTAAGTTCCTGAAAATCTATATCCTTATGAAAACTTGATTAGTTATAAAATATGTTTATCAGGCATTAAAATAAAAAAATAAAAAGTCTAATAAAGCTAAAAATGTATTTAGAAGTTTTATCATCTCCCTTTCACCTTTTTTCTGTCAGTTTCAATTACTTTGGCCAAATATTATGATTTTCGTACTTTACTGCTAACCTGCTAAATAAACAGAACTAGTACACGGAGTCATACATCCTATATAAAATTAACTTGAAATATGTTTACAAAAATCACAACGAGCAAAAAGTCGGCAATGCCCTCACACAATGCGCTGAAGATATCTTTGAATGTAAAACAGCAAAATAATACAGATAGCAGGTGAGCCAATTCAACGTAAAAGGTGAAAATTAGAGGTCACAGTTGAAGCCATTATACAAAAGTATCCTTATATATTTTGGTATATTTTACATAGAAAGTTCAGGTCACAACCGTGGTGGTTATATTGGGTAGGTAATCTAGTGCTAGTGATTTAAGTTTTTCCTGATGAATAATATCCAGGTATTATTCTCGGGCTCTGCACCAGGTAATTGGCTTCATGTTGGCCGACGTTTTGGAAAACGACCTATTTTCCATTCTCAAGGCGTATTTCAACCATATCTGGCAAGATCCACCGCATTCTAAGACGGTATAACATCCAAAATAACCACCTACCACCACCTAAATTAAGGCACCGACTGGTGAAGGCGAAGGATCCTATCGGCCTGAATACACCAGGGATATACCATATGCCATGCAAGTGCGGAAAAATATACGTGGGGGAGACAGGTCGAACGATTGAGACGAGGGTGAAAGAGCACCGAAGGCATTTCAGATTAGCGCAACCAGAGAAGTCGGCAGTGGCGGAACTTAGCATCAATGAAGATCATGCCATTCGATGGGGAGATGTAAAAATTCTTTGCCGCTCACAACGCTGCTGGGACCGCATAATCAAGGAAGCCATCGAAATCCGCCTTAATCCAAAATATTTCAATCGGGATACTGGCTTTCATCTGAGCAATACTTGGGCACCTATAATAAATTGCATGAAAGACATAAGGCAAGAAGAGAAAAGATTTCAAAGGAACATCAGCCAATCAGACGACACCTGAGCTTAATTGTTGGACTCGTCAAAAGGTCAACAGTGTAAAATCCTACGTAGAGAGAGTAACAACGCCTTGAGAATGGAAAACAAGTCGTTTTCCGAAACGTCGGCCAATATGAAGCCAATTACTTGGTGCAGAACCCGAGAACATTTTCTGAATAGTATTACGTGGCTGACTACTCTACCACAAGCCGCATCTGTTAAATAACTGGATGTTTAATAGATCTGTATCTTTCTGCAACTAAGCTCTTAGTGGGAATTTTCCACTTAAGAACATCCTTACTAGGTAAGTTATTCAGATGCATGTAAATGTATTGGTGATTTATAATTACTCTCACTGTATTTTTTACTCTGATTGCAGTACAGTATGTTAGCAAAGTGTTGTAAAAGATCTAAGGTCTGGACAGAAATATATCTTTTCTAAATGCTGATACCGTTATACATGCCGTCGATTATGATCTATTTGATGTTTTCAAGTTGTCCATGTAAATGATGAATATGCATTTCTCTAGATTTATTGATGCGCAGAATAGGCTTTTATAATTATGAAATATATATATATATATATGTTTTCGCATTTCCTTAAATAGTCTAAAGATGATATTCAGTGGTACTGAACAGTAGCCACTGAATAAAATATGTGACATTGATATCTGTGCGCTTAGATCAATTTATTATGTTAGAATTCCTGTTAAGTGGCCATTAAAGTCGATATTTCGTATAAAAATAACCTTGTCGACTGTTTTTACCATGATAAGTAACGAAAATAATTCTAAAAATTCTCCCTAAATTAAGATGTCAGATCGATCCAGGATTTTTATTTGTAACCTTCATAACCCACAAAATAATAATTAAACGCCATTGGTTTGATGAAGAGGATATGAACTCAGAAAATGTCATTAAAACTTGGTTACACATAAATTAAAATGTATAATTGCCTGCATTTATGTTTCATGATCTTTAGAAAGACGCCATTGCTCTAAGACTAAATAATTACGTGTCATTACTTTTGCTACAATCCCCGGGTTGCATTGCCTCTGAAATAGGTAATTACACCATTTGCTTTTGGGTACCCATTGTTTTCACAATTACCATTTATACACGGTAATGTTGATGATTGGCTCGTAATAGACACATGCTCGACATATGAGTAAATACATATGGGGAAATATAGCTATTTTAACAATTCCGTTTGAATTTATAGCAGTAAAGAATCGGTAGCAAATAAATGGGAACTCATCAAGCCCTAGCATTAGTCATCAGCGGGCAAGATGATGGGAGAGTTAAAAGAAAGGACTTTATTACCTACAAATAACATGATTCTTCTTCGGAAATGATAAATTGGATGTAGAACGACGAAGGGAAAGTATAAGAGTATAAGTGAAAAGGTTTTGAAGACTTAGTGAAAGAACATAGTGGGCTGCGTATTAGATCATATATAGATCTCTTAAGAATCGAAGTAAATTAGTTGAAAGATGAAGAAAGAAAATTCATGCGCGATAATAAAGAACAAGCGACTGTTTGGAATGCTGGGTTAAGGTTAGCCTTTAGGTTATAAATGTGAATAAGTGCATACCAACTTTTCTGTTGAATTACTGATGACCATATTTCTCTGTAGGATGGAATACACAACTCACAGATTGCTAATTAGGCTTTATATTTGTCAGAGGTACAAGAGAAACAATACTTGACTTTAGACTTACCTTGAAAAAAATATATGCCACAAAAGGGTGAAGAAAAGTTGGTGGTTTTATATGTGATTGAGAAAGCTTATTGAACTGTACGATAGAGACAGTAAGAATGGATATTTATTGATGTAGAAATAGTTCAAAAGATAGACAAACAGTTAGAAAGTTGTTCAATGAGAAAGCTGCAGTCAAATATCTAGACATTGGGGCAGTAGCTTCAGTTGGAAAAGGGATGAGACTATTCTTTTTTTGCTTCCGTAGCTTTTCAATCACTGTACTAAACAGATGATATATGCTGAAAAACAATTTTTAGATGACGAGTTAGGAACAGTGAAAAACCAGTGAAATTGAGTGGCCATATATGTCAATTTTCGATTTATAAGGTACAGGTTGCGAAAAGTGAAGATGAGTTCACAGCCATGCTAAATAAAACATGAAGATGCAATGGTGGGTGGTCCATAAAAAATTAAAACAGAAAAAAGTAAGATTGAATTGAGTTAAAACAATATGGGCATAAAAATAATAATAATATATTGTATGAAAAGAGATTTTTTTAAATATGGAAAACTCACGGTGACCAGTTGGAAAATGTTCAAGAACTCGCATATATTAGAAGTAAAATTTCAGTCTAGTGAAATGAACTATAATAAACTTCCAGCGGGGTTATTCAAGAAAAGATACCATTAAAACAAATTGAGGTCGTCATCGTGCCCAAGGCATTTACGTGGGGTACTGTGATCCGATGCAGCAAAGTTTGGACCACGGGTACAGCTAAGAAAAGAAGTCGAAGGGTGAGTTTTAGTTTCAGTGCTTTATGAGGAATCTGCTAATATTTTGGACTGATACAATCTCTAACGTTTAAGTTCTCCAAGAAGTTGCTTTACAGCTTACCATTTTCAAGATAGTCATAAGAAATTCCAGGGAATTATTGGAGAGAATGATCAAGTTTAGAACATATCAACGAATATTGAAAATCGCCGGCTGCATGTCCTATAGTGCATGGAAATGACTTGCAAAAGAATTTGGAGATGGATTGCAGTAGCTGCAAACTAACCTGCGAACTGTAAGCCAAAGTAGAAAATCGCAATAAGTAATGTTGAAGATAACGTACTTCACATCTAAAGACATATTTGGGCTATTGTGGATTGGGCGTACTTCCTGCTATTGAAATAAGATGAAAAGAAATGAACTTCGTGTCACTGAATTCCCACAGTGGCTCTTTCTGGGACAAGATAACCAAAACATTGAACCACGTTTTTGTCATCAGCTACTGTAAAGGAAAAAATGGATGATTTTAGCTATGTTACACTATTCTTAATTTGTATTGAGTCTTTTGCAAGAATTGAATGTACATTCCGAAATGAAAAGAGCTAGTAAATTAGCATTTTACCATTATTTCTCTGAAGAGTGAAATAGAAGTCTTTTAGTCACATCGATATAATTTAAAATAAACTGCAAAGCTGGGCATTCTTTGTAGAGCGTAACTACAGTTATGGCATAGCAACTTAAGATCAACATCATTGTTTACCTTATAAGTAATGCAATTTTTTGCTAGAAATAAATAGGCTATAAAACGAGATACGACACACCAAATTTGAATACTTGCATGAATATGTCATCAAAGACTTTTGAAGAAAATTTCAGATATTTTGAAAGGCACAGTCCGAAAAAAACTTCAATCATGGTATTTTGCTCAAAGTTTCAAGGTGAAAATTTTTTTTAACAATTAGAGGTATGCTTTGTTGGAAAAATTTATTTCTTCCTCAGACATCTAGGGTGATATTCTGTTAACACTTTAGTTGCCTGTTGGCAGATGGAAATTACCTCTTTTGTGAACTATCAAAATTAGCGAGATCATACAATACATTATTCTCAACAGACGGAAAGTAATGGGCCAAAGTTGTATTGGAATTTGAACAGTAAACGCACTCAAATCATGAGCCTAGAAATCGATGTCTCGAAAACTGTCGACCGTCGAGAGAGTTGAGTTACATAGTCTCCCCACTTTTGATAAAGGCTGCAGAGGATACAGGCAACGCCTTTCGAAGGAAGATAAAATCGCCTATACTCGGCTTTGTTTTTCCTGCAATGATTAGTGAATGAGATCGGAGCATATAGTCAGTTTCGATACTTAAATACTGTTATTTCCATCTATGATTTTTAGGATATTATGACTTTTAAGCTGCTCCATTTGATGTAACTGGTTTTTAACCCGTTGAGAATATTCTCAGATATCGTCGAGTACTGGTTTATTAATTTGTGTCACACTTATTTTATACACTCTTGACTGTAAACATCCTCAAACTTCATCCATGACTCGTATACAGTAAAGATGTATCCAAATTGGTTTTCCGAGAGGTTGTCTTCAATTATATGTGTTACCCTGTAGCCTATTATTCTCGTAACTAATTTTGACGCATGTGATACCAGACTCAAGATTCTCTACTCCTCACATTCCTGAGTCCTTGTCTATTTCGGTATCGCAATCAGAAAAATTCTGTGAAACTCCTCCGGTAGTCTTCCCCTTTCGTAGATATCCTTGATTATATCGTACAGGTAGTCTTAGGCTTTACTCCCAGGCGCCTTGATGATTTATCTATTAGTGTTGTCTGCACAAGGCGCTTTGTTTATAATTTAGATCGTCCTCTGCTCTGTCGAATTCGCTTCTCAGTATGCCGGTCATCCTCGTCCACCTCGCTCTTGTCTTTCATTAGGTTTTCTTCCAGCGGCCTAGGCCCTTGGTAGAATATTTTGATGTATTGTTTCGATCTGTTTATTATGTCTTCATCCACAATCTGCATATTCCCGTTCACATCCCTGATGTTGTTGATTTTCGTTTTTCTCTTCAGTAGTGCCACTTCATTAGCTTGTATGCTTCTTCACTAGCTTCAGTAGTGTCTCTTCACTAGCTGTCTTTCCCTTCGTCATGTTTTCTTTGATTTCTTCTGAGTTGCTTGCTATCAAATCCTCCTTTGTCTATTCTTATGTGTAATAATGTTGTTTCATTTCTTCTATCGGGTATTTAGCCGCGTCGTTGTTTTTCACGACAAAGAACGACTTCGAGAAAAACAACGATGCGGCTGAAATCCCGAAAGACAATTTGGAACATCTACCCAATCGTCGTGGAAACCTCAAAGAAAAGTTTATTAATGTTATTAATTCCTGCTTTTAAATGGCGCGAAACCTGTATGCATCACGATAAGTTTACGAGTGGGATAAATGTAGAGTTAATGCGTTCCCAATGAAGTTTTTTCCTCAAAAGTAGAATAAGTGGGGCCAGAAATTACTAGGTTATGAAAGAATGTGGGTTATGTGCTCCACTAATGATCATTGATAGAAATATGTTTCGTTGGTTTGTCCATGTTTAGAGAATGGGCGAAAGCCGAATATCAAAACAGATGACACTAGAGTTAAAGATGTGAAGACCGCGAAAATCATGGGCGAAAATGGTATAGGATGCTCCAAAGAGGAGGCTTGAGTATAAGAGAATCAAAAGAGGTATGCAAGGATAAGACACATTGAGGCAAGAATTAAAAGAGTGCCAGTTTTATAGTCCTATCAGCTCTAACTTAGTTATTTGATTTTGACAACCCCGCCAATAAATGGTGTCATGAGTATGTATGTATGTACATACTCATGACACCATTCGGTAGTAGTTCGGTACACTTTATCATGCAAACATGTATGTTTGCATGATAAAGTGTACCGAACGGGGAAGAATATATTTACATGCAATACTTTATATAATATTTCCATCGTATGCACTTAACTGCGTTGATATATGCACCAATATACGTAATGGTGAAGATATTGCACGGTTAACTTTGTTGTTCGAGTTGTCATCTGCTAAGCAACTGCTTTTTTACTTATTAGTCCTAAAACATTTCGATAGATATATCGCAGCATGCAAATAACTTATAAGTCATGTAAATATTATCACTAAACAATTTCTTCCCCCAGTAAAAAATATTACTGTCATTAACCAAATCTTAGTTAGAGATAGTTAAAACCTTTGATTGAAGTGAATAACAGAAAAATCATAAAGTTAAGTGGAATTGTAAACGAATTTTTATAATTCATCGAGGTCCCAATATAATTTGAGTCACGTTAGAGACGCATGAATACCTTTTGCAAAAGCTTGGTGAAGCAATTATTTTCTGTTTCCTACCGTTTACCTCATAATTATAAATTTTAATTATTTCGAGGATAATTACCAGATAATTACGTACCACAGGAGGCATCAGCATGTATATTTAACACTACAGTTGTATGCATGATAGTTTCACAGTCTAGGTTTTTTTTAGAATATAGCATAATTTAGAATAAATGCAAGAATTTTCCAAATTCTTCAATCGTTATGTCAAAAGATACAGTGCATCTATCATGTAATATTCTAACCGCTAAATGAAATAATTTATTACTTAACCATTGAGTTCAATATCCAAGAGAATGTGTAACGGACATGTTTTTACATTGAACTACTTAGGGATGTTGTACTAGAGTCGCTAGGAATAACACATTGATATAAGCTCTATCCGGCCTATGATAAAATATTTGATGGACTGATCATTAGTTTTATGGTCAATCTATTAAAAAAATATCTCCTTTGCTTAAATGTTCTTAATAATTGATTTCAATTGAGTACAAAAATTTCCTTCATTGAACTTCCGTCCGCGTTCATGTGATGAATGTCTATGTCATTTTATCAGTAAACCACGCAATTTGATTTACATACCAACAACTTTCCAAGGTAGCAAAACATACATATATCTAGCGACAAAGTCAATCTATTATAGCGGCATATTAATTATGGATGATATGGATAAGTCATCTATGTTTGTAAACCGTACGTGCTGTCTCGAGTGTGATGCCAAAAGTGGTCGTTGCCATAGCTCTTATGTCGTAAAGAACAAAAATAACACTATAACTTTTCATTCAGCTTAAATTCTGCAATTTAGGGTCCATTGTATGGAAGAAAAATGTTAACATTTGATCTTTCGGCAGCAATTCAGTCGAAGTAATATCAGTCTGCTTTTTTCAGATTTTTCTGTAGTGTAATAAAATATCCTGCCTTGAGTTTCCCATTGATTCTAATGTTTCTTTTTTAAAACTGGGACCGTAAATATTTTTGAAACCTTACTTGGTTGACTTCACTGGAAGTTTCTAATTTAATTGGTGGTTGTTGACCAAATGGTATTCCACCAACCAACATCAACCTCGATTTTCAATGGTTAAGCTTAGTCATTAAAATAGATCAATTAGTGAGTAAGTGTATGTTAAACCAGGTGTAACTTTATGTATATCAAATTTTTTTCAGTCATGTTACCACGCCAAGATGCGGAAAAAGCAAAAGAGAAGGATCTTGGAGGCCAATTTTTGGTTAGTCAGCTGTTTGCTCTATAAGAAAGATTAGTATAGATATAAAACAGACGGTTTGTTTGAAGTTGCCAAACTTTTAGCAAATTTTCACCTAAAATTCAGTCTTTCGTCAGCTTACTTCTAAGAACTTAAACACATTCATCATAGGCTAAGGTTATGTACCTCTAACGATGTAAGACTGTAGGTACTTATTAACTATTGTGCTTGTAATGGTCAACGTTTATCTGAATTGTAAAGAACCTATTATTTTTTATGCTCTTGATCTTAATATAAATTGGTGCAAATACTCCCTTCTACGATAACCGTAATTTAATGTACTCTTATTTTACCTATTTAGTGTAAAGGACAAGATTCTTTTGGGAAATAATTTTAACGTTAAGGTACACAAGTCATGTCTTATAAACAGATCTCATAAAATAAGCATATTACCATTTTTTCAGCGGTGGTATAATTATATTGATGGATACGCCTACGCACAGCTCATACCTCCTATTAAGTCTCCACATACAACTATTTCTAAATAATTCTAAGGTTACTGATTCGCTTACCATGTAATTTACGATTAACACACGCATTAAAATATTGCACGCTATGCCAGTCTCGCAATACACTTTCCCTGAGCATTATATTGTAGTTGATGTCATGAGGGGATAACTGTACGATAATTAGGTCTCCGTGATTTATTTTTCAAAATATTGTCCAAATTTCAAATATTACAAAATTGTAAGACCTTTACAGCCATACAACTACAAAATCACTTTCTGTCTGCATTTTTTAGGATTTCTTCCGCGTTTGTGTTGTTTGTAGTTTCACTGGCTGTCCTGCCAGTGCATTCTGGTCGAAGGTGTTGCGAAGCATTTTTGCCGTGCTTATATGTTATTGTTTGCCACGTTTTTCTTGGTGGTGCATTCAGATTGGCTGAGGTACGGATCACTCTACTCCAGGCGCTGTGTATAGAATAACAGTCCTCTATGTAGAAACTGTCGGGAAGAAATCCCGAAAAAATGCAGAGGTCATCATTCCAGCTCCGCGGAAAGCATATAATTAATATAACAGAACCTAAAATATGTACTGTATAATAGCTACTCCAAAAATATTTATAATTTATACCATAGAATCAACCTTTTTATCGCCATTGGAGCATCAAAAATTTTCAAATAAGTTATTTATTAAACCATGATTCTGATTACTAATAATCTTATTTCTCACTTTCAATGCGTGGTAATATCTAGATATTAGTTATTTACCTCCGATTTTCATCTAGCTGACTTTATATGGCGTGTATACGGCGGTGTAAAACGGCGATTGTCAAGTGGTAGGTCCTATTGGTTTATTATGGCCGCATTTTGACAAGTATTGATGCATGAGCATGAAGAGCATGGAGAGAGGAAAATATATTAAAATTAAGATCAACTTGTATGAGAAAATTGTGAGGCAGAGTAAAGGAGCAGTCGGAAGCAATGATACGTGAAAGATGTGTGAATGATGAGTGACATGTTTATTTGTATTTGTGATACTGAAAATTATATTAAGTTTAACAGATAGTCAAAGAGCATGTAAGTAATTTGAAAAAATACGTAGCAGATGAATAAACAAGTTGAGGCCAGCGCTGTATTGAAAATATTAGGAAAAGGGGATATTTTATCTTTTTTTTTTAGAAAGTCATCATTAAATGGTGAAGTTAATGTATTCTTGATGGACTGGAGGTACTCGTTGAAATTCAGTGTTCCACGGTCCCGTCGTCTCATCACACTTGCATGTTTTCTTTCACGCACGTCACGTTCTTCTTAGGAAGGGGTTACTAAATTCTGCAGTTTCCGTAGTACAAAGCTATTAATCATATTACAAAAAATTCTAAGAGAAACTTTTAAGATTCTTTCATTTTGAAACTTGCATGCTCAAACATATTATTTTATTCCCGGCATCTCTAGAGCTCACCGAAGAAACAAGGTTAGAGGGATAGACTGCCAAACTTAGCCGCACAATTATTACTTATATCTACGCACCTAGGATTAAAACACCCCCTGCCGCACTCCCTTGATGCGGCGAGCAGGGTAGTATGGAAGTGTTGGTAAAATGATTTGTTTAGTCTGTTGATATTTCTTCACTTATCGACCATTGATGGTGAAAGATAATTCTGGGTCAACACTGACACACCCCCGATTCTAGGCGGGTTAAAATATCCGCGGTTCTAAAATTAATTATTTTGATAACTTGGCTGGTACTTTTTATAGCTGTCCAAGATATGAGTCTTTCTTTTTGGAAATTACATTAGACTGCAGTTCAATTATCACTCAAGCCCCATTACAGTGACGTTGAAGGCCGTAAAATTATCGAGTATAAGGATAAATTCTGAATTTTTACCCATCACGTCCATCCCACTACCAGAAATTTTAAAGTAAAATAACCATACTACTGAATTTAATTGAATTGGAATATTCGGAAGATTACTTCTCAATCAATATATTTTGTTTGTCTTTCTTTTACATTAAATCCCTGTGATATCTAGGCATATAGTTATATATACCTCTATTTACCAACATCTATTGTCCTTTCTCATAAAGATATTTAACAGTCCCCCTGATAACAATACGACGACTATAGGTGGCAAGGCAGGAATATTTTACCAACAATCTTTCTCATAAAATTTGAGTTTACTATCAAATGGTATTGAAAGTACAAATTAACCAACTTCCATGCAGGTTCTGAATACATTTGAACATATTTTTTAATTAATTTGCAAACCAATTTTTAAAATGTAGGTAACTGCCTGGCTGAGGTATGATAATTATGATAGCTTTCTAATACTCCACCTATTAGCTTATGATGTACTCTGCTTACATCGAGCGTAATATAGAATAGAATAAGAAAAGACATTCTTCAAAAATTAACTTTTGCTTTCTCACTGATTAAAAAAAAAACTCTTGGTTTTGTGCTGATTTGAAGGAAAATCGTCGTGGTGCTGAAGGTTTTAACATTCCATGCTTTTGAAAAAGCAGAAGGTCGGAGAGAAAGGGAGTGTGAGAAGGTTAACAAAAATATATATTAAGATAGAATACATGCAATTTAGGACGAAGAAACAGTGTTCTTTTCTTTTAAAGATTTTTCTATATGACTTTAAGTTGAAATGTTTTTTCACTGAAACATGAAAAGTATATTGTTTTTCTTGACCTTCCATTTAATTTAAACTACAAAATCAGGTTTGATGTGATGTAACCATTTTATAATGGCAGAGGCTTGCTGCTTCCCACTAATAAAAGGATTATAGAGACTATTTACGATGTTCATACATAATATTTACTACAAGATGATATAGTGAAATCGAATCTAGTACCCCTAATATTTCCCCTAATATATCTTCATTAGTGGAAAACTGTAAGCGTTTTGCTTTGGTCATTCAATTTAAAACCTAATATACTTTTCAATCATGTCCTTAGTGTCTATCCATGAGACTTTTATAAGGTGTGAAAACTACAATTTATATTTTAGCCTATTTTATTGTACAAATTAACTTACCTCAATCAATAGGTGAATGTTTTCTCTCGGGCATTTATATTGCTGTCATCACATTTACCATCGTTTACTGTCTGATTTTGTCCAAGCACCTCCTATAGGCCTTTATGTGCTGTTTTATTGCAATTGCAGTATATCCTGAAAATCTTTTTTTCACAGCATAGGCATGGAATGCGAATTATATAAAAGTGAAATGTGATGAAAACAGCAAGAGATCAGATAAATTTCGAATCAGAAGCATTAGAAGTGGATTGCGATTGTGATGTGTGGTAGAGCGTGATTGATGCAATTGAAATGGAAGAAAATATTCAATAATGAAAAAAATGCTCCAAAGTTTTCGGCAGGAAGCAGCAATAATAGAATTTATGCAAAGTAAATAAACAAACGTATTGAGAATTCATTACGACTGAACAGTATTACGAGCCGATGAGGTAGTTAGATAGAGTGAGGAAAAATTGGGTAGTTTCTGCTAGGTACCTACTGTTCATATTGAGTGTTGAATATGACTGTGATTAAATGGTCCTGATAGTTAAAGTAAGGTTGCATGGATGAGCCAGTTACTAGCGTGAGAATCGCAGACGATACTAAGCTCCATAAAATTCCTGTGGTATTGTATCCTTCAGCAAATGAGAAAATAGTAACTAATACGATATGCAAGCAAATTTAGTAGATTAAAAATTGATAAAGTGCATAGTAATTGGTACAGATAAGATCCCGATATGGTCTTGAAACATCCTGAAAGACCGGTGTCTCAAAGCATTCTTCCCCTATATCTCCACCATATCGGGATGGATTCATCGTGCATTTCGGTCCTATTGTTATACCCCAGGGGCCTCCGGGCCCCTTGATGACAGGCAGAAACGGAACAGTGACTATAGACCTTGGTTTTTTCCACATTACTTCACCTTCCTTTGACGTCAGTGCACGGAGTACACTCATAGTGCGTTGAGGCGAAAAACTGGAAGACCTCCCTCTCCCACAGAGGAAAGAGGGGAAGGGCGGCGCCTGTGTCACGGACCCGTACCAATCGCTGATTCTTAATTAAAAAGGACTACAACTTTATTTTTGGGACATTGGCAACCCGTCTGCGTCTCACCCCACCCCCAGCGCCACAGCCGGAATACAATGTTATAATCAAGACATCGCGAACTTTGAGACAAGAACACGCAAACAAGAAGGTTCTAGAAGAACCTCCTTGTTTGGTAAGGGAGAAGGGGCAGGGCGTGTCTCGCCCCTAAGCAGCTCGACTATAAAGGGCTCGCGACCACGGCTAGACTCTCTCTTGAGTTCTGATGACTGACCGACATACGCCCAGACGTTACTACGCTCGCTTCTGCGACCCCACCCAAGAGTCGACCAGTCCAACCAGCCCGTCGCCAGTGTCCGGACTGCCCTGCCGCCGTCGGAGAACCACGGACCCTTAACCATTCGCATCAATCCCGTTATGATGCAAGCCAGTGCCGAATATAATAAATGGAGTATTTAAGAATTGGGTGTTCTTATTGACTCTCCTTTCTACCAACAAGACATGCGATCCTTTCAATTAGTTTCGTTACCCTGTGATCCTGGTAGGGACACAACACTATGATATTAAAACTATTCACCTACTATTGCCAAAATTAACAGATCAATTAGTGAAGGCGAATGATCCCATCGGCCTGAAGATGTCAGGGGTCTATCATATCCCCTGTGAGTGTGGTAAATTCTATGAAGGGGAGATCGGGCGCACAATTAAGACCAGACTACAGGAGAATCGAAAGTACTCCAGACTGGCGTATTTGCAGAAATCCGGCAGTAGCGGAACACAGTATTGACGAAGACCATGTCATACAATGGGAATATACAAGAATATATATTATATATATATATAACGCAAGCATGGCTATTGGGACCACTTGACCAAAGAAGCAATCGAGATCCGTCTTGAACCAAAATATTTCTCATGAGACACCGGCATCAATTAACTGGCGCCTGGAAACAAATTTTTAACTGCAACAAAAATGTAAGGGGAGCAAACTAGATAACATTGGAACCATTCAGGAGGCCACTCTTTCAAAGTTCTGGGTATTTATAACGGTCTAATGTCTGGGCCTGAATTACGATACAATTTGTGGGTACACCAGTTAGTAGCTCTAAAGATGAGGAACAAGTCGTTCTTCAAAACGTCGGCAATTATATAGCCTCTTACCCTGTGTAACAACCGAGAAAAGTTTCTGCTTCGATTCGCTGAGAAAATCTTGGATCATTTATCATGTAGTATACTTAAACTTACTTAATACTTATGACGTTCATCTTAAGAGCATTCATGCCCACGTTTGCACACATCCTCAGGTCTATAACCCATGACAAACGATTCACGCCAGTGCACTACCAACCTGGCTACTGAAGCTCATGTGAGAATTTGAGACTGAGAAGAACTTGAGGAATTGGGTGCTGGAAGCATTTGATATCATAATTTTTGTTCAATCTTTAAAACAAAAATAGGATAGTTACGTCACCATCCGCGGATCCAGCGTTCAAAATGAGATTTCGTTTAATACAAGCTTTATGATTAATGATTAAGAAAACATTTTCAAAGACCCCACGTGGAACAGGGAAATAAAACAGCTTCCTACATTTTTTACTGCCAGTTGTGTAAGCATTGATGTCTATGAGTAAGATATATTCAAAACCTGCAAATCACGCTTCTATACTAGAACCATGGTTTTGGGTATAGGGCTAAAGACTTCTGAACTTGTTCTTACTGCCTGCCAAATATTCAAGACCTTCTTGCAAAACCCAATCCAAGCGGAAGATTTAAAATCGTATAACTTCACTTCTGAGTTGTTAATTCCATTTTTACGCCGCGGTGATTATTGCTCTTTTTCAAATCAGATTTCTCAATTCAGTGTCTCAGGTAATGGTTGTATCAAATAGTGTGAAAATTATAACTGCTAAACTTTCACTTTCCAATTTAATCCTGAACCTTATCGCCTTCGTACTACTTTAATTGCCAGGCATGAAACCTCGTGCAAGACAAAGATTTCAGATAATAAAAATGTCAATTAAAACCATGTACTTATGTTAACGATATTCAAACGACTTTAATTTATCTTAGGCATTTATTTTTATCAGTGGAATTTATCAGTGGTATTTATTATTCACCTTTGGCGCTAAGCGTTACTGTTAAAACTCCTCAACATATGATATCGATATGCATTATGTATTAAAGGCAGTAATTAATTATGCCTTATGCTAGAACTTGTAAAGGCAAAAGAGCTCGTAATATTGACTGAAATTAACCCATTTTTTAAACCATATTTGTTTTGAAAAATACAGATTATGTTTATACGTCTATGCTTAAATTACTGCAAAGAAAATGGGGACCTATAGGTTATTTAATAATATTGTATTGCATTGGATGCGCAACTTTCAACTGACTTTTTTCTCCGCAGAAATAGTAACTGGATTAATAAATATACGTAGTATCTGCGATAAATGCCGTGTAAACCCTTAATGTTACCCTCACATAAGATTATTGGGAAATAAAACCACATAAAAGTATGACAAGTGGTAAAAATCGCGATTGAATGTGGACACGTGACTAATTAGATAAAAATTCAGCGCGGGAAAAATGCATAAAAAATTTACGCCTCACTTCAAATAAAATTGGTACACAAAACATTTACCTGCAGCGCAACAAGTGAGGTGGAACAGAATAATATTCTCCTTTAAATAAAATTGAAAAATCTTTGTCAACGGCGAAAGTAACACAGTGGTTTAAAAATGCTCAGTTTATCGCCATTGATTTTTCGGAAGTTGATTTTTTCCATTCACGTTAAATGGGACTAGGTCAACATTGTGAATAAAGAACTCGATATTCTCAGGCGTTACTTTGTAAAATTCCATACTGACAGAATCAAAACAAACTTTGTACATTTTACAATGGATTTTATTCAATACGACCGGTTTCATCGCATAAGCGACATCTTCAGGTGTCGCCAACCGGTTGTATTAAATAAAATCCATTGTAAAATTTACAAAGTTTGTTTTGATTCTATCAATTGTAAACATTGAATTCCATGAATTTTTTCAGTGAAGAAATTGGGTTAGGGGGTCTTAAAAATAATTTTACCATTCTGCGATAGGAACCTTATATGCTGAGTTAATACTAGAACTTATTTTGTCATATGAATGATTACGACGCGTTGGAAGTTTCAAATGATCTATGTTCGTAAAATTCTGTGGAAATATTTTTCAAAAAGTTAAGCCTATGTTTAAAGAAAAACAGTATTGTCAACAATCCAGCCCTGCGTAATACACACTATATTACACTGTGCTGTATTGCTGACAATATTGTTTTTTTAAACAAAGGCTTACCTTGTTGAAAGCCATTTCCACAGAATTTTACGAACATAGAACATTTGAAACTTGAGTATGGGCAATGTAGAAATGATTTTTAATTCTTCTCAACTTGTATCTGTTCTTAACGACGGCCATTGGAGAATCCTCTTTTAAAGACAACTATGTAAGCATTGAAGTAGAACCTATATCTATGAGCTACTATCAATGGCAAGTATGTACATTTTCCGAGATTGAGCTTATATGGAGTACCTTCAAAGTACTTATTTAGAAATTAATAATAACTTTGGTTTTAATTTTTAAGGAAAAACGCTTTCTAGATAGCCTTCATTCGTATGAAAAATTTTCATAAGGATAGGAATGGATTAAGCATTACCATTCATTTTCATAAACATTATTTCAAAAATATTATAATTTAATCCTAACCGGATGCTAAATTCAGCTACTCAAATTTAGATTGTAACGAGTTCCATAACATCAAAAATAATTGTTTTTGCGAAATAAATCTTTATATTATATTAATTTAAACTTTAAGACGGAAGATTATCATTTGGATCATACGTTCATTTTACCAAGTATATGCAGATGATGAACTGATATTCTCGCGGATACAAATAGTAATTAAATGCCATCTATATATGCTTTATAGGGCAAGGGCCCAGCCACATTGACACACCGGTTCACGTAAGATCACCGAAGTTAAGCAATGTTGGGCCCGGATGCAGGTTGGATGGATGACCATGCAGACCTTCACTGTGGCGGTCTTTTCCCCTGTCTGCATGTGCAGACAGGCATGGGGTTGGCACAATGGGACAAGAAGGTCTAAGTGCCCGGGCACCTGTCGAAGGCCCCACTACAAAGAATCTATATATGCTTTGATCCTTTTTGCGCAAGCACTTCATTAAAAATATTTTATTAGGGATTTTATTAGGGGTTAATATTTTGGCTGCATCAAATCTGTGATGCCTCCATATTTAAACATTATTTTTAAATGGAGAGGAACATTACGTATGAAGCCATGGAACTAAAAAAATTACCTATAAAAATTCACCCATCAATTACTGGAATAATAATATTTTTGTATTCAGTATTCTGACGTTATTTCACGATGATAAATGACAATTCTGTATAACAATGCAATTATGGAAAAAGGTCAATAATTGGGTACCGATGAAATCAGCATAAAATATTGAATTATAGTTTTAATTTCAATATATAAAGACTTTCGAGAAACATATCTTGTAATCAAATAACTTATACGCTTCCGAGCTGCATTTATAGGTCCAATCTTAATATTCGGCTGTAATGGCCTAACTAACCTGCAGTGCATTTATTCAAAGTAATTTTATTAGATTAAACACAATTTCTTTCGTACAATTCAGAAGCCATTGTTATTTACTTTCTGTTTTTTTCATCGAAGCGATAAAATTTAATTTAAATATTAAATAATTAGACTAAACACATCCTTAAAAAAATTGAGATATGAAATGCCAGATGAACATGAATGAACACCTTCTGTGAGTAGAGAGATAATATTTTTAAAAACGATACAATGACAGTCCTCAAATATCTCTCAAACTCATTTTCTATATAACTTGTTTCTTAAAAATGCAAAAACATAAAACTTTCATCTCTCTCAACTATCATCTTACAATCTCGTCGTGGTAAATGCCTTGAAATTTGCGTTGTCCCTGGCAGGTTATAGTGTATTTTAGAGGGTATATCTCTGGGCATAATTCACAAGAATGAAAAATAATGCATTGCATTGGGCTGTATTATAAAAATTTGCCAAATTTGAATTCAGACCACGCTAAATACCAAAACTTATTCCCAAGATAGATTTCCAAGATGTAAAACTTCGTGGAAAGACTTAGGTCATCTCATCAAACAAAGGTATTTCAATATTTACTATTCATGAAAATTATCCTTGTTTTCATTAGGTGTAATATTTGATTGTTAAGCTCGAAAATGTTAATAGAAACTATTGATTTTATGTGGATCTTTTAGCTTTTATTTAAGTTAATATGTAATTGGTTTATTTACGTCAGTATTTTTTCCATTTTGAATGGTGTTGATATTTACGAACAAGGATTTGTGGAAATAGTACTTTCTAATATTTGCTTTGGTGAAGTTGTTTCACTGTGTCAGAGAATAGGTAATATACTTGGCGCTTTTAGGAATATTCTATCTTCCAGCCATCGGACTGACTTTCTTATAAAATCGCCGTCTCTCTTAGGGAATATACTGCGCATAATTAATGGAAATTTATACTTATATAAAATGAATCATTTCACTCTTGAATATATTTATATACATACAGCCACTTGATATGCCGCGTAGAAATAAATAAACACAAAATAGGGAACAGTCAGGTGTAAATAATTTCGAACTTTCGATCAGGGCTTTCCTGGTCGAAAATTCGAAACCATGCTTGTGAAGGTGTTCTTTTTTCTGGTTTTCTATCTTTACACATCGTACCTAATGGCTTTAAATTTACGTTTAGGCAATTTGTGATACTTCCTAAGAAAGCCAATACCTAAGGTTTGTGGAATATTTATATGCTAAGATAATTTTGTCAAATATTATTTTTTCAAATTAAATTTAAATTTTTTATTTAGGCAATCACTTGTATATTTTTACATGAGTATCTTTATCTTTACTTATCGAAAAATACTCAGTAAAGAGTATTTCTATATTACTCATTACAAAATCATTGATTAACCATTTAAATATAGCCATCTAATTTTGTCTGTTCAATGTATGTTTTTTGTCTACTTAAATGTAACCGCTTAGTATCTCATTCTGATATTCTCACAAAAAGGTATTGTTCTTGCATATTGAACAGATCTCAGAAACAAGATATGCAAATTAAATCTACTTAAGGGCCATTAAATTCAGATTATTACTGAATGTTGGCTTCCATTAGTGTCTGTAAGGACAGCAATATTATTAATTTGCAATTTTGTATACCAAGGAACTCAACACTATAATCACGATGATAAACAGTAAATGCTGAAAAACATTATCATCATAATTATATCCTCTATATTTAGAAAGTAGCACCCTGGATGGTAAAAGCTTAATATTCCACCTTGGAAAATATAAATTAGACTAAAAAGAAGATTTATCTGTTAAAATTTACTTTGAACTCAAATGTGACCGTGACACGTATACATCTCATTGTTTATCCCACAGTAATTAATCAATCTTTTGAAATATACTCAATTTCACGCCCCAGAGGGTACATAATTTGTAAATGAGTAATCAATATTATTTGTAAAATATTATATAGTGCGTAATACAGGAAAAATGGCTTCTTCTTCTGCGGTTATTAGTTACCTTATTCTGGCATTTCTTACATTTCATTTAAAATCAAAAATTTATCCTTATTTTATTCAAATCAAGTTAATTTTTTAGATGACTGGTGTCCTCTAATTTTACAAAATTCCTAGGATTTTTTTATTATTTTTGGTATCACTTTTAAAAAAAAGGTAACTTAACATTCATAATCATTAATTTTAATAGCCATGCTAGATAATTTACACCGTTCAAGTTGAGAATATATGTGAAGCCGACGCCTTTTGCTGGCCCTTCTTTTCACCTCCATTTATATTTTGAACATTTTAGTATGTGTCTCATCATTTTTCACCGGCTGAATTAACTAGGATAACATCATATTTGACTTGGTTAGTACTCATTTGAACAGAGATTTTGGTTTAGTCTGAATGAACCGATTTTTCTAAAGTATTTAACAATTTTTGTGTGACTAATCAAAGTTAAGAATATATTTCATGATATTTTCAATATTTCCTATACCTATATAAGCACCCTGCCCGATGAGAAAGTTTTAAATAAATTTTCTCCTCATTTATAGCCTAAAATAAAATATATCTAAACCCTGACTTAAATTCGCTCTATTGAAACTAAAATATGTCCTGTTCCTTATTATAGATTGCAAGGGTGAGAGGATGTCTTCTTCAAGCAATAATGACGTCCAAGAAGACTGTAAGTCCTTCTGATGGTGAACCTCAGTGATTTCCAGGTACGTATAAAAATACTATAATGTAATTAAAATTAATTGTTATACATATTTATTAGCACTAATTCATAAATTTGGTTTCCTGTCAAAGTTTTCATGTTTATGTTTCCCTTGTGGCTTTCTGATAATTTTTCAGCTCAAAATATTTTCTCGTGCTAAATATATACAGAAATGAAAAAAGGTCGCACGAATTATTTTTACTAAATTTTGTAAATAATAGACATATCATTCCAAAGGTTTGTTTTTATTTTTAATGCTATTTTTACAATTTACGTACCTTTCAGAATGTTTATTTCAGTATTTTACGTGGGCACACATGGGATAAATTTTCTGTCACCGTTAATGCATCATTGTAACAAATTTAATTTTTTGTCTCAGTTCGTGTAATGTCCAAGTAATATTTAATTTCTAGCGATGCATTGATAGATTTATTTATTTATGTACTTTAAGATACGTGAAATTAATGCGACATATTTATTAGAAATGTATCATCATTACATTAGCATATTCCAAGAAAGAACAGTGCTATCAGACTTTATTTGTGCCCAAATATATCATTGTTTTGCATTAATGATTCTTCGTTGTGAAAACACCACATTTTCTTTGAACGAATTAATGCTAACCGATCCCTTTCTATGGTGAATAATGTCTCCGACTGAATATTTCATCTGAATATTACAATGCGCCGACCGGTGAAGCTGTGAACGCGTGTCTTAACGAACGCGCCTCGGAAACGCAGCTCACCAAAATGTTTCTTGGCAAAAGAGATCGTTTTCCTAGAAATGGCATCGGAAATTATTTATTGGGGAAATGAGAATGGAAGCGCGGGGGACACCGATGGCTCGGGGAACGGAATAATTCAAGGGAGGAAACTTTGGAGATTTAAAGTCCTCCCCCCACCCTCTTTTCCCTTCGCCTTTCCTTTCCTTTGCGAATAAGGGCCGGTGCGTCCGAAGGGCAAAATGGAAGTACGGAAGAGAGGAGGGTACCCCTACGATGGGAATGTATGGCTTATAGGGGGAGGTAGGTTTCAGGGAAAGGAATAGTTAGATGGTGTGGAAGGGGGTTTCGGGAAAGAGAGTATACCCCGGGCACGACGATGGGTCTCCGCGATAAATTCACGAAATTTCGGAAATCGCCATTCATCACGAACAAAAGAGGAACATAATTCGATCCCATCGAATCGGCTGCGAGGCACGGGGATGTATGTGTGTATGGGGCTCTGCGGGCAGTAGGAGGAAACCTTTTCGCGCATAAAATTTTCATGAAATCTTCCCGCCGGATAGTCTCCGATAGCGTCCACTACCCAACCAGCACCTCGCCTTTGGAACGCCATCTCTCACGCTTGCCAACGTCGCTGTATTCCGACTTCCCTCACCCCTCTCTCACCCCCCTCCCCTCCCTCCCAGACCCACCTCCCCCTCCCCGCAAAAATCCCTTCCCTTGCTACAATGTCCTCACTCTTCGGCCCACTCTCCGACGCCAGCGAAAAACAAGATAAAGAAACAGTTTGCTTTTGTTTGTTTGCAATATATCCGTCCAACCGAACGGTATCTGCAAAGAAGACGAACAGAAATCGCTTAAGGCCCCGAGAGGAATGGACATAGGATCAGGCCTCAAAAAAAAGTAAACGGAAGTATTGCGTAAAATTGAAGTATTAAGTAAAAAAATATTGTTCATGGAGCCCTGCTCTGATTTTTTCGCTGTGATGCGTCGAATTTCCTTTCTCTTATCCTTGTTCTCGGCAAGAAAAATATCTCTCTGAACATATCACGAAGTTGTAAGAAACCGTGGCAGCGCACTGAAAATAGTGCGGGTCGTCGTTTTCGAAAGGAAAGATCATTTGTTGCACTTTTATGAGTCCACCAAATATAACACTTTTTTGGCCTTTGGTTGTCTTATTGTTAGTCACCAATAATGCTCGTCTGATTATTTTTACTGCATTTAAATCTCCCACTATAATATTTAAGTATTTAAAATATTCTTTTTCAGAGTTTTAAATTCGAGCAACATTGGCAGAAAATAATGACTGGTCTAAAATAATTAATTTAACCCATTTACCATCAAAATCCTTTTGTTCATCGTAAGCTAAATGTTATAAGGTATAAAATTCTCCAATGGCCGTAATAAATTGGCACCACTCGTCAAAAATACGCCACAATTGCTGTGTTGGTAAGCTCAATGGTTATGGATTCAGTGGTTCGATTTAACATTTATTTGCTTTTTCCACCAAGTTTGAAACTAATTACAAATTAGTTGAACCCTATTAAAAAAAATATCTAAATTTATTAAACCAAATGTTGAGAGGTTAAAGTTGCCTCTAGTGACAAAGTGGCTCACGAAAGTGATTCAGTGCCTTTAATTTGAATTCACATTTACAAATTGAGTATTTAAACCTATTTTAGAAGTAAGAGCGTCAAGATATCGATATGTCTCGTAATGCTGCTGGAAAATTCTGTAAGCATCCTGAATTTTATATTAATAGATTAAACGGTTGTTTCACCACCAATAAACTCGTTTATGTGTAAACTCGTGAAATTTGAATAAAATAGTTTAATTAATTCCTCACCGTCTTTAGTGAAGTATCGAAGTAAGAGAAGAATGCATATAAGCTCATTCTCTATGCTAGGCGTTTACGTGCAAGTTTTACGGCGAGAAATCTCGGCTGAATGTGGAAAAAAAATCCCCTCTTAAACAACCAGCGAGGTACACGCACGTGCATTTTTTTCCGTCTATATGTATACATTTGGCAATATTTTTATATGTATCGGATGGACCGTGTGTTCTCTGTGGCCACTTCCTCATTGCTACCACCCTCTCCACTGCATTCCTTCCCCTCTCCCTCCCTCCCTCACGGCATCCCAACCTCCCTCGCCGAGGACCTCCCAATTCCTTTACCCCGCCTCCAGCACCGGCCTCGCGGGCAGGCTCACAGACTCCACGCTGAGCAAACAAAATATCTTCCAACGCGGGAGAGATGTCGGAACGGTGAGGCGGGAGGGGCGGTGTGGGCATGGCTACGGAGAGGCCGGGGATGGCGGTGGAGGTGGTGGCGGTGAGGGAGCGACGGGGAGTGGAGGCCTCATTTACCGGGATTACGGATCAGCTATCGTGGAGAAGGTTTCAGGCCAGCCGCGAGCGGAGCTAGTAAAACCCTTCTCCTCCGGGGCAAAAACCTTTCTCCGGTAAACCTTCGCAACTCCTCCCTGGTCCATCCTTTCCCTCCCCACTCAATTTCTCCCCCACTTCCATACTACAACCCTTACTTCTCATCACCCCTCAAGGGGTGGTGGAAAAAACTCCTCCCACATCTATACCGGCTGGACCACCACCACCCATCCTACCCTCCCTCCCATTTCTCCTCCAATTTCATCCTCACCCCCTCATCCCCGCCCGCTCCGGGTAGCCCTTCTCTCGGAACAATCCTTGGGGTTCCGCCCGCCGTAGACCTGGAACGAAAGAGCAAACATAACGCTGGGACACGGAGCTTCGGCACGTTTTCGCTAACTGGTGGGTGAGCCTAAACACAGGCATGGGTGGGAAAGGGTCCGAGGTGGCGGTATTTTTTTCCCCTGTACTTTCCTCCGGTGGAGGAGGAGGTAGGAGTTGGAGGATAGGGGTAGGGGGATGTAGGGTGAGTGGTATGGGGTGTGGTGAGGGATATCGGAGGAGAGGGCATGAGTAGGGGAGGGAGAATTTTTGAGGGTGGATATGGACACATGGTGGAAATCTACGGACTCACCTCCTCTTGCCTACCTTCCTTCCCACCCTATATACAACCCTCAGCAAATTCTCGGCCCCACTACGTTCCCCGCTTCGCCAACCCACCCCCACCTCAAACCCCAACCCCGAAACTTTCCCTTCCTAACATTTTTGCTCTTTGCGCGGAAAAATGAAGAAAAAATTTGCATTCCTGACTTGAGTTTTTTTCGTTAACATATATTTTATTTTCCTCTCTCTCATTCAGATCTTTTTTTGTTTTCGTCTAATTTTTCTCTCTCTCTCTCTCTCTGGATATAGTCAACGTTTGGCTTGCGGTGTAGTGCGTCTAATTACGGGCATAATATTTAAACTTCGTCAAGTACGTTTTTTCTTCTATCCTCTCTTTTCTCGGGCACAACCAGAACGATGTCCGGTAATTAAGGGGAGATGGATGGAACTCTGGGAGCAAATACGTAGTGTACGTCTCTCTTGGGGAAAGAGAATTAGCGGGAGAGAGCAGGACCGAGCCCCGGGGTTACTGCTTAGCGCAAATGGCGAACGTCTCTCTTGACGAAGCCGGCAGTGCCCGAAATAATAATTTACCGCATATACACTATCCCGTTTAGTTTATATATTTTATATAATTATCTACCAAATTTTATAGTTTTTCTGGGCACACTCGTCATTTTCCTATCATAAAATATTTTTTGGAACCACGAAAGGTAATGAGAAATGTTGCGGTGTTTTGAATAAACTGGCACGAAATATTTTGTCAATATAAAATTTTCCTCCAAGGCTAGAGTATTTCATACGAGATTTCTTGTTGCTAATTTCATACAAAAAATGCCTACACGCTTGCACGTTTTTCTTTTTGCTAGGAAAGACCCTTCAAACCATGTGTTTATGATGGTCCTGGAAAGTAACTTTGATTGACCTAGCATGTAAAGTCAAGTGATTTCTTCGCTTATCTCTTTTTGCATTTGAGTTTTGTGCAACATTATAGCAGACACAATGAAAGTTGTCTTGTACCTTAACTGATTAGTAAACAATGTCATTAGTTCCTTGGACTGTTCCATGACCCCTTTTATTCACATTTTCTTTTCCAGTATTTTTAAAACAGAATGTTCATTGAATATTTGTGTGACAATATTCATTGTATGCTCTCATGTTCATAAGACATAATGCTTCATGTTTAGCAATCATAATCATCATCGCATTTACCCTTAAATTACGATTTGCTATGTTAATTTATGTGTTACTAATTGGAACAGTTAATCACTCACACACATTAATAATGACACAGCTATTTGAAGATACTCCATCTGAAACATGAATTATATCTAAAATAATATTATTGTAGCAGATATAGTTTTCCAAATTGAATCTCACTAGTGCATCTATATTGTTTCTCAACCCACAACACCTTGCCCTATTTCTTGCATGTATCCTGCGGGCATTTTGCACTCATCCCATTTGCGACAAACAGCAATATCTAAATTTTGTCAGATGGGCTCCAGAGACTGAATGTCCCTCTCATGTAGTTCGAATGTGAACTCCACCATCACTCCTTGTTCTGGGCTCAGTGGAAAGTGATGACGCACGAGTCAAAGGTACGGACATTGAGAGAGAGGTGGAATTATTCTCTCGTGGTCCCGAGGGAGGGTTGAAGGGTCGGTCACTCAGGAGGACCACGGCGACCCCGCGCCGTGCTCCCAAGGATCGGACACGCGTTCGCGACCAAGCAACCAAGCAGGGCCGGCCGACGCACTCATTCTCACCTGCTCGCCATTCTTGGTGGCTCGGATCCTTAGGCAGCCGAGGCCATTGTCGTGGGCACCCTCTCTAGGGGAAAGAAGAACCCTTTACACATCCCTTCGTCCAGGGTTATTCCGCGGAAAAGGGGATAGGGAAGCAAAACCTGTCTCGTGTGGCGATGGACTTCGTGTTTCTACCCGGACAACCTGACCCACGAGGGGAACTCTCCCTCTATGCTAGAGCAGAGAATGCATTCCAACCCCTTGGTGAAGCGTGTGTCTATTCGAGCGCATAGGGTGAGGGTTGAAATGTCGGGGAACAAATCCTTTTACACCATCAAAACTATTCGCGTTGAGGCCTAGAAAATTCATGGTGCTGGTCGCGGGGGGTGACTCAAGGGCCAAAACCCTTCCATGTTTCAAATATTCCCTCCACTAGGGTTTTCGAATGCAAATGTACTCTTTTAATGAAAAATTTTCCGGCGCACATGCATAATCATTTCTTTTGATGGGAAAAGGGCAAATATAGTCGCCACACGCCAGCATTCCAGGTTGACTCCTGGCTTGCGCTTCGAAGGGTATTTTACCCACTTACTTTTCTGATGCAAATGCACCCTTTTCACGGGAAACCCACTGATACCCATGCATGATTATTTATTTCAATATAATATGTGAAAATATAGCTACAATGCGTTGGATTTTCAAGATTCGGTATTTTCTGGCTCATAAGTCGCATGTTCAATTATTATGCACCCTAGTTTAGGGTACATAATTCTATAAGTACCTAAACAAATATGGTTAATTGGAGTCATTGGTCACAGTTCTTATTTTTACTTGCCTGTATTATTACCACACATGTTGTCATATTTTAGAAGTTCCATCTGTTATGTTTTGGAAGCTCCATCTCTGACAATGTATCAAAGAATGGCTCTGTATTCATCATCAGGGCTTCGAAATAAGATATCTCTACAAAATCCTCCGGATAAAGAACAGGTTATACAGGTCTTTTAAGTTTCATAGGCAAAATACGAAGTTGAAATTTAGTATCCGTGGGTGTCCCGGGAGAAAATCAGATTATAATAAGCCGAAATAAGGTAACACTTCGTCAAATTATTAAAACTATCGCAGTCCATGCTCGTAAAGTTCCGTTCTTTTGGGAATACCGGCGTCAGGATTAAAAAACATGTTTCTTCTCCTTTGCCAAAGACCTCCTCAGGGTGCATCATTCACCCTGAGGAGATTCTCCGGCAAAAGATTTGGGGAATGGGGGGAATTTAATTAGTTAAACTGACTGAAATGGAGTTACTCTTTGTATTAAATAATGTTTTTTTTCACCTGTGAGTGTATTACTATTTTTTATCGCTTAGTTTCCAAATGTCCTTAATAAATGTTGATTATCCAATGAATATTGTTTTCAAACCTTTGATAGAGAAATTGAAGAGTTGATTTGCACTGCATCTGAATACGTTGTGAGAAATAATTTCCTCAATATAAGTTTTAGTTTTCTCAAATATGAAAGTACAATTTGACTGGAATTATTGAATAGGATGCGCATGAATGACCATATATTATACGCCTCAGGGACATGCTGTTTTAAGCGCAAAGGAAAGGAGTCGTGGTAATTTTTAAGTAAAATATTGGGGGAATGCATCCTTCAAATTTTTATATTTGATTCAACGCCATAGCAAATTACTGAAAACATTTTTCGAAAAAGTCATCAATATCTTGTAAATTGCGGTGAAGATTTTTAAAAATTTAATTTATGAAACTAATCCAAATATATGCATTTTAAGAAAAATTTCATACCATATCCTTTTCATCGCTTGCGTTGGACTTTGAAGTACATGCGTTACATGGCAGCCACTAACTGAGTTATTTGCTCCGGTTTAGAATAGTTGGGTAGATCAGGGAAGACATTTAAGGAAAAGAAAAGGAGGGTGGTGTCAACCAACAGCGGCAAAGCCAGCCTGCTCTTAACATAAGGATCCAAGGGCTCCGTAGTTTAGCGGCTCATTCGACGGGCGAAGTACGATTCTTGATCTGCACCACACCCAAGTAGGGATCGGCATCTCTCTGAGAAATAACTACTACTGATTTAAACGCCAACCGCGTGGATGGGAATATAATTCTCAAGCCACTACAACAGCTTGATCCCAACATGGCTATGACTCTTGCGATTACTTCAAGTGCACATTGCTACGCTTTTCTTAGAATATATAGCTCGAAGTTGAGTAACACCAGGCCAGTCTGTATGGCTTATAAAATAGTTGAAAATATATATGATCCATAATGTGTATTTTAATGACTACAGCTTACTGAGATATTTCATGACACGACTGAAAATTAATCTATGCAATATTTGCCGTAAAACTGAGCTTTTCGATTATAATAACCTATAAATCCCATTTATAAATTATTTGGGTGCAGTTTCAATTTAATAATAATTCAAATAATGAATTAGTGAAAAAAGATTTTATGTCTTGCCGGCGAGTGCTTAGCGTAAATTCTACTCGGTAAACGTTGGTAGTATTTGCAAATTTAACCCGGTGGAATTCCCAAGAATAATTTACGCTATTAAATACCATCTAAACATCGACACCAACAAAGAGAGGCCAAGATGAGAGCATTGAAAACCTAGTTAAACCTTGATGAAAAACTTTGAGGTATATTTTTGATATTAAAACCCATATTTCAGCATAATTATTTTATATGACCTTCAAATTTAAAATAATAATTTAACTTATTCTAGAAGCAGGGATTGTTGTTTTTAAATATAAAGCATAGCTTAAGTGCCCAACACCATAAGCGCGATGACTAAAAAGGAAAGCAGAGACAATTATTAAAAATTCTGAATGATAGGCGGCAATATTGACAAACAAAGAGATCATATCTTTTGAGCAATTTCATTCGTCAATTAGTATGAATTAAAACTTTAATTCGGCCCATTAGCGAATTTAATCTAATCCTAGATATATGTGATCATTAGCTTTAAAAATGATAATGTAATGGTATCCAATTTTGCTGGAAAAGATGCCATGGACCATAAATGTGTTGTCGGCCAAAATTACGAAATGGAAATTGAAGGTATATATTGAAAGTGAGGAACAATTGACCAGGAAAGGACCTAGGATGTTGTAAAATCATATCGTAATTCAGTAAATACTGTTTCGCCCTGCTGCTGAAAATAATCCGGGTTTATGGTTAAAATTGACCAAATTTATGGAAAACCATTAGAAAAAATTAAAAAGACTACTCGAGTTTAGCAGAAAAATATATATTACAATAAAACGAGTGCAGGGACTGGGCACACAGGGCATGACTGAACAATGAGAAAGAAACGAGAAAATAATAGGTTATGTTGATCACTATGTATAGGAAAAGCTAAGGAGTAATTATTCCGCTGGAAGTGAGAGGTATAGTCGGTTGACGAAGAATATGAGGTTGCGTTCATTTTTCCTAGGCGTTAATGATACAATAATCGAAGTAAACTTACCTTGAATGAATTGTGCATAATCAAAAAGTTAACAATCATAGAAAAATCCTAAATCGGATATTATTATTGGCTATTAATATTAATCCCTGGACTATTTAGTACTTATTATTACTTTTATAATATTAAGTATTTATTAATAAAAGTCTAATGAGAAACTAATAGGTACCTCGATTTCAATGCAAATAGGTATGCCAGTTTCAAATGTCAATATATCTGAATATGAAAGATATTTATTTATTTAAACATTGTTAACATACAGCAGTAGCGCCAATTTACAGTGAATCATTTAACAATATACGTGTCAGAGTACAAAAGTACAATAACAACATAAAAATCAACAACGCAGAGCCCAATATGGAAAGGGGAAATATTTAATTTGTTGACAGGTGGGACATAGCTTGGGTGGTGAAATGGTTACATGATAAATAAAAAGGATCGACAGTGTGAGGGAGTGAATTTAGAAGGGAGGAGAGGCGAAATAGTTGTGAGTGCTGGGTGAGTGATATCCTAGGAAGAGGCAGGTGGAGTAGTGAATGCGTGCGGGTGGATCGAGTTGGTATCCTAAAGTTGAAAAGAGAAAGCAGTTCAGGGCATTCAATGGTCAAGTTTAGGGCATTGTGGAGGAGTTATAAATCAGTTTTAAGTCTGTGGCTTTGGAGATTAGAAATGGAAAGAGAAGACAGAATAGCATTTGAGGATATATTGCAGAAATGTGGGACTCTGTGTTTGACTATTTTGCCAAAGAAATAGGGGATGCAATCAAGGGATTTTAGATTAGTCGTGGCTGATATGGACCATATTGGAGAGCAATATGATACTGCGGGAAGGAAAATTGTTGAGAAGTAGGAATGGAGTGCCCTGGGATCTTTTATTTCTCTGAAGCGGTAAAGAAGGCCTAATAAGGACATTGCTTTACTATTTACAGTCTGAATGTGGTCGGAGTAATTTAGTTTTTGGTTGGTTATAAAACCTAGGTATTTCATAGCTGTCACTCTGTTTAAGGGAGTTGAATTAATGGTGTAATTGCATGTCAGGGGTTTTGTTTTCAGAGCAAGAGTCATGATGCTGCATTTTCCAGGGTTAAGGTTAAGTTTCCAGGTATCACACCACAGGGAGGTCTTATTTAAGGCAAGTTGAATATTAATACAGTCAGATGTGTTATTAATTTACTTTTAAATCTTGCTATATGTTATGCGATATGTTTTCAGGACATCTTTCCCTTCCGTCTTTACTGAGATATAACTTCCCAATGTGTTATAGAGGTTTTCAATTATCACATAGCCGAGACACTAATTATTATGTTTGCTGAATCTATCGTCATACCGCTTGCCTGATCGTCTATGTCCATGCAGTTTTAGATTTTTAATGTTATCTAGAGTTTCTGGTACATTCAACAATTGCGAACATATTTTGGTGTCCCATCATGGCAAAGAAATATTAATAATAGGAAGCTAAAGTACGATATATATTAATAAGAGGGGCGGGAAATACGTCTAAGATTTATTTTCCTTGGGAATATCATGCAGTTAATTTTCATCACATAAATGTCAGTATCAAGTGCCAAAATATAGATACAAAAACATTTCAGTATACAATGAAAGGTGGATAACATAATGTCCCAGTATATCAGACAAAATATGTGTATCATTTCATTGTTGATGAATACTCGTAAAAGTTATGAATTTGTCATGCATCAAAGCGAAAAGAGAGAGACGTATATTATTTGACGTTGACCAATTCTTTAGGTCAAACCAACTCAGTGATTCCATAAAAAAGTACATTCTTTGAAGAAATATTTGAAGAAGTAACTATTTATTTGAAGAAATTTCAAGCACATACATGCGCATATATATTGTCATGTGCTTTAGATGCCGTTATACTGATTGTTCCATGTTTAGTCTTGCGTATATCGTATATTGTTTACATTTGTACGTCTCAATTGTCCTGAGCGTCATCTTAAAAATATAAGAGGAAATACTTTTTAATTACCTTAGTTACTCGGACTACTTAATGCCTTCATATGAATTGATTACCTACAGAAGCTACTTTATTAGTTGAAAAATCTAACAGTAGAGGATTCTATAATTGTTATACAAGATAGGAGAAACCTATCTTGTATAAAAATGCCTAAGAGTTGCGAATCATAAAATATGTCTCCTGTACCTCGGTATTTGAGTGTAAGAAGTGATGCTCATATAAATTATAAATATAACCTTAGTTGAGAAATTTTATCGGCAAATTCTTACGGAAAAATTTTTATGAAATTCTTTCTGTAACAGAGAAATATTTTATCGGCATCCTCATTTCTAATTATTGCTGAAATATGATAATGGCCGGAGGGTACGAGTTAACTTCATGAGAAAATGAGTTTTTTTAGTCTCGCCTTTACCTGAAATGATCTTAAGTTGCTTGGATAAGGAAATCTTTTTTTCGTTTTGGCATTCGTGAAGAATGCTGTTTTACTAGGGCTCTGAGAATGTAGGATAGACTGGTATATAATTATTTTATGAATTTGTATAACGTTTAAAATTATATTTATCAATTTTTTAGTGCCTGGACGATTGTATAGGGTCAGCTCAAACGGTATATTCAATTCCGATAAGCCTTACTCAGCCTGTGGTGTTCCAGTATATGCATTTTACAGACGAGCTGGGATCTCAATGATCGTAGGAATCTCTTGTCTTGGACTGTTCTAGTTTAGCAGTCTACCTATTAAATTTAGATAAGTCATTCTTGTAAGCATTCAAATAATTTTTACATTTTAAAAATAACCGGTAGGTTATTTTTATATATGGTTTGTATTTTTTCCTGAGCAATATATAAAAAAAATGTAGGCAAAGCTAAAAAAGATTAGTCAATTTCGTTCATTTCAGTTGCTTTCGGTATTCATTCTCGAGCCTGCCTTGTAGTTACTAGCAGTGTCTATTACACCATTTTAACAAAGGAAACAGTTTTAAGCTTGACTTTGTGGAAGTTTGTGGAAGTTATCACCTGGAGATGACACAAAGTGTCGAAACTCGGGTCATGAAAATAAATCTTACAAGTGGAATTAACCAAGGTATTATGATTTTTCCGTACATCATAATGTGTTCAACTTTCTAGCTCATCAAGCAAATTCGTTAGAGTCGATTTCTATGCTACCGATTTTTATAAGGCTAAGGTAAACTTTTTCGTAGTTTATAGTTAACACTGAAAAAGGCATGGGTTAGGAAAAGCTAATGAGATATAGCATAGGACGTCAAGTGAATTGTATGTTAAATTAGAGTTGTTGTGTCTCATTCTCCTGCTGTAGTCAGCAAAGGTGTTTGGAAACGAGGGATGTTCGTACCTAACACATGATATCTCTCTTGTTCGGCAAAATATACCTCTTAGTAGTCATATCTATAAAATCTAGAGTCGTACGGGGCTTGTATATTATCCTCCGTGTCATTATGTATCTGAAATATTTAAGTATTCTCAAAGTAACAATTACTGTTTTTATTTTAATGTAATTCATTTTTGTAATTTTCTCAATGGCTCAATTCAGGTCCTTTAACCTTGGAGACCACCTAGAGCTCCCATTATTTTGTTTGTAACCAATTTGTACCAATTAATTGGGAGTAAATAAAATGGTATTATTATTATATATTTGTTATAGTTGTAACACCCCTCCGAGTCCCCGGCAAGCATCAGGTTTCATTGCCGTCATAATGGCCGGAGACTCGAGAGATGTTGGGCAGTAATCGATGCCACGTCCGCTGCCCATCGGTTGAGTGGTTACGTTGCTGTCGGGTCATGCGTACGCAGTGACCCCGCAGCGACCCCAGGATGACGGCCTTCTGCTTGCGTATAACTAGTGATTCCGCCTGTGCCACACAGGACGGAATGCGCTTGATATTAGTAAGCAGCGAGCCCTTAACTCCACCAAGCACACCTATGATGAGGGCTACTAGTTTCACAGAGTGTCCGGGGTACAACTGTTGAAAATCGAAAAGCAGGTATTGATATTTCGTCCGTTTTTCCACCTCCTTCGCATTCATATTAGTTTCAGCCGGAGCCGGAAGCTCGATCACGAACATGGAGAGTGTGAGGTGGTCGAGGATAACGATATTAGGCTTGGTTGCCTACAACTGCCTGGTGGTGGAGGAGTAATTCCACCAGATTGTGCATTTATCGTTCTCCACGACGGACTCAATATCTCCAGGGGCATAGGGCAGCACAGGTGTTTCGTCGATGCCATAATGTTGTGCAGGGCCGCTTTGTGCCGAGCTAAATACGCTGACTTGGCGTAATAACTACAGACGGAGAGAAGGTGACCCAAAGTCTCCGGCTGGGCTCGGCAAGTCCTGCATCTCGTGTTCGCGAACTCCGCCTAGAATATAAGGTGGCGGTACACGAGTGTGTTTATGACACTATCCTGGCACGCGAGGACAAAACCCTCGTTCTCTTGCTTCAGACCGGCGGAGCGTAAGAAGGCAAACGTCAGCTCCTTCGATAACCCATGCTTTTCGATGTTTCGATAGAAACATCCATGCATGGGCTTATCAGTATGCACCTTGAGTGAGCATTCGGCTCGGCTTTTATTATTTCGAGCTTGAGGACGTCTGCCTTCAATGGCGAGATGGTGGTGTCATTATCGCTTCCGTCGGATGACGGGTCGAAGTCGACACCTGTTTCGTCCGCTGCCCTCTCTGCCACCTGGAAGAGAAACGCCCCTGCTCCCGCACTCTCGTGCTCTCTCACGAGATTGAGCAGGGAGTCCCTGATTTTCAACACTCGGCAAACTGTACCCAGGACAACTCTGTTGTGGAGACACTCTAGACTCATTAGTCCTCTACCACCTACATTGCGAGGGATATACAATCTGGCGACGGAAGATTTCAGATGAAGACATCTGTAGATGGTCATCATCTTCCTCGTTCCCCTATCGAGGTTCTGCAACTCGTTTACGATCCACTTCATTCATCCGAATGTATACAGCAGTGTAGGAACCGCAATCATGTTCGTGGAAAGAGCAAGGTTCTTGCCAGGCAGCTCACAACTCCAGATGTTCCTGAGAGTCTGTCGGTATTTGGCGGTGAGTCTTTCCTTCACTGCTGCTACCTCGTGCATTTGGCACTGTGGGATGCCGAGATATTGATAGCTATCATCGTCCTCGAGGTGTAAAATGACGCTTCTGTCAACACGTTGCACCTCTGCCTTGATCTTCGAAAATCTTCCTCTCGCCAAGTGGATGGATGCACACTTGTCCAATCCGAATTCCATCCCTATTGCCTCACTGTATTCTAGTACGATTTCCAGGGCAGTTCGAAGGTCTTTCTCATTAAAATCATAAAGCTTCAGGTCATCCATATAGAACAAGTGGGTGACCTTATGCTTCCTGCCACCTGGAACACTACACATGTATCCTCTACCTCGTCGCAGCCGAAAGGACAGGGGAAGGAGGGAAATACAGAACAGTAAAGGGGCTCAAGCTGTCGCCTTGAAAAACGCCACGGTGGTATGTTACCAACTCTGTGGAAACTGACCGCTTGCCTGAAGTCAGAACGAAGAGCGTTTTCCAGAGTGGTAACAGGCGTTGGATTCAGGACACAACCTCTGGGTTGACTTTCATCAACTTCAGCATGGCGATGATAAGCTCATAAGTGGTGTCAAATGCCTTCTTGTAGTCCACCCAGACCATTTATAGGTTTCGCTTATGCCAGATGGCATTCTGGCATATGCACCCATTAATGAGCAGGTTATCCTAGCATCCCGCGATTCCCCGCTTTGAGCCCCTCTGCTCGTACACCTCCTCCCACACAGGCTGGACGTGGTGGAGGATAAGGTCGCTCAAGATAGAGGTGAACGCCTTGTATACGGTGTTGAGGCAGGTAATAGGGCGGTAGTTCTTTGTTTCGGACAAGTCTCCCTTCTTAGGTATAAGAACCGTGCGTCCCTCAGTCAGCCAAGGTGGAATTATTGTTATTATGATAGCATACAGCCTCTTAGTCACTAGTGGCTCCCAAACTATTTCTTTCTTCAGCCTACTATCCCTGGGTGCATAAGTTTATAAAATTTCACGAAGTGACAATGGTATTTAAACCACCAACATCGAAAAGCTAAGGATAGGGAGCCCAAAACTGATGATGGATTATCAATTTTCATGTAAACTCATTGCCACTTTTGGCCATGTATGAGTTATAACTGGAGTGATAAAATTAAGCGAAGCACTGATGGCAATGCTTACATTTCCCGCCTTATGTCCTTCATTTTGCGTATATCATTCCAAATACTGGTTTCTGCATTGCATTTACATAATTTTTTACGAATAGGCACACTGGTAGATTCAAAAATAATAATTCAAGGATCCTATTTTCATGCACGTTTATTCTTATTTTAACTGCTCACAAAAATGTGTAATGAATTGAAGCTTATAGACATAGTGCGCTAGGTTGAGCCATTTATCTTTCACCTTCTATTAGGCAGTGCGTAATTAAGTAAGAAAGTACTCTAAAAGTATCGGACAATGGCTTCTAAATTTGAAGCAATTTTTGCTATTCATGCGCTAAATTATTCGTCAAGAAGTGATAAATTCCTGGATTGAAACCCTTTAGTGGTTGTTATAGCTTTGTGAATACATGAAAGGTAACGCATGAACAATCAAAATACTCTTGAAACTGCTAAATTATGTATTTTATACTGTATACGTTTTATATTGCTTAACAATACATAATGTCTTAAAACTATCATACGCCTGGCTATTTATATGCATGTTAATATGTATATGATGCTTTTTTAAAAGACTGATTGAGCCCCAGTTTGATCATTTAGGGTAAACTGAAATCGTTAATGATGTAGAATGATGATTGTGAAGCTCCTTGACTAGATTAGAATAAGGTTACGCAATGAAAACATTGCGATCAGAAGTTACAAACGTCTTGGAAACATTCTGAGAGTTTCTACTCAAAAGATTGAAGTAAACTAAGGAGGAAAGAATAAAAAGAGTTTCCGAAGAATACCAAGATGCCCTCAATATTTCGCCAATTATACTCTTCACAGACCTATTGTTCTTCAGGGTGTGCCCAATTTATCTGGGTCTTTGTTTCTGTGCTGTGTTCCATATTGTCTTTTCCTTTTCTACTCTTCTGTATACTCCTTCATTTCTTATATTATCCATCAATTATATATACAGAGGCCTCTTCCAAAACCAGGTTTCAAATCCGTCTAATTTTTTCCCTGCCTTTCCAAAGGTCCATGTTTCCGATCCATAGAGTACTAAGCTCCACAAGAATGTTTTCAGATACAGTTTCCTCGTCCTTAGTCCACTCTTCTTTAAACACAGCAGTTGCTTTTTCATCATGATGCTTGCACGGTTTCTTAACTTGGGCTATTCTTTGCTTGATGTCCAATTTAGTTTTTCCATCCCACGTGATGTTGCTTCCGGGGTAGGTGAATTCCTTCACTTGCACTAATTTATCACCTCTTAATGTGACTTCTGAATTCTCTCTTACGCATACTAGTATTTTGGTCTTCTTTTAATTTTATGATATATTCTTGAAGAACTAGATCCATTATGTTCAGTGATATTTTAAGTTCATCACGATTTTCTGCTATGATTGCGGTGTGATCTGCAAAGCCGAGCGTGTTTGTTTCTTCTGAGTTAAGCAAAATTGCGTTCAATCCCATTGATTGTGCTTCTATTATTGCCTTCTTCAAGTAAACACTGAACATTGCTGGTGAGATGTCACATCCTTGTCTTACTCCTTTGTTATTTTTAATTTCTATTTTCCTTCCATCTCCCATGAGCATTGTGACCTTTTGGTTCTTGTAAAGTTAATAGATTTTATATAGTTAACTTATTTATCTATTTGAGCCGATTATCAAGGGTACAAACATGAGGCATGAGAAATAACAAAAGGAAATAACGTAATTAAAGAATGAATGAAGACGTTAAATGAAAACAAAATGACTTTTGTAGTATATAATTCTTCAAATAGACTTAGAATAGAATATCGAATGCTGATATAAATATTTCTGGGAGGAACATTTATAACCCTCACAGGATACGCGGAGATTCAAAGAAGAATATAATACTTTCGCAAATTACTTCATATAGAGTAAGCTTGGTGTAATCAGGATAGCAATGTCTATTGAACCCTATTAAAAATGTGTGATACCTTAAGTGAGTCATAAATTTTTACCTCCCTGTAGATTAAATAGAGCCTTAGAAATGAAGTTGGAAGGCCAGAAAAAATAGGGAATCATTTGTTATTAAATAATTTGGCTTTAATAGAAAATAAAAACCCTCGGAAAAGTCTTTTATATAAAACGAATAGAGTAACGCGCTGAAGCAGGTATTATTAAATCTGGAAATGAAGGAGTTCAAAAAACATGGTTAATCTCTAACGAATACCTTTGCAGCAGTATGTATGAAATGCCTGAAGCTGATGACGATAAATACTCAGATGATGATATTTGAAGATGATGATGATCTAGCTGATAAATATACAAGTTGCCGCTACACTGTTATCGTGTTCAAAGCCTTAAAGGAAATTGCAAAAATGGATTCTTCCTTGAAGCTTGTTGCACTCCCAAGTTCAGTTCCCATCAACATGTCCGTGTATAGTTGGTGTTTCTGCTCTTTTCCTTCACGATGTTTTTTAAAATCTATCAAACAATCCCAAGGGTCATTTTATTCTCAATTTTCCAACTATTAATTTATTGATAGATCCATCAATTTTATTATTCTAGGCAATAATCCATTTGTTCAGCATACCCTGATATTAATAGGTACTTATAAAAAGACAGCTACATATTTGAACATTCTTTTGTATTCCGGAAGTCTCTTAAAAAAATAATACATCATACATATTCACAAATTCTAGTTAGTCTCATAATACGCAATCGTGAATTCGCAGAACTCTTGTTTACAAAATTACAAGGATAATTTTCTTGTTCCATATTTGTCTTTTTAACTACGTAGCTTTTTACTTGCATACAAATAAATTACAACGCTGTCTTGCTACAAACCTTTGCTCTCTAATAGTATCCTATTTAACTAACAAAAAGAAAGTTTTCAATCATGCTAACATTTTTCTTTTGGGCTTTAATTACGCTCAGCGTTGTTACAGTGTTGTATTTTACCAAGTGCTGACTACAATAGACGCCTGTTACCGGCAATCTCATTATTAAACCTTATTTTGCCTAAGTTGTGTCACCAATATACTTGGGATTTTAGCCTCATTGAAGAGAATCTTTCAATTGCCGACTGAAGCGCTTATATTAGTCTTGATAAATTGTAAAAAAAATCTGTTGTCTGTAGTGCTGAGTATCATAATTCCGTGACAAGAATAAGCACTACCTATTGCACCATGTGACGAAACGAACACCTTATCTCTAAAAGGCACGCCACGCACTGCGCACGAGAAACGCAGAGGAAAACTTCACGTGTGACACGTTTCCCACGTTTCACTCTTTGCTACAGCTTCTTAATTTTGTGCTGTGGTGGTGCAACGATGAAGTAACGTAGACGTTTAGGTGAAAATAGATCTAATATTATAGACTGCATAATAAAATTTTAAAGAAATAATTGTTTTAAAGAAATGTCCAGTAACTACCAACCACTCTTTCACATGTATTCGGGTATGATCTTTCAACATAACACGTCATTTTGATCATTGTAAATAAAAAAAGAGGAATTGTTTAGAAATAGCCAGAACGGATTTTGCAAGATCAGATCGTGTATGGCTCAACGTGAGGCTACCTACGTTCACGACGTATTAAATCGGGTGACAAAATGTTCACTTTGGCTCATCATGTGTTGATTTTATAAAAGCATTTCCCATCATTCACGTTAGCATTTACGTTATAATTCTACAGGATGGAAAAAAGCGTAAGCTGGATTATACATTTCTTAAAGGAATGCGAACAACCGCTATAGATGGTATCATGTACCAATACAGCAAACGTGGAATCAGGTGTTACCCTAAGGAAGTATCACCAGTCCTGGTCTGATTCACCTGTTCATTAATAACATCAAAACTGTGATTAATTGTGAACTTAGATTATTTGCTGAAATTGTGTTTATCTTTAGAGAGACTTTGAAACCAGTTATTGGGAACTCATTCACTAAGGATCTAGTAGCAACGCAAGAATGGTGTGAGAAACGGAAGTTGGAACAAAAAATTAAGAAATTGATGGCGGTACAATATTGGAGAAAGAAATATATTCCAGTATGATATTGCAAAATAAACATATTAAAAGTAGTCAACAATGAGTAAGTAAAATATTTTTTCGTAAAAACTTCTCTACATTTATCCTGGTGTAAACATATTCGGGAAATATGCAGTCAAGCTAACAGAAAGCTAGAATTATTAAAATTTAAATACCAAGAGAAAGTTAAGGAGCGCTGTAAATTTTCAATAAATAAATCGCAACTAGAGTAGGTGCCAAGTGTATGGGATCCTTATATAGCAGGCATGTTGTTAGAATTAAATCACGTCTAGTGGCTAGAAGCTGGTTTTTACAAGAGAAATATACGTCGATGTCATTGTGATGAGTTTGTCAAGAGAAAAGGGATGGGAATTGCCATTAAAGTGTAGATTAAAGTACAGGCTTAAACTTCTGTCTGAATTTGAGGCCATTTACTTCTCCGAAGACGTGAACAACATATAAAAATACATTGTGCGGCTGTAATAGACTCGATTGCATTCATAATATTAGGGAGACTTATTACAGGACAGACTGGCATAAAATTTGATTTTTCAGGACAGCGATAGCAATGGCCGATGCCTCCAATAATGACAGGATAACGTATTCTTATATTATGCTCTCACAATTTTTTCAGTTTTCAATATCTACATGGGATTCAGATGTTGAAAACTTTGATTTATTTGAAATTTAAAAAATTGATCTTTGTAATAAAATGTCGCAGGGCAGTCAAGACATTGTGCATAAGTATAGAAACTCAGCGTGGTAAATAAGATCTCTCGCTACTTGGGACGTTCCTCATGCTTTTGTTTTCTGCATGGATTAGTACTCTGTAGTGTGCATAGATTTCAATTTTATCGCAGTACTTCTTCGTGCTGGTATCATAGTGGCCAGAGTATGGCGTTTCAATCTGAACTTAGACGAGTAATTCGTACCTAGCGCGGAATCACCCCGTTCTAAACATCGCACTTGACTCACATGATATGTCGTAGGTGTACTTATAGTTTAAAAAACTCATAAATTATTCCACTGATTCATCTCTCGATGAATCTATTAGAAAACTGCTTTATACTTGGATAGTGGAGCACTTTATTTTAAGTATTTCAACATCATTCATAACCTACCATTACCCAGTACCTTCTGGACATTTTAAAACATTCTTAAACCCGATAAATTAGATTGCAATTTATTTTATAGTTATGAAACGAATAAATATATCGAATCATAATTATACTCAATCAGAACGATATAATCATATAACAAACGAGCAAATATAGATATTAAATCAGTTGTAATTTATAACAGGGAGAATGTAGTATCCCGATTTTCTCATATGAATGAATTCCTATAAGAACCAAAATGTCAACCTTAGAATATGTTTGTGAAGAAGAACGATCTTCTTTCAGCCTTCCAGCACAAAAGTTTAGTAAGATACAATTTGTCTCAAACAAAACGATCATTATCTGTATTTTTCACTAATAAAAGTGTTGAAAAAATTTCCATTTTACAAAATTAGTAAATATTTTGCCAAAAAAAGGGTGTTGAAAAGTCTATATAAAATTAAAGAAGCGAGCTAAACTCATTCACGCAATGATTCAAAAAAGATTCACATAATATCTATTTTCCAAATTTTTAAATTTGCAGGACTATAGTTTTTCCACGGACCTGGCAGTATTTAATTGGAAGTACTCACTGACCTGCATAGTACTTTTAGATACCGCAGTAATGAAGTGGTGAAAAATACAGGTTTTTTTAGGAGAAATATTCGTCATTTCTGAAGGGCATGGTATCAAGCAGTATTTTTCTGATTGGGATGTAGTCGCAACTTCTTGCTTAGGGTGCCACAGCATATTCTACTGTATATTGAATAATTGAAAAACCTTTTCTACAAGATACATAATATATACGTCATTCTCTCCATGTTGGCACTAATGCTACGCCAGTTAACATTCATTATTGCAATCGAATATGAATTGTGACCCCATGTTTATTATACAAAAGACACTTGAAATCACATATGCTTTTTCTTACCGAAAGCTACGAAAATTCTACCAGAAACTCAATGCATAATACATTATTCCTGAAGTTGTGGTCAAAGCTAATACCTTCTTTTGTCATCTATTCTTGTAGATGTATCTTGCTAATCGAAGTATGTGCCCATTCTCGTAAGCAGAGTTCACATGGATCCGGAACGCGTGCGGAAATGCGGAACGCGGAAAAGCATCTAACCAATCACACTCCGCCTTTCCGCAGTTTCCTATTTGCGATCGGCTAGATGCGTTTCCGCGTTCCGCATTTCCGCACCCGTTCCGGACCCATGTGAACTCGGCTTTATTAAAACCATTATGTTATGTCGCCCCTTCCGTGATTTTGGTACTGACTTGAAATCCTATAAAATTTACTTTTGCCAAACCAGTTAGTCTGGTTCGTGGCCTACCTGTTGGGTAGCAATAAGATCGCGGGTCTAAATCTTGCCTATAACATATCTGATATGCACCTACACTCATTTTGTCACAATGTTTTTAAAAGTGTGAAGTCATGGTGTTTACATGGTATTTGGAGGAAGATGTAGAATGCTGGATTCCAGATGACACGTAACTATGTTGTGAGAATCGTTGGAAATTGCGGGGGTTTCATGATTTGTTCAATTGATACAGAAGTGAGTTCCTTGTTGAGTTTTGAAAACACATTTTCACAAGATTAAAAGCCGACTGGAAAGTTGTTTTAGTATTCAAGACTTCAAAACCAGTCTGATACTAAGTATTTAGTGGTCAAGAATTATGCTTGTTTTAAAAATTTTATACTTTCTTTAACTTGTAGGTCGTTGACCCGGACAAATACTACAGAAATTTCATTTCATGTTGTTTGTACTAACGATACTGCTGATTTAAATCACGGAAATTTTTGGATAGAACGTGGATAAATCATATAAATGCATTTATTTTTGAAACTTAATTTTCCATTCCATTTATAATTCATATTATTGTTCTTTGTTAGTTGCACATTCAAAATAACATTTGAGAAATTTTATTATAAAGGTTTAACTAAAGTTTTCATAGTTGATACCTTTCTTCACATATTATAGTTCGAGTTCAGTAAATCAATGCGCATAATAATATTCATGAAAATATGATATGGATTTTACAGTAGAGTATTTTGAAGCTCATTAGGAGTTGATTGACTTATCTATCTATCTACGATGATGTGTATGACCGTCCTAATGTCCTTATGAGCGAAATGATTAGAGCAAATAATTAAATGTTTTAGAATATCCGTGAAATTTATGTCTGGCCAAATTAATATGTTTGAGCTTTCCTGCCTTTCCTTCCTGTTTTATGATTGGTCAAATATATTATAATGCATTAACACGATTAAGATAATATTTAACATATTCCTTATCAAAATCGTATAGTAGTTCTGAAACTCTTTCTTGACGAGAGACAGTCAATGTCAAGTTGGACCAAGTGTTTTCGGTTTGCAGGGTGAATTAATTGCTTTTTTAACACTGAAAATCGTTCTATTCATCTAAGCACCGAAATGTTATAGTCAAGATCATTTATCCAATATTTCATAGTTTTTATTTGGTTAACCTGTCAATTTTCAACATGCCCCCCTTCCATAATTCATTCATTGCTTGGCAAACCTGAGTGTTACCATTTTTTATTGCTTAACATGCGTTATACTGCCATTAGCTACGACTTACGATGAGAATTAGCTATTAACTTAGAAATAACAACACAATCACTTCATGATGGCATAAAGCAGTGACGTTTCCCTGAAGTCAAGAATAATGGCGGACAGACAGGAGGAGCTTTGATCCTTTTTTCTTGGTATTGCAAACCTAAATGATTAGTAGCAAGTACCTAGTTATTGCGAATTACGTAAATTTCACTTGCCATTAAAACTTAAACTCGATGAAAAATAAATTTTTCATGCACACGGCTTGCTTTTAGGGTAATTACCTATCATGCTTTTTGCAGTTCAATAATTATTGTATTTTTTCAATGATTATATTTGGATGATTGACAAATTTAGGAGTTATGGTTTATCGCAGAGAAAACTTGCAAAGAAAGGCAAACGTTGGAAAGGAAAAGTAGGATGAGATATGCTAAAGTGTATTCGGGTTCTCCTCCAGGTCACACTCTGCATTTCATTTACTACACATTTTGAGGCACGAGTTGCCCATCGAAACGTCTGAAGAAATTGCAGAGTATGATCCGGTGGAGAACCCAAATAGACTTCACCATTATCATACGCCGTGAAAGCATCAGATCATTCTTAGTTGAGCTAGGTGAAAAATAAAAGATACCTATTTTAAAAAATTCCCATAATACTAATATCTTTCAGGTTACCATGGAACCTGAAATATTTTTCTGTTTTTAGTTAGCTATTACAATCGAAATGTAAATTAACATAGCCCTTCAAAATTGTCTAATAGTCATAAGCATTTAAATAATATTCTCAACACAACACTGGCCAAATATCTAAGTGCAGATACCATGGGGGTAACATGATATTGAAGAACGTTGTTTTAAAGATAAATGCGTTTCCATCCTCGATTTTCTCCATTGATTTGTTATAATTTTCTATGTGACAAAAATTACTCATAATTTATCATGGGAGGGAACTCGGAAATATTATCTAACCTATAACAACTTTTGGCCGGAAAAAAATTTAGCAGGGAAACAAACTTTAATGTGAAAAACTATGTGACATAATAAAGGTTAGCTGGGATTAATGCATTGATTTTTTAGTAATATTCCAAAACGTGTTTAGTGTTTAGTTATATTTACAGTATAAGAAATATTTTCTGTAGGATTTTTATTTCCCCTCATTGAAATTTTCATATTGCAATGATATTTGTTTTTATTCACGAATTTATTAATGGAAAATATTTGCCTTAAACTAAAATAAATTTCAATCACCTGACCGTTGATTTTGGCTACACTGAACACAAGCGCTTGTGTTTATTTCTGTAGTGAATTATTTTCATGGCCTTAGGTTTCATTTGGTTTTTTCAAAGTGAAAGGAGCAAAATATAATATTAAATTCAGTTGTAAGATAGTCGTACCACTAACGTACTACAATTTCTGGGCATTAAACTAGAAATATATGTTAACGTCTATTTAAAAATTGCTTCAAAGAATTTTCCTAGATTTTTGCTGTCCTTCCATCATCATTGATTCAATGGCTCACTGTTAAACCTTTTTGTTATTTACGCTGTTTATTGCACATTTAAAAGTAGAGCTACAAAAATTATTATCTTACATGTCTCGTAATGGCTCCACATTTAACAATATGAGTTAAATGCATCAGGTTTGCTTTGCAATGCATGCCATCTGAAAAAAATGATACAGCAAAGAGAACGTTCTTGTACGTTCGATGTATTCATAGTCAATGTTATTTTATGATAAACGTACAACATTCATTCGCATCACATCCGCACATATTTTTCATGAATGTCCTAATATATTATAATTTAAAACTAATTTTTACCAATTATGTTCTCCCCAGAGCGAGTGAGCGCTTGACGCATTAGTGGCACTAGTATCATTAACAAATGAAAAAATGCTATTCAATTTAAAAATATTCTAGTATCTTAGCTAGGTATACTTCTAGGCTCATGTTAAATGTTTTGCAAGTGATGTTAGTGACACATGTTGCACTCATGCCACCCTAGATAATTCACGATAAAATTCCTCGTCCTAAAAATAATTTTCATGAACATTTGACCCGGCACTATTATTAGGAAACTCCCGATTATGATAACGTTTGAGCTATTTCGATACTTTGGCTTTTGTCCGAATTTTCATGCTTAAATTTAGAAGTAAATCATGTTATGGTTAGCATTATTTACACTTGTGGACGTTTATTTTTTCTAAACGATTTTTCTCATATATTTTACTAAATTATTTTTCTACTTCTTTGAATATACTTTATAATGCTGTCGCTAGTTTGGGCATAGATTATAAATAATATTTCCTTATTAGAAAATTCCAATTTCCTTGTGATTTAGCGAAAAAAATATATTATGTAACGATCATTTTACTATGCCAAGACTGCAAGAAGCAGTCTTTCCATATATTGTGGTAATAGAGAGTTTTAATACTTGTTGTAGTGGTAAACCCCCCCCGATGGTATTCTTGCCTTGGTGTGGCGGGGGGAATTGGGTGCTCCGGCAACCTCCAGAGCTATGCCGGTGGTAGCGTAGCTACTGGTAGGGCCTCCCATGCTGGACAGGTCTTCGTGAGGTAGGAGCCAGACGAAAAGGAATACCCTGGTCCTCCAGGCTGGGGGTTGTGCGTAAGGCTAACAACCTTATCCCATAAAAATACAAATTGTTCAGGAACATCAACACTTAGCCTCGGATCAGGATGGAATCAACGGAAACAGACCCCAGCTTCGTTACAAGGACATGATTTTTGGCACATGAAATGTTCGTACTATGCTTGTACCAGGAAAATTGGAAAATTAGACCTGGTGATAGAAGAAATAGAGAAATACAACGTACATGTGATATCGCTTCAAAAGACAAGATGGTCATTAAATGGCAAGTTAAATTCTAAGAAATACACATTGTAATACAATGGCTGTGATAATGGAAATCACTACGCAGGCGTAGGGATAGCCATAAGAAAGAATTTACTAGAGGCTGTGATAACCTACAACCCGGTAAATGAAAGGATGTGCTATATTAGACTGATGGGTAAATTCCAAAATTTATCTGTGATATCATTCTACGCCGTTACTGAGAATGCAGAGTAAAATATCAAAGACGAATTCTACGATACTTTTGAGCAAATGCTCAAAGGTATCGTAGAATTCGTATAGATACCGTAGTATCGTATACCTTCCTATGATATTAAAATATTAATGGGAGATGCCAACGCCAAAGTGGGAAATAAAGAAATCTGGAATACGTACACAGGAGGAACTAGTTTACATGACCATAGTAATGAAAATGGAGTTAGACTCCATTAATGGAGTAAGAGTAATAGAGTAAGTTTTGCCAGCTCATGAAATAGGAAAATAATGTCAACGAAATGTCCACGCAAAAATATCTACGAATATACATGGACGTCTCCAAATGGGCAAGTAAAAAATCAGATTGACCACATGATGATAGAAGATAGACACAAAAGCTGCATTGCTGATGTTAAGAGGAGAAGAGGAGCAGAATGCAGGATAGACCATACGCTGGTCATTGCTAAAGTTAGACAGAGAATGTGTAGAAACAAGAGAAGAAAACAAGAGACTAGACCATTAATCGAAATTAGAAACTTAAAAATCAGGCTGTTAAAACGAAGTTTGAAGTAGAACTCAAAAATAAATTTGAAGCACTATCCATAGAGGAGGAACACGAGGTAACTACAAATGTCAATGAACAAAGGAATCAAATTAAAGACTCCATACAAAGAGCATTAGAAGAAATAGTAGGAACCAGAAAACGAAACAAGAAATATTGGGTCAGTGAAGAATGCAGAAATGCAATAGAAGTGAGAAAAAATTTAAAAAGAATAAGTTAGAAGCTAACACCGAAAAAAATAAAGATAATTATCAAAGGTGGAGTAGGGAAGTTAACAGAATGTTGGGGACAGCTAAAAGGAGCTTCCTTAAAGACCAGCTAAAAGAAGCAGAAGAGGATAGGACAAGTAACAATACAAGAGACTTTTATCATACCGTACAATATTTAAAAAAAGAGCCAATCCAAACAGTTTTAGGGTAAAAAATGGTAAAGGAAAAGTAATATGTAATCAAGCTGAGAGCCTTAAGATATGGAAAGAATATTTTGAAAAACCTCTGGCGAAATAAAAAAAGAGTCAGGAACAGCGACATACCAAAATTTACAACCACATACCAAGGAACCATCCCTAAAAGAAGCAGAAGAAGCTATTTCGTCACTTAAAAATGGTAAAGGAATTTCCAGGGAAAGATGGACTACCAATCGAAGCCCTGAAGTGCGGTGGGAAAACATTACTGGAAGAAATTCATAAACTTATCTTGAGAATTTGGAAAGTAGAAAAGTTGCCGGAAGAATGGAAGGTAGCAGTTGTAGTACCCTTACACAAAAAGAGAGACAAACAGAACTGCAACAACTATAGAGGAATATCCTTCATCAACACATCACACATAATCCTATCCTAAATCATATCTAATAAGCTAACAGGTTACTCAGAAGAAACATTAGGGGGATCAAGCTGATTTTAGAAGAGGGAAATTCACAACGGACCAATTGTTCATTTTAAAAATGGCACTGTCCAAATATTGGGAATGCAATAAACCTACCCTCCTTCTTTTCGTGGATTAAAAAAAAGCATACGACAGCATAAATCGTGAACAGTTATGGGACAGAATAAGAGTAGAGGGTATACCTGAAAAGCTAATTAGACTAGCAGGAATGTTCATAGATGAATCGAAATGTAAGGTTAAAATAAATAACGAATTTTCAGAAACCTTCAAAGTAAATACAGGGGTTCGACAAGGAGACGGTTTTTTACCACTACTGGCTTAATTTGGCAATAGAAGGAACCCTGAGAATGACAAAAGAGTTAAATGAAGGCTTGTTAGTGAGAACCAACGTCAGTGTACTGGCATTCGCAAATTACTTCACCTTGCTAGCAGAAGACGAGGATAGCTTCAAAAACCTGGCTATGGAATTACTATCTCAAGCAAGACTAGTGGGGCTAGAAGTAAATGAAGAAAAAACCAAAAATCTTAAAGTAGGACGACACCCAGAAGGAATAGCCAGCTTGGAAGTTAACACGCACAAATTATAAAGAAGTAAGGATTTTAAGTACCTCGGTGTCACTTTTGACCAATGCAACAATGAAGAAGCTGGAATAGAAACAAGTCTTTTAAATGGAAACATATGCTATTGGGCATTACAAAAAATATTAAGGAACAAAACTCTATCAAGAAAAACTAAAGAAACAGTCTACAAAAAATTATAAGGCCAGTAGTCCTATATGGCTCAGAGATATGGGCAATTAGTAAAAAGTCTGAAAAAGAAACTTATCACCTTTGAAAATAAAATACTTAGGACAATATATGGACCAACAAAAGAAGAGGAACATTGGTGAATTAGGAATAACAAGCAGCTAAGAGAACTCTACAAGGTAGCAGACATCGTGACAGAAGCAAAATGTAAAAGACTGAGATGGGCGGGGCATGTAAATAGAAGAGAGGAAAGTTCATTATTTAAAACCATAATGAAGGGGAGACCAATAGGAAAAAGACCTCCCGGAATACCAAGACTGACGTGGACCGACCAGATGCCGAGGGACATGAGGAAAATAGGAGCGGTTGAAAACACCATGCAGGACAGGTCGAGGTGAGACAAACGGTTGACGAGGCCAAAAACCTCTTACGGTTTGAATGGCCACCTAAGTAAGGTAGTATGTAAGTTGTAGTGGTAACAGGTATGATTTTTTTGCGTAGTAAATACTCATTTGTATTTCTAAATATATGAATTATAGTTGTCTTTTATTAAATTAGGTAGGTATAGGTGATGAGTTTTAAATTCCAGTTAGTCATTGCAATAATGTTTAAGTCAACTCGGAAGTACTTTGGGAATACTATGGAATATACTACTTTCCTTGAAAAGGGCGAGTTAGTGCGGCATGCTGAACCCAATCCGAAGAGAGTGGGTATTCGTATGCGCTCAGAGCTGCTGGAGCTCTTGGCTCCAGCTCAGACGCTTAAGAAATCAATAAAAGCGTTTCTCCAAGAGAGAGTGAGCAAGAGAGGCAGGCTGGCGCCCTCTGCTTTCCTTGAGCGCCGGCCGAGCGCAAGCCGAGGCGCCATTTGCCATGGCGCGTCGTGGTCATTGCTGTTAGGTTCAAACCAGGCAGAAAGTAACACTTAAAAATTAAAATCACGTTAAAAAATGTATCTTCTACTAATCAGAAGCATTTATCACAAATTTAAGTTAATTTCAGCTTAATTTTAATGAATGCTATGTACCTAATCAATGATAATTCCATTATGGTCAATTCTATGGTCAGTCAGTTTTTTTATGGCAAACGTTTTACTTTGAAAAATTATTTTTTTTTTTAATTTCATTTCTTAGACGTAGTATCTTTTTGTGGAGTTTCGCATTTCCGGCATTTAAGAATAAAATTCAGTTTTTACGTCCTACTGGTTTGTAAACAGCATGAATTACATCAAAGATAAATGCTTTCAATGTTCGTCAGCCCTTATTAACTAACTATATTTCGAATACCTATTTTCTTAAAAATATGTTGCGCTATAATATAATTCAAGGATGAAATATAGTTGCCATATTCATTGCATTGACTACAACTACTCAATAAATAGTAAATTATAAGCAAACATTTTCACATTTCCATCTATTTAAAAGCCAAAACTTTGTGAAAGTAAGTCAGTTAAGAACTGAACCCTACGGTAAACCGTTAATAAGCTAATCAGAAGATAGTGCCGGTTGTATTTTAAGAGGAAGATGAAAAAACAATATTATTGCAGAGGATTGAATGAGTCTCCCCAAATTTACGAGCAAAATACTATGGGGTGATAATATATTTATGCAGAAGTCACTGACCAGACGGGGAGAGATTAGGGTGACTATCCCCGAAAAAATCACGTAGTAATTCTATGTATACCGATTACTTAACGTGAGGCATAAATGTATCAGGAATTAATTTCCCATTCCAAGCATATGATGTGGTTTCCAAGTAAATCAAAGATTTTATTGTTGAAGTAGTAAAAGTGTCAACATTTTCGATTTAAGGTGGTTCCACCGTAAAATAACTTTATTGTCATTTCATTGCTATTCAGGCTACTTTTTGAAAATCCTTTCCTCTATTTAACGTAAGCAACTATATCCTACTTCTCCACGCTATTTTTCTTGCAGACTGAACTTGATGTTACATGAAGTGAAATGGAATAATGTAAGAAAAATGGGGTAAAATTGTATTTTTCCATGTATAATAAATGACATTTACACGGAAAGATGTTGATAAGAAGGGAAAACTCACGAGAAATTGACGAAAAATAAAATATGGTCATCTGACCACTTTATGTTTTGAGTTAGCTAATTACTGCGATAATTGAAGTAAAATACGGTAGTTTCATAGAAATATCGCTGCAGTCGGCAAACTAAAACTGGAAAAAAGTGCTCATTAAAAATATATTCGTGGATTAATCTGCACATTTTATACCTTAACTTTGCTTTCAATAGCTAACGCATGTCATCAGTGAAAGAAGAATATTTTAAACAAATCGAAGAATAAACAGGAATTTAGTATTTGTTTTGACTCAAACAGTCACGGTGGAACCTCCTTAAAGAGCTAAATACTCAAATTTTAGGGAAAAGTGAAAAGTGCCAGAATTAATAACTTTATTCTCTCTATTATTTATTAGTTAAACTTTAAATCTCATATAATCAGCGAAAATAAGCATAAAGAAACCAAGAAAATCCTCTGAACCAAATCTAAATCTATTTATATGGAAGTGAAATTTGGTTTTAAAAAAAGGGTTCACACAGGGGTCCCTAGGGGCCTTGGGACTGTATAATATATTTGTTAATACTTCTGTGTTGCATGGAGCATAAGTGCCAATTTTTTTTTAATCCGTAGAAGGGTTTGGAAGTCTATAGCGTTCAAAAACAAACATAATTGAATTCTCTATCGCAGCGCCTCTAGCAGAGTTATAGCCTGACAGAATACTTAGGTTATCATAGTTTGATAAATTTATTAACATCGGGTGCCTTCCTATCGCTCTATAACGCTAATTACTAAGCCACACAACAGCGCACTTGCCTTCCATTCGTTACAGACCCTGCGCTCAAAGCAGTGCACTTCAAAACAGATCGGGAGCAAAGGTGATGTGCACTAAACAATATAAGAAGGTGGATTATTGTACGATAAAAGTTTAACGTTTTCAAATTCCAATTGTACAACGAATTCAACGCATTCGCTGTTACACGATTTTAAAAACAAAGTCTACAATTCTAAATTTAGAAAGAACTATGTGTGTTGAATAGGAATTTTCAAGAAGATCTGAAAGTCCAATCTAAATACAATTCTAAGTCCGCTAAAAATCAAATGCTTTACCTTTAATGATAAAAAATTGAAATTTAGCTAATTAGAATGGTGAGAGGAGATCAACAATATTTTAGTCAAAAGAGATTACCGAACAATCATAATAAATAGCGTCCACTTAGAAGCCTCTTATTAATAAATTATGAAATCAAACTTCCAGCAAAAGAGCTTGGCTGAAACATAATTCTCCGTTGAAAGTTACCACAACATTATGTTTCAGTCATATATTTTCTGTTTTCTTTGAATATCAAACTTTACAGTAATTTTTTCCAAAATAGCATTTAACTCTAAAAATATTTTAAAAATTCAATGTTATTTTATAAATATCTAAAGAAATAAAATATCATATCTAAAGCACTTCAATACACTTGTGTATGAAAACATTTACTTGAGTTTCAATACCAAATTCAATTATCAAAGAGTTATTTAGGAGTGTAATATATGACGCATACATTTTGGTTTATGAAAATAAAATCTTATCTCGTCATTAATACAGGTTGTGTCCGTTATAGAAATGTGTATTGCTATAAAAAGGAGGAGAAAATGTTACTTTGCCTGGTTTTTACATTTATTTTGATATAATACAACTTTCTTCTGAATTCGTCTTGTGCTGAAATTGAAAAACAGCCTGCTTTACTGTGGCCTCTGTTTATGAATTAACAGGACTGGGCTCTCTTAAGGTGTGGTTTCACTGGGGCGTCCAGCGGCCACGTCCAACCGCCGCATCTGGACGTCGCGGCTGGACGACGCGGCCGGGTCGTTTCATTCATGCGTCTACGTCTTGTTTCCACAGCTGGGCGATGTGGGAGAATATGTATTTTCTTAAAACGCGAAGAGAGGAGAGCAGAAAAATCACTGAGAATTGGGACTGCCCAACTAGGCGTCCGCGTCTCGACTACTCTCGAAGCAGTCGAGACGCAGATGTCGGACGTCAGCAGTCGAACGCGACGGCCGAGACGTCTCAGCGAAACCGTGCCCATTTGATATACATTGGATGAGTACGGCAGAACTTCCGACTGCTGGACGCGGACGCCGGACGCGGCCGCGGGTCGCCCCATAGAAACCACACCTTTAGCCTGCATTATCGCCGCTAATGTCAGCGAGAAGCTCTACGACTAGGTGGAAGCTAATCGTTCCCAAAATTAAATCTTAGCAATCGTATGGTGAAGGTCAGGAAATAAACCATGTCAGGCCAGAAACATCTCTAAAAAAGCAATAATAAAAGGAACCTAATAATTAAACTGGAAACAAAAGCTGAGACAAAAGACAAGGGACTCTAGAATCTGCAGTATATCTGGATGATTTGCGAATTTTGGACGCAATCGAAGGTGACGTCTCCTTAGAGGCAACTGAAAACTGCGTGTCAAACTATACACAATATGATGTTTTCAGTGCTGTATTTTAATCCACTCACCATTTATTTTCATCTTATGGAGTTAAAAAATTTTTATGATGATGAATACAAACTTCCTCAAGTTTCAGCCCCATTTGAAGGAGTTTTTTTTATCAAACACTATAGGTGCACTATTATGTTCAGTAAGAAAACATTAAAATAGTGTATTGTATAGTAACAGTACATAAGTATGCAAATGAGGCAGTCCGTTGCTTTTGAAGCTAGAAAGGCAGTGAATGAGAACAGTAGGAAGAAGAACTTAACGATGTCTACTGAAACTTAGGTAACGAATATGAGTTGAAACGTTTTCTTTACTTGCATCAGCTTTATGCTTTTGAAGCTTAGCAGCCTGTACTTCAGCATAGGATAATAGTTTTGATTAATGACATTATACTGCAAGTTTGGTTTTAACTTTATGCCTGTTAGTTGACAAACAGCTTAGCAGACAAGTTGGAGTGAGACAGCAGAGCTCTCCGCTATTGATTATCGTTCCTACCTCACATTTTTCATAAACCATAGAGTCTAGACCCTTTCTTGAACCTTTGTTTTTCAATAGAAATACGTAAATATCCATTGAACACTTCGTCCACTAAGTCTCGTAGTTAGAAGCGCATAAATGAGCACTCGTGCTGCCATCTAGGCGTTGAAAACTACGTGACTTGTCAGTGACGGAGACACCGCCTACTCTGTCTCAATTTTGGTAATTGAATGAGAATAAGGGAATAATCTCTAATTCCATTAACAGTACAAAGAAAAAATGAAACAGGAATTTACCTGCTTCAAGAAAATGACTTTACCGTGACACTACACACTGCCAAGTATAGAAGTAATTGGAGAATGAAAGTCCTGCTAATATAATATAAAAAATATCTTCTGATTATAACAACAACAATAGGTTTTGATAACGTTCTCGTCTTTTAGAGAAAGAAGAAGGAAAGTCTAGATAATCCACTCCTGATATAGGTGCTGGATCATACCGCCCACGGTGGCCATGTATGTTTATGTATATTTTTTCAAGTTGAAAATAAAAAGAGTTATTTCATGCTATGGTTTTGTAGGGAAAAAAAAGTAGTTACTGTAAATTTATCCGTAGCTATTTCCTTTATTAGAATTATACTTTGATGCTCTGAATTTTAATACTCTTAGATTTGTATATTTATTGTAAGTGAACACTATGGTGGTCTTTCATATCCCCATGGATATGATTTCGGCAAGTTCCTATTTTGCCCTTACAAAAGCATCATTTGAGCATACAAGAGCAGCATTGCTGCTATCACCAAGCTCACCGCACCCGGACCCAGCGACTTAAGTTCTATTTGGCACTTCCTCCACAACCGGTTTTTTTTGCAAACTTGGTTTCAGCGTTTACTCAGCTAACGTCTACTCGTAAGGTCAGTGTTGCATAATGAAGAACATTATGCAGACGGCAAAAGAGAGCTCGATCAGTATTTATCCAATGTAACTTGGGTTCTCTCCTTGTTGCCAAAGAGGGGCGAGTTCTCTGAGTTGTTTTTTTTCACCGGGCCACTTTTAACTTAGTTGGAAGTCAGCGAAATGGCAAAAACCGCCGACAAAGTTAGAGAGAGAGAATAACATTGTTACCGCTTGCATGATGCGCGGCTTCCCCAGCTAGGGTTTCATGTACTGCACGTGATCAAGAAGGTATACCTTCTCTAAGCTAAGTTTTGAAAATGACGCATCAAAGAATAAAATTTTGCCTCGGAAAGGGCCTATTTGGATGTAATATGTGATATACAATGGTTTAATGAGTATTATGCATCCACGTTAGCTTTTTAATGTAAATTTTTGTTATTACTAGCATTATAAAAGTATTTGATTGTTTCTTTAGAAGAATAGCGTCGATTTTTTAGAAGAAGCCTTATTTTAATGTGTAGCAAAAATGTCATTGGTCAATTCCGTAAAATAAAATAAATGGATTTTTAAAAATATTTTCGAAAATGTTTGGAAAAATACTTCGAATGATAGAGTATAGATTTTAATTTAGATTAGATTTTTTTAAATTTAGGAATCGCTATGATTTTTATCAAATTTTTAGATCGGCCCTGAAGAGAAACAAATTTAAAAAATATAATATATCTGCCTACTAAAAATTAATCCGTAGTAATGAGTTCATTGAATAAATTTCATTACTTATTAATAACTACGGGCTGAAAGAAGAAAGGTGCTACTAACAATCTCTACCACAGCTTATACCCATTGCACCTCGTTTGTTTCAAAGCTAACCTATTGCAATCAATGACAAAATGTAATAATTGCTGGTCTCCTTAAATATTTCCGGGAAATAGCAATACTGGTTAATTATATTTTTTCAAAATGTATATAGTAAACATAAATAAATAATGTAATAAAGTAATGTGATTAAATAATGAAAAAATAAAAAGTTTGTAGGCATTGTTAGGCACATTTTCATAAATATATTATTAAATATTCCAAACTGTAATAAAATTGCATTTTATTCGTAATAAAAAATAAATGAAAAGCACCATGTCACACAAGGCCAGGAAAATATTTTGAGAAATATGTTCTAAAATAAATCTCGCTTCAATTCAATAGAACTTCCAGTACAATAGTTTTCTTTTTTTGAAATGTCTTAATTGGTTATCGATAATAGTTTAACATTTTAAATAAAGATTCACCGCAAGCAGAAGTATAAATCTGTGATTTGTAAACTGTATGTTCAGGGTATGATATTACCTTCTTTTGCTGAAGATAAACCATACCTTTTTTTGCTTGAACCGGCTCATATAATGAAGAACGTGTCATATCCATTATACGTGTCATCATATTCATTTTGATATTGTAGGATACTACTTAAGTAACTGCAATAAATAACAGCTCATGCAAAAAAATAATGACTATAATTTTCTATTCTCATCATGATTGTTCATTCAATCTAATGAATGATTGCCTCCATTCGACTCTTTTCCCCAATAACTTTTGCTCTTGCTCTGCTCAAATGCGCTATGATGTCCCATCCGTTTTAGCCTACTGTATTTGTAAGTATGTATTTGTTCCAGTCCCCTTACCGCGGCTTTCCCCTCCATTTTCTCTTCTTTAATGTTCCTTACAAAGTCATTGTGTTTCAAATTGTTGCCTTTACATAGAGACGTTGTCTTCTTGATAACACTCTATACACATTTATCCTCTCCTATCCTCTATGCACTTCGCATTTCTGATCATTCCCTCCCGTGCGGAAGAATTAAAATACCTTACTTAATTCCACTTGTGTGACTTATTGTCACGATCTGGGCAGCTTCCTGGAACTTGGAAGGATAATAGACCAGTTACATAAAAAGAAGCGTTCAATATTTTCCTTCATATCCTCCCGTCTTATGAATCCGACTCTAGCACCAAGTTTGGAAAGTCTCTGTTCATTTCTCCTCTAGCATTCCAATGTTTCATGTCTCTGGGCCTCCGAGTGTCTTATTCAGTGAATGAAGCTGTACTTCAACGTTGTATCGCACTACTTCCTCACCTGTTATTTTAATTTCTTCGAACAAAACAGTTGCTTTTTAATCATGAATGTATTATTGGCTTGAGATATTCTTTGCTCGATATTTTTCGAACCTCGTTCATTACATTTCATGTAGCTTCCAAGTTATGGTGAAGGAATCCACTATTTCTGGCACAACTTTTTGTAACGCAATGCTTTTCCCTAAAAATATTTTTTTTCTCTTCTTCCTTTTGTTTAAATATTTTATTTCCTCTGGTAAAAAATATTTCTTTCAATGTATTACTCCATCTATTGTGTTCAAGGATGTGTTCTTATCTTCTGGCTTCTCTCCTACAAAAGTGACATCATCGGCAAAACTCAATATGCTTCGTTTTTTCATTCATCTTAATCTCTTCATTTTCCAAGGATTATCAAAAGCGATGATTTCTGTATGTCTTGCAGTGGGACATTCTCTTTCGTTGGTTCTATTAAAAAATATATATTTAATTGTTATGGTTCTTTTTAGTTAGTTTTGGTCTTGTTTCAGAATCTTGGTAAAAGGTGAACTCTTACGTATTTGCTTTCACATTCTAATATATTCAACTTCAAGATCAGATTTTATTCCCATTATAAGAATCACTTTCTTGAACAAAACATCATGAAAATAGACTAGATAGTGTTTTATATGGTCGTTTTAGAGTATATTCATAAAAAATATTCATGGGTAGAAATCGCTTGTTAATACTTTCCTTAGTGTTCTTATTATTGAAATTTCAGTAAAAATTCACTTTATTACCTAGGATGGCAGAGTTGAGTAGAATAACATGATTTCAGTACAATGATCAACTACTACGTTATTTATGTCGCCAAATATTGCATAGCCTATCGTGGCATTCGACATTGTCAACATACGTTTATCCATATTTTTAAATGTGGACCGAATTGGCGTATTCATTGAGCTTCAAATGAAAAACTCATTTTCACGTTCAATGGTTTCGAATTTTATAATTCCAAAAGATGTTCTTATTTTTCCGAGCATTTACCTCTTACTTTTCCTAGTGAAATTAACACTACATGTACTGTTACATCAGCTTTGTACAAGCACCTGCATTTTGATTCACCAGTATGCCTGTACCGTTTTCTTATGCGTATGACATTATCATTGTTGACAGATGTACTATGTCTCTATGCCAGTAAAGCTTAAGTTGTTATTCACCCTTCCTATATGTTTCCAGGTTCTGTTAGTTTTTTGACTAATAATTAATCACAGTAACGGTTATGAATAAGTCTTCATTTATTGTCTTGAAAACCTTGATTTTAGCTATAGCTAAATATTTAATCACAAACATATGTGAAAGCTTCAAATTTATCGGATGAACAAAACATTTGCACAGAAATAAGAGACATATTGTTCTTTCTATTTTCTGTTCAAAGCGCAAATGGCAGATACGGAACTACTAAAAAATGTGGCATTATTGAATTGTTTACACTATATGTAAAGAAAATTTTAAGTATAAAGATAAACTATTTTCCATTATTAATAGGGCGCACAATCCTAATAATTTGCCTGCTTACTCCATCTCATGCCAATGGTATGCATAGCAAGAATTACACCCCTAAAGATATCAGTATTTAGCTTGGTGTCATCCTATGTTTATAACCGGAACTCCTTATGTTCTACTGCACTTACTCTATATAACTATTTATTGTATGACTGGGGAAAAATCATCCATGTGAAATTTCCCAGTCAGTATGTATGATTCTTAGTCATTCTTAGCATTAGCTTAGTCTTTCCCAAATAATTCATTTGCCTTGTAATAATATGTATCTGAAACAACGAAATTCACATCAATTCACAACGAAATTCAAATTCACATTATCCCGCAGATTTATCTATTTAGATAAATATCTAGTTTTTGCTTCCACTTGAACATATAATTTCTATCCTATTTAGTCAAAACATCTCTGCATTATATTCCTAAGTGGGACTAAATTCTGGCTTCTTTGGATATCATCGTAATTTTTAATTTTGCACTTATTAGTATGTTTATATTATTTATTATTTATAAATTGATATTATTATTTTCGGTGCTTACTACAATCGTAATATTTGGGACTTTTAAATCTGCAGGCCTGTGCTTAGGCTTAAACAATTCTTCAGCTAGTATTACTTCCTGTTAAAGTCCCGTCATCTCCTTCGTTTTTTTATTCCTGAGTCAGATTGAAACCCCAGGAAGATATGAAGATAGGTATTCGAAAAGTTAAAAAAATAAACAATTAGGTATTCTTGTTTTTTTTGTTATCAGTTTCCGAAAAATATAGCTAGTTAGAAGCCATTTCCGAATACCAATATTTGATAGGTAAATATTTGCCGATAATTTATTTCTAATTGCTGTTTCAAGAGACCCTCTGGGCAAAACCCACCCTGTAACTTCACGTCTACCTATGTTTTAGAGAATAAATACTTATTAGAGTTCAGATGACATAATTTTAACTTCTAAAATTATATTTGGAAGCAATTCAGGGGATGTGTTTGAAACTGACTATAATTTAGAGTAACCGTTGGAGATGGACCAGTACCTGCAGCAGTAGATAGTCGACCAGTACGAGGTGGAAATCATTCCAAAATTGTCAAGTTCTATACCTACCCTGGTCATGGAGGTTGCTTTGTCTTATCAATAACACTTAAGGAATAGCCTGCACCATAAAAACTGGAGTCAAAGTACCTAAAAATCCTAAATATGCCTACCACTACCTGGAAATAATTGTGTAAATACCATAATGCTTCTGGCATTCTTAAAGCTTTTTGTAAAATTCTAAAGTCTATAGTCCCCATTTTATACAGATATGTCATCGTTCGCAGAAAGAAGAGCTAGAGCAACCCTTTTCATATGGAAAATGGAGATATACATTTAAGCTTTTAAGTAGTAGTAGTAGTAGTAGTTAAGTATTAACCTCTAAGAAGTTCTAACCAAGCTCAAGTTATTCAATTGCAATGCCGTGGCAAGATGGTGATCATGAAAGCATACCGGTTGACACATAAAATGTTCTGAAAAAAAAGTAGGTGGACCAATAATCTAATTTTTTTATTTTAATTAGAATTGTTTTAATATCAAAATATGTTTTTATAATTAAAAAAATCTTTAAAGACTAGTTCTTATACGTACGATATAGTTGAGAAACAATTTACGGAAAATAAGGAATGGCTATGCATTAAATTCTAAATATTTTTTATATTTAATTATCTTTTACTATAATATTGGATAGGACATGCAAGAAGTGAAGACGATTGAAATTGATACAAATTGCAACGTTTTTATGACTTATCCACTCAGAACTGTATCTCTTGTATTTTTATCATTGTAAAAATCTATTCTACGATTTTATACATCCTCAAATGATTTGATCGAATAATTGAGCACAATTATACGTGTTTAAAAGAGAGAATTGATCTATACATTTATCTCAACTATAGGTATAGCTTACCTATTAAGCACTTTGATGAATAAATTCTAAGAGAATAAAAAATAATTATTTCATGACTCCTGTGCACAGCTGCATTATCTTGTGAATCCTCTAAGCTTAAAACTTTGGCTGTAACCTGTTATAGGGATCATGTCAATTTTTTCCGATGTGAAAGTATTTACTAGGCAGGGTTCTTAATGTTTTTAAACAAGAATTCATAATGTTTAACGTAATTTTTTGCTGCCTTCTTATTTCTAAAATATCAAATGTACCCAAAAAGAGAGTTATAATAAAAAATCAATGCTTCTGCGTGGAATGATTTGAAGAATAGGGCTTTTTTATCACGAATTTCCTACTTTCTTCTTTATCATACATCTTTCAATAATTGTCTTCAAATAAGTTAACTTGTGGCGCGTATAACTAAAAAATTACATTCTAAATTCCATCATCTCGTCGGCGTCCTCGATAAAATACGGTTTTTAGTTATCATATACCTTTGCTATTAAAAACAAAATTAAGACACAAAATAAGCCGATGAATTGACTATTATATACATATTTACTGACACCATCCAGCCATAGCAGCCGACTGCAACGCCGTTTCTGTTGAACCAACTCATTTTGACTTCAGCTCCTATGGTACTGATGCTCAATAGCAACCGTAACAGACAGGAACAGACAGGCACCGCAAGATGAAGCTCTCCTGAAACTAGTTGCGAAAATCCTTTAAATGTATTTTCTATACCCTCACCAATCTTGAAGAGGTTGGTGAGGGTATGGGACATTATTTTCTGCAAGGCTGTGGCGTGTGGCTAAAACAGAAGCCTGCGCTAAGCATTAATTGCAAAGGTGGAATTAGAACTGCATTGCCTGAAAGAACTCTGCTTGGAACGTGAATGAACTTAAGTGAAATGAAAAGCCAAACATGTAACGTTGAATTTGGCGTGATACAAATCATGAAGCGTTTACTTTGAAATGTCAGAAAAAGAATGCAATTGACAAGCCGATGAGAGCTCCGAGGTCCCGCTGACAGACATATGTCATATCTATATGGTGTATTCTCAGCAAAGCATTAATTCGAGAAGAACGTCCTACGTTTATAAATAAAATCCAGTATTAACTATAACAATCTCTGAATTTTATTCCAATTAGTACTGCCATATTGTGACTCTCATGCCTTCACTTCACCAAACATCCAGCTGTAAAGATCCTATTTGTGTATGAAGGACTTAAAATGGTATAAATATTTCCTAGAATATCCGCCTACTTAATTCTCCCAGCCGCTTGATAAATATGACAAACTGCATTTTTCATATATCATTTAATAAATCATTTCAACAAATTATATAATTTTATGATACTTTGGAAATCAATAACTCCAATGGATATGTTATAATGATGAGAAATGATATGCTTCCTTTTTCTTATTCTTATCTTTAATTGTAAAGCGATAATGAAGTTGTTTTTACTGTTCTGTTTTTTAGGTTTTTATGTTTTGTCGAATAGTAAATTTTAAATAACAATATTAATTATTATTATTTATTTGTCCTCATATAAGTTTATACACATAGCGGTATAAATTACAAAATATTCACTACGAGAGACAGGAATAGAAGGATAATATAGTCGGATATTCCTATCAACGTTGCATTCATTATTATATTCCATTCGTGTCATGCCTGGTGAGACCTTTGTTTGTTATAAGCTGTGTTTCTAATGATTACGAAATTCACCACAAACATACGTTTCTGATGATGTTTCTCTCTGCCCTTGGACTGGCAACATGGTTAGTAGCATTGATGACTGTACTGTTATATAAGCAAAAAACAGCAGTCCTTTTTCGCATACGTCGCTATATTTCGGAATTATTTTTATGCAACATTATTTCCAGATTTGAAGATGTACAGCATTATACATGTCAGCTAACCAATGAACGCTTATCGTTTGCCAATGGCCTTCTTTATGAGCATTCTATATAGGTATGCGGGAGGTCGCTATTATTTTGTTTACCAACTTATATCCCTACTGGAAGTAGAAGAATTTGGAGCGAAGAAAAATATGATTAGGGAACCTAGCAGTAGTATTTGTGTGGACATATATACTGAAGAATACTAAAACATTAGTATTAATTACTGATGAATGTCATGAACAACCAATTTCAAAAATATAAACACTCACTGATCCACCTAAGAAAGGAGATTAGTAAGATTCATTGAATATGTTGTTCATACACAGTTAATTCAAACAAAAAAAAATTTTAAATAGCTATAAATAAATATTTGTCCTCTTGGTTCTTGGTTTTCATGCGGGAATTCACGGATTGAATTCATTGTCTGTAATAATATAGCATTTTTTTACATTTCATGTAGTCCACTCGAATACATTAAGGCTAATAGCTCAAATTAGGGATACCATATTTTGAAACCTCAAATTGAGAAAACCCTCAACAGGATTGATCAACACGGTACGAACCCCTTGTAGACCAGTGGTGTCATCTATCAACATTTCGTTTAAACTTTTGTACAGAGATAATAGCATACCACGAAGCGCCATAAATGATGCCAGACCCTGGATTCAGCTAAATGGAAAGCACCGCGGCGTGACGATCGCCGGCTTTAGCCCTAAATCGAAAGCCCCTTAACAGATCGCTAACGGTGTAATTCAAAAATCGATATGAAATATATAATAATAACTACTTGGTGATACGAGATGAAAACAAACATCAAAAGGTGATACTTCCCAAAAATCAAAAATGCGGACATTAGCAGATATCGTACCAATGTACGCGATCGATACATTAAAAGTAAAAAATACGGACATATCTGCATATATGAGACGTATGGTAACCCTAGCTCAAACTAAATAATGTAAAAGGCAGTAGTGATAAAAGTCACAAAAACTGCTGCTGGATACCAAATTCTGAAGATGATTTCAAAATTAAATAAGGCACGTCTGCGGCACCAAGAACATAACCACGTAAATTTGGGAGGCCATAGCTTTGGAAATCCATTGTCTGGAATTTTAGAAATCCATACGAGGTTTAAGATCCTATGCTGCATTCTCTCTGGAGAATCATACAATTGGACTCAAACGTAATGAAACTGAATGTGGATGTGCTAAGATGTGCACATGGCATATGTTCTACTGCGTTTGAAGCATTACCAGCGAGTATTTCCGCTAAACTCTTATAGCATAAATCATTTAACTGATGCATAGTGAGTCTCTTTCAATATCTCCACAAAATATGAAAGGTAATGGATTTTATACTTTTGATATGAAACACAGTCATTCAGCTATTGACTGATTGCAGGCATTATTATACTTATTATAATTAAATTTAGTTTCCACACTAAATTAGTTATGCAAGGCTTCCATATCATTATTGAAGTACATTTATGTGAACGTTTTGAGGGATTATGAATTATACATAACATGGGTCTACCTAGTCTTCAAGTGTAAGGCTGTCATTCTTATGAACGATTCTGATAGTGGTTTGAATCCTTTTTTTTAATACTAGTGTTCTAGAGAGTTAAACGATAATTGATAATTGCATCAAAATCTCAGAATATTTTTAATTAAAATAGGTTTTTCTTCACGTCAAACAAGCTACATGCATTTGTTTTCCAAACTCAGGTGTATGAAATGGTTTTCTCGATGTTTTAAGCTCTAAGCCTTCGAATCTCAATGCCCGCGTAAAAAAAGAATATTTTTGATCTAGCTATTCCATTTATCAGGCAAAAAATGAATTAATATGCATCAATGTCTTTACGTAGCATATTTAATATGGCACTTGATTGGTATACTGTGCAAATACCTGATGGCCTGGCTAAGAATTTTATTTTTGTAAGAGGCTAGGAAATGATGTCTTGCAGAGTAGGTTTTTTACATCAATTAGGAAATGTTATGTTTTGGCACTGACGAAATGCGATTGGTTTTGAAAGTCAGACATTGATAATGCTAACTGCAATTTTGAGACGAGAAAATTATTGGTAGTGAAATATATTGTAATTTTGCGTTAATATTTGAAAGATGTTATCATTTACACCCAACTATGTTACGCATCTTCTGATAATCGTCAATTTATAAGAATTATAAAATTTACGAGCTTACTTCCAAATGCGCCTTCAGCTAGAAGGTTAGCTGTGGATAGCAGCTAGCTAATACCTTTTAAATTGAATAAGCTAAGTTTAAAATTTTAAGTTAAATTAAACATTCTATCTCTCAGATAATTGCCCATGACTTCTTCATGCCTTCTTCTTCATATCTCAGCAGCTTTGGGGTTCCTCTTCTTCTTCAAAGACTAGGAAATTTGTTGAAATAGTCCATAAAATTATTGAACTACTCTTTTAGGTTGAAGGGCATAAAAATACTCCAAGGAAAATGAAAATGCCAGAAAGGTTTGCACGTTATTCTCCATTCTCGACTATTTCCGTAAAACCAGTTTTCATCACTTTGAATTGCCGATATCACCATACCCCACAGCCACACACCACACTACTCATAGCCACACTAGCTCAATAAAGAGACATGCAACATATTGTTGAAAATAAAAAATGATGAATTTACGGATGTTAGGTGAGACATTTTTCACGAAGTACGACAATAAATTTACAGAAGGCTCTTTGCCTAAACGCACAAGGAAAAAAATGTGCAGCGAAATTGAATGAACGGCATTTTATTATAATTCTATGATTTTTTTATTTTAGCCCAATTCTTAGAGTATATGTTCAGTTCCTTATAATCTTCAGTTCCTTAGTGGAACGTTTCTGCTTAATAAATTCTATGGGTACATAAAAACTAGAGCAGATTTTGAGTCTACACAGGTCACCGTAGGTAAGCATAGGAATATTTATATGACTGCTAGCTGCCAACAAAGTGTTGAGAATACGTTTTATCCTAGATAGTAGAAATCTCATACAAATAAGTAGAATAAGGGTTGATCGCGATTTGAACTGAATATGTATGGCCGGTTTCTTTGATATATTAATCATTATATATGAGTGATAGGTGAAGTATTATTTTAATGGAAATATTCTACTGTTTATTCACAGGAAAATGTTAGCGTGTTGGGTGCAATGGTAAATTAGCATAAATGGTCCCTGATTTGCTCTAGGACATATGCGAAAAGTCACATTACTTTTTACGCTCTTATTGCTATTATTTTCGTAGGTTCTTATATTCCCGATGCGATGAAATTAACTTTCAGGAATGTATGCTGTTGTGGTGCCTAGAACAATGTGTAATTTAATTTCTTATGATACATTGCTCCGTTGTAATAATATGTGCCAGACACTTTCAATCAAGTTTTTTGTTATTCGAAACCATCTACGTTTCAGGGGAAACTTTAAAATGTAATGTTAATACTTTTCAGTAGAATTTCTCATTTTGCGCATCACGCGTTGCTTAATCTACAAAGCACAATCAATATAGCCCAAAGTTATTTTAAAAACAGGAGCTGAAAGCTATCAAGTGGTATTAGTTTAACAAGAATTTCAAATATCTCATCAAACTCGACAAAATTTTGATCTACGCTGTAAGTCTTCTTATCTCAAGGTTTCTGTTAACTCACAGGAAGTGAATTTCAGGGCCTCACTTCGTTGCGGAAGAAAGAATGCCACGTTTTCTTTAAAATATACATGCGTTGTTGCAAAACACACTCATTTTGTAAGTTCTCATTCTAATTATTAGCCAACCATAACCTACCATGATTTCGACATGTTTTTTGTACATCAATGTCCTTGATATCGACATCGCTAGCCAAATGCATGGTTGACACGTAGCAAATCAATGAAAACTACGAATTGAATTCAGTAATTTATTGTTTAATTACTAAATCCTAATTATTATATCAAGTATTAAATTGGTTACCACCACGTTTGCACGGAATGAGGATTTAATCCAAATTTTCCTTCCAAATTTTGTCTATTCAAGTCATATAATCACTCAGTGCGTAGTTATTTTCTCATTGTTATTTGCAAAAGTAATATTCGGAGGCCGTAAATTACAAACTAATTATTGTATTTCCTTTTCTAGGTTGTCGAAAATCGAACGACGTCGTGGCTGACATGTTGTAACATGCAACGAAAGAAAGAAGTCCAGAGCAGCATGATAGCGAAAGTCGCCGGGAATTTGGATCGCGGAGCTTGTGGTCCATCGCCCGGGTGAAAAAAAAACCGGAATGCCCTCGTGAGCGGCGCAGAAGCGGTTCCGCGGAAGCAACAATGGCCCGAACGAATTGAGTCGTCTGGGGGTAAGTTAAGGACTCACGGCGGGGAAGCTGCTGCCGCGGAAATTTCCAGCACCCATTTCGCCTACCTTTGACAGCTATTTTCAAATGATTTGATTATTTGATTCCTTTGAAACATTATTTATTTATTTTTTTTATTTGTAGATATGTGGAAGATAGGAATTGGATTCTTTTAGAAAACCAATTCCCTACATTTGTATAAATAATATCTTTCGAACATTTTACGCTCATACGGCACGTACATTTGGGTGTCAATTGGCCTCTACTAGCTAAAGTTATCCTTTCTTCCTCTCCATATTTATTATTTTTATTACTGTGACTCTAGCTTCCTAAGGAGTGAACAATTTAATAGTTGTTCTAGCTATTGATATTGGTATCACTAAATAATATATTTATTCATATCTTTCGCACTGAATTTTTTTGACGCTCAACATATTGACTTCATCATATCTATCGCAATATCCTGTAGCTCAAAGGGAACGAAGAATGGGAAAATATTTGTCTTTGAACAGAAATAATGTGAATAATGTCGTAACAAGTGACCCTTCTCGTCTTTCAAAAATCCTGGGGTTGTTTCATTCCTCTTTCATTTAGGTAGATCATTTTAACCACTGTGCATTAAATATTAACGTTTTAACAATTTATGTCGTACTTTTATGTCGGACGATTTATATTTCTATAAATGTTTGATTCAATCACCCGCATCTATTTTCGTAAGCTATGTCGTAGTGCGCATTTATTAAAAGTAAATTTCCTCACATAGAAAATGAAGAAATATAATCTATCAATAACTTATGTTACCTACTTGTACAAAATTTAACCTTTATCTTCGGATAGATTACGTATTAAATCGCTTCAGTGATTCAATGGGTGAGAATATTAGAGAAAACAATATGCCAAACTATTACTATCATCACAGTAAGAAGGAATCGACAAACATATATACGTATGGATTTTACTAAAAATATTGAATCATGTTCAGATAAAATTCTTCGTGCTAATGGAGCACGGACTTAGAATGGGGTGTTGCTGGCATGGATAGAAGCTAAACCCGAAAAATATAAAGTTGATGAATGTGCAAATACAAGAAAAATTAAGCTTAACTCGATGATATCGTCAGAATTAGCTGCATGTTAACCACACACCCCAAGAATGATATCTTGCCCAAGGTTTCATACAAGTTTACTCCCATGTGAACGATGAACTGTCATTCATCCATTGAAAAGGATTTTTGCTGCTTTTGCTAATTCTTATATAGCCTATTCAAGGCAAACTGGCTTGTGACTTTGTCCGTTTGCTATCCAAATGCAGTGTGAAAATGCTGTTATGGTGTCGATTAAGTTGGAAAATTAAATATTTTTGCTGCAAATAATTTCTTTTGGCTGATTTCCCAAGTATATGGACCAGCTTGTTTTCAGTGGGAACTCAGATTTATAGGGAAAACATTACGGCCTATGATAGACGGAGATATTTGTTGTGCGTAAGACGGATGCTACGGAACGTCCATGAACCTTATAATTTTCCATATACTTTTGCTCCAGGGCTGATACTTTTATTTTAGAAATAACATAATTTTATGACTATTATTTCCTTTGTTACACTTTCTATCGTCAAGTCCTTATGCATTTCATTTCTCTCTGCTTTACATGTCATTTTTCGAGCTGGCTTCCTTCAAAGTTTTTCAGCAGAACATTTCTCTGATCCCGCTATTTTTTCTTGGCGTTTGATGGAAGTGGATCTGTGGAAGTATACATCTGACGCCACAAATATTTCATTCCTCTTATGTCTTTGTATTCTTTTCGCCAATACTATCCTCTCTTATACTAATTATTATTTTACTAGACTTCGCTTATCTCTTGTTACACACCCTATAGTGGCATATTTAGCCAAATGATAACTAATTACCAGTATGTACTCCTACATGACTTAAAAAGAAACTCTTATACCACCATTCATCCAATAATTCTCAGTGTGTTTCTGCCAAATAATCAAGAATAGTTTTAGGGCTATAGTCATAACCGTAAGGAAAATTGCTGCTTAGGATAACGTCATTGTCCTTATATCAATGCGCAATCTCGATGGTCTTTAAAAAACTCCTTGAACTCATTTATGCATCCTGGTACCATCGATTCAGATCGTAATCCAGCGATACTTAGAGCCATATTAAAAATTGTTATTATGCAATTTCTCTTCTACTCTGCTATGCCAAATTCATCTATAGTGTCTTTTAATCAATTTTGATAATTATTAAGTCCATTAGGAACCATTAAAATCAACATAAGGGTCATGATGCCGTAAGGATCTGGAAAAAAACAGCGATCTGAGTTTAGTCTAACGTTAAATTTACATCCGTCTATCAAAAGTAAAAATAATGCATGTTAAGCTATCCATAAAACCGCGTGTTACTCATTGTGAGGGATTTTTCAAAAATACAACGATATTCGAATTATTTACACTGCATCCCTTCTACATATAGGAATTAATAGGCCGTTTTCACTCTTTCGTGGCATAGACACTCGTTGGGGGCACGATATTTAAATTAAAAGGAAAATACATTAAAAATGTCTATCCACTCTCCAAAATGTTCTACAAAAATTCCCGCTGCCGTAATAAGTAGAGCTAAAAATGTTACAATACTACATGATTAATTTTAACATTTTATGTCACAATGGCTCCTACCCATCGACCTATCTGGCCACTAGAAGCAATAGGACATAGTAGCAAAGACATTTTGAGGAAAATAGCACTAGCGAAGGAAGTGTTCAATAATAGAAGGGAGCTGATGACGGGAACTTTAAGTAAGGATGTAAAAAATAGGCTGGTGAAGTTCTTGATAGGGCCTGTGGCGTTGTATGTGGCAGAAATGTGGACCTTGAGAAAGGAAGACGAAAATAGGCTGAAGGCGTTCGAGATGGGGGTGTGGAGGAGGATGGAGAAGGTGCGTTGGACGGAAAGGAAGACAAACGAGGAAGTGCTTGACATGGTGGGTGAGGAGAGGAAACTTGTGGATGAGATTTGGGGAAGGCAGGGTAGGTGGCTGGAAGCGGTAATGAGGGGTGATGGTTGCTGAAGGCCGTGATAGAAGGAAGGATGTTGGGTAAGCGGGGAAGGGGAAGGAAGAGAATAGGTTTTATGGACGGGATGAAGAAAGGTAGGACTTACGCAGAGATGAAAAAGGAAATACTAAGAGATGGATAGGGTACGGTACGTGTGAGAGTCTGTTGGATATTCTCCGACTTTCATCATGTCCTACCTCTAACCGGTAGATTAAGCTAATGAATGAATGTCACTATGAATATTAACAAGAGTGCATTTATGATTCACATTCTATGATAATACTGCAGGTAAAATATTTGAAATGAAACGCCTCCTTCTAATTGAATGAACTTCAAACTCTTGACTTCGCCATTCCCAGGAATACCCATTATTTGGGACCCAATGCTGGTCCGGTGATGGAGAGAACATTATGTTTCCAAATACTCAAAGATATCCCTTGTAAAATATGTATGCATCTTAATTCTTAATAATAAATCTTATAATATTTGCTCATAGTAAGAAATTACCAATTGTGATTAAGGCCATTTTAGTGTATAAGTTAGCATCATGGTTATATTTTAATATTTCGGTATGGGCTGAGACTTACAAAACTCCCTCCAGCATTTTTCAGATAGAAGAGTTTACCCTTTTATCTACTTATTTAAAATTTAAAACCCTTAGGTGTTGTACCAACTTGTCAATGAAATGCAAATAACGCTGAGAATTGCATGGAGCATGTTTTAAGAATGACTCAATCGTTAATAGATAGCAATTATTACCTACTTTCCCCAATAAATATAAGGTTTGGGTGAACATAGTAGAATTGCAACATTTATTACAACTCTTTTTAGATTTTAGACATTTTCAGTTGTTTTCTGCATTGCTTACAATTTGTCGATAAATTGTAACCAGTTACTCTACTTCTAACTAGCTATAAGAATACATTGACAGGACTAATAAAAATATTAATATTTTTGAGCAGGAGAAACAAGATCTTAAGAATGCTATCATCGTCAAAATTCAGTTAACACGAATCTCATCAAAATTAAAATCGCGAAAATGCTCGAATTCTCCCTTCAACTTTATCGTTGAAAAGTGATCTACATTTTGACAGTGTAAATGTTAAAATCAAAATTCTCATGAAATTTATTTAGCTTCAAATGTGAAAGTTGTAAGGGTTCGGAAACCAAGACATGTAGAGTTAATTTGCTAAACAGAGGAATTTAGCTAGCAAGTTACATTACATGAATAAGTGTAGCAAAACATTAGAGGTAAATTCGATGATTCAAAGTCACACTAATACCTCAGTGGTTACCATTTCAAAAGCAAAAAGTAATGTTTGGAAATTTTTCCACTGGAAGATTTTAAATTTTTTTAGTGTGTAAGTATGTAACCAGCTGATGGTAAAAAGGCAGTGATCTTTCATTAAAACTGCTGTAGTATTCGTCGTAAAAAAACAAGCAGTGAGTGAGTATTTGAAAAATGTTTTGCTTTGAAATTTTTTCAATTCAGCTGTGCCATTCAATGAGTAAATTACCAGTCGGCGAAAAAAGTACCCTATGGGATGATAACTATTTGTTTGTATTCTCTCTTCCACGGATTGATGAATCGCGCGGTCACTCAAACACGTGACGAAATTAAAACTCTACCAAAATACGCGAGTATAAAATAACACTTGATGCACATGTTTTTGAAAAGATTTTTTAACCACCAAGTTTTTTATTTTCCATGAAAAAATGATGAATCAATTTCATAGACTGGCGTAATTGAGAGTGTTTTCGGATATATAGAGCAAAAGGAATGAGTACACATAAACAGAATATAAAATAGAAAGAGAATTTTTCCCTCGCAAATGTCGAATGACCACCTGTTTGTTTCCACTCCGCGATAGTGGATGTCTCTTTAGCATTCGATTTTTTTTAAACTTCCGTTGTCTCTTGCGTAATCTGGACGTTGAACCGATTTCGATGATGTCCACAATGCTACGCTAGAATGACTCTTCAGGTTTTGTTTTCTTTTTTTTTATTTCGCGCTCATATCTTGCTACGGAGGACGTCAATAGTAGAGTAAACTTTAAAATATAAACAAAATGTGTCCGGAATAAATGCTTTTGAACTGATAGAACTTGCAGTAGGTAGATTCCATAAGAGTAAATAAAAAAATTCACTTGAAACAAATAATACTATGGGGATGCACTTTTATTTCATTCAGCCAACTTTGCAGTGAGTGACTTAGTAGCGGGTGCAGAGAGTTGTGAATCAAAAAAAGTGTGTTTTTGGAGTCCTTTGCACTCATTCAACAGATCAACTACAATTCCTAGATATGTGATTACACTTAGCTTGTCACTGAATATACGATTAAAGGGCTATAGAAAACCGTAATAGTATAATTTAGATATAAATATAATATACTTAGAATATAAAGAAAAAAAATGCTTGTATAGCAGAAATTTATTTTGAAAGAAGTGAATACAGGTATATTTTTTCGATTTACCAGCCTACCGTGGCTGACATGATGATATCATTCTCCTACATTTGTAAGCAATCAAGGCCGTTTTGTGCAATAAATTATATTCGATTCAGACCATGTTCAGATAAAGATTTCCGCATGTGACATGATAATTTTGATTCTTCTCCAAATAACCTTATTTCTTAAAGAAAAGTAGCGCTAATGCTTCCGAAATCCTTAGTTTTCTACTAGTGCTTAATTGGTACCATTTGGAATGACAGAACTGTATCGTAGAATTTTAAGCAACTGGTTTTCCCGTAGACAAACTGTAAACGCAGATCTTCAAGGTATTCTAAAAGTTTCGGTATGTGCGCGGTTTTTTCCGACTGCGTTTGACGAGGGGAATAGCGGCATGATTCAATGTCGCAGGAAGCAGGTGGATTTTTTCTTCGACCACTATCTGAAGTTCGCGGCGACCCTCGCATCGTCAGGGGAAATGCAATGGCGGTCTTTGAGGCACATTGACATTACATTGCCCTCTTTTCCAAAAACAGCGATGACAATCATGTTTTATTTTCAGAAAGAAGTTAATGTACTTTTCTCTAATAATTGTACTCCTAGTAAGACACTCTTGGAAGACATTACGTTAAAAATCCAATTACTTCCTTGCATCACGCCATCTACTATTAATGTACTAAATACTGGTATTTAAACAATGTGTAAGTTTATTTTAAAACCATTGGCCAACAAAAGTCTTATAGTATTTACCAAAAAAGGCCTTATTACTGCTCGAGGTAGCATATCATTGGGATTGCGTAGAAGAAGGACTAGTTTCCCCTTCTGGGCATAAAATGAAAGGGCATTAGAAAGTCGTTAGGAGAAATGGAAAAATAATCTATTTTGAAGAGACAGGTACATATTTCTATCAGTAATAATAATATAACTAGGCTGGCACTGATGATCATAATCAGCCTACATTTCCTATAAACCAAAACTAAATATTCCCATGCGTTGCTTTACGTAAGGAATGATACTCAAAGAGTCCAGGTTTCCATTCTGAAAACATTGGAGAAGTTTTGGTTCTATATGGAGAGTACTTGAACTGTATTACATATTTTGAAAAAGACGTTGCTCGCAGACTCCATCAAACATTCTCAAGAGCAAGTTAACGTCACTGTAGAGTCTTATCACTCTTTTATTCACTTAGAAAATATCCCTACTCTTACCCTATCTCCAACTATCTTCAAAGATGCTGTCTTTAGCTGTAAGTTGGCTCTCTTAATACCTACAGCTTTAGCATAGGATATAATACATAGCACAAAATATTTTTAGTTGCACCTTATGTCACTTTGTTGTGAAACTATTTTTCCTTATTAGGTACTCCTGGACATACAAAATAAGGTACTTAAAAAATCTCCTGCTGTAGTGACAATAGAGTTTTTATAATTACGTTGAACCAATCATAGAAAAAATGGGCATTACGAGATCTCCCTTGGTTTTGTCCCAGATGTGAAAGGAGTATGGTCCGTTTCAGTGTTTGGTTTGGAAATTATTTATTTCTTAATTTTCATTCAGTGCTAACGAGGAAGAAAACTCGAAAATATATTATTTTGATACCAGAAAGACTAAAAATATTCTGTAGCTTAATTAACCCTTTCAGTGCTATGCACGCATGTATGCGTTTGGGCGGAGCAGTGCCATCAGCGCTACGCACGCATATATGTGCTTTAAAAAGCAGGAGTTTAAATACCAACAACGAAAGTATTCACGCTACGGTGAGCGTTCTCTGGAGTGAAGCTAAGCACTGAAAAGGTTAATCAAATTTTACATCAATACTAACCATTCAGTGCCATTATATTCTTTACCTATACCTCTACATAGCTACTACCTGAAATATTTTCCGGATTCTAGCCCTGGGATCCGGTTGTGGACTGAAACACATTACTGCAATATGAGATGTAATGCGTAGCACTGGCGGGTGTATTAGCCACTATGAGCATATCTGCCCAATACAAAGCATTAACTGTTGTCCATATGCGAAAAAAATATTGAAGAAAATGCTTTTGAGGTTTTTATTCTTGCTGTATTGCGGTGGAAATAAGCGAAATAACCCTTTCCTCAGGATGAAATTCGCCTGGTAATCAATCGATGACATTTTCTTTACATTTGAAACTAGAATCCCTGCATTAAAACATTTTTGTATATAAATTTTTGTAAGATATTAACATTACATTTCTACCACCAGGATAGTTTATTCTACCAACTAAGGCCGCAACATTAGATATTTTCGTATTGCTTATACCCTTTAATATGTTTACCCCAACTTTGGCAAGAAATCAATCTGAACATTGCTGAATGCTAGCACTTCTTAAATAACTTTGAAGTAGTAAGCACAATGTAGATTATATGTACATATTTGGTTAATTTTAATAAATATAATACGCAAAAGCACAAGTAAACTTGCACTAATTTATAGGCCTCAATTTATTTAATGTTTAATAGAGTTGCATGAAGTTAGGTATGTTATAATAGTTAGCGCTGTAATTACAAATTCTTATTGACGAAATAAAGCCAAAAATATAAATATTTTAACGGCAATGTTTGGAAAATCTATGGTGGTATAATTCTTACTAAATGTTTTCATTGATAAAAATATAGCCCTTGCAAATTCATCCAAGTATGTCAAGGAAAAACGGGAACGTTCATCCATGCCTGTGTTTCATTTAACTTTCATTTATATATTGATAGCTAATAAGACGAATTTAGCATATCCATTTAAATCCTAAAAATATTACGAAATATAATTAAGAGCCATAAACCCACTTCTGCCGCAGTGTGAAAGCTGCTCACTAAAAATGAAACTAAGACAGGTTTAGTAGACGCAACGAGAACCTCTGCTCCCGTAGCGCATTGCGCTAAGTGTAAATTCTCCATGCGACGATGCCTCAGACACGTAATCTTTGCAATAATGCCCCGGACCCTCAAGGGCTAAAATCACAGAAATCTTCGCTAACCTGGATTATGTCCAAATGCTTGAATTTCTTTTTCGTCTTTTACGTTTTATATTGCTTCAAAACTACGAAAGATTTTGAAAACTCAATTACAACAACTTTCCCGTTGGAATTGCTATGAAGTAAAAAAAATAATAATTCACTAAATAGAGTTAGCCAAAAGCAGAAATTAATCTTTCCTTTACAGGAATGTAATGACTTTAAACAGAGTTTATCGAAATTTTAAATTAACCTTTTTTTTTAAACACAAATTTCTTGACACGGATATTCTCCGTTGAATGCTTCAGCCGATGCTAAAAAAACATTTTAAAATTTTTGATTTTCCGTAATAATTTCTAGAAACTATTTTGAAATTAATATGTATTGCATTCATTTCTTAATCACAAAGCGTTAACAGTGCAATGTTATTTTTGCTGAACTGCTGAAAGATGCATATGAACAAACTGCAAGTAATGAATAACATATGTAGCCTTGTACAGCCTCCAAACCATTTTTAATGTTTTCCAATAAGTCTTGTACACATGCCACTTTGAATCTGCGTTTTCTCGAGAGAAGTGTTTGCTCCAGAAAAAGATTATTTGATGATGAGTAGAATAGCCCTTTATTTCATGATATTTAAGCTTCATGTTCACGGATGAGGAAAAGAACTTCGCATACAAAAATATTAAAAGGAGTAGGAACTCTGCTTAAGAACTAAGTGTGAGAATAATAGAATTTTTAAGTATAAAAGCTCCTTGCAATGAAAAATATTTTATCAATGGGCAAAGTATACCTTAAAACATGGATGATATATGTAAAATTATTTTAACATTACCATTCACTACAAAAAGTCTCTTGATGGAGGTATGTGTTATATCATGGATCGCCTTCACATACCTACTTGAGATATGGCCATTCTTCCTTATTTGGTTAATAATTTATTTAAGAAACTTGTGGCTTGTGGTTTAGCCAAACCATTGATAAAAAATATTTTTTTAAATGATAGTTTTAAACTCTGCCATACACCTAAACTCTATCACCCACCGAAACTGGTTTTTTGTCTAACGTGTAATTGGGCAATAAATGCACACATCTTAGCCATTTCTTTGGGAGAAATAAAAATACTTCTGATGCCTATTAATTTTCAGAATTCTCACGATCGAGGGATAGTCAGCTTCGAACAAATCCAAAATTGTTTACAACTTCCCGTTATCGGGTAAACACCCAAAAGTGGCAGTTCAGTGTTTTTGAATGTTTTTTAACAGAAGTATGCAGCAATTAAGACATCGTACTCTGCAAAGCATGTCTTTCAACGGAGGGGTTATTCATTACCGAAGCATCATCGAACGTATCGCCGTAAATCCTGAATAATCGGACGCTAAGACGCTCAAATAACACCGCCATGCCACGCGCGTGCCTCTTTGAGTTATTGCTCCGTTCTGCTTCCGTTTTTATTTCCAAGTGACATCCCTGCTGGTGATTCTGATAAATGGTCCGTGCGATAATTTTAATCCACAAGATTTTTGTCACTTATCCATGCAAACAGAGCTACTCTGAAACTTCTTCAGATTGAAGCTCTCATTAAGTTCACGTAAAATGTCCAGGATTTTGGATTGCTCATCCGATGCGTTGCTCAATAAGTGAGAATTCTTCGATAAGATGCTTAGTTTTGCCTAAGATTTCTTGTGGAGAAAAATTAAAAATATTTGGTTGCTATTGCAATAAATCACTCGAGGTAAGGTACCACACAAGAAGGCAATAAAAATCTTCCTAATAATGATTTCCCTTTGTACGATTCTGCCGTTAATCAATATTTAAACATTTTAGTACTGTGTTTCTATCTCTCAAAGTACAAGAATACTTTACAAAATCCCAATTTAACTCACAGATCACAAATCGTTCTCGAAATATTTTGTCTGCATTATAATCAAATACGGCAATTGCTTGGAAGACGGATTACATTTTATATATTTATGCAATTTTTGTTTAATCATGTTTTAATTTTATTGACATATTATTATGATAAAATAAACTTACAGGAGGTGAGAGAAAGAGGTATAAAAAAGATTTGTTCTTACAGAACGTTGGTTGGTCCTTCCTCAGCTTTAGAAAACCTCACTGTAAGTTTATTCATTGGGAGAGATTCTCACCTCCCGTAAGTTTATTTTATATATTTGTGACCAATTGGCAAAAATTTCCATACATATATATATGGCTATGAAGTTATGACAAGGAATTAGGTAATTCAAGAGATCCAAATGTCTTAATTTCGTCCCAAATACAACGGTAAGTATGCATCAAATGACGTTGAACTATTAAGACGTTTACCTTTTTTAGAGCACCAGCATTAAACATTGCTTACTTTCAATTAGTCAAAACTTTTCTGCACTTTTCTATCGTTATAACTCCCTATATTTTTCTTTGCCTTATTTTATGAAAATAAAAACTCATTTCATTCCTTTCTCTAGATTCATATTTGGAGAACAATCTTCTGTTTTTCCCTTATTAACAAAAGTATGCCTAGTGTGATAAAAAGATACTTCATTAAAAGCCAGGTATGCAGGTCATACGTCAAACAGTTTTAGTTTTATCAGCTATGGCAACAACTTTCGCGGTAAATGGTGTAATAGGAAGAAATTCGACAAATGCCTATGATATAAAATAAATTAAAATGTTTTGCAGTTTCATCGCACTTTGTTTCTTTATGCCCGTTACAGTTTAGTACGATAAAGCAAACATTATCACGAGTAGCGTAAAATTTCTAGTTTTCATTTGTGAAAGACATAAATGGGATTTTAAAAGCTAAGAATAGTACTGGGCTCATAAAAAGGAATGAATTGGTTTAATAGCAAGTTCTAACGGATGAGGTAGGGTAAGGGATGCGCAAGGCAATAAAAACCTGGAGAGTTTAAGTGTGTGGGCATTCACAGAAATACTCGGGTCTTCTCGGTTTCTCAAATTTTGGCGTGAGAATTAGATACTTAACAAAAATTAGATCATTGAGTGTTGCCGAACAGTATGTTTTGCATATCATCTAACATTACCTATATTGAAACATTATTAAAAAATATCAAACGAATATTATCAAAATTACTTTTCTTGGTATGCTGAGAAGATAAAATAATAATTACATATTCAGAAGTCATGAAGAGGAATTATCTAGAAATTGATGAGTATAGATCAGCTTAAAACCAGTTAAAATATAAAACGCAAAACTTAATATCGTAAAAATACTAATACTTCTTCATGTAGTTCACATTTTGTATTTGTATCGATCATGTTCTTATTTACAGCTTCAGCATTTTTTGCCACCCCCAAACTTTCAATTGAGCATTCCGTGGAAATTCCGTCGTAGTAAAATAACACCGTCCGATTAAGGTCCACGCGTGCACTCATCTCGACAGCAAAATCCACTTTTGCCAGTCCACGAATGATGTATTCATTAATCCAACACAGAACTCCAATCACTGGCGGGCACTCGAGTGCCTATCATAACCCCGCATAAACAGCGCCGAATGGAGCACTAGATCACGAACTATGCCCCTCCGCGGTCCCGAGCACGTTTGAGGGCTCTCCAATAAGAGCACTTTGAGATATTCATGTTGTGCACGGCGGTGACCCCTAGTGCCAAGGTAGAGAACTACTAGGATGGCACGAATATGCGAGTCGGAAGAGCGGGGGAGTTCTGGTCGAGGGCAGCCCGGGAGTAGGAGGGCCCACTTCCCGTGCACGGAGACAGGTTTAGGGCGGAGTCCGCCCGACGGGTTAGCCCCGCAGCTCTCCACTTACATTCCCCGATTCCCTTGCCGTACTTGGCTACGCGTCTGAGATACCCCGAGGCAGCCTCTGTGAATGAACGCCAAATCATTTTTCTACTCTTCACACATTGAAGACCGGACATCTTGTTTTAAAACATTCCCCTACGTCCTGGCATTTCTCCCGGCTTATTTTATGACCTCTACCAATGAATAGCTAATATACTCTGTTAAAAATATAGTCAGTAAAGTTCTCCCAAATGATTCACTGAGAAACTGAATACGGAGCTAAAGGTTACCTAGAATGAAAAACCTATAGTGAGGTTACCATATAATAAATTAACCCTTGCTTTTGAACAACACAACCAAAATAGACTAAATATTAATTGAAAACCTACATTAAAAAATGTTTTATAAAGTCCTACTTGTAAATAGTCAACTTTTCACATATTTAACAATAAAAGTTGTTAGACATAATGCCTTTTTATACTCGGTGGGTATTGTATTATTATATATATTTGTCCCAACTTACAAGAAAATTCGCTTAAACGGTGCTGAATATGGCTTGGGCTAGTGCAGAAATCACTTTGTAGGCTGCATGTTGGCTACTGGGGTTTTGTTACCACTCTTCAATAAAAACGTGTCTCAGTTATACCATTTTTAAAGTTTCAGCCTTCTTTTGATAAACTCAAATTATGACTAATGAGCCAATAAATCGCAGTGAATAAATAAAGTTAACCCTTTCAGAAACTATAAAATGAATAAAATTGTAAACTATATTTAAAATAGTAAACGCATGAGACGCGAGTATATTCGTTACCCGTCCGTTGCAAGGGGTAGGTTAAACACAAACTCGTGAGCCCTCTGCCTATCTTTTAAAACGATGACCTCGTTGCTATGACGATACGCTCTCCTGCTGAAATATGCTGGTGAACTATTCAGGGTCTCCCGACCGGGTAAAATTATTCATTTGACTGACGCGTTAAATAGAGACTTCCGTATCGTCACCGGGTATTATGATAACGATATGTAAGTCTGTGACTTTTACATTGAAGAAAAAAAATGTAGAGCGTAATCATCGACTTTTGGTGCATTGTCTAAAATATTTGGCAATTAACTACAGCCTTGCGCGCGATAGAACAGTTCTCTTTGGAATTGACGGCAAGAATGTATAATATAACCCGGCATGAAGACAGCTATCCAGCAAGTTAGTTCATGGTGAAATGACAGTACAAAAGAATCAGTTACAGAATTCAGTATGTAAAATGAAATTTGCGACCTAAAATTACGAATTTAATATTTCATTCTCCTTTTAACATTACATTAATAGTCTGATTAATGTAAAGTGATTTCCCAAATGTTGAAAAAGAGCGACTTATGAGAATATTTTTCTTTTATCGAGCTAGGTAATGTGGAAGAAATCGTTGAAATCAATCCTCCGAGAAAGGTTACGAGCACCGAACCCGAATGACCTCCATTGAAGTAAATAAGTTTATTTAGTTTAAATATAAAACGGCAGATTTTTGATAGACAAAATATCGTGAATATCGTCGTGTTATCGTCAATACGGTATCCATGTAACTATCGAAGAATAGGAATTTTGTGATGCTCAAAAATGGTCTCTGGATTTATTATTAGCTTTTCAATACCAAAACGTATCACTGTCCTATAAGCCAAGATGCCAAACGGTGAATAAGGGAATAATGTTTTAATTAGCACGTGGGAGCACTTATATTAATCAAGTAAAATATAAACCATGTAGGTATAATGTAATTATTTCAGTACGAATATTTACGCTATAATTAGCAGTCAATCCCAATGCCAAGTGTGACTGAAACGAGAAGCCTTTACAGCCGAGTCGTGGACCATTTATCTAAATTTACCGTGATGAAAAATATCATTTTTCCATTTTTAAAATGTTATAATTCTGAAAAAAAAACATCTTGGAAACACAGTAATACCAGTAGAATTTAGCATAAAAAGTCATTTAAACTTTTATTATGGTTGAAAAAGCCTAGCATCCGATTTCTCATTGACGCAAAATAGACTTAAGTTTAAAAGATATGAAATGTCAAATTTGGATTATTAATGAGTAGAAATAAAAAACAAAAAAACCTTTATTTTCCAGCAAAATAGAGCCATACATTTAGCTCATAAAATTTCCTTTCACAACCAAAGTATCTTGGATTCATTCTTACAGAAAAAAACCCAATATTAATCCCAAATTGTCTTAGAATACAATCCGCCGATACCGCTTTTCAACTGAAAATTACATGGGAGGATGTTTTTTTAAATAAATAACTAGTTGTCAGTCGTACGTTGTGAAAAAACATGCTTTTAATCATAACGGGTCACTTCAAGTTAGACCAATCTTTTGCAAATTGGTTCAGATATTTCTACTTTTTTGTATGATACCTTGATATTGATAAAATAAATTACATTGATGATATCCTGTATTGTGTACAATAGAGTCAACAGTCAACCTCCTGCATGGACTTCCCTTTAGATGTTTCCGTATGACTAACTTCTTTTTTCCAGTACTAGCTAGAAAGACGAAATTATCACGTTCTGGTGCATAGAGCCTAACGAATGACCGTTAACCTTTTCGTCAGTAGCTTTTTAGGACGTGGTTAACCGCTGTTCGACTACAGTTAATAATTTTCTACTACACGTAATGACTGAACGCATTAGGCGGATTTTATGAGGAGCAATTGTCACTCCTACTATGAATGTTGTAATTCATGCACGGTTTTATCAAATTCTTCACTGGTGATTTACGCATGGCTATATTTGATCAACTATCTCTATCTCTCTCTTAGAATAAAGTATATTTTATCAATTTTCGGTTTCAAGTTGGCTATCATCGTGTAACCTTTGAACACATAAACACTTCTAAGTTTTCAAAAATAAATTAACAACTCAAAGTGAAAGTAAATTTGTCGATAATTCATTACAAAAATATTTCTGAATGTTAGTCTCTTTAAAGTCTCATTACTTTCATAACAATTTCAGACGTATTTGTTTATGCGTTTCATATTCATCCTGTTAACACTAATTTTAGACTATCCTTAATGTTTTAATTACACTATTACGCTTAGTTTAATTGAAAATGAATCTAGAAGAGCTGACTGTAAATTTTGTGAATTATTTTACCCTATGCACTTTTTTAGGAGACGAATAACCAATGAATTTTGAAAATATGACAAAATATGCCGATAAATCGGAATATTTGTTTTTCATATTTATGTCTATTTTTTATTTTACAGTGTCTCAATGATGGTTACGGATAAAAATAAGTTACCTAAAGTGAAAACTAATATAAAACTCACTGACATGCACATTTATTACAGTCTAATCATGAAAATAATTACTTTTGTGGGCGTTAAATGACGAAAGAACAGCATGGTATGCATGACTATTGAATTTGATAGAAATTTAGAAAACTCCTGTATAGAACCTGATAGAAGAATTTAAGTAGATAACGCATGATTTACTGAGAAATTTGTTTTAGCATTCGTAAGAAGAATGGGAAGTTAGAGTGTGTTAAACTTTTGGTGGTATTGTTTTGCTGAGTTCACTGAAATTGGTGAAGGAAAATAACTAATAGCCAACAAAAAATATATTATCCATGTGTTTGACTACATTATGAGAGATATGACATATAATAGCAATTCTAATGAAATGCATGGAAAATCTAAAGACAAGAAGTTAAAAGAAATTAGGATTAAACTCATATAGCACATTACAACAAAAGAGAATTCGAATGAGAGTCACCCCGAGGACCTGAGGATGTTGAGACATTTTACAGGTGTGTTGGCTTTCTGATGTCAAGCACTCACTGTCAGGCTTCAAGCTCCATTGATGGAAAATGTACCTTCAAGCTATAGTCTGTATATCATGTTTCAATATGATATGTTAACTTGTTTTAGTTGCGTGTGAATGCTGCTTTGCTCGTAAACTCAATGTTTAGTTGAACGAACTTGGTTATCATCGATGTACAACACGCCCGCAACTATTCATATTCTAATCAATGAATACTTGTTTGTGATGCTTCATAGAAATGTAATCCCGCAAGTTCTCTGCAGCACACAGGTAGCAAATTTACCGGTGGTCATAAGGTCACTACCTCAAAGCCTACAAATATTTTTTAAAAAATCTCTTTTGATACTTAGCTTAAATCTGTTAGCTGTGCAAGGAATGAAGTTGCTCCCTTTCACCCAAGGGAGAAGTCACATGGGCGGGAAGGCTATGAAGGTGCGAGCTATACTATTATTTAGTAGAAGTGTAGGTAATACGACTGGTTAAGTCATATTTTCCAAGAGCATCATTTGGTGTAAGTTGTCTATTAAACATATATTTTACCTTTCCCGTTACTACTATTTACCATTGCAGGAAAAGAATTAATATGTCAAAATAGGGTATCAGAGGTAAATTAACAGCAAAAACAAAAAAGACGCGTTTTTTACCTAAGCATTACAATATATATTTATTTCTGAAAAGGTTTTTATGTGTTAAAATTGCATTGTGATGAAAGTCCCTTATGGCTCCTCATTGAGTTGACAAATTAAAAGTATTGCAATATTATTATTTGAGGGCCTTGGGAGGCCTTATATTTCTCCAAATTATGACAAAGACACCATTTCCCTGGTATAATAATTTATCACTTTAATTTGGTGGCACTATTGATTATAACATTATTATATTAATGGTTTGTGTGTATTTCATCCTGTGTGTGTACTCACTCTATTTTGGATTTTATCAATTACTGAAATAATTTTGTAATGTTGAAATGAAATAACGGAGGACCCTCATCCAAGATAATCACAGTAAACTTAGGAATTATGAATTTAGACATCGGTACTTTCCGATATATGAGCAAAGACACAAAGACAAAGTCTTCCTAAGTTCACAGCAAATATCTTGGATGAAGTTCTTCAGTTAATTCATTCCAGCATTACAAAAGTATCTCAGCATTTGACAAAGTCCATAAAATACAGGTTAAAGTCCTTCATGCAATAGAACAAATAAATGGATACACCCAGGGAAGTCATTAGTAATTAAAGTCCTGAAAATGTAATAGCCATTCTTGAAAGCTATTAAGCAAGATATATTTCAATTCCGGAAGATACTTATGCCACCATTTTCGCTAACAGAATTAGTGATTCAGTAGGGAGAGGAAATGAGGTTCATTCATTTATTGATCCTGTTTTCTTACCCTTGTTTTATCCAGTTCTAGGTCTTATTTTAAGTAATACTAGAGCTAGTAGTCATTTCCGCTCACGTTCCTCTAAATGACACTGAAAAGTCTTGTCATACATTTCATTTCAGCTCGATACGCTGGCTGCTGCTGCAGCTGCTATTAAAACTTCAGAAATTGAATATCAGTTTACTAGAATTTCCAATATTCACGGTCAGCTTTCAGGCTTCAAGTGTTGATGTAAATGTTTATAAAAGTTATTATTTCAATGTTTAAGGTTAAAAAATAAAATGTTTGCTTATCTTCTTCCCTCAAAATAAATGCCGTAAGGTTGTCATGTTCTCCAATCTATTCTGTTTTCACCCAACTAATCCATTTTCTCTGCAGTATTAACTTTTGATTCCTTCTTGTATTTTCTTTGAATTCATCTTTGGAGATTAACGATATATTTTCCCTTTGTATAAGTGCAACTGTCAAAGTGCATGAGTATCCAGCAGTGGGCAGATTCATTTTCCCTCTTATTTATTCCAATATTTCTCACATCTGCTACAGTTGAAGGAGCATCTTCATTCACTTCTTAATGCCATATTTTCATTTCCCAATATTAAACTTGCACACAATGTTGCAATCCACACCCCACAGTCTTTGGAAGATTTACTTCTTTATTTAGGCAAATTTTAGTTTCCGTTTTGTCTATCTCATAGGTGCACGAGCTTGTGAGACGCATTCTTGTTTTGGCCAAGTTCGAAAAATATAAATTATCCTTTCTATTACTCTTCGATACTGTTCAAAGTGAAATAAAGAAGCAATCTTTTGCCGAATACAAATATAGCAACATGGCCTGGTTTGGAACGTCATCGCGCTTAGGTCTACTCACATCACTGTTTCTCATTTCAACAAGTAGGCCTATTGTCAAAATCTGATTCAGGTTAGTTTTAATTGGGTTTTGACGGAAAAAACGGTATTTTCTCCGTTTTTTTAATTTTATTTTAAACTTCCACTGATTCTAATCCAGCTCGATGATCGGTTTTCAAATATAACCACAGTTTTTCTCTATCGTGTAAGAATTATTTACAAATTATAAAATAAAAAATCCATCACTAAATAATGATAAAGTGATGGTGTGTAATGTACTTATTTGCATAATTAAAATAAAGTAAGGTAAGAATCTCCTTTTATACAACAAAAAGTTTCCTGGAGCAAAAACTTCCTTTTCCTTCAACCTAGAACAGTTCTGATAAATCCTTAGGGAGACCCAAGTCTCTGACTAAATCATTAAGTTCAGCCGAGTCAAAAACACACTGTTCAATTCATGCATTGTGGAGAAGTAGGAATAATACATTTTATAACTTCATTAATGTTGTGCCATTTTTCTGTAAATCCTATAAACAAAAGTCATTAGGAGACTGTTATTATAATTTTATATATTATTTAGGTGGGTGATGGATTTTCTCCCTAAGTTTTACTGAAATCGGCATCCAAAATCCTATAAGAATCACATAACTTTGCAAGCAATTTTCCATTGCACGTCTGTGTTATGCTTTTTCGCATGTGATGCATTGTGTGTACTTTAATGAAGTATTCCTTAGGATTGTTTTGAAGACCAATCTATTATTTTCTTCTACCTGTGTGTCTTACTCTTCTCGTTGCAGCATTGCAACATTCTGGAAAACATTTAGGATCAATAATTTTTATGCATCGGATTTGGATCCTTTTTTTTAGATTTCATGATGCAATGTCATGTGACTGACACATTTTTGCAGTGGTAGAACAGGAAGCAAAGAGTCTCTGATTGCATGTTCTGTATTCAAATGCGTTGAATATGTAGTTTCCTGTTCTCCAAGTCTCATATGGGTATTGTGCAGTGCAAAATAATGTTTCAAACATTTATAGGGAACTCCAGGAGCGAATCTTTCTTGAGGTTTCTCGGTAATCTACATAGCTGTTTTATGTGTTTCATGACACCGTTTTCATCCTGTTGAATTTATCCAGTTATTATGTATTCTTAAAAAATACCAATGTGCTTGACACATTGTTCTTCGTATATTTATATTATCTTCAAAATTTAAAACATTTTTATTGCCATTGGTTTTAGGAACCACATTATGATTGTAATAACTCTTCTTGTCATCATACCTCCAAATTAACTTTCATAGTCTTGATATTACCACTGAACGGTTTTTTTCGTTCTACTGGTGTTAAAAATTCCGGTGCCAAATTTTTTGTTTCAGCATTGACCAAATGACTAAGAGAAACTGCAAATCTTCCATATATGACGGTGAATGAAACATATCAGTTACTGTTTTACCTTTTAAATACCTCAATTTGAAAATGAAAAGCACAGGATTTTTAGGATTGTAGTCAATGAATTAGTAGTGATTGTAAAGAAAATACATTCATAATGGACTACCCTATTCTCAATGCTTTGAAGAATTTGATGGATTGTCAGTTACGGAAAGGCCTTAAACCGTATTTCAAGTGCCTTGTAGAATTGTCTTTAAATATATTTGCAAAGCGAGACTTCCTAGTCAAATGGGCAAATGAAAGCGCTACCCTCAGAATTATTGTTCCCTCACCATACACCAAGTAGATAAACTGAGTCCAGTCCGAAGCTTTCCTAAAACAGTGAAGCGAAAGTGCTTTCTGGTAACTCTTTCTGGCGGGCGCTTGAGTTAATAGAATCCATCCCCATATCTGATGTGAAGGAAATTCTAAAATGCATCAATTTCCCTAGAATTGAGTTTCCGATGCTGACTGAGTGGTTGGTAAAGTCAAAAAGAAACATGGAACTATCTCAGCACCACCACTCTTACAGATGCACCAAGAGGCCAAATTCCGATGAGAATATTTTTTAGATTATCAATAAAATTGAAAGAAAATGAGCACGTTAAAAAAACTCTTACTTTACCTCGCAAACCCTTAGTGGCGATCGGCCGTCTACTGCGTCCATCGAGGCTGCACGCGGAAGGAGACGGGAGTGACCGTCGCAGAATATCCGTTGCAGCTTCTCCCATGGACCGGTTCTCTCGTTTACTCGATGTCACCCATTTGTACAGGTCCACCGTGACGCCGTTAGAATTTCTGCCATAAAGCACTCCAGTTTGATTTTCCCTTGTTCCGCATTGACACAAAGGGGGAGACTTAGGACCAGCAGTGGGGCGGGGTAAGCAGGAAGAGAATCATGTATAGAGAGGTAGAGAGAGAGTACTGGAGAGAGGCGTTTGGAAGTAAAGAGGAGGATTGAGCAGGGGGGAAGTCGGATAGGTGTGAGGAAGAGGAACGAGTAGTGACACTATAGAGGTAAAAGGGAATGGGAAGAGAGTAGCGATTGTAGAAGTTGCATTTCAGGTTTAGTAGCTTTCACCTTTCTCTCTCCAACCCTCGGCGTGTTGATGATGGAGCTTTTTCAGAATCATGCTCGCCTCATTTTACCTTTCGCCAGACGGGACACTGCATATAGTCTCCAGTTACTCGGTATTTTCATTTTGGCAGAGGTTAAGGCGTAATTTTTTCCCAAAGCAGTCAATATGTTTTCGGAGAAAAGTGACAACTTTGGCATTCTAAGGCACCGCTTTTGGATAAAGGACACACCTACTCATCACCAACAACAGATCGCGGATTATCACAAGGCTTGGACAGAGTGCATCTGGTGTTTTAATCTATGAGGTATTTATTCTCACGCTGTTTGCGATTTTTGGTATAAATACGTGGAGCGGTGCTGTAGAGACGTGGTTAGTTGTATAATACAGCTTAACACGTTGAGTGCGGGTGTCTCACATGGATGACGGCAATTAGTTATTTAAATAGTTGCATTAAAAACATTAGGAACTGGGATATGACAACCAAATATTATGCTTACTCAGTTTGTGAAATCATAGAAATTTGCAGGGGTTGTGAATATTATTACTTTTTCGTCTAATTGGATGTATTATTTCACGCTTCTACTGTTATTCATTAGTGAAATTACGCGTTGAGATTCTGGTGACGGGTTAGAAACTCTATTTCACTTTGTAATTCACCATTGTTTGTAACTGCTTTTTCCTCATAACACATTGCCTTCCTTTCTTCCTTGCCATAACAAGTATTTTGTTGTAATTCTCGTTCCATGATATTAATATTATTTTAGTTACTCTTGAATGATTATATTTTATACGTTTCCTTCTATGTTTTTGTTCTATCACGAAAGTCTTTGCACCAAAAGGCTCGGATGCCTAATGTTGAATTGAAACACTAATTTTGTTGATGAAAGAACATACCAGTCAGTGTACCAGAAATAATAGAAAACATCTGGTCAGATTACAGTAAATAAATTGGTCTAAATAGGAACCTTAGTGTATCGACAAATTTGAAAAATCTCGTTCGGCCTTGGAGTAACAAGTTAAAAAAACCTTTTGCCAGTTAAAAGAAAGCATTTAATGGAAAGTATATATTCTGAAAACGGACTAGCCTTTTTACTCAAGATGCCAGTCTAACAGACACCTTAAGTTGTTTAGGAGTCTTATGTGAAGCAGTGATCTTATACGTGAGAGAATATTCATCAAGTAGCTAATGGATGTTGGGAATTAAATCAGATTCCTTGACTGATTACCACTTGTCATAGTTTCCAGAGTAAAATGCAAAAAGATTTTAAGTCCTTACGTTTCCATTATTATTTGTTGCGAAAAAAAGACAGCTAGTGTTGAAAATAAAATGTTTTATGCCAGTTTACATTAATGTTTTGAGGAAATTAACTTTCCATGGAAAGTTAATGTAATCGAAAAAGTGTAAATAATTGAAGAATATTACCCTAAAAATGCGTCTCCCAGCAAATGGATGTCAGTGGCAGAAAACAGAATATCTTGGAGTTTTTCTGAGATTTTCATATCATAATTAAAACTTTTGTTGAACATTCACATCATTTTCTAACGAATATCAACATAGGCTTCAATTTGAGAGCATCGTAATTTCTATTTTAGTTCTAACTATAATTTGACTAGTCAGTAGGTAAATTACTTTTTATGTATATAGTGGTAATATTTATCACTGCTTAGCCAAAACATTGTTACTAATTTAGATTCATGCTGGTTCACAAATTTTTATCAAGGCTTTGAATGATTTGTCATACTAAACCAAAGCTGTCAACTACTTTGGATGAATTGCTATGGTTCATAGCGTTGATGTAATTTTTCTTAGCATTTTTATCTTAAACGGTAAATGAGAAAACTACAATCACACTCTCACAAAATACCCTAGCTGATTCTGTAATGAAAAAGCTACAAAAATGTTTAGCGTATACCTACAGTTATTAAGAAACCAATATTTAGTTTTAAATGCTCATTGTAACTCTTTTTAGAAAGCATTAATGAATGGCGAAAAGTTAAGTTTGTGTTTTTCTATCCACCTGCGTATCACAGAAAAATCGATTTTGTCACTTAAAATTCAACACTTTATTCAACTCTCTAAGTTCTCAGTTTACTTCAAGTTGGCAGTAATTAAACACAATCGAGTCTACCAATTAGAGACAGATATGTTGCATCAAAACAATTTCATAAAGCCTCGGCTTAGGTTTCAGCTCCTTTAAAGGTATTTAGCATAATAATTTACATACTATTCACCTGAATTGATGCAGTCAGGTTAGCCCAGTTTATTGCTCCAAATTATGTATTGAGCGAAATAATATGGTGCTAAGATTTTTACTCGCTACAACATGAGCAAGATTTACCTTTTTGGGTATTTATAATTTGCCCCTAAACAACTTTTTAGCGTATAATTCAAGATTAATAATAGTATTTAGCGTATATTCAAGATGCATATATAGCTATAGTGATTCCCCAGCTCATATGGCTTTAATGCCTCAATTGATTCTTCTTCCTGCTGAATATGTCATCGCATTTTCATCGTATGCAAACCTTCATCTAAATTCAATCTTTTGTTCAACCTCTTTTATTATGCATTTAAAAATCCAACGTGTGACACATCTTTTAAATTTTCTTGGAATCCTAATGTATGTCTTGCATGACACCTCTGAGTACTTAAAGTGTAGTAAACCAGTGCATTGAGTGATGACTTATATTCGTCAAGATGACGGGTGCTAATCCGTCTGATTTTAGTTGGTTATCGTAAATAATTGATGTAATCAAATTATTACTACTACGTTTGCTACTTTGAGCTCCTTCAACAATCGCCCCTAATTCACAGAAAAACACACACAGATTTTCTATTGTTTTCGAAGATTAAAGAACATCCCAAATACGTGCCTAGTATAAACCGAACTTTGGAATTATTCTCTTGATGCTATGTTTTTCATCTCACTAGCGGGGGAGATGTGACAGTTGTTTGCCGTATTCACAATGGTATTTTGCCGAATAATGTTTGCCAGTGCCACTTATATCGAGAATTCTTTTCTAGAGGATATTACATGTAAATAAATTGATAGTACTTAGTAATACTTGCTGCAATTGAAAAATGTTATAGTGATTGCATAATTACGACTGCTGCAATGTCCTGGCCATATTTTTCCTGGATTCAAAACAAACCCGATTCACTTTTAGCGTGACTGATACGGCTTATTTACATTTCCAAATATACGGATCTTCCACCAATCGGTTCTCTCACATGGCAGTGGACGCCCACCGGGCGGGACTGCAACTCACCCCCGCCGCCTACTATATACCTACCTCCAGGGTTTCGTGCATTTAACCACCCCGGCTTCAACTCCCAATCTCCGTATCTCCGAAGCCATTTCGCCGAGCACAGGAGGCAAAATAAACGACACACCTATGCATATATATATATATGAACACGAAACCGTAGAATTCTTACGGTGGAGGAAAATATAAAAATTCACCCCAAACTCTCCGAGTGAGCCTCATCTGTGAATAACCGTGACCTCCATGTGGAAGCGAACCCGGTGTTTTGGGGGAAGGAGAGGCGGTGCCCGGGGAAAAAAGAATAAAATCCTTGGCAAAAAAATAGTCCCACCATATCCAGTGGTAACGCCGAAATGCCGACGCGAAAAAAAACTAAGCAGAAACACATACTCTCTCACTCTTTCTCTTGCACACAAACGCTGAAAAAGCTCACCAAAAACTTCGCGAAAATTAAGATAAAAAAACCGGAAAGGGGACATAAATTCAAAAATAATGACGAATAATTACACTTTGAAATGTATGAACGTTCTTTGCGACGTAATTGTCTTCCTTTTTCCAAAAACCTGTCCTCTTTCCATCACTCATCTCTTTGGCTCTGCTCAGTCCTCCTCTGTCGAAAAAGTTGTGCAGATAGGCTTAGGGTCAAGTAGAAGAGGTATAGTGGATGACAAAAAGACTATCTAGAGTGGTGACACTAAAGAACAGGGGAAAAAAGCTATTGTTTGCTGGGAGATACTAAGGAAAGGTTTCTCTCTCCTCTTCATCATGTATTCAACCTGTCTGTCTTAGTGCTACGATGAGGTAGCTATTAAGGTGTCGGAATTTGAGGCAAGGAAGACGAACTAGAAGGGCGAAAATAGGACCAAAATCCAGGACCCAGACATGAGAGAGCAGAGAAACGTAGTTAGACTTTGGCGGCAAGTGAGGGGAAATTTGGAAAAGGAAAAGTAATTTTTATTTTTCTTAATTTTTTCAAAAAATCTTTTTTTTTTCATTCCCCGCGATGGCGTACATCACACACATTCAGACATTTGAGAGTGGGAAAAAGAAAAGAGTAGCAGCAGGGGAGTGTGGGGAAAATGAGAGGGGCGGAAGGTAAAGAGGAGAGGCAGGGGGAGGGGGGAGAGATAAGGGAGGGACAGAGAGAGAGGGGGGGAAGCAAAAGAGGGAGAGCTTAGTTCCAGCGTCGGATGAAAAACTCAACATTGCCCCAAAGGAATTGTCCAGCAACGCTGGAAAAAAATACCGGCATAAAGGAAGGAGATGTGGTTTTTAGCAACGAGGAAGATGAAGAGAGGGTGGAGGGAGGGCGGGGAGAGCGGGGGTTAAGGGATGTAAAAGGGGATGGGAGGGGGGTGGGGGTTTGGGAGAGGTAGGTAGGGAATTAGAAGGAAGGGCAGGAGGGGAGGGAGTAGGAGGGGAGATAGCAGGGTGGGGAAAAATTGCAGACAAAACACTTTTTTCGGGTAGATAAAACTCATTAAAGGGGGGGAGGAGAACCCTAAAGTAGGAAGGGGTAGGGAGGCGTGGGTGAAGGGAGGAGGTTGTGGGGGGGGAAGGAGATAGGACGCGGAAATAAGGGCCGTGGGGAAGAGAGGGTTTGGGGTGTACTAGAAGGGTAGGGTTAGGAAGTACTGCGGGCTGGGCGAGAGGGAGGAAGCTTAATGTGGGCGGGTCGGGGTGGAATGGTGTCCAAGCTGAGGTTAGGGGAGGGAAATGAGGAAATGACTGGGAAAGCACCAGCGGCATGCAAAGGATCCAAGAAATACGCAAGAGGTTATGCTGAGCATACGGCGTACAAGATTATTGTTCATAAATACATGTACACCAATCACATCGTACCCTTTCGGGATAGGCACATTCTGAAGAAAAGCTTAATTATTGGGGCCTAATGCCTAGCAAACTGCCTGTTTTCATAATTATTTACATCCCATCCTCTCCTTCCATGTCTCTTTCATGTATTTCTTCACGCACTCTCCTTGTTCTTGAGACCATAAATATTCCTCTTCCTAAGATGAATATTTAGGGTCTCTTTACTTTCTTCGTATACCTGCCCCTATCTCTCACACCATCTATTCATCCATCGTAAATTTATTTAATATTCCGACTGTAATTTGTTCTCTCTACATGAACAAACCAACTAATCACGCTGCTTTCAAATTATATGTACTTAGAGTAGCCATTTTGCATTCGTTCATGAAGAACTCATTTTTTACTCATTCACCTCTTCTTTTTTATTAATTTAGGCAATTATGCTCATGGTATGGAAAAATTGCTAGAATGTGTGATGATTGTGATGAATTGCAATGAATGCGATGCGAGACATGATTAACAGCGGATTGAACGGAGGATTGAAAGAGCAATTCCACAGTCTAAATAATGAGGGAGGCTAGACAGAAGAATTATCAGTATATTTAGGAGCTCACAATATACAGAGAATATTGGTATGTGAGCTCCTAAATATACTGATAATTCTTCTGTCTAGCTTCCCTCATTATTTAGACTGTGGAATTGCTCTTTCAATCCTCCGTTCAATCTTTTCTTCGCTTAGATTTTTAAAAAATCCATTTTTGCTCAGGCCATTTCCATCCGAGATTTCCGTAAAAGAAAGAGGATGATGTTCTTACAAGTAGGAATATTAGGAGAAATATGGGCATTAATTCGTGACTTAATGCCACATGCTTTATTATTCTATCAGCTCAAATCACCTTCGCAACTGCCCTGCACATAACTGTGACATGTCAGGCATGGAGATCTTTGAAACAATTTTCATAGAATTTCGTTGTATTATGAAAGTAGGAGAGTTATATTTAACCATGAGTGAATCATAAAATTATATTGCTCTGGTTCTGGACTTTGAATTCATCGAGAATCGTTGGTTTGGCTACGTTGAAAAATAAATTAAATTCGAGAAGCGAAACGGATTTATGAAAACGAAATGAATGGTGTGACTGATGGATGTGGTAGATCGGCAAAGTCACCAGGGAGTTCTGTGACTCTTAGGAGGAATAATAGGGGGTCCACTTATTCCTCATTTTTATGTGTAACTTCATCTTGTAATTGTCTTGACGTCTCCTCATTCACCCTCTCTTATTCCTTCTTCTTATAACAAGAGAGTATGTATAAAGCACTGCATGAATGTAAAAGAAACAAAAGAGGTGTACAGGTTGAAAGCAGAAATGAAAAAGATTGTAAAAATCAGTGTCCTGGCCCAATCATCATATATTTAGAACTAGAGAGTATGTCTATCCCCAAAGTAAACTATGGGATATGAATGTATTAATTCCTATATTTAATATTTATGGATGCTAACCCTATGTATATCATACGTAATTCTTAAGGTGCCTCTGCATAGATTTTGTATTTCAAAAAAGGTTTACTTGTCTCCAAATGTTTCTTAGAATCTCAAGTGTTCTTCTGCCGCATGTATTTTGGATATATACAGGGGCATCAGCATCTCAGCGTTTGCTAATATGCTATATTTTCCTAGCATGTTTCACTAGTACCTAAAGTCTTTCGCTCACCTTGAGAGCATTCTAAATACGTTTGAAAAGACTTCCAGCACTAGTACTGGGGAATTGATTTACAAGTGTCGGAGGTTCATTACAGAAAAATGCTACGTGAATGCATTTCTGATAATGAATGTATAGAGGGTAGAGATAATAAGACTAGTGCGCTAAAAATGCATGTCATACGTTTAACGATGTTCAAGTCACGAAGTACCTGCGTTTTCCTCAACCTCGCGATGAGATAACCGGGAGTCCCTTCATTTTAGACGAGTGGGTTCAGAAATTTCAGAGATCCTAGACACGCTGTGCCTTTAATCCAAAGGATCGGACAGTTGCGTCTGGCTAGGGCGTAGGACAACGCCGAGACGCGGGCATAGATGGAACTGAGAGGATAAACAACTCCGGGGGCCCGGCCAAACAGACATATAATCAAGTGAAGTTCGTATAAAACTTGTTTGGAAAGAGGGAAGGGAGGAAATGAGAGGGAGGGAAAGGCTTGAACGAAAGGGAGTGGGGGATTCTGGGGAAAGGGGAGGAATTGAAGGGTGGAGCAGTAGAGACGGGTTTGCGAGTGAGAGGAGAAGATGAAGTACGGGAGGAAACTCAGTGCAGAGAGGGCGAAGGGTGAAATAGACTTGACGTCGGTGGGGAGGGGGAAGGTCCGTGGGAAAAGTGACGGTGGGAGGGAAGGGTTGCCACGAGGGATACGGGAAGAGGATGAGTCGAGGGAGAGCGGGGAGATCAGAGGGAAAGAGAGGCAGGGGAGGACGTGAGGGAGTAAGTAAGGGGGTGGAAGGAACGTGTTTGTGTGTGGCGGTGGGGGGAGGGGTAAGTCGAGGAAGGTTTTGATGCCGTGCGGGGGTGTGATAAGTTCTCTGCTGGGGGGGGAGTGGGAGGGTGGGGTTGGACGCGGGATGGGGAAGTAGGAGGAAAAAAGGGAATTAAGAGGGAGTGAGGGATGAAGAGAAAAAGAGAAAGAGAGAGGAAGAGAGCTGAAGGGAGAAATGAGAATCAAAGCAAAGCATTAATTAACGTTAAAGGCAAACCAAAAAATTAATTAACAAAAAAACTAGGCGGAAGAAAAGGGAAGGAAGATAAACACGGCAGGATGAAGTGAAATATCTCTAGATGGTGGGATGATAATATCCTCGTGATGCTGGTCTATGACGCGATTTTCACTAAAGAGCTACTGACCTTAAATAAAAAATTGATGTGTACTGCATGTGGGTGGAAACCCGGATGTCCTGTCTGATAGTTGATCTTGGTTGCTAATCAAGATTGATGGCTTCCTTGATCCCTGCACGAATTGATTTTTAAAACTTAACTTCCGATTGCCCATGATCCTCACTGTTGCATTTGAGGAAATATCCTAGCCTATGATACTCAATCAAATGCTTGAGAATGCTCTATTAATTAATAATTGTGATTCACATTAAAAGGGTTTAATGTGAATTAGGAAATTCTGTCAACCAATATTCTCCATCGAATCTTTTTCAGAGCAACTTATTTGAATGTGATGAGAAGAATCGGTAAACAGGGAGCATGGTCCTTTCAAATAAAATCGTTTTCATCAACAGTTTCTATAGAATTAAATTTTTTTTATTTATGATCAATAATTTTTCGTTTGTTTTTGATCGTTCTAGAATGAAAAATCTTTGCCACAGTATCAAGGTATAATTTTATTCACAACTAGACACTACCATGTGGCCTATAAGCCTACTGTTTAAATGGTAGAACGCTGTGGTGTGGAGTGATTTATATGTGACGAGAAAAATAAAATATTATGAACATGTGACTCATATAGCATTCAGAAAAGAATATAATCATAAAAATATTAAAATAAATATATTGTTATTCAAGGTAATTATTGGTTTCAAATAAATGCAGATCGACCCTCCTCTTTATAGAATCAAGCGTTTTGGCGATAAGAGCTCTCATATTTCGATATTAGAGTGGTTAATATTTGTCAACAACATGCAATGTAAGTTTCATAAGAGACGTTTAAGTTGGCGAAGATTCGTACAGCACTACTGTAATAGCTTTTTAACTTAAGGATTAACATTTTCGTTACTTCGGAGAAATAAATTATTGCCCAGTTTATATCCTGTAAAGGTAAAATTATAAGCGAGATGTGTACCAAAGATTACTGGGCATTTATTTGAAGTGAAGGATTATTCATATGATGGTTGATCCACACTCGTATAACATAATGGGTGAGAAATATAGTGAAGAAAGTTTTACTGTTCTAAACTAGATCCAGACGAACGTTTTCTCTTGGAAGAGTTGAATACACTAGAAAAATTAGTTATGATATCTCCAATTTTATCCTTAATCGTTTTCAGATAACCATATTCAATTGTTATTCCATGTGCTTTGACAGACCATTATTAATATTACATGTGTATAGCAGCTATTGTTTAACACATCTGGGAAGGTATGTATTAAAACTTATAATTTTATGTACTTTATGAAAAATAGTTTTTTCTTCCTTTGGGATTGGCGGCAGACTCTACAGCTTCTATTTTGGGTAACACTACTTATTGAAGAGGTAGAATATAGTATTAATATTTTACCAAAGGCATGAATCCGTTACTAATAAGGCAGGTTAGTGTAAATCCACCACGCTTAGTTCCACCGGTAGACGCGGTGGTGAAGCCAGAATAACAGGTTCTTAGCCGCGCATTCCTGTTCAGAATCTGGACATTGTTGTAGAATGGAAGTGAGGGTCGAGACAAGCGAAGTTACCAGTGCCCAACGAATCTAACTTCACATTTTGGTCCCATGCCAGCAATGCATTTTTCAACCAAGACCATTTATTCTCCTAAGAATTTAATGAAGACGGTACAATATGAACCAACTTTATTAAATGTACTCGGGTAAATTAATTAAACACAAACCGATTTTGTCTATTAACGACCAAAAATAAATTTTTTATTACCTAAAATTCCTAAGGATTCTATCTGACGTATCGGACTGCATTTGTACCACTGGCCTGTGTCTGCGGTAAATGTTTTCGTGAATTTTTTCATGAAAACTCTCGTAATCGGACTGCCAATATTATATGAATTTCTACAAATTACTTAACAAATTAGGTACAAATTAGTAAATACTTGACAAAACGGGAACTCTTACTGGTTTTTATACGCACATGTCCTTCAAGCATTTCCCTGCGAGATACTACTTGTGAAGGAAACGCGATTGAATCTCGCAATCATTAACAGGAGTTGAAACAAAATGAGAATAGTATTACTCACATTATACATTTGAGGGAATTAGTGATATTATTTCATGGAGGGACAGAAGAAGGGTAATGTTCTGCAAGTATCTTTTGTTAAACCTACTTTTGTGATTAGAGAACTGCTACGTTGGTATTTCTATGTGCACTGTCGTGAGCCAGTCTGTCTGTTCTCTCAAATTAATCCGTTTATATTTAAAGCTATAATTATTTCTTCTTAATTACTATACTGAGGCTCGTATCCTTGGTGGAAAACTCTTTGCACTATATCAATCGTACACTATAAATATCATCCCAAACAGGATGGGGAACAGGTTTCTCTTACAGGACGTCAGTCGATCAGCGTCAAATTCATAATGTTTTTCTGCTCGTGTGATTTCGATACATGAACTGATTGTATACCGACTCGTATTGAAACTTGCTTTATGAAAAACATTCATTACGGATTTTTTTAAATTTGAAATATGCTTGCGAGAAGGGTTTTACGCCTCAAGAACAATTAATGAGCTTTAGCATTAACTCAAGTATATCTGATGACTCAAAGAATTTTCCGATGACTTTGGTTAATTTACTGCCACCGTTGCAGCACTATAAAGGGAAACAAACCTGTTGAATTTCATATATGCAACAAATTTCCTCCTTTTTTTCCTCTAACGTGATGTCAGAAAAGAAAATGAAATCAGCATTGAATTTTACTGGTAAGAAAAAGAGCTTCAGGACTTCAGTCAAAAAGAACACGTGTAAAAATGTGCGGTTAATTTATAATTTTTAAAAAATGGTAATATTAAATATTTAATGTGTTTTTTTTCAATGGCGTCTATGATAAATAATCCCCATGTCATTTCCTTGGAATAAATGGAAAAATGAGGGAATTATCGTTTTACTCCCTACCGAATCAATGAAAATGGTGAATGATAAAAAATCAGCTTCTCAGTTGGAATAAATGCTGGTCAACATTTCTCTTTGTCTACATACCATCGCGCGAGCTTCCATCAGGACGTGTGGCAAAAGGAGTTAGGATAAAGAGAGATTAGGAAAAAGGAAAAAGAATAGGGAAGAGACGACATTGGAGACGTCTATTTATGTTTTTATGTTACACTTAGTTTTGCTTTAGTCGTAAATAGGACAAGGGGTGAATGCATTCTCGTAGTTATCTTTCCGGCATCACGTCTCTGTAATTTTGCCACTTCTGTTAGTAAGGGATGTAGCTCAGAGGCATAATAATATCCTCCTTCTTTGAAGGTTAGGTCTCTACAATAATATAAAGACAGAACATTCAATAAGAACTGCTGTTAATGTACTCCAGCTTCTTACACACACGATAAAAATGGTAATTCCACTGAAAGAATCAATTTTCAGTTGACTTTCACTTTGCATGTATTTCTACTAAAAAATTTTAAATGCCTTGAAAATAAAATGTTTACATCGAGATTTTCTCAAGAGTTTTGATGAAAGAATTTAGAGAGCCTGAAAAAATTTCATTTGATTCAAATGTGTTATTTACCTATGGAGTTATTTGGTTCAAAACTATTGTTCATCTTCGTGAATGCTTCTTTTGCAAATAAATATTTTAAATTTGGATATCATTGGATTATCTGATCATAAATTGTAAAATAGGTGCATTTTACCTATAAAATACGCTTTTAAAAATGTTCATATTGTTATTTTTCTCTGTTAGGCTTATGCTTATACAAGAATTTAGTAAGGTACTAGATTTTTCGTTGTGGACTGTCAAATGTGAACATCAATTCTAACAAGTGTTTTCATTATTTGGTTTCAGATGGCATATTGTGTTTGAGCCAAATTTCATGTGAAATTTGCAATGATTTTTTTAACTTATAAAGTTAATAGAAGCCTCCTAAATCTACGGTCCTGCCCGGAATCCACCAATGAATATGAATATACCCCATGAATCACGTAATATTGCCCACTTTTTGACCATGTCTATTCATAATAATCAAAGAGCGAAATTTATTGAGTCGATTTTCAAGAAGCTATAGAGTTGGAAGTATCATCATTCTCACAAAATTAACTCAAGGTAAGCATTGGCATCTTTTTCCTGATAGAAAAATTTTTCTCTGGCAAAAGTACTAATTTACTCACTGCTGGTAGTAATTTCAAATGCTATTACAATGCTTAAACTAATGATCAGTAATGTAATTACAAATTATAATTTTCGTAATCACTAATCACCAAAGAACAAATAGGCATTGTTCCATATTTAATGCTTCTATACTTAAATTAAATTAAAACTCCATGTATTGATCTGTAGAGGGAATGCAATGTGATTATTTGTAGCAGTTAATTGACATAGCAATGATAAATCCTTGTTTTTATGCCTGTCAGAATTTCTTATTCTTTAGTTTTTAGTGCTTTTTATTTCTTATTATTTAGTTATTATATATTATGCCAAGAAAAAATATAAGATCAATCCTTTTTTTTACAAATAATTGAGTTAATTCATCCTCATTATCAAACTTGCTGTCAATCAATGCTTAAAAATATTTTTCTTGCATATGGCTTCAAAGTGCATACATGTTCTTGAAATATTTCAATTGTACGATTTTCAAGCCATGGGATTACCCAAAACATTTCGCCAATACCAAAGCAATTCATCTCATTCATCAATTGGTAACATTATTTGTTAATTGGAAAGATATACGTACTACACGGGTTATACTTTTTTCACCTCAAGTATGTTCTATCGTAAAATAAGCTATTTGTGCTTAGAAAAGTATAAATCTCACTGGAGTAAATGTTAAAAGAAATAATGCTGAACTTCTCAGTATATATATTAAATACATTTTGTGGCATTGATAGTTTTAAAATTCTCTCAACGTTAAATTGTGAAACTGTAAAAGTGAATTGAAAAGAATAACTGATAATTTTAAACGATGATAGTTGCAAAAAATATTTGCACAACGTGTTGTTCTTGAAATTCCATAATTGTGTGTAATGTGAACCCATAGTAAACCAATGAATTTGAAATATTACCAAACAGATTTTCCAGCCGACTTGGCTCTTGACATATTCATAATCGTTCTGATTTTTCCGATTTTTGTTGCAATCAATGGTAAATCTTAAATATTCTGTGACTAAACATTTAAAATTAATGCATAGCGATGCCAATGCCACTTATCCAGGCCTGACATGATGTACCGAGTTGATAATAATCGATTAAGAATAAACTTAATTGCTCAATGCTTCACTTCATGGAAGTTTAATGTATTATCTATATCATTGAATCTCACCGCATACGCCCCCACAATTTTTGTACTTGACGATGTCGTGTCATGATGAAACACTTCGTACCAATTGTATTTATTTGCAGTATACTTTATATATATATATATATATATATATATATATATATATATATATATATATATATGCCTAATGCACTGCTATTCCGAGGAAAAATATAAAAACAGGTTTCTTTGCGGTAATAATTGAGTCAATTTATTCTCAAACAAGGTGACTGCATTTAGCTGACTACGAGTCTTCGGCGCATTTTGAAGGAAGTTTAATTATTTTCTTCGGATTTGAACTTTTGTACTGTTTGTTGACCAGAATGGAGTTTCATTGCCTCAAAATGCATTTTCATATTTTGGGGAAAACAATTGCGTAACCATTTATAACGTAATCGTCGGAATAATGTCTAAACCGGTCGCCTAAGCTAAAAGACTGTCGAAAATAAATACAATTCTTGATAGAAATTATGATTTGCATTATTCCGTCATTATCTCTATCTTGGCAACTCCTAATACTATCTCATCCGTACTATATCTTGAAATTCAGAACCATCAGGAGAATAATCAAGTGTTTTGACTAAACAATTAACGCTATTATGCTTCCATGGGTATAATCACCATTGATATCCTACTATGCCCGAAATGTATCAGAATAAAAGTACTTCGGCATTCAGATGTTAAATTTCATGATGATAGCTTAGAAATATAGAACTGAAGTGTATTTGAGACAACGAAGGTCTTCCGGGTTTACTTTCGAGATGTACCATTCTGGTGAACATGTTTCATTGGCGATACATAGTGTTTCCTCCGGTCCCATGAGCTTCTTGGGAGCGGCAATAGGAAATAATGAGTTATGACACAAATAAAGTTTTGAATTTAAATAGTCGATGGTGAGTTTGCGTTGCGAATAATAAGAAATTTGCAACATTAACAATTTTGGAGTTGATATACTCGAAACGATACGTGAATTTTGGGATTACTTTTATAATATTCCTTTACCCTATCACACCGATTCTTAGTTATTTTATGAATTCCTTGCCTTTTTAGGGTGCCGTGGTGTACAATTACGGCTTACTGTAAACAATAATCGCCTCTTTTTTATACAGAAAGATATTCATCCACAAGGGTGCAAATAATGTTCAGCTGTTGTGATTTTCTAGTCATCAGACATGAGTTGGGTAAGCGAGGATAAAGGAAAGACGTACACGGCATTGTAGGGGAAAAAGGGTTTTGAGGAAACCCTTAGGGATACAAAGGTGTGCGCGTGGAGCAGGCGCGTGCCGCATAATTCAGAAGCCTCGTAGAATGGCGGTTAGTGCATAAATGTTCGTTTCCAAGAGGGTGCATATATAATAAACGAGGCCGAATTATTTGGCTTAGGACTTCTTTGCAGCTAATGCGGGGAGCATAAGTGCTCTAAAGGCAGAGGGTATCATCCTTTTACATTTCACTAGTGTTTATTAAGGTTGGTCTACATAAATAAGTTGTTTGCGCAACTGCGTCTCATGTAGTACATACTCAGTGCCCGACTTGAAACGAAAGACTGAATTTCGTGATTTAATCAACTACACAGGCCTGCAGAAAAAAAAAATTTGGTGCCGTTAATCTTTGAGCTGATTTATACTATATTTCTGTCACTGAATCCAATTATAAAATCCGTTTTTAGGTATCAGCTCTACTTTTATAGATATGTCACATCCCGAAATTAGTTCTTTTAATATTTCATATATTGAGGAATGGATTATTCACAGTAATATAAATTATCAAATAAACTACTTCCTGACTAATCTTGTCATTTCCTCCGTATTATGCCTTGTTTATGCAGGAAACTATCAATAAATGTCATTATATTAATATTTTATAAGCAAATACCACCGAATAAAGAAGTTTAAAACTTTTAAAATAAGATATTTAATACTTGTAGTCCCATTCAGCCTCCACCTAATAATAAACCGAAAAAAATACAACTAAAATCCTTACTTCTTTATTATACTTTCAATATTAGTGCTGCTATCTGTCGGTAACTAGCCCAGTTAGTAAAATTAGTTCAAAAAGTATCCGCTAGATGGAATACGATCTTTAATAGTTCGGTGTTTTTATTTCAATATAATATATCCATATCAGTATATTTATGCTTCATTGCGTAAGCACTGACATATCAATTAAATTATCTTGAAAACTAGAGCTGATAGGGGAAAACTAAAACCATATTTGGATTCAGCACCCCAAATATATTTAAAATCATCTCTCAAAACTTTGGCACCTAAACTACTGTAGACCTGTGAATTATTAAACAGGCATTGAAAAGAGTTAGGTATATAACAACAATTATTAATAACTTAATGAGTCCCATATTCCATACTGTTTGACCTATTAAGGGAGTATGTACGTTTTAATACATTTGGTCATATTTACGTACATACATTAGCGCTGGAGTTTGCCTCTTAAGTTTATAAACTGTTTCGAATATCTAAATTGGACTATTTCTATGACATCACTGCTATAAATGTAACTTTCTGTAGCAGCTTAAGTAAGAAAATAAATTTATTGACATTGCCACGGATATCAGTTTCTTTTCAATATTTTTATATTCATTCTGTCTTAGCTTCCTGTCTCACGTTTTCTGCAGATTTTCAGTATAATTTGTGACATGAATCAGTATGCGCTATATTTGGCTTGCTAGCATAAATAATACAAGAAATTTCGGAAAAAAAAACAATTTTTTAACGCCGTAATATTCTGCATTGCATTGAACTTAATAAATTTTTTCCAAAAAATTTCAGGTTGATGAAAGAATAAAAAATCTCATAAACGGCCTAAAATATTACGGAATAGGTTTGGTATTTGGATGTTTAACCCTGGTTGTACATGAAAAGATAGGTTCAATGATGGAAATAAAATTGAAGAGATTGTACAATTCATAGGACAAATGTGTCATTCTTATTGTATTTGACCATATTGTTGAGCTAGCAAAGCATATGTTGTACCTATATTTGCCCCATGGGAGATAATCAGGGCGTAATAAATAATTATTGTATCGTATATTCTGCCAGCAATTCATTATTTAGGAGCCATTACCATTTCAATTGATAGAAGGTAACTGAGGATACCTTAAGTGACCCTATGTGCCACAGAATTTTGTTATTTCACAGTGACCAAAAATAGTGATCTCAATTTCGTTAAAACATAAAGAATTTTAACTTTGTAATTGCCTTGTTTAGTTTATAAACTGTCTCTTAAAAATATGTTTGAATATTGGAAGGTAACGACAAAAGGCAATCAATTAATCTTACAATTTCCGAATAGCCGTAACAATTCACCTTCAACACGATAAATCGTCCATCACCACGCGCTAAAGATCACATCATAATTCATATGATACATTCACAGAGAGACACAGAGATAAATATTTGAAACATGCCTTTGTGTTTCATTAGTACACTCTTTTCATTACTTGTTGGGTTTTTATCCTCTTTGATGGTATTCCTTAAATGTGCATAAGATTTGTAAGGATAATTAAAATCATTTGAATGTAATCAGACTACGAAAAACAGCAACTTTTATGGTGGCATAATAAAACTGAGTGAAAACACCGTATTAAAATTAAATTTCAATGTAACACTAATTGGTTTCGTTTAGTATCTACCAATTTCTTCAGGGTGTGTGGATTTTCTGTAAAAGGATTGTCAAATCATTATTGCCTCCTGTTATTTCGATGAGAGTTCGCTACAGTCTATGACAACTTAAATATTAGTTATAACTATCCGATAAACTCCTTTATACTCGATCTCAATTGACATAGCATAACAGAGAAAACGTAGGTCATAGTGGGCATTAATTAAGTAGAGAGAAATTTATTTCTTTCATGTGAATTAGAAAATGCTGGTAAATTTAGCTAAATCTTTCCAGCTAATAATCAAATATACAGGCGATTACATTTTTCAGAATACTAAAAAGATTATTCAATATAAAAAATCCTATTGACTCGTGAGAATTCTTAATTCATCGTAAGAATTGCATTTTAAAAAGTCCCTTTTCATTAGAGAGTATGCATTATTTACCTTTTAGAGTGCAATATTCTTTTACGAATACTTTATACGGTGTATAGATATTTCCCTAGCCTGGTCGAAATACACCTTTCTGTTGACATATATTGAGACTAATTGAACCCAATACGGAACTCAGTCTACGTATATCATTTAATAAAAGTTAATGAGAATAAATCAAATATACGAGGGTGAGGTGAAAAGTTCTCGGCCTTACACAGAGATGGGGTTAGTACCAATGAAATTTTGCTTTTGTAATATTCGTACACGTTTCCCAACAATATAATTCAAATTTCAAGTTGAGCTACCACATTGTATTGTTGACACGGCTTTTTGAAGTAGAGGTGTTGTGTGTGTTTCGTTCACATGGATAAACTGGTGTAACGTGCAGTCATAAAACTATCCGTTTTGGACGGTTAATGGCCACCGGAAATTCATCCAAAGTTGGTGAAGGTTCATAAGGACTCAGGTCCTTCATTATCGACAGTTAAGAAATGGGTGGCAGAATTTAAACGGGCCGAAATTCTCTTGAAGATGAACCATGAGAAGGACGTCCCAAAACTGTAACAACAAATGAAAACATCGAGAAAGTGCATAATATGGTTTTGGATAGGCAATAGGTAACATAGGCATATCAGAGGAAAGATTACGATAAATTTTTCATGAAGAATTAAATATGAAAAAGCTTTATGAATGTTGAGTGTCGCATTTGTTAAATGCTGACCGAAAGCAAGTGCGTAAACAAATTTCTCAGCAATGTTTGGACCGTTTTCAAAATAATCGAAGTGATTTTGTGCGCTGATTTCTTACTGTCAATGAGACGTAGGTCCACCACTACACACCAGAAACTAAATAGCCATCGAAGCAGTGGGTGGAAGCCGGCGGACCTGCCCCAAAAAAAGCGAAGTCGATTTTAACTGCCGGAAAGGTGATGGCCAGTGTTTTCTGGGAAGCAAAAGGGATTCTTCTAATTGATTACCTTGCAATTGGTAAAACAATAAATTGCGAATACTACGCAAGTCTTCTGGACCAACTGGATGAGAAAATACGTGAGAAGAGGCCTGGGTTGCAAAAAAAGAAAAACATTTTTCACCAGGACAATGCCTCTGCCCACAAAGTTGCTTTGGCACTGGGAAAACATAATAATTGAAAAAAAAATATTTGGAAAATTCATCCTATTCATCAGATTTGGCAATATTTGACTTCCACCTATTCCCACATTTAAAAAAAATTGTGTATGGAAAACGTTTTGAGTCCAATTAAGATGTTATGGCAGCCGTAGATGGTTATTTTGCAGACCTACCAGAGTCGTACATCCGTCTTGGAATCTACTCATTTGAAAAACATTGGACAAGGTGAATAGACATAAAGGGGAACGATGTGGAAAAATAAATGCATTTTTGACATAAAAATTACAGTATTTCATTGCCAGGCCGAGAACTTTTCACCTTGCCCTCTTATATTCACCCTCATGAAAGAGATATATATATATATATATATATATATATATATATATATATATATATATATATATATATATATAAAGAGACCATTTTGCTTTTAAAAACCAATTTTTATCGAAATAATGTTAGGATATTTACTCATAACTTTTAACAATTAGGTGTTGTGAAATATTTTATAGCATACAAGTATTAATAAAAGGTAACTGATGTAAAAATGTACTCATTATAATGTTGTTCATAAATTATGAATGGCATTCTGCGTTGTCAAACTTACTCCTAAGGAGTCGTATATATTCTCATACATTCTCCATTTTCAACTTGGAAGCATTCAAAATAGCATACTGCAGCCATGCCTATCAGGATATTTTTTTATTTCATCACTAAGTCTACCAATTATAAAGCAAATCTACCTTGATTTCATTCTTCGGAGGGATAGATTTTATTTAATTTTATCACAGATGCGTCTATGCAAATGAGCTACACCCTTTATTAAAGGAAAAATGGACATTATTATTCAGGCAAAAAGTTTAAACTCATAAATAAGTGCTTATTCATTCGCATATTCTTACTCTCGTTGTTCACTCAAAAAGCTTCAGAAGCCAATAAATATTCCGAAGAATTTTTTTCGGTTTCCATGCGATATCTAAATTTTCATTCAACAAGCGCCCAGCATAGGACGCCAATCGTTGAATCAAAATTTTCATAATTGCCGAAGAGAATAAACATTTTTCTCATAAATCATTGCATTAAACCATAATTAAAGGAATAATACACTAAATAAATAAATGCATATGAGAGTAACAGTTCTATTGAAAAAACAACCTACCAACCACAGTTGTTTTCGGGAACGGCGTGTTGCACTCTTTTAAATAATGTTTCTGTTCAACAGAATATAAATATTAAATTTTACAACCAGTCAGCCGACCAGTCTTTGATAAGAATCAGCGTATATTGACTGTCCATGTGATGGACATTAGAGAACAGTAGTGAAATAAGAAAACTAGTTATGCAAGAATTTGCTAGTGCGTTTACCGAGAGGTATTAATAGGCAAATGTTTTGCATATACTTTAGAGTGTGTTTGGTGAATTTACAGAATAATATTTCACAGTTTCAAAATCAATATTTTATGTATTTTCTGAACTAATAGATCACTTTGATGTTAGCTATTTACGAGAAAAGTTTGAAAATCATATTAAAATTATAATATAAAAATATTTTTTAGCCATCTAATATCTTCATGCACCACTTGCTACTGAACAATTTTTGAAACGTCTTCAGTGCGTAAGGCATTGTAGAATAACTATAAACATTCGCATGGGATTATTCAGCACAGGCCAAATTTTAATCAGCATACCTATTTCAGAATTACTGTTTCTCATTAAGCGTTGATCCAAGAAGATTCACGTTTGTGAGTCAGTGATCAGTTTGCTATGAGTAAATGAGCTTCCATGTAAATGGCCAAAAATCTGGAAATTTTATTTTAACCGTATTACGACTATGACTCTTTTTATCCCTTAAAACTCTTTTTATCTAATGGATCTCGCAACTTATAGGAAAAATAAAGGAACCTAATTAGTTTTATTTTTTTAAAAGAAGGAAAATCACTCAGCGAAAGATTGCCTAGAGTAACGTTTTGCAACTATTATGAGCCAAATCAATTAACACAGGTTTAATGATAAAATTTTTTAATGCAATATTTTTTTTTTTGGAGTGTCGTTCTTTATGTAGCAGAACGATGGGAAGTTAGGAAGAAAGAGAAGAGATATCTAGACGGATTTTAAATGTGGGTTAGGCGAAGAACAGAAATGATCAAATGGAGTGATTAAGTGAGAAATGAGGAAGTGCTGTAAGAAGAAATGAGAAAGGGAACCATATGAGAACAGTAAGAAGGAGGAAAACGAACTGGATAGGAAACATTCTGAGAAAAAACTAAAATAAATATTGGAAGGAAAAATTGAGAAAAAGAGAGGAAGAAAAATATGTAAAATAATGGCGGACATTATGATGAGCTAAGTGAGACAGCACAGGACAGAACAGCATGGTGTGAGCAGTTCAAATGAAACCTGCCGGAGGAGAGACCCACCAAAGAAGAAGGTTTTTGGGAAGCGGACCAACTGCTTGGGCCGTTAATGCCATTATAACATGTGGGTAGGAGGGTACGAGGGATGTTTGAGAGGGTGGAGAGGAATCTGGCATCGACAGAAGCCTCATTATGACGAATCGTACATGAATTTATCCACAGTATTAATGTTACTTGGAGTACTACACCTGACGTGCTCTCTACATAGCACACAATTAGATATCAGGATTCCACTGCAAAATCTCCTTCACTCTAAGGAAATCGAAATCAGGCCCTCGTGGTAGGAATCTAGTACTCTATCCACCAAATCAACTTGATTTGCATTTATGCATAGACGCAATAATGTTGATTTATTTTATGGGATAAAAACGCAGGTGCTATTTTATATAATTTTTCCGCCAAATAAGGTAATATTTTAGTTACAAAATGTTTTATTAATTTTACTTGGTATATCTAAATTACACTAAATGTGGCAAAGGATTAACTTATAGTAATACCAATAAAAGTTTCTTCGGTCAAATGATGTGTTTTTATCTTCTCGGAGGGGGCCCAGAAAATAAATAACTAATGCGCAAGTTTATACTCAGAGGTAATGAGAAATATGTAAAAGAGTAAAATCTGCTTTAGCCCACTCAGACATCTCACTGACCAACGTATGAGAAGTGCTGCGCAAGTAACCTAAAAGCAGAGTCTTAATAAAAGTTAAAAAAATAATATCTTTAATTCACGTGCATTCTGTATTTTATGGAGGGTTCAGGATCACTAGATAGTATTTTTCTAATACATCAGAGGTAGATGACACTGTTAAATGGTCATACCACGTGCTCTCAGTGGCCAACATTCTCGTTAGTTACTGTATGTGTTGCTTTGCGGTGCAATTTTTATCACAATGCAGTGATTTTTCTGATTCTCACTGTAAAGTATATAAATAGGTGACTACAAATTTTGATAAAAAACCTGGCTATTCTCTTACTTATGCTATGGAATTCATGCTTATTTAAACCAAGCTCGTACCCGCTGAATTAAATCCTCTCTATGGCAATACAACCAACGCCTTCGGATAAGATTTAGCCAACATTTCAAAACTTTTCATGAAGAATCCTTTGAAAGCACCCTATTTTAACGGGCACCATTTGCTATTGAGAATGATTATTATTATGATTATTATGACAAGTAAAAAAATCCCTAAGAAAAAATATACACCTAAACTTCGATAAGAACAGCCAATATTCTTTTCTATTAGCTAGTTAGACTAATTTATCTAGTGTGATCTTCTACGAAACTTCTTACCACGTGTATTCTTGAACGCAATTTAAGAGAATTAAAATGCTTTGGTAGTTCAGTGGGTTAGAGTACTATGCGATAAACACTCGAGTGACCAGTGATACCGAAGGTATCGCCACGCACTATCTTGGTTGTGATTTGTACAATTAATTCTACGAATCCAATATCTTCACAAATTAACGCCTTGCTTTGTACTCTTCGAAAAATCCATCCATTTGCCGTTTTACACGATGAAACATTTTGTGCAAACGAATGTATGCGAGATTGTACGTTTGTTTCAATGAAATTAGAACAGGGTCTATTTTCTGTTTAAGCATTGATACATTCGCACAAGCGTACAATTTGCCGCTTTACACGATACATTTTGCCTCATGCAAGAGTCCATGGAAGAGATTGTACAAACAAATGTACCGTGTAAAACAGCCTTTAGAGCTCATAAAAGATTCCTCCAAATTTTCACCAACAAGTAATTGTGCATCTTTTAAGAGTTCAGAGAGGGTAGCTAAGGTGTGAGCAGTTGTAGAAGTTTATTGGAAATATAATTTAATATTTTATTTGTTGGATAGAGACTAGCAAATAGCCTTAATTTTACTATGCTTCATGTTGCATTTTCCTTAATATTTTTTCAGTTTACTTATCCTAAAATTTAATGGTTATCAAAAGTTGTTGCACTACTTAAATTTATGAGCCTACGTTCTTTATTAATCATCTCCCTATTCCCAATAACACGCTACTCCTCACAAAATACCAGCCCGTCCGATGGGTAGGCTTGCGCCGAAGGCTGTTCGTCTAATTCTATTTTTTTCTCAAAGGTTTTAGCACCAAGTGAATTAAAAGACTTATATATCGTCCGTACAACCTTCACCTTTTCCTACATAATCCAAACCTCACCAATTGAACATCCTTTAGTGTGTAAAAAATCTCAGTTATTGGTGAGTAGTAATATAAGCCTCGCTGTTGGTCCATCAGATTGCTTAGCTCACACTATGTGCGTACGGTCTAATTGGATTTTCCCTTATATTTTCTGCACCGCTTGATTTTATTAGTTTTTGCATCGAAACTTCTCCCTTCACGTAATCCTTCCCTTATCAACCTACTAAACTAACGGCAAAACATTGATCATTATCTGGCGCCTCCCCAAGTAACAAGCCTATGAAAGTTCCTAGGGAAGTCCTATTGCTGTTCCTTATGATAACGAAACTCTAACGTACCTAGTCTGTTAGCTGAAGACCTACCGTCAAGTTACATTTTATCAAAGATTCATCGCGCCGTTGGAATGGTTCTTCACATCGTTATTGTATCCAAATTCCGAACTTGACGAAGGAGAAGACCGTCTTTACCGCAGGCAGGGTACCGGTGTTACAGCGCAGGCTCGGTGTCATCGTTAGGACTCGAAAGGGTGTTAGGGTGAGAGGGGGAAGAGAGCCGAGGCTCCAGTGAGGTGGCAGGTGGAGGCACGAGAGACGGCGGAGAGGAGAGGGAATGCGGTGAAGAATGGAGATTGAGTGAAAGGCAGAGAGTAGACGGATGAGGAGACGGAGAGGAGGAAGATTGGTTCGACTGGGAGATGGATAGGCCTTACAGAAAAGGATAGGTGGAGGATCTGCGTGGGAGGAAGCTTTGGAGATCCATGCGCAGCAAGGGCAAAGATAAAAGCGGCGATGGGGAGGAAAAGCCTTTTTTTATTCCTCCAAGGGACGCAGTTAGCCAGGGCGGGTTTTTCAGGGAGCAGTCCGATGGGTGGGTCATTTTCGCCTGGGCACCAAGTCTCTGAAGGATAGAGAGGAAGAAGGGAAGGAATCAGCCAGCATATTATAGGGGCCCGCATGCAGTTTTTCCCCGGGGCGCTTACCGTCGCTTCGCCATTTTTAACCCGTTTCCCTTTCGCAGACCCACCCTCCCACCCACATCCACATCAGCGGCACTCCGTCTTCCACGGGAATGAAAACACCCCTTCCCCTTATTCAAAGTGTTCCCCCTGCCTTTTTTCCCTCAAAACTTCCCTTCTCCGCCTCCTACTCATTCCCCTCCCCCGCGTACACAACTAACTCTTTTCCTCCCCCCTTTTGAAATGCGCGGGCCCCAACTACCATCCCTGTGGAACTCCTAACTCTTCCAAGCGGGGGCGAGCCTCTTCTACGCTCTGGGCCTCTTTTTTTCCTCTGCCCCACCCCCATCCGTTCCCTTAATTTTGCCCCCTCCTACCCCCCCGCCCCCTTCACAGTCCCTGCTTCCTCCCTACTCCGCCTCCGCCGCTCCGGCGCACCAGCCCCCTTCCCCACCCCCGCACGCGTCCAATTCTTTTATTTTTGGGTCCTCTTGTTTCATTCTCCGAGAGAATTTATTTTTTCTCGTCCATTCCTCTTCTCCTCTTTCTCATTTTACTGCCCGCAAAACCCCTTCTCTTTTCCTCTCCCCTCACCCCCCTGCCCTACACCCTCCCCGCCTCTTCTTCCTTCGCCACCCCTCCTCCCTCCGCACACAACTTTAAACCCCCTCCCCTCCCAAACCCCCAGCCTTGTAACCACCCCCCCTTTCCTCTTTTATACCCCTGGATACTCCCATCTACTGCTCGCCTTAATATATGCGAACAAAATTATTCTCTTCAAGAGTACCCAAAATATGCGAGCGTTTTCCAGGGTACAATGGCAACTGGGGAGGATGGAAAAAAATTACGATTTTAAGCATTCCTTTTTTTAACTCCCACCCAGGTGACTCCGGCAGACCCTCCCCTTCCTCCCTCCGGTCTTCTTCGGTTCTCCGCCCTCCCGTTAACCCTCTCAGTGCCATCTCATCCCCCTCGTTACAGTTATATAATTTTTTACACCCTTTTGTTCAGAATTATTATTATTATTGCTATTGTTTTTTCTTGCCGCGCGCTTTCCTCCCCGTCCATTCCGGGGTTTTCTTCGTTGCTGGTGTTGCAGCGAGGCAATGAGAAATTGATATGGGAGTCCTTTTGCCTTTCTCTCACTCTAACACCCTCATTTTATCTCCCGCGTTCTGAGCCCGCTGAAAAAAAAATCCAACAGCTGGCCAACACCACCACACACCCCCTCCTCCTATTTCTACTCACGCTATCAACCAGCTCACTCCCTCCCTATCTCCCCATCCTCTCTCCTTCCTCACCTCCCCTATACCACCCTCTCTCGCTGATGTTGCTACAATTGCGTTGTCTTCGTCCTCAGGCTTTTTCCCTCTTTGTCCACGCCAACTCTCCGCGTCCCACCCCCTGCCACACACCACACTTTTTTCCTCCCCGCGCCCCCCTCCTTCCCTTCAGTGGTCCCATCACGAAGCGGGTGAGGAGAGGAAAAAAAATGAGCAAAACTGGAAGTGACCAAAAAAGAGATTCGTCCGTCCGCATGTAGGGTTCGTGACGTCACCGCGGGCCGCATATATTTAGCGAATATTTCCCGTCCACACCTCTCAGAATCCACATCGACGAGTCTTGCGAGGCAACCGTGGAGGGGCGGTAGAGATCTAGATCGCCGCAGAAATCATGAAGTTGGTTCACGGGGTCCCAAACGCCTCCGCTTCGCATGATTATAACCTACACGGACTGTCGCAAACCCACACTCCAAAGGCATGAACAGCCATGTACTCTCGTCGGATGGTGTCGGATGCGTCCTCGACACCGCGGTGGTTCAACGCTGATATTTGAACTATAAATTGCGAGGCTCAGCGACTACTCTCGTGGCGCACAGTCATAAGTCGCGAGTATGCTGAAAGAAAATGTTAGAAGAAAAGTTGAGAATTGGAGCGTGAAGCGTAGTGACGAATCGTATTAGCGACGAATGAAACGAGAAAATTAAGGGATGATTAAAGATTTGATAGGAAAAGGTATTTTTTATATAAATAACAGTAAAACCTTAGTTTTTTCATTACGTTCGCTGTAATTAGTTCCTAAAAAATAATTCAGGATAGGAATATGACTGGACTTTCTATATTATGCCAAATTTTGTATCATGACTATCAGCTGCGCTGGAGCGAGATCAGGGTTCCCTTAAACACGTGTGCTTGCGGTATCGTTATTTATCAATTAAAGTGAAAATTTATTTCAATTTTATCGAATTCTTTAATTTATTAATTTTTATTAATAGAATGTATTCCTATGACAGTTAATGTGAGCACTTCCCTTCTAGAGTGGTTTTTGTTTCGGATAATGATAACGAAGAAGCTAGAGAAGGAACTAAAATTCCACCTCGGAAGTATGTAAAAAGGTTTGGCTTCCTTTCTGAATAAAATTCAGTTTTGCTTACTTTTAAGACTGGAAACTATATTCATCTACCCAAATATAGAGCGGTGTTTTTCAATTAGAGATATCCAAGTGCATTGTCCAATGGCGTGAGTTATCCCTATTGGAAGTAGTGGAAAAATTTTTTTTCTACCTCATACGATTTCTCAGTATGATTCGTATGATTTTCTATTGATAGATAGGGTAGATACAGTTTGATACTCCCGAAGACCTTACCCTAACTGAAATCGGATAACTGAGGTTGTTGTGGCATTTGTATCTACTTGGCTTCCTCACTTTTCAAGTACACGTTAACGAGCAGAAGAGCAGATGCATTCATGAGCACTCAACATTGCATTCCGCTCTGGGTAGCCAAACACTACAAAGGTCTCCTCATACATGTTGGTTATACTTTGTGTTGACATTAAAATTTTCTTTATATTGCATTTATCTCCTATGCATTATCTCTTCCATTATGTTCTTGCATTTACTTATATGAATTTTGTTTGTGCTTTATCTATTTGAACATGATGTACACAGTATTGGCTCGTGTTTTTCTCACCTTTATCCGCTAATGTAATTTATCCTTCTTTCCACTCTAAAAAAATACCTTTCTCTTGAATCCTTGCTATGATTAGGGACAAGTAGAGTTGTTATAGTATTGCAAAAGTTTTCTCAATTCCATAGTTTAAGCCATCCATTGTTCAAATGGCTGTGAAAATCAAGGCAAGCTTCATGCAGACCAATATTATAATTAGCCGGGCTAGGTAAGATATACTCCGCTATCATGTTTTGGCTATGTTTTTTCCTCTGCCATGAACAAATGTTTAGCTTGGGATTAAACCTGAGCGACAAATTGATCATATTAAAAATTACGACTGTCGATTTTTTTTGTTAGCTAAGATTGGGCTACAGATAATTACTATTTAGTCGATTCTTTTTTGCTAGATTTATCCATTTATTATACATGTATATTGATGTGCGCTCAAGACCTGAGAAAACCTTTCATAGGTATACATATATCGCTACCACAGCAATGTATTCAATGATAATATGCCACATTTATTGAGACTAATGGAAAACGACCAACATTATTTATATCTAATTACATTCCTCATTTTTAGGAGCCATATGAAATGAAAAATTCAATGAGCTAACAACTGTTTCATGAAATAAAGCTGGTTAGTGCTATGCAGTTACAATTAATTTCGGTTTATATTATGCCGTAGGACAGCATTCAAAACTGAGTGAATACTTTAAATAATCAAACCGTTTTTCGTACCTCTGTAATTGTATAAATAGATCTGATACGTGATTGACTATATTCATCTTGTATAATATACTATAAAAATCCTTGAATTTTGTAAATCTTGATGCAAATCGTGAATGAGGAGTTCTAACTGTTATCATTTCTGGTATAAATGTCATAAGTATAATACCTTCTAGCAATGAATTTTTCCTTTTATTTTCAGATGAAGCCAAATAAAATTCTTAGGAAAAGAGATACTAACGGAGACAAAGGAAATAATGATAAGCATTCAAAAAATGTTTGACGCGAAGGAGAGGTGAGAAAACTTTCAAATTTCATTTTGGGACTGCAAAATGGCATATGTCACTGCTACTCAATGAGCATTATTTGAGTAATTCCTGATAAGGGCCCATCACGCTGGTGAAATATCGGAATTTTTTCCCACATTCAATATTTTTATGTGATGCAAGTACTCGCTTCTTCAGTTTTGAAGCAATAAGAAAGGAAACTTCAGTCTATTCCTTCGCTGTATGTGCTATGTAGAGTTTTGCAAATTCGAAATAATTTACGATCAATATTTAAGATACCAGGATTACTGCAATTTTGAAATATACCATTGAAATAACAGGTTTTGCTGTTGCAAAACGGGAATTTGCCATTTTTACCGGGTCTGGTTTGACCCTTTTTTGGAGTAATGTATTTACGTTTTCACTAACACTAGCCTTTTGTGGTCGTTATTTTACCATTAGAGTCTAACTGAGCCTTTCTCCAAATTAACGTCTCAACGATTCAAAAATAACCCTACAGCATACCCACAATAATATGAAATAGTACACCAAACCTGAAAAAAAAATTTTTAGACGTAACTTACTCTAACAATTAACTAAATATGCTTATAACATTGTCTGGAAAATGTATACATGGTTCGCAATTTTTAGATGCCATTGCCAATGTATATTAAAATCTGCTTCCATAGTGTTTCTTGAGGAAGTATTAGCTCCTTGAAATATAATTCCTTGTATACTTATCGGGTTTGTTTTACATATTATTCATCTAAATGCCCTCTGGCGGTGATTGGACAAGAAAATAACCCTTGCCTTACCGTCAACATTTACACTGCCAGTCAAATGATAACCGTAAAGACCGGCTGGTAGTGACAATGAAATTTGGTGACGCTAAAGTTGTCATTCAAAATAATGTTTATCCTATTTGATTCTAAGCCCTTTTAACCATTGTGCAGTGAAACGTTATTTGCTACCAATAGCTACTTTACTAATGGATTCGACGTTTTAACTGATTTTTCCTGATATAATTCAAATATAATCTTCCTTATAAGTATATGTTTTTCCTAAATTGCTTGGAATATAATAACTAAACTTTAAAGATATAACCTATGTAACTAGATCTTTCTGATTAAGCCAGTTTAATAGCAATGGAAAATGGGAATTAATAACATCGCGCATTTTTTCTCGTAGGAAAAAACTTATGTAAATATAAGTTCCATATTTCTTAAAAGATTGCTCTGCCACAGTTAAAATAATCTTAAGTATGCCTTTGATTTCCTATGTATATCGCATTACATGATCGTTATCAGGTTATAGTATCATGTAAAAATACTGCGATTAGTTTGGCACAGGCAGCATTTGGTCCTGTTTAGTTCATGGTGCTCTTTCAAGGTAATTAAATGTAGCAATATCCTATAAACCTCATAAATTGTCGCTGGGAACGTGAAGAAGCGTATCAATGTACTAAATCGCCAAACCACTACTCAATTTCTGTCCGGTTACCTACTAAGTTTCATTTATCAATGCTATTTGTCGTTTCTGAATACTCAAAAACCGTTGATACTCGCCTTTTATAGTGGCTTGGATTTATATGCATTAAACTATTCTTTTACTTTTTGTGCCCAGTATTGTACACTTATAAATGGAAAGATGCAGTATTTGATCGCAAAGTTAAGAAAACTGTAAAATCATTTTCATCGTAAACTTGATCTCAATATGTACGTTAACATTTATTTTGTCGGCTCTAAGCCGTTTGGCTTTGCCTTTTTATACTAAATTTACCTGCAAGATTACAGAGAATCACCATGCACCACTGCTAAATATTACTATATTTTAGATGCTTTTACACATCCTACGTAGTCATTCTGTAAGATATCAAACTTTATATCACTGATATTTTACGTTCACAAGCTTAGATGTGACCATGATCTCTATTACACAGTTCTGTTACTAGTATTCTGAAAAATGTGAAGTTTGTGATGTTTTAAATTTACGCTTGAAACAGTGAAAATTTTCCTTTAACTAAGTAGCTTACCCGATATTAATCCGTAATAAATTACTAGATCTGTCGTTTTTCTTATTTGTATGGTATGTAATGCCACTAATTTTGTTTTACATTAAGTTTAAGTTCTTGTAATATTGGGCTTTTTTATTGGTTTTTATTTCTGCAGATTTATTTGTTAAGTTATGTGCAGTACTGCTTAATATCATTATTTGATTAACTTCAGTTGCTGGATATTGAAGTATCTGAATTTTATATTTGTTTTCATAATGGATTTAATCAATTAGTTTCTATTGTCTGTTTAACATATGAAATTTGAAAGTATATTACTGAAAAGGCACACTTTCTAGTAGTCATTTCCATTTCTCAGTAGTTACGTTGGCTTTATATAATGGCAGGGTAAAATATGTGTTTTAGCAGTAGCTTTTGTAATGAGTATGTAATTCTTTTACCTGTATCCTGTGTCAATAAAAAGTAATAATGAAGTAACAGACTCATTTATTTATATTCAGAATAAATACCTAACCATGTGGTGAACCACCTTTACCGTCTATGACTTATTACCTCTATCAATCCCCATTTGAGTCACAAATCTCAATTCAACTCTTAACCAATCCATTTGTAGCTTTGTTAAATACTTTTTTTCATTGTTATTCAATTAATTAATTAACTATACTAATAGGCTTGCATGTAGTAGATAACCCACGGTATTTTGTAATACATAAATATGAAGATCAAGATCTAACCATTTAATATTTTGTGTAGCAAAAATATTAGATACATAAAAAATATATTATCATATACAGTCAAATTTAGAAACTGATAGTTATTAGATTATTACTTTGCTTTTAGAAGACATATATATTTCACATCGGTTTTGTAGGAATATAAATTCCATGCATGCTGTTTCCATGCTGCATCTGGAGTATTGTGGTTTATGCTGAACTGGAATTTTGCCTCTTACTTTTTGAACCAAATTCTCTTGTTCAGTGGACAATATAATTTTTTCGTCTCAAAATGTTTCCCGAGAGCATGAAAACGATATAAGATAGATGAAAAATAGAAGTGAAAAACTATTAAATCCAAGTCAATTACTCTGTTTAATATTAATACTTGATAGGTATGTCTTGTCTCCAAGTTTTAAGTAAATAAATTCATAATTAAAATTTGTAAATTCTCTTTTCCGTTTTTTTTTCTTTCTATGAGGCTGCTTGGCAAAACAAATTGGTCATAGATTTCCGCCGTATTAGACTGTGCAACATAATATAAATTCAAATTACTCATTTTTATGAGACCATTTTGTGAACCAAAATTTAGGTGAATTCATAAAGGGTTACAGATGCTCTAATTGTCGCCTATTGTATTGATCAAATGGTAGGGTATAGCTTTTTTACATGAATATTTTTAATTTATGATAGATATTTCTGACTTTTATGCTTCGTTGAGAAACCAAATAAATACAATACCTGTCTTTCTTACGATCCATTCGTTTTAAAAGCTGTCAATAATCTGAAAAGCAAATACTTTTCGTATTATTCACATAAAAGTATCATCGAGGAAATAAGGAGATGTGCGCTTGGAAGAGCAAAATGTTTCATTAGAATCACTATATTTTTCCAGCTGATGGTTCCTAAAGCAATTGAGATATATTGCAGCATCGATGGAATTCATGTATGCATGAAATCAGCGTTCATCATTCTTCTGAAGTCAACAATTTTCTCAGAGGTAAGTGGCAACAACATTCCTTGAAGATAGCGTTTTCTTCGGTATACAAATTAACCCACGACACTAATGCATTGTTTATTACCACTCCCATGGAGCTTTCTTCTGTGAAGTGGTTGTTTAATCAAAGGAACAGCAGCAGAGCAACCTTGGATGAGTAACATTCTATATATTCCTTTTTAGTGCCATATATTTTGGTAAATGTCTTGCAGCTATTAGGGTGTGATGAGTCTTTATGAAGCAGAATATCTAAGAGGTCTTAGTCTTCAAAAACAGTGACGCCCATTTTATTTTGACCAGGAAGTATATGACGTACCATAGTAGATTCAAGTAGGACAGGCGTATTCGAGTAACTTTCAAGAGCTGACCTAAGCAAATACCAAGAGCCTAAGGCCAACTTCATTTCATTGTACAAAAAAAAGGAAACTGAAAAATGAATTTATTACATTTTCCCATTTCACACCAAAGTATTTTTATTTTATGATGACAACATATGGAATAAAAGTTTAATATTTAAGGATAAGTTTTGATGTAGTTTCGAGGATTGACCAAACTGATTATTATAAATATGATTTACGTTTAGAAAAATCCCCCTTTATTTATTCTATTGATGCCCCATAATTTACAAAATCTTGAGTCCATCGACTAAAGAACTATATCTTGCCATCCTTTAATACTATTGGCAGTCAACATTTGACTTACTCATTTATATAACCGTGGCAGAATAAAAAATAGTTTTTGGTTACTGAACGTAGACGCAACAAAAGTGAGAAAGTGCAATGTTTATTGTAATGTTATTTTAAGTATATGGATAATATATTTTTTGAAATCTTCTATAGCTCGTAAATGATTGCCAAATGTGACTATGCTGTCGTTGATTCTACTGTTCTCAATTTCATTTTTATACTAGAAAAAAATTCACCCTTTAGCTACTCACTTTTCTCAGAAATGTAAATGTAAATTTTATTTATTCTCAAATATTCATTTTATTTAAAAGAACAGAATGTTACGGATCTTCTCGGCTCACATTTTTTTCCTGGGGGCCAATGCTTCAAATAACTACAAGAATAGTTAATTGATTCGTTCAGACGCTGAAAGTTTGACTTCGTTCCTAAATATCTATCGTAAAAAATATTTCTATTTACTGAATTTGCGATTGTTTTGGGCTACAACCTCTCTTATTCTATTATCAATTTTAATGGAATGATTTCTTCAACTATTGCACAGGGCATCGCAAGGTTTAGCAGATTCTTAGTAAAAAATCTTTAAGAAATACATTTAATTTTAAAGATAAATCATTCTTTTTTATTAATCAATCGACTTTCTGTGTTTATGCATATTTATTTTAATTTTACCAGAGATTTTTAATTATGCAAATAAATTTTAGGAAAAGCTTTCTTTATAAACAGATTGATTCAAACCAAGGTTTACTAAATAAATTAAATTACCTAAACATTTTATTGCTTCCCAATATTTGTTTTCTTTATATTTATCGAAATGAGAGTGAAATGAAGTCTTAAGTCAACTGTGCATGTCTTTTTGGCATTTTTACATAATGTTAGGGTCTATGGGTATCTACATATGGGTATCAAAATAATAAAACCAGTGCCACGCTAGTCAACTCCCTGGAAAAAACAAGTGCCTTCTCTATTCTTTAGTTGCCTCAAATCTATTGTCGATGTATTATCATTTAATTAATATCTTCAAAAAATATTCACCATTAAAATGGTGATATCAACAATAATTCGTCAGACCTCGTTTGAGTAACATATGTTCCGTATTATCAATCTGGAGTCAAGTGTTAAGGACGAGGACGAGCCTGTCAGGGTAAAGGTAATATCAACATGTGACTTCTTGTAGTGACAGTTACAATTAGTAATTTTCTTATCTCCATTGAATTTCTTTATCATTTTGGACGGAGATTATCCCTATTTAATTAAAATCACGTTTTTCATTTGCAAACTGGGCTATAATGTGGCATCTTTTGATACGTCTTTGAAATGAAAATATAAATGGGACGTAACTTTAGGTAAATTATCCTTATCCCACGCTGGTTACGCATGGTTATGTTTCAAATATCTCTAACAATAAGCCAAGAATGGAACCTCTGGTAGTAACTTATCACTTTTGCTTAGGAAATTATTTCTTAGTAAAAGGACTAGTTTTTAATCCACGTTTTTTGAGTTGAAAGTTTGCGCTTATTTTGGCACCCGGAAACTACTAAACCCTATCAAACAACCCTACTAAAACAACTTTTATGGTTCGGGCATAGTCTGTCATATTACTTCAATTTTCATACAGAATATACGAAATTTCTTCGATGCGGTGTATGACAAGAATGTATCTACTACTTTTATGATTACGAACAATGAGTTGACGTAACTTATAAAATTTCCAAAAAACCGGTCTCCTCTGGACCGAGTCTTCCCGTTGTGTCACTCCAGCATCTGGAAACGGACAATCTGAGAGCTCTTGCATTGAATGTTATAATGGGTTTCATCCTTTTCCTCGCTATCCCCGAATCGATTTCTTGAATGTCAGGATATTCTGAAGAGTTGATGGCGCAAAACTCCATCACCACATATTATATTTGTTTTATTCTCGCATATCTCAGTTCCTCCTCGTGGTTTTTTGACGTCATTATTTTTTTCATCTCCTGGATATATCTGGCCGTAGGAGTGAGTTAGACAGTGGAATTAGTTCCAAAGCGTCGGATCCGTCGAGGAGCTCCCTTCTCCGTGCAAGTCGACCGGTCTCCTACAGCCCGCGTTCTGGTTCTGGTAGCCTCCCTAACTTTATTCCCTCCCTTCCTGAGTTTAAAAAAATCCTCCCTCTTCTCTCCCTTTCATTTATCACACTCCTCCCCTGAAACCCTGCACCCTTGCTCGACCCACCACCCCCGACCATCCCTCACGTTCCCTTGCCTTCATCCCCAAACGTCGTCCCAAGAGCCGCCATCTTTCCCTCTAGCGCTTTACGCTAATGTTTTTTTTCGCCTCCTTTTTCTGATGCTCGCCAGATGGCAACACTTAAATTAGATTCGCCCTGAAAATCCAACGTCAACTCTTTTTTTATTTTATTTCCTCAACAAAAAGAGAGGAATGTGTTTTTTTTTTCATCTTTCCTCTTGACGTCGTTGTTACTCTTCTTTTTACTCTAACTCAGGCCTCTTTCCTCGTTTATTTTTTAATATATAAACGAAAAGACGTAAAGAGGGAGTCGCAGGCTTATCTCTCCCTGCCCCTTATCCTATGAAGCGTCTCTTTCTCCCTCCGCTCTGAAACTCTCGCAAATTTGCCCCTAATTTGCAAAAAAATACAAAAAAGGACAAATGTAATTATCCCACGAAGATGTGTACATTATGAATGCAAATTTTTTCGAGCAGACGGAATCTGGCTTTTGAATTCCTTCGGGCTACATTTTCAGGAAAATCCAGACGATGGAGACGGGATCCTGAGCAAGTATCATGAGCGACATTTCATTTTCTACAGTGTTATACATCATTTGAATAAAATAATTACCGTAAAAAATTCAATTTATACCGTCATTGCTGGGGTTGATTTGTTCGATTTCGCTGAACTAACTCTTCAAATGAAAAAAATATATGCAACAATTCGTTCTATCCACATAGATGTAACAAAGATATTGCCGAATTAAATAAATATCACATTATTATGGTAATTTTTAACTTTCGCTAAATGGGTTTAAAAAATATTTTTTTATCATAAATATTTTGCTTACCCCTCCTTGCTACGTTTTTATTCTTTCTGGTAAGATCCTGTAATAATATTATGATTCTCCAAAATAGGTATCCTTACATACAAAATTCGTGAGATGGAATACTGCTTTCTTTTGTAAGTACCATATCCAGTAGTAAAAAGTAATTCATCGATAACCTCCGGAGTGTTTGCCAATTAAAATTTTATTAGGAAGTTAATGAATCTGACGGATATTTATCAACATTGTGCTATTCCACTTTTTAGGTGTTCACAGCTTTTTCAATTTTAGGAGGATATTATTCAGCTTCTCTGTTTTTTTATGCATACCCCTGGGCTGGGCATATCATAGCTGGGCATTTCATCAGGAATTAAATGCGTTATTGTTGAGCAGTACTTATGCAATCGAAACCTATATTTTACGTTCAGAAATAACAATATTACTTGTAGTCTATATTCGCCATAATTTTTGCATTTCTTACTAGTGGTTGCATCATCATAACTCAGCAGTTTCATTGCAACTGTTTTGCAACTGAATCATTTTAATAAACGTAACAATTCTGTGAAACACTGTTGTGTGCAACGGCTAGAGGATCACCAAACAACGGGCGATCGATCGGTGCTGTTTAAACATGGCTGGTAGTTTTGTATTCAATGTAATAAGAAATCCTTCACTCATATAATGTAAACATTTCATTTTGATTCATGAAAGATAATTCACAGTTCTAATCCTATTTGCAACAATTGGCGGACATGTGTTGGCTAGATAAACCAGCAACCATCTTCAAATCCAAAAAACAGTAGCTTATAACCTCAAAGCAGCCACTCGTGCAGAGCCACTGGAACAGAATACAAGACGAAACAGTCAGCTTCAGCTATCAGTTGCCGCTGCACAGCACAGAGCGCAACGGCACGGTTGCGGTACGATCACGAAACTAACCTGTTGTTTGCAACAGTTATTTGAAACAGTCGTGGACTTAAAAAGTTGCGTCTGCAGCCGTTCCGCTCCGATAACACTTTATTCCACCACAATTGTACTGTGGCGCGCAAATAGTCAATCTTTCTGCTCATACATCAGCCCTGCCCATTAATTTCACCTAAAAAGCGTTAGATAACATATTTAAAAACGATGACTATTATTTTGCTTATTTTTGTAATCTAATGACTACAGCAACTGTTTCGTCAGTAAATTCTTACTGTATAATATCCACTTATATAAATTTCATCCGAAAATTTTCAATGAGGACATATTTTTGCTAGGCACAGGTATTATCTCCATTCTGTTTATTATTTACCTCTGGTTGACAGAATTTTGAAATGAATGGAATTCATATTAATATTTTCCAACAAATCATTCAATGGAAAATGCGGAAATTAGTATCCATTTCTTAGATTATTCTTTCTTACCTACTTCTTTTATCCTAATTTAGGATGTACATAGTAGTTTTTTTCAGTTAAGTCAGGGATTAAATGTATTGATAGCAATAGTAAACCGATTTTTTTAAAGTTAACATAATGTAGGGACGGGAATTGGCCACCAGTCATGAAATCCATTATACGTTTAGCAATTGCATGCACAGGACTAGTAGACCCTTTGGGTAAATATATGATTTGTTTACCCTATATAACTAATTATGTCTTAGAAACAATTTAAGCAATAATAAATGAAATTTTTATGATTCTCTGTCCTTAATGATTTAAGTCTAAAATTTTCATATTTTGCAATTCTGTTTTAGACATTGTTTTAAATTTACGTTTGGCTATCAATATCTTTTTCATCACATGTAATAACGATAGTTCATCGCAAGCCCTAATATACCGAAAACACATGCTCTCAGTAATACCTTAGGAAATATGATTCTATATCTGCAGACGTATTTATCCCATGCATTTTTGTACATAGGCACTATATAAAACATGTATAGTTCAACTCTAAAATGAAACAGGATGCCAGAACATCACCAGTGTTGCCCGCAAGTCACCACGTCACGTTATTCGTCGGAAGTGTAAGACAGTGAATGAAGTGAATTCCCCTCTTCAACTAAAACCCGTTATTATGTACGGATATGGCTAGATGCTATTTGCATTAATGTACTCCTGACAAATTGGCTTTCCGATGCCGTTTTTGGTAATTTTTAATTTTCGTCATTTCGTATTTAACATTTTCTTTTGAGTATTGTTTAATGCTGTATTCATTAAAATACAAGGCAATGCAACTGAAGGCATTTTGCCCTTATATTATTAGACCACTGAAATCGTTATGTTAAAGGCAATGAATCATAGTGTTTGAGTAGGATGCTGAAGATCAAATGCATTGATAAAATAATAAATGAAGAAGTTGGCAGAAGGGTAGAATATGAAAAGACCTTATGAAACACTACACATAGAAGAACCAGATGGATTGGATACACCCTAAGGCACAATGGGTTGCTGAGGAATATATTTGAAGGAAAAATAGAGTGATGTGTTCAAAGAAGAAGTAAAATTATATAGTAATACCTTGCGTCCTTCAATTATCACTCTTGACCTCTCATCGTATGCCAACTCACTCAGCCAACTTCTCTTATTAAATCAGATACAGTAGTTTGTGACATTTTCATTTAAAAGCACACTTCTTTTTGCATCCACAAATAGACTTAGCAAATTCTGCTCCGTATTGGTAGTTCATTTAAAATAATATACCATTTTATGTAATTTTCTTCACGTGTTAGTATCTTCTTAAGTAGATCTATGGTTTTTTGTTAGATGTTAAGTTTTAATTTATTTAATTGAGGCCTCAAGCATTGCCTATTTTAGGTTTCATTTCAACTGAATAACCATAGTATTGCCATATTTAGACAACTCCAAGAGTCTGCCTCCTAAAACGTTGGTAATCACAATAAGCTAAATATTAAACTTGATCTTCACAAACTTTGTTTAGCTTCTGTACCAAATTAATTTGCGAATAAAAGCTTTTGAGAACCACAGAGGTAAAATATATAAGACCCGGGTATAAAAAGAACCAGTTTATAATTCTAATGTATTAAACCTTGGACCGGATCTCTCCACTGTGGTTATGTAGCAGTTTCCATACGAATATAATTGTAATCACAATAGGGATCGTCACTACTTTTGGATGCGCTAAAAGAATAGAAAGCCATAGTGAGGCATTGAAGATGTTTTTTTTATGATCGAATATTTTTCTATGACAAATACATTTCACAATGTCATTATAACTGAAAACTTAAAAATGGCACTTTGTTCAAGTTCGTCGTCATTTCGTATTTAACATTTTCTTTTGAGTATTGTTTAATGCTGTATTCATTAAAATACAAGGCAATGCAACTGAAGGCATTTTGCCCTTATATTATTAGACCACTGAAATCGTTATGTTAAAGGCAACGAATCATAGTGTTTGAGTAGGATGCTGAAGATCAAATGCATTGATAAAATAATAAATGAAGAAGTTGGCAGAAGGGTAGAATATGAAAAGACCATATGAAACACTACACATAGAAGAACCAGATGGATTGGGTACATCCTAAGGCACAATGGGTTGCTAAGGAATATATTTGAAGGAAAAATAGAGTGATATGTTCCAAGAAGAAGGTCGAGAGATAAAAATATACATAGACGAAGAGAAGAGGGTTATAAGGAGGTACATAAGTAGAACTACTGGGGAGTAAGGGAACTAGCATTAGAAGGGAAGGAAGAAGGGCTACAATCATCCAACCATAGGATTGAACGACAAAGATGGTGACGACAGTATGAGTTTAAAAAGAGACAGTTAGTTAATAATTCTTGTGCCTACTCTGTTACGGAGTCATTCATTCAACATTATTATTTTTATGTTAACTCATTCAGTACTGTTAAAGCCAAGGTAACCAAGCTAAGGAGACACATGAAATGTTTCATCACCTTAAAAAGGCTAGTTAAACGAATAAAGACTCCGATGATTTCATAAGTATAACTACGCTCAAAGGCTCTGGTAGTCAAATTCCTTATACATTGATTTCAAATCTAGCATTTAGGTCCCTTGTAAAGAAATGTTTTGTCAGAAAGCTATGTGATTTCTCCAAATTAACTGTAGGTTGAGATTAAATCATAAATTAACACATTCTCAACATTTTTAGGTGGTTTTATAACATGGAGAATATGCTTGTTATAGAAGTATCGGTCTTACTGCCAATAAATATAAAACGTCGTTTTACTAATGAGTTGAAGCTTCAATTAATTGCCTATCACAAGATGTAGGAAAACATGGAGATGCGTGAGGTAATGTGAGAATAGGCTCATCAAAGCAACTACTGAAGTTGAAACAAGGAATAATAAGTAACTTTAATAGAATAACTTTCATAAAAACCACATGATATGATGTGGCTTTTTCCTTTGATGTGCGTTTTTACTATATTTTCGATGCTAAAACTTGATTAGTGATTAAATGAAGCTCTTTATTTGGGCGAACAATAATAAGTTATAAGTCGATGGTAGAGCCTTATGCATCTAGTGAGAATTAGTGAAAAGAATATTCACCATAGAGAACATGCATTTTAAAAAAACATTGGCGTACTCAATTCCGATAGCCCACTCCTTGAGAAAAGGTTTCATGATATCATGCTGGCCTTAATATTTAAATTCTATCCATATTGTGATATGAAAATTAGTTTAATGTATTCTTCAGTAAATCATGGGATAACTCTGATAATAATAATGTAAGACACATGCATTTTTAATGAATTCTGAATTATCCACTGAGCCTGCTTGTAAAAAGTCCTAACAATGTTCCACTTTATTTATTTTTGTCGTTAAACATCAAGGGGTACAACATTTTGGTCTTACTACATTAAAATTGTAACTTGCGCAAAACCTCTTGGCACAAAGCAAATACATATGTTTGCCTTATTAGTGAATTTTGAATGTGTCTGAAACTTGTGGGCCATTATTTGTATAAGCTGACTGCAACTATTAATCCTATAATAGATATAGATATTGATAAATAATTGAATGATACCACATTCAACGGTTTGTTGAAAGAGTTAAGCTAAATCTGTCTTTGTGCGGCTTACAGTGACTTAAATGGCTTTTGAGGTAGATATCAAAATATAAGGTGAATTAAGCTCACTGCCAATTTGGAAGAAAATATTGCTGCTTTAAGAGGTCATAATCAGTTGTTTGAGGTAAAACTGCATTTTTATGTGATGAAAAAAACTTTAAACTCAAGTGTAAAATATAAATTGAAGGTGTCATCTGGACTATATGCAGTGGTAGATGAGTTTGATGAATCCAGTGATCAATTGTGATCTCATGTGCGATCAGTGACTAAATTATAGGTCTTTTCCAAGCAATTGACGATAAAGTAGATGGAATGAGTAACCTTAGCACTAAGAGACGGGAGTTTCGAACTACCTAGAAGGACGGCTGGTGGTTATTTGACTCCTAATCATCTGTGCAGAATTTAACATTAGTTTTGAATGACATTTTACTAGTAAGGTTGTATACCATCGATTTAAAAACCTTAATCCAAAGAAAAGCTAAAAAAAATCGTTACCCCATGCGCGATTCGAACCCGGAAACATTAAATTAGGGTCAAAATGTCGGAACAATACCACCTTAGCTACTGAGGTCAGTTTATCATTTGAAGGGCATTTACTTCTTCTAAAGATCTACTTGATGGTAAATATTTGTTAAATGTTAATACGTAAGACTAGTTCTGATTTTTGTTTCGAATCCTTTATGGTGTTATATTTTATCCTGCACAACGTCTATACTGACTTCATCGGGTAGACGAGGGAATCATGTGGAACATCATTCCCATCAATTCTCCTACATATCATCTGTGAACGATAGGAATGTTTTCTGCACATTTTTTTCATTATCTACACTACAATTTTATTTATAGCACAAAGAAGATTGCTTATTTGTTCTGCTTGTCCTGTCCTGTACCTGCTTACCTTTTTATTTTATGCAATTAAAATTTATGTGCCTATGGCTCCATTGTGCTTAGTTTGTTTTTGTATTTTTTCATATATAGTAATTATGGAGGTCACCACGTTTTAGTACGATTCATTTCAATTGCGTAGATTTCGGCTGTTACACGGACGGTAGGGGGTATTGTTTTTGCCTTATTTTCTTAAAGTACTAAGAAGTCAATTATAATCTTCTCCATAACTGTTAGTTAATAAATTAAGTTAGTAAAGTAAAGAGAAGTAAATATGGTAAATGGCATTACCTGAAATATTATAAGATTTAATCAAATACAGTAAAACGTACTCTTCCAGCGTCTACTTTGATAGCCCACATTCATATATTACTAAATAAGGATATTCATTCAGGTAATATTTTGTCTTTTCCAAAACCAAGAACTTTCACCTGTCTCGTTCATGAAGATTTTAGTATCCTATGGGAGTCTAATTACAAACTATCGTGGTTTAGAAGAGCAGTTTCAAAGCGTTGAAGCTACAGGAACAGGTACATACCCATCTCATCTGCGAATTCATTTATGTATAGTGGGGAAGATACGAACGGTCTTTTCTCCTCGTCATATGTCTCCTAAGGAGAGATTTTCGATTATATAGGGGGTAGGAAATTTAGATGAAGGCAATTTTGGGCTCGCGTCCAGTTCACCATCCTGAAGGAAAATCAAATATGACCGTCCCCGCACACCTTGCTACTGAAATAGTTGTTCTTGTATGAATTTAATGCTGATTGAAATGAAAAATTATGAGGTTTGAAAACGCCAGAGTTCAAACTTTGCACAATTAACAGTACCGTGGTGATTTCTTCTCATGGAAAATTTGACATCATATGCTTGTAACATGTAATACATGCAACTTCAACCATAGAAAGAAATTTGCTTCATATACAAACATTTCCTTAAGTTCTCAAGTAATTCTCGGCATGTAACGTAGAAGTATTCAAATATTCGTTATTGACTTTTTTCCCATACATGTGCCAATGCTAAATTATGAGATAGGTACAAGAATATGCATCTATCACCATGCAAACATAAAACGAAAACAAGCGAATAGTCACATAATATACAATTTTTATTATTTAATAATACAAATCAATAATAATATACGTAAAAGAGAAGGAACGGTCAAGAAAACTCAGCGATTCCACTGGTTGTAAGGAGGGGTCAAATGACTCCAAGCCGTCATTCTAGGTATAACTTATTTTTTTTTTAATAATGGTAATTATATTAAATTTATTTCTAATTAAAATACAGATAAAAAATATGAAAGTCATAAATTTTCACAGGAATCGAATGAAAATATTGCTAAAATATTCTATTTAATTCCAAAAAAGGGTAAAATTACCCCCCCCACGCCTTATAGCGTTAAGACAGCGTGGAAGAAAAAAACTTTCGATGAAGAAATTCTTACGAGATTATAATTTTAGGTGAATGAGTGATGAAATTCTAGTAATATATATATTTTAAATATAAATATATATATATATATATATATATATATATATATATATATATATATATATATATACATATATTTGTTTTGTGGGGCAGAAAACATAATCCCTTTATTAAGTTTCTTTGAAATAATATTGAAGTACATTAATCTGAATCTTAATGACGGAATTGTTTTAGTCAAATCGCGTTTGAAAGTAAAATGCTTCGTAAAGACCAACTCTTTATGCCCAGTCCTACCTCTATTCATAAAAAAATGGATGGTAAGGAAACCGTATTTTACTGCTCCTTTCTGGGTCTGTCACAGAAAATTAAAAAGCTACAATAAATATAAACCAACAACTTGCCTCAATTATTTCACTATAATACATTAAACCAAAACAGTTATCAATCTTATATTCTTTAAGGTTTTGTTAAAATATTTAGGCAATTATTAATCGAATTGTTTTATTTACAAATGTTAGCTATCTCACAGGAATTCCACTCATGTCCGTGATCTTCTCATGTTGTTCACAGCAAACATACCATAGATTGCCACTTCAACGTCCAATTTGTGAGAATAAACCTTAAATGGTCATCAGTCCAGAGGTGAGAGAAAGTAAACAGCATCTCCTAATATGCCATTGTACGAGTGAAATCACATGCTTGTTGAGTCAAGAGGGGGCTCCAATTTTCAACATCTTGATTAGAGTATTCTACCTGTTACTGTTGGTTATAATGTGATGCTTAGTCACTTGAAAGCAGTACGTTTTCAAACTATACCTGATATTTTTCAGTCTTCCATTCGGTATAGGAGTACTTCCCGTTTTATTTCAAGAAATCCATAAAATCTACCATTTCCGACACTTTCTTGCTTACCGAGCAATGTTCATACTACCACGATCCTCTACATTCTGCCACCTATAGACTGATCCATCCACTCTACTTTTCACACTCAAATATTTCCGAATAGCAGCATCATATTGAGTACATAGTACTGACCTCCACAGCGATAACATCAACTAGAATAAAGTATTGAGAGCGGTGGGCATTATGCAATTATGAAAAAATATCCTCGGTAAGGAAGACACAACTAAAGAAACTTAACACGAATTTACATTAAGTAGTAATCACGCAACTACTCCAGATTACTTCGATGGACGGCCAACTGTTGAGGAAGTAAAAAACTTGCATTAGTAATACTTAATGAAATGAAGGAAATAACATATTGCTTTCCTTCCCAGAGTTTATTCTCATTTTCAGTTATTTATAATACGATGGAGTGGTTTCTTTCACACTCAGAAAACACCTAATTGTCTTTATAATGGTCGACATATTTCTATCTGTCATCCAATATCGTTGCTATTTCATAATACGATAAAGTTACCTGCCCACCTTGGAAGTTGCCATTTATATAGAAGCTGTAGCTTCCTTATGTAACACTTATTTTTCAGATTCTCAAGCAGTGCAATATTGTCTTCAAAATGAAATGTACATTTGTTACACAGTAGGACATTGTGTTCATCAAAACATTCAAATAAATACATGTCATAAATCTTTCCATAGTTACCACGATACCACTTAAAGGAACAGTAATTTATGTCAGTATATTTTGCTCCTCTTGTATATCATGTTCATAAAAACTAAACCCGGAAAACACCATAATTACACCATGTTATTATTTAGAAGCCTTAAGCAACAACTGGATTCCTAGATATAAATATTTATTCCTTCAATACCGTTAAAGGTCGAGGATCTATGACGTCGTTAAAACGAGTCCAGGTTCTGCAACTGGCATCTTCATCGATCACTCAATGAATATTAGACATATTGGAATACCATCTTTAATAACGGTCTTCTAAAGTTTTGTGCTTGATCCCTTGATTTTTTCAGCTTACTCAAAGCCTGTGTACGATGTGGCGTGCTGATTCAAACCTTTGCGTATGCAAAACTGCGATGATTTCCTCTCTGTTGTTGCAGTGTCAAAGTGGACAATACACGAGATGATTGATGACTGAAACTTAGTTTTTTTCATAGGATTATGTAAGCGCTGGATTTCCCGATTCAAATTCTGACCAAAGCTCTAATGATAAAGGATTAATGAATAATGACGCTGCGATTTCTCCACGCTCAGCGTAGCTGGAAAGAACTGGTTCCTCGGATCGGACCCGCTTTCCTTTCACCAACTAGTATCGCTCACAACCTGTAGCTAGAGCAATTAGGCACATACTATGGCTAGGAAAACCATGTAACACCGGTCCGGTGTTATCCAATTTGGTGCTATGCAAGAGATTATATTATTTACCAGACCGTTACTTTACCATTGCACTTAATCTTAATAATTAATGGCATCCAGTATCGACACACTGACTTTGCAAAGTTTTAGCAATGATAGCCTTAGAGTTTTGGATCATTAAACTATTATATTGGACGCATATTTTATTCCGCGATAGGTAATAATGTTTCCAGGAAACTAGTCAGTCTAATCACGGCTAATTTATCTAAACATGTTCGTGCATGATAGACATAACTATTGATAACAATGTGTAGGGAAGTGTGATTTATTTTTCAGGAATGGTTGGTAGTTGCTCATTTACTGCTTATGTTCTTTTCTATGTATTATAAGTCGAATATTTTGTATTTTGTGAAAAATCTCCTAAAACTCGGAAAACAGGTTCATATCCTCTTGGATCATTAATTTTTATTTTATCAGCGTGATCGTAGCTAAATATTGTTCAGGAAACGTGCCCTCTATTAAAATTGTTCCTTCACTCAAGTACCTCTTACTCTATTTCGTTGTAGCCATATCTATATCAACACCATTGGAAAATCCCCAATTTTTCTGGAAACCAGAAAATGGGCTGAGGTCTCCCAGAAACCGTCGCTCCTTCACAGTGGATTAATGACGTAGATTGGGAAATAAATTTTCTTGAAACTTCACTCTCAAATTGCTTACAAAAGGAAAAATAAAACTTACGTTCGAATGCGTATAGAAATTTTTCGGAATCCCTTAATCCTGGAGGCATTGACATTTTCCACGGAATATAAGGTACCACTTCCATAGGAACATAAATTCTTCCAACCAAGGGGGACCTTCCCAAAGCCCTTCCGGTGTTGGAGCGTATCTTAAGTGCCGAGGACTCGTATCCCATACGAAAGAATTATTTGGGACACGCGTAATGCATAGCCTGGGTTGGTGGGAGTGGTAAAATGTGCTTCGACCTAGTCAGGGCCCCGGGGCCAAGCCTGCAAATTTGGGGGAAAACTGAGGAAAGAGCTCTCCGTGGGTGGGGGGTTGGAGTAAGGGGTTTGGCGGTACTCGGGCGTGGGGATGCGGGAGAAGGGCCCGTTTCTCTCTTTCCCAAGAAGTACCACTCGAAAGAGAGAGAGAGAGTCGGGAGCTTTGGCGAAAATTTATCCTCCACCGATCATACCGCCCGCTCCGCTGGTTCCTCTTTTTCTGCCTCGCAATCCCAAGCGATGCCCCTTCGTCACGGGCCCGCATTCGCCACGGATCCCCGGAGGAAAAAAACGATAAAAATTATACAGCGTCCTCCTCCTCTTGAGGGTTAACTCAACCCTCACACTACCCCTTCGAGTCCGAAAAATGAGTAAAAATGAAATAAATTATCCCATCTGCCATTCCTTTCCTGAAAGAGGGATACGTAATCTTATGCCTTCCTGAAAGTACGCTGTGTGAAAGCATAACTAGCATGAATTTCCAATGGTTATCTCAGAGAACGTTATCTTAGAGATAGAAAGCATACACCAGTATAGGGAAATAAAATAATAATGTTTGCTTTTGAGTATGATTAAGGATGTTGTAAATTGGTTAATGTGTGATTACACACAAGAGAGCCGGGAAAGCTTGACCACTTAGTTCCTTTTTAGAGAGGGGAATACATGCCCTCACATGCCCATGCACTCACAAAAATAACGTTACTTGCATAGGAAAAATTGACACGCAGCAGGTATTGGTAGCATAGAGGTAGGTAACTCACAAAAGTTATAATATATAAAAAACAAAAGCAGGTTTCTTGGTTACGATATAGATCAGGGCAGTCAATCGTAAAAACTTAAGATGACACTAAACTTACGAAAGCGGAAGGTCCGAAATATTACAAGTCGTTCATTTTAATTTTAACGTTTGAAGTGTTTTTTTAAAGAGTTAATTTTTTGGACAACATCCTTTCACCTCAACGATATTTTTTCTTTGTGGAATTCAAAGCACTCTAAGTTTCATATGCATATTAGTTTGCCTTTATGCCCCTAAAGGACTTCTCATTCAAATTTTATAGGATTTGATTTTAACATTTTTATATTGGTGCTCTCTCCATTGAGTTACATGCGTGACCAAACCAACCACAGTCTTCAGTAAGGCCTTAATTCCATCAGGTAGCGGTAACATATTATTAAGTTGGATGAAGTTGGCTGCAGACAAAAATATCGAGTAAAAGCACATCTTCCAGTTCCACAAATGGTTTCCCAAAAATATCTACTGCCTAAAAATCAATCAACTAGTGTTATCTCGTTAATTGCTTTAATTATTCACTTGCATTTAAAGACGGGCTCTCATGAGAGTAGTCCGTCTCCCTATCTGCTTAGCTTCCGCACTCTCTGTCCTGTTTGTGAATCATTATTAAGAGTCATGCATCATCATGCACCCGCTGTGAGATAACGTATTGACGTGAGCAAAGCCAAATTGAAGCAGTGTTTTGCAAGTTGAAAAGTTGATAGGATGCTCTGTTTTGCCAGGGCCATCTTCGCTTCTGCTTCACCTCTGAATTTATTCGTGAAAATTCTATTAATGTCATACCTCCCAGCAAAGTTTAAATGCATGAGTAACTTCTTCAAAGCATTCACTTCCAATGTTCTTAAATTCTCTGATTTTGTCCTTCCTACCACATATTTCGCTGTTCTACAAACTCCAGGAATTTATTCTGGTACCTTTAGACAGTAGCCCAGTGATCGTCACACTGGGAAATCACACCGTCAACACACGCAGGTTTATGAGATATTCAGGGTGTTTCAGGAGGAATTTGCATAACTTCTGGGGTTGATAGGTTGACGTGATTTCAGTATTTATTTTTCAAATGGCCATCGGGAGGTAACTCCGTACTTATGGAGCTATGGATAATCAAATATTATATCCAGCTCATTTTTATCGTGCCATGGAAACGCTAATTTCTAGAATACTCAGGCGTCATCTTGGAAATAACCTATCATAAGCAAGAATGACAACATTGATAGAATTATACATATTTTATACCTTGATGAAGCAAGATTAAGATCTCTTTAACCTGAAAAAAAAACACGTTATGTCGATGTTCACAATAAAACTGCAACATCTGCTAGATGATCAACAGAGAAGGAATGACACTTCTTTTATGCCTCGCTGAAACAAGATTCAGATCAATTTTACCTGTAAAATTCACGTCATGACGATGTTTACAACCGCAAAATTTCCTTGATGAACAACATTGAAAGAATGACTCATATATTTTGCCTCGCTGAAACAAGATTGAGATCTCTGTAATCTGTAAAAGTAATTATGAGTCGATGCCCAAAGGACAACTACAAAATTTGCTAGAAGAAATATTTTTGTTGCCATAGCTTAATTAAGGAGGAACAACTCTGTGTCCCTCACACAAAACATTTACAGAATCCCCACGTTCCATATTATCTTCTGAATTCTGGCATTTTCCTTGGTAAACAACCAGTATAGGTAGAGCGGAACTTGGTGGCACTCACCAGTGGAGCATTTAAGGCCACCGTGGACGAATTAAGCGTTGATGATCGGGAAAAGCTGTCGAAGGGCTCCGTTTGGAGATTCTAGAGAGAACCTAAGGATCTTCATCCCTCCTATCTCGTATGATTTCCTCTCCCTGACGTCATTTTCTGTACGAGCGAGAGACACCAAGTACTGCTGCACCTATACTTAATACTCAAATGCGTGCCGTGCCTCGACAATTCAGACGCGTGCGATCTCCGTCCGACCCGATCGCTTCAAATCCCAGCAGTCGAGGAGAGCTCCTCGAGAAGTGTCAGAAGCAAGCCGTCCCTCTCCGGCCCCACCCTCTGCCGCCGTTCGGTAGAAAGGCCGACATGGGGTGAGGGGAGAAAGGAATGAGGGGCGGCACGGCCAGGGGTGTGGGAGAACGGGCGTGGTGTGCCGTGAGCGAGGAAAGAGTCGGAGGAGAAAGGGTTGGTGAGTGAGGGGTGTTCGGGGTGTCATGGGGTGGTCGGTCCGGACCCACAGGGCCGGCTCGGAGACTCCGGTGAGGTGAGAAAGCGTTTTTTGGGGGAAGGCTAGGGCACCGCGGAAGACTCGCGCTCGCTGCGTACATGACTGCGATTGACCCGGCAAGATTTACGATAGCTTTTTTTTCTGGCGGGGATGAGGGGGGGAGGATATGAGGGGGGTGAGCTGAGTGGAGGGGGGCGGGGTAGGGAGTTGGTAACGGAGTGTGGTATGGGTTGGAGGCAGGTGTTCTGAGGAAAGCGGTAGATATGAGGAGGAGGAGGAGGTTTGGGTGGTGGCAGTGGCTCGGATGAAAGGATAGGACCAGTGCCTGGGTGATGGAGCTTAGCGGGGAGGAAGGGAGAGTTTGGAAGGGGAGGTGAGTGCTTTTCACGTGGGGGACGAGGGGGGTGTGGTACGATGAGGAGGAGAGAGAAAGGGAGGAGTTGAAGCGAGATAACGTGCCCACGGAGATGGTGGCGATTAAAGAAGCGAAAGTATGCAAAGTTAGAATTTTAGAATAAAAAATGTATCCCGTACAAAAACCAGGTAGTGGTAATGGCTCGCATTCATACACACATTCATTCTGAATTGTATACACATATCCCCCTGACGTTCTATCCTTTTTTGGGTAGGAAAAGGAAAAAATATGAATGCTAAAAAACTTGATGGTGAACTTAGGTGACTTGCACATAAAATGTTATCCTTTTAAAAACGAGGCGATGTAAACAGAACAGATTTGACATGAATGCACTTTACATGAGAACTTTTATCATAACAGCTTTTCTAGGTTGGTAATGTAACTAAAATATCATAAATAGTTTATAAAACCTACTATGAATACACCGATATGTATATATATGTCAGTAACTTTCACACAAGAATACACATGAAGCTGAATCTTACTTTCGCTGCAGACCTTTTTCTAATTTTCAAAATTAAATAAAAAACAGTGGTTCTCTGATCTAAGAATTATACTAATAGAAAGAATATAAACTTAAGATTCTTATTTCTTCAATCAAATTTTGTATTTCGGTCGAAATTACGAAATTTTTGGGAAAAACGAAACGATTTTTCGCAATATTTTAGCATTTTTGAGTCATCGTCCCCATTACGACCATTGTTTAAGTTGAGATTCCGTGTATATCCATTAACTCAATGATTCTTTGCACTAAATAAGATATGAATGGTTTGTTTCAATCGATGTAAATGATAATATTCTTCCCGTTGTTATTCAACTGGCACCTTAAACTCTAGTATTTGATAATAGACGTCGGGAATTACAATTTCAAAAATGTGCCAGTTCATAAATTCCAAGTTCAAAAACCAGGCAGCGGTAATGGCATACATCCATATGATCATGGGTTTTATTTACAAGTATTTAGCTGTTAAAAAGTGAATAAATTCACTCTATTTTGTCAATGGCATTTCGTGGAAGATGAAGTGTATGTGTATGACGTCAAGGATTGTGACTTCTTAGGAGTAGTATATCCCCTTGCGTTACCATCAGTGATGGACCACAAGGGTATAGCATCTAGTTCCGTAGACTCCTCAAAAATTTGCGTGTAAATGAGTTAAAGTAAGGATAGGGTGCTTGTTTGCGCATCGTCCCGGCAAACTAAATCACCTTGGTTTGATACCCGGTTAAGGCTTATTTTTACTCAGCAATTTTTGCGTATTTCATTTTGTCACTTAAGCAGTATAAAAATCATCGCGTAAGCTGAAGCTAGCAACTTTTAAATAAATTTTCCTTGTCCGAAAGCCTGCTAGAGGTTTGGAAAATCTTTCAATCACACTTGTATTTATACTAACTTAATACAACCATACATGCCACTACTTTTCTTTTGGGAGAAAGAGAAAATTAATTTTTGTTTTAAGGCTTTCGCAGTTTTTCTTGTCTAAGTAAGATGATATTTTCGGGCAGTGCTGCGTTTTGTTCATTTTTAAAATCTCGACGTTTCGCTTCTCTTACTGGATTCTCTTGACGATGCTTCCAGTAAGAGAAGCGAAACGTCGAGTTTTTCAAAACGCAGCATTGCCCGAAAACATCATCTTACACAAAAAGGGAATTAGTTGTAATTTGGCACCATTTTCCTGGTGGAATTAGAAAAATTGCTCAATTTCAATTAAACATATCGCAAAGATCTATACTCGAGCAGGAACAGTTGCGAAATTTAATTAAAAGTATCTGTATTAAAATCCAGGAGTGGTAATGACTTGCAATCGTACTTATGTTCAGAGTCGCATTTATGCACATAATCTCTTGACATCTTGTGATTTTTAATAACACATTTAGTTTGACAATTTATGCTGGCTTCTATTAATAATGAATGCAGCTATCGGCTCCACTTCTCCTCGTTAAGATGAAGCCCTTCTCTTCACACCATATGCTTTTTCAGCTCGGTGCAACTGTTATAGTAACCTAAAATGTCTAAATTCCTGTTTCTCTCTTCCTTCCTTACCTATTATTCTAGGACCACCTTTCAACAACCACTCTTCCTTGCCTGCTCCAACCATACACTATGCATCTTCTTTCTCCCCCTTAGCAGCCTCCAAGAACTTGTTGTTTTCCCTCCTTTCCGTTCAATGTACGTTCATACCCTACCACTAACTACCGCAACTCTAATGCCTGGACTCTATATCACTCATATTTCCTCAATGCCAGGGTTTTTGTTTTCCTTACTTTAGGGCTAGGTAAATAGAGGAAATCTCTATGGTCATGTCTAATTTCTCCGGTATAGTCAAGGAATCAATGTTTAAAGTACGAAGTCCAATTACAAGGTCATTTTTATTATTCATATACATTTGCCCATATAATCCTTCTGCGTCCTAAATTTCTGGGTGGTCAGATTAAAAAAAACATTTTATCATATATTTATTTTGGCTAGAGACTAGGCTCTCATCAAATAACATTTTCCATTATGTTTTGTTTATCATTCTTGCTTCTGAACTACATTTCTTTATTGCATCTTACTCGCTTCATAAGTAGGAACCTAGATTACTATTCTTCTTCGTCACATTGATTCTCTCTTTCTTCAAAAGATTGTAATACCATTGAATGCAGGTCAACTAGAATAAATAAGCCATATGAAGCACTATTAAGAAGACCAAGTGTAGATGAATAGGCCCCACTTTGATACATGACTTTGTATGGAACAGATCAGAAGGAGTAGTAGAAGGGAAAAAAGACTTGCAAAGGAGACTGAGAAACAAATACAGAGGCCAGCATAAACGGGATACGAAAGAGGCAAGCTAGAAGAACGTTAATTAAAGAGCAGAGGACAGGCCTGAATGAATGGTAGAAGCTAATTAATCTTAGCATTTGATGACTGGTGATGATGCCACTGCAAACGATCGAAGACTCACATATATAGCTTCAACGGCTCAAATGAGCCGTTGGCCAGATATTTGGTGCAGGTAGGATCTAATGGGCAGTGAAGGTAGAGTGAGGAGAGTTTAGTGTAGATCTTAAGGAAATGTGAAATGATGTCCTGAGTTTAGCATACCACCCGAGGGATGGAGTAATGCGCGTAAAGAGCTCTCTACGTATAATCTTATATCCTTAAAGTGTTCTTATCCCTCTGAGAAATCTCCGCTACTACCTCATATCAGCCTTAGAGATGGGTAGAGGTTTAAAGGATATCAATCAATCCATCATATGAAGTCAATTTCCTTCATGTTGGGCATCTTTCCCACGACTGGTTTATTAGGTGAACCACATTAATGATGTCTACTGGACCATGGCAACTCACGTGATCGTATGTTTGGTGGTAGTTTTATAGAACTGAATCTGATTTGCTGATTTATTCCACATTGGCCTGGTCCGGCAAACGCAACACTTTCTTATTGCAATTCCTTCGCATTGACGTTTAGGTTAATACATGCCATGCTTTTTCTGAGTCAGGCAATGCAATGCAATGGCTACATTATTAAAGTCCCTTTTATTATGTTACTGCTCGATTTTTGCACCCTTTTTCCTTTTGAATTCACACGTCTAGAGATAAATAATCTATCCAAGAGTAGTTAGGAAAACAAGGATATATCCGAAAAATTTGGGGTGCCGTGCAATTTTTAATTAAAAATAATGCTGATTGCCCTGTATCTTGTGCAGTGTACGTGAACTTACAGTTATATGATCACTTATATCGAGCGTAGTTTCGGTTTCTTCGTGCGTAGTTTCTGTTTCTTGTTCGTAGTTCATAAATGATATAATATTCACAAAGTTTCTCCAAAGCCTTTAATATTATTTCACCATGGCTTCAAGTACCTTGAATGTCATTGTAATTGGTGCAAGAGAATCTATTGTCTCCTAATACCCCAAAGATTGATGGTATAAATAACAAGTACGTATTATCATTAAATAATGTTCTATGTTCATGTTAATATTAAATTGAAATTATTGCGTAGTGCTATCCAAGAAAGCCGGGTAAAATGTTTCCGTAAAATGTTTAGAATAAGTATCGTTAAAATTACGCAAGGTGATGATAAGTTTTCCTAAATTTTGAATGTGAAAGCAATTAGAAAATATGCAAAAATTTTAAATTACAATTATTAAGTAGCTTCAATATAATAAATCGTACAGTTTCAAAAGGTATAGTTAATTCTAATAGAAATGGTTTTCTGAAAACTTTGACCTCCTGACATCCAAAATATCACGAACTCAATCATTATTAGAAATAAGTTACTACTGTGCTCTTTTTCACTCATCTATATTTTAAGAGGAGTTACATATTTGCCTCATTTACATCTAGTCATCAGACCATTGCATTATAAAACATATTAGCAAATACATCTGTATATGTTCCTGTTAATTTTGACAAAATCCTATAATTGGTGACTATTGCTTAATCAGATTACTTAATCGGAGATACCTAGCTCAACCGCTTTGTTTTCCAGGGCATCTTTGTTATCTGTCAGGTGAGACAGGTGATATATCAGCACCAGGAGAAAAACCCTTAGTGCCATTCTTTTTCTTAAGGGGTGTGCTCATACAATAGTCCATCATCTGCTATGGTTTAACCTTTCAGCCCTATGATAATAAATTTTGTTAATTTTCAGAACGGAAAGTGTAGCACAGTGGGCAACTCAGCAGAGAACTTGAATAAGGGTCCAAAGTCCAAATACGGTTTTTTTCCTTGCTCTTAAATACACGCCTCTCCAGTTTACTCTATGCAAATACATTATCTGTCGTCATGTTTGAAGGAATTACTTGTTATGCCTGCTTTATAATTGCTACTAAATCTCAACTGATACCCTTTATTTTGTGGGATGAGAATAAATACAACAATTTAGATAAAATTATATATAACTCTTATGATATGAGTAGACACATGACTTATTTTATTAGTCATATTGTTTTCCCATTTCGTGATATGATTTTGCAGTTGGATTCGGTGCATGGAGTTGAAAAGCCACTGGAAAAACTATGCCGCGAATGGCAAAACAAAAATAAACTTCCCATGGGACTTCTCACATGAGATAGAATGAAACAACTTCAGAATTTGTCTGTATTGAATGCGTAAAACATGATCTTATCTAATGCAAAAGTTCCCTGGTTTTCTATCAAACTGGATCGAGAGGGTGTGGTAGAGAGAGTACTGGAATCCCATCCTGATGCTCGGGTTTGAAGTCCGGCTGTATCCGAAATGTTTCAGTGGAATTACAATGCCATATTAAGCTTTTTGTTTGAGCACTGTATCCTAAAAACACTATTCGTTGGATGGCACTTTGTGCTATGGCACTTTGCGTATTTCATTATGATTTGGTTAAAGACTACGCTGGGTTTCTCATTGGCCGTCCTCCGTTCTCCAAATAGTCCTTTTTCTCATTGGTAGAGCGTAGGCTTATGCCTTATACCTTAAGCCTTATACCTTAAGCCAGTGATTCCCAACACTTTTACGTCTGCGGCCCCTTTTAGACTGAGGTTACAATGCTGGGGCACCCGTCTTAGATTTTTTAAATTTAAAAATATTAATTATTTAAAATGGAATATGCACCAGGAAAATTTTAACATTTCATATAAATAACTAGTTTCTCGATTTAATTTTATTTATTTTAAGTAATGTAATTATAAAATCACCAACTAGCATATTATACGGTATAGTTAAGGTATACTACGAGAGTCAGTTTGGAAGAAGTTCTTCAACTACGGTCACCATCGGTCGGGCGTGAGAGTAATCAATTTATAAGTTGGTCATACTAAACATGTTTCGTTTTCCCGCAATAATCTCGCCTCACCCATAGCTGTTTTCCCGGCACCCTTAAGGGCCTTGGCACATCGGTTGGGAACCACTGCCTTAAGCTATCCGTCGCCTTTTCAACTAACAAACTACACGTAGCTAATGCTGTTAAATTCTACAATAGGCTGTCTTGTGCTTTCTCGAGCCGCTTATTTTACTTCATTTGTTTTATATCAGCCTAGGAAATATCTGCGTTTCTTTTACTTTGTAACTACAGAACTACCTTCATTGGTTATGATGTTGCTGGTGTGCCCTTAATTTCAATGTATGCGCATGATATTTCAGTGAAAACTAGATTTCACACCCAATTGAACCCGTTTTTCTTCCCTATTGTTCTATTTTCTCCAGAATAGACGGCGATACAGCGAACGCTTTTGGGTCCTAAGTAAGCAAGTTAGCGTAGTCTGAAGTAAGAATCACATTCACTTAGAATCTATTCACAAAAAAGATACACGGGTAAACGGTTCCTATACCCCAGTAAAATTTAATCTGGTGCTAACTTTGTAGTTGCTGAGGTCAACTTCCACGTTCCACCCTTCAGTTACCTATCATTTGTAGAGGAAAAATCCTTCAAATATGTGTATGCTCTAAATAAGTAATTTGATTAACATCGACACGAATTTTCTCATGCTGGAAAATTCGTTCTTTTAGTCTTTCTACTATCAAATTGTATGATGCTTATAATTAAGGTAATTCCTTGAATGTCAAATTGGAAAGTCAGTGGACGTATTTGGATGTGCTAACATTGTATCAGGCAATTTTTATATGAAGGCGTGAACAATTGTGTATAAAATTTTGTGCATGGCTACACATTCAAAATAGGACTGAGCTGGACCAAGAGTAGGCCACAAAAGGAGTATCAGTCTGTGATCCTGGCAATCTACAGGGTGTGAGCTCAATTTCCACTAAAAGAAATATTTTTTAATTTATTTTAGAATATTTATCTTTAGTTAGATGGCCATGAGCATATGGGTAACATGACCATATCCATGGGAACCTCTTCTTTTTTCAGTCACGAAAATTATCTTTAAACTTATCCATAGGAGCATCAACGTCTATGCATACAGGTTTTAGGAGAGATTTATGACACTTATCTGAATTTTGGGATTCCATAACCTGGGGCATACATGGCGACGTACGCCATGGAAGAGAACGGTAACATGGATTTACTAACTGAATATTTTCTTCGTTATTTAATGTCCAAAAATTACTCGGGCCATCCAAGGTATAACATTAGCGTAGTTTTCACATTCTTCTGACGTTTTGAAAAAAATCCAAACAGCTTTCGAAATCACAGCCTTGAAAATGGCAGGAGAGTCTCCTGCCGAAACGTCGGCAATCATGGAAAGACTAACCCGGTGGGAAACCCGAGAACAACTCATCAGAATCATTCGCCGGGAAAGCCTAAAATCATACAATCCGAATTTAAATCTAAACTCTAACCGATCAAGTCTCACTTGCAAGTGTTTCCTCCTGAAGGTTTTCAGGAGTGGTTTTATAAATTTTTTATTGACATCTTCTAAAGCGTTTACATAAAGTTTTGGAAATAGTTATTCTCGTTGAAAGGAGGTTCAAAATTATTGACAATGTGAAATAGTGGTTGACCAGTGGCACTGCAATTTGAGATTTATTATTTCCATAATCAGTCTCATATCAATTCGCACCCAATGAGAATTAGTGAAATTTCAAATGCATATAACTCGGTACCAATAACGCCGTTCCCTACCTGGGGTGGGCACAGAAAAAAAATGTCTCGGTTTTAGGCCTCTAATGATGACTCTTCTTTAATGAATTCCTCGATAATTCCCAACGCCCATTCACTTCACTGTGAAGTATCTATTTCATTTTCTGACTCTCATCCATATCTCAACATGGTCACATGATCGAAGCACGCTCCTTTGTTATATGGCCATTACTTTAGCATCCAACCCCCATTCTCTCATCACTTACTCATTCCTAACATACTTTTCTTCTTACACCCTACATTTTCGCAAACAATTTTCTAGCCTACTCACATCATCATTAACCCCTACTACAAAATCATTTTTATCACTTACCCTATTAAAACTACTACTTTGGTCTTTGACGTAATTGCCCTTAAATCCCATTCTCTTTGATGCTTCACAGAAGTTATTCTGGAGCCCCAAATTATCATGTGGGCTCTGAGATAGCAATGCAGTATCATCTGCGCACAGTAGAGTTTGCGTATATATTTCTCCAGCCATTACACCGACGTTATCTATACACGTATTCCTCACTCAAGAACCATAAAACAATGAACAGCCAAGGTAGTATTTCGTATCCATTTTATTCCTCGTTTTTATTTCAAGCAGACCTCTTTGACGCTTACACGTACCTCGCTCTAAATACATTGCCATATAATCTTCATGCAAAAATCAAACATTCCTCATTTGCTCCATAGTCCGTCAAAATCTTCCATATTTACCCAGTCATTTGCCTTCTCTAAATTCACAAATTTACAACATACGCTCTTTTAGACGCCCATATATTTGTTTACACTGACTAAAGTGCATAAAGCTGATTACTTCATCCCCTCCCATGGGACCTCCTGCAGGCATAAACCCACACTATACACTAGGGGTGATCTTCAAAAATTTTTTTTTCGAATTTCAGGGAGCTTGGGGTTAGAAAAGTTGCCTTTGGGACTCAATATAACGCAGGATTTTTTGCAGATTTTTTGTTTAAATATTTTAGACCATTTTGGTAAACATTTTAAATGAGTGGAAGATCGTGCCCTACCTTAGTTTTTATTGAAAACGCTTACAAAGTGTCAGAAGGTATGTATAAAAGGGTTTAGCAGCAGTGTGCAACATGAGTGCAAAACCGAAATAAACAATGAAAATTTTAAAAATTAAATTAAGGATAGGCAAACCGGCAAACACGACTTACACAACGCTTTCAGTGGCCGCGTAACTCTTTGCTTGCTACCGTTTCCAGTAAAAACTCAGAACTCGCCACGAGGAGGTGGCTACGCTCTGTGTTCCACCTGTGCCCAACCCAGCCTCCCGACCAAAATGGCCCCTCAGTATTTAGTTGGAATCATGTACTCTGTACTGACTTTTTTGACAGAATTCAGGCTCTATATATGCTCTCTCTTAGCAACTATCGTTTTTATAAACTCGTCTCTGTTGTCTCTTCCATAGACTGTTGCAGAGGTATCCGTCACAAGACGAATATTTCTCTCAACACTTTGCGTGTGGGCAGGAACTTTGAAGAATTTTGGCAATTCCGATCCTATGAAGTTGGTTGCCATTTTTATTATGTCTATCTCAGTTAAACTGTGGAAAAGTGTGGGTTCAGTCACAGCAATATTTCTCATGATATCAACTAATGATAGGTCTTTGCTTTTCATAATAGTTTAGAGACTTCAAATTTTCTCACTGTGTTATTTTTGGTTTTTGCCGATCGAGCTTGAAGTATCATTTTTGGATGCTTGGTCTCGCAATCTCTTATTTTTTCATTTATCATGTACATGAGCATATTTTCAGGATGACACCAGAAAGCGCCACGTTGTATAATTGGGTCCACATCTTTCAGCAGGTCTTCTCTTAAATACCTAGTGGACAATACCTTAAATACCTATCAAACAGTTTCTTAAAATCGTTCTTAAGCTCAATTATTTCCTCTCAAATAGGTTGGATTTATCAGGTCTATAAGCTTTTAGCATTTTCATATACGTGGAACGGTAGACTCTTATCAGATGTTTAGCTCTTCTCTTTGCTCACAGTAGGGAGGCTTGCTGCTTACCATATTAAAAGATTTTTTTCAGCGACTTCCTTTAAAATATGAAGTAATGAAGGTTCATTTCAGCTATCTTGGCATTCCGAACGCTGTAGCAAAACCTGATGACGTCCTAAACAGTAGGAAGCTGCCATCCATCCATAGCTGGACCAAATGTTGGACACTTAAAATCTTCTCTTATTTTATTCTTTTTTTATACCATAAATACGAACACAAACTAACTGCCTCTAGAAATTGAACTCACAGAATTACTCATGAGTGAGAGAAAGCGCCTCTCTTCCCACGCGGGATTGTTTGAGCCAGAAAATTAGAATTTTAAAAGTGTCTAAATATTTTTCCGAAACATTATGATGGTACATTGTAGCTATCTCGGTGTTCACAAGACGGGCTTTAACGTGTTCATTGATGATTGCGACAATATTCCGAAGCAATTCATTGGGGAAAGATGCATTAAACTGCAAAAAATTACAGTGTTTAATTCACAAGATGGGTATCTGTAAACTCGACGAAGTAAAGCCTGATGCAATCAATTACTTCTTTTCCACATGACCACGTGGCAAACTACTAAAATTTGTTACCGTAATCATACGGGCAACGAATTCTCGGAGATAAGAAATTACGTGTTTGCCGGGTTGCATATCCTTAATTTTGTTTATAATGTTTTCATTGTTTATTACTGATACTAAACCCCTTCCTTCTTACCTTCTGACAGTTTGTAATCATTTTTTATAAAAAATAAGGTAGAGCACGATCTTCAGCTCATTACAAATTTTTACCAATATGGCCTAAAATATTTAAACTTCAAACGCTTAGGGAAAGCTCAGGACGGTTGACAAAAAATCTAAAAAAATCATGCGTTACATTAAGTCCCAAAGACAACTTGTCTAACACCAAGCTCCCTGAAATTTGAAAAAACATTTTTGACGATCACCCCTACTATACACCCCATCTTCTGTAAACAGTAACCTTCCTCCCTCTTTCGATGAGTATTTCACTGAGTACTTACCCCGGAACACTGACTAAACGAATTTCTCTAAAATATTTACAATCCACGCCATTCCCAGTGAGAAACAGAACTATTATCGCTTTCTGCAAACCTTATGAACGAGCAAAAACGTTTAAGCATAAGTTGCACAGTTCACTTAAAGGACTAATTAGCAGCTTGCACTCACAGTTAAACATTTCACCGAATATCCCATCTACGCCTGCAGCTTGCCAATTTTTATTTTTTCAGTGAAGTTTCGTCCCACCTTCTTAGCGCTTTATTGTCTTCAAATTAATTTTCAGTCTGCGAGCTACATCTGCATGAACTCTTTTCTTGCTCTATTTCACAACGATTTTGCATTCAGCTTTTTTTCTCTGTACTCATCGAAAGCTCTGTATCTCTTTCCCACAGATTTTTATTTAATCAATGCATTTTACCCGACTTATTTTTTCACTCACCACATTTTACACGCCTTCATTTAGCAAAGAATCTCTTTCTATTTTATTTATTTTATATTTCAGAGGTTGCTTTCTTTTAAGCTTTCCGGATCGTTTTAAGAAGCTCCATTATTCCATTGAAACACTATGAAGGCAAGTGAATGCTGCGTTTCGGGTTTTACAGTCAAGATAATGACCAGTAATTATCAATACGCAGATTGGTCGTCACTAAGAAACACAAGTGGTGTCACACCCGAGAATATGGCCTTCACGTTCTACACACTGCGAAAGCTTTACCTTACTTACATGAAAAGCACCCTTACTTACATGAAAACTTCATCAGGTTTTGGAAGAACAGTGCGAGAATGATGCATTCAACAATAGTGGCTAGAATATCGCTTATTTATGTTAGCAGTAAATTGTCGAACGTTTCAGTTCCCGAATAGAATACTTTCTTCTACAGCGAAGATACCCCAGTGTATCAAAAGGTTTACGGGTCCAGGATCCCTTGAGTAGTAATTTCTGCGCAGGGCAATCATTTTTATCTAAAATGTTAATTGAAATAACGGTAGCAGCAAGTATGTTTGGTTAAGGTTTTACGCTATCAATTTTTCACTCAAAACACGTGATCTTGAGCGGCTCATTTACGGTTTTTCTTACGTGAAATGAGGAACTTTCTCCTCAGGGTATGCTCCTGACTTTTTAAAAAAATAATTACCTTAGGCGCGTTTTCCGTGTACCTAGAATTATACGCCTATTGAGGCGGCTTGCGGGGTAGTATGTTGATGTAGAATTAAACTTTTGTAGTCATTTTATCACCAGTAGAAAACATAATGAAACTAGCTGATGCTGCATGGGATAACTCACAAAAAGCGTTTCTATGGGATTTCCAGGTCAGGTGTGACTCTCAAATAGCTTGAAGGCAGAAGGAACCGATCTTATTTCTTTTTGATGTCATCAATGCCTAACTTGATGCGAGTAGAAAATATGCATTATGTTAGAAAATATTTATATTTGACAATCCAATTAAAGAAAGTGGAAACTATTTTCTTTTCAAAAAGTATACTTCTTTTATCTTTTTTATAAACTTAGTTGGAATAGTCCAAAATGCCCAAAACACATCGACTCAACAAAATAATCTGCAAACCAAAATAAATTATCTACCTGCAACACCAGGTTTCCATTTTTCTTCTGAGTAACTTTTGTTAAAGCTAGCATGCCTGAGTAACTCCGCATTACCGGACCGGACCGCATATGACTCAGCGTTACTTTAGTTTTCATCAAAGCGTGGATACCGAAATTAGCTATTAATGACAAGCATCTTTTAACCTCTAGGAATTCCTTACATTTTGGTCACAAAATATTTTACATTCTTTCCTTTATTGGTCAAAAGTTCCAGATACTCAAGTGTATCTTTAACTTCAGAGCAATGCTATATTAGTGTCTTTTCCACTTGATAGGTTTTCATATCGCCTTTTTTTTAGAACAATCCAATGCATTCACTTAGACCTGACTGTTCAATTCGTGACTCAGTTGTTCGGTGCGCTTTATTGGGTTGTTGAATTGGGCGCTACCACAAGAGTTTAAGGATATTAATTCCTTTTCCAATTCTTATAGCTCCTTAGATATCCTTATACTTTGCGTTTCCATTTCTATTATGTACTTTTTTAAATTATAATAAAGGTGCTAAATTTTTAAGTAATTTATTTAATTATTTGGTAAATTTTACATCCATATTTAGCTCAAAATTTAGCAATTTATGTCAATCCAATGCGAATTTTGAATGGTGCTAACAGATATTTCTACTTGATTAAACCACTGTCCTTCTGTTAGCATGACAATACTTATCATTTTTGCTTGTTTCCATAAAATTGATGTTTCATCAGGTACCGTTTGGTAATATCTATAATGTTTCTTTTTTTTGCGTTAGCTTAAGTGAATCTCTGGATATTTTCTTATTATTATATACGAGTACATTAGAATTTTGCTTATGTATGGAGTTATACAACATAGATGTTTTTCGCATGCTGCTCTGCATCTTTGTGGTGTTACGGCAAGAGTTGTGATATATAAATCATTACTGCTATGATTTTCTCAGAAAAAACACTATCATGTTAAAAAATTATCACTTTAACACGAGAGGATGTAGGTGGAAGATTAAATTGTAATTATATTACAGATCCGTGTGAACAGATGATAATCTTTTGAGAGAAAACAAATAGAAAAAATAAATAAAAGCTGGAAATGCTGGAGGATCAAGAATTGACTGTTGAGGGGATGGTGTATTAAGATGGCTAACTTGAAAAGGCAGTAAAAGAGTTGAATATAATAAAGTATTTTAATAATAAAGTGAAGAAGTGTGGGGGAAGCTGTAGAATGGGAGAAAGATACAAGGTGTAGACATCCTGGGAGTCAGCGAGATCGAGAGGACGGGGACAGATGGCTACTGGAGCGATGCTTAGTTCAGGAAATGACCAGATGATCACAGGTGTGGGTACATACTAAAGGAAGAATGGTACATAAGGGTGAAGTCGGTCTGGCAGTACAGCGAGAGAATCCTGATGGGGAAGTTGGATGATAAGCCCACGGATACCGTGAATAGTGCAGGTCTACATGCTGACGTTCGACCATCCAGGAAATAAAATAGAAGATGAGTATTAGGAAATTGGAAGAGGTTCTCGGATCAGGAAATGGGAAGGAGCACATCATTACAATGCGACACTAAAACATAGTCGTAGAAGAGGGAAAAGATGGAAGAAGCGTAGAGCGTTTTGCGCATGGAAAACAAAACGCCAATGGTTATTGATTATATTGAAGTTCTGCTGCTATGGTAAAATATGGTAGTAGGGAGCATTCTCGTCGAGCAACAACGGCGTAGATGATACACATGGAAAACGCCAGGGGTTAGAGGCAGGTACCAAATCGATTACATACTTTTCAGAGTGAGATACAAGAATTAAGTAAAGTACTGCAAGAGCTACCTCAGTGCAGATATGAATAGTGATAGTGACAACAGCCTTGTAGTCATGGAGAGCCACCTTCGAATTAAATAAGATAAAATATGAAGCAAGATGAAACACGAAACTGCTGGTGGAATAAGATAATGAAGAAAGATTAATATAATAGATTACTTCAGTCTCCTGGGAAAGTTCTCAGGAGGCAGAACGAAACGTCGACTTGTAAAAAACAAGTTTTTCTATGCAACAGAAAACCCGAAAATGGTTAAAAGTAGAAATACTAGTCGCTGCAGAAACCTTCATACAAATAATAAAATTAAATTCTCCACTGCAGTCAATAAGAAATTAAATTTTAAGAGAAACGGAAACCTAAGAAATATAATATACATTGAGAGAGCACTTGCAGAAGTAGTAGAGGGGTAAGTGGTGAGTAAAAGAGCCGACACAAAGCAGCCATGGATTACGATGAAGACTAGGGAACTTGAGAAGAAAGAAGAAAGTTCAAGATGCACAGAATTGAAGGTAAGCCAATTCTATATCATGAGCTTTGTAATTTAGTCATGGGAGAATGCAAGAAGGGAAAGGAGGATTGGATAGAATGCTGCTGTGAGGAAATCAACGAAATTGTGAAGGGGAGATCACTGAAACAGCATATGAGCTAGTGTAGAGGCACTTCGCAGAGAGAATAACGAAAATCCACAACGTCAGGGATGTGAACGAATTTTTACTGGGGTGTAGACACTGGGAAAAGATGGGAGCAATACATCGAAAAACTCTGCAACTGGAAGGCTGGGAAAAGAGAGAAACTAAATGCAGAATTCACAAAAAGAAGAGAAAAATAAGAGTCTCCTTTACTTACCTCGGAAGTACCATCACGTGAGATGGAAGAATAGTTCAAGCTAGGATAGCGTTCATGATAAAAAAGCAAGTACTGTATTCAAAGAAATTAGGGCTACGAACGAGGAAGCAGTATGTGAAAGCATTCGTGTAGTGTGGTTCTCTAATAGATTGAAAACATGGACCATTGACAAAGCAGACCATAAAAGATTACAAGCATTCGAAATTTGGTGTTGGAGGAGGATGCTGAAGACCAAATGGATGGATTAAATAAGAGATGAAGATGTTTACGGAAGAATAGAAAAGGAAAAACCACATGAAACGCTTTACAAATGAATTATACAGGTATGTTTATGAAACCAAATGGTCATGCCCTGAGGCATAATGGGTTTGTGAAGAATATATATGAAGAAATAGAGGGAAATGTCTCAAAAAGAAAGGCAAGAGGATAAATGAACACGCCAAATAAAAAGGAAATCACATAAGAAGGGAGTAAGGGAACTAGCATCGCATAGGGAAGGAGGGAGGGCTGCTGTCAAGCAATCTTAGGATTGAACGACCAATGATGATGATTATGAAGTCACCTGGAGCAGACTACGTTGTAAGAGAAATGGCTATAGGACTTGGATGTACTGCAATAGAAATCCTGCGTAATCCTCAAAGAGAGTTACATCGGCTTAGTGATGCTGTTAAAAGTCTGTTTTTGTATGTATTATTTCGTATTATTAGTCAATTCCATCGTTGCTCCTACCGTTATGCAAAACTCTAAGAATGTTCGATTGGGCAACCTGCCAAAGAGAGATCAGAATGACATTCAAGGATACTCTGACAAAGAGTCTATGGAAATACTCATCGGATGATGTAATAGTGATCAGAGAATGTAATAGATAAACAATGAGGATGACGGAATGGAGGAAGTAATTTGGGTTGAGGCAGTGATTTTCTTGACCTCACTATGTTATTGAAGAGAAGCACTTCGTGCCCAGTATTCAAGCATTTAACTTGTGTCATCTCTCCCCACTATCTTCTTACACCAGTTGCAGTTTTGCAGTGAGTAGGTTTTTATTATATCTCTGTTACAGCTGTAAATCCACTCCTTTCCCCTTTCAAGCCTATCTCCGGTCCTTCCACCCACAAAATTAGAACTTCGGTTGTTCGAAGAGTTTTCTCATTTATCTTTTGTTTGGTAGGTAGTCACTCCCTATTACTCAACTGTTTCTAGTTTTTGGCAAGTAATATGCTTGCTCCTACCAGTGGGTCTTCACGCACTTATTCTATGACCTCACCTGCCCCAACGACGGGGTCTGCCCTTGTTCTCCCTCAGTACTGCTCAACACTACAACTACAACATGCTCCTACTCCGCTATGTAGAATTCCACGGCAAATATTATGAAGATGTCAAAAAGGCGTCCGGGTTCCTCCCGCCTAGGTTTCTCATGATAGACGGCATTATCTTATGAAGCTTATCAGCAACGACCCAAAGTCGTTGCTGATAAGCTTCTTTTCTGTTAAAAATTCTTGTAGACACATATTTCTTAGGAGAATTCAATCTGTCTCCCAAAGACCTGATATTTCTTTGCTCAACTATTAAACAATTGTCTTTGACGCTGCCATTACATTATCCACGACCGCTTGAATATCCGAGTACGGCACCATTTAACCTCCAATATATGTTCCTGAAGGGAATTCTACAATATTATAGTACTTATTTAAACTACAAATTCCTAGAAAACCAATACTTTTTAGTTCTTGATTGAATTCCACTAAAAAGTGTCCCCGTAGATCTCCATGGACAAGACTCTTGTTTGAGACTCTTGCAGTAACTTTGTGACCGATTTTCTTCAACTTCGCCAAGGTTCATGGTGATACTACAGTGTCTAATTGCGTGTAACAAGCATTTAAATGCACAATCAGCAGCAGAAAATGAGGTTCCAATTAAGTTTTATTCATATTCTGGGCACATTATATTTGGGAAGAATTTCAATCTTCTACCAAAGCTTGTAATTTTGAGCCTGTGGGTATGCCTTGAATATCTTTTTACACACATTTTACCTTGATTTTCCTAAACATTTTGGTCATGATGACTATGCGTAATTATTTAATAGATTTGAATCGGGACACCTCATCTGATGCTTCACATAGAAGTTATATTTTTATATTATTACGACCAAAGTCATATAGAAATAGGTACATTCAAGAATCTGGCTTCTCCCAGATAAAACTTTCACTCGTTTCTACAGTATGTGGTAAAAACTATAAAGAATTCTTCATCTATTATTTATAAAAATACTTCATCTTTTATTTAGCAATATCGTCATTGACCTCCCAGCTGAACCTTTGTCTGTAAGGCCATTATAAAGTTAAATTCTGTTCTTTGGAGATGTCTTCTTCTTTATCAATTGCACTAAGCAAATATCTCTCTTTATTGACTTAATACTGTCCTTGAATGATATTACTACTAAGCAAGTTTGGTATAGTCGCAAAAAGTTCCCATTATGTTTATTGAATCTTTAACCCGTAAACCCATTAAATGTAAAATAACCAAGGAATACTAGCTTATCCCTCGTAATAATTTTCATGTAGCAGAAGTTTTGTAATGCAAAGGTTCAATTGTAATCTAAGTCAATTTGTCAAACAATGCAAATATCTTAAAGGTCGTACAGATCATTTCTGCATCAGATTGATCATGAATATTTTGTGTGATATGACATGAATTTATGCTCCACTCAACTATTTGGAATGGTGCATCGAGCTAGTATTTCTTGGACCAATTTTCAGATATTCCAGTATTTTCATGTTAGTAAAAATTGTAGCCAACAAGTAATTATTAAATAAAGCAACAGTGAAACCTTGTGTGCTATTTTATGACAGTAAATGGTGCTCTTGACGAAGATTTATTGAGCTAAGGCTCATAACTATATGATGTAGAAAAGAGAAAATCAAACATCTCCAAGAAGAAGCAATTATCCTTGCAAATCCTATTGCATATACCTACCTATTTTCTTGGACTTCCCCGAGGAAAAAATGTATAGATTAGATTGAGGACCCAAATCCAGCGTCAGTGAAAAAGCAAGAATTTAACCCATTTCATTCGTACGGAATTTAGATGCGATAAAATTTTCCACCAGCAGATGATGTACCGTCATTTCTACGTACATCAAAGTTTCCTTTTACCAGTCGCTCAATGTCTAGTTCATCGCTATCATTCATTTTGTAAGGATTTGTGCCGTCCTAGTACATTTTCAGAGTGGCAAGTACAATATAAGAATTTACTTTGCTCGTTTATAGAGCTGAAATTGGTCTCGACAGGATTCATACTACATTATGCCACCAGAGCATCCGAAAAATAATATCTGCTAGGAATTTAGATGCTTCAGTTTTTATAGAAGCCGAAATCCGTTTTTTCTCTATGAAAGCGCAATAGAATAACTTTTTTAGTTCAACATACGCGGCTGATCCCTTAGGATTGTCTGGTTGTTAAAACTTATAGTGATGGTTACCTAGATCTAGATATGAGGTATTAAGTTGAAATAGCTAAACTACGCATTACACATTGCCACATTCTTAAACATGAAATAGAGTCAATTCATATCAAAACTTCTACATCCCCCCCGTTTCTTACGAAGCCCAAAGGCTAAGCCTTCTGCTTTTGGTAAGCAGCAACTGAGGTTATTCACCTCAATATAGATAGTTGGCTTCCCTTGTCTAGGGAAGGATTCTTTGGGGAACGAATGACGTGTGAGAGATAGACCACTTCAGCATCAGTCTACTCAAAGTGTATCGCGTAAGAAGTTTCACAGTTTTACGTAAAGTCTGTAGGACGAATTCTTCCCTTGAGTTATTCTTCAAGGAATACCCTATTTTTAACCTAATTGCAAATCTACCACTAATAAGAATTGAACTAGGCAAAACTACACCAAGCCAAACCCTTCAACAACAACAACAATCCCGAACAACACTTTGAGTGTATTGATGATCAATCCATATTTAGGATTTTTCGGTCGGAGAATTTACAGACAATTTATATCCTTTTGCCATAAAAGACTTATGGATAGGGCAGTAATGAAGGGACATTTTGGGGAAGAGGAAAAGTGTTGAAGTGAAACACTGCGATAATTTGCCTGCTCTTAACTAAAGGAACCAAAGGTTCCACACAACGTTATATTATATTCACCGGAGGGGACTACAATATGAGTTATCTCTATCCATATAGCACCGAAGAAAAGACCAGGACACCACAAAAACGACTCCACAATAGTCATTATTAGAACATTGCCCTCTTTGAATAGGCCGACAAAAATCCAGTTCCCTGATACACACATTCTATCACCTCAATTTATCCTCATTGGCTATACTTTTCCCACGACTACTTTTGAAGTTATTCCAAATTTTTAAAGGTGTATTCCTCCTTGCTTTTGACTGACCTTATGTTCCAATTTGCAAATCGTATTACAATTTTATTTTCCATATAATTGTCCATTTTCTCTCATGTTCCATCATCTGAAGATCCGTGGGTGAAGAAAGTATAGTGAACGTTGCGTGTGATAAGTTACCGGTGGGATAAAAAGTGAGGGAAAACCAAGATATAGGTGAAGTAGTAAACATTATCGTTTAACAATTATGAAATTCAACTCAGTGTGTGTGTGTCAACTATATGGAAGCAGGAAAAGAAAGAAATCTTAAGGAAATCATTTTTTAAAATAATCTTCTGAACTTAAAATACGCCCTACAGTGCAAGCTTTCTAATGGCATCACAAGTAGATGGGAAAAACTTCGATTTTCGTTTCTTATGAGAATGTTAGTTCGGTTAGCGAGTAATGAGTGCCCGTGAGGACGATCTCGAGGAGAGCTGAACGGGTTGACGAAACAGACGAAAATTTTGGACGATGGTTCGCGAGGAAGGCGTAGGAAAGGAACTGGTAAGAGATGAGGGGAGAACTCAGGGAGTGGAGGATTAAAGGGATGAAAGTAGAAAGGAGTGGGATGGAAATGAGGGAGCAGGGTGTTGAGGGAATGGAGGAGTGGGAGAAAGGAAGTGAAAAGGGCGAGTTGAAGGGATGGTCCAGAGGGGGAGGAGGGAGGGTTCGGGGGAAGAGGGGGGGATAGGGGGGAGGCATAAGCCTTAGAGAGGGGAGGAGGGCGAATGGCCGAAAAACCGGCGTTATTGTGAGAGAGCCAACGGTGGAGGTCCTCTGGTCTACAATTTGTTTACCTGTCGTTGACGGATAGGGTCATTTTTTTCGAACCGGATCGTCCAGTGATTGGGACCTACTCCTCCTCGTTTTTTTTTGTATACATATATATTTTTTTCGTCCATCCCAGGCAGGGTTTTGCAGCGGGGACATTTTTGAAGGGGTTTTTCAGAAAATAGGGGGGGTAGGAAAGGGGGTTCAGAGGGGAGTTAAGGAAAGTGGAAAAGGGGTGGGTGAGAAAGAAAGGCAGGTTTTAAGCAGAAGCAGGGCTATGGCATCACGAGCGGGTAGTTTTTCGGGTATGGCGTCGGTTCCCGCCAGAAAATAAAACGAAATATTTAGATTCACCCGTTCGTGAGCTTGGAAGTGAGGAAGCATTTCATTGAAACTTATGTACGGAGGATGCTCTTGTTTGGCAGTGAAACTTGGACCATAACGACAGCAGATTTGGGGAAAACTCGAAGAAATGGAATTACGGTTTTTACAAGGCTGACGAAGATGAAATGGACGGGGAGAATAACCATTGAAGAAGCTTCACGGAGCATTGGAGAGAAAAGATGCTTAGTGAAAACTCCAAATTTTAAGAGAATTTCACGGATCATATTTTACGGAACAGCATCCAGTTGGTATTATAGCATTGGTAGGAGTGATGAATGGAACAAACCAATCATCGGATTGATGATTGCTAATGAAGATGACATTCGTTAATCTCCCTTGGTTTGAGGCAAAGAATATTTAGCTAGGAACTTGCAAAAATCTAATCATTTTCCGGCGGTGGTGAACGTAGAGTTAGGGCATACAAGGAGAAAATAAAATCTGATTTTTACAAACAAAGCATTAACACTCCGCTTTTACCCAGCTTTAAACAATGAATCTAAGGAACGCTCCAAAGGGATGCTGCATCGCTGTAATTGATGGCACCGAAACGACACTCCAGGGTTTATTTTTTTTTACTTTCAGAAATAAACTTAACACTTTTATGCTCCGAATGGAAACGGCGGGCGAGTCTCCTTTTGTTGCTCACGTTCAAGTTTCGGTTCAAAATGCCCTTGTGTCCCGGCATAGGTGAGTTCGTATATATATCTCCTGGAGAAAATAAATTTCGTTGGAGTCGCCGAGGATAAAAAAAAAATTAACGGAAAAAGAATCGGTGATGAATTGGACGCGGAGGTACGAAAAGGAAACATTAGTTGTTGAGAAATCCGGCGCAGAAATGTGGCGCTGATTATTTATGGTTCCCAGTATTTTCCGCGGGAAAAAAGCAGAGCCGGTACGTTGAGCGTGTCCAATTAAGTGGGCTTGTGGTGACGAACTGTCAGTGCCATAATTTTCACCTCTAGCCATATATAAATACTTGAGGGAAGTGGGGAGTTTTGCGTGCGAGAGGCAGAGGGGGGAACGGATGGCAAAGGGCCGCGGATGAAAACAAAAAAAAATCACGCTAAGCGTTAGACGCTGGAAGTTTGAAGAACATCCCCGCAGATGGAGCCCTTAAAACCGCTTCGGCGCATTTTTCCCCGCGGTTCGATTGAAATAATTCTCCTTCGTGTTCTCAGTCTGTTGAATAAAGCCATTGATTGCTTCGCCACTTTGAAATAATGGACAAATTGTGGGCGGCCGAATCGCGGCGCTCGGTAACCGTTGATGGACGGAACTCAGATATCCGAGTGAGAGTTAAACGAACGTGTGATATGTGGCCAACAGTGAGGCGCCATGAAGCGGAAATATTTTCATGAAGAAGCACACCTGCGTTTCTTTTATAGTTTCACAATGATAATAGATAATTATGCGAGCATTATTTCTTGGCTCTGATCAATGACGATGAGCTCGGTTACAAATGTTGCTTCCTGACCAAAAACCTTTTGCGATGGTATTACTTGGTTAGGAAGTTTTCAAGCTAAAAAATCACTACCCTAAGCTCAGACAAAAAGTCAGAGATTGACGTATCTTGTGCAAGAGAGACGTTCAAATAATGAGAAGGCCAGCTACGTTTCAATCAACATAGTATTTAATAATAGTTTTGTAATAGAGATGATGACGCCGTTGCGTTGAAACTATTTGTACCATAAAACACTCTGTGGATTTAACATAGTTGGCCTTGTCATTATATGAAAATGGACTGCCAAAAAGTTACGCCAGAAAGGGTTAAATTCAAGAATGAAGTTGTATACCAACAGATTTATCAAAAGGGTATTGATGTAATATTAAAATTATAAGTGTGCCTATTAAACTTTTTATTTCCATTTTATACTTTTTCCCAATATTTGTTATACCCGCATAGTACTGAAATTCACATCAAGTACTCAGAAAAATATCCTTTAAAAATCTGCTGAAATATTTCTCAAATGTAAAGATAAAAGCTTCTATCCCATGCCCAATATTCTTGTCTTATTACCTCTATTATCTTCTATGGGAACAAGAGTATATCAAATCCATAGTTGTATATATTTTTCAAGGGGCTAAATGTATTTGTTTTAAAAACACACACTTGTATTTTATATTATATTTCCATTGAATTCAGCCTTTAATTAAGTTAATGTTCAAAGTATGATTATGTGTTTTTATTTTGGTACTGTTTGGCTCTTTTTTCGCTGGAGTAACATCTTGCAGCACTCTTAAAATTGAGAATCTGAACTGCTGCAATGCAGTATTCAACACGAGTGCCCAGCCAGTGATATCTTATCGTCTACATACATTATCCATTGGATCTTCAGAGAACTGGTGTTATGTATCGTTCTCTTTCCTCCGTGAGTATTTATTCTCAATGATACTCGTACGACTGTTTTGTGTGTTACACTACCTTCTAAATTCAGAAATTCCTCTTGGGTTCACAAATGAAACGCACCAGTCGAGCATCAAAACGACGGCCAGAATGGCAAACCTGATTCTGGGGAAAACCCGAGGAGAACATATGCATTTAGTACGCCGGGAAAGTGCCAGATCTCTCTTACAAATGCTTGCATACAGAAAATTCCTTCGTATTTTTATACTTGAAGGCATATAACTGCTTAATACCTCCCACATTATTCCAAATTTTAGAATAAGTTCTCAGTTGTCTCCTGTTCCGCTAGTTATGTAATATTTTATCAAATACTTAATAAATGATATTTAAGATAAATATCCACAATAGGTTTGGTGTTAAACTGTAAATTTTAATAGATAGAAACTTGTGGATATCAAAGTCTTCCTTTGAAATATTTGGAAGTATTGTATCCGAAAATGCTTTTAACTTTAACTCTTGTCACGTAATTTATAACCCATGGTCATTAAACGTTCTGTTATTTGAAAGATATCATTAGATAACCACTAGATGGTAATTTAAAAAGTTATTTTCGTAGTATCTCCATTATTATTTTTAGCAATCGTCACATACCTGCTAGGAATTTGAGATGAAGGCTGACTTATCACGATGGAAGAGTGCATTATCTAAAAATAAATATACTTAGATTCACACCAACATTCTTTCTTCTATGTTGATTTCATTCTGTCACTTTTGACAAATTTAACTTTTCCAATGCAAACTAAAGCAGCAATTCTTAGCACGTCGCGATTGATATTTTAATTAAACTAGTCCAATTGGCATTATTCAATTCTTGATGATAAGTATACATATGTTAATAAAAATATATGTTTGCTTATTTTTGGCCTCACGTCTTTCATTTTTTGAGCTGCTATTGGGTTACTTATTATATTCAGAGCTTAATTATATAGTCCACTCCTTATCCCGTTTAACTGGAATAAGTGCTGTTGATTTAAATAGCAGCACTTCTATCATCACAGTCCATTCGGCTTGTGGCCAAAATCTGGCTCCATAACTCGCATTTAGACTCAGAATTATCCTGTTCCAGGAGGAGCTTGATTTCACTAGATTCTCGTATGAAAGTGTAGAAGATTTTATATTATTATTTAAGACATGTATATTTCCACCGGTAGCATGAAAGATCCTGCACTACACAATTCCTTGGCACTCGGATTCGTTTCATCATAGGCATAAAGATGATCATATTTTTTTTTAATATTGGCTTGTAAAATGCTAAAATTTGTGAAGGATTGAAAGCTGTTGAGTTGAAAAATTTGCGTAACACATTTTTATTCAATTACATTGGAGATTTTCACCGAGAATGTTGACTAAATTGATATTATACCACTTAAATTCCCATATAGTCGTACTTTTTTCATATCTAACTTATTCTGCAACTAAAAATTGCCGTTTGTAAAATTTTTCATTTAACTTTCCAATAAAAATAACAAATGTTTGCAATTGCATCCATACATCCTTCAAAGAATGGTCAACATCCGTTATGCAAAGCACTGACTGAGTTCTTAGGGAGTGGAGATTTGTCTTTTCGAGAATATTACGTAAGCTGAGTTTGTGTAGGTATGCTTTATCGGAAACTATGATAATATGTTACACTAAAGAAAAGCATATGTACTGCAGGTGCCAGCAGTACATGATGGAAATGAATGTGATCTGCTTTCTTAATTTATTGTAGCGAAGAGGTAAGATTCAATGATACTTTTTATAAGCATTCGTAAACACTGATATATTAATTTTTTACCGCGTATATCTTTACATTTCACCACATGAGCTTCCAATCTCATGCTTCCACGGGGTTTAAAATATCTTAACGATCATATATTATATATTTGGATTATTCTTCTCTTCGCAAAATTATAACCCAAGAGGCAAAATTCGTAGCAATTTAATTTATACATCTCTTGGTCTTAGGTTAAGCAAATAATATTTATTGTCACACACGTTGCACATTATTTATACTACCCCAGTAAATTTTCGGATTGAAATAAATATTTTATCCTTGTAATAATAATAAAATTCTTTATCAGCGCTAAATATTCTTTCTTGATGATATACGTATATATTCTTTCTTGAATACTTACTTGCATAGTTTATCAGGAGATATTTGAGTTATTTAAAACCTGGCTTGTTGGATTAAAAATCATATCATTAATTTGTAAATGAATCTATCTTCCCAACGAATGATTAATTCAACTCCCTCGGTGCGAACAAGCGACTTAGTTCATAGTTTAATGAAACTTGAAGAACTAGATTTATAATTTTAGCATTAATCTTTTGAACAACGATATTTCGTTTATTTTTGAAAAAACCATGTTATAATATCTGTACGCACATCTACAGTATAAGAAAGATTTTTAGAATATAAATAAGCTTACTTTTTTCCAGTGTATTCTTCCTTGGGATTGTTGTAGTCAGTATAATAAAATTTAATTTAGAGTTTTTAGCTTGTTTTGCTAAGTGATAATCATGTACTACTAAGATTTTTTTTAGTTCTACAGTTTCTGTTTACCCTAAACTGTAAGAAAAAGAGTAAACCATATATATTTAATATCCATTAACTTTTAGCTTACACAATGTACTCTACTAGCACATGCTATTTATTTACGAATTTAATGACAAATTAAATTGTGCTTAATGAAATACCTGTACTTGCTCTAAAGCAGATAAACACTACGAAAAGTGTTGCTATATTCAGCAAAGTATATTCCATCGATATTCTACTGCATCGTCTAAATAATTCACCCTCATTCTATTATTCTTCCATACACCACCTCCTCGCAATAATGCTGAAGTTAAAATAATTTGGTCGTTAAGGCTCGATTTATAATTATGATCCCTTTAATGATTCTTTTATATGTTAGATCTGGTCATTTAAAAACTACCGGGAGAAAATATTTTCTGAGTCAAGTTACCAATATTGGCCCTGGTTCACAAAACTTAGGAGCCAAAACCCAATATTATCCATTAAACATGTAATACTTGGGTGTGTTTGATGACTTGTACCCATGGTTATTACAGTAATAGAGAAAGTTTCATGAATTTTGTTGAATTTGTCTTAACCTCTCCAGCAGGTAAAATAACCAATACGGCAGTTTCAATCCTCACAGGGAGCAGGAAAAAGATTTGATACATACAAGTTTACCAGTCAGTTTCCCGTTATTAAGAAATTATGAGATTAAGCCCTGGTGGACAACGCAAATGCTGTTCATCCGTCGTTAAAGCGTTATCTGAAAAATACAAAGGATATGTAACTTGAAGAAATAAAATCAGCATTTCAAATCCAGGAAAAAATATAATTTCAATTTTACATCACAAAAAGAGAAGGTCGGCATTGGTCGATAAAACTTTCCGTTTTGTTACGCATTTAATACGCAAAGGCAAGGGCAAACATTTAACTCTCATATGGCTCATAAATGAAACAAGAAAAAGTTCACTGTAAGAAGTCACTTTCATCACTCTCAGTTAGCAGAAATAGGTATATTTGTAAACATACTCAATATCCCGAAAACTATTACATGTCTTAAAAATTGAAGCAAGGAAGAGTTAAAAAATCACTTATGAAATCAATATTAGGGAAAAATAATGCTATTTATCGATATGTCAGAATATTTATAACAAGCTGCGCCTAGAACTTGAGAATTTTTTATTATTATTGGTATTTTGGTCTCTACATGTGACCAAAATTCTAGATCTGATAAATGCCAATGAATATTTATTGTCTACCTGGAAGTTAATGATGACTATTAATATGGACTTAAATTTCTTGTACATACCTTACCCGAAAAAGTACTATCATAAATGACTTGAGGATAATTTAATCACACTTTCAATCACCGCAATATAAGGTAAAAAAGACGAATGTCGTAATGGAAATCATCATAACCTTTTCTTCAACGTGGCTGGATTGATTTATTTGTCAATATGGCACCATCATCTTATGTTTAATATTTTTTTCACATTATTTTATTCAACTTCACTTGTCTCTAATATTGAGCTTCTTGAGCTTCTAGTTTTATTCATCAAGATATATAATTTTATTGTACCCTATTTTCCTTACAAGAAGTCGTCAATAACGCGTGCTTCGTCAATCCGAATTTCGAGGTTTAATATCATTAAAGAACTCACAGTAAACCTTTAGGGAATCCATTATCTCTATTCCTAGAAAGTGTGGCCAAATTGTATCATAGATCGAGATCGCGCCCCACATATTTTCTGGCCATATTTTGTCCCTCTGGCATTTGCAGAGTTGCACCTAAATTATGAAGTGAGGTTTAACATTATGGGCCTTTAAGCTTATCCATCTCGTATTACATTACATTAGCACCTAAATATTTACCTAAATAACCATGCACATCATAAAAGGCAAAAATGTATTCAATTCTCTCCTATTCGAACAATTTCTTTACGGCTTCATGACTAGGTAACCTTCAAAGTAGTATTGTTTTCTTTTATTTTTTGTAGAAAACATTTTACCACTCATTTTGGTTTCCTCAATGTCACATTTATCTTCTTATTTTTTAGCGTTATTTATGTTTTCCTTGGTAAAGCTATAGATGGGTTTTAAATTAATACTTTTTCTTCTAATTATTTTGTGGCAGCCAAATAATTTCAGACATATTTCCAAGTTACAATTCTGTCTTTCTTGAGCATGTTTACCGTTTCGACTTTATCTATTGCCGCATAGGGACTCAAACCCATGACCTTGGGGTGTCTGGTGTGCATGTTTCATGCATGCATAACCGGTCTGACTGCATTTTGACACCAAGGTTACTGGTTTCTATCCTTATTTACTTATGTTACTGGATATCATATTTCCTGCCAACCCGACTGATGGAAATCAATTTCTTTTAAACAATTACAAGTCCAGACGATTGCAGCAGTCCATCATGTCGTACTAAAAACCATACCATGGAGATTGGAGCTGAGGAAAGATTAAAATCATCTTTCAATATTTCAATTAAAACTCAAATTTTTTCAGGTCATGCAGCATATTATCACATATATTGTGTGTACAGTTTTCCTCACGATAAATATATCTAAATGTCATATAATAGGACAATTTATTCTTAAATCCACAGGGAGTCATTCTTAGATCAAGCAGAAACAACAAAAATACCAATTCTGACGAATATAGCCATGGCTATACATAAAGCAAAGTTAAAGAAATATATACATAAGAATTGAGTAACTTCCGTGCAAAGTTCAGCAACTGATAGGAAAGTAAATTAGGACATTATCACAAGTAAATACGAAAAGAAAAAAAATCTTTTACATTGTGAGAGGAGCGTTTTATGCTTTATATAAAAAAATGAGGAAGTAATATTCGCGCCTTTTATCATAATTACAGCACATTTGCAGAAGTGGAGGAAGCAATGACCAAGGTTTCAATTCAGCATAGCCCTAAGAGAAAGTTTTTCTTTATAATATTCGTGATTGACCTAAGCATATTGCACATGAAGACTTTTGTTGAAAATGACCTTGCATTACCATTTAGTCTACGCTCTGACTGGGTTTCATTTAATTTAAAATAATTGAAGATGAAGGTGCGTCAGTTGTTCAGAAGTAGGAAGATTGCGAACGGTTTTGAAATGTATAATTTTATATTTTCATAACTCATAAATATTTATTTAAACCTCCTGGTAGTTTTTAGAGCGTTGATAAATTTGAAGAATAATGTTTCTAAATAAACTATATATACCTAGATAATTACTGTTTCGAGAATTTTTAAAAATTAAATTATAATTTGTGCACTGTTATTTTTTCACAGTTCTCTTCACTGTTTGCTGATTTTAGGCAGATTTCAAAGAAAGGCTACCTATTATAGTCGTAACGATGCGACTACCAGAAAATTTCTGCATAGTTCTAAGTTTCATGGTGAGTACACCCCAAAAATATTATCAAATCCAAAATATATGTTGATGCCGTTGCTGTTATATACGGCAGTTATATTGCAACATAACTGTGGTAATTTTGCGCAAATTACTCGCAGACTAATGCATAAAATGTTGTGGTAAAACATCTCCATCAAGCTCATTAATGAGCCTAATCGGACCAATGGGACGGGGGAGGGGGGTAGGGATTAGTGGAGGCTGTCATGGTTCGGCATTCAGACGAGGCGGTTGTGTTCTGGTGCTCCTCTTGCGAAAGGCAGGTGCTGTAGTGATGTGTGCAGTTTAACCTCCAGTACAAGTGTGCTTATCTTAGTTAGCTCACAATTCGAAAGTGATATACTTATTCGCATATCTTCAACAATGGCAGAGTGTGGTGTGTGCAAAGCGATTGTGCAAAGGCGTCAATTGGGAATCACCTGCGATGAGTGTGAATCGCAGTGCCACGCTGACTGTGTGCAAATGTCGAAACAGGATATTGAGTATCTCAAAGAGGAAAAGCAGAAGTGGAGGTGCCCAAACTGTAGAGAAGTAAGACGAAAAAGCATGATCACTGCTTCACCTGAGGACTTAGATTCAGTGAGTGTTTCTCAGATAATTCATATGCTTGATGAAGCCAAGAAAGATAGAAAGCGTATGGAATCTGAGTTAAACAAAGCTCTCGAATTTGTCAACGAAAGAATAGCCGAAAACACGAAAGTTCTGCAAGAAAACTCTGCTCAAGTAAGTGAATACTTAGCTACAATTGACATGTTAAGGCAAGAAAATGTGAGCTTGAAATCTCGTGTGAGTGTCTTGGAAAGACAGATAGACGACCAAGAACAAAATGCTCGCCAAAATGACCTTGAGATCCATGGGATTCCTCAAAAACCAAATGAAAATATTCTACAGGTTGTTAAGAGTGTGGGGGCCGCGCTAGATGTTGAAATAACAGACGATATGGTGGACTCCTGCCACCGTATTGGGAAAAGTAGAGAGGGGAATGGGTCAAGAGCTATCGTGGTCAAATTCGTCCGCAGGTGTACAAAAGAAGACGTCCTCCGTAAGCGACGAGTGAAGAGGACCTTTTCTACGAGACACATGGGCTTGGCGACTGACACACCGGTTTACATTAACGAAAGACTAAGCCCTGGGCGGAGACGACTCTTTGCTGCCGCGAGAGAACTGAAGAAAGAAAAAGGCTACAAATACTTATGGTTACGTCACGGGTCAATATTCTTGAGAAAAAAGGAGAATGAGCCCGTCATTTTGGTTAAATCCAATGAGGACCTGGAGAATTTGTAAGCATTCAAAAAAATTGTTACACCATTTGTTTTTGTATTTTCCCTTGGTGATTATTTGCTTTCTTTCAGAGTTATGTTTAGTATTCCAGCTCTCTGTGCGCTCGTCTCATATATATTCTCAAGAATTTGTCTGCATAAATTTTGATTTTTATACCTATAATATGTCTAAAATCACAAAAGATTTCAATTTATTGGATGATTGGAAGATTTGTTCCAGTATTAACATATTGCACCAACATTTTATAAGTCTAGGGGAAAATCTGGAAAAATTAGTACTACAATTAAGTGTTTTTACTCGCAAACACCATGTCATGAATCTTTCATTATTGGGTATTGCGTGTTCATGTATGTCTTCCATTGTTGATAGTGGTAATTTGTTGGATGAATTGACTTATTCCAGTTTAAGTGAGGCTACTGTATATTTATTTTTGATATGATTCAGAGTTGTGAAGAGTGTTGTTCAATTGAAGAAGTTAATCTTTGTACTAATATTAAGATAATGCATCAGAACATAAGGAGCTTACGAGCAAATTTTGACAATTTTGTATTGCAGCTTGAAAATCTAAAGTACAAGCCTCATATAATAATTCTGTCAGAAATATGGATTAATGACCATGAGGTATTGGCTTATACATTAACTGGATATAATCAGTTTGTTAAATGTAACAATAATTATAGAGCTGGGGGAGTGATTGTGTATGTACTAGAAACGTATTCTTCTCTCTCAAATGAGCTACCCGAATTGCTATCTGCTGATATCGTAAAAATAACTGTGACTTTGGAATCCAATGTTTCAGTAACTGTTATAGCTATCTACAGACTTCAGTCTCACTCAATTAATGATTTTTTTAGAGAATTGCATATTGTACTAGATGGATCTGTAGTTAGAAATGTAATTGTAATTGGCGACATAAATTTATGTCTTCTGAGTCAGAATGATTGTACTTATCAATATCAAACGTTAATGGCGAGTTATGGCCTGGAACAATTAATATTTACTCCCACAAGAATTACAAAAAACACTTCGTCATGCATTGACCATGCATTCTACAGGAGTAGAGATAATTTTGAATGCATAGGAAAAGTGCTAGACCTAGGTATATCCGATCACCACCTAATCTTATGTGATCTTAAATTAAATACAAGTAGCAAACGGGAAAATGTGATTGATGAATCTCTTGAAAAAATCGATCTCCTTTCTTTGAATGAATATTTTCGGCAATGTTGCTGGGATGAGGTATATAACCAAAAAAATGTCACCAAAGCTTATGCGGTTTTTCTAGAAATATTTGAACGAGGTATCGAAGGTGCTAAATTTATTACTAAAATAAGAAACAAGTACAGGAAGATAAAGCCGTGGATAACAAAGAAATTATGCATTAGAATATCGAAAAGAAATTTTTTATATAAAAAAATGAGGAATCAACCTTATAACGATAAATTAAAACGCCAATACAAATCCTTTAAAGCCCGTCTTGACTATGAAATTGCAAAGTGCAAAGAAGCGTATTATTTGACACTCTTTTCAAATTGTAACGACTCAGCTAAACAATGGAGGACTCTGAACAACATCCTAGGTAGGGACCATATGGGTAATAAAATTGAGAAGATTCAATCGCAAGAAAAAGGCAGTCTGTTGTTTCGCGCTCAAGACATAGCAAATGAGTTTAACATTTATTTCAGTGTAGCTGTACCAAGACTGACAAGTGAATTTAATAACTTTGACATTGGCATTGAAAATCATCACGAGGGGTGGTTTCCAAACTATGAAATACCTCTATCATTGTATTTCTTTCCTACTGATGTTAAAGAGGTCAGCAGAATTATCGAAGAAATGAAGCCTAAAAATTCAATGGGTTACGATAAAATTAGTGTCAATATTATTAAATCAGTACATGACCATATTGCACCGGTTTTTACACATATAGCAAATCTGAGTATGACAACAGGTGAATTTCCAAAGCAATTAAAAACAGCTGTAATAGTGCCAATTTTCAAAAAAGGTGACAAAACAAAGGTTAGCAATTATAGACCAATATCGCTCTTGCCTGTCTTCTCAAAAGTATTGGAAAAAGTTATTAAAATTCGTCTCTTAAATTTCCTGAACGCCAACAACTTCTTTAGCACTAGGCAATTTGGTTTCTTAAAAGGTAAAAGCACTGAAGATGCAATTTTGCAGCTGTGTTCTGATATCTCTGACGGACTCAACAATAATAAGAGAGTTGCAGGCTTGTTTGTAGATATTACAAAAGCCTTCGATTGCGTAGACCACACATTATTACTGAAAAGACTAATGCAAGCTGGAATAAGAGGAGTTGCTAATGAATGGTTCAGAAGTTACCTAAGTGGGAGAATCCAGTACGTGAAAATACATGATTGTTATAGCCAAGAAACATCGCTTTCCTGTGGAGTCCCTCAGGGCTCGGTCCTTGGACCTATTTTGTTTCTAATATATGTGAACAACTTCAATAATGGATTGTTCAATGGTAAAGTAACTTCCTTTGCGGACGATACAGCTTTGGTTTATACATCTGACAATATGAGCGATCTATATTCACAAATACAAATAGATCTTGATCGAATAAAATTCTGGTTTTGTTCAAATAAACTGGTATTAAGCGAAAAAACAAAATATGTTATATTTAATTTAAAAAGGAGATTATTCAAGAAACAGAGTGTTTATTATAGATGCCTTATGTGTGACAACAAAAAAACATGTTCTGCATGTTTTAAAATTGAACAAGTGAATTGTATTAAATATCTTGGAATAACTCTTGATGAAAACTTTACATGGAAACTACATGTTGACAAATTAAAATTGGAAATGATATCGATTCTAAGAAATTTTTTTATTTTAAGATATCTATGTCCCATAACAGTAGTTCGTTCTGTGTATTGTGCCATGGTTGAGTCTAGACTACAATATGGCATATCTTGCTGGGGAGGAGCCTACATGTCTAATATTAATCCTCTACAGATTGCCCAGAAAAAAATCATAAGGGTGATATTTAGGCAGTCGAGAACTGAGCACTCGTTGCCCCTATTCCAAAAACTAAATGTTCTACCACTAAGATATTTATTTGTATTTAAGGTGCTCAAGATATTTTACATTCGTGGGGGAAATAGAGCAAAACCAATTGAATATTCTGGTAAACTAAGGGGGAAAAAAGACATGTATCGTTTAGGTTTTGGAACTGTTGTACCTAAACCCAATAAAGAAGCCTTTAAACATACATATGCTTTCCTTGCCCCCAAATTGTTCTCTTCCCTCCCGGCTGAGTTACTGAACCAAATGTCCACGTCTTTGTTTCTGTCAAAATTAAAAAAATGGCTCCTCTGCCAAGAGAGTGAATACATTGAAAAACTGTTAAAAGTTGTTGTATAGACTTAGTGATTATTACTTTGTTATTTATACTGTATTGCCATTGTACTTAATCATCTTTTATTTGTATTGTTGCAAGTGAAAATTCTTATGAATTATTTTACTCTGCTATAATTCCGCACACAATATGTATTATCTCTAATTGTTTTTCTGTTATCAGGTTAAAAAAAAAATGATTATACATATGCACCAGCCGCTTCATGTTAATCCATGATGGTAACCCCAAAACAGGTTTACCTATGGGGTACCTAAATTCCACCTTATTATGTTTTTTAAATATTGTATATATATACTTTGTTTACTTCACAAGTGGAATAAATATTATTATTATTATTATTATTATTATTATTATTATTACTTAAATAACTTTTAGCTCCCTTCATGGAAAATATATTGCATTCGTTTGAATTTATTATATTTTTTAAGACTACTACCATAAAAGTTTGCGTGAATGATTTTATGGATAACACCAACCATTAGCTCAAGTGTTGGAAATATTGTTTTTCTTCCAAAGAACATTAAAACGAAACATAGGCTCCGTCTAGAACTTTTTCAATCGTAGTTGGGAAAAGAAAGACTATTCATCGAATAGAAACTTTCCATCAGAGAGTTTTCTCACTCTTTAACATTTTACCCATTTCCATTACGTCGCAAACTGTTTTGTCTGCTCTCAAAACATTTCAGTAAAGTGTTTTCTAAGATTTCTACTCGAGGCTTTCTCAGCGCTGTTGTGCTGGTATCTTCATGTTTTCCGGGTAAAGCTGCGTAGGTGTGTATTGACGATAAAGTTTCTTAGTCGATGGACGCCACATCTTCAGATCAAGTCCGATAATCAAACGGTGGAAGTTGGCCTGAATTTATACCGTTCTCAGAGTTGCCTTCCGGTAACTTTGATTGGCTGCGCTGCCGGAAGGCCACCCTGAGGACGGTATAAATACAGGTCAACTTCAATCGTTTGGCATTCGGACTTGATCTAATGATGAGGCCTGCATTGGCTACAAAACGTCGTCAAGATACAACGAAAATTTGCAACATTACCCGGAAAACATGGAGATACCAAGAGTGTTCTAAGAGTCTAGTTGATTAAACTCGACATTATGCCGAATGGTGACTAAATGAAGAGCAATGAATTACATTTCATCATTTTTTAAATAATACAATTTATTAATTTTATAGTTACCAACTTCATATTTATTTTAATTAACAATGGCTATATCGGTAGAAAAACTAAAGACTAATACAAAATTAATTATGGTAAATACTGACCACTTTTTTATGGATTAAATAAAGTTTCATTAGCAAAATATTTTCAGCATATAATCTTTTACTTCAAAAAGTTTTCTTTTAGGTAGGTACTTACCTTTTTATTTCTAATATTTGAATTGAGTTCTACATAATTTTATATTATTGGTTTTCATTATAAGCTTTCACTAACTCTGAAATTTGTCTCAATCTTCCAAAAAGCACAATTTCATAACTTTGGCTGAGTCAATATGTTAGCAGCTTTTACTGTATGAATCAATTGACTGCTATAAAATGAAATGATTACTATATTACAAAAAATTTTATTTACATTGATTTTAAGTATAGTTGGATTCAAATGGTGGCCAGTAATATCTTCTTTGCAATTTTTATTTTATTCATTCTCGTTCTTGCTATACTGTTAACAAATATTGCTGATATTCTCAATTCTTTTCAAAAATGTTTAGCAACGCAATCGCCTTCCTCAACAGTTGCGGAGAGGGCATTATTTTGAACTTAATATTTTACTAGCAAAACCCGGTAGACGTTGTCCTGCCTGTGTATATTTCTTTACCTCTGAACATAGAAATGTAAAATTGATCATCTCTATGTAATTTAGAATGTATAAATTGTTGTAGATAAATGTGGAAAAATGAAAGATGGCTCATACTGATGAGAGTCCATTATTATTATTAGTATAAATCAAGGATGAACGATATAAAGTTTTTTATTAATAACTCACGTAAATGATAAATATTTTAGATTATTTCACTCGCAGAATAATTGAATGAACTTAAAATTATTTGTATTAATGCTTACATTTATCGTAGCGCTAGTGGATAAACAATATTTTTAGTTTTATGATTTGGGGAATAGTTGTACAGATTTTTTGGACTTCCTACTCTGGAGCAAGCAACGTATAGTTGACCATGCGAAAAACACGGAAGTTCTAAATTTTATCCGGCAAAGCGCAGTGACTGCCCATGAGCTTTGTTGATTGTCATCGCGAAATCAAGACGCACAGAAAACTGTAGTCGTTTGAATGTGAAGGGCAAATCATTGGGAATCATCTGAATGCGCGGAATTAGCATATCTTCCAATGCATAGGAATTAGCATATCTTCCAGTTTTTCCAATGCTGCAAAGAGAATTTGCAGCTAGAATTAAGTTCAGTGGCAGCTTGAGCGCCGAATGCGCCTTGCTCCCTCCATCATGTAGCGTAGCTGCAAACCCCGATGATGCCACAGCCAGAGCAATGTCATGCTTCATTCGAATTTCGGCGAGTATCAAATTGAGTAGAAATGTTTTTTCTGTGCCTCTTGGTGCATCAAGAAAAAGAAGTCCACCATTTCTGCCTCGTACATGCTCCATAAATGTGTCGTACGCGAGTTACGAGAGATCGTTTGTTAAGGGCCTTTTCTGAGCCTCAACACAAACTTTCAGTGTATTGACATCATATTGCTCTTCTCGCAATACGTCTCAATCGATAACATTGGTTCTGTCACGTTTCGGTGAAAATAGCCCAAGCTGATTGAGAAATTTGTTGTTAATAGACAGACACATATCCTCAAGTGATACCAGTGCCTCATTAAAAATGTATTCCGAATACTGTACATCCAGACTGGTGTTGTCTCTGCGTGCTCGGAGAAGTATCTCTACGCTCATATTCTCTTTGTGTTTTTCCCATAGATCATTCGGATCAGAAGGCGCACAGTTTGTTAAAATAATGGCAAATAGAGTTCGTATTTGGTGAGCATAACGGGTTTCAGCTGCTTCTGTCTATGTGTTGTCCCAATATTGATCATTTTCAAGCAAACCAAGTTTGAAACATGCTTCTCTGTAGGTATTGACCATCGATTCTCACTTGACCATCGATGGTTTTGATTGCTTGGAACGGTGTTGGTCCTTTGACCACGTGAAGCAGCATTCGCAAATTGTAACATTCACCATTATTTGGATGAACCATATATACTCGTCCCAATGTCCCCGTAGGAAATATGCCACCTATGGAAGAATGCATGGTGCCTCGTTTTCTTCTTCAAAATTTCTTCATCGATTGATTCTATGTGTAATAGCGTGGGACTTCGTGATATAGAAATGTTTTTGCGAATTAGTCAAATGCACACAATTGAAAAAAGGTGGTCAAAGTTGTGTTTGGTGGATCTGCAGCTCTCTGGGGTGCACTCTCTTCCGTGAAGTAGACTCGTTTACCGTTTTCCAAGTGAACACTGAGATGAATGACAGCAGGAAAGCGTTCATGGATGTCGAATCCAATAATTCGCCATGCAGATTCATTACTGCTTATATAACGTCCCATATGAAATTGCTGGACTTCATTGACTTGGGTACATTGGGATTCGCAAGTCCGAAAACTGCCATATCGCTACCTTTATTCTCATATTTACATGTGTTTTTTTCGATTTTACTGAGTCGCAGGCCTCCGCGTTGATATGCGCATTGAATGTTTTCGAAAGGATAGGAGAGCATGGCACAATCCATTGGTTATCAATTTGGAAATCAATGTTATTTATTTTCTTATTTGCTGTGTGTCCTCCTGCATCTAGTTTTCGTCGTCTGTACAGTAAATAACCATCGCCACCAGTTTTTGTTTCTTGGAACATCATACTTTTTGGTGAATGTTCCATCTTTCATGCATGGGGAATGTGGGTTGTGTAGTCCACATGGTCCATAATTCGTATCATATGTTTTTTGACAATTGTAAATAATTCTGGATCTTCTTTTGTATCGGGCAGCTCGGCAGTAATGATATCATCAATTTGAGTTGGAACAATTTTTTCAAGCAAACAAATTAAGATATGGGCATGCGGTAGACCTCTTTTCTGCCTTTAATCTAATACATCTAGCAGCGAGTTTCACCGTATATATGGTTCTTTGTGATGAGATCTATAAAACGTATTAATTTTTGATTGAATACTCGTGTTGTGAGGTCATGCCAATGGGATGGTAGTTGACCAGGTAGAAGTAAATAGTTGATTTTTAGTCCAAGATGGATTGCATGTGAAGGTGATGAAAACGTCTGGACGTCCATATTTGCGAACGTATGTCAGAGCATCCTGAGCATATTTTTGCATATGTCTTGGACTTCCAGTACACGAAGCCAGAAGAATTACCATTTGGTCAATGTCAGCAACTGTTCCATCATTCGCAATTGCATCTCGCAAATGAATATACTCTTCGACTCGAAGCTTAGATTGGTTGTATCGAATGCAATTGAGCCGTTTGCTTTCGACTTTAGCTTACTTATCAACGATGAATTGTTGGAAAAGTTGACGACACTTCAGGATGTGGTTAGATTGCTGTTCTCGAATCATGATACGATATGCATAAAAATCCATACAACTGACTCTTTTCGTTGTAGCAATACCTGTGACGGAATGAGTTTGATATAATTCAAGATGATATCCGCCTTCTCCTCGCGGGAACAGTATTGGATATTGAAGTGCATCGTACGATCGGTGTGTTTCAGCAACTCGTTACATGATTTGATCTCGTCTAGTAATAACAATATCTCTTCGGGTAATCTGTTCCAACAATTACAGCTGCAACTTCAGGGGCAGTTGGAGCATTGAAACGCCTTTCATGGTAAATCAACGGCGTTTTGTCTGCGCTAATAATGACTTTGAAGTCATACGCTCTTATATTCTCTAATGCGGATTTGAAATCTTTGACCAAACAGTTGTGCTCGTGGAACGATTCTCGTAATTCAGCAATAATTTTCCGATCTGTTGCTATACTAAAAGCAAATCGTCGATCAATCTCTTTCTCCACATTGTCCATGAAATAAATTAGCAAAAACGGTGGATCTTCTTCGGGTACTGGAAAAAGTGAACCAATCTGATGGTACACTTGTCCTTGGACTTTGAATGTGGGCATGAAATTGCCATATCTCACAATATTTGTCGCTCCGAACGATGTCATTTAAAAGCATGAGTTGTATTTCCGAATATGTTTTATAAAGTGTTTGGACTCCCGAGTAACTCCATCCACATAAGTTAAAAGTGATTCTGGTGGTTCAACCGGTGGTGGCGGTTTCACTTTGCTATTGAAGCAACACATGCCAGGCGTTTCTTTTTGAAACTTCAAAGCACGACTATGAAAGTACAAATTAGTCATTGGACCAATGTCAATATCGTGATTCATTCTATAATCGTAGTCTTTATCGTAATTGAACGCTGCTTTATTAAGATCGATTCTTGTTCTTGACTGACTCACCCGTATGCGTGCAGTTTCACGTCGAGTGTCTTGTTCTTCGGGCGTTCAGCAGTTCTTGAAATAAAAGTTCGCACTCGCAGGTTTTCAACTCTTGCGTCTCGCTCTTCAGATGTCTCAGCAGCTTTTGATGTAAAGGTTCTGATCCGGGCAGTTTCCGGCGTGCATCTCGATCTTCAGATGTCTCAGCAGATCGTGAAGTAGAGGCTCTGATCCGGTCAGTTTCCCGGCGTGCGTCTCGATCTTCAGATTTTTCAGCAGCTTTACTGGCTGACAGTTGACGCGCATGTCTGGTTGACCTTCCAATTTGTGATTTTTAAGGTGGCATTTCAGATAATCTCCAATACTGTTTGGACACAAATGAAGTGTTTAAAGTTGTTTGTGACACAAGTTTTATTCGCTTTATAAAAAAATTAACAATGGAATTTCTTTCACCTATAGATTAAATATGAATAGTTATTAATATAATCCACCACTCAACACAATTTGAATGGTATTACATTTCAAACTCAGTCACCAATTACTAATCAATTTCCATTACTTAATGTTTGGTGTCAGATGAGGTGTATTTTATTCGCCCGATAAAGAAAAGTAGAATGGAATGTCATTCGCCTATAAACAAAATAAAAATAGTTATTCAACGGTTCCACTACGTGTAATACATCAAACGATAATAAACAATGCTGTGTTTGTTGTAGCAACAGAGGCATAATTACCATTACTATTCACTGCACCATTACATTTTTATATGTAAAAATAGCTTTAAAAAGCACTTAATTCTTTCGGGTATCTAATAAAATAAATTTTAACTCTGTATCTTGAGTTAAAGTAGTTTAAAAATGCAAAAGTATAAACCGCTGCATAAAACCCAATGCTTAGAATTCCTAATCAGCTTAACTAAGCAAAATCAATTTTAAATGCTTTAAAGACCAAAATCTGGTCGTCAAGGAAATGTGCTATTGTTTATTTTTGAGAAAAATGCGCATTTTTGCAGGTAAAAACGCGATATTCACACAAATACGAACTGGAAAAGGTAATTTATTGAAATAAATATAAACTTCATTTTTTTAATAGAAAAAATCCCAAACTCTTGAGCGGAAGTAATTTTAAAAAGCAAAATATGAAACCACTGCACAAAATCCAATGCGTGGCGTAAACTACCAAAAGGCTCCATTTTGTAACCATTTGGGGTCCTGAGATCTTTTTAGAATATAAAAGCCTTTTCCTTGAAAAAATACATATATGTGCCAAATTTCACGGTGATCGGTTAAACGGTGTCGAAGTCCATTAATCTCGGACAGACAAACAAACAGTTATACAAACATCCATTTTTATATATATAGAGTCGCTATTCTTTGAGAATATTTGAACGATTAATATAGAAACTTTGTCCTTAATATTGTTTTAGCCTCTGTTGCTTGTAAATTATAATGTAATTACATTTTCTTTGGATTTTTTTTTATGTGCAATGTATTCCTCAACAGTACTACTTAATCTCATATTGTTAAATATCTTTAAAAACCTCTTTAAATATTTCCGCCTAAAATTAAGGTTTAAAATAAACATCAATTTGTTCACAATTTTTACGGCTTATGGGATAGGAATACTACAAATTGTCCTGCACACTTTTGATGTCTTAAATTTACTGATTACAGAATGCTGGTTAAAATTATGGCAATATTATTATGAAAAATATATATTGAGACGATAATCACACGAGAGCACACCATTCAGCATCAAAGTCAGCATATTTTTTATCAAAAGTCATTTTAGTATTTTTGATGTAGCACATTTACATCCAATTAAGGTAACATCTTGAATATAAATAGAGCCAAATGACCATTGTCTTATCTGTTACAGCTCCTCGTCAAGGTCCTTCAGCTTGGAGATTTTTACGCCACGTCACGAGGAAAGCTGAGGACTTTGTTTTGGATTTCTATGATAAAAATCCCGCGTAATATTTATTTTCTAATTTCTTGAAATGAACAATTCTCAAATGTATTTAATCATAATGTCATTATCATTATTTTGACCATTGTGATGATATTCTAGCTACAGGGATCCATTATCTTGATGGGCTAATGCCTTTAAAAATTTGTCTGCCTAGTCCTTTGGGACATGTAGGTCCAGAACCCATGAGTCCGGAACCTAGGATATCTAGTAATGACATTTGAAACTAACAAAGGCAGTTTTTGACAGTGTTTAATTAGTAACAACTTCTTTATCTAGGTCTTAGGCGTGGAATGCAGTGCAAAAGCCTATTCATATTTTCAAGGGCAAATAACTCCTTCGTTTTATTACGTGCTCGGGAGTTTTTCATAGAGCTTTAATGTAAACCATGGTCGCTAAAATTCTGCTAAATATCCATTCGAGTCTCATAGCGAGTAGTTATACAACTAATATCACTGAGTTCATACTTTCGCTTCTTCTTAAATCACTCGGTCTCTACTAAATGACAAACACATTAAGATTACCCAGAGAAGAATAATATTAAACCAGAAGAATATAATACGCACGCCATTAAAATTAAAGAAAAGATTTTTAGTATTTAGGCAATATTAGATTTCTTAATTTCAATGCAACGGTTTTATTCTTTCAATTAACAGGAGTATCTTTCCTTTAGTCTCTGACCAAATTAAACTTTTAAATAGGAACTACACGAATAAAATTATCTGACAGAGATGAAAGACCACGTAAAAATTTCTTGCTGAAAATTTAGCACCAACTAAATGGAGAAATAACGCATTAAAATATTGCTAAAACATTAGAAATTATTTTTCAGTCAACATCATCTCAAGTAATTGACCTTAGATTGTGATAATGTTAGACCAAAAATAAAATATAGTATTTGTTGATTCATTGCTGATGTATTCTTTAGTAATCTCCGCTTGTATTTTTGGAGAAAACCTATAGTATTTGTAGAGGTGTACATGTGAATGGTTAATAAATGTTTTTAAGTGCGGAGGTAATACCATTTAATTATGTAACTATTGTTCTTTCATCTACATTGAAACTTATTATTTCGAATCGGAATCTGAGCGAATGCTCCATGTTCTTGTCTAAGACTGAAATAATGGGCTTAGAGCTTATATTTTTAATTTCATCTAAATTTCATTATATGCATCAGCGAAAAGCCACGTAACCATAGAGTGTTCGATTAGAAAACATATATTCCATTATTTGTAAAGCAAATTAAGGTATCGATTGCTATAGTCACAATTAGGAAGGATTAATTTAGTTGAGTGCTCAAAAGAGTCAATCAAGTTTGTAAAACGTTGCTCTGTTATAACGCACACTTTCTATTAGTCATCGATAGGAAATAATTTATCACAGTGTAGAACTAATACGAAAAATGAATCATAACTATCGTTCAGCCTGGATCTATGGGGGTATATCCATAAAAATAATAAGGGAAAGAGAACTCAGTTGAGAGTAGTATGTTGAATAAACACTGACGGCGTTGAACTGAAAAATATTAATTTGGCCTTTTAAAAATAATCTTTTCCAGATAATTTTCCAACGATTTAACGGTTCCATTTTCGGAATTAACAACAATTCCTAATTTTCAGCTTTCGTTATTTCATAACGTAGTACTTTACAACTACCACCCTTCAATACCACATTCAATGGAGCAAAGGTTCGTTCTCCATTATTCTCCGATAGTTCTATATTCTCTTCCGTTGATAGTTGAGCTAGAAAAAGTTGTAGAAAAATCCACCGGATGCCGCTAGTCTACCCGTGGAGCAGCATACCTCCACAACTTCAGGTAAGGGAGGCATTATGCAAATGAGGTGGACCCCACTTGAGGGCTTGGGGTTCCCTCAACCATAGTTTGAGGTCGCTACAGCATGCATTTACCCCTAGTGGGAACCTTACGAACTTTATGCTTATGCACCTATTCTAGTGTGATTTGGTGCCGTAATTCAAATTCTCGTTGAAATCTCCAACAATTTAGTCAAGGTTTAGTATTTTACTCAGTGACTTTAGGATGTCAATGGTAACCTGGATCTTATTTATCAATTGATTATGTATAAAATTTGAATTCATAGATATGATTGCCTCAAATTTTCACTGTAGTTCAACATATTTCTAGATTATTTTAGCTAAGTAATTAGTGATTGTGAAAATAAGGAGCTTTTATGTTTACTTTAAACCCTGAAATAAAAAATGATCTTATAAGGTCATTCAATTGATTATAATCCAAATATACTCCTCACGCCTTTAGGACGTTAGAATGGTTACTGCTTTATATATCTAGCATCCAAATATCCCCCAGAGTTCTCGTTAGCTAACCTCCAATTATCGTTTTGAACACATAAGATAGACTTACGGCATTTATCCAAGCAGGCAATGGTAATTTATTTTCCGTAGTTATGGATTCACTTGGACTTATCTTTATGAAATAATTTCCTCCAACGGTGCTCTAATTCGAAACATTTTAGGATTAGTCGATCGCAATTAGATACCATTATAATACAATCGTATGTATGAAAATCGTTAATTTTTTAGAGCTCAAAGTCTAATTATTTTTTCCATGGATTTCTAACTTAGAACATGAGACGTGATAGCGATGTTTATCAAGTTCAAAATTGCATAGCCTTGCATACACTTTGGGTAAGATTTGTGCATTCTCTTTTTTGTGAGTGAATAATGGAGTTTCTGTTATTTTTCATCGTAGTCGCTGTAGTTGATAGATCCAATTAATCAGCAAATATCTATTTTTTCGCATACTCTTGTTGTAAATGTAGCTCTTCTTATAACAATGAGGAGATAGTTTGAAGCATAAACCTATTCAGATGCTCATTTTATAGGAAAAATCGAAAAGGATATCAAATGGCTTAAGGTTCTGTATTACTTATGGCTGACAAATAATTTCTTTGCCCCTTTTTTTGTGAAATATATTTCCCCTGTTTTCACTCACGGACACCATCCGCATCTATGAAGATGGAAAGTATTTTATCATAAAATTATGAGTATGGCTTTCTTGAATTCTTAGACTAATAATTTTGGTATTTAAGTACCTATTTGAAATTATAACGTGGTACATATTATTCTGATTCCATCAACGTAATTACAAATTATTATAATCCTACAAATTTGATTATTGAAGAGTTTTTGTCAAAACACAGACTCAAAGACTATGCAATAATTAGTGCTAATTTAATATGTTAAATGAAATATATGAAAAATAATAGTTCTGGTTAATTACTACATAATTATTACGACAAGAATTCAAATACTCTGTAGTCTAGAAAAAACTCATTAAAAATTTAGTGTAAACTTATGTCACATTAAATCATCGTGCAAAAGAGTATAACTTTCATTATCATCCTTCTGATTTAAATGTTTCACAATATTTTCTTTAAGTTATGGATTTAGCAAATAGATTGCGTCGGATCTCAATGTACCAATCTTCAAATAACTACTCAATAAGGGTATTTCTATAATTTTTTAAAATTTTTATGTTCTGTCCTAAAGTATTTCAAGAGGCTACTTAAAATGTGGTTTTAACGAATCTTTGCTTAGACCCACTGAAGAAAAATTTGCCATGTCAGACAGAGAAAATCTCTACGCTATGCTTCTTATTTTCACAATCAATCTTTAAATATTTTTTTACGTGCTGATGATTGAACTGCCTCCTTACAAGCATAAAGCAATACGAGCATTAGTAAATATTTTTAGTCAATCCATATGAATAATATTCGATGGAAATCAGTCTTAGTAGAACTGGATATCAATACCTCAAATTTGTTTTTTGAAAGTCTATTTAATATGACACACTGCAAATACGCATAAACATGTACTGAGGAAATATGTTTATGACCTAGGATAACCTGGGTTGATTCAACTCATAAGATAGGCCAAGATTATAAATGGTTACGAGTGAACAGAGAATGTACTAGAATATGTAATTAAACTGATAGAAGGAGAAGGTTAGAATCCGCTAAATGATTGCAGGTAACACGCTTGGCTAAGATTACCTTCTTGAATAAAAAAGAATAAATTCACCTGAACCGAATTACTGGGTGGGTGATACACGGTGAGATTAGTTTAACACTAGAAGGACCAGACCCGTCATTTTGACGGGTAGCCTCTACTTACTTAATCATATTGCCTATAATTTTTTTTCTGTCGTCTTAATTTTTTCTGACTTTTATTTATTTTGTATGGTACGTATCCTGTTAAAATATAATTTAATTTTTTCACATAGAAATGGAGTTATACTACCTGTCTACCTTAAAGGACCAACACCCGTCAAAATGACGGGTTAGGCGTTTCTATTTTATTTGTAACGGTAACGCGTGTTTTATCCAGGAAATCACTACACTATATTACGTCTGGCCTTTTTGATGTTTTAGTTAAAGAAATTTAGTTTAGTTTTTGATGTTTTAGTTAGGGAAAGAAAAGGCAGAGAAGGGTTGTATCGTGCGTGGGTGGCCTTACAGCGCATATATGAGTGTGGCGTCAGTAGCTTTCGCAAGGCTTACGGGAGTAGTGCTTCTTCCTCGAAATTATTTGTAAAATATTACTCATTTGTATTGATAAATAAAGAAAAAGGTTATATTTAATGAATTTATCAATTAATTTTAACATAAACGAAGAAATATTTAAAATAATTACTACCCGTCAAAATGACGGGTAATGGTCCTTCTATGTAGCCATACAACCCCGGTCCTTCTAGTGTTAAAACCTCACAAACACTATAAATCTGATACATAGAATTGACTAAATAAGGGCACTGCCGAACTAATTGATACAAATACTCTTCTCTACACGCATCGTTCGTGGTTACACAAAAACAAACTATCTATACAATCCGTTCGCATGAAATTTACTTTCGTCCATTTAATCTTCAAGCACCATGGGTACCTGAGTGGAAATAATTAAATAAGAGAACCCAGGCTTCATATATTATGCATATTTCCATAATTGTAAGTGGGTATAGGTATTTCTTGAGATAATTGGTTTATTCATCCCCTGCTCTGAAGCTCTCCCCTATTGATGCTGTCTTTGATGGTTCTCATTTCTAACCTATTGTTTGGTTCTTTTATGCTTCTCTTCCATTCACCGTTTATCGCCAACCAGTTCAGGTAAAATTAGGACCAGAAAACCGGTTACTCAAGTAACCGGTAGTACGAATGCGATGTTATGCGATTCTTCATTAAATAAGTCATATTTGGCGGATATATCTCACATAAACCAATTTAATGTCGAAAGGGATTGATCATGAGTGTTTATAAACATACAACGATAACCGACAATTCAGTGTCCAGTGTGATAGTTGTCACTATTCAACTGTTATTTATTAAAAAAATATTTAGCCGCACATTCTTTGGTTAATTATTGCTAATTCAAATCGAGATACATGTTGCAAACTAGATGCAAATCACAATGGAAGAAGGTATTCTGTGTTGCTGCTTGATGACGTTGGTCATATCCATTTGGTCAAAAGAACATAGTGACTATGGGATTTACAGCGTTTTTATATGAATATAAATTGTCTATAATTTATACGACAAGGATAATCCATTTCTACCATCAACGTTAAATGTTTTCTTTTTATTTTTAGTTATTTAAAAGCATAACAAGAACACTTTTTATATTTGCCACGTTTGTTTCCTTAACTTTTACTTAATTTTAGTGTACACTGAGCCCTTTAGCGTCCCTAACATATGTCAAACAATTCAACGAATTTCTCCCAGAACAAAGAAAATGTCTGCCTTTTCAGACACCAGTGAGCAATGATATGTGGAATTGAGTTATTGCAATGAGTCTCAGATCGACTGCACTTTTTATTTTAAGTTTATCAGGTGCATTTAGAGAAACTAGAAATATTAGGCTATGTAGGTATCTGGTGCTTATTACCAAAGTAGTTTGTGAGTTTTAAGTTACTAAAATAAGTCTGCTTTTAGTGTAGGTTTTTAGAAAAAAATTCCGTATTTACAAGAGTGAAACTATATTCTTCTAATCATCTCATTATTTCAAATGCAAAATTACTAATCCTTTACTAAACTCTTTATCAGTAGTACTTGAATAGAAGTACATATTTGCTTTAAAAAATATATTTATGTGTATTTTCATAGGACCCGTTCCATCCGCTTGGGATATGGAAATTTATTTTCTCAGCCCACTCAGAGTTTTATTCTCCAGCACAAGGATATGATAAATATATTTAATTTTTTTCACAGTTAATATTGAAGTATCTGAGTTGATATTTTCTGTGACCCTTTTGCGTTAATGAACCAGAAAAATGTTAACGAGCGTCTTTGAAAGCGAGCAAGCGTCTCACGAAAGACTTTTTAAATTAAAATTTCATTGGATTTTTTATTAGATACCTTTGGTGTTGTGATCAAAGCCGTTACTAAAATTCATTGAAGTAAATATACTCCTTGGATTTGGCCTCCTGGACGCAGTTTTCAAAATGCATAGCGAATATCATGAAATCAAAATAATATCATGAAAATAATTTCTTATTCTTCTCGTATTACGATTCTTTTACGTTATCGTCCATTATTTTATTTACAAGAAAAGTGTTTAATTTTTATACTAAATTCAAATTTATCCACAGTAGTTGTAATTTACATTGACAAAAATGCAAAAACCTCCCAACCAGAAAAAATCCATTTAAATCCGGCAAAGAATATCGGTAAATATGAAGTTTCAAGTTCAACCTTTTTTTTCAGCATCTATATTATCAAGAAATTTAGTGCATGTTGACGAATTAAGATATTTTTGTCATTTTCCAGTTCCTAAACTTTTCATTGCTGCTATTTTAATAAATAATTGCCATCACCCATGTGAGACTCCCGCCAGGCACTTATTCTGTGTGCGTCCCTCATTAATGACACCAGCACTCAACTTGTTAATAAATACTAACGTCTAATACAGTATAATATTCTCCTCAAGAGTTTTTGTTGATACATTTGCTTTCTCCAACCGAAAATTCCTTTGGGTTAAGCTAAAAACATTTACCTTAATTGACAACATAATTCCTAAAATTCGGATGAGGTTACCCTTGTAGAAAATAGGCAGTACTCAAAGAGAAGACATCGTACTGCTGAGAGAATATACACAAATTGCATTAATGTTTCCTTTGACATCATTACTGATTACTTTGGAATTACCCACAGGAAATCGTATAAGCATTATAAGATACGCAAAAACACAAGGTCAGATAAAGTTGATAAAAACATCATCATCTTGTTATAAAATAATTAATAACCTGCATTTATAAAATTTATATTCAACCATATATTTCCTTCAGGGACATTTTTATAAAATCATTGCCGCTCCTTTTTGCAACTTTGATAAATGGATAATTACTTGAGTCAAATAGGATTTTCCTGACGCCTAAGTACTATTGCTTTTCCAATTTCTAATTCGTATTTACATTTCTTTCAGCCGCAAAAATTATTTTCCAGCTAGTTTTTTCCGCATTTTCCGATAATAAAACACATGATGGCAATAACAATGTGATGAACAGATCTCAAAGAAGCAAGAGGAAAATCGAATTGCAAAAGAGTTGATGCTCTTTATTTTAATATTTTACGGCCCGCAATAAACGATATGAGAACCCCGCCGATATAAAAAAAGGCACCCAAGGCAAAGGGCCGGTTTGTTCGCACGCCGAACGGCGAATTCCGCGCTAGTAGCGGGTGCGCTAGACTGCCGCAGGGAGGCGCGCGGGTCGGAATCTGAGTGCTCAAGACACGGCTAACCAACCGCCTCAGTAGGAGGGCGACCGGCGCGACGTCCTGCGGTTGAAGAGATGAACTTGGTGGAGCCGAGTCAATAAGGGTGAGCATAGCTAAGGGTAAGGAAAACCGGTTCAAGGCGCAGGACCCCTCTTTGGCGGCAAAAACGAACACTGGGAAGGACTGCCGCTTGCATTGACGTGCGCTGCTACGGTGATCACGGTACATTTTCGCCGACGGTGGTCGCAGTAGAAGAGATTGTGAAGTAAATTTTGAGATAATGAATCATTTTTGCAATCGGGCGCAATACAATTCCATCGACCTTGTATAGCTCAGGTGCGAGAAGTTATTACATTAAGGAAAAAAGAATTTGACGAAGGAGTATGGCTCAACTCATTGGGAAAAATCTAAATGCTGAATTATTTAGAATAGACAAAATATTCTATTGTGTGCAATGATCAAAAAGTACATAACATTTCATAAGTTACAAAATTAAATTAATTTTATTCCTTTACTCAAGCCAAAAACTATATTTACCGCAATTCATCGCGAAATTTTAAGCCTCGATTTCATCGACATTAGTGCTACTCGTCTGTGGTTTGTGATATCTAACGCTATATGTTTAGCATATTTGGCAAGGAATGTGTATAGATTTGAAAACTATTTCTGTAACCATTTAAGTGCGTGAATGACTTAAGAAATGACATTAACATCTTCCGCTTTTATGCTATTTAATCTAGTATACCTACCTCTAATCTACTGTTCCTGAAATTAATACACGTAAAAAACTAAAAATATAATTCAATCTTCTTATACATGTTTTAGCCAACACCGCATGACAAATTAAATATCGTTTGTTCTCAAAGTAGACGAGCTACTTGATAAATAATGAGTAAATAAACCATCCGCTTGGACTGTAGTACAAACCCATTTCTTCCAAATTAATGTCGAGTGCTTTTACCAACTTCGTCCTCACGGAAACTGGAAATCTGCGTTCGAATACCGGTTACGGGAAAATTTTCTGCGAGAAATTTTTCAATTCATGTCTCCCTTCCCCGGTGAAAATGATGTTCTTGCTCTGTGCAGCATTATTTCAATAATGCTGAACATATATTTCTGTTGGCAATAATGAGGAAAAAGCTGGCTTTAAAAATAATTAAAATTACCAAATTAGACCGTATTATTTGATGTAAACAACTAAAAGGAAATTAATCATAAATTTCCTTGACTCACTTTTTAATTTTTTTCATCAGCGTCTTATAATGCCCCTGGGATTAAAAATAATTTAACTTCCGTTAATATCACACAAAAATTTGTTAACCAGACATTTTCATAACATTTTTTTCCCTACTGGCCAGATTTTCTCAGTATGAAGTGTGATGATGTTACTGTTCACTGAATCCCCTCGCAATGAATTTTCTTCACGATAATTTTGCAGGCAAATAGGAGTTTCGGCATTTCGTTGTCAATTTTTACAAGCATTTCCTTAGGACCGTTAAAGGACCAGAACCTTGAGATTTTTTCTTATACTATAGCTTTTCTTTGATTATTGAGATCAATTTTTAGCCTCTGATTTTATCTTTACATTACTATATTTATTACTTATCATAAGGATAAAATATATAAGATAGTATTCAACGCTTTTACTTTTTCTGACCTGAACGTTTTCAATGGTTGCGCATCATTATCATAAGTCTGGTAAAGGTAGGTTAACCTACCCACCAGGTAGGTCTGGTAAAAATAAACATATCTACCTTGATTATATTGTGAAACGGGTCAGGCAATAAAAATAGCATGCGTGGAAAATTAATATGTATTTTATAGTTTGTAATTATATCACCAAAAATTGCTTCTTTACCAGTGTCGTTATTTGTTAGACTGACAGCAATAATGTTCTTCTGTATTAGTTATTCCCCATGAGTAATTAGTCATGGGATTATTAGAAGCTTCCGCTTTTAGTTTAAGATTAATATTTAATTTTTGAAATAAAAATAATGATGCTGCACATGTCAAGACGTTGAGCCGTAAAAGTATCCGCAACGGCAAGAAACCAAAGCAGATGAACAGATGTGGCGTGGATTTTCCTGTTGTATATGTAATTTTTCCTGTTGGCTATACAGGGAGGATTGTAAAATAAGGATGATATTTATTTTTCAATAGTATAGGACTAAAATAATTTAGTGTTAAAACCTATAACTTGATTTTCAGCATTACTAAGAAAGAAAATATAGTCACATAAACGTTTCATTTGGTTTTTTCATCAAATTAGCACACTGAAAAAGATTAAATCTGGCCACCTGTTATTTAAAAGATTACGTCCTACCTACTTGGATTCTTTTTGACGCCTATCGTGGATATTATTTTTTTATAAATAATAATATTCCAATTACTTATATTCATGCATATTTTATTTAAACACATTGCAGATAAATTAACAGAAAAATACCACAGCATAATATGCATTGCATACTTTACAAAAATAATGATTACAATTTTTTATAAGGCACTCGGAGTATAATATTTAGCCTTAAATAATGAGGATTAAATATACCCAACTACATATTTAAACACAAGGTTTAATTATTTGAATACATTATAATATTTTTAAAAATAAACATTTGCATTATAATGCCAAAACTTTGTTATAATTATTTCCAAACAAATGGTAGTAAAAATAGAATATTTTACAAATTTTTATGACTAAAAATAATTGGGCAAATTTTAATATGAATCTTCATCTCCACAATCATTACCTACTGTCACATTCCATGCAGATGCTTCTTTGTTGAACATAATCACCGCACACGTATCTATTGCAAATATTACCATGAATATTGGTTTTTTGTCACTCTTGCGTGGGAAGATGGTACATCTACCACGCTTATTTTTGAACATAATTACTGGGCCATTTACTGGCAGAGTGCTGCCAACCCCAGCAATTTTTATCGCAGTCCGAATTCTCTTTGTTTGGCATCCGGTTTTTCCTTCTCGACGATGAACTTCAGGTGTTATGAATTCTTTTGCTAATTCTAAAACAAACCGCAGCCTAGAGTTTATTCCGCGGAAAGAGAGGTATTTTCTCCAATACATTTGGCCTGCATGATCCACGATATTAAAAAGATAGCCAATGGCCATCGTCTAGTTCCTCTTTTTACAGAATACTGTCGAGCCATTTGATCTACAGTATCGACACCAAATGTTGTAGAGTTGTCATATAGAATGACTTCCGGTTTGTTCTTTTCAGAGGAACATATTTCAAATGCCTTATGTTGTGTAGACAATAAAACCACTGATTTTCCTTTGCTGGGGAAAAATAAATTTAAAAGAGTGTTATAGGAAAATACAAAATTTGAGGAATTAATCTCCCGGTTTTTTGAAGGGACCATTGTTGGTGGCAATTCCCTGTGATTTTATGGCATAGTACCTACGAGTATTAGGGATAATTTTAATAAATCTTGGCCAATATCAAAACTTGTAAAAAAATTATCTGTGGTAATATTTCGACCAGACCCACTCAAGACTCACCAGATCCATTACTACCCGCTTCCCTTGCTGTATTCCACGCAAATCTCCATGTTTACCTGCGTATATTTGTAAATTTATCATATTTGTAAATGTTCATATTTTCGCACTCCACAGCCATCCAAATTTTAATGCCGTATTTTCCTGGTTTCGAGGGAATAAATAATCATTAAGTACATCAAGTACTCAATAAGTACATCAATGTACATCAACAATGTTGGAACCTGGAATAAATGAACTTTTACATGCACAAGAAAATAAGTTCATTATTTCTGACACAGCTTCTGCCTTTGTTATCGTTTCCTTTTTGCGTGCTTCCCGAGTTTCTTTATCATCAAATCTTAAACAGCTTAGAATATTTTCAAAGTGACTTCTTGACATACTTGCTTTAAAAATCGGAAATACAAATTCATCCGACCAAAATTCGTTCAAAGGTTTTCCTCGCCCTTTTTGGACACTTTAAGTGATACAGAGGCTACGAAAAGCTAAAAACTCAATGGAATCGAGACTCTTCCATTTGTCTGAGATTTTTCTATTTTTAATTTGATTTTCCCGTTGATTTGTGTAATGACAAGTTTTTCTACCATTAAATCAGTAACAACGCATCGAAAAAACTCAGATTTTTCCACACACTGAATATATCCTGGGAAACCTGCGTCCTGCGTGATGATATTTCTGGATAGTATTTTTCCAGTCGTCTTTGGTTCCACAGTATTCCATTTTTATTTTCCATCCTTACTGTGAACCGTGATTCTTCTTCTTTGACAAATTCGCCCTGGATTTCCTCATCCTCCTCTTGCTCATCTATTTCTACCTCTATGCTGTCTTCCTCTGCTTCGCTTCCATCACTCTCATTTTGAATTTTTTCTTCATCTGAGCCAAATAAATCGTTAAGGGCTTCGTTATCGCTGTATACAGGAGCAAATGTGACTCTATGGCCTGTCATAATTAGGAATTATCCCTGTATAACCTGTGCCTGCATTAGACAAGAGAAGATATGCATATAAATACACCCGAATAAGTAGGAGTTTCAATAAGATCACTTTTGGCAAATAAAACAACACTAACCATTCAAGCAATGCATATGACGTTGAGAACGTGAGTTTTTTTGCTTTATCCTTAAATCCACTAGGTGCACTATTTAAAACTCATCGATTCCTTTAATTCCCTCACAAAAATATTGTGATTATTTCCTCACGAGAGCTGAAAAAAAGGAAAGTGGAACTAAGAGAGGCTTCAAATACTTCATATTACCTAGCAAATACATGAATCAGACCTCACCCATAAATCCCGTATCAGAAACTCCCGTAAAGGACATAAAACTAGTACTAAAATAGTAGGTAGTACTAGGGTTAAGAAAGTAGTACTTACCGGTTCGCTAATAATTCCAATCTGGGAGATACTCGAGAGCGGGATAGCGGGATAGCTATGACTTCTGTAGTCGACGGAGGAGTGACCATGAATGACGATTCTCACTGTATATGCCGAGCTCATATCAGAGGCTGAATACTACTAAGTCTAGATACGAGTTGAGAAAACATTTGAGAGATTATTGCTGATTTCAAAGAAAACACATTGTTGATGAGGAATCAGCTCTGCGAAGATAGCAGTTACAATAGAAGATGCAGAGCAATGACGGCTTCTACAATCGTCGGAGGGCCGACCACAAGTCATCTCTCTGTATCAGCAGAGCTCGTTTCAGTGGACGAATATTACGAAGCCAAATTTCGCGCGAAGAAAGCACTGACTGAAACAGGGGTGTTGCTGATTACAAAGAAAACACCCTATTGGTGATGAATTAGCTCTGCGCATATAACATTTGGATTAGAAGCTGCAAAGCAAGTTGAATACATAGTATGCTAGCAATCACTTAGTATTATTCAGCTGCTTTTATGTGATGGGTTGAGGTAAATGTGATTGACGTCTTAGGAGTTAGTCTCCAAGTTCACTCATTTGGAAACTGCTGATATGTAATAAATTTTGCACTTGAATAGCTAATCCTCTATTCGTTTCACGAAGTTGAAATACAGTTTTTTCATTACGACGGTGTATGTTACCTTTATATATCAAACTCGGTATCACTAACGAGGGATATACATCCAAAGAATCTATAGCTCTACGATCTTCTTCCCTTCTAATAATTTCAACATTCAGTATACTACTCAGTTTATGATAAAAAATGCTAATATTGTTTTCCTTACATGACAGAATCATCAGAAAAGCTAACTTTTTTCAATTATTTCTAAAAGATGATGATAATTCATCTCCTAGTATTGAAGTACGTTCGGGGATATTTTAGTTCCACATACCCTACCTAGGGTCAAAATTGACCCCAAGCCAGAAATTATTTATTTTTAGGCTTCTTGTTGCAAATGTTTTAAAAATGAAAAATGTGGCCAATACAAAATGTTTTATCAGATTATTCCTAAAATATGATGCATAAAACTATAAAAATAATAAGTTATTCACATTTTTCTATGAGCTGGGGTCCAAAAAGACCCCAGGTAGGTAGGGAGGGTTAATATGTGAAGCAGCCACGATGAATCATTGTAAGAAATAAGAGGTTTCAGTATTTTAAAATATTTACATAAATTTTTCTATACTTTCTCTAAACTAAACGTTAGTTTGACCCGATTAAACGATTAGATTTCCGGGATAAATTCCAGTATAATTTGTATTGAATTGATCTCAATAAATTTGACTTAGTTTTGCCTCTTACAAATCACTTTTCCACATCACAATCACTCCAACATGGAGAATTGACAGGCATATATTAGATTCAGCATCAAATGGAAGCCAATAAAATAAATAAAAAAGAATTTCATTTGACAAAATCACTCCAGCCATAATGTTTTAGAATATTGATGTGTACAGTAACACTTTTAACGGGAATTTAATTTTACCAGTAATTGCATGATTCAAACGGGTGACTAAAGATACTTCAGTTACTTAAGGTGTTAAAATTCAATGTAATGTAATAGTATATATATCATTTCCATGCTTAATATTTTAAGTACCTATATACCTGGACGTTTCATTTTTTTCTCATTAGCATTCAAATGAATTTGTCATTCGAACTTAACTCGAATTAATTTTTCCTCTGTGTACATACTTAGTTGGAATAGAGTGTTTAATGCTTCAGTAGCTTTACACCTTTATCTTATAGACAGAATGTTTATGAAATACCTTCAATTTTAAGACTTCATGTTTTCCTTTAATTCCATCCATGTTTTAACATATAAAATGGCTTCAATATTTTACTTGAAACTTCACTCTTTGAATATTTCTATGATAATATAAATTCTGCTCATTATCTTGCTATTGCATTCTTTGCTCCTTTAACTGTTTAATTGCGAGTGTATGAGATGACACCCACAAAGTGAGTGTCAGCAAATAGTGTTCAGAACTCTGCATCAATTGAATATATGACAAACATATTCTTTTGTTGAATGTATCTATTATTTAACAGATCTTGTAAATATTTTCGCCAATTTACTTTATTCGGATTTTAAATGATAAGTTATTAATATGTTCTCCCTCTATTATTTTATAAAAAATCTCCCATTTCATAATTTTAACGTTTTAAAACAAGAAAAATATTCAACATAAAATCAAATATATTTGCATGCATTGCAAAATCGTTATTAAGGCGACAATCTCGAAATTTTACCCATTAATTTCATGCAGCTTATTGGTCCATTATTATCAGTTTTATTTGTAACACACCCTCCATACTTCGTAATTAAACCACAAAGACTTTGCTGACACAAATCTAATTCACAGTTCAGTTTGAAAATATGATTTCATATCCTTCCCAATAGCATTTGAATGTAACATTTTATAAATAAACGCTCTCGTGATATTTTATCCCTTGGTAAACAAAAATAATTTATTTCAAGGTATTTTTAGAGCAATTATTGTCTGCCGAAAGCTGATTAACGAAACGTTTATGGCTGAATTTTACTCTTACGTGAGCTAAGAATATTATTATAAGATATTTACTTATTCAAATTTTATTCTCATCATGATCTTTTTGATCGCAATTTCGAGAAGGTAGAAGCTCAAAATAGCTAGGCCTTCGACATTTCTTACATGTGCTTCTGCAGCGTTTCGTTTAACCAAATATCTCACACAAGAAATATCCCACGAATAAAAACAGTTAAGGCTCTCCTGTGAAATGTTAACAGAAAGATAGAAATGTGATTAGAAAAAGATAAAACAGTATTCATCATGCCCAGGGGGACCAAAACATAGATTTTACTTCGTATTGGCTACCTAACTTTGAATCTCACATGCATTCTTGCATAGCTTGCAATTTATTTAATGCAAAGTTTTTGCTCAAAAAAAATAATTGGCAAATTTTAAAAGACTTAGATGAAAAATAATGTTGAATAAAGTCTCTGAGTCACAAATCTAGCAATCGGGAATACCAATTAATTAAGTTTGCTACATTGGATATGTGTTTGAAATATCTCAGAGGCTAATGCGGTAAGCTGGAAATAAATAAAAGAGTTCTCCTTAAGTAACCTTGTTCACTTTAGGACGAATGTTTAGAATTCTAATTTTATAGTCTTGTGTTTCCAGTTTTCCCTCGCACATAATATCATGGTCTTCTCTGCTTGAACCTAGATGATAACATTAGATGGAATGCTTAGAGAGGCAAAAGTCACAACGAGAAATCCCTTTGTAAACATGCATACAGACTCATAATACTGTACCCTCACGGAAAAGTTACTAAGAAAGGTGGCTAGTTAGATGTGTTTTTAATTAAGTGCTCTGACTGGTATGGTTCATTCATTCTAACTCATTGTAACTTCATTAACAATGAATGAATAGTTGGAGAAAAAAATTCGTGATTTTCTTTCAGAGAAAAAGGACGCAAACTAAGTGGATAACCGCTAATTATTCATTAACATTGGCGTTAGACCCAAGAAACTGGCTCAATTTCCAAAATTCCTCCAAACTGCTTTTCAGTCATGATTCAGTTGCATTCATGCATTTCTGTGTATTTTTTATTTCAGTTATTTATTTATTTTTTATTTCAGTTTATTTTTCAGTATATTTTATTTCAGTATATTTATTCAGTATTATAAAGTTATTTCACTCTCTTATTCTTTCCGATCTGGTTATTCCTAAAATTTTAAAATTTTTAAGAATGGACTTGAGTTATATCCAGCTAAATAGTTAGTGTGATAGCAATGATAAGTGGTAATAATAAGCATATCATTTAAGGGTATAAAAAGAGCAATTTTCCCCATAATCCTTGGATAATTAAGCTAAAATCCTATGAATGTGTATCAATTTATTAGTTGATCTAATGTTTATCTAACCTATTGTTTTCATGTGCGTAAAATACCTTACGATCTTTAATTAGACATAGATGGAATAGATTTTTTATTAAACGTTTCGAGGGGCGAATGTAACAAGAGGGACTAGTTATGAATAAATTTAGTAATAAAAATAAAGAACGGATCTGAGAGTTTGCCTGCTGAATAACAAACGATTGCTTGGAGGGGGAGGGATCCGTTCTGAGGGCTTCCGCGTTCGCCGGTCCACGACCGACGATCCCAACGAAGAAACTGACAGGAAGGGAAATGAGCGTTTCAAACCGAGGAAAAATAAATGAAAGTCTGGAAAGAGCGGCATCATTTAGCATCGCGGGGCGACGTTTTTCCGAGCCACGGGGAGAGGAAAAAAATACATAAGTTCCAGCAGCAAGGGTGTGGCCTCTACAACAATGCGGCATCTTCCTTTTCCTACCGCTGGACTCCGGGATACCGTGGGAAACAAAATTAATCCATGAGCTGGGCATTCTAAGCGCTAGATGAAACGCCTCGCGGTCCCCCTTTCCTAGGCATCGGGGAACAAAAATAAAGAATGCGCGAGGGATTGCGTATGTACATGAGATATGAGTCCGTCTGACCCTCTCTCTCCGTAGCTGCAGCATCACAGCAAAAACCAGCTAAGGCTCTTGCAGACATCGTGAGATAGGACGGACCCCGCCCTTATGGTTTACGGAAGTAGAAAAACCACATCTGGGGTAGTCTGAGCCCCCATCCCCCACCCCTGGAGCTGGACCTTGCTGGCCGGACCGGAATTCTGAGGCCAACCTGTCTAGAAAGGGTCAAGCTCGGACCCTCTATTCTTACCTGGACCCCTTTTTGTATAATACATCCCACCCCACCGCTGAAATGGGGTTAGCTATCTCCCCTTTCCACCCCGGCACAAACTTCCCAGCACTATGAATGCCTCTCACACCACTCGCCAATGTGTACACCTTTATATGTCGTTAACTATACTGGACCACACCCTGGACTCTTCCCCCCACCCTTTTATCTATCCCCCCACCCATAGCCTGAATACTCATCCCACCTACCCTGGCACACACCTCAAACCCCTGACCCTCAAGAAATTTTTTTGCTCCCTCAAGCTCTAGCGTTGCACCTTTCCTGCACGTAAACACGGCCGTGAGCCCATTGCATTTACTCCCGTGCACCTTCCGAAGTTGGACGCATGTCGGTTCTCCCGTAAAGGCAGCAAAGAAGTGCTTCGTCGGCCGCGCCCCGGTCATTGTTCCAGAAAGTGTCGTGCATCTAGGGAAGTGTTGTCACCGTTGGGTAATAATGTTTCCATTACCGCGTGGAAGATCTTGTGTAGTGAGTGACCGGGGAAAAATAACCAAGAGCACGGTGATCGTTGCTGCTTTGTTCCGGAGAGATGAGTTCCCGTCGAATGAATATTATTGCTCCATGTGGTGTTGTTTATGTGGTACTGGAAGTTCTGTTACTAATTCCTCCCAAGTGATCGGAAAGACTGCCTGAGGATATCAGTGAGAAATAAGGTACGTTTTTTCCGCTTTGTTTTGTCCACCAGTAGAACAACGTTGCCTAATAACATTTTAGAAGTATAGCTACTTACTCGCCCCGGTCTCATTCAAGAGGTGACCACCGCTGTTGAAATAAATTTAGCCAACGTGTTGAGCGTAATCTTTGATCGCAGTAATGGCCGAAAAAAATGAATGATTTTAATTTTTATATTTGTCCTAATTGGAGCGTTGCAGAGGAAAGGTGAAAAAGATAAGTGTTCACTGAGCTGTGCGTGATCTAATTTAAAATTGCGGGAATTAGTTTCCGAGGGTTAATGTAGGTGGCGTTCCCGAGGCTGCTCCTTGCGCGGAGGGAAATTTGCGTGATTTGATTTCGTAATTAGGGCGCGGGAAGCTCCAGGGGGAGAGAGAGACACCTAGCGGTGAGAAGGGGTAACTACTAAGAACGAGTTACCGTAATGTTTGGTTCCAACTTTTGGCTACAATTATTGTTAGATGTAATTTGGGCGTTGCATGATAACCATTTATTCATGAATATTATGCTAATATATCTTCAAAGTGATTCAATAGATCTTTGTTTTTGGTAATATTGGGCTAAAGTTTGTCGCATTCACAAATTAATTCTACAAAACATACATTCTCATAATTATTTCTGATTTTAGTGAACATTGGGCCAAGTGTGTTGTTGTTGTCAATTTAAATGTAATATCTTAAATTCTTCCCTCTGAAGATGTATTTCACCACACACGTAATATACAAGAGTAGAGGAATAGTCGTGCAAATAATTATCGGTTTTAAAGTTCAGGAATTTATAAAAAGATTTCATTAGGCAAGACCATGTGTGGTAACACCATAAAAGTGAATCATATTATGCCATTTCATTATAAATCCAAAGAATGCTTCCAATATAATACTCACTTTTTCAACAAGGCATCATTATCATGTTTTTAAATTCGTATTTATTAATGCAATTACATACTGGCATGTTATGCTCGGTTAAATCGAACAATATTTGAAATGCAGTTTAAGTAGGATGCCAGTAAACAATTTTTTCCTTTATTTATACTTGCCGGTAAAGTTAAATAACAGTAAATGATAACTAATATCCAACAGGTTTGGGGCAACAAGAAAAAAGTATGTTTGTAAATAGTCCTTGATCAGGTGTTACCTTGTCGAAATATCTGTGTCATCATACTTACATCATGTGATCAATAATATAGTACTGTGGAAACAATTTCAATCTTATATTTATCATAATTTGGATTCTTCTCCCAAAGTTCACCATTGTTCCTTTCTGCGATATTTTTAGAACCTTTTGGGTTGGCCTTATATAAACACATACATAATTAGTATTACAAACTTTAGAACCCTAATAACCAAATTGCGTAAAGTAAAATCGATTAACCTTTCTTTAAAAAATATTGTATTCCCTTCTTTTTTACTGTTATTTTTTTATGATAGAGTTCATTGTACGTTTTAATATTGAACACACATGACAGTTATTAAATACCTTTAATAACAATTAGGTTATTTTTCCATACGCTAGCACTCGGTTTAGAGCTTTTCTTTATTGCTATAAAATAAAAAAATGGTTGCCAAAAATAAGATTACTTTATGAAAGCTATTTTAACTGTTATTGGGATTAATATACGAAAGCTAGAAATCCCTTCATAAATGATTAGGTGCGTTTCATTTAATACTTTGTAATTTCTTCTTTTTGGGAGAGATTAATAGGTACAAACTAATATTGGTAACCAATTGTGGAGGTGACCGATCTTTGTATTAAATGAGGAAGGGCATTTGTAAATGACAAAAGCAGCAAATAAAAGTGGAAGGAAATACTTTATTTTTATTGAAAGCTAATGTGCTTTAAATGGCCTTATATGATCGTTTTCCAAACCATGAACGTAATTTATAAATAATGCGGTACCTACGAAAACTATTGGAAAATCACAGAAAAATGTATCCGATGATAAGATATCAATACAATGAGGATAGATACTAATTATAATGTTATAATAAGTTTTGTATACGTCGTACAAGCCAAGCATTACCAGAAGACTTGTATCCTAGCACGCATAGAATGTGTGACAAGGAAACATCTAGTACAGGAAAGTCAGCGTAAGCAACAGTTCCGTGGTTCCTTCTTAGCATTGGAGGAATGTTAAAGCTTGCTTGAGTGTCACAATTTGTGTATCGAATCAGTAGCCTCACGTGACCACGTAATTCTACGTACTGTTCCCTCCCAGTATCACCGGCGGGGACGATTATGTTTCACACCTTCCCAATTCATCGCGGCGGAGCGTTCGGGGAGAAAACCTCAGCGCACGACACCCTTCTGCATCGAATCTCCAGAGGCAAGGCAACGTCGCATCCGAGTCTCTTAAGAAGTGACTGGTCCACTGGCGCGTCCACTTTCCACAGAACGCAGCGAGAGAGCGACCTCCATCGTATCGTACACCCCCAAAACAAAAACACATATACACACACTCGCGCACAAAACATTTTTTTATGTTTTCTCTCACTCTTTGAATTTTTTTCCGTCCAGCGATTGAAAGCTTGCGTGTCTGTGAAGCGGACGATTCCGATGATAGGTCGGGCGAGGTTAAAAAACATTTTGGCGCGACGGAAGCGGAGCGGGTTTGGGGGACGGAGGGGAGGGAGACTGGGTGAGGGTGTGCGTCGGTTGATGTACTGTTGCGGGTGGAGGGGGGGAGATGGAGGGGTGGTGTAGTTTTGAAAAAAAATCCGGGAAGTGGAGGCGGGATGGGGGTGTACGGCTTTGAAGGGTGGTGTGGGTGCGGACGGAACCCGTTGTGGGGAAAAAATGGCGAGAGATATATTTTTTTTGTATCATCCCTGCCCGTTCCAATTCCTCCCCTTTCCCTCCCCTCCCTTTTCCCCTCTCCCTCGCTCATTATTTCAAGGTCATTCCGGGGATATATTTTTTTTTATTTCCCCGAATCCCCGAATGCTCTATTGAAGATTCGTTTCCCACCGAACGCTCGACCAATCGCCAATAAAACATCCGATTCTTCTTTTTTATTCTTTTTTTTTTTCATTTTTTCGTCTCCCCCACACACGCATACTCTCTCACGCAAGCTCGCTCTTTCTCGTATTCTCTCTCTCATACTCTCTATCTCTCTCTCTTCGCTCCTCGCGCTTCGATTGTTATTGTTCGCTTCGCGGCGGCGGGGATAATAAAAGTTCATTCCGTTTAATATCTCCCCATCCTCTCTCGTCTCTTTCCCTAACGCACACACAAACGCAAAACAAGAGCGTGCCGCCAAAGTGTGGAACCGAGAATCCCCGCGCGTGTCGTAATTATGCGGCAAACGGGTCTTTTTTGTTTATCGTCGATTATTGAAATGGATGAAGGACGGTCTCACCTCACCCTCCCACGCCACCCATTTGACACACATTTTTATGAGGGTATATAATGGCTCTGAGTGGGACTCACATCGACAGAGTTTTCGCATCATCGTATGGAAGCAGAGCGGCTTTCTGTACAAGGAGAAGTGATCCACAATCGAATCCTGATGAAAACTGCAGCAGCCTCAGTAGATAACCGCAATTCATATGATATGTTTTCTGGACATCTTTGATTTTATGATGTAAATATCAGGAGTTTAGGTCAAATAAAAAACCTAAAACTTCTGCCAATGTTTCGGATATATTATTTATCCATCCTCAGGGCTTTTAAGTTTGTTGTTATATTGCAGTAGTTTTATAGTTTTACATATCGTTGTTAGTAGTTTTACATTTTTTATTTGACCTAAACTCCTGATATTTACATCATAACATATCCGCAATTTTTTTTTGAATAATTTATTAAAACTGGTAAATATTCTTGTTAATAAACAATTATAACAAGAATGTTGAGGTTTTAGCAGTTTATATGCATTTTATAATAATCGAACATTGTTTCTATTAATATTTTCAATGCAAAAATAACTGAAGTTAAGAATTTTCTCCTATCCTCCTATATATTTCCTTAAATGCTAACCTCCCCCTACCATTAATTATACATTTTCCGCCAGATACGGATCGTTTGAGTGAAAAAGTAAGAAATGTAATATTAAAATATCGTTGGTCATGTCAAGATATGTAAATGGAAAATTTATTCCATGAACACAGACAAAAATTCTTATTATTTCTATTTCCAAGACTTCATTTTTACTCATAAGACTTGTAAGAAGTTTGAATTAATTGGATTTCCATCTATGCCAACAAATCCCATATCCAAGCGTGAAGTTCTATCCTGAACTTCCAGTGAACTTTATGGTAGTTGTTTTTATTTTCAATATATTTTAATTAAGCAACCAAGTTCGGAATGAATAAAGTTAGGGAGAAAAATCACCTTCCGAAGTAGCTGGACATTGTATCACGATTAAAGCCTATGGAATAAAGTTGTGCAATCTCTAAGCTCATAAATTTCTTGAAAGTAGCAGAGCACCTCACACACCGTGCATTGGAATAATAATTGGACAATTATTTCCATACACGTGTAGTGTACTCGGTTATATTCATTGGTTTACATCTTAAATCGTGCATGTTATTACGTTATATTGACATTGGTAAAATAGGCTAACCTTCTGCAACCATCCAACATTTCTTTATCACACTTCGTCAACATATTTTTGTCACATCTTTTAATAGCCTGGCTAGCTATAATATATATAAATGTTGGATTTTCCCCAGCTGAAGGCAGGGAAACCTTTCGTTGACCTAGGCATAAACAGGTTTTGTAATAATAACCGGATTCCCCTCACATGAAATGCAAGCAGATCAGGATTCTATTCAACGCTTTCGTATAGGTACTAGCCGGACTAAATTGTTCTCAGTTGAGGAAATGGCGTCACAATCTCGGCAAATTGATCAATTTCACCACCTTGAAACGGCTGGTAGGGGCTTGTAGAAAGTCTTACTAACCAGCTTTACCAGCCGAAGGAATTCATAGTAGGAAAGTTAGATGAATATTCAACATAGCTCTTTTCTCGTGTAGCTTTATATTTCACGACCATTTTCGTTCCAGAGTAACATCTTCAGGTGGAAAGCTTCCAGTAATGTTTAAATCAGATACCTGTACTGAAGATGTTACTCAGTCAGTAATGAAACCGTGACCGTGAAAAATAAAACATGTGGACAAAGCTGTGTTGAAATTTATCTAACTTTCCTACTATGAAAGGCTTCCACAAAGCTACGCCCAAACATTTCTTACGAAGAAATTCAGAATGGCGTCTGATATTTCAAGGATAAAAATTGTCTTACTTGATTGCATGGGTAATTTCGAATGCGTGATAACTATTGTACTATTTTTAGGTTTTAAAATTGTTAAAATGTACCAAAATCGCCTAAAAATCTTTTTTTATTAGTAAAATTCCTAATCTACGCGTTTCAACCTGACATACTTTGGTGACGCCAGCATCTTTTACTTCTATGAATTCTTTTAACATAACATGTTCAAACAATTTCCAGTTGTTTAAGCGAGGGTGGTCATAAAAGTAGGAAATGACAAGTTCGAGCAATTAGAACAATTTAATTACTTGGGTAGTACGCTTGAATAAACAAGTGATAGTAGGAAAGACATTAGGAGGAGAATAGTGCTAGTGCAGGAAGCATTCAATAATAGAAGGGAGCTGATGACGGGAACTTTAAGTAAGGATGTAAAAAAGAGGCTGGTGAAGAGATTGATATGGAGTGTGGCGTTGTATGGGGCAGAAACGTGGACCTTGAGAAAGGAAGACGAAAATAGGCTGAAGGCGTTCGAGATGTGGGTGTGGAAGAGGATAGAGAAGGTGTGTTGGACGGAAAGGAAAACAAATGAGGAAGTGCTTGACATGGTGGGTGAGGAGAGGAAACTTGTGGATAAGATTAAGGAGAGGCAGGCTAGGTGGCTTGAAGGGGTAATGATGGTTTGCTGAAGGCCGTCATAGAGGGAATGATGTTGGTCAAGCGGGGAAGGGGGAGAAAGGGAATAGGTTTTATAGACGGGATGAAGAAAGGTAGGACTTACGCTGAGATAAAGAAAGAAATACTCGAGGTAGATAGGGCACGGCACGTGTAAGAGTCTTGGATATTCTCTGACTTTCATCAGAACCTACCTCTAACCGGTAGATTACTGTAATGAATGTCACGCCTGGCAAGTTTGAACCATGCTCATTCGTACTGTGGAGTACAGAATGTGGTTTGTGAATATACTGAGGCGATACACTTGAATTGGAACTCGGCGCCAGTCTTAAAGTCCATACTTGCCACAATCCCATCTCCCGATGGGCCCGCGTCCCAATCCCTGCCCCTCGCCCGCTTACTCTTACGAATCTCTCCCGCCCCCTCCTCGCACCCCCTGCCGTCGACCAATCCCCTTCCCGCTCCCTCAGCCCATACTTACTTACGCCCCCTTCTCTAGGACGCCTTACTCCCCTCCCTTCAATCCCCCTCCCACCCCAGCGAACAAAGAGGGCGAACGAAGGACAGAAGGGGGAAAGCGAGGCGTTGCGGAAGAAGGAGGGGGTAGGGTTTAAGGGTACGCTAGGGTAAAGGAGTAACGGGGTGGGAGGGGAGAAGAGGGTTTCTCTTAATTTTCTTCCAGCAGCCTCTACTCCTCCGAAAGGCTTATTTGTTATTCACGTTCCCAGGCATCGGGGGTGGGGGGGGGTGGAGAGGAGGGGGGAAGTGTTGGATGGCGGCGATGACTCCTCTTCTGGGCCTGAGTGGCTCGATACAAACGGCGATATGGTTCGTGTTCTTTCCATGGGGGTGGGTGCGGGGGAGAGCAGGGTTTAGCGTGGAAGCGGGGACAGAGTTGTCGCAAATGGCGGAAGGAGGAGGCAAAGAGAAAGAAAAGAATTAGTTTAAAAGCCGTTTTAGACGAGGCACTTGATTGCACAATTCGATGCATCTGTGGATGTGCACTGCAAATTGCATCGTGCAAAGCGGTGGATTACAAGAATATATGCGCAATTGCATGAACGACGGATGTAAAAATAGCTCCTGCTCTAATTCCGTGCTCGCGTTCTCGCAATTTCTGTGAATCGAATTGTGCAATAAAGTGCCTCATTTAAAACAACCTTAAGAGAGTACTGGGAGACGTAGCCCCGGTTAAAGTTTGCCGACAGCGTAAATATCTACTTCAACCGTGCAAACAAGGCATTTACGCTTACGGAGGCGTTTACGGTCACATCATATCGTCAACCGTCAACTTCCGAGTTTAATACGTCACAACTTTCAAGTTCACTGTTTACGCTTTAGACTCATCAAATTCACTTCGCTACAGTTAAGTTTCATTAATTTCACCTCAGTGAGGTTAGAATTGACTATAATATTTAATGACACCAAGACTTAAGAGTAGATTATAATATTAAAAACAATAAAATATGCTTTTATAAAGAACGCACTAAAATGGAGAAAATAATTTTGGTAAACAGCCACACTACTATGAGCGATCACAGTATATGCGTATGTAAATAAAAATAAAAGCAAGAGGCGCTTTGTTCACAAACCCCATCGATTGAAAGCATGAAATAACCTGAAAATTCTCATCACTACGTGAAAACCTCTCATCACAATTCTATTTCACCATTGAAACTTAGTCATGTTCAACTCATACCAGATATTCCTAGTATTTTATCATGGTAATCATTATCTCATGACCCTACTGTATTCTTCAAAGTTTATTTTCATCTCTATAAACAATCGGACTAATAATAATTCCAAGCTAACATGGTATGTACCTATAACTTAGAGTTTTATTAACAACCTTCCTTTTAATGAATCATGCTTTTTTCGCGTGAGCAAGAAGCAAGCAGCACGCTTTTCTTTTTATTGACATACGCATATACTGTGATCACTCGTAGTACTGTGGCTGTTTAAAAACATTATTTCCACCTTTTTAGTGCATTCTTTTTAAAAGTAATTTTAATTTTTTATATATTATATTATTACATTTTCACTAGGTTATAACGTTTGTGAGCTCGACTACGATTCTAACATAGTGATACATAACGGGGGCTAAGGGGAGTTTCGATATCATTTTGGCTCGGGCCACCGCTTATTGGTACAATAAGATTGTATTGGTGGCAATTTTAAATGCTTTATGAAGAAAAATTGTGGTCAGTGGTACTGCAAAGAGAGCAAAGTTTCTTTACTTAACAGTAATCAGTAAAGCGTGCCTAGGATCTGCACATTCCCATAGTTTAATATTCCATATCAGCAGACGGAAAACATTCGTTCCTTCACCGAAAGGATCAAATTGAATTTTACAATACGGTAATTTCCCAGGGTATCGGAAGTAGCGCATAACATTCATTAATTAGGAAGTCGATCTTAACGCGACCATAAAAAATCTTGTTTGCTTAGTATTGTAAATGTCCCGTCAGATATTTTGTTCACCTGCTACCTTAGATTTGTAATTCAATGGTATAACAAAAAAGCACTCAGATAAGAATATAAATGCTGTTTACTCGAAATCACATTCTCAATGATCGTGTGTAACATTTTATCATAGCCAAAAACATTGTAGATAAATGATTCAATATATCCGGCTTGCGTACTTCTTCGGGTACTGGACCAAACATTGTGGGCTTATGGGCACGCTGCGTTTCTTCCAGATGTCCTTCACGTGACGTCAACTTCTTGCTCTTACGCTTTCCTTATTTCTCGGCCCTTTCCCTGCAGCTCTCGTACAGCATTCCCTAAAGTCCCCAGCGAGCGACTCCCCTCCGTCCCAAGCGCGCGCAGTCCAGTCTCCCCCCCCTCAGAAGCAGCCGTCCGAAGAGCTAAGTAGCCTCCCCTCTCCCCCCAGCTGTGACGACTCATATCCCCCCCCCAGCGAATCCAACCTCCCACCCCTGACTCCTCCATCTTCTCGTCCGCATCTAAGGTTCCATTCTCTTCTTGAGGCGGCACCATGCATGTAAGTTGACTTCCTTGGAAGTGGCGAGAGTATAGGTGTAGAAAAACTTGGTGGCACTCACTTGTGAAACAAATTACGTCAGGGAAAAGAAACGATGTAAGAAAGGTGAGACAAAGGGGCCGAGGGTCCCTCAAGAGGTCATTGCAGATGTTCTCCATTACCCCTGGCTGCTCATAAACGCTTGACTAACCTTCAGTGACCTCTGACACTCAATTGTAGTGTGACACCATGTTTCGCTATGCCTAAACCGATGGCTCGTAGTGCATTGTTACTTTCATGTCATCGCTCTGCCTATACGTTGCTTTCAGCGTATCAGAAAATGAGTGATGGAACCGAGAAATGGTTGGAGAAAGAACACTGTGGTTCTACATGAAGTTTTTATTTGAACGATCGGTTTCGCTGCAGAGCAGCATATTCAGGTGAACATGAAAGACAGATAGAATTCGATGATTGAGGTTTACAAATGTATTGATTGCCGGAATACATCGATTTTTCAAATTGCCAAATTCATTGTTAACATCCCACACTTGATGTGGAAAACGGCTTCTGGTCCAACTAGGTGTATATCTCTCATCTTAGGAAGGGTTGGAGAAAGATCACTCAAATTCCAGATGAAGTTTTTATTGGAACGACCGGTTTCGCCGTGGAGCAGCATCTTCAGGTGAATATGGCAATTTTTCCGACTGTATATTTACTTAAATATTTTTGGGGTAGGACCCTCCACCTTGGCCTTCCACTATCACGTCAGCCACTCCTTTCCCCCCATCAAATATGTGTCTATATAGTGTCGGAAAAACTGTCATGCTCATGCTGAAGATTCAGCTCTGCTGCGAAACCGGTCGTGCAAATGAAAACTTCATGTGGTTATGCAATGTCCTTTCTCCAACCCTTCCTGAGATGAGAGAAATACACTTAATGATGCCCATAACCATTTCCTAAATCAAGTGTTGGAACTAAACAATGAATTTTACATCTATACCATTGTGGTAACCCGCAAGCAATCTCAAGGGTATGTGGCATAGAATGACTACACACCAGGCATGCACTAACCTTCACATGCTCTCTCATGCAGCTATTAAGTCACGTGTGTGGAAGATTTTTGTAATTTCATATGCATTGCAACTTCTAATCATCATAATACTCATGTAGAATGAACTCTATTGTCGTACTTCATGGAGTCCTTTTAGTTAAATTTAAGTAATGCTCATATGTTAACCATGCAGAAGTAATTAAAAAATAAAAGACACGAAATAAAAATCAACATGGCAGCAATAATCTGTAGCTCTGAAGGTCTTACGAATTTCAGGAAAATAATTTATCACATAACCTTATTTTTTATTATCATAATATTATCACAATGGTTATGGGTTACCCAGCTCTTATGCGTAGCATTTATGGGAGATATCTACAGAATTTAATTCGGAAAAAAATACATTTTTACCCTATATTTTTAGACCCTTCGGTTGACTGAATTTAGATGCCTAGATGGTGACTTTTGACAAATGTATCAGAAGTTCGTGCCAAAGTATGGAACTCTGCATGTACCGATGTGTATGATTTCCATTTTCTTGTTTGGATTTGTCGTGTTCTAAGTTACGACGCGACGCTTCTAGTTAGTTATCCTTATGACTCATGGATGCGAGCAAGCAGAGATCGCCTGCCCCTTTGGATCCTTAGGGCGGAGGGGAGGATGTTAGGGGTTAGGGTTAAGTCGCAAAGAGTTAGGGGTAGGGTGTACGCACGTAAGGACTGATGAGGGGCGGCAGAAGAATAAATGGCCGAATTGGAAGTCCCAGCAGTGGTGGACGCGAGATGGTGTCTTTTGAAGAACGGCGTAGGTGAAGATATGGAATATGAACGGAACGACAAATAGATAACTTTGGATGAAAGATAAACATTAATGAGAATAATTTCTGAACGCCAAATGAGTTGCTACATTTGTAACAATATACTACATCTTAATACAATCCTATAAGCCACTGCAGAGGTGAGTGGCATAGGGAGTTTGGACAACGGTCATGAAATGAGGATGGAATTGGGCAAGGCAATTGCTAAAGGAGAGGGCGAAATAGAATTGTACGCCCATGAAGTGTATTTGTAGCTAGCTCTATTTTGGTTATATTCACTAATGGTGGGTGCAAAGAACAAATTTCTACGCCTTCCAGTCCGGAAGTAAATCTCAGTTACTTTTTCTCTACTCTATCTCTCTCATTCTCTTACTCATATATTCAGTTGCTTCTACAATTTCTATAGACACAGTACAGGCTCAAAATATTATATGTATACGTAAATATGAAACAACACTATATGGATCTATGCAAAAAGATGTGAAATAATGTCGAAAAAATATTCAGGGAGATCTGTAAAACACTTACTTTTGAGTTCGAAAGATTTCTTGATTATTTAATTTAAAAAAAATGCATTCGTATGATTTATGGTAGGCTTTACTTTAAATATGAACACGAAGTTTGACGCTTGGAGGTGATAGTCGTGGAAAATAAGATATGAGGCCTAAAATATTAAGAAGATTTAATATTTAGGAAATAAGTTGCACCTAAATTGTATTAAGGATTCTTCAATATACTTATGTGATTAAAGACATTGGGCATGCGTCTAGAATACCGCTTATGATGTTTCCAATCCTTCATAGTTTATTTGATGGTATTTAACTGAAAGGTAGACGATATTTGACGGAATATAAAACGCACCTTCTTTCTTAAATTAGGGCTAAAAAAATCACCCCGGGTCTTAAATATGAAGGTACCGCCTTCTACAGGATACTGGTCACTTTTCTTGAGTGTGCCCTACTTTAGTGGGAATGCGTCTTATATGCCGTCAAATACGGTACGCATAAACATGTTGTATAATTCAATATGTGCTGCATTTGTTAAGAAAATGTTTTGTAGGAAACAGAAAGAAGGCAAACGATGTTATGGGTGAAAAATATATAGAGATAATGGAGTGCTAGAAGCTAGTGAAAGGAGTTGAGAAAAAACGTGGGATGGGGGGTGTGGCAAAAGTTGATGGTGAAATTATGGGCATATTATAGTTGGCAAATATTTAAGTGTTACTTAACTGGATAATTAAAGACCCTAGCAGGTAAGTATGAATTGAATATTTAGTGATTTTTAAAAGGATTTTTCTTTAAATACAATTTTAAAAACGTATAGCCAATCAGCCATTTTCTGGAATTGATAAAATAATTTTCGTGATTCTAGTTTTTCGTATGTTTTATGATAACTTTTGCTGATTTAAAATACAAGTGTTTAAGAGGAAACCAAAGTAAATTTATTATAAATTTATACACTATTTAATCTAATATAAAGACGACAAACTACCGGGATGGAATCTCTAGTAACACCCTTTGTGACGCGCACTGATGTAGACAGTGGAATTTTGTCCTGTGTTGCCCGGGAGACCATTCCCCTGCCCCTCATCTCTTGTGTAACTCGCTGTTGTCATTAAAAGCCTTCCTGCCTCACCCAAGCCATTACCCAGCGTTCCTTCCTTCCCTTTTGCATGCACACAGCCTCATGAAAGGGAAGACTTAGACATTTCGTAGATGTCTGCTTGTCTGCCTCTGTTCCATGGGTTTACCGCAGTACAAAAGGGTTTGGTTAGAATGGCAAGAGCGAGGGAAAGCGCGTAGGAATGAGAATTGGAGGGCAAGGGAAGGGAGGGAACGTCCGGGTGAAAAATCACCTCCCACCCCACAATTCCCAGCTCCCCTTTCTTCCCCCCTCCCACACTATCCTCGCCTCTGCACCCTTATTCCTCGCATACTCTATTCTCTCTTTCCATCAACAATTTTCCTTCTGCCACAGTATGTTATTAAGTTTCCTGAAATCCTGTAAAGGCTCGGGTACGTTTTTTTGCCCCGAGGACTAATTTTACATCCAAAGGACCCGGATTTGAATCCCGGCAGTGGTGGGGGTTAGTCCTATGAGTGAGTAGGTGTCCTATTTTGAGGCATGTCAGCATATAATTAGTTAGCGCATGTTTTAATATGAGGTTTAATTAAAAACAAAAATGGCTTAAATATCGATTAAAAAGCATTATTAACATAGTACGCTTGCACTTATCCCCAGTATTCCGTCTAATGCTTTAGTAAGTAGTGCAAAATATTACACACAGCTCGGGAGATATCTCAGTTCATTCAACAAATCTGTCGAATTCAATTGTCGAGTAGCAATTGTGAAAAATATTTTTTTTAAATAACTCACTTTAAATAGCTTACCTGTATATCACCACTATTCTCTATTTCACCACTTTAATTGTACACTTCTTTAATGAGTGTAGTGCCATAAGTCTGCAAAAATATTATATACAACCTATACGGGGGACAGCAGTAATGGTACTTTCTTTACCACTCTTTTGAGTACATAAAAACGACGTATGAGTAGTATTCGTCACAATTACTTGCGTAAAATATTTCTTTCCAGAATACAAAAAAGCTAACAACTCACGAAGAAAAACAAACCTTAAAAAAAGTAAATTAGGTAGATATAGTGTACATACCATTTCCAAGGAGTTATTGGATCTGGAAGGCTTTCACGACTACATTCACAAAAATACGTTTTCCCTGCGGTTCTTTGACGATTTTTTCCTTAACCCCGTCCGTGGCCGAATCCATGGCAATCGTAATGAAATGGACGGAAATCAAGGTGAAGGGCATTTTTATTCGCAGAGGAAATAAGTGACAAAATGCGAGATTAAGAGGGGGAGAAATAAAAAGAGAGTTTGATACGAAGAATCAGTATGCGTACGTGTATTTTTTTGTTCCCGGGATGAGCTTAAGACGGAAAAAGGTAAAAAGCTGCGGTTGGAAAGAGAGGAGTGTCCAGATTTTGAAGAAGGATGGCACCATGGAAGTGCTTGGAGAACTGAGACTATAGGGAGGGTCGGAGGTGACAGTCGGGATGAGGGAAGGTGCGGATGATAGGGTATTTGGGGTTCCTGACACGAGAGAAGTAGATGGAGAGCGGTCCCTTTGTGACAGGAGAAAAGGGTAAGACAAGGGATGGGTCGGGACTTGAAGAATAAAAATAATACCAAGGGTGCCTTGCGAGGCAAGGGAAAGTCGTTTTGGGGAAGAAACGGGGTTTGTCTGATGTTGAGGACGGAAGGATAAAGGGTTTAGCGATCAGGGTGGGTACTAGTAAGCGCCCAAGGAAGATTACTGAATACTTTTCCTTTATTTTATGAAGTGGTCAGCTTATGTTTGCGGGATTGGAAATGCTTGGGATAGTGGGGAATCTGACCTGAGAGCATCAGCAAAATTATTCTAATTTCCTTTTTGCTTACGTACCACTCTTCTACGCAACTGCTAGCCTTGTTCTAACGCCTTAGCCAGCCATCCTTGCAGTCACCCATATTTGTCCCGAACGAAGGTAGCATTATAATAGAATATCAAACTCAATAATGACAACCCTGGAATGCTAATACTGTCTTCTTTAGAATCATAGGTATCCATCAATCCTAGGCACTTATATTTTTTAATTAATAAACGTTCACTGACAAAATTAAAGCAATACAAGTGGTTTAATATCATTATTCTGAGTTTGCAAAATATGTTTAATGTAAGCACAAATCATCACAAAAATCAATATTTTTGCGATGGTTTGTAAAATGTTTTACTATAAATCTATGCTTCAGCATTTTCCAGGAATAAAAATAGCTTTCACTTAATCTCAACATCTTACAAGAGTATTTTTTGATAGTTATGCTGGATAAAAATTCATCTACAATTATTACATTTTTGACTTTTGAAATTCATGAATTTTGCTATAAAATTTAGACGCCTAATGGCAGTGAAATGGTGCTTTAATGAATAAATAAAATAATTCACAACCGTAATAATTGGAGAGATTGGAGAGTATCGAGAAGAAATGATTAAAATTCCGAAATTAACCCGTTCATCATTTCGAAAAGATCATATAGGGTATCAAATGGCCAATGACGGGGAATGCAATCGAGAAAGAGCGTGTAACGCAGAAAAGGATTTGGGGAAAATATGACGAGAGGGGAGGAGAGAACAGTGTGAGGCCAGGAACCCCTAATGAGGAGAGGTACTGTATAGGGAACGGAGAACCCTGATGAGGAAAGAGAAAAGGGGGAAGAAGGTAGATGAAACAAAAAAAGGGTCTCGAGATAAAGGAGAGGGCAAAGAGGAGGAAAAGGACGAGATCAGGCGTAAGGTTGGGGGTGTTGGATGGTGAGGAAGGACGGGGGATGTGGAAGGTTTGAGAGTAAGTACAAGGGCAGCCTTTTTACAGCCCAAGAGGTCTGGACCATTAGAGAGAACCTGAATTTTTCAACTTATCTCATTAAGGGAAAAAAGGGAGGAGTTTGAAACAGGGCAGGGGAGGGGAACGGCCGAGGGACAGCGGGCGGGCGGGGGTGGAGTAAGGATAAAGGGAAAGGGGTTCGGGATGAGGATGGGGGACGGAGAGGGGCTAGGAGATGACCCTTGCCTTAATTTTTTATCCCCGGGATAAGGATGGGTTTTTCTCTCCCTTCTGATGGAAGTGATATCCTTTCACCTGCGGTTTTGAACACGAGGAAAAGCCCAAGAGAAGAAAATATTTCCCGAGGAGAAGTTGTGAATATATATACATAGTTTACTACGCTGAAAAGGAAAAGTTGGAGAAAATGATATGCACTTTTGGGGAACATGAAAAGCTTTTGGTTGTGTATCTATACGAGGGAGAGGTCCGGTGCTTATAAGGGTTTTGGGCCTTTTCGGATCGGGATAGGGGGTACCTGTGGGGTGGACGCAGGGATAATATGAAGAGCTGTAGGGGGGGGGGGAAATAAAAAGGGCCGCTTTTTTCTAAAGCCTGGACTTCCCGCTGATACTGGGGGCGTTAATTGTTGCGTGATGGATGTGAGGGTGGGAGATTAGAAATTAGGCCTGCGGTTGCCGCTCAAAGATCACAAAAAATGCATAAACAAGTAGTGCTCCCCAACAAATTAATTGGTACCTTGCGCCAAGTAATTCCTTCAGACTTAGGTGAATTATGATCATAATGAAGCACTAGCAGCGCTGTTACACCATTATATTTTTATTAATAATAGATTAAAATTCTCTCAAGTTAAAAATATTAATTTCTTCAATGAACGTTTAGGCATAAGATTCACGGAAAAATTCATGTCCTAGTAGTTTCTTTTTGGATTCCAAGCTCTTACTCGAGAATACTTTTTTAATATGAGTACTTTTTAACTGCTTTAACTATTAGAGAAGTAATTCAGAGTGGCTCATAAAGAATCATATATCATCGTTCAATTCAAATTCTGAAATATAGATTAGTAACTTACGTTAATCTTTCATAAGACTGGATTGAAAATTTCAAAATCATCATTTATATTAAGTAAAAAAATAACTCCAAATAAATTAACCTTTTTAAATAAAATGACCTTTCAAAATTGGGAATGCTTTCCACGTCTAATTCCTAGTGACTACGAAGAATGATACCACAACACTTATAATATCATATAAAAAATGTAATTATTATCTATAAATTACAAAAATATAGAGGATGATATATGTTTAAAAGTGACAATAGGGCGTTATACATTCTTAATCAATGTTTCATCATCGGTTTATAATTTTCTACTCCACACGAGGAAGCTGAAGGCAAGACTAAGTCATTATTCTGCTTTCAGTGGTACTAGAAACAGTCCCCTGAAAACCCATTCGCTCTAAGATTAGCTGTATTTTCCTAAGACAGTGTAGAGTAAGATCAAACGGGGTAAATTTAAACTTCAATACTTGTTACACATAGAAAAAATAATAATTACATTTTCAGGAATATTATAACTTTATGAATACTATTTGAAACATGCTATCGGAATATACAATGAATCAATCCTATACAACCTGCGGACATTTTTCGGCGTGGTGGGGAACACTTTTCAAGCTTCTCACATTTCGCTCCCTTAAAAATGCACCTCGAAATTGTGAGAGTGCCTTTTGAAAAATATAAAGGAACGCCATTAGACTTCCTCCTTTGTTTTTCTTCTAATATTAATGCGAGAAATGGACTTTGATGGATGGGTTTAAAACATAAGTATGTGGCACGAATTTTGAATTTTTGTTGACGTTTCCAGGCGGGAGGCGAAAAGAACTTTTGCGCAATTAATCATCCCGTTGCATTTGTAAGGCTTGACGTGAAATTTATTACCTCCTACGTCTTATCCGAAGAATGAACTGTTTTAAAGCGAGCCAAGTGATGTGATGGATGACTTTCATACGTTTCCGAAGCGTCGCGAGACCAGTGTACGCGAAGGGGCGATGCCCACTTTTTATGAGTGTTGTACGTACGTACAACCTTGCGAAGAAGCACTCCCCATCACCAAGTAGGATCAGCTGTCTTAGAATTATTGAAGAATGTTCAGCATTTCCTGTTTGTCTTAAAACGCTCGGTTTGGCCAATTATAAAACGTCTATGGGTATATGTCACACTTTCTTCTGTTCTTATTTGCATTATACCTACCTATTTAAATTGTATTTCTGATTGCTGTAAATCTATCAAAATATAAATAAATATCCAAACGATTTTAGACTTTCCATACTGGCCCGACTGGCTGAAATTTTGAGACCCGGATAGTGCATTGTCTTCAGGGCTGTTGGGTGATGATGCTGCACGAGTTGTGTATCGAAACGTTAACCAGTATGGAGAGTCTGTGGGGGACCCGAGAAGAATTCCTATATCAAGTACACCGGAAAAGATCATTAGATCTTATATATCTATGAAAATCTATGGAAATATGTATACATAAGTATGAAAATAGTTATCAAGAAAATACCACATATTTTCCGTGAACGTATACTAATGAGCAGATTTTTAAATATTGCACAAGAGATTTTCATTTTGTTTCGTTTACTAAAATCAGGTGTTATCACAATAAACTTTACATTAAAACTTAGTGTTTTTACAAAATAAATACCCAATATACTACTTCCAAAAATAAAAAATGTACGACCACACGACAAACAAACTAGGAATCCCAATATTTTATGGGTGCCTTTGAAATTCTAACAATATACGACATATACTTGGGTGCCGAAAGAAACTGAAAAGTTTACAAAAGTAATATATTACAATGCATGCATTGAAGTATGTATAGTTATTTTCTGAAAAAGAGAATGGTACTTGTTACATTACCATTACACTCATTTCATCAGCATTAACATTTTATTTTCCCGCAGCATCAGGAGTAATAGTAGACTTAAACCCTTAGCTCTATTTGCAAAGCCTCAATTAAAATACCTCTAATGGCGCGGAAACGCTTAGGGAATAGCAGAGAATGAAATGGAAGACGAGGCTTAAACGGAAGGAAACACCAATATTTAGTTAATTAACACATATATACCGAGGATTTCAAGGCAGCGGAACGATTCCTCCGACTCAATTGTCAATTAAGTGCCTTTTATTATCGAAACCCCTTCCTCAACATAACTCCAACTCACACGTTCCTCACCCACTTCCACCCCCCCCCCCTTAAGTTCCCCTCCCGGCGATCGTTTCTCTACCCCCCCTTTCTCACCCCAACCCACCCCTGTCCGTCGCCCGTCTTCCACTTTCCCCCCGTGTGAATCGGAAGTTTTTCATTTTTTATTTTTGACGCGATCGCCGAGTCCACTGAATAAATTTACGAACACATCGGCCCATTCTAAGCTCTTTCTTTTTTTCCTCCACCTCCAGAAGGAATGCGGGAAAGTGTTAAAACTGAAATTTTGGGAGAAAGAAGGTATAAAAAGCGCACGTATATAATCTCTCGGACATGAACAGTGGTTTGAGAGCCTGCCAAAGTCTTTTATTTTTAATTATTTTATTTTTATTTACATCTCCGATTAAAGGAGTAGTCTTAATGCTTTTTGCTACCCACATTGAAAGGAATGTTTCTATATTCGGAATGCTATACATGTGAGTATTTTATAATACCTAACTAAAATAATGACATGTGTTATCGCTTGTATAATTGCTACCGTTTTCTGACACATGCAAATTTACCATACGAGTGCACGGAAATATGTAGCATTTTCACTACCAGCTACTACTATTCATTGATTGGTTCTAGCATTAATGCTTAGATTGGTAAACGGCTTCATTTTTAAGCATTTTGAAAATTACCAATCTTATGGTAGCTTTATCCAGAATAATACACTAATATAGAATGAATTGCATTATATTTAAAACCTTACGCCATTTTTTTCTCCTTTTGCAATATTTTAGCCTTAATTTTTGTGGCAGTTTGGAATTGCACAATAGAACACAGAAAGACCGTGAAGGACAACTTTTTGTAGTGTAGCAATGACACTTCTTTCAACTTACAAATCGACAGATTTTATGTGGAAAAACGGTTGTGTTTGGCTAGTTAAGTTGCTAACTTAATGAGGCAACCGATAAAAAGGTCATTTGTAGGATTTGGAATTGATGAGTAGATACTTCTAAAGGGTTTTTCGGGGAACGGTGTCCGATTTAGTCCACTCTTCACGTAAGGTGCCTCGTAGTCCGCACTTTGACGTCCAATCCGACGGGCGAAATACTGTGCACTTAAAGTGCCAAGCCAGAAGGCTTCCTAGTAAGGAACGGAATTGAAAAACATCCCTACCTCTGCGTGGAATCGAACCAAGGCCCTCGTGTTGAGAAGCCTGTACTCTAGTTATTGCACCAACACGACCATCTAATCAGAGAATACCCTGGTGTTGAATACCGATGAGGTGGAAGGAATTGAACGAGGTAGCTCCTCGAGTGGAGCGGTGAATAAAAAAGAAGACGCACTCTCTACCTTACACTTGCCGTGTACACAAAGGAGGACCCTTCCTTTCCCTTTCATCCCCTCACTCCCCTTGAAGTAAGAACCCTACCCAGGGTTCCGCTGGTAGCAGGGAATAAGGGGGGTCACCCTTAGCGGCCCTTCCCCTTCCTCGACACCGCCTTCATCTCACCACCCCTCCACTTGGATAAGGGTAAGCGTAGAATAAATACAGCGCGCGTGGGGGTCGGGGACTGTTTGGTACCGCGCTAGAGGAGAAGGAGGCAACGCCGTGGAAGGAGCTAGGAAGGGGAGGGAGGGTGAGTAAGGCACGAGAGGTGGACGTGAGGGGGCGGGTCTTATGATGGTGAGGGTGGGTGGGATGAGGAGCTAGGGGTTAGGGGGTGTTGGGATGGGTGGTGAAAAGGGAGGTAAGGGGTTCTTGGAGAGCAATGGATGGGTTCCTTACATTGATTCGAATTTCAAATTCACTTTCGCCCGAAGCCAGAGCAAAATGTCCCCCGGATACAATATAGATATGATGCTCATGATATTCAAACAATTTTACTGAGCATAACCTTAATACTGTCGGTTACCACTATACCATATGAATTACTCAGTGTCTTAAAGATATTCGAAGAGACCCCCCATGTATTGGTGACGGGCTTAAAATGGTGACTCATTTATATACACCGATAGCTTTGAAATACTCTCAACTCGGGACTTTCGAGATGCTTTGGATACAGTTAAATGCTTCTGCTTTCACTATATTTCCTTCACCCCGAATCAACTATGTGAGTAACTCACTTTGCGATTTGTGTTTTACCGGAAACTACTCCTTTATTGATAATATTTTATTCAAATAGTTAATTAGAAAGAACAAAAAGTCAGTTTATTGTGGATAAATCTTATGAATGTTGGGGAAATAATTCTGACTGATTTATATACACGAGCTTTAGCCACGGATGAGTTCAAATGAAGAGTCTGAGTAGTTAGAATTAATGCTAAGAACTACCTTACTCGTTATATTTTTACTTTTGGAAACGTTTGGCTCCACGCAAAGTACCTTAAGCGATTAAAAATGAGGAGAGAAAACTACCAGAAGCCATATTGTGAAAACCAATTGATAATAATTAATAGAGTCCATGAAGACTAAAATCTAACAGATAACAGTTGTTTTCAATACTTCTCCTGTAGAGTTGGCGGTAGTTGTTAGTTAATCCCCCACGACCCCCACTTTTTCACTCTTCTCGTTACTACATCGATTAATATTCTCTCACATGACACAAAACTAGCAATAGGTTCATTACCCAACGGTTAGTCTAGGTTGGCAAGAATGCTGTAAATAATTTAATGTCTGAAAAGGAGGTTATTGAATCTCAAGATGGGGGTTCGGGTTCGGACACGATGGCGAGGCACCATGCGGAATTTGAGTAGGCGGAGCCGCCCGTTGGTGAGGCTTGGATCGTCAGGAAGAGAAGTCTGTTGCCTCATCAGGATAACGCCTTTCAGGGTGGCGCAAGGCATTGATGTTCTCCCCGGATCAATACGAGGGGTGCGAGATAGGGAGAGTGAGCGAGACAAACCGTCTTGCCCACCATAGAAAACCCTTCCCGTACTCTCCCTTCACTCCCTTCTACTCCCTGAACCCCCCTCCATACACCACCCACCCACCCCTCACGGACCCTAAAACCCTTCCCCTTTCTTACTCACACACATGCACAGGCAACGCTCAAACTCTCCCCCTCCCCCTAGTCCTTCCAATCTCCCTTTCGCCGGACGGCCATTTCCATCTCAACCCTCGCCGCCCAACCCTTTCCGACCCTTTCCTCCCCTTTTAACAACGCCTACGACTAACCAAAAGCCCTTCCTTCCCCTCTCCCCCTAACCCTTCGCAGACTATCCGCCTTTATTCCCACCCCCTCTCTCTTCCACCCTTTCTCTCTCTCATCCAACACCCCCTGCCACAGTCCATCCAATATTAGGGCTTTCCCGCCCTAAACCCCCTCCTCTCCTCCCCATCTCGTGTGCCGCGGTGGTCGCCATCTTAGCCATCTGGAGCCAAAAACCTTCCTCTTATTCCAACCCCCTTTCCCATTGGACAAGCCGTCGTCTCCCTTCCTCACAGCATCTCCCCCTCAAGGTTTTATGTTATCTAACGCATTCGAACTTAACGTGAAAAAGAAGAAGGGTATTGTTTGTGTGGGGAGGTCTTCGAGAAGTGTGTATGTGAATCATAGTGAGAGTGGGTTGAGTTATTTTTTTCCGAGGGGAGATGGGAGCCGATGATACTTTTGCCTTTTTTTCATCTTTCACCCTCTCGTTTTTTCACCCCTACTGACCCCTTGCGAGGCTTAACTCATGAGAAAAATTGGGTTAAGTGGAAAGAAATACCTAAAACTGTGCGTGTATGTACATTATGCAAGGCATAGATGTGAGTAGAAACATATGTTTGCAATTATTTTATCATGAAATGGTTTAATATCTAGGTTAGATTCTTGATCCAGTTAAACTTATTCCGTTGAAAATTGGCTTCAATCCTTCGTATTCACTCACCGCTATGTCATTTCATCAAATTTATCCATCTTAGGAACCAATTTAGGCTAAGAATAAGTACTTTGGAAGCCAGTAAACACTGTAGAACGTTGATTAATCATTTGATATGATATTATCCATCAATCTTAATGGATTTAAGTAACCCAGCTTATAATTCAACCTGCAATACAATAATTAGATCGACTTTCTCACCCTGTATGATTAATTTCTCTAATTAATGCAATGCCATACGATGATTATTTAGCTGACAATAACAAAATATGATATGCTCGGGATATGAGTAAGCCCTCCTTTTTAATTTCATAAAGTGATTATAAAATATTAATAAGTCAGATGAAAGTGAAATCTCTCCATGGAGGGGATGAGCTTGCTAGGAATGTTAACTTTTGTACCAATAATAATTCCTAGAACTTATAAAAATTGAAAGTTTGAAATAATAAGGGGAGATTTAAGCATATACTTATGTAAAGACTAATAAAATTTTAAATGGAAGCACAAGTAGTATCAGGTTAGCTTTATTTGAGCACCACTGCGCGTATATACGGATCTTTCCTTATCGCTTGGCTCCACTCTCCTTTTTCTCATTCCCTTCTCCGGTTTCTCCTCAATGTCGCCTTTTTTCCATTTAAGGGTCGAGTTTCTCGTTTGTTTTCCCTTCATGATAAAATATAATTTCCTTCTTCCCCGTCTCAAACTTCCGCCCCCATAATCCTTCAACAACGCCATCCCTCCAAGGCTTCTTAAGGTGTGTCCCCCCCCCACCTTTGCATTTTTTTCATCTCCCCAAACTGATGAGGGACGGAAAACCTCTGAGGCAAGGGATATCACTTATTTGTTCTTTTTTATTATTATTGTTACTATTCACCCTTCTCTTCCGCACTTCTCTCCCAGGAATATTTTCGTCCGTTTTGCAAGCCCTTCCCCCTCCCAACTCCGGTTGGTGCCTCGCGAGAAGATTAATCTACACTCTCGCGTGGAAATTAAGGAAGTTACGGCCATGCTGGGTCCTTAACGTCCCTAGGATCTCATTCTCCCAGTCCCCTACTCCCTCTCTCTCTCTGGAGGCTCTATCCATCTCCTTATTTTTGGTCCATTCTCTCCATAACCTTTCCAGGCCCCAATAAGCCCCCTCCACAGTTGGACCCTGGGCCCGGATACCTTTCCACCTCCAACTCTCTCAAGGGAACCAGGGGGTGAAGAAGGGTTTTTTGGGTATGGCGGGTAAGTTGGAAATTAAAGGGGCCTGCTTCCAGGCAATGGTGTGAGACAGTTGAGGGGCGTGGGGGACAGGGTTGGAGGAAAGGGGAGGAGTTGGGTTAAAACAAGGAAAAAGGTCAGAAAGCGCGGAGAAGGGAAAATGAATGCATTGCGGTCTTTGTCACGCCCGGTTGAGCAAATTCGCGATGTCTAAAAAGTTTCGTTGAGATTAACGGTCTCTTTCCCTTCTGACCCCTGTGGGCGGGATTCTTGGCTTCCTTCCTTCCTGGCCCCGCACCCCCTCCATTTCGACCCTCTTCCCTCCCCTCACTGCCCGGGGCCGGTCGGGTCGCGTCAGTGTTAGGGCCGGAGCGGGGATTTCTTTGTAAGATGGTGGAAAAGGGAGAAACCAGTTCCCCATAGAAGTATCCTTATTAAATCATAGTATTTCTTGCCCATCAGGACATTACAGTATAAGTATTTATTGAAGAATAGAACTGATGATGATGCAGTGCAGCGAAACTGGTCGAATTAAAGTATATACTGTGGAAAATTGCCAATATTATTTTATTATTTTATTTTTATGAAGAAATAATATTGATAAATCGATGTATATTTTATTATAAATGCGTTATGTAGCTTATATTTTAGAATAAGTGGTACATTTTAAGTTTTTATCGTCAATAATTTGCTACTTGTTTTGAAAGATATCTTTTGAATCAACTGCAATGTTCTAAAGCTGCAAATTACAGTCCTTCATTCCAATGCTTTCTTTTCTCTCAACTTCAGACAGGTTATTTTTATGCATAAAACTAAGGCTTTGGAGAAAGCTATATTTTAGGCTATTAGAAAATATAGTTTTAAGAAATGTAACCAATATTTAGTAATAATTTACACATATGTACAGTTTACGAAACTTTAGCTAAGAGTTCAATATTGCAAAAGGTTTACAATACCCCACCTGATTAACATATTTAAAATTACTCCTGAACGATAGATGCGCAAAAACTATCAAACAATTGAGTTCCATATACGGCTTTCAATAAATAATATATCTAAAATCTTAGTGCGGCACACTTTCACAATGACGTTAGGAATCCAGGCATATTTCTTACAACGAGTTCTTTCATTGAGTTTCCTTTGTAAAAATGATCTCTGTATCGTAGAGTAAACTTTTTTTTCTCTTATTTCCTGACCAGAAATAAAACTCCCTTATACTTCTGTTCCGATGCCGCCCTTAATTATAGCGTAACGAATATTTCATTTGGCTTTTAGCACCCTCCTCCTTTAAAAGCTTTTTAGCGAATATCTTGTTATCTTCTAACGGGCCTCATCAGTTACGCGGGCGATACCACCGGCGAAATAATTAAACTTTAGATTCATGTTTCGGGGTCTGCTTGAGCTCCCTTTAATGGTTCCTCCGCCTAATTTAGCAAAGGGCCTTAACTAAGGTTTCATCGTTCGCAGATTACTTTGAGATATTGCAAATGCAAAGCATTTTGGGTAACAGATGCTTTTTGGCTTGCATAATCTTCTGAACACCACTAAGCCGTTATTTTGTTTCTTCATGTATCGTTATGTCTAGAAATTAAAGTGAAACAGCCTTGTTTGTTTCTTTCTTAATGGAGGCATAAAAGCTGAACTATTCTTCGGCAGAAATATATTGGGAATATCACTTTGATGGTACAGCTTCAACCGTTTGCTCTTGTTCCCTTTTGTTTACATTAAAATTATCTTTTTGATATCGTTGTAAATTAATAGCAGGATATGGCTAAATCCGTTTCCTTTAATGACTGCTTTTCTTTTATTAATATTTCCATAGTATTGCGTCTCGTGTGTGTGCAAGGTTTAAAAATATATCCAATTCATACTGACAAATAATGACGTTGATTTACAATTTACTTTGAATTGATAGTCTAAAATGACATATATTTGTATTATTACGAACATGCTCAGGAAATTAAATAATTCTCATTAAAGAATATTTTTTTATACCCAATTGGCACTATTTTAGTTTTATTATAGTATCCCACGCTGTTTTCTATATAAGTCCCTTTGAGATTATTATGATGTCTACTTGCCTGATGCCTAAGTTTTGCTACGTTTTCTTATGTTGCTGCGTTTTCATTAAATCACACGCTCAGTATTCCCATGCCATATGCATGGAATGCCAGCATAGAGTACTATGAAAATAAGCTTGGGGTATGTATAACAATAAGTAACAATGGTCATTGTAACCCTTTACACACTGTCCTATTCTAATTTTAGATTATGCATTCAGTACCTCCTAAATATCTTTATACATGTACCCCAATTACAACCCCTACCCTGGAATGGACGAGTCCCTTGCACGAAGCAAACCCTTCAACCGGACCCCACGACATGAACATAGATTCTGTCACAGCGCCCCCTGCTTCACCTCGTCCTTCCGAATACGTCATCGTTTCCTCTTTGCATTCCCTTGCATTAGTCAGATGTACCTTGGATCGATATATAATTTCAAATCTTGTGAGGAAGACAAAAAAAACCTACTTTCCTAGGTCTGTTTCAGCCTTGTAAAACGTATTATAAAGTATTTCCATTATTTTTAACCCTGGCCATAATCTATTCCTGTGATATCTTTTTCTGTCTTTTGTAGAAAATTTTACAATTATAATTTGATTCTTGCACATCGAAAAAGTTTTATCACTCTTTAAGTGTTTCCAGGTCGTGCATGAATTGGTATGTGTATTTCAGAATTGGTATGTAATAAACTTTTTTACCGCACTCAATCTCCCAAACCCATTACGTCAAAATACAGAAAACTTATAATGCTGTTCATCTTATTTCTTCTAACTTTTCATATATATCTAATACTTAAATCTAACATATAACACTCAAATATCATAGAGCTATGGGGTTCATTATAATTTCATTTCAGTAAAGAATTTGTTGGAGGGCAGAAACTTGTTTTTTATACTAATTAAAAAAGCGTTAAAGTAATGAAAAGGGTGTTCATTTTAGCTGAACGGATAAAATATATATGATAGATTCACTACTTAATTTAAACTATGCATAGAAGTCAAAGAGATAGCCCAGTTTGATATTCCCTACTTTCAAATCAATTGGTCTATCCTTAATTTCGTAGTTGAATATTTACTTAGCATTTTAAGGTTTTGCAGTTTTTACAGCTTTTTTAAAACAATTTTATACAATTTTAAAAAACGTCTTCAAATGCAGGAGCCATGGTTCATCCTCTCTCTGCGGACAAAATATCCTTCATATAAGAGTAGATTACTTTCGGTATTAAATTTATTTTGTCGCTTTTAGGTTTTTTTGGAAGAAGGGAAGTGTTCTAAAGTGCACGTCGTAAAAATGCCATTCAATATAAAGTGGAAAGACTGGATAGAGAATCATTCCTTTAGCTAAGGATTACACTTCGAAGAAATATATGTTAATGATTCCCAATTGAAGCAAACAGGGTGTGGGGGGATCGTGGATGTTATATATTTTTTCCTGCTATGGTGTCGTGGAGGAAGGTATGCGTAATGGAACTTGGATGAAATACTTAGGTGCGGGCCAGTTCTCTTCTCATCTTCTTTTACCGCTTACGTCTTCGACCCCACCATTCCCCCTCACTCATTTGGCCTGGATCCTTTCAGTTCAGAATATATTTATTCCAGGCCCAACTTCCCACATCTTTTCCCCTTCATTTTTATCCTCAACGAAAGGTTTTTCTTGATTTTTTTCTACCCGAAAAAAAAATTATTCCATCTCCACCTTTTGTCGTCTCTGGTGCCGGTGTCGAGATTGTCACCGGTATAGGAAAGCTATAAGTGGCTCCCGGGTGCTTGGGTGTGAGAATGGCGATATTCTCATTTATATTTCATTTTATTCGACTCCCCTTGAGGTGGCGAGGGGAAGGGAGTATTTCTCAGGGTTTGGGAGTGTGGGTAGCCAGAAGGGGTTTGGGGGAAGTTGGAATAGGGTATGTGTGTGAATGTGGAAAAAAGGGTTTGGATTTTTTAGGGAGGAAAAAATTGGAAGGGTAAAAAGGAAGGGTCTTTCGGGGGAGTGGGTCGCTGGAAGACACGGGGATGGGGTGAGATTCTCCACTGTCAGCGCCAGAAGTCATCGTGACACCGAATTCTCCCTCCAGATAATTCTTCAATCCAACCCCAGTTCCCGCTCCTCCCTACTTGGAATCCCTTAACTCTCATGTCCCGGCCCAAAAATCCTTTCCTACTATCTGCACAGCTCTTCTTCTCTTGTGCTTGCAATCTGATCTCAGAACCTGGTCTGTTTTCCTCTGCTTTGTGGCGGCAAATCTTTCACCCAGCTTTCCACCATTATTTACTCTAATTAACGACGCATGCGTAATTATTCGGCTGGTCTAGATCTCCAACTTCCCAGGAATTTCCATTCTCTAGATCCACCTTCCAGTGCACTTGTCAAGAGGAACGTTTCTCTCTTAAGTTGATGCGATACCGGAAGTACTGTCTAACGCTTATCTATGGGATATGAAAAGAATAACTCTCTCGTTTGTGCAGATGCATGCTTATAGCTCACCTGGTGCAATTGAAAATAGATTTTGACTTTAAATTTACTCAAAGTATCTGAAAAAAATATATTTATTATGATCGAATAAAAATAACCTGAAGAATAATAAGTGGTCTTCGGAAAAATAACCTGAGTAAAACGATTAGGTAAGGAAACTCATTATTCGGCGTGTGACATATTTTAATTTATTTTATGAGATTAATCAAGAGAATGAGATTCCCGAGTATTTGGTGAATCAATGGATATTCCTGTATAATTATTAAATTATTTTATATTTGAATAATATATATGCTATTTAAATATAATTTTATGTTGGAAAATATTGCAGGTGGGCTTATCTAAATCCTCATGTGCGAATGTGAACCTGAAGATTGGTCAAGAATGGAAATGTGAGGTTTAAATCGGCTCGTCAGAAGTCCTTTAACGGAAAAAATCCACACGCTGGGAATAAATGCCAAGTGATCCGACACATTTCAAGGATAATGGCTCCCATAAAAGATATCGATAAATATAACATAAAAGAGCAATTAGAGAGTGAGAAAGTAGGGATAGTGTAAAGGGGTTTGGCGGAGGGGATTTTAAAAATACTGCCGAAGTGTGAAAGCCGAAGATTCCCTGGACCCCGAAGGCGATGATAATTTTTTATTCCGTAAAAATTCTTTTTTCAAATCGCTATGCTGAATGTTTTTTCCTGAAAGGAATCCGCAGATATTGGATACGGCTGTGTCATTTTTGAGTCCTACGAAAACGAAAAAGATCCGTACGGGAAAGCTTTCGTGTATTTCGGAGCATGTGAGAGGTATGTGAGTAGGGATGAGATTTGGAGTCAAGATATACGGAAATAAGGGCGAAAAATGCCTGCTGCTTAGATTTGTAAGAATCAAGACATGAATATTATTTGATGTCTACTGATTTTAAAGAAACATGACGTGTTATTTCCTTCATTATACTTATGACAATGTAATCAATAATAGATGCAACTCCATATTTTCCGATTGCATAAAAATTATAATTACAGCAGATAATGTTAGCAATCTACGGATCGTTTTTTAGACAGTAAGGTTAGTTACTATGCCTCGAGCTCAATATTTTCTACTATTTCTCGTCGGTAATGTACGAAACATAAAATGTTGGAACTCATATTAGTAAGAATTACATATGTTTTTAAAGTAATAGATGTTGGATAGGATAATTAATACGATAAGATAACTAAATAATAAGATACAGTATTAATTGCATAGGGTGTTCAACTATTAAACTGAATCATCAATTAATTTTTATACCTAATTTATTGACACAAGACGTTTCGTTTTCCTTAGTGCAGCATATGTTATCTGACTAATATAAATACATTCAATGAGCAGCCTCACTGAGGATTAAGTATACAGATAGTTTTGCACAAGGCTATGCATGTACAGAAAGGAGGAGAATGAAAAGAAAGGAGCAAAGGGAAATAGAGGATGTGAAAGTGAGGAAGGAAACGACAGTGATGGAGGAATGAGTGGAAAGAATTTCGGAAAGAGGAAGCGGGAAGGTTATGGCGTAAGAGTTTGGGAGGTACGGCAAGTGGTGTGGGGTTGATTCGGGGAGCAAGGGGTTCTTAGGGGTTGGGGAAGGTGGGGAGGGTAAGGCTGGGGAGGGAGAGGGTAAGGCTGGGAGGAGGAGGGGGGTGGGGAGGGGAAGGGTGGAGAAAGGGAGAGAGAGAACCCTGGTCGAATCAGCCGGAGTGATACAGGAGGCCCGCCGGCGGTGGTGGGACCCGGAGCAAAATGCCCAGATGAGTATTTGATGGGTCCTCATTCGCTTTGCGGGATGATTGGAGCCCAGGGACGAGGAATGAGGGGCGGGAGGAGAGATTAAGGGGGGCTTCGAGCGTGCTGGGAGGAAAGAGAAGCTTTCCGGGGAAGCGGAGGGCTGGAAGAAATGAAGAGCGAGGCGATAAACAAGAGCAAAAAGGAATGTAAGATGGAAATGTCCAAAATTGGGAGGAAATTGGATATCGCTCAATATGAGAACGGCATTAGCGACGCAACGTATAATAATTGATATATAAGAAAGAATAGTTTTAAACGGAGGGAGAGGGGATGGGTGGACGAGATGCGTAAAGGAATTACGCAAAAGGGCCTTTAGCCCGTTAGCGATTCGAAAAGTGTTGGTTGGAACGAGGGGAGATAGAATATGGATATTCCCACCACCGACACCACTTTCAAAGTCGATGAAATGAATGTTTTTACATGTGACAGGCTAGCTTTACGTACTGTCCAGTTAAAGATTGAAAGATTGTCCAGTATTTTATTTAAGGTGATCAGACTCGATAGATGTTAACTTGAACAGGGTAAAATATGCTCTGCAATAAATGACAAATATGAAGAATGGCCAACACTAATTTCTTTATTATAACATGCCACACAGTGACAGGAAAATAAAAAATGTACTTTTATGTCCTGGAAAGAAAACTGGTTTTTGCAACCCCTAGGGTCCTTAAAACATGGTTATCCGGATTCTAACTAAGTCAAGTGCTTTAGAGCTAACCGAATGGAAACTAGAAAATCGGTTTAGTATCAAATAGTATCGATTGTGGTGTAACCATTTCTCTAATCATGGTTGCACACTACATATTTATTGTTCTATGATAAAATCATAATGCGGGTAAGTGTGGTATAAGCAAGAGTAAGGTGGTAGGCTAAGGTTTTCCATCCCGAACTTCAAGGCTCAACTCTTGCTTAATATAGTTAAAATCTGTTTAATCTCTGTCCCCGCTTGAGAGTTGGGTACTTAAAAAAAAACTAAATGAAAATACAGCCTAAGTGACCTTATTGTCTTTAGTTAGGAATAGGGCATTTCTACAATCAGTACTTCCTCCACCTGTTCTATCTTATCTTAAACGGCTGGTGTCCTAACACCCCCCGCCACACGCCTATTGAGGCGGCTTGCGGATAGTATGTAGATGTAGATATGTCTATTCCTACTTATATCAATGCAGAAACTTATCTTTATTTGATGGCCCGAAGGACCAGAACTGTACGTTGTCACCCATAGTCACTGCTGTTTAATTCATTTTAAAAATGTTTTTACTCGGTTTATACTTAATGATTTTTAGCATGTGATAACTTTATTCTCCTTTTATATACGGGGGATTACAAAAGAATGCGTTAGTTTCAAAGATCTTTACTTTTCAAACGGTACGAGCTACAGAGTGTGCGACCTCTTAAAATGACCGGTTAAAATTACCTAGTTCTTTCTGTTACCTCTAGGAAGTGCTAGTTGCCAAGATAAGAGATTTTTATCACTCGGTTATTGTTTTCGCAAGTTTTACGGTGGCAAAAGCTCAACAAAAGTCGTGTTGTGTGTTGCAGTACGTGATAAGTGAGTCTGTTACAATGACGAAACGCGCTTTTTGGCATGAATATGACATTGATCCACCGCACAAGTCGAACATCTTACGCTGGTACCTACTCCCTTTTAACAGCGAGGAATTGAAAGCACGCATAACTTTGGCTGTGTAGTCAGAAACTGCTGACATGCTTCACATAATGTGGGAGGAATTTCAATATCGACTTGACATTGTTCGGGTTACTCAAGGAGGACATATTGAACATTTATGATGCATTTTTATAAAAAAACTAGAAAATGTATCGGTCATTTTAAGAGGTCGCGCAGCTCTGTAGCTCGTACCATTTGAAAAATACAGATGTTTGAAATCGACGCATTCTTTTGTAATCACCCTGTATTATAGATCTTAATCCATTCTTTAAAAATTTATCTAGGATTAATTTTAAAGATTTAAGTACTTATATGGGAAACATGAAGAAACGTTTACCAGTTATCATGAGAAATAACATGAGATGAGGATTTGACTGTCCAATAAATGCTCAGCCAGCCAGTCTATTGGTTACTACGAGTCCTATTTTTACATAATCGCGCATGTCGATTCTCATATAGGTACTTAATATTGTTTAAATCGGCGCAAACACTGATAGATTCTAAATGTAATAACTTATAACGAAGAATGAATATATATTTTAAAAAAAGTGAAGGAAAAGAAAAATTTGGCGAAGAAGACGTTGAGGTGCCTGAAAAAGAGAACCGGAAGATTGAAAGGAAAATAAATTGAACAACATTTACCACTAGTGCCATTTTATTTTTGCATAGAGCTATCAATAATAACTGATTGACAGGCTCCAATGTTTTTGTAAACCACATGACGTGTTAATTCAGGTGCATTCATTACACCACGTAAACGAACATCTGTACATACCTACGCAAGACATAAATATTATATATGTAGTTGTTGTAAAGTATATGAATGATTACACCAGTCTGTACTTTGAATATTTTTGTCAGGTGATTTATTAAAAGAAGGTGTTATTAAATCAATGTATTATGCTGATTCTAAAAATGACTTCCATTTTTTTATCAAGTCCGGTTTTTAAGCAAAATAAGAATTATGGTTTCAAGATTTTAACTACTCTAAGCACAGTTATATTACCATTACTTCACGTAATGACAATGATTGTAACAAAACAAATGAATGAAGGGTGAATAACACTTCTAAGATCACACAACAATAGCAGCAGTTGTACCAACTTAAGACGCAATAGCTTGGGCCAACCTAAGGCTCATTAGCTTGTATTGAGAAATATCTCTCGCACAATAATTACCCACTGGCACATAAAATGCACTTATCAATAAATCATACAAGTTAAATTTGGTCCATTCTGAAAAAACTGTACGAGATAGAAGAAAACTCAGAAGTTCTGAAATCAGCATATCAAAGTTAGCTTATATCACTGACTATTTTTCAGTCATCTGATATCATGCAGACTAGTGTTAACGATTTTCAAGCTGTGGAAGGAATAGTAAAAATATATGTGTAAGGAAGTCGGAGAGATGAATGGAAAAAGAGGATCGGAGAGTTTAGAGGAAGAGAAATAAAAGAGAGCAAACTGTGGGTGGTACGAACGGGTGGCGGGTGTTTTTTTTTTTGTATAGGCGTCAGAAAGAGTTGGGAGGGGGTGTAGTGGGGGAAAGTGAGGCCTTCAACAGGCATCCCGATGCTTAAAATTGAGTGTTGAAAAAATTGGCAACGCGGGTGAACTCCCTCCAACTCCCACCCCCGCTTCAACCCCTCCGCTCTTTTTTTCGACTCGTACGTTCACCCTTTTCTTCCCCTCCTCCAAACTTTCATCCCTTAACTCTCCCCCCGAAACCCCTAGCGCTTTGCTACGACGCACCCCCTCCTCGTGCCATCTCTCCTACCCCTGAAATCCCTCCTCCCAAAACCCTGAAGCCTTCTTTCTCATACCCCGTGGTGATTTGTTGCCTCACCTACCCTGGCACACATATGCGGCTGGTTAGCTTATATCGTGCCCGGTAAAAAATCTTTCTCTCTCCTCCTGCTATTTTTTTTAACCCTTAAATGACCGAAATCGACTAACCTGATCCCATCAGGTTCCCCCTCAAACGCGTCCCTCATTTCCATTGGCTCTCAAACTCTCTTTCAACCCGCGACCTGCGACAAAAACAAAGGTCTTGCCGGGAAGTTTTGACTTCACGAGCATTAGTGGCTGATTCCGCGCATGTGAACGCGTTTCTATTCCTTTTTAGTGGTGTTCTTGAAGTGCGTTTGAGACATTTGAGTCAATTGTTGTGAATGGGATGGATACAGCTTGTTAAGGAAATATATTAATAACACTTCAAATTATCTATGTGGTATACTCCATCATCAACTCTAGTATAAACATTTTCCGTAAATCCAAGAGAAAACATAATTGAAAATGTATAAAACAATTGCATACTTAATGGCAAAGTTGTTGACTGCTGGGGAAACTTGTTTATGGAAAAATGATATCATCACAATTTAGCAAACTATCTTTATAAATCTTCTTCTTCTTCACTAATTCTTCTAATTCTTCACTAATCTTCAATAATTTTAAGCCGGGGGCACAAAAATTTAAATAATAATGATAAAAAATTAATTCTGCATCTGTTGTATGCTATTTTCAATTATGAGTTTTGAAATTGTTATTTATGACTTCACAGTATGCACATTATTCAACGTTCATCTCATTCATGATATATTATAAAAAAAATAAATATTTCACTACGTTGGTTTGTTATATATTTTAATGAAGTGAATTTGACCGCAAACTCAATTGTTCTGAAAACATCATGCGTTGGTGCTGAATAGAAAGCATATCGTTCGATGAATATGTTTTACCCTCACCACATAAATATTATTTCTTAATATTTATTGATGGAGAAGTAATGATTAGTAAATGAATTATCTCATTGCAATTATGAATCATCGTGTACTACAGAAAGATCTAACCATTTAATAGTCATTTAAAGCTTTATAAATTTTCCAGCACTAGTATCTTGTTCCGGTATAAACCGTGTTGTATATTGGTCATATATTCTCATCTGAATGATAACATTTCGTAAAGTACCTGGTGCCATCGAAATGTACTAACAGATTTTTCCTACAAGTAAAAATGCACATTATTGGGTAACCAAAGGAGTTGGATCGTTTCAGATTTATGTGTACTTCTTTTTCCTCAACCGACGGAGTATAACACCAGAGGTAGTCAATAAATGAGCAATTCCCTTTAAAGTGCCGAAAGAGGAAAGAATTCACCTCGGACCGACCAGTCGGGGAAAAATCCTTCAAGGTCGTTCCGGAAAAAATGCGGAAAAAACTATACGAAAAATAAATCCCTCCTTCCCCGTTCCCAGAATTCTCACCACCCATCCCTTCCCCTCCATCCTCCCTGCACCACCGCCGTCGACTGTTTTTCTTTCCACATCCGAGGAATGGGGAGGTTGGGGGGGTTGCGGAAAGGCGGAATCAATCAAGTCTTCCTCCCCCCCGCAGCGCCTCTATCGCTCACTTGCCGAATCACTCCTCACCGTACCCCTGACACGTGCCTCCCATCGTTCCCTTTTCTCAAAAATACGCGCTCTCTTCTACTCAACGGCGAGAAGGGGTTCCGGATTCTTACAGCGCCGCCGCTTCTTCACGCACGAAGTCCTCGGCCACGCTGTCAGCCCCATACCCCTCATCCCACTCAGTAAGCCGAGAAATGTAACAGCTGGAGAATAAAACACGCCAAGATAATGAATGGAGTGTTTGACTTTCTCTTCTCTTATTGTAAAATCTAAACAATGAAATTTTGAGAGGTATTCAAAATATTAAGTAAGTTTTCTTTTCAAATTTAACGGATTTTTTTAACATCGTAATTGATTTTTCCATACACGTTTGCTATTTTTGGGGGAATAATACAATAATTATGGGGTTCGTGCTCATGTAACAGAGAAATCGTGGACGCGTGCTGGAACTGAGAAACTAGATGTGATATGCTAAATTGGAAGTGACAAAAATCGTAAAAAAGAAGCCTCGTATGATTTTTTTCATGCTTAAGGTGTGCAACATTTCCAATGAGCTATGTATTTGAGAATATACGAACAGCAAAGGAATAGAATAAAAAGGAATTTCTGACGATACGATGATGTTAAAGAATATGAGAAGTTAACAAATGCAAGCTGACTGTTCAATGATGCAGCGTCTAGTATTACTTACGATTTATAGGTGAATTACAGACTATTCAAGGATGAATAAAGTGGTCTTTACATTATTCCCCACCAAAAATGTCGACAATGATGCTTGCAAGGGCAATAGTTTCTAAATATTAACTTATGCACGGAAAATTGCTGATAATTATAACCACATAGTTTCTTATGTACAATGTACAAGAGTTTCGACTCATTTATATATATATATATATACATAGAGATTATTTATTTTACTTTTTTGGCCATTAGTACTTGTATTAGTATAATGTTAAAACATTATGAGGACTTAATGAATGAAATATTTCGTCACTATCTTCATTCTACCTTGGTAAATAGCTTCATTTTTTAGAGATATCACGAACAGAAGTGCCATATATACCTGTCATTAAAATGAAGTGCCATATATACTTCCCTGTCATGAAAAGGAAGTGCCATACATACCATAGATAAGTGATATTTTATACCATTAGAGAGATGAAATCTTTTACACGAAAATGAGGAGAAATTTACCGAAATGTATGAGCGGTGTTACCCCTCTCATATTTACAAGTACGTTTCTTATAAGTATGACAATATTCTGTGTGAAATTCCATATAAGGAACTAAGGGAGTGGGTGGGAATATTATTCCACCATTCGCAAGAGTTAAAATTTCTCATCAATAAATTTTATACGTAAGATATGACGACGATTAAGTTAGAAACCAACACTTACTTGCAATATGAACCAGAATTGAAAATGTACTAAAATATTTCTAGATGATATTTGACTCATATTTGCGTGGCTTTCAAGAGATTTGAATAATGAAATATAGGATAGATAAATGTTTTAGGATTCTTTTAAAAGTGGAAAGAGTTTCTGAAGTGAAATATAAAGTAAGTAAGATGGGGAATATTCCCCCTAAAACGCCCGAAGAACAACATGGTCGCTGGAGCTCAAAATGAAAGGATAAGGTCGGAGCGGGGAGGTGGAGGATGAAAAGGAGAGATGTTGGCTCAGACCACGTGCGCTCTCCTTCCTTCCCATGATGCCCCAAGGGGATTGAGGGGAGGGAGGGAATTGGACGGAGGGGGAGTGGTGTAGGAAGAGGAGTAGGTGGGACGGGGGATTGCGAGATGTAGACGGGCGGGAAGGGATTAAGGGAGGACTCGCCGTGCGCCGACGCAGACCCCGGTCTCACTTTTTCGTTCAAAAGACGCCGACGCGCCGGGGAGTCGTCCTTTAACCCCTTCCCACCATCCCCAAACTCCCAACGGTGCCCTCCCCACGCCCCCGAAAACGGCCGAAAACCTACTCCACCTCCCCCGCTCACCCTCCGCCACACACCCCCTAACCAACCCTTCCCTTCCTTACTCCCACATTTTTCTTCTTCTTCTTCCCGAAGAGCCGTAGGGGGCGGAGAGAGAGGGAGGGGGGGAGGAAGAGAAGAGGGTGGGGGAAGGCGTTGCTGGTCCAGCAGTGCGATCAATAAAACGGCAGGAGAAGGAAACCATCTCAGCAATACGGGGAAGGGAGAAACGTACCTACTCATACAAAACTCCGCCATCTACGCGTGGAAAAGGGACCACCCGGCTCCACAGCGTCGGCCATTTGGTCTCGGATATTCAGCGCCAATGGCGCGCTTCACACACTCTCAGAGTTTTACTCTGAATCCACGCGGATTCAGCGCTTTCGTATTTCTTTTCGAAGTTGACGGCAAATAAAAGACCTCGGGGGACGCGCGCATGTTTTGAAAATTTCTTTTCCCGAGACCTTTTGAAAGAGGTCGCCGGTAGCCCCTGGAGTGCCGCAACCCACATTTCGCCGAGTCGTTCCATTGTCGAAATATGTTCGCACAGCAGAGGCTAGCAAGAAAGGCTGATGCTGTTATTCGTTGTTAACTTGTGAAACTAATTTGTACCACTTATCCCTATCCATTTTTAATAAAGTAAGCGTTTCTAGCCGCTCTACGTTACGATATAGTACGTTTTGAATCGAAATGCTATTTATTGCCTACATATATTGTCAATTTCTAGTTTCACGTTCTCCATTATCCTTACTTGCTTGTTCAGCTGTAAATATTAAATAAACTCATTTTTATACATTATAATAGTCTATATAAAATAACTGAAGCCCAAACCTGAGGTAAGATCGCCGTGAATATAAAATAAACTTTTTAGCTTCCAAATTTTAGTACGGCTTCACAACTGGTTTCGGCCGTTTTGACAGGTAAATTTTAATGGTCGAAGAATATAGCGTATTAAACATAAAATGTGAAGGTAACAAGATTTGTTTAATAACCGTGATTTTATTCTATTAATAATTGTTTAACTTTAAATAGTTTCGAAACCATAAAATTGACAAGATTAAAGTTTTCTCAAAACGACGGAAGAATTTAATAATAATGTTGAATCCATTACTTGCAGTCATTGTTTCCCTTCACTTTTTGGAAAAACAAGAGCTTATTTTTCTGAAGTGGTTTTGGTGAGTCCAAATGAAAATATGGTTCGTTAGTTTTTACTTTGATATTTCATTCCTCTACCAAATACGTCAAAGAAGAATTGCAGAGAACTTGTGGTGTTACTTGGCGCCAGTGAAACACCGCTCAGGAAATGTTTCATACTTCAGCTGTTATATCGCCGTTTTAGTTGAACATGCTTAGTGTAAGAGTTTTGAAATACCAAATACTTACTATTCTATTTTATAACGCCTGTTGATTATTGTGAGGGTGAAATATTTATCAAATTTCAAACCTAATCCGATAAGGATATCTCGAGTGATCATGCACAATAATGCATTGATATTATAATGCTCTATCGTATTAAACTTCGCCATTGAAAATCAAGCTTTGAAATTTAAAAAAATCTGAACACATCAACTCCTAGAATATTAAACATTGTAAAGAAAATTCATGATGAAATGGAAAGTATTACTAACCTCTCATAATTTTCCTTAAGCCTAACTAAATATGTAAGTTGGCATTTAATAAAATAACCTACCGCCATTCTATTTATTCAATGGTTTTATATATACTCATTTGCCCTTTGAAGGTCATATACCAACAGTAATAGCTATTCCCTCACCCCCAGCAAAAATATTGAAAGGGACCTGAGTATGAGTTTAACTTTACAGCAAGTTAGTGTTAACTTTCTGTTACTTTTACTGCGGGATAACTTTAACTTTATTGGGGGATACCTTTTAGTGGCTTACGCTCCCTAGGACATTTCTGTTGAACGATGCAAGGGCTAAATATTTTCATTTCTTATTATTTGACTATGATAGATTAAATATATTTGGTTCAATATAATAAGTCGTGATATTTACGATCGTTTTTATGCCGCATGAATCACAATCCCCTCTTTCCATTAGAATTCAGAATAGACCCCCTCCATCTTGCACCCAAGTCTTACAACGCAAAGCATCCAGCTTCCCCTTTTTGTGCGTGCTCCAAGCCTTCCTTCCGACGCCGAAAACGCCATCCCCCCTTCATCCTCTCCCGGCGTGCACCCCACCCTTCCCTGCACAGTGGGCAGCAGCTCAGTTTGCAGGCCGTCTTAGCCAAGCCACCCAACCCCCTCCCCCCCCACACCGGCCCCTTTCACATCCCCACCCCTGGAGTCGTCACCACCCATACCGGTTTATGGCCTCACCCTCAAACGCCGCCCCACCCCTCTCACACACCGTCTAGGTGCAGTCTCCCCTCCGAAAACCCGTCCATTCACTATCTCCTCATCCTCGGCTTTTTTTTAGGTCGTCCACTCAAATGTTTTGGGACCGGAGACCGGGTTTGGACGTGACGTCGCGACGCTTGTAGCGTCGGGGCTAGGATAGGGGCAGCGGGGAGGTAGGGAAATCTGAGATTCGCGGGAGAGGACATCAACAGTTGTTGAGAACATGGGGAGCAATGGGTGGAGCTGACGATAAGCAAGGGAGGGAGGCACGGCTCTCTCGTAGCCTCCGCCTTAATTTATCCTACAGAAAATACTTAGAAGGTTTTTTAAAGATAAAAAGGCTAGCTACTCATGTATAATCCCCCAAAAAATAATGATCGGTGCTCTCGCTAGCAAAAAAGACACGATATTTCGTGTTTTGGAATTGGAAGAGCATGAACTGGAGGAGATTTATAAAACTGAGCACTCATTCACCGAATTCATTGGTTACGAAGATTTATCCGTTACTCTCTATAAAATTATGAAATAATTCCCAGTCTTTGCTAAGGTTTCATCACTAACCCGATTCACTAGCTATTTGGTACAGTAGCAGTGCGACTAACTTGGTCTTAATGACTGTATATACCTGTGAGAGTAACGCCTTGCAGGAGGGTGACTATCTTGAACGATAAAAAGAGAATTTTTGAAAAACAATCCCCTCTCGCCCCTCAATCTCCTCATGCAAAAAGATCAAATTTTGCATCTCATAAGCGGTTAAGAATAGTTTTATACTACTTTTCATGATTTATTTTCTTTTTCTTCTTTGTCATCATTTTGTTTTCCTTGCGACACTGTTGCAATTATCACTAATTTCTTTTTAAATTTCTCTAACTCACCTTTTATGCATTTCTTATGACTCCGTTAATATTCGCTATACAAACCTTTGCTTAAAAATAAAACCGATCCAATTACTTTTTTTAGTGTTTTAAAGTCTTATTTCACAGCCAAAAATGTATTTCACAGTTTGATTTACGAAAGAAGATGACTGGATACGGTTTACAAGGATTTGAGATACATTCTGAACCCCTTGGAAAAACTATAAAAATAAATAGCCGATGTACCACAATAGGATGATCTAAACCTAAAATAACTTCAGCTTCCTTATTCTTTAGATTTTTCACAGACCTACTATTAGCCTCTGTGTTGAAAAAGGCCTCGGGAGGCGAATGAGATCCATTGTTCGTATCCAAGGATCTTAATGACTAGTCTTGAACGTTGGTGTCAGAGAGAGAAAGTTTGAATCAATGGATGAATGGGTTGCCGAAAATATTGAGGAGAACTCGAAAATGTAAGAAGAAACGGAGGCCTGATTGGCAGAAATGACAGACCACAGACCGATCACAAGGTAAGGGGATAGAAGAGAAGTGACGCAACGATGAGGAAGGGAGCGAGGAATCTTTTGCCGATGCGGAACAAAAAAATGCTTGAGGATAAAAGGAAAAAGGCACCGGAGAAGGAACCCGAAAATTAAAATTGACGGGTAATTAAGAAGTGAAGGGAACGAAGGACGAAGCGGTGGCCAAGGGAAGTACGCGCGTGGTGGTGGAAGGGCGAGGTGATAAAGGGAGAGAGGGAAGAAACGGCACACGAGGGGAGTGGGGGTTGGGGGGCATAAAGGAAGGAAATTAAAGCGAGGTGCGTGGGGACCTATGAAAGGAATTGGGGTGGCCATTTCGTGTACATGGGGGAGGATGGGATCCTAATGCAGGAGGAGGAAGAGGGAGTGGGATGTGCTGTTCTGGGGAAGGCTGGAGGAGGAACGGACATAACCCTAACGTAGGCCATGATAAGGAAAAGGGAACGCTAAGGGTGTGGTGTGCGGGGGAGGACGGTTGAAGGAAGCTTTCGACCGTGTGTGAGGGAGGGGTGGTGGAGTATAAAAGAGGGCTTGGGGGGAGGAGAGGGAGAGAGTTCCGGACGATGTGTTTTAAGGGCATAGGAGGCAGGGGGAGGGGCTGGCGGAGAAAGAAATGGCTTGGGGTACGCTCTTCCTGCCAGGGAAACTCACAAAGGCACCCTTCTCCACTCCCTTTCCCTGGGATCTTCCGGAAGAAAAATGAGGAAACGGGCAGGGGAAGGGAGGGCAGCGTCGCCAAGGGATACGTCGACGTAAGAGAATAAAAAGGGTGGAAAAAGAAGACGGCCCAGGAGGGGGGTGTGAGGATATTTCATGCCGTGGGTGGGGGAGGGATCCCCGTGTGTTTTTCAGGGGGAGATGTATGTGGAAGTTTGGTGAACATGGTGTGGGTTGACGGGAATGGAAAGGGGCGGGCACTTCTAGAATGGGTTGTAACAGACGCAAAAGGGAAGATGAGGGACTCTGGAATTAGAAGGGAGGAGGGCGGAGGCAGTTTGTAATGTGGAGCGGGCAAACGGAATGAGTCCATACACACTCACATACATATATCTATGTACATATGTGTATAACCGTTGGGTTTTATAAGGGAGACTTGGGGAAATAGATGGGGATATTGTATGGTCAAGGGACGGTTATGAGAGAGTGAGGAAGGGGAGGCAGAAGATATGTATATATCTATATAAGAACAAAGGGCTGTACACAAAAGGAAGTGTGAGATGAGTGGGAGGTAAGGCAGGGACTTGATTCTGGAGGGCAAATAAAGGGATAATAAGAGAGACGATACTACCGCTGGGAGATGAGTCGTTTGGGAAAAAAGGCGGGTGTATATGCAAGAGCGAAGATTTTATTTAACGGAATGAATCCGGGCAGACGCAATGGGGTGAGGCAGGCGTCGAGGCATTGGCTGCAAACTCCCCTCAATGCATCAGTGCGTCCAAGAGGGACTCAATTATTGTCAGAATAAAGTAAGTAGATGTTTTTCTCTCGAACTCACCTTTTCTCTACAATACCGAATTGTTAAAACTTTGTGTGGATAGCATTTATCCGACCATATTCGTTCAGTTACGATTTAGGAAAAGTGAATTTGGACATTTGGTACTAGCCAAAATTAAATAGATGATAACCTTACTATCCTACAGACGTGCAAGGAAATCAACATACAAGAATAGCCTCTTCATCGTATTAATCCTCTAAGATTCATTCACTGGCCGTTTTAGGGAGGAGAATTTTAAGTTTCATATACTAGTAACGGTAGGAAGACGAGATGATTGAAGATTTTGTGTCCCACATTGGCTACTAACTATGATGAGATATCTCTGTTCATATTCATGTTACCCACCGCCAAGGAAGAACTTATTACACGGTCAGTAGATTTATCTGCAGCAATAATTGGTCCAGACGGTTTATATTGTGCTTGACCAGAGCTGAAATTTGGTCAGACTTGTATCCGTGTGGTGAGAAAATTACTTCAAAGTTAATAAATACATTTCAATTATGTTTAACTGCATTATGTACATGAGTAATTTTTTCATGACAGTTGCAGTTGATTGAGAAAAATACAAGGGTCTGATTCATGTCTTTGGATTAAGTACGATTCTTTGCAGACTAGCTTAAAAATTCCACTTTTGGATTGCAATATATAATGTCGGCTCAAACATATTCTCAAGCTTCCCTCAATGGTTGCGTTTTTTGCGTAGTTTTGGTTTAATCACTTTTTAACTGAAATTTTGTTGCCTATTTAGTGGCAAATAATCAAAATGATATATTTACTGATATTTAATTCGTTTAAGGAAAATCAATGAAATAACTCTAATTTAGAAGTAGGTTTTGCTCAAAGATGACTGCGGCTCTTACGAGAATTTGTAGAAGGAGTGGAAGCCGATGGAAGGAAAAAAACGTTGTTCATTGCCGAAGGGGGAAAGGTCCTTTCATGGAGAGGTAGGAGAAAAGAATCCGGGAATAGGGGAAGAGGAGGGTGGTGGGGGGATTAGCACGTCCTGTACGTCGTAACAGCGGAGGACTCCCGTTCCTCCCGGACATTTACTCCCTTCGGACAGAATTGGGCCTTATCTCGCCAGGGTCCGCCACCGTAGTGGAAGTTATGGGGAAAAAGATAGTCGGACCGGGAGACCCTTGGCTCTCGGAGAGGCCAGCCTTGCAGGGAAAGGGGGTAATTAGAGGAGTCCGCGGGGGCAATGGCTGACGTCAGGTGAAAATTTCCAACGGAGTAACGGGCACTTTTTTTTTCGTCCGCCGTGAATAAGGCGACTCAAGTACGGTGCTTAGCAAGTTTTGAGACCAGAAGCAAGCTTTTATGATTATTTGTTTTTACTCTGCATGGTGAAGCAAGAAATGGTGGAAAAATTGCATTTTTCGGGCATAGATGAGTAAATGAGAGGAATCCAGAGCTTTTGAAGCAGTTCATTTGGAAAGAATGCGAAAAAGCATTTTGCATAGATATCTTACTTTGTTTACTCTAGAACGTGGAAAAGGCTTTAAAGAGGCAAAGATATTATACCTTAATGCAATTTAATGCATCAGAGGAAACTCTAAATACATAAATTTGGAACTTATATTATAGTTTTTGTGCCACCTAAGAGTGAACCAGTAAATATTTTCAAATAAAAACTTACAAATTGTTGAATTAAAAAAATTAGTGTGCGCATATTCAGATACCTTATTTGTAGAAGCGACTCCGATCTTAGCAATTATAACATCATATTCAGTCATTTCCACGTCCGTAACCTTATATTATCATCGCATAAAAATATTCTTTTAAAATGATCCAAGGTTTTCTCGGTGAATCTCATACACAAATGATTTACGGGTATTCCACCAGGAAATGCTTGCAATTTACTGCAGCCTTCGTTTATCTGATTGTGTGTGCAGTATTAGCCTGTTTCCAGAAATTTCTAAGAAAGATTGCATAAATTTGGTAAATACTAGTTATTCTGAATGAATTCATGGTTGAACATCTTTGTCGGGTCAATGATTGGAGTGAGATGATGACGAGATTTTTCCTTCCTTAGTTTTACCCTTTTCCTCCTACTGTGATGGATTTGTACCACCCTCTCCCTGCCACACGCCCGTGTAGAGGCTTTCGGGCCAGGATACAAATGTGAATGTAGATTTTTTTTCTTCGCTAGCAATGACCTGCATGCCCCCAGCGTTAGGATCTTATCTCCAGGATTTATCATTAACGCGCAGCAGACTGCCCAGCCGCAAGCCCACGCCTTACTATAAAACGGACAGTTCGGGCAATGAGGGGCATGAAGGATAAAATATTTCACGACCCACCCGCCTCTCCTTGTGCCGCCATACATAGAAAGGACCGCTGTTCACCGAGGTAGGCCAAGATTCCATGCACGAGGAGTAAGATAAAGGAGTCCCCACACTCATCCATTTCATGAAAAAAAATATATAAAAGAATTTCGGTCCACGAATATGACTCCCTTGTCTCCACTAATTCTCAGTTATTTAGCGAACTTTTGGTCACCGTTGAACCCCACCCATATTCCAACCCCCCCTCCCCCTTCTGTAACCAACCCTGCGTAGCGTTCCCCATCCACATTCCTCCGTTCGACCTCACTTCCTCTTCCGCGAAGGCAGACCTCGCCCGGCGACGGCGCGAACGCCGTAGGAATCATAAATCGAGGTCCGCGCGGATATTGGTTGTCGTGCCTTCGGAAATTACCTTTTTGGTTGAGAACGGCTCGTGGAAGAGATTTATGCCCCTTTGGAGGCACGCGCGGCACGGGTCGAGGGTCAGGGGATTGAACGTGGAGGAGGGGAAGAGATTCCAGAGGGTTGAAAAGTAAAAAAAAAAAAACAGCTAGGTGGGTTGGGGATATTTCCGGCGCCAAGCGGACGTATTGGGTATGTTTCTCTACTTCAGCTAGCTTTGTTCCGATCTTCTGCCGTGCGGTTGTGCCATTTCCTTGACCTTTAAAAAACCTTTGTTAAGCGCGTAGGTAAAAATTGACTGTGCCATGCCTGTACATCGCTCATGAAAGTGAAACCTGTTTTCTTTTGCAAAAAAATAATTCACCTCATATGGTTGCCACGAGCAAAATTTTCTTAGTTTTTTATTGATTCGGTTTAATTTTTTAGAATAGATTTAAATTTTTGCATTTTTCTTCACGAATCATTACGGGAGAGTGATAACTCTTCTAGAATTTACATTTATGTTCTCCGCATTTCTACACACATTTGTTTTTTTCTTGTTAAATACAAATGAGATCCTATCTTCATAGCCAATTACGCATTTAATGGCTTAAATATATTTAATGGTATTGTAGTAACGTAAAGGACCACTTTTTTCTTAATTATGGCTACATGACTGGACAATATATCTTTCTATCAAACAAGGACGACTCTATCTAATACATACGTGTGTTTGTTTTGTGTAATAGTGTAAAATATTGAATGTTATGCTACTATTGGTCTTATTTTTGGGATATTTTTCAAACATTCAACAATTTCCTTGATGTTTTAAATAATACCAAGGAAAACCTGCGATATAATTTTTTCTTTCATGCTACTTTTATTGCTAAAGTGATTTTCATAAATATGGTGGTTTACTCATACTATCATGCCTAATTTAATTTGTTTAATACATAAAACCAAGGCAAGCATTGTTAATTATATCAAGCAGGTTATTTGAAAGAGGAAAAGCTGCTTTTGGCCAACGATTTTCACTTACTTTTTAAATCTTTAAAATACAAATATAAAATTCAATATACCAAAAGATAAAACACATGATTTATAAATTTTTTTGATGCTATAATATGTATAGTACCTGGTGACCGAGTGTTGATCGATGTTTATTTGGTGTACTGAGAACATGTGTGCTCATATTCTGCTACTTATTGTCTATTTTAATTAAATTGGGCATTCACATAGTGCGACTAAAGGTTTTAATAAAACAAATGATATATGAGATTTTTCAGCTAAAAAAGTAAATCTCAGAAAAATATGAAGCCTAAAAAAATCAATAGAAAGAAACATTATTTATTCAGCCATCCGATAAAAAATCTCGTCTCTCTATCTTGAGTGAAAGTACTGTTAAAAATCAAAAAAAGAAACCATTGCACCACACCCAATGCTTACCATGGACCACCAGTGGGGGCTTTTGGGGACCCGAGGGGTTTTCAATATAGTCTATGTTACAGCCAGAAACCTATATTTTCTATCTACATGACAAATTTAAGCTCAATCGTTCCAGTAGTTTTTGAGTGATGGAGCAACAGACAGACAGACGGGCATACAGAAACTATTATATGTTTATATAAGAATAGCTGATTTACCCCTGCGAAGCTCGAGATTACACTTACTTTATAAATTATCATATAAGAGGAGAATCATTTGAAGAAAATGAAAAATTTCATTCTTAAGGGTATCCGATAAAATAATTTTTAGCTCTCCATCTTGAGTGAAAGTATTTTTTTTTAAACAAAAAACTTTAATCATTGCACAGAACCCAATGCTTTGAATTCCTAATCTCTGAGCAAAATGAATTTCCAATGCGTTAAAGACCATAGCTGGTTGTCAAGGAAATATGCTGTTGTTGATATCTGAGAAAAAAATAAACCACTGTATTATAATTAATGCTTAGCATTCCTAATCAGCTTGACTAAGCTAAATCAATTTTAAATGCGTTTAAGTCCAAAATCTGGCTGTCAAGGAAATATGCTATTGTTAATTTCTGAGAAAAATGTGCTTTTATGCAGCTTAAATCGCGGTTTTCAGACAAAGACGAATAGGAAAAGATAATTGATTGAATTAATTATAAATTTCATTTTTTTAGCCATTTGATAAAAAATCCCAACCCTTTACCTTGAGAGGAAGTAGTTTTAAAGTGAAAAATGAAACCACTGCACAAACCCCAATTCGTAGCTTAATTCACCAAAGGGCCCCTTTTTGGGACCTTTTGGGGTGCTGAGGTATTTTTAGATAGCATAAAAACCTTCTCCTTGAAAATATCGGTGTCAAAGTCGATTAATCTCGGACAGACAAAATATATATATATAAAAACATTCATTTTTATATACAGTGAAAACTCGGTTAGCGAACGCCTCTGTTAACGAACAATTCGGATAACGAAATTCGCCAAAAATTTCGCTAAAAATTTGCCTCGGATAGCGAACAAAAATATATATGTATATAGATATAAGATTTTCTCGTTAAATAGTTTATCAATAGTAATTTCGTGATATAAGGTTGGATGTATAGTAAAAACGGGAAAAGATTAAAGTGTTTATATACTTTATTTTTATGATAAGAAAGTTATGAAATTTAGTCATTCTCAGAAATACAGGCTTGTAACAATTAATTTCTGTCCATTTAAAGGCGTTATCTCAGCTCATCTTTCATTAATCGGCAGCTCACTCACAGTGATCATTTACTTATTTTCTATTCTAAAATAATTCTTGAATTTACTCTTTGGCATTGAAAATAATATTAAGATTTTTAATGGCATCACCATCATCAAAATTAAAAGCTGTAGTTAATTAAATTTAACCCATGTAAGAGGATAAAAGTTATCCATTAGAATTAATCTTTTTGTGACGAATTATACTAAAAGGATTTTATCAAGTTAAAATAAATGACTGCGCTTAAAGGTGGAAAAAATACACGCACTTGCGGTGTAAACGAAAGGTGTTCGATTGGAATTCCAGAGAGTGAATGATTACCGCGGCATTGATAATTAGGAGTTCATTTTTTTCACTTTGAGCGTTTCCACTTGTTGGCTCCGCTCCCCACGTGACTCGGACCGTTTCCCTTCCAATATCCTCGTGTTTTTTTTCCTTTTTTATTTCTGCTAAATACCGGCGATTATGAACGCGAGCCATTAAATGAAAGAGGTTTTCGTAAATAACGACATCACAAACTGCTTATCGATCATTTTACAGCGCAGTCATCATGAAGAGTAATTGAGTTCGCGCGCGCGAGGGGGGAAAATGGCCGGAAAATAAAAAATCGAAGGCTTTATTATATTTTTTTTCCTCTCCCATGCCCTTCAAACACCCGCTTCTCGCAAGAGAGGGCACTTGGCGCGTTTTTCCACGTGACTTCCATCACGGGGTTTATCTCATTCGGCTTCCCCCTTAAATATCTCAAATGACGCTCCTTTCCCCAGCGTCCTGGGTTCCAATTAGCTGGACTTAACCTATCTATCACGATCCCTCTTCTAAACAAGGAATTCATCCGATTTCCTACCACATATCAGCCTATTGAAACGCAATTAAATGAGTTTCGTAGAAAGCACTGGGCTGATTTTTTTTTGCTTTCATGGGAATAGTCATTTTTATTATTTGGTGACTTCCACTGTTGAAATATTATAACGTTCGTGAAATCTGGACCACATAATTTAAACAATAACCGTTGCATCAAACCTACTCAAAGTCCTCTTAAAATTTTATTTTGATTAATAACATTTACTTCTTCAGCAATAGTTTAGATTATCACGGCAAACATTTCTTAAAATAGTATGACTACAATATTTTTGTAGTAACAAAATGTTGATGCTAATTATTTTGTTGGAAAAAATAGGAAAAGCAAAGATTATTTCGCAATTTAACTTCATCTTAGGTTGAAGCTTTCCGATTTCTAAACAGTAGTACATGGGAAGAATAATCATGAATATATTTATACAGCCAATTAGATCCTATTCGTCATAACAGCTTGCTGAAGTATCTAGTGACGAAATTGGTTCATGAGCGTCATTAGTACGACGGAGCCATTAACTGAAAAAACATTTTATTCTATTTTAACCATAATTTATTATATGCTTTCCCCAGTAGAAATACATTCTGTGCTATAATTTAACTGAGAATGGTATGAATTTTTCCCAGTCCATGGCCTGATAAATAATACTTGAGAATGCTTCCAATTACTCAAATCCACTGCTCTTAGCGGCCCTTAACTTGGCAAATGCATCGTGCATAGGACTTTGTACTGAGATAATAGTCCAGCTTCTTTCCATCGGAAGCTTAAGAAACGTGACTCTTGAGTACTTTCTTCGTGTGATAAGAAATCTTCTCTCATCGGATCAATAAAATTCTGAATTTTTTCAAGCCAACACAATGTAAAATGCATTGGTATTAATTAAGAACTTTTCTCAGGCTTCTACATTCTTATCGTCTCGTTTCCCCATTCTAGGTGACTCAGCATGAGTCCTGACAGCGGTGGAAGTTATTTAGCGAATTGCTTATCCCTGATTGAGGGATATTTGGAGAGGATTTTATTCGCAGTCCGTTATATACCCGTCCGTTGGGTTGAACGTAGCGCTGAAGTCATTGGCACTAATATTGAAAGGTATTTTATAGCCGACACTGGAAGTCCCTCCGACTTTCATTAATTCTTAAAGTAATCTGATCTTCTCCAGTCTGCCCATCCGTTCTAAATGAAGGAAATAAATTCGGCTTCGGCAGCCTTCCTAAATTTCTACTATTCGAGTGTTCTAAATTAAGAAAATAGTATCAGCTTCCGGTAGCGTTCCCTAATTTCTACTACTCGAATGTAACAAAGGCAATTTTTTAAAATAAATGGTTAAATATTTTTTCTCTAATAACCATTGCAGATATGCTCTCACATCGATACACCTCACGTCAAACGACCACCCATGCATCTGACGTATGCCTACCAACCCAGTGTCAGTGAACACCATTTAAAGGGGTTCCTCCGTTAATAATATATTTAAAAATTTCATAAATTTTTGATAAATTATCGTTGCATTTATTTTTGGAGGCTACTCATAGAAACACGTAACCTGTTTGATATTAACAAAAAATTCCTACTTTTTCTAACGCTGTTTTTTTTAAATAAATCATGCAATTTTATCTTGTTAGACACGAAAATGGTTAGGAAATTTGTAAAAGGGGATTTCTCTTTCCTATTTAATAGCAAAAAAGGGCGTTAGAGCCACAGACTGCGGATTTGATTAGTGCGACGTTGCCTGCCTTCCACGCACCATTACTGACTTCAGCAAAAACAAACACTGCATTACGACACTGCGCCAACATACATTTGACTTTGGTTTTCTCCGTCTTCATATTCTTATTTCCAATTCCTACACCTGTAAACAGCTTGTGGTCTAACACCCCTTGTATTATACCCTTACGGCAGCTCGAAGTGTAGCACGTAAAATTAAGATTGCTGCTTCTGCGAATTATTACCCATAAGTAGCAAGCAAACTTAATAACATTCTAACTTTTAAAATTCTAGAGTACGGTAACTTCGATTAATGCTTATAACCTCTTGTAATATCAATCTAATATAAAAAAATTATTTTCTCGCTGTTGTTTAGAGTTTAGCCAAGCTAGCTTTAGCGGTATTATTTTCGTCGTGTGCTACGAGACACACCTCTTATTCAGTTATGTTATTAACTATTTTCTCCGTCCCTGTTTCCACCCACGCCACACTGCTCGATGTACGGCATTGCGGAGGGCTAGGGGTGAGAAGCAGGACAGAAATTAAAGAGGGGGAGGTGAGAAGGGAGGTGGAGGGGAGGGACGGTAGGAGGGGAGAGAATGATAGCTAAAAGGGGAGTGGGGGAGAGGGGGGTAGTATAAGAAGCGTCCCAAAGCATGGATATTAGAATCCACCCTTGAGTGCTTCCACCAAATTAAGAGGGGGCGTATGGTGGGTGGTGGTAGGGGGAGGTGAAGGAGGACGAGAATGGTCCATCCTCCCGCTCCGTTGCGTGGTAACGGAGCCAGGAGGGGGTGTGTAGAGTTGGCTGGGCGAGTTTGGGGGTTTGATCGGGGGTGGAAGTCAGATGTGGAGTTTGCGAGGGGTGGTGCCGGGAGATCTGATGAGAAAGGGGTTGGGAATGCTTGCCGCTGCGGGGAAGGGGGCAAAAAACATTGCGCACAGGATTCTGGGAAGGGATACGTGGGGTTTGAATACGGAGATGGGGTGAGTCGGGAGAATTCCGGGGTGGTGCGTTTGGTGTGGGTAGCTTGAAGGAGGGAGCGTTGAGAAAAAGAATCTGGTCCGGTTCTTCTTTCCTCCTGCCTGGACCGCACCCTCCCCAACTTATTCCAACCCACCCTTATCCCTTTTCCCAATCCTATCTCCACCCTTGCCACAACTCTCCCCTCTCTCGTTATACCCCTGCAGAAAAAGAAAACCCTACGCTTCACTTCTCCATGTCTCTTGCACACCCCTAGCTCACTTCCACCCTAAGCGCCCTTTTTGTTTTTGACCTTCACTCATTTATTTATTCCGCGCGTACAAACCTAGAGTGGTGCTGCAGATCCTAGTGCACAAACTCACCATCGACGACAATCTCTCCCCAAATCCATGTTTGGGGTAGGGGATTGATTTGATGGTGAGGGTTGTTGTTCTGGCCCTCCACGAATGGGTTGAGGGTTCGAATCCTGAGAGGGTTGGAAATTTGTCGACGGAGCCACGATCGGTTGATGAATAGACCCTGGGGAGTATCTAAACGTCGTACATGGTCATACGGATGTGACCAAGCTAAAACCATGTGGTCTTTCGTCAAGGGATGGGTGATTTTGACGATGCATTCAGCACATGATTTTGTCAGCCTAACCTAAATGCTTACTTCCCAATTTAAACAAAAATCACTGCATTTATTGGTTTCCACGCTCCATCAGACATGACTCTGATGATGATGAGTGCATAAGCTACCAAAAAGTTGGTTCCAAATAGTGTAATCCGGTGTGAAATTCGTGAAACTATACACCAAGGGGCAGAAATTCGCCACGAGAAACTCATTTGGCTTGACCGGGCTGATTATCATTTTTTCCATGGCGATATTCATCCCCTTGAAGTATATTACTGCACCCGTGCCCGTGACACCCTATCACATCATTTTTTTAGTGCAATGAGGTAGTTCGGCCCCTGAGTAACCTGTCGACAAGCCAACGGTTTATCAGGATCGCAGGGGCATATGGACCACCAGAATCGTCCGAGAGAACAATACAAAAATCGTGAAACTGTACTCGCCTAGGAGAACTAAAATCCTTCATCGATTTCCTCGTGTTTATACTTCAAATATTACTCTAGGCACAGGATCATCAGTGAAAGAGAATGTATAACCAACATCGTAATTCAACATTGGTCACTATTTTCCAGTTATTGAGTTTGAAAAGATGAATGGCCTTGTTATTATTAGTTTAATAATCATCTCGTATTTCATCTGGGATCTCTTCCATTAAATAGCTTTGTAAATATAGCTGTGAAAATAGCTTCATATAATTTTTCTGAATTACCCGTGTTACTTACTCAAACAATGTTTAGAACATTCTTCGTAAATGGAAACCCGTTACCTGCTTTTCTTCACCTTCCTAAAAATAAGTATTGATAATTATGTTGTTCTGCCGGTACTAAAGAGCCTCAGGGGATATCCACAGTGGCGTACGGGAGGGGGGGGGTTAGGGTTTAAACCCTAACCCCCCCCTCCCGTGACATGTCTTCCCCCCCAAAGACATGTTTACCTGAATTCGTTTTCGTTCGTTTACCTGCACTAGCGTTTAGAATTTTGCATATTGGGCTGAAAAATATAGTTGGATTGTTTTCACGAAAATAGAATGTTAATTTAATTATTGTTGAAGTGAATAAATTCTAAATTTAATTTTATGATGATGCACATAAATATTAATGAAACCCCCACTGCAAAGTCGATCCCCCCCCCAGAAGTCAATACTGCGTACGCTACTGGATATGCATTAATACTATAACAAGTTTACTGCCGTGTATTAGTAACAACTTTTTATCAACTGTTCGTACATAGATATACTTGTTAAGAAAATGGATTTCAGTTTGGATACAGAAATATTATGTAATTTTTCGTTTAAGATACTGGATATTTCGGGCTTTTCTTTTTTTCTATATACCTTGTAATAATTGGATCGAGAAGCCGAGTATATTCATGAAATTAACCCTTTTTTATTTTAGGAATTAACAATCAAATATACTTAATTTGATTATTTCGTAAATTTTAAATCAACAAGAAAATTAATACTGGATATATGCATGTAAATGACGATTACTTTTCTGATACAGTAAATTACAAAGTATTATTTCAACTGACTAGTGAAAGGAATTACTTTATAGAATTCTCTTCTAAATATGACACCTTAATAAACAATTTATCTCACATAGGTTCCACTACTTTCCAAAGTATCATGCATGATGTTACAAACTCTGTCGTAAGTTGTTAAAGTGAAATAAATTTCATAACACTCCCGGCCGTATTTTGAATGTATATTGTTCCTGAAAACAACCTTTGATAAATTTTGTGTTTAAATTACGGCTGTGGGACTAATGGAGTTGAAGCCACTCCTGCATACGATCTCCTTCGTGCACGCCCAGCCCTCTCGCTGCCTCTTCCCTTCTTCCTTTCCGCAAAGCGCCTTCCAAACTCCAACAACCTCTTCCCTGACGCGTAACTTAATCTCACTCCATCTTCTCCCGGTCCCGCCCTCCTGACTCCCGTTCCTCCCAGACCCTTGTCTCCATCCCTCTCGTCCGAAAAAACCCACCCCCTCCGGTCCTCATTCATCCTGTCCGCGTTCTCCTGAAAATCCCTCCCTCCTCCGACCTCCCTCGCAACTCCTTTTTCTCGTGAGGCGACCTCGTGAGGGCGGGATGCGGAAAGGGTCGTGCCGGAGGACGTGGGAGGATCTGAAAGTGTCCGTGTTCTGGAGAGAAGAGGGAGGAGGGCAAAGAGGGGGGGACCAGGGGTCTTTTTTACCCCCTGCGGATTCGTGCGGCGAGGAGGAAGCCAAAAAAAAATTATACGGAGCGGTTTGTTCCAGGAGTGAGGGCGTGAGAGGAGGGGGGGTTGGGTTTTAGGTAGGTTGAAAAAAAGTAAAGGGAGGTTTATTTTTTTCATTCCCGGCGTGAGAAGGGTGAGGGGGGATTCCAGGGGAGGCCTTTTCCTGGGGATATGTACGCTAGTGCCTGCGGTCCGTCGTTGATGGGCGCTCCAGGGAAGAGTTTTCTGGACGGGCCAAGAATAAATTCTGGCCCCCTGCTCCTTCCATGTCGGCGGAGACCGTGTTGCGCCCTGGCACCTTCCCCACGCCCCATTACATAGATGCCCTCTCATCTCTCCCCTGCCCTCTCCTCCCCAGGGCTCTCGTCCTCACACGTTTTTCCTTCTTCCTTCCTTATCGCTTCCTCTTCTCACCTCCTTCCTCCTCCTGCTTGTCTTCCCTCCTCACGTTCTTCGCCCCACACGCTATCTTTCTCGCTTCCCTTTTCAGAGCCTTTGTGTTTCTTGAGTCTCTCTCCAACACGCTTCTTGTGGCGTCATCCGGTCTCATGTAAAGTGGTTGTAAATAAAAGAGTTGTAATTTTAGACAGGAATAGAGATTTTACATTTTGATCTACAGAGAGACTGGTGTACAAACTCGTTAAAATTGAAAGCATATTATTTCCTTTTCCAACACTTAGTTGTAGCTCATTTTTTATGCAGAATAAATTCTTCTAGACTAGGTCATTAAGGATATCAAATAATGCTAAAAGTATGTGAAAAACTACCCTAATACTAGGGAAAAGATATTTTAGATTATCTCCATATCCTTTTGCGAGATTAGAAAAGAATTGAGAAACAAAGAAATGGCAGAAATATCCTTTGACTCTTACCCGCCACTACTTTGCTAATCACTGTTTACCTTTGTTGAGTTACTTTAATTATACTCACTTTTTCAATTTCCTAAGATAAAGATATTGATGGCTTCCATACTTTGTAAGGTCAAAATCTTTTGTTGACTAATATCCTTAACATCAAATTTTAACTTATAATCTTCCTTAGGAGCATTGAAAGGTTATTTTGAAAATTTATTGGAAAATTTCCCTTTATTCTCAGATGATGGCATCTATTGGCACTGTGGCGAAGATGTATGGAAAATCATGTGTTGCCAATGAGTTACATCCGGAGCAGGAGTCCAAAGACTTAAATAAAAAGGTAAATGTAAATGAAGTATTCGTGTTGCATGCATGCTATTGTACGGTAGAAAATTTTCTTCGAATACGCTATCATGAAGTATTTACTGATTGAATTATTTAATATGAATTCCTATGCATAAAAATACAACTGCCGAGTATAGACCCTTCAAACGTGTTTTAATATGTAAACTGAGTGAAATTTCCCTGATATTTATTGAATATCATCCATTAGTTACACTGAAACATGTAGAACTATTCACGGAAAACTGAGCAACGTCGCTCATCAATAAGGATTGATAAATTTTCTTTCAGTAAGATGGGGTTGTTATTTCTTTGTGTTCTGGTAATTTTAATGTGTGCGTGAGTATTAATTAATAACGAATTATTGCGACAGGGAGCCTTAATCTTCCTTCGGATATCTTATTTTCTTCTTCCCCTTTTCATTATTATTCACAACTATTCTCCGGCCAGTTTCCTTTCCTAGCTCCCCTCACAAACTCTTCATACGGGTTATTTCGTGTTCCTACGTTTTTCCCTTTCCACACACCATGCCACACCCCACGTCCCTCTCTCTTGGGGAAATCCCCATTCGCGAAAAAGGATGCTTTAAATCTTGTGCCCGCCACCTCCGAAAAATTAATGTAATCCTATTTGTTACCGAGGTTCTTTTTTCGGCTTTGTTTGCCGTCGCTGTTTCGTAGTGGAGGCATGGAGTCTCTTTCTTAAGTCCTGCTGTGGGAATATTGGGCTATCAATCCACGAAGCATGCATCGCTTCTCTAAAAAAAACGCCTTTCCCGGGGCGTTGCGCCGCCGAAATAAAAATTGCCAGGCTGTAAAAAGGCTTAATTTTGGTACTTGTACCGGAAAAACAGGGGTCTATGGATTTAAGATTAGTAGATGTATATTATTAGTGCAAGCATTAAGAATGGTGAATGCTTTCTTAAAAGCTATAAATTGTGGCTTGACAAAATATTTTTTTATGTTAAAAGAATCTTGCTATAACTTGCTGCCCGAAGCTACGAGTTCGTGCATAGGAATTTGCGTATCTTAAAGTGGAGGGAAAATTTATGATTTATGAAAGGTTAACCTTTTAATTTGTTTAATTTTCCTAGAAATATTTGCAAAATTTTTAATATGATTTAGTACTTGAAGTGGAGGTTTATGGCATACTAATCAATCATTTAATAGTGCTTGAAATAACCAGGTTATTACATTGAATTTGAGCTGTTAAACTTATAATCTTAGTACTCATGGTTAAAAATAAAACTACTTTTCTACAAAATATGTTGTAGAAAAGTATTACCTTTTATCTTTTACCATGAGTACTAATATAATAAACTTCTACGAAGTAATACCTGCGACGATCAAGTTTATTTATAATCTTCGATCATTAATTCAATTATCTACTCTTATCCAAGGCTTACTGCTATTTAAAAATATCCACCATGTACATCAAAATTGAAGATAGATTGGTTATGAAAAAATGAATTTTCTGACGGATAAAATACAGGCTAAGCAAACTTTATTTGCATAGTACATTCATTCATGATGAGTAAAAATGCTAGTAATGTCGAAAAATTAACTGAAATCAAAAGGGATCACCACTCAGGCAACGCAAAACTCGCCACTTTATTCCATTATGAAGGATTTTGAAAAGGTTCTACCCCGCTCGAGGGGGAAATTACGATGTAACGGTAGATTTATTCACCGTTCGAAGTTAATCAGACTTATTTTTCATCCCTCTCTTCTCACTTGGTCTTTTAATGACTAAATCGACGATCCCGAAGAACTCGCTCAGGCGTGGAGTGAATAGGAGCAGGAAATATATTCACCTTTCACTTCAGAACACTCCTTTTCTACTACCGAGATGAGGCGACAGGAATCCACAAGCGGGAACGCAGTCACTGCGGAGAGTGAGGTGAAATTTGGTACCGCGGGAATGGATGGCCGTGACCGACAAATGTTTTGGGACCGATAACTGGTCTGGCTGCGTAATGAACGAAGGAAAAAGTGGTTTGATGGCAGAAAAACTTTATCTGCGAGTGGGTATTAATGCTCTTTATATTATAGATGCTAGGAAATATTGGAAAGCAAGAGAAGTAGTTAAGAAAATTGTGTAAAAATGATTGAATTGACAAAAAAACATTTGAAGTACACATTTGAAGTATTTGTTTTTAAGTGTTGTTAGCAGTAATGTGAGTTGTATCGCAGTCGGACAGAAGAAAGCTACCCTCTAAATTAAAGCGCAGCTACTTCTGATTTAGTGCTAATATTTGATGAATAGACCAATTTTGGTAGAAAATGTGAAAATAAGCATTTACGGAAAAACATTTTGTTTATATTAATTGAAAATTCCAAACGGAAAGTTATGCATAGTTGCTAACGGCCTTCCCAGGGAAAATAATTGTGTCTTTTGAAAAAAAAACACCGGTATCTATTATGGATGGGCAAAAAATACAAGTATTCGGTAGTACCGATTGACATATTCTTTTAATCAGGTAGTATTAACCAGTAATTAAAATCGGTACTACCAACGGCACCGGTACAAAAATACCGGTATTTAGACAGAGCTGCCATATTGTTTCAACTAACAGAACTAACTACGAAAATTTACTAACTTCACTAAGTTTTCAAATACACTCGTAGTATGTCTGTATTTACTTTTATTTACATAACCGTGAAGTTCTTTGTTGTCATTATGGATATAATAGGTAGTTTAAAATATTTGACGCATGCCGAACACCTGATAATCGATGATTTAGAACCACATAAATAGGAATATTTATTTCTGTAAGTTTAACGTTAGTGTGACCGCAAGGATTGATCACTACAACAGGGGATTGTACCTGAGCACATCATTAAAACAATACCGACCGTTCATGTGATTTAAAATCATTCCAATAAAAAGTGACGAGTGCAAGCTTACTGCGTACAATAAAAAGTATTTACTGAATAGACGATGTATATTCCCGATGAATGTAGGGGGTTGTTCGGGTTTGCGACCGTTTTGATGAACGACTCGTTCATGTAAACTCCGGAAAAAATGGAGAGTTTGACCCGGTCAGAAACCCGATCAACCCCCAACATCGCTATATGGCTGGAAAGCCTTAGATCTTTCAGACGCGATTAATGTTCGTTAAAAATACTGATGGATGGAAATTTCTGCATATCTTTTTGCACTGATATTCTAATTTGCCGACATACCGGAAAATTATGGTGAAACATACGTTAATTTGTAATTAATTAAAATATTTAATGAAAAACATAAATACCGGTGTACCGGTATTTTTTCGTCAGTACTACCGGATGAGTAGCATTATTGCGTTTTGATACTCATCAAAAAAATATCGGTACTTTTTTAGTACCGCCCATCCCGTATCTATTCACACTGATCATTGTCCGTTGAATGTATTTTTAATTTCATTTGCAGTTCCTCTGAATAAATATTCTGCAACAAGTGACCAAAGAACTTATGTGAGTTTATCAGGATAAAGATTAATGAGTCACATCTTAAACTAATTATAAATTCTTCTTTTTTAACATAATACCATTCGCGATTGAAACGAAGTTTTAAGCTTACGGAATCATCTTTTCAAACGTAAATGTATTTATTCTTTTACATAGTACTGTAACGTTTGAACCTTACCTAAGTATTTGTTTTAATTTGTTATAACTTGTTATAATAATTGTTTAAGTGTTTTAATTTATTTGAATGTGCAAATTTTGGATTGTTGAAATGTTTTGGGTTGAACAGAAAATTTGTTGTGAGGGAAGATGGGGTTGTTGAGTAAGAGAGAGAGAGCACGACCAGATGCTTCTCTGCACGAGTAAAAAGAATAACAGAATTAAGGTAGAACCTGCGCTTCGAAGTACTGCTTTCATTACATAGATAAAATCGACATCAACAAGATAAAATGACTCAAAATGTTATTAATAATAATTGAAAATAATTTTCAATCAATCAATATGGCTGTGCAGTACATGAGTTTTCTTCAAAATGAAGTAATCCTGTCATATTAAGAATGGCTTTTATATTGATGACATGTCTCAGAGGAATTTAAAAAACTTTCTCTGGAACTGCAGTAAAGCTGAATAATTAAAAAATTAGGGATGAATTAAAACAACAGAACTAGTGAGTGCCTTTGGTCTTTTAATGTAAACGTAATTGAAACAAATGTATTATATATAATTGCTGACGATGAACTCGACAACACTGTATAGCTGTCAACATATCATAGTTTCACTCCGGTCAGGCACCTTTGTTTGTTTGCATAGTTTCACTGCAATGTTTTTGTTTACTCCTCGAACATAGTTGCCAAGTCTGTTTCAATATGGTGGCTACGGAACGAAAGTAAGACTCTTCATCTCTTTTCAATAATAAATATCTGCATTAAATGGCCGATAAGGTAACCTGAAAACAATTCATTGTATCCGTTGATTATTTAACCACCATATGGTCGTTTTTGAAGTAGCCTTGTCGAGGAAAATCTCGAGAAATATAATGTTGAAGTGAGGAACGACACCATTCCGCCATAAGAGCAATGTAATTTGAGGCTGAAAATTACGATTTTGAAATCCTGTTATCAGCGCTAAATGGCCGATTACATCCAACTACTTTGTCACAGATCGACTAAGGCATAATTTCTCTGCAATATATGAAAATATCAGCGCATGCTATCGAAGGTCCTTGTGGTAGAGTTTCTACCTCAAGAAAGTAGAAGATAAGTGTTTCCAATTTTTAAACGCTGTCCGACGCTACAGTACTTAAAATCAAAGTTACATAATCAGTATCCAAAATGTATCACGTATTACCTTCTGCTATAGATTGAATTTCTCATTTTAAGCCAGAGGTCAGTGTCTAAAACTCAAAATGGATCGATTTAATGGGAGGAACGTTTGCTGTAAAGCATAAAAAAATATATACATCTGGAGATAAATAAAAATTTGGTTAAATGAAAGCAAGATCAGGAAAATATCCTAAATAACTGAGGAAGAACATTGAAATTCTGGAACAGAAGAGAACAGATGCTATCAAAATGTTAGGTGCTGGAGGTATATGATGAAGATCATATAGCTGAAAAGAATTAGGAACGAGGACTTATACTGATGAATTGAAGAGAAAAAATCGAAATAAGCACAATGAAAACGACGAATTCCAGATGAATCGGCCAAATGTTAAAGTAGTAATTTACCTACGTACTAACATAAAAGAAGGAGCAATAGAATTTAAAAAACTCCAAAGGAATACCAAGGGACAAGAAATACATAGACCAGCTAAAATGGGATCTGAAACAAAAGAACTAAAAGGGCTACAATTTAGCTAGGCACTGTATAGAATGTAGGGCTGAGGCCAACCAAGCTCAGTATTTAATCACTAATGTTGACAACAATCCATGGGAAACTGGTAGAAAATGCTCACGAGTGGGTGTTGAAGAAAATAGTGTTCATAACGCGTACAGTGTAGAAGAAGCAGCGGTTAGCCTGGACAGGGGTAGGAGGACACGAAGGGCTCCTCCAAAAGACCCGTCAATCCACATCCGTGAGCACAGAATTCCTTTCCCGGCTCCCTATTTCAATAACGTCCTCTTCAAAAACGAGGGACCAGCATTGGCACTTGTTGGAGACGGGAGAGAGAAACAAAGGGATGAGTCATGTATTCGATCTACTGCTCGCAAGCCCCTTAGGTACGCCACGCCCCCCTTTCATTCTGAAACGCTTTCATTTTTCTCCGGAGACCTTTTGAAAACTTCTCTGGGTCAGGTGAAGGGGCATGATGGGCACCATTGCAGGGTTTAGTGAAGGGGATGAAAAGTATGGCGTCCTGCGATTGGAGGATACGTGAAATTCCAACCTTCCAATACCTCATCCATTTTCTACCTCCTGAGGAATGGCATTTCAAGGGTATCCTCCAGGTCTTCATTCCCCTTTCCGCTACTGTTATTTGAGTACACCCTTCTATCTCCTGCCCAAGAGTAACTGCTCTCACCCCCCAACATCCCACGCTCGCTTGGTTGAGCCAGATGAAACTAACGCCGCCCGCAAACGCTACATGTGGGACAAAGCGAAGATAAAACCGACGAGAGAGCGTTTCTTTGACATAGTATACATCGGAATTTTCAACGATGGGCGCGGAATCGAGGTTCTATGTCCAATAGAAGGGCTCATCCCCCCACCCTATCTACAATCCCAAGCTCCTCCATGCTCGTACCCTCTCACCCTATCGACTGCGTGCCTGCAGGCACCTCCATCAATAGTTCCTGACCAGGAAAGCCACGGGTCTTCCTAGAAACGGAGAAAATTATAGGGAAACTCCCTTTGAATGGGGGTGAGAGAGGCGAAAGGTTTTCGGATGTTATCGGCAAAGAGGATGGAAGAGGGATATGAGAAGTAAAATGAAGGAGAAGTTGAATGTGGCATGAACTGTATGCCATTGGTCAGTGACGACTACACTTTTCGGTGCAATTAAATTTGACAAAAGATTATATTGCTTAAGAGAGCTCAACGAACCAAATTCACATAAATTTAAATATCAATAGAAAAAGGGTAAATAATGAAGCCAGAATTCCTAAAACACTTCACTCACTAAGAGTGTCCTCCATTCTCACTTTCATCACTTTGGTTTCAATTTTGAATACGCTAGTATGTTCATGTTGCTAGCCGGATATTGATTAAAATTAGTTACTAAATACCAGCCGAAGGAGAAAATTAATTTTTTAATAAGTGTGCATTGGTTTATTTGGAAAGGGGTATTTAATTAGGAGATATTTTACCTGAAAGTAAAATAAAATAAACTATTGAAACAAGCTGAAGGGACGTTGACGGAATTAATTATTTATTCACTGCAGCCAAGTATAATGTGGTGGTGGTGATAGTAGTCTAAATATCTACATATATCTCTCAGTTCCAGACATTATGTCTGCAAAACCAATTCAAAGGATATGTAACTTGAGTTTTAGTTGAAATTGTGAGTAATTTATTCCTTCTTCCAATACTGGATTAATAGTCCGATTTTATTTAAATGTAACTTTTAATTATTGACACTGAGAATATATTCTATTTAAATGTGACTTTTAATTATTGACACTGAGAATATATTATTCTTAAAAAAAAGGAAATACTTGTTACCACTTGACGATTCAACAAGGCATTAACCTTCTTTAAAGCACTCTCCGAGGTTTCTCCTCTTTACAGTGCCACTGTGAAAATTTAAAGAAACAATTCTTAAACAATATATAGGGATTAGCTTGTTCTCGCCGTATCTTGTAATCAATTTTGAAATACGAATCACATTTCAACGTCGAATGTAGGTATTTCCTCAAAAGAAATAATAAAATTATTTTAAGGTTAAACGCTTTGATCATGGGAAACCCTATACCATCAAAGACCCCAAATATGGTTAGAGTTTTTAACTGAGTGTTTTTCAAATTATATACACTGATAAATATTTTCACAAAATACATTTTGATTACTCCTTTTGTTCAAAATAGTCTTCATTGATAACAACATGACCAAACATTTTGATGGCATTAGTCAAATTAAGGAACATCATATCAAGTGTAATAAAAAAATCATATGAAACTAGTTGCGATTTAAAGACAATAGAGTGTTGTGATTCCCAGACAGTTTTGTATTTTATTGTATTGCCTTAAGGACTGAGGAATAATTTATGAAGCCGTATTTCGGTGTGGGCCTAGATAGTACTTATTTTGGGGGAGCGAAAGGAAAATAATACCTTTAACGCTACTCCATATTTCTCACCAGTTAGCGGAAATTCGTGAAAGCAACATCACAGAACAATCTGGGAACAAGGCGATGGCTGGGAAATACTAAATAAATGCCTGACGCTAAACTACATAAGCGAAACGGATTTTTGAATGAATCCCCTTCGAATAATCATTCCGCGGCGAGAGACCAGAGTCAAAAACCCTAAGAGAAAGGAAATTTGAGCCCCTCGAAACTCAAATCCATTTAAATTTCTCCCCATGTCCCTTCGTTTCCAATTACACTCCGAACTAGGACATCGTCCACGCATACACTCTCATTCCTCTTTCCGTTCCCCAACCACCCCCCGTGGAGCCATCCTCCAGAAATCCCACGTATGGGTGGCCGAAGAAACAGATGCTACGTGAACAATCTCGTACAGCATTCGAAGGATCGAGATGATGAGAGAGGGGACGTGAGGACTGGGTTGTTAGGAGACCATCAACAGCAAATCGGGAAAGGAGAAGCCGAGTAACATCCAGCCCCCTGGGGGTGGTGGCAGGGTGGGAGGTCAGCAGAGAAGGTCCTTTTGCATGGGACTCCGATTCTCCTCAGCTCATCAAGTCCACCCTCCAAACATGAGCGACTATAGCGGGCGTCGCGACCTCTGTAACTCCAGTGTGCGAGTTTGAGAACGGCCAACGAGAGCAGGGCCGGAGCAGGAGTTCGTAACAGGATGGGGAACGGGAGAAAGGAAATGGGAGACGATGCCGGAGGCCTCCGGAATGAGTTCTCTCGTAATCTCACCGCGGCCCTACTCCTCCTACATCGCCATTATACAGGAGCCACGCTAGCGTCGGAAGAGGAGGAGAGACGTTAGGAAAAAATAAGGAAGCTAGAAGGGGAGAGAGAGAGAGCCGTGCTGAGCGTAGAGACGCTTTAAAACTCGTGCGTATATGTGCGTGAGTGTATGGCAGGGGGTGTTTTGTGGGGAATGGACCGTAGGGTGAGGGGTTTTATAAGGGGTGTGTGTTGTGTACGTGAGGGGAGCGTCAGGGAGGGAGGGAGGGGGTTGAGCTTTTGGGAGGCTGGGACGGGTGGAGCCCCGAGAAAAGGGGTGGGATCGCACGCTTCGCTGAGGCCGAGTACAGTAAGGAGGGTGCGGTTCTGGAGGTCTGAGAGTTTCACCCGTAGGGCTGGCGGGGAAGGGCTGGCAAGCGGAGGGGGTGAAGGGTTGGAGGACGTAAGAGTGCTCGTCTGGGGGGGCGAGGAAGCACGGGGGAGAGCGGGGAAAGGGTTGAAGGCGGAAAGAACTTCCCGTAGCCCTTAGGGGTGGAGGTGAGAGGAAAAAGATAGGGCTGGGCAAGGGGAGGGAGAGCGGACGGAGTTTCAAGGGGAGGGAAGACCAAGATCGCCATCACCATTAGAGCCACAACCAGCCTCCCTGCAGGAGAAGGGAAAAACCTCGAGCAACCATGGAGGCATGCTCCACTATGGGAGATGTATGGCCAGCCGAGTTGGCAAGGGAGTCGGCGGTGAGGTTCAACTTCCCCTCTCTCTCTCCCTTGACCCCTCACCGAGACCAACCCTCTCTGCCCATGCCCACTAAAAAGCCTCCCTTAGTCCCTCCAGGGCAATAGCCCTAGTGCTTCATTCCCTCCGCGCCCTCTCCACGGCCAAAACCCCTACTCTGCCGACACACACGCTTGCTCTGGGAGTCTCCCAAAAGCCTCATTCGCTCATCCACAGAAACGCCTCCAATCCTTTCTCTTACACAACTGTACATAGGTATGTATTCCTTCTCTAAAGAGAGTTCGCTTCGCCTGCCATTTTGATTCCAGGAAACCTAGTCGTTCATATTTCATGAAGGAAATCCAGTCCATGTATGTCTGTGTATTGAAAGTGCACGGCGTTTGAATAAGGCAGGGTGGGAGGAGTCGCTTCCACTTTTCTCCGTGGTTTCTTTTCTGCGGATGCGAGAATATAATTTAAGAAAAGAAGGGTCCCTCGGAGAGAATGGGTCCCCAACGAACCTCCCCACCTCTTTCGCCCTGAATCTGACGTCCCCTGAATATACGCGTTCTAAATCAGGGAGTCGAGTGGGCACAGGGAAAGGAATTATGGACGAAGTTGGTTACGCCCAGATTGTTTAATCTAGCTTGCTCTCAAATAATGGGAAAGGTAGCGTATTTCAATCTTCAATGACATTCATTCTTGTAATAAATAACATGAAGGGTTTGAAGCCATTCAGTTGCTTTAAGCACGAGAATAAGAATACGTAATTTAGTCTGCCTTGGGTATTTCTACTTTTGCACTTAAAAAGATGCAATGGTATATTTCTATCTTACAGATACGCAACCAGTGCATATAAAGAAATATTATTAACCTCATCAATATTCATACCTTTTATGTACGTATTCTATTTCTGAAGGCAACCAGTTATTTTAACTAAGAGTAGTAATAGCTCAGGAGATTTTATTGGAAATATAATATCATACTTGTGCCAACAGGTATACGTTCAAAGGCTGCTGGAAGTCATATCCCTTTTCATGCGTCAATTTTAAATAATGGTTGACCAAGCAGAAATTTTTGAGCTAATTTTTATGGCTAGGCCTAAAACTGATGGACAGTATTTTAATTGTTCAAAATTTAGAATAACCTGTTTGCAGCCGCAACATTCTTTAAATTTTCCTTAATTAAATTTATAGCGCTTAAGAGCTCCTGCTTCTTGGGAGGTTTAAACTCCGGTAATCAATCTATTAAGCTGATTAGGCAATGTATATTAAATAAAAGTCACGTTAAACGGAGTATAGGAGTCTCTTATCACTAATCTGGTCTATTAAAATTCATGGAACATATGTCTACACTCAAATTACCTACAATATGGTTTAGTCTTTATCATCTTCATTGAAAGAGCGAAAGATTTTTTTGCTGATGCTTCAAAAATTTCTCTCTTGAAGCCCAAATATTTATACTCACAGGATATAAAATTTCAGGCTCTGCTGGGAAACAAAACCTCGCGAACATTCACTCGGAGCATAGAAATCTGATATTATTAATACGGAAATTCATATGAAAGCCCACGTTCCTTGGTCGTCAATTTCCTTGGCACTCGGATCTTTGGATCTTATCAGTTTTTGGGACGCGTTCAAAATTCATAGCACATGCGGAACGCCCATCTTGAATACATATATATCCCTTGCTAAAAAATATTCCTCCTTAATTCACCAATCTATATGTAAGGTGTCCATTTATTTTCATCTCTCCCTGTTGGTTTTAGGGCATCATACTCCTCCTGCCATTCTCTGTATCCCATCTCTCTCTTGGACCACCCCACGTTTGCTGGCCCCCACCCCCAGCTATCTCTTTATTTCATCTTAAACCCGAGCTTTTTATCATCCAGCCCCTGCCCTACTCCCCTCAGCCTGCACTCCTTACTTTGCTTCGCTCACTGCTCACAAAAAAGTGGCGCTTCCGAAGCTCCCTCCCCTTCTCTTCTGTCACCCTTGAAAAAAAATCTCCGCAGCTTCAGAGTACGTCTCTAATCCTAGCATGCCACACAATGCTGCCCCATCTTCCTTCGGCCGACCACCCACGAAATCCCATTCCTTCGGCCCCTCCCTAGCCCTATGCCATCCCTAGCCCGTTCTCATCCAACGGCGAACTTTTTAGTCAAACCTTTTCGAAGTCTTCGGCAATTTCAACAAGAAAATTGGTAAACTAATAGACTCTCATTTACAGAAATGTGAACATGCGTGGAGCTTTGAAAAACATGATAAATAGATAGAAATGTAATGCACAAATTTGAGAACAAGCGAAAGATGAGAGGACAGAGCTATTCTTTTTCAAGAGTCTCAGATTCTGGATTCTACGTTTCTATAGACTTTCAATTTCCAAACTGCGACAAAATGAGAAAATACAATGGCTCTCCGCCCAAAAACATGCGCAAAGGCAAAAACCAAAGGGATGCTCTCTTTCTATTCTTGTCAACTTTCAGTTATTCATTTGAAAAATATGATATATTTACGATTTCAATACTTCCAAACTCGTATTTTTCCATTATATTACATCCATTAGAAGTTCAAAAGATACATGCATTTTATTCATATATTGCGACTTTCAATATGCATGGCTATCCCTATGTCTGTCTTTCGTCGCGCGCATTCAACCCCTCTGTCCTCAACCAAAGCCCTCAAGCATTCTTCATTCCCTCTCCTCACCACTGCAACACCCAGGGAGACTTCCCCTGTAACCTCATCCTCATTCTGCAACCTCACCCACTCACGTCAAGCCTTCTCAGACGGGTGTGGGAACGGAAATAAACTGAGCTGGGAAGTTTAATAAACGAAATTCAAGGGTGATTGCATTTTCATGCTTTTATTGATTAATCTGTATATTCAGTATTTATTAATTTTAGAGAAAATTACCCCCGAATTATCTATTCCACATGCTGAAAATGTACATCATCTCACCAGGATCTTCCGTATTTGTAAAGTTATCATGTGGAGACAACTCATTGCCTCAATTCTAAATCGCACATTAGGCACAATTTGATGAGAATATTTAAATCAATGATTTTAAATATATATTTCCATTTTCATTTTAATTATATCTTAAAATATTTAAGTTGGATTTGTTTTATAGCCACCCAATAACAGCATTATCCTAACTTTATATTACAGTGAATATTTTATCCGGCATAAAAATAGATAGCCGGATAAGTAATGATTTTTACCATAGTAAAACTACTCATGTTTTACTACTGATACGTCATTCCCGTCTTCACATCCCCAAAACTAACTCGGATTTAAGGAGAAAAGGCATAAATAATATCATTATTTGCAACCTTGGTGATGATGATTGGGGAGGCTATCTTTTAATTACATTCTTTGCAGACATTATGCGGAATACCTTTTTATGGATGAAATGATGAGGGGGCAGAAAATTGTTGCAACGGCGATTTCAACTGCACTGTTTACAAAACCTTAAAAAAAACATTTCTAGAAAAACCATTTCTATAATTACGACGCACTATAATTTTAAGTGTCACCTTCTTCGCGAAAGCTCTCTCACGTGAAGCGAGAGTATAAAATATATGGGTGGAGAGTGAGATGGGTAAATTCCTTAACCACATCTCCTCCATTATTATTATTTTATATTATATTTTATCACCATATTTCTGTTAGATTAACAGTTTATTTCTGGTAAATTTAAGATATTTTTCATTCTTTTCAATTTTATCCTGAAAATGAGTGAGTGAGGAAGTTTTTGTTATTTAATTCTTCAATTGATTTAATATCAAGATAATGTCTCTTCTTGACCTCTTTTTTATTATGTATTTTTTTATTCTTTCAAGAGATATAGGTCTATTAATATAAAACATATTTATTCTCTTTGCTGACGTTTCGCATTTGTATATATGCTTCTTCAGGGCTACAATGAAAACAATTGCGTGTATTTTACATCAATTGAATAAGGTTTAAAATTTTTTTTACATAGTTCTGTTAAAACGTTTATATACATATGATTTAAATATAATAATAAATAAAAATTTAATGATTTTTACATTAATTAACATATATCTTATGAAAGAAGAAAAAAGTGGATTTAATATTTCTATGCTGGTGTTTTTATCTGGCAGTGCAATAGCATTAATGCGTAATAAAGTTTTTTTAGACTATCGACAAAACTGCCCTACAATCGACAGCTTCTCTCTCTCTCTCCTCCTCTTATCAGTGGGTTTCTGTTTTCCGATACAGTTCCTCTTGATCCGCTGCCATCTCCCGATTACAATCCTCAGGGTCTATCGCCCTTTGCTCATCCCTATCCCTCCTCACTCGGGAGGCCCTGCCACAGTCCCTCCCGCCACCTTCCCCCAGTTTCCTACTTCATTTCCCTCTCAGCTCCTTCCCCTCCCTCCGTCCACCTCCCCCCGTCCCCGAATCCCCCTCGGCCAACTCCCTCATTTCCTCTTTGTGGTCTAAGGGGATCTACTCTCCCCTCTCCGACCTCCCACTCCCGCCCTCCCACCTCCTGTAACCTCCCGTCCTCCCCCTCCACTCCTTTACCTCGCCCCGCTGGAGCACGTCTCTTAGTGGACCTTCGGGTCCAGCCCCCTTACTGTACAGCGGTGGCCGAAAAATATCATCCCGGAGTAGCTGCCAGGCACTCATGGAAAATTCATTCCGAGACTGAAATCTGCACTCGGGTGCCTTCCGCGGCGGCGTGCACTGGAAGGGTTCTCGCTCTTGCGTACGTGGAGAGGTCTGGGCACCTCCCACTTCCCTCCCCTCCCCCTCATTCCTATCCTCTTCCTTTCTTCCTCCTCCTATCCTTTCCTCCTTATTCTCCTCCCATCTCTCTTTCTCTGCCCCCAAACTATTTCTCCACTCCTGAAAGCTCTCCTTGCGTCATTTCCTCGCGTTACGCTCTGCGTCTGGTCAATGAAAGGACGTTATTCGTTCCACTATCCATACGGTTATGTGCTCAGCTCCAGGTACTTAGCTTGCGAATAATTGACGTCAAGATTTACATGGATATTTTTAAAGATGGCTGAGTTAATTTCTTTAGAAAAAGTAGCCAATGTAAAGTTTTCAGTTTCAATACGGGAAGTACGACTTTTAACAGCTTTTATTTTTTTTCCATTTTTTAATTTTTCTGAAAATAGGATCAATACTTGTAAGCACTTGCATTTTTGTATAATATGGAAATCTTATCGAGCTTTCAATAAAAAACACATCATAAGCATGTGAGATTGCCCTCCAAAATTTTCATATCAAGATTTGACGAGTACCTACTCGGACAAAATCTCTGCGTGATAACAAAGAATGTACACAAAAGAACACAATATATGCAATATGTTATGCAGTTATTATGCAAGTAAGCCATTAAAGACTCGAATAAACAGTGTCAATTTGCACTACTGCACAGGTATAGTGTATTCGCACTTTTAACACTCAATGCTCTCTCTCTCTTTTATAACGTAAGCCAGCACATAACCCATGTAAGCCATCCACCATAAGCAAGTAAAAGACCCAAATAATAGATGTTGATGAATGGGTACTTTTTTATGAATGTGAACATATGAGAGCTTTCAAACTAATTCATACCTAATTTCATGTTATATTGGAAGCAGACTTAATTTGGAGGTGGATTGGGTTAGTGAGGTAACGGCTAGAGTAATACCTTCCAACCCCGAGAGCTTGGATTGGAATCCCGGTGGTGGTGATTTTTCAGAGGCATCCCAATCCATATTTTGGTGATTATGGAGAGACATTCCACTGCTGTACTTCATCCGTAGGTCGGACGGATTACGTGTTGACTCTGAAGTTTGTAGACGTGTTCAATTTTGTGTATCATAAGGTACATCAGTATGCGTTATGAGAGAATTTTATAAACGTAGCATTCGAACAGGAGGTCTATTAATATATTAATTTCTAGTAGTAGTATTTTTGTTTAACGTGCTTCGATGGCTAAGGTCATTCCGCACTTACTGTCTGTCACGTACAGACAGGGGCAAGAGCACTCGGACGAACCGGAGGATCACCCCTCCAAACTCGAGCCGAGCTCAACGATGTTTCCATCGTGGCAGGCCGTTGCCCGAATAGCTTCGGCAACAATATTTAGCGTAGAATAATTTGGTTCTCCTGGTGCATGTGAATGTAACATCAAAAGGTAATAATGTTTGTTAATGTAATAATGTAAGATAAATGTGTATATATAGAATTACCAAAGAAGTAGGAATGCACAAAGCTGATTGAAGCATTGTCTCATGGTTATTACTCGTGCGAGACGTAAGATTCTGTGATCAGATGGACCTAACTCTTCAGCCTCATCAAAGTGATGAGTTCATCGCTCAGTTGTTTCCTCATACGTTACCGCAGTCTGTCCATTGCGCCCGCCATCCCCCTCACGTTTTTCACCCACTCCCCCACTCTCCTGCTTCACTCCCGTGCGTCTTCCCCCTGCTTCCCTTTGGTCCTTCCTTCCCTCCACATCTCGCTCGCTCCTTACACTCGTCTCAAACGCCTGCCGGCCGATTCCTCATTATGGCCCTTTTCTCTCGCTCTCTCAAGCAGATATCCCCGACACAGAGGACTCGTTCCACTTCCTCCTCGACAAACATCCTCTCCATGTCCTTTCATCTTCTTTCCTTTCTCATTCCCTCCTCCGTTCTCTTCCTCGCCCTCTCATTCTCTCCCCTGGAACCCTCAGGAACCCCTAGAGAGGAGGACAGAGAGGGCTGTAGGTGACTTGGTCTCACGTGATGGATCCTCTAGGGGCTCAGAATTCTGATTAGCTTTCTCCCTTTTTCCTCACGCGCCCCTTTCTCTAAGGGCACACATACACCCTGGATTCATCTTTCCCCTCCTACTTTTTTACGCCCCCGGAAATAAACTTAGTTCTCTCTCCTGCTTTCCTTCTCTTTCCGGCAAGGGGACGACCCTAGGAGACCCTAGAAAGAACAATTGCGTGCGAGTGAAAATATCTGGGGTTGTGTTTTCTCACCATTCGTAACCATTTATCCAATTCTAATAAAAAATGTAAGTCACAGTTTAGATTTGAGCAAGTGAATTAATATTTTTTATAGCTTCCAAAGCCTTGATTCATCCCTTTTTGGCGGAGACACTCACTCCATTGTCTAGCGCATAAATGTAAACAGTAGTTACGACACTTTCGACAGAAATCGCGAAAATTCTGTCACGGCTCACGAGATTTTTGCTGGAAGTGATGTTGATGTTATGGGAGAACAAGGAATTTAGCCCACTCAGGTATTGCTCTATTAAGATATATGAGCCATTTTAATGTCTTTTAATAAAAACCACCGCAATGAAAATTCAGAAAACATACGTTTCTTCTGGCCTAGTTACGTTTTCATACCAGCCTACATACAGAGGCTTGTTTTTTTCTTGACTGTAAAAACCCGATATATTTATATAACGGTGATATTTTATTCTACGTCTTAATCGTAAATAGGACTGAAATGAATGAATGTATTTGATTTGTGAAGTATAGGATTAGACCAAATAGGAAACTTGACAGGTGTCGGGAAGGATCTCAATTTCAGGATTATCTCCCTGCATCTTAAGGGATTCCAATTTCTAATAAATTTATCGAGCAAAGCAATTTATTATTTTACATATCATTGGTATGACGCTACTAAAAATTAACTATTCAGAAGATTATTATCGAACTTTCATTAGTATTACCACTCGCATACCAAATATTTTCATCCTCTTTCAAATGTGCCTTTTTTGCTCTCTGCAGTATCAATTGCAGTTTTAGGGTGGTGATATTTCTTATGAAAATAATTTTCATCATTTAGAAACAAATTACTATTTTAAATTGCTTTTATGAGAGTACATTTACGATGAATCGACCTTAGCGTTACCTACTCCTACTTAAAAATGTATTGTAGCAAGATCCGTCGGACATTTCATAATTCGAAGATGCTAGGTCTCAATTAGTATTTTCAAATCTACCTAAGCAGATTATATATTTAAATTCTAAATGGTAGGTTGAGTTAAAGGGTATTCCATCCAGAAATTGGAAGGTGTGTAGTGAAGATGAATACCAAATGCTCCCGAGAATTTTTTGCCCTCGGAGCCAAACCAAGAGCACTAAATCTTCTGCAAAAGACAGCTCGGAGGTATTCCCTAAAGTCCAGGAATCCCTCGTTTAAATGTGTGTGAGGGAGGAAAAAATATATCTCTGCTCCGATCTGGAGCGGGCGGAAATCTTAAAACACGAAAGGGATCGTGAGTTAAGGGGGAATTTTGGGCTTAGTTCCCAAGTGAGTGCGGAGAAAAAGCTGACATACTACTTGAAAAGTTGAGGGTTTTTTCAGGACAGGATAAAATTGGAGATTAAATTGCAAATATACAAGAAGTAAGAAAGACGAGGCTAAAACTTTTCTGAGTATATATTTTGATAAGCACCAGACGTTTTCTAATCTTGCGGATATGGGAGAAGTAATATTTCCTATAGCCCAAGTTCGGAAGCACGATTTTCTCTTGGGATTTTTCTTACACGAGGACCTTTGCTACACATTGTTGCGCATGACACCGTAATCGCACGTTTTTTTTAAATAACCAGCGAGTCCGATTTTTGGATCGGTGCTATTATTTCTAGTTTGTTTATCTATCATACTAATTTCTTGTGTTAATTGTTAAAAACTTTTGGTCAAGAAAGTTTGCTAAAAGGTAAGCGATCAATTTTTTTCTAGCCGATATAAATAGGTAAATTTGATTTTATTTCCATTGCCGTTTTATGAGAGAGAAGTTGTTTCATTTTGTAATCCCATGAGGTTAAACAATGTTATCGACACTGATAATAATCAATATAAATGGTTCAACAGAAAAGCGCTATTCATGTAAAAAAATTGTTGGTGCTGGTGTTTCTACAATTTTATAAGTAAATCCTTCAGTTCTCCGCTCTATATCACCACCTGTGAATTAGGCATATGCTGCTGCACACTGCAAACAACCTTTGGTCATATGAAAAACCCAACCAGCATCATAATTCCCAGCAATTTAGAGGGGAGATATTATAAAACTCGCCTTCGCATAATCCTAGCGTACTATTTAAATAAGGTCGTTAGTAAACGTAGAAGGGAACATGGGAAGAGTAAAGAAATTAAAAAAAGGAATCCCACTTGTTTCATGTTAGATGCTCGGGAGACCACCACCACTGAATCCTCTTCAATTTTTTTCCAGGCAATTACGCAGATTCACTCGAAAGATATATAAGATCCCGTGAGCTGCCCCGGGAAACCAAAAGCTAATGCAGAGGACTTTTGCTCCCTTCCTCTCGTAACCATTCCTCCCCTCCCCCTCGCTCACTACACTATGATTTCGTTTTATCTTTGTTTTATTCCGAGCGCGACTATCTTATTCTGAGAGATTAAGCGATAACCGAGAAATTTCGAATGCCTCCACTCGCCCTCATCCTGCGCAACCCAAAGGGAGGGACGACATATTTAGCGTGGACGAATAAAAAAAACAAAGGAATCGCCCCTGAAACAAACTCGTTGTCTTTCCGTTTCTTTTTTTTTTGTATTCCTAGCAGATCTCTTTTCTTGCGATGAGATAACGTTATTTAAAGTAAATTGAGATGTAAGGTTGCAGGCAAAGGATTGTTTCAGGGATCTCATTTTAGGAATTCCCCACTGTTCCTGCTTGAATTAAAAATAAGACCATTCATATTTTTAGAGCTAATGAATGAAAATTGCTAAGACGAAATGTAACAAAGGAAACGGTTTCCGCACGAGAAAAATAAACTCCATCCGAGGACTCGCGCCATCTATTCTTGAAAATGAATTTACAAGAAACGTTAATAGACTCTATGCTCACAATAGGAATAATGGTCAACTGAACAGCAGCAAGCAGATACTGTGATAAAATAGATAAATTAATCGTGTGGTAAATGTAAATTCTTCAGAAAGTGGATGAATGAGCTAACATTTTTCAAGCTACAATGTTAGAACTGTTCTCATTCCGTCAATACATAGACAGACGATTAAACCCTCAGAATGTTCGAACACACTTGTCCTTCAGCTCAAGAGGGTGATATTGTTCCAATGTAGTGGATGCTTAATTAAGAGCATCCGAATATTTCTTATTTCTCTAGTGAATTTTGGGATCATCGCCAAACTATATTTTCTTTTTATCTGCTCTTCCCAGAAATTGATCAACACTGAAATATGCGCATCTTAAACATTTCAGGTGATTTTAAAAACGCAAATTATAAACTTACGTTTTTTTAAGTGTAATTATATGATAACTTATGCCATACTGGGGCTATTTACACTGAAAGCTCTTGCATAAGTATCCTAACTACTACCAAGGCTCTTTTGAGCTAAATTAAACTAGCTACATTCTTCTGTATTCTATTAGCTTTGATCCCATCTTATTTTTCATTGACACCTCATAGAATTTCTTTTTAATACATTATAAATGTCTTTCATTCCTTACTCAAATAATGACGTTGATTTTATTTGTCTTTGAATCTTCATAATCTTTTTTCCATCTTAGGCTTCTAGTATTTTTCTATAGCTTTATTTGTCAGTACGTATTTCATGCATTCAAATTGCTCCAACCTCTCTTCCACCTCAGTGAAAGTATTCTTTGCCACCTCAAATAGTCACCACAATAACATTCACTTAGTATTTATTCACATAAAATACTTAAAGGTTCTTAAAATATATTCTTCAAATATCACTTTACATTATATAATCTAGCCTAAATTTACTTGAAGTCTTATGCCTGCAATGGCTTTCCTTTCATTTAAATTTCCTGACAATTATATTTTATCGATTCTGGGATGTGTTATATATAAATAATTGGCAGTGGTTTATTTCGTCCTTGTCATAAAATTTGTTTGTGGAGTGGAAATAAAGATTTGAGTCACATTCGAATGATGTGCCCAAATCATGCTGATACTTAACTTTCTTCCGGTAAATGCTCCATTGTTTTCACTTAAATTATCGTTTCTAAGTCCTCTTCGTAGGAACTGAATCTATGTTTTAATTTTTATTCGAAAAATTACAAAATATCCATCCAGAGACCTATATTTCCCTTTCTTAGTTTTAATTTGTACAATTTCCTCTGATAATTGGATCAAAACTGTATATCCGTTTTTGTCACCCCCGATAATCGTGCTAGCGGTCAATTCAATTATTTTTCTTCCCCTTGAATCCTATACACCTGCCACCGCACATGAGTCCGAGAGCAACTGGCGTGCAGATAGGCGTAGATGAAGAGAGCGAGGACACACTTCCGACTCCCACAATCTTCCTCCCTCGCCAATGACGTGCTCCGCGCGGAAGAGGACCGCCTCTCCAATTTATTCACGACCCCATAAACCTCTTGTTTAATTTAACGACGCAAATCGAGTCCAAAAGACGACGTGAAATCCGTTTCAGAAACGCATCACCTGTATCGCGGACTCGTTGTGCGCTGGCCTGCAAAGGGGGGGATGGGATGCAGAGGACGACTAGGGTGGGGGGAGTTGGGGTGACGGGGCGCGGGGTGGACGAGGATGGAAAAGCCGATTAAAGACTTCCGACCGACATTCCCATGGACACACTCTTAACCCGGGCGATGGAGGGCTCTCAACGACCACATGTCCGCGCCGCGAGTGGATGGGTGAATACTCATGTGAAACATATGTTGTACGTATGTCGCGGACGGCGCCTCCGTGTTTTGCTGTCCTTTTTCTCTGTTGCTATGGAAGAAGAGTGTCTCTTGGATTTCAACTACACATTTATTTTTACATCCACCCTCTGCGGATGATTTCTATTGCAAAAATATTTAACTGTCAGGAAGGACTTAGAATCGTAAAATTTTGTAGACAAGTCTCCTTTTTCTCCAGTCGTAACATAGCGCGCTCATAACGTCAACCAGTTGGAGAGATTTTTTCGACCTTTCTAAACGGGCTGATTGCCAATCAGAATGGTATGTTTTGATTGAAACGCTTAACTCCGCGTAACTTACACGTACTAAGCTGAAATTTTTGCGTTGGCTTAAATTTTTATAATCTTGGGTCCGCTTTTAAAATTTCTGGTTAATTTTTCCCGGTATGGAAACCGAAGCTGCTAGGTTCTTCTATCAATAACGTTCGTGTCAACTCACATGCAGTTAGTAATAAAAAATACCCGAAAACCGGATCAGCAGACATTATGTTAGCGTAAAGTCGTGTCCTTCAGGCTGACTTTAACCATACACTAAAAATGTGGACTTTTTGGCCTCCTGAATTTTGCCAATGACGCTTATACTGTTCTCTGTAGGTGGTAGGTATAAAATTCAACAATAATTGATACTTTTCACTCATATTCGGTCCTGGAGCATTTAAGCGAGTTTCTTTCCCTTGTGTTTTAGCCTGTAATGAGGAGAATTTTGGATAGCCAACCACTAAAAGTGGCTAGATAAATCGTTGTTAAGTTTGGGTAACTTTACATAAATCTTCTTCTTAAATCTTCATAAATCTTCACTTAATACTCCTTCTAATAACAACTTCCTTAACGACATGAAAAGTAGGTAATAGCAAGGCATTATAAATACAAACTATTTGATAAATACGTTTTTGAGAAAATTTCACGATAGAGGTTTTTTTAATGTAGTCTCTATCTAGTTGATTTATTTTACGCTAACTGTGGTAAATTACTCTTCAGTTACTATGGCACTATCAATGGGTCGTGTTTTAATTTTGTATTCAACATAAAAAAGAAGAAACATTCCTTCAACATCAATATTTTGCAAGTATATCATTCATTAAACTATTCAGTCAACGCCCACATTACCCTTAGACTTTAGTAGTTTTAACAGAAATATGCGAAGAGAAAAAAGCAGTAGAGATAAAACACCTTTACAATTTGGGATTCATAATTGAAAAGAAAGTGAAATTAGTATATAATAAAATTTCGCATTTTAAGGAGGTATGCATTGAAAAGCTATAGTGGCGCATCCATTTTTGGAGAAACTATAGTTTCTACTCCGAGAGGCTTCTCCTCCCACTATTGAAATCTATTTTATTGGTTATTTGGAAAAGCAACCGAGTGTTGAGGTCATTCATCATAGGATAAATGGTTAGTTTGAGAAGGGTTTTAAGGGTGATGGAAGAAGGGCGAATAGATCCCGTCATCGGCGTCTTGCTCCTTTTGACGAAAGTAGCCAATTGGTTTCAATTTAATCCTCCTATACGATTGAAGGAGTTCAGAACTAAAATAGCTCTCCACATAGCGTAAAATCAGGGGTCTGGCCTTAAATGGAAATATTACCATCACTGCCGGTAATCGAAACCCAACCCTAGGAAATGGAAACAAAATATCTATCCACCACACATATATGATCCCCGGAGAAGGAGTTTGATCTCTGGATTGTCACTTGGTGAGGCATCTTGCTCAAAAATTACAAGGACACTACAAAAAACATGAGGCACGTAAAATTCCTTATTTCAAGGGATGGGTCGAATGTGTGCACGTGAGGGTAGAAAAATATGGGAGTGCTATTTTTTTTTAACTCTCAGGAGAAAATGAGGGTGTGATAAGGCTGACCCTGGAGAGGGTGGAGTTTCTAAGGGTAAAGGGGCAAAAAAGGGTGGGTGGTAAAGTGTTGGAGGAAGGGAATTGGAGAAATGAGGGTTAATAAATGGAACGGTGCGCTTAAGGAGAGACTAGGGAGGGAATTGTGAAGGGCCCCTGAGGGGTGAGAGAGGAAGGCAGGGGGTGCGAAGGGAAAGGAGAACCTTAATTGGACTCCTCTGTCTCAGAGGGTGAGGCGAGAAGGGGTTCAGGGAGCTGGAATGAGAAAATAAGGGTTTTTTCTCCCTCTCCACTCCGCTCCCTCTGCTTCCCTTGCGGTGGCAAAATCTCTCGAGACACGTGCAAGGAGATTACAGCACACTCCCCAGGCCACCATTTTCTCCGTCTACCATCCCATCTTGCGATCAGAATATCTCAAGAAAATATGGTATTTTACCACAGAAAGAAGGCCATACTTTCTATCTCTCTCGGTCATAATCCTAGGATTGGTTTGCAGCAGTCCTCCATTTTTTTCGGTCCTGAGCCAGCCTCTTCAGCTCTGCATAGGAACGACAACGCTAGAGACTCAGAGGCTGCGCGCTAGGCTTAGATTGCTTGAGCAATTGAGAATAGATATATTTAAAAGCGACACGGAGAACATCATATTAGAACCCCACTATATTTCCAGGTCCGACAGAAACAATAAATTAGGAGAGATATTTTGCCGAACGGATAGGTATGGGAATTCATTTTTCCCCCGAATAATAAGGGACTAATAAATGCTAGGCGTAATTTCATTAGAGCGTTTCCTTTTTATATGTAAACGGCTGGTGTCCTAACAAACCCCGTCACACGCCTATTGAGGCGGCTTGCAGGGTAGTATGTAGATGTATACAACCTAGCTCCTCCAAGATCTGCTCCACATAGTACAGCCGAGGCCTTCCTCTGAAGCTTTTTCCCTTAACTGAGCCTTCAAGATATTCTTTACAATGCCTTCTTGCCACAAAATATGCCCGATTAGAGTTGCTTTCCTTTTCTTTATCATGTCGAGCAGGCCTTTTTTTCTCCCACTCTCTGTAACACCTCTTCATTATTTACTCGGTCCACCCAGGGTATTTTACAACATCCTTCGTCAGCACCATAATTCAAATGCTTCTACTCTTCTCTTCTCATCTACCCCGAGTGTCCGGGTCTCACTTCCATAAAACATAATGCTCCATATAAAGGTCTTTGCTAGTTGTTTTCTTAATTCTACATAGATGTTACCGGAGGTGAGGAGTTTGAATTTCTTGTAAAAGGCTACCTAATCCTGGTTCATTCCGCTTTTTAGATATTTTTGGCTGCAACCATCTGATGTTATTTTACTTACCAGATACTGGGAAGTAAAATAACAACAGATGGTCGTAGGTCAGCCCAGTGTACAAGGCCATACTAACAAACAGAAAGGGTAACATAAATATTTTACCAACTATTTGGCTGATGAATTGCTTGTGTTCCATATTCAATCGTCTTGTTTCACAAAAACTTGCTTAAAGAAGCACATTTTCTAAGAAATTGGATGCTTGAATAGAAGCGTAAACAACATTGGCACACTACCAGAAGGATAATATTTTATCCAGGAACACAAGCTTGGGAGTCAGGAAGCGCTTATATGTCAGTGAATTCTGGACAACAACAGACGTAGAGCGAAAGTGACTGGAATCAATGAAAGTATGATGTTATCGGGAAATGATGAAGTAGACAGAGTATGTAACCAATGATGTAGTCATAGGAAAATTACAGAAAAATAACCACAATTCAAGTTCATAATAAACGAAAGAACGGAATAACTACACATTCGTAAGATGAACTTCAATGAAATATGGCAAAAAATAATCCTTAGATGATCATTCAGGTTATTTCTTTACCTGTAATCACCTTGATGAACATAATTGTTTTTCTTGTATGGAAATAAGTAGTTCAATAAGAAAAGAAATTATGTGCGCAATTCTTTCTTCCTTGAGAGACATTTTGTCCATACCATGTGATAGTCATTTCATAATGGAGAAGCATGTAAAAAAGTTAGAAAATGAAGCATGTTTTCCTTTGCCTTTTAAATGTTTTTTTCTATAAAGAAATGAACTTATTATCCCAGGCGAAGGAAATTCCAGTTGGAAAATTTCAGAGCAAGCGAAAGAACCAGAAAGGTAGCGAAAATAAAGCAATTCCAATGAGTTAGTAAGATTTGGGTCAAAAAACGTATTTCCAAGGAAAAAAACAGAAGGAAAAGGATAGACCATCAACAGGACGCTTGCTTGTCTGCTATATATCTGATATACGGTGCATCGTCAAATCACAATGTGTATTACTTATACTCGTGTTTCATTAACGAAAACGTAGGGGTAGATACTAAGCCCCAAAAGGCGTTTTCAGAGCACTGAGGTTTTCATCACCATGGATGCTCGATAGCAGGTAAAACTTGATTTTTCTATCCTTTGGAGATATACCAAACAGCAACTTGGGTTTGTAAAGTCGATGCTAATCATATCGGAAAGGAAACTACTTAAGCCTTGAATAATATTGACAGTTTTCTACTCAGTAATCCTAAATAAATCACATTACCACTAACATTATTTATCTTTAAATTTCAATCAATATCAGTCATTTATGAATAATATAGGTTGCATAGAATTTTCCTAATCAATGTAACCAAGAAGGATGTCTTAAACCTTCCTTGGCGGGCTGTCGTGTAGGCAGCTTCGTTTTTCCACCACGTTTTCCCTCAGTCCTCATAAATTGACTTCCCTCCACCACCTTTATAGCTCCGCTCCTTTAAGAAATTCTTAAGCATTTTCACGAATATCTATTTGCGTTTACGAAAGATATCCACTTCTAAATTCGTCCACTCTGGTTGCGTATACGCCCGCGTTTGCTCTGTTCACGTCTAGCAACGATAGTGGATTTTAAAAAGTGACACCGGCATGTATAAAACACCTCCATACTCGACGCAGGACCGGAGTGCAGGATGGTATTGGGCATTGAGTGCTTGGGAAGGGAGGCGCTTGAAGAAAATGAAGGTGGGGGGAGAGAAGGGTCGAGAGATCTGAAACAAAGAAAAATCGGAGAGAGAAGGATAGAGAAGGGAATAAACGAGGTGACGCACTCAGATAGGGGTGGACGTGAGGAGGGACGGGGAGGAGGAGAGTGGGAATTGGTGGGGGGGGATGGAGTAGGCGTCGTGAGGGGGAATTCCGTGGAACGGCGTCGTCTTTCGATCGGGTGGGAGGTTGAAATTAGGTTGGGACGGTTTGTGTATGCGGGCACGGGGCATTAGGACTCTTCAAGAGGGTGTTCTGGAAAGGGGGAGGGTGTGGGGAGAGTGGGGTTGCCAGTTTTGCGTGCAGGGGACTGTGGGCGGTCGCATGCGACGCGATTGTGGCTTCTCGGGACATAGAGCGGGGGTATGTGCCCACCCTGTGCTCACCCTCCGCCCATCATCAGCCCCCACCCACCGGTGTTTTGTGAGTAAGGGCATATACGAGGGTTGGAATGCCACGGAAAGGGCAGGGAGAGTGTTTTGTTAGTGGACGGCAACAACTATTTCGCAGTAAAAATTATCGCATCTTTTACTTGGGCCCTATTACTTTGCTGATATCCCGCTAATCAAAAAGGAGGGAAGGTTTAAAAAATTACAACAATTTTTTTTTAGTATAGATATTGGCAAGTTATACTATAGGTATACTTACCACTATGCCAAGGTGTTGACAAATTAAACTGTGCATGTCCCAGCTGTCACCTTTTAATTTGGCTTATTTCTGAGAGAAATATCTATCTACTTGAACTCTAACTGGCAGATAATAACTAACAGAAACATGTGGTCAGTATGAATTATGTTTAAATATTTTCACAACTTTTAAAACTAGCAACAATTCACTTATCTTCTCCCTGGTTTCTGTTGAATGATCGATGGAATTCCATTGTTTTGTAGTATGAGAGATACGGTACTTTTTTGCCTGTTAAGTAGCCATTGCTAATTCATTGATTTTAAGGTGTCCTCAGGTAAGATAATTAATTTTGGAAGAATAAAATGCTTTATTTGCTCAATAATGCTTGTAAGCTTCACAAGATAGTAGATAGAATTATAAGTATAAAATGATTTAGAGATGTGAATTAAACTCTGAAATGGACTTAAGGGTAAATAATAGGCATTATTGAAGGGATTTATTTTGTTTTGGTTGCGAATATTTGCATCTACATCATCAAAATAACAGAATACCCATAACTTTATCGTTAAAACTTCGACAAGGAAGCCAAAAATCAAAAAGCTGTCACACAATGTTAAAATCAAACTGACTGATTGTGTATTCAATTCTGTACAAGACAAATCCAAAAATTCTCGTTTTGTTAATGAGTAGAACATATTCTAAACATTTGAAATTTGAAAAACATACATGTTTTTATAACCACGCAAGAAATTCAATAATTTTTGAGGAAATAATAAAATGATAGAAGCAACAACGAATGTGATTCTCCAATTGAGGTCCATTTTCTTTTGTGATGAGGAGGAATAAGTATTTCCTTGGAACAATGCGATGCTACGGGGTGATAAGACGGTGTTAAGGACGGCGTAGGGGGAGATTAATGGACACGGAAAAGGCAAAGATTCTCCAGGGATTATTGGAAAAAGGGTTAAAGATGGAGATGAAGCTGGAGATTTCAGTCTAAATATGAAAGAGAGAGAAGGTTAACCACCAAAAAGACGTATGCCATATTAAATTTCGAATGGAATGAAAGTAGTGAGACGTTAAATTCGCCAGCTCGAGGACAAAACACCCAATTGAGGCGGAAAATTTGAATTAACTTACCTAATTTTGAGACCAGGGAAATTTTAATGATTCTAGAGGCATAGCTCCTTTGTCACCCTATCATAAGTTTCATTGCACAGGCGGGAATAAAGTCAGACAAGTCTCATGCGAAGTTTTCATGCATGCTAAAATATTTTCGTGTAACCAAAGTGGATTTATTTCATTGTCATGATCTGATAATCTATTAACCTCTCGTGCCAATATCGTTTTGTGTCTAGCTTACATCATAAAATAAAATATCGCCATCAGCAAAATAGTAATATTCCGACGTTACGCGTATGCAAGATACCTTATATTTATTTACTTGCGTACAACAAGAGTGTATTGAGAGCTTTTTTCACACTTATATTGCACTTCGATAAGGAAAAAGTCTCCACACATAGTAGTAGACCGAGGAAATCAATCGTCTTTTTATGTAAAAACTTGTCAAGTTGGTTGAAATAAGAACATACTTGGCCCAAATTTCCAATTAATTTGTTATAATTAAGGCTATAATGTGGAATAATAGGATAAAAAGTTTTACAACATGGGTTTTTATCTTCCATATTTAAATGTAATAGGGTTTTCATCCAAGTTGTTGGGTAAAATGTCATCATTAAATGAGGAGACCATAAAAACGACTAAATACGTTGTAAAAATAATCTTGTCATAACGGCGTTTTTCCGGATAAAAAAATCGCAAGCAAACGGGTGATGCTTTAAGCTTTGAATTGGTCAGTTACGTAGGATCGATAGGAGGGGTTTTTTTAATTTATTTCCACCGTATCCCAGCCGCATCTGGAAGCATATTGAAACAATTGCCACTCCCGCATCTTCAGCTTCCAGGTTTGTCCCTGCAAAAATGGGGTCAAGCAGCTCATGTGAGTTTTGACGTCATTACGACGTGTTAGTAGAAGTAATGAATGGTACATGACAATGCTGGTTCATAATAATTAGTGGCGCGGGAGGGGAGGGGAGGATAAGAGAATATTCAACGGGTAGACTAGAAACCAATAAAAATGTGTAGTACTTTCCATTGATTGCGTAATAGAACTATTACTTTCTTTAACCTGCGTGGTCTGTGAAAAAGGTTGCATTGGAAAATAATAGAAGCATAATCTCATATCGCAGAATAATTAATTTAATTTGCTTGAAAAATAGGAGATTGCAGAGAACTTCTACGTCTTTTAAGGGTCTGAAAGTTACCTATTTTTCCAAAAAATAAATGTTAGACATTTAACTACTTTTTTGTTTTATGGGTGCTCCTTGATCGAAAGTGGAAGAGGAAATTTATTAGATTCCGTCAGCATGCTATCAAAACTTTGAAGAAAATCATGTGATATCATTAACCGGTTCTGATATATTATACCCTTGAGGATTTTTAAATACATGTACTGGACAATAATCTTTACTCCTGGCCATTTACTCCATTCCTAAAATATTCGTTCCATGCACTATTGTGGCATTTTGTTTTGAATAGTTTTCCTGGTAGGTAAATATTTTCTAATTTTCTTGTAACTTCGGAGCGCTATCCAATTTGAAATTTTAATTGCTCATAATGAGTGGATCAGGGGTGATTTTATTCTAATTATTTTCATAAAGACTAAGTAATACAGGATCGTTTTGATGTGAGGTTATCAGTTTTGGTTCCTTACATCAGGACCCGAGTTAGAATCATGATAGTGGAAGATATATTTTATTGGAACTCCTACCCCTACTAGAGTGAAGAGTACTAAAAGTGTAGCACTCCGTCAGTCTGATTAGATGTAAAACTGTGGACCCCTTGTGTCTTTCCTTTACAGTAGGCTAATGCTGACGCTCGGTTTCTGCCCACTCTTCCTAGAGTAAACGTTCCCTGACAATCGCTTGCACGCATCTGAATGGCGCAGATTATATCAGTTGCCTTTCGCCCCCGCCCCCCAAAAGCCCTTCCTAGATTGCATGATCACGGTTATAAATTATTGAGTACTTTTGTCACTTTAATTAATCCCGGAGACTGAGTTTTTCCGGGAAATCTTACGCTTTCTTAAAAATAAAACCTCATGGCTCTATTCATTTCCCCATTACGTGAAAACTATCCCGTTTAATTACCTGCTATTACTCTCAACGGGCGAGTCTTCTGTGATATTGTGAGCTCTGAAGCCGACTGCCCCTTCTCTGGCACCCTAGAATTTGCACGTTTATTTCCTTTATCCCAGGGTCTTCCACATACCCCGTCCGCACTTCTCCCACACCGAAACGGAAATTCCTACGGAGCCATTAGAAGAAACCCTTCGTGCGTTGCGGAGATCTTTCGGCCTGGGTGGGCACACGGTCCGGGCATTAAGGTCATCTGGTCCGAGGGTACTAAGTAGTTAAGACCAGTCCCTGCGTAAGACGGGAGGTATACAATCAATCATTTAGCCGAGAGATCAGGGGGGATCTGCTGGCTTGGTTAGGCGAAGCTGTGTGGGTCCTGGGGGAAGGGTTAGGGCGAGGAGATGGGGGACGTGGGGGGGGGGTAGCGGGAGGATTTGAGTGAGAGAGGGGTTGAGGGGGTGGAGGAGGGGGGGTTGCTAATCGGGTTGAGGCTCACGGGATATGTGGGAATGGGAGAGACGAAAAGAGAGAGAGAGGAAAAGGGAGAAGTGGAAATTACGAGAGGAAATGGGAAGCGGATGAGAAGATGAGAATGGCGTTGGAAAGAGAACTGGATTGTTGCCAGGAGAGAAGATGGAGGAGACACAATAATATATTTGCTACATTGACGCACTGATTCGTACAGAAGTTCCTTCTAACCCAGCATCAGTTGTAGATAAAAGAAAAAAACAAAGAGAGATACTGTGACACTACGTTTTAAGGTATGTTGCACTTTGCCCACTTCATCTTCCGATCCCTTTTGCCTTTTCCCTCTCTTTTTTAAGGCTGGTGAAACAAAAGCCCCTGCCACACGCCCCTGTGGTGGATCAAATAGCAGTACATAGATGTAGAGATGGATAATAGCTATTAAATATAATTGACGAGCACTAAATGGATAAGGGAGCTAGCCAAAGAACGCTCAGAGGTAAAAAGAAGAAACACAAATATTGTAAGTTGTCTATTGAGTATAATTCAAGTGAATAATTATATTAAAATCATTCATTCAATATCATCACCAGCAGCAGCAGTCATCAACCTATTATTTGCTTGCTGTAGATCTCCATTCAACTCTCCTTCCAGCCTAGCGCTTCATTCCTGAATATCTCTTTACTTAGAATCACTCCGTAGTTTGTCTCATGTCTTCCCTTTATGTATATTAAAAAGCTAAAGGAGCTTTCATAGCTTAACGGGTGAAAATTTGACCCGAAAAATATGCTTCAATTTGCGTGCCCTTCGCACCTTCTAATTTCAACATGTGCAAAGCCAAAAAAAGCCTTGGGTTAAACATTTATTGTCTATTGGGCTAAAGCAATGGCCCTCATTTTCTAACTGCTTCTATAGTGCTAAAAATTTGCATGCATATGTCGCTTTCTCAATTGCATTTATACACTACGAAGTGTGATAAAAAATAAGGGGAAATTCCGTTTTTCGTAAAGAATATTTATTTATAAATCAATATCAATTTTGTCCGCTTCAAAGTAGCCCCCCTTAGAAATAATACACTTGTGCCAGCGGTTTTTTCAATCTTGGATGCACTTCTGGAACTCACTTTTCGGTATAGAGTTCAGCTCCTTCCGCGATTCTGTTTTTATCTCATCAATGGTGGCAATACGTCGTCCTCTCATGGTTTTATTCAGCCTCGGGAATGGAAAAAAGTCACAGGGGGCCATGTCCGGAAAATGCGGTGGCTGAGTCAAACCAAGGGTTTGTTTTTTACTAAAAAATTACGAACAAATAGTGGAGTGTTAGCGGGAGCATTATCGTGGTGAAATCTCCACGAGTTGTTTTGCCAAAATTCTGGGCGTTTTCGTCGGATTGCTTCACGCAAACGGCGTATAACTTCCAGTTAGTATGTATTGACCGTACAACTATATGGCAGAAATTCAGAATTATTGAAAATCGGAATTATTAAGCCCGCGAAATTTAAAAATGCCAGTTTTTTTATCTCACAGATTTTACCCCTCCACATGAGTTTCCTCGACAATTCTCAGCCATGAATCGATTTTCCATGCTATTCTAGTACTTCAAACTTACAAATCTTACAACGTGTTCTTCCAGCCTTTGGGTTCATCATCAAGTAAGCAAAGCAAGCATTTCCCTGTTTGATACTCTCATCCACACTGTCAGCATTGTCAACCCAATACTTGCTCTCTCCCGCACAACAACGGCATATTGTTTCGTAGTCCATTCATTTAATGTACAATATCTCAGATATTTATTGAAAAACCTTTTAAGGAAACCAATTGTAGATCAAAATGGATCAAAATTCTATCCTTTCATAGCCAAATATGCGGAGGTACTATGGTATGGAGATATATACGAACGTGAAATTTTATGAAAACTTAAGGAATTGAAATGGAATGTGGCTAATATTTAGCTATGATCTGATGCTGATCTTTACGTTATAGAATATTTTATAAATATCATGTGCTAAAACGGTAAAGAAAGAGTGGCATATTTTATCTCATTACCATGGTGACGTTTTCAATGCAAATTTTATGGCGATGATGGAGATTGCCGAAGTAAAATTGCTTGCTGTTGTTACGAAATAGTTAAATCAATAGAGGATAGAGTATAATATTGTAAGGTGCTATTGGTAATCACTGTAAAGTATATGCTTATATGCTCGCTTCTTGGGGTTATATTTTAAATAGCCTATGCTTTATGCCGTAAGCTGATTTCCAGAAGAGGAAAATTCGCTGGTTTTTAAGTCACAGACCAAGTCTCACATGGGATTAAATAAATATTTTCATTAATACACTAATATACGATCATTTTAATACCAATTACAATCGCATCCCATTTCGAGAAACCTGGCATCTGAGAACAAGAATTTTAATATCACAAAGCAATGTTTCAATTGACCAGGAGGTTTATGTAAATTTAATTAATATAATATTTGTAAATGGATAATGCAGAAGAGCATTTTAGTTTACATATATTGAAATCCGCGTATAGTTAATCATGAAAATATCAATTTATCATGTATGCGTGTAAGCATTTTGGAGAGAACCCACGGTGACAACGCTGAAGAAGGAGTACCAAAGTTGAGCGGATGGATGAAAGAGTTGAAAGAAGGTATTAGAAAAAGGAAGAGAGAGGAAGTAGAGATCGCAGACAGAGAAGAGGTGGATACCCTATGGGATCGGAACGGGGTAGAAGCAGGGACTGGGGCTGAAGGTATGTTCAATAGGGGCGGGAGAGGCTATCTCGTCGGAGAATTGGTCCGCTCCTGGGATATCAAGGGCTCCAAAACTTCGTCCTTATTTTAACGACCCTTTTCCCTAAAGCCTCCTCCGAGTACCAAATGTTCAGCTCTTGAGATTATCGAAAAGGCTTCCGCAGTTTGGATCTCCTAAAACCATGAAATATGTCTCTTATTTAAGTCCCATTGCTGCAGATTCATCCCTATTTATCTCCATATTTCCTTCCACCCAACTCATTTCCGTAACCACCGAGGATTCCATTCAGCCCGCCATCGTTTCTTCCAGATTCTCATTTCCCCCTTGTAGCGTATTTCATGACGATATCCAACTATTGACATAATGGTTGCAGGATCGGTAGGAATACGTAGCAATCGATTCCATACCCAAGAACCCTTGCTAATCTGAACCGTATGTAGCAACCATAAAGTTGGTTTTAATGCTCTTAAATGCGGTGTTGGTAACTGAATGATCATCAGTAAAAACACTGCGTTGAATCCTAGTCGCATTTCTTGATTTAGTTCCTATTTAGCTGTTTTTTTACTTCTTTGCCGGCGGTGACTTCAAATTACATAACAAGTATACCGCACCAAGATTAATGTACTAATAGGCTTTTGATTCCAATAAATTTTCTTCTTCACTCATATCTGTTTATTTTCTGGATAACAGCGAAGGAAATTATACAATAGGGTAGCTGATTAAAGAACAAAAGCTCCATAAAGTTTAAGGACTGAAAGAAATGAACACTCTGCTACATGCAGAGATTTGGTGTTATGTCAATATTAACTTGAGAACTAATGCTCTTGTCCAATGTATGCTCTCCTCGCGTACATTCATGGCGACGTTTTCAAATGAACACCTTAAAATTAACGTACTATATTGCACACAATTAATTTCCTGTAACTATCGTCATTTCTTCGGAAAAACATGCTCTAATTCTCAGTTTTTTAACATCCACCGTGCTGGATGCACGTGTTATTCCCGTACTCTGGGACATATATTTCATGCCGGCGACGGTATTTAGAGGAAATTCAGAAATAATCAAAGCAATTACGCAACCGTTTTGCGTAGAAAGGTCGCGTCCTATAACTCGCATGGGAAGTAATTGCGGTGTTTTGGCTCGTAAATGGCCGAGAGGTGAATTCGCCCTATTCTACCTGGCACCGGCAGCGTATATCATGAAGGCGCGCGATTTCCTTGCGAAACCAACAAATTTTCATCACCGGCTGCGAGCTACTAAAGCCAACGAAAACACGGCTTTTCTAAAAGGGGCACATAACAACGTCCGCAGCGAGGTTCATGTTTCCTCAGGCGGAGAATATGACGCTTCTGAGAGGTAGCCTACAATGCAGAGCACCGCTGCCTGCTGACAAAGGAATAGAGTGGAGAAAGAGAGACTTGGTGGCAAGAAAATAACGCAAGACCTCCCCTGTTGTGCAGAGGAATGCACTCTGAATGTCAAATTAGTCCGGAAAAAGCAATAGTTAAAGGCTTTGAAAAACAAATTCCACACGATTATAAACTCCGCGTGGGAAGGTTCTTTTTTTTTCGGTCCTCGCATTCTCATTTTCTTCTTTCCGACATGCACTCGGGAGCAGAGGGGGGAAGGGGGCATTAACCAGGTCGTCCCTTCTTCCAAATTCGCTCCGCGGCTGTTTCTCTTCTTCCTTTTTATCTACGTACTTCCGAATGTTGGCCGGGAGAATAAAAAGATGAAAATCCTTCGGCCGCCACTTGTCCCTATCCACAGCCTTTAAAGACTGACTCCCCGTCGGCTAAGCACAGTCGCGATTACGAAGCGCTTCTTATTTTATTTACGCATTTCTTTTTTCTACGCTTTCTTCATTTTTTTCTTCGTTATTTTTTTCTCTCCCTTCACTCGTGTTTTGTTTGTGTATGTGGCGTCACGGTTGCACTGCTCACGTCAAAATTTATGAAAAACTCGGGGAAAATTTATTTCTGGAACGCAAGGTTGGGGGCGGAGGGAGTGGGATGTAGTTACTGAGACAAGGGAAAGAGGAGGGGTTGGTAAAAGTGTGTGGCTATCCACTATACCTTTCCCACCATCCCCAAAAACCCCTCCCCTGCTTTCCCCTCCCCCTGTATGTCTCCGTACAATTTGGTCGTTTGCATAAGAATGGCCTTGTCTTATTGAAGGGACGGGCATTATGCATTCAAGAGTTCCGGCATCGCAGTTAAATATTTCCGCCCTGCTGCCGCGGACAATGAGTTTAATTTCAAGTTTTGTGCTGGGAGACATGAACTAATATACATCTGCATGAATAATTAATGAGGTCTTCCGAAATTTTCGCATTTTAGGTTTATTTCCTGCAGAAATAGGTGTAAGAATCTTTCTATTCAATGCCGAGTTTAGGAAAACAACTCGTACATCTTTGACCATACGAGAAACATCTCTGTGGATACCCCATGCCGGACCTCTTGTTTAATGTTCAGAAGAAAAACTTTTAAATGGGTACTGCGGGCAAGTTGATTTGGAACTAAATGGTTTATCAACGGTAGAACGTACAATTCTCCACGTGTTGACGTTCAACTTCCTGATGCGCAAAAGTGATAGGCTATGATCGTTATAATATTATGCTCCGGAATTCACCATAAACTATTGTGAATAACATATACCTGCCAATTTATCAGTATTTCTGCATTAATTACTCGTTTAAATTAGTGATCAGCTACGACCAGTGAATTAATTGGGAACTTGAGATTGCTTTATTTTCCTAATGTTTTATTATAATAAAAGTATTGATATATGTTTAAATTTGATCGAATCTATCGTATGAATTCAGTAATGGTTCAAATGTGCTACACTATAATTGATATTATTCTCTCAATTGACTATCATTTGATGCAATCAATATTAAAAACACGTTAGGTGAGGATCTTTATTTCCGCATAAGGTTCTCACGCATATTAACTTAATATCCAACTAAATGATTCTTTTGTTTCCAATCCAAGCGTTTACTCGTAGCATCATTTTTATCACCTTACAAAGCACCTGATTTAATCACAGAGATGTCACCTGAAATAGTGTCAGTACTCGCGCCATTATGAAAAACGTGTGTGGCTCAAAATTAATGCCGAAAGGACTATATTTCTTCAGGCAGTTACGTGATTAAATTATTATAAATTGAACCAAATTATGCTTTGCCACGATGTCTCAGGTTGCGTGATGGCATTATATTTGGGCAATATTAGCTTTTATTTCTGTCATTACATGAAAAACAATTAATAAATAAATTACTTCAGTTGTGTACCATTTTCCTCTCCATAAGCCATTGCACATACTATTTGTATTAAGGAAACCCACCGAGATACCATGCTGTCGTCTATTCATGCTTTTTATTTGAAAATTTGATTTTCAAACCTTTCACCCTCCAAACGATTCTTTGTCCTAGTCTTCTAGTTTATGTTTTCTTTAATAAATTCTAAAATTATATCATTGTTTCTTATAACTTTTCTTTTCTTCCTTGTTTTATTAGTTTTGCACAGAGTTTTATAATTTTATCTCATTCCTCTCTTAAAAGTTGGAATTGCAGAAAAGCTGGAGATCAATTTATGTAGCTTGGAATAGAATTGCCAGTTTTAACTCGGACTGTCTTGAAGTTAAAATTTCCGGGAGGTAGTTAAATGAGGGTCACTTCAACGAGGTGAAAAAGAGAAAGAAAGTGACGAAAAATCGAATAAAATAAAGCCAGAGAGCAATGAAAAGTCGAGGTGAGGTTAAAAAGGGGTGTGGTCCAGGAGAGACAAGGGAACGACAAGGGGTGAGCCGGAATATTCCTGGAGACAAGACAAAGCAATCTTCGTGGAGTTGATTGGCCCCGCACCCAGGGACAATGCGCAGATCTAGATGAAGCGCCCATGCCGTTTTTTTTCAGACTGAGCCGTTTATATTTTTACCCTTCCCCATAACCAAACTACTTTCTTTGCAGAAATAGCCCTGTGCGATACTTTTATGCATCAACTGTGGTCAGCGAGTTTCATGATGTAACATTACGTTATGTCAAGCCACTACTAAACGCGATACAGGGTAGGGTGGGTAAATTCCGGTCATTTTAAGTAAAATAATCACTATTTCTGGCAGGAAAAGATTTATTGTTCTTCTGTTTATACTCTAGGTACATAATTAACTGTACTTAACAATTCAAACAAGTTCTGGAGAAAAATGTCAACAGATCTTTTTATCCAAAGCTTTTAGATGATAGTGCATGTTTTCTAAATTATCATAAAAGCAAGCATTTCCTGTTTGTCTTTCTATGCAGGAACCATTTTCAATGACCTTCAAAAAAATATAGAAATATATTGAACATACAATATGCAGTTGGTATTGAAACTAGCCTAATCGCATTCTTATAAAGGGAAACTTCGATCCAGTACCTTCGTCTCTCCACAGTGGATAAAATGTTGCAATGATTGAAGCAAAATGATATGCAATCTTGAGGTGAACGTCAACATAAATTCTATATTCTAAATCATTTGAAAATTGCGTATGATTCTATATATTTCTATTATTTTCACTTAATTTATAACCGACATACTTAATATGTTTCTATTAAATTCTAGTTTGGTGAATTGTATAAAATAGTGGTTCTTAATGTTCATCATTCCTGTTCAAAGTCTATTCCGGCAAATGAAGTAATCGTCAGTAGCTTAAAAGATAAGCTTTCGTAACTGTAACTTCCGATTGATTATACAAATATAACAATGGTAAGTGTGTAAAATAGCCTCTAAATTACAACTTCTTTGACTAGCATTGACTTATTTGGTTAATTTTTTTTAGGGGTAAAATCCATTCACGGACTGAGTGTCAGACTCCCTTTTCCGGTCTAACGACAAAAACACCCACCTTTCTCCTTGGGCACTTGCTCGGTACCGTTTATCACATTACTTCGCGCAAGGCCTTTTTACATTATTTCACATATTTTATTCATGTTTCAACTGGCTATTTCATCGAGGTGGTCAAGGTCTGACTTCTTTGCTTTCAATATGCTTTGGGCATATCTTGACTCTAGATTCCAGATGTCCTCTCCTTTTAGCATTACTGCCACGATGTTTTTGCGAGTAATTTGTAGCCCGATATTCATTGAGAGTAAAGACCTCTATTGGTTTCACATGACACATGAAGGTGTTGTGTACATTATACACTTATCCAGGATAATACAGGCAGTCGGCCGACAGTGTCTAATTGATTTTCTGCGTATGTGATCGGTGGTATATACGTCTGCTCAGTAGCTGCGTTACGAAGTAATCTATATCCCCTTGTTGATCGTATGGGCAGTAGGTATTCAACAGTATTACGTGATTTTCATGAAGAGCATTTTCTTACTTCCGTTTTTTATCCTATTGATTTATATCGAGCATTTAAGTGCAAAACTTTGGTGTGAATCAGAAAAATTATGATGCAGTTCTTCCAAACAATAATTATAATGCAGCTAGTATTTTTTACACGTTGTAATTTAAATCCTAGTAAAATTCTCAAATTCGTATATCAATCCATTTTTCCAGGGTTCGACCGCCTTCTACCGAAACCCTTTTCGGATACTTACCCCGCAAAGACTCGGGGTTCGTGAGAAAAACCTCCATCCCGAACTCCAAGCTGGTGGGAGGGGGACAAGGTTTCGGAAATATAAAAAAAAGTGCGCGAAATAAAATGCCCTTTGCAAATAACTAAAGCGACGATATCAAACGAGTCTTAGAACACGATAAGTCGGTTTGAGCATATAGTCGCACAGGCCTTTCTCATTACACGCTGAGGACCTAATTGCCTCTCTTGCCGACCCTACATCCTGCGCTCTCCGAGATAGGTGACAATTACTCCCCCAACCAAACCTCCCCCCCTCAACCACCCTGCCCCTCTCCCCTGGCTCATTTACCCCGCCCCCACAGTCCCCCACCCAAACCCCAAACTCCGCTCACCTCAAACATACACCCCCCTGCTAGGGTCCTTCCTTTTTATATACCCTTGCTCTCTCTCTCTCCCAACTCATCCCCTTTGTCCCCTTTTCCTTGTTTATTTTTATACACCGATTTTTACCCTTTCCCGCAGCCGGTACCCCTGGTGCTTCCCCCGCTTTAGGATACTCTCTGCGACCCCCTCTCTCCCCTTCTTCCGTTTCGCCCATTCCCGCCTCCACACCCCCTCCTTTGGCAAATATGCTTTTTGATCTCAGTCTCCGATAGGTTGAATCCAACCTGGTTCTTCTCATTAACTTTCTCTCCTCCTCGTAGTCCTCGCAAAATCCCCCCCCCCCCGGGGGACCCATCACCCCCTTTTTGTTCTCACGCACACATCCGCCAATAGACGAGAACAGGACGGAGTGATCAACCCTATCAAAAGTTCGGAAAGATCGGAAGTAGGGAAGGGGGAAAGCTTTTTCTCTTTTCCGTTTTCTTTCTCCTCTTCTCGTTTGATTTTAAGGGTGATTATACCTTCACGGTTGTCCCAATACTTACATCTGCTTACTACAATTTTTGGTATGAGAAACGAAGATTTCAAGTTGATATACCATGAAGTATTCTCGATGGTATTGGATATAACATATTTAAATCCCTAAAATACTAAGTGTGTATTGTAGAAGTATTTTTGTTTAACGTGCTTCGACGGCTAAGGTCATTTCGCACTTACTGTCTGCCACGCGCAGACAGAGGCAATAGCACTCGGATGAATTGGAGGATGACCCCTCCAAACTCGACCCGAGCCCAACGATGCTTAACTTCTGTGACTGATCGGGAACCGGTGTTTCCATCGTGGCAGGCCGTTGCCCATATTAAGTGTGAAATAATACAGTACACCTTGGTGAACTTTTCTGAAAATGGTTTCTTTCAAAAAGAACCAAGCAAGGCAATGAATTGTAACTGATCGGTTGAATCATATTTCACTTTTTTGGCGTAGGGCGTATTTTCCACTCAGTTGCAAAACTTAAACAAAAATAACCAACATACATCTTAAATTTTTTTGGATATTATTTCCCTCATCATTAATTTTAATTAATCAGCTTGTCTTTATATTACATTTATTTGCCAATGGAATTTTGTTACGGTTTCTCACACTCATTTAACAGTCCCACCGTCTCTTTCAATAATCTCTTTCAATCAGTCCCTATGTTATCAAAGAACCTTCTGTTTTATTTTATGGATGATATGTGAATTATCTTGAAGTAGGCCTATTATATTTTATTTTACAATAAAGTTAGTAAGAGCATTACAATTTTTAGGGTGAATGAAATTATTTATACATTTCTTAAGCTGCGGGTTTTTAAACATGGTTGAGAATTGTAAAAAATTATGTTGATGGAAACATAAGAATTCCCTACCTTGCTTATGTTGAAACTGTTTTCACTGTACTATACTTACTTTCCAATGCTCTAAAAATAAAATCCTTAATTCTTAGATCTAGGGGAAACGTTACTGCTGTTCCCGTTTCGATACATTCAGAGATTTCAAATATTTCGTCCAATTCGGTCGTATTGTGGAATTTACCATAGACTTTTCCTTGATTATGTGAAAACTGTTTAGTTAACCCTCAACAACATATTCAACATATTCCAGTAAGAGAGTCACTGCTCCACTCTCGTCCAAACAATTAAGAGACTTGTGCCGATCACAGCAAGCGAACCAATACCCGAGATCTGTTATTCTTATCTCCCCTTGCAGTCAACAATATCCTTCAGTTTTCTGTTTCAGCCACCGGATGGAACTTTACATCCATATACCCTCGACTTAGGCCCTTAATTTGGACTAAATATTATTTTTCCAGCGATTCACATACAGTCCTCCCGAAAGCTTACGGCGTTGCGCTGTAGACGATTTTTGTACTGGAAGGGTCTATTATCTAAAAACTGGCTGCCGCGGGTGGAAGGGTAGCACTGGCGGGCTAATGTTTAAGATATTCGTTGCCAACTTTGAAATTTGTCATATGCCTTCAATGAATTTGAATGCCCCCAGCTATTCACCGCAGTGGGTTATGGAGTGGGCGTCGTACCTTTCTACCTGAGCGCGCGACAGGGTGTCACGGCCTAGGGATCTCAGGCCGATGACTCGGAAGTGGACTTATAGTTGCAGCAAGCAATAACTTTTTTCTACAATATTACACAAAAACAAAAAGCACATTCGTATTTCTTGCTATTTTCTTTCTTTTATAAATTACGAAAATTATCCAATTCATATTTGAATAAAATGTATATGTTCTCTCGAGGTCTATTTAGAATATATATTCTAATATTTCCACTCTTTATTTCTCAATTTCCCATTTATTCATCAAATATACATGTACATAGTGCAAATTTATGAAATTATCTCTTCAAGTAACTTTTATTTTCTTATTTCAGTGACTGAAATTTAAGCTAGTAGTATTCAAAGTCCGATTCCATTCATTGCATTATCTATGTAAAAGGATAATATTGAATGTACTGTTATTTCGTAATGTTATGTTGTTTGTCTTAAATCTGGATTACAGAATTTAACGCGGCTGACGTTTTAGCAACGTTACCTACTGAAAATCAACGGAATTGGGCAAAGTTTGGCGTCTATTTATTCAGTGTTTCAGCGGAATCACAACTATATTTCTTATTTTTCATTCATGTTGAATAAATGTAAATGCATTTAAAGTAATTAAAATGCCCAGCTGTGATTCATCGCGTTAGACCCGCCATTCCACTCCACCGGCCGTGGAACGGGGGTAGGGTGGGGAAGGGTCGGCTAACTGCTCCATGCTCCACGGCGAGTCGAATTGTCAAATACGGCTCGGAATTGCATTTCTACGCTGAGTCACTATTTTGGCCACTATGCCAGCCACGCTCTCACTTTCCCCTCCGTTCCTTTCCCTTACCTCTCCAACACATTTCACCCCCTCTGTTTTGTGCATCTAAAGGCCATAAGCTTTCGCGAGACCTGTAAAATTTTCATACATTCCCAAACATTTTTTTAATTTTTTTTTCCAGTTGATTTTTTTTAAATATTTCATTCTAGTTAACGTAAATTGTTGAAAAGGATGACTATTCTTAGGAATTATGACCCAAACTAATTCCTAACCTTTAGTGAGATTTTTCGTGACCCTAAGTTCTTTGACAAATCCAGAGGAATTTCCACCAAGTTTCCCAGCCGAAGACTGCGGTAATTTTCTTTGAGTCAAAGGTAATGGAAAACCGAATTTAATAGAATTGAAACACTCCATTGACATTGATATATTTGTTATTGATATTTTTATTTGAATGAAATTGCAATATGCGACGGAAAAAGTAGATTACGATCGATAACATCCTTTTACGCCTTATTTTTAAACTTAATTTATTAATGTCCTATCTATTACCGAGAGGGTGACCCATTGGGAATCTGGGTCCGGATTTTACATCTATAAATTCTACGCTATGCCACGTACGGTCTTCTTTTCTGCCTAAAGCTTTCCAAAATAAGATAAATGTTTGTGAAAAAGGCTATTCAATACATTATTTCTGTTTCATTATTAAATTATTATTTCTCATCTTACAGTCCTTATACAGAGAATACTATTTTTACATATTATTTGCCCTAATGCTCTTCTGATTCGTAAGTAAACCTCCGCACTTATCATTAATGATTTGGAACTATTCAGATTCTTTATTACACCTCTCTCACGTCTTTATCCGGATTATCCGCTTGAGCGATTTTTATTGAGTCCCGGTCCCCTTTTTGATGTGATGGCATGGTGCCCTCCCTTCCCGTAGGAAAAAAAATAATTCCCGACTTCCGCAGAAGGAAAGGCGCAGGCGACTAACCGGCTCACTACCGCGACTGATATTCCGCACCTCTTTTATTTTTCTCCTTTCGACCTCTTTACCTCCCTCTCATTCCCATACGTTTTTCAAGCCTTCGTATGCGAGCCGCGGGTTTTTTATTTTTGATACATCGATGCCATCGGGAAGTGGGTGGGAAAGGAGACCCCCGGAGTCGGTGTCACAAGGCGGCCGTTGTTATGCCTTGTGGTCAGCTTGCGGGGTTTTTCGGGAGGAGTGTCGGGTAGGAGGGACTTCTGTGGAAGGGTGGGAATCGGGGAGGAGGTCTAGTCGGCATGGCGTGGCGTGGGAAAAAGGTGGGGTGCTACGTGGTAGGGAATACACCACCCCTCCGATCACCCCTACAGACCAACACCCCTCACATCTCTCCGGTATGTGTAACGCTCCCGGAGTTTTTCACCTGCCGCGTTGAGGGCTGAATTATTGATGGTTTTAAAAAAAAAAGAGGAATAAAAAAATGCCCCTTCAAGGGAATTTTTTCCTCCCCCACCCGTTTTCCCCTCTTCCTTCCTTTTCCTCCCCACCGTGGACATTGTGCTTAAAGCGTGGAGTTTGAAAAGAGTTCGACGCGCAGACTCTGCAGACTCCTCTTTCACGCACACATGCATAACAAACTCTCGGGCGCAGACGTACATAAACCGATGATTCACTTCGAGGGGGGAAAAATTGAATGGACCGAGTCAAATGCGGCGGGTGGAATGAGGCGTTTTGGGAATGATGGGTAAAATGGAGAAGAGGTAAAACGGTAAAAGCGTGGGAGAAAGGGGAGAGTGGAGGATCGGGGGAGGAGGGGAGGTTTAGAGGAGCATTTCGCGAAGGGGAGGGGGTGTATAGAAGGTCGGAAAGTGAGGAATGAAATGATGCGTTAAATGAAAACATAGGATGGAATCGTTCCGTACTGTGTTTTATTATTATTTTTTCGTTCTCCCGCTTTCCTCATATTTATTTCCCTGCGGTTGTATTAGAGGTAGTTAACGATTATAAAAAAGTGAAAAGGGAAGAGGAAGCGCTTTCCTTTTTACAGAGCTTCCCTTATCGTTAGAGAGGACATATTATTCAGGTTTTATTTATGCCCTTTTCGTGTGTGTTTGTCTTCTTGACCGAAAACGACTGCCTTTATGTATTTGCGAGTGTGTATAAATACAAATACGGACATGAAATGTTTTCCATTCACTTTGCTCCCATTTTCACTTTCTTTGCTTCCTCTCAGATGGTTTATAGAAAAGTGGTATGCATGTGAATTCGAGATATTTCTGGTTTCCGCTGGATAATCGTGATAATAGCATTTAGGATGTATTAGACAGTGAAAATAAATTAGGTTAAATGTATATAGTATTTCCAATTAAAAATATTATCACAGTTCACAATGGCAACGATTGATTTAAAATTCTTAATTTAGAAACTGATGCGAGACTTACCTATTTCTAATTTGGATGTGCTTTGGATATTGTCCCATTTGAATGAATCTTTCTTCCATTTTCATAAGAAACCATCAATGAAATGGTAATTTTATTTAAAGTTTATCCATAATTATACTAATTTAATTGTAATTCTTAAAGACAAAATAATTACGACATCAAACATGCCACGACATGGCACATACTTCAAAGTATAAGGCAATCTCGGAAAGTCTTCTGGCTCATTTAGGTATTCACGTATGGTTTTGGGCTGTAGCCTAGTTATCTAGAAAATAAGGGCAAATTAATGGTTTCCTGTGATACCCTCTGTGTTTAATCATGGAAGATGAATACTTTTGGGCAAAAGGAGAACTTCAAAATGAAATCGATAGTGAAGATAATAAAAAGTTCCTATAAACATAAATCAAACCAAACAAGCAAATAAAGAACAGTTTTTACGAGTGAGAGATTATATTAGGCTGAACAGCTTTGGCAAAAGGACATTTGCGGAGACCAAAAAACATTTTCTAATCTCACACCTTTTTTATTTCCGTTTATCCTTTGAAGGCTGTCAACTACGCAATTCCAAAGATCTTTGGTGTTGGCTACGGATGATGAAATATGATTTTTTTAATGATGAGGGAAATGTATCCATTTGCAATGCATGTGGTTAAAACCAAATGCTTTCATTGCCCATTCTTATTGCTCCATCTTTAGTTCTGCCAATGAAGAAGCCATTCGGATTCTCTTAACTAAAAGGTTCTAAGAAGTGATGACTGGATAACGTTATCACCCACATAGATTGCGGGCATGGTACCCATTTGGGTGACTTTTTACCCCGCTGGGCAAGGCTATCTATATATGTTTGTCTAGTTATATCATAAACTGGTAGTAAATGGTGCAAGCGGTTTCCTATAAACGTTATCATAATCCAATTTCCGTTTTGAGAACGAATTCAAAATTTTCGTAGACCATATCTCGATCTGTATTCGTAATCACATCATTGACATCTCCCAATAGTATTTGCACTCACTTAGGTCCTCACTTTGGTCCAGCATTATTCATGCAAAAAATTTATTAAATGCAACGTAAATATAATTATATACTTTGCAGTCAGCTGGTATTATTTTATTATTTATAAGTTTTAAACTTTGAGAATGCAATAAGTTCTTGCAGCTTTTTATCTGCAATGCAACATGCAGTTTGAATTTCTGCTAATGAGTTTCAATTTATTTTGGAAATAACACTCTGCCTAAAACTTTTCTGCCCATTTTACAATCTTACCACCTGTTGTCAGTAGTTCGAACATTCTAGAGAGTGCTTGTAAATTTGAGGTGACTGAATTACCAGTAAATTATGGTGATGCCTAATTAAATAATTTAATAGCACCAATAAACCTTCTAAACTGCATTCTTTTAGGGTATAAAACTGACACAGCAGTTAGTAGGTAATATCGTTGTAACCAACAATCTCCTTTCTCAAATGTCCTATGGAAATCAGTGATTTTATTATTAGTTTCTATCTACTTGTGGTAAATCTTTATTTGTCTAAACGTAATGGAACTTCGGTCAAGCTGTCACTACCAAGTAATGCGTAAATCTAAACGATGCGTGATGCGGTTAAGTTAGAGATATTTTCGAGGTCACGAATATGTTGCACGCAAAGAGCACGGGGTAGCTCACTGCACGGCGTTATCTCATGCAAAACCCCACGACCACATCTCGACACGCGTAAGTTGAACCCTGACCCTCCGCCTTCCATCAGCCCCGCCCAACTCAATCGCCCTACAGCGAGAGTGACCAAAAAAGGCACTCACGCCCCGGGTCGTAACCTGCCCGAATGAGGCACGCGTGCATTTATTAATTTATGAAAATTATGGCGCCACGTTGCCTTTTATTATGCTCGTAAAAGGAACGAAGAGAGCACCATAAGCCCTTCCGAACACCCCCACTCCCCCCCTTGCATCCCCCCCTGAAAAAAGCTCCACTCTCCACCCTTACGTCCCCGACACCATCTTCCGTAGCTTCGTTACATCCTTCTTAATGATCTGTGCCTTTTGGCAACCCGGGTAAAAGCTTCCTCCCTCTTAATTTCTTCAAAATATTATGAAAACAGGTGCCGTCTTCCTGTTGCGAGTCATTACGGAGCCCGCAGCCCCGGCGGCACATGGTCGAGACGTTCCATATTCATATCGCCCCAAAGAGATGTTGTTTCGTTGAGGGGAAAGACGATGTGGAATCAACTCCACGGGGTGTTTATTCACTGTGGATCACAGAATCGAACACTGTCGTCCAAAACGGTGAACTTCCAATCGAATATCTATTTCCTCGAGTCAATCGTAACCTTTCGCGGAAATATATTCGGAGAAGTATGTGGTGCCGTGAACAGAGGGCGGAGTGAAAGCAAAGGAGCATTTCGCCAGAGAGTGGCGCTCAGTTTCCCGCCATGCAGGCGTTCGCGGCGCCATCTAACAATCAGAAGCGGCAAAAAGCAGCTCTCACGCGTCCTTTTAATTTTATAATGCCCTATGTCCCGTCCTCTCCTTCAGGTATTAACGCCCTTTTTACAACCTTTTTAACACGGGCTTGTCGTGCTGCGGGAAAAGCCGCGTGATGGTCCAGGATGAGAGAGCGGGGAGTATGGGGAAAAAAGCATCCGATGTAGATGCGGTATGGAAGAGCATTCGCCAACTGCGGGAGACGACTCGTATGCCTCTTTAACACCTCTTTCTCTCTCACTCTCTCGGCCCTATTCCCTCCGGGCGCCAGGGCTTCATTACCCGGCCGCCCCTAGGAGGAAGAAGGGAAGGGAACGAAAGAGAGACTCGCCCTTCGGTCATAACGCCCCTGCGCCATCCCGGTACCATTTCACTTTCCCATTTCACCTCCGTTCAGACACGGGCTCTGGGTTGTGGGAGGAGGACTTTTAGTTGGAGGGGGTCGAAGGTAGGTTGGTCCCCGATATTTTCGCTCCTTTTAGGCCCCACGGCACTCTCGACATTACCAGAGTACGCAACTCGTCGCACCACGCACATGACGTCGGAATGGGTCCAGCTCATCTGGGGAGCTGGCGCGCAGCAGAGTGGAATCACAGCACCGTGTGTCGCAGACATTTGCGGGGACAAAGGGGTGGCAAGTAAGGGAAGGAAGCAAGGAGCATAGGGACGGTTAGATAAACATTTAAGGAAGTGACCGGTAGGAGTAGGATTGAAATTTGTATAAAATTCGCGTCCCACATGGGTACAGCCCAAAACTCCTTGGCTCTTTGTTATCTTATTGTTTCATAATGCCTCATTCGACTGTATACTTATATTTTATTCATCAAGTCTTCATTCTAATTGTAAAATAATACGTGTTTTTTTCGAATGTATTTTTTTTTTGATTTATTGTAAGCAACCGGAAAGAATAAAATCGATGGTCGGCAAGTTTACTTGGTAGAACTTAGGCATAGTAATGAGAAAATACTTGGTTGATTCCACAATTTATATTGATTACACCGGTTTCAACCTTTACAGGTTATCAGCAAGAGTCCTGAATTGAGTCCTGGAACACTCCTGGCCTTTTAAGGTTGAAACCAGTAGAGTCAAAATAAATTGTGGAATCAACCAAGTATTTTTTCATCACCAACCGGAAGTATGTTACATTTGTTCATTTTATGCTAAGTACATCGGTTGGTTGGTGTGAAAAGGATTACCTGAGGAATATAGGAAGATTTGGTAGAAACCCGGCGTCGCCCGTATTAACCTACTCTCAATGAGAGGAGCTAGGGATCCACAGTTAAACTTCCCAACCGACAGACGGAATACTGCGCTTATGGTGCTCTCCTTATCGCACTCAGTTAAGGATCAGAAGTGCGATACTCCACATAGGGAAAATCATTCGCCTTGACCGGGATTCGAACTCGGATCCCTCGATTTCACGCCGAGTGCGTTAACTAGTTAAGCTACCGAGGAATCCTTATCCCCTGTGGCTATTCGAGGGCTTCATAAGAACAAGGATCAGAATTCGTTTGAAACTATATATGCCTGTGCCAGAATTCAACCTCTGGATCTCGGGATGGGAAGACAGTAGTGCTCTAGCACCTCACCAGCCAAATCACCAGGATCATCGGGAGCTATGCAGAAATATCAAGAGAGGGCGGAAAGTGTATGATGGGAGTTCAGGGAGTGGTGGGAAGAATGGGAAGGAGTTGGGAGGGGAAGTTCTGGTAGAGTGCTGGAGGGAGAGGTGGGTTAAGGTTGGCTGAAATGTGGAACGGCTGAATTCCCTTCCTTTTTAAAATGTATTGCCTCGCTCTCTTAGGGGGTTTAGCGGCAGGGGGGGTATCAGTCCAGGGGTTGGCGTGGGGGAGGGTTGAAACTGGCAGTCGGACCACGTGTGGAATGCGAGCATTTCCCTCTACGGGCGAGGTCTAACGTTAACCGGAGGAGCGGAGGAGGTGGGAAGAGGTGTAAGTGCTGGAGGGAACGCAAAGCAGAGACAAGCGAAGCGAATGCGGCGGAAAGGAGTGAAACATGCCGGGAGCTCGTAGGGCCAAGGGTTAGGGGAATATTTCCAATATCAATTCAGACCATATCGGAAAATTTTGCTCTCTTTAGGGCTTGGCTATTGGTGACGGCCTGCTTATTACGTCCTGTATACAAACTGGAGGAACACTCTTATGTTTTCGCTTTTGCGATTCCGAATAATTGGATCTGAGTCTTCGTTGGCGGTATAGGTTTCCCTCTCAAAAAAAATTTTTTTTTGCTGGCCTTCTTAATTATACGCAAATTAGAACCTGTTTAAAAGTTATCTCGATCAGAAATATTTGAATATCTTCGTAACAAAAAATTTTCAAATAAAACCTTTTTTCCGTTATCTCGGGAGTGACTTCGTGGAATTTGCTTAGCATTGTAAGTGATAAGCATAACTTAGTTTTTCCACATATATGTATTACTACAAGACGACCTAAGTTTCGACGAAGCTCGTCACCATCAGGTCTAACCTAGGTTACGACGAAGCTCTTCATCACCAGCTCTAACCTGATGATGATGAGCTTCGTCGAAACCTAGGTAGTCTTGTTGTAATAAATCTACATGGAAAAACTAAGTTATACTTATCATTTATAAAACCAATGTACCTTAATTATGGATGTATACTACAAGATGTATTATCTACCCATTCCCATCCAAAGGTTTTATAAACATATAATTCCTATCAATAAAATTACCCGAAATTTAGCCATCTCCACCTGCCTTCTAGTATTACAAAATATATAATATAACAGCAATTTATTTGAGTGCCAAATAGAGTTAGTTAAATAAGTTCTTAGATTTAGCAACAGTTTATTTTAACTTATTCGTTGGACAAGATTTGACTCCATAAAATTAGCGGACAACCTTCCCTGATTGATAAAATGGTTGCTAAATGCTGCTATTTTACAAGTTTCTCTATACCATAAGCATCGCCATTTATGAGATGATATGTACTATGACTTTTAGTAATAATATATTATTTTCCATAAGGAATAAACACTTAAATGTTGATTTGGTTTTGGAGGAAAGAACACCATAATATCTCAAGCCAAAAAGTAAAAGCAACTTGTGAACGAGAAAATGCGGGAAGTGGAAGTATGTAGGGGGAAAATGAGAACACAGATGTGGTAAGGAAATTGCGAATTAAAAGGTAGAGGGAATGTGTCGTGAAATAAGGGAAAGAATTCTCTGGGAGGAGGGAGCTAGCAAGATGGGAATCTACAGAGGAAGGTGGGTGGTTACATGTTGGCAGAGGAATTCACGGTGGCTGAGAAATAGCGGGGATGGAAATTAGACGCGATGAAAGGCCGCGTAGCCGGGGACCATCAGCGTTTTGAGGGTAGGAGCAAGGGTAGTTAAGGGGGCGTCCCTGCATGCCTGGTATACCTCGGCGAGAATTCTCTCTGTTCACAAGTGCACCTTCCATATTGCGCGATGTGGTAGTTTGGGGATGAAATTTGCGCCGAAATATTTTAATTGGGTCTGTAATTATAATAAAGGGTATCGTCCTTTTCTACGCAAAAGTCTTTTTCTTCCGTATTCAAAAGTAGATACCTTAATAAAACATGATAAATTGCTCTTGATGCAATATGATTCTAAAAGTTAATTTACTTTCAAAATTTGGTGAATGAGCTAACTATACTTCACCTCAGAAAGCAGCAGGTTTAAGGAATTTCACATATTGCTCACATTGGAAATATTAATTCGTCGATAAATATCAAGAAATACAAATCAATGATTATCGAGAATCTGTACAAGGATATACAATTTCCAATTTAAATACAAAGGTGTGGATTTTCCATGTTTTAGTATAATTTCTTCAACCATGAAAGATAATATCTACATAATTTTGGCCGCATTAAATGTTTTCGGAAATTAATACAATTCAAATCATGCAAACAATGCGTCTCACGCTGTGAATGTTCATTCACAATCACATAAAATCCTTTATGGTAATGGTGCTAGTAATAATCACGCATCATCAGCGAGCCTCGCCATATTTTTATTGTATCCTCCGTCATTTTTTTTTTGCTTTCTTCTAGATACCAAAGAATATAACCTCCATATATATTCAAAGTCATGGTATCTGACCACGTCCTTCGAGTCAGATACCATCGTATAAGTATCGTGGAACTTTCTTCAAATAGATAAGGGCCTCGAAAAATCATCAATTCCAAGCGTTATTCCTAATAAGGTAGGACTGGCTTGCTGCTACTGATTACGTCCACCGGGTTACGGATGATGGATTGGTCTTTAGATATAGAGGTTAATTGCGAAATGAGCGAGTTGAATAAGCAGTCTAGGACCAAAAGCGGCAGTATCTAGAAGGTGCAGGGGTTCAACCATGGGTAAGATTGTTCAAAAATGCTACAAAAACCCGTGAAGATGTCTTGGCTTGGTGAATGGTTGCCGCTAACTAATTAGGTAGCCAGTAACCCGATGAAAGTCAACGGAAAATGCCAACGGAGATTTAAAAGAATACTAAAATTGCTATTCCTAAGAAGAAAAGAGCCGAGAGATTTGAAGACTATAATAATTAGCCTTACAGCACATGCATCGAGACTTCTGACCAGAATCATTTAGAGAAGGATGGAGCAGACGATGGAAGAATTTCTGTATGAAGACCAATTCAGTTTCAGGAAAAGTAGGAGAGTGAGGAGAGCAATTTGAGCCCTCAGACTTGTCACAGAGAGGAGGATTCAAAAGTACCAGCCACTGAATATATGAAATTTGAAGATTAATGTTAAGAAAACCAAGGTTATGGCATGTGGAATAAAACAATAAGACAGATTTACCGTTAAACTTGGGCAGCAGCAGCAAGTGGAAGAATTTTGTTATCTGAGATGCAGGATCACAGCTGACAGCTGCTAACACAAGTCTGGAGGTAAGGAAGCACTTAATAAAAACATAAATTTGGAGCATGCTGTTATATGGCAGTGATGCTCGGAAAATTAACAGCAGATGAGCAAAGGAGATTGGAAGCAATGGAGATGTGGTGTTTCAGAAGAATGATTACGATTAAATAGACGGAGAGAATCACTAACAAAGAAGTCCTATATAGAGCTGGGGAGAAAAAAAGCATAATTAATACTCTGCTAAGAAGGAAAGACAACGAATTTAATCCTTTGAGGCGTAACCATGTGGAAGTCCATTATGAATAATGACAATAACAACTATGGTTCAATGTACAGAGTTTTTACTGGTACTACTAATTTCAACGCGACGACGTCCTGAACCTGATGTCCTCCACCAAACAAGTACCTGATGATGACGCCGTAGCGTTGAAATTAGTTGTAACAGTAAAAACTCTGTGGATTGAATCATAGTTGTTATTGTCATTATTCAATGAGAGACAAATTATGGGACACATTTTTCGACACAGCAGCCGAATGGAAAGAGTTTTGGAAGGAGAAATAAATGGGAAGAATTTCAGAGAAATACTAAGCTTGGTGTGAATTAAGCAAATCCTGAAGAACGTCAAAATAAATGATTTTATAGGAATGAGGCTGTAGACATAGAGTGGAATGGAGAGCTGCTGCAAACCAATATTTTGATTTAAACTACTGATGATGATTCCGGTATATGTTTGTCATTTTCTCGTGCTAATATATTAGATTTATTACACTCAAATGATGAGTTGCCAACATCACCAATATACCTATGTGCCTGCATTACGAGTACGAAATAACGTAAAATAATCTTTGTGCTTATGATAGATGTTAATATGGCATTTCATGAATGAAATTAGAAACAATGACAAATTTTAGATGAACTAATGTCATATACCAAAGTGTGGGCTTGTATATAGAGAAATTCTTATACGAAAAGTGGTTCTGTAATTCGGGAATTGAATTCCACTTATGATTTTTCTCAAATAAAAAGAAGCAAAATTACCCTTAAAATATTACGTAATTAGTAATCAGAAGCATTAATTGCAAGGGCATTAAGCCATTAGCCTCACCATCGGCTCAGGTGTGACGGCTTCATTCACTGCAATGGTGTTTAGACAGACCTGATCACATCCCTCTCTCATCAATCAGTTTCCGAACTCTTAGTTTTAGGGGGTTATGACGTGCTCAGGTAATTGGCACTCAGATTACGCAGATAATTAGCCCTTATAAGGTCAACTTCATACCTAAACTCGTTAATCGAAACGTGAGCAAAACCAATTTGAAAGTGAAAACACGTTCGGGAACGTACGAGATCGGTGTGGATTGAGAAGAAAATCATAATGAAAATCGAACTGAGTTCCACTTACAAGCCACGCTGGTTTCAATGGAAGGGGAATGAGACTTCATCCGACCCAACGGAAACGCGGGGACCGTACGAAATTAAACTCACGATTTCATTTCTGGGCCAAGTTCTGCCCTCCTACATCCACCCACCCCCGAACATAACGAAGACTTAGGTGCCAGGGAGATATTTTAAACGCAAACTCAGGTGGAAGGCTACGGGAGATGAAGACTGTAAGTACTACTGAATCTGAAAGGACTTCTGGACAGACGAGCAGCGGTAATGGGTTAGATATATATGAAGGGAGACGGAGAGGAAGAGCATCGGCGTTATATGGAAAGGAGAGAAGAAAAAGAGGTTTTGGGAGTTCATTAAAAGATATAGATCTGGAAAACCGAATTTAAACGTGGGGGCAAGGGAAAGGAGATTTTTCATCCCACGATTTCGGGACGTTGAAGAATTGGGAAGAACGAGCCTTGATTGATAAAGGGGTACGAGGGTCTAACGGAGCGACCAAGAGAGGTGGGGATCGGTCGGAGGGTGTAATGAGGAAGGATGGAGGGGGTTTGAGGGGGAAGGAGTTGGGAGATGAGGCTGAGGTAGAGAGAGGAAGGAGGTCTGGCGTAGGGTGCCAAGGGTTTTGGACGTCAGTTAATTGAGGCCTGGGAATATCAACACTGCATGATGGAGGTCTGAAGGTGGAGAGGGAGTTGGGGTGGCTATTTTAGGGGGTGTACCCCATCACAGGATCCTTTCCTCCCCATTCCAGCCCACTCCCCGCCCCCCTGTACCACCTTTCTCCACCACCCCCAACCCCCCGTGCCACGGTACTTTCGGTGCTGGTTAAATGCGTTAGCCCCCGGACTCCCTCGCCTCTAGGTCCTCCTTGCCCGCTTCTGCACGGAGACCTGGCGTACATGTATTTTGGAGAGAAGCCCTCAGCACACACGAAGCGTCGCCTGCGATTTCTTTCTCCTCTGGCATGAGCCGGCCCCGGGTTTATTTAGGAGAGATTGGCAGCGAAGGGTTAAGGGCGGAGGGGGGCATGCACGTGTGAAAGTATGTAATTGCAGCATGCGTGTAAGGTAGGTGGGTTCTCCTTTTGTTGAGTTACCTCAAAGAGGCAATTATTTGTCAAGAAAATCAATTGTGCTTTCCTCGTGCATACATTTTGAATGGATTAAAGACTAAGGGAGTTAGCTGGGGAATATTTCACTACTGCACAACACAATACTTATAGAAATTGGGTATCATCGTATCATCTTGTGTGCCAATGAAAGTTCTCAAAGAGATTTTTTTCGCTTTATATTATTCCAATGGTAAACCAGGCAATACAGGCATTTTAACTGTATTTGCACTCTTATTTTGAGAATAGGTGAAAAAAACTGTTGCTTTTCCTTTTATACTGATATTGTATCTCGTGAAAATATTAATGGGTTTCCACCTATCTATTGAGATCAACTCCTAATCGACTCCAAAAAACCCCAAAGCTTAAAATTTTGATATTTGATAACCAACAGAGTAGGTTCGAGATAACTGTGATTTGTTCCAGTTATTTTTCTCGACTTGGGGTGTGTAGGTATGATTTTAGGAACAACCCTGTAGGAACAACCCTGATTTCCCCTATTTCTCCATTTCATGAAATATAAAAAAGCCTATAAGTAGGAGTACTCACACAAAGCACATTTCTTCCATGGTAACCCTAAACGATTACTTTTAATCATCTGAAGAACGAATGGAAGGAGTAGATGAACCATTTTTGCTTGAAGACAGGTGAAATGAAAATAGGAGAGCAGCACAGAAATTGCAGCCCATATGAAAAAAACACCTTTATTAACCAGAAATTCAATTTTTTTTAAATCATAAAAGACTTACCTTGACTCATAATCATAATTTCTATAATATAATTTCATAAATCATGACTAATCAAAAACCATGGCTTAAAATCGATTATTGTGTTTGAAAAAATATACCTAATGAGACGAATTTATGGATGATGAAGTCAAACTGGAATGGTATGCACAGTTATGGTACCGGTTGTATTTTTACGACTTTTTATGTTAAACTAGGAACAACTACGAGTCATATGAAAATAAACTCGTATAAAAAAACTGCTAACTGATGGGAGGCTGGAGTATAAAGTTGCACGACGCTGATTTCCAGATTGATGACAGCAGACGGTGATAATTACATAGCCAACAATAGTTTTAGCATTCGAACTTTATTATCGAGATATATAGGTATTAACAATTTCAAATTGATTATTTATGGTGACCGATAACTCTTCAAATCATGGTCAGTAATTACATAGACAGTACATGTGCAGTAGTCGCTCGACAGTTGTCTGAGTGTGATACAAGCTAGTCAATTGTTGTAACTGCGTTAATATGAAGAATGGCCAGTTATAAAATAGAATTGGGTTTTTTGGTGCGTCGACGGCTAGGGTCATTTGCAGCCAGTTATAAAATGTAAGAAGAAATAAACTAGGTGCTGCATGTCACAGCATTTCCAATAAGCTAAAACTAAAAATGATCTATAATAGAACTACCGGATTCTTTACGCTCTAAATTACGATAACAACTGCATTGAAATTTGAGGGAGAAAAATAGATTTATCGCTTCCTTGGGATGACCGGGAGCGATATAAGCTATAGCGATATTATATAAGGTAACCGTTTCCTATCAGCATTTATGCCTAGCATACAAATCGTTAAATATCCATATAGCTTACAGTAGCAAGTAGTTTTGAAGGATAACGACACAACTGATGTCGTTTGAGGGGCCATTCAAGTATTACGTAATGCGATTTTGGCCGCTATTTGACCCCCCCCCCCCTTCCTCATGTAATATAACGTAAGATGCAATGAACCCCCAGCCTCTCCCCTCCCAATCATACGTATGTTGTCACAAATATATGAAACAAAAACATAAATTAAAATAAGGGAGAGGGGATGGATCTCCTAACGTGCAAACTGATTAATAACGGTTTTCAAGGTCCTGCAATTTCGCAGTAGGCACATCACGCCGAACGCGTGATCTTTGGAATTGCGATAACTCTCAAGCAATGAACGCAAGGTATTGAACATATGGTTTTCTATAGTTTAGCATAAACTCAGGCATAACGCCTTTGCCTTCCTAAAAAAGTAATATTTTTCTTCCGAGTTTAAAAAAGTGGTAAAAATGCGATCATAGAAGTAAATAAAACCAAACGTAAGATGGTTTTAGCTCCCCTCATCGCCCTCGGTAGGAAAACGTAAAAAGATACCGATACCCCTCTCCCTTAAGGTGGCTCTACCGTGAAATGACGTAAATGTCATTTTATTCATATTCTGTCTACTTGTAGAAAAAGTTGTCCTCTATCTGATATGAACAACGAAATATTACCTTTCCACGCTATATAACTCTCTAATTGAACTTGAAATTACATGGTGTTCAATGGAGAATGAGAGAAACACGGGGAAAATAGTATTTTTCCAAAAAATATAAATGCCATTTTTGCGGAAAACTATTTATAAGAAGGGAATAATCCAGAGAAATTGAATAAAAATGAAATATAGGCCTCTTACCACCTTAATTATTTAGTTATTAGGGAATTACTGCCGTAATTGAAGTCAAAATGCTGTAATTCGTAGGAAATGGTGCTGCAGTCGGCTTCTATGGCTGGAAAAAAGTGCTAATTTAAAATACATTCGTGGAATAATCTGCATTTTTTTTACTTTACTTTTGGTTTTATGTAGGTAACGCATTTAATCAGTGAAAGCAGGATTTTTTGGACAAAATATGAAAAATATGGAATTTAGTATTTGTTTGGACTCACACAGTCGCGGCGGAACCTCCTTAACACGCCTTGCGTAATACTTGAATGGCCCCTATAGCACATTTCTGCGAATTACAGTATACCGCTGTAGTTAATGTAAAGAAAGGGCGATGACTGAGAAGACGTACTGAATCTCTCAATTCCTATCCTTTGTAAGGTGTCTGCCGGCGAAGCGACGTGTTGCCACGGAAAAGAGTGCGAGAGAGCTTTATAAGAGCATCGACTGCGGCGAGCGAAAAAATTCAGAGTCCGCGGCCGAGCAGAGCGGTAGGACGAGGTCAGAGTACGCGGCGACCGGGAAGCTTCGATCATTCGCGGTCAACTAGTCGAAACCGCTGCCCGCGTCGGATTTTTATCAAAACAACACACGGAGCGAGACGTACGAGGACAAGCTGGGCAGCAAAAAAAAAACAGGGCAATATTTGCTGCAGGAGGTTGGGAAGGGTGCGAAAAACTTTCGGTGCTTTGGAATGGGAGGTCGCATGTGTGGAGGTGGGTGGAGGTGGTGGGTGGAGGGAAAGAGAGGTCAGCTCTCTATGAATGAAACGATGAGGGGAAGTGTACGGGATGATAAAAAAACGCTGGTGGGAGAAGAGTAAGGGGAAGGGTAAAAAAGAGATGTGGGAGAGTTATCGGGGGTGGAATTGGTATGGGGAAGAAGGATTGAGGGAAACGATACGAAAAAAATTCGGGTCGAATGTGAGAGAGAAAGAGAGACCGAGAAAAAAACTCAAATAAAGAATCGCGTAAGAATAAATAAAAAGATATGTGGAGGGAACGTGGTGTATGGGTCGAATACCTCATTTTTTCCGTTCCGGGAAGGATCGGGGGAAGAGATTTCGGATCACGTGGTGGTTGAGGAGGATGGGGAGACCGACCAATGAAGTGGCGGCTGACGCGTGGGGGATTCGGGAGGTGAATGGGGGAGGAGGTTGCAAGTCGGCACACGCAACACAAAATAACTGAAAAGATTGACGAGACCGACCACGTGCTACGGTGCCCGATAGAAATTAAAAAGAAAAAAAGACGAGCGAGCGAACTGGCGGACGGGAAAGCGCGGGAAAAATAAAAGAGAGCGCCGCGCGGCGCGCGATTCTCGTCTGTTTTCCATGGCGGGAGGAATCCTACTGTCGGATTGGTCGGACGGGTGATGTGGGAGATGGAGACAGGAGGGAGTGAGTTTTTGTGAAGGGAAGGGTGTATATAGTATCGAAGTGTGTCGATCGACAGACTCAACGTGGAGAGAAGCGAACGCGACATACAGGTGGGAAATGGGAGTGGGGGAGTCGGCCGTGGGAGGAGCCACCGTCGCGGTAGAGGGGGTTGCCGAAGTGGGGGATGACTGAGTAATAATAAAAAAAAGAAACCGATTGAGACAGAAAATGAAGGTAGGGGGAGGAAATTTATTTTTTCCTGATCGCTTGGGGAGTGAGAGCGAGGAAGTAGTGGGAAGGATAATACTCGAATTTTTTCTCCCCCGCTCAGAAAGCGAGGTATTTCCCTCGATATAAAAGCGGCCGAATAAAAAGAGCTGGATTGGTGACGAAATCGGATCTCGCGATCACATAGGTGTGTCCATGTGCATGTGTTTACTAACTTTTTATGAACCGGTGTTCTGAGTTTTTCCAAACTCTCAGCCTTCAATATGTTTGTGAATCACACCATATGTTTTATTGAGAGTGTGTCTATGACAATGTATGAAAAGCAAATAAGCTGCATAAATGCAGTTTATTTGGCTATTTTAAAAGTTTTATTTTAGATTAATAGCATGCAGAAATGAATCAGCAAAACATTCTCCTCCATTATCCATGACTATTTCCCAATGCAGGGGTGATTCCTCGATGCCTCTTCTGAAGAAATCTGATAATTTAAGTTGAAAAAGTTGCCAAGGCAAGTTTGTAAAGCCATATAACGGCACGAAATATACGTTGGTATAGAATATCTAAAATATTCAAAATGTCTTAACAAGTTTCAAGAAGAGGAGAAGACGTATTACTCTGATCCTTTTCCGTACAAATATTGAAAGTTTTAATAATCCAGACTGTCAGACTATTTTCTACGTGTGACTCTATTTATAGTTAACACTTGAGGGCTACCTTATCCTGGAAAATGAGGAAAAATGGGTAACAAAATATACATATACCTCCATCCGGATCTACGACTGTATGTACTTTTCATCCCTTCTTTCATTGCTTTATGACCGACATATTATAAATATTTTTCAAGCGCGCTGTCTCCACTGATTGTGAGATCAGCCAGGAAGGAGGGTGAATGCTTGATAGATTACTGAGAATGAGAGCGTATGTTTGCTCATTTGAGGAAAAAGATCCCTAACTACTACTATCCTGAAGGGCTCAGAGATATGACGATTCTCCAATATAGTTATGTGGCCGTGTAAATACTTTGACATGCCTCATATGATTGAAAGGAGAAAAAAACGGAAATATTAGAAGAAGCTATAGACGATGAATTTTATGAAAAATGGAAGAAGCAAGCAAGTGTAAATTTCGCTCATGTCTCGACATCCCTTACCATAAATGTTCATTCTTGTATCGCAGTCTCAATGATTAGCAGTCCATTAAATTGTATAGGCACTTGTAGTTATTCAATCCAACATGAATAATAGAATTGATTTTACATCTTCCCTTAATCGCTTGACATGATTTTTTTTCTTCTGTAAGCGCGTATGTTTTAATTTAGTCGGTATTAGATTTTGGCAAATTTATTATTCATAGTAATGAATAATTGATTTAAAAAAACTCTCTTTAAAGATTGGTAAATTCCATAAATCAACCCTGAAAAGTGATACAGAAAATCAATTGCGAAGATATGTTTTGCGGAATATTAAATATAAAAAATCTTACTTATAATTTCAAGCGTTTTATGTCAGAATCGTTTAAAAGTATCAGGTAATCGTGAGCTTTGAAATCATTAACTATACTTCATTTAATACTAATCTTAAAATGAATTATTCTTGCCGCAAGTCTATTAGCAGCAGGACATTTTTTTCGAGAAAAGCATCTCAGTACATTTATTTCTTTTCCTTCCGCAGACTTCCATCTACGGAGTGGGGCAAAGTTAATCCATGTCTTCGTAAAGATCCGGTACGCGTCTGCTTGCAAAGTTTTGAGACGAGCCTGACGCAGAGAGCCAACGGACCAAGAAGGAGGCGAGCAAAAAAAGAAGACATTTGCCATGGTGCGTGCGTGTTTTTTTTCATTTCGTACCCAACTCATCCGCAAGGATCGCGCGCGGACGTTCACTTGAAACAAAAAAGAAGCGGAGAGCACCATCTCCTCCCCTAACACGAGGACTCCTCCCCATCCACAGTTGCTACGCCCAATAATAAAAACTCCCCCGTTTCCATTTCCCAAGCCTTGCATTTTCTCCGTGTAACCTCCCCTGCTTTTTTCTCCTTCTTTTAATTCTTATTTGACTTGGACTAAGCTCCCTTAAGCCTGTGTCGGGCGCGGAATGGCCTACAGTGTAAAACAGCCTTCCTCTGTAGAGGTCGCGATGTGCCACGGAATGTCATCTAGACCCCGAGTCTGCCTGTCCCCTCCCTCCTCTCCCCCCCGCTTAACCTGCCTTTTAAAACCTCCCTTGTTCCCCCACCCACCCACACACAGCCCCCCAACACCATTTTCCAGTCCTCCATTCCCTTCTAAAATCCCAACATTGCACCATCTTTTCCCTTCGCTAAACTCCCTTCCACCGACAATAAACTCCTTTTCTCTTCTTGCCTCGGCCATTTCGGAATAAAATGAAACTCTTTCCTTTCCCCTTTTTTTACACTCCCTACTTACCCGTTACAACCTTACCCTTCCCCGCTGCCTCCCTCCATACCCTCAATGCAAAACTGCTTCGTCTCCCCTCTCCTCCTCTGTTTAGCGTTATCCAGGCCCTTCCCGCTCCTATTTCCTCGTTATGCGACCTCCGGCCCTTCCATTCCGCTCACTTCAGAGTGCTCCGTCTCTCCTCCACAACATTCCTTCACCTCACCGACCTCCCACATACCTCTGCTCTGGTCCCCTGTACCGCACATCTATAATGACCTCACGCAATTTCTACCCAGGTAGAATTGCAACTGGGGCTGGGGTTTGTGGGATGACTAGAGCACTGGCTTCCAATTCTGAAGGCCCAGCTTTGAGTTCCGGCAGTGGTGGATGGTGATTTTTTAAATGAATCCCGATCCCTAATTGAGCAACATAGGAAAGCGGTCCTTTAAATAGGTCGTTAAAATGTGGTCCCCTAGGGGCCCTCCATTGAGAGTAGGTTCATTCCAGCGCCGGGTTTCTCCCCACCTTTCCCGTTCCCCAATTAAACGTTCCATTACCAACCTAACCACCGGTCACCATTGGTGCAAATGACCTCAGTTGTCAGTAGCCAAAGTAACTAACTGACTTGAAAAGCAGCACCTATTAACTCTAATTTCTTCTGCTATATCCCAGAGGATTTCTTCTTTTGTCGATTAGGCCTTCCGGTTTCATCAAGGACTGTACCTTTTGTATTGCGGGGTTTTGGGCTAGAGTATTCCCTGTCTCAACCCTTCCCTAGTTCCTCCTTCAACAGAAAGGCCTCTATTCTAACCTGACAGGATAGCAGACCAGATAACACAATCACGCAAGAGCAATTTCTTCTCTCCGGACACCATGCTCGCCAAATTTGACAGTACCTTTCCTCCCAGTCCCTCGATTTGCTATCGGTTAACATTGGGCAAGCATTTACGCAAACAGTGAAAGCGACCTATGTATTTTCTATGACCAGCGAATTATTTGAGGTCCCTGGGGCATTGCAAATGGATGAAAAATAAACATTACCGGCCATATGAGGTGCGCTCAGTAATTGTGTTTATTGTTTATTGATGGCCACTGCCCTGGAGGCATAACAGGGGTTTATAAACTATCGTGCGTCGGTGCAAAAGTTTTCAAAGATATACTTACCGCAATAGAATTTGCCTAAATAAAATGACTAACCTGATTTTCGATGCCTTTTAACCAATCATTTAATTAGCAAAAGTATAATGTATCGATTACTTGTAGTTTGTAGCAAATCCAATACATAAAAAATTATCATATTTTCACCTTGTTTTAATTTCTTATAATGAAACGGTATATAGCTGCAAATATTGTTAAATAGGGAAATCAGCCACGTGAGTCATATTCCATGATGTTGCGCTGGTTCTAAAATCAAGTTTAATCTCTTCCTTTCCCTATTTAGATAATACAAATCAATTCCAAGTTATATTTGCGATACCTGCTTTCATTTAGCTTAAATCATCTTGTACTTTTAAATGAACAGTATATCTGCGACAGCTTTAGATATAATTTAGTATGTGAGTATTGAAAATTGCCAATATATCGCATTTGACAAGCTCATTCCAACACATTCTACAACAAATTTGGCAATGCATTAGGAAAATTGGACATGAAGGTTTAAAGTGCATCATAGAGGTATTGAGGTATTTGTTGAATCAATACCAAATGAAACACAATTAAAGTAATCTATTTGGAAAATATGGGCTATTTGATGGTTATTCAGCCTTTTGCTTGAAAAAATTCCCTTGATTAGAAGCTGCCTAAAAGTATCCGGCGAATAAAAGCTTCCTCATTTCTCCAAAATGCATTTCTAAGATCAGTCCTTCTCACGTCCTTGGCATCATGCGCTTGTCTTTTAGAGCATCTATTACCTACCTATTACCAAGGCTTTTGCTCCTTCGGAGCTCAAAGTGACGCATCATCGTAAGTGCGCTGGAGCAAGGCCTGTAGGAAAAAAATAAAAGCGAGCCTCCGCACAGGCTACGTACCGCTATACTCCCTAGATATTACCTTACCACTCATTATTTCGCGAATAACCAACCCCCCTTTTTACCTCCCTCTCTTCCTTCCTCCACGTGAAACTGTCCATATTAGCCCTTCAGACCACCCACTCACCCCCAACAACACATTTATACCCCTCCCCACACCTACTCACCGCCAACCCCTTCACCCAAGAGCCTTCCTCCATTTAAATTTGCTTCTCCACCCACCCGCCCAACCCAACCCACCACCACCTCCTCCTCCTCCTCCTCTCCACCCTCAGGGTCCGAGGATATTTTCCGTATGTGGGGGGAACGTTCGGGGGAATTGGGAGAGGCAGTGTTTAATAGGTGGACGGGGAGTAGGAGGTTGGCAGGAGAGCGAAATAGGGGTTGGAAGGTGAGGGAGGGAGCATGAGGGGAGATGGTTTGCCAGTGGAGTGGGAGGAGAGGGAAGGGTCGGGCAGAACAGCGTGGCTTACTCCGGGTGGAGAAGTTTTTGGGGGTGTCTGTTATGGGTGGAGGGAGTGAGGGGGGCTTTGCGGAGGGAGGGAAGTGGCCGAGGGAAACTCATTAGGTCCCGCGATATCGAGTCGCTCTCATCTAATTACGCGAGAGCCTGTATAAAGCACCCTCTCTTCGCCCTCTTCCCTTCCCTTGCCTTCCCAAAAACCTCTCCCGCCTCTCACCTCACCTTCATTGCCCTCTCCTCTCGAACCACCACCTCCTTCCTCTTGTCTCTTGTGCATCACAGCATTTCTCATCTCCCTTTTCCTGTTACGCTTATGTCTTTTCCTGGTTAATGTTGCAAGCAACCAAGTGTCGTCCGATGTGCTAGGAAAATGGCCTTCCTCGTCCAACAATCTGCTAGACAAGGCAGCGAGCGCTTTAGCTTCAACGGTTTTCGTGCATTTTGATGTGCGACATCCAAAAGACTTGCTGTTTTTCTTTGGAAATATTTTTTTTATTTGCAAAACTATTGTTAGGATTATCAAACTTGAGCGTGATAACTTTATTCAGAATTAAAATATAGGTTTTAATGGATTGTTTTCAAAGATTAAGTTTAATATATAAACGTATTTCAGGTTAAAATGGTAGATTCATCCACCCACTTATTTCAAGCCTAATAGGATAACTAAAATACGAGATAAGTTTTCGGAGGATTGTGACTATTATTTTAACCATGGCTCATTAGCGAATAACGTATAATAAATTCGTATTTACAGGAAGTTGCGTTATTGTCAACCATTTGCATATAAATCTTGAGGTTTGTCGTAATCTCCGTCCATAGAATAATGAAAAAATGAAACCTATTCCTCCACTAATATGTATTGTGTATTTACACGTCATTGGGGATTTGGCGTGCCTGTAATTATTCCAATTCGTTTCTCCTTACATTATGTTTTTGTATTAGACTATTGTGTCGCGAAGTGTGTCAAATACGTATCTTCTTCCCAGATTGCACTTTTTAACTCTCTCACCCTTCGAAAGACATTTTTGGCTTGAGATTCTCTCCGTTCTATGTAATTCTTCAATCACACCACAGCTCTATTGATTACAATTCAATTTGTTCTGAAGACGTTTTTGTCCAGGCTTCACTGCCATAAAGGATCATGATCCAGGTATATGATTTAATTAAGAGCTACCTTACTTCGAGGCTTGTGATACCACTTTTTAGTGGACTCATCTAATTGTATAATGTCTTCTTTACTTGTACTATTCTACTCCCAATATTTTTCAAGCTTCTTCCAACGCTGGTGTATTGTGAAATAGTCTCCTGATTCCAACAGTTTGCTACACTAGGATACGCTATAGTTCGAAATTTTAATCAACATCATGTATGAGAGATTCACTTTTGTCCTGTAAAAATATCTTTCTATAGAAATTGAAACTTTATTGCGTCTCATAATGTAGTTATCTAATCTGTGAGTCATTCGGTTAATTTCACTTTAAAACAATGTCTTTATACGTGGCAGATGAAGCTATTTCCTGAATTAACCTTTCCAGTTTGAATTAAGTCCAAACAACCTCACCTTAAGATTTGAGAATAAAACGTTATTGAATTATGTGACCTGACCCTCAAAATGATTGAAAGGGATATATTTCATTCATTTAAATCTATTTATAAATCTCTCATTCAATCAATTAAATATAGGTTTAAAATATTTTCCTGGGAAATTTTCTTTTTATAAGCTGAATAACATGCTAAATGCATTTGTTTGCAGCTCTGCCTCAGCTAATGTTTTATCTTTGTAAATGACCGTGCATAAACATGCAATCAATGAAACGTTATGTGAAAAACATCTTTTAAGACGAATAAATGAGTTGCAAGTGATGGGGATCAGGTGAAATATTTCGAGTTCTCTACCGTAGGAAACGTTCAAGGAGGTTAAAATGAAATGGAGTAGGCATGACCGTGAACGCTCATGGGCGAAAGTGGAGCAAGAATAGGGGTGCTTGGGAAGGGTTTTGTGCCGAGGAGGTGTTGCCAAACCAGTTACAAAACATCGCCTGGTCTGAGGTTTTTAACGTAGATTTAACGAAAATCAAAAGCGACCGTCGGACACGTACGCCAGAGGAAGGTCTAAACTGTGCCGACTGCAATGGCAGAATTGGCTTCAAGAATCAAGTGGTATGTCACCTCCATTTCTTTTCTAACCTCCTTGGGAAACTTTGCTTATCGTTTCAGTCTCGTGTTTTCCTCCTTGACCTTGAACTGAATATTGGGCGAATGCCATTGTGGAGGTTTAGCGAGTATTTTGACGGATCATGCTTGCATTCGACCGAGAAACGCTTGCTACCGTAAGTAGAGGGGAGGGGATGAGAGCTGCTTAAAGTTTTGAAGCAGTCCTTACTTCGCAGTTGTCCGACTCAGTCTTGCATCAGCGTGCAAAATGGTAGTGTGTCTCGGGACTGGATAAAATCCATTGGTGGCATAGGCTTTCGCAAAATGTTGTCCCTAATAAGTGAAATTCATCTTTAATATAAACAAACTCGTGTGAACATTACTGCCAACGAATGATCTTCTTTATTCTGGTTTTTAACAAATAATGGTGATAAGAAACTGCTGTTTTATCTTGGAGAGGAAATATGTGTTTTAATCCTTTTCTGAGTGCAACTGTTCATGTACCAGCCAACTGTGCACAATGGAACGGTGTATAACTGTGTATAACGACGGGAACCGTTTTATCTCATAAAGACCCATTCAAGGGTCGGTTCCTATTTTCAACGATTTACCTGATTCTTCTGACCCCAAGAATTTCTCCCAACGTTTCTAGTAAACTTCACCTGGAACAAGATATCAGCATGGAATCGTGGAATTATACGCAAGGTAAATTGTAAAAATATTCGTCTCATTTATTTCTATTCTGTTTTAGAACATGTGGACCATCTCATAAAACGTTCATAGTGTGTAATATCGTGTGAACAGGGGCCTAATTCAGTGAGGACTCGACATGGTCAAACCTCGTGAAATTCGTGAATGTGGCGTCACTTCCCCCAACAATTCTCAACTTTAGAATGGCCCTGTTTGAAATTTTATATGCTGTGACGTCAATATTTCTTCGCTTTCGAGGATCGGTAATTCCGAAAACATACAGAATAGCCCCCCAGATCACTGCGGGTGTCTTTCCATACTGATGGCTCCTGCTCGTATCTTGGCGTTGGCGGAGACCGTTTATTTTTCAGTAGAACTCCAACCCATTGTTGAATGACTTTTGGGTTCACGTTGTTATACACCGTTCGTTGGATGGAACATTTTACTTCAGGTATGCAGCAATTTTCGTCAAGAGTAGGCTAATTCCGATGCCGGGTTTATCTTCACCATTGCTCCTATGTCTTCTTCCCAAATACCCGGCCAACAACCTGGGTCTTTGCCACCAGTTAGATATAATACTTCTTCATAAATTAAAGTTCAATCTTTGGAATAATTTTCTTATTCCCTTTCCAAAGCAAAATAATGCTAAATTAAGACAGAGTTCACTCATAAAGCAATAGGTGTGATATTTTTCTCAACACCACCAAAGTGATGTTTCCCCCACAGGGAATTAATAACGTATCCTTGAAGCCAGCCACTGCTGAGGGCACGTAGAAGTAGTCATTTTTTCCACTTCTTTGCAACTTGAGTGCTTTATGATAGGATTCAACACTGGGTTAATGTGTCGTTACAAAAAGATTAAATGTTTACAGGCAGTTATAAATTATCGATTGCACTGATTTGTATAAGTAATATCAAGAAGGTGCCACGCATGGTGATATATAACGAGACACAAAATATAATGCAGTGGAGGTAAAATACCATTTCAGTCTGAAGCCAAGGCTTTTGGCGATAGCTATAATCTACATTGAAGTAATGGGGTCGAGTTTAGGAAAATTAATGACTCCCCGGCCTCAGATTAACAAGATCTACTCCTATCGCGTAAATGCATTCTGACGGCCCATTCGTCTTTCAAATTAAATTCCTAGAAATTGAAATAAATATTCAAATTGAATGACCGATTTTAATCTCCATTCGAAAGAAAGATCGGCATAGAAAAAAGAGACGTTAGGGGGGCCGGATCCTTTTAATTAAAAATCTCTCTTTAGTTGCCGACCGAAATTATGACGATCCAATGACGAGCTAGGTTGAAATACGACGTCGTAAGTGGGTAAATGAAATATTTAAGATGCGCTCTATCTTTCAGTGCCCGAGTGAAATAATGAGTTAATTGGAAATATGAAGCGGGGGTGGGGCAGGTAAAGAGATATAAGGCTGTATGCGTGTGTGTGCACTCGCAGAGTTTCTCATCAAGACCCAAGCCATCAACCTCGCGGCAATGCTTCATTTACGCCCAAACACATTTCTCAGCAGGAGCGGTCGGAGAGAAAAAGACGAGAGGAAAAAAAACGATAATTGTGAAGGGAGGAAATGAAATAAAACTAAAAATTCCTTGACTAAGTTAATATCCCTTTTCTAATATGGTTTTAACAATTTTCATCTTGATTACCTTTCTCTTGCGGAATAAAATATACGACAGTCGGAGAGAGGGGAGGTTGAAATAAATAAAAGCGAGGCCGAATGTCCAGAGCTCTCGCCTTTGATGGTTTTGAGACCAAACGGGGAAGAGGAAGACGAAAGCTTGCTTGGTGTAGAGAGAGATGAGGGAAGAGAAAGGGTATAAAAAAAACGAGAAAAAAAATATCGGACTCCTTAATTGGCTCCAAGTTCTCCGCACATGTACCCACTCTCATTCATTTATCCATTCATTACCTTTTTTATTTTAAATGCATCAACTCCGTGCTATTTTTTTTATTCTTAACGTTATATAAAACCCGGGGATGTCCCCCATGTTTTCAATTTCCGTAGACTGATCCTTTTCTTACGGGGAATTAGAAAACGGCTCTTTTTTTTCAACCCACGTCCCCTATTTGAATTCAAACTCTACGTCGACGCCGGGTTCATTTCAGACTCTCAGCTGGGCAGACCGTCCCCGTAACCCCTCTCCCCCTCTCACGCTACCCTCCTCACGTTTACCCATATCCTTACGTGCAAGCCCGCACCCAATCTCATTCCTATGCCTTTGGCTCTCCTCCACTCGTATTTTTTTCCTCCGCCGTCCAATCTGAGGGCTAATAAAAAGAGGATTGAGTCCCGTGCGTGGTCGCATGTTAGACGATTTGATCAACCGCATTAAGGTGAACCGGAATATTTTATTCTTTAAAATATTAAATTATCCTCTCTTTCGTCCACTCCATTTCAACCTGATCCGAACGCCACAAATACGAAATTATTTTCGGTAACCAAGTTCGCAAAGGGACACGACCTTATCTATCATGTAATACTGCATTGGTACGCTATAAGCTATTACTAGACACTATCCACTGTTTTAGAAGCACTTGCCTATGATCTTAGTGCTCGGTATGATTTGAAAACGAGTATAAATATATTGATTTTCCATTGTTTCTGGGTTGTTTTGGCGTTAGAACTTTGTTGATGACGACTGTTTCGCTGGTATTCCAAACAGCGTCCTCAGGTCTAGTTGGAATACCTGGGAGGAATACGCTGGTTGGAATACCAGCGAAATTGTCGTCATCAACAAAGTTCTAACGCCAAGACGACCCAGAAACAATGGAGAGATCAACCAATCAACGCCGTGGAAACCTAAGAGTCAGAATTTTTCTACTTAGGAAAAGCAAAAAAAAAAAAATTGAGAAATGACTTGTTTTTTCACCAAGATCATTTTACGCATGAAATAAGATTGAAACTCTTTCCCCAGAATTCATTTGCTAAATATGATGAAAATTTTGTGAAACACAAAAATTCCAACGTCGAAATCTAGATATCAGACAAAGTACACGCATATTTTATTATTCCTTTAGCTTAACGAGATAAGTGGTAATTTACAAATTAATGAAAGATTGACGAGGTCAATGTCATTGGAATACACAGGAATGTGACCCACACATGCCAAATACTCATGTTGTATGCCTTTCCTTCTGGTAAGAGTTTTGCCGGCAGAAACGAACATATTGGTCGATTAATGTATCCACTCTTTCGAAAAATTTGATATTGATTCTCTTTCTCACCAGCAGTTTAAGTTAATTGCTTACGAATTCTTAAAGTACCTACTCTTAAATTCACTGGCTCTTGTTTGCTAATATTTCTGTCGCAAAAATTAGTTTCTCTTATTTGAATTTGCAAAGCGGAGAGCGCGTATGATGCTCTCAACCATTGTCTTTCTCTAGCTCGTCCGGTGGAATTCTTTTTTTCTCCACATAACTTGACGTGCTGTTTTCTCTTTAATTTATCACCCTCTGTTGATTCTCAATTTTAGGAATCATCATCCCAGGTTTAATAAAGTCATTCTCATTTTATATTGTTTTTGTGTGCCGTATGATGTAGGCTTGCACCATGAGGGTACCCTTTTCATTAAATTAAAAGTATTTGCCTATGATCTTAGTGCATGGTATGATTTGAGAACCAGTTAAAATCTAATTAAGAAAAGTAAAAATAATGGTTAAGGTATTCTTTTACCTAATTCTACAATTTTCAGGCCAGATTAAAAATTTCAGGCATTAAAATGCGCTGTTCTAATCAATGCAACGGAGGTGTGTATGTTTTGAGAATCGCAGAGCTATGCGACTGACTTGCTCCACTAAGTGACATCAAGAGTCCCTCTGAATGAAATATACAATGCGCAATGGGCTCCTCAAGTCAAAATCACCTTATTTTCTTAATATATCGACAAAAGTGAGAGAAAATGAATTTTAAGATTGCTGCTGTGGATATTTTTCATCAAAATTAAAATGTTTTTTTTTTTTAATATTTGCAATATATCTACAAAATAGCCATTAATGTATTGCCCATTTATCGACACTCATTTTTTTTTAAATTGAAGTTAACAGTTTCTACCAATTTGTTTTACTTTAATTTTGAAAACAATATCCCGCTCATTTTTTACTTCCTTCTCCGATACCAAAACTTTGGAATATTCATAAGGAATAAAAACACTTGGTAATCTTCCGCAGATTTATCAAATCAAATCTGTGGAAAATTACCAATTGTTTTTATTCATTATGAATATCGAAAACTTCCAACATATCCAGCCTGAAACAGTTATATTTACTCTGAAATATGTTCCAAAGTATCACTATTCTATTGAATCAGTGCCCATTTATTATTCAGACAACTTTGGTAGTCCTCGGAATCGGAGAAAACATTAAATGAAGAGGTTATTCGGTACCGAAGAGAGAGCTTGGGAAGAAGGGAGAAAAAAGGTAAAAACGAGCTTGTAAACAAAAAAAGTATCGAGTATTCTAGAAATAATTGTGATAACATACGGGTCATTCTTCATAAAAGCCCGTCTTCATTATAAAAGTTGTGGGTAAATCTACTGAGAGTGTATAGAACATATTTTATGCCATAGTTAGCTGGTTAAGCCGTTCTTTTAATATCTACTCTGCAGGCAATTGGGACACATCGGAGTACTTCATTGAGGGTTTTTGCATGATTCATTGGTGATGGAAGGGAGAGACGAGATCAATATGAAGGTGGCATCAAATAAGCGAAGAGAAAAGAAATACCAAGAAATTTAAGCATAAAACACCTATTTCGACAAATGGATCTTGGGCGTCAACGTAGCGATGAAATGCATTCTGAAATAAACGTTTTTCTTGTGTTTACTTACCATGTGTGTGCCTACCCCGCAAGGGAATGCCACAATTGGTATGTACATATGAATATACAATCTCTTCAGTAGGTTGTTCATATATTCAACATCCAAGTTTTAAAGGGATCGGATGTTTGGGAATTGGGAGAGGACAGGGAGAAATCACGAAGCTGACGAAAGGTTGAAAACTCACTTGCTCTTCTAAATGAATGTCATTGTCAGTGGATTTAGAAATTTCAAAGATATATATCTTCGCAACTAATGGGTTTCGAGTACGGGCCCTCTGAATGGGAAGCCAATCGTCAAGCTACCATGCCAAAGATGCTTCTCTCACCTCTTCATTCATAGCTTATGTTATCATGAGAAGTGACTAAAAACTGAAGTAATTGGTGCCATTATGGTGATGGGTTGGTAACGGCAGGATAAATGTGGCGGATGATGGAGTGTTGAAAAAAATACTGTCGGCGTTAGCACGCTATTGACGGTTTGGGTTGCCATTGAAACATCACCTGCTTCTTCAAGGATACGAGACTAGCCCACTGACAAGGAAATACGCGTCCTGTCCTCAAGTCACGAACCCAACCCACGCGCTTCTCCAATTTTACAAATTTCCAGACTTAACTAAAGTCCGGAGCATCCTTGGACAGCATTCTACATGAACAGCTCGAAATAAGGAAAGTCCAACAATGGTGTACGTGAATGACATTTACAGTACTACACAACAGCAAACATATTAACGAACTCAAGCATGCGATCCGAGAACATTAATAATTGCTTTAAAAAAGGCATCAAATTCCTGGGATTGAGAAAGGAATGTGAATGATTTCACGTCAACACTTGATATTGGATCTCTGCTCAAATTATATTTCAACAGGAAGGGTCATCATAGAGGTACTGCTTAAACATTTTTCAATCTGGGAGAAACGATTATTTACCTCATTAATAACAAAATTTCAGCCGAACCTTACATAGCTAAGAGTCCTACTATTGTCAGTGATGCCCATTTCGTAACATATCCGCCGATGGAGGCAGTCCCCCATGATGTAATGTTTTCTAGAAGCCGAGTGCGCGTGATATTTATGAAGAAACGTTTTCGTAAAGTAACATTATTTTTCGACCAAACTTATGTCCGTACCTATTTAAGATGAGAGTCCGTACAAATATATACTAATTAGTAATGCATGTTTCGCATTCATAAAGGGCGCGCCTTACTTCTGTTTTCCTTGACTTACTCCAGATACAAGAGTATGGCAGGTGTGCTGATTTCTCCATACCCCTCCCCCGCTCAGCCTCATAACGACCTCTCAAAGCATGACGCGGAAATTTCAAAACCTGAACTCGCCCCTCTACCCCTTCTTCTCCCAAGGATTACGTCGCAAAAACCTTTTATGCAGGCACCGAAGGGGAGAACTCTGTCGAATAGGACGGCGGCGGGCCAATCCAGGGTGGGAGGTTGGGGTTGAATGGCGCGGGGGGAGGTGTTTGAGTGGGGGGAGGGGGTGTCGGAGAGTTGACTACGGTGGTATTTCTCTCGAGTTCCCCCTCTACTCACTCCCCACCCCCCTATTTCATTCCCACCCATCCTACACCCCCTCCCTCTCTGCCTATTCCCCGCCCCCCGCGTCACACCACCTGCACTGCCGCTGTTCTTAGCGATCCTTGGCTCCGGCCTCAGTGCTTCCCATTTCCGCCTATTGCCACTGGAGAGTGGCGAACTTCCCTCTAGCCAACGGCTCGGAAAACCCTCGTTAGAATTTCATCCCGTTGGTGAGCATTGTCCACTCAGTCGTAATCTCGCAGTGATCTTTGTTCTAGGGAACCTACCTCGCATCGTCGGCTGCGGTAGCCCGGCAACCAGCCGGCCTGGCAACCGAATGGTCGTGGGTTCAAAACCTTGGATGCATGTTCTTCATGTTTGGGGATTAGGTTTTCGGACTAAGCGATGTTTTTTATGAAGGTGGACGCTGCGCCCATGCAGGCGTTTTCACGCAGCGGGCTGTTTCACGGTTCTATGCTAGAAGATAACATAAACAGTTTTCATCGTTCTGCATGAAATATATGAAGTAATGGGTTATTGGAGGTAATCGTTTGTTTGTAAAGTTGATGCTATCATATTGGAAAGAGAAAATAGTTTCGATCATTAAAAATAGACCATTCACAACAATGGAACTCACGATAATGGTAAGTGATATGAAAAACAATGACCACGTGAACCGTGCAATGATCCTTCACTTTTGAATTCAATCGCATCTTGAGCATGCACGATTCTTAAAATTTTTACTTTGGAATTTCTAGGGAGGATGTCACTCTCCATCCTCAGCGCATTTTTCCCACCCGGGCCCCGCATTCCGCCCGAATAGCATTCCCCTCCCTATATCCATTGCTACTCAGCGAAGTCCTTTTTCCTTCAAGCGAATTTCTATTTTCTTATTCATTGAGTATCCACTCCCATGCACTGTTTTGTCTTTTTGCTAGGTGTCTGGATTAGATAATGATTCCTTCAAACGGAGCTAACTTCAGCACAATTCCCGTCACTATTATACGCTTGGATAGAGTTTTCGAACACTTTTATGTCAATTTAATTATCAGTGCATTAAAGTAGCCTAAAATCATCTCTAATAGCATATTTCGGAGTTGAACATAGCTCAAGGATTCTTTGTGTTTAATTTTCACTGCGCTTTACCCGCTAATAATTGCGTGACCATGTCATGATGCGCTTGATGATGATGTACTTTTTCCTTGGACATCCTTCGTTTTTTTCTTAGAATGGAAGACATAATCGTTCCACGAGAATGCGCCCTATATTTGTGCAAAAAGCTCATTCCGATTGAGTGTGATAGACATCGGGCAGTGCAAACCATGCTAGATACCACGGGAAACCTGAAACACGAGCTAGATAATAAATTTTATCGTGCTATAACCGACTTAGTAAGTTTTTACAAAAAACTGCTTTTTAACGTTTCATTTTTCTATCTTAAAATAATGCTTATGTATTCTCATTGACATTTATGTATGCACTTAGTCGTACTTGTAGAATACACGTCTAAAATTGTAAAGGATTTAAGGTTTGAAAACCGGGAAGGTTCATTCCCGGTGTGAAACCTGAGAAACCTTCACGTATCTAAAATGATGGATGTTTGTTTTCTCATGATGGACAAACCGATGAAAACCATACCATGAAATTTTTCCCGTAGGGAGAGGAGAGACCTGGGAGGGTCTTATGATACACGAAAAAGGAACTCCTGGAACTCCCGAGGGTCCTGAACTAAACCCAATGGTGTTCGTAGAATGCTGCTAACCTAGGATTTTGTACAATGATGGGTATATATTTATATGCACTATAGGTACCTTTGAAGCCATAGGAAGGTCCATGAGCATATAAGTAAATGTGAGGGTGAATCGGCCATGGAGCCTCAAAACTGGTGCTTTCTATGTTACCGAATAACGGATGAATGCATTAAACGATCATCTTGAAATTTTGAATTCACATACATGACATCACGGAAAAGGACATAGCTTTATTGACAGGGCTTCAAAGTGGATGTAGGAATGAGGCTCATGATTTCCGAGCAAGCCCAGGCACCTCGGCTACTAATTAATATTAATACTACGTTTGAAAATGAAGTTTCCGGCTCAATATGGCAAATGGCAAATAAACCCTAAAAAATATGTATGGAAACAGTATGTACAGTATGTACAATACCGCTAACAATTGTTACCACTGCAATAGGCTTATATTTTGCAAATAATGTTGGACACGAAGCATGTCTTAGCTACGTCGGTACAATCATAAATTGTCTTCATCTGCTCAAAGCAGGTTCGCTACATTCGTGGAAGACGAAGTCCAGATAGAGTTGGAATCGGTATTACTGAACCTCAGGCTCAACGGACTCTGCGCTGTGCATAATTTGGTTATCGAATTCCCAACTCTCTCTCCTTTGTTCATCCCATCGCCGCGTTATCTACCGTAAACCCCAACACATATCTTTTCCTTTCCCGATATCCTCCTTCCGCCCCCTCGCCCTGCCTCACCTCCCCTTTACGTTTTATGCTTTATCTCATCCCTTCTCCTATTTCCATCTTCCCCATTCACCTTCTACCCCCCCCTCCCTCCTTTTGCCGATTTCCCTTCCACCCCTTTCCCATAAAACGTATCCACCCCCCCCCTTCTAGCACTCCCACTCCCTCCAGTAATCGTCAATTTCGTTTATAATGGAATTCTTTTCTTCAACCTCCACGAGTCTGCTATAACGAAGTTTCTTTCACCCTGCTCCCCCTCATTCTTCCCCTTTCCACCCTCCCTCATCCCTTCGCTCGTTCCCCACCCTCGCGGGCCGCCCCTTACGAGAGGGTGCCCATCCTACAATACCCTTCGGCCCTTTTCCCCGACTGCCGAAAGCCCACCCTCCTCCTCCTCTGGTCCATCGCCCTCCTCCACACTTCCCTCCTGCCCCTCTCCCGGCCTTCAGGAACCTCCGTCAGCTCCAGTGCTGTCCCCCTCCCGACCCTCTCCTTCTGGAGCCTCCTCTCCACCTCCGCAGTCGTCCAAGCGCTTCTTAACGACCGCGCATGAGCAGTAGGGCAGACGCATTCGGTTCCGTGTGTGGGTTTTGTGAGCGGAGTGGTGGACGGATAGATGGCGTGTATCCTGCTGCCGCCCCTCATTTTCCTTCTCTTTCGAGTCCATCTGACCGTTCCCTTTTCTTTCCTCTCCTACGTGCGTCTTGCTAGCTATTCTCTTCGTTCTCTTTCATCTACATCTTTCTACATGGTAACTTACAGTGAGGGCGTTTTGCAGGGGTTGATTAGCCAGGCTTGCACTCTGTACCTATGCCGCTTGGTGTCTTTCAGGTTCAGTTCGGTGTCAGTTAGTTTTCTAGATTCTAAGAGTAGAGTAAAATCAACTCGAATATTTAACAAATATTGCCTCCAAACATTTGTCAAAACGTTTGCTGTGTCATATTTTACTTAAATTGTAAACAATTTTTTTAATTTTTTACACGCGTTATTTTCTTATCCGTTGTTTTTATGGCGAGTGCTAAGAGAAAGCATATATTAAAGCATATTATAGCAAAACTCGAACCAATACAATTGCCAAAAAATCACTGTAGGAGCAGCACACAAGTCACTGAGCAAGTGATTGTTCATATCCGAGGGTTGCTGTTTTTGGCTGGCCTTATTGGTTGCTCGTATGTAAAACCCGAGCACCGAGTCCCTGTATGTTTGGCACATATTCAAAGGAAGCCTGTGTTGGACTAGGAAAAAAAGTTTTTCCGTATAACGTCGCTACTACGGTACTCATTCATCGTGAATGTGAATACGAGCAGTGAATGAAAATTTTAACGTTTCCTAGTGATAATCACAGGAAGAGAATTTAGCGTTAATATATTAATGTAGTGAAAACGTACATATAATTGTTCGGGAAACTTACCCTCATTAAATTTGAAGGATGTGTAGGGCTTGTAGGAAGCGGTGGAAGAATGGCAAATACCTCCACCGCTATTTTTTGTTGCATTGCGAACGCTGAATTAATTAGTACAGAAAAGCATAGGAATGCAAGTGATTTAATTCCGTGCCGAGCCAAGGGTGTTCTGTAATACCGTATTTTTAGCATTAAATGCATCAAATTGTGCGTCACTTTATGCCATGCCAGTGCTTCGCTTGGAGGGGGTGTCTTTGTGGTTTGCAATGGGAACTGATATAGCTATATGCCTCTTCTCACAACATTCTTCTTTCCCACCCCTCAACACACCCGTCAGCTGATCTTCCGACCCTAGCGTGATCCCTTCGATTCTTATCTGGTGTGCGTAGAGGTCAGTGTCAAACACTGCTTCCCATACCGCGTAACTCGTGTTTTCTCTGAACTTACTACCGCGCCAGCACGCGGGGGGGGGGGGGGGGGTGACCGTAGTGAATCACGCCGAGGGGCCCTAGTTAACCACTCGCCAGGGACTCCAGCAGTGAACCAAACGGTCGATCCCCTCCCCTAATGCATTGGTGGACCCTAAGTGAAGTGGTCCATTCGATCTGAGCGGATGTGGATTTGGCAACTGCCTCTTCATTCGACCTTGATACCAGTAACTAGGGTTGGGGAGGGGGGAGTCAAGTATTTTTTGTAATATTTCCTCTGAAAACAAAATTAAATTCCTTTCTATTCTTGTAACCGTGTCATAGACGGCAGGGGCAAGACTATTTTTGTTTATTTTTTTATAGTAGGTAGTATTTTTGACGATACACTGACGGCATTATCCATTACTTGGACCTTTAGTCTTCCGACATATCGCGAGGAAGCAAGTTTGGTTCTTATTGGTATCCTTGAGCATTTACTTTTGTGCTTCGTAATTCATACGCAATAATCCATTTCCTAAAGTTACAGTTGATATTTCATGAATATAACTTGCTGATGATAAATTCGACCATTAAAAGTTCAGTGTATTGCGTTTTTATTCCTGCAAATATGTCACACGCCTTGAATCGTTTGTCTTTAAATCTCAATTATAACTATTTAGAAGTACTTATGTCAACGGAAGACTATGGTGAAAGTTGAGAGGGGAATTGGTCAATTATGAACGTACTCGCTGTGGATGGTAATGTATGGCACTATTTTCTACGCTGGGAATCGACTCCCAGATGGTTGATTATTCGCATATTCTTGAGCTCAACCCCTTGTTCTAAGTTATTAATATCAATTAACCTCAAGAAACCTTGAATTTTAGGATATCTGATGAATGTTCATTATATTTCCCCAGGTACAGACGAATATAATTGAATGGTCTCTACTGTTTATTAAAGGTTCCGATCACAAAAACACATTCCCATTTCATCAGTCTCCAATAAATGTCACGGGCAAGAAAGGTGAATGGGGTGATTTATCCTCACATTGCACGTCTACTTCCCCATTATTCCTCGATAGGTAAAGTCTTACCTTCGTTCATTTTTTATGTCTGGTTGTCAATATGGGGTCAGGGTCAAGGGGTCAAGGGACTGAATCAGCTTGCCTCTCTTCCGCGCTCGTAAATAAAGCCGTTTGTTTGTTGATTCAGGCAGCGCCCCAACGATTTTTTAAAGCTGACCACTTTATATTGTACCAGTATACGTTCAGTGATTATAGGTTCTAAAACAGCGACATAAGTAGCATTTTTTCACTATCTCCAAATTTTATTTTTGCTTTATTTTAAATTTATGAAGTGGAATGAATATTCTTCGTGATGACTGATGTTGGGGGTCATGAGTATCAAGTCTTTTTTCATTTTAAATATAATCGTGCCTAAGGGTAATCGTGAATTACGAATTTTTTCCTCCTTGATATACTTAAGCTTAATCTATAAATTACACCTATGTCATGTCTGTCGTCCTTTCATATTCATGATTCACATGATTACGGTAGATTGAAGCTTAGCTTTCATCAATTTGTAAAATATAATCCTTAGGTTATACCAATTAATGTGGATTCTTTAAACTCTCATTATTATACAACGCATTGCGACAATTTTATCAACTTCATGCAAACCAGCCTAGACGAAAGAATTATGGGTAACCAAGGTCCCTCAAGGTCAGATCAGAGAAATGTGAGCTGTAAATACGAATGTAAATTAGGATTTTCTCTTTGTAGATGAAGTAAAAGCATGATATTATTTCCAAGTCGTGGCTTTTTTCCAAATTTTAAAGCCTCACGACATATTTTTGTGCTTAGGAAGGGTTCTGTGCTTTACTGCAACTCTTGCCAAAATAATAATAGCTAATTTTTTAGCATAATTGTTTATTTCAGCACTGTTAGTCAATTAAAGCATGTAGTAACGCGCTTTTAAGGTCTGAGCAGATACACTCAGGGTTTTTTTCCGGCAAATAAGGGCCGTTTCTTATTACTTCAGGAATACTTTTTGTGGTTATCTGCATAATGTTTTTTCACTGTAAAAAATCGATGTTTTTCTTAATTTTAAGAAGTAGCAAGCAACGATGATCAAGTAGAGGTTATAAATGACTAGCCAAAGGGGAAAAGAAAAATTGATCATCCCATAATTCTCCTTCGCATTCGCTGGTTTATTATCTTAAGGGTTGTGTTATCCATCAGACATTCCTGTTGATCTTTAAGACTGCTGTGTCATATGAATCGAAGTTTTATACCCTCTCCTTTTTGAGTGCAATCATGTGCTCTTTTAAGTATTTCAAAGGAATGTCACTCTAAAATTGACAATTATTATTAATTGGTAACTCAGCCCATAGTTAGTAAATTAACAAAAATGGGTTACATAATCTACTATCTTAGTTGCTCTCATTCTGTGAGGAAATGCACACTATGAAGAATAGGTGAATAAGGGTTTAGAGTTACTGAGGTTTCGAGAATGTTAATACAGGTTCAGATTGTTGAAGGTACATTGTTTGTGATGCATTATAGTCCAAATGAAAGCATTAAACTTTTGGTGAAGGAAAATAATGCATCAAAATCGATCTGTGAAATCAATTTAACCGCTTGCACATATTTTTTTCCAGATTGTGCATTGAGGGATAATGCACTTAATTAATTAGTTATATTTTTTCTCTCATAATGTGTTGAGTCATCGATATACGTGGGAAGTTGTGATGGTTTAAAGTAATATTCTATGGGATAAAGTAGGGCTCTTGAATTAAATGCGAGATCGTTTTTCTGAAGAAAAAAACTTCCCAATACGTACTAAAATGCTCTAGGCATGGTGATTGATCTTCTTGTCAACTGCACCTCCGTCATGGAATCAGGCACGCCTTCCTCCTTGACACGAGCACCCACTCTGACCGTTTTCGACTTCCCACCGCGTTCATCATTTCTTCTTCTCCCTTCCTTCCCCTTCTACGCTTAACTCGCTCTCCTCTTCAGCACGGCCGTATTGATCTTAGCCTTCTCTGATGAGATAGCTGCCTTCGTATAAGAGAGCAAAGGGGCGTGGGGAGGGTGGGGAAATGGTAAGGTCTGAACGTGCGATGTGTCCGGGTAAGGGGCGGTAGATGGGCCTAGAGGGTGGGTGGGAGGACCAGTGCCGTGCCAGGGGGGGAGGGGGTTGAGGAGGACGTTTGAGAGCAGGGGAGGGCTGTGAAGGGAGAGGGGCAGGAATTAAGTACGAGCTGGAGAACTAGGATTAGTTAGCGACCTGCAGGGCTTGTGTGGTTACGAAAGGGTCGGCAGAGGAGGGGGTGAAAGGAGGAGGAAAGGAGGGGGGGAGAGGGTTAAGGAGTGTGGCACGGGGTGGTTTTTGGGCGCAAAAGTGGTGGGGGTGGGTGGGTGGGTGGGTGTAAAATCGTTGGTGGGAGGTTGGAGGGTCGAATTCGGAGCCCAGAGGTGTGTGGTTGTTGAAGAACGCTCGTAACTGGATGGAGGAAACAGACTCTCCGAGCGGAGAGTTCCCAGTCTAGAGGGTTGGGTGGGTAGGTGGACCTCTAAACACTCCCACTCCCATCCTCCCTCCCTCTCCCCTCTACTCCCATCTCATTCTAAATACCTCCCTTCAACCCCCCCGCCCCACCCCTCTCCTCCCCTACGTTTCCACGCGAAAGCTTTGCCGTCTCAGTTTCGTTTCACATTAAGAAGTTTATTAATTGCTTTCATTTTTATTCCCCCATCGCACGACTTCTTATCCGTCCCCTCCAATTGTTCAAATTAACACTTGGACGACGGAGGGATGACGAGGAAGTCAGAAAAGGGCGTTAATCTCCACTGATTAGGCAGCATTCAGAATATTTATCGATTATTTTGGACGCTTTGGATAGAAAAATGAGTGATAAATGAATTAAAGACGACCAAAGACAATATGCAGGAGTTTCAAAAACGGAGATTAAAGGAAGGTTAATAGTATTAGGTTAACTAAGATAAGAGTTATATCAATTTCGAATGAAATCAGAGATGTATGGGAAATCCCTCATGATCCAAGTACACGTCGAGTAACAAGGAAACTTTTAGTAGAAATCGGTCTATTGTGGTGGTAGAAATATCGAAGGAGTGTAGAGGCATGTTTCATCTCGAATGGATGTGGTTTTATCCCGGCAATGGAAGATTTTTATTCATTCTTATCCCAGTTCAGAGTGCAGTACTCCGTCCGTCGGATGGGAAATTAAACTGTGGATACCTCGATTGCTTTTGCTAAGAGTAGGTTAACGCCGACGCCAGTATCACTTCCTCCATTTTCAATTTAATCTTACTATTTTTAACGTATCCCCTTTTCCTAATGGTGCATGTATCCTCAGTTTTCGATCACCTCCCCGATTAATCAACCAACCAGGTCATTAGGTTCCCACACCGTATACCGGCAAAGCTAATTTCTCCGTTGAACGAAAGATATTTGCGTCTAAACTGAAGACCTTAGACTCTCTTTTCCCGATCAGATATCACGGCAATAACCGTAAAAATACTTCTACCCGACATGCCTTCTAGATATTCTCTTTGGCCTAAGGAAAGTGTTTATAAAATTAGTAATAAGAATATATATTATATTATCACAAAAATGTAGCTGACTTTGGAACGTGTATGCTGAGGAAATGTGTCTGATTTACTATTCAATAACAATAGCATGTGACTAAACTAACTTTGCCCAGTCATTTTATCGTATCAAGGTTGATTACAAATGTCAGAATATTATATTTCTTCTTTATCAGAAACAGTTAATGATAGCATACAATTTATATCCATTACTTCGGAGCATCATGGGAAATATAATAGCAGAAAGGTGCCTCCAATTTGCAAATTACGCGCAGTGCGGAAGCGGTAGAGACATCTCAGACGCCCGTTCGTGGAAGCCACACGTAGTAATATGAGGGAGACGTGTTACCAAAGTGACCTCATAAAGCCCTTCAGCGGAAGGTTTTGGTCATTCGAATCACGTTCCTCAAAGACCTTGTCGTAAGAGTCGTGAGACCCCGGCAGTCCTCATATCCACGCACGGTTCAGGGAAAAACGAAAGAATACGAGAAACAAAAAATAAACGAAATTGGGATTCCTTTCCTCTTGCGGCACCCGTACGCAGCGTGGAGAGACCCGTCCACCTAGGAAGTGAAGAGGGAGAAATACCTAACACATGAGGAGGAGGTGGAGAACGGAATGCGAGAAAAAAAAGAAGGAAACGTTGCCCCGGCTCACATAACGGATACGTTCTTTCCGGAGGACTGCGATAAAAACTTTCCCGAACTCTCCGGTAGAGGGGAGAAATTTAAAAAAATGAAGGTGTAAAACGAGAAAGGAAGGTGTGAGGCTGTGTTTCTAGGTGTGTTGGTGCTTTGCGCGCCTTTCGAATGCGCCGGTGTAGGTGTCATCTGTTTTTTTTATTAACTCTCCTCCTACCCCCGGCCCTAAAAACGGTCGTGAGCGCGCTGCCTTTGAATGAAGACTTCGCGTAAATAAACTCCGGTCGCTCGTCTGAGAATCCGATTCTGATCAAATTGAGACGCTTTTTCGTTGACTCAAGACCAGCCTTCCTCATCTCGCTAGGGTAGTTGGCAACTGCATTACAAGCGACGGACAGATACTTCGTCAAAGTATTAAAACTTTAGCGTACCACATATATACCTTCCTCTCCAAGGATACCCCGCGTCTGGATTTTAAATCACCAGCGTTTCTTCTCCTGCCAGAACCCACCTTTGGGTAAACGAATGAATACATTAAATTTGAGGATTTCACCAGCAAAGGAGAAGAAACGTTGGTGTTTTAATGTGCATGAGCAGGGAATTCCAAAAGAAGAAATTATATCTTATGATCATGTACTAGCGTACATTGTACTCTAGCGTGAAATATAGTGAGGTAATAAAACACGAAAGTTAAATAAATATTCCGTAGTGATAAAAAAAGTAATAGATAACGGAATATCTGTATCAAACCATGCACACATATCTCACAAAATATTCCATTTCTTTTAGCTGTAAGGAGCTGTGTTATTGAGATATTATTACCAAAAAACTTCTAAAGTAGGAGAAAATCAAAACTTGGCAATTATTCAGACATGTAAAATTGCTGCATTTTTAAAAACTCTTTTACCTCCTATCACAAGATTTTACCCCATTGAATAGATTTTGATATATTTGGCAATGCATTTTTTTACGGAACCTGTAAGGTCATGCTATCACTATATTATTCTCTTCTGCAAAAGGGACGGTATTTATGCTTGTTGATTCTGGCTTAGCCAGTTCTAATTACCATGCTATTAGGTATTAACATTTTAATGAAATATGTAGTTTTCATTCCGGATATATATTCGTTGCTAATTTAGTCGTTATAAATTTTTTAAATATATATTTGGTCAACATAAAATCGCAAGATATGCTTTTTCAAAATCGATTCTGCCCATCCTCCATGAATTTGTAATTTATATATTCTGTTACTTTTCATTTCCGATCATGGTTTCGGCAAACCATTGTCATCATTCTTGATGTGAACTTTGGTCACGACAGTGATTGTTGAAACCATGGATGGAAATAAGAAATTTTGGAATTCACAAAGTAGATATTCATTTTGTGACATGTGCAAATTCCATAAAGCAACGTCGGTGAACCTTAGCTTTTATTCACCGCTGCTAGTTTTCATGTGCTCTAATAAACTTCCATGGCTAGTTCCAAAAAAGCAAAATATACCTTAAATATGAAATATTGAACCTTAATGAAGGAGCACGTTCTAAATTGTTGGTTTTAGAATACTCATGCTAGCAAGCCACCAAGGCCAAAGGAAAATGATTCATCAGCCGTGATGAAAAAGAGCAAATACTATCTCATTTTCAGCAGTTGGACGAGCGTATCTGGGATCCTCGCGTTGGGCCATAATTCCCCTCTCCCGATCCACGGAAACCTGTTTCCTCACGCGGAAATACCGCAACCGAACGCTCCGTGCAGACGTGGAGAGACAGTCAAAGCGCGGTCTCACGCCAAACACGCAACTTTCCCCCTTCGACAACAACTGCTGTGTGGGATGGGTGGAGGACCACAGGGTCTGCAGGAGACTGGGATGACCAACGCCCTGTTTAGATATGCGTAACTTAACTCTTCCACGTTGCACCCTTCATCGTCGGCCCTTCTACTGCCCTCTCCCTCCGCCCAACTACCCTTTGGCAAGCGTACGCACAACGCCTTTTCATCGCTGCAGGACTCTTTTTTCCTATTCTCCCTCAAGTTTCATCCCCATCTCAAAACTTGAACCTGTTTTTCGGGAGTCGAGATGTGTTTCGGGGAATTCAGGGGGAAGTAAAGGGTTGAGGAGGATGATGGTATTAAGGATACCGTACTAAAGGGGGAATACGATGTAGCATGCCTTTGGAAATAAGGTCCAGCTCAAGTACGTGGCAGAAGAGGGTACTTACTTTGCACGCCAAGCTCTTGTGCCGGAGAGTTATATTCCCTGTGCACATCCTTGCGTTCACCTGGGTGTTGTGTCAACTTGGCCCGTGCTGCACTACTCTTGGCGTGATTTGGCTTCCCGCTTGCATAGTACCGGAATTAATCAGCATTAGTATCTTAACCCAGGTATTGCATGCAAGCATGTTATGTAACGTTTCGCTGTCCTATTTTAATCATGTAGCCTTGCATTTTTTACCGATTGATTTTGTTTTGTCTGGCGGCCCGGGGAGACTTTTGTGGCGTGCTTGGTAGATTGTAGAAGTAAAGTTACCACTGTTTCCGATGGTAGTTTCCTACGTAAGGGCTAGGTGCTCTCTTCCGCTCACAACTATACATATAACATGGATCTTCTTTCATAGTGGTCTATAAGTACCTGCTATTGAACTTTTTTACTAGCTAGTGGATCAACTAGCAGCCACCTTGCGAGTACTTTTTTTCTGTTTATATTGAAGTTTCAAGATTTCTGCAAAGGCAATATTTGGTAAAATATATGTAAAATATTCGCCAATAACAGCTTGGAGTTCTGACTTCACGCGAAATAGCTTTGGAATATAATGAGACCTCGCTTCCCTTGATTCTTCATCGGAAAAACCCGTGGCTGAGATGAAGACTTCCACAGTTATTGGATGAAGGGCAATCCGTCTCCCTGGCTTATGGAACCCGTCTCACCGCGTAGTTCCCTGTGATGAATGATGTTTCGCCGACCATCTCACCAGACTTTTCCATGTTCAGGTTTACCAACCTGATCTTAAAGATTCAACGAAGTCAACCTGAATGTGGAAGAAGCCTGCTGAATATCTGGCGAAATATTGGCGTAACATGAAACGACGCGGTGTAAAGCCTTGTAGACAGAATATCGAGTCTTAAAAATGCACGATTTCCTTGCAAATAACACGCGGTAGATCCTAAGGAATGGGTTTGTTTTTAAGGCTACTAACGGGATAGGGTGTGGTGGGGTGGGGCCGAGTTTTTAGGATTTTTCAGTTGGGTAGGGGTTAAGGGTTGGAAATTGGAGGGGCTGAGGCGATCGCGGAAGGGGAGTAGTGAGGGGTAAGAGGGTTTGGCGGCGGATAAAAGAGGGGCCCAGGACTCGGGAGGCAAGAGGGTTGGATATGGTTCAGAATGGGAGCCGAGGTGGCGACATTAAAAGGGTAAAGTGGTCCAGGGGAAGGGCGAACGGATCCGACAAGAGCCTGGGAATTGGTGGGGGGTGAGATATTCCCTCTTGCGCGGAATCATTTTTTCATTCGTCCTTCGAACGAGGAAGACAGTGTTTTTATGAGCAAGGGAGAGGTGTAAATCTTGTGAACTCCGCTCAAAGCTTTCCTTCGGGAGAGATTCTTCATACTTTCCGACGTTTTGACAGAAGACGTTTCTATCCCCGTCAGAGCTGTTCAGTGTTCATGCCGGATTTTTCAGATTGTGATGTTTTTTACTCATCCCTTCCATTCAAGCCAGTTTTGATTGGCAGAATCGCTTTGCCTCCTTTCTGAACTGTCGGGAAAAATGACCCGACTATTAAGAATCGACTTGAATGGGAATAATGTAATTAAAACTCGAGAACTTGGACTATACGGTATCTTCAGTCTTGATGGCATCTCCTGTTGAAACGTCGGTCAGGGAAAAGATCCTTACCTAGTGGAAGCCTGAGAAGTCTACACCAGTTAATTAGTAGCATTAAATCTTTTATCAATTTCCCATGTACGGCAAATGCATCCGCTGGCAAATCTCTCCCCCCCCCCCCACCATTGGCAGGGAAAACATCAGTCTACTCACCCTCGTCGTTATCGGTCATTTTAAAAATATTGTTTGTTATATTACGCTTATACTATGGGTTAAAGAGGTTATTGCTTATATTACGGTTATGGTTGTTTCCCAGGACTGAAATGCAATGAACTGGCTACATTAAATACTTGTTTTTATTCTTATGGGTGTTACTATGGATTTTCAATTTTGGTGAATAATAATGTAGCTGTTTGAACTCATAGTGAAATGATATTGCAACTGCTTTGCGTGTCTCAGTAGGAAAGCTGAAATTATATCTCATTCTGCCCGTATCAAGTTGCATAGAAGTAAATTTCATTTAATGGTATTTTCAGCTGTATAGTCGTACCGTTTTACAAAATCAAGCAGTGAATTAGGCTCTTTAATTTGAAATTGTACGGATCTTAAATTTGAGTAATTTTTCTGACGATCGCAAATGGATGTAATCATGTAGCATTTTGTCGGGTCCATTTGCATGCTAGTAGTAAAAATAGTTGTAATTTATTTAAATTTGTTTTATGTAAATATTAAAGACTGTTTTCGGTGTAAAAAAAGCGATTTCCAGTCTATCCTGGCTAATCCTTCTGGTTTTCATTGATGGGTTAACGAAAACATTTTAACACCAGTAAACATTGTTTCCGAGGCTAGCCATTGCTAATGTGAACATCGACCGAGTTATAAGTGGGCAAAAATAATGAAGTCACCAAGGGCATAATTAATTATTTGTAAAATGTGAAGTAATCCATATAGTACTGTCCACTTTTTTTAAATTTACAAAACGTGTTTCGTATTTTTTTACTTGGCCATCTTCAGGTACGATTGAAGCAATTCAAGCTATCTTCAGGTACAAATGACTTTGGATTTTTTTACTTAGCCATCTTCAGGTACAATTGTTCCTGAAGATGACTAAGTAAAAAAGCCGTAACACGTGTTGTTAATATAAAATAAGGTGTAAATTACTGTATCGATTACTTTACATTTTTTATAATGCAGTTACACCACATCTCGCTGGACACTGATGATTTAATTATTTGTAACTGTGTTGCTCAAATTCAGTCATTGTATTATTTGTGCGTGTTGCATTTTGAAAGTACATTGGAATTAGGAATATTTCCTTCCATTAGACACAATTGGTTTTCTTAAATTGTTGGTGTAACTCATGGAGGACGAGCTTCCTCCACAAATGGTTACTAAAAGCTTTGGCTGCGCTCACATTTCAAACAGGTAAAAATAATAGGACATAAGCCTTCAACGAAAGTAACGGATTCTTCCCCTCTGTCCCCCGCGTAGAGCGTACGTCGTTTTTCGGTGGACAACCAAATCTCCACGGTTACGAAAACAAACGAACTGGGACTCCCAACGGAACTCTTGGTATGTGCACACAAACAAGTGACGATCGTGCAAGCTTTTATGCACGCGGGGAGGGTAGAGAGGGAGTAGGGGAGGGAGGGAAGAGGAGAGAGAACTGAGGAGGGTTGGGGGGAAGGGATTTGAGGGGAAGGGGAAGGAAAGGAGGAGATAATCTAGCGGAAACGGGATTTTATTTTTTATAAGCGCACGCATAAAGAGGGAGAGAGAATACGCACGGAGCGAGTTAAAATGGGATGGAATGGGGTTGGAGGCTGGGGTGAGGTAGCATGGTGGAGGGTGGACGGGAGGGGTGGGGCAGGAGTTAGGGGAGTGAGGTGGCAGAACAATTCTCTCGGGATTGTGGACTGGGAGAAGTAAATGCGTTGGCAGCGGCGACGACGAAGAGGGAGACACTGTCACCGAGGGGAGACTAGTTACAGATAGGAGAGCAGCGAAAGGTTGCAAAGTCACTTGGGAAACCGATGTGCTACAACATTTAATAACCTGCGGACTGAAGAAAATAGGGGGGATATTCGATGAACTCGATATTCTGAAGCGTAACTTTGTGAAAATCCATATTGACAAAATAAATTGAAAACTTTGTAAATTTCACTTAATTAATTTTATTTAATACGACCGGTTTCATCGCATGGGCGACATCTCCAGGTGTCCTCACAGGCGACATCTTGACCTGAAGATGTTGACGATGCGATGAAACCGGTCGTATTGAATAAAATAAATTGTGAAATTCACGAAACATGCATTGATTCTATCAGGAGAGATATTTTTCGGATTCGCTGAAAAAATTTTAATCGTAAAATTATATGCTTTAAAAATACAATTTTTTAATAGTGTGCCCTGAATGACATATTGTTACTATTTTTTTAACTTTAATATATATCGGTTAATTTGGGTTTTAATGGGAGAGAGTAAAAATCCTTTAGTTTTTTACAGCGGCCGACCTCTCTCTACCAAAACAATTTCTTTCGCCATCTTAGTGTAGTAGCTACAATATAGCCGCTATAATCAAACCATGTGACGGGATAGCTGATAAATATTTTCATGGTCTGGCTGGAAATTTCCGTGGATGTGGCAACAGTCCATGGACCACCAGTTGAATAGCACTGGGATAGACTACAGGCATTCCACGAGTAGTGCCCGGTTTGGAATATAGGTGGTGACAGAAATTTATTAGGAAATCCAGCACTCCCATGCGTGTTATGCGGGGTCGGCTTGGTACTGTGGCTAGAGTAATGACTTCACATTTTGATCAATCTGGGCTCGGATTTTTCAGTGGAATCTTGAAGTTGGGTGTTATGAGGAGAACACTAGCTGTAAGTGTAGTACCTACCCCGCCCTTCGTATCGAATACTTTATTCTCGGTCATCTTTTATTTGGAACAGACCAATGTCTACGTTGGGTTTTTCTCCACGCTTATTCCTTACAGGATTTGAAATTGCAATGTAACGATATTTTTGCACATAAACGGGAGAGAATGGAAAGGATCTCTCGTTTTATTACAAATACTCCTGCCTTTACCAACAAGCCCACCTGGTTATTCCCAGTGGAGGAACTTCCTTCTCCCTTTACCCAACATTATCCTTAAAAACCCTTATGCTTTTCCTGCCGGTCGTATGCGAAAAAAAACATATTAGCTATACTGGAGGTATTTGAGTGCAATCAACATAAATTCATAACCATAGTGCGACGCTAGTGCAAGATTATTTGTGATAAATTTACAAAATCTCTCTGGGTATGAAGACTTAAATGTTTGAGGTCACCTCCTGCATAAGATGTGACAGCTTACCTACCTACCGATCCCTGTGCAGAAGTAGTAGCTAGTTGACACCTTTTTCGAAACGCAAGCAATATATCCTGGGGGAGAAGAGTTTAATCTGGAAGACTACGCCACTCTGAAGTAACCCCCTTGGTTTGTATCCTATCTATGCATACATTAGGCTGCCTTTTTATCATAAGATTCAGAAAACAAACTGCTCAGTTATCCTTATCAGGTGAAACACAAGCTAACATTCCTCTTACCTTGGAAATTATCCTTGAGTTCACGAAAGAATTAGAAAACAAAATAATCTTAAAGGCCGTATTCAAAACTGGAAAGTTGGAGCAGAAATGCCATGCAAGTTAGGTTGTGCATTCTGACCTTGTGAAAACTTTAAAGAAGCTTCCTACTTACATTTTTTATTCTTGAATGATGGTACTGTTTGACATTATTTTCGGAACGTCCATTTTGACAGAAACAGGATTATATAGATTAAGATATATTTGAACCATTTTCTGATGTTAATTTGCTCGAATTTTATTAAGTGATAACATTACAGCAGAAACCATTCAATTTTATATATGTGTAAAACATTTTGCAGAGATAAATAGGAGTCGTTTGCTGAAAAACTAATTTACTCGGAAAACATACTGAGATTAGCTAATTTAAAAAACCGTGCGTGAAAATATCTTTTTTAAACATCTATTCATGGAACCTTTGCTATGCCAAAAACATTTAGTGAAAGACCGGATTAAATTCTGGAAGGTTTTTAACATATGAAGGCCATGAAATAGTGAACGTGACCTTGATGATCGGAACTCATTGAAAGCATCAACCAGTTCGTAACGAACAGAGAACAAAAATATGCCGGAGACGGTGGAATCATGGGGATAGCCGGCGACAGACTCGGTAGATGAGAACCCACGCAAGTAAATACAAACTCGCAAAGGGACCGCCGAGAAGAGAAGACGAAATAGGAAGGGCGAAGCAGGAGAACAGATATGACAGACACGCTTGCGTGTACGGTTGGAAAACCCAGGGATGTTGGAAGGGATGCTGTGGAGTGGGTATGAAAAGGGGAGGACGGCGTAAAAGAATGGGAGAGACGCAAGGCAACGGAGATGTTCCGCAGGAAGGCAAGAGGAAGGGGGAGGGGGCGAGGGTGGGGGCGCAAAAGACTGCAAGATAAAGGCTCGGAGATGAGATGGTAATAGCTGGGAGGGAGGAATGCAAATCCAGCGGAATTATGATGAGAGCTGAAGCAATGTAGGGACGGGAAGGGGGTGAGCGGTCGTTGGGATACAGGGTGCCCGGCGAGGAAGGGGTTCGGGGTAACACTCCTGGAGGGGTATATGGAATAATTGGACCCACAGGAGTGGGGTCGACCGCGTGAAGAAGGGCTTATACAGTGCGGAGGGCCGAGGAGGTTTTCCCAAGCACTATCCGGAGCCGGTGCACGGGACCCCGTAGCTGGTGCATGAGTGATGAGGGCCACACCCTAGCTCGTACATCGCTCCGCTTTTGAGGTGTCGCGTCTTACTGGAAGGAGGGGGGGGCCCCAATTTTTGTCTTTTTATCCCATTCTGTTCTCTCACTCCATTCTCACTGTCCGTCCATTGTCGAGATCCCGGGTCACGGAAAGGGGAACGTTGTATTTTTTTGTTATTTAACCAGTTCTCGGTCTGTGGGAACGTTTAGCGAGCGAATCTTTGGCCCCAGCTCCTGTGTGCGGAGTTTTTTTATTTATTTTAATTCGAGCCGCGGAAAAGATACGTTGGGAGGCTGCGTTGCTCTTGCTTCTGCAGGACCTTCCCTTCTCCGGTTCCCATGACGGCGAGGATTATTTTTCCTTTCTCTTCGTAGTCTTCGCGTCGCCCTTGCAACGGGCGAGCATATCACGAGTTCCCCCGCAGCGTTGTGATATAATTTTCGGCCGGGTCAGACTCTCCCAGAGATAATTACACATTAATAGCAAGGATGTGTGCATTTAACCAGTGGAGTTGGGCGTAGCCACACAATTGATTGTTATTGTAGTCCTCTTCATCTACGAGAGAAATTGATGATAAATATTACAACAATAGGTTTGTCAATTACTTACGTTAGTAATGGTTTCTGAGGTGACGATTGAAAGCAAGGGTACTTGAGAAATGCCACAAAACACAACATCCTCATCAAAATAATTACTTACAAATGTTAATGTTTAAAATAGGTGAATCTCTTTAGGTTTAGGTGATATTATCTCCAACCCAAAGAATTTGAGCCATATCCTGTGGTTAGGTATACTGCAGTTGGGGTGATATTATGAATAGTATACATTAAATGGCTATAAATTCTTTGGACTGAAATTGCTAAGAGATTTTAAAAAGAAATTGTGTCCTTCCATAAAGCTAAAATTCTGGAGGAGGAAAAATTTTAATCCTTAACCCCTTAGGTTTTGCCAATAAGTGCAAATATTCGAATGAATAAAGATTAAACGGGTAAATAAAACAGTTTTAAATTTAATGATCTGTACCTCCGCCAAAAGTACTCTACTGTAATGGTCAATTAAATTATCGCTGTGGAATCTAGGTGATACCATAGCATTATTTTTATAACTCTGCTAGGTAGTCGTGAAACATCTCGTGCCTTTTTCAAATGGTTTCCTCAAGATACACCCAAACCGAATGCATGGACGAAAATTAGGTAGTATAAACACGAGCGCCGGAAATAAAAGACATTATTTTGCTTTCAGACTGACGTGAAATCATAAGACGGTTAAAGTGATTTGATGAAAATAACTTCTATCCCAGTCACAGGACAGCGAAGAGCCATTTCGTATTTTTAAAAAAATTACTTCACTCCCGAAATATAAAAAAAATATGAAATTCTTGCACGACGAGGAGAATTGGAATTTCGTTGGGTGATTTTGTTCAGGGAAATAACGGAGTCTGGAGCACATCTCACATCATAGAAATGTCAGGAAAAGGTTAAAAAATTAAGGGAAATAGCAGTAGGAGTGTGCGAGGTGGGAGTCATTAGCCAAATGCTTAAGTGCTCATTGCCTTCAGTTCGGGTGTTGTCCGTGCGGCGTGGCAGTCAAGTTTCCATGTCCGCCCCGGCGCGTGGGGAGGGATATATTTTTCGGAAGGCTGCGGGAGGAAGATCACCAGGGGAAATTAAATTTTCGGAAAGGAATTCGCGGAAGAATGAGACACGCTAATGAATACTAGATGGAGCCACTGAAGCATCATAAGGTTTTGTTTTTTCCCTGAAATGTAAGTGCGCGCCGCTCGACGGACAGGGAAGGCAAGTAATTTATTCGGCTCTTTCGCATTTTTATACCATTCCCTCGGATTAGGAATTAAGGAAAATTAATTTTTTGGGAAGCAAACGGAATTGCGCTCCGCTGAAGCAATCATATAAAGTATTGCTTTACCCTCTACGTCCTCGCCGAAAAGAACTTAAATATATATACACGCACATGTAGTTTCTCTCGGAGGTTAAAGGAAGATTTGTTTTAGGCGAAAACTCGGTACTTGATGACTAATTCATGATTCGCTAAACCTTAGTCGGAAATTTCTTTCCATCAGAGAGTTATAAATAGCCTTAAATGTTTAGTTTGAACTAGAAATTAAAGATCAAATTATAACTTTGCATTACTTATTGTTCTGCATATGAGCAAGTATTTCTTTTAGTATTTCATTGCTTGCTTAATGTTATTTAATAGGAATGGATTTGCATAAGCTTGCTAATTATAGTACATATTTCAAGTTTTCAATCATTGAGCTCTTTGCTCAATGCTTACAGATGATTGCAGATGCTAAAATGCGTTACTTCTTGATCTCAATAATGGAATGGACTCATATACTATTTACTAGTAACAGTCTTTTTTACTCAATAAAGCCTTACCAAGTTACTAAAACTTATACTACAGCAACTTTCAATCCGTTTTCTTTGTCGCAACCTAATCTCAGCATGTTCAGTATCCATGTCAAGCTAGAACGTAGGAAGGGGTGAAACCATATGCTGGGACAGCGTTCTGCTCTTCGATAAAACGATATTAGAGTAGCCAAATGTATTCCTTTATATGGGAATCCACCTATCTTGATAATAAAAATAAGAAATAGAATATTTAAAAGGAACTACTAAAAGCAAATAAATAGTTGCATGATTCCAAAAGGTACATGCATGAATAATCTCACTATTTCAAATTGTCACTCATATTAATACGATGGTTTTATTTGAAATATTCAAATTGAAAATTCAAAATATTTGAAAACACAGTGATTTTTTACAATTGCTCGATGTCAAAATTTACGAGATTACAGCTAAATAAGGAATTTTTTACAGTAAGTTTTCTTTAATTTCCTTTATAGTTGTAGTGAAGATTAAAGTACAACTTATGTAAGAGTTCGAATTAGCTCCGAATCAAACAGGAAGTTATGGTGATAAGATCGAACGTCCCAAAGGCGTGGGCAAATTTACTCAATGAATAAACGTCACGGCAAAGGTGGAATCGGAGAGGAAGGAAGAAGAGAGGCAAGGTGTGGTTAAAATAAAATGTTTGCCTCCCTGAGGCGTTGATCGAGGTGTGATAGGAAATGCATGGAGGGGTGGGTGTCAAAGAGCAAGAGGGGAATGGGAGGGAGTTAAGGAGGGGAGGAAGGAGATCGGAAAATGTTGCGCGCGCAGCCAAATTGGCGCGAAAAACTGCGCGAGTATTTTTGCGAGGGAAAAGGACGAAGAGTGTTCGAGGGCGGGAAATAAAACGAAGCAGAAGTCAGCAGTGCGATCGACTCGTAAGGTGAGCTTCTAGTCGGTTGTGTATGTGCGTATTTGCTCAGCTTTTCCGGAGGAAAGGTACTCGGGAGGGAATAGTGTGGAAGTGGACGATAGAGGGAGCAGAAATACGTGTCGGGCAGCCGATGCTCCCAGAATGCAATGCGGGACTGCACTCCGCGCCGCCTCCCACATCTCCTCTCTCGGTAAACGAGATCGGCGAACAAAAGCGCAGCGCCGTGCGTTCCACTATTCCTCCCCTCACCTCTCCTCCTCCTTCTTACCTCCTTCGCCCTCACACGAAGCCCTCCCTACCGGCTTGGAAAATAAACACAACAAGGGCGCTGGGTGTGGAGGGGTAGAGTAGAGCACCACTCCATAGCAATCTCTCAGACTGGTCTGTCGTCCTCATCTGTTATTCAGCCGCTCCCCTCGACGTCACCACTGCTTCGCCCTATATATGGGACTTCATTTTTTTCTCCCCCTTTTTATTTTCCCACAACACACATGCTTACTACTGGATAGACGCAATTAACGTTCCGGGCGAACCATGGATGAGAGGTTCCTTCCTTTGGATGAGGACCACGTCAGAGGGACGCCCATAACTCCTGATGCTATACATCACTGCAGTGAGAGCATGAAGCAGGCCGTTACGTTGGTGAAATTTAAAACTTTACTTTTCACTAATCGACTTATGAGCATGAATATCAATCAAATGATCTTATGTTTGTTTTAAAATAGTTATGAATCGAGGAAGAAATTTAAAATTGCAGTAATCAGTCAAAGAAATGGAATTGATTATGAAATCGTGGTATCTTCTCTATTGTGTTTCAAATTTAACCACACACGTCTATATATATTGAAATTCAGATTGCAGAGAAAATTTAGTCTCTCAAGCATTGATGATATGCTTGATTTTTAATAACTTTTTATCTATTTAAACTTATCCTTGAATTGTTTCTTTATTTCCAGTATTTCTAGGCATCAGATTATCCATAAAATATTGCTCCTGAGTAGGAAATGTGAATAGCAGATGATGAGATAATTTATTATAGCTACTCCATGCAGTAGACATCAACGTGCAGCTACTCCTAAAATTGAAGCTACGGATGGTAAATGTTTTCTGTGAAATGTAACCAAAATGGTTTTCCTAATAGTATCCGTCTTTTATTTTGGACCAAACGACGATAACAAATCCATAACAACCGCCTAGTAGGTATCTAGTAACCGATGTGGAAGTGATCACGGGAAAGAATCATTCCTCGACTAAAGTAACAATATTATGCAGAGGGAGGGCTCCATGTTCACTTGAGGAAATACTGCTTTTGCAATTAACGAGGAATACATTTGGTGTCTGGAGTACGGGCTATATGCAGCTTGAGTAAGATTGAGCGAGAGCGATATGCCCTCCGTTACATGTTGACGCGATCTGTGCGTGAGATATCCTCAATTTTTTTTCTTCTCTGGATCGCACAGACGTATCATGAAAAACAACTTCTACGATTTGGCAAGCATCTGTTAAAGTGATATAATATTGCAAATGCTATTTTGATACCGTTAGACACATGAAATATTTTTCTCAACAATGAGACAAAATTCATTGAATATTGTGTACGAGATATCTCGCTCAAATTTCTTAGAGGTCTGGGTTAAATATCAGACCGTGCTGTCATCCAACATATACCTGGGGCCGTATTCAGTAAGGACTCGACATGGTTGAACCTCGGAAAATCCGTGAATGTGACGTCACTTCCCCCGAAAAACTCAACTTTTGAATGGTCCCATTTGAAATTTTAGAGGCTGTGGCGTCATAATGTCGTCACTTTCGAGGCTCGGAAATTCCGAGGACATACAGAATAGCCCCCCGGGGGGGAGGGGGCTATTCTTTATGTTCTCGGAATTTCCGAGCCACGAAATGTTGACGTCACAGCATCTAAAATTTCAAATGGAGCCAGTCAATTATTTAGATTTGTCGGGGGCTGTGACGTTAAATCCACGGATTTTCCGAGTTTCCACTGTTTCCGAGTCCTAAATTAATAATGCCCCTAATTTATGCTCGAGTCGAATGTGCAGAACACCTAAAATGAAGTACAACGTCTGATGAATGGAACTTTGAACTGATGTTGTAGAATAAATGGTAAAGTAGCTCTCGCGATCAAAGGTTGGCTCGGACGAAATCCCCCATTGTTACCATCTGGGGACGATACGTTCAAGATGGCCGATTCGTGTGACCTTTAGTTAATCCGGAGAAGTGCGGGTGTGAAGATGAGAAGGCATTTTGTATGCGCCGAGTCGCCCCTTACGAGGGGAACTCCTGCGCAGGCCACAAACCAATTCCGCCTCGCCTTCCTCCCCCACCCTCTGGTGGTGCTCCCCAGGGAAGCATCGCCTCTCTCCATCTTTCTTCCGTCCGGCCCCACTCCCTCTCCGTCCTTTCAGACACGGTTATCTATCTTTCTCATCCACCTCCGCCCACCCTCCTCCTCCCCTCACTCACCCCCAAATGGTCCTCCTACTACGTAACCAACCCCTCCCACTTGTCCTTTCGCGAAAACCGCTGCTCCGCCGCCGTCTTTCAAACCAGTCCTCGTGTTATGCGCCTCTTGCAAGACCCCGTTTGTTCGTTCACGGTGAGCGCGAGTGTGCTCTGGAATAAGGGGTCGTGCATAAACTACGTTACCAACTTAGGGAGGGGGGAGGATTTGCCTTTAAACCTACGGCGGGAGACGAGGGGGAGGAGGGGGGGTTCACTCAAAGTAATGCAACTTTTACAATGCGCCTGTTTACGTTTCTTACTTGTCAACATCGCGTCCACAATGCTACGACAAGTCCGTAGAAGACGTAACTCTTACACAGCCCTCTCAAGAGTCTCCTAATCAAATAACTATAATCCACGATACTGGCTCATACAGGATTAAGGGAACATTGTTTATTGAGGATTGTTAGAAATTCTAGTTCTTTTTAAACCTAATGTGATTCATGGTAGTTTTTTAAATTTAAAAATGAATATTACTTGTTCCAAAAGAGATAAGATAGTGCTATTATATCTAGTTCGGCTACTTTATTTGTCTTATTTCAACCTATCCCTCAAAATGAACTCACTCAATAATTGAAAAAGTGTTTTTGAATTGAAAGTTTCATTTGTAGAGACAACGTTACATGTTGGGCGGGGGGAATTCGACAATTGTCAATGAAGGGGGGAGAGGTGTAAGAAAAATCATCGAAAACAGTAACGTGGTTTATGCACGACCCCTAAGTTGTAACATGACGCGCGCTCTTCTGCGGTGGCTCATCTAAGTCGCCGGCCCTTAGTCCACGAGAGGAGACGGCTGCTTGTGAAAAGGGGGGGTAGAGGGTAGGGGTGGATGGAAGGGGGTTGACCATACATTACGTCACCCGGTGGGGGAATCGGGGAGGGGGTATAGGTGGAGGTTAGAGAGGGGTGAGCCTAGCCGTGTCCGGTATGGCGGTAGGAAAGAGCGTCCCGTGGTGTCGCCCTTGAAGCGTCCGTATTTTGAGCCATGAGACCAACAAGTACTCACAAAAAAGTAACCGAGGCATTTTAGACCATTCAGATTAGAAGGCCGCCCTTGGGATTTTGTGCCTCTTTACTCAAATATGGAGCGGAGCTATAGTAAATAATTAGTGCACGCATGAATAAAACCTAAAGATAATTTAATGCGTAAGCCGAATAAATATTTTCTATTTATTTAACCTATTTCACAAGAAGTTTAAATGCAATATTTGTGATATATTTTGCAATTATCGCATATCAATCAGAAATCGGAAGTAGAAGATGAAGTCTTAAATTACTGTACAACTTGTATTTTGTTCTTCCAAATTGTTCCAACCCAAGATTCATTGTAATCAAATGGTGATTAATGCTAAATAGGGCATCAGGAGACTTTCATTGTTTTAAGAATAGCAATAATGGCGTAAGATTTATTTTCCGTCCTTCAAATAAGAGTTCGTGTTATCATCGCATCGAATACCTCTTGCTCTCATATGCTTCGCAGCGAGAGATTTCCATTTTGGTGTTGAAATTTTCTTACATGATGTATAAATTAGAGACTTATTATAATGGCATACTTTTGGCCTTATCTGGGCTAATCATAACATTAGGACACTGGAAAACCCTCAACCCAACGCCCACGATCTATACTCATAGATAAAAATTTATTACTGATATAAATAACGCTGTCCCGTAAAAATTATTCCCAAGTCTTTTCTAGAAGTCAGCTATATCCGTTTGTTATAACTACCTATTTCTTTACTTTTTATTTAGGTATCCATATACCACTGTCCACCTCAATGGCCAAACTGGAGCAAAGACGAGCTGCTGGCACTTACTACAGTTTGCGTGATTGAAAGGAAAACTCTCATTACATTAATGGGTAAGTTTTATAATTTTTTATGACTTGATGGTTTCTCGCTTCCTCGTCAAAACTAATATCCATTCCTGTCTGTGTTGCCAAATGGCTAACCTACTATGTAAAAATGTAGTCGAGAATCAACATTCTTTCATTGCTTATGGTGGATGAGGATGTTTTTTCTTAAGTAAGCCCGAAGTAAATAATAGATTAACCAGCTTTCCATATTTAAGCTCCTTGTTGAACGAAAAATCAAAGTTTTGTTCTGCTTCCTGATATAATTGATATATAAAGGGAAGTCTTCTGATAAAATAAATGTCCATGACAAGTCATGATTATTATAAAATGAATTAGAACTCCTGGTGAAGAATACACTGCTACCGTGGCACAGGAGCGCAGACCGGCGGTTAAGTTCTGAGATCGGACGAGAGGGGAGCATGGTCTAGCTCTGCCACCTACATGAGATTGCCTGAACTTTTATCCCCCCCCCCCATTGGAGACTAGATCACTTGGCGAGCCATCCTCGCAGCCCGGGCGCTGAACTGCGGGCATGGAGTGTCTCCACATCCATTGGATCTTCGAAGGGAGTTCAGCACACCGATTGCTTCTTTATTGACCTCAGTTCATTCATTCCAATTCTCTCCCTTTCCTTTGCTGCCAAATATGAACAGTCGCCAAGGATCTTTACTTTATAATTACATACATTTATTTTATTTCGGTGTTCCGTTCTTACTACAATGTTCTGCAATTTGTTTCTTAATACAATTTGTGGGTACATATTTTATAGTTATATTTTATTACATTTGTTTTCTTCTTTACTGGTAAGGCAACGGCCTGCCACGATGGAAGCACCGGTTCCCGATCAGTCACCGAAGTTGAGCTTCGTTGGGTTCGGCTCGAGTTTGGAGGGGTGAACCTCCGATTCATCCGAGTGCTGTTTCGTATGTCTGCGCGTGGCAGACATTGTGAAATGACCTCAGCCGTTGAAGCACGTTAAACAAAAAATACTTCTACTTATTTGCTGGTCTTCTTTTGTCTGCATCTTATTTCTTGCCTTGCATGCGCTATGTGTTTTAGTTTCTTCTGCTCTTGCTTTACAAATTTAAGTTCTTCGCTCTTCTATTGGTCCTCTTGGTTCACCCATGTTCTTCCTGTCCTCTCCGTCCGTCTTTCTGTTGCGAATTCATTCAAGTTTTCAATGGCTTCTTTACTCTTAAAGATTTCTCTAAGTAATACATCAATTCTCTCCTGACATTCACGGATGACACAGCTAGTTGCATATCTTGCGCCTTTAAATTTGTCACAGTTTTAAATGCTTAATGCTACCAGTCCCATTTCCACAGATACAGGCGTCGTTTTTAATTTTCCCGATCGTCTTTAAACATGATAAGTTGTTCTCGTGTCCAGTCACAATTTCGGAGATTTTTTTGTCCATGCGGAAGTTCAGTTTTCATCTTTTACGGAGACGTTTCGAAGGGAGTGTTACGTTTCCGTCAGCGTTCCAATTCTCTTCCCTTTCTTTATTTTTTTTCAGTTCATGGAGAGATCCATCGTTTGGACTCAGCCACGCCAGATGACAGTCTACCAGCACTTACCACTTGAGCGTTTGATTTCGACTAAGAAAAAATTAACTGATACACTTTTTGAAAATAAACACAAAAAACATATCCTATTTGGCATACCTTGTCACTCTTGGCCAAAATTAAATCGCCTTGGAGGTAAAACGCCTCAGAAGGCTCTGCGGTCATTCTTTGCGCTGCCTCCGTCATTGCTACCATTCAAACTGTAAACAAAATATTACCTCGTTACACTTTCCACTGATGAATAGCAAGGCAAAATTAAGGTTCCTGTTACATAACGTCTGATTAGCGTAATCCACAAGATGACGTAGTTTTTTCGACAATTCTATGAAAACTTGTCATTAATTTGTCCCATTTCCACCTCCAATAATTATTTTCCTTGTTTCCTGAGCATTTTTATATATCCTCTGATACTAATTCTCTCTCTCTCCCAGCCTTATGAGTTGATTGCCATATTGTATATGTTCTGGGTAAGTTAGGCGTATCATATTTTCCTTGCTGATCATATTTATCCAGGGGCTAGTAAAAAAAAAATGAGGCAAGAGTAATTTTTTGCACTAAATATTGGCCGCATTTTTTAGGAGCCAGTAGGAATATAGTATTTGAGGAGTAAAAGTCAAAGCGGCATTACCCCTCTCTCTTGGAAGAGCCCATTTTTACTTTTTAACCCTAGTTTTACGTCTTAACCGTTAAACAGATAACAGTCCTGGTTTTCCTTTCTTAACATCCTTTCATTTTACGTCTTAGCCGATGGACAGATTATTGCCCTGGTTTTCCTATCTTAAAATCCTTTCATTGTACGTCTTTGCCAACGGACAGATTACTGTCATGGTGTTCCTCTCATTTTTGTTCCTAGGAAACGTAATTGGAAATCGAGGTAAAGCAAGGACAGGGATTCCCTGTAAACCATTTCCTTGCAGTTTTCCTGCCCGCAACCATTTGCCCTCAATAATAACCCTCTTATCGGAAATTTTTGTCCCCGCTCGGAAGCTCCGATGACGAAGCACTGCCTAACCAACATTGATTTCCTTTCCTCGCCTTCTTCCCTCCATCCTTGCCCTTCCTTTGCCATTGTCCTTCCTTCCCTGCCCCCTCCCAACCCTTCCCCCCGCCCTTGTTCGCCAACCCGTTTGCCTCTGGACCCCTCCCTCCGACCCGGGTCCCTCGTACCTCCCCCATCTCACATACACTCCTCCTTGACCATTGATTTTTGCGTCATCCCCCTCACCCCGCAGAATATATTCCCGAAAGGGGGTATTTTAAGGGAACCGTGCAAGAAGACGACTCCTCCTCCTAGGGGCTGGCCGGCGAGGGTAGGGGATCACCGCTAAGGGTAAAGAGAACAGACCGATAGAAGCGGCATCGCGGATGGCTTTGTTTGAATTCTTTCGTAGACAATTCTTTGTCATGTAATTATTTGTTCCGGTGTCTCAAGTCCGTTTACCCTGAATACTCATAGATAACGGCATTAAGTTAGCGTTGTCCGTGAGTTTATTAGTTCATCGAAATATTGTTAAAAATATCCTTTAGTCTTTAATGTGTTGCCAGCTTATTCTCATTTTTTTATTTCCTATACTTAAAGAGTAGTAGAGCGAGGAGTTTTTTCATTGTGAATGTTGATATTTTTCCCTGTGCGAATTGAGTATGATTGCTTAATACAAAGGCACTCTGGCACAATTCTCAACAGGTATGCTGCATATGAAGCTCATATTTGCTCAGATTGGTCTTTGAGAAGCTTACTTTACAACCACAAAACAATATTTGGCAATGATTATCGGTAAAAGTTTTGTAATTTTAAAGAGAATCGCCGCTCAGGAAGTAAGTAGGTTGTGAACAATATCAGGATTAATTAATTTTTTAGTCTTAATTTATTATGACTAGAATATTTTCAACTTTTTTCACTCTCCAACAAATATCGGTCATAAACGATAGAATTAAAACAAATTTCATGAAAATAATACATAGGTATATCAACTATTTAATCAGTTTTTATCAATATTTCACGATTGTGACATAATATCGTCATTAGCCTGAATATGACCGTTAGAATAATAAAACTACAATTGTGTGAAATTCACAGTGAAAAAATCATTCACCTGGACTGGGATTCGAACCTAGATCCCTCGATTCGCGCCGAGTGCTCTAATAGAATGCAATAGACCACTCAGTGCGAAATTGAGGGATATGGGTTCGAATCTCAGTCTAGAATATTTTTTTCACTCTGAATTTCACACAATTGTGTGACCATTAGCGGGTGACTCCATCAAAATTACTGCTCCGGCCGGTTTCGTAATTCTTTGAAATAAAACTACAGTTCTTCCGTTTTTTTTCCTGCGAAAAAACTGAACATATCGCTATAGTAACCTGTTATTCCCTTGTAAACGGGGCTGGGATCTTGGGCTTGGGAGGGTTCGACTGCTTACCAGTCAGTCAACGGCCAAAATCCGTAGATTCTTGAAGAACACCTCGTTCAGACCCAAGCTGTGTGTTCTGTAGTGTGCCACATTATCTTGGGAAACCACTGGCGACTCGTAGAATGGAAATGCCTCAGTTCACAAATTAGATAAGACGATATTTCGGTTCGCACAATCGGACTATTGATGCCAAAGGCGATTAGATCGGCACATACCTCTTGATTCCAAATGAGCCGTGGAAAGTGAGGTTTCACGAACAGAAAATATTTCTGAGCTCTGCCGTTTTCACCTTATTTCACTTGAGGAGCGAAAGCTTCCGGTTTTCCTCAACTTGAAAAGTTTATTTCTAACTGAAGTTTCTTCAGTCACCTTGTTGGAGCCTTGAGATCAGAACTGAACACGCAGGGAGGATGCTGGAGAAACTGTTGTCACGAATGGACATATTTACATGGAGGAACGCCCGGAAGCTTTTACTCTTCGTAGGTTTTAATGTTGAGTTTAGTGATTATTGGATTTAATAGTGACTATAAACTAGCCTATGCTAAATACGTTATTTGCATGTATGATTTACTTTTGAATCTCTCGTGGGAATGGATTAACTTTGGTATAAATGCCGATGGGAATTTTTTTTTACGTAATAGAGACTTATCAGCGATGAGCTTGTTCATAGTATTGTTATCAGTAGCGGTAAATATCCTTTGGGACGTAAGCGACACCGACGCTTCAACAGATTGAATCCTTTACTGCGACATCAAAGACCAGAGGAGTTATCGTTGTTTTATTTCCGTTACCTTTGATACAAGTCTTCACGCCTTCAAAGGGTTTTGAGTGCTGTTTTGCAGTCCTCGAGTGGAGAACAACTGCCGGGCGTCTTAAAACCGCTGGCATGGCGATGGCGATCGATGTCTGGTGTGGGCCCCTCATTAGCTTACCCAGGGTGCGAGTTTCATCGCGGCGAAGAAAGACCCTGAGGCGTCGTAGTCGGTGGGTGGTGGAGGGAGGGTCGGCAGCTGGGGGACTCTAGATTCCCCTTCTCTTTCGACCACCCTCCCTCTCCCCTCCATCCCTCCCTTTTGGCGTTTGAGACTCCCCGCCCCTCCCACCCCGCCCCCCGGTCCCTCTCGCCCTCTCCTTCACACTGCATCTTATATGAAGAGGCCATTACTCGAAATGCGATCAATATTCCTGCGACTCTGCCGACAAAGCTCATGCTAGTAGTCGCAGTCGCATTATTCAACATGGAAAGGAGTCGTCATACGATTAAGGGTTTGTTGAATTAAAATGCACATTTGTACGCGATAATTGCTTTTTCAGTGTCGTTCGATAAAAAAATGGATTAGGTTACAACTTGTGAATACCCATTATTATCATTATTATGAGATAATGGCATTATTTCTGAGGTTATGTGTCGTAGTACCTACCCATTTACACTGCGCCAAAGTGCATAGTAAAGAATGGAGACACTTTTTGGATTTTAGGATCGGCGTTTCATAAGAAAAATTAAAGCCTTTCTGAGTAAAACGATATGTGTCATTTATCCCAATATCTGGAACAGTAGGACACAGTATCTCCGATTAATCACTAGCATTGGAAGAACACCTAATTTGTGAGTTTGTATTATTTGTTACACTGAAAAAAACTTATGTATGGAATATTATTCAACCACACTACTCAATGTCTAATGGTCTCTGAATTTAACATCTCTGGCAATATTATGCTCAAAAATTTACTTTTTTGTTTTTTCTTGCGGTTAAACCAATCTCAATTTTTAAATGAAAAACAAATAAAATTTATAAATTTTCGCTAAAGAAAACTAAATCTTGTCTTGTGTACCTAACAATATTTTATTTTTTTATTTTATAGGAAAACTTAACATAGTTTGACATAATTTGTGATAAGACTCATGGCCAGGCAAAGAGCCTTTCACTTGCCATCGTCGTTACACTCACCAACCAAAAATGTTTATATAGTCAGTTTTTGCTGCAGGAGCCCTGATATTACCTTACTATTTCGTTAAGATTGCCTTCAAAAATCCAACGCCGAAAAGGCATCCTTGCGCATTAATTCGATGTCGTCAAAATTATTTAGCTCTCAGACGCCGATGGCCGACTTCTGTTAATTTACAAATCCGGAAGTTTTAATTTCCCTAGAGCCGCGGCTAAATGGGCACCTCATTTAAAAACCAAACGGAGTTTCCCGCATGAGGAGCTTTGGGTGGGATGGGAGGAAAAAAGGAAAAGATGATGTTCTGGACGGAATGTGAACAAAAAAAATAGAAAAAGAATTTGACACCCATGACTCCTTATCCTGCCGCACGAAACGATGATGGCAGCACTGAAGCATAAGCGCTTTTCCCCCCCTCCCCTACCTACCCGTCGGAATTATTTCGGATCCCACTGAGCGCTCACAGACTCACGCACACGAAGAGTAACACACGCCATCGCTCCCGTTTTTAACGGCGCTAATCGCACACGAAAAAAATTTCCCACACCACCCTCACCTTACTTCTCCCTTACCGCCTCCCCATGCACCCATCTCCCTCACTCATACTTCCTTTCTCTGCGCCCACACCCTCATCCCACCCCCCACCCTGCAGAAAAAAATCCTCAACCCCGAGCTGTATCCCTGATCACCCTTTTTCCACCCCTATTCCGACACTGCTCCCCCACATCCCTTCAACCCCCCCTCTCCCAACGTCCCGTACCGTTTTTATTCCAAAAGACGCCTAATTTTGGGAATATCACGCTTTCCCGCGAGAGGCGAAGGATTGGGGGGAGGGTTGAAAAAGTTGAATGTCAGCGCGCGAGCTACATTTTCACGAAAAAACCGCTCCTCTCTCGCTTATATACGTTGCCCCTCCCTCCCTTAAACTCCACCCCCTTCTCAAACCCCCATCCACCTCTTCATATCACTGTCAACCACCCTCTCATTCCACATTTGGTCTCATTTTCATCCCATGCCTCTCCCAAGGTTCCATTCTCCCGCAAACCCACTCCCCTGCATCCACACCCCACATTTTAATCTATCCGCTAAAATGCCTTTCGATGAGTCGAAAGTACCGGATTTTCATCCAGAGAGTTCTGTTTCGAATCCCGGCAGTGGAAGTTCACTGCAATCCCGATCCTGGGTGCATTGTGGAGAGCATTTTAGGGTGTAATACACATTCCGTCAGATGGGACGTTAAAACTGTGGACCCCTTGGTGATTATCGCTAAAAGCTCACCAATGCTAACGCCGGGTTTCTCTCCACACTTCCTCCCATGTTCTACAATATTTCCCTCACTAACCCAAACACCAATTCTCAATGCCATTTTTGACCTGTCACTTCCACTATATCGATCAACCCTTTCAAGGTATCGTTGCATTCAACTCTCTTCCTTTTTTGTAATTCCGTCGAAAAACCAGTTTCTTCGCTAACTCCTCGTTTACTGTACGGTATACCGCAGGGGCTGAACTTGGTCCCGGTCCCTTTCTTAATTTTTTTATAGACACACCTCTCTATCACAGTCAAATAATGTGTAAATGTCCTCCCGGGTGTCATTGGAGGGGGCATGCCCAAAATACTCACCTGTAAGGGTTCGACCGAATATTACCCCCACGTGCCGTGATAGGTGAAGGAATAGGGTTTCAAAGGATTCCCATTTCCATCCCCTGCGTCAACCATTCCTCCACACCAAAAAAAATCCATCAACTGAAGAAAGGAAGTGCCTAAAGGTCTCTAAAGGGCGTAAGGATCTTGTCGAGAAAGGACCTCAAGCCTTGAGGTGAAACGGGTGACCTTAAAAGTGGCCCACGTGTCAAAAGGTAAAGAAGAAAGCAAAAAATCGGGAATTGGGTATCAAGGACCCCTATTTTCAAAACCCCATCAATTTTTCCCCCGCATAAACAGGCCATTCAATCGAAGAAAGGAAGGGTCTAAGGTCCTCAAAGGAGTGTGAGGATCTCATCGAGAAAAAACCTCAATCGCTGAGGTACCTAAGGCGGGTGACCTTAAAAAGGCCGACCGGCCTACCTAACCTAACCGACCTAAGAAGCGCTGTAGGTCGCGTGCCTTGGGGGAACCGACCCGCGCTCCTTCACGGTTACAGGAAAGGAAGAAAAGGGTCTTGGGTCCCTAGAGCCCCTACTTTGACTCACGTGTCCAACCTTTTTCGGTAGAGGAGGCAGCATCCATTGTTGTGCAACAATGGGCCCGATCAATGAAGAAAGTTGCCCCTAATACTACCTCTTCTCACTCCGGCTCAATAGCGGTGGTGAACGATTCGAATAATCTTTGAGGCATGTAAAGAAGTGTGCGGAGAGAATGAGGAAGAGAAAGGGTAACCAAAAAGGGTCTTTTGCGTTTCCTTGGCCACGCTACCTTACTCCTCTTAAACCCTTGGGAAGGATTTATTTCAGGAGCGGAGAAATGAAAAAAAGTAGCCTTTAAAGGGTCGGCGACGAAGGAGAGTCCATAAATATTAATGAAGCGTGCGCGGCTTTTTTTTATCCAAGGGTCTCAACAGAGTTGGAGAGAGTTTGATTGGAAGTGCTGAGTGGAACCTGGCCTCGATCGAAGAAGGAAAGGCTTCTCACAACCGCGGAACTTCTTTGCCATTCAGCGGATTCCTCGTCGCCGAAGATTGTTATTCTATCTCGTAGAGACAGTTAGATTCCTTCGTCTTTTCGAATGGTGAGAAAGGATAAATTTGCTAGAACTGCGTGAGGATTCGATACCTTTCATCTACATGAAACTGTGCTTTCCAATATTTTTTTTTTAATCGGAAAGCAAATTTACATAGAAGGGGTTGAGAACGATATGAGATTTGATTATTAATTATTTTTTATGCAAAATCATGTTTTTTTATATCTTGGCTATTTATTTCCTACGTGCGAGAGAAATGTTATCGAATTCAATACACAAAGGATTTTTATTCCAATAGCGGAAATTAAACCTTATTTCCCTTAGGTTAATGTATAATTATTAAGCTGAGGACATTGCCTAAAATGGCTATTTTTTCTTTTACTCAGGAAACCAATTTTATGAAGTTATAAGTTCATTTAGGATCATTTATGGGGAAATTAAAGCGATTTGTTACTGCCTAAAAATGCCTATTTTACCTGTTTATGCCTTAATCTGCTGATATCGCCTATTTAAGGGCCAAAAAAAGCAATATTCTTTTCAACGTCGCCAAACTTCTCTTTAGTGCAGAGCTTGTCTGTTATTTCAGTTCCTTAATTAATCTATCAAGGTTGAAATAATGTCACTAAACATGCATAAAGAAAAATCATCCAAAGTATTATTATATAAAGAGTAGAAAAAAACTATCGTCATTTTACCTGATGCGTACATGCGATGGTTTATATTGGCAAAAACCTTTTTTTGAAGGTACCACTCAGTATTGCTGAGTTTAAAGGCATCAACTTCAACAGTCAACTTCAGGCAGGCATATCAACTTCAGGCAGTATGCCTGAAGTTGTTATGCCTTCACAGCCAGTAATGATATTATGGGGAACATGGCCTAATACTGCATTATACTCTGCAGATAAAATTATTGAAATACGTGAGATATGTGACAAGAATAATGTGTGCCTCTGATATATCAGTTCAAACGTCTTTTTCACCCACTTAAAGTGTACCTTTGGGTTATTGGGCCAAGTGGTCCGGTGGTCCCCACTCGACCATCACGGATTTCAATGAAATTATGTATGAACATTAACACATATCCCCAATAAACATTTATAAAGTTTTACGTTCGCCGGTGGTATACTTGCTGATATATAGTGATTTGTAATGACCCCGTTCCGCAGCCTTCTTCAGCATGATTATGAGATTTCGGTAACTTTGAGGCATAGTATCTCAGGAGATATTTTGATAAAAGAAACAAAAATTGGCTATCTTGTGCAAGGTTTTAAGCTCTATTAAACTACATAATAAAAATAACTGTAAAAGCGACATCCTTGTAGAAAATTCAGGGCGAATTTGCCCTGAAAAATTGCGGATCAAAACAAATTAAAATTTTGGCTTTTTATACTTCAGGAAGTAAAGATATATTCAACGTGAAACTTTGAGCATGATAACAGAAAATACATGGTTTATGAATATAATATTGCTTCTTCCAGTGATTTCCATTATTTAAAAAATCGAGTCAAAATGTGACACTTTTTGAAAAAAGGCCAAAAATTTTCTCCCCGCTTTTACAAGAATAGACCCTCTGGAATTTCTTTTGGATCCTTTTCATTATAAAGAGAATGATTTCAACCTTCTAAAAAAGTATATCTGGTTTTTATCACTGGCATATAAGGCCCTAAAAATAGGGACAACATTGAGGATGACATTTGTAAAAACGACAAAAATAGGTTATTTTCTGCCCGCTCTTACAAAAGAAAGACCTTCTGGATACTCTTTTGAATCATTTTCATTTGTAAGAGCATGTTTCAAACCTCTTAAAAAAGTAGACTTGGTTTTTCATCGCGAGCGCATATGGCCCTAAAAATATGAACAACGTTGAGAACGTTGCTATGGTGGTACCAAATGCATTCTGTTGTTTGTCGTCCTGTTTGTTCTACGTAGACACTTTTAGTATATTGCTTTGATCCATGGTGACATTGTACCATCAGTTCAGGCATTTGAACCCGTAACCCCATCGCCGTAGGGGTCACGCCCAATTGCCGTGCAATACCAGCCACTGGTGGGTTTCTTAGTTGAGGATCCCAAGCCTACAATTTGGTTTCTTCGACAAGTTTCCAAATCCTTGTGTGGGTATCTGTCTGGTTCCAAAGCCAAAGGTTAGGCAGCTTATCCTAGGTTCCCAAGCCTAAAGTTTCCAAGCCGAAGCTCGTATGGTTCTCTCGAAGCCATAGTGACTTCGAGTTTTTTAAATTGTGAGTGATGCCATGTATTCATTTCTTGGATCCTTCAAATTTCATCTTAATGAATCCGTTATTCCACTAGAGTGGCTTGTAGAATAGTGACAGCTGTTACTGGCATCGACCAACTCATTGGGGCCAAAGTTAATAATTGAACTTTCATCGATTTATCGGTTTCTTTAATTTTTGGTTTCATATCTTCGATTAAATAATATTTTAAGCACCTATTGTAAGTGCCTGTTTTGAAATTCTTAGTGTCTAATTAGGCTACCTATTTCTTCATTTTTAGTGCCTAAATGTCCTCAGCTTAATAATTATAGACACATTGTCCCTACAAAATGTCTTCAGCAGCTAAAATTGCATATTGGGTTAGTCTGTAGTAGTTAAGAAAAATAGCATGGCTTTGAAAAAATAATTGCGTCAGTATGACTAAATTATTAAGAAAAAATTTAAATATGTTATAGTTATAAAAAAAATGGATGAAAATTGTAATTTTTATTGAACCAATTTTCTCTTTCGAGTGCATAAAAATTACCAAAGAGTAAACTAAATTAACGCAGTCTGTAAGCAGCTGGAATAAATTTATAATAACCAATTTATTATTACAGGTCGTTTTGCCTTAAAGGTTATTCATCCATGACAAACCATTAAATGTTTTTCTTATGCTACAATTTCTATTCTAATGTCTTAAAGCGCCAGATTTTTTAAAATATAAAGGCGTACCCATAATTACTTTAATATTTCTGGAGCAAAAAGGCTATTATTTTTCCTGCATTACACCTAACAATATTCGACCTATTTTATAATCGTTCATTCTCACTTAATATTCATGAGCTCGAGTTCTTGAACTTGAATAAGGATGAATGCATCTAATTTCCTAAATTTCTGAGTCCCTTGATCCCTAGTCCATTACAGTCGTACATAGAGAAGAAGATTCATTACTTCAGAGGAGACGCATTTTACGAAAAAAGGGAGTTTTAAGGTTGGTTAATTCGCCTCATATCTCTTGACACCAGCCTACTAAGCATCCTCCTAGACGTACCCACCGGTGCTCATACTTCCTGCTTTGTTGAGATAAATATAGAATGTCTATGCTCTGATAAGACGGATTTTATTTCATGAAAAAGTATGCTAATTTGGGTTATTCATAATAAATACACAGCACTTACATCTTCTTTGGGTTTCAACAAAGTTTCTACAAGCCAAATTATAGGTCCTGTGTTTTCATGGAGTTAAATTGGGACCATTTTTATCAAGCATTAACTAGAAAATCTTCTAAATAAACTTACTTTAATTTAAAGGTTTTCTATGATTTGAAAAATCAATACCGGTAATAATACTTGATAATAAAGTAGTATAGTAGCTAATGTTTCACTTTAACGTGCTCAAACATTTCTTTTTATACGCCATTGATTTTCGGCTACGTTGAGTCAAGGGCAACAGAAGGATCCAAAACATGCATAAATTCCATAATAAAGTACCTACTTAAAAATTTTGTTTACTCATTAATATATATTGCATCTGCAAATACTCATCAGGGAGTAAATTATTCTTTCCATTTCAATATGTAAAAACCTAGGTTAATTTATTTCAAGTTGAGTTAGGAATATTATTGGCAATTGGATTTAATTAATAGGTTTAGATAATGTATGGGACAGTTGTTAAGAGATTATTTCTTGATTAACAATGCACTGCAAAAAAGTAGAGTAAATAGGAATGGGACAACATACCTAGTAAAAGAGTTCCTGACACTCTCCTTGACAAATGCAATAAGACTTTTGAGAAAAAACGATGCATTAGTACTCATTATGATTTCACATAAAAACATCAAGACGAAGAGTAATAGAAGTGGGAGCATTTTAAATACTTATTTGTGTATTTTTACCGGCCCTCTACATCTCACCATCGTATTGAACGGAATACAATAGGCACCGTAGATGGAGTTGTCTGGTGGAGAAAAAGGAGAGATTATGTTGGCGAGTAGTAGGGGAGGGAAGGGGCATAGGAGGGTAGGAGGCAGGGGTAGCGGAGGCGGGAAGGCGAATGTGGAGGCGGCGGCAAGGATATCCCCTGAGCTTACCGACCCATTACTCGCCTGCATTTTTCATGCGTAATCTGCTTCAACTTTATCTCTGGCGTCTCGCTCCCATTTTTCAGGACGATTTTTCCCAGCCGGGCGCGGCCGCGGAGACTCCTGGAGGGGATGGGATCCGGGAAAAAAGCCTTCCTGGAGGCGGGAACTGGTGGTGTGAGAAGTGTTGGAGAGAGAAGACCTGAAGAAAAGGCCTTTGGCGTTCAAGGACGGTAATGCGATATACTAAGGTAAGACGTTTCGCTGAATGCTCTAGAGCTTACGGCTTTGGTCGAAAAATGTTGGAAATATTTGTTTATTCATTCCTTCTGAGGATAACTAAATTTATGGTAGCATTAAAATTATTGATAAGGCATAATCATTCTGTAAGAGATAAAGTTCCGAGTATTTTAATTTCAGAGAAAAAACTAATGTCAGCAATGTATCAGTGTTTTTATATCCCCAGTTAATGTCAACATTTAACAGTGCCAAAGAGTAAAATATTTGTGCTGAAAATTTTTCTAGTCTACTGCCTAGAAATGACTTTCTATTACTCTCCCTCCTGGTGGAAATTTATGGAAATGTTTAACAAATATGTTCAATATTTACTAATTTTGACCCCTTACTTGATTACTCCACTGCTCACCGTGCTTCCGTGTCACTTAAATGTGTCTTCATTCTGGTTTATGCGTGAGAATACGCATTTTAGTTTACTAATCAACAAGTTCCCTTTTCATTGTTCAATATCGTTTATCATTATAGCTACTATAGCTATTTTTCCAACGGCTTCGTTCAATTTTCCAAGATAAGGTATAAATAACTTTTGCAAACTTCCGATAAAAAAATTGGTCAACATCCATTAAGAAGAAAAGCACTGAGTTTATAGAGGTTAAATGTCACCAAATAATATTTGAGCATTGTAAAATCTTTATTCTGAGAACATTGAACAGATCCGAGAGCTATCTCTAATGTATTATCTTCTCTGAACATCGTTCTGTCTCCCATACACGAATGTTTCTCATACACATTTTTAATGTGTATTTACTACAATGTAAATTAACATTTATAACATGGAAAACTCATTATATTACTGCATTTTGGCAACTGAAATATCTAATAAAAATATAATTTTACCAGAAATAAAAGGGAGAGTGCCGTGAAGAAGGCCGGAAAACCTTTCTTGGAGAAAATAATAAGACTATCCTGTGTTTTCAACGAAATAAAAACATTTATCAGACGTTTTTTCCCTCGTAAGTTATACCCTTAAGCACTCAGATAGATAGATAATATTTCTCCATAGTTATTCCTACTTTATACCATACTATTTCTCCCGATTCGGTTAATTCCTTGAAATATACTTAACCCACTGGCGTAGTGCATATGCAATGGAGTATTAAATATATCTTTCTATTAGTTCTCTTGAGCACTATGAAATAATGACGCTCTCAATCATCGCTACTATTCCAGCTCCTATCCTGGAATTCATACTCCTCATATTTCCCGCCCTTCTTCCCGCGAATACGTCCGCGCGGTGCATTTCGGGAAGGAGGGGGAGATAAAAAAGCGCGCGCTTCCCCTACTTTTTTCCCGCCGCGTCGGACGCTACTAACTTATGTACGGAGTAACTAACAAACAGTGCAGTTGGCGCCCGGGAGGCCGGCAGGCAAGAGGGAACCGGCGCAGGAGGAAACGGGAAAAGGAGATCTCCCTACACAGGACGCATCCATATAGCAGCCGTAGCGGGGACGGGCACCCAGAGAGCCAAGCGGGATCCCTTTCATTCCCAGAATCCTTTTCCCTCCCTCAACTCATTCTCCGGACGAACCAAAAAATAAAACCTTAACCCTCCCCGCTCACTCTCCGATGCGGGTGCCGCTAACGTTAAAATTCCGAAAAAACAAAAGAAAGTGGTATGGCAGCGGGAGGGGAACCTGTTCCACCTCTTTTTTATTAAGCTTACTCCTCTTTCCGCTAGAGGGGAGAAGGTTAGGGGAGTAGGAAAGAGGGCGAGGGAGGGAGACGACGGATAGGTTGTGTGTGAAGGGGGCGTCGGGGTATAGGGAAGGCTTGGTTGGTAAGGGCACGGACACACAACGCCACGCGGAGCCCGAGGGAAATTTTCCCTCCTCTTGTTTCTCCCGACCGCCGCGAGGGGCACCTATGTCGGGGTGGGGAACTTAAAAATCATGGAATTGTACGTGACTCAAGACACTCTAATGCAGAGAGCTGCATACTGAGAATATAGTTGCTAGGATTCGACTAAGTTGCACAAAGCGAAAATAGTATGACTTGTAAGATGAGGGATTGATTGATGTTTTCCTTCAATCAAAGATAAGGAGGATTATGTACACGCTAGAGTATGTTGAGGGAAATATAAGGAAAATACTTCACATTACACATGAGGGATAAGGGTTAGGGGGTAAGGACAGGGTAAGGACACTGCGGGAAAGGATATTCGTAGGGAATGGAAGTGCAGAAAAAACTGAGCGGCAGGGGAAGCGTTTTGCGGTGGAAGAAAAAAGAATTTTGGCATGGAGGGACTTCTCCGGAGGAGTGAAGGCGGTTGCCAAGGCCTTTCCGCCCCCCCCCCCCCCTTAGCATCCTCCACCCCGCCGCTCCCCGCTCCCTCCTCCCGTTCCATCGCCATCCCCACCCCACCTTTTTCCACTCATCGGCAGATCTATCTCCGACGCGCATGCGCCCGGGAAAGAATGGAAAGAGATGAAGAGATGGGAGAAGCAAGGGAGGCAAGATATGTGGACGTGCCCCCCTACTCTCTCCCTCTCGGAAACCCTTTTCTCTGCACCGCCCGCCCCCCTCTGAATAGGGGGGCTTAGCAGCCGCCGTCCTCCCCCCTTCCCAGAACCACCCTCTCGACCACTCACCTCATTTTTAAACCTGCCTTTCCCTCCCTCCCCGCCCACTCAGGTCTTAGGCCCCACCCCCGGCCTCCGCCCCCACCATTCCCCGGCCCGCCTTGGATCGCCCGCCATCGCTCTCCTGTGCCGAAAACGACGCCTACTGGGGGCGGTGCTTAAAGTTAGGAGTTTCTTCCCCTCCGACGCAGCGTCCACCCTCTGAAAGCTCTCTCGCTGTACGCTATTAAAATCCCTCTCCTCCCCTTCCCCGCCGCGACTTCCCCACATTGATCCACGCGTCCTGCTGTACGTGTTCTCTTACGTAGGAAACGTCCTGCATGCGGCGAGCTTTGCGAAAGGGTCCACATTCTTTCCCTCAGGAAAAGGTTAATGAACAAACTCCCAACGATATGTACCTTGGTACCTACTTGTTAATTAAAGCAATCAATACTTTGTACTGAGCATATCCCCCACTTCCTATCGATTTCTATCATGTTCTCTTCTTTTTGAGACTCCAAATGTTATATTCGCTTTAATTCTCTTTAATCTACCCAAAATCTACCGTCCTACATCCTCCCTCTTTACACTATTATTTCCTTGCTTCATGGCTGGTTCTTGACTCCAAGACCCTAGCTAGTGCTAACCGTGAAGTACATAGATGTGGAACATTGACGTGTCGTTTAATTTTTTCCCAGCGTTATCACGGTTTCCTTTCCAAAGGGCGTGTACTTAAGCATTTCCAACACCCACTGATTGTGTACCCTGTCCATAGCATCTTCTTTTGAAAAAAGTATCATGCGCGGTGGAGGGGGCGTAGGGGGTTTTCCCATTGAGTTGCGAGGGTTACGGTAGCAAAAAAAATTGCTTGAAAAACGCGTGGTAGATGGAAAAGGTTCCCCCACTCCTACCTTTTTTCCTCCACAAGCCACGCCCACGGAAAGGTTCCATCCTTCCCCCAACCGCCTGACTACTCCCCACGCCTCCTACGCCTCTTGCCGGAAAAACCCCTCCCAGTTTTTTTTCAGTGGGGTACCCCTGCCCGCTCATTCCGTAAAGGCTTCAAGAGTGTTATTTTTTTCCCCTCTTCTACCTTTCCCTCCCTTCTCTCCCCCCCTCTCTCTCTCACGAAACCCTGACTATGGTCCCTTTTCATAGAAGGGGAGGCAGAGAGGGGTTCAGACGGGGGAATGTATGCGTAAGGCTTCAAGCAGCGGTGAGACTTAACCTTCCTTCCCTCTTGCCTCATTCTCTCATCTCCCTCACTCTATTCCCCTGTTCTCCGTCTCATTTTCCACCCTCTCTATCTCTTCCTCGTCCATCGCTTTTTCATCCTGCTTATTCCTCCTCCTTTCAAGAGTGTAGTATGTGCTCTTTCCCCCCCCCCCCCTTGCCCCGCTGGCCGTGCGGCCCTGCCTGACCGTTGGGTTTGTGCGAGTGGAACGGGGCAGTCGAAATGGGGGAAGGGACTTTTCGCTAAAGAGAATGGGAGGCGGTGGGTGGTGCCGTGTAGAGAGGTGGGGGTGCGCATGGGGAGAGAGAAAGGTGGAGGTAGGGGAGAGATCTGAGGTCGGAATGAAATTACAGGCCAAAGACAGAGAGGTAGAGGGCGGGGGTGGAAATAGGGTTGGGGAACCTTCCCGAAAACTCAGACCCTTTACCCAAGGGAAAGGAAGGAATGGGTTAGGGTGTGAGGATTTTTAGTCGGGGAGTAGGAGAGGGAGGACGGGGGTGTAAGTACGGACCGGAATGGCTTGCGGGGGGGGGGGGGGAATTGGGGGGAGGGTGTTGCGGGGGGGGGTTACAGCTGTGTATTTTAGAAGGAGACGTAGGAAAAAAGGATACAGGAAGATGGGAGGGGAGAGGTTGCAAGGGTGTTTTAGTTATGGGGAAAATTATCTTTTTTTATATGCTATATGTTCAAACTCCTTTCTCATTAGCATGGTAGTACCAATGGAGGATAGGAGAGGTGGAATGTATTTGTAAGAGTTTTCACGGGAGAATGTGTGGAAGGACGGAAGATGGGGCTGTAAAGTTTCATGGCTTTGGGACCGGGGTTATGGCAGTGGTTTTGTCCTCTTTCCTTCGGGTTTCCATGAGCCATTCAGTTCTCTAAGTACGTAGATTTATCTTTTTAAATTTCAATAAACCATTTTGCTGATAACAATAGCTATGCATCCAACTTAGCAAAAGATGTTTCAGACACCCGTTGACAAATTTGAAAGTTGTTTTTATTGAACTCAGTAATGTTTTTATTTTCAAAACATTAAACCATTAGACAAGTCGATAAACTCAACAGCTAATTTCTTTTTCACGATTGAATGTTTTTAACAAGTCAATGTTTTTCTCTAATCATAATTGCTTGATAATCCTATTGTAATTTGTGTAAAGACCCCAGTGTGTAGCTTCGATGACATGCAGGATCGTTTACCATTAACAATTATATATTTTGCCGATTAGAAGACAAAATACTATCGAGAAAACCTTCGAATCTTACCTAAATCGTACCGTATCACGTGTAGGTACATTTAACGGAATTTGTGAGTATGACACGTACAGCTCTCGCGAAAGTTTATGGCGTTCGGATGCGCGGCGTTTGAGCTGTCCGCGTCATATAAATTCCATTTTTTTAAATGCACTCATGCATGGCACAAATGACATGTCTTCGCTTTCCCCTACATCCCTTTTCCCTACCCCTTCCACCAAAATTTACCCCTCCACGACGTCGTCTTCTGCGCATCCGAACGCCATAAGCTTTCGCGAGATCTGTACGTGGCGATAAGTTCTTCGGAAATTATTTATTGCAATCCATGTATCGTTTAGCACAGCAGTAACACCCGTTAGTTCAGTCTCGATGTCGTTTAGGTTCGAAAACTAGATGGGATTTCCGACAAAGTAGTGTTAAGATAACTTTCACCATCATATAGGCGTACTTTGTGTTGGAGTTTCTCGGAGAGATTGTTTGTGCATGGTTCCGATGGCGCAACGCTAGGGTGCGTGGGCTGACGTTTGTTTGGTGAAGTGATGGGGCGAAGGGTGAAGGGGGTGGGAGTCGGGTGGGGTGGTCACCGACCGCCCACTCACCCCCCCAGACCACATCCTCCCTTCCCCTTTCCACCTCTTTTCACTTCTTTTGCTACGTATCCCATTTCCCCTCCGTCACGTCCAAACCCTTCCACATTTCCCCTTCCTTCAGATCTTCCCCCAATCCCGATCTATCCTCTCCTCTGTACCCTACCCAACCCCCGCCCACTCATCCAAGGGGTTCGAGCATTACGACTGAGGAAAAGACCCTGGGCGTCATTATGGGTATAAGGGAGTGGAGATTTTAAACGGGGTTTGGACATGGGGGAAAAGCATTCAGGGTTTAGCGTTGAATGTGCTTCGTTTACATTGCTAAGCTTGAATAATTATTAATGTAACGACTTTAACTAACATCAACGCAAAAAGTTTAACGTACCATCACCAATGCAATTTGTAACTCTGAAATAGTTAATATACTTTCTCCTGTGGATTGCCTTCAAATCAATTAGTTCCCACTAAAATTTGTAGAAATCCTATTTGAAACTAGATTAATTTATAATTTGAATATATACTTTTATATACTTTTCATGGTCTTATTTTCGACCATTTCTGATAAGAGGTTAAATTTGGAAAGGATAGTTACTGTCAAAACCATGGTCGGGAATAAATAAGTAGGGGAAGGTATAAAATATTGATTCATATAGCATCGTTTACAAACCACGGTTGAGCTGGCTAATTTTTTTCTATAAACATTCAAAATATTGTAACTTGAATTAACTCTCTGAGGAGGTATTCATGAATGAGGAAAATTTACGATGAAAAAAATAATTCAATCAAAATAAAATAAGTGAGAACTATTTTCCTGCTCTCCTGAGATATTTGGATTATCGGTGATCATTCGATGAATTTGGGTTCGATCCTCAGTCCAAAAGAATTATTTTTTACTTTGTGGATTTCACTCACTTCTCAATTACTAGAAGGTGGCTGGGTGACCGATGACACACTTATTCGATATTCAAATACATGTGAGGTAAAGTAGTGACCGGGAACCATGAATTTTATTTATTAAATTAATATTCATCCCGAAAAAACTTCGTCTACTTCTTTCAATCGATCCAGTTGTTCATTTTTTACGAGAGTTTTACATCTACTTAGGAGACTGGTAGCAGGCACCGGTTACAGTCGAGTTTTAAGTTCATTCCTGTTTACGCAAACATCTGTTTGCGTGTATAGACCCAGAGTATCGCCTGACTCACCAACGCAGAAAGATAGTAGTGTCAATGGAGCATTAAATGAAGATGATCGGCCTGGGTAGGGTTCTCATCTGGTTGTGTGGGGAAAATTTCCTCTGGTGCTTTTGGGAGGAGGGAGGTGGCGTGGGAGGGGGAGGCTATTGAAGGGGGAAGTGGAGAATGGACCCAGGTGCTCTTGCTCACGTAAGATAAGGGAAATGGAGGGGGAGGACGCTGGCTGGATCCGTTCAGTTTGAAGGCTACACTACCTTCTCCTCCCCTCAGGGTGAAACGGGAACCGTTCCATTGGAATATATATTTGTAAAATTAAAATATCGTCCGATCTTCTCATTCCCACACAGTCCAAATCCGCGGTTAAAAGTCTTCCCCACCCTCCTCTTAACTACCAAATAACCCCTCTACACCATCTTCCCTGCTTCCACGAGAAGAAAAAATACACAGCGGTGGAAAAATACCTGTATATAATTATGGTGAAAAAAGAAAAGGGTTTTAGTCGGGTGGTGTAGAGATATTGGGTGTGTAAGAGGAGGATAAGTGGAAGGGGGGTAGGGAATTTGAGTGGTGAAGGAATGCTGGACCTTTCCGAGGAAAGTTTTTCCATCCCCCTCCCCCCTCCTGCCCACCCAGTTCGAAAATTAATAATTTGGAAAATATTGCCCGCGATCATTCCTCCCTTTGCGGCTAAATGAACGATGGTTTTTTATACTCAATTCTGTCTGACTGGGAGGAGGGGCAGAGGGAGGGTTTTTGGTTGGGCTGGTGGGTGAGTTTTGAGTTTCACTTGTTTCATTACATCTCCCTTTTCATCCCCTTCCCCAAAAAAATATTCAAATCCACTACTCCTTACTTTCGCTCGGCTCAACTCTTGCCGCTCATCTTCAATCCCCCCAGAACGCCACCCACGAATGCCAGACGTCCTGCTACCCCGACACACACTCTTCACTTGCGAAAAAAAACACGAAATAAAACTACCTGTGTAATAATAAACTCTCGAAAACGTCATGGGTTGGAAGAAAAAGATCAGGTTTTTCCAATTTATTCCCTTATTTTTTTCATCTCTTTCTCTCTCTCTCCTCCTCCTCCAACCCACAGGATAATTTATCATTTTTTCCTTCATTCATCCTGTATTTGTTATGGTTCCTCGCAAGATAATGTAATTACCCCTTGGAGTGGTGGAGATGAGGCATTTTAGAGAAGTGCTCTTTACTCTTTACCCATCCCCGTCGTCTCGCTTTCCCTCTTCCTACCCACCCTGGCTGACAATACACCCTTAACCACCCCTGTTCTCCCGCTATCCCTCCTAGCCTCTCCACGCCTGAAAGTCAGTCCAGCCCTCCACTGCTGGCTGTATCGTCTCCTCTCGTATTGACTTCCCCTCATCCTTCCCCCGAAAAGCCTGTGTTTCTCCTCCTTTATCCAACCTATCCCTTGACTCTCAGCGTCCCGCGTCATAATATCCCCCTTCTTAACCATCCTCTAGCATACCCTTGTACATCCTGAATACCATGAAACACCTAAGACCGTTGTACAGTGGACTATTTATTGATCCTTATGTAATAGCTTCAATCCAGGAACGGTATTATAATGTCTGGTTAACTATGACCGCAAGAATACGTAGACTTTTCGGTAACGTGATGTTATCTGTTCCGAATTTCTGTTATAGTGTAGTACATCAACATCTCAGTTAGTTGACATGAGCGTTATTGGTTGGAGAAATTAACATCTTTGATTTTAATATCGAGAAATTATTTAAACAGGGTATATAAAAATGAGCCTAGGTGTACTGCTCTAAAAAGAGCAATTGCATTACTTTGGTAGACGCGAACGAGCTGCTTGCCTAGCATCGCCCTTGAATAAATAAAATATTTATATTGATCAGATTAAAATATAAATAGTGCTTATGATTCGTCGAGTCTCTAACTGGTATGGGAAATGGATTTTTTTCTCTAGCGGAGGCTATAACTACTTCTGTAGCAATCAGTTTGTCAATATTGTAGGAGTTGCATAAGTATTAATGATCGAAATGCGAAAGGACAACAAGGACTAAGTAATGTCATTGAAATCCAGCTGAAAAAGGGGAGGTAAAGAAAACACTGAAAATCTGAAATTATGCCTTGAGTAACATCAGATGGCATGTGCACTAGTTTATTTCCCGGGAGTCTAAAAAAATTTTAAGTCTCTTTGGATATTTGATTGAAAATTTTCATGTAATTACCTTTCCTTGACATGAAGCTGACTAAAACTGTAAAACTTTTTCGGACTTGCGTCAGCGTACTAGTTCTATTAGTGCTCCGCTGTACTTGACGTAATTTTCGCACCCACGCGTGCATGAAAACTTACAAGGAAAAGTCTAATGTAAAACGCAATTTAAATCACAAGACTGAGAAATCGACTGTCTGAGGTATGAGTAGGGTTGAGAGGGAGTTTGATAATGAGAAGTGTTTTACAGAGAATGAAAGATTTACGTAGATTTTTAGAATTTGGAGGGTTAGTTTAACGCGAAGGGGGTGGGTTATATTGACAAGTTAGTGGGAGAGGATGTTGCCATGAAATTCCAATGTATTCGTTTAACCTTCCGAATCGTTTCCAGAAAATAGCCACGCGGTCGGGTGTGTATCGTTTCCGTAGTTCGGAAAAGCTCCGCACAGGGGGCAGCACTGACGTCGTCGCTGTAGTTTCCTTTTCTCTCTCTTTCCGTCTCACTCTCTCTCTCACACCCTCTCTCTATCGCATCTCGTCTCTGGACCATTCTGCTCTCGGATTCCTCTCTCCCTCCATCTCTCACCAAAGATGGGAGCAACATCAAGGACGTCATGTGCAGTATAAAACAAGCTAAAGAACAAATAAAAGTGTCCACGACAATACTGTAGCTATTTAACGTTTCAAACATCTTTACGTTAGGCAAAAGCTTCCATCATCCACACACACACATGCAAAATTACGCTGAGAATTTAGTAAGAAAGTCTCTCATAAGATGGCTTAAATTATAGGTTTGGATAGTTTGGATTTCTCTATGTGTCAAACTAATTTATGCTAAATATAAGCCCCCATTTTACGCACAAACATGAAAAATTATTAAGAAAGGTTCTCATATGATTGCCTAAAAATATAGGTTTGGATTAACTTTAAGACATGTCTTGTCTTAGTTATCTATACTTCATCTCGTGTAAAAAAGCATTCAGAAGCCACAGCTGTCGCATTATAAATTTCAAATCAGGATTCATCCGATTTCAGAGAATAAATTGTATTTTATTCACTTTTCAACAAACTGATCTGTGCTCAAACTGGATATGCCAAGCATTATGTTAGTCGTCAAAATTTAAATGCTGATAAGGTATTATTGAAATAATAATCATTACAATTTCTTTCGAAAGTTATGAAATTTGTGGCAAACCATACAGGCATGACTTATAAACTACAGTAGCAACGACTTATTGGACATAAAATGTTATTCAATTGTCAGCCAGCGATCCTTGTTCAATATGCGACTGAATATGGAATGCTACATTGGGCATAAGGCTGGTCAACATATGATGATCCCATTAAGCCAGTCTAAAATATTATAAAAGCAAATGTTTCGGCGCAAATTTGTGAAAGTGGTGCACATCACTATATGAATTTGTGAATTCGACATGTTTTAATTACCGATCACGGTCTCGACAGTAACTTAAAAATGGGAATTGAAAACGTGGGTAATCTTGATAATGATATATTCCGTTGTCTCAGGCGTGACTTCTTGGAATTTGCTTAGCATTGTAAATGATAAGTTTACCTTAGCTTTTCCACATATGTTTATTACAACAAGGCGACGATCTGATGATGACGAAGCTCGTATATTGGTCGGCCGCTCGGCCGAAGCTCGTCAACATCATATCGCCGTCATCCTGATGATGACGAGCTTCATCGAAACCTAGGGCGTCTTGTTGTAATAAGTCTATGTGGAAAAACTAAGTTATACTTAACATTTACATTAATAATGATAGTTATTGTCGAAAACTAGTTCAAAAATAAAAAAGTTAAATAGACAAGTTCTCACTCAGGGAGTGACGCAAAATTATTTAATTTCGGTGAGTTATTACAGAAATATCTGTGGTTACGATTTCAATTTGATGATATTGAGTAAGTGGTAATCCATTGATGGAAAAAAATCGCCCGTTGGACCCATACATCGATGTCTCCGGTTTCCGAGGTCCGGAAAGTTTCAAACAATATACGATTGAATAAGGACTGCAGTGGAGCAATCTTCGGATGGGGCAATAATGGTCCTCATCTTATTCCTTCCTTCCCTCGAACGTTCGTCAACGGTGACTATCGCCCCCACCTCATCCCCCCCTCCCGCTACACCCCCTCCCCATTTGTCCCCCTTCTCCCTCCCCTCAAAAGTCTCCACCACGCGAGCAGCAATTGTTTTAATTTTTTTCCATCCCGTCAGCGTATTGCTTGCCGGGGTTTTTTTGCACAGGGATGTGAAAAAAGGGATCGAGTCGGGAGCAAATAAGGGTGCCGGTCGCCAGGTTTTAAGAGTGAAGTGGGGGGTGCAGAGTTGGGAGTGAAAATGCCTATGCGAGTAATTTCTCCGCTCGTTTCTTACTATCGTAAAAATTCCGGGTGTTAGAAGGAAGACTGGTGGACGTCGAGGGGTGGGTATAAATGGGTGGCAATGGCGGGGGGAGGGGTATTGCGGCAGCTGAAGGGGTAGGGTTTCTTTTTGGGAGGCGTGTACTTAGTTCCCAAACCTTCCGACCGGCAGCGTAGTGGCGCCTTTCGGCGCTGCTTGTCGCGTGGCGGAGGTATTAGCGGCGCGGTAGGGGTTCCGCAAGGATCCAGTCTTTTCTGTGCCCCTCAGGGTTATTTTTTTCCTTATTCGTATGTATTGCTAAACGGCTGATGATCGGTTACCCCACACTCCGTTTGGTCAAATGATGTTTTCAAATCCTCTCATGGAACTAAGTGAGCGTTATCATATAATTCATAATGCAAACGAGATAGTTTCTCCGTTTGCACTATGAATTATATGATGATACTCTCTCAAACAATTGAGCTGTGGTTGTTCTTCCCATTTCTTACCCAAACAAATATATATTTCTTCTATATCATTGGTAATGTTTCAATCAAGTTAGACTAAAAATATTAAAATCTCCTGTTTCCATGTATAATCTCCCTGTAGAACCTGATGCAAAATTAAAAACTTAAAACAACATATTTTTCACCTTAGTTATGAATTTAATATTTATTTTACTACCCTTTGACAATTTTTTCTAAAATAAAATTGTAAAAAGAACGCTTTTTATGCAAATGTATAATTAGTAATTATTTAACAACTCAGAGTCATTTCAATTTGAACCTAAATGATTATCAGCATTTATTAGATAATTAAAGCACTCGGTGCTCATTCTAGGGATCTGCATTCACATCTCAGTAGGGACAAATGACTCCTTCCGCCTTGGATTTTACACAGTCGTCGCTAATACCCGGAGGCATACGACTGATTAAACAATTCTTCGAAATTCATAGTCTGAGAGTTTATGTAGAGGAGTGAACAGTAACCATGTTGGTTACCTTTCAATTCAATATTCATGCCGATTAATACTTTGTCTACTGCTTTCATGCGGTCCATTTAAATTTTGTTTTCTACTAGCGTGCACATGCACTTCAGAGATTCATAGCTAGCGCCGGTTAGTTGGGTTGTACGTTCAATCCTGTTTTTTCATGCATTTGTCAACGACTGTTACACCAGAGTATCACCTGGCTCACCAACGTAGAAAGATAGTACTATCAATGGACAACTAAATCAACTCCACTCCCCGAAACAAATGGATTTTATCATATACCTAATTATGTGTGCGAATGAAGCTAGCTTTTTCGTTAAAAAAATTAGTTGTGGTTGCTATTTCCATCTTTGCTCCAGAGTACTGTTCTTAGGCGATAAGTACCTCCACCAGCATACTCATAAGGTGAAAAATAATTAATTTGAGAAACGCAGAACTTAATAACAGTAAATATTTTGTTGAGATTAGAGACACATTCACCACTAATCTCATTCACAGAACTGTCAATTTCATTTTTATAAACTATGTAAACGCAATTTATTTGAGGAAATTTAATAACAATCGAAGCAAGGTAGAACTTTTATCAAAATGTTTGATAAAATTGTATATTCTTCCCATAAAACTAGTTCACATTCAAAACAGGCATAAAAAATCATAATCATATCTAGAAGCAGCATGAAACAAATTTCTGGTTAACCATCAGAGTATTTCTTAAATGAAATTTGAACAAAAAAAAGCCTAATTTCCGCGATTCAACAATTGCTCGCATGCTTTTCCCATTCCCTGGCAGCCTATCTCGTTATACAAAGAATCCAGACGTGGCGAGAATTACGGATTTACCGAATAATCATGAAAAATGACGTGGAAGGAATTTACCCTGCCTCCGACTTGAGTTTAAGCGAGATTTTTTTCCAAGGCGCCTGACGGAGGCGGAGGGAGTTGGGAGCAAAATAAAAACGAGGAAGTGGATCCAAATGTTTTTATTTAATGGAAAAAAATCCGTGGAAATAATTTTGGGGACCCGAAAACTCTCTCATGAATATGTAAGACATTAAAAATCGTAATTTCAATGGAATGTGAGTTCCCGTCCACCCACAGGCGGACCTCAAGGGGGAAAAGAAAGTAGTGGTTGCCGAGCAGAAATAAAAGAAATGAAAGTAGTCAGTAACCTCTTTTATCTGAGGTAGAGTCGGAAAGGGGAGGGGCGTGGTGAGACGGCTCTCTACTTAACGATTAAGTCCGCTTCTTTGCTTGAAAAATATCCCTAGGGTCCATCCTATCTCATTACCATGCAGTGCCGGAATTATTCCCTGTTTTTCCAAATGAAATAATGGCTATCATGAAAGATAATTTGAAAATGAAGTGGCATTGCTCGTACAGTCAGATCTCTATTAAGATGGTATCCTAGTCTTTCAATATTAATCACGCATATGAATTCTAAATTTGAATGATTTTAAGCCATAACTACCCAGCGATCCATTTTCAGATACTCATTTTGATTTTTAAGAGTCAAGAGGAATAGCTTACCACATCAGATAATTTAAACATTAATTTAATTCAAAAAGTATCCGTGGACATGTCTTGTAATTTTAATATAAGAAATGGTAAATAAAAAAAATTAAAATTTCTATATTATATCAATTCACAAGTATAATGGAAAAGATAACCTTCATCTAAATTTCAATGCTTATAAAATTTTAATTTCGTGCTCGAGAAAATTGTGACGTTTGTTTGTTATAAAAAAATTAAGTTTTTTTTGCAAATTAATAATAAAATAACTTTATTAGTACTTAATTAATTATTTTTGGAATGAAATGGAGAAGTAATTACCATTTTCCTATTTCTATCAAAATTGATCATTTGTGCATCAGAATTGTATGAAAAAAGATTTTTACATCATGAACGTTTTGAAAAAAAATTGTCATAAAACTATATGGCTCTCAAAATGATCATTTGTTGGTTGTTTTTGCCTTCACTATCCTCTAATAGTTTTCCAAGTCACTCGATGTGGATAAGTTTTTATGTTGCGTATCACCTCCAGATATCGTCATCCCATAACGAAATGTACTCGGATTTCCAAGAATAAAAAGTATCCACTCCTCCCGTTGAAATCACAAAATAGCAGCGACGGAGAGCCACTCGAGAGAATTTGAATTAAAGTTTTCATGAATCTATTCTGTTTTTTTCCCGCGGTATATGGTAAAAAATGGCCGAGGGTTTAATTCAATGAAAAAAATAATTTCTTCATCGATGGGCTTTCTTTTTACGCGCAGTCACTTTCAGAGGTCATGCCCTATTCACCACTAAACAAATGACGTTCGTGTCTTTTTCGAACTCACAACGCGACTTTCGGTTTCTACGTTTTCCTGTTGTCGTTCTGTTTTTGTTTTAGCTTTTTCTCCAGCTGCGGAATTTAACGGGTCAATGCGTCTAAAAAATGTTTAGGCATTTAAAAAAATCGAGTGACTTATTGACGGATTCACAGCTCATTGTTTTGAAAGCCGATACCAGCAATCCGTTAAAGTGTGCGCCAGTGGGTATCATACTTCGATAGGACATACAAAAGCGCAGTGGCTTCCTGCATTTATTTTTCCGCCTCTCGATGCAAAAACGCATGTGCTTGAATTCGTGGAAGTGTATTTATTTCTGACAACACTATTTGTGTACAAGGCATTATGGCCGGCATTAAATGTCTCTATCAATGATAGTATTTTATATAACATTTAATGCTCGTAATGGACGTATTTATAAAATAAAAATGTCTAGTAATATGAGCATTAGATGATTTGATAATATTGTAAAAACTTCTATCATAATATTAATGAAGAACTTTCAGGTTTTACACAGGGTTCGGATCTTGTCAGGATGAGAGACGAGTTGCTCGTCGAAACGTTGGAAGTTATGGAGATACTGACCCGGTGTGAAACCCGAAAGCTCTTCATTCACATCATTCTTCGGGAAAGCCTGCAGTCATAATTTTCTATAAATTGGTAACATTATTTTCAACTTAACTAGAGATGTTACATATGTAATTTAACTGGTACGAGAAATTGTAGTCTGGTTTTAACGCATTAAGAATGTGAAAATTCTAAAAATTGCTAGCTTATTCGAAAATGTGCATGTTCTACTACCATAACTGGACTCCAAGACATTATTCTAGTTATTATAGGTGGGTATATCTCTTATATAGTAGGGAGATACAACTAAAGATAAATACAATTTTTTTTGTAATTCAGTGCAATAAATCTCATGTAAGTATAAAGATAAATTTCACCCTATACTTCAATCGGGAGTTAACACGCCCTAGTAAAATGACTGGGACAAATGCTGTATTGGACAGACTGGCAGAAACTTCATGAATCGCATAAAAAACACGAAAAATGTTGGAGAAATAGTGATGTATCTTTCCTGCTGGGAAAGCATCTTCTGGACGCCGCTATCAGCTGTCTATGACTCTGAAAGTATACATATCGAAGATATAGGGACAAGGATGGATCTTAGAATAGTTTGAAACTATTCAAATCTTTCCAAAACCTTACTCTGACTCTACATATACGTTCTTTGCCCATCTCGCCTCTCCCCAACGTTTCCATCTGTCGTTGGACGATAACCAAAGGACAACCTTCCTTGTAGCTGACATCATCCATCACCTCCCCATACCAACTTCTTGACCCCACCTCCTTCTTTTAACCATGCATATACGGATATTTAAATATAGGTAATGATTTCTGTATCAAATGATTGCTGATTGAACAGATACGTGTTGCATACTACGTAAATAAGTTTTTTTTGGAGAACTGTACATGTCTTTCTTTACATTGAAAAATTGCTTAACTGATTTCTTCTATTCTTCTCGGTATGCAAGTAGTTAGTCCCAATTACATCTTTGTTACTTTTTCTACCTTGCATCCTGCTTTATATGGCCTGTGTTCATATCTCTTGGCCTTCTCTCTTTGAGTCTTCCCTTATATTTTACTTACATAATTTATTTTCCTAATAAGTCCGTTGTTCTCGGGCACGTCCTATTCATCCGGTTCATATCTGTTTTTTATATTGTACCGGTCTAATTTTTTATTGTGTGCCTATTCATTGTTTATTCCTCCAATTAAAATGATAGAACTATAATAAAACCACATGCGTAGAAATTAAAATTCCGATGTAATTAAACGTAAAATCCAAGTTATGAGTATATTATTTGAGTTATATCGGCATGTATCGACTACATCAGCTCTTACGTGATGAACATGGACGGAGAACAGATTAGACGGCTGGAGCAAACCAGTCTTCTAATTCATGGCTGCCTGTGATGGGACTTGGCAGGATCGTGATCATTGAAAATAAATCATTGGGTGATAATATCGCACGCGAGAAATAAAAGAGAAATAACCCCGACCGATCTTCTTCAAACCTCGTCTCTCAGGAAAGCATGTGCAATTCCGCCTGCCTTGGGCTGCACTCCAAATGTGCGGTCCCGGCCCTATAAACATCGCGGCCGAATGTTATCGACAGTTCGAGAGGGGCATTCCAGTCTCCGGCCCGCTTCACTCTGCTCTTTTGGAACCTACTTATTCTAATGGGATCCAATAAGCCATCCTCCTGCAGCCCCCGCCCCTCCGCCGTCGCCCGCCTGCCATCATTCTTGTAGGAAGTGCCACGTAAACCCACTCGTTCCGATATCCGACGTTCTCCAGCCGCACACCCCACATCTACCTACCGCTCCCGAACTCCTGATTGCACCATCCGCACCCTTCGGCTCCACATACACTCGCGAGCCTTCGACTCACTTCCCCTACGCAGACCGCTCCTCGGACACCGCACCAATCGAATCCCATACCCTTTACACCGCACCCTTTCCGTCCCAGTCGCCAATGAATTACAAACGGAAAAACTTAGCAGCTGTACATTACGACTGTCACTCGAAGTGCTCAGCCGACGAGACTGCTGTGGAAGGGATGGACACGCTGAGTGAGGCTGGGAGGGAAGTTATACGCCCTTTTTAGGACGGATTTAAGGGAGCGTGATGTAGTAGTGGTGAATTTCGAGCGATGCGAAACGAAACGATGTTGAGCCGTGAAATACCGGCGATACCGTTTGGTTATCGGTCTACGATCCCAACTTTGACTTAGGCATTTGAAAATGCAGGTTCTTCAAACTGAAGACCGGATGGCTTCTTTCTTCAAAATACTCACTTTCCATCTTGAGTGCACGGGTTCAAATCCTGACTGTGGGAATGATTTTTAAATGGAATCGCGATCCATAGTTGGGTGAGATTATTTCAAGTGTACTTGGACTTCCTCCGGTTGGATGGTGCGTTAAAATGTGTAATTCATTGTCATTAAAGTTAAGCTTATTCCGACGCTGAGTTTCTCTCCACTTTTCATGTAATCCACATAATTATTACCTAACCAACCTACCTTTGCGTCCGTAATGATCAAAATTACTTCAATTGTTGCCTCCCTAAATGAGAAATCCACCAGGAGAGTTTAGCAAGGAAGTTTTGTCAGTTACAAAACGAGTTCGATATTAAAGCTTAAAATATCGGCGATGCCTATCGGTTACCTGCCGACTATATCCACTTTGACTGATGCAATATGAATGATTTGGTATGATTTCAGTGTCATTCTGCTATCCGGTAGAACATGGTTGCATCATCTTCCGACTCGTTATCTTCCTCAGCAACTTGCTCGTTATGATCCTTCTAATTGGCGGGATAAGATATCCTTCATGCGAAGTGCTTAAAAACATTGTACCTGGCCGTTTTCAACCAAAATGTTTGGCACTACCTTAACTATTGTGTGCCAATAAGCCTTAGTACAATATACTGTTCTCAGTATTCGGTACTTTGTATATTTTAGTACACATTGGCTAATGAAGAATTCTTAGAGAGAAGAAGTCTAAATTTTTCCTCAATTCGTTAATAATAAATCGAGTTATATTTGGATCGTTATAATCGAGACTCCAATCGGTATATTTTTTATTTTATTATTATGTACCTTCTGATAGATTTATTCTGTTGTTGTTATTCCTAGTTCAACCATGAATATCAGTGTTCACCAAACACACTTTTATTTATGCATTCCTATTTCTACAACCTCTCATATAGTATTTGAACGTATATTTGGCCGACAAGGTTAACGTCGGGCGTAGGTATATCTATCTTAATATATTAATCCCTCAATGAAACTTTGATACAAGCAGACGCGCTGTTGTGCTGTATCTTAACTCGTCAGAAATTCGCCATTGGAATATCGGTAACAGAAGTCATAATTTTTGACGATTCACTCAAACCAAAAATACCAAAATTGGACTGTAATTATCAACAATTAATCGTCACAAGTGTATTAGCAAACTTTGATCCTCAACAACGGTACTTGCAGACTGCTACCAAAGACAACGAACCAATAGAGGGCACTAGAGCGTATCGCGCGAAACAGACGCGTATTATCGTTTATGTCGGCTGTCTTCGCTAACTCTCGTTTCGATTGCGTAGCACTAGACGGGATTCAAAGGGATGAGGAAGAAAAGGGGAAAAAGGGGATACAGGATACGTGAGAGAGGGGAGAAAAATACATCCTTGCGAATGCAATAAAACCTCAAATTTAATTGCCACAGTTCTCCGGTTCTGACAGCTCTCCCGACAGGTTCATAGGGCAGTGAGTACCGCGAAAAAAAAAGGCCCCCCTCACCGTTTTCCTGCCGAAGACCGTCTTTCCTTTCCTCGACGAGCATTGATTCTGATTGGTCCGATTGCTGACGCATTCAATTCCCTCCTCCAATCCCCTCCTCCTCCCCTTTTCTCACCTCCCGATAGTCCTCACACCCTCGCTCAACCAGAGCTTAACTCGTCGCTCGGAAAATTCGAGGGAGAATTTGGCGGAAAAAAATTATATGTATATATATATATATGTATGAATGTGGCGAAACAGCAGAAGATCGGTCGGCACCGGACGATCATATTGGTTAGGTGAGGGGTCTTAAGCGATTAGGGATTGAAGTCTCGACCCCCTTCTCCCCTCATTCCAGCTTCAGCTCGAAAACAGTCCCGATCTCCGCCCCCTACCACACAACTCCCCGCCTCCCCAAATACTCTCGTATCATATCAGATTGCATTTCTTTCTTCCTTCCTCTCTCATATTGCGGTCTGTTGTGGTATACATTGTCGCGGTCTCAGCGGGAGGCAAAGAGCGACCAGGCATAAAAGTCAGAAAAAAATATCACATTGCTGGCCTTCGATTGTGCTTAAATCCGATTTCTCTTGAGTCTCACCCTACCTATGCTGCTTAGGGGTCGTGCATAAACTACGTTACCAAATTAGGGGGGGAGGGGGTCGCCTAAAAACCTACGGCGGATAACGAGGGGGAGGAGTGGTACAATCAAAGTAACGTAGCTGTTACAATGCACCTAATTACGTTTCTTGCTCGTCAACATCGCGTCGGCAATACTACAAAAAGTCCCAGAAGATGTAACTCTTACACAACCCTCTCAAGAGTCTTCTAATCAAAAAACTATAATCCACGATATTGGCTCATGGAGGGATAAGGGAACATTTTTAATTGAGGATCGGTAAAATTCTAGTTTTTTTAAACCTCATGTGATTTATGGTTGATTTTTTAATTTAAAAATAAATATTTCTTGTTCCAATTTAGATAAGATTGTTGTATTATATCTAGATCGGCTACTTTATTTGTCATATTTCAACCTATCACTAAAAATTAACCAACTCAATAATTGAGAAAATATTTTTGAATTGAAAGTTTCATTTGTAGAGACAACGTTACATGTCGGGGGGGGGAGAACTACGGTTGTCAAAGTAGAGAGGGGAGGGGGTAAAAATATCACCGAAAGCAGTAACGTAGTTAATGCACGACCTCTTACAGGATTATAAATTTTGGGAGATTCCACGCAGACTCAACCAAGACCGTGGCTCGACCACCTTCGATTCTAATGAATATTTGCGTAGAAGAAGAATATAATATGGAATGACACTTTTCATAATTATAATTGTCAAAGTTATGACGTTTCGAATGTCGTAATTTGGCGCAAAATGGGGCGCAGCAGTTCCGAACTATCACTATAGTACATTTCGATCTAATGGCCAGATTTAAGATATAATGACATTTTCGACATAAAAAGACAACAATCTGCGCTTTCATTTTACTTTTGGCAAAAAAGACATCTATTCTGAACTCTTAGATGATTTTAATCTTTACAATTTTTTAAATTTTGATTTATTTTTATGGTCTTATAACTCCTACACTAATTCTTTGATAGAGTCTGGCGTGATTTCTTCGAACAGTCACGACGCAGGACTGTACGTTAATTTCATAAACTTTTATTTGTAGCACAAAACCACAGCATAATGGAGTATCAAAAACGGAAAGGTAAAAAAAAGCAAATGCATACAAATTTTGCTTTCATAAATTATGTCAGTAGTTTAAATTACCCATATTTCCATTTTCTTATACAGAGTCGTACCTTCTGCATTACTCCTCCATCATGTTTCATTAAATTTGCATGATATTATGTGCTACTTTTTGCATCGAAGGGACGGAAACAGTTTTGACAGCGTGGAAAACACTTTTTTGAAAAAAATATGCAAAATTATGAGTTTTTCCTGTTTGTGAATTGGTATCCCCATGAAATAAACATCCCAACATTGCGTTCAAATTTTTGCTTTGTGGCAATAATTGAAGAAAAATCGTATTATTTGCAACGATTAGCCATGTGGTTGGCTCATTGGGATAAAAATTATAATTAAAATATTTCTTTAGGCAGTCGTTTTAGGCCTCCTTTGGTGGAACTCTTTCAAGATTTAAAAATAATTGTTAAAAAATAATGGAATGTTAAGATTCATCCGATTTCCTACCTATTTCGTGACCAAGTATCAATTTTAATACCCTTCAAATGTATGCAGTAATCGAAATAATTCTAATTGATTACGGCAAAATTTAGGATTTATGAACGTAGTTGGCAGCAAGTTTAATTCATTTTAAATCCATTCCTAAATTGTCTAGTTTGGTGGACGTCATAGTTAAAGGCTTATAGATTACATCCAAGAGCTGGGAAATGGGATAAAATTTCTTGACAAATAGGTAATTCTATTGATAAGTCTGAAATCGCTCACAAATATTTTGTAAAATGCATGCTAATTTAACAGAATCAAAACAAACTTAGTAAATTTTACAATGGATTTTATTCAATACAACCGGTTTCATCGCATAAGCGACATCTTCAGGTAAATTTTCCAGTCAATCCCTGAGTAATGATTATATATAAATGAACTCGGAGGGTATGGGGGGGGGGGGGGGGGAAAGGTCGTATTGAATAAAATCCATTGTAAAATTTACAAAGTTTGTTTTGATTCTGTCAAAATGGAATTTTACAAAGTAACGCCTGAGAGTATCGAGTTAATGCTAATTTAAGTTTATTAACCTTGATATGGATCTCCTTCTCCATTTACTTTATGAATGAAGGGTCAATTTTAAATAATATTATGCAAAATATGTATTCATAAATATATTTGGTTCCGAATTCCGATTCTTCCCTGATATCGCTCAAAAATGCTCCATTTTTCTGTAAGAATTCTAGAGTAGCGACACACCGTGCGTTCTAGCAGAAAAATATGCTGCTACTCATTCTACCATCATCATTGGCAGTCATCAGTCCGAAGGTTGGTTTGCTACAGCTTTTCATTCCAATCTACAATCAGCCAGACCCTTCATTCGTACATAACTGTTCACTTTGATGTCCTGAATAGTATGTCTGATGTGTTCGTTTTTTGGTCATCCTCAGTTATTCTTGCCATTTATTTGTCATTCCAATACCGTTTTCAATAGGCTGTTGTGTCGTATAATGTGTCCAATAAGTTTGTCGCTTTTTCTTCTCCGAGTTATCACATAATTACTTTTTCTCCAACTCTTCGTAGGAATTCTTCGTCGTTGTGATTCTCCGTCCATTTAGTCATCGTCATTCTTTGCTGATATACTCCAGTATAAACTCAATAAGCTTATTTTTGAGATTTTTTTTGTGGAGAAGGCATACCGTTTAATATAAAGTAAAGACCATTAAGTTAATCATTACAGAGATCATTGCGGTGATGCACAGGGGCAAACTTATTAATCGACGCAATGCAGGGGGAAACCGACATAGAAAGTGTTAGTTTTCCTTTTTCATGCAACTAAATATTCCGGGAAACATATGAATCTTTTGTCTAAAGGAACATAATTTTCTCCAGCAGAGAAGTTCACATAATGAATGGCAGTTCCCTCTACAAAATCAGACATTGATAGCATTGATTGTCAATATTGAGATTTGCCTACATATTTTGTCTTGTTCAAGGCGAGATATAATTCTGTCAAATTCGAAGTGATGGATGAACTCGTGTGCAAACAACAACTTTTTCGTTTTCCATATGGAAGTTTTCATGCCAAAAGTTAATTCAGGCTGGTGAACTAAATACATCTTTCTTTCAGTTATGGAGATAATATTTTTCCATTGAGCGTAAATATTACTTGCCGAAGATTTACAAGAATATATTTTGTGACGATAGAATAGCAATTATATTTTTAGAAAGGATAGTATACTGTATGGTTATACATGAATTAATTTGTTTGCAATTTCACTAGTACGGAATGTAATTGCTACTAACTCCTTTTTAAATTAATTTCGTAAAAATTTAGTTTCGGATTACAATCATTACCATTATTAAAAGGCAAGCGGTATGCATCTATGTATCCTTTTTTACCCGAGATAACAGGGACCTAAGTTTCCAGCTTATTCATTTCAGATATTATATTTATTTTCACAATATTCTTTTTCATATCTTAACTTTGCTTGCACTCATTTAATCCACAATGTTCATCATTGTCAATGGCTTTTATGAGTGAAATGCTTCGGCTCTAGTACGGAATGTAATTTCTATTAATTCCTTTTTACCTAATTTCGTAAATTTAGTTTCGGTTGATAATCTTTACCACTATTGAAAGGCAAGCCGTATGCATCTATATATCCAATTTTTTACCCAGAATACGACATGGTAATATCAGTGACCGAAGTTTCCTGCCTATTTATTTCAGATTTACTATTTATTTTCACAGTATTCTTTTTCATATCCTAACTTTGCTTGCACTCGTTAATCCAAAACGATCATCATTGTCAATAGTTTTTAAATATGTTTTGAAAGACATTGCATGCAAATAGTATGCCATTTTCAAAATACTTGTGCTGTTTAGTTAGAGTTCAGCCATGTAAGTATAGAAGGAGTTCAAACTATTAAATGAGTAATTTATTATCTTCAATAAAAATCATATTGCTGGTGCCTAAAAGTAGTTTTTCTCAACCCAAACCCGTTTCGCTGAAATCTATAAGTACAACATGAGTTGCGATCTGGAACTTTGTAATTCACTACTGGTTTTCCAATTTCTTCATTGTCCACATAATAACATTATCCATGAATAAATCAATCCTTATTTAACCTATTTAGCTATTTCCTCTATACTAATTGAGTCTCTGTGGGACCATTTTTTTTCAAACAAATTAACTTGATTTGTAGATAATGCTCATTTTAGTTACCTTTAGGGTTAATATGCCATTTTACTCAAAGGAACAATGCCACATTCTCTTCTTTTTTTTCGGATGTCGTTTTCAGGAAAAAAATAATAACCGACCAATCGGAGCAGAAGGCCCTTTAAATTTAATTTACCCCGGAAAGATGTTGGATGGAAGTAAATGTACCTTTATATTTTTCATACCAATTAATTACATTTGGGTAGCTTGCTCCTGGTTGGCTTCTCGCTTATTCGTTCCCTTTTTGTTTTTCCCAGGACTCAGCAGAAATCCCGAACAATCAGCATTGGCTTCCCTCCAAGGTTTTGTCCTCCTTCCAAGTGGATCCTTGAAATGCTTTCTCATGAATTATTCCTCCAACCCCATCTCGCCAGGGGGAAGCACTATCTCATGTCCTCCAGCGTTTCTCTACTTCCTCGTTTTCATAACTCAGCCTTGCCATTAATTGTCATAATTTAAATTGGACAGTAAGGCGTATGTCAGCTCCGAAGCCTTTTCATTACGGAATATTTTACTTGGAATAGGGAAGTATTTTTTTGATCAAATTTCTGGTTCCTCCTGGGCACTGAAATATATTAGGAGGAATGTCTACGTTTCAAGATCAAATTACAGATTATCGTAAAGGGCTTGTGGGCAGAGGAACTTTGGAGTATATTTGATTGCCGTCCATAGTGGTATTCTTTAATGAAATATTTGTTATCTTAGCACTGTAATTGGCGAATGCGCCACTGCTATTATTGTTATTGAAGTAGCAATATTTTATGGAGTTATCATGCAACTAATTTACAAATTCAAGGATACTTTTCGTCTAAATTCTTATTGCAAACAAAGCATTCCGTATAAACTAATATTATTAACAGAAAACCGTATTCTCTCCAGATCTTTCAAATCCGTTTTAACAATATATTTTTTTCCTATTCATTCATCATTTGAAGCAATGATGAAAACCGGACACCACCTTAAGTGTAAAAAAACGCTGTCTCTGGAATATTCTAAACGTTATGAACTATGAATCATTTACAATAAACATTTCTAAACATATTAAGCAGTGAATTATTCTTGCTCAATTTTCTCATTACAATGGACAATTTAATTGCTCAATGAAGCAATGTTTATGAGGTCTGAGATTCAATCACCTATGTAATATTTGCATAGGCAAGAAGATGAATTTAAGGTAACGATACCCATGGATAAAAAAAATATTCAAATGATAAGAAGCATGGCAGAAGCACCAATTTCTAAATAAGCATCTTAACTAAAACCTGTGCATGTATCCAAAGTTGCCTCTCTTTTTTCATACTTATTTCCCCTGATATTTGTATGTGGGTTTTCCTTTCAATGTCTTGAGTTTATATTCTAGAAATTGGCAACAAGACCAAAAAAAAGTTCTTTAATACATATTTATCTTCATGCCTATGCTTTTATATTCTTTCTTTGATTTCCCTGATGAGACGTGGGTTTTTTTTAAAGGTTTTTTATCACTTAGTTCAATTGACGCTAAAATAAAGCAAATTGATCGAATATCCAATTTCAGGGTAAAGCGTTTAGTAATGACGAACTTTGAAGAGAATTTAAATGTGGTATGTTCTTTGACCAAATTATTTACCAAGCTTGGGCCGATACAATTTTCATCTTATAATTTGTTTCCTCCCAGATATACGAAGGACAAATTTGTTTCTTCCGGGATATTTGTTTCACAATTTTCAGATTAAACTTTGCTTTCTTACTTGATTTAATGGTATATGTACTCATTAATTATTTCTTATCCACTGGTGTAATTGCGTATTAGTATCGAGAACTCCAGTTTTCTTCAATGCTGAGATACTACTGGTTGCAATCAAACCTTCACTTAGGTCAATTTTTTATGCAATTTGTGGCAGTAGCAATGTAAAATGAAGATACGGAATTATTCAAAATGATGGAGGAATTTTCTGGCGTTCTGGTAATTAATTTATACATCTTTATCAATATTCTTTTCCATTTAGGGAATTTGTGATACTTATAAGGGTTACAGCTGGAGTAGTTATATTTATTTGTACCTTACGTTGACGTTTTGAGGCTAAACCTAAATGTATGTAGCTCAAAGGACGTACTCGGTCCTTCCAATTCCTTTTGAATGTAGTAATTTTGCATTATTCATAAAAAATACATTTTAAACTGGATATTGTGATTGGAAATAAACAGCAAATTCTTTCTTGCAGAAAGTAACGTGAATATTTCAAATTTGTAAGGCAAGTTTAATTATATGTTACTCCTAACAGTTACCATTCCTTTTTCCTATCTACCATATAATTGTCCCGTTTCCCACAAGATGATGCCAACACAGAAAATAATTTTACGGCGTTCTAAGCCGATTTTAATTTGTTTCTCTAAATTTTTACGACGCTCCACAAGCTTTTAGATGTGAGCAATTCTCAAACGAGTTTCAGGCAATCCATAGGGGTGGTACAAACATATTTGTTTCTACGGACGAGGGGCTGAATTACATTCGCTCAAAATCTTTGGGAATCACCTCTTCAAAGCCAACATTTAGCTCAATTCTATTTCTTATTTCCATTATTCAAATAAAATTTTACATTGAAAATGCCCCATATCATGGTATTTCAGCAATATCTTTTGGATAGCAAAATTACATTCGAGAAACATGCTACAAAGATGCTTGCATTATCCCATTCCCATTACGTAATATGATATTTAGTAAAAATATAAGAATTATAAACACTTATTTTGGGATTGAATCATGTAGATTTTAATGAACCAGATTTACCAGAGTAGAGAAAATAATATTAAATTGTGGACGGAGCACGAAGATTTTATATCATCATTACATTTTATTATGAATCAACATGTGTCAACGAGCAGGATGCCTAATACGGTAATCTTTAGCTTCATATTTCATAATAACATGTTATTTTTATTATTGATGATGTTTTGACTGACTTCGATATATTTAAATTGAACGCTAAACTAGGTACATACCAGGTACCATTTTCTGAGATATCCAAACGTTACTACCGAAATTTTTTGATAGAATATTATCAGAATGTTTAAGTAAACAAAATCAAATCATACAAGAGAATTTTAAAAGATAAGATTGAGCAGGGTGAGTAATAAATGAAATTATTTTTCTCTCTCTTTGTTTCATAAGTTTTGTGCATATTTATTGCACCGTTTCATGAATTATCTTTGTTGCATGGAAGAACAATTTAAATTTCCATGTTTTACGTGGAATGTTTCTCTTGGAAACCAAGAAACGGATCGTTTTTTCCAAGGCGGTGATTAAGCAGGATTCATTATGCGCAAACTAGATTGACGGGGATGCTCGACATCTTTTCGTTCTCCCGGCGGTGAGTGCGCGGCCCCCCGCTGTCGCCTGGGTGCTCGCCCGCGTGATGGGCTCCATCGCGCCCGGGGTAACTCGTTGATTGTAAGTCGATATCATCTTCGTTGCGTCCGGACCTTATTACCTCGTGTCCCGCTTCATTAATGTGCACCATTTTAAAATCCTACGTCCCCCTAATATATTCTAACCAGACCTCAGATACCTAATTTTTTGAAACCCCGAAGGCTTGTCATATCATTTGATTCCCATACGCGTCGAGTCCAGCCAAATGAATGCATAGCTAAATATTTCCTGCTTTCAATGAATTTACCCACATTCAACCGCACATTGTAAAATATTAACCAGCATTTCCCGATTCACGAGTTGAAAATTTTCCTTGAGTATCCTATTATTTGTTATCAGTGTAACCTGAAATCAGTAACGATGGATTTCTAATTAAGCGGCATTAATGCACCTTTCAATAAAGTCAATTTTAAATGCTTAGTTCGGACTTCTAGTGATGTAAAGAAAATGGCTTACCAGAGAACAGAAAATTTTCCTGTTTTCTACTTCTAAATTCTTAACCCTTAGGGTCTAAATTGCAGTCAAAATTCAGTTTCTTCTCGTCTGTTAATATCTAACTATTATCTTTCTTTACACAAAATTTTAAAACATGCTATTTTTTGCGTTCAGTTTAGTGTACAGAATTTCTGAATCTTATGTCAATTTCCCAATTGCAAAAGCCTGTCTTGTAAATTTCTTGAGACAATTCTGCTATAACATTTCCCAAAACAATTCTCCATAAAACATTATAATTCAATGAGTAAACAGAAATACGTACACTGATTAATATCAATTCATGCAATATTTAGAATTGAATGTTCTTGTTGAATGCAATGTTGTGATAAAAGTTGTGTATTATATTCTTTCATCTCATTCTTGAAATTTGCACAGTAAAAACAGTGAAATGCCTTGGCGTAACTAATATCATTTTTAGAATCAGGAGTTGTGGCAATAAACGGGACGTAGCCACATCTCTAGGCCAACTATTAATACCGCGAAACCGCGAAGTCGTCGTACGATTAGTCTTGGGGATACATATTGCATTTAATGCAGTGACCATAATCCCTTGTTTGATTTTATAAAACGTAATCGATTTTTTAAAGAGATTACATCGAAAATATGCTGTATTGCCTATGAACTACGCTACTAATTCATTTGTCTATCAATGATTCCAATGTTTCAACTTTGTTTGGAAGATAATTACATTGACTGTTAATGCACATCACAAGACCTACACTCTATGCCGCTGTCATTAGATTACTACATCATATACCATCGCCCAAACATTATGATGACACCGAAAATGATGGTCTATGTAAAGAAGATATGTGGCACTTAACAGCCAACAGCGCTCGGAATATAACTCTCATCTATTATTCTTCAATCTTATACGCAAGGCATTCAAACTTACCATTTACAAAATGACTTAAATTGTATTCTTAAAATTAATCTCTCCGGAGCCATAGGAATAAAAATACCTGAGTGGAAAGAATCAGTCACACATCATTCACTCTCTTCATTATTCCATTATCAAGCATCTTCGCAGATTGTCAATGATAGAAAACAATGCTAACCGTAAGTATGGCAATTTAAGGTAATAGCATTAACTAAAATCAAGGAACAGAGATTTTATGTCCATGTCATTTTGCTCATGAATAGTATATTATGGGTTAATCTCAGATATTGTGGACATTAACACACCATTTTCAAGGTAACTTAAAATATATTGATATGCGAAAGCATTAAGAACTTCTTTGAATTTGATGTTACTATTTATACTAAATAATAACCAGCGCAATAAACCAGGAAAGTAATGAAACTCTTTTAAGCTGAAATAATCTCTTTCTGATATTGGTATCAAGGGAAAATTAAGAAGAAAATTAGCAAAATCTTTGTAGACTTGAAATCATTGTCACAAAAAACGGTACAAAATTCCACTAATTAGTGGAATTTTGTACAGTGTTTTTGTGACAGTGAATTCTATCTTCGATTTACACAAAGTATCGCCACAATTGATGAATTTGATTAGTAGAGAAATCACCAATGAATGACAAATTGATCACGATAAATCATGATTTTCATCCACGGTGAAGTTTTCATTAACATGATACATTTCATTAACAGGGATATCAACTCCCGGGATCTTCATCATGAATTCAGTCAGAAAAGTGAAGTTCATCAAAAGGAAATAAACTGTAGCTTTAAATTAACTTTTTTTAAAAGATTAGAGTTATGTTTAAAAATGGTCATAGTATAAAATGATGTTTCTCAAATTACTATGGTTGAAATTGGCTATGCACCTAATTAATTTCGATTAAGACATGACCCAAATAAGGGGCATGGATGGATTACAAACAAAATGTTTGTCTTATGTTTTATTATCTAAAACAAATACATTGATGTAACAGCTTATACATTTCCTATTCGCCGAAAAAAGAAACATTTCTTTGAGTGGCTTTGAGTGGATTCAATTGGTCTAAAACTCGGATAAAATAGAAGATGCACACCAAAATGATGAATTTCCTCGAGATTTAAATAATTATCATTGCGGATTACATTACTTGGGTTCATATATTGACAACCATGTGTGTAACTACTTGCAGAATTACTCTTTATATTTAAATGAATATTAGGCTGGGATTAGTAGAATTGGTTAGTTAGATATTGATCACAAAAACGGAGTACTGTGAACAGCAAAGAAGATTGATCTTGCAACTGTAATAACATGACTTATGGTGTTATAAAAATAAGTCGTTGTGCCAGAATGTACTGTTTTATTATTTATTCTTTACCAATGACTTAAGCCTCTGACCGTGACGTGGAAAAGTTACGTTAACCGTGACGTCTGTCTCTCAGACCGCTTTTTAATATTTTTTCTCTCTTCCTCATTGTGATTATTTTGATGGTGTCTTGGAGGGAGGTATATATTTTGAATCATTCTAAATCTTTCACATAATTGTTTGAATCCGTACGTCCAGAGATTAGATGATTATATTTTCTAAATTTTCCATTTCAGCATTTTACACACAATACGAGAAAACATTGCACTTAAATTAATTGCAATGAGATTGTTTCATTTGTACCTTTTCTGTTATGCTTTCAATTAAAGTTTTTGTCTACATTTGTGTGCGTAACAAGTATTAACTGTGATTCATGTATTGTACCTATTCAAATTTTACTTCCAGACTCTCTCTTTTCAGCACTTTTCTATTAGTGAAATTCACCATCAGTGGCCGTCTCTTTTTCAAGAGTTCTAAAAGATAAATTTATTTCTTACCTAACTCTGGTATTTTAGGGACGCTGTTTCCGTGAGAACTCTTCTCTCGGTCCCTTTTCTAAAGTTTACTAACACCTATCACTGTCACTTCAACCCACAAGAACAACTTACATGCCCTAATGGACGATCAAGATGATCACCAAGAAGTCTATTTTTAACTTCTTCCCCTACTTCTGCGAAGTGCGAACATGTCTCTTCTCTATAAGTGAAAGTTTCTCGGGTTTCACACCTGGTAAGATTATTGTCACCGGCTCCCACAACAATGGGGCATCTGTGGCTATATATAACTGCCAGCATCCTCCCTCGACTCATTATCCTGATGACGATGGCTGAGTCAACCATCGAAACGTTGATCCATTTAAATAATCTTACTCAGTGTGAAACCCGAGGAACTTTCACTTATATAATTCGCCGGGAAAACTTTAAATCCTTTATATCTCTTCTCTATGTTTATTCCCCTTTCATTCCAAATTCAATGATTTTCCTATCATGGGATTAGCGATACCTCATAGCCTCATACCATATAGCCTCATATTTTGCTCCGCAAATTTCACACGTTTCCTTATTTTTACAAATTTTCCTTATTTTTTGGTGTTCCCTTGTAATGCAAATATAAAATGCAAAAGAATTTACTCCGATAATGTTCATTAGTTTATAAAGTGCTACAATAGGATACCTTCTTGTTTTACTAATGCCACTATAATTTGAATACTTTTGGTTCAATGTGTCCATGCCTCCCTCCTTCTTTTGCGATTGTATAATGAAATGACCTCGGGCACTTCGTTTTTATTTTGGACAATATTTGAGGAATGGAGGAGACTTGTAAGATGTGTCTGCACTTCTTTGGCACTGACGATACGATTTTATTACATACTGTAAAATGTCATTATTGTCAAAAATGTGTAAATAAATTGTTTTACTTTCAATCAACTTCGTTGTGTTTAAGAAACAACGATAAGTGTGATGTGGGTCTCTCAGACCGGGATTTCCAGAAAAAACCAAATACAATATTTATTCAAACTGCCATTTTGCAAAACTTTCCTTGCGGTAAGTTAGGTAGCTACTAAAAGGTACGTGGTCACATGAAACGGGGTTTGGGTAAAAACGTTAGTTTGGATGCATGAGTCTGTGAGACCGACGTCACGGCTTATCAGTAAAATGAGTAGTAAAAGCCAAATTTTAGGCTTAATTCAGTCACTAATCATCTCTAGAAAGATCTACATTGAGGCATTATTTTGGAATACCATCCCATCTAATTAATGCTCTTCATTTTATTTGAGCAAATATGATGGTCCCTCATTTCTCAACTGATGGTGAATCACTATGAAATGCTGCCGCTATGGTATGCATTATTAATAAATAGTCAGTTGGCTGGCTCTCGATGAGGATTTTTGCTAAAAATACCCCTTTGAAGTAGAGTATTTACCCCTTTTGATTACACTTACTCCCTCTTATTGATTGTTCTGTGCTTTACATCACTTACTATATTGCTTTGCTCTCGTTAGCCATTTATGGGTGTTGATAATTGTAAGATAGTTGTTAGTAGATGCTGTTTTTAGTTTCCTCTGCACCCAAGGGTAAGAAGTCAAGGAAAAAAACTGTTATTCGTGATGTATGCTCAACAGGACAATAAAGTCTAATAAATGGTGTTTGCATAAATTAAAATCGAAAAGTCAGTACCATAAAATCCATATGAAGGCTATCAATATCTGCCTATGAGGTACATGGGAAAATCAGTGCGAATTTGAATATTCGCTAATTTTTTCTACTTATTCGTTTTATGATCAACTTTGATTCTACCCGATTAGTTTAAAAAAAGGCTTGGCACAATGGCATAGGGATAAATGTAATTTGTTTGTCACTATTTTCTCAATACCACAAAGAAATTATTTTTCTGCTTTATGAAAGGTTCTCAGGGAGTTAAACTGAAATTAAATACTTAAGAGTTCAGCAATGTCTGTTTTGCATTGATCTGTAAGTAATTACTGTAAGCAAACATCCTAGTTACCACTGTATATTCTATGAAATTATTCATATAACAAGCCAATAATGTTTTCTAATGGATAGGAATCTAAATATTTTGCTCTTACCTGCTTTATATACCCTAAGCCCCTGTTATATAATATCTGATTAAATATTCATTGAATGAAACACAATGTTAACACGCTATCACAACGATGAAACCCACATCAATTAACCGGTATTGTTTAGTCAACGAAACAGAAACTTATCAAGTTAAAGAGAAGGCTTTGCAATCTTTCGGATAATGTTAACCAGACCTGAGTACTCTAAATTATCTCGTTCTCATTTCATGGTAGCATTTGTAAGCAAAACCTATGAGTGCATTCCACTGTGATTAGCGATTTCTGTAACTTTTTTGTTATGAAATGTTATGTGCTGGTAACTCAAAACATTATTACGCCAGTTGACTTAAACTTGTTTAGAGGCATAAGAAAAAAATCTAAGCATAATTATTCATGCAGAGCAAAGGATGAAAATGAATGGATTACGATGAGTATTATCATATTCCGTCATGTTCGGTGCACATTATTACAATAAAGTTTTATTTTTCTGAATGTACAGGTGCCCTGAACTATTAAGCAATTCTCTGCATTTGAACTCTTACTGACTTATCTGAGTGGGTAATGTAGGGGTGCAAAACGTTTTGGTAAGGTTGGTGCATAGGTTTCCATGACTTTTTATTTTTTGAGGTGGTTTTCGTCTGGATTTTTTCTAACAATCTGTTTGATGACTGTTTTTTCAAGCTCTCTTGTCAGTGTCTTCAAGTCAAAAATAGATTCGGCTACTTCCACTCCGGAGGCTTTGGCAGGCCGGAGAAACCTATTTTGAGATAGAAAGGAATGCGTTCAGCTACCCAGCATATAAATTGTTCTCTTAATTTTCCAAGCCTCTAATCTAACTCCTAATCTATTACTAATGTACGTGTATGTCTAACAGTGCTCAAAATATCAAAGCCAACTTTTCCTGCGAAAAATGTTATATTTGCTCATCAGGCATCGCATAAGCCACTATGCACGTGGAAGGAATTTCCAAGGGGGTACTTCGTAAGAGGCAATAGAGAAGCCATGAATAGGTTTGATTATTTGTAAATAGTTGTGCGCGATAACTGATATTGCTGAAGAATGTTTTTTTATTTCAGATCTTCTCTTCATAAACGGATTGCATAACGAATGTACTCGACAGTTATTTCCATTGAAGAAGCATGTTTACTTGTTTTGAAATGCACTGTCACTAATGCCATGTTCTTTTTTCTGTCAAAGTTACGTCCAGCATATGAATTTTGTTTTTTCAGTATCATTAACTAGAACTATTGAATATTTTCCCCTTGGAAAGGAACTCCCATGATTAATAACCGAAAGTATGATTATCATACATCATCTTCGAATACTAGAGAACGTCATTGTTCTCCTGATACTATTTCATGTTGAAGCTGATGCCAAACCTAATAAAATATTATAAAACCGAGTTGTTATCAAGTGCCATTTGGAAGAAATGAGGAAGTAACTCAACCACTTCTTTGAAATGTTAAAGAAATACGGAAATACCATTTGAAAAAAATATATATTATTTCTTAATTACCTCTGTTTCTACTTTTATGAAGGAAATTTAATTACATTGAAGTGTATACCGATGAGAGAGCGGGTTATTTTGGTTTATTTTAATGGCTGTCATTCGAATTTGTGTAAATTATTGGTGAGACAATTCGTTGTTAATCGTTTCCTAAGTATTCGTCACTATCTAAAAAAAATTATATCTAACGTAATGCGTAAAGGAATGCATATTCGGGGACTAGCTTTCCATATTGGTCTTCCGCACGACTTACAATATAGATTAGAGTTAGTATCAACGTCATTAACATCATAATTGTGGTCGTAAATTAAACCATAAGCTCTGCATTGCTTTGAGTAATTGAATACGTGAAAATATTTCCTTCATATACTTGTAGCTTTCCTGTACACTTCAACCTCAGGATTAACCCAGGAGGAGTATCAAGAATCTGACAAATAGTTGCATTAATAGTAGTGTTGAAGTTGATAAGTTACACAATGGAAGTGGCCAACTTTGTTCTAGAAATATAGAAATTTTTATATGAAAAACAAATAAAAATTTCTAGAGTGGAATACGGTGTGATCGGGAATACTGCAAGGAGAGAAAAGAGTTCCGAGATTTATTGAGTCACTGATGGTTCTGGTTCTATCCTATGGCCGTTCATAAAAATAACTGATATCAATACTTTCAACCGATACGAGTGTGAGAAATTTTGTTAGTGATGTAATTCAAGTGAAAGACATCGTAAAAGAAACATGCTGCTTTCTTGTAAAACCTTGATCTCTCAAAAACCATGCATCTACGATTAAGCTTAGCTCTTCCATGTAATGTTGCAGGCATCGAGTCTTTTTGTACGCGAATCGTTTTAATTTATTTTATGAAGTCACTTAAAGTGGTAAATTTAAAATTCGGATTCTTGAATTATTTCTAACAATTCATCTTTTTAATCAATTTCAAATAACCAACCAACGTGTGGTGTCCCTATAACCAACGCAACGTGTGGTGTTGGCTACGTAACCTCTCGAATATTTCCTGCATTAGTTTATAACAAACTAAAATAACTAAAACACGGTAATTATGAATTGTCAATGAAGAGTGCTTTTATAAATTTTTGGTAGAAATATGTTCCAAAATTAAACTGGTATAAACCATCCCAAATATGCCCTTTTAACTCGAATGAAACGATTTCCCAATCGGGATTTGACAGCTTGGATTTGTGTTGCATTCGGCACCTTTGCAGATGATTGGAATGCACCCAACAGCTACTAGATTTCAAAATCACATCACACATTAAACAATACTTTCTTTCAAGTTACAGAAACGCATATCTATTTACACTAAAGCAATAAGTATTAAATATTATTTTCGTATTATTCACGTGGAGTGGGGTATTTTGTTGAGATACTTTAGAATATTTGTCCATGGGGTGGGGTTTTATTTTTATTTATTTTATTATAGTTTAATTTTATCATTTAATTATGGTTTCAGGCGTTGTCTGTGAATGCTCAAGCCGATTGCTGCTTCTGATTGAGCTATCCGTTAGTATAATCATTCGTCATGGAGTGTGGTACATCAGTTCGTATTTCTTCTTACAGAAAAAGAACGACTTGCTTGAAGAATCAAACGCCTAGTTCTACTTTTTACGTCATTTTTCAGAAGCGGGGAAAGAGAAGTGAACGAGGCGACGCGGGTACGGGAATACGCTGATGGGTGCCTATTGCAGTCCCCCAGCTTCCGCCATTGCTGCAGCCGTCTCATCTCGGCGAAGCGGGAGAACGGGTTTCCGAGATGGCGGCTCGGGATGCCCGGCAAAAAACTTGCCCGATCACCCCAAAACGGGAGCAAGTGAGTAGCATAGCCTCTCGCCGCGATGAGCAACGTCTCGACACTAAGGCTAAGGGTATTTTAAGTATCGTTTATTGCTCCTATTGCAAATAGTTTAACTTATATATTAATATGGTAAAATGTATTTGTATGGAATTTATATCATGGAATGGGAACTCAAAATACATGATTTTCTAATCGGATTGCACTGGGGCCCTGATTATATTGACCAGAATTGAATACCTGCCCTTCTATGTTCAACTTCAGGATTGTTGGAATTGTGAAAATTCACAGTTTTACATCGTCTCAGTATTGAATGACAGCAACATTTTCAGAGTATAGCGAAGTCGATTAATTGTTGACTTACTAATAATTCTCGCATTTGTAACCGGAAATTAAGAAAAACGAATGCAGCAGACGTATGAAAGTGTTAGTAATTACCATTTGGGATAAATGACTTGCCTCTGAAGAAATAGATTTTTCTTCATTTTTAAATTGTAGTACAACTTTTCGAACCGATAAATTATGCAAAGGAGATGCAGTTATTAATTACATACTTTGAATTTCCAATTGCATGAGAATCTTGCTTACTATATGATTTTTCTAGCAAACTGAAAATCATAATCATATTTCATTACACTAATTGTCAGTGGAAATGCATTTTACAGACAGTAGACGTTCGATTTGCATTCAGTTGGAAATTTACAGAAATATTGTCCCTCTTACCTTAAATTCCTCGTTCGCTAAAATGCAAACCACTTCGTCAAAGCTTTAGGGACAGTGTGAACTAATAAGCAAATGTTATAAATTCCTAGTATAGAATATATTTGGTCTTATATTTTAGACAACGGAAACCTATGTTAGAGTTAATTCGTGAATGCACTTAATGGCTAAAATAATTATGAAATGTTTTTTTATCAATAATTTCTCTTACTTTCTGTTGATAAGTTTTGGTTGTTAACAAGGAAAAAAAATTACGATTTAATGTCTTTCCACATGTAAATAACAAGTTTGATTACCAACATATCTTAAACCATACACTTATTAATTTCATAATGAAAACTTTGTACACTAACTGTCGAGATTTATAGCGATCAAAATGGTTGAATCAAATAACCAGTTGGTTTTATTGAGTTTTATTAGTCTGAACTAATAAAATCGCACATACACCAATTTATATAAAAAGTGATATATTCGATATAAATTCGAACCACTACACATCTTGTTAATGACTGGTTTTTGCGAGAATTCCAATTGTTAGTAATAAAACTTGCCCTCCATGACAATTCCAATACTTTTTCATATTTTAATTTACCTTAACATCTTTTAAACTAATATAGTACTTCAACAGGTTTGTTGGAGTCTTGTAGATACAACCTATAGAATTTAGCTCGATTTTGTCGTGATTAAATATCCTAGTGCGTTGAACAAATATTACATTGATAGCAATATATTGCATGTATTTCATAACAAAAATATGCCTTTATGTTTTGGCATCAAATATGTGTCCGAACGTGGGTGTGATCTTTCTCACATTTAACTTAATTGCACACTTATAATTGCCAATACCTTGCAGTCTTATTGTAGTATGCTTTATGATTTTTTTAAATTCTACCTATCATTAACTTGTCAGCTATATATGCCGATTTGAATACATTAACATTGAAGTTAACAAGATCCAAAAATAGAGGAATACACTGTGCCATGAACAGACAGGATCATTTTTTTTCGCTGCTTTGTAAATATGTATGTATCATGCAATGTTGGCCATACCAATCATAATATTTTAGTTGCTTTTGTCCTTTTCTTAGTTCTTTTATGGTTGAAGCAATTCTAAAACTATACGTATCTGGAAAGGATTTCATCGCTTTTGAGAATCGTATGCCTTGTTAAATCCAATCTTTTAATGCCTGGGTTCCCTGGCCGCTTAAAACAGCTATAAGAAATAATTACTTTTGAATTAATGAAGAAAAATACTACGACACTAACATCCTCTTTTGATCCACGATCTGCTACTGACTATCATCAGGCCCTCTTTTTAGCTGGCGTTGTGTCGCATGATCATTAAAAATTAAAATGTATACGGTGTATTTGGATGACTTGTAAGAGTTTCTTCCGCAATAAACAAAAGTGGCGTATGATATAAAATAAAAGGAGCAAGGGAGCATTCGTTTTCTGCTGGAGGTAGGAGGCGGGGACGTTTGGGACATTTTTAACGTTGAAAATTAATCCCTCTAATTTCACAATTTTTGTCGCAGCGGCAAGGAAAAACCGTGAGAGGGAGAATTACTAAAAATCGCGAACGACACATCAAGGAAATAAATGAGGGGAGCCAAAACAAAAAAATAGCGGGGGTAGAGGGCGACAGACGAAGATGACAAGAATACAGTCCCCCTGGTCTTTTGATCTTTTGTGAGATTCCGGTTTCGCGAAAATAATTTTCCGGAATTCTTCTCTTCGCCGCTTTTTTTTCACTGCCATTTCGGAGCCCCGGGCAATTAAACCCTCTGTGACTGCTGGTAGCGCCGGCCGCTTCGCCGCTACAATGCCAGGTGTAAGGTAAGCACGAAGCGGGGAAGCAAAAAACTAAAAACACAATCGGAATGAAAAGGGGAACGGTTTTGTATGTGTATGGTAGAGAGGGGAGGTTAGGCATTGTTTGGATTCTAAAAGTCACGGACGTGGAGAGAGAGAGAGCAGTAGGTATGCTCTGTGCGCGTTTGATGGGGACAGTACGTGACCGCGTTCAGAGGACGAGAAATATGCATTTTTGGGGTATGAAAACGTCGCGTCTGAAGTGGAGTCCGGAGTACCGTCATTCCACCGCCATAGTACCACAACCCCTATCTATTTTAATATTTTCAGCTGAAGCTAGTGGCCGATATTTGAATCTATAAAGTAATAAACATATTCATCTTAAAATTCATCATATTTAGATTAAGTAATTTGTTTTCAATTTATAGACAGCTCAACCCTTTGCCATAAATTTGAACATTGATTTCTCACAGAATCTGGTGCTAGAAAGATCATTCTATAATAATTTTGTAGGTAAAATACATAATTTAAAATGCACCGTATTTATGATACTTATCATCGTTATCCACCTAGACTCAATCGGAAATTTTGCGTATTTTTATACGGATTCATGGATTTTCTTGATAACTCTAGATTGACATTAAAATAGTAATTTTTTTAATCCCGTATCTTTTCCATTGCATATACTAAGCTGTAAAACTAGGCGTTTTTTGCCTGATTCAGTTATCACTTGTTATAAATTTAGAATGCATTCACTGTATTTCTCATCACTTTCACTGCTACAGTTCTCATTTTTTTTACCTTTGCATGGAAAAGAAACTAATGAAGTATCTTGAAAATATCTGCATGCATCGCTAGAATAAAGCAGAGAACGAACAAAATATTACCATGGGTGATAGATAGTCTATGATGTTATGTATCTCATAATTTATTAGTCTATTTATAACCATATTTATATCTACGTGATCTTACCAAGCTATGGTTATAATTCCTTTAGTTTTTTAGGAGTGACTGGTACTTAATTTCCAACAGTTAATTTTCTTTGCCATTGCTGGCCACAACAGAATTAAAAATAGATATTTACCCACCTTAAATGCTAGAATAAATCCTAGGAGAGATTGATAGACTAACTTTTGCATTGTGTGTTTTGTTCCATAATTCGTCTCTTTAAGTAGGGAAGGTATTCAAACTACTCCAAATATCAGGTAGGTATTAGACGCAATGGAACGAGTTATTTACCGATGCAGTAGTTTCATTTTGAAAACGCACTGGAAAGAATTAAGTAATGGTAATCCAGGGAGGTGTTTTTGAGGCAGGAGTTATGCAAATTCTACACTATTGCTCCAGGAGAGATTATCACGAATTTTCTGCAAAAGCCATCATCTCGGGAGGCCATTTGGGAATGGAATTATCCCGCCTTAACCGTTTAGCAGAAACATATCGCTCGTAAAGATATGTTAAGGTAGTCAGTGGCCTGCATTTCAATGGTGGAGATCCCTTAATGAGGATTTCGTTTATTAGTTATATGATGTAAATCTTTAATATGTAAAGGAGGTGGAATAAATTTGATCGTTTTTTGCCTAATCTTACCTTAGATGAACATCGTTTTTTCAGACTTGGTTTGTTTCCCTGCACAACATTAATTTTTTACGCTAAATTATCAGACCATACTCAATCCATTGGTATGAGTTATACGACTCCGTGAGAATACTACACCTATAGCTTGGAATGCGAGCACAGTATAAGTAAGACATAAGTATGAAGTAAGACTGTGATATGTAAATTAACACATTTGTATAAACATTGAAACTACGGAACACTTGGAAGATATTGTGTAATCCATTTTGATCTCAGGTGTCATTAATACAAAAGATATAATGGCTTTGGTTCAGGTGATCTAACTAGATTATATTTCACCACCTAACCCAGGCCTAAATCTTTGGACAGGTTCTCATGTCCGTGATGGCATTTTTACTTCCAACCTTCGGGTCTCAAGTCCATTCCATTCCAACTCAACTACCACGACTGTAGATCAGGAATGTATTGCTGTTACACATTTTTGTATGAATCCAAAATTAATGAGCAGTGTGCTTGATCTGCAACCTGACTTCACAATGCTTCACATCATAAAAAGTTTCGTCTTCCATTTTCATGTTTTCGCCTTTTTTTTCCCCGCCTTTACTTTTAAGAAAAAGAGTATTCTCCTTTTTTGAGATATCATCTCGGTGTTGATACGATCGCCTTACTGTAATCCTTGTTTTATAAGCGTTTAAATAGCTAATTGTAAATTACTTGAGAATAACGATCGCCTTATTGGGTTATTTCTTTTATACACTTTGAAGTAGGTGCATGAACATTACTTGAGAATCTATCCAAAGTTCGCCTAATGGTAATCCACATCAACCCTTTTTAGGTATATGACAAAAAGGGGGAGATGTGTAAAAAAACATTTAAAAAGTATAGTTAAAGTAAAAGAAACAAAAAAGTTCATTCATATCATTACATACCTTACCGATGTTAACTTTTCGTGCTTATATAATGATATTACCATGAAGCCAAATTTATCATTAGGTCATTTGATTGCTGGAGGAGTTTAGGCTTAGGAATGCATGAAAATAGTTTTTTATCAAGGCTTAGTATTGGAGAGGTGAATATATTGTGAAATATTTCCTCTTACATAGGTATACGTAGTTATACAATTACAAACACATCGTCACGACACATATGTGCTTACATATTCACGCCAATTAGCAAGGATTCCTTCGGATGTGCTCTGGGTCGTGGAGAGCGGTGAGTACTCAAAAGAATTCAGACAGAGGTCCCTTTCCACCTTAAGCGCGAATCGGGAAGAGGCGAGAGAGCCAATAACGTTTGAAATCCGAAGTCGGCTGCGACACAGATTGACACCGGAATTAGTTTTCACGGGAGCGCGCGGGAAACAAACAGACAAAAAAACAAAAGAGCGGGGAAAAGCGAGAGAAAAAGAAGCGCTTTCATTCACCATTCTCCCTCCCTCAGCACTCCCACAATCCCCCCGCGTCTCCCCTCGAACTCCCCCACCCTACCCCATAGCCGTAATTCCCAGATCCGAAAATGACCTTACATCATCCCGCGAACGATACAAAACGGTCGTTTTGTCGACCATGTTTTGTTTCAGTTTTTTTATCCACCGCTACCGCTGGCCTGGTTTTAATCGTCCTGCAAGCCGCGTGGCGCTAGTGGGACCATTGGAGGAGGAGATGGGGGAGGGGTGAAAGCGAGGGAGTAAAAGGTTTTTGGGGAAAGTGGAAGGGGGTGTCTTTTTTTTGGGGAATCCCCCGTCGATTCAAATTCAATCGGAACTTAACCCTTTTTTCGCCTTCCTCAAAGCTCACCCCCCACTCTTGTAAATTCCTTTTATTCCCCGCTTAATGTTTTTCTATTGGATAAGTCGAAAACTTTTTATGCATATGATTCAATGCCATCTTCGTGGCAAATGATTTCTCTTGGGCCCTGAAAGAACATCGTGGTCATTAGCAATCGATTTGGCAACCTTTCTCAATATTCATTCCAAACCACAAAGGAAAAAATACTCTAAGTATGGGAATAAAAAAATCTCTGAGAAATGTGGCTAGTCAAAAAGAGAAATATTGAAAAATATTCCCATGATTGCCAACGGAAAAAAATTGGTTTACTGTTGTCATTTTCATCATTGCTTGTTACATTTTCAATAGATCGATATTAGTAAAAACGCCATACCCACCTGAAACAATTGAAATCTAGGTCTCAATTTACAATAAATAAATACAAGTCTGAATTTGATTTCCTTAAGTTATCTTGACTTAAACTTCTTGATAAGACCCTAGTCATCACTTAAACTACAAATGATAAATTTCTCACACTCGCTTTATGACTTTCTTCGTGTATTAATCTGGGAGAACAATTCCGTACATGCGTCACTCACACAAATAAGGTATTGATATGACTGGACCAATGAAGAGCATTAATATATAATGAGGAAGTGTAACAACCAATACGCTTCTTTTATTCAAATACACTCTATACTAAATAACAATCTTACTTTGGCATTGTAAAATTAAAGTAGCTTTAACAAGGTGTTATCAAATTAATGGCATTGCATCTTGAACCTAAACATATGAGACCACTTTTCCTAGGTAGTGAAATTGTATTGCATGACGTACATCAGGAAGAAAGGGAAGATCGTGGCTCTTCAATGAACGACAAGGTGATCTGGCCGTTAAAATGAGTCCCATTTTTTCAGAGGTCTATTTGCTACTTTTATTCGTTTCCACGCTTCTATCTCCCTATCGGTTTATATATTGAATGATTATGTACACAAAGATAAATAAAACAAATCGCCTGGTACCTCCTACGGCCAAGAACTCCTACCCCAACCCCCACGACCTAACCGACCGACCTCTCACCCCCTGCCAGACACCCCCAAACAGCTTTTATAATTCTTTATTTTTTCCATCGCGCCGGAGTTTTCATTTTTTTTATTTCATTCTTTTTTTTCCTCTTCCCTTCAGCCGCGTCTCCCCCTCCACGCGCGCCTTCGCCCTTCAATTTTTCCGATTCTCCGCCCCCTCTCCCACTGCGCCTCTCTGATTCTCTCTTTTTTTATTTTTCATTGCTTTTTTTCGAATACCACGTGCTTCGACGCCGCCGAGAGAGTAGAGCGATCCGATCGGCGGCATCAACAGGTGATGATCGGTGGCGATAGGAAGGAGAGGGAAGGAGAAAGAGTTTGGGTGGTGTGGGAGCAGGCGGAAGAGTGGGGGTTGTGAGCGGATGAGGGGAGAAATAAAAGAAATGGAAATACGTACAGATATCCTCTCCTCCTACTCCCATGACCCCTTTCTTTACCATTCTACCTCCACCCATCCTGAACTCCCTTCCCTCGCTTGTACGGACAGGAATATTTATCCTCTGTAGTTACAATGCTTTCCCAATTGTTAAAAAAAATATCTTTTCATAACACACCTAGATACTTTTTAAAAAGTAGCAAAATATACTTCTGTTCTGAATGTTTTTCCTCTGTAGATATTAATGCCTCCTCAATTATTTGAAAAATACTTTCATAACTCACCTTAATACTTTAAAAAAAGTAGTAAAATATACTTGTGTTTGGAAGATGTTTTCAGTGTAAGGCAAGAAAACAAGTTCACTTCATAATTCTCCACAAAATCAAATGACTTCGGCATACTCACAAAGAATAAGATTTCTCACGTTTATAATTATACTAAAATGTTACACAACTGTTGCACTTTTTATCAAAATATATATAATTAAATTTTGCCATTAATAATTCTAATGTCACCTAACAGAGAGTCTCATGAAGTACTAATCTAAGTCAACATCATGTTAACGCTACGGATTTTACATATTGTGGTAAACGTTAAACAGACATTTGTGAACGGGTGTATGTATGTTAAATTGGCAGTGATTGACGAGAATCTGTGATAACTCAACAAATAAATTTTAGTACTTGGTGGTGAAACAATGGCCTTTAGGGGGATGAGGTCACACTGACAGTCACCTGTTGATAAGCTGGTTGGAGATTTAGAAAATCTACCAACAACTGAGGTGAGAATTGGTGGGTTGGTACGTGTGGTTGAGGTGGGTGGGTTGATTTATTGGGGGAATGGAAGAAATTATAAGAGATTTATTGCAATTAACCGGATCCATGCAAACGATGCTAAGAGATCCACAGTTTAAAGTGCCCTTTCAAATATGAACTTAAGGCACTCTTGAAGCACATGACATGCAAGAGCGGATTAGGTTGCCTCTAAATATTTCTGTCACAACTTGAATTCGAACCGGGACCCTAGAGATCGGAGACCGGTGCTTTAACAGACGCAAACAATTCGACATCCCCGAGTCATCAGTCTTCTATGGGTTGGGGAAACGGGGAAGGAAGTGTGAGGAAAAAAATAGGGATAACATGAAAAAAAAGGTCGAAAACTGATGACGAAAAAAATATACAACTCTTACGCGAAAATTCGGACTTCCTTTTTGTATTCCCGCGTCGAGATGTGACTTTTTTCTGTAGCCTGGTATTTCTCTTGGGACGGGGAGGGCATCGCGGCGGGGGAGAACGGAGATGGCGGTTGCAATGGAACCCGGCCGGAGGAGGACCAGGGCAGGGGGGGAGTGTTTGGGGTGGCCGTCCTCCCTGCCCTATACCCTCCCTTCGACTCGCTCTCTCCCACGTCCTACCAGCATCCCCCGTTCTTTTACTCATGCGCGAATAAAAACACGCAGCGCCGTGGTGGGGGCAGGATTTTCGTATTTTTTCCCCTCCTCTCTCCCTTGATAGCTCCCCACCCAGCCGGACTCCCTCGTCGGTCCTTCCTCCCAAACGCCCGCTACAAAACTCATCATTCCCCGGGCAGTGAAGCTTGCTCTTTCCGCAGCTTCCGCAGCAAGAAGGGCACGGGAACGGATTTCCTATCTTAGCAACTAGGTAAGCAGAAAGAATCAAAAGGAAGTTTATGCGAAGATGTGCATTCTTTGGCGGTACAACTAGCATTTGCGAACCGCCGAAGTGACGGCAACTCAGTCTGCTAGATGAGGGAAAACATTTTCTGGCTTCAACGGGAAAAATCATGAAATTGAGGATGTAGTAGGCTTCATCGAATCGTGGATTCTGTACATCTCAAGCCTTTAAATATGCAACTAATAACGTTTTGCTCCATAATATTTAATTGCCACTCAGCCGAAGTTCCCACCATTCTCAAAACCCTTCTATACCGTAAAATTGCCCATATCTTCTGACTGATTAGCAAAAGGTAATCAGCGGAATATTACAATATAAAATTTATTCTTAGCTTGAAATCGTAAATACGCTTATGCTTAGGAATGCAATAAGCTGTTTAACATTGCCCAAACCCTTTTTGTGAGTCTCAGTACCGAAAAATAGTTAGCACGATAGAGAATATTTCAGGAACCCTATGGTTTACCGTGAAGATTCAGTTAATTCAAAATGTACATACCTACAGGATAACAATCCAATACTGCGCATTATAAAGTTATCATAAGAGCTATCCAAGTAGTGGCATTTATAACAAAAATTACTAAACTGTCAGCACAAGGTAAAGAACACAAAGTACAGGCCCGGTATATAAGGAGTCATCCTGATGTCGGAAATACTTTGCTCTAACATACGTTCAGATATAGTACGTATATATAGTACGGCTATAATCCTTAAGAAACTCTTCGGCATCTCGTGGAGCCTCAGTCGGAGGAACTTAGCTCTGTGTCCACAAGGATTGAGCGCATGCCCTTCCTATTTGTGCTAACTTGAGCATCCGTCCTGTTTCCCTTCGTGCTTGTCCGGAATAAACCCACCCATACTCCTCCTTCAAACACATCACCTCCCTTCCGCGTTATGGGGTAATCTTGAGTTGGTCAAGGGCTTACCACGCTGAAGGGAGAAAGGGAGGGTCAGGCAAGGGGGATGAGAAAAAGAGTGAAGCAACGAGCAGGGATGAGAAAGATTGGGTAGGATAAGGGCGAGTGGGGTGGGGAATTGAGGATATAGGGAGGAGTTGAGATAAACAGGATGGTAGTGTAGTAGTGGAAGGATTTTGGGAGGCTTTCTTCTGGGCAGATGAGATGTTTTTTTTGCATGTCCCCATGGTAATTGCAGATTACCTGAGGATTTTTAGTGGATGAAGTGTCGGGCAGGGAGGTGGGAGATGGCGGGGGATTAAGTTTGGAAGAGACAAATCTCTGTTTTACTAGAAATTGTAGTGGTACGAGCATTCCAGAAAAACACAGTTTTTGCTCGGGATATTGAGAAGTCCCAGGAGACAAACTTGAGTGGGAAGGGTGGTAGGAATATTGAAGGATTATTGAATAGGAATTGTCTTTAGGCGGTGAGCGTGAAAGATATTTTGGGAGGAGGCGTCTTTTGCGAAAAATAAAAAAAATACTCACCTATCAGCCAAATCCATCACTCGGCAGCTTCAATTCCCTTACCTCATAGTGCGTTCCGTGTTTCAGCCTCGCCGGCCGGTTACATTTGAAGTTCTCTCTCTTAATTCTTCGATCTCCTTCCCCCCTCCTCCACCGGGTCGACTTCGATCTTCATCCGCCATCTTGGTCTCGCGGTTGACAAGTTTTTTTATCGCTCCGAGCGCGCGAAACTCGCAAGTAAACTTCTACGTCACGTGCTCGGCGAGATTACGATTCGCCGGCGGCCATGCTGGAATAACTTCCCTCCCCCTCCGCGCACGCCACTGCTCAAGCTGCATTCAACTTCTTCCTCCCTCCCCCCCCTCCTATCAGCCCCTCCTTCCTGCAATCCATATCTCCCTACACTCCCCATCCTTTTCCCTACCACGTGGACTCTCAAGGAAGCCGCATGTGTATCCCACTTGAATCCCTATCCTCGACCTGTTCCTGGACAAATGATTAGTCTTGCACTCTGAGCCTACGTAACTGATGCGTTCCAGCAATATCTCCACTCCCTTTCTAGTATTTCCTGAGCCCCAAGGTCATGTGGTTACATGTTCCGCAAAACTACGGACGCCTGATTTCCTACTCCCCAAAATTCTTGGGCCCCAAACCCTGGGAAATGTCACGATGCTGTGCTATAAAATGTTAATTTGCCCAGTCTTTGAAGAAATTTGTTCAAAGGGCTATGAAAAGTGATCGCATGTTGTTATGTGTATGATAATGAATCAAATTGATGTTCTATTCCCACCCTACCAAATCGTGTCCAAGAAATATTTTCCCAAAAACTAGAAGAGAGTTACAGTGTCCTTGGCCCGAATAAAGATGTAAAAAAGTCACCGTCTTACTGTTGGAATGAGTTTTAAATATGTGTAAAGTGCGGAATTAGATTGAGGGTTTAGAAGTTTCCCCGAAGGTGTGGGACATTGGTGACCGACATACAGTGTTTTGTAATGTGAAATGTTTTGTAAGAATATTTTGTGGGATATGAAAAGAGCTCAGTGTTGTTTCAGCGTGTGTTACCGACTCCGGCGGGTCTGGATCGCGGGACGCCTCCGGTACGAAATTGATATCCTTCGATGGGCGAAGGGGGGCCTCGCGGAATATGCGACCACTGCGATGCACTCACGATCCCAGGACCCCCTGGCTAGGACGCGCACTAACAACAGACTGGCTGGCTGGCTGCCTCGGTGTTCAGGCCGTGGAGAGAGAGAGAGGGAGATACAGAGAGTGAGAGAGGGTAGGAGGGAGTGAGAGAGAGAGAAGCAGGCAGGCCTCGCGGTCTGTATCCAGGCAGGACACGAGGCGTCAAACATCACATACCTGTTGTTGTGTCTTGTATAGACCTGTGTTCGCGTGTGTTGGTGGGGTGGCGGGAGAATTTACATGAGTGTATGTGCGGGGACTGGTAGAGGTCGGGAAGGCAAGGGTATCGGAGCGGGGGTGTATGTTGAATAGCGGTGAACCGGCGGACTGGTGTGGGGGGGGTGGGTGGAAGAGACTGGGCGGAAGGTTCGTTGTGGGGGTATCCGGCGAGAGGGGAGGAGAAAACGGGGTGGTGTTTTAGCCCACAAGCCAATAACACCAGCACCGCAGTTAGGAGCCCACTGGGTGACCTAAACGCCGCGCGTGTGTGTTAGTGTGGATGTGGGTTCGCGTGGTCGTGTCGGGAGTCGATTCAGGGGCGGCAGGGAGGGGTATGGAGAGGAGGTCCTGAACAGTCGCGCGCGCTTCCGAGGGGTGTTGTAATTCACGCGATCTCCAGATCAATGTCAATGGTAATAATCGCTGGGGCGATTGGGCATCAGGATTACATTCTCCCTCCCTGCGTTGCTCCACCTCCTCATCCTCCGAGCCGAGGCCGCGAACGCGTGCGTTGTTATGCGTTTCGGCCGCGTGCTCCAGCGAGGCGCGAGTAGACGCAGGGTTCGACGGGCGGGGGGAGGCGGCGGGCGGGGGAAGTGGGGTGAGTCTGGCAGGTGGTGCGTCAGGGTGGGGGTGGTGTAGCGCGGGAAGGTTAGGTGGCGTGGGGGGTAAAGTGCGGTGGCATTGGAGGAGGGGGGAGTTTGTTGTTGCGAAAGGTCACGGGTGTGTTTGTGTGTAGAAGTGCAAGTGTGTTAGTTCACTGTCGATTCGTCGAGGAGTAGGCGGGGTCCCGTCCTGGTTTGTTCCCCACTGAGGGGCGGGGGCACGGATGATGTGTCGGGCGGGCGGCTATGGAAACCGGAGTCGTGTGGTGGGGGAGGGAGGCATTGGAGGGCGGCATGGGAGGGAGGGGCTTTCGGATCGCGCCGTGTCCGCGCTTCCCGACCATGTGTTCGACTCTGTCGCCGTGGTGGGGGCGCTATTAAACGTCCTCACACGCTGGATGTGTTTTATGGACGGATGTCTGCGTGGGCGTTCATTTGTGGGGTTTGGTTGAGTTGTTTGGCTCGGGTGAGTCTATCGGCTGGCTTTCGGAGGGGAGGTGAGGAGTAAGAGGGTGGGGAGGAGTGTATCAGTGAGTCTGAGGGGTGGTGATGGTGGAAGTGTTGGGTCGGTGGGGTAGGAGAGCATTGAAGGGGGGGTATGGAGGTGTGATACGCTCTGAGTGGCGCGGGGTTGACTTCCGCATAGGTGGGAACTCATTCAACTCTACACCGGGCACGCGAACGGCCCGATTGTCGCTTGTTCCCTTTTGGAATGGGAAGACTGGGAGGAGGTGGTTCACATCACACCCCTTTGGTCCATCTCCACCCACCCTGTGGACCACAGGCGAGTCGTGAACGTCGCAGTCGCTAAAGGGCGCCACGATCACGGGTTTTGACCAATAGGGGATGGTGATGCTGATTTTGACGCCTCTGCAACCTCCCCCTCCCGCGGGACTAAACACATCCTGCCACTTCGTCGTCCACCTCCCCTTCACCCCCGCTTCCACAGCGCTTAGCCAAACTCGCGGGTTAGGGAGGGAGTCACAAGTGTTTCCTGCACATGCACCGCAAAGCCCCTCCCTTCAAATCTAAATTGTATTTTCTCGCCCAATCGAAGCCGGCCACCTCCCCGCCATTCCCGACGCGAGGAAAAAAATGTATTAGGAGGCGTCATAATTCTGCCGCTGCCACCGCTGATCCACGGGAGGCGCGCGAGACGGCTAAACGATTGACTTCGAAGCATGGGGGAGAATTGGAGTCTATCTACACTTTTCGATGTGATTCAGCGAAGAGGAAGATGACGATGAATGTCTCATCTTTTCTTATAGTTGAGTGGTGGCCCACTTAGTCCAGCTGATGTATTCGTGTCCTTGGAATTATCTTCATTTCATTTCAGGGCTTCTGAAACTACCTTAGTAAACATGTGCGTGTTTCTTTCAGTTTCGATATTTCGGGAAAATTTATCCCTAATCCATTGTTCCTGTAGTATTCATTGTAATTTGTGAATTTTACTTCCAAATGCTAATTTTGTAGTATTAACCGAAGATTATTCGGTTGTGACATTCCGATAAACTTCTTACCCAGCTTATTCTAAGACGAGAGCATCTGAAATAATATATTAATATTTATTACTTCCAGGTATGCTATAGGTTGGTAAAATACAGTACCTATATTTACAACAAATTGAAATAAATTCTGTAAAATATTTATTAATTTCTTTGACAATTGACATTAATCATTGAACTGATATAGGCCACCAGTGTTGAGATTTTCCTGAAAAAATAAGTTGCATTTAAATTATTAAATCTTAATCCTAAACTACGAATATACTTTAAATTTACGGATACTTGTAGTGGAGAATCTTACCTCGATCAACCAAGCAAGAAAGAAGCACTTTATTTAAGTATTTGGTTGCTAATGCTGGAATTTTCCATGACCGGCCCGATCTCCTTCACCAAATTTCGTATTCAGACACGCATTTATTATGGAATGAAGGATGTACAGAGGGAAGGGATATGGACAAGAGGTAGACCGTGCAAAACATTCACACGCTCTGTCTAGAGCGCAGAAAAAACCAACCCATCGTACACGAATGGAATGGGGACCGGACCTAGGCTGGTTACCTGAGGCACCCCTCTCCCTACGGTCAAAACAAGGACTGGGATGATGCGCGCTGTGACCAAAGGGGAATAAGAGGTCATGCGACTGTTTTGGGGCAGCGGAAGGGGGGTGACCAGCCACCCCTTCACCCTTTTCTGCACTCTCTAAAGTCACTTAGCATGAGAAGGGGAACACGAAAAGGGATTCATGGGTTGAATGTGAGAAATCGGCCCCACGGCCTTTTGAGGTCCCCTCCTGAAGTATTCTACGGCCATACATGGGGTGAATCTCGAAAGGTGTTTGAGACCTTTAGAAGTGGTGGCCAGAATAGCTTTGCAGGTGAAGCATGTAAAGGAGGATCCGAAAATGTATTGGGACGGACGCCAAATGCTTCCGGTCAGGGCCACTGTTTTGGAAAGGAATGGGAAAAGGTCGTGGTCGAAATATGGGGACTTAAGGAGGTAAGGAAAAGGGTGTCTTAAGGGGTTTATGGAAAAGGGACTTTCTCCATAGAATGGTCGTAATGCATGTCATGGAAATTCTTTCAAGGAGGCGTAATCTTCATAAAAAAGTAACCGTAAAAGGTGTCGTGTGTGTCTGAATACGGTCTCCGCGCGTGCCGTCTTAGAGGTATTGCTCGGCCTCAATAGAATTGAGTGCCAACCAATAAAACCACCCTGGGAGTACGAACCAGTTCACTCACCGTAGGTTCACTTTTAATCTTTTGCTCACAGTCAGTGGCTAAGGAATCGGAAGGAATTTTTGTTTACCCGTATACATTACACATGTATTCATTAAAATCAGTCAGTAAGGTCTAAATAAAGTTACCTTTTGTGGTCTATTTTTGCATTAGAAAAAAGCATCCTTACCCTTAATAGTTTGTACATTCATTTCTCAAGTTAGTACATTTAGGCTCAGTTAAGATATAATATATATTAATAGGTTTAGGACCAAGTTACTTTTTTGGTTGACTTTTAAGGACTTACGCACATTTAAAAGTACACTGGAACACACAGTTTTTTAAATAATTTGCACTAAATTATACAAGCAGGTAGTAATATAATAATATTATAGCAGGTAAACCCGTAAGATCATCTGATCTTACGAGTTCGTAATATATTATTTTTTATTTACAATGAAACAAAAGTTCTATGTAATCATTTTTAATTCAAGCTCATAATGCACTGATAGCTTTCAACTAATATAATATAAAATTTAGGAGATTCAAACTTTAATGATGTAAAAGATAATATCAAATTTTTAGATGTTCTCATTTCACACTCTTTTAAGTATATTTAAGGGCACATGATACTCTCTTTTGAGCATTTAATTGTTCCATTACCTCAAAAACATATATTTTTACAAAACTCTTTTGATCCGGAAACTGAGGTCTGAAGATAACGTACCCATTAACGAGATGAGAAACAAAAGAGTTTAAATACAGTCAACGGGTAAAGTTACGTATTATTTCGACGAATAGATTTTTTGCTAACCAAGGTACTTTGTGTCGAGCATCATCTCGGCATAGGGTAGTGAAACGGATTGTAATTGCTCATCCATTTCCCTCCCATAAGAAACACAATGCTCGAGTGAGTTTCCCACAGAGCGCCCGTTCTTAATTAATACCTAAACTGTCGCATGACTTTCCATTTAACCCATTAATAACGAGGGAGCTGGGGGTGTAGAGGGTTTGAGAAACGCTTGCTGAGCTGGAGTACGAATAAAACGTTCGCCGGAGTAGAACAGAAATGAAAAAAAAGGCTGAGAAATACGAAGCGAAACAGCAGAAATTCATGCGCGGGGAAGGATGGAGCGAGTTTTAAACTAGTAAATAAGTTTATTATAATGGGACCTAAGAGGCATAAATTCATGTATGGATGAGAAACGGACTGAAAATGATAAAATAAGGGAAAATGACGAGGCTGGGGTTGTCTCTCTCTTCTCTCGACTCTCTTCGGGCGACGGGAAAAATAAAACAAAAACATGACAAAACGCGTAAACGGAGGAGAAGATGCGATATGAAGGGGGGGTGAAAGGGTTAGTACAAGGGGGAGGGGACTTGTACACCCCCTGCTGCAGTAAAAAGACGTGTGTTGCAGCGAAACACGTGAGTATTCGCTGATCGCGGTCATGGTAGCTACGTTTACACCCCTCGCGTACATTAGCCATCCCCGTATATAATTTTATAAGGAAAACGTGTCGGCCGCTGGTTTTGATATGCTAGAGGTGGCTCAGCGTAGGAGGTGGTGGTCCCATACACGCACGCACACGGACGCATGCGAACCCATATAAAAATAAATGGAAGAAAAACAGAAATATACGGGAGAAAAGAATTCTCTCCCAGAATGATAACGCTCATTACACGTGAGCAGGGGGGTGGTAAAGAGGGCGGGAAGACAGTGTGTAAGGGGTTGGGGGAAGGTGCGTTTCCAAGTGGAAATGTGGAATGGGATGGACTTGTCCGGAGTTAGGGTTAGGGGGTGTGAGTGGAATAGATGACCCCTCTCCTCATTTCTTTTCCTCCCGTATGTGTTGGATAGGGGTTTTGCAAGGGAGGAGACAAGAGAGAGAATGGGGAAGGGATGGTGGGACGTGAGGGGTGTAGTTGCCATCCCCTTACCAACCTCCCTCCCGCCTTTTTATTCCAGAAAACCTGGGTATAAAGGCATAAAAATAAAATTCCATTTAAAAGGAGAAGGGAGAATGGAAAAGGGGAGGGAAGAGGGAGAGGGTAGCACTAAGAGAGATAGGGAGTGGTGTGTGGCAGAGGGTGCGAGGAGTCGGTGGTGGTGCAGGAAGGAATATAAAAAGAGGTGGGCTTCCAGTGGAGGTAGGGTGGTGGGGTGCAGGAGGACGACGGCTAAGGGGGTTGGAGATGGGAAGTTTCGTAATGGGAGTTTTTTCCCAGGGTGTGAGGATGTTTAGGACGAGGTGGGGGGGGAGAGTGGGGGTTTGGTGGGGGAATTAGGGGGAGGAAGAGTAATGAGGGAGCGGGGGAGGTCTTTGTCCGTGGGAGGGAAGGCAAAGGGGTGTGAAGGGGGCGTTGAGAGGAAAGGAGATGAAAAACTGGGTGGTGAAGATGAAAAGAGAGAGAAAGAGGGAAAGAGAATAGCCTGAAGTGGAGATAAAGGGAGACTAAGAAAGGAATGAGGGAAGTAATAACAAATGGAGAATGTATCGAAGAGAAACTAGAAAGGTCTACATATGTTGCTACTAGGTGTGGAGTATTTCCGACAGTATGTTTAGTAAGTTTTTCGGGGATTTGATGGTCCTTACTTCCACAAGGAGATCTTCTTGAGGCGTTGAATTGCGTTGTATCAATGATTTCCCACTTAGAGTACAAGTAATGACTAATTTCTTTAACCTTCATCCCTTTTGGGAAAAGCATTGCCAAAACATTTTAATGAAAATATTTTAGCCGGCCTTGTATTCTTGCATGACTCTTTCGTTGCTTATCATGCAGTGCGCTGTTCATGTAAAATCTAACGTTCCTCCTCCCATGAGTTTCTTCCACCTCACTCACTAAAGTTTTTTCATGAGTACTCAATACTCTCATGGTATTCATTCTTCTTCCAAATCTCTGTTTAGTTATTAGACTCACCTATTAGCTCTACAAAACCCAAGCAGCAAATGTCAACACACTCGTTGTTGTAACAGCAGTAACGCCTCATCCACATTAGGGTGAGTCGAAAAAATAAATATTTTTTCGGAACGTTTTAGTGCGGAAAAGTTGCCTAATATAAAAGTAAGAAAATCGGCATGCAAAAAATTAAAATCGGTTGACATCTTCCGTTCGCGAATCGTACTTGCAAAGTCTATGAAAAATTGCGAATATCACGATATTTTTGTAATTTTTTCTGTTATCTAAAACTTTTAAAATAAACACGCTTCAGTTTTTATGCATGTTTTATGGTTTAATTTACCTAAATAAATTACATTCTGGCGTTCATTTTTGAAGTGACGTTTTCTTTGTGAAACGGATGTGATGGCAACTGAAAGTTTGGTATTTTGGAAAACGTGAGCCTTCACGATATTTTTATCTTTGGGATGGCAGTGATGGTATTGAGCCATGCAATTAATTGCATATATATTTAAAGTAGGTTAAGAAGCAAAAAAAATATTTTGTTGCAAATCTTTGAGTTTATTGAGACTTTTCTCCAACTAAACTCCAACAATAAGCAATCCTCGTCCACTAAACTATCCACCAATGTCCAGTAAATTTATGCTTATTCATAACGCTTGCAAAGACAAGAAAGGTACTGATTAGTTTAGCTATAATAGTTCGCGTCGATTCTTCTTTGATGGCCACAATGAATGGTTTTCAGCCATCCAATATCTAAATGGAATCGATTAGATTCCACTGAAAAATCTAATCACTACGATTATCCATGAGTTAATATTTGTAAATCGCATGTTTTTAATTGCAAAAAAGTCCATGAGTTCTAGAGGACTTACGTATGTGGGTAGAGAAAGCTAGAAACCCATTAGAAAATAACCATAAAGGCTCGTCCGGGCCGTGGAAGCGGATATGGGAAAGAATGCAGGAACAAAGGAACCCGAGAGAAGGAAATTGAAGAATGCAGGAGGTGTGGGATGTCAGTTTAGAGTAAGACTTGAAAAATGGAAGAGTTTGGGAACGAATGGACGGTGTGGGATTGAGATAGCAATAGGAGATAGAGAGATTAGTTATGCCGGGGGTGAGATGTAGAAGCAGTTGAGTGAACACGCGAGAAGGCGAGAGGGGACGATGGAGGCCTTTAATGCAGGAGTGAACGATAGAATGATAGTGGCGTGGGGTGTGAGGCGGGCAGCTTCGGCCAGTGGACGCACGTGTGGCAGAGGAGAAACAGTAGCACGGAGGAAAGGGAAGACACTGCGAAAATAGAGTGACTGAACCCTTACACAAACCGTTTAATGAAGTATGAATTCGACTGTTACTACTCATGATTAATTAATAATCTTAGTACTTTTCTAAAAACACCGCGTTAAAAATCTTAGTACGACGCGTTTCACCGATTTACGGTGTCGTCAGGTACGGAAAGTTTGCTTTATGTGTAAATTGCTGTTGTAGTTACGGGTGAGGAAGAGAAATAACAAATATTCGGGCAGGGTAGAAAAAAACACGTTCATCAAGGGCTGGTGAGGCGGGAAAAGTTAGTTTTATCGGAAAGGAGTGGAGAGGGATGCGGAAATAATAATTCATTACATTAGGTATTTGGATTGTCTGATTATTTACAAAACTAAATGTCATATCTGCAGTAAGGAATGCATCGGTCAGACTGGTAGAAATGTTATCACACGCATCAAAGAACGCCAGAAGTTCCATAGATAAGGATTCCACCTCAACTTTTGCTAAACACCTTCTTGAATGCAATCATACGAGCTATTTAGTACCCAAAATTTTACACGCTCTTCCCAAAGGCCTGAAAATGGACGCACTTGAACAAATAAAAATTATCAGACAATCCAATAACTTTAGTAATAAATGAACCATGAGTACTAACACAGTGAACTTCTACGAAGTGAAAACTACCACTGTCAAAATCAAGAGTTCAACTCATTACCTCATTACGTCACCATTCCTATTAATTATAATTGAGGCGCATGTAAACGGTGTTTGTTCTTACAGTTTAAAAAATGGTCTTATTTGCACATCTGATATTAATATTTTTCTAATAGGAACACAAATAGAACGTAAGGTGACGTAATTTTATTATGATCCTTTTACTGAATACGATTATAGTTTCATTGCATGGCAGCGTCACCTCCAGGGGATGCTGCCATGCAATAAAACCATGGAAGCATAAAATTATTCTTGGAGATTACTGCTCTTACTTTTAAATTTAGTTTCAATTAGGAGATATTTCGAAAGATTCATACCTAACGAAGTCAACCTTTCAAAGTGATTCCTGATAATTAGAAACAAAAGTTGATGTTTCCCGTTTGTAGAAAAAATACGCCTTCGAATGACTTTATTAGTAACTAAAAATAGTCTCAAAACGGAAAGTTTAGTTGGCATTTTATTTGAGATTTGATAGTTTTAAATAACTAATTTATTATCGGTATGCAACAATAAGAGATGATGAAACCATAATTTGAGACATTTTATTTTAAGAAATATATAATTAGAAGTCTCTTTTTTCTTCAAAGAGTTTTTAACGACTTTCATACATGTTCTCTTTTACCCACAAATATTCTACATTCGAGGAGTGATATATCCCAACAATCTGAATTCAGCAAGATCCTCGTTCTTTTAGACTAAAAGTTACTTTTATCAGTGGTCTACACAGAGTAAATGTCCTCGCACGAAGAGCGTTAGATTTCGAGTAGATAGCCCGCTACATTTTCGTAAACAACCGGTTCAAATTAAACCCCAACATCTTTTCAAACGAATCCGCGGGAGCAACCATTAGTTCTTTTTCGAGCTGGATCCTAATCACGATGATGCCGAGGCTGGAAAAAAAGGAGGGAGTTTATAAATGAAAACGAAAATAAAACGTGATGAGGAGGAGGAAATTAGGATTAGAAAACTAGAAGGGAGCGAGTTTTTTTTCCGAGGAAGGTAGTTTTGGAATGCAAAAAGACTTTGAAGCGCTTTGGGGAATGGCGTGGAGGTAGCTAGAAAAGGGAGTTAGATAGGAAAGGGAAGGGTTAAGAGAGGGAGGGAGAGATGGGAGAATGAGTTGTAGTGAAAAGGACCAAGGGATAAGGGAAGGTAGAGATTGAGATTTGCCACGGGTGTAGGGGGAGGTGGTATTTTGTAGAAGGGAAATTGGAATGAGAGGAGCTAGGGAGTTTGGAAAGGGTGGGCGGGTCTACGACCAAGGGAATGTCCAGAGAAAGACAGGGCCAAGGGTGATGGACTTTTGGATCTCCCTGCTGGCCTTTAGCGACGCAGGGAGTGGGAAGATGGGGGTTTCGGAGTTAGGAGACGGGGAAGGGGGAAGGGTGGTTTTGAGAACGGGTGGCAAGGGATGGTCCCGGCAGGCCAGGGTGTTAGGAAGAGGGGCGGAGGAGGAACGCAGATAGGTTGGGGATTTTTTCAGCTTGGGTGGGTGGGATAAAGCTTGGGTGGGGAAAGCGTGGATTTCGGTCGAGGGCGGAGGGTAGGCTGTGTTCGTGTGTTCCGACGTCTCTGAATGTGTCCGAGAATAAGGGTTGGAGGTTTTTTTGGAGACAGGGGTTTTAGAGTGGGGAAAATGGCGAGGAAGGGGTGTGCAGGAGCGGTGCTAAGGGTGTCCGTGGCGACCCTCTCCATCCCCACCCCCTTTCCTGCTGGTAACATCAGGATTGGTCTCTGCCATTTCGGGGTGCTTATTTCGTAATCAGGGAGTTTTGTCACATAACTTGGGTGTAGTGTTGGATAAGAGAGAGGGAAATGGCGAGTGGGTGTAGGTGAAGGGTTTTTGGTTCGGGGAGGTGAGATACCTTCTCCGCTGTGCAGTCTTTATGTTCTCCAACTTTTGCCAACCCATGCTCCCCACGCCTGGCTCTCCCCACTTACCTCACTTACCCTTGGAGCTACTACGCTTCATTCCCTCAACCGCACTTTTCTTCTCACAACTGTCACTTCTCAACTATTTCTCATCACTTTCCTTCACACACAACACGTTAATTAGCCTAAGATAGACCCTCGAAACTAGAGCTCACCTACTCCTTAACTAATTTTTTTAAGATCTTAGCGCTCAAACAAGAACTACTTTCATTTGTCTCGGTTTCAGTGCCTGCAAACCTCAATTCTCAATCATTATATAACATGGACATCTTTTCATTCTTTAAAATGGTTGACGGAAAAAAATGTGGAACATTTCATAGTGATTATAATTTATTTTATCTCAGTTTCACGAAGATACTTCACAAATATCAATTTTACTCCTAGAATATAACTATTCTTCTCTATATAGGCATTTTCCTTTTTATTTGGCCAGCGTGCTTTTCTCTAATTGCTCCTCATTATGAGACATTTTTCTTATCTCCTATTAATGTTGTTAATAAAAAATTATTACTTGAAACATTCATCCATTCAACATCGTCATCGTCTTTCAAATCGTGGTTCTGATACCTATTCCTTTTATTTCTTAGTATTTTTAAGGACCCCTCATTTATATCTTCATAAGTAATCTACACCTGTCACCCTGGCCATCAATTCTTTCAATCTGCTACCGCGCTGAGTCCGACGGACATTATCCTTAATTAAATTCAGAGAGTTTTGGTGGTCTAATTCTACAGCGCTTTGACAGTAGAACTGGAGCTGAAAAACTTAAATCTATCTTCCTTTTAAACTATCCTCATTCCAGTTCCTTTATTTTATGCCAACTCTTCCTCCATCCCTGCCACTCAAACACAGTCCCACCCCAAGCTAAATAATTGCATACACCTCTTCCTTTCACTCGACGAGGAATTATGAACACTTTTAATTTCCCGTGTATCTACTTGTGGCGGTGAATGGGTGGCAATCGCTTCTCCGGACGAAAGCGATCTCACATATATATATTTGAGGGGAAGGGAAGTTGGAAAGGAGTGGAGGTGCCCACTAATCTGGACTCAATCTCGCTCAATAAAAACTCGCCTCCCATCTATTCTCGCGCGGGCTTATCTGGACCGGCGGTTTATTTCTTAATCGTGTCCTCTCTTTCCTGCTCTCACCTTCACTCATTCGCTTCCGTGCTGGGAGTTTCCTGCGCGCGTTAAGGTGCGTCGGTCGAGTCAGTACTTTTGTGATACCTGCTCGATAAAGTATCTTGAAGCGGGAGATTACGTTAACACACTGAGGGGGAGTTGCGTTTTTCGGTCCTGGCGACTATGAGTTGATGTATTTGGACACACTAATGTGTGTACCTTTGCCTGCTGCATGTCTAAAGGCACTAAGGCATGTCTTGGAGATTATACCGTACTCGCAGCAAGAGGATGGAGGTTTGACATTAGTAACACAGCTACTTATATTACTACTTAAGCGTAGAGTTGCAATTTACGCTACAATTTGAAAAACAAATTAATTTATACCTTTTGATTATTCATGCGGGACTAGAAACATTCATTTTGTTTTTTTTTTCGTAGTGAAGAGAATAAATCTTGGAAATTAAGAAATTTCCCTGTTTTTCGCATTTCCAATTACAATTATTATTTAGCTGTTGCTTAGGAGAGCGTGGATGTACCTGATCATGATCACTTTATTCTGACTCTGGCTTTTATTTATTTACCAAAACCTATGACTGACTCTTTTAGTTTCTTTCTAACTGCTGTGACAACTCCAATGCCGCATGTACTTCATAGATGATTTCTTTTATTTTACTGTAATTAATTAGTGGTGAACACATGACACTGGCTAAAAACTAAGCCCCCACTCGGCAGCTATATACCTACGTGCTTGTACATGTAAGAGAAATAAAATCCAAAACTAGGATTCGTTCATTCTCGTTTTTATCAATTATTCTTATGAATATGTTGCATTGAAAACAAAAGTATGGGTGGAAAACTGTCAGTGATGCTTGAAAATGTTTTGATTTATTCGTTCACTGAAAAATATTTTTTCCAACGCTTCGCATACGCAATAAAAAGTACAATGACATCGAATTTTAATTGCTTAACTTCGTTAGAAATTTACTATAACATCAGCCGATACATTTTGGCTAAATATAAGGCCACTGTTATTCATTATGAGCCTTTCTTAATCGTGATCCCCATTATCTGTGCTCGGTTTTTCACCGTGTCATCCCTATTGGTCCATTCCTCTCCCCCCTCCATTACACCTCTTGTTCAACACTTCCCTCCTGTGACCCCTACGATCTCACTCATAAACGGCAAAAAATACCCTCACATCACTGCAAAAGCCTGCAAAATGCCTAATCGCACTCACTGATTTGCCCTCCCGGAGAAAAATTTCCTCTTGTTGTCATTTATTTTTCTTTTTTACCCCACCGGTTGTGTGTGAGACCTTTACGTGTGCCTCTGCTCTTTATAAACTTTTTTTTTATATTTTTTCCATACCACAAGCACCCTTCTTTGGATTCCCTCTTTCTCTGGAAAATACATCCCAGTGCTGCCCCCTCTGGATACAAAAAAGGAGACCAACCCCTCTTCTGGAGCCTTCCTTTTTAGCCCTCCTCACCCACAACACCCCACACCTCCCGCCCCCTTGCTGCAGTCCTTCCCCCACACATCCCTTGGCTCTTTTTAGTAGTCCTGCCTCACCCCCTCGCCTTCTAAAGTTTTATTCGAGGAATAATAAAAAAAGGAAAGAAATGGAAGACTTCTATTCCGTACACTGGTCGTCCTGGCCGCGTCCCCCTCATCTGAACCGCTCTGACACACAAAAGATCTCTTTATCCCACGTTTTTACCCCCTCCCTTTCCCTTTACACCCCCTGCCATTCCTCGAACACATATCTTCCACCCCCTTACTCAACCCTCCCTCACCAACTCCTACCACCACCTTTTAGACGGGAAAGATTATTTTCATGTCAGTTTTATTCTCTTCACGCGAAACACACTTGCCTAACTCTACCCTAAAACTTAGAAACACTCCCTTCAGAATTTCTTCTACCCCCCCCCCCCCTTACAACCCATTTCAAACCCTTCCCACCCTTCTCAACTCGGCTCTCACACGCTTTTGGAAGTGCGGTAAGCCGTTGTCTTAAAAAAATCGAGCTGGTAAGTAATCCTTTTCTTCTACCACGCCTGCGCAGTGTAGCTCAAATGGGGAAGGGAGTGTGTAGGATATCCTTGACAACTAAAACCTCTTCTCTTCTGGGCTCCCCTCCTGTATCGTCCAAGCCACTCCCAGAGACCTGCGACCTCATCCTCAGATGCTGGAAACGTGCTCTTCGTCCTGTTGTCTTTCCCCCCCATTGCCATGATCGTGCGGGTTCACAAGTTCCTACACAATCATCTCCCCAAACCGTAGCGCCCTCCAACAAGCAATCTCCCGCTCAAATCTACGCTCCTAAGTCCTCCGTCTCCTTAATCACGTTTCCCAAATCCCCAGGCGGCACCATATCAAGATTGCCGGAATTTTAGGATTCGGAAAAAATTCTTCGTTATAATCCTTTCGGTGGTATGAGCTGCAATACCCTGATCCCTCGCGACCCTTCCTTACACATTTTTGCGACCTTTCCTCCGTAGAAGAGGTGTTAGTTATGAGCCTTCCATTCACAATCTCTTGAAGGCACCCTCGGTTGAGGCTTTTGGTTAGGAGATCATACCTTAATTCTGACTTCAAGCTTTTGCAGATATTCTTGAGGATATCGCGAGGTCTTGGAATTCATATCCTAATTAATGAACCCTAGAGAAATGAGTTTCGGAACGACTTTGAGGGATATTATCCTTCATTGATTGCATCTTCAACCATTATCTTCTCTTTCATCACTATTTCTTCACTTAAGTAGCTTTGTCACACATTTAATCTTAACAATGTTTACCAAATAAATTGCTCAATCAAACTCTCTCGCGGGACTTCTTAAAACCGTTTTTTAATCGCTAAGTTTACAGCTTTATTTCTATATATATTTTCCTAATAATTTGGCGACATTTTTCATATGGTACCAAAGAGTATCAAATACGCGCCTATCAAATGTCCATATGTTTTCTTCCTTTGCCATGTTTTGTAATTAAAATAAATTATATTTCCGTAAAATTTCCTTCGTTAGATAACGTTTACATCTTTTTTTATCTACCATCATTAGTTATTTTTAACAAGCTCCAAGACTAGTACTTATTTTATTGTTTATACTCTTTATTATATATTATACTATTTATACATTACATTTTGCATATATATATATATATATATGGTAGCCAAACTTCAGATGCACATAGTGCACCCCGCTTTCATTACATACGAAAGGATTACAAGCCTATTATTCATCGATGAATAATTCAGGAAGTGACTGAAATGAAGTGTGGTATACATTCTCTTTAAAAAGAAGTCATTAATGCATGAGTTAATTGGATTCTCTTCTGTGATCTCAAGATAAATGGTTTGTCAGTCATCTTTGGGAAATTTCCCTGATTTTGAAACATATCATTAATTCAAACGAGAAATCTCATTGATATACAATTTCCCTGTCCCTTTTGTGTAGCTGTTTCTTATGGTATGGTAATGTGATGCCTTTTGTGTGAGTCGAAATCTGGAGGAATTACGCCAATAGTTTGGGAATCCGAGGGAAGTGGGAGATAGTGCGGGTGACCCCAAACTAATTGTCGTCATTCTGCTTCTGGCTGCATTCAAAATTTTTGAAGCACGAGTAGTAATAAAAACGTTTCCGTTACGAGATAGGTTAATCCTCTTCCAGGTTTTCATTCTAAAATCTTCTCTCCCTCGCGGTCCCCGAACTCTCCCCTCCCTCCTCTCTGCTGTTTTTTATATGTCGCTTACGGAAAGGGTCGGAATATTTTTTATTTATTTTTTCGAAATTTTAAAACATCCTTCAAGCCCCTTCGTCGCTGGGGAGGACGATTCGGGGCCGTTTCCATTTTCCTCCGGTCATAATCCTTAGCTTATTGCCTCAATTATATCTCAGCGCTGGTTGTTTCGCATTTTATTCCGAGCTAAGGGATATGATCAGGGCGGCATTTACTTGTCATTTTCTTGTATTGCGAGTCGTAAAAGGATTTCTGGACATAAATAAGCGCTCGTCATAAAGGTCACCTATCCTTCTTCAGTCCTATCCTTAAAGGATTTCCTTTTTCCTTTTTTTTCCTTTTTAAGGGTTGCTAGTCGTAAAATTTACCGTGTTTTGGTCTCAACAACAAATTTCAGTATGGAATGATGAAAAGAATGATTGTTTAGATTCTCATAATTTCCAGTGAATTGGTTGAAGATGGAATTGTGCGTCGTGTAAAAGGCTATGTTGGCTGATACGTATGTAAAATTAAACTTTGCGCTAAATAAAACTTTTTTAAAGTACTGATATGACCTTAGTAGCTAGTGAAATTTCCGCGTAGGACTAGAAGACATAAATAAACGCAAAGCAATTGTTTACACCAATTCTTATTAAAATTTTATTGCATAAATTTATTTGCAGAGGTCGCTAACATTATGAGGCTAGACATAAAAATGTATTTTGTTAACTTAAACGTGAAAAAATGTTTCTCTAGATAGCACTATATTTTTAGTAAAGTGTCAAAATATATCGTAGAGCTCTCTCCTTTTTTTAAACCATAACAGTTCTGCAGCGTTACATATTTCTAAAACTTACACGAATAAGTATTATGGACGACCGAAATACGATTGAAAAAATTCGTAACTGCTGCCTTGCGCTGGAAAATTTACTTAAAAAGTTTCTGCAAGAGCAACTATGTGGGTGTTCTCTAATCATATGTAATGGTATCGGAATATATGCTACGAAGTAATGGTAAACTGGTGCAACAAGAAGAGCTATGGCATTTTCACCCATGGTGAGAAATTCACGTATCAAAATTATGTGCCACATCGAACTATTTAGTTTACGTTGAATTATCTTCCTTTGGAATTAAATTACCTTGAGGAAGCTCATGAGGATCACTGCAAAGATAACGCAAATAACTAGGAGTGAATGACAGAAGAGCTTAGAGATATGGAATTCTTCATGGAGAGATATATGATAACAGTAATGCTAGATTAGGAGTATGTTTTCCTCCATATGATTTATTTTGTTCAGTGTTGACATTGGGTCATACATTGACTGAGGGATTACAGAGGTAATAGAGGTAAGGAGGAGGCTGATTCTTACGCCGAGTTTCTCACCTCTTTTCTTTTCCATTGCCCATGAAATACTTCGCCAACCAACCTATCTATAAGTAGAAGCGCTTCAGATTGAATTCGTCTCCTATTATAAAAAAACACTAACCGACGTGCTAAGTAACAAACTCACTGGCCAAGATCTAGCATTTTTAGTGACATTTGCACTGGAAATCACATGAAACGCCCAAAATTGGCATACTTTCACGGCAGAAAGTTTTCCGGAGGGTATGGTTATCCAATGAGTAAAATTCACAGGCTCTCGTATCTGTTTACTTTAATTATCACAAATGCATATCAGATGCATATTCACTTGAGACTGTCAAATTTTTTAGTGCAAGGATTTTAAGTTGAAACTACGTGCTTAACTATTCGTCATACTTGGATTAACTAGCAAGTTTTAAGCACTAAACATTTCTAAGCACCAGCATAAATGACCTGTAAAATAAACCAAATTAATCTTAAATTGGGAAAATTATATTTTCCCGTGGTTTCACATTATGCTCAGAGAAGTATTGACACTTGAAGGCTCCTTGCAGGAGTTTCTTATCACGGATGGTGTGAAGACTCCTTGAAACACCAACAATTGAAATATATTCAGCAATTAGTGAAAGAGGTAGGTCAAGTTGGTGAAGTAGGATACCACTTATGTGAATGTTTTAAGATAGTTAATGTTTCTCTAATTATTTTATCTGTAGTTGATTTTAACATAATGGTGTTAATTTTGCTACTAATTGGTGAAATTCGTAATTAAAGTTTGTGATTTGTACTTCAATCAAACATTGAGGCATTAAGTTGCTCATATAATATTTTCCCTTATTTCCAATCGTATTTAAGCCACTATACACTAACATCCTTACGGTTAACTGCCGTTTTCATCCTTAGCATTAACTGCCCATTGTTTTGTTCAATATTTGGTCTAAACTGGTGATAAAAATTCTAAAGCAATGGAATAATTTATGCATGATTTTTCCTGATACCTGTGTCGTAAGTTGTTAACAATATCCTCTATTCTTTGACTTAAAATATCTTTGTCATTTGTACATTTGTTGTCTTACTAAAAGACAAAATATAATGGTGGAAGGAATAAGGGATAACTTTCCATTAAAAGCAGTCTAAAACAAGTATTTACATTTTAAATGATATTAAAGTGTTTATATTTTTTAAGCAAATGATCGTAATCTATACATTCTCATTTCTCTATCATTGCAGACTTCCTCAATTTTGACTTTCTGAGAATGAAGAAAGAAGCAATAGAATGCGAGGGCAGTTGGAGGTTATAATACAGTCATGCAGTATTTGAAAAGGGCATCCTGGATGACGAAATCACCAAACGAAATTGTTATCAAATCAAATTGGAATAAATGGATCCAGGAATATGAAGTCAACTATTGCCATGAAACGTGCCGCTTGTGTTAATGTTTAATTATTCATATCAACTGTTCAGGTTGTGCTTGGATTGAAATTATTTTGATAAAATTATTTTACGATGATAGTTCATGTAAATTAATTTTAAAAGTACCTTATTTGTGCAAAATAAATTATGAAAAACATATAAACATTCTACATTATTGAATGAAACTTTGCATTGTAATAGAGGATTATTTTTTATTTATTTTCACTAATTGTTTTTATATTTTAATACTTAGGGAGACTATATTTTACATTCCATTGAAATGAATATTTTTTCGCATAAATTTTATATTCTGCAAGGGTTGTTGAACCATAAAAGGGTGACATTTGATTCAATCTTAAAATATAATGAGCATAAAATAGGATAAACTATATTACAAAATGTATCAATAAGTTTTACCCCTTCTTTCATATTTGAGATCACGGCTCTCTTAACTTGAACTCTCGGTGAATTTTAGTGGCAAAGTATTATAAGTGTCTTGCACTGCGTTCTGGAGCAGAAATTTATTCTTAATGGTGATGATTCTCATTCATAGAAACTTATCAATTTCATTTTAAGAGCCAAGAATTCATTAATTGGTCAGATGAATATGGCAAAAACATAATACATGCTCGATTTCCATCATCATATGAAACGGTTATATAGTTTGGCTCAAAGAATAGACAGAAGAATCTGCAGAACTTCAGACTTGTAAATGAGCGATTCTTTACGAATGTGTTGATTCATATTTGTGAAAATCTTACCTTTAAAAATAGAAATATCTTGTTGAATTACAAATCCAACATAGGTTATTTTATTTACAACAAATAGCGTTTAAAATTGCTATTTTCAATCACTATTTTGGAAATTCAATGGTAAGTTTGTACCTTCAATTTGTTGCTGATATCATATATTAATCACAATTAATTAATAAATGGTTGGTTACAAGGTAATTCCAACCATAAATCAAAACATTAGTACATGAAAACTTAGAGAAAAGTCTCTAAGTGGTCCAGGGAAAATCTCTTTAATGAACTTAGCGAGGAATTTTCAAATACTACGGACTTGGTTACTTTTAAAATAAGCTTTGCTATACTTGACTGTCAGTTTGAACTTTGATTTAAGGATATCATCGCGTAAAAGTAAATGTTTTCATGAAATCTTAGGGTAAAAATACATGGCGTTCTTAAGTTCCTTAATGCTGACAACAGTTAATAATGCGCATATTGCTGTTTTTTAGAAATTTCATATCCACTTCTTCGCAAAACTCATTTCATTGCTAATAAGAGAACGTTTAGGAAACTGAAAATATTTTTTCCCTCATTGGTGAAAGACTAGTAGGATATTATGTGAATATGAGTGTTCCTTTCTAATTAGGCTTAAAACGTACTCTTAGGACTAACCTATCCTTGGCATTAATAATATTTGAATTAAGATAATTGACTTATCATCTAGAAAGGATATCAACCTAGATGGCATATTGTTACTCGTTAATATGTGATTCAAATGGTGTCAATGGTTGCGATGCAAATTGCATAAGGGTGAAATATATGAGGATCTGAAAATACCATTACTGAAATTCAGAGGCCTTCGTGATCGACGAGGGTATAGGATAGGTAATGAATTTTATTCATTGACCATTTCCTGGCTTTTAATTCACCAAACCATTAAATTAATTCATAAATGACATTGAATGTTTCTAATAATCCATATTGAAGAAATCGAATTCAAATTTTCCTTACACCATTTTGGCCAAATTATTTATTTTCTTCATTACTTTGTTCAAAGCTATATGTATCACACCTCTTTGGGATCCAACCCTTGGTTGTTGGTGATTCTGCAATACATATTATACTTTTAAAATGCCTAACTGCCTTGTTAGATCAGAATCGAGGTAATCATGGTGTGCACATTTCAAACCATATATAAATTCATCAATACAATTACCATCTTATAAATAAAGGATTGTAAGAGAATCTTGTATTCGTACTGAGTTTTTTTTCCCCATTATTGATCATTGGAATGTCTGTTACTTTGGGATAAAACTCGTTTCAGTGCATGCGTCGTACCCGATTTCTGATTAGTTAGTTAAAATTTACATCTATTCTATGAATTTGAGTAAGTTTTTGTTGTACTTTAAATTTAATGAATTCTTTGGGTTTGGGTTGGTATGGGGACTCAAAATTAGCTTCTAATCTCGAAGGACTGGTAGAAATACCGGCAATGGTGGATGTTTTTCAGCAGAATCCCAACACCAACTTGGGCGCTTTGTGAAGAGCGATTTAAGTGCAACACTCCGCCGGTGGGATAAAATATTAAACTGAGGACCCCTTTAGGATTACGTTTATGCCTACACCTGGTTTCTCTCCATGCTTCCTCATTTTAACAAATAACCCATCCATCTCAAATATACCCAGATGCTCTATTGATGCAATTGACCTATGTTGTCGGTCACCTCCCCAAGCTACCAATCAACAATTGCTTTGTCATACTTTCATATTTCTTCTTTCCACTCTAATCAAAACTGGTTGTCTGAGACTGGTAACGTGGTCATCAGCTAAAAATCACAAGTGTGACCCCTATTTCCAGCATGTTTGTTGGGCTAACTGCGATAGTTTGGCACCTGATTACAATGACAATCAAAGATTGGAAATTGGGAAACTTGAATTTTTCGTGCCACCAGAGGCATCGTTTTGCAACTAAGGACGCGTGAATTATGTATGTACTATTAAAAGTACAGTTTTAAAACTTGGATATTTTTACCTAGAACAAAAATCAGCATATTTACCTCTGAAAGAAAGAATAAAAATGTGTTTCCATGAATGTCCCGTAGCTGTAGCTTACAAACGTCCCGTAACTAAAAGCTATCTATCGCAAAACTAGGTACATTAATAAGACTTTTTCTGTATCGAGGATCTATTAATGATAGACTTTACAATGTCTGAGTTTTTGTCTTGGAGGTTTTCTCTCCGCTGAAAGTGTGGAATCAAGTGATGAGGATGTCACTGGGTGTGCGTTGTATTTCTCCGTCATTATTTTATCGTTTGTTTTGATTTTTCCTCTTGTATAAATTCGAGGTATGTCGATCATATCTAGGGTATAATTCCTTACTCTTAAATCCATTCTTCTCAGATTGCTCATGCATAATTACCCTTATATACATTTTTGAAATAATAAGCGTTAAAAAGTGGGGAAATAGATTCATCGTTTTGTTGACACGCGGAAACATAATTAGAAATTATATTTATGGCTGCACGCAATGACCAATTCGTAAGTAATTTGTTCTCCGACCACTTCGTAAGGAATGTTCATTGTCTATTTGGTAAGGTCATCAACAGCCGAGGCTGAGTATGGGTGTGTGGGTTGAAAAATGTACGATTATTTGGGAAATGATGGCTTTAGCCTACTCGTACAAAAAGTTTCTAAGGGATCTAGAGTGAACATTCATTTCTAACGGATGAAATGCGGCACATGGAGTACTTTCAACAAAGTACTCAAGTGTATACCGGTAATTCCCCCGAAAATTCTCCACCTCTACCAACCCGATCGTCTTCTTTAGTATTTTATGTTCCAAGTATTATGGTTCATTACACCTCATTTACTGATTACACTTTCTCGTCTCCGTCAGGTCGCTTCCCTATTGGCTTAATCTCCTATCCAGACAGTTGCAGAACGGAAATTGCTTGGTCCACGGAGACGCCCTCCACCGGGGGAATATCCTCTTGTGACATCCAAAACCGATGGACGTGTTCGTCTCCCAATCCAACTCTCAAGTAATAGAACATTTTGTGGCTTCCTTGGGTCGGATTTATCATAAAAATAAAATTTTAACATTTGTTCAAGTTCGACGTCCAGGTGAATTCCAGTAAAAAATTCCACATATTCCTAAAAATTTCAATCAAAGCGTATTTGTAGTAAAATTGAAATTACTTTCCTTATAAAAGCAGACAGAAGTACACAGAATATTAGTAGATCGAATAGAGAAATTAATGTTATTAAAAAGTATTTTTTTAATAATTGAGACAGTAATTGGACCGGTTCTGTCCCAAAAAAACACTATTTATTATATGCTTCTTAGATATGCTTTCCACATATATAGGAGTTCATAATTGTTGGAAATCAAAATAAAATAAACAAGGATTTGCAATGAATTATCTAATCAGTACCTCAGATTAAACGTGAACGCCAAAATGTAGGCACTAGATGGAGTAAAAGCCAAAAATGCGGAGTAATGAATGCATTAGGACATGGCATAATGCTGCTCAATTCGCCGAATTTAAATAACTGGTGACAAGTCATAGCCGTATCTTGTAGATGTTATTAAAATCCTTATTTTGTATTTTTCTTTATTTTATTAATATTTTTGCAATAAATAGGCATACTTAAAATTATTATTCCTGAGAATAGCTGTCATTATTCAAGCTTCTAATTTCCTAATTTTCCACAGATACAGTCACCTGAAAATACCAATTTGACACATCATTAATATCCGGGCTTAAAATTGAGGTATTTTCTCCTTTCAGGATAAAAAGAGAACGGTGAAGAGAAAATGACTCATCACTATCGTGATAATAAGACGGCACCTAAAATAGGCACCTTTGCATGAAATATCCTGGCATCAAATTTCCTTTTCAACGCCTGACTTATACATTAATATCTGTTTTCAGTCACCTTTCCCTTCCATATATATCCTTAACGCCATCCCTCTTCTTTCCTCTTTCCGGAAATTTTCTTTGTATGCTACAGCTTTCATCATCCCACTTCTTTTCAGAAATTCCCCATTCAAATCTTTTAGTTCTATTTAGTCATCCCTTCTTACTGCTTATAGCGCAACGGATGAAGAGAAGGCTGCCCAATTCACGTGTTCTTGGTAATTGTAATGCAATCAAAAGGATTTGAGCTCATGAAATAAATAAAAAATTTCCTTCTTTAAAACTTCTTACATACAGAGAATTACATGTGACCAAGTAGATGACTGGAATAGGGATATCTAGACACTCGAACGCTTCTCACAATGCTTGGTTTACTGGAAAATTTCAACTATAACTTGTCCAAGTCCAACACAGAAGGTGTAATCATACACTTCATTTGCATTTGCGTGAGCGGCTACTGTCATGCTTTAAGGAAATAGTTGGTCAAAAAGTTGAATGTCAGAAATTGTTTTACCCGCAAACCATTTTTGGATTGTAGAGTTATAAATATCTTGAATATCTCACTGAATTACCTAGTTTCATGAAGAAGACCACTAATATGAAAACTCCGAACTTTAGTTACTACCTACTAAGTGTTCTTTAATCATGAATAATGTTATTAGTAATTTCTACGAAGTGACGCTTGTCACGGTCGAGTTTATCAAAACTTATTATTTCGGTTGTTAATATATATATCATGATCCCTATGGTAAATAATCACGCTCCCTAATGATAAAAACCCTCCTGTGCCCTAGTGTAGCATTTGGATATTCAAAGAAGCACATTATGTTGAAATTTCTATTTATTCAATATAAGATTCATAATTTTTAACTATTTTCTCATAAAAGTTTAATTTCATCAAACAGCTTATCTCTTCAGGATTAATGCGATATGCATTGGTCAATCATATTTGACGTACACATACATGACGTACAAATTGAATAAATAGACGACCTTATTTTCTTGAAAACATAACTGAACATAAAGCTTGGCCACTACCAATTTATTGCATACCCTCCTTCTCCTAGTATACTTTGAATTTGTGACAAATGTTCAAGACTAGTCAATTAGGTTGACTAGAATTTATTGAAAATTTATAATTTATTAAAAATTTTACGAGCATAGAAAGAGAGCGAAGTTTTTGATAAATTACGAATCATCATATTTAGTTTGTAGTTTAAAATCTATGCAAATGTACCTATGCACGCAGTCACGCGCACGAGTGGAACTATGGTAGTCGTCCTTAAGCGGAAATATTGGGTGATTAATCTGTGACGGTTGATTATCAAGTACGAGCACAATGTGAACTGGAGACAGGAATGTATAGTTCCTACCTCTGAAATTCACCTAAATTTTATGTGGTGTCTTGGAGGTGTGAAAGACCATCACTCCTTACCGGCAATCCTAGCATCAGGGTTCAAAGCTGCTCCTGGCTCAATGCCTGGTCAAATAAAATGAATTTTTTTATGGTGAACTAATTTTTTTTCTGAGGTCGTCCAACTATTCCCATGTTTATGCTGTGGATGGTGTTAACATAAAGGCGACAGATGAAGTGAAGTATCTAGGAGTTACGATAACTTCAGACCTATCGTGGGGAGCACATATAAGAAATACTTGTGGCAGAGCTCTGAAGAAGCTAGGATTCATCAAGCGTATTGTGGGAAGATTTTCGGATGAAAAAGTAAAAGAGAGGTGCTATTTCGCACTCGTCCGGCCACACCTTGAATATGCAGCGAGCATATGGGATCCGGTGCAGAAAGACTTAGTCCGGGAACTTAATAAAATACAAAGGAAAGCTGCGCGATTCGTCAAAAACAGCTACGGGCGTACAGACAGCGTTACACAGATGTTAAACGAATTAGGCTGGGAGCCGCTAGAGACTCGGAGGCTGCGCGCTAGGCTTAGATTACTTGAACAATTGAGAATAGATATCTTTCAGAGCGACACGGAGAACATCCTATTAGAACCCCACTATATTTCCAGGTCCGACAGAAACGATAAATTAAGAGAGATATTTTGCCGAACGGATAGGTATGGGAATTTGTTTTTCCCCCGAACAATAAGGGACTATAATAAATGCTATGCGTAATTTAACTAGAGCGTGTCCATTTTATATGTAAACGGCTGGTGTCCTAACACCCCCCCGCCACACGCCTATTGAGGCGGCTTGCGGGGTAATATGTAGATGTAGATGTAGATTATTTGGTGAGCGTATTTTTCATGGTCTTTCCCACGGAACTTAACCTTCGAACATGCTCGCTGCACTTTCATTGGCTTATTCTGCTGCACACAATGGCTTATACTGCTGCAACGTCAATTCTTCTGAGTGAGCCATTTAGTTTTTTTCATCTATTATTTTCTGTACTGCCTCGTTTCCGATTAAATCCGTCCAGTATCAGGGTGATTTTGAAAATGCTGTCAGGGTGCACACCTGAGAATATACCATCTTGTAGAATCTTTGAAAATATGTACAAACTATATTCTTTCGCAGTCACTGCCTTTTTCTAAATCTCAAAAAAAATAATAGAAAATATTTTAAAGCAATGGCATCAAGATACCATTGCGTCCATTTGTTCGCGAATGTAATCTCCAACAGTTGGAAATTTTGAGATATTCCTGACGACGAACGTAGCCAATTTTTCAGGCCATTTTCACGACATTCAAAATGAATAATGAGGAAATGAGGAATCTGCTTTCAAAAAGGTATTCAGCTGACCTGGAGAAATAATTCCATATTCTCTCTCAGGTGGAAATTAACATCAATTTCAGAATATTTGATATTCAGTAGCTATTTGTTTTAACGATAATTTGAAGAAGTCAACTAAGGTGTTGATTGTATTTGCTGAAAAAAATGACTTCCTGTATAAGTTATCAAAGTGAATATTTAATTCCACATCCTGATCAAGTTTTTGTAACTATTCTTGGTGAGTGCTATTCCAGTAGCTATTCCGTGTAGGGGCGATAGTCCATAATACATAGCTGGCCATATCATACCAGCATTGATAATCACTATGATTCCCCTAAATACATTTGAATTTCTTATGACCCATTCCGTCCTTTAATATGACCCATTCCGTCCTTCCGTAATAATAATCAGCAAAAAAATTGGCGTCCGTATTTCAGAAACTTATAATTTGGGAATATGATTAAATGTCTCATTTCAGAGTCGAAGACGAAGTGTTAAGAGTATTATCTTTTTCTTTTTCGTATTTATGACTTCATAGAAAGTTTGCTTTCATACTTTTATTTTTTCGCAGATATTTTTACGTACCTAGAGTGATCTTATTGTGATTATTTCCCGGTGGATACCCTTACTAACACGAATAGAGTTTGTAACATCTAATTAAAAATCATACAATTTTTTAAATTACTCGGGGTCACTTAAGCACTGCACTGTACGAATCAAATCGCATTACACTATTAACTCCTGTTATAATTGTGAGTTTATTGTGCATGATCAAAATTCATTGGATCTCTTTTAAGGAAATAGTGATTGAAATTAAGCGAAAAGTTGAATGTCGTCTTTGACCCGCCTTCGTACCAAAAGCTATAGGTTTAGCGTCACAAAAAATGATTTGTCTGACGTATCTCAGCAAAAACAATGAATCTTAAAATCGAAATAACCGAGAATTGATATATTTTATAAAATACTAACTCTATCACTGTAAAGAACATGATGAAAGACGGAATGACTTTTCAACGATAGCACAAATTATGTATCCACATCACGCATGTACAAGGTATTCAGATGCACAAGCATCGTATCAAAATAGACATGGGCTAAAAGAGTTGAAATATTGCTAGTTGATAAACTCTTATTGTTATGGTAAAATTAACGATGAATAATATATTTTCTGATCAGTAATTCCAACGTGTACATATCATCAGCGTAGGCTTTCCCATTTATTGGTGATCTCATGGTTTTGGAGCGTAAACCATAAATAAATGTTCATATTTTTAATATTTTTAGCAAGATTAGTTAATTCCGCCTGATTTTTACTGGGAAGTACCAAAATCCCTTACAGAAGAAAAGTTCCTAACGTCCCTTACTTAAGTTTATCTCACGCCATGCAATGAATTACTAGGTACATACTATTAGGTAATGCTTTATTTTTTAATAGACAGTTTTAGCTCTAACATGTGAAGGTAGGCATTGAAATTCCAGTGCGTTCTGTGCTAAGAAGTCTGAATGATTGCTATGAAGTGAGGGCTAGAATGATTTTAAGTCTATATCTTATATATCTTGCACCACGCTTGATTATGAAGTTACTTCAGTTGCTGGACCCAAGCGTTGCAGAGATTTTTAATGATTTCAAAGACTGAGCTGGCTTCCGAAGTATTTTAGGCAAACAACAGCCACCATTATTTCCGTGAATGCCGATTGTTAATGATTTAAAAAGCAATGGTAAGCAGTATCACCGTAAAATACCAGTCACAGTTTCCAAGTATAGCTGTATCTATAACCATAGTTTCATGACAATTCTCATTTTAGTTGTCTTCCTGCACTACTTACGGCTCACCTTAGTGGTGGAGCTCATGGTAAACTCTTTCTGTCTGTCTTGTTTTCTGCTTTCTTTCAATTCACCTTAGCTTCCACTACCCAAACCATGTAAACACAACTTCCGTTTGTCTACTTAATGCGTCTTTTATTTCCGCTATTTTATTTTCAACATGCTGACTCATTTAACCTTTCCGCTGGAATAAAAACTTGTCGTGGTGGAAGGGCTTGCGTGCTCCGATGACCCCTAGAGCTCCACTGGCGGGAGCAATGCTCCTGGTAGGGTAAGCCATGCCAGATTGGTCGAAGGTTAGGAGACAGACGAATGGTAGTCCGCGCAGCGTCTGTACCTCAGTGAGGTGGCTGCAAAAGGCGTCTGACACCAGTGGGGCGGCCTCTGAAGTGATGGTGTTACGTTAAAACACTATTGAGTAAGGCCACGAAATACAATCTCAATTAAAACAAAAACCTTGAAATTATGGACAGTTCTCAATTGATAATGAATCCTGGCAACTACGGGACTCGGCTCAGTGGGCCGCGTGTCGTGCCCGGCAGAGATGGGAGCAAGGCCCCTGCGGTCGTCATCACACGAAATCCTTGCTCAGAAAATACAGCAGAAGAGGAACAAAAGATAAAGAAGAGGAACGAAACAATCAGAATAGGCACGTGGAATGTTAGGATTATGCTGAGGGCGGGGAAGCTAGAGAATATTAAGCAAGAAATGAAGAGGGTGGATGTAGACATATGGGTCTGGGTGAAGCAAGATGGAAGGATGACGGGGACTACCAGAGCGATGGCTATAGAGTAATATATAGTGGAGGAAATGAAAGTCAGCGCGGGGTTGCATTCGTAATGAATAGGATACTAGGTATAGAAGTAGTGTATGTTGAACAGGTGAGTGATAGGATTATAGTCGTGGAACTAAAGGCAGATCCAACGAATTTACTTATAACCTAGGTTTATATGCCTACCTTGAATCATAAAAAGGAGGAGATGGATGGGGTATACGATCAGCTATAGGAAATAATTAGTAGGATACCTGGGAGTAAGCACTTGGTAGTAATGGGGGATTGGATCGCGGTGGTGGGTGAAGGAAGAGATGGGCGGGAGGTGGGCGGGAGGTGGGCGATTACGCGGTGGAAAAAGCCGGGAGACACAGATAGGTTCCAGATAGATTATATAATGGTTCGTCACAGATACATGAATAGTGTTAAAAACTCGCATACTTATCATGGAGCTGATGCAGACACAGACCACAACTTATTAGTCATGAAATGTCGGGTAAAACTGAAAAAGATAAGAATGGGAAGGAGGGTGCGAAAATGGAATACGGAGGCATTAATTAAAGATGAAGTATCGAGAGAAGTATGATGAGATAATGGGTGTGGATCATGGAGTTAGATCAGTGGAAGATGAATTGGGAAGTTTGAAATATGGAATTGTAGAAGCGGCGAATGCAACGGTAGGCGTTGTCAGTACAACTAAAATTAGAAAACTGTGGATCACGAAGGAGTTGATAAGGGAGATGCAAAATAGAAGGAAATGGAAGAGCGTACCTAAACTCAGAGCTTGGTAAGAGAAAATACGAAGAATGAAATAACAGGCTTAGAAGAGAAACAAAGAAAGCAAGAGAGGCGTGGTGGAGAGAACAGATCGACCCGTTGGAGAAATACCAAAAAGAGGGAAGAGCAGATGCATTATATAGGAAAGTAAAGGAACTGACGGGTTATAAGGGAAAGGGAATTACAACGATAACAGACAAGACGGGAAAGGTGATCGTAGAACCGAAAGAGACCAAAGAACAGGTGGAAGGAGTATGCTGAAGAGCTGTATGGTAAATAAATAAGGCCCAATAGGTAAAATATAGAAAGGGAAGACGACATCGACAGAGTTGGCATCGGACCCGGTATCCTAGATAGCGAAATCGAAATAGCTCTACGAGACATGAAAAGGAATAAGGCGGTGGGAATAGGTGACATACCTGCAGATTTTTTAAAGAGCATGGGGAAGAACGGAAGAGGAAAACCTTTTGCGCTTATTCGTAGGATTTATGAGGATGGAGTGTGGCCGGAAGATTTCGCGAAAACTGTACTAATTCCTTTACCAAAGAAGAGCAAGTCAAAAACGTGCGAAGACTATAGGACAATAAGCTTAATATCCCACGGTGCCAAAGTAGTTCTGAGAATTATGAAAAGAAGGCTAGAGAAGAAGGCAAATGAATACCTGGGTGACGACCAGTTCAGGTTTAGGAGAGGGACGGGAACGCGAGACACCTTAGCGGTGATGAGGACGATAGTAGAAAGAAACCTAGAGTATGGGCGGGATGTTTTGGCATGCTTCGTAGTTTTCGAGAAGGCGTTTCATCGGGTGGAATGGACGATATTAATGGAAGTGGTGAAGAAATTAGGGGTCGATTGGAGGGACAGGCGTATGATTCGGAATTTGTATATGAACCAGATGGCGCAGGTTAGAGTAGCCGATGGAGAACCGGGATGGGCTACGATAGGATGGGGAGTGCTGCAGGGGTTCCCGCTATCGCCGTTGCTTTTTAACGTGTATTCAGAAGAAATGGTAAGAGAGGCATGTGGGAGGAGGAGGTAGGAATAGAGGTAGGAGGGGAGATGATAAAATCAGTAAGATTTGCAGATGACCAAGCATTGATTAGTCAGTCTGCCAAGGGGTTACAGTCAATTGCGAATGCGTTAGAGGCGCAGTCCAAAATGTATGGGATGAAAATCAACCACAAGAAAACGAAAGTGATGAGATTTTCTAGAAGTAAGAATGCGGGACTGAATAAAAGGGAGGGAGGGCAGAAGATAGAGCAGGTCTAGCAGTTTACATATCTGGGTAGTACTTTGGAGGAGAATGGGTTTAGTGGTAAGGACGTCAGATGCAGAATTGCGCTCGCTAAAGAAGCATTTTCGAAGAGAATTGATGAGAATTGAGAAGGGAATTGATGAGGGGGGTCTGAGAAGAGACTTAAAGAAGAGGCTGGTGAAAACACTTATATGGAGCGTGTCGCTATATGGGTTGGAAACTTGGTCATTGCGAAGGGAGGATGTTCGTAGACTTGAGGCGTTTGAGATGTGGGTTTGGAGAAGGATGGAGAAGGTGAGCTGGATGGCGAGGAAGATGAACAAGGAGGTATTGGATATGGTAGGAGAGGAGAGGAAGCTGTGTCAGAGGTTCGGAGGAGGCAGAAGAGATGGATGGAGAAGGTTTTGAGAGGAGAGGGCATGTTGAAGAGGGTGATAGAGGGAAGAACACTGGGGAAGCGTGGAAGAGGAAGGAAGAGGATAGGAATTCTGAACGAAATAAGAGGAGGTAGAAGATATGAAGAAATGAAGAGGGATCTAATGGCGGGACATCTTTAGGAGTGATAGCAAGAAAATGTTTATGAGGTTGGGATGCAGAGTGGGGACTGTCCAAGAGCTACCAATGAGCTGCTAGAATAATTTAATGAAATGACTCATTTAATTCATATTGCTCCTCAATCACAAATGACCCGGTTTCCAAAATCGACGCCTGTTTTACTGAACCTTTTCTTTTTTCTATTTTTAAAAATCTTTTTCTCAGCCATCTTCTTCTAGAATAAAATATTCTTCTTCTGACAAGCTCTTGGTATTTTCCTCATTCCTACATTAATCTCTGAATAAATGTTAATACTACTTCATGCTGTCTTGACTGCTCACTGCTGCTGTAATTCGCAACTTAATACTTATATGTGGATCCGTATATCCTGTTCTATTATGACCCGTTATCAATGCCATCAATTATTACCTATTGTAGAGTCTGCTTATTCCTCAACAATTAGAGTTTTGTCTCACACCTACCCACAGCCAAAGCATTTCACGCCTTTTTTGCAATTTACACTCCATATGAGTGTCTTAGAGTTTTGCTTTCATCTGGAAGGTCTTTTAGCATAACACACAGTATCAATATCTCATCCTATGCAGTTACACCAAGTAACGCCTCCACATGCCAAGTTCATTATACGTTGTTCTTTTATGACATTTTGATTCCAATTTTAGGTTCAATTCCCTCATATTTGAAGTCTGCTGCATGCACCAACCTCGAATATACTACAATAATTTCGCCTAATACATGAGTACTAGTATTTAGTCTGTTTGGCCCATTCGAGTGTCTTCACGTGACGTTCATTAGAAATATAAATGTAAATAAATGTATGTAAATCCTTGATAATAAACTTCAGTGACTTTCTTTCTTGTTCTTTATTACCCCTCGCAGTATTTTTCAGGGTAGGTAAGGATTTACTTCCTTTTCACTATTATTCGTTTTTGTACCCTAGCGTTTCATGTTGAGACATCATATTTATGGAATCCATGTATTCTACTGAGTCATTAGTTAATGAGAAACATAAAAATGGGAGTTATTAAAACCATCATTTATGCTCAACAATGAATTTACAATTTCATACAATTTTAATTTAATTATTGCCTACATCTCAATCCCACAATATCTGATAGTTCTAAACGCCTACTCATTACTGCCAATTCGCTACCATAGTCGTAATCTATTTCCGCTATCATTATTAGTTTGCATCTCCCATATCACCTCCCGCCAAAAAAGTATTATTTCCCCATTTATTATCTTTTAAGAAAGTTTTTATTTTTAGCATAGCACATTATATAGTTTTGGGACCATCCTCTAGTAAGTGACTGTCTTCTTACCTTAATGTCTTTTGAATCCCAAGCCCTGTTTCTGGCTTCTCGTTACAAATCATCATGCCTTTATCTAGCGACATGCGTCATTTGCCTCGATCTTGATATTGAATATCACAAAAATATTAAGTAATGAATACGGCTTCACATCGCTGTGGTATTCATATCAATAGCAAATTCCTATGCTATTAAACCTTAGGTCTCATTTATCATATAATAAGACATTACACACTCCTGAAATATTTCGTTCATCTAATTTCTATTTCTTATCCCAGTTTTCAGTAATTTTTACTCAGAAGTTTTTAAGAATTACCCAGAATATTATAAGAATTACCTAGAATAAAATAAGAATTACCCAGTTTTCAGAAACTTTTTTTTATCCCTTTCACAAAAGCTTCTTCCATAAGCTGCTTTCCCCATAACCTTAGGTAGGACTTCTTTTCTGATCAAGATACCAGCGTCAGAGGGCTGAGCACACCATTCTTCGTCCAATGTATTTTGTTGCTTACAATTAGGATTTTTGAGTTTTATGACTTATAAATTTTATCAACAAAGGACCATCACTTACCTTGGCGACATGCACACGAAGAGATCTTTCGCAGGCATTCCACGGGAGAACTGAGGCTGCGTTGACAGGCTCCTGAATTTTAACATATATTGAAAGATAGGTTACAGCAGAAATAATTAATGAGATAGTGCTATACTTTCATTACGCCTATATATATTCTTTATAGAAATGTCAGGTGTGTTTTAGATTCAACAGACTTTGCTTTATGCTACGATATTAATTCGTAGGGTTCTGGTTCAGAATTGCTCTTTTTAGTTTTCTATGTCCTCAAATTGAATACGATAGCTACTTATTTGAAAGAGCTTTAATTAGCATTATTCATATATAATAACCTGTGGGGTGAAGAAATACTGCCTTAGGAAGTGACGTGGTGTTTTGATGTACGATGTCATGAAAAAAAGTTCGTAGAGAAACTTATTTTACTAAAAATTATATGGCCATCTATTGCGCTGGGGAAATTACTTGCCCACACGTGAAATAAAGGTGCAGTCAATAAAGCCCTCTAACTGCCTTGATCCAAGCGATCATCTGCCACCCAGACCTCGAGTAGGAAGCGGGACCCCCGCTGTCGGTGAAGGCGGCCAATGGAGCGCCCAAGTCTCCGTTAAGTGGACCCCGCGTACGGCCCATCCAGTTTTTCATCTCCGCGCCACTACCTTGTTCAATCGCAACGCTTGAGCATTCATATTACAGATATTACCTGCAGTTGAACATCAATTTCCAATACTTCATTTAAAGAATATGCATGTTTTAATTGGTATTCTCTTAGTGCTACTCAATGATACGCATAATCAGTAAAGTTACGCTGAACGCCAACATGACAACAACAATGTTTATAATAGAGGAAATTTACGAACTTATAACCTAATTCTTTCCGTTTTTCTACATTTATTTTGAAAGAATTTTAAGAATTGCGTTTAAAAAATGCATGAATTAATTGCTGTTTAAAATTTTATTTTTTCCTTTTCCATTTCCAAGCCTGATAGTTTTGAGAATTCTAGTTATTATGGCCTGAAATAAACTTAATCACTTGCTAAAAGTTCTAGCAACAATTTGTTTTGCCACTCAGCTTTTATTTTTGCGCGTAAGAACACTGTGAGCAGCTGCTACATTTTTTTTAACGCTTCCACTTCAACGGGCCAAGCATGAAAAAGTATTACTAGAGGTTATTACTAAAAAAAGAAAAAGTACTCCAGATTGAGCATACCATGTTTCCAAAATTATCAAACACGATCAGATGTCGGATGACTGAAAAAATTCTGTGTACAAGAAAATTTGCTATTACTTATATTTCATGACTTTTGCCATCAACAAGAAAGAATTTCGATTAAGAAGAAATTATGATTTCATTTTTTATACTTATTATTGCCTGCGGTATCCTTGAATGTTTCCTTATCGATTACATGAAGTTTCATCAATAAGTTTAGATCCCCTTACTAAAGTTTCCAACGGTTCGTGCATGGTTATTTCAATTTGGGACCTTGAGCTCAGAATGCCATCAGTACTTACTTTTACATGCAGTACGAATGCATTCTGATGACAGAAAATTGACCATTAGATATACCACACAGCATCAATATAGAGCATATTTTTTAATAACACCACAGCATATGGTAAAATGACGGAGATGAAAAATATTAAATATAAATTCATAAAAATTACATACATAGTTTCATCCATTATGGCTGCAATCTGAAAAAAATATTTAGTAAAAAGGCGGCAATATGTATGGCAACAAAGTAATGAGAATGATATTATATCTTAAATCAGTTTGAACATAGCAGAACACAGAAGTACTCATTATTTAGCAATATATTTTCGTATGATACTTTTTTCTTGATAATTACTATTATTGAATTTTCATGATCATGATGTAATTAACTATTGATTGATTTATATAAACGATTTCGCTACTGGGACCGAGAGGAAGACAGACTGCAGAATATAGAGCTTGGTAATAAACTAACCTGTTCTGACGCCCGGATAAACATAATTTCAGATCAAAACTTGTTTCATACAATAACACAATCTTGGTTTCCCATTGGTCTGAAGCAGGTCATCTGCCCGTGCCATGATTGGGTTACCAGTTTGCTTGCAATGGCCCTCCAAGTGTAGGGATGGCCCTCCCCAAGGATGTAAAAAATCACGTTTCGGCCAGCATGTCTAGAAAGTCTCAGGTGAGGTGAAGGTGAAATGCTATGAAGAGATCTGGAAACATTTTATACCTTTGATATTCTCAGGAGCAACTCTTTGATTTCATGGTGCCGTTTGGAGCTATGGATTTCGATAAAGAAAGTAAGTTATTTTGAATATCCTGTAGCTAAGCGTTATGGCGATTAGACTAGCAATGAAAGTGAGGTGAAATGCGAACTATTGTATGTTTTACTTAGTCATGATTTGATTGGAACCGTATACTCTACTTAAGATATTACTAAAATACCAATCAATTAAGAAGAACAAGTCCAGATACAACTCTTCATCCTGGATGCTACAGTCATTGGCATGCACCCTTAAATTTTCCAAAAACACTTTATTCCATACAAACAGTTGTATTTTATGAATGAAAAAAATCTTATAATTGGTAGGAATAGGAACTCAAAAGTTATTTTTTCTGTAAAAAACATAATACTTTTGGACCGGAGATGAACTTCTACTATTACTATGCTGACCGTTTTAGGCAAAACATGCCTGCGAAGTTTGACTAAATAGATAAAGAGCTGCGCAGAGTCAGGACATTATTCTCAATCAAAATATAATTGGTAAATTTCATAATGTTTTTTAAGAGCCGAATAAGGTTCATTTGGTTTTCACCATTTTCAAAATAAAAGAATAAGGCGGCTACTAGTAGAAATAAGTGACTGATATTGCATTAGCATAGAAATTTAAAAAATATTTTTCTTGTGATAACGTCATCGTTTCCAAAGTCTTGAATATGAACCACGTTGTAATCATAGCTGTAAAATAATAGCACACGATACAATTTTCAGTGATTTCATTCGAGGATAATATCAGTCAATTTCACAAACTTACTAAAATTTCTCTTTCTTACATTAGATTCCATCTGACAGTGTGCGCTTTATTCATAAAAATCATTTTAATAACATTGTGTTTGATATTATTACTTGCGTTACTTTACGATTCCTAGATTCAATTCCATGGAATCGTATCGTACTAGGGTCGGCACTGTATTCCATGTGATAAAGCATTGCTACCATTACAAACAGTTTCAAACGTAGATATATTACCCATTTGCAAATAAACCCTTTATTGTGGTATTTTAGTAAATTGAATAGCAATGATTGTTTGTATTATCAGCAGCTAAAATATCATCTCATGGAAGAATTGATTGAGATAGTGACATGAACCTAACTGTGATCAATCGTTTCATTATTGGGTATGCTTAATAATTTCCTTTTCCTCAGAGTTTTATCCAACTTTAATCGATTCATATTTAGCACTCCATCACTCGCGCCTCTTTTTGTGAAAAGACTGCTCGCGTGTTGGATTCTGTCCAACAACGGAGTTCAATGATATTTACCTATACTTTTAGGAGAATAATTATTCTAGAACAATATTAAGCTTTATTTTATGATAAGAAGAACATGAATGCGTTATATTTATCAACACAGTCTTTTCAACAATTGGAAAATCAAAAAATTTCACATTAAAAAAAAAGGAAAATAGATGAAATATTGAAACTGGCAGCAAATTTTATCGCAATCAATATTGCACTGAAATAAGAAATTGAGCACATATCATTTTTTTACTTGTTTTAAAATTAAAATCAAGGTATCATCACAAAAGGTAACATAAATTTAAAAAACGAATGCATATTATTTTGTTTGATATTGCACTTAATTTTACGCGCTGTGTCTGAAAGCATTTACTACAAAAAACATTGGAGTAAACTTTACAGGTTAAATTTCCACATGTACCACATGTTATAGTGGTGTTACTACTTTTCTGTTGTCCACATTCAATTCAGGTTCCCTTTTTCTTCTTCTTTTCTGGTTCTCTACTTGTGTCCCCTTCACCTTCCATGGCACTGGAGTATCGTTTCAAAAAATTTGAGATGTCTGACAGGAGTGAAGATATAGATTCTCTTGCAATGAGGTTCTCATTCATCAGCGATATTCCTAGATTATGCAAAAAGATTCTTCTTAAACGTGGAGCGTTCTCCAGAGCATTCATTTCCAGTACAATCTGAAAGTTTATTCCAGCAATATTCAATAGTGCAAATAATATGGCCATTGGCCATCTTCTTGTTATACGGGATACAGAGTATGCAGCGTATATTTTATTGACTATGTCAACCTCTCATTTCGTTGCAGTATAGTCATAAATGATTGCTGGCTTTCCCGTCTCTTTATTAATTTCATCAGCATTATGCATGGTTGAAATTAAAATGACAGCCTTATTTTTCTTTGGCGTAAAGCTCAAGAGAGTTAAATTATTTTTAAGCCATACTGGCATTGTCCTGGATTTTTCCTTTTATCTGGTAGAAATTCTAAAGGAACTTCCCTTTTATTTTTTTCTAAGGAGACCTATTGTCGTGATTTGATTTCCTAGTAGATATTTTAAAAGTGGAATGATGGAATTCCAGTTAACCATTTTCAAATTTCTATTGCTTTTCTCTATTGATTTCACCAGTATTTTCACTATTTCCATTGCCGTGTTGCACCTCTCAAAAGACCCAGATGCCTGTTTACCTACATACATCTCAGGCCCTCGCCTTTTTCTTGAGGTGCCGGGACAAGGACATTTACCCAAATTTAAAACGGGGCGAAAAAACAACGACAGGATCGACGACGGCCAATCAGAAACAACCTGAAGGATGGCCGGCAAAGGATGTGTTTACACCATCCAGATAATCTGGCTTTACAAGTAAATGAAATGTTTTTACGTTAACCGAGTCTCCAAACCGTAATTCACCACTGATCTGCAGTGGGTCCTTGTTGAGTCCACTGGTTTGAAGGACTAGGACAAAAATTGAAATTCGTCCCTCCTCCTTTGCCCGGGACCCGACAACAACAACAAGACCTCCATTTAAAACGCCTTCCCCTTCGATGACGCATCTTGAGTCACCATGACCGCCCATATCCCTCAATATTTCGCCGTACGAAAGGTGTAAAAGGGTACTCATGATGGTTTACTTCCTGAAGCTAGTTTGGTATGAGGAAATACATGCACCAGCGTTACACAAATCCCAACGATAACATCGGTTGAGCGGCCATCTTGGATAATTACGTCAGCGACATCAGTGCCGCCATCGGTGATTTGCGTCTCGAATATAAACCCAGACGAATTTTGACCCGGCACTCAACGCCCTGAGGACGATGGCAGAGTTAGCCATTGGAACGTCGGCTTTGGCTGAACAACTCACCTGGTGGGAAATTTTTTCGTACACCTCTAAGTTTGAAGTATGAAATGTCTTTAAGTCACACATCGCAAACACTTTCAATCCATACTTTGCGGGTTTGCTAGAAATGTACTGTACCCATGAGCATCGTCATCTGATAGGAAGAAGCATTTCGTCAGTTGTGACGAATGCACTCACTGAATAAGCATTCAGGCAATTGCTGTCAAAGTCGTCAAAAATTTCACGAATTGCAGCGAGCTTGTCAGTGGTTCTTCTTGCATCTCTTGTAGCCTTGTCATAAAGTATTAAATTTCTGAATATGAAGAAAAACCGATTACAGCTCATAGCTGAGCGTAGAATCGGTAAACCTGTCCCGTCTGCAGCCCACAACTCCACAGCGTTTGTGTGATGGCCTTTTTTTTGTTCCGATCAAATAGAGAATGCCAAATAAAACCACCATTTCTGCTCAAGATGATTTTTTACAGTCTCTTATTCTTCTTTTTGTCTTTCAATTTCACTAATAGTGTAAAACACAATTTTGTCCACCATTTGTACTGTCACGAATTTTGCTAACACTTCAATTTCTGATTTAGCATTTCGGGAGGCTTTCCTAGACCCTGGAAGAATTTTTACAATGTTCTTTCTCTTAGTCTTGGAAGATTTGTGTCTAGGGTTTTTCCTACACTAGGAAAATTTATCTCTACCAACATAGAAAATGGCATCACGCACCTCCTCATTACCAACTTCATCGCTAACATCTTCCTCCGACTCTGTATGATGGTCAGACTCCTCATCTTCTTCGTCGCTGTGTTCGTCATCGCTACTACGTAAGATGCTAGTTACTCCCCTTCGTTCTTCTTCTTCCACATCTAACTCTAGAAGAATCCTGCATGTATCCACGGGTTTTATATTTCCAGACCTGTTTCATTACATTTTATAAAATTAAAAAAATAGATACTATTTCATAACATGGAAGAGTTCCACGAATGTACGACAAACTCAGCTAAATAAAATGACAACGGCAAGTACGTAATAATATTGTAGAAACAGAAACGCAATAGGACATAATCATTACATATTTTGAAAATGATAGGTGGTTTTACTTAATTTTCGGATCAGAGGAGTCCCCGGCACGGATATTTCGCGTCCTGTAGTTCGAAGCTTATAAAAATAAAACGTATTTCTTACTATTAAAAAAATATTTAGTTTGAAATTTATTGGAGACATTATGCAAGATACCATAATTTGTGCGTAAAATACACTTTAATTTGAAAAAATTACTCTGAAAATCAAGTTGAGTAAAGAAGTATCTTACCTTATTTGCCTATCTATTGTGACCTTTATCTCATCGTGAGCACTTTGACAGTGAGGAGACGAGCAATAAGAAGAATATTACTTATTCAACTGAACACATATAAAACTGAGAGTAAAATGTGCGTTTACAACTCAAATGGTAGTCCTTCTGCGACAGGTAGCGGAATGTGCGCGCACCACCGCTTGCGTGCTGGATTCTGTCAAAGAGAATCAACGGTTTCGCTTCCGAATCGTCCAGTGAAATTTATTGAAGACATATTATTAAGCTAAGTTACTAGGAAAAAACATTTTGAAACACTTCGACAAACTCCACTCGTTTAGAAACAATGTTTCACATTTCACAGAACCCTAGGTAGATTTCCTACTTACAAAGTAACAACTGTTGGACTGTGTCCAACGGCGCGAGTGACAGAGTGTTAAAATTAACTTCTAGGTTTTAAGCAAATTTTTAATTCAAAAACATTACCAATGAGTTAACGCGTTACATTCACGGCACATTACACAAGCCTTAAGATACTAAGGCGTGATAACATAAACATTATGAGTGCGTACCCAATAAGCGATGAATACCGCTACTGAATTTACTGATGCACAAGTTGTGGAGGAATTGTATTAGATAAAATACTAGTACAAACTACCTGATTGCACATATTAGATTAACCACTGGTTTCCTCAGTTTCAAGTTGGGAATAGTGCTGTACAAAAGCAGGAGGAAACGGATATTTACTTCATCACAAAAACTCTTTTATGAAATCTGTCACAGCGTTTTCTGAATAATGATATAAGATTACCCGGGGAAGAATATATTCAACCATTACAAACTGCGCTAATTAAGTCGTGAAAATTGATATAGTCAGTATTTTTAAATGCCGTAATTTAATTCGTCCTCTAATAATTTGCATTTGTGGAATCAGCCACCTTAATTCATGAGACATTCTTAAAATATTTTGTTGAAAACGACCTAAAATTTTATTTAATCTGGCTTCGGAAAATCTAACGGAACTAAAAAGTCACATTGGGCACGTTCTTTCCAAAACTTAACATATAAGTCAAACTTTGAAATTCCACAAAACGAAATATGACTATCAGATGAATAGCATTACAAGATATTCCGGCTAAAAGGCCATAAAATGAGCCCTATTTCATAATAATTCCAGAACTCAGGGTAAAGTCAACTTTTTTATCCATTAGTGGCATGCGAAACTGCAATGACAATAGGATTTAAGGGTCATTCTTCATTAATATATGAATAATACATTGATGTATATCCATATAGCAATCATCCGTTTTTTCAGTGATTCAAATGCGAAGTCTATCGTTGTTACTTATTAACCAATTGGACTCGTTTAAGGTTTTTCTTAGTAACCGTCTCTTTGAAAGAGAATTTACCCTGCCAAAACCTTGAGAGACAAAGAGTTTGTGTAACTAATGCTTTTCGCAAAATTGAATTATGTATTCTTTGAATAGCATAACGTAGGAATGTAAAGAAACGGTACTTGTATATGAAATAGCTATAACATCCTCTCCACGGCTACTTATATTTTTTACACCGATAGTAGTTTAGAAGTACTAATGTTGAACTAATATGTGTTAAATATCCCAGTATTTTTCATAGAAAGTTTTCGAAATTTGGGAATGTTTTAGCTTTTACTAAATAGTTTTTAGCTTTTACTAAATAGTGATATTCAACTATATCGAAACCTCCTCCATTGATCTTATTGCTGAAGCAACACTACGTTCTGCGTAAAGCACATTCTTTTATATTTTAGGGGAAATGAGAGATAAAAATTTGGGAATGGAATCAATTCCTTGATTTGAGAACTCAATGACAATTGGTTGGTAAAAACGATGGAGATAATTTATCTACTCATTACGGAACACATAAATAAACATGCAATTGAAAATTTTCTAAAAATAGGCAAGAGAATTTTCTACGGAAAAATCCAATGTGAACTCATGCTACACAATAGAGAACATGCTTGCATGCTAGCAAATATTGTAACTCCTTGCTACTTTTATTGAGAACTATATAATAAGGCTTAAGATTGATGAAGCAAAGATGTACCTTGGGGGTGGAATAACGGTTCCTTTACTTGAGTTGTCACTATCCATGACATAAGCCACTCCTGGAGGGCAATGCTCAGTGTGACTGTCCTAAGAAAGTGCATTTATTAAAACATATTAAAAATAATCTGAAAAATTTTAAAGAACGACGATCCCGTTTTCGTTCTCATGAGCGAAATTCAAAACTAACGATAACGTATGCGCCCGAGTTATGGAGAATCGTAACTGCATCCTTGGAGTTTTTCATCGTTCACAAATTGTCAAGAAGTACAATTTTCATCAAACTTTCGTTATTAAAATGTTATTTAAAGCAAACACTTTTAGTACCTAATATATGTACTCTATTTTTCTTAAGAAATCGTTATTTTATCGATATTTACAGAACAATAAATACGATGATTGCCTACGAAACATCGGATCTTACACAAGAGGGTTTCTGACTTTCATCTGGCATTCAATCCGCATACAGCATTAATTAAAGGCAAACGCTGCAATGGCATGAACGTAATTGAGTTTACAACATTATTTGAAACAAATTGACAGGACAATTAATGCCATGCGTTCTGAAAAAAATCAAACGTTTCTACGATATACGCTCTAAAATAATCTAGAATGAACGTAAATCCCTTCAGGTGTCTCTTTACAGGAAAGGTGTTACGTAACTTTCTGAAACAACACTTAGCCAAAGTTAAGTTGTGAAGGTGTGTATTGATAGGAAAAGGCTGATCACAATCTACCACCACCACCACCTAGTCCTCAAAACCACCTAGTCCTCAAAAATAATTTGAGGAACGTTGCACTCTATAGTGGACTCTACCATAGACGAATGATATAAGAATGAACAAATAAATGATTGTACGCTCCAAAATATAATTTTAATCATTACAAAATGATAATAATAAGGTGTGTGGATGTTTGAAGAGAGGTTGAATGCATTGCGTTTACGTTGTTTAGTTGATAATGAAAGTGGAAAGAAGCTTAATCGTATGTACGTATGAGATGATGGTACAGGAAGGATAAGGGAAGTCTAATTTCACGACGCTCCTATTTTAGTGTAGCTAGATAAGCATTTCTGTCCGATGGTAGTGATAAATAACTGTAATGGGCTATTCCATTGCTGTAGAAAAGAAATGACTGGAATAAGTGCGACACAAGGTTATGGTGTTTAAATGCCACGGTTATTGACAAAACATTATAGGGTTACCTTTTAAACTCCTAGAGTAGGTGTATAGAAGACGATTACTGAAGTAATATTTGACATAATAGAGGGCGGTGTAGTGGAAAAGGGTATATTAAATGAATTCGGATCAAAGTATTGTTTTACTTAGAGAGGGTAGGGTCATGAGTTGTCCCATGAACAAGGTAGCATGTATTATGCATTCCGTTAATGTGGGAGAGGTGTTTAATGTATGTAAATCTAACGGTTTTTTAAGGAAATCAGTTTTCTGTAGCAGAAAGAATGCAATTGATAAAGCAACCGCAAAAGAAATCAGGATGCAGGTAACCTGATTCATTTACCGTCATGAATCGGGAATTGCATTTTAAGAAAACTATGCTTACAAAAATATTCCAATGTCATATATTTTGATAGCATTTTACATCATTATCACTAGTATCTCCCATTTTAGTTTCAATTAGAAGTATAACTTTTTTCCATAAATCATTTTCTAAAAATATTTAATCCTATCCTGGAGCTGAATGTTGGGTTTAACGAAAATCATTTCAATGACTAGAAAAAGGTATTTCTTAGAAAAATTATCCATTGCCTCAAACCTATTGACATCTACACATTGGAAGTCAACAGCAAGTGAAATCCTCAGATTTTGTATGTGATGGTCGCGGAAAAATGAACCCCGGATTGAAAGTAAAGTATGAATTGTTATATTTGCTGTCGACTTAAAATACTATGAAAGCTGAGCAGGGAAGTGTAATGACAATCTTTGCGTTGAGGCTACTTCCTCTCAAATATAGCTTAAGACTCAGCAGAGTACTTAACACAATAGAATGCAAATATAACCTGAAACGTATATCTCAATGATAGAGCTCAATACCGTCGCAGGTGGCCGCAAGGCCTGGATGATATGGTTTTTCAGGCACGGAAAAAATCTTAAGTCATGCGCTTGATAGTTATTTTTGTTAAGTGCTGTACTATGAAGCTAAGAAAATATAATTATCACTCACCTGCTTGTTAATTCCAGGATCTTTTATTGTACCCTGAAAGCCAATATGTATTTGTTCACAGAAATGAGATATGAGATGTATACATAACAGCAATCATCAAATGCCTCAGTAGCGTTGTCTCCGCAGTAGCTATATTTTTTTGAAATGCTTAAAAGTTTTATGAAATTTGTTATATGAACGATTAGTGAACGTAATTATTCACACAGTGCCATGAGTGTGTTAATGTGGAAAACTACCGCAAATAATGTCACATTTCACGACAAAGCAAGGGATGCTGAACGTTTGAGCTGCGTAGTGGTATTCCGCACTCTTCACATCCGCGTTAAGTGGAGTTGCGATCATCTTGAGAAATATATCATTTCAAGGTTCGATATTTTTGAATCCATTCACGTGTGCGTTTTTTTAAGAAAGGAACGAACACACACACAAAACTGTACCAAGCTGAACAATAGGTATAAGAAATCACGATAAAAAAGAAATGCATCACAACCGCAATAAATATTCGAAAATATTTAAATGTATATTTACGGGAATAGTAGCTACTAATATTATTATATATCCATAAAAACCCTTGTGATGTAATGTTTGCCTATCTTCCTAATAAGCCTAAAAAATGAGCTTACTAATTAAATGCAGTTTTTGTGTATAACGCAGGATTCTTATTTATATCTGAGAGACTAACTTTACTAGCCATAAGTATGACAAATATGGCCAAACAGATGCTAGAATTGGAATATTTCTGTCATAATTCTATGAACATACTCTCTAAAATAATGTTTTTCAATGTGGTGATGAAACAAAGCTGAAATTACCAAAAAATATTTAGACATCATCGCCAATATGTATATAATATGCTAAAAACAATGCTAATACAGAATAATCTATACTATCATGTGCTAAACTTCTATAGTAATACTATATGATACTAATATAGAATAATCAACGTAAATTGGCCGTTATTAAGAAACATGTACTGCGTACAAATTTAGACTCTTTCATTTCGATATTTTGTTAAATGTCTTCTGCTTTTTAAACACAACTTTAGCATATTAAGCATGGTATGAATGTATATGGTATTAAACCATGGCAAAATTGAGTAAAGGTTATACTTTTCTAGATAGAGCTATGCCTTAGTTATATGGGCATGTATTCGTTCAAGTTCATTGTGAGCAGTACACTTACTGCTTCCAAATCTAAAAATCTAAAGCTAATACCTGATGTTGACAATAAATGACGGGTTAATAAAGCAAAGCTGTCGTACCCGGATAATTATTTTGATCTGATTTTACTTTGATTTATAATCGTATTTGACCTTCCAATTATTACTCGAATATTGTTTTAGTATGCTAAATGAGCCATGATCAAATAAGCAGAGGATAAGGCCCTGGACCAGTACATACAACTATTTTCATTTTAATAATGTCAACTGATCATATTCGGCCAAACCACATAAAACCCGACTACAAATATTGACGTTTTCTATCTTGAGGTTAAAATTCCAATTTTTTGCTTATCGTTAACTCATTTGGTAGCTAAACTTCTTCCAAATATTTCTTAATTTTGTCTATGACTGTCATATTAGTTTATGTTATTCAATTTGACTTTTATGACACAAATTTCAAAGCTGGTTGCAGGAGGAGGGAGAGGTAATATTTTACGTTAAGCATATGAAACCTGCTATGTCGCTAAAATATGTGGAAATGTTTTGATTTCTGTAAACTACTGCCTGATACAGTCCTAAAAATACGGAAGCCTGAAAAGGAATTACGTATCACTTACTAATCAAGGGAAAATGATTATATGTCTGAGTACGTAAAACAGTACTGCCGTATTTACTAAACTCCAACCTGAAGTAATATTTGGGGTTGAACTTTTTCATTCTTTTAAGTTCAAATTAAAAATGCGCCCTAACTGATACTATGTTTTCACAAAATGTTTCCCTCACTTTTTGGAACTTTTTCATAATATAAATTACAATTCCTACGATTTTACAAATTAATTCTTAAAAATGTAACAAAATTGTAAATTGCTCCCGTATTTAGAATGACGTCGTGAAAACAAGTTATAATTCTTGGAATTATATCTCATTGTCGAACAGCAAAGTTGTAGTTTAGGCCATTTCAAAGTAAGAACTAATTATTGTAAAAATAAGAGGTTAAACAACCTTGATTTGCGTGGTTTAATTAGGCGATCGATGAATGAAATACATTAGAATCTTCGTATCTCCTATTTTGAAAATCTATTTCATAAGATCAGGCAAAGATATTTTTTTAAATTCTCATTTCTTTTGGTTTAGAAAGGTAATAAGATATATTTGCAAATGCTCATTTCCTTTAGAATTCTATGAAAAGCTTTTGCTGCGTTGCATCAAGCCATACGCGCACAATGATAAACAAATATGAAATACTTATCCCTCTACTTCTGTCAGGCAGTTAAGATCAATCGTTTTTCAAAAGCAATTTTTAAGAGTTGTCTTGGCTGACCTAAAGGAGACTAGAGAAACGTTTAATTTTCCTTGACTGAGAATAAGTCACAAATACGTTCGCAATTTTCTGTGACTCAGTTTCTGGGGAAGAAAAAGCTATAATTAAATAGGCTTAATTGCATAAGAATTACTTTAGTGACAAGTTATCATTCTGTAAAGAATACCTTTGTAATACTAAAAGCTTTGGACTCCAAATATTAAAACAAAACTTCTCAACTGTGCCGTTGATTACTCTTTGCTGGTTAATAAATTCATATAAAATTGAGTATAGTTAAAGAATACTTAAAATATTCTGAAATGAGGGAAATAGAATTAGAAAGACTCCATAGAGGTGTTGCGTGTAATGCTGAATGAAGGCTGAAATCTAATTAATTCTCTGGCTATTATGCTAAAAGAATGATTATACAACGCTAATAAATCTTTCAACAATAAGTCCGAACAACAAATCCAAAAATATTACATCTTATCATGTCTTTCCTAGTAATGGTAAACTTATATCAACGTTTTTTGTAGATTTTCGCAGCTCGTGTTTGTGGTATTAAGGTTTCTGGTTCTGCGATTAAATTATTTAATATCTGGCGAAACTGTCGCATAATATTAAATAATTTAATCGCAGAACCAGAAACCTTAATACCTTATAACAACGTTTTTTAGCAGCAAGCGCGAAACAATTAGCGCAATTACACAATGTGAATCTTGATTCGCTAGGTACGACAGCAGCAAGCAAGGCTTTAGTTCTTAATTAATTGTCGCCCCTTGAATGTGAGAATGGAATAATTAAATGATTGGTTCGCCATTATTCTCCAAAGTTTTCCTTTGCACAAACAATATGTTAAGGTAAAACTAACGGTAACACATCGCCGTGATATGAGGATGACTTGTGGTTAACTCTTTTCTTTGCCGTTAAACGATATGTTAAAATGACAGAGATGTTGAATACAGAGGTGTGGTCTGGCTATTGTGCTGTGGACGGGCATATTTGTATATTTTGAGTGAAATTCCAAAAACCAGGTATCGGGCATTGAAAACCGTTACGACAGCTATGTTTATCGATGATTAGTACAAAATGATCCCTATCTAACAAAAATAAACGCATGCACCCACCAATCTAGACAGCGTTTTTCATCGGTATCAAGGTTATGTTCTGCTGAAAATGTCCAGCGCAAGTATCATGCTGGTAATACATTCCTCGCGACTTGAAATAGGAAAAAAGCTGGAGTGATAATGATGAACAAATAAATCATATAAGTAAGGCAACCCAAAATTTTCTACTATGAAAGTACCTACAAATTTGTCCACCAACGTTAAATCAAAATGAAACATATTTCATGCAAGGGACGAATGATAGCCGAGGAGTACTTGTTGTACAGTCTGTGATTAAAGAATTGAAATTGGTGATAAGCAATAAACTATCAAATTTTATACGGAGATCAGCATTTTATGGCATATTTTTCCAGTTGAGTACTACAGTTAAAATATGAAAAATCGATTCAATACAGTAGTAACACTGGATGCTTTGCTAAAAAAATCCACATGGAAAAGAATGGCAGTCTAAGAAACTTTCCTATTATTGCAGGGTCTAGAGATGAAATAGATAAATCAGTGAGAGGAGATGCAGTTTAAAATAATCTGCGTGCGGACATTTCGGGTGAATTTATTACCAGAGCTAAGTCAATAAAATTACATTCTTATCGAAACACACTGTCTTCTGAAATCAATGAGGACAAAGTACAAGTGAGGTAGCAATTAGTTGGATCAACTAAAAATTATACAAAAACATGAAAATGAAATCTAACATAAAAGAGCTCCTATGAAGTAGAAAAATTAGAGTATGGGAGGGAACAAGATATGGACATAAAACTATTTTCAATGCTATTAATATATTGGAGATACCTTTAGAATGCACATAAAATAACATCAAGGGAAAGGATAAGTATATGGTACCTATAGGGAATCAGAATTCTCCAAAATTCCAGCATTGTAAAAAAATCTATTCAAGATACCCATAATTTACCTCTGCATTCATAAATAAACTGTCAATGAGGATGATCTGTGTCGTCCGCTGTACTCCAGTACCGTGCATGGGGACTTTTGACTCGCGTGGCAACAGCGGTGTCCTCTTAACAAAGGGAAAAACCTCCGAAGTCAGCATAATTTGCATTATAAACGCCGAGGCGAAAAAAGCGGCCGAAGAAGGCCTCCCGAAATTTATGCGTCTGACGAAAAAAGAGAAGGGGCCCGACCGTGCGCCGATGATTGAAGAAGTGTGCAAACAGTCACGGTGGCGGAAAATTCTGAGAAATGAGAAAAGACACGAAAAAAAGGCACCTATTTTTCGTGGGGGTGTCTCCGAAGGCTCACGTTGGTTGGCTTGAAGGAAGGAAGCGTGCTGGAATATACCACGTGACCCGCAGCCGAGTCCCCGGATTGGTCTATCAATGAGAAGGCTAATCTGAGCGGAGGAACGGCAGAGAATCGCAATGAAGATGAACAGAGTCGTGAGTTTCCGAAAAAATCAGGGGTCGCTAACGGTGATAACGGGAGCGAGTGCACAGAATAGCGGTGGAGGCTGATGCAAAATAGGGGGAAAATGATGCCGGATGAGTGGAATGAAGTTTTAAGATGGTGGCGAAAGGCGTGGGTGTTATATTCTCACGTGGATAAAAATGTGGACTTCTTCGTCAGCACGGCAATCAGTCTCCCGGGTTCTTCTTGGCCTCTTCGCCGGTCGTCGAGAGGGCGCGGTCTTGGTTCAGGAGGCGGATAAGCGGACATGGCGTCTCGCTATATGCAGGGAAGCCCCAGGGAACCAGAAAAATCGAACGAGTTTCGGGGGTTGGATCCCGTCCTTTACACCCCACCCCGGTTCCTCAAAATGCCCCCTCCCCGCCCTCGCCGTCCGAAAAGTCCTCCCCACCCTCCACGGGAGGAAAAAAAACCTTTTCATCCTCTTTATGTACCCATTGCATGTGGATATACATGTACACATACCTACGTATATATGTGAAAGTGTGGATGGTACAAAAAAAGTCTTCTCGCGGTAGACGGCCATGTTGGCTCCGGAGAGACACCGGGGGGGTCCGCATAGCAGGCTTCCTCATTGACGCAGCCTGGGGTATGGCAGGGGATGTGGGAGGGTGGGGGGGAACCTTTAAACCCCGCCCCCTCAAGCCTGAATACTTTCGTTTTTCCCAAGCGGGGATTTTTAAGCCCGCCCACTTTTTCGTACCCCTACCACTCTCTGATCCTTTCGACTAGGGTCTCCCCTCCCTTCAAGGGTACCGCGCTATAAAACTCCCCCGCCGTCAGGCCGAAGCTTTATACCCTTTTCCCGCCCCTTCTAACCACCCCCTCTGCACCCCACCCTTACGTACCCTGGCCCGCCATCTCATCTCCCTCCCCCCTCGAAAAAAGGCCCAGGCATCCTCATTTACCCTTCTGCGATCCGAGGGGAATATCTCTCCTTTGTCCTTCTCTCTAGCTCTTTCTCTCCTTGCCTGTCTTTTACATTTGCTCGTCGTTCTGCTTCCTCTCCATCCAGTGCTTCTTTTCACATCTCCTCCGAGAACTTACGCGGATGATTGTGTCCGTCGTTTAGGAGCGAAATTTTTCGGGTCTACCTGAATGTAGATGACAAGTATCTTGAGTTTTGCACTGGAAGTTTCTTCTTTTCCACTCGTAGGGCTGATTACCATTCAATGCCAAGATTGGTTTCAGATGCACAACCAATTGAATTCTTGTCTTCTTGAGGTTTACTTCATCATTACTGCATCTTACTACCGATTTTTTTTTAAATTTTGGGCTAATATTTTTGTGATTATATGATTTGATGGGCTTTTTCTACATTCATGCATTTGAGGTCAGGATTCAGCCTTCAGCCCGATGTCACATAACTTTTAATAGCGCATGGGCGAATTAATTTCACGGATATTATTGATGGGTGTGTTTTTTTCCAATTTTGTAATGTTTTTATCAAATTGTTCACTAGTTTTGGAAAGAGTAGAAGGCTGCACTTGAAAGCGTTAAACGTTATCGATATGGGTAATCTTGAAAGTTTTCCAGTTTACCGCTTTCACTGGCCATTGGTATTCCTAATTATAAAAACTTGGAATATATTTAGGGGTCTGCATTACATCTACGTGCAATCCTTAAGAGTTTGCCCCTCGAATGAAAAAGTGCCCTTTTACGCGTCTGAAACTGTACCCCATCCTTAAAGTAGTATAAAATTTCATTGTTTTCATTTCCCGCGTTTATCGATGAATATTTCTCGCTCGGGTTTCCTCTCAGGTCTCACGTGGCGGGTCCAGATGCTCTCTTGTTTTCCTCCGAGTGTGTTGTTTTCCCGCTCATCCGTCAGAGTCGAATCCCGATATCGCTTCGGTCACGGCAGTGCGAATGCGCGAACGGCCGATTGCACAGCCTTAGCCGTCCCCCGCCGCTCTCTGCCGTCCCTCAGCCGGCCCTGCGAGAGTTTGTGCTGTCGCGGTGCACGGACGAGGGTCGCCGAGCGCGGCGGCGGGCTCCCCGCCAGTTACAGCACCGCTCTCCGCGGGAACCCCGCGGTGGGGAAGTCCCTAGCTGCTCCGCGGTGGCCTTGGGCACCCAACATACCGATCTCCGAATTGTTTCCATTTACTAGAAGGAGCGTAGTTAAAGCATGCTTTCAAGTAACACTTTGGCATTATCATGGGGCACATTGGATGCGAAAAGTTACTTTAATTCCATATTAGTATAGAGTATATACTTTTGAGCAAATATTTCTTGTCATTCTTGCATTCAGTGGAAGATAGTTATTTTTTTCATGCATTCGCCTTTTAGCGGCCATGACTGCTTTTAGCGGCCATTCTGGTACAGGGATATTGCACTAATGAGTCTTTCTAACTTTTAATTAAACGTTGAATATACTTCAACACGGAATTCATCACTGAATAATGAAATTAGCGATGTATGCGATACGTATATGAATAGTTATAATCTTATTTAGTGCAGCAATATTTGCATTTGAATGAAAAAAGGAGTGGATGTCTCCAGCAAAGCGAAATTCGGCTAAGAATAAGTACTCGACGCTAAAACAATTCGGCCGTGTAACACTACAGTTGATGAATTAACACCGTCTTATATTTTCACGAAGATCTAGCTTGATATTCCTGCAGATGTCTTAGAATATGACCCGTAATTTCCGATGACTCACTAGTTATCTTCCAGTGGGGTATAGAGAGATGGTCCTTGCTAACTAACGGTACAGTGGCAGTTCCTCAGTTACTGCTGAGGTTTTATATTTATCTACATTTCTTATTTTATTTATTCATGAATAAATTTGATTTTCGGTCCAACATCATTTATGAGAAGATTTTTGTGGTTGTTGAATACATGCTTGGCCTCCGATATCTTAATTTCGTTTTTCCTGAAGTGCTACAATTATTCCCACGATGTCACTCATAACATCAAGAGATTAACACCTGATCCTGATACCATCAGGTTATTAATACCTGATAACATTCAGAACAAGAATAATCCGCCATCACTAATAGACCTCCACATAGATTCCAGAGGATACTGATATCTGATTCTGACAGAATATCTGGAAGGGTACTGATATCTGATTCTGATTTCAAGTTTTTTCCTAATCGATCAGGACGGGTATTGAGAAAGAGAATTGAAAAATATTTCCGCAGAATTTTATGAGTTTCACTACTGAATACCTACTTAACTCAACCTAATTGGCTGATTATTTTATGTTTTATAACGACCAAGCGGGGGTATTTAAGCGACTTTTCTCCATCTTTACAAGCTAAATTGTAACATTACCCGTAGTCCATAACTTCGCATTCAATCTTATACCGTTCTTGGTTTTCATGTACTTATCTTGCTTTAGAGGCTTTTCTCCTCGCGTATTTTCTCCAAAACGTTATGGCATTCCTCTGAGGAATATTTTGGATGAATTATGAAAGCAACATTTACACCGGAAAGCTCGCGGACTTTGTCTTCTATCAACCATTTAGTCTCCAGCATTAGTTCTCATGTGTATCATTTAGTTATTTTTGTTCTCCAACGTTGCATTAACTTATGCTCTCGTTTCCTTTATTTTCAGTCCCGTGTTCCGAGTATTAGATTATCCTTTGAAGGCCTCAGTAGAACGACTTACCCTGTAGGTTCAAAGGTTGAGTAGGTAAAATAGTTCCCTGTCTCATTGATTGGAGCTCTCACATCAGTAATAGTTATATCTTAGAGTGTAACTGCTAATGTAATAACATAATTCACACCAGTGCGTTTACTTCAGCGATTTGTTTCTATTCACTCCTCTTCCTGCTTTCAGGTTGATATTTCCTTTTTATTGTCTGGTGGTACAGCCCGGTTTGAGCTTCGGCTTCCGCCACGATTCACCTTGGGTGTTTCCTTCCCATCGCCACCTCTTCATAACCCCTCACGTCTGTCATTCAAAGATCTACCATCAAGACATCCACCGGTCTTCTTCTGGGTCCAACTTCTTTGTTTTTACTGATTTTTTATTTATGTGCCTTCAGTATTTCCTTTTGAATTTACTAATAATTCATTCTTTCTACATGGCCTAGCTTTCTAATTCCTTTAGTTTTATTTATTCTCATGATATTATTTTTAAATAGTCCATATATTTCCTGGTTATAACTTAAGCCCATAGCACAACTGTTTTTAAACTTGCCCATCAATGTATCGTATGAATTTTCCACCAATTTCTCTCTGCTTTTCTTGTTTTTTTATAGTCCGTGCTTCTTGTCAATTAGAACGTATATTTTCGTTTTTGTGCTGTGGCAAATGAGCTTACTTCTCAATATTTTACCATTTGTATAGTATGCCATATTTTATAGCTACATTACATCAAGGATTTTCTGGTTCATGCACACTTCTTTGTTCATGATATTACCTACGTACCTAAAATCATTTACCACAGCAAAATAGTAACCCCAAACATACATTTTAGCCTAAGTTCTACATAGACTTCATCTAGTCGCAGCGCAGGCGCAGTCTTCATCTTAACACAACCATGAATCATTTGCATAAGCATATATTTGACTAGTTATATTTATTATGTTATATTTTGCTGGTTAATATATTGTCATAACGAATGTTCCGGCTTATAACTTTGATTTTAAGTACAATTACTCAACTCAAATCCCGAGAATCCAACTAGCCCTCAGCATATTATCTTTCAAAATCCTTATCACTAATTCAAGAGAAAATTCTAGTAAAATTTTATGATTGAGCCTGATTTCCTCCACATCGCACTCAACCTCTTCAAGGTTTCCCCATACCTCTTAATCAAGGTAGTTTATTTCCTCATTTAGAACTTATGCCTATTCATTTCAAATGTAACAAGTAATGTACATATTATTTTCTCTTGCTCGGACTGAATAGGTCAGCAAAGTTGAGTCAGAAGAACGGAAATTGTTTTCTTAGAACAAATAATGCCAAATAAGTTTCTTTAATGGAAGTTAAAATGCAGCACAAGGCATTGCTTTTGAAAATAATGAAATACTGGATTATGACATATGCGTTGCGTATTGTTATGTTCGCATACTAGTGTGTGTGCATACACACATAGTGTGGCGACAGCATAAAGTGAAGGTGGAAGTACCGATGATGATGAGAACCAGACGGAAAATCGTATGGACTGCAATAGCCTCCAGCAAAGTGAGGACCAAAAAAAAAGCTACTGAAAGAAAATTTGGGGAGGTTCCTGGATTTATATTTCTTACTCTAGACAGTATGCCTTTTGGAAGACATTAGAAATGCAAACTAGAGCTACAGAGAAATACTTTAGAGTTTATGTAGGAAGAAGATGATGGTCGGTGGGATCACGTACACAGCTGATTCAAACTAATCCTAACTCTGATGACTCTCTGAATCTGAGAATTACGATCTTATTGGGGGATGTTTCGCCGTCAAACGTTTTTGAAATATGTTTTCCTTACTCCATTAAAAATTATCTTGAAGGAGCTTGTAGCCAATTATTTGAGAAGAAGAAAGAAGAAATGATTTCCACTTATTTAAAGTAATTGCGAGCAGATACCTTATTTTTCCTGATTGCCTGCATGGTGAACGGTGGTAGAGCTTACGCGTAACGTAGTGATATGCCTGATAGCATATGGACTTTACTCATGAAGACAGGTGACAAAGTTTCTATCACCGGGTTTTTTGTCATACCATAAGAAGACTGGCTACGGAAGATGAAACATCTCACATGATGATTTCCCGGCTATGATGTTAGTGATGTCTATTCGGGTTGTCCACCGGGTCACACTCTGTATTCCTGCCAACGTTTCGATGTACGAGTGGTCCATTGTCATCAGGGCATGACCCTGATGCCCTGATGACGATGGACGATTCGTGCATCGAATTTTCGGCAAAAATGCAGAGTGTGACCTTGTGGAGATCCCGAATAGATTGCACTGGCTATGGATGCCCAAACGGATTTCAGAATAGGATCCCGAATTCACCCGATCATTAGCCAAGCGTTTACTCAGTCTCAAATTGTGACCACCCCTTTCAGATACAAATGGAGAAGCAAATGGATGATTTAAGCAGTTTGTTGTTTTGGATATGAGGTAGATAAAGGCTGCCTAATGCAGGTCCAGGAGGTATTTTGAATAGAATGAGGATGTGCGGGGCATGATGAGGGACCCTAGAGTTCACAAGAAACCAGTATTTTAACCAGAAAAGTTCTATCACTTCACTGTGCCAAAAATGTCGAACGTCATGAAAAGTGATAAAAAGTCTTACGGAACACTTCTAGCCCTTCATTAGGTACCTGGCTCACTGCTTGAAGATAAAGACATGTAGCTATAATTAGTTTTAAGTTATTTACGCTAGTAAACCATTACGATTGGCATTGCTTTCTGATACTCTTCACCTAGGAAGTCCATGTTTCACCAATAGTGATCACATAGGAGACCAAAAAGCTTTCTTTGGCTATTATAGCTTTTGGTTCTTTCATAGGTTAATTTAATCATTTCCTTTGCTCCAAACCACAAGAGAATAGAACCTTTCAGAATGCGTCAATTAGCTACAGGTCTCATTCTATCCCCTTGTCTGTGTTTTAGTTCCCATTTTTACCACAGTGTATGTCCTTTGTGTATTGTGCCTTTATTAGATGGTCATCCAAAAAAGAAAACTTATTTGCTATGAGGGAGCTGCTCAAAGAGAAATGGGTGCAACTGTTAAAAGTCATCGTCAAAAGAGCTTAAAACGTACATCACCCTGGAGAGACACGAAGCTTCGAGGCGGCGACGACAGAAAAAGGAGGCAGCTCGGAGTATGGACGAGCTTTTGAAAATTCAACTGAAGACTTAATTAGTGGCTTCACGGAGCGGGCTTCATGGAAGGTGGAGCAAGTCGAGGGGAGTCGCAAAAAAATGCGGTAATAGGTCTTTATTGTGCAAATTATGTGACTACTTACTCAATTAGTACGGGTGCATGTTTTTGTAGAAACCCAGCAAATTGGATTTCTATCTTCTCACCCGCTAGAGTATTTACTTCCATCGGTCAAGGAGAAGAAATCAAGCTTTTCATGACTGCCGCGTTGAATGAAAAAATACGTGTGTGGCGAGAAAATGTCAAACAGCGTTTAACAGTTCCTATGTGTCAATTGTCAATTTTTAAGATAATTCTTTGAATTTAAATAAATTCTTCACCACATCCATCTTGATTTTAAATTTCATTGGTCAATTTTGATGATTTACATAGTCAACAAGGAAAGCAGGAATTTTTAATTTGAATTTCAACGATATTCTTATCTATATCACTATATTATCATTATTGAGCATTAGCTCAGCATTATACCTCATCCTTCATGACATATTATCTATCAGCTTATGCAGATTTTCACGTAGGTAATTATTGCTTCAAAATTATAGACATATCGCAAAAAAGATCGCTACACCGCCTTTGAGATGTGTTTTGCAAGATACAGTACGTAATATCGTAGCTTATACGATGCTATTCGGCAAACTAATGTCACAGGAATATGGAACTCAGAAATGCGAATAAGGAAGGAGTAGTCACGTGTTTGAATATATAACAGCCATCTTTTACTCATTTTAAGATTTCTTCACGCTAACTGTAAATTACGTCTAACAGGAGACATATAGACAACTTTATGCCTGTTAATACTTTATTCGGTGAGTATGAAATATACAAAGAGTAGATAGGAGAAACCTCTGGGGGTTCAAAAATCATCAATTGAAAAATCAAGAGTGTTTTCCAATCTAAAAATACTAATAACATTAAATTATCTTGATATAACAAAATTCCCACGTCTTTTGCTCTTCCTCATAATACTAGTACTCTAATTAACTCTTTAAATCATCCAACTTGTATTATTTCATTCGGAGGATATTTTTCAATCACCAGAAGAATATTTTCAAATCTCATAATCTCTAAACCCCATTGTCAATTAAGGTGAGGACGCATATTAAAGAATTTAATATAACCATTAGAGCTGATTGAGTCATAAAATTGCATAAAACTATCACTTAAGTTTCATTGAATGACGTATTTTTACGTAAAATCTGTAATTCATAAAATTGGTATGCCGAATTTAGGAGTAACATGAAAGTATTCTTGAATCGTTCACACAATTTCATTTATTTACAACTATGCACGTATTCAAATTATATGCACAAATATTCCAATAATATATGGGTAATAGTTTTAATGACCCCGGTCATTATATCCTTTCACATCGCAAGATTTGCAAATAACACTCGCACTGAAGTATATAACAAATAAATTACCACCGCCTGTGTGTATCACTTTTTCGTGCCTAATAATGCGTTCAAAACTGAAATAAGTGTTTGCAAACACCATTTCTAAAGAGACCATGGTTGCACGTTGTCCAAATGGAGGCCATCTCTCACAGAACGCTACGTGCCAACTACACTTGATCCGTAAGTTATAGCCGTGAGCACTCTCGACCCGGTATCCATTCCGGGATTGCTTCAACACTTCCTTGGCCGATTGCTGAAAACCGCACTAACGAATCCTCCTTCGGTAGTTAATCTCCGTTCCAAGAGAAGAGAGATGCGACGGATAAAAAAAAGGTGTGTTGAACGACTCCAAATCCGAAAACTCCGTGCTCTGGAAAGTGCGAGAGAGGGAAAGAGATAGGAAGCTCTCTGAGGTGACCACCGATTGCAAAGGCTGCGAGCTTGAAGCGGACGACGCGAACGGGTCCAGCTAGATCAGCCGTCTATATGGACAATGGCGCGACCACGTGATCCACGGTTTTTTTCTATCACCGCCAGTTCCGTTAGGGCCAAACTAGTTTACGGCGTTGGGAGCGTCATCTTGGGCGTCGCATGATTGCATTTACCGCGCTCTCTTCACATAGGAAGCCATGCTTCCGAAACGTTCCACGTTAATTTCTCATTTCGTATTTATACCATGCCTACGACGCTTGTGCATTGCAGTGATGCATACTTTAGAAATTAATTTTGAAGACATATGCTATGGGTACCGCGGGAGATAGGGAATGTGGATCTGCAGCCAATTTTGATCGCTCAAAAAATTCTGATTTGAAATTTCAGAAATAAAAATTTCCTCATAAAGTGCGGAAAATAAAAAGTAGCAACATATTGAGTGACATTCATCACTTCTTAGACGATAGCCGGATTCTTAATTTTTCATTGATATTTATTTGCTGAGAGCGTAAGCATTAGGATTTAACTGATTGAGGCATTACTTTTTTGAAAATGTGTATCATATAAGCAATAAAAATTTGCAACCCCCAGAAAATCTAATTAGGTAGCTATGCAGTTAATGAAACAAGAGCAATTTCCACAAGTATAACATTTAATGCACGACCGGTTTCGCTTTTTACAGCATCTTCAGGTGAAGGGACCTGAAGATGCTGTAAAAAGCGAAACCGGTCGTGCATTAAATGTTATACTTGTGGAAATTGCTCTTGTTTCATTAACTGCAGTGATGTTCCGGTTCCACTCCATCACGCCTGAAACCTCAGATTTTGTAGGTAGCTATGGTCAACTTTGCAATAGCATTTACGTGAGATAATGGAAAGTTATTTGCAGCTATTACCAATCTCAAAATATACAGTATCATGAATTTATTGGTAAAAATGCCTATTTTTGTGCTTAGCAATCGAAATAATTACTAAGAGATGATCCGCTCTTTATGTTCTGCTAAATCTCAAGTACAAACGTGTTTGCATTATTATTGTAACGTCGAAACATTTCCTAAAATATAAATGGGGTTTTGAAAATTGTAATGCACATATTTAAAAGCGTGAGATGTTCCAAAAATCGGAGATAATATCTTCCATGTCTCTTATGAAAATTATTTTATTTCTCGTAAAATATTTGAATTCCATTATGAAATATTTTCTTCGAATCATGATATTTCCAAGCAATCCATGTTCACTTGCTTCACATTATCAGAAGCCATTTTACAGAAAATTCCTGCAGAAACATTTATGGTAAGTTTATCTTTAAGGAGTACCAACCTTCCTTGCAAACATTCGTTTCTCCTCTGCCGCGCATCGCTAATAATTACTCACTCAACGCTTCTGTATATTTAATGCGATTGGAATTTCCGCCCTTTTTCGCTGATCGGATTAAAAGCATTCTTAATGGATTGATTAAAGCCTACGTAGGCTGTGCGCGAGCCTCCCTTTTTCTCGCGATGCTATAAAATATGTAAAAGTTTAGACAGGTAGGGAAAGAGCGAAGAGTAGGCGTGAGAAAGAAAGTAAAAGATAGCAGAAAGTACTCCCGAGCACATTTTTTTCATGTGATAGTGAGTGGATAACTGAGTAAAATAAACTCTTTCTTTCCCCCGGCTTGGACCATTCTTTCCCCTAGGAATTCTTTCTAGAATGTTCAACGGCGGAATTAAGAGTGAGAGAGAAAAGGGCTGCTTCCTCCCTTATCCCTTCCTTCTACCATCTCTCTCTTTCCCTCTCTTTCCCACTGCCTCTTTTGCTTCTTTTGTTCCCGGCCATCTGTTATTCACGGTTCTCTGCTTCCATCTCTCCCGCCCACCCTTCCCAGAATGCCCTTCACCTCTCTCCCTCCCTTGGGTGAGTTATTATCATTCCGAAGGGAAGAGGTTGCTCCCCACTACCTCCCTCGTGCTATCTCGCCCTCCCCAGACAAGTCTCTCCAGTGCTATTTCTCAGTCTTTCCAAGCCCGCTCTCTCTACCCTCGCGCTCAACTCTACTCATCCTCCCGGCCTTTCCTTCTTTTCCCCCATCCCAACACACCATTTTTACCCAGCAGAGCAGCACCGGGGCCAAGGCCTTAGAAATTCTCTTCTGGGCAACATCGCAGGCCACCGGAGCGTACAGCGATGTGCTTTTTTTTCCTCCCCTGAGAACACAGGCACGGTGCGTCTTATATTTATACTCTCCTTCCGTGCGCCTTTTTCTCTTCACTCTTCTCTTCAGCTTTTTAGCCCTTTTTGTTTGAATGGGAAAGAGTCCTTTTATTTTACTATCACACCAACGTCCCACTTAAAGGCGCATGCTCGCCCTTCCTTGCCTTGCTCAAGCTGCGATGCGAATCTTTTCGTGGCCGAGCAAAACATCTGAGAGGCTTAAGCGTATGTGTTGGGTGTCGGTACGCACTAGTCACGGCGGTGCCACTTTATGTCGTTACAGGTGATACGAATGATAAGAGTATCGTATTGGATTGTGGCAATTACTCCCATTTAGTGAGTCCGGGTTCAAGTACTGGCTATAGAGTAGATTTTTCAATTTAACCTCGATCCCTATTTGGAGTGCCCTATAGATAGCACTTCAAGGCGCAGTACTTCGTTACATGAGAAGCTGAATACGAACCCGTCTTTCTCACATACTTCATCAATTCTTCATACATATCTTCTCATATCATCCTACCCATCTTCCCCCAACGGTATAAATGGTAGCTACCCAGAATTACCAATCAACCAACTAATAGTATATAGTGTACGGCCTTAGCAGCTTTCACATGAAACAGAATGAGAAAAACATGTATTTATATTATTGTCAAATATCAACCTATCACACTGCAACAGGCATGACCGTATTTTTCCATGAAAGCTATCTAACCAAATTGATCAAAATATTTGGTGGAGTTTTCTAATCTGGGTCCGACGACCTTTTGGTTATTTGGCCAAAACATCTTCTTCATTATATGCCACTAGAGAACTACGGCGTTATTAAATACCAGAATGTCCTCAGTAAAATAATTTAGGATATCATTGGGTTCTGTAGAGAAAACGTCCTGGCAATTATTTTGAGTCTCAGCAATTTCTGAACATTCACACAGTAGGTGATTGAAGGTATCCTTAATTCGGACACCTCATCCTAAACGTATCATCAGCAACTCGGTGTATCTTCAATTTTCATGTGGTCGGTGTGCTTCTTCACTTTGTAGTAGTTGTTTCACTGCCCAGCTATTGTTCATAGTTTGCTTCTATCTGTCGATTAGAGCTTATTTTCGTATTTGGAATATGATACTTAAATGAATCTCCTAGCTTATCTCAGGCCTTGAAATGATTGCCAAATCTGAAGATGTTGGGTTGCTGCTGGCATCTAGATTTCTAATTCTCAGATGACCTTACATTCTTATATCAGCTGTAGTAACTCTTATAAAGAGCGTTTGGCTTGCTCTTTTTCGCTTTTTTTAGAAAACTTGCCTAGTGCTATATATTTTTTAGCCGAAGCCGAAATTGAGATTCAAACCATAGATCTTAAGTTGGCCAGGTCAAATCATTTCCTGCCAGCTTACTACATCCGCAATAATTATTAATTTCGTAGGATAGTTATTGACACTTTAATAATACATTGGAAGTTGAGTTTCTTAAAAATGACATGACCGAACCTCAATAAATTAACCAATGTATAATTATTAATATCTTACGTCAATATGTTCTCTCAGTCAACTAAGACAATAGCAACTTACACTTTACCGCGAATTTTTACTTCAATTACTTCCGATCAATGGATAACAATTTTTGTATATTATGTGAGAGAAATATTCAAACTTATGATTTAAAAGTTTTGAATATTTTATTCCTTTCATCATCCTTTTGTTTATTTTAATAATTTTATGGAGTACTTTTATTCGTTTAAAAATGCAAATAGATACGATAAGTTAGATTTCAAGACTTTTTCAGGACAGTACAGGCTAGCGTAACGAATAGAAAGTGCTCCCCAAAAAAAGCACGTCTTTAGCAAGTACTGTAACATTTTTTTCAATGAAACGTTTATGAGGCTAATAAACAAGCAAAAGATAAGGCGTGGTTAAAAAAATATACTTTTTTGAGCTCTAGTTGATTTCAACCTCAACAGCGAAGGTTTATATGTATTATAAAATGCACAAACGAATATAAAATGGAGAATAATGATGGGAAAATTCCTTGAACGTTCGTGAATATTTCCCGTATAATTAAGTCGCCAGCCAATTAGCAGTACAAACAATGAGAGCAGAGATGAACGGCAGACGAGGTCCGAAGAAAATTTAATAAGAAGACACAGGAGGGGCAGGGGTGAGTTAGGAAGGCATGGCGAAATGAGGAGAGGAGGAGAAACATTTTGGTGGCTAGACCATGGTAAGACCAGTCCGAAGGAAAGTTTATTTTATTTCCATCTAGCAGGGCGAAGGAAAGATAAAAATTTGAGGAAGATGGGAGAAGCGTCGCAGACAGGCGGAGGATGAAGGGGAGAAAAGGTTTTTTTTTCGGAAGTTGAAGGGCTGAGGGAAAAGAGGGCTTGGGATAAAAGGGGAATAAGAGCGTTCTCCTGGCTCAGAAAACACTACCAGCAGGCTCGAGGAGTTTTTGGGGAGGAGTAGTTGGGGGGAGGTGGGGTGGGCTTTGAGGAGTGAGGACGTGCGGGGGATGGGTTAGGTGGGTGGCAGGAAGGGGCTGAGTGGGGTGGGGGTGAAGACTTGGTAGTAGAAGCACGGGGGGGGGGGAAGTGGAGCGGGAGATTTGAGAGGGGTGGTGATGGCAGAGGGGAGGGAATGAGAGAGAGTATGGCCAGTCGAAAGAAGTGTTTACTTTGAATTATCCTCCTCCGGTTCCCCGTCGCAATTTTCGACGGCCTATAGGGTTAGTGAAGAAAATAAAAGTTTGGGGTGGATAATGGGCCGAGGAAAATTTTGAAGCGAGGAAAAGGAGAAGATGTCGTGATAAAACTGGTGTGGAGGAGGAGAGTGGAGAGGATGAGGGGACCACTTCGGGGAAAATGGTCCATGCCGTGCCTTTCCCTCAACTTTGTTCGACGAGAGAATATTCTAGGAAGGATGAACCGTGAAAATACATGAATGGCTCGCTAATCACAACTTTTCTAACATGGTACAGTTTACTGTCACCAATATTAATATTATAATCAGTCAGTTGCTAGTTGCTACAAGCATGAATTAAATCCTAAAACTAGATCAAATATTATGAAAAGAAGCACTCGTTAAATTATGTATATCCTCACCATACTTTAATTCACTGACCATGGTTTCATCGAAAAACTGCATTTTTTAAGGCTTGCTAATGATTGTGGTTATCCGTAGAAACAATGGTTCGGTTAATAAAATATTAGGGTGGATAAATACTAATGATGAGCGTTCCATTTGTTTCTAAGATGGAACGATCCCACAAAGTTAAGAATGTGGTTATTTGGGCTCTTCATGTGCAAGTCTCGTATTAAGCTGGTAATTATCATTTGGTTGTTTACTTTTACGGTATTTTTTTATAAATAAGTGTTGACTTTTTAGTATATATCTTGATTGGCCTGTGCCAAGTTTTACACGATACCTCTCTGTAGTTCAGTATGCTTCCTAATTTTAGACCAAAATTTCCACTACAGCCATCTTGTGTGAATACAAATATTTTCGTCAGTCGTTTTCTTCAAGCTTTTTTTTAAATCTTAAACACTTTCATGCTAACCTCATATAAAATATTGATGGTAATTAGATAGTTTATCAATCGGAAACTATATGACTCTCAGTCTTCTCCCTTTTCGGATTCAGATATTTCCCAAAATTCCTTCATAGCTTCGATAAAGTCGATCGTTCTCTTTCCAATTCCCAGCATTCTAATTTCGAGAAGGGCCTGGGGTTTCTTATTTTTCAGTATTAAATCCTCCACCCACCTCTGAGTGAAAATCATAAGCAAAATCGGATTGTCTCAAACGAAATGACAGATCTTCGTCCATCTTCGTTAATTTATATCCAATGACGGACTCCTGCAAAATGGAAATACTATTCAGGGCATTCCATTTATATAATATACCTCCTGAAGAAGAGTGCAAGTGTCTCAAGTAATTTCAAATTAGGACAAAGCTCTACGCCTATAGTTTAAATTTTATGGGTTTAGCTCTCGCCTTTTTTGCTAGGATATTTTGTCACCTTCCGATGCTAGATGGCAGATAGCAAACGTACTAAATAAGTAATAATTATTTCATTGTGTTAAACTTCTTATAGATATAAAAAATTCTTATAGTGCGATTTAATTGCCTGAAGTAATACCAAGGACTTTCATGAATCTCAATTTTTAGTTCTGCTGCGTGTAGTTATGCTTAGATCAGTTCTCTCGCTAACTGTTTCGATAGTAAAGACTGGGTTTAAATGACAGTGCCAGTTATAATCATGTTTTTGCAAATTGAATGTTCTTTGCCTAGCAAAATGATTTATAAATGTCCTTTCTTTAATTTTTGCTTCAAAGCATGATGACTGTCTTTCGGCCTGATGTTTATCCTTGGTGCGAAGGACTCAATTAGAAGCCTTTCGGTAGACGAAGTCGGAAATCTTCCTTTGAATTGCGGAAAATTGGAAGGAAGTCTTAATAGATATTCATGGGACTCCTTTCCTCCATCTTTGAGTATTTGCTTTTACGTTGGGTCCTATTAAGAGATCCGGCTTACGACAAAATGGAAAGAAAGCCTTCGAGCTAAAAACAACATCAATGTTGAGCTAAAAATTCATTAGAAAATCATTCAGAAGGTGCGATTTTTTAAAAGGCTTTTCCTCGAGCTTCCTTCTTTATTCGTTGGGTTCGTCGAAATCTTCAAAAATGTTTTCTCTCGTGCTGCAGACCGATAATGAAGTCTCCGTCAATGAGAATTTCCACCCTCTCTAAATGTGTACTTTGCTTCAGAAAATAACTCTTCTAATGAGGATGAATGTGTTATTCTTCCCGAGAAGAGATCGGTGTAATCCAGTAGTGGGGCTTATGCATCATTTGACGCACGTAAAAATACGAGCTAGACACACAGGATTCCTATTTAAGCCTCATAAGGAACGACCCATTGGCGAAGAATGGCTTTCTTGAAATCCTTCGACTGCGCTAAATGAGACGTTATTGGAAGGGGAATGGATGTAAACTGAGCTTTCAGATATTCTTTATATCATTTGATGTGAATCGTTAAAGCATTGTGCTTGCTCCTAAGTGTATATAGTTGTTGCACTCATTGCTTGATTCCTTGAGGAAATTGCTGTTAAAGCTAGTATAAATAGCGGTTTTATCAGAAAACCCGTGCCGGTGTATAACGCTTATAACGATGCATCATACTCCGGCAAACAGGAATCATTATGAATGCTCAGTATTTTTTTCATGGTAAAAATATTGAAGTACATTTCTTTCTTTAATAAAGACTGTACACCAAGTGATTCATGTAATGGCTTGAGTAATTCGTAAAATACAGGCACGTGACATCCCATTAACATGCAGAAAATGTTCACCTCACTCAAAATGCTCACTGAAACCTCTCCATTTCTACGAGTAGTATACAATATAATTGGAGTACTCTCAAATTCCTCACTCCTGTTCCAATACGGCATGGTATATTTTTATTTCCTACACCTTACTCAATACTCTGCCTCATTCCTTAGAGTAATTCACTCTTAATTATTTTGAGGCATGAGTTTTAGCATAGGATACATCACGCAATAAAATTTTACTCCTCCAAAATTTTGCAACGTAAATTGCATAAAGTATCGGTGTAAAGTTACGACAATTTCCAACAAAATTACTTATTTTTGAAGCATGAAAAACCCGTCGGTTGGGCGAATCAAATATAACGTTTTCCATAAATTCACAGGGGTATGTTATGAACTCAAATAATCACCCAAGTAATAAAAGACGTTAGGAAAACAGTGATGATAATCCTTATGCATCAATAAATCCATTAACATAATGAAAGAAATATTCTCTTTTCCATTTCTTACATTATTATTTTGAAACCCTTATGATAGTGCTATACATCGCAACCTAACTTTCTCTGCCTGTGGTACTATGCATCAGAAGGGCTGTTTAAATGTACATTTTGGGAAATCCATTCTCCTCATGAACAAAGACGCATACCAGTGGGCGGAGTCGTTTCTGTCAGATTTTAGCGCCGCGATAACACCCATCAAGAGACGGGGGGAGGGGGGCCAAGGGGTTTTTAGGGAAAGAAAGGGGTGGGATACACGTTTTCAGGTGCGCATCCGCTAAAACCCTGCCAACCCTGCCCCCACCGCATTCCCCACCGCTGTCGTGGTCACATCAATATGATCAGTTGTCAGCCGACTCGATCTGTCGGAAGGAATCGACTTGCTCGATAGTTTCCGAGTAAATAAACACTTTGGCGGTGCATGGGGAGTACCGCAGCGATTTCCACCCCATCTGTTGACGATGAACGAAAGTGTGAAAGCGCTTTATGCTTTTCATTTTTTTCCCCCTTCACCGTATCCTCCCGCTTTTGTCTCTCTCTCATCTTTCCTTCCTCTTTGGTTCCTCCTTTTTTTATTCTTGCCCTCTCTCTTTCGTATCATTCTTCGCTCCAGTCCCTTCTCCGCGCGAATATTATCCCCCTCCCTCGTACCCTCCCTCCCTGCCTCCTCCGAACCGCCCACATCGCCCTCCTCATCAACCCAGCTTTCTTTTTTATGCAAATGAGGGCGGCACCTTCGCGCCAGTCTCCCCGCCTGATGCAATTATTCTTCCCTTTTGACGAATCTATAGCCAGCGGGAGTTCTACGCTTTTTCCATCATTTTGAAGTCTCTCAGCTGACGGGGAGGTGGGAGGGGTCGGGAAGGGGGAGGAGGTGGGAGGTCGAAGGAGGGGCGGGAGGGGGAGTGGGGCCGTGGTTGGGGCAGAAGAAGGCAGCCAATGGGGGAGGGGGTTAGAGAGGCTGGGGGCGGGAGAAGTTGAGGAAATACCAAGGCCGGCTATGACAGGAGTGTGGGGAGTAGAAGAAGGGCCGGAGAAAGGGAGCGCCGAAGATGGGAGTGAAAACCTGATAAGAAACGGAAAAGAAGGAAGACACTTCACAATCAAAGGGTAAATGATCTGCGGAAAGAAAGGTCTGGCAAAAATATGACCTGCTAAATTACTCGAATTTCGGTCTTACATGAGAAAACTTTAAGTACAGTAAAGAGTAGGGATTATATAATAGTTTATATGACTTGCTGCTTACTCAAAATAAATTAGGGATTAAAAAATTCAAAGAAATATTTATCTTAAACATTGTTATTTTGCAATCATGTCCAAATGTCTGTTACTATTATGCTGCCAAGGCACAACAAAATTTGAACCAAATTCTGAAAACGTACGATTACCATCACAATAACTTGCCGATTACATGTCTTCTGATACTTTAATAACATAGCCAAATAACCAGCAAGTGTGAGACCTCCTATTAGCTGTGGAATCTGCAGTGGCAACTGCTGATAATGAGTTGAAAGTGGTAAAAACGCAGTCAATTTAAAAAATATTATAATATACACTACGTACGAGTATACACAATATAGATTACGTGGCGTGAGCGTTTATGTTGAGAAACTATAAATCGATGGCCATCCATGCTGACTGATTTTGCAAAATATCACTGGAAATTCCAGAGATGAACGCGTACTTGTTGATGACATAGAATCCTAGAATCCAATTGAAATTATGAAGTGCACTGCCATATTACCTTGCCTGTTCTCTGAGGAAATGATGTACAAATTCTGACCACACTTGACTTCATCAACTAAGCTTGAGGCCCACCACATGACGAAGTTTGAATTTACCTAATTTCAAATATTAACCGTATACTAAGGTGTGACATAAAAGCTGGCGAAAGCAATGTATAGAATTAAGATGAGAATTAGAATTTTGATTATCGCAAAGACTCACATATAAACAGTTACGAATGCTTCTTTGGAAAATGTCGCTGAGCGAGAGTGACTTTTACGGAATAAACGGACTTTACGGAAAAAGTATCGTATTTTTGTTTTTGAAAAAAATGTAAACATTGTGCATCGAAGAGAACAGAAAAATTATTAGTATAAAAAAAGTGACATTAATTTCATTGCCCATATTGCACTTTTGCTAAGGACGGATGGCTCACCCCTGGTGACGTGGTTCAAGTAGATAAACCTATTCTTCCTGTATAAATGAAAAACTTAAACTTTGTGGTTCCACAATTATTATTTTTTTGCACGACCCAGGTTTCGACGTACTATAACTTCATCTTCAGGAGAAGACTACAAAATACTCGTGGTTATATACTGCCCTTAGGTAAGGGGGGGAGGGTTGGAGGAAAGGAAGGTAGGGGGAAGGAGTTTTGGATTAGGTCAGGGAGGTATCGCGTGCTTGAGGAAAATGGGGAGGAGGGGGGAATAGAATCCCTGTAGGGAGCAAGTTTAAGTTTTTCATTTAAACAATGAATAAGTTCCACCAAGTAACGCCTGAAACTACCAGTTACTACAAAAAGGGAGGAATCAGGCGTGATGTTGTGGAAGATGAACATAATAAGAACTCAGTATCTGATGAGCGATAAAGATGAGAAGGGAAAGGGAAGAGAAAGGAAAGATAAGCGATAAAGATGCGTAGGTGTACTGCGGATGAGAGGAAAATATCGGACGGGGTGAAGATAAAGGAAGGATTTTGGGGATATGTGATCAAAAAAATGGAAAGTTTATGGCAGGAGGGGAGGGGGAAGGGTGGGGAGATCGTTCGAAAGAGAAATATGAAAGAGTTCGTAAGGAGTGGGGTGGGGTGGGGAGGGAAGGCAATGGAGGGGAGGTGATGACGATAAGGGGGAGGGGTGAAGAGATAGGAGGAGGGAGAGGTAAAGAAGGATGGGAATATATGTGCTCAATCGACAAAGAAAATTGAAAACGTTCTCTCTGAATAGGTTTTTTGACTCATTAAGTCCTCTTCATCATTTTTTTTCATTGTCATTTGAAGTGAAACCGAAGGAGTCTTAGTGTTGGGTTAAAGGAGTCCCATTCCAGTGAACACCGACCACACTGGTATAGAGAGAGGGGGGCGTATTTTGAAAAATTACGGGAAAAATTTGATTCGCTTGGCCGTTCAGCTTCAAATCTGCCTTCTTAAAATCGGGTTAATAAATGGGACATTTGAAACGGATATCATTGCTCTTCATGCCATTTGTTTGATTAGCTTTTCCTTATCTTTTCTCTGTCTTTTATCTACATGGTTTTAATGCATATCGTTCTGGACATTTCAGTGTAAAAATAGGCCGTTTTATGCGGATGAAAGATAACCACCAGGTACTCGGAATGATGCTCGAAATATTTGAGTACCAATCTTTGCGAAAATAAACTCATTAATATTGTCCTATAATTTTATGCCAGCATCAGTTAGCTGAAAAAATAGAACTGCATTTAGAAATGATAGTTTTAAGAACGAAATTTAACTATTCAAAGTAAAATGGGGAATATGCTTTAAAAAACCGTTCATAAAGACTTAAAAATTAATTACGGAAACCTACCAATTCTTTTCTGACGCTTCAAGACTAAGATTTTGCTTCACGATAAAGGTTCGTGAGTTAACACAAATTACGCTCCTTTCATGCCTATTTTTTAATTCTATGATAAATTAGCTTTTTCGCACTGTTCCAACTAGCTTAAATGGCATTTCGCATTATACATGCATGCGGCGGTTAACGCCTATCTCGCTGCACGCAGAATAAAAAAGGGCTCAAAATAATTTATAATCCAGTTCAAAAGTACCTACGTGCACTAGCTCCTTGAAAGAGACCTTTGAAATGAGAATAAAAACGCTTGGAAGCCTGGTAGCGAGCATATCACGCTGAAGGGCCAAATTTAGCCAAAGTTTTAATCTTTCCTTGCGGCAAACTTCCAACGGAAATTTTCCAGCTTATCTCCCCATTGAAAATCTCCGAGTGACCTCCTCTTCTTCTCATAAAAAATATAAATAAAATAAAAGGCAGAACGTGAGAGCAACGGATGAAAATAATCTTGAATAACTTAAAGAGAGAGGAGTTTAGGGGAAGCACCACCATCCATCAAATACAGCGAAGAAAAGACGGGTGCACACTATGTGCGTTGATTTCGTGCTCCCGGAGTTGTAGTGCAAGCACTCCAGGTCGTGAGAAATTCTCACGGGAGGTCCATGAGTGGACGGTGGGAGGGGGAGGGGAAACATCTTTTTTCCAGAATCCTTTTGGGCCGGACCATCTCTGGGAGAGCGACGGTTCCCTGTGAGGACTGGGTGGCAGGGGGTGCAGGGTGGCCTTGGTGCGAAGAATGGTCCAGCGGGAGCATTCACCAAAATCACCCGACCCATCTCCACCTCCTCTCCCTCACCCACCCCACAGCACAGCTTCCCTCTGCCGAAACCCCCATCCTCTCCCCAGGTCCCTAGTCTCCTTCCGCGTCCACCGCCTGGACCAGTCCTGAGCAGATTTCGGGTGTGGTCACCTTACCCGCGGACCACACCCTGCCTTACCCCAACCCTTTCCCCGTCTCTAGGTGCCCTGCCGGACTGGAAACAACCAGTTTCCGACCCTGCTCCGCACCCCACCTCCTCCCCGGACCAAAGGGTCAGTCGGAGAGCTCTCAAGCCCCGTCCTATCCACCTCCCTCCCCCTCCTCACATACGTCCTGAGGGAGAAAAGACCCCCGTTAACCCCTTCAACTGGCGTTGAGCCTTTTTATGGACCCCGCGGCACCTTACCACACCCTTTACGTACCTACAGAATCTCACACCTTAGCCCTTCCGTCCCAACCCTACCCACCTTAAAGCATCTCGCAATCCCGGTCAAGACCTTCGCCGGGCACGGATATCCCCCGGTCATTGTCATCCCTACTCTCGTTTCGAACTAGTGAGGGCCATCTGAGGGAAGTCTTTTTTTGTGAAGCCGCTAATGTTAGTATGAACCTCTCTGCTCCCTTAACGTCCCACGAAAAGGTCTCATCTCCCTATTCTCCCTTCGTCTTTCCTGCCCTCAATCCTCTCGTACCCTCTTACCGGCTCGCAAAATTCCTCTTTGGCTTAGGAATAAGCTTAAACTTATCCATGTCCGGGGTGTATGAGAAGCGAAAACTTCAGTTCCGAACGGCAAAAACATAAAAATGAACGCAAGGGAAATCAGCTATGATTGTGTATCTAAAAACGAAATTTGAGGCGTGACGTCTCCATGCTATTTGTTCTCGATTTATTTATTTCTAGAACTGAGCTAATTCCATTATAACCTGGCCAAGATGCATTTTAATTTTAGGCACCATTGCTTTATTAAAACAAATCTTTGGACACACATTGTTTTAATTATTGTTTATTTTCTGCGCTGCCATTAGCCATAAAATCAATTTCTACAGAAATTCCTCTTCAGTGAAAGCGATAATCACATCTCTTTTCTCTACCTTTATTGTGATTGACGACACTAACGTTCCTGCCAACTCCCTTCGTTGGCAATCGTAGTATTTTTCCCAACCCCTCCCCCCTGACATGTAACGTTGTCTCTACAAATGGAACTTTCAATTAATAAATATTTTCTCAATTATTGAGTGAGTTTATTTTAAGGGATTGGTTGATATAAGATAAATAAAGTAGCCGAACAAGATATAATAGAGCTATCTTATCTCAATTGGAACCAATTGGAAACAATCTCAGTAATTTTAATTTTTAAATTCTAAAAATAACCATGAATCACGGCAAGGTACTGCGCTCATCTACTTTGTTCTCTCTCCCCCCCACATTTCTGACTGCTGCCTTGAAAAGTGTTGTCATGCGGTAACTAAATTAACCTACCAGAAGGATAAAATGTAAACAATTTGATGGTATGACGACTTGCTAAATTCTAGAGGCAACGGTTCAGTTACATTGAGTACATTAATGTTACATTAAAGTAGAAACTTGGGATGTATGAAACACCCCGCGCGCCCTTCCTCATGTTCAACACTACTATTTTTGACGCGTTGTTGACGAACAGGCGTATTGTAACAGCTACGTTACTTTGAATGAACCTTCCCCCCTCCCCCTTATTGCCCGCCGTAGGATTTTAGGCAACCCTCCCCCCAATTTGGTAACGTAGTTTATGCACGACCCATAAGTAAAATTATATTTTTTCATCAATACTATTATTGCATAAAAATAATCTGAGCAAAAATTAATGTAGCTGTACTTTGTTGAAAACATTAAATGGTTTTGAGTTGGAATACTCGTTCGTGATATTCAAGCTGTCAACAATTGCTTCAGTTTAATGTATCTTTAGATCTATTCTCATTTCCCAAAGATTTGAAGTTCATTCCAGGAATGGATTGGCGGAGAAAATGTTAAGAGAGAGCGGAACTTGGCATAAGGATTTAGAATGTTTGAGTAAAAACGACTTTCGGACGACGGAATATCATTCCATGCATGTTTGTTTTAATTTGAATTCATAAAAGCTTTATTGCTTTGTATTTTGCGTAAGTAAGAAAATTAAAGAAATGGTAATTGTTTTTTCAGGTACAAAGACAAGAGACCAAAGTGCTGTGGACGGCGCCAACATCTTCCAATCCCAACTGCCCTGACTCCGGATTCTTCATCAAGGGAGTGAATAGGAGATCTCGGCATTTATTTTATTATGTACCATACGGATTATAAAATAATGAAATAATATATTTTTTTATGAAATATTGTAAAAATATTTAATAACCAATCAATAAGTTCTGTTCCATGTACACAGAAAAATAAAGTTGCTTTTTTGTGATATTGATTCTAATAGGTGGGTTCTTCACTTTTGATAATTCCTTACTCATACTGAGGGAAACTGTATTTTCTTTTGCCTAAACATGAAAGGAGGCTGAGTAATGAATAAGAAAATTGTATTTCGCATATCTCTTTGTTTACATCATACCCTTGAAAGTTACCATTCTCCTCCTCATTGGTGTACACAAACTACTTACAAAAACAACTTAATGTCCTTCAATCTAATTACTTACGATGTCAACTATAAATTACCTGAATCGACCTACTCACCAGCCCTTTGTGGCGCGAACGACCTTGCTTGCCGCAGTCTCCTCTGATAGCAGCAGAAACGAAAAAAACCAGCGCGAGCGATTGAAATGTCCTGATAAATGGAGCCACCGTGGCATTTAACACGTAATGTATAACGCGCATGCTCTTCAAGGAAGTGATTCGTCACGTCAGCCAAACCACGTGCTTTGCATTCCTTCAGGGGAAGCGCCGCCGTCCATGTGATTCGGTGAAAAGACGGCAAAGTCTTAACACTGCTCATTGTTTCCTCTGACTCTCATAACTTAGTGACCATTCAGTGAACCGACCAGCAAGTGAGAAGCAGGATAACGCCTAAGATAACGATACCTTAGGACGTTGGACGTCTTCCGGCGCCTTCCTGGTTGTACGTGAGTTTTTTTACGAGTATATTTCTTCATTATTTTTATTAAAACTTCCCAATAAAGGAAGTTGAGTCGATATCATTTACAATACCTCCAATATCCGTGGCATTGCCCTTGTAATTAGGATAATCTAGGCATCTTGCTAATTTTTAAAAACACTGACTATCATTGTTGAACTTTGAATGGATTGGACTGCTGGGTTGGTGATTGAATATAATGGGCTAAAAGAGCATATGAATACAATAGTGGATGCACGTTTTCGATAGAGAATATGCTAAATAGAGGTTTCCTCATTACATTCCATGCTTTCGTAGGTAACATATTCCTGTGTTAGGAACAAGGGAATAATGGACTGAGAAAACGAAGGACAGACTCGACAAAGGAGGAATCATTTTTATAATCATCCAGGCTTCTATGAATTATCACCAGGATTCTTCACTAAATGGCTTTTTTCAAATTGTTACGCATAACGTTGACACTGGAAATAGATTTTTCATAGCAAATTATGACTCGTAAAGTTTTTCCATAGCAAAAATCCATTTTAGTTCGTTTCAAACTGAGATTTGCTTTACGTACACCGGCGATATGGGTTTTAGGTTGAAATTTTCTCCCGGTAATTTATCATTCGTACTTCAAGGATATTTCTTGAACGAAACCTGTTTACTTCAGTGGTTTGCCATTGAAGGTAATGCGCCCGAATCCTCTCCCCGATGCCAAAGGCGAGTCTGATGCCTTCCCTGTAAGGCCGTTGTTCAAGCGTAAAAAGCAAAGGAAAACGGGAGTTAACAGCCTTGAGCAAAGCAAGGTTCTACATTTGTAAGTCAAATTGCGCGTATTGATCACCCACCAAAGTTGATTATGTTAATAGCAAATGCCATTTGCCCGACATGGGAACTGCACGGACTGTATCATATCTATTTTATTTCGCTCTGTGTTCTGACCTGTCCTTATACAATTTGCCTTTGGATTCATTTCTTGATAGATATTAAAGAGCTTTTAAAATGGCATGGTTGTCAAGAAAGAGTTAGGTGTTCAGTGGATAATTAGAAGTCTCTTTTTGAGTTAAAGCCTTCTGGGTAACGTCGCGCATCGTAGAAACCCACATAGCGCACATTAAAAGATTCCTAATATTCGTGAATATCCACGGCCTATAAATATTCATGAAATCGGTTGTTATCCAATCTCAATTACCTTCGGGTTGGTCGCGAAATATATTAATTAGAAGATTTATTTGATCTAGAAGAGATCAATTAATGTGGGAACCTCGTATTCTTATCATGCCACTATTGATGACTGTGCTGTCTATAAAAGTTTCTCACTCACAAATTTGAACGATTGAATCTCCAGAAGCAGTTATTTTTTTGTGACCATAGTTCATTCAAAGTATTTCGTTTCTTAACCGTAGAGTGAATGAAGTGTTTGTGTAAATGGAAAAGTTAAAGTATAAAAAGGGTTATTTGATAACTATGTGTAAGAAATTGTTGTTGTCAAGCACTTTCCTAATTCGTCGAAAAATTATTTTTTAGGGGCTATTAGTGCTAACGTAAAACTTTTATGCAAATATAAATCGGTTATTGTAACATTAAAAGCACGAGTATACGCTACAGCAATGGATTTAAGATGAAACTAATCCAACTTTATTTAGATGAAACTTTCATTCGGCATAACATATGGAATCAAATCATTTAAAAAGCAAAGTTATAACTGATAGAGACCTTTCCCTTCAAAGAAATGAGCGAAATATTTCTTGGGAAAAAAAGAACTGATAGTGTTTTTCTTCGCAGATGTTTGAGTATTGTGATCAGAAAATCATCAAATCGAGGAGAATATTGACATCGCAGACGGGATTATCGCGATAACCCAGAGTGCCGCGGGCGATGAAAGTGATGGAGAGCTCTTGAAACTCCTGTCTCGTATCCTGGGAAACGATCGGGAACGACAATCGAAGCATTATTAATGCTAGGCCACATCTTTGAGAATGAAAAAAAAACGAGCGAACTCAGTTCAAGACCGCAACGTGACACGAAAAATAAAATCTTTCCTCTTCGATCTTCTTCTTTTTTTCGCCCACAGACACACACACTACGCGGCGCGTCCGTCATCAAAAGCTCCGAATTCTTTTTTTTATCCTAAACGGTTTCTTTCCCAACGAGAAAAAAATTTCCACCCTTGACACGCTACGCTTCTGGAAAAAAAATGCCGAACGATATTCAGAAAAAAATGCGGCGGAGTGGGGTTGTGAGGGGGGGGGGAAGAATTTGAGAGGTTTTAAGGGGTGGAAATCGAAGTGTGGCAAATCGGTAATTAAATAACACTCGCGAGCGGATAACCTAATCCATGCCGTGAAGAGTGTACGAGCTACAGGAAATATTCAAGCCAGGAGGCGAATCGTGGAGTTTTCGGAGGGCTGGAGGGAGGGGAGAGGGTGTTGGCGGTTTCGAGGGGTGAATATGAGGTGGAGGAAGTGTGTTGGTGTGAGGTAAGGAAATAAGTGGACGCGAATTTGTAAAAGGAAGCGGTTTCATCGATGAACTTTTAAGGTTGTGAATGGCCCAGCATGCGTAAAATGAGCTCGTATGAGATTATATACCTATTCGCGGTTAATGTAAATAATTCATATGTAAATAATGTAAGGTAGTTAAAAATTTCAACCAATCCATCTTTCGTCGTTCGTTCGATAGTCGGAAATAAGTACCTTGAGTTCATTCCAGGTAGAAAATCAGTAAGCAACTTCTACTCTTCGTCTTCAATTCAAAATTATCTATCTATTGACATATAACATTTTCTGAAGGCACTCCTTACAATTTGATTTCAACAAATTGTTCCAATCCAAACGAAGTTACGTCGATAAAATTTTGAGATTTTAGGCTCCCATTTAGTGGCGTTCCTGAAATGTAATACGTAAATGGATTCCTTGAGTTATATTTTGAAACAGGACACCAGTAATTTCTTACTAGAATAAAACCACCGTACTGGTTGTATCAGATCTGTTATTAAACTTAACGTTTCATGTCGGTGAATCATGGACTACAGGAAGAGCAGATAAAAAATGGTTGCATGCGTTAGAGATATGATTAAGGAAAAAGAAAGGCGATGGTTCAACTGACGACAAGAGAGACATGCGAAGAACAGCTTGGCATAGAATTGGAGAAAAGGAAGCTACTTGGAGGTAGAACAAACCGATAAAGCAAGGTAACAGAGGCGAGGAGATGTTGAAGAGACTCTTTGGAGGTAGGGTGCTACAAAATCGGGGAGGAAAGAGATGTTCGAGATAAGGGAAGAAAGGAATTTCGTCCCGCTGAAAAGAGTAAGGATTGAGGAATGGGTTTGGGTTGTTGTGGAGACTAGAGTGCTGGAATCTCATCCTGAAGTCTTCAGGTTTGCATCCCAGAATAATATTTTGTGTTAACAGAGATCGTTCCAAGCCAGGCACGACGTCCTATTAAATGGAACATTTAGCAGTGAAAACTTTGGTGCCTTTCCTTAACAGTACGCCGACGCGGAGTGCCTTTCATGCACTCATCTCTCTAACAAGCCTTTCTTTTTTAAACTCTCCACCTATCCTTAATGTTGTATATACACTCATCTATTGTTAATTACCAAATATAACTAACCAGACCGAGAAAAATATGTTTTAAGGTGGTAAAGTAGAGTATAAACAATATAGCAGCACCAAATACATCCAGTATTGTATTTTAAAATATGAGATGCGAGAATCTGGCGTTAAATTGTATGATCTCTTCATATTAGAGTGGAGAAACAAGATATGGTTCATCAATTCGCAAATTAAAAACAAAACTAAGCACAAAAATCCTTGATAACATCAATGCTCTTGGTGGTAAATTTGTGAAAAGATATCTTTACCTGGACTATTAAAACGTTGTAGCTTCCAAACAGTTGTAATGAAACAATTTTAAGGTAGAACTAATCTCAACTTTTCCAGGTACCTAATAATGCCCATACAAGTGGCTCTAATTATTCCTTAAAGTGATTATTTTTAACTGTTTGTAGAAATAAAAACGTGTTTATACTCCAGTGTGATTAAATTTCTTTATTAAACCACTCAAATTCAAACAATTCTGTAGGATCAAACGAAACTCTAAAACTCTTGCATGTGGCATTAAGTTGACTCCCTCCATTCCTGACATTAAGGAACTTTCTAAGGCTTATAAATATATTGGCAAGAATTTTATGCACCAAAGTCAGTGAAATTCGCCATGAAAAAATCATTAACATCTTGTTCGCATGAACCCCCACTAAGAAGTTCGCCTTGAATTAAGATGCCTTGGTTATGTAACTGGCTAACACACCTAACAAGCAATTGGGAGATCCGGGTACGAATCCCGGTCAAGTCTAATGATTTTTTCACGGCGAATTACAACGTCTTCGGGGAATAACTTCGCACCCGTGCGCGTGACTGCGTACCACATCATTTGTAAACGAAATTATTGGACATTTCGTAAGAATTTTCTTTGAACTTGTGATGCCAGGAGTCCCTATGTATGAGTCACTTGAAATAAAATGATTGGGTCATTATGATGACACTAGCGTAGTAATTTTTGAGCATCGAAGGAAGATGGCGAACATAAGAGAAGCTTCCCCAGGAACCATTCCCCCCGTACGACTTCACTCTTGTGAGGATAGCACCCTACACGGTCGATCGCGATGCTGCCCCTGACCACTACGCCTCCAACAGCCCACCCTTCCCCCCCCTCCTCCCCCTTGGATCCATTCTCCATCCCAGCCCTTACTCACAAATCCTCCTCCCTCCTCGGAACATTCTGAGAACATTCTACGAAACCCCCTTCGCCACTGGTCCATCCCATCCCTCCCTTGGAAACCTCACAGCCTCCCTTTCCAGTCCTCCCCCCACCCTTCACCCTTAGGGAATACGGACCGTCTCACCCAACCCCTTCCCCTTAAACTCACCCCCCCTCTCTCCCTCACCAGATCCGACTTCCCCTTCTTTTCCTCACCCTCCCTCCTGCACCCTCCCGGAATTCCTACCACATAGCGATGAGGGTGGGGTGGCGGGGGGCCCGAGGTCTCCCTCTATTCCCTCCCCCATTCTATCCATACCCTTTCCTTCTCTTATCCTCCCTCCCGAACCAATCTCCCTCCTTCCAATGAGAAGCCTTCTTGCACGTGTTGTGTAGCTTCCCCCCCAGAAGGCAAGAGAGGCACCCTTTCCTTTTCTTCCCTCTCCCGTATCCAACTCTCGGCTCAATTCTTTACTCATTCCTCCTTTGCATTCTTTCCGTCGGTTATATTTTGCTCGGAGAAATCTTCAGGCCACGATGTGTAGTGTTTCGCCGATGTTCCGAACTTACATAGTAAATTAGTACCGTATTGAGTTACGTCCTTCAGTTATGTTCTTATGCTCGAAGTGAATTAGCACAAGCAAGCAAGAGGTGGTTTCGAATGGTCAAGTGAACCATTTCAAGAAACTTGCGTTCAACAGTAAACAGCCATATTCCCAGATCATACGTTACCCATGTCAATGCGAGATGACTTCTGCTTAAATGATATCGCAAGTAGAAGTGCATACGCGTATGATGAATGGGCGTCAAGATATGCTTCACAATTTGATGAACTAGGCGGGAAAAATATGCAGTAGACGATCGAATGAGTATCCCTCCACGTCACACACGGAACTCCATTCAAATTAAAGTATTCCACTCAAAAACACTATCACGCTATGTGCATACTAGTGGCCTTCAAGTTTCCGAACCAACAATTTGTATTGAAAGAAACTCCAGCAACCGGCACTTGAGCCCAAACCGAAAGATGGGAAGACTGGGATCTTGCAACATCTAAAGCCGATGTTCCAATGTCGCATGTTTGGCCACCATTTGACTAAATGGGTTTAAGTGTCGCTCGGCTAGATTCAATTAATCAGTCGAGTACATTTTTTTGAGTTAATTACAAATTCTTGGAGTTCTACCTATTACGCGTTACCTATACCCTTGTCGTCAATATTTTGTCAAAATATCTCACCGTAGAAGATTGGCTAAATTATTAATGGATTCGACTTTCTTTTTTCGGGATTCATTCCGCAATGTTCAAATTGCAAAAAAACACTATTTCGCTGGCCCAGCTTCATCAGGTTGACTGAACTGATTCCTTAGTCTCGCTCGTCTTTATACATATGAGTGAGGACCCCCATTCCTCACTCATATATATAAAGACGAGCGAGACTAAGGAATCAGTTCAGTCAACCTGATGGAGATGGCAGGAGGACCAGCGAAATATTTTTTTTTTGCAATTTTAACATCGCGGAATGAATCCCGAAAAAAGAAACAGCCAACACTACATCCGCGGGAGCCTACTAGCTTCTTCATGGATTCATTTCTCGCAGGTTAGAGATGTTTTCATTAACACTCATATCCTGAAATAGACATTGAGTACTTTTACATACGTGATTCTTGCGTCGGACAGGACGTGATTTCTTGGCTCACGTTCGTGATGGTCACTTACGTGAAGAAAGGGAGTAATTTTAACAATGTTTAACATGAACATGTGAGTACACGACGTGAAACATAGCGCAGTAGATAGCTCTTGCTACTTAACTCATTAATCACAAAGAAAGTCACTTCTGAGTTAACTAATCAGAAGCGTTTTTACTAACAATATGTGAGTGATATGCATGAATAGGCTCAAGTTATTTAGACAGTTGTTCCTTTCCTTGACATTGTACACGAGCGATCAAATTCTTACACCTAAATGCTTTACAAGGTTACGCATTCCTTAAAAAAAGGCCGCTTTGCGAAGAAAAATCAGAACTAATTTTTTACTTGGGCGTTGTGGAAGAAATAATTTTATCGGAGAACTCAATGAAAGAAACAAATATTTTTATTCTCTTTTTAAAAGACTATTAAATAGAACCGTAAACACATGTTACGTTATGGATTTAGGTTATGCTCTTATTCTCAATGTGAACTAGTTTTTAGTTTGAAAAGACGGTATTTCCCTTTCCATACCAAGAACCAGGTTTCGAGTCTTTTTTACTGTGGCGGGGATTTTTCGGTGGAAACTCGAACCCTACTTTGGTGCAATATAGAGACCACTTTCAATGCCCTCCTCATAGCACCCAAGGAGGAATCTTGTGTATCGAACGGGAGGGAAAAATAAGTATTTGGGGTTTGTCATCAACAATAGGCTAATGCAAATGCCAGGTTTTCTTTACTATTTCTCCGTTGTATGTAACGCAAGCTGATTGCTGCGGATGACCTCGGATAGCGAAGCATATTTTGCAAGTAAATACTCCTAGCTCTCTGGAGTTGCATCACTCCATCCTTCCTCTATTTCATAAATAATCGATAGGTTCCATGCATTCTCCACAAGAAAAATTATTTTGAATCCCTGAATGTTTTCCCCATTTTAATATCCCCATGCGAAACACGTTAAAATTCTTATCCGATTACATTTTTAATGATAGCTACCTTAGACTTATACCGATTTATTTATCCAGCCAATTGCAACTTTATGTACCTTCTACTTATCTGGCACCAGTTTACATCGTCATTTTAAGTCAATGAGTTTTTCGATAAGAACTTCGTTACGTAATACCGAAATTGTAGAATGACCGTTTAATGAACTGGAATTGGCAGGTTTCATTTCAGCAGTTACCTTGGATCACCAAGAGCTGCGCCGCCGTGCGTTGTTTTAAAGATATCTTCAAAATAGGCAAGACTGCCAGTGTGTCAGTGTTAGTAACTTAACCATGTTGCACGTCTTTTCACCCATCCAACTGACCAGTGAGAAGCGTCCAGCTGCATTCCAGGCCTCCTCCGGTTCCAAGAAAACGGTTCAATCAATTTTTAACACCTCCAAAATGTAAACTATCCAGTTAAAAGCCATTGAATTGCACACCTTGCATCATTACCTTCAGACAGCTAGCTACATATTGTGAGTCACAAAGGAAGCACTAATTGGCAAAAAGGAGTGGATAAGGGTGGTTTTGGGGTTGAGCTGGGAGTGATTTAAGTAACAGCAAAATCCCTCTTCTGCCAAACCTTTTATCTCTAATTGGGGACCGTCTTAAGCAAATTCCCAGGTTTAAAATACACAAGAACACCCAGCACGAGCACCAACCAACATTGGGAACCACGTTTGCCCGGAAGCAGGGATTTCAGTAGCGTAAGGAAAGAACACACTGAAAATTTGCAGCCTATTATAAATTGGCAGAAACTAGTTTTCAGCGTTAATAAATTATCTTAACGCATCATTATTTTAAGTAACAGTAAAAGATATATGTTTTCGCAATTATATATGGCAAATATTTCGGTCTTTGACATCAGATAAGCTTGAGGTCACAGTTCCCTAGTTAAGGTAAGTTCCCTAGTTCCCAAAGCTAAGGCAATGTAAACATTTTACCAAGAATATTTTGTAGGTTCCGTGAAAACGCTTAATTTCTGAGTACCTATATTCAAGTGCCGTCCAGGAAATAAGATACCATAATCATGAGCGCCAGGATAAAAGAACGATGCACATCTTATGTAGAACCACTGAAGCATGTTTCAGGTCTCTTCAATCGACATAGGTCATCGTCAGTCGGCGTTTTCATGGCAACTACAAAATGTGCTGGGGAAAATGTTTGTATTGCAATAGCACCGTATTCCAGAGTTGGAGATTCCAACGCCTTAGGTCCAGGTCCAAAATGTGCTTGATATCCCGTTCCCTATCACCTCCAGAAGTTGAAGAGATTCCTCCTGAAACCCCTGTTTGCCAATTCGGGTCGATAAAGTGCCGAGGAAGAGGGAAGGCTGAGAGTGTTAATTGTGATGAAGCTGATTGATGACTGGGAAGTATGAGAATATGACTCTTCTTTCCATTGAAAACCATGTAGCCTCAAAGCAGTTATTTATATTAAATTTATGAATATTAAAAATGCTTGAACCTTTTCCCGACGGATTTTCGTAAAATAAGAGTCAAGAAAATAAATTATTTTATAAATAATAGAAATTTTTTTGCTATATTACGACCAAAACAAATTCATTCGTCAATCATAAATGCACTTACAGGAGGATGGTCTTCATGTAATGGAACGGAAAATTTGCACGGGTCGTACTTGTGTCACGTTTCCTTGTCTCATTCAGAAAAGGACAAATATGTTATACGCCAAAGAAAGTGAAATTCACCATGAAAAAATCATTTGACATGCCTGAAATACGAACCCAGATCTCCCATTTGCCGATATGGTGTATTAGCCAGCTACACCACCAAGCCATCTTTATTCAAGTCCGGACCAGACCACGGGCAATGGTAGGGCCCTCGGCCCAAAGTAGTGGAGCGCTGCAACGGTGCGACTTAAGTCCACCTCTTCAGCATTAATGTTTGTGCAATTTCCACGCAGGGGGAAAATGGCGATACTGTGTGAAGGGACCAGTTCAACCTTTACAGTGTTAGTGAAGGAGAAGAGGATGAATGGCTACTAGTGAGCGGGTGCTAAATGGTGCACACTAAATTAAGAAGAACTAAACCTAAGGCAAAACGGACGCCTTAACATTAACATAATGAAACAGAAAATATTTTTGACTTTTTGAAAACCATTATATCACTTTTTTATTCCTCCAATTTATAATTATTTTTGTGGGTCACTGGTTCCAATGGGAACCAGAACAACAAGTTTTCTCTCCCTACGATTTTAAAATATTTTTTGGAGCTTTTTTAACATTTTATTTCACTTTTTTTCCCAAGATTTTTTGGGTCCAGTATATATATACCTATGGCTGACATATATAAGCTGATCCTTATTTTTTTAGGCTATTTCAAAATTTGATTAATAAACAATTAACATTATAACATAATGAAAATGAAATTCACAGGAAAGAAGTCGGATTGGTTACCGAAATAAAATTTCTTGTGGAAGTCTGTAACTCTTGTCATCTTTATTGAAGTCTGTTTTCAGCGGAGTTTGATACGAACAATTTGTTCTCGTCCCGTCTACATTGTAGCACAGGAGACGTTGCCGCGCATGATATGCCGCGGTCGCGGATAATAAGCCAGCATTGTCGCTATAGAACTTGACAATTTTTCCAGTGTATACTGGGGACGAGAACAACTTTAATTTGCATAAACCCCCACTTAAATTCACGTTCCAAGATCCGGGTTCGAATCTTGGTCAAATGAAATGATTTGTCATGGTGAATTTCACCCTCTTTGGTGTGGGTACATATATATTTGCAATCGTGCGAGTGGCTTCGTGCCACATCATTTGTACAATCGCAATGTTTGGAAAAAATATGTTGTTAACCAATCGCTAAGATTTTCTACGTGCTAAAAACAAGCTATATAGTTCTCTACTTTAATAATATTGACATTTTTCTGAATGTCTCCTCAGATAAGCAATAGGAAAATGAGAATGATACTTTTTCTGCTGGAGGACCTGTGCCCTCTTACCTTAAATATATTTTGTGGCCAAATGTAATTATGAGTCAAATTCAGAGAAAGACAAAGATAAAGTAATGATGCTCTACAGTTCAATGATTGCAGATAGGGAAAAGTAATTTAAATTTTTAAGCTTTATATTAATATAGAACTGTATATATTCGCTAGAATACATCAAATATACAAAAGAGTGAGTAGTGATAGTTCTAGTAGTAGTTTTGTTATGCCCTCCTTGCCAGGGGCTGGAGGGTCATCTGCGATCATTTTCACCAGTCTTTTATCCCTTAGAGTATCGCCGTCCACGTACTGTCCTTCGCTGCTGAGCCTCCCCCTTCTAAACTTTCCACTCGATCTTGCTTGGTCACTCCATCTCTCTTCGTCTACGAGTCGAAATTCTGGCCGTCAGCTATTTATAGACCTCGCTCTTCAGGCTCGCCATCTCCATATACGTGAGGCACTTTCAATAACGTGAACCTTTAACATTAATTTATTTATTTACTCCTTTTAAAATTTTAATGGCTGCATGATTCTACAGTGAAACCGTGAAACAAAACAATGAATCATTTGAATTGCGCGTTTATTTTAATGAACTCATCCAGTAGTAATCATAGTGTCTTCATCTTTTTTTCACCTATTAACACAGTGGAGAATAACATTAAATTCTTCTACTTTAAACTAAATCCTAAATACTCTCGCTTCATCATAAATACTCTCGCTTCCTACTGGGCTGAAAAATGTTGGTGTCGTGAAATTGACATGTTCATGCGTCATTCAAAGTTTTATTCGGACATTTGAGGTTTGAATACGATGAATTAAATCAAGGAAAACTAATTTTTTCTGTTTTTTTTTCTGTGCCAAATAGAGATTTTCTCCTATTATATTACTGAATGAGAGGATCTTATGTGATTTTTTGTGTAATATTTGATGTTTTAATACGCAGACTTTTAGCTTTTTTTAGTTCATCCTTATTGACAGCGAAATACCAAACAAATTTTGCTGCCTAATGAGATTATAGTGTCACTCGGAGCATTTCTATAACTAAGCATAGTTTCTTTCAGCCCTAGGAATTCTGGATTGCTAATCCAGTGCTGTAAAAGTAATTGACGTATTATTCATATTGTAAACCAGAGAAATATCGCGCTTGGAGCCAAATTCCTAGACTTTAAAGCCCCACTCATTATCAGTGGGATAAATGTCGCAAATGCTTGCTCATTTTAAGTAAGTAACACGACCTGCCCTGGCTGGCCAGGGTGAATTTATATTTTCACTCTATTGTTACTAACACCAGCTGGTATTCTTGATTTTTCTGATCCGTCTCATTTGCAACATTGCTATTAATTATTGCTCACCAATACTAAATGTCTCAACAAAATCATTCATTGTGGTTTTTCAACGATGTGAAATAATTATACAATTACTTGAGGAGTATCACTCAACATATTATAATATCTTAATAAATTACAATAAATAAACTAGATGCTTTAAAATATTGAAAATATTCATGGGTTTCTGGAATATGAAAAAAAAAGATATCTGGACCAAAATGAGGGGGAAAAACAATTAATTATTGAAGAGTAAGAAAAGAAACTTACAGTTACAAACTCAAATTAATTAATATGCAAGTTTATTTTGCGTTGTCATTAGTAGGCCAAAATAAAGAGGAGAAGAAGAAGTTAGATGAGATAGTTCATCTTGACTAGCCTACATTTGGCTACTTATTTTCATTGAACCTATTATTTAATAACAATGTATGGAAAGGAAATAACAATAATCACATCCACAAAGTAAAGGGTTGTTATATTTTATTCAACTCTTGGCTCTCCGTAACATTTCATTGATACAAAATACAATCATATACTATACAAAAATAAAAATAGATTCTTCAATGTATGAAGGTTATTCATTAAAAGTTGGAACTGAGGTGAGTTTGTAATCAACAGCTTCTAAATTTAGACAAATCACTTACACTGAAACGCATGAAAACGTATCTCCTGAACCCTTAAATCTTGAGAAACAACAGAGAAAAACGACATTCGAGCATCTGATATCTGTAAAGTAAGCCATTTCAATAAATTCGTTTCCGTTTTTCAATTAAAAAGGCAAGGGAAATTATTTGGGCCCATGTTATGAATGAAAATTATTTTGAGTCCATATTTACTTCTGCTCAAGTGAAGTCATGATTTTTTGAGATTCAAACATTTCTCAAAACTTTTATGGGTTGAAAATAGGTTTTTGGTGGCTATGTGAAATATCCTGCGAAATATTACAAAAATTTGTCGATTTTAATACTCTGGCTTCCTCTCCATTTATCGGAAAGGGATGTCTGTCCCTTTTGATGTAAATTTTTTAAAATGCCAGTTTCCCTCGGATCATCTTTCTTCCTCAGCAAAATCCATTGATGTCACTTTCGCTCACGAAAAGCGATACCCATCCCTTTTTTACCAGATGACCTCTCAACGCAATATGAACCCCTTTGAAACAATATGGCCCCTTCTGATTGTTACGCGAGCCTCCCCACGGCTCTTCCAAAATGGAAAGTTTTTCTGACATTGCATCGGTTGAGTAAAATACTCTCCAATCCATCACGTAGCAGACATTTACTACCTACTCTAAGCTTCTGGCCGATTGAAATAAGGTTAAATTTTATTACGCATGTATCGTACAACATATATGCGGAATAATTTCCACCGCTTATCAAAAATAGTCTCAGGTTCATATTCTGCCATGTATTCTGGATTTTTGTGCTTGCCTGGAATTGGTACGATTGATTATACAGAGTGATACAAAAATATTTATTAAAAAACACTTAAAACGGAGGTGTTCTCAACAGGTTCTTCATAAAAATAACTTTTTTTTTCTAAAAAAAAATAAAGTTGATATTTCAGGCAAATTACTCTGTTCCAAGTTTTAATTTGATGAAGTAAATAACTAATGACGAAGGTAGCCGTGTAAAATATTAGGAGAGAAGCTTTGAAATGAAATGCATATAAGAGAGAAAATATTTATTCTTGACGATATATACGCTGACTCGTCAGTTTGCGGAAGTATTGATGCACGATCAAGCAATTGTACAATCCTGACGTCGAACAACTGCCAAAGTCAACGTGCCCGCACAGTAGGCATAGTATTCAGGAAACATATGTCAATGAATATGCACAAGGCGACACTCAGCTGTTCAGGAATCAAAGTAACCAGATGTTTGTATATTAGAGAAAAACATGAGGTTAGATATTTGACTCAATCCTCAGATTTTGGATACACAATTTTGCTAATATAATTTTTGCTATTCTTCGTCGTGTGTATTCTCATAACCGGAGAATAGATCTTTTGAATTTGGTGAAAAAAATGACTCTTTGGCTTAAATTTACTATTAAAAGAAGTTTATTCAAATGATTTTTTCTCAGTATATTGTAAATAAATAACCACAGCCATTCTTTAACTGAGACAAAACTTGTGAAGAGGTTGAAAAGCGCAGCTGGTTGATACGCAGAACCTTTTGGTCATTAAAATCCAGAAAAATCCGAAAGACGTAAATTTGTACTTCTTAGACTTCACGAAGGTCTTCAATGAATCTTCGTAGGCATGTTTTTAGTGATTTTGAAAGTTGATGAGAACTAAGATGAAGATTCTTAGGCAAAGTTAATCAATCCAATCTGACAAAGCAGGTATACAGGGCATTGCATCCTAGCCATCTCCTAATATTCAAACTGAAACAAATTATAATCTGGTAACATATTGCAGCATATATGCAAGAACTATAAAAAGGGACTGATTAAAGTTCTAGTAGCTTTAAATGCAATGATTTATTTATTATCGAAAACGTACAATGAATCTAAGGGTTCATTATTATCTTGTCGTTTTTATGGGATTTTTTTTCCAGAGGATAAGTCAATTATGTAGGATTGGATCTATCTCATACATAACAGATTTTATTTTTATGATGCTATTGAGACTGATAGTCTTCAATTAAGAAGTGCCTATTTACGGTAACACCAAATGACCTTGCTAGAAAATTTAATATTACTTAGGGGTTTCATGGAAGCAGAAGATAATGTCTTTGTCCACAAATTACCAAATATATTTCTATATTGACATAATTCCTACGACTGAACCATAACAATTATATACCATATCGAGGCATGTACTGCAAGTACCATGTGCCTTGTGGAAGAGTAATCATAGCTTCGCAAGCAGGCACTCAGATCAAGTTGTTAACACATTGTCTATTACTTCAATTAAAAAATCTAAGACCAGCATGAATTTAGACACCATATCTTCATGCACATACACTAATGTTATGCGTGTAAAAGTTAAAACAGAACTTATGGTACCTTGATAGTAGTGTATGCATGGAATTATAAACCTGAAGTACCACCAGCTTAAGAGAAAAAAATGAGTTTTATTGTTGTATAGAATAGGTTTTATAATGAATGCTTTCTAATTTCTCATTTTTATTAAAATATCACTGTGGAACAAAGAATTTTGTTTTCTAAGAAATTATACCTGAAATTGAGAAAATATGAGTAGTGAGTGCTAAGTATGCTTTTAATTTGTTTTTGTCACCCACAGTTTTCAAGAAATAGGCCTAATAAGAAAACTGATTTAACCCTCGAGTATTCGCGTATGGATCGATCAGACCCAATTCTCTTTTTAAATGCTTAAAACTTTGTCAATTGCAATCGATGAATATATTTATTCATTGTAGCTGACTTTAGAATTATGTTTTATGTACTGAGTAATTCTCCAAACTTTTCTGTCTTAAGTTTTTACAAAATAGTAGACATATTTACCCGTTTTGGTCTTTTAGACCCATCGAGAGTACTCGAGTATACTTTTTCGAATTTCTTTTTTCCTTTTGTTCTCATTTTTGCAGTAATTAATTCCAGAAAATGTATTAGAATTTTCATGATTTTTTTATATTCATAGTATTATTTGTTTATAGAATTTATTTTATGATATAAATATTACCTCAGCCCATGTATGATGCATTATTTCTCCACATTACTTAGGGAGCAAATAGGTTTGTGGAAGTGACATGTTCCAACGATATGTTGACCAGATCTAATCTCTTGTGTAGGTGCATGCTCTTTACCACGAAATTAGGAAGGTTGGGTAGGTATCATGCTCACTTGCTGAAACTAATATCACATGATGTAATATTTTCTCGGTATTAGGAATTGGTATTGTGGAAATGTACGTCCTAGTTTTTAAAATACGGCAAAAGGACTTATATTTCAGATCACCAAAAATATAAGTAATAATACTATAGTTTACAAAGGAAAACCTTACCATAAATGCACAATGATGGGAATGTTGTAAGGAACCTTGAAATTTCTGGGACACTGCGAACACTTGTGCACAACACTGCACAATTTTCTTGTCACTGAATCACACAAACAATATGTTTCCATCCTTGATTATTCTGAACTGCCAATAATAAATTTAAATGCGATGAATTTTTGCCCAACGACACAATTTAAAAATGGTGAGCCTAAGGAAAGAAGCATAAGGTAGTTTTAAGAATGCCACTCTAAGGGAAGAGAAAATTACCTCCGCACTGAACTACAAAGTCGATTATTATAGTCGATGTTATACTGCGAAGGATGCATTCGGCAATAGGAAGAAATTAACAGCATTGACCAGGTGTAAGGCTTTGAAAAGAATGCTAGCGTATAGTATAAAATAAAGTTTCGATTTGTTCCACAGTGTAATGTTCAGCTATTGAAAGACAGGTAAATATTTATCACTTATTTTGTTGCCAGATGACCTATGGGAATATATAAATAATATTTTGACTTTTTCTTTTAAATTAAAAACAGAATAAGGCAATCAGTATAACATAGGTTGGAAAGTGTCATTTCCTTGCCTTTTTAATGACTTCTCACATATTTATAGTTATTCTCAATTGAACTGAACGAGTAAAATGCAATCCTTCACAATCTAGAAATAAATTATTTTAACGAAAATGAATGTTTAACCGGAATCACAGTCTGTGAGAGAACGCGTCATGCATTGGTCCGTTGGTGTGCTGATGTTAACTGACATACTTGCCCTCCCACTCCATCTCATACGTATTTATGAATTAATATTTCCGAAACACGATTACACACTATAGTATTGTATTAAAAAAATTCCTTTTTTTAGAGGGGCATACGTTCACATAATATTTGAATTTTTACTCTTTGCTTGAGGCGTTTACAAATTAGTACCTCCTCTGGCTTATTTACAAGTACCAATATGGCTGGAACAACACTTTAGTTCTGTGTTCCTAATTGGAAAATAGGGATGTAATTACTCAGCGCCATTCTTAAGATACTTCCGTTTTCAAAGAACTTTGCCCTAATCTAACTTATGCGTTGTCTCAACTTGGATTCAATTCGAATTTCTCTTATAATTACGGCGTATAATCTCGTTTCTCTGCTCCAGCCCCTTTTCCTATAGACCTTGCTTCCTTTGTTCTCCTAACCGCGAGACGCAAAGGTAGCGTTCCAGAAATTCTTCTGGACAACCCCACAGTTTCCTGCGAGATATGGGAGGCTGTAATAAGTTAATCCTTTTAAAACTGATCAAAGGTTTTGAATCGATTGTGAAGGTATGTGTGTTGCTTGTAGTTTCCCTTGTTTTTAAGCGCTTTGAAAGTAAACTTTTCTCCCGAGAATTTCACCCCTTTATTTATTCATCTTCTGCGTTCAAAGCATCCGAGCTGCGCCGTATATTTCCTTGAGTTACAAGGGAGAGGTGACTTTTATTGGACAGAAATGGAATACTCCTTTTTTGTTTTCTTGCTCTCGAGATTGAAAGAGCAATTGAAAATTGACAATTGTTCCTTAGAGCCGAATGGTGTCACCACGTGATCGGTAAGGAATGTAATTCTCTGACTTATCAGTTCACCTCTCACTTGTAGAACCCGTAAAAATTGCAACGCAAAATTTGACGAGTCCCAGCCATAAATGTAGTATTTCCACATTTTTTTAAACAACCGATCGCTAAGTTCGTTTGCAAAATGTAATTAAATGCAGCTTTTCCTAACTATTTCACATTATTTTTCCTCCGAATTTGGGTTACTATTTAGCAACACGGAAATTGCATGACAATAATGTAATTTTGACCTATTTTGTGTATCAATAAGATATTCAGCACGTGTTCGAGTAACTGATTAAGGTAATGGCACTTCAATTATCACATTATTCACACATTATTCAGCTAATTATCACTTGTTATTCAGTTATAATATTGTATTCTTACTTTACGCATGATGTAAATTTCCTTGGATATTTGAAACTACGCCTTGGCGAACTGAAGCATAGAGAAGAATATTGGAACAGACCTGACAAAAAAAGAATTCCAAATGGCCAACTCAACTTCTCCGCCATTTATCACTTATTTATGTTACAATTGAAAGTAAAGCCTGTGAATTTATGAATACTAGCACAACAATGAATCAACCAACCAATTTTCTAAAGTCAGATGTTTTTGGGGAGATTTAAAAAAATTTCAACAAAATAAAAAAACCGAAAATATGTTAACACGCACATTTCTCCTGTTTCTATAGCATTGACATATCTCTATTGTTTCATCGTAATTGATGGACAATAGTATGAATAAACAACAATTACAATAATCAAAATTGAATATATATTTGTCCTACAAAATGTTAGTTTATAGGGCCGGACCCTCATGGAAGGTCATGTTTGTGTTTATCCAAATTTGATTGAAAGTGTCCAACTACCTGCTGTATCAAGGGTAGAGTTGCCCACAGAATTTGAGGGAGCCGTTGTAATGACGTGAGCCGAGACCACCGTTAATTTGGGAACCGTGGTGATCTTACAACCCCACTGTGGTGTCTAACTACACCTTGAAAGTTAACTCACGGCTACGGAGGTCACATGTACGATTCGTGCAATGAGAATATAAAGCTTCTTGTGCCGTTTAAGTATTACACCCATTCAAACCTAAGGCGTTCTTGGTTTCATATTTATTTCCATATTACATTTTTTCTTTACTAAGATTTTCCAATAGGTGAGTATAGATGAAATTAACGGTTGAATAAAAACAGTTTAAGATAAAACCGAAAACCGTAAATAAGTTCAGACGTAAATTTTTAATGAATTATTTCTCCATATTTATAATGAAAATAAAGGGTCCACGGTAAGTGATTGTGCATAACTGCTCCTTTACGATATTTCGAAATTTAATTCAGTATATTAAACGATATAAAGGTATTTAACTTTAACACAAATTATTTTTATCTTATCTCTAAAACATTGCGCACTTCCATATGTTTCGTCTTCTGCGACCTGTTTTGAGATAGAAAAGCCCATTTTTCCGTTGAAATGACATTTTCAGCAATACTTGTGAGAGGTCTACGTGGAGAAAAGGGTGAACACTCTGAACTGAGTAATTATCTACGCCTTTTATTGCATCATAAGATGTTTGTTTTGAAAAAAAATTGAAGTACAGTCTTTTAGAGGATATATGATTTAGATTTTTTAGCACTTACTTGCAATAGGTTTTAATTTTCTGTGTTTTTTAATTGCAGTTACAAGGAAAAGTAAACCAAGGCAAACACCTTTTCAACTTCTGTGCAAAAAAGTAACATACATCCATAGCTAAAAGTAATCGTTTCATGTGATCGATAAAACATTTTTATCTCCTGGCTAAATATTACTTAGCAGTTAAGACGTTTGAAGTATTTTAAGATGCAATGAGCTTGAGTTATGTAGGAATTGAAGCGATCTATTGAGTTCTAAGTGGCTTCATAAGAAAAATTGAGTCCATTGTTTAAAGGTTTTTTGCGTAGTCAAAAGGGTGCCAATTGTAATTTAGACACTTAAATTATGGAATCAAAAGCAATACGCATGCTTTCACTTATTGGTAATATCTTTCGGTATGCACTTGAAGATAAAAATGGAAGCAATTTTTCCTGCATGCATGTCACTAATTCATTGGTAAGAGGGTGAAATAGGCTAATTAAATACTAGTTTTCTTTGGTGGACGACAGTTCCTTAGTGATTGATCAATATTTTAAAGTATTCCGATAACATTATTTTTTTCAAACGTTTTATTATTTGGATCAGTGATTGAAAACAAACTTATTCAACGTAAGAAACAACCTGAAAACATACCTGTTCTCATTTTGATAAATATTAATTATGTACGTTGTGCTATTATGGATTAACAGCAAAAATGAACATAAAATCTGATTACCTACTTTTTATTGAATTAAGTTATAGGAAAAAAAATAATTTTAAAATGTCTTGGTTCTTCAATAGCATTATCTCTGTAAATATATAATCTTCAGCTAACATCAATGGATATGAAAATTTTCACAGTAAAGCAGTAATATGCTACCAAGTAAGTGTTAAATAAATTGAAATAATAAACTGTATGGATAGTTTTAAAACGTTCGTATGTTTCAAAACGATGGTCTAAAATGATAGAGTGAAAATGTTTGAAATAAAGAAGTATCTTGTCATAAATTCATTCCAATAGTCTCTCATAACATCTCCATCAGGCATTATTGGACGTATCATATTTAATTATTAGTGTACGACGCTTCATTTTATCCTTTATTTCATCCAAGGAGCATTTTCGTTCTTGATTTCTTAAACGCTTATACTTTGTCATTTCCAAGAAACGGCAGATGCCTACAAAAATGAAATACGCAATTGCTTTTTTATATGTTTAACTTTAAAGGTGGAAAAAATCATGACAATATACGCAATTATCGGTTTGCTTCAATGGAAAAGCTCTCTTCCGCGGTCAATGCATTGAACATTTCAGCGCGGGATTTTTATTATTCCGCTAAGCTCCACCCCAATTTTTTGCATCGACAGAGAGCGGCCGAAAAAACTCCCCATCATCCAAATTTCATTGGAATTATTTTATAACGCTTACGAGTTCTCGTTCAACAAGTGAAAGCTTTGAAGGACAATGGCATCCAATGACACGATCGCTTGCTCATTTTTTTGGTTTGTATTTTTTATGGGGACGCGGCCGACTTTCGTTATTCACCTTCGTTTCTCTTTCCCGATGTAAATTCTTTTCAAATGGCTCCATGTCTCGCTTTCACCTTAAAGGCATGTTTCGTTTTCATCTATTTATTCCTAATTATTTATATAGTAATTTTCTGTGCTTCAGTTTTTTTTAATTATACTGTGCTTCAATCTTTCTCTTGAGCCGTGAGCAATAGGTAAAATCTAATCATGCATGTAAACCACGCTCTAGATTCTCGTAGGAAATAGAAAGCTTATAAATTAATAAATCATTTGTATATGTGTGTGCTTTATGCAGTAAAAACTATGAAGGAATACGTATGTTTGCATAATTATATTTGCTACATAACCTATAGCCCTCATTGCGTGGCTCATGAATACTGAGGATTTATTGGTCTTTGATACAAAAGCAAAGGGTCACTGAGATATTTTAAATATCTGTAGGTATGAATCAGAATCAAACTAATAGGCACTTACTTCAGTTTTCATTATTTTCTAATCTAACTATGATATATCTTGATTATTCAGACTGTCATTACTGTTTTAGAATAAATTTTAGGCCCAATCAAAGTCATCTACTTCTTTAGTGTTGGAATGTGTCAACAAACATTTTGTCAAATGTTATGTTCTCGCTAATGAAATAGAGATTAATATTGTTTTCAAGAAAAACAAATACCTTCTACTCAAGATTGCGTGTTAAAGATTCCACAAAACTTAACTTTCAGGATTCATTTCAGTGCTCAAAAGTGTTTTTAATGTTAAAGAACATACAAGATTTCGCTGTTAAATTTTTACTGCTTCAAATCCTTTTTTTTTACTCGGCAATAATGAAACTTCTGTGTATGGCAAAGAAATCACCTCGATGTGTAAAATAATTAGATTGATTTTTTGTTTCAGTTTGTATAAAACGCCATCCTTTTGGCTAAAAATTTATGACATAACCTAATAAAGATTAAGATAAATGAAGGTGAATAAATTCCACCACATGTGGCCAGAGACGATATTATTCGCTAATGAAATGAACCTGGTCTACGAAAAAATCTTTTCTACACTTACTTAAGGGAATGAAAGAAATAACTTTTATGCATATAAGATTCATATATTGTGCGCTACCACAAGACCATTATCCAAGGTTTGGTATTATACAGTTCTGCAATTGACATTTATTGTGTTGAAGGAAATTTCTTCTAAATTTGAAGTAAAAGTAAGTATACGATAGAGGCATGTTTTATTCATGATATGCAAGCTCCATTAAATGTAGTTTCTGTGGAAAACATGTATCTTCTATAATTAATTTGACGTTTTACTCGAGTAAAACTTGTTTTTAGGGGAAATTTGAGCCATTGAACTGATGCTCAATGCTTTTTGTTGCAGTTTCTCAAATGGACTTCTCACAGTTGCAAATTTGTCGTCTTTTGAAAATTTCTTTTCTTTGAAAAACTCAATGAACCATCCTCCGTATTGTTATGCACTCAACGATTACCGGCAAATAATTTTTTTTAAATTTTGTCTTCACAAACTATATTTATTTGCCCAAAGAATTATAATAGCCTTTCATTTTTTTCTCTTTTATTTAATATATGTCAGCGTGAGGAGGACTGAAGCTGTTTAGTGCCCTTGTCATAAAACTAATGTTTATTATTCTATACTAATATCTTACATTGTAAACTACTATTTTTCTAATTTATATGATATAAGAATATTAATGCCATTTATGTCCATTATTCGCAACAAAAACCACGCTTAATATCTAGGACAATTTAATATATTTAATTTTTTCATATCAGCGTACAACTCCCCGTTTTGATGTGATGACGAAATGCTTACCACATGTTCCAGTTTAGCTGGCAAAACCAATTCAACCATTTTTTTTAGAATGTAACTACCACAACTTATATTGCTAAAAAATTATCCCACAACGCTATTAAATGTTTAACCAATAACTAAAGGATAATTTGAATTTTTATAGTTGCAATAGTTTTCCATGGTGTGTATGGCAAAGGGAGAAATAAATACCATTCGTAATTGAGTATCTGAACGCCTCTCTTTATTGGAATATTTTTTTACATACAGCGGATAGCAATTGTTTACATTCGTTACGTTAAAAACCTACTTGGTGGTAGCGATTAGTTTTCTTACAATAACAGACAGTGATATAACTATGTATTATAAGTCTCTTATTCTAAATACTGATTATATTTCCTTTGCCCTTAATAGGTCAAGTATCTCTCTGTCATAGTTGGATACCTTGAAATAGGGAGTTTTATTATATTAAATGTTTAACAAATGAAAAATTGTTTTTTATAATGTTGCGTTATTCTTAGTCCGAAGATGGTTTAATTCAGTGAGGAGTGAATGGATTTGAATTTAGGAAAAGAAAAATAGATTTGGACCCGCAATTAACTCCTAAAGCCGAGTTGCGACTCCATTGGCTTCGTTTTGCTGGTTAACCTAATGCTTTACCAAAAATATATATCGTTCCGTGAAACGCTCCACCTTTATTTAAATATACTACCCAGCAGGATGTGAAAAGCGTTGGAATTCTCACAAATTTAGTTTTACTAAATACCCAAATCATTATTTATATTCGGTCTGATGAATGTTTAAAATTATATTTCCATTTATTTCCAATAAATAATTGTTATGATAAACAACCTGACCTTAATTAGCGAAAAATAGTGCCATAAATCCAGGCTGAAACGCATTACTTCTCCATCTTAAATCGGAGGATGCAATTAGGGAAGCAAATTGCCTCAACATCCCATATTTATTACCCAATGCATCACGTTAGACACTTTTATGTCTCCACACACGGCCCTTAAAGAACACGAACCCTTAATTACCGGTCAGTTTCGGACGTTCAGTCTCAAAGAGGTTGTTATCCCTTAACTACTCCCTCCACCAAGGGAAGAGGAAGCGTTGGAAGGAGGTAGGGTATATACTAACACCATCCCCACACAAATACTGCTCCACGAATTGACCTCTTGGTGCCCATGAATAAGGACGGGTCACCCGAGGCACCTCGCCACGGCCGAGTGAAATAAAAGGAGTGGACTTAATTATCCCCGCCGCGCGGTGTCGTGTTCTTGAACCGTCGGGGAGAAGTGGGCAGCAGGAAGCTCCTTTGGGATGTAGTGAAGATGGCCCGAGAGGAGTCTCAGGGGATAAAACCCGGACGAAATATCGCTCGGAGGGTCGGCCGGGTCAAGTTTCCCGGCGTCCGACCCTCGGTCCTCCCGCGCCGTCCTACGCCTTTCCTTCGGTCACTCCGTGGGATACGATTGCCACCTTTCCCGGTTCTTTCCTGTCGTCCCGTCGCCTTTTGCCCATCCCATGTCCGCGCCTGGCACTTTTCCCGGCTGAGGAACGCGTCGCTCCCGGCCAAGGAACCGGCGCGCCGAACGGATTCGGCTCTTATTCCTTGGGGTGAAGACCATGCCTGTAAGGATATTTGTACTCGTTACTAAAACATAAAGAAAAATTAATCACTCATTGCCATTATAATATTATTTATAAATCTTTAAACACCACTGTAAAAGTGAATAATTACCATCAGAATACAAAGTAAAAAATAACTCGTTAACATTAGGATATGATTCTTGCGTCTGTTTGATTTTGTGCGTTATATTCCATGCACTGTGGTTAATCCATGGTTATTAAAACATTTTTTCTAAAAATGTCACAATGAGTCAATTATAAAAAATGGCTTTTAATAGTATATGTAGAAAAGATTAGTTCTTCGAATATACTCCAGCCATTAATAAGCAAACAATTAGCATGTTGTATGATAATTGAACCTTAACCACAAGTCTACAATTCAGACTTCATATGTGTTGCATATCGGTATATGGCAGTGCCAATTTGGAGGATGTTGATTCGCACCTTGGTTCATGGGAATAATTTTCTACTCTGTGAATTTGAAACGCTTCCACTGGAACCAATAAGTTAGGTAAAGAGAGTGGATGAACATATTTACCTCTAGAAAATTACACGCTTATGAATTTGACCTTCCATTGTATAACAGTATTCTTCAAAGTAAGCCAGTCGCAGGGTTCTCAATATGATTTTAATGCTGTATTCACTTAAAACAGATTTAAAGCATGTTTTGGAGGGAAAACAAGGCTGGCTCCGTAATTTGCTACACCATTCCTGAATGCCATTGCTTTTAGTCTGTAACATGATGGATATATTATTTTTATTAATCTATAATCCGCTCTTTTTAAGTAAAATGATATGAGATGTTTCAAGGACAGACAATGCATAACCGCATCACAAATGACTTCTCTAACCCTAGTTCACCAATAAATTTGACATAAGATGCAAATAACTAGGGTTAGGGTGACAGTAACAAATGTCACTATAGATTATTAGGAAACTGTAAAATTGTCTTAAGTGGTGGCAATTAGAATCTATCTGTTTCATATCAGACAAAGCTCTCCTATGTACAACTGCTTATGACGTTTCTGTGTTTTATAGATTATCTGTCCCAATATTACAAATTTATGGTAATCGGACTTTAACTACTTCTTAGATAACTAACCTATAAATGTTGATATGATATTTTACACTATGATAGATCACTGGAAAAGAACAGTAGATTCTTATGGGAATACGTTCAATGTAGCTGATCTCACTGTCCGTTTACAGCTCTTAGCATCATACTGGTTCTCCTTGTCTACAGGAATAATTAACTAGATGATAATCTATACAATTTACATGCTATTCCATAAGGCTTACAATTCCATAAGCTTACGGACAAGAAATATACTGATGAATGAGAGTGAATTTTGGTTTGTTTTACATTCTCTCTGTTAGATAGTGACTTTATAAAAGTATTAGAAAATTAGATTCATTGAACACGACGGCTATCTGTAAGTTTTCATGCAAAAAAGTCAAACCCCCGAAGACACAATATCTCAAATACCACTATTAATAATCTCTTAAAGTCGTTCATGTACTTCAGTGACAATTATTTTTAAAAATATGCAAAAAGTATGTTTGTAACGTTTGTAACTAAACAGTTTTTTCTTTCGCAGCACATTGAAATATAAGTGAAGAAGCCACTCATGAATATAATAAACCAATCCAGCACCGGCATTTTTCATCAAATTTAAATGAAGTTATTTAGATATAGTAATGTTACTTACGTGAAAACTCACGGGAAACGGATACACATATACTAATGTTGTATGTTAAGTTTCCACAGTGCTGGTATAGAGGGAATTTCTCAGTGTTTAAATCACTCAGATATTTGTTAAAAGTATGACTTAGGAATTGAATATTAGAATCAGTGAGATGTATGTCAACGAAATATTATACGCGAGACCAACGTCAAATATCTATGTCAAATTGTTTTTTAGCGCGTTAGATACGGTTTTCCAGGTACCGTCTATTATTCTGATTACTCAATCAAACAATAATTACAGAACTTTCCTGTGTTATCCTTACCAGAAATCGATTTTATTCCATAAACTTAATGTTGCACGCAAAATGTATTTCAGTTGTCAATTGCTAACTGCCTTCTTTTTATTTTGATGTCTTACCTAAGTGGCCTTTTGGTGAAATTGCACGAACAATAGATTTTAATGACTACTTTCCTCTACATCTCTGTTTACTTTGAAATATGGTCCATGTTGAATGACTGTTCTGGCACGATGCTTCAACCAGGAATCAACAAAAGATTTTTGCAGTCAAATTGTTGTATTGGTCGCTAGGGTTTATAATATTATATACTGGTATTAAAACTCAAAATTATTAATATTATGAAGGTTCCACCGCGACTGAGTGAGTCGTAAACAAATACAAAATTCCATCTTTTCAATTATTTGGTTTAAAAACCCTAATTTAACTGACGCCATGCGTTACTCATTGACAACAAGTTAAAAAAATGCAGATTATTCCGCGAATATATTTTTAATGAAGTTTTGCAACCGTTGGAGCCAACTGTTTCGCCATTTCTATGGAATTATTGTTTTTTGACTTTAATTATCGCAGTGATTATTTAATAACTAAAAAATAAGGCGGTAAGATGTCTATAGTTTCTTTTTATCGAATACCGTGGGAGTTTTTCTTTATTATAAACAGTTTTCCGCGAAAATGGCATTTATATTTTCCTCCCTTTCTCCCACTTAGCACTATGTAATTTCAAGTTTAATTTACAAGAGAAGTAGCGTGGAAGGGTAAAATATTTCTTTTCAATATGAGATAGAGGGCACATTTTTCTTTATGTAGTCATAATATGTGCAAAAAATAGCATTAAGTCATTATACAGAGGCGCTCAGGAGCATTGGTGAACTCAGCAAGATATATAATTGCACTGATTATGCACTACATTTTATTTGGTGTAAGTGATTAGGATTCATTATAGAAAGGATTGATTACCGTTACTCTTCTGTGAAGCAACGGGCACTATACATTTTCCATTCAATCACCGATGTTATTTTCAATTAAGGTTTTCCGTAGCTGTTGTGGTTGCTGCACGCTTTTTCTGAAAAAGCAGGGCTTTCTACGTTGCTAAATCTGACAAACATGCTATTTTTTTCTCTTGTTACTTGTAAATTCCTTTTTGAGCAACATAAATATCCCTTAGCACATGATTTGTGTTATATTCTAATTAATTTAATGAATTGAATATCTGATATCATTGGAATTCAGAAATAATTTTTAGTGTCAATCTTTTTCCTGCTTGATTAGTTTTTGAATGTTGAATACTAGTATCAAGCTAGATACTAGCTAGCCTTAACTTTGTTCTGGTGCAATAAAGGAAATCGAGGGTTTATTTAACCTTCAGCTAAGGATTCACAGTTTTCCAAACCTCAAGGCTTTCGAGCAGCTCGTCTAGTCGTACATGTAAGTAACACATGCGCTCCAAGGAAGAAGCATGATCCCGAAATGAAGGAGCTTACTTGTTCATAACAAAATGATTAAAATTTTCCCTTATTTGAATAATTATTGCCCTACCTACATGAAGAGAATTTTCAAGTATTTTGAAATTGAGGCCAGCAATAGGGTTTTGAGAATAGTTAATTTCATAAACATTTTTACTGGACGACGGTGTAGCTATTATTCCATTATCATAGATAATTCAACTTGAAATAAACTCCTATTGGATTGATATTAGCCTGACTGCATATACCACATAAATCCACATTGCAATTTTTAGTGTCCTTAAATTTTTGATACCTAATAGATTTTCATTACATACTTTATCGACTACAAAGAGCGTGATATGTTCCCTATAGCCAACAAATTGAGAAAAATGAATATTGTACTTGTCTTTTAACGTTTTAGAATGTTATTTTAGCATTCGCTCCTAAGAAATCAACTTTTATTTTTACTTCATAATAATTGTATGAACTTCACAGTAAAAAATCATTCACCTAGACTGGGATCGCAGTCCAGGCGAATGATTTTCTCACTGTGAAATTCACAAAATTGTGTGACCACCAGCGGGTGACTCCGTTAAAGTTACTGCGCGGCCAGTTCCGCAGTTCTTTGAATACTTCATAATGAAATCTTTCCTCTTATCATTTCGTAAAGGACAATGACGCCAGAATGATTTGATAATAGCCGTCCTATTCTGCATTTTTTAATTTATTTCGTAGTGAGATCGTTCCTCTAAAATGTTGCAAAGGTCAATGACGCAAGGATAACATTGACTATAGCCGTCCATTCTTCTCAAAACTCCTCTTTGTTGAATTAATTTCTTTTTGTCCCTTCGGAATTTTCTCATAAAAGTATCACATTGTCGATTCATATTATCCGGACCTAATAGTTTGACGCCTATATGATTTCTTTCATTCATTCACTTCATAAGTGAAATATTCCTAAAACATTTCATAATATTTCACTATAACACATATTAACCCCAATTCATCGAAATATTTGAAACATTTACTTCCCGTCTTCGCGTCACCTATTACGGTTACTATTCCTACTTTAAAAACTACAGGAAAAGTAGAGAAAGGAAAATAATGTTACTTTCATCGCGGTAGCTCGGTCACTATATTCAATTAGTAGGCTAGTAATGTGCAAATGCGTTATCCTGAATCTGATTGATATTTTTTGGTAATTATCTGTTAAATCTACTCACAATCAGATAGCGAATACTGGTACATTAATTGGCATTTATTAAGAAAGCATTTGAAAAGTGTATTCCGTCCAGTGACCTTAAGGGTGTTTTCTACATGAATATTTAGTTTAAATATTTCATAAAGTTTCCATTCTATAATTACTCAGTAATCGATATTTTTCATTTATTTTGTTTGTTTTAATTCAAAGTTATTTTGACGTTACGCATCACTGGCGAATCTCTCATCATAAATATCGTACCATTATTATTTAAATTTGGAGGAACATATGCAAATCGCTAATGAGCCATCTCAGCCGTTATGCTAATTAAGGCTCGAGAAATACGAGGGGAGCCGAGGTCTCATTTGCGAAAAAGAAATTACCATGTCCTCCTCCCTTTCTCTCACTCTCATTAGGGAATAGGAAAATTTAAGTGTTGTTCATCGTATTGTCTTGAGAGAGATATTTGAAAAATTGTATATTGGATTTCTTTTAAAATTTAATATCTCTTTCCTTCTCCAGAGGGCTACAATACCGTTATTAAATATAGCTTTCATTTTATGATTGATTGATTTAATTGCTCTTAGTGTTTTCTCTTTGAATCTATCAGCTAATAACTGATTCTGTGAGGGAAATTAACTATTGAACACCAAATATATGTTCGCTTTCCATCATATTCAATGTTAAATGGTTAACAATAATCTCCTGCAAATAAAAATATTTGGGCTCGTCAATTCGTTGAGCCAAATGTTTTATATCAGAATCCATTTTAAGCAATGAAATTCCTCATTTGCAAACGTTTTACAATGCTATCAATCCCAATGTTCTATTTTTCTGCTCCAATCACATGTTTTATTTTTCTGTTACTTACATAAATGATTAGAATTACGTTAACTTGCATAATATTACAAAGCACTGATAAAATTCATGTATTGAGATATTATCAATCCCAAAATTTTAGTTTTATAAATTTTTGGAAGAACTGTCATTAATAGAATTTATTCAATCAGCCTCCATTTCATAGGGGTTTTTAATGCGTTTTTTTGGTGCAAGTGAATCAATAATTTAGAATTAATGATCATAGATAGATAAATGCGTATCTTACTGTAGAACTATGCCTGAATCAGCACCTGGCAAAGTATAAAACTGATTGAGATATGTAATGTAGTGGTTGCTCATAAAACCTTGAGTATGTGATTTTTACGCCCCATGAAGCAAATAGGGATACATAGTGTTGCATGGACAATCATTAATTTTGCAGCCGAATATATGTACAGGATTTTCGTGAGCTGCTCATAAGCTGTCCAAGTTCATAATCTTACGTCTTATCCAAGAATGTATAACAATCATCGGCCTTGAATATTCATTCTATATTCTATTTTGGTTTTCAACTTATTTCTGAATTTGTCCAAATAGTAGGCATGATATTTATTTTATCAATCTCTAATCTTATCAGACATAAAGCCAAACCAAAACTTACTCGAAATACATCGAATATGTGGGTTTATCATGGTCACAGTCTCACCGCAGTATTCAATATCCTGCTAAATTCACTTGATAATTTTATGAATCTGTGAAACAGAAATTCTGCTTGTATGAATGCTATAGACCTCCAAATGCTTTGACAAATTCGAGCAAAAGTTAGCACAAGTGTTCCTTAGGACCGTAAAATTTGGTGCAGAGGTTTTTTTATCTTGTATATTAAATTACTTGCACTCATTTTATTGGCTTAGAATAATTAGTATCGGATGGATGAAAGAACAAGGTTTTCAATTATTCCATCCGATTTACATATTTGCTTCGTTTTCCCCTAATATTAGAATTTTGGCTTTGGAATTGTTTACTACACCATCTCAAGATTCTTTTATTTACTTGGAGACCAGCATAAACGTTGTACCTTGTACAGAGTTGGAACTTGTACCCGAAGCAGTAATGACTGTGGTTAATTGATTAATATAACAGAAATACAGCGAGATTTTAACGGGTATTTTTAACCCCCATCCTCTCCGTGTGAAGTTAATGACAGCTATATATTATATGAATTTTGCACGTCATTTTGGGAAGTTTCATTCAATCCCATGCAAAAATTTTCATTTTTTCTTCTTTGCGTTGAAATTCAACAATCGTTATCTCCTGTTGCAAAATCGAGCAGAGATTTCTGAGCATATACGAAAAGCTCAGTTGCTAACTTTGATTATCCATCAGTATTGGAAGATATCGGCTTGAAATCCCACCTTACTCGAGGGAATTGACTTTGTTATGTGGGAAGTTCACTAGCTTCGCACGCGTGGAGTTCGGGCTCGAATCCCAAGCGGATAATTAGTGGTATTCCGTCCCTCACTAGGGTGTTGTTAGAAGGGATCTGATACGCAGTTGCGGACCTTTACGAAGGCATGTGTAACCGATCCTCGATTTCGGCGTAGACACATGAATTCCGAATACATGCGAAGCAATTGCTAGGAGTCTGAAATTTCGTGAATTGAACATCGGCGAATTTTTACATCCTTGTCTCCTGTAGGACGCAAACACCTCTGAGCCTTATTGTTTTCATCGATTATACTTGCAACTAAAAATAATCTCACATCGCGAAATGCTTCGCACTAAAACAAACAATAGGCTCAAAGTTGATCATTCATCGCATATTATTCTAGGTCTTATTATGGATAGTATTTCATCATAATATTATGAAACTTAAGATTTTATGACTACTTTTCTATTACATATATAACATCTGATATAGGTATGGACTCAAAAGGGACATAAAATTGACATGATGAAGCATAGCAGTGAGGCATAACATTTAAAGGAGTAATTAAATTCGTAAAAAAGGAGTAATGTATTAGGTACAAATTAAGTGTAATAAATGATAAGATGACCTTGGTGGTTTAACTTATTTGACCATGCGTAAATGATCAGAATACTATGAAATGTGAATCAGATTTCTTCCCATACTCATCTAAGACAGTCAACTTCCAATTTTTCATCTCATAGAGAGCAATTTGAGGCACAAAAAGTTGCATACGTATTGAGATGGTATCAAGAATTATTCAATACCTACATACAAGGTGTGATCAAAAAAAGACTGGACTGATTTTATTCCGCGCAAACCGTTCAACGGATCGAAACGAGACACAGTGATCCATCTAGCTACACATCTGACGACTAAAACGAGAGGTGTTGCGTTTGTTTACGTCGAGTCGTTACGCAGCAGCAGAGGTACGTGTCTTAACCTGTTCGTCGCCCCGTGCAACAGCAGCAATGAAGGAGGTAGAGGAACGTGTGTGCGTGAAATTTTGTTTCAAACTTGGCAAAAGTGCTGCGGAGACATTTGGAATGATTCAACAAGCCGACACAGAGTTTCTTAAAACCATCGAAACCGGTGACGAAACCTGGGTTTACGGTTATGATGTTGAGACAAAGGCCCAGTCTTCTCAGTGGAATGGTCATCATTCTCCGCGACCAAAGAAAGCTGGCATGTCCCAGTCCAATGTGAATGTCATGCTGGTGTGTTTATTCGATTGGCAAGGGCCGTTTCATTACGAATACGTTCCTCAAAGTCAAACCGTTAACAAAGATTTCTATTTAGAGGTTATGAAGAGGTTGAGGGTCGAAGTGAGCCGAAAGAGGCCGGACATGTGGAGAAACAATGCATGGCGTTTCCACCACGATAACGCGCCGGTTCACGCGGCGCTGATCGTGACAGAGTTTTTCGCCAAAACCAGAACTTCGATGATCCCGCAGCCATCCTACTCTCCAGACGTGGCTCCATCAGACTTTTTTTTGTTTGCAAAGTTCAAATCAACCTTGAAAGGGCGCCGATTCGACTCTATTGCGAAAATGAAAACTAATTGTACGGCGGACCTGAAGAGGATCCCTATGGAGGCTTACCAGGCAGGGTTCGAGAGCTGGAAAAAATGTTGGCAAAGGTGTGTCGTCAGCCAAGGCATGTACTTAATGGGCGACAAGTTCGAATAAGCTGAATCCGTCGAAATAAACAAGTTATAAAATCAGTCCGGTCTTTTTTTGATCACACCTTGTATAACATGATTGTATGATTAATCAACCTCAATATGACGCATCATCATCTTAAGGTTTTTAAGGACTTGAATTCTAGAACGTTTATTTATCAAATCATGCATTTTTACGCCACATTTTTATTTTGACATTATTGAAGGTCATAAGCTGCCGTTACACCTTGTTGGAAAGCCGTATGCTAAAATGAAAAGAAAGATCAAGCCAGTACACCGAAAACCAGCGGAACAGTAGAATTTTAGAATTTGAAATGAAATTGATTAAATGAAATTGCGCAGTGGAGTTTTAGCTCTCGAAACGAAAAATTAATTCATAAAAATTGTTTAAATAATAAAATGGCTGTATTATATTCACCCTTAATTTTTAAGCTGAAAATATTTTAATGCTTTTATGATAATTTTTAAAAATTCAAATTTTCCAGGCGTAATTTTCATTTAAAATTATTGTTAGAGAGATGGAGTTGAATATTTCATTATAGCTGTGGGAATATAAAAATAGTAATTTAATATCCATTTCATTTGTATTAGATCATTTGTGATTTTTAATCGTCAGATATAAATGCGAGGTTTGATGTTTGAGTAACTTAAGTATTTTTAATATGCTTTAACCCAGTAAATAAATATGTGGGAGTAGTTTTTTCAGTTCAAATATTTTTCACCATTCGATATTAAATCTCTGATTTTTATTTGTTCAAAAGTGTTTTAGCAACCGATATGTGGTTTTCCAAATAACGTAGATTTAAAAATTTCGTTGGATGGAATCAACTTTGCATGTTGAACATGCATAAAATTAAGCAAAGTGAATCGGTGGTATTTTTCATTTTAAATGCACCCAGAAAATGCATCAAAAGGCATTTTTATGGATATTATTTATTAGTAATGACGAGAATTCCACAGTAATTCGGTAATCATATGATTTGAGTGTGCGAGTGAGTGAATATTTTTATTTCTTAAATCATCCAGTAAATAATATTTAGAAAAATTGTGTGAATGATGTTAGTCACAATGAATAACTCTCCACTTCATAGCTTTATTGGTAATGCATGAGGTGTACTTTTTAATCTATATTTTTTCCGCTTATTATGAACCAAATTAGAATGTTTTTCGCTGAAAATAGTCTGTTGTGATCGTAAATACGAAACTGTCAAAAAGTGAAATGTGTATCAAACTTCTAATCATAGAAAAATGTCCTCTTGCGTAATAAGTAAAAATTTTAATATACCAAGTAGGGTGATTACTACAAATACGCTTAATATTATCTCAGATACGGCTAAAAGAAATTCTATCGACATCTCGATTATTTGGCGATTATTTATTTCTAAATGACCCAGAAGCTGTTTATAATTTGAATTTGATGACTTTAGAGAGAATAAATATATTTTAGGAAATTTTACAATATCTTGCGCTTTCGGAAGCCACGGAAAGTTACGCTATCTGACTAAAAAGATGTAAGTTCGAGTTGCTATGATAATTTCCAAGCCTTCTGCATTCGTCAAGTCAAAATTTGTGTGTAATTATTACATTGAATATACTGGGACACGAATTCATTTCCGCTCGCAAGCTTTCTCTATAAGCCTCAAGTAACACTCAATACAAAGGGACGTTTTTTGTGAATAAGTTTATGTGCTCAAGCCAACGCGTGGTTCTTGTAAGTCCAATGTTTTTCTATGTTTCCGATACACAAACCGAAGGGTGGCTCGTTGGAAATCTACTGGCCTAACTCTAGGCATGCGTTTTTCAATGTATCATATGGGTTTATTGTATCAAATGTATATAACGTGTATCAAGGTCATACTCATAGTATCTTTCCACCAACTTTGGGACAGCATAGAGGTTAATAAAAATTTTATTTACTCATTACTCTCGAGATGAAATATTTCCGTAATTCCACTCGTCGTAATATTAGCTTTGTTCGAAAACTTTTTATTAAAACGATAAGGTCACTTCAATCTTCCTGCCCTGGTTTACATTTATTCTGTTGCAAATGTTTACTAAAAACTAGTAATGTATACTAAGCGGAACGTTATGAGAATTCGTTTTTCAGTCAATTGCATTTCACTCGCATCGTTTATACGGTGTAGTAAAGTTTTAATAACATAGTAAAAATAGGAAGTACGACTGAAATCTAAATATTCCAGTGCTGGCCTCTTATAAGCAATTCTAAAACGCCGCAAATGGCTGTTAAATAATTTAATCCAAAATTAGCTATTTTTGGAACCCTTGCATTTTTATTGCTTGATATGATTGGATACACACGTACTCCAAACAGCTCCTAAAAGGACGAAAGAATCTCTTGCATTGATTCAGTTGCTATGTAAATAAAGTTCCCGTGGTTGTTTTGAATATTGGTTTATAGTTTTCATCTTTTGTGCCTTCGTTGTCAACAACATGTCATTGTTCTGAAGATTGAGTCTAAATGTCATTCCTTATCTTCACTTTTCCAAATTAGTGCGAGAATTTTGAATAGGAAAAATCTTTAGCAGAGGTTGATACTTTCTTCGAACTTCATCGTGTAAAAGACGCTACATTATATCAGCAGGTGATCGCACTTGGTACAATACTATGGGGTCTTGCCAGTATCGTTCCTATTCCGGATAGGGCGAATATATTCTTTATGAATCGATACCCTCTATGCGTCTGGCTCTGCTACTGAAAATTGAACACCGTACTCCGAATAATCTTCAAATGTACAATTTCACTTAAGCTTCAAAGTTAATGTAATAGTACACACTAGAACTTTCAAAGCATATATTTTCGCAAATTTAAAACGCTATATTATCTGGAAGTACTATAAATATATTCATTTACATATTTAAAATGTCAAAAAGTCAGTGGACAAAATTTTGAACATGGAGTCAGCCAGTGCCGTCCCGAGGGTAATGCGACAGCTGCCGCTGAACTGGGCCCTCGAAGCACGGGCTTCCCATTTTCAGACGGTGCAGCGAAACCGCGAATTACGCGAATTTGCCTACTACTTAGCACATATGAAAATGTCTCCATATCATTAGCCATTTTGTAGGTTAATTTCCTTCTTTTCGTGAAATATGCATAAAAGATGCTGCAATATCAAAAAGGGAATGCTATGTTAAGGGGCCCGGGGGCCCCGACTTTCGTTTGCACAAGGCCCCTCAATCACTTGGGACGGCCCTGGAGTCATCAAAAGGGTATTTTTTGTTTTGTGCAAGAGAATGAAAGCATGAATTATGATTTGGAGGCAAAGTTTCCTGTCCTTTCACTTCACTTCTGCTCGCTTCTTAGAACCACTCAGTGTTACGAATTCAAAATATCCGGTATTAACAGCGTTTAGGACAGTATGGGTCTTATTCAGTAAGGACTCGACACAGTCGAGCCTCGAAAAATCTGTGGATTTTACGACACAAACCCCGACAAATCACACCTTTTGAATGGTCCTATTTGAAACTTCAGTGGTTGAGACGTCAGAATTTCGTCACTGTAAAGACCAGGAAATTCCGAGGCCATACAGAATAGCTCTTCAGATGGTACTTAGCACTTACTCTTAGAAGCTTTTGATAGTTTAGAAGATGACCTCTTCATTACCTATCGAATCGAGTTAGACTGCTCGTTGATTTTAAGCAGCAATGTAAAGCCGGCTCTCTGGGTTGTATACATTTTGAGAACACTGGTTATATTTCTATGCATTTTATTAAATACACATTACAATATACATTACACAATACACACAATATTTAGAGAATCACGAAAAATTGTTTGCAAATTTCAGGCAGCAAGGTCCCGTTTTACACAGATTTGCCCAAAGAATTTTATCACTTTTTTCCATAAATATTTATTAATGCATTCTCTGAAATTAGACATGAAGTTTTGGGGGACAAATTAACCTCTATCCAGGATAAACACACACCTTCTAGACTTCAAAGTAAGTCTTAGCCCCTGCTCTGGTTATGTTAGCATCATTAGAGGGCTTATTATGCTATGGGATGAAGTATGACGCAATTCATTGAACCTGTTTCTTCCATTCATATGCTGTTGTGGTCAAGATAGCTAACTAGATGATGCGGTGATTAACACAAGTTAGACACAAAAAGTATGTTTGAGCAAGTGCAGTTAATGTACACCATTTTCGTAAATTAGTGTTATTACTCTTATTCATGATTTTTCATCGGCAGATGTACAATTTTCACAATGTTTTGAAAATATTGTGATGAATTATATTCCAAAATCCCATGCAGTACCTCTTAAAATCGTATGTAAAACCTCATAATTGTTGCTTCAATTTTGTAATATGCACTCGGAAAAAAAACCTCAGAAATTTTAGAATCCATTTTTAAAATATTAATTGATTTTCTTTGTAAAATTAAGTACTTTTTCCGTGATCTTACACATAAATTCATGAGATTTTCCATGATTTTTTGCGATTCACTTTATCGTCCTAAATTGAAGCCATCAATTTCGTGCATTGTTAATTGCATTTTGCTTCTTGTTGCACTTTCTTTTCAGCTAACCCTACATTTCTTTCTTAGTTTCCCTTTTAACTAGCCTCAAAAATTACCTAATATGAACTACCTAAATTGGTCTTCCTCGGTAATTTTTCTCTTAGTGCTTTATAATACGGTTTCTCACCTATGTATATAAAACCTATATGTACTTTTAAAAATTCTCATTGGATTGTTAACAATATTTCCAAGTATGAGTCATACTATTCTCATCACAACTTCGATTCTAAATGGTTCATAATCCTTTTATAATATGTTTTCAGCTCTCGCTATATAATCTTTACTTTACCTAGGGAACCACAGCTATTTTGTTTCCCAATTGCTTTCTCGTTTCTTTTCTTGCTCACAGTTAAACTACAATTCCGTATGAATTTATACAACGAGGCGCTCCTAAGCTTGAGATGATTTCTCCCTGCTTCAGAATATATTTCTGTACGACCAATGTGACGTAATATCTTGCACATCAATGCAATCACTAAGCACATTATTTCATAAATCGCAATTGAGGTTTTTCCTGTCATTTCATTAGAGTGGCTTAAAATTATGAATAATTATTTCCCTGTAGGCAAAGATTAGTGTCCGTTTAGGACTCTATGTGCACCATAAATTATAAAGACTGATGAGGTATTCTTTTTAAGATGCTGAATAAGAATAGACTTCTTCTTCTTCGAATAACCCATTTGAGGGTGCGATAAATCACTTCTGGATATGCCTTTTTTGATTTAATTTTCTTTCTGTCCATATTTCCTTCATCCTTTGAGAGTGCCTTTCCTTTTGTTCTTGCGTCCAATTTCTTCCATCCCTCGATTTTTTCTTTCATCTATTGTGTCAATCTTTATTCCCAAGTTTTCCATATCTTTATGAGTTTCAATTAACCAAGTAGGTTTGGATTTGTAGCTGTTTAGTAGGTTGAAGATCTTCTTGGTTAGTCTGGAGTTACTCATTCGAAATATGTGACCATGAAACTGCATTCGTTTTTTTCTCATTACATCGACTAATTTTTCAACTTTTAGATATTGGTCTTAATACTCTGTTTGGTCTTAGTTTGTATTCTGCATTGCTGTTACTTTTAGGTCCCAATATTTTCCTCAAAATTCTTCTTTCAACCTTTTCTAATTTTTCGAGATACCCCATTCTTGTTAGCTTAAGTGTTTCTGCTGCATAAAGCGTTTCAGGTCTAACCACTGTTTGGTAGTGTCTTAGTTTAGTGTTCCAAGATAAGGTTTTTTTATTATATATGTATTTTGTCATACAAAATGCCCTTTCCATTTTGTGTATTCGAGTTTCTATTGCTATATTTTCTTTTGTGTTGTTTTTTATCAATTCCCCTAGGTATTTAAAGCAGTTTGTTTTGGAAATTGTGTTTGTATGGATTTTAAGATTTTGAGGGGCATCACTAATGTTTGTCATGAACTGCGTTTTTTCAAAAGATATTTGTAGACCTACTTTGGCTGCTTGTACCTGTAGTTCTTTGATTTGTTGTTGGGCATTTTCCAGCGAGTCAGTTACCAATGCCATGTCGTCTGCAAAAGCCAGACAATCTATAGTAATTTTATTTGGGTTCCTTCCTAAAGATATTCCTTTAGTGTCAATGGCATTCCTCCATTCCCTGACTACCTTTTCTAACGCACAGTTGAAAAGTAGAGGTGATAAACCATCTCCTTGTCTTACTCCAGACTTGATTTCAAAAGAGGCTGAATAAGAATAGTCTAAGTATAAAAATGGAAGCATGGCAAAGTTCTTCAGAAGTCTCTAAGGATTACTGCCACTGATTACCCATGTGAGTAGGAAATATTTAGACTCTCGATAATCACCGTCATTCAATGCATAAGTACTTAAAACATTTCAGTCTCTTACGAGTAACATCCCTTCTGTAAAACTTATACCAATAACTTTGGTGTGTGGTGGAAATATTGGAGAATAGGGCGCATTGAAAAAAATGTTTTGTCTTTTTCGATCATAATTATAAAAAATGGCCCCTAAAAACTATTTACCTTTCTCTTACTCAAAAGAAATCATCATAATTTGAGTAAATGAATTTTACTTCACTCTTTTACATGATTATGTAGGATTCTTTTTCTGCGTATTTTTTCTAGTTTACTGAGCTATGCACTGTGCGCACAGTGTGCATATCATGTCAGAACCAATTACTGCGAATGCACAATTAACATAACATCTATCTATAGACTGATTATTATCGAAAATTACTTGATTAAATTTTGCATGGAAGACGGGTTTCCATTAACCTCATTAGAAATTCCCTGTCATTGTAATTGCACGAATGATGAGGTACGCAGTCACGCGCATGGGTGCGAAGATTTATGCCAAAGACGGTGTAACTCACCATGAAAAAATCATTTGACTTGACCGGAATTCGAACCCGGATCTCCTAATTGCCGGTCAGGTGTGTTATCCAGTTACACAGTTACCCTGACCGGAAATTGGGAGATCTGGTTCGAATCACGGTCAATTAAAATTATTTTTTCATGGCGAATTTCACCGTTTTTGGAGAAGACCTCTTTAGAGATATGTTAGCATGAGTTCTTAAAATTGATATTCAAAACATTGGGTTTTAGTTGTATTTTGGCTCTATTTTAGTTTGCTGTATTTTGATGGGAACTAGACTGACTACGATTGACTTTCTTGTAAGTTTGGAAGTGCATGAAAAGTGTTAGTAAAGACGTCAATTGTGGATGTATCAGTTATTGCATGTAGTTTTAAAAACAAGGAACGTTCCCAGCCAAGTGTTACATAACTCTAATATATAGCTTTTTACTTTTCTAGTAGATATTTGCTGCTTTATCTTCATTTTTATACGACTTTATGACTAAATAGTCATAAAAATTTTCTGCATCTTAAGTTTAACAGCATCGTATATATCTAATAAAAACAACATAAAATCACGTAAAACGGCAGCTCTTTGTGGCCAAGCAGAAACCGGGAAAACGAATCGTGTGAAAGACCCTAGAAAATAGAGAATCTTTTATGGCAGTCACTTGTTAAGGTCATGAAGTGAATACTGACCAGCAAAGCACTTAAATCTAAATATTCATCATTATTATGTTATTAGTTTTTATTGCTTGATAGCAGCCGTTTTATGTCAAACACGCTTCCTTTTCACGTATTTTGACGAGCAAATTGGAAAGATTTTTGATGGTTGAAGTTACGGTTATAGTAACTCATATTTCTGGGAAAAGAGTATTACTACTCCATTACCGGTTTAATCAGGCTGAATGAACGCTATCCGGGGGCTAGAAAACTGAGTAGTCTGGAATGAAACGGCGCCCACCTCGCTGGCCAGTCCGACTGAGGGACAAATAAACAAAACCCACCAGTTCCTCGACAAATAAAATGATGACGCGATAGGGAAATGCTTTATTGCTCACACGGCGGCGGTCAAAGGCTGGCTCAATTCTCCGAGGACGCGGCGCCAGCCTTAAAATCCAGCGGTGGACCCCTCGCCTCTACTCCAGAGACGCTGACGCGCATCTCATACGCCGTTCCCGGCGCCTCCTGGCGGACTATCCTTCCTTTATTTTTTTTCAACCCCCCACTCTCTCCTCCAGAGAGGAGTCCTCTTGGCTCCTCCCACCGGCACTGCCTCCCGCTACGACCCCCACCCCACCCCCTCCTCATGCCCCTCGCCATCCCACCTTTAGAAAGGCCTTTTCCCCATCTTATCCAAAGGGCTGCGCGATACTCTGATGCATCTACTACAATATCGATGCTCATTTCGTATCGCGATTCCTTCCACCCTGAAGAAATCCAAAAAATGTTGCACTGAGGTTAAAATGGCTTTCGACTTTACACGATTTGAATTCAATGCGAAATAACAATCGAGATGTGGTATGAATAAGATATGCATCGTACTTGCGATACATATGCATTCAAGTTTCAGTAGTGCACTGCTTGAACTTTAATTCAATTAGGACGTTATGCAGATGGTTGTTCCAATTACGCCCCGCCTGCATAGACACTTTTTCTCAGTTTGTAAACAAACACAACAGGGTCATCTATTGCAAATCCAGGATCTTGCTCCATGTACACAGGGTTTTCTAGGAAAGAGTTAAGGTATGCACTTAAAACATCCAGCTGTTAAATGCACCATTCTTTCTCAACGACCAAAGCCATGAGCACTCTTACAGTTTTACGTTGAACAAAAGATAATCACTAGCATACCTCTGGCGGAAACCCTGAGCCATTAACCTAGCATTGCACTTTACAATTACCTCACCTTGTTTCTTAACAGTAAAGACCCACTTACTGCCTGCAATATTTTCCCCAATAGGACGCTGCACGATTTCCCCGGTACCAAGTTCCTGCATTGTTCATAGAGTGTAAATTGAACAAATTATTTTTTAATTTTATTAATTTATATTACACATTTTTATATCATATGAATTTTAAAATGAGATGAGACGCATTCCAGGCGCAGGATGATCCATTACTATTATCGAGGTATTTCGGCACTTTATATCGATTTGGAAAGAGTGTCGCCGCATTGATTGAAACTCCACACTGTTAAACTTCCTGAGAGTTCAACTCCTGCTAACGTCCCCCTCCGTGCCCCAGCCTCATATCCTTCCCACCCCTGCCTCCACCACTAATCTCTACCTACCACACTTGTGCTGCGTCAGCTAGCGGAGTCAGCATCTTGACCGCCCGAGTCGAGGAAGCCGGATCGAATCCTGCCCCGAGAACAAGCGACGCTAATGCCCCCTCTTCCGTTACCCATTTAATTTAATGTTAACGGGCCACGGTTGGTGGGGTTGCAGATGGGAGTGGACGGTGTGGGTCCGTAACGTCCCATTATTCTTTTTTTGCCTGCGCTCAAATCTACGAGTCGTTTCCTTTTTTTTTGAGACTACGAATTGGTCCGCGCCCGAGTCGAAGGAAATGAAAAAAGAGAAATCGATTTCAACACATGCATTCCTGCTTTTTTGCCGCGTGCTCTCTCTTCGAATCCAAACGACGGGAATTTTTAGTTTTGGGTCTGGCGTCAACGTGGCAGGTGTCCCCGACGAAAGTTTTCTTGAGTGGCAATGAGAGCCGTTTTCTGATGTTGCTTTATTGAGGGATGTGGGATTCAAACGATGAGCTTGAAGTAAGCAGTGAATAAACACTAGCTTCCCGATCAAACTTTCACATACCACCTTAGGAGGAAGATTTGAATCGATTCATGCACGAAAGATAGTTATTAATGTTATAACTGTTGCTGCATCAGTTGCCTTGAGTGTTCAATCACGATTCTATAGCTCTTCACTGTTTGATAACCAGTTCAGAATCCACAATACTCAATGAAATTGGGAATTATTGATGGTACAGTTTTTTCAACCCTCCTCGTCAACCAATATCTACCTACGTAAAAGTACAAAAGCTTTTCAGTGCTCTCCTCGTCCATCAACAACTTTCTTATTGTCTTAAGCTCCATTTTACATGTTATCTTTTCACTTTAATATTACCTTCGGAAAGTCGTGAAAAATCATCGTCTATGAAAGATTGTTACCTTTATGTCATCCTTTACTTGTGGCGCTTTGTATCCTTCCAGTATTTAGTTACGATTCGCCCTTAACCCTTTGGTAACCATTTCTACATTCACATTGTCTAATATATTTGGGAAATGGTGAGAGCATAGGTTGCTAGAGATCCCCACGTTAACCAGTATTCAACCATAGTAAACTGAACGAAGCTTTTCAGGGTTCTCCTCGTCCATCCACAGCTTCTACATTGTCCTTAGTTCCAATATTACATCTCCTCCCATCTTCCTTTCCGGGTACACCCCACCTTTTCAACTCGCAGAATGAGGATCGTCCCCACCCGCCCCCAAGCCCTGCCCCCGGCCTGCCCTCCCAACCACCTCACCACCCCCTTACCAACCCACGAGGAGTGAGTCCCCAAAGCATTCCCTGGCGAGCAAAACCATCCCGCAGTTGGGAGTCCCCACATCACTTCATCCATGAGAAGAGAGAGAAAAAAATTAAGGGGCCTCCTTTTTTATTATTATCTCTTTATCCCACAAATTTCGCTTGTCCTATCTTCTCATCTTGCTCTTTCCCCTTCCATGCGTCTCTCTTTTTCCCCTTCGCTGCCTCCTTCTCTTACCCACTCCTCCTCTGTGCCTCCTCCTCCACCTAACACACGTCTCCGAACGCAATTTCTGCCTCCATTATACCACTCCCGTCTAGCAATTCACACATACATCACTCATCTCGTGCACTCGTTTTCCTAACGACACCGTCCCTGCGTGGGCCTGGTATCCTCGAATGTTCGTCTCCACGATTTTTCTCAATTACGAAAACCTCTAATAATCTCGTATTTTCTATAACTTTACTCCATTGTGACGGGGGTATACCCTTTGAGACCATTCGTGTGTTACTGAAAGAGCTTTGGGGGGAGATGCGTTTGGCTATTTTACCAATACCTTACCTAGGGGGTGTGGGGAACGAGATCATCTTATGTTTGACTTAATTTACTCCTAAGGTTGCAATTCCGCTACTTTTTTTATTATCTTCAGGCGAAAATCTTATATTATATTACTTAATAGAGCGCGTACATTCTCTCTAAGATAAGTGTCCATACGACTTGTCTCTCTGGATCTCCTTCCCTAGCTTTTTCACCTCGGCGTGCTATAAAATGTTCTTCCTCATGAGAAGGAATAGTAAATTTTTGTCTCCATATTTTAAGGTGGTGCAAACTTATGTTAAATAGAAGGCGTATTTAATAGCGTAACATGATCTGTGTTGACCCGACCACATCGTTGTGACGTATCGGAATTCAGACAAAAAAACTTGATCCTTCGCCACATTGCTTAATCGAAAACATTTAAATTTAACTTTTAACAATAGTATCGCACATCTATCAGGTATTCGTTTTGAGAAAATTATGTTTTGTTGCAGCACAATCAGTACACCCTATCTAGTTGTCCCTTAGAAAGGTGTCGGAAAGGTTCAGTGCATCATTCATGTGATTCCATGACTCACTTATAACGGGATCAGGGGTTGAATCCAGAAACTTATCAATTTTTCATTTTTCTATTCATAGCACATATTCCCCGTTACGTTACCTTATCCGAAACTCGCTGCAACAGTATTTAGAACTCATTCTGCGACATAATAAAAGCTATTTTTAGAATACTAGATGATATCGATAGCGTAAATTTTGTATTTTTGCAGTCATAACTACTTAAATACTTATTGAAAATGCAATTAGCTCTCTTTGTGCAAGCACATATTCGAATCATAACCTATTTTTTTGTTGAAGAACATTCGGAGGTAAAATCTTCCTAATTGGAGACTGGCGAGGATGTAATGCAGGATATTGCAAATAATTCTCGTTATTCCATGTTATTTAACAACACTTTTTTCACATCAAATTTTTATTTTTTATTGGTTTTACTTACCAAATATTTATTTTGCATTGCATATTCAACTGGAGAGTATTTTTAAGAGCTTCTTGCTTTTGAGAAGGTCTACGAAGCTTTCTTTATGGCAAAAAAACTATCCTTCATCATTCCTCTTATAAATCCTGATTCATTTCATTATATTATGTCCCAATACATCAGAATATGCAACATTTTATATTAGCGTTACTCTACAAACTGACTTTTATTTGGCCAACCAACTATGGCCAAATTCATTGACTTTTAATAGTATATGTGTGCAACAAATCCTATTTTCGAATGGTGAAATTTTGGTTGTCGTTTATAAAATTGCAATTTTCACAATTTTTTGTATAAATATCTTTTGTATTTTTTAAACTAATACTCTCTTTTTAAATCCAGTGCAGCTCACTGTCCAAGCCATTGTCTTCTATCATTATTTTCTTTCCCATTGCTGAGGTCGAATGAGAATTTAAGAATTAGCTGTGTAAAATCTTTTTTTGTCATCTTACTTCGTAGGATAAGACTTCTTGTGATATATTGTCTCTATAATGGCAGAATTCCTCGCATAGTCTCCAAAACGGCATTTTGTGACATCCATATCGATTGGTAGATAATAGTTTTCCACTTGGAAAAAAAATTTTAAACGACTTGTTTCGATGCTTTAAATATGTTTACAGTAGAATTTGGAGCATTATGCAAAATATGTAAAGCAGTCGTTAGGTTAAAATTTATTTTAAGAAAACTTCTCTTTCTCATTAAGTTTTGAATGGAGGAACCACTAACATGAGTAGTTATATATTTTGGTCGAGATGGTTTAGATCAAAGCTTCGTTGAGACAGTTATTGTACCCAAAAACAGACTATTCTTCTTCGGTACCTCATCATGAGACGCAAAATGTGGGCACGGAAAATGCGTAGGAGTGGCATTTAAAAGTAACGGAGAAAAGTAGACAAAGCTATAGATTACAAGGTAAATAACTCAAGAAAGTAATCCGTGTATTCCTTTCGTTTTTATCAAGGTAATATTTTGTGCTTCAATTATTACTGTGATTAATTTATCCTTAATTTTGTAGTTCACAAAGCTTCGAAAAGAAATATACAATATTTAGCTCTGCAATTTATTTGATAAATTTTGGGCATTATTTAATAAAAACTAAACCATTACACTAATTATTATTTTTGCAGAATTCCACAAACTGCTTGTAGCTCAAGGCTAACTGGAGTATCGAATAATCATATTCGACTCAAGTATAACTCTCCGGATGTGCTTCACAGACGGTTGACGAACTCGAAAAGGGTTCCCAAATCACCATAGTAATTTCAAAAAGTTGAAGTCACCAAACTATTTCGTATTTACGTTAGGTCTCTTAGGTACTAAAATTAAAAGTCATTTAATCCAAAAAAAGTGCTAATTGAATATATGCCTTTCAAATCCCATCTTCTCCGTTATATTTTTATGCCTATTCCATTGTTTCAAGTTTTTATTTTCATTTCAACTTCTGCATTAAAACAGTATTTTGTTTACTTTTTAGTAAAATAATTGCTAAACTCTAATGCCACACCAAGGAAAAACCAAAGGTATTTCCAGAATAAGTTTTCCATAATCCATTCTAGCTTCTTGATAATACTAAGCTTTCATTTCCGGATTGGTATTACTTCTGCATAAATCCTTATCCTATCTCCTTCCGTTGTCAGAAAGCCAGTGTACTGTCACATGAAACTGACGCATGGCTACAAGGACTCGTTAGCGATCACGAGAACCTTCATAATTTCTCCTAAAAACCTCCATCGCGCAATGGGATAGTGATTCATAAATCTCTGTTTGTGCAGATCTAATCTTCTATGTTATTCTCCGGAGCCACAGTGGATAGATTTCTCAGATAACGCTTTTCACATTCGCTTCCTATTCCCGACGTTCTTTCCTGCATTCGTGGAGGCGTGATATTTTTAATTCACGGCATTTTCCCCAAAATAGCCTCCTCTCGCATTTTGAGGTCCTAGTCTTCGTATGATCTAATGCATCTCTCACCTCCCTCCCTCCCCTTCACATCCCTCCCCCCAACCATTTTCCCCTAGTTTCATGAGGGATTAATTCCTTCGCTACACCTCTCTCATTCTTGGACACTTGTGTATTTTTTCTTCATTTCCTTGGTTAAGCCGTCCCACTAATGCCCTCACGTGACATGATCATCCCCAACCCCCTCCACTCTTTTTTATAATTCTTTTTTTTTTTAATTTCTCATCTACGCCTAACATTTCTCTTTATGTTCGCCCCAAAACCGTCCCGGGAAAAGAATAAAAATAAAAAGGAAGAAAAAAGAATTACCCACCCCAATCTCTCATGCCGCTCCTCCAAACGTGATATTCATGCTACGTCATTTCTTTTCTTATCTCGGGAGCAATTCGTTGGAGAAAACGTTTTTGCATCGCAAAAAAAGAAAATATTTTTTTCTCGTACCCTTCTCTGTTCCCACCCAGACTCTACGACCGTCGTGCTTTTTAACGAATTTTTTTTCTCCTTCCACGCCTCGTCTCTTCTCTAACCATCCGACAAGCTCGCGAACTGCGTGCCAACTAGAAATCCTCCCGTTCGCAAACGAGTCATCCACCGTGAACGACTCACATGAACGATTCAGATGAACTGGATCATCGTCCTTGATCCACAATAAACGTGATTAAGGCGAATTTTTTTCTCGATCAGTTCGTGTTAACATGCGTGCAATACAAGGCACATGAAGTAAGGAAGGCTAATGGTGCAAGAAAACAGTTTTTCAGTAAGTGAATTCTCAATAGATGACTAAATACACGGAACTTTTGTTCACGTCGTTCTTACAACATAAAAACTTACACGTACTTACGGACTATCTTACATTAAAAAAAAAGATTTATGTCACGATCTCACAAGATGTGTAACGGTTAGGATCATTAACTTTTTAAGTAAATTAAGCAACATCATACCACAGTCTATCTTACCTTCTCACCGTCACATTTTTGACGCGATCCTTGTGTCAAATATTATCTATTGTACTACAGCTTATATTTTTCAAGAATCTTAAATGAGGAGAACAACGTGGGCAAAGAAAAATGTTTATATTTTTGTAATGGAACTATGCTATACAGATAAAGATGAATAACTCTTGGAGCCGGGTTGATGTGGTGGCTAAAGTACTGGCTTTCAAATCAGAGGGATTTGGTTTGAATCCAGGTGGAGATTTTTGGTGTAATTACTATTCCTACTTGGGTGATATGTGGAAATCACTTCAAATGTTGTACTCTGTCCGGAGTACTATGCAACCATCGTTGGATGAGACATTAAAATGTGGTCCAATAGGCGCCTTTGGCATAGAATAGTCAGAGTAGTCTAATGCCGAAACCGAGTTTGTCTCCACCCTTCTTATGCCCCCAAAATAATCTTTTTCTTATCAATAAACTAACCTATCCCTTCAAAAATAGAAGTATGATGTGTGATGTAGTGGAATTACAACATAATGAAGACATATACTGCAATTTTCCACTGTTAAATACATTTATTGCTACCTAGGTTTCGATGAATGTACTACCTCACATGATGATGTAGTACATTGGCACACATATTGCAATTAACCAATTTTACCAGTGGAAAATTACAATATCTTTATCCATCACTACTTATCCATAATGGTGTAAATGACCTTAGAAGTCGTTTGCATCCCCAAAATAATTAATCACAGTTGAATAATTGTTTGGCTGTGGTATTTTTTCACAAAAATTTTAGTCTTCTTATGAATGCCTAATCTCCGTCTGATCTAATCTGGTCTCTCATGATTCTAGAATTTAGGCAATTTTCGGCAGTTATGTTCATCATGAGCGGTGATAATAGAGTGAACCAAATTACTTGAGCCGAATCATCAAAATAGAGTAAAATTTCTAGTAGCTATCGCCAACATTTCCTGAATATTTAACCAACTCCCACAAAGCGTAGGTACTTCCTTTTAGCTCCCCTCATATTGTGTCTGATCTAATCTGGTCTCTCATGATAAGAGAATTTAGGCAATTTTCGGCAATTATGTTCATCATGAGCGGTGATAATAGAGTGAACCTAATTACTTGAGCCGAATCATCAAAATAGAGTAAAATTTCTAGCAGCTATCGCCAACATTTCCTGAATCTTTAACCAACTCCCACAAAGCGTACTTCCTTTTAGCTCCCCTCATATTGTGTCTTCTTTCTTACGGCTCCGAAGGGCTTATGGAGAGAAGAAATAGAGGAGTGGGACAGTAGGAAGAGTAAGTCTGCGCAGAAAAGGATGAGAAGTGGAAAAAGGTCCCCCCAGGGCAGTGGATGGGGGCAGAGGTGGTCCTAGGAGGAGGGGTGAGGGGCAGGTCTACCGGAGGAGGAGGATGGAGGCGGTTGGGTGGCCCCCGGCGTCCGGGGGCAGAGGAGAGAGGCTTAATTTACGTCCAGGGTGCTCCCTGAGCCGTAGAATAATTTTGTGTTTCTTTTCTCCCTTTTGGTTTTTGCTCTCTCGAGAAGGATTTAAAAAAAACGTGCTCTTTTGTGACAGTTTTGTGCGATTATGAAAATTGATGACATTAACACATTAAAAATCGTTTTTATACAAATACGTATATGAATGTATGTGCGTATGAATGTGAACTAAATGTGCGTTTTATTCTTCAGGAAAATGGAAGTTGGTTAATTTCCTCGGCATTGAAAACTACCGGTGGTTCAACGAGGAGAGGAAGGTGAGAAGGAAGGAAGTTAGGAATAAGTCCCTTCTCTAATTTAGTCCAATTTATTTTTCCATGCTCTCACGTGTAGAACTTAATGCCCAGGGCTAAGGTACTTTAAATACATGTTTGTTAAGTGACCTCGTTCTTTTCTTCCCCATAATGAATGAGCACATTATTTTTGAACGGCGATACAGGTGCTGAAAACTTGAAAAACTCTGCCATTACATGAATAAAGAACCCTTCAACCAAGAATTGATCACGAATAAGGAACTCGATGCCAAACGTGCTCGTGTGCTTAGCATCTGAACGTGGTAACGACGTGATTTTTTGAAAGGTGAAAAGTACCTAATTTGAATGGATAATATCTACCATATATAATATTTATAGTTAAGCATTATTTTAAATATATATTCATAGCATCATCATTTTTCAAAATGCAGTCAAGTTTTTTCTGATTATATATGTTGCCATTTATTTAATTACCATGGGTAGGAGCAGAGTTTTTCTATTAAAGTTTGTGTCAATATTGTTTCATAGCATTTGAAAATACCAAACTCTCTCCATTTAAGTTTTTAAATTAGCCTTGAGAAACTTAATTTCCATCAGCTAGTGATTGCGCAGTTTTTAAGGACATCATGTTCAAAAGAAATCTTTGCGTATGAACCCAGTCTTACTTGAAAACTTCGAAGGAAACAATGGAAAAATAAATTAAATTCATTTATAATTTATAGAGCGTCTTTATTTTTGCTCGTGCTGCAGCACATTCGTACGTCCGGTGGGATTTGTTTAGTACCGAGAAGGAACATCGTAAGAAAACATGGAAACCCTTATGTTTTGAAACCCAAGAGGTACGTATATCAGCAGCATATCTAAGAGTCGTAAATAAAATGTGTAAAAAGGGAAAGAAAAAGAAATGGGTAAAAAATATGAATCTTTCCCTTTTCGTCAAGAGTAGAAGTTCCTTAGTGATTTTCTTAAATTCGTCAATTGTGCCCGGTTGTCGTCAAATGCACTTGCTTTGTTAAAAATGACGTCAATAGAAGAGCGCATTTTACATTTGAAATGTTTTACTCATTTGTGATGACAAAATAGAAAAAAATTGTTGAAAAAGGTTTAAGGTGTTTAACGATTAGCCTAAGATCTGATTTCAAAGAGGTTCGACTACTGAAAGGAAATATATTTGGTGAATTTAAAACTCTTGCCTTGCAAATCAAGTTGGATTTATAATTACATTATTTTCTTATCCATGCGCACTACATTGGGTAACATTCTTTGCATGCATACTCCTTCTTCAGATGAACAATTCAATCTGAAATGTGGCTACTGTTCATCTTTGAATATATTTCACCCAGTTTAATATTGGTCATAATTTTTGCCAGATGTGTATTTGCAATTTTATTGGTATATTTTTTTATTTTATGTCCATGATGCCCTTTAGATTTGAAATATTCAACTTAGTCTTGCTCAAAGCATTAAGAAAAAAATGTAGCAGAAACAATGTAGGACCTTCAAGTCACTTAAACACTTCCAAGCCCTGAAAACTCGTGTTTTCCAACCCTGTCTATTTCCCCGTAGAGTTTATATAAAACAATGGCATCCAGTGAAGTAGCAGGAGGACGGGACTTACTTACCTTCGTGTAATCTTTCCACACGCCACCGTTTGTAACCCTTTTATGGTCGAGACAGCACTCCGGGCAGCGGTGCGGGTGAGGCATGAGACTTGGGTTAGGAATTAGCCCTCGGGAGAGTAGAGGTTACCACTTTTTCGCCCAGGTGGCCCGGTCTTCCACGGATCTCCTTACTGCTGTCCGTCAAACGGTGCGGTTATATCCCTCCTCCCTCCCTCATCCCTCTTTTTTAGGACCAAATGGAGAAAGGACAGAAAAGGGTTGGAATGAGAGTAAGGCATTTATTTTCACGAAAGGGATGCAAGAATTCTAGGAACGGCGGCGGTTTATAAGAATGGCCTGGGCCGCAAGTACCTTCCCAAGGGACTGCGCAGAAACGTCACAACATACTCCCTGGAGATGAGATCCCTGCGAAATAATGCAGGGGGAGAAAAAAAATGTATAAAACACTGGGGCACACACAAAAGGAGGAAAGATTTTTCGCTACGCTTTTCCTCTCCAAGCTTCCCGCGACGGTAAAAATAAAACACCAAGGCCGCAACGACTCCAAAGCACTCGCGAACTGCTTTTGTGGCCGGCTTGGGCACATATTCCTTTTGCGGTGTGTGGGACCCTTGCTTCATCTCTTTGTATCTCACTCGTTTCCTCTCTCACTCTCTGTCTAAGCCTGTGTGGCTTCTTCTGCCCCAAACGCACATAGGCAGGCATAAGACTCTTCGCATAACTTTGTAATGTGTGCACTACTAGAATACCTAATTTCTTTCTTCTTACGGATGTTGTTCGAATAAATGAAAGCGAGGTAACATTTTTACTTGCGTGCACTTGCTGTGGAAGAAGAAACGTCGCTAATTTTATTTACCATATAACAAGCAAACTTCCGGTTAAGGTAAGTTTAAATTGACGAATGAATACCTATCTTTTACAGCCACTGGCTCTTGACTCATTGAATGATTTCATTATTCAGCTCGGCATGCTCCCTAACCCTCGTCGTCCATTCCGTAAAGCTTATTTTCTTTCTTTTCCTTCCCTGCTTACACAGCATCCTCCCATCGTTTATAGCATTCAGCATCGCTTCACCACTCATTTCCTGTTCCAAGCAGACATTTTGCCTCCTCCTAATCTCTTCACGCCTTTTTCCAAACACTTCTTCGTTCGTCCTCCCTTCTGTCCATCACACTTTACGCACACTTCTACGCATTCAAATCTCAAACGACTTGAGGTAATTATCTTCCTCTTTCCTCGGAGACTAGGTACATTACTGCACCATAAAAAGCTACAGTCAATATTTATCTTTGCAACTCTTTTATTTACCTTCTCACAAAAGTTCATGAGCTTTCTCTTGTCAGTTAGTGCCTCCTTTGCTACCATTATTCTTTTTCTAATGTCTCTACTTTGCTACCCTATTTTCCATAGCACCGCCAATGTAATTGAAATGCTTCACTTAGTCCTCCAACATTTATGGGTCATCCTTGATTTTTTGTCGCAGAAAACCTCCATATTGTTTTGAAAATACCAATTTCTATACACTTTCAAAGAATCCTTCCTTTTCGCACTGCTTTGCTCAACTATTGATTCAAAAATCATTTTTCCTAATTGTGAGATTGTGCATCCCATAGCCTCAGCTAAGCTTTTTGATGTTTAGATCTCTTATCCATCACTTTATATCTTAATAATTTTCTCCCTTCCATTCTACCACCAATCCTGGCCTCTATCTTACTCACGCACTAATGTATAGGAAGGCATTCGGCTCTTGCATGACTGCCAACTTGCCGTGCAGCCTTACAAAGACCCTTGAGGAAGTAGAATTATAAAGTAAATGTTATGTCATATATTGGTGCATTTGGTACATATATATTTGTCTAATTGGTACATATATATTTGTCTAATAAGTATCCTCTGTGAACCTATGCTGGAAGAACCCTTATTTTTTAGAACACTTGGTTAAATAAATATGCCAAAACTTATATATACATGCTGAAAGACGACTTTTACAGTACAGATTTCTATCAATAGCTTGCCGCTAGTAATATTTTACTTATAACTACAAGGTAGGTAAACGAAGGTATTCGCTTTTGTAAAGAGAATACTGAGAGCAAAAAATGCGAAAAGTATATTTTTTCCGGAAATAAATGCACCACTGTTCTTCTTAAATGAAACGTATACGCATTTGTTCACCACAAATAGTCTCACCATAATTCCAAAGTCAGAGCTGGGCTTAGTTTCCTTCTTGAACTTCCTGGAGAAATTCATCTACAAGTTCAGGCCTCCCAAAGTATTAGCATGAGCTCTTGCCAGAGTTAGATAATTACATCACTATTACTTTACATCGCATATTTTTCAAAAAATTAAACTATGGCTGAGTTACACATTAAATTTGACTCCTGAAATAAGGGATTGGGGGAATTTTCCGAATTCCGGAAGCCCAAGCCTGGTGTAAGTATCCTCATCTGGCAACAAAATCTGTGACAAATGAAACGGAATGAACGCCACTCTTTTTACACAACCATCTTCTTCACTGCTGAGACAATTCTTATAAATTATTTGGTCACTATCAGAAAACTAGTAAATTTACGTAGCTAAAAAATGCCTGTTAAGTTTTGTTTGTGAAGAATCAACGGCTACGTGAAAACAATGAAATATAGGAATTAGCAGATTTTTATATTGCCGAGAACTACCTGAGTAGGTTCCATGATTGATTACTTTTTCATGCTTTCACTGATGTGAATGGGAAGTTCATTTATATAATAAAAAACATTTTAAATTTTAAAAATTTTAAAAACTTTTAAAAATCTGAGAAATTAGATCAATTCATTAGTACATACGTTTATTTCACGTCATTCCAATTTAATAGTTAGGCTATATTAGAAATTTCCTACCAGAAATAGTTAGGCTATATTAGAATTACTGACCAGATTTGAGGCATTTCAATGCCATGACCACGAAATAGATATATTTCCGGATCTCTCTATTTCTCATCGCAACCTTTCCATTTCACTAATGAATGACTAATGAACAAAAACAATCCTCGGAGTGCGAGGTGGCATTCAACACGGGTTGAATCACTGAGTGAGTGAATGAATGACATGCGCCATAAATTATGCCGCGAAATCGAGGGTACCCGGAAGCATTTAAAATCCGTTAGAAACTTCCCGTAATGGCTTACTTATTTTCTTTGCGCGCAAACGGCCATAAATTTTCGTTTCGCGCAAGAGGGAGAAAAAAGTATAAAGTGCGCGTTGCTTGATAACCCGGCCTGTTTTCTTCATTCCTGCATCCTTCCTTCCGTCTCCACGCGCGTTCTATTTCTTTCTCTTTCGGCTTTCTCAGCTTCCTACGTTGCGTGTCGGGACCCCTCCCCCGTCCCTCCTCCCTGCCATATACCGACCACTCTCCCATTCCACCCCGAGAGTACCGCCTCACCAACCCAGCCTCCACACTCCCACAAGCATCTCTTACGGCTCCTGCGAAACCCTCACTGCTCCTCCCCTTCCCACCATTTCACCCCTCCATTTTTCCATACCCCTTTTCCTTCCCGCCCCCCCACACTCCCTGATAATCCAGAGGAACTCACGAGGGGCTCGCCGTTAATTACCAAGGGTCCAGAGACGCATAAATTTTCACAAGGAGTGGGCGTAGGTTTTCTGGAAAAAAGACAGGGAGAGGGGGAGATAGGGGGAGGGGTGTATGGGGGAGGGTGTGGGGTAGGAAAGGGCCCGCGGGATGGTGGAGGACGGGGAGGATGCTTTAGTGAAGGAGGAGGAAAGTACGAGAGTCCTGGGGATAGGTACCCACTACGTGGAAGAGGGTGAGATGGATGACGTTGGTGGGTTGGGGGATGAAATGAGAGGGCGGGGAAGGAATTAGAGGGTGGGTGGGGTGCATGGGGGGAGGTCTGGACGTGGAAACGAAATGTCGGATGAGATGGCTCGAGAGGGTGGGGGTTTGAGAAAGGGATGAGCTGGGTCGAGTTCCGTGAGGAACCGACTGGGACGGAGATCTCCGGGAAAGGCTATAAGGTTGAAGAAAACGGAATCCGTGTGGTTAGTGAGCTAAGCATATGCAGTACGATCGTCTATTGAGGTTCCGCCGTAGAAATATCTTAACTTTTACATATTCATGCCACACATGGGAGAAGATTTCCTGCATCTGATAAGCTAAAATTAATCTTGCTCTCCCGTGCGAATTATTTCTTATCGTATTGAGGTTAAAATGCGTGGGAATGGGGATGCGAGAATGTGATTGATGGATGAATTGAGTGAAAAACTTACGTTTATATGCATTCCTTATTTTCATTATTTTATTCAAATCGTTGAATTACATAAGTAGGTTTGTATTATGTTTTCCAAATTATAATGTTTTTTTCTGCAGTTGGCAAATTATATCCTTGCAGTAAACATATTGAAAACTAAATTTCTAGAGGAATTAAATGGTAGTAAACGTAAAGCATTCATTATTTTTTTGAAACATCGAGGAAAAACTGTCCTTGCTGATTGCAAAATGCATTAGTAAATTAAATGTTGCTTGAATTGTCTCCATGGCTGGAAATAGTAAAACTCAAGATCACTATAATTGTAGAGCAGGAAATTTATGTTAATCACAGTTTTTCAAGAAATCTGTGTACTTAAAGTGGTATAGCACAGTAATGAATATCCAAACACTTAGCATATAGAACTTTTCTCTCAACCAATATCAGAGGTAACAGCCTTCATCTTCCCAACAACTGAAGTGCATCCCAAAAAAATACTCTTTCGCGCCAATCTTTTCAATAACCATTCTTTTTCAACACCTTCTTCTCATTCTCTAACAATTTTTCCGGCATTACCTATCACATAATTGTCATCCTGCCAGCATTCCAATTATGTTCATTCAGCATTTTTTCAACCATTTATTCAGCTTAAGAAACAGCCGGTTTAGCTGTGTCACACATTCATCACAACACCCTGTATTCTACAGTAGTTTTCGATAACGAGCAGAATCCCCATAAGTATCAGTTAATAACCTATGTCAAAGTCCTAGCTGAACAAATTGGCAAAAGTTTCAAAAATACTGAATTGGGATAAAAAAAAGTTAGAAATTATATCAACACTTGCCTCTTTTTTAATGTTCAAATGAAATTTAATTTTTCAAACCATGTAACGATTACAATGCAATGCTCATAAGGCAGACAAAACTATATCTTGAATGCAGGTTCTCCGAACATAGTACTATATAGGTTCAAACAATAGCTTCTGAGCATTAGAATTCAAGCTGAGACTAAGAAACTTGAGTGCATTTTTGAAAATCTTAAAGTGCTAGTTTATGAACATAACACAAAAAAGTCAAGTTCAATTATCGATCCGCATCAGGTTGGGAAATTCTCCTGCTCCAAAAAACTCATAAGATGATTTGTGTTAGGTATACTTTCATATCATACATTTTTAATGCCATGTAACATTTTTCTACCCATTCAGTGCAATATTGTCAATATCAAATTAATCATCCTTAATAGTTTTTCGTGATTAATTTACGTAGTTTTAAGGACAGGTTTGTGATCTTACAGTCAGTTGCCTAGGATATTCAAAACAACAAGTAATTAGCTAGATTTCTATCACGTATTTTATCCTTTTATTTGATATTTTCTACGCCTTGAACCCAGATGTTGGTTTTAAAATTATCTCCCATTTATGTTTTTATTTATAAGCTTATGTAGCACTATCCTATGGACTTATCCTGTTTAGTGAGTAGTTAAAATGCTCTTAAAAATATTCTGCAGCCCGAAATGATGTCTACCGAACAGACTAAGCGTTGTTATTGGTTTAATGGGTTTTATGATAAGTATGACCAGCATCTTGCGAACTAAAGAAACTTCAAAAAAAGTAAACATTTTGATTGCCAAATAATCAGAATATTTATTACTACATTTAAGATTTCCTGCAGCTCTGGCATTTTCATCAGTAGGAGCTGTGTTTTTTAACACCACACACCCAATGGCTGTGATTTCTCATTTGCTTAGCCTCAATGCAGTCGCGATGGGACCTCCTTGCGGGAGTTAGGAAGGAGAGAGGATAGGCTGCTTTGACTTGCGAGGCGGGCCAATGGCGGACTTGAAAATTTAATGAATTCCTCCCACGAGGAAGAGGAGTTACGTCTCCGTCTGCAAATTACTCCAAAACACAGGCCCTTAACCCGTTTCGGGTCTCTGGCCCCTCCTCGCGAATGATGAGAGCTAGGAATCCGCTCCGCGGGAAAATCCATATCACCGCGAATTTGCATAAAACTAGTATTTTTCCTTCAGGCCACCCTTTCCCTCCACCCCCGACGTATATCCAGGGGTTCCCTGTTACCCGCCTACGGGCGGGACAAAGTTTACGTCCGTTGCATTATGCATGGTCGAATTGGCATAATTAATATTTGGGTCGGTAGGAAAAATTTTGTGCCATCATTTACTTGATTTTTTATGAAACTAAGACGCATTGGATGAATTAAGAAATCACATTGAAAGTATTTTTTAGGAATTAAAATATTACCATTTACTTAGTATTTTTGGAATATTAAATTCATACATATTTCCTTTTCTCGTCACAAGACATTCCTTCTGATTTTATTTTGAAAGTTTTGGCTTTGGTACCCTCTTATTGGCTTCTCCAACAGCTAATATTTTATTGCTCTGTCTAAATTAAAACCTTATACACTTGATGTCCACGTCGTCCAACGGCATCCATGCAAATCATTCTGTCTTGAGAATGCCTCCCAAAACATAACCGTTGCGTATTTCTAATCATATTCGAATCGTGTGTAAGTTGAACGCATGTACTTGTTAGATTAAGAAAAATGTATGAGAACGCTGCGACAAGTTTAGAGCTATAATTGAACGCTGAAGCCAAGATAAAGACAATAATATTTGCCCAAAGGAAAATATTCTCGCAAAATATTTTACTAAATTACGCTTGAAACGGCTGGTATTATTTACCAGTGCTTACTTACTATTACATCTTTCTGAGTTGGTTTCTTCCTTAAAATGTTTGGGAATTGTTTTCTTAAACACTCTTTCACGAAATAGTTCACCGTGAATCACAGGCATGCGAGTTAGGATCTACCCCAGAAATTACAAGGCATAATTTGGCTATGCGGAATATCTTTTTTGTAATTTTTCTTCAAGCACATGAGCTTTAACCAGGTTAGGGAAATGATTCGGCATACGTCCAAGTATTATGGGGGACTGGAACATTTGATATCTCCGTATCGACATAAAAATAAATTCAACAAGATGATTTCAATGGCGAGAGACTTCTAACTTGATTTTACTGTTAACCGCGCCCACTGCACACATTACGGAGAGGGAGACCCCAAACAAGCACTCAGAGTCCTTCCTTTAATGATACACTGCACCACCGCATTGTGAACGCAGTCACGGGGGAATAAGATACCCCGGCACGGTGCCGTTGCACTGATGGGGATTCGAACATGTACCCTCGGCATGATGCACCGAGCTACCATCTAAACCATTAGGTTGCCGACGCAGCCCTTACGTCGACAGAGTATAACACTGGCAATCCCATTGTATTTTGACTCACTCCCTGCCCTTCTCCCTTGGGTAATTTTCATACTATCACATCCTTTGTAATGGGGTTAAATAAGACAGATGCATGTGCGAAATAAACTTGTTTGCATCGGAGGAGGAACAAATGGAAATTATGGCGCTACGCATATGTCCATGCGGAACGAGCAGCGATTGAGTATTTTACATACATCCTATTGATGAACGAAAACAATTTTAAAAACGCAAAAAACGGAGCGTTTTGATACTGCTTTCGAGATTACGTGCAGACCGGCAGTAAGTTTTTGGTAATTGACATATATGAGGGACCTATCCCGGCTAAAATAGTTCAGTAAGCATTGTAGGGAAATATTTGCCTGAAAAATTATAATTTTAGCGTTTATGTCGCAGGTTGTTTGCAATGGCATGCATCACCTCACCACGCGAAAACATACAGTAATCACTATTGTTTTTGGTATAATTTTGTGGAACAATATCATTATAAAATAATAATTAAATGACTAATTTAATCCTTAAAAACCTTTTTTCACGAACAGGGCGTGGAAGGAGAATGGATGCTAATATACCATGGCCCGGTTTTATAAACTCAAGCTTAGTATTTTCTTGGTATAAAAACCAAATTCAATACGTTCTCCCACTGATTAAGCCTACGTAAATTCATACTGGAAGTGTGATGCAAGATACAAAACTTGTACTCTCAGTTAACCACATGCCAACGAAAAGGGTACGTCATGTTGAGGTTAACGTTAACCAGACATTATAAAACTGGAGCAGAGAGAGTTATTGTTATTTCGGGCGGAAAGCTCTCTGAAATAAATCTGTACCAATATCCAACTAATGTGATTCATCATTGATTTCCAGTAATCCATCTAGGTGTGAAACTATGACTATTCAGCAGAACTTGACGATAAAAACATAGTGTTGACATAACTTAATAATGCAATGCTAACTGTCACCATGAATTTTCTAAGTAGACTGATTTGAATCGATCCTTTTGCTAGTATATAATAGTCATCGAGTTTTTCAAATAATTTTAACACATTTATTCCACCCGTGAATTTCAGAACATTTCGTCTGCCAAATTTTAAAGAATCAGTAAAATCAGGTTTATTCTTATTCTGAATCTGATTTATAACTATATTTTTTATAATAAATAATACCCGTCAACAGTTGTTGTCAAATTGGGTGAGAATGTTATCAATTACCTTTACAAGAAATGTACCTATATTTTAGTAACTGCCTATGAACTATAGCCCGTAGTTTTTCTAATTGTAAGATGAGTACGAACAATTTGGCCTTTATCCTTAAAAAAGCCAGTGAAAATCATTTGAATCCATTATTTTTTATTTTAAGCATATCTGCGTTTATATTATGTGTAACATTTCGTATTCTCTTTAATGCGATTGTCTTGTTCTATAAGCATTATTTTTCACTAACTACGCCACTTTTTTCACTGGCTGAAAGTAAAAATTTCTATTACTATGACTAGTGAGCAATACATTATTACAATGTCATAATCTATTCCATGAATTCAACTTACATTCACATTTTTACACACGCAAAAATAAAATGTAGCCGTGCTCACAAAATTGTGCTTCAAGTCAATGAGTACAAATGGAAAAAATAGCAGTACATAGTTACTTTTCAGGGACTACTATTTTAATTAAACAATTCCTTTACCTTGTCTCTTCTATCATCGGTTTTCACCTACATATTGAGCTTCAAGCCACCGCAGAGGTATGTTTCCGGTAGGAAAATGCCTGTTTAATTGGATGGAGGAACAAAATATAATTTAGTTCGGCAGTGAATCTCTCTTATTTTGTCGCCTCTATCAGTAATAGAGATGCTATCAGTTCTAGAGATCTGTTTTAGAGTGCAGGGTTAAAATAATAACCTCCAAGTTCATCTGATCTGAATATTTCAGGTAACCATAGCCTTGCATTTAGCCTACGCGGGTCCAGCGGTTCCCAACCTAGGCTTTCCATGATCTTGATTTAACTCGTCTCTTTGCTCATCGTAATTTCTGACGAAGCGTGACCGTCAAGAGCCAGTGGATGTATTCAAATTGTTAATGATGAGAAAATTTAAATGGGAGGTGGCTCTAATAAAGATTGTATTGAGCAAGTTTTCAAAGAAAAGGGGAGAAAATGCGCTGGGTGGGGTTTAAGTGACGAATCAATGGCAAGGAGAGTGGGGACTCCTTAGACGGAGCATGCGCAGAGGGAAAGAGATGGTTCGTAAGCAAGAGCTGGCTTAGAGATGGAGCTTTTCAGCAGAAACGGAGGCCTTTTGCTTGTAAATATAATGTTTTTTTTTGCTAAATAACGATATCACTCTGATCAAAAACTCATACGTGATTTCCCAACGACGATTTTTTAATAACCTTCATAATAAAATGGGATATAGTGAAGTACCTTTTCTTATTTTACTATCTATAATACGAAGTTAATTATCAGCTTGTACACAAAGGTGAAGTATTCAAAGTAAAAGTACTCGCATATAATGGTACTTCATTTCATAGGCCAAGAACAGGACGTGGGTTTGAGCTAAATTGAGAAATTTCTCAAATATTTTGGCTTTCCGGGGAATATTTATCCCTGAGCCAATCTTTGGGTGGTTCTTGATAGAAAACTAAATATTTTTTCCCTTTTGGAAAAGCCTAAGAAATGCGTGTCTAGCAGTAGTTTTTGGCATACTTGCAAACTTTCCAGCTTCTGAACACAATGCAGCAATTTTTTATACTTATAACTGAGTGTAAAATCCTATTTTTTTTCCTTTCGGTTTACGTTGGTCTTAAGAACGAGTACAGTTGAGGAGGGGACTTTTTCAGCATAATACTAGAGAAATAAGCAACTAAAAATCTTACTTCCCTTCAAGTAATTGATGATGTTTCCATCAAATTATGGATTTTATGCTTCATTTTCCCCTTTTCCTTTATTCAACTTACTTTTACTTTGTGCAGGGATTTGACGGGAATCATTCTTTGGAAAGATGCTCAATAATCCTAAATAATTAGAAAATAAGGAATTATTCAGCTATTTTCTTGATTAAGATATCAGGTCGCCCTCCAGGCCAGTAGTATAAACCCATCATGGGTTATTAGCATCTTTATCTACTTACCACATGTACGCCCTAGTATTTCGATTTTTATTCCCTATACTCCTTTACTACAAATCTATCAGTATTTTAAAATATAGAGTTCAGAGTAGTAGGATATGAGAAATAGTTACATTGAAAGTACTACGATTGGAATCATTAGGGTAAGGAGGATTACACCCAAGAAAGAAGAAAAATAAATGGATTTTGGAGGGGCTGAAAGTTTTAATTCGCCTGGAACATATTGTTGTACCACAAAGTTATTGGATAAATGTGTACTTTGTACACATGTTGTACTCTTAATGGGGAATCGTAGAATGCACAAAACTGCGAATGACGCTTCATCAAATTCAATTCAAGCTAACAAAAAGACCAAGTCTCATTTTTTAAGCCTGTTTTACCATTTCATGAATATTTTCAACCGGTCTTATTTCTGGAGAATATAAAAATCTGAGTAAAAGTAATTGCTCTTTTCGATAGTCTACTAATTTTAAACACATTTTTTCAAACTTTTGAAACGTGCATTTCAAAGCATTTATTCTGCCAATTATGAATGAACCAGGGAGAATTTGTGGAAAATAAGACAAATACAAATTGTATCCATAGGTTTCCTGAATCATTGCATAGTCAATTTTCTTATTAGGTCGACAATTTTCGTCCCTGAAAGAACTTAGCCACTTTCCGGCGTTCAACTCTTATATATTAATGCTGATGAGAGTAGATACTGAGGCTAAACCTTAAAAATTTCACAAGAAATAGCCATAAACTAAAGAAAATATCTTTAATATAAAAAGACTAAATTAATTCTGTTTTATAAATTTCCATCAATTTTCCTGAGGATTGAAGCGATAAATGATTTTCCCTACTTTTTATGCTTGCTTGGGCAATAAAACAACATGTGAATGATAGATAAGTTGCTGTCAATTCATGGAATAGAAACCACCACTGGAATCACGTAGTATAAAGAGAATTCCTCTTGTGTTATTCAATATTAATACAGCGTTAGCGACAAAAAGAGTCAGATTATGGGCTGAATAATCGTCCTATGCATGGGCCATGGGAAATAGCACTTCAATATCCCAATATAATTTGACGAGAGAGATTTATTTGAAAATAAACCTTCAAAGCTAAGCCCGTTGCTAAAAACGAGAAGTCCGTAAGAATCAGAAAAGGTTTCTCAAAAACTTGGCCGATGAATACAATGTGTAATCGACAATACAATGCTTAGGAATATTACAAGGGAATTATCAATAGCTTGCTATTAATTTGAATTCCTAATTATCGATGAGGCCATTCAAAAGATGGCCGCAAAATAACGCAATTGTGACCATAGTATGTCAGTTGGAACCTCAATTATAGTATGTACTCGTAACCGAATATAACGTGTACACGAACGACGCGCAATTGATTTATTTCTTGCAGGTAATGAAATAGATGTTAACCAGGCCGGATGTACGAGGGTAGACTTAAAAGTAAGGTCTCCAATTTTTTTGTCATAGAAAATTACATTTATTTACATTGTTGAATACATCGTTGGAAAGGTCATGGCTTCAGCTATTTTTCGATGTAGTCACCCTGGCGCTCGATGATTTTCCTCATCCGCATGATAAACTTTTGAATACCGTCGTCATACCAGCTTCCGTCCGCGTTGCGAAGGCGTTGACCTCCTCTTGCACCTTGTCGTCCGTCGCGATCTTCATCCCTCCTAGGTGTTTCTTCAGGGTGAGGAACATGTGGAAATCACTTGGTGCGACGTCGAGGCTGTACGGAGGATGCCCGATCACTTTCCACCCAAACTTCGAGATCAGTTCCTGCGTCGGACTAGCCATATGCGGTCACGCGTTGTCGAGATGAAATGAGACCCTGTTCGTCAGAATTCCTGAACGTTTGTTCTAGATGGCGCGCCGAAGCTTTTGTAATGTGTGGCAGTATCTTTCCTTATTGATAGTGGTTCACCGGGGCATGAAATCCACCAGCAATAATCCTCACCCTGAAGAAACACCTAGGAGGGATGAAGATCGCGACGAATGACGAGGTGCAAGATGAGGTCAACGCCTTCGCAACGCGGACGGAAGCTGGTATGACGACGGTATTCAAAAGTTATTCATGCGGATGAGGAAAGTCATCGAGCGCCATAGTGACTACATCGAAAAATAGCTAAAGCCATGACTTTTCCAACGATGTATCCAACAATGTAAATAAATGTCATTTTCTATGACAAAAAAAATTGGAGACCTTACTTTTAAGTCTGCCCTCGTATTAATATATCTTGTATACTGTAGGATATGATTACTTATTATTGGATAATTTTCAATCGGTCTTGCTGTAATAATATGTAGTTCATGACAGAGTCTTTCTCCGAACGCATCTTGATATTTGATTCGTAAAATATCAAGCCGGCCCCGGTGGCGGCGGGGGTATAGTCCTCGCCTTCTAGTCCGAGGGTCGCGGGTTCTAGTCCCACCTGGGACGGTTTTCGGCCCAGAGAATGGGGTGCTTTTGTCAAGTTCTGGTGGATCGGCCCCTGAGAAACATGAAATACAGGGGAATGTCTGATCGGGTTCGCAGGGGAATATGGACCACTAGAATCGTCCGAGAGAGCAAAACATATTTTGGACACCCGGTACTTCTTCACTAAGAAATAGGTCTCTGTTCGGGGTGGGGGAGAATATGAATATTTTTAAGGGGAAACTCTCAAGTTGATAAGACGCAATGCAGAAAGTGCTTGCAAGGGGATGCGCTATGATGACCGCAACTCGGCCTCGCAAGTATGAAAGCAGATGCGGAGAAACGTTAGCTTGGGTCATTCCGAGGGTCGAGGAGGAGGGTGTGGGACGGGGGTTTACAAGGAATGGGGAGGAATGAGGAGGGAAGGCGGGGGGGGAGGGCATTGGAGTAGTAAATGGCGGGTACTTTCGGAGGATCCTGGATGGAAGGGGGGTTCTTCGGCGAGATCGGCAGAGGGCGTTATGACGGAGCGAAAACTCACCAATTTCCACAATGCGTAACGAGATGAGCCGGGGCCGCATTTATTAATGCCGCTGTGTTGGCCGCACTGTTCCCTCCGCGATGGCGGATATGGAGGTCGGCCCGGGGGAGGAGATGGGAGTGCGAGATATATATAATGTGCTCCGGAATGCAAGGAGAGAAAGGGAACTAAAAATATAAAGGGCGCAACATCGCCCGCAACATTTCCCCTACATTCTCATGCCCGGCGAATATACATTGTCCTTAATCAGATAAGCAGCGGGGATGGTTTTTAATTGTCATTCAAAGTTGCGTTGTTTTTTTTCGCCGCGCAGTCCTGCATTGTTGCCTCGGAATAGTATCCCTCTTCTCGAATATCTGAATAGGGATGACTTACTTTTCAAAGTTTTATCGTAGATACGTTTTGGGAGTGGATGCGGTCCATCCCGCCCTGCACAGTGCTATTTTCAACGAGTTCATCAGAGCAGTCTTGGGAGTGAAATGCTTGCTTTATGATAATAAGGGTGGAATTTGCATTACGTATCCGCGGAAACAAGGAAACTTTTCTCTTTTTCTGTTCCTATAAAAAAGTCTCATTGTAAATTATGGCTACATCCTAAGCTCCTAATGAACGCTTTAAGTAGAAATGAGTAATTTCGTGGCTTGTCTAAGGAGCAAAAACCATAAACCTTTACGCGGATACTGAGCATGTGAATAATTTACGAGTCTTTGAGGATTTTTTCTCAGATCCTTCATCGTTAAGAGGAATTATAGTTTTTGGCTCCCTCAATGTAAATTTATTTTATTCAAATGTTCCCATGAACTGTTAGTACATTAATAATAATGATTGAATCTGTTATTTTATTAAATTAGTCATTTATAAATGTATCAACAATTCTTTAAAGAAATAAACGCTTTCACTCGCGGTTTCTAGTTCGTTTACTCTCAATATGAGAATAGTTAAAACTTTAAAGTTTCATAAGCTAGTTGAAAATACGTTCAACTACTATCAGCGGAAGCATTCTCTGATCAAACATTACGTACGAATCGCACCTCCGATTGTCATTCATTGTCAATGAATGTCATTCATTTGTGTCACTCCAAAGGCGATACTAACAGTGAATTATTGCCCTTTATAATTGTCTTTAATTATTCTGGCGATTTTTCATATTTTGAAATTTATTGAGTCTTTGAGTAACTAGTCCTAATTCCTCAGGGTAACCAGTTAACCATCCAATGAACCAAGTAATACATGGAACAGGGTTTTAGTGGCCACAAACGTTTCATATCTGTTCATTTACCTTTTCATGTTGTCAAATTTTACCTCAATTTTGTGCAAGGATTTCCTGAGCTGTTCTTTCTACCCTGCATTTCTTCCACCGAATCCATCAGTGAGCCTCTGATTTCATGACATTAAATGGGCTGATCTTATCACCTTTTCACCAATTTCCTTTCACGTGACACCATTCTTAGCACCGGTTCATTTCAGCATCTCCATTCACTAGTTGCACCGGATCAGTTGTGCCCTTAAATAGGAAAAAGGTTCAATAAGGTATCTGGAACTTATATTTTTCTAATTTTAACAAGGTTTCACCGAACAAAGAACTAGGGAGGCATTATTATAAACAGATAATGACATTATTTGTGAGTGAACGCTTCGGAGGTGCCCAATACTGACTTCAGATTCCAAATCCTAGGATTTTAATTCCCGCATTTCGTCGGATCTCAATCCGTTCTAAAAATTCGTGTGGATTGTACTTTAATTCAGTTAACGTCCGACGTACGGGACGTTAAACTTTGGACCCCTTGGCACCTTTCATTAAAAATAGTTACGCACAGTAAGCGGGTTTCTTACTACCTTACTTCCATTCCCCATGTAATTCTACCCACACCAAATTAACCATGTATCCAGAAAAGGGAATGTAAACTTGTTACTTGGGCGCATCCTCTGAAAACATCTATGTCTTTTAACCGAGGGATTCGTATTTTTCATCCCTCAGAGCAGTTGGCAAGTAGCTCTTAACACGATCCATGGGTAGTTCTCAAATAGGGGTAAAAGTAATGGGGAAATGTTTTCTTCCGCGAAACAAAGTTACTCAGTTACCAGGTCCGAAGTAGTTATGCTAGCCACCCAATTAATATTCACAAGAGCATAAGTTTATAATATTTTCCTTAGTTTCCAAGTTTTCATTTTCATAATCTATTTTTTCTTCCAAAAAAAGCTTTTGGTCAATGATCGATAAACAGAAAAATAGCAGTTGGTGAATTCCATAGATTTGCAGCATATCGATCCACATGTTCCGCGGCAGGAAACTATGGTCAATCGACCATACATAATTGTAATAAAAGACCATTGAACATCATGACCTGCAGGTCTGGCCAGTTACATCTTTCTTATCTCATTAAAGTAGTTAATAACCTTTTTATGACCTAAAATTCATTATTTTTCGTCCGTCGTTAGGGTGGAAATTATTAAAAAAGAGGCAGTTTTCCCGGCCTAACAGCAATTACTTGGTCACTTATAGTAATCGCGTTGCATATTAAGTTACCTGATTTGCCTGTGATTAAGATTTTATTGTAGAGACTGCAATATGACAGTATCAATGGGGCATTTTCTTCTGAACAGTTGCCAAAAATATTTTAATAAGTTCGTAGACTTTAATTTTAATGTCATCCGCTCACGAAAAGCTTGGTGCTTTATTTTGACCGGTGGGTAAAAAACTCCAGATGGCAAATCAAAAAGCGTGGAATAAATACATTGCTCTGATATTTTGAACTGTCAATGGTAATGGTTTAGATATGAGATCTCCCAGTAGGAGAGTTCCTTATAATAGAGTATATAATACTAATATACTATAATATAGCTCCTATACAATCCTCCTCTCCCAGTAGGAGAGCTCCCAAGAGGAGAGATATTCCTTATAATAGGTTTGAAGACTGCTGGTGCGAATGGCCGGAGTCTGGACAAGTCTCCATATAAGTGAGCATTCAAATTCATTGTCACTTCAAATTGGCCGTTTGAACATAAAGCAACCACGTTTGCGCTAGCATCTACGGGAGGAATCCGCCTTTCTCAGCCTTCATCCCTCACCCCTAACTTCCTCCACGCTACAACCCTGTGGATAATTCCCCCCACCGGATGACAGTCACAAATGGTCGTCCCCTTCGTGTCCTGAGGTCCCTCGCTCCTTAAACCTTCGACTAGACCCCTGTGCAGGGAAACGCCTAGAACCCCCGCCATAGACCTAAAAAGACTATATAATAAAGCCGCTCTATAAAAATAAACACTTTCTAATAGTACTTATCCACGAGAAAACTCATTTTTCTGTCAGCAATAATTATACAAACAATGTTTTCTTTTGTTTTTGCGTCGGAACGATTTCAGAAAGCTAAACGTGGGACTATATGCTTTTTTACTTTGCTTTGCTTACTAAAGTTTTGCGAAATAAATTGTTGGCTCTCCTGTAGGAAACCTCCGATGCTGCAATTCTAGCGCTGAAAACTTTAGTATCAACAGAAATTAATCAAACAGCCACCCTATGAATAGGTACGCAAATTCTATTGTCACTCTTAAGGTTTATCTGCTTTTTTAATAATTTAAATGTCATTTTATTCATATCCTCACCTATATATTTACCTACTTACTCGTTTGATATTTACAACAATATCTTACCTTCCCACGCCATTATTTTTGCAAATTAAAAATAAAATCATGCAGTGTTAAATGTAAAATGGTGAAAAATGAAATAATTAAGTAGGTATTATCCTCTCGAATAAAAATGCCGTTTTAACGGAAAAAGATAAATAAGAACCGATTTATTCCCTGGAAATGTATATTAATAAAATTTGAGCACCTTCCCATCTTATTTTTGAGTTACTATTACAGCAAGGCAATAGTTTGAGTCAACATGCAATGCAAATGGCGATGTAGTTGGCTCCATTGCATGGAAAATCGTTCATTAAAAATATATCCTACGCATAATCTTCATAATTTGTCTTCATTTTTTTCTGATAGCTAATAGTGAAAGCAATATTTTTCAAAAGCAACATCTACGCATAGGTGGAATACAGTGTTTTTGGTTTTCTGATTGCTATGACATGCGGTCAGGGAAAGCAATACTTTTCAAACATTATCCACGACGAGGTGTTATTCGGTGTTTATTTTGACACGCAGCCGTAGTGGAACCTTCTCAAATTGGCCGTTTGAACATTTGAGCTGGCTAACTAAGAGAAGGCCCCGCCTTTCTCTGCCCTCACCACCCCGAGGGTAATTCCATCTCCCAGGTAAGGACAGTCACCTGACTAGACCCCTCCTTCCCTACTTCGCCTCCTGAGAGCCCTCGCACCTTCCTTCCTAGACTAGAACCCCCGCCCTGACCCTAGTAGGTCCCCCCTCGCAATAAACCTCGGGTCAGCCCGACGTCTCAGTTCCCCTCCTCTCAAAACCAAACCTCTCCCAGGCCACCGCCATCCCTTACAAGGGATTGCGACGGTCAGCCAGGTTCCCACGGGTCCAGCACAGGAGTGTCCCTAGCACTGCACCCAAGGGTGTGGTATATAAAGGGGAGGGGGGTTGAGAACGAGATTGACCAGGCTAGGGTGGGGTCAAGCGGACTAACTGTTCCTCACACCTATACACATCTACTCTCTCGGAGTCCCGTCATCGTACTCAAAGGGCCCCACCCCAAAGTTTCCACACTGTCGAACTCACGGGGACCGGGCAGGTTGGCCCTGGCAGGGATGGGAAGGGATCACGAGATGGACGAAAAAAAACAGCGAATGCATTAAGGGGTTGGTCCGTGGGACTTTGTGCTCGGACAGGGTAGAGAGGTCCATTGTCAAGGGGTTGCCTTCCCATGCTCGGAAACCTCGTGCACCCAAGGGGGGAGGGGTAGCGGGAGGGGGTCTCCGAATCTGGAGATTATACCTCAGTGCCTCCACTCGTACAAGCACACCCGGGTCCATCCGAGCTCCTTCGAGGAAGAACACACATCATTGCCGTAAGGGTTGCTCGGAGTACTCCCGTGCCTATAGATGCGGAAGCTACCGTGCTGATTATCTCTCGTTCCGATGTCTGAATCTCAAAGCCCTCTCTGTGTTACAACCTGATTTTTAAAGCCAACATCTGTATTTAAAATATGGCATTTAAGGTTAAATCGATAAAAGGGCAGTTAGCAGTAGTGTAGGGGATTGCGTTACCGTCTTTTCATCTTTAAATGGTTCCGATTATCGCACCTCAAATTAACCATAAGTTGGTCTACTACAGAATAGTTTCTATGTAATTTCATTCATATCCAGGCTATTTATATTAAAACGTGTCCTATGAAATGTAAAACAAGATCACACTTTTCCATGCTATTCTTTTCTCAAGGTAAAATCATATTTTTTGTATCTAAAATAAACTTAATTTTGGAAATCAAAATGCTAACCAGAAGCTAATTCTCCAACAAATTGACTAGTATTAAAATTTAGGCCCTCATTCACCTTTCTCTATAAGTCATTTGAAGATCACTGCAAGACTTGAAGTCGAAATTCATTAGATCGTATGTTTTCAGGTGCGTCGTCAGCGTCCTCGGTGTGCCAGCGTTACTATGGCAGCAGTTTCTCCTCCGTCACAGGAGGCATCTTCAGGTCAAAGTCAGGTCACCTCGACCTAAATACGCCTCCTGTGACGTAGGAGAAACTGTTTTCATCTCAAAGCTGACGCATTTAGTTGAACCTGAAAACATGGAATTCAGTTCTACAAGCGAATGCGGATGCCTTCGCTTCCAAATTCATTAATTCAATGAATAATTTGCAACCCTCGGCTCCAATATCTGAAAGGGATTCTTTAAAAAGATATATGTCGAATAATCTGCATATTTTGTACGTTTATTTTGTTTTGTAGTTGTCATCAGCGAAATCAGTGTTAACTTATTTGATTTTCAACATGAAATTTCTCAACCTATACCCTTTCCGATGCATATGAAAAATTCAGCTCTTCACTTTTTTCACATAAAAACGCAGTCCGCACTGCATTTCCTTGAGGAATATGATAAAGAGACGTCAGGCACTTTCCACTTTGTCGTGGTCTCTTTGATGGCTGCATATCATTTGACTTTCATTTCATCTAATAATTTGATCAAAATAAGGGGGAAACTGGAATAATATTAACTCTGGTGCTTATTTTATTCCACAACAGTTCGAGGGTCGGCATTAATCGCACGATTTGCTTCCAAACGTATTTTTTTGGCAATGCGAACGGAGAACAGACGAATGAATTTTGCGTGAGAGTGGTTGTCAAGCCTTTCAAACGGTTTCATCGACGGAACGTGATTGTGAAGGGACGGCCTAAAAACGTATTGACACGAAAAAAATAAGTTCCGCATCCAATCTGTACGGATTGAGAGTTTAATTTCAAAATGCTAATGAGCGTATTAATTTCGAATAAATTATGCATTTAGAATGACAATCTGTGTAATATGACCGTACGGTCACAGGTGATCATTCCATTTCAATGGAAAGGAGAGCATTTTCATATGACCGCAGTGATTAGAGTTTCCTGGCACGGTATGGTGTCATGAGGTGTGTTTCGTATAGAATTATGACTTATATTTTCAGGATTTTTTTTCTCCAGTCTGAATAGTCAACCTTATCGAGGAGTTATGTCGGTTGGCTAAGGGTAGCTAGGTAGATTCTCGTATTGCGTGAAAATACATCGGTCTAGCTTACCCTTTTGTCTACCTATATCTTGGTAGGAGTTTGCATTATTCTTCTACCCCTTACGTTGTCAATTCATACAGAATTCTATGTAATAGATTATGCATCCATGTGAAGAAATTCTTGGTTATTAGTTTGAATAAAGATTATGTAAAAAACTTTAAATTTCAAAATTAAATTCAAATTAGGAAAAATGAGTAATTTTATGGCCTCTTTCTAGCAGGAACTACTCTTTTTCTGTTATTTCACAAGCACAAAAACCTCTGGCCGTGTTGCATAATAAATTTATGTCAATATATTTCAAGCAGAATATATTATCTCGGTTCTTTTTATGTATATAGATGTATTTTCATACACCTAAGTTTATAGTTAACTCAATCCAGTTTTCTTCACTACATTCAGTAATTTACTTACTGATGTTTTTTCTTTTCTTTACAGATGCAATGGACTTACTACTAAATTACAAAGGTACCCGCCGTAGCTTGTCTTTTCTGATAGGTGAATCTATCCAAAGTTTCTCTAGTAACATAATATTCTTATCAAGTAGCCCAGTCAATTTATAATACCTTCTCCTTGCAAATCACCCCTCATGCATTGTGGGTGGTAATGGATCTTAAGTCCCTCGTAGATGATCTCGTACTCTGGAGGTAGTGTTGTATCATGTGGTAATGTTATACTTTTTCATTATTCTACCTATGCGATCGGTCGTACCCGCAATGTAAGGCAGCATAACATACCCCAGAGGTTTAGGAGTCTCCTTCTCTGTAGGTTTTTTCTACTGTCGCATAATATTAAATAATTTAATCGCAGAACCAGAAACCTGAATACCACGATCCACATCTGCTGGAGAAGTGGACTCTAACATTGATCAGGCTCCTCTTTTCTAGCGCTCTTCTTTGAGGGACATCCTTCTTTGAAAACTTGGAAAATATTTATTGTAGCCTCTGTATTGTCTTTCCGAAACTGCTATCTGTGAAAGAATAATTATGATAATATAATGCTAATACCTGACGTAATAAGTATAATGACCTACTATGAAATAACAAGCATATATTATAAAAATAAAATGAAAAAGGTAACAGATAATCCAACATAATCTATTCCGTTCAGGGAAAGTGAAAATACACTTTTCTCATTTATAATAGAAATAATACTTTAGTATTAAAGAAATGTTTGCGTAACATTGTCTAAAAGATTCCGCTACACAAAATTAGGCTTGGTAGAACTCTGCTTTGACTCTGAGGAATCATGGTTCTGATAAATCAGGTATGGTATGATTAAATCAGAAAATTAGTTGAATGTTAAAACTGAAGTATAGAATATTCCAAGAAAAATCAAGAGTATGCTTTAGTTTGAGTGCAATGAAAACACAGTACTTTGAAAAAAAAACAATTTCATCCCGGCTGAAAAGAGGCAGGAAGCATACATTTTATTGAAAGCCTCTTACTTTCAGGTCATTGAAGCTCTCGAATACATTATGGAAGCAATGCTGTAAAAAAATAATTTCACCCTCTAAAGGTGATCGTAAGGAAAGCACACGGGTTGAACCCATAAGCCAGGTAATACCCCACCTATTGTCATTTGCCTTTCAATGGAGGCCGCTATCCTTAACCTTCCTGCGGAGTACCTCCTTCAGCCATTCAGAGCTTTCTTAATGGTTACAATCGATGGACAAATGAGGTCGAGCCACGCGTCTTGAGGGAGTGATAGCCCAAAGCTACGGCCGCAAAACCCCAGTATACCTGCTCGCGTGCTCGGAGTCAGTTGAGGTGGGGAGACCAAGCACGGGAGGTCCCTTTGGGGAAATGGTCGCGTGGCTACAGGGAAAGGTAAGGCCGGTCTTTTCTTCAATGGGTTAGACCCTTTACATTCACAAGCAGCACCTCTCAACGATCATCAACACTTACACTTTATTGGCACGATCCCTTGAGCTCATTTATTTTTCATGCAAGGCGTAAGACGCATAAATGTTGGATTCCTGCAGGAAAAAACTAAATGATATCTTATCCGAGGCATTTTTACACATGGCACACTGAGGAACTCAAATTAAAAAAAAAATGCCAAAATTGACTAGATACGCTAATTTTCCGTATTGTATTCCAACACTTTACAAAGATTTCGGAGAGACCCTTCTGCTGGTACCTACTATATATGCGTGCGTTCCTTTATATATTCACCCAACCTTAGCAAACTTTTATTATTTTCTTCTCCCATTTTTGTTAATTATTATAACTTGTTACATCAATATACATTGGTTTTTCTTCTTTATAATTGCAGTAAATTGCTAGCCTTTTTAGTAGCTTCCACAGGCTCCCTGCTAATTCCCTATCACGTGATTTCCGGCAGTTAGTTTTTTTTAATTGATGCTAAAAAACTAGCTTTCCGTATAAAATGTCTGATGTAACTTTTAGATGGAATATCCTACCAAATACTCGTATCGGTCTTCAAGCGTAGAATTTCCTGTAAAGTATCTTAAAGGAATTTAAAAAAATATTTCAAATCTGGCTAAATATGACTTGTCATCATCATCATTATTGGCGCTACAGCCCATGTAGGGCTCTGGCCTTCAGAATTATCTGCCCCCATTCTTCTTTATCCTCTGCAACACGCCTCCATCTCTTGACTCCCAGTTTTCTCAGGTCTGTCTCTATATCGTCAAGCCACCGCTTTCGTGGTCTTCCTCTTCTTCTCCTCCCTCCTGGAGTGCCATTGAAGACCTTTTTGGCTGCCCTGCTTTCCTCCATGCGTTGCACATGGCCAGCCCAACGAAGTCTTCCTTGTTTTATAACTGATATGATGTCTGGTTCACCGTATTGTTCATAGACTTCAGCATTTGTTCTTATTCTCCATATTCCTGCATCTATCACAGCACCGTATATTCTTCTGAGAATCTTTCTTTCCCATCTTCTGATTATATCTTCTTGTGTAACTGTTAGTGTCCATGTTTCAGAGGCATAGAGGACAACAGGTCTTAGCACTGTCTTGTATATGATTGTTTTGGTGTTTCTTGAAATATTTCTTGACCTGAAAATAGGCTGCAGTGCATAATAGCATTTATTACCTATGTGTAACCTGTCTTGAATTTCAAGGGAAATCTGATTTTTTGCTGTTAGCAAGGATCCCAGATATCTGAAGCTTTCCACTCTTTGAAAATGTTTATTGTTGATTTTTATTGTTGGTTCTCTAGTTTTTTTTTTGATTTCTTTCCATTTTCAGATATTTTGTTTTGTCTTCATTAATTTTTAATCCCAGTGTTTCTGATGCGGCTTCAATAGAAATAAAAATCTCTTCCATTGAGTGTTTGTTTCTTGAGACTACAGCCAGGTCATCAGCATAGGCAACACATTGGGTTTGTCGGTTCATTATTGTTCCTCCAGGATTTATTGGGAGCTGTCTCATTGCTTTCTCCAAAGCCAATATGAATAACATTGATGATAATGCATCTCCTTGTTTGACTCCTCTTTTGACTTCAAACTGAGATGATAGTTCTCCATTCACTTTAACTTTGCTTTTAGTATTGTCTAGTGTCATTTTAATGAGTTTTATTAATTTAGAGGGGATGTTAAATTCTTCCATGACGTCATATAGTGCACTCCTTTTGACAGAATCAAAAGCCTGCTTGTAATCTATAAATAGGCTATGTACTTCTATGTTGTGTTCATAACACTTCTCGTATATTTGTCTCATAATAAAAATCTGATCAGTGGTAGAACGATTCTTCCGAAAACCACATTGATAATCTCCAACTTTTTGTTCAATGAACGGTTCGAGTCTTGAAGCTAGAATATTGCTAAAAATTTTGTATGCTATACTAAGTAGTGTTATTGGCCTGTAGTTCTCACATTTAGATTTATCACCTTTCTTGTGGACAGGATGTATGATTCCCATGTTCCAGTCTTCAGGCATTTTCTCTTCTTTCCATATAATTTTAATAATCTCATGCATATGTTGTTCTACAGCTGATCCGCCATTTTTGACCATTTCAGCAGTTATACTATCCTCCCCTGGAGCCTTGTTATTTTTCAGTTTTTTAATTGCTTTTATGACTTCCTCCATACTTGGGCTCCGGGTAATTTCACTTTTCTCATAGTCTTCTTCTAAGTCCGCAATTCCTTTTTCATTTACATTCACTTGTGTTAATACATCGCTTTCATTCCTGTTTAACTGCTGTTCAAAATGGTCTCGCCATCTGGCTAATATGTTCTTTTTGTCTCCTATGAGATTTCCATCTAAGTCTTTGCAGAAAACAGAGTTAGGCTCAAAACCCTTTTTTGTTTCTTTCACTCTCTGATAAAATTTCCTTATTTCTCTTTTATCTCTCATATTTTCTAGTTCTGTGATTTTTTGTTTCTCGAATATTCTTTTCTTCCTTCTGCATTCTCTAGATGCAATCCTCCTTTTTTGCCTGTAGTCATTGACTGTTTGTCTTGTTCTTTTTTGTAGCATTTTCTTTCTGGCTAGGTTTCGTTCTTCAATTGCTAATGCACAATCGTTGTCATACCACTCTTCCCTTTTTTTTCTTTGAATGTAACCAACTACTTCCTTAGCTGTTTTTCTTATCGCTTTTTTCATAACATTCCATTTTCCTTCTAGATCACTTCCTTCCCACTCTTTCTTGTTTTCCTGAAGACTAGTGGCTATTTTTATTTGGTACTCTTCTTTCTTATCTTCATCTTTGATTAATTTTTCAACATCATATCTCTCATTCATGGTTCTCTTGTTTGTTCTAGCTACATCAATCTTTTGCCTATACTTTATTCTTACTAAGTAGTGGTCTGAGTCCCAGTCGGCACCTCTGCAACTGCTCACTTCAAGTATGTCCGTTGCGTGTCTTTTCTCTATGAGTACGTGGTCAATCTGGTTGCATGTTTTGCCATCTGGCGAGCACCATGTGGCTTTATTAATACTCGTATCGGTCTTCAAGCGTAGAATTTCCTGTAAAGTATCTTAAAGGAATTTAAAAAAATATTTCAAATCTGGCTAAATATGACTTGTGGCTGGTACAAATTGAATGCAGCTCTTACTACCAGCAAATCAAACTTTGGATGGAATTGCAGAGGAGACTAACGTCACCCTTACGAGTTTATTAAAATTCCTCATCCGAAACATCATTTCAAAGATTTAAATAAATTGTCTTGCTGTATCATGATTAAATATTTGAATCACAGCAATTTTGGGTAAACGTTAGCATCGATTATTTGGTAATCACCTGAAGTAATGTTTTAAACAGTGGAACAGTATATCACAATGTTGAAAAAAGGGCGTACTATCATGCCATAATTTTATAATCCGATTTTCCTCATTTAGTGCCATAGACTTTCTCAAGGCAGCAAAATTGGTTAATTTCTATTTTATTCTTCTGGCCTTCATGTAAACCGCTTGCGACGACGGTATAAGCATGGATAATACCATACAATTTCTCATCCTTTGGTCGGAGTACTACGTGGGTTATCCCATAATTAAGGTCTCCAAAGCATTAGAACCGCAGGGAAATATTTTGAACGGTAGTTGGTACCACTCTTATAATTCAATTCCCTGCTCCAATCACCCAAGCATGGTTCAGATTGCCACTAAAAAGTTTTATTCACCACCTCTGGACTGGACACAAACTCAGGCCTTTGGCGTTGGAAGATAGTACTCAATCCACAACACCAGCTGTAGATACCCCGATCAACCAAGCCAAAGTATTTTTAAGCAGGCACCTTCACAGCGATGAATAACAGTATTTAATTAATTTTATTCGAATAAGTGGTCGTTAGACATGGGGAATACTGAAATCACACCGCTGCTAAAACATCTCGGCAAAGCACTCAAGGTTCCGTCAATTAACTATATGAAATGAGGCGGTGGTGGTAGGGGGGATAATCGAAGATTCAATTGAATTCTCCAATCCCTCCACACTCCCTCTATCGCTTTCCGCCAAAACCTCTGAAGGCATTTCTCATCCTGCCACCAGACTCTGGACGGAGTTAAAAAAATTCCCACTTCACTCCACTCTGAAAGCATAGATAGGACTGCGGGCAGAAAGGAGGGCATTGCCGTATAAATGATTCTCGCTGTCGCTCGTACGAACCCTAGAGGATTGATCGTTCTGGGAAACCATTTTCTGGTTCTTGTTCAATGAAGCGACATTGACTTAACGATTCTAGAAGATGGCTTCGCGCGCCACACAGGCAGAGCCTGCTTCCACATTCCCGCAACCGACCCTTCGGGAAATCCATTGTCTTTTTCGTAAATTTCTTCCCTTCGTCGCCAAACGCAATCTAGTTTCCATTCCAAATTCCTGAGCGATAACTCTAACTCAGTGTCTGTCTTTCTCGCCCCGACTCCCTCCCACTCTCCAACCCAGGACACCCGCACCCCACCTCCGAAAAAAGGTCGGTCATTCGAACGTAAATGCGTATAAGGTCGATAGGGGCGTATTATTCACCCAATGACGTCCTTAATCCATCGTTAGCAAGAAGGCCGGAAAAGATTTACCCCACACTCCGTTCCCCATTCCTTTCCTCCATTTCTGATATCCCGCACGAACATATATTTCGCATTAATTCCACCCGAATGAATTTTAATTGCGTGTCATATCGTGCCCAGGGTATAAAGTTCCGCGGTGCTTAGCGATTTTATGGGCGTCGTTAAAATACTCCGCTTTACTGCCCTACCTTAAAAATACCTGTTTTTGTCGGAGAATCCCAAGAAAGGCTATTGATGGGTTTAAGAGTTTGTCTCGTGAAGTTCTTTAGGATTCAACTTCAAATTTTACATATCCAGGTGAGTTTGCGAAATTATGGATTCGCCAGAAAATCATTTATGTTATATGAGTCACTAAGTACATAGTTATTTGCTTAAGGTACAGGTTGTTAAAATAACGTGCTCTGATAGGTTCAAATCATTCTGTTACAATTCAGATACCAAAGGTTTGAACGAGGGTCAAATAGTCAAGTATAACTACTACGTAATTCACTACTTGGTATTCAAAAATCTCTTTACAGATATATGGCAATAACTTCCTATTACCGTTAATGAACCATAACGTATCACATATCACCTAACATGTTCATACTTTCAACTTTACAATAACTAATGTGATTCAATATTAAGAACGCTAACATCAATTCGTTTATTTGTGTTTACAACTGCATCGACATTTGAAAATGAATATTTAGTATGTATTAACAAGCATGCACATAATATCTTACAACAGATTAATATTACAATGTAAAACCGAAAACAGTTTAATTTTTTCACAGAAAAATATGAAGGCTAATCACCGCGAAATAGTTATTGACTTATTAGACCGATTTGCATTGTATGATACCTACATCTGTTAGCCGAATTAAATTTAATTTAAATTTGCAATCCAGCATGCAGGCTTGGTGAAATTTTGAGAAATACCTTATTTACAGTGAGATTCGTAGATTAATTCAGTGGATTAATTTTTCATTGTAATCGGATCCCTTGGTCGACCTAGGATATTCTTTATCATTCTTGCAGAGTTTCAATTAACATTTAATTAATGTATATTGCCTAATAACCAGTGATATGAAACCTGAAGTTGATGGAACTCATTGATAATAACAAAGATTGAAATGTTATTGAGTTCGGGCATTAATTAAAATTAAGCACAGCATTGTGATTATTAATTGTTATTTATTTCTCCATTGTGAATTCAATGCTTTAAATAATAATTATATTAAGTATCAGGAAAGTTGCGTCGAAATAAAGACTTTAATTATATGATAAATTGACCTTTCGTTTAAGAGGGCTACATGTTATGCTTTTACAATTTTACGGGCCTTTATTCAATCCTCCTCCTCAAGTACTTGAATAAAATATGAATTTTACTTTATTTTTAGGTTTTGAATAGCCTAGGTTTGCTTTTTTATTTGACCCGTATGAGGAATTTTGATTGAATGTTGTCCATAACTGCCGCCACACAAACTTCATATTAGGAGTAAATGCTTGCCACATAACTTTTCCATTAGCACAGGGTGGAAGGGGATTGACTTGGCGTGGAGGCTAGAACACTTACCGAACCAACTTATCGAAGTTCACTCCTTGCAGAGGCTGTTATTTCAGTGGAATCTCCAACCCTATTTCGGTGCTAAGCGAAGGAAACTTAAATTTTAGTACTCTGTCTGTTTGATGGGATGGATGTACTGTGTTCCACTTCGTGCATTTTCCTTTGTGCGTCTTCCTAGCATTCTGCATTCCCGTAATTATCCTTTTATTACTAACATGCACCCCTATCCTTCACTGTGAAGGTAACCTCAGTTGTCGCTCGTGTACTTAAGCATAGCCATCCAACTCATGAGTGAGGGATAATTTTAAAAAGCATACTCGAATATAAACTGTTTCAGTCAAAATTCCATTAATACATTTTTTGAAGTATAACGATGTACGTCTTATGTTTTTCTTCTGTAAACTTGGAATGATTCAGATTGCGAAGGCATAATTTGTAAAATTATCATACTGAGTCCTTGCGTCATTGGTTCCGTGACCGTTTAGGAATAAGAACGTGACTTCCCAGCAGAGGACTACTTCTATGTCCAAGCACGCTATTTTTTCCGAGGAACTATTCCCATTTATGGTGGTATCCAGGTGTTGAACTTTACTCAGAAAAATAAGGCTTAGTTTTTTTCATTTCTTCAAGGTGGGTTGATCACGCAGGAATTAGGGAGAATGTTTGACGAACGTATATTTTTCAAAACCATTACCCTTTACAAAACCCTTTGCCTCCCTAATTTCTCTCCGTGGCTCGTCGGAATTTTTCGTTCTTCGTAGAACGACTGGCCATCTCCCTTTCTCATTTGCGGCGGCGTACAGCTCGAGTTTCGCCTTGTACGTACCGATGTCCAAACGCTACCCTCTCTTCATGGACACCGACCCTCCTCACTGTACACCCTTTGCCATTCGCCAACCTATCGCCCCTTTCTTCCGCGCGCACCTATTTACTTCCTGCTTTCTCCGCCCTCGATCCACCCCCATAGGACGCTAGCATCCTGCTGCTTTCCCGAAATGTGCCCAATTACAACCAGCCATCAATCTTCCTCGGGAGCCGCTGCAGACAACGTCGAGGGGTCCAGGCGCATTCTTTGGGAGCCTCCCTCGAGCCTGTGACCTCAGAGCGTCCACCTACAAGTCTTCGTATCTCCCCTCAACCCTTCTCGTCCATGTCCACCACTCCCCTTCTGCTGGAACGCCCGGAGTTTGTCGTTGAAGGAATCCGTGAGTTGGGTGAGTCCCAGCGTTTTATTCCACCCTCGCCAAACCTTTGGTGAAACTTGAACGTTAAGACTCAAAAACAGCTTTCCAAATGTCGGGTTTACTAGAGATGGTGAGAGGTTTTACGATTCCCACTAAAATGTAGAATTTCGAGCAGTAAAACTGTGAAGTATTTGCGTCAATGTTGCCTGAATTTCAAGGTCAATCTACTCCTTAAGTTGGGTTAAGATGGAGATGAAATAACCTCTTCTCACATTTTTATTACGTTATGATTTCTAATACGATGTATTCTTCTGCTCATCGCAGAGTAATACTTTAGGTATCTACTCTAAAGAAAAATGTATCCCCAAAATATCTGATTTTGCATTGATAAAAAATGATAATAAGCAAAAATATTACTTGAATATGGTCGGGGTTATCATAAAGCTAAAATTATTGCACTTATTAATATCTGGATATCAAATAGAATCAGATTTCAGAGGCAGTGTTTAGTTCAAAACAATCAGTTATTTCTCGTAAATTCAAAAGTTGCAATATATCATTTTAACCATGTAATAAGTCACATATAATGTAAGAAGATAAATGTTCTTTCTTAAATGAATGAATGAAACTTTTGTGGACTAACAGTTTTTGGAAATTATCGAGTAATATAAAATGTCGCTTGCAGCTTCCTCAAGCCTAACGACAGATCAAGCGAGCTGATGGTTACAATTCATAGGACTGCATACAAAATATATTGAATGAAATGTAATTACATATGCCGGAGTTGTAATATGGCGGGTATATTTAGTGTTAAAGTAATGTATAAGTAGTGTCATGATTGTTTAAAAACCCGTAAATATTTTACCAGAAGGAATACTTCCATGCCTATGATTCTCTGATTTTGAGTACGCTCCATTTCAACTACTTTACGATGCTATTGGTTTGATTAGAATATGGTTATTGGTTTCATAGACATTTATTTTCACTATCTAACCAATTCTGAATTTATAAAAGGCATTCATGGATGAATTTCAAAATCTTGTTTGAAAAAGTGAAAATAATGAAAAGTGTTTGTGCACGCTATCAATTTCATATAAATGTTACGAGTATATTTTTCACTTGCATTATTTACCTTGAATCATGGACAGTAAATTATCACAGACAATTTCTTTATGGAGTATTTAGGGTATAATGTGCCCTATATATTAGATCTAGTAGACTTGACTCTGATGCAATGCGCCATTTCATCAGAGTCAAGTCGTCATATCTTTTCATGCACATTCCTCTCCGATGCATAGCTTGTGCAGAATGTGAAAGAGATTCCAGGGATGAGCATTGGAATCATCTGTAAATGAACGAGCTGAAAAAGTATGCCGTCTCAGGGGGAAAGTTCGACTGGATATGCCCACTGCATGCCAATGCATCTATAATCGACAGTTGGTGGGGGAAGAGTGGGAGGAGAAAGAGCGAAGGAATACAAAATGCAGCTAAACTTCATAGAACTTGAGTTTCATCCGGGGGTCCTGCCGGGGAAAATGGGCCATCAATCTTCTAATCTGATCTTAGCGGGTCGAAAACTCCCCCGCTGTCAAACGACAAAGCACTTGTCCAGGGGAGGCGGGAGGGGAAGGGGGAGGGATGGGGTGTGGGGGCCGCTAAATGTAGTCACGTCCCCGCACGCGAGATATCCCCAAAACGTCACTGTAAATGCATGCGGAAAGCGGAGGGAAGGGAGGAAACGGCGCGGGGAGAATCGTCTGGCTCACGAAGTTGATCCAGCCACAAAGGACGATTCACTGGTTTATTTATCCCTCCAAAATTGCTACAATTTGACCGTCCGAACGGTAAGCAAAGGGTAGGGTAGGGTGGGTGGGGCGGGAAGGAGAGTTAACAATGGAAACAGATTCAATCCTCTAATCAAACAATGCTTTTAACCGCTTCACCCTCCCTCCCCCACCCTGATTCCCCGCGTTGCGCCGCTGACAATCGCCTCTGCGATCCCTTAAAATTCGGCAGCAGGTAAAAGGGAAGAGAGGGACCCTGGGATTCATTTATTTTTTTGCCTTTTTTTTATTCCAGCGTGCCGCCAAAACGGTGGGGTGGGCTTAAACTGCACTCACCTACTCGTTTCGGCTATACACGCGGGCCACATCGAACAGGCACTATTTCACCCGGAAGCGTAGCAGCAGCTTTCCGCGCTGTTATTCGACGGGAATAAGGACCCTAGCGTCCCACCCCCGTCCCTTACCAGGGTTCCCCTCACACCAGTCTTCTTCATCTCTCAGAAACCTTTTTTTCATCCAAACCTAAAACCTCCCAACCCACCCGAATTCTCTCTCCCATGTCATCTAGGCTATATCTTCCTCTTTCTCCTGAAAAGCGTCGCCTATATCTGCACGACCCAGAACATGTCTGAGGTCACTCCCGTCCACTTAACATAATTAAGCCATTAGTCAATACCCACTGGGGCGAATACGCAGAAAACCCGACGAAGAGATTTTTTTATTGGAACAGAGAGATCGGATGTGGATACGAGTTTTTTCGTCTTTTATTTTCCGGCACCATTTTATTTTTCCACTTCTGGAGCACGACGTGAGAAGGAGGGATAAGATAAAAAATGTCCGGTCCCAATTTTTTTCTCCCGTTTTTTATTTCATTGGAAGCGAGGATAGCCAAATGACTTCCTTGCTTGTGAAAATTTCTTCACTCATTCCCACACGAGGACGTATTTTTATTGAGTCCTCTCGGGAACAATCATTATTTTTTTTATTATTATCTATTCCTCCTGTTTTCAGATTTTCCCACTCAAACTTATATCCAATCAATGGATGGATGGTGGTGCCTTAATCCATTCTCCTCCGTTTTGGTTTTTATTTTTTTCTCCATCGGGAGGCTTTCTATCCAACAGGCTGCATTGGGTGGGGATAGAGGGAAAAGAAGGCAGGCTGGCGACATCGAGGGGTAGGGGGTGGCAAGGGAATGACCAGAAGGGGTCACAGGGAGGCGTTAAGAGAAGGTAGAAGGAGGGAGGAGGATTGGATGAGGGGTGGAATAGGGGTACCTGTCACCGGGAACCCTGAGAACGGGAGATGGGTAGAGGAGAGAGAAAGAGAGGTGGTCTGAAAGCGATATGAGGCTCAGTTTGAGACACGAAGGCGATTAAACGCGCTCTGGTGGAAAAGATTAGATTTATTGGACTAAGCATCTCTCCTCGTCAGGATGGTACTATTATCAATTTTTTTCCCTTCCTCGGTGCGGGAGAGGGTGTAAGAGGGAGGGCAGGGAAGGGGACGGGAGAGAGTGGAGGCAAGGGGAAATCAATGTTCCCCACCCCCACCTTCGGCCCTAATGGAAGTAATGATCGTTCCCCTCCCTTCACGATCAGGAAGTTTAACATCTCCCATTCTTGTTAATTTCGTTGAAATTCAGATGCGTCGTCAAAGCCATTCCTAGTTCTTTCGTGTGTTTACCAAAGTTGTGGTTATCAAAAGGTGAGATTTCTTAGCGCCTGAAATATAATCAAAATCATAAAACAATATATATATCAATATTGTGCTATGCTCTTCGTTTGTCTACTTCCAGTTCGCTACCAAAATGTTTTATTATCAATCCCGTATAGGTTTAAAATAAAATTTTAGCTATCTTTTATTTTCACGATCAATAATTAGGTAAGAGTTATCTTTATCCTCGCAAATATCAACAACTTCAAACATTTTACCGCAGAAGATTGTTTCCATAATTTTGAGATACCTGGACTTATACACGAGGGATAGTTTGTATCTATTCAAACGATCCTTATTAAGGAAAAAAGGTCTGCTACCATTAAAATATCACTATAAGTCCCTAGCCTACATCTTCAATACTTACTGCAAGTCAAAGAAATGTATAAAGCTCACATTATTTTGATATGCTAGTAAAACTCAGAATTCATAAACTGTAGCCATGTATAATACAACAGGTACGAGCTGAAATAGAGTTCACCAGTCAATGCAAAAAGGGACAATGAGATATGTCATCTGAGTCTAAACAACCCTGGTACAATTTTATGTAATATGAGCTTAGGCACTTAAAGGTTAGCTATTTACCTTGAAAAAGATGAGGAGAGTTTGCTACAAGTACTCTTTCAACTAATTTCACTGAGCCTTCTTTCAAACTTTTGGCGGCAGACCTTTTACTCTTCTAAGACTTATTCTTTGGTATATCAGTTGTGTTGCCAATAATTATCATTTTCCGAGCAACAATGAAAAATTGAATAGTTTAATTAAACTACATGTAAAAGAGTTCTACGTGGACGCTAATATGTAAAAACTCTTTTATTCTTCAATATATCACAGATGGACCAAGCATATGCAAAGAAAAGGAAGATTATACATACTGTCATTAGATTTATTTTCATCCAAACAAAAAAATCATCTTATATGGAGACAAACAGAATGATTACGAAAAAAGAACCGGAAAAGTAATTAAAAAATAATACCTATGTATATGTACAAATATACAAATTCCTCAATATGAAAACAATAATAAAACTTAAATCTAATGTCATACAAAACGTATGAGTATTGCTATGAAATTTCGAAACATACACTGACGGTTGTTATTTATACCTTCCTTCAATCGACGGCTAACTCAGTTAAATTTCCTAAGAATTGCCATAATTATCAGAAGCATGCTTTATGGAATGGAATGAGTTATAATAAGGGTAGAATATCTGCATCATATATACTCCTATAACATGAAAGTGGAAATGACATGTGACGTCTATCTTATGACTTCAACTATGATTCTTACTGTGAAGGCTTCATTCTCGGGTTTTGTTGTTAAATACTAACAACTTTTGGGCCAGCTTTTCAGGTTTTGTCTTCAAGTCGGAACTGTAGTTAGTGATTAACAGCATTATCCGTGGGAAACCCTAGATTGCAGCCTCCACATACTGATCACCGCCCAAGTCATCGATCCAACTATAACTCCTATTGTCTGTCACATTAGACCTTTATTTCCCAAATAATCCAAATAATCAACATGTGTGTGTTCCACAACCATGGATAATTATGGAAGAAAAAGGAGAAAGAGAAAAAAAGAAGAAGGAGAAACCCTCTCAACGAAAGACGTCAAACCGCCTCACACCTCATCACATCCGGCAAACGGAGAACTGTATTTGAAGTGCACTTTACGAGACACCCTATTGCGGTGGAATTCGCTTTCAGATCGTCGATTAAAATTTGGACTTCATGTAATGAAAAAGAAAACTGTGCCGCTGCGTCGAAACATGTAGTAAGCACCGTGAAATAAATTGGTTCTTTTTCATTATTTAAAATAAACTTCCACAAAGTGGAGCCGGAAACCACTGAGGTAAGTTAGACTTTATCATTTATTTAAGTTACAAACCAATTTATTTCATTACGACGTTAATAACTTTTAACGAAACCCGACATACTACGGTAGATCAGATAGTAAAAATAAAATATGGGAAAAAGACAGCAGGATGGACATGTTTAATATGTCATTTTTCCCGCGAACGGTAAGAGATAATAATAGCTGCCAATCAGACTTTTTTGTTTCGACAGACAGGTTTGTCGATAGGTGGTGTAGCTAGATGTTTCGTTTATTTACTCCTTAATACTTCAATACTTATCTGTTACCAAGTACTAACAGCACCTCGTGCATTCTCCCGGGATAACTATTGTATCTGGGCCCATTTGAGTAGTTGCAAATTACATTAATAGAAATAGCTTCCCTAATATTGGTGGCATGTTGCTGAAATTTCCCCTCCTGACAAGTATGTTTTATCAAATTCATTTATAGTGTTAGCTTCATTTCCTTCATTTTGGTACAGTGCTGTTCATGTTGGTGATAACTCACCCCCTGACGCACACTTGAGTTGACTTGCAGGGTATTATGTAAATGCAGTAGGGATTTTACTGAAAATTCTTCAATGCTGCCGGTATTTAAAACTGGTTTCTCCCATACCCCTTCCTATCTTTCTGGAAAGAATAAAAATAGGTAAGAATCCACCAGTCCCCAACAGAAAACTCTTCCACTCCAACCCCTAGCCATCTTTTGGCGGCATGCCCGACTCATCCGCTACCCCTCCTCCCCCACATTGCCAGCCCATCCAATGCCAGTTTACCTTCCCTCACGAACCACGTGTGTTTGCGAGGGAATTCGTGTGACGCTTTAGTAGCGAGGTTTCTGCGTGGGTGGAGTCTCCCCAACCCCATATCCCAACCCGCCACTAGCGTTTGGCCCCCATTACAACCCTCTCCCACCTCCTATTAACCCTTCCGCGCCCATCCCCCTCCCCCCCTCATTCTCCCACCCACCCTCGGCGCGGAAAAGCTCCTGGCGCACTTTTTAAAAAACCACCCGGTTCTTTAATATCACTGCCCTGTCCCCTCCTACCTTCAAACCCCCCCTCAGGCCCCTCCCACTCCCCGTCAGCCAGAAAAAAAGGCTCTTTAAATATCCTTCCCCATACCCTGGAGCCATCCCACGTCCGTAAAAACCCTTTGGCCGAACCCCTTACCCGTTCCATCACTCGAATACTTTGGCCGCGTCCAGCAGGCTAACCCCCCTCCTCCTTCTCACCCCCTGCCACGCACCTTCACCCACTCCACGGAGCCCTGTTCATTGACACCCCGACGCGTTTGAAATTACACTTCTCCTCAGTTCGAAACCACCCTCATACCTCTCCCACCCTCCACCTCTTCTCCTTTCCCCTACTCGAGAGACTCTTTGCTTTGCTCCCAACTGCGAAAGTCCTCTTTTTACACCCCTTAGAAAACAACCCCTCGCAAGCATGGTTATGGGCGATACCTTTTTTACCATGCGTTAGTGGCGTCACTTCAGCTGCCGTTACTGACTGCAAAATGCAGTGAGACTTAACTTTCATTTTTCTTATTGCTAAAGTTTTAGGTTGACGATGAGTATCGTATTTTAGGCCTACTCTACTTCCCAGGAAAGTATAAAAGAGGGAAAGTAAGACAGATTTTTCGGTAAATATGTACCCGAAATTGTCATCAGATGAATATTTCATAACTAGTACAAAGTATAAGCAAGTTGCTACTTCAAGTGAGCATACTTCACCTTACTTCCCTTTCCTAACTGTACCCTCAAATACTCTTCACTGAAAGTATCGGTTACACTTAAAAACATTCACCCACGAGAATAAGAAAAAGCTATTTTAATATTATCAGCCATAATATCACGTAAGCTGTCTTAACTAATCGCGAATAGTATTAAGGCTAACTTAAAGGAGTTTCAGGTTGGCACTGAGGTTATCATTTTACAATGACTACTCCTCGTCCTGCGGTTTCGTGATTCGTGATTCTCCTTCAAGCCATCTTACCTCATCCTTCCTCTTCCATTCCGTCTTGTCTTAGTTTAATATTGCTATTCAACAATATGCCTTACAGGCCAGAAATCTAAGTAAGCCTAACTGGGGAATCGAGGAATTTGTGAGATTTTCTGCAATTTACTCACGTTCAAGTAATATTTCCGTGAATTGTTGCATCATTACATTTTCGAATTAATAAGGGATTCTCTTTTTTTTCATTATCTATATAGACTAGAATCGATACCTAAAAGAATACCTAGGTTGGTCGTAGTTAATGATCTTAATTCATGCCTATACATTAGTATATCAGATGCAGGTCGTCATTACTGCTCCATTGTATTAATGCTAGGAAACAATTACATTTAATCTTTAAATTGCTATTATCCTATGAAGCGCACGTGACGGAGCCACCGATCTCTTATCACTGATCGCAAAAAAGGCGCCAAGAATATTTATTTTCGATGGCCCGTGAATACACCCTTGTTTTGTAATATTTTATTTTCTACGAGTGATATACAGTTCCATTTTACGTTCTCCACAAAAAGCCATGGTAATGTGGTAATGTTATGTGTTCAACTCTGTAGTAAGCCCAAAGCATTACTTTAGGTGGCCTGTTGATATCATTCCTAATCAAGCACCTAAATGCCACATACTCATGTGCGCAAAATACGCTAATAACTACTCAATAGACTCTCCTTCCTCACTGCTCAAGTCATAGAAAGTGCCCAATATAAGACAAGCAAATTGCACAAACGATGAAGGTATAACTAATGTTATTCAAAATTCGTTACTATTCTTCAATCAATTAGTTACAGTTTTCCCAGTTTCCTTTCTGCAAAGCATTTTATTGCTCTTAAGAAATACTGCAGTCTAAAAGCTTAGGAGTAACATATTTTCAACGTGATCTTTTTCGTTTAGAACAGATGATTAGCAGCAAGAATTGTTTACAAATTATGCTGTTAGGACAGGTTTAAACCCATAGATATTTGTATTTAGCAATGGAAAAGTGCTCATTCATTTTTACTATCATTTTCTCAGCTGTATCGTTTACCTTATCGTGTCTCTAAGTAATGTTATGAACTGTTTCATTTGTCCTTTACTGTCAATTATACGAAATATATAGTGCCCTTTTTATAATTTAAGCTACTTTACTCGACACTTCAAGGTTTAAATTAATTTTACGGAGTGAATATTTTCTCAGCGTCCAACTTTGAAACATTAATATTAAGTGCCTAAAGAGATAGACCTCAATCATCAAGAATATTGACGGACCATCCATTGAAGATGTCCATCACTTTGACCGCCGAAATATTATACCCTTCCCTATGAAGTTTTGTAATGTTTGCGAAGAAGTTTTAACAATAACGTTTCTTAACAACGGAGTTAACCCTCATACTTTTCAAAGACTCATCATGCATCTTGATCTGACCACGGTGTAAGTAATAATTTTACTAGGCAGCACGCAGTGGCTCATCATGCCTCAACGTTTTACTGATGAGGGTCTCACGACAAACGCAGTCACCCTCTCACTTATTTAATCGACACACCTTTCATGGAGAGAAACGAAATTAGCAATCCAGTATTTTATAAACACCCCAAAGTCTTCGTTTCCACCAGCATCGAACCTTAAAGAACGGCGGGAGTGAAACTTCATTTGGGACACGAACTGGTCAACAAATGGGCAATAGTGGAAGCGTCGAAATTACTACCACATCCCTCGCATTAACCCTGGGGGGGAGGAGGAGTGTGTTCAGGGAGGCGTCGGGAGTGAGGTGGCTGTGAAGGGGAGGAAATTAGGTGTAGGACTGTCCCTCCATCCCTGTTCCAACCCCCTTATTCGCTCCTCCCCCACTCCAACCAACCACTTCCTCTACACTGCTCTCATTTCCAACACGCCGGTTCTCCCCCCCCCCCGTCACCCACCCGACATACTTCCCACTCGTAGACTGAAGGCCAGCTAACATTGAACTGAAGAACTTAAAAATAGTGAAGATTAGAGAATCTTGTAAACATGCATTCTGTGCTTTAAAAAAACTTCTCTAACAACATGTTGAGAAGTTCGTTCATGTAAAACTGTAAAACTTCCACTCTTTACAGTGCATCCATCAGCGAATGATAAATAGAATAATAAGATCTTCATTTACTAAAATTACTCTTTTGTGTAACATTAGTTGGGAACGATCTGGTATCAGATTATCACAATTTTTTTATAAATGCAACGGTTATAGACTTGACTTTATGGAACTTATCCATTACGGAAGAATTAAAATACTTTAGTTAACTCCACTTGTAAAATTCATTACCACGACCCGGGTCGTGGTAATAAATATATGTAACCTGAACGATGTAACCTGAAATTTATTTCCACCTGAAGATGGCACAAAGTGTCGAAACCCAGGTTATGGTAATGAATATTACAGGTGGAGTTAACTATGGAATTTTAATTCTTCCTTACAATAATTTTATTTAGCTCGTAAAGAGGATAAAATGTTGGATACTCACTGCAAAGGGAGGGAGAGGATCTGAATTACTGATGGTCCAAGGGAGACGAAAGATACATGATAAATAAAAAGATAAGAGTTTGAAAGCGATTAGGAAGTGGAATTATATTAGTTTTATGGCTAGAATGTTAAGGGAATCTTCCCTTGGTCGTGAAAGGGAGAAGCAGGACTAATTTGCTACTATAATTTTGGTAGAATGCCTATGATGCTGGTTTCAGTCAACGGAGTTGACATAAATCATCAGAGTACCATGAAAAGTTCTCGGCTAATACCATTAGTTTTCGGCCTACAATCAGCTAAACTGATCCATTCGTTAATTCTGACAGCCGAGTACCCATTCTTATGGCTTCAATATTCCACTCTGATATAGTTTTACATGATTGCATATATATTCTTCTTTACTCTATGCTACTAACGAAGCCATTCACACCACTACTAATCCAAACTCCAGATGTTGTATTCATATATACCAGTGCATCAATATTAACGAGGTTCAGCTAGCATAAGCCCTGGTCATCCTGAATTAACCTGTTGAAGAAAATGTTGCTCGTTCTGTAATGAAACTCATATTTCATAGAAATTGAACTTTAAACGCCCGGAACTTTAGTATTGAAGTACTTAAAAACTCGAGGCTTACGCCAGTGAGCACCTAAAGAACGCTGTGACTAGGTACTGGTTTATTGGAAGCCCCGGATAGACTTCCATAGACCGCACATTATAACATTATGAATACCGCCTAAAAACAGTTTTCCCCTCCATTTTCGCCGACCATATCCATTAAGAGTGCCTTTCCATGGGATCCACCTGATCATCTGCGTCATTATTTCCCCTCTTTCCCCTCCCATGTACCACCTTACCCTTCCCGACCCCACCTCCCCTCTTCGCCTCCTCTCCTCATAATTACCTCCGTCCTTCACAGCTCTCGTCAATGTCACGCATGAGGTAAGCAGGGTTTTGAAGGAAGGATGAAGTACGAAGGGGTGAAAGGGAAGAGATTCGTGCTGGGGTTGGGTTGGGACGAGTAAAGTGGTGGCGTGAGAGACGCAGGACGTTAATTTTTTCACAGGAAAAGATGACGCGAGGTGAGGGAAGATGGTGATTGCTTAGGCGGAAGGAATAGATTTTGAAGAAGTGGCACCAGGCAACGACACAATTATGAAGTAGAATGTCTACCTGAGTGAAGGGACCTGCGAATAAGTCCTTGGCTATGCCCATAGTAAAATTACCTCCGTAAATATGTGAGTGTGAGCTACGTAGACATTCTCCTAGAAAAAGTCTTGTATACGAGTATTCATCCCTAAACTATGTAACACTCGTTGGTGGAGAGATCGTGGTCACAAACTGATGATCTTGAGTGGATGAGAGGGTAAAGGTTCTGAAGGGCTCTTGCAGGGACCCCTGGCTAATTGTCTACGAAGTTCATCTTAACTTAAATTATCTTCGGTTACTAACTTAATAATTTTCATGACAATTTACTTTTCGGTGGAATGAAATTCAATACCAAGAGTTTTGCATTAGAAATTTGCATTTTGGTTAACTTGCTTGAATATGAAAAATGATAAACTGAACCAATTTGCTGACTGAAAGGAGTGCATCAGTTTATTAAATGGTTGTGAAAAATCCTGTAAGAAAGTGAAACACCTCCGTTAGAGAATTCACTTGAGCTGCTTCGATACACACGTACAAATTCAATTCAATTTTAACGAAACATACTATATTTATTATACTGTAACTGCATGAAAATACTTTGCAATTCGTCAAGGTTGAGACTCAGCGGAGTTAATTTATACTTTATTAATATATTTAGGTAAAAGTGGGAGGGAGATAAAATTATTAAATTGAAGTTTTTGCGCCACAGAATTAAACATTACAGTTAAGAGACGTTGGAAAAAATACTGTTGTGAGGACATAACACTTCCCGCTCATTGAAGTCAACCACTGGCTCAGAAATAAATTTATACTTCATATTAATCTATAAAGTTCAAGAACAGTTTAATAGGTATTTTAGGGAGGCGTGTTGTAGATGAATATTCGTTCTCCTCCGATACCATAGTTGGTGGTCGGTCAAGAAAACCCACGAGATTGCTATTTAAGTTTCTCTGCAGAGCACGGATTGGCGTAATGGTCGGGCAAAACTTTGCAACGTAGTTTAGGGAGAAGCTTGAGCAAGGCAAAATGGTGGGTTGAACTCAGAGCTGAGAGAAGGGAGAACAAAGAGGAGGAAAAAGATGAGGCTGTTGGGAGAGGCGGGGAAAGACCAGTAAGTGCGATATATTAGGGATATGGGAAGAGTTTTAGGGAGTAAATTCCTTCTTTTTTTCTCTAGAAAGCCTCTAAAAAGGTTTCTGTTGAAGGATGCCCCACAACATGCTCAATTTTCGTAGCATTTTTCAAATATTTGTTTAATGAAGTGAAAAATCGTTTTATTTATGATAATATTAAAAAAAAAGCTAGTTGAACTGTATTGTTTTTATATCAAATCTATAACTAAACAAAGGTGAATAATCTAAAAAAATGGTACTTCACGCCATATTCATTAGAATTTTTTTGCGAAACGCGATAATAGAAGCAAATATTTCGAAATTATGGTAATTAAATGAAGGAAAAAACCTGATTTTTATACCATTGCTATTAACTGAAATTGCAATCAGAACACTTTATGTCTTTGGACCGGAAAATAAGTATTGACTGAATTCTATACTGCATTAGTCAAATAACCTTTGAATTTATTATCTTGCATTTTCTTTTCTCTAGTTTAGTCTAATTGTCTAGGCCTCACCACATGAGCTATATGTATTTTTTAAGTGTAAGCATAACCTGCTATTATTTGATGGTAGGCTTAAAACAGGTTCTCCGTCAAGGCTACCTAAATTTACTCAAAATTTGCTTTTGAAATGTATTTTGTGTATGGTGTAGTAATAAACTTTTAGACATATCTCCAGTGAATTTAGTATATATTTTGCAATAGTGAAGAAACTGCGAGATGCCTCATTTATTTCAATTCACGAAGTCCAGTGGCTACCACAAGATTTTTGATATATTTTGTAATTTACTATAGCTTCCCTGTATCTAATGAATGGTATCACTGAAGGTAGTACATTAAACATATAGTTTAAGCAATTCAAGCACGCATGGGGGATTTCTCATTTGTTTAGGCAATGTGCATTGGCGAGGGGAAGTCTTTAACCCCACCCCACAGCCTCCCATCGCTACGCTGTACTACCACGGGACACATTCCGCGGACGGGGTTAGGCGGGCTGGAATTTGAGCCCAGGGTACAGGGTTAGCGGGGACGAGGATACAAAAGAGTTTTGCGGTGGTCTGGGAGAAGAAAAGAGGGGCTAAAATTTAAGAGGAGAAGTTTTTTGTTGGAGGGGGTTTGTGGGAGGAGAAGCCGTGGAGGGAGACTACGTTTCGGCAGGGGTGGGGGGGGCCGTCCTCCTCCGACTCTAGGACACAAGAACCCTAACCCATTCCAATCTCTTTGCATATGCATGGCGAGCATTGCCTTCCCATACCACTCTCCACCCCCCTTCCACCCGCGCATTTATCAGCCCTCACGCCCCCTCCTCCCCAACACCTACCTCCCCTCCTCACTCTCCCACATCCCATTCCGTAGATGGTACCACCTTATGCAAATGGATCCTACTGCTTTGCCACTCACTGGAAGTTCCCCCCGCCCGAACCTCCCCCTCTCAAAAACTTCGCCTGCTGGGTGTATTTCCTCCTTTTTGCGTCCCCCGTTCTTCAATTATTATCATCATTCTTTTTTTTTAACGCGATGGTGGTGCCATTTTCCCCATATCCTACAAGCCAGCCTCTCCTCCTACTCTTTGGCCGGACATCACTGCGGGCACTAGTCTTCTTCCTCCCACCCTTACCCTTGATACTTTTTTCGCTACATAAGGGCGGCTCTTTAGGGAGTTTTCCTACCCTTCTTTTCCTTTCTTGCGTACCCCCGCCACCCACTCCACGAGTGCTCACAAATATCCCTTCTTCCCTGCTTCCCGCCGTTTCCACGTCATTCTCAGCCGTTGCTAGAGCCGTGGACTGGTCCCTCCGCGCCATCACAATTCCTCCCATTCTCTTAATAGCGTTATTTTTTCCACTTTTTTTCCACACGGGGTAACTGAAAGGGGGCGTTTCTTCGTTTTTTTCCCATCGTTTTGCCTCGGCATTAACATTCTCCGTGTCCCATTCCTTCCACCACCAGACTCATTCCTCGTCCTTTTTTCCTCTTGGGTCAGCATGGCTGCCGAATTCCTTAGATTCGATTCACTGTTTGGGAAGCTTTCTAGTACCCCTAATGTGTTTTCCTACAAGAACTATTATCACGGTTGAATTTTTACCAATGACATCAATTTATTTGGTCTGTTACTAGTGAAAACTAAAAATGGTAGCCTGATTTCGTGAATATTTCTTTTCACATGAGCAATTACTTCATGTTTCTGAAGATGCAACTTTTTTAACAACACCGGCTGCACCAAAATATAAAATGTTATGTTAGCCATAGTTGTTTCAGTTTTTAGCTCCGTTATGTTCAAAAGCGTTTACGGGTTAATCATTATCTTTATACACAAAATCACTTTATTCTTTTTGAGCTAGTTTCATCGCTTGTGACCAAAATGTTACACATAATAAAATATAGACCCAGTCATCCAAGAAAGTTCACAGACTCAGGAATAAGTCTTATCCTTCAGGTACTTCACTGTATGTAGAGCTTTTAAATATTGATTATTTAGTTAACATCACTACTATTGACACAAATAGAGATTGGTGACATAAGAGAAGATAAAACTCAACCCCATACATGCCAAATATGAACGTGATGTTGATGTATAAAAACAAAATTTAGTTTTACTGAGCTACTTTCATTTCCGTGTGATTTTTATCAGATTATAAAGTCGTGCTTTCAATGATTTAGAAGGTTTTTAAACACTTCTCCGGTCTCATTCTCATGGGCCAATGAACAACCATAAAAATAGGACTCTTAAATGTTTAATTTAATTCTAGATGTCTAAATTTTATCCCAATGTGTCTGAAAGTCACCAAAAATTCATTCCTTTGTTTAGCTCCTGAAGGTTATTGTTTTCTTAGCTATGACGCTATTTGCTTCGTGTTATAAAATTAATCAGTGTAAATATCCCAAGTTTTGCCAACATTAGAAATTGCTTATTGATAAGGGTAATCTGAGGTGGATTTGAGTCACAATGATCACGAATCTCTACTTTGAGTAGCATTAAACTCCCCGCGCCTGTTGGCGATGTTAGGTAGCTCGCAGTAAGGAACTCTTTTACAAAAGACTGGAAGCCGGAATGATGAATGAGACACGTTATTTGGACCGAAGGAAGAGAATTTGATTGAAAGACAGGTGTCAAAAACACTCCTTCGACCGGGTGGCGAAAGAACGAGCATTCTTCACCGGACCCACTAAAGATAAATACGCGCCTTTTTATGCGGAACCGGGACATTACCTCAGCTCAGTGAATAGTGTGTCGTTGTCAGATGGGCGACGAGAGGGTGTTTTGAGTTACGGGCAAATCTGTTCTTTTGATCGACAGCCTCCTTCATTCATTGGATTTTCCTTTCCTTCGTTCTGCTCATGGCTTAAAAAAAAAGCAATTGAAAAATTATAATATCTTTTTCAAGGAAAACGGGGCTATTATTTTAACGATTCTTAAATGAAATTATGCCAGGTTAAACTGTTCCAGGCAAAAGCATGAATTTTTTATCGGAGTCAAATCTTTTCCAGGACTAATGTGCTACATTTCAAGAGTAAAACACTCCACATTTGGGGTATAGAGTTTCAAAATGCCAAGCTGAAGTGCGGAACACTAGAATTAAGTTTAAATGTCTCTAGCTAGTTTTTTCACTCAACGTGTAAAAACTGATAAATGTGGCTGTAAACTTTAACCTATGATCAATACGATAGCTATTCAGTTAACCAGATGATGAATTTTACTGTATTTTTGCGTTGATCTGGTGCTGAGTAAACTCAAATTTTGGAATTAAGGATTGTTTTCTACACTCGAATTTGTGGCAGATTTATTGGTAGAGGAGAGGATGAAATATTTTATGGCCTAATGCAATCTAAGCCGTTGACACAGCTAGAAGTACAAAAGTAAAACTGCCCTTCAATCCAAGATTTTGTGTCCATAATGGGCGTATCATCTACTTCTACCTACATCTCTGCGAGGCGCAGAAGGGGTGTGTGGCAGGGGTTGTATGACGAGGGCCGTGAAAAGGTGAAGGAAAATAAGAGAGGGGAAGGGCTAAATCAAAAATTATATTAATTTAGTGCCTTAGGATTTTTTTTTGTTTTTGTTATGCCTATTAATGATGCGTGGGACGAAAAATTTTCGGAAATGTCAGTTTAGCCATGTATCTATTATTTCGTCTTATCTATTAGTTCTAGGGATATAGCGCTGGGTTCAAAAGTATACTCCGTGTCATCCTGAGTCTCACCTTACTCTCTTCATGAAATTCATCGATTCATCGAAAAAACATCGATAAAATTGGTATCAGACGTTTCAACTTTTGTTAAAGTTCTACTATACATCCTAATAAGCAAGGTGAGCATTTTTTCCTAATGATTATTTACTTTACTTCACAGCTATTATATCGCTTAACCTCTACACTAATGATGTAAAATAAATTTGTTTTCTTTAGTAAAACGTCGATTACCTAAATTTTCGCATGACTATAATGCATCATATAGCATATTATCATTATTAGTACATTGGTACAAGTTATATTAGCCCAAAGGTCACAAAAATATCAAATAAAATATAAAATATCCAAATACAAGTTTATACAGAAAAATGAACTTATTTCATTATTATTTTGCCACACATATGAATTTTTTTAACCATCGCCTAAAAATATTACATTTTTGGGAAAACACTTAGATCGTTTTGCTGGTAGGATCGTATCAGGCTAATATGGTTCTATTTAAATATGAAAATGTTTTCACATTTATTTTTTGTGACCATCACTTTATCTTGAACTGGTGATCATTTTTCCCCACAAAGATTGGTTTTTCTGCGTCCATTCCAAGTTATTCCAAGCATTTCCTCCGCTAACTATTCTGTGCATTCCACAAAACCTGCTCCTTTAAATACGTATGTATTTTATACAACTATTTTCTCCATCTTCGTTTTATGTAATTTCAGACATATGCATTCAGAATGCATAAATTTTAGTCCTGAAAGAAGTTTTCAACTAATCTAAGCCTACCGTGCAGCATCCTAGTATCTGGTAGCTCCCAACCTTGTGCTTTCATTCGTCAAGTGTGTTACACTCTCTGTCCGCACATAGCATTCTTAACAAGGGATGCCACTTTCCTTTGAACTTCGTTTGTTATGCAAATTAAATTTCCTGTGCATGATCCCAAATGCTTGCGGTGTTTTCGAGGTGTGCTCTAACATCTAACCAGGAGAAGCAGAGTTGGTGCCTGCTGAATCTTTTTCTTATTCATCGTCCTTCGTCTTGATTCATTGCCTATTTCCTCAACACACCCTTTTGCTACCACAACTATAGAATTTTTATTTCTTTTCTCAAAAATACTAAGGAAGTTTATCATCTATAATATATTCCTACTTTTATTGTTTTTATTTATTTTTCAATTTTAATTTTTTATGATAATATTTTCAATCATTTATTCCTAAACGTTTGTACGCGGGAAAAAGGTAAATTCTGGAAATTTCCCGATTGTTAATTAAAATGTTTCCCTTGGTCTTCCCCGTGTAGATATGCTCTGCAGTCGTGGGACCTATTAGTGGAATGACCTTCAGTAATATTACTTGCGCACCTATTTATCAACCACTCAGTACGAAGAAGGACGAAACACCTAGGTTTGTTTGAATAATTACTGCGTTATCAAAAGAGGCATTTTCTTCCATTAGAGAAGTAATGGCGCGAGTCAGAGCGAAAGTGTTAGGCAGGATCTAATTATGGACCTTGGAATCACGTAGTATTATTAAAATAGACAGTGTCTCACCTTTTTAGTTAGAGTGACAATTTTTTTCAAAAAGTTAGATTTTATTACAAGAGCAAATTGATTGGTAGCTCACTCACATGCAAAGGACTAGTTTTTATTTGCCAAAGAAAATAGCATATTTCATTTGTAATGTATCAAAAAGAATAATCAACCAATGAACCAAAAAATGAAATAATATGATGGCCTTCATGTTGGCTGCAGAAAAATGACAATCAATAGGCAACAAAATCTTCAGGCGAGGATTATACCCTATTCTTACCGTGCAGTATCGTGTTTAGATTTTGCCTCTACGTAACTCTTAGATGTGGACAATGCGCTTGGAAGTCCGCGCCTTCAGTCCCTGGCCCAGCCCTATAAATATGCATAAGAAAGTTCCTCCGAACCGGGACCTAAGCGGTTCTTTCTCGTTCCCCTAATACACACCCGATCCGGTCCCTCCTCAGCCCGATCTCAGCGCCACCACTTCCCTCTGTGGACGGAGAACGCGGCATTGGAAACACACGAGGAAGTTTGGAGAGTATCATCAATCAAGGGTCGTTTAGGTTTTACGGAGATGGGCGGTGAGGGGAGGGGAGGGATGGGGAGAATGGAGTGGGAGGATGGATCCAAGCGGGAGAGAAATACCCATAAAGGATAGCCGGGGAAAGGAGATCTTGGAGGGAGCCATAATAAGGGTTTCGCCAGGGTTTTGCGAGAATATAAGGTGGCAGTGCAAAGATTTGAGGTTCGTTAATGGTAAGCGGAAAATAGATTGGAAGTGAAAGAAAAGCACTGATTGGTTTATAATAGGAGTTTGAATGTTGATTATTTAATAACAGTAACTGGCACCGAAAATATCAGCATATTATTACATTAAAAATTTATCGTAAAGTTTGGAAGCAAATTTTGTAGTAGTAAAACAGTAGTAAATTTTGATATTTTCTTAATATACTGATATGCTTTTTTACTGTATCTGTTAAAGTCATTGAACAATACAGGAGACCTTCGAAACTCCGGGTTTAATAATTAATCACGCTGTAAAATATAAATAGTGGTTTGTTATTAAATGGAACTTGTTATCTATGAGAGATGGGCTAGAAAAAATTACCAAGGTGTAATATGGTTATTCATTGGCCTTGGACTAGCTTACATCTACATATATTCCTGTGACCACAGTGGTGTTAGAACACCAACCGTGAAAAGAAGGGAAGAGGAAATTGAGAGGGTCAAAATGAATTGTATGTTGAAGTATTAACTTAGGGTCTCACTCTGTTTTTGGTGGTTACTCGCTATTTGAGGAAAGAAGGCATTTTTGTAACAGCTGAAGGGAGAACTTTATGTGAAACGTTTTTTAAGTGAATATGCCTATCTATATCGCTTTATCTAAGGATGTTGTGTGTAGTTAAAATAGTATCCTTGGTGTATTCCGAGAATTGATCTTTGGTCTGAAGTTATCGGGTTCTATAAGTCTAGCATGTAGCCTCCGTGTCTCCAGTGGCTCCCATTTCCCAGACTCTTGGCTATTGACCGTCGTATGTTAGCGCACATTTGACTAAAACTTTTTGAACCAGAATAAAAATAAACAGATAAATAAACTACATAACGTCCTAAAAATGAATGTCCGATACGGTTGCTTTCACGTAAGCATGAAGTATACACCAGTTATATGTCTTATAGTTGTTTTTGAGATTTTAAGGAACTGGAAAATGTTTTAGTAAGGGCATGATGTTGTCGTCAGTAAAAAGGCATAAAGCATCACTATTACAGACATTCAAGCACCAGAAAATTGTCACTGCTGCCGTTGTTTCAGCTGAAAGTAATGTTCCTAACGATCTATTACAAACTCGCCGTGAAAAAATAGGTACGCATGCTAAAATTAGCTACGCTGAATTTTGCTCACACTTAATAAATATCTCACTAAGTAATTGTTTCTTATTAATTTATTAATAAGGCTGAATTTTGATATTACAATATCTTAGCAATGTAGAAATACCGCGGGAGCTTTAAATCCCATTAACTTATTTGGCAAATTTTATTAGATGATTTTTTGAGGTGCAGGAATAGGCAGTACACGCATGCTTTTATTTTTTTCTGGCCATTTAAGTGAAGTCATATTTATCAATAAATGATTAAACGCATATTTATAACGGAATTGCCACCAGAGCTATGCTACGGAAAAGGTTTATTTGGCTTTACATCAGGACGAACTTATGAACCACCGAGTTCAGTTAAGTTCATGAGTACATGAAACGAATTTTCGCCACGGAGTGAACTTCAACTGCTCGTGCTTAAAACACTGCGGTGAGCTCGCTTTCCACTTGGGCCGAGTTTTCTCACAAAAGGTTTCACGTATCTTTGGCGCAAATCAAGCGTCGGCCACTCAGGTCCCTCTGCAGGGAAGAAAACAATTTTCTAGGAATATTTCCGGAAAGGCCTCTTTTACAGAACGGTACACCTGCGAAGTCGGAGCGTGTGCTGGGGGTAAAATAGGAGGAACACGTAAAAAAGAGCGTCAGGCGCAAGGCAGATCAAACAGAGGGAGAGCGACTGGAGGAACGGTGAATACTAAGATAAGCGAATGGTGGAGAAGGAAATGGGTTTTTTTTGGGAAGGGTTGGGTGGGAGGTCCCATCTGCGTGCGTCAAGGAGGCAAGCAAGCCCAGGTCCCGTCCTTCTCAAAATACTCCACGGTTGCCTTTCGTAAAACTCCGCCCACAGCGAGCGAGCACATAAGGCGTCCTTTTAATTTTTTCTCCTTTCCTTTTTTTTCACGTTTCAAAGACCCTTGGGGATGAAAGGAAGCTGGGAGGAAGGTATGGGGGAATGAGGGAGATAAGAGAGGGAAGAAAATGTACCCCGATCCATGCTGTGATAAAGGTGAGGCAAAAGAGATGGGGTTTCCCTTGGTAGAAAACCTCTGCTCTGGGCTGGACGATACTTCGAGGTATCTACTGCAATACTCGATTTTTGTGAGGTCACACTTCGTCATAAAAACTTAGTAATATCATTTGGTGGTATTGAGACAATGAGTTACCGTTCTGCGATATTGAGACACCCGATTGTCGTATACCACACACCACTTCATATCGCATCAAATTGCCTTTCAACCCCATGTGCTGTGCAATAACCCTTAAAATTCAATAAGGTCATCAGTTCAACTTTGCATTTGGATACGATAAAATGCGAATTATTTTAATTAATGTCTTTATGATTATGTGAGACTGAATGCAAGATTCTAAATATCCAATTGAGTTCTAGAGATGATATAGAGTTAGATTGATATTGATTATTATATTAGGAAAGAGGTTGGGGAGGGAAGTAAGGTGAAAACTTTGAAATAAGGGAATATCACAGGTTGTACAAGGAGAAGATGGTAAACGAAGTTGTTCCTATGAACTTACCTCTTTTGTCTGTAAGAGTTTCCTCCTCCTCCTTCTACCGAGTTGTGTTTTCAACATACTGACCTTGCTTCCTCCCACTAAGCTGGCACCTTACTTCCCTCCTCAACCTTCTTCCTAATTCCCCCTCTGGCTCAGGGTATAAATGTGTGAGACTGATGGCCTCGTCGTTTAGTAACATCTTGAATATCACGCAATTGTGTCGAAACCGGTTGAGGATAATATACCGAGTGGAAAATTACTGAGTTATTTTATTCCAAACCATGGAAAAATTCCACAAAAATGAGCCCGTCGATGATTAATTTTATTGAATGGATTATTTCTAAATAACTAACGAACCACCTTTTACCATATTTAATAGATAAATACGTGACCATAACCAAGATCGAAAGGTAGATTTAAAGTGTATAAAAATCAAAAGGCTACTTTTTATGAAAGTGAATATCTTGTAAAAGTCTGTATATTGCGATTCGCGATGAATTGTATCTGACACAATACGGAATCAATATTTCAGCTCGATTCTAAAATTCTACTATCAACTATGACTGCGTATTGACCCACGAGCCATCTTAGGGAAGTGTAGGGGGGTGTAAGGGAACAAGCCATGAGAAACGGAAGGAATACGAAAAAGGAGTTGTAAGAGGTAGCTAAGAAATAAAATGAGGTTAGTGGTGATGTACTGTCTTCGAGTACCAAAGTTGAAACAAATTTAAAATTCCATTTTTCTGTATGCTGAATATCACATGTATCCTAAATTCGAAACTGACTGGATCCTCTAAAAATGTAAAATTAAGGCAATAAAGATACCTTGTCTAATATGGATATCGTTAAATTCACCGTGGGTGCTGTCTGTAAGTTAGTAAGATAAAGTGTGAAATAACCATAGCTATCAAAGCATTCTAAATGGAAGTGCTAATGCCACCAATGAATTGAAAATTCAAGGAAATCCTATGAGCGCTGGATGATTTTCTTTATAACGGAGGGAGTATCTCGGGCCCCGTCCTTGCGGGCGGCCGTAAATGTAGCCGGAGCAGCGAACCGAGGTGTATCCCTGCGTCCCATTTTGCATGGTCCCGCCCACATGTTCCCCTGAGATATTTCGGAGGAGCCATTCAGGCACGCCACCCCACCTTCCTCTCCTCCTCCCCCCACCTCCGCCCTCTCTGCCCCCGCACCTCTCCTCCCACCCCTAACGAATCCTCAGCCTCGCCACTCAGAGATACCGCATCTCCCTGTCTCCTCTCATGCGTAGGCAGCCTCCTCCTTGCCTTGGCCACAGCCCCTTCATCTCTCTCCAGCTCCCGGCAAAGGACCGAGCCTCACAAGGGAATAAGAGGGCCATGAAATGGGCGTATCCTCTTTGTGGACCTCTCCTTCACCCACCTCCACTCTTCCCTGCCCCCCGCCCCTTTCTCATTCCTTCGCCATAACCACCCATCCCCTTTTCAGCTGGCTTTTAAGCTTCGAGGAAATTTCTTCGTGTGACATACTCCCGTATCCTCATTCAAACCTTTTCCTTATAATTAGCAGCTCTATAAGTTTCGGCTTACATTATAAAGTCACCAATTCTAAGGTTTGACGATGTATTTGCTCATAACGGGTCAAAATATCTACCCTGGACTGTCTCGGCATTAGTGAAGGTAAATTCTGTGTCAAATAAAAAAGCAATGCTTCGAAAACTTTTTCCCTTTGCTGGATATTTGCTGGATTTTACAATTGGAGTACATTTCTTTGTTTGAAACTCCCTTTCATGCAGAGTCAAATCTTTTTTTTTCCTGATTATTAAATGATTAGCAGGACACATTTTATCGCTGCCGCTATTGTAAAAAAAATATTGTACTAATATACAATGAAAACACTCTTATGCTTACAGCTGCACATCAGTAAATGGGATTGTAATGTGAAAAGAGAATACCATGCCTTGGAAGAATTCGACGTACCTTGAAGTCTGAAATCCAAAGGTCAGTGAGGCAGATCTGTGCTTGAATGTCATAGAGCACAACGTTCAATGGATTGTGAAATTTTTCATTCTTGCGAGGGTGCTGTTTCTTCCTCTTACTCCGGGAAGTTCCCAGAATCATTGTTCCTATGAGAAATTACAGGTGAAAAATTAAAAAAAGGAACTCTTTGACATATGTAACTTTGCCACTAGAAGCAGCACTACCCTCATTGACTTTGTACAGTCTCGGAATGCAAGATAAATTCGTTGATATTTTCAAATGGTTAAGGCAGAGAACTTTATGCCCCGTTAATAAAGCTTTGAGATTAAAAATGGGATAAGAACTCGAGACAATGAAGAATGTATGAGTTTTCTTCTGAAATTCGCAAATTTAACAATAATCCAAAATCCACCAATTTCACTTTTGATTGGACTATGGACAAATTATAAGGCAAGCTTTATAATAAATATTGAACAAATGAATTAAAAATCAAGTTTGACAAAGTTACATAAGTAAATGATAGAATTACAGTTCACCAATAATTACAAAGAGCGCATACGTGTTAGTAATGTGATGGGCGATTGGTTGATTATTGATTTCTATAAAGGAGATACTAACTGAATTACTTCACCAGACTTTGAAAATGTTCTTAACAAGCAAGGTAGTATTTATAAATTAATAATTCATTCTTCAAATTCATATAACTATTGGGATTTCAAAATTGTATCCAAGCTTAGATCCAAAATTAGATCTATTTTTTGTATATTATAATTATCGTTGTCGATTATTTAGTTTTCATCGACACTACTCGTCATCGACACTACTATCAAATGTGGATCATTAAATTGTAGGTTAGAAAAACGCAGGAAATTTTCGTGGTAGAGGGGTTCAGGAATGCCATAGTTTTAGTTTCCGAACGAGATACACTGCATCGATAGACAGTCGCTCCCTAATCACTACTCTCCCAGCCAACCACCGAACGGCCTTGAATACGAAGCCCGATAGGCTTTACATACTCGTTAATAGGCGCACCCCTCTCGTGGCTGTGTTCGCTGAACTCGTAATCGTGACTCTGCGATTTGGACAGAATATGCCTGGAGACAACACTAGGCTTGCTCAAGGTTGTCTCTCATCGCTTGAAGACTGAGGCATGTAGTCAAAGTCGGTACCCGCGGGGTCTTGAGGGACCCGCGGTCCTTTTTCCTACCTCTCTTACATGTTCTCCTCTCCCTAACGTCATGATTTTCGCTAAAGAATGCCACCAAATTTCGCTACACACTAACTTAATTTTTAAATCATATTTTAACATTTTTTAAATTGTTACTAATTATGACTTACTTTATTGACTTATTTTATATTTATATTTTGCATTTATTTAATCATAGAAGTGCCCCTTTTCTTTCCTCTTTTATGTTTCATGCGTTGCTCTTTCTGCAGTTACATTATCTTTATGAATCTGTAGGTTTTCGCAGGTTTTTCGCACTCTTTATATGTGAGCGTTTCCTTGCAGTTGGTTTTTTTCACTAAGGATATCGGCTCCTTTGGTGTATCACTTTCTACAGTCAATCTACTGCAGATGCTTCATTGGAATACGTTTATGGTCATTATTTTAATATTTTTGTGTGATATATTTTTTTCCAAAGTTCTAAATAGTTAAAGAAAATATTTCATATATGTATCTGGCGAGATTTTAGATTGGATAAGAGAATCAACCCAGTCTTAATCTCGCCTCAATAAAGACGTATAATTATTTTTTTTTTATTATTCGTGTCGTATTTGAGGATGGAGGGTGGGTATGCCAAGCTTGGGAGGCTTATGACCGTGACTGTCAATCTGGCTGCAACGTTTTGCTCTAAGATGTCTCAACTTTTTTTAAATTTCAAAATCTCAAAGTCCAATTGAAAAAAAAAAACATCAGACCCTCGAAAGAATTTCTGAGTGCGATTCGTCTTAGATTTTCACGCTATACCTAAAATTGTATATATGAAACTTGCTTTTTTCAAAACACTTCATATAGTGCCCTGATAATCGCCTACGACTCTTTTCCAGCGTCCCTTATGCTGGATGCCCCAACCTCCGAAAAATACTCTGCGCCATAGCCCCTCCCCAGCCGTGCTCTCTGAGTGGTTGCTTCGGACGCGGGACTATTTGTCTTGACGACAAGAACCGCTTTCTCTTCCTCAGTTACAACGCTTCCCTGTTTCCAGGATATGTGTGTGTATAAAAAAAGGGCTCCCATCTCCCCCTTTTCTGTCTCACTCAGCGTCGGAGAGGCATTGTCTGTGTTTGCGGGCTCGTCTCAGGCCTCTGCGTTTTAGCAACGGGGGAGGGGGGGTCGGGTGCTTGTGTGGGTGGAACAGAGAGACGAAAGGAACGTGGAAAAAATTGAAAAGCGCAAAACGCATTTACGCGTCATTCTTGCGTTTTTTTTTCTTTTTATTTTATTTAATTCTTTATATTCTAAAAAGTTCCCTTCCAACTCATCCGGGTATTTTTTTTATTACATCCTTCTCTTTTCGCCTCCCCCCCCCCATTCTTCTCCCTCATCTCACTCACCAGTTCCCTTTTCTCTACTCTCCCGCGTAAGTTTTCTACTTTCGTTTTTTTGTTCCGCGTCCGTTAGCCTCTCCCCCCCCCCCTTCAACCCCCCTGCCGTCCAAGGAGTAAGTTTAAAAAATTGCCCCATTCTCCTGGCACCTCTCACTCGCGCACGCACGCAAATGCGAACCTACCATCCTTCTCGCTCTCCCTTATGTGAAAGAAGTAAAAACGAAAGAGATGTGGAAACAAAATAAGGTGTTTAGGGGGAATAAAAATGTTGAGGCTCTCTGGGTGAGGTTGTTACCGGTATGGCTGCGTACGTATGCACGCACGGCTATTTTTTTCGGTTGAAATTTCGAGCGTGGATATATCGTTAGCATTTTTTAAACCCTACCCACTCCTCTCCCACTCTTGAATCCGTGAGGTTTCTTTTTTCCCGAGACTAGCATTCCTAGCGGCCTTTCCCCGCCTGGTGTTCCCTATTCCCTTCTACTTGCTGAAATTCCCTCCTGCCGCAGTTCCCTGATGCTCTTCCAGGACCCTTTTCCCTCGCCCTTCCGGACCCTCACCCTCCCCTCTCCGACCTTCTCCACCCCTCCCCTCTTACCCTCTCCCCTCCTCCCATTCCTCCAGGGACCCGTCAGGGTTCGACGCAAAGTTTCGGCACTTCCCTTCCTTTCTCTCGGGCACGATGATTAATCTTAAGTGGGTTTCGGGAAGCCGTTAATTCGAATAAATCATTACTTCCCTCCCTCGATTGAATACAGGGTTTCAGTTTCCTCCGGAGAGAGAATTTGATACGCCACCACACAGCTCCTCTTCCTACTCCGATGCCCCACTGACAAGAACCCTGGTAAAGTATATTGAATACGACAATGAAGTGTACAGAAAATCTCGTGCATGGTTAGTATATTGTGAATGAATGGAATAAACAGCGTTTGACGATATAATTTAACACTGCGCAGTCATGAGGATTAATTAATTACTGTAAAACATTTAACACTTTATATATTTTTTATTGAATGTGATATAAAGCAGTATTCATTTCTGCAAACAGATTTCCAAAAAGCAAAATCAATGATCAATCTTCCGCTATTCACATGAAATTGAATGGCGTTTTTATTTATTTCTCTCCACTCCCCAAACTTTTACGAAGGCCAAACTAAGAAGTAACACACAGGAACTACGGTACAACTCGCAACAATAAAAGAAGCAATTATAATAAAAATAATTAAATTGTTAACATTTAAAAGAATCGGGGAGTGTTAGGGGTTATATTTTTGAACCATTTATAACTGCCTGCTCACAACCGAGATAAAGGACAGGTACTCACACAATATATTTTATGTGCTGTAGGAAGTTTTTGCTTAGCCGGAATCTCTTTTTGGGGTCTAAGGGCTTCAGTGAAAGTTTGTATCCTTCCTAATGACGGTTAAAAAGTAAAAATAAAAGTAGAAAAAAAGAAACACTCTGAATGATAATATTAACGAAATATTAACGAAAAAATAAATATATTAACGAAGAACGTATTATAGCGAAAACTGCTGCGAAAGCCGAAGTCTTGGAGTCACCAACGCGTAACTTACCTGACAGTGACGGCTAGCCGATACTTTGTGATGAAATTTGTATATTTTTCTACTCTTATTTAGCGCAAATTCTGTATGTCCCTTTAAACTGACAAAAAGGCAAGTACGATACCAGTTCGCCAGGTGGGACTCGAGCCGGCAACCTTTGGGTTGTTTGGCTGGCGCGTTTCCAACCTAGCTCCGCTAATTAACATTAAGTTCAATGGACTAATAAAATTGAAATTATGATAATCCGCATTTTACTTTTCCGGCAAGGGTCAATTAAGTGAATTATTTAGATTGCTACCCAGTTAATAACCAGGTGTCCCTGCATTGGAGTTTTTCATTTTGGTATGAGCCCACACAAATGTAAAAATCATTCTCCAAGAATTCCAAGAAATTTCCCGATACAGTGATGAAAATTGAAAAACATTTTTAAAGACGGTATAATACGTTATCAACATACATATTCACCTCCTATGCTGAGGCATTATGAAAGATAAATCTCTGTTATTACTAGACCTGATGTTTTTCAGAAGTTATCCCTTTCACAGCTCACAAAGAATAAATACTGAAATTAAGAGCGGTGCCAATACTATGTGAAAATATTTTACTTTGACGAAGCAACGACCACACATTTTAGGAAATAAAAATATATGATAATTAGTTACACAGAAAGATAATTTTAATTATGCCTTCGGGACTGATTCTTGAGAAGAGGAAGCATATTTCCTTTCCACAGAAGCATATGCAGAAAAAAATAAAAAACATCTTCATCATTTGAGTCTTTCTCTTATGACGATCGTAATGACCCTTGGAATGACAATAATCATGAATTAAAATTGAAAATCAAGCTAATCCCTCTAAGAATGGGTTTTCGCCGCAAAAAGACTCCTTTTTCTTCAGCTCTCCGTCTTCAGCGTGCAGAACTATCGTCAGAAGCTGTGCCCTTACTCATCCCACAAACTCTGGGCTCATAAAATGATTAATGCCTGGGGCGTTTTCCGTTCTCTCAGCCCACATCTAATGTAATGTAATCCCTCCTCTACTTAATTTAGACCTTACACTTCGTTGAGCTGACATAAGGTCTACAAAAAATATTTTCTTTAGACTTTTTTTGGCTTTCGGGTAATCTACAAACTCTATATTACGTGTTTGAGAACGAATGTGGAAGGGCTATTTGGAGAATGGAATGTGTTTTCATTCAAAGGGTTACGTGGATATAAATCACGTCTCTTGGGTTAAGAAAATCCTAGAAAACGTAGTCTCCAACATCATTACTTTCTCCTAATTAATGATCGTGTTGACCAGCTTTCTGTCTTCATCATTTTAATATGACGAACTCTTTCCCCTTATCCATGGCAATCGGAGATTGATATTTAGCCATTTCAAGTCTTAAGTTTGAATTTTTAACACCGCTGTACTGTGGTAATTTTTTCACGGCCCAATCATCAATGTAAAGGTCATACAAAAATAACGTTTTTAAAGCCTAATTTTGAGCACTAAGAAATTAACTATTTGTCTACTAACTCTTGTCTCTCTCTCGACACTGTGCGTACCAGTAAACCTCTCAAGGAGAACCTCGTCCGCGCTTATAATTGAATTTTTTTATTATATTCAGCTGGTCTGAAAGCAATTCATGTATTTTCTCCAGCCAAACGCAATGATTGGTTCCAATTTTGAATAAAAATTAATTTGGCCGACCCTTGCATTGCCCTTGAAGAAGATTAGTAGTAAGTTATGGTGTCTGTTATTATGCCTTGATATTATAATTTGGTAAAAGCTTTATTCTTCTTTTGAAATATATATTTACACTGATCATTATAGTACAACACTATGTTAATGAAGATTTGTTTGTTAGAAGATTCAGCAAATGCACATCGCTGATGTATCTAAACAAATATTTCTTCCTAAGGTTATTTTTTGGCTGATGATTATCAAACATGAAACCCGAAATACTCCGTATTAAATCTTCACCAACATTTTCTCAATATCATCACGAAGGATCCATGTCATCAATCATCTCTTATGCTCTAAGCGTTAATTCTTATGAATATATATATATATATATATATATATATATATATATATATATATATATATATATATATATATATATTGTACACCACCAAAACAACTCTCGGAAATAATAGTGAAAATAATCACCCGAGAATGATAAGGGTATGGGAGAAGGGTAAGGGGAGAATGGGAGTATCATGTTTGTACGCCCGAACCCCAGCACTGCTCAGCCATTACGTATCCTAAGGGTATCCTCGCCCACATTCTCTCTTACACGCCATATCTCCTAAAGCTGCCTGCCGGGTCTCTTCTCTCATTTTGCGCCGAAAACTTCCTTTTCTTTCCTCGCGCGTGTATCCCATGGATTCCACCCCTGCCCCCCCCCCCCCCCTACAACCCTCTCCCGCCCCCTCCCTTTCCTCCTTACACATCCCACGGGTCCGGAAAAAAGGCTCGTAAAAAGGACCTCACACACTTTGTGGAAAAAACACCGTCCTCTCCCATCTGGAAAAAATCCTCTGGAGGCTACGGTGCCCGCCCCATTTCCCACCCACATCCCTAAGGCTTTTCTGCACTGCCACTGTCTTCCTCACTAGCGGAGGTTACTTCACGGGTATCACATTAGCGGCGTGCTAAAGCGTTTTTCATGCGATGGTGCTTAAGTTGACCATGGAACTTCGAAGCTTTGGTGGGTGATTGTCCAACGAAATGTGCTAAGAAAGTATTTAAACGGTATCTTTATAATGACATGTAGAATATAATTTTGACCGGAAGAATTAAAATACCTTAGTTAACTCTACTTGTAATAGTTATTGTTGAAACCCGGGTAGTGGCAATAAATATTACAAGCAGAGTTAACTAAGGTATTTTAATTCTTCCGTAATGGATAACTTCCTCAAAGTTAAGCCTACAACCGTTTCCTTTGCAACAGTTTTAACCATTAATTAAGACTTTCATACAATGGAAGATGAACATAATCTTTGCAACTGTTACTTGTCTAATAACATTGTGAAGTATAATTTAAATAGCTTCAATTACTATAATAAGCACATTATTTGATGCTTTTTTAATACCTAGTATTATTACTATTTTGAAGACACTTTCCATTTAGTTATTGTAGAGATATGTGGTGATTTAACTGATTACGACATGAGAACTGACTCTTCACGGATAAAAGGAGCGACTGATGGCGGGGAAGGAGAGATTAACGCAGTACCAACATTTCCTTGGAAAGATGAATCGTAGTGCGGAAAATTTCGGATCTTGAGAATTGCGTCCACACCTACAAACGAGTAATTTACACCTGTGAACGATAACCGGTGAGATTACTCCCCCCCCCCCTTTCGGGTTAGTCTTTTCATTTGGCAATAAATCTGCAGTTTATTACGGACCATGATTTTTCATGTAAAATAATCGCATAGTCCACCTCTTCTGACAGGGTTAAACTGGTATTATAAAACCGGGCCTGAAACACGTTGCTCCCTTCGTTCCATTTTTTCCGATATTCTGATTAGGAGTAAGCTAAGAAGAGAATAAAAGCACTCCTTAATTCGTTGTCATACCTTCGAATACACATTCCATCTCACATTTTGTCGCTAAGCATTGTTTACAAAAATCTAAATTCCACTTGAAATGTAAATTATACAAATGATTGTATACTCCTCTCTGTCTAAATATGAAGGTTCAACTGGGTATGGACTGGTTGCAAAACATGATATCCAGAATGATCTGATGCATGAAAAAACTATGAAAGGAGGTGAGAGATATTCCAGCTGCTGGAAGTGTGAAAGAATACCGCCCCAGTATCTGAAAATGGAACCAATAGGTAAGAACCTAGCAATCGCAACCGTACTTTTACCTTTTACGGCTAGCCGCAGTAGCTTTAAATCTGTTGGGTTTGTAGGTGATTAACTGTTATTTAGCGCAACTCTCAACCTAATTATTAATAAAAGAAAAAAAAAGAATCAAAATATAAAATAAAGTATTCATAAACTTTCTGAACCTAAATATTATGACATGTGGAAGTGTCACATTTATTTAATTATGTTAGTGAGTCAAGTTTATTAGTTCAAGTTTATAAGTAAACTTAGCCAACCAGGGTTCTAGCGTGGAACGTATGCTAGATATCCTTTGATCCCTATCGAGTTCCAAAAGTTCAGCGATTTTTCACATTCTGTCAGGAACTGAGAGAAGATTTAACACGTTAGGATACGGTTTCATCTAATAACAGCGCATGCTTTCTTATTCCATCCAAAGTAGTCTTAAATAGTCGTCAACCGTTGAGATTCAAAAGTCTGCTAGTCCACCCATGTTGGTAAATAGATAGAAAGAGTGGCTTGAAGCCAAGAATTCAAGCAATGGCCTCGAAAGCGTCCGGGTTGGGACTTAAACCCGAATTTTTTGACGATCAGTACATTTGGACGTCCGATAGCACGCAAATCCACGCTGTTGAGGGTTGCTTAAAGTTGCTGAGCGTGCGTCAGATGTCGTTTGTGACCCTCATGTGGACGAATAGTAAGTGATATAGCAACTTTCCATAGTCAGAAATTCCGTTATTCCGTTTCTTCTATTGTTCGATTTGAATGTGTGTTACGCCAAAAACCCAGTGTTAGGATTATAGCTACTCCGTCTGTAAGAAATTATATTTCCCCGGATGATCTGGTGCATTCCCGGCGTAGCTCATGAATGAATTCTTCTCGGGTTTCCAACCGGGTTAAAATCTCCATTCATTATCTACAGCCCTGATGGCGATGCGCGAGTCGGGCATCGAAACGTCGGCCACAATGGAGATTTTAACCTGGTTGGAAACCCGAGAAGAATTCATTCATTATATTTTCCTGGAGTAATCCGATAAATAGAATAACGGATAACATGGGTGTAGCTGTAAGCGTGGGAGGAGATCACCTCTCCATATGAGCATGTATCTCTTGGCATTAGAGCAGAGCACTCAAAATCCCTATGGTAGTACGAGTTTTAAATAAGAACATTAATTTTTTTGTCTTCGCAATATTTTAAACGGCCGTAAATGAATATCGTTGCGTTCCTCAAGACTAGTTGTCCACCTTTGATGATAAATAGGTTGGGTTTTAGCTGGAAGCAAAAAAAATCCACCCAGGTCATCCTAAGCGACCAGCTTGGGACTTGATCAGACGTTCCCTCACCATGGAAAATGAAACGCGGGAGCCGCAAGTCGAGACGAGCGATACATTAGGGTGCTGCCTGATGCCACGCACCCTCACTGTGCAGCTTGTGGGGGACGCGTCGTAGATGTAGATGCAGGTGTAGACGATGGGTTTGAAGGAACTGTGGGCGTCACTGAGAGCTTGGGAGGGTGGAGTAGTAGGAGGGCCGTAGCGCGATTGGCGAGGGGGGTGAAAGGGGACGGAAGATGGAGGTGTGGGGCTGGGGTAGGGAAGGAGGGCAGGGTAATTAATCAAGGCGATGAAGCTACCCTGTGCTTATCAAACAAGTCCTTTGATGAATGTGAGGAGAGGGAAATAAGGGTAGGAGAAGGGGGGGTTTGAGTCGGAGAGGGGAGTGAAAAGGGTATTTTTTTTCCCAGAGCGGGTGCTCCAAGGGACAGGGTTGGGGCCTATACCACTTCCAAACGCGGTGGAAGTGAGAGGAGGGTGGGGTAAGGTTTAAGCTTTTGGGGAAGAAAAGAGGGAGCAGGACCTGCTTTCCTTGCAGCTTCGGTGACCAGTGTCCAGAGCAAAAAGGCTTCCCTCCCCCTTCACCCCACCTTCCCTCCCCCAGCCATCCCTTCGAAGCAGAAAAGAAGTGGGGGAAGGGGGTGTGGGGGTGAAATAGGGTTGGCTTGGCTCTGTCTCTCATGGTTGGAGATTTTTTTTCTGCAAGAGGGGTTGAGGGGGCGTTGGGTAAAGGGTTAGGGGGTGGTTTTTTTGAAGGAGGGGGCTGAGAGATGGGTGTGGCGCGGACATAAGGGGCCGAGGATACGCGGGAGTGGGGAATGGACCACTGGGGAGAGAGGCGAGGAGGGGATCGGGCGGCTTTGTGTGTGGGGGGGGGTTTAGAATGGGAATTAGTGTGTACCCTGGGAGCTAAGGGTTGGGAGGGGAGGGTGGAAGGGAATGGAATGGTCGGAGGAGGAGAGGCGATTGAGGGGAAATTAAGGGCGGTGTCGCGGGGTGGAAGCGGAAGAAAGGAAGGAAGGAAATGGTGAGGGGGAGGGGAGGAGAGGTGGGGTAAGAGACGAGAGGAGGAACTCGTTTAACCGCTGAGGACGCCATTGGAACAATCTCTTTGATTTTGCCCTCCAAGGATAAGCGAAAATTATATAAAAATCTGAAGACGGCCCAATGTTACTCAACCTGGAAGTAGGTAGAAGTAAACTTGGTTTCAAGAAATTGAAAGAACTACCGAGGAAGACTAGTTTTGGAATACGTGTAAAAAATTTTAGTTAATACGAGTTAAAATAGGATAGATAGATACACGTCTTTACTGGGGCGAGATTGAGACTCTAAAGTCCCTTCTTCCATCTAACACCCGGGAGGAAAAGGAGGAATTATGAATAAGGACTTAGCACATATAAGTTAAGTCTAAGTTAAAGAGGTTTTACTTAGCACAAATATTAAGTGAGTATTTGAACAGACTAAAAATAAATATTCCGTAATCTTGAGCACTAATGTTGCATGCCATATTTTTATCTTTCTCATGAAAACATTCTGTTCGACTAACGTCCACAGGTACCAAAACAGCGCTACAAAAGCGGTTTCAATGGTAGGGCTATATGAACTTCCATAAAATGGTTTTGTTTTCGGACTATCAATGCAGTTCATTTTCAACAGTTATTAACTAGAAACGTTACAGCCAACTAATTGTTTCACCATCAATATTTCTGTAGTAAGATGGCTAAATATGATATGTCTGTTTTTTTGCAAAATTGAGTTATGCATAGTTGGATTGCGGAGTTGGATTCGTAGTGTGAATACCGTTGGATTTGGAAATTTGAAAGAAATGTGATTACAACAGTTTTGTACATCTGTTACGAAAAGGTAAGACCAAAACTTTGAGGTTCTGATTTTTCAGAGCCTACTAAACTTCAAAATTGCTCTCCTGCACAATTTGTAAAGCATGGCATATCATATTTAGCCATCTTACCAAAGATTTAATCGCTTTTACCTTCTCTTGATAGCTTGTATTTGTAAAACCCACAGCCTTTTCAATTTGTCATTGACTTATTTTCATCAACGGTTCTGTTTCTTTAATGTCGATTGTGACCTTCCATTGCTGTGGCGGGCTCTCCATTCAATCCCTGCCTGATGAATTTTTTTCACATCTTTGAAGAAAATTTCAATATCCAATTTTTCTCTTGTATTATCATTGTTTCATCGTTTCGTCTTAGATTTTGGCTTCATGTAATTCAAATGCTAAGCTTATTTTGCCCAGTCTAGCCCAAATGCCCTAATACTAAGGCAAACATAACGTCCATGCCCGGAGTGGAATCCAAACCCACGACCTTTAAATTGCCAGGTTCATGTAAGTTAATGATCTTCATTTGTTTATAAAAAGGCTATTAGCATAAAATTGCCTAAAGCGCTCTTCCACGCACAAAAAACACTACGCGAAAAGCTTATTCACATGCTCGACGAAATGGAATAAAATAAATCTTTCATTGAAATTTAATTGGCCTTGAGGATCTACAAAAAATTTGTTCACGTGGAGAAAATAATTATTTGTATTCATGCTTGATCATGAAATATAGTTGTATTAGTTTAATAAATATAATATGGGTGCTTTATGCTTTACTGTACTTAGCATAACTTTTATTATTAGAAAAATTTCAGGTTGGAACATAGTGCAAATGATATAATATATTTCGATGGATCAAGTTTCCTGCAAACTGATCAGTTGAATAGTTCCACAATTTAAATTTTTTCACTATTCATGCCATTAACCTTAAAACTTTAGCAGATTTGTTCGAGATAAATATTTAAATAGGTCTAAAAATACATAAATGAATCATAAAGGTAGATGAGAAATTAAGTTAAGTTTATGCTGTGATGGGTTTTACCTTCGACATTGATAAATGTGTTGTTTGAATTGCACTGGCTCAATTACTCGAGAAAACATTCTACGAATGAATACAGATTCGGTTTTTGCTAGTATTCATTGTTGCTACGAATTTCTATAACCTCACATTTCTTCATAGATTTTACTTCGCATTGGAAATATTTAATCTTCTGTTTGCCGTCTTAATAAGTTTCATTGTTACTTTCTGTAATGTAATTACTTTGACTGTTAGTGTCGAGTTAGTTTATGCCAGTACATGATGCCAAAAACAGTGATTATTCCATACGCATGGCCATAAAACTAGCTGATTGTCAATTAAAATTATTTGCACCAAAATTTATGTGACATTTGTCTCCAGCCAGGTCGATTTCATGCTTTGCTTTGAGGAGCATTTTATTAATCCAGAGTACACATTTTTCCTATTACTGGCAAGTTGAAATTATAAAGATATAGATGAAATGCAATCCAACTCATAGTAGTATTTAATAAGAATGAATATTAGACTGTAAGTAGGTACGTAGCGAGACTTAGTCCAACTCGTCAATAATAACTTAAATAATTATAGATAAGCAACCAGAGCTTGGCTACAATGTGGATATGAGCAAAAAATATATTTATATCGCTAACGTTATTTGCAAACGAAATACTTTGTAATAGGTTTAAAATGATTTAATTTCAAAAGGTAATAAAAAAACAGCACTGCGAAACACTGAATGATGGTTATAAAAGAAATAAAAGCATTAGCTGATAATCGATTTGGAAACCCCCCGTCTGTGTTGAGGTGTCAGCATTGACCACAGTGATTAATCGCCGATCGTGAAAATTTAAATGAAAAAAGGCATTCGCTTTTGTGTGGTTCTGACAGTGCGACTCCTGCCTTTTTGTTTTTTTGAAAATATTGACATAAAAAGAATCGAAGTCTTATGATTAGGGTTAACCTAGAGCTTTATTGCAAAATAAAATGCTAGTTTCTGTTATTGGCACTACTAATTTTAGCATTGTGTGATTATTCATAGTAATTAAACTAATATTTCATAATTCCCTCCTTTATTCTCATTTTCTTAGTTGTAATTATTGTTTACACTATTTATTATAAAAATAAATTATCAGTGGTTTTTTTAAGCATTTCAGGTTTTTAATTCCATTCAGAGAATAATTATCACCCACTAAAAATCCGAGAAATCAATAACCAAATATCTCTTTAAAATTATTATAGCTGATTTAATTTTTTTTAAAGTGAGAATATCAAATTTAATTGTTTTTTAGTTTTTCAACGATATTATTACACAGAATAATCGAAATTTATAAAATACAATTAAAAGTATTAAGCCAAATATTTTGGAAACTTGCCATTGGAAAAATCACCAGATACATTGAGGATTGTCATAGAGTCCCCCTAGAGGGCCCCAAAAACTTAATATTCCAAGAGAAAATTGTTACTTATGAATTAATTGATATCTACGAAATACTGTTGGCCATGCATGTAGTTTTCATCTCGCACTAAAGGTGAGGAGGTGGATTAATGAAAACTAAAATTATTTTTGTTAGCATCAGGAGTATTTAGAATTAGTTTTAAACATGAGTTGCGTAAACTTCGCGTTCATGATGATTTCTGGTTATAATTTGCAATTGAACGACGGGGCATAAAGAATTATAAAATTCAAGAATATTCAATATTTGTTTGGAATTGTACATTCTACACTTTTTTCAAACACAACTTTATTGAAGGAATATTTTTTGGGCATTAATTTGAAATTTTGACCATATATTGACAGTTTTTGCCGGGATAAAACATGAAAACATATCTTGGCAGAAAATTGACTTGGCTTATTTTGGAGTCACTTAGGTTTCAATTTTTTCCTATGATCATAGAGCAAATATCCTTACTCTATGATATGATGCATGCATGCCTATATGATTTCAATAAAGAGGGCCTGAGAAGATTTCTTTTCGCAAAATAAATTTTATATTTCTTCATTGCCATTCCGGAACGTTTTTGAATGTATCACGTTTTTTTTCTCATTATTTCAAATTCGCACTTTTAATTCCAAAGTCTATGATCTTTTTGTAGGTAAACATTTTACTTCATGATAAATATATGTTTTATTTTCGTTTGAAAATGTTTTAGGCAAACTTACATTCTTTTTACATATCACAGTTTACACATTAACACCGCTGGAAATGGTGACTGACCATGTACGTTCAATGCCTAAAACAGGAGGTGGGAAAGGAGATTCTGACACGATTAAGCAAGCTCTGGACAATTGATCAAGCGGAGATAGGGAAGGAGAAAGGCTTCCCGTTCGTATGCCGTGATGAATGAGCTGGATGAGGGAAAGATGGGCCCGTGATTAGACGACTGGAATAAGCAAGTGCGACTGAGCGGAGCTTCGAGAGGAGACGGGTGATTCATCTTGGTGCAATTAATAATAGGCAAGCGAGTCGACTCTACGGCTATATATAAAGCCACATCGAGAAGTAAGATGGAAAAGATGGAGATGCTGAATGGATGGTGATCGCGGAGAGGAAGGGTGAGTAATCTAAGCATGGGAAACGCTCCCGGAAGCAATAAATATGATTTTGATCAGCTACACTCTCGCATTAGTTCGACTCGAGTCTGAATGCTTGCCGGGGCACATAAATATTTAATGTGAATTAACGTTTCTAATTTAACGGAGGACTTCTCGCTGACTGCATTGTGTAATGCTTATATCGTACGTTTTATGTGTAAGTAAAATCGGTCTTTGATGAAGGATGAAGGCAAAAATACATTTATTTTTATTTTGCCGACGCATCGTGATCTTACACTACAGGGGTAAAAATATACCGTGTTAAGTCACAATTTTATAATAAATTTGACTATGGCACTTATTCTACCCTAGTGCAATGCATTGCACATCAACCAACGAATGAGAAATTTTTGATGATACTGGGACTATCCTTGGCAGATTAACTGTCTAAAGCACTCGGCGCGATATCCAGGGTTCCGGGTTCTAATCCCGGTCAAGACGAATAATTTTTCCTCTGTGGAATTTCGCAGGAAGATGAAATTTCTCAAACCCACTGTTTTGAAGACTTCTGTGATAAAGGCTTTGACTCATTTAGGAATGGAAGGCTTCCTAGCGATTTATTACGAATTCAAAAACTTGAACCACAATGGTACCAAATATCTACATTTATATTCTGTGCAAAGGATCAAGTGTAATTGAATATTCGTACCAGTAAATTCTGAATAATTTCTAAGTATTCGATTCACAAATAGTATGCAGTTTAGTTTGAAGGTATATTGCCCGGAAAGTTTAAACATTTTTTTACATTTTTACAGCTGACAATCAGTCTATTTTGTGATTTTCTTACTTGTAATGGCATTGATTGACTCTGTGTGTTGGTCATTATAAATGCTTAAGCGCTCATTTGGATGATGTAGAGTTTAAAATCTTTAAAAATTTAACTGTACTACACAACATTTTTATTATAATGGTAACATAAGCACAAAACGTAATAACTGCAGTGGAGAAAAAAATACGCATTCATATTCTTTGGCAACTTAATTTTGACCTAAAATAATTTCCAATTTCTAATACAGAAAACTATTTTCTTTAATCTCGATAATGCCTTCGTGGGATGTTTCAACCTTAAAATTTAGAGATTTTTGTGAAATTCACATATAAAAAGTAATTTCTCAGGTTTTAAGAAATTTTATAAGCTAATATCAATGCATCAACTATGAGTAATTATAAAAAAAAAAAAATTCTATAACTTTTCAAATCAATAAATATAATTTTTTCATTATTACCTAATTTAGCGCAAATTTTAACTATTCCGTAATTATTATTTATATTTTATCAACACTTTGGAAAATAATAATCAATATTATCATTTGTCCATTCAAATAATTTCAATTAGTCTTCAAGTCTTTAACCTGTGTACTCTTAAAAGCTGTAGTAGTATCCTAAAAGCTCTTTGTACACTGGTATAACTTATGTTGCAAAACAAATGGGCCACGTTGAATGCAAATTTCAGCTAAAGAACTTGATGAGACATCAGCCTCAGTAGCGTAAACAATACGTGCATCGATATTTTGAGTGTCATGTCCATCTTCTTCGTGCTAAGCAGAGCTGAAAGCACTGCGTTCGACAAAAACATGCGTTCCTATTCGGTTGTCGGTGACATCGACGAAAAACTGAAGTGGACACCATCTCCTCTGTCACTTTCCCTTTCACAGACTGAGAGAAAAACTTAAACCGAGCGAGGATGATTGTCAAATCCAGCGCTATTATTTCACGAATCCGAGCGTAAAAATTCGTGTCTGTGGCAGATCTGAACCGCACCTCCATCGCTATGCCCGAATGACCCAACAACTTTGAAGGACTGAGAGCAAGTTAAAGAAAGTTCAGCTGTCTAGGTAGATATATATTATTTTTTTCATAGCCTTATTACTCTAGCCACTATTGTATTACCACGTTACTAAAACCAAAGTAAGCGATGTAAAGAAGGTTAGAATACAAATTTTACAACGCTCACAATCAGCGCCGTACTTTAAAGGATAAATGCCTACTTATTCACGATTGTCACTTAAAAATAAATAAAATAACTGATCAAAGAAACGCCTGTCTTCTCTATAGGTATTCCCAATGAGAAGGCGTTTGAGAGTTTTCTACGTATCCCTAAAAAGTCCCTACCTATAAAAATTTATCATTTAATGAAGCAAAATATTGTGCAGAATTAGATTTAAATTATGACTTCTGTTAGTGATAACCTATTATCAGTTAACGTATTATCAACGTTAACGTATTATAGATGGAAACATATTCTTTACAACATTAGTCAACATTTTATTCACTCAAAAGAGATACTTATTTTTCTGGCAACGTATTTTTACGGAGTGACACATAGCTATCTTTTCCCGCTGGAGTAATCTTATCCTGATGTCTCAGCTTGACCGTATTATTTTATTTTCCATTTCAATGAATGCTCATCCATATTTTAAGCACTATTAAAAGAAATTGCCATAATTTTTAAAGTAATTCATGATTTTATTGCCTATAGCTATCATAATTACATAAATAATGAGTTATTCAACGAGAAAACATGCCTACGAAACCAATCGGTGTAACTTCCACTAAGCTTTTTCTTGAATTTATTTTTTTCTATGTTGCCTTGATAGAGTTACTAAAAATCACTTACAAGATAGCATATGCCTTACTATGAGTTAATTATCTTCAATAATGAGAAAATATTTATTTCACAATGGTTGGTTTTCGCACTGCAAGGGAATATATTTTATATTCAGTAAGAAATCATTGCCTAGTATTTTACAAGTTTATTATATCAATTTGGTTGTTGATGTCCTCCTTAGCTTAAAAATATAAACAATATTCTTTTTGTGATGAGACTTAGATTGGAACTATTAAATCACTATTAAATGCATGTTCAATTATTCCAAAATGAAGCATTTAAATTAATATTTATCATTTGTCTACTAGCTTCTGGGGAGAATACGCAGTAGAAATAAGTTATAAACTTTTATGAAAGTATAGACCCAAAACCTGTCAAACACCAGCAAACCAAACCAAAGTTAACTCAGCCGAAGCTATGGAATTAATAGTCGAAATCATTAGGAATTCAACTTGGTATTTCTCGAACATTGGCAAATCTAATCAGAGCCAAATATCAATTTATTTTCCATTTTTCCCCTGAACTGCCCATAGTTTGATTGTAAATCTTAAATCTTTGTCCCCATACAATCCCACAACAAAAAGACTTCGCTACATAGACTCATTTTCTATTTTCTAAATACATTGCAATGAGGTAATAAGGTAAAACAAAGCCAAGTGCTGTCATAATTACATAAACAATGGTTTATTGAATGTGAAAGCATGCGTATGAAGCTAATTGGTGTAATTTTGCCTAAAGCTTTCTTTATATACCATTTACATCATTATATTCCATTTCTCTTTGACAGTTCCCACCGTTTCCCAACAAAGATTTTCCTGTTTCCTTTCTTGTCTTATTGCCACTTCAATCAGGTCCTCTCATCCTGCAACTTCATTCTGAATTGAATTACACAACTGAATTATTTGCCCATGTTAGTACTAACTGAGTAGTGTTAAATGTATTCCATTTGATACAGATTATGCTAAAATATCAAGGTACTTTTTCCTTTTTATTCCCTTATACATTTATTTTATTCGTTTTATTTTTCATGATCATCATACCCTGCCTATATCAGTGAAGGCTAATTGTTGGAAAACCAATTACGTAAAACGATTGTAGCGGACTATTGGGCAGGTAACTCTTTAGTCATTCGCGGATTTCGATTCATCCTTGGATGCGAGCGATGACCTCTATTTTTTGTCATCTATTTTACCCATCGCTTCTGGCAACTAATTGTATTTTTGTTCGCGCATAGACCCGTCATCCTTTCTAACCTATTACCGACCTTCCTGAATCATTATTGATGATATTATTTCTACAGAAATGTAAGAAATGAATACGCAGTGTTGAATAGAAAGCTGACTTCCCCTCTCTGTAACCCAACAAAAAGATAAATATCAGGCATTACGTTTTTTTTTTTAATTTCAACAAAATGAATATATAAACTGCAATTTTCACCTGGATAAAAATGTTTTGCGACCCAATTTTCGATGTATAATATCATCATCAGGCACAACACCTACGTTGTAATTAATAGTTATCTTGTGGAAAATTTAAATTTCTATCTTCATTCTATGGCCCAAGTTTGAATTTCAAAAGTGGCGAAGATTTTCAAAGGAATACCGATTCATAATTGAACCCAACTATATGAGAAGCAGCTAAAATAAAGTTTTTAATTGTCCGTCAGATGGTGCGTTATTTGTGAACGATTTAGCGCCTTTAATTTAAGCGTAAAAGAAAGTGGATGCCAGGTTTCTCTCCGTTACTCTTCCATGTCATAAACAACCCTTCCCCAACCAACCTACCAGCATATCATCAATAGCGCAGATACTACAGCCGACTTTTACCTCCCACAGTGAAAACCTACCATTAGACATGTACACTTTACTTATAAGTTTCCCTCTAATTTGGAAAATCAATTCGTTTTTGTTTTATATGAATTTTATTATATTTACTCTATAACTTTCTTGAATGGTATTGAGTCAACTAAAACCGTTATTATCCTCTCTATTATATCCTCAGTCACATAATTAATGCACTTCCTCATCACCTCTTCCTAAAATCTAAACTGATTATCTCTTAACAGCCACTTGCTCTCTTCCCTTAAATTTTGTGGATGAATATTAACAAATAATTTACTGAAATGGAAACTGTTTTTGTGCGGGAAATGTTATAAATTTTATATTATCGAAATGATTTCAATATGGTGATCTCAAACCTCAGCTGAGTTAATCGGGAAAAAGTGTTATTTCTGATATATCAATGTTTAAAATATTGTAATATTCTATTACATTCAAAATGCCGGTATTATGTTCGGATAGTTCTTCACTATGTTGTAAGAGTGAGAATGGATAAATTTCGAATTAAAAATATACAGCATTAAATATAAAGCTTAGAAAGTGTATCGACAAATTTAAGCCTGAATATAATATTCCTAAAACCTTTACTCCTATCGGTTGTGAAATGAAAAGAGTGATAAAAATTGTAAAATAGATAATCTCAACTCCAACTACATGTATCTCAGAAATAAGGCAATTTGCAGATGAACGACGATTAGTCTCGAATTCGTCATATCGAATTCATAAAAACACAATATACTAGGCGGATGGGTTAAAACGATGGGTTGGTTTGCCTCGCATTCTATTCATGTTACGCAGGATATAAATGGGTAAATCAACTGAATCTCTGAAAATTCATAGCTACCGGCTAGTTCCATTCCCTGTGGCGTTCCATTAGGTGCTGCTGAGTATATCATTGGTCCAAAATCCTCGAAGATCGATGCAAGGAAGGATGGCGTAACTGTCATCTGTAAAGAATAATAATAAGAATATAATGACTACATAGTGAAAAAAATCATTAAATTTATGTATAGATACAATAAATATGATAGTTAAATAATTTCACTCATTGATTCACCGGAATAAGCTGATGTACGCCTTATTAATTTTTATTGTAGATTGCTACTGTCTCCTACACAAATGTCATTATTCTCCAGGAGACATGTCAAGAGGTTTTTTAAGTATCTTAAGTAATTATTTGTTTAATAACAAACTCGAATTCAGCAACGGCATTAATTTATGGGAGAAAAAGCAACAGTAAAATATAGATTTATTCTCATGTCTATGCTTGTAAGTAATTAAGTGCTTGCAGAACTATGTTGATTGTTTCAATTCCCAGCAATAAAATCAAATACTACATCAAATGTTTACTTACCTGTACTGTTTCAATATTCGGAGCCATTGCGAAACCTCAAAGAGTCCGGAAAAAGTACTCAGCAAAATGAATCTGCCACCAAAACAGTTAAAGACCGCTCTGCACTGCCAGCGGAGGCTTGAGTATCTTCTAGCCACATGAGGTCTCTTGATCACAGTCAGCGTACTAATGGCAATTCTCGCCTTAGCTCAAGAGCGGAGGGCAGAAATAAGTCAGCATAAAAAAAGATCAAGACTGCACCGGCATGTGAGCAAGAGGTGGAGTCACGACTGGTTCTCGAACAGCGATACGGGTTTGTGCGGAATACGTTGATTGTTCACCAGTCGGTAGTACGCCTACTTTTTTTGCGCTTGAGGCTCATCCAGCCAATGGCTTTTCCATTCGCTCCGAAGGTATTGTCCATGACTCCTCACACCTATCACCTCTTTGGTGAAAGGGATCTCCAGATGGACCAATTTTCCCACAGTCTCCAACGCTCACACCATGGGATGTTCTGCTCTTAAAGAAAGTACATTCAATCCTTTCACCCAGTGGATTCGGTGCAGCGGGAAAGGCCGTGAACCAGAGTGTGTGCTGAAAGGTGTTGTAGAAGACGCCCATCAAGGAATTTTGCTTGAAGTTATATTAGGATGAGAAATTCTTAGACGTGCACTTTATTAAGTGGGCTAGTGGATGACGAAATGAAAAATAGTTCGACCGTTAACGTGTGTGGCATTTCTGTGTGTGGATACCGAATTGTGCATGGATGTGTGTGATTCTACAAAAAAAATGTGATTACTCTACATGTCAGTAACTTTCCCAAGTGTTCATAAAACAAGCACTTTTTGCAGCGACAACAATGCTAGCGGCGAAGCCAAGAGAGATATGCAGGCAAAGTGGAGTTGCTTGAGCAGAGGAAAGAGTTAAAATGTGCTTAGGGAGATTAATATTTGAAGTGATTACATATACCTAATTGGATATATGCAGATGTTGAATTACTCTCCTTATATTCGGTATCACTGTATGCTTATTAGATTCTGCGAGGTTTTCCTATAAACTTGAACAATGTGCCAAGACAATACTAGGATGATTTAAAATATCTTTTATGCTTTAAATGTTAAACTTTATATTAATAAACACAGGTATTCCCCAAAGATTTTTTATTCGACTTGCAGCTTTGGAATGATATTTTAAATCCATTCATATAGAATCCAAGTATTCTTTCATATTACGGCCAAAATAGAGTAATTATGATTAATCGGAAGTAGCTTATGTCTTATCTACGTGTACTTTAAAGAGAATCTTAGAGAAAGTTAGCTAAAACCTTTTAAAAAGTTTTAAAAATGCAAAGAAAAATGCATAGGTACTTTAGGAGCTATTTTCCTTAATAGTCTATGGTTGCACTTAGAGGTATAAGTAATCTTAGTTAAATTATTACTTCTGGCAATTGAGTACAACAAGTCATTTCATATTTACAAATCGCTTGTATAAATTTGGCATTCAAGATTTTTTTGATTGCCCCATGCGATCTATCTTGGATTAAGGTACGCGTGTAAACTCATATAATAGAATCAGGGGAGCTATCAGCTGCCCTGTTTTTCTAATTTTGAAAAGGAACAATATATTTCATTCCCTATGTGAGTAGCGCCAGTTCTTAGGATACTTCTTCTGAATAGATTGGTGAGACAGTCTTTGTATATTTTTTCACTTTTATTACATTTTACTGGATTTTCGTGTCAATTTAAAAAAAATCATTTTTCTTAGAAAACTTTTTCACATTTGTTTTATTGCCTTCCCCTTTGAGGATTTCTTATCTGTGTACAACTCTTTGAACAGCATTTCACGTTTCTGTTACTCGATAGGTACTTGTGTAGAAAAGCAATCTTACTATTATTTTATTAAAAGACTTCGTTTATTTTTTCGACTTAAGTTCATGTTGATATCTACAAAAAGAGTCTGAAATCCCATTACGATGTTGCTGTTTATTGTAACGTATGGTTACATAACTTTCTATTCATAACTTATGATTTTTAAAGGTTTTAATGATTTCCAGTTAGAACTAACTCCAAGTGAATATTTTAGAAAACTTAGTTTCATTAATCCTGTGACCTTTAGCGAATGTCAGAAATAATAATGCCTTCAAATATTACCTTATCCAAATAAACCCCATAAAATTGCTATCTATTGACTCTCAACGCAAACAATATTGGATTTTTCTGGTTATTGATAAAAACAATCTAATGTGGGGCTAGAGTATGGTGTTCAGTCTTGAGGGTGAGGAAAAGGCAGAGTGACGAACGAAAGACACAGATATTGATGAACGTAAAAAGAGAATTCTCTGTATCTACAATTATAGTTCAGTTCCAAGCAGACCCTATCATAACTGTTGTCTTATCAATATATTGTAACTAGAGAAGATACCCGTTGAATATCAACGGGAAAGAAAAACATTATCACTAATACATTGAAAATAAACCATTCATATCTTATTTAGTGCAAAGAATCATTAAGCTAATGGGTATACACGGAATCTCGACTTAAAACCACTATAATTTTTACACCCGGGATCTGCAGTGTTTTTTGTGATTATTTCTGAAGCTGAAGTGATATTTTCAAATAGAAATATATAGTTTCAAAATATATGTAAAAATAAATCGTATTCTTTTTAACTCAGCAAAGCGTTTTCGTGTATTAGAATATAATTGAGCTATTGGGTTCCCGAGTGGGGATACCAATTATATTCAAATTTTATAAGCATCACCATTTTCTAAATTTCATAAATATATCTTGATTTCAATGGAGCTTCCAAGGTTACCAAAATCCCTAAGAGATGTAAATGAGACGCCGCACGCCTTCGATAACTCTAGAACAATAAGTTTTCGGCTATTCGCTTATTTTAACCCATTAACAGTGGCTGATACTGAAATCATGGTGAACCTCAAACATTGTAAAATGTTTGCCTCAATAGGAGATAGTAGTACCTCTTTCATGTTATTACACTATTCATCATTACTTCAGAATAGGCAATATTATAGTTTGCTTAAATATTTGATCACAGAAAAGTACAGAGTTAATTATTTTTCCGTTTATTTTGAGTATGTTTAAGCTAGACGTATGTTTTTTTCAATTAGTGGGACACTGTAGCAGTTAGCTCTCACCTGTCATAATGTCGTTTTCTTCGTATCTGTAATCCAGCTTGCAGTAACAACATATGCAATTCGTTTAAGTATCGAAAATAATTCTTTGATATATTAGCTTAACTATTGACCAAGAAATATAAATACAATTTTATTTTAGACGATGTTTTTTTGATTTCTGACTAAAAACATTGAGTTGGCATAATTTAGAAAGAAATTCAGCAGGTTCATTTCGTCAGATGACAGTTATCTTAATATGAGTAGTGATTTATTTTTTACAATGTGAGTATAAAAGAGAAAATGACACCGTAGTAAAAATTTCTCATTTTTTAGGCGAAAGCTTCACTAATCATTTGCTAATATGTAATTTTATGTAATGTACTGTATCATTTAATAATTATTTCTTAGTAATTAATTCGATAGTGTCGTGACGGTAACGAGCAATTCAAATAAAAGTGTGTTGTCATTTTGTTACTACTAATGTACTATCAACAATGTTTTAATCTTAGAACAAAAATGACTGCATAAACGCAAACATAATTCAAAAAGAACTTAAAATTTATTGAACAATTTTTAACATCCACCTCAAAGAACTTAAATGATTCAATTCATTTGGTTGATGGAATCGAAAATTGTCTTTTCAAATTCTAGGTTTTAAATGATAAAGAACGCCGTTATGATAAAGTAAATAGAGCGAGAATATCAATATTTTCTTGATAGACCTTTATTTTACGGTAAAACGTCATTTGACGCACCGAAAAATGTTTCTCTGAGGGTCTGAAGATGTTATAATGTTTGCCCGATAGACGTTTTCGAACCACCACGCTCTTAAGTTCCACGATTTTTGAAGCATTTATTTTCAAATCGGAGTTGTGGAAGGCATACATATGGTACAGATCGTTTCACTTAGCTTCTCAGCCATAATAGCAATCACTTCGGCGGCGCTTTGATGTTTTCTTGATGACTGCCCGCCTACCCAGTTCGTGCTTCGCGGTCCGTTGCGTGCGAAGTTCGCCCTCTCTCCGACAGCGGCGCTGCGAGACTCGAGAGCGTGATCTCCGCCGCTCTGGCGCTGCGAATCGTATCTTGGCGGGCGAAGCTCAAGTGCGGGAGAATTGGACCGGTGGAGTGTCACGGCTGCGAAGCCTGAAGTTTACGTCGAATCACCGTCGAATTACAGCTGGCTTATTGGAACGACATTGGCGCTGATTCCATATGAAAATCAATATTTTGGCGTAAAATACATGCGGATTCGAATCCTCACGGTAAAAGAGACTAAAAAGATGTTTCCTAAATGAGGCACTAGATTCAAAACTATAATAATTGTGTAAGTTAAGCGTACATCATGGAAATAAATTATCATTCCAACGAAACACACTTCATATTGCAACATTTTTCATCATTAAATAATCACTACAGGTCTCTTCGATTGAGTGTCACAGCGATATTTTTGATATGCGATGCTTCCATATCTGGGAGGAGTACGTTCAAATATTGCCAGCAATACATAAATTTTAATCCCAATTATCATTCGAGTTGTTCCGTAGCCTCACCTCTTCTTCCACCTCTGTAGGAAGAACATATGTCGTATATATTAGTTTATATCATTCAAATTGTCTCCACTCTATTTCATTGTCTTAATCAACATTAGAATTTTTAAATCCACTCCCATTCTGGTTTCGTTGAATTTAAGCTCCTTGTTTTACCAATACAGGCGAAATCATAACAATGCATCAGAATGTTTTTGCCGTCTCTTGGAATTCAGTGACATTATCAGTATCTCTAGACCTACAGAAGGTTTCGAGGGTGACTCATAATTTGTAGTTATAATGGTCGTAGATAATTTCCAGCAATGTGATATAATTCCACTGCGTGATCATTCATGTCAATACGCTTAGAAAAATGGGATTTGAATGTCGATACCCTCTGACGTTTCAATGACACATACTAATTTCTATACACTTCTCACAAAATCCCTGCCTCGTCTTTTCTAAATCACCTGCCTAACTATACGCAATGCCTCAAATCATCTCAGTTTTTGGTCACCTCCCCAAATAATCATGAATGTAGAAGTGGTGTATCTATTTCTAACGCAACATTAGAAGTTGATTCCCAGTGAGATTCATTTTTTCTAAACACCAAGAGGCATATGAAATCCCCCTCCGAGCGCTAAACGATAGATGTTTAAAAGCCCTAAAAACTTTCGATTGTGCTTTAACGCAAATCTTATCATTATCGTTCTTAAATAAATGAAATATAATTTCAGCATTATACATTTTTAATGCAGTTACATCTATATACACAGAAATGAATTAGCTTGAGTAACTGTCGAAATGGTTGCCATAATTACAAATAGGTATTTTGATGTTAAAAACACGATTCATGAGACTTGTACTTATTGAAAAAAGTTAAGAGCCGTCATACTTTCTCTTCGATGAGAATCTCTTCTAATATTCAATGAAAAACAAAAAAGTAGGTATTGCTAACATCGTAGCCTTGAGATATTTCTTTTATTACATTTATTTTGGAAAATCCTACCTCTTTCATGCCACGGAACCTTTTTCTTTCCTTGTGAAATAAAATTAAAATTCAAAATCCTCTAATCCAAACATAAATTTTAAAAAATTGTATAACAAATAATTAAAATAAATGCAAATAGAAAATTGAAACTCAAATTCCGGTGAACACATAAAATTGCCAAAGATTTCAGCCATTTCACTTATTTTGTCTGTAATACACGTTTTGGTTTTCGTTAAGTATGTTGGAAGAAATAAGCAGTCTTCCACTTGTGCCACTTTGCAACATCTAGGCATAATACCAGTAGATGAAGTCATCACTTATAGAGATTGCAGGATCTGACTCCGTAACGCACCAACGTAAAATGTCAACGTATGATAAACTATTACGAGGTAATCATACAAAGAACTTCTTATTTTGTGGAATACTACCATAAATAGGTAAATGGGCTTACTCTCTGTTGGGCACCGGTTTTTTCTCATTCAATCATCGGTTTTGGCAGTTGAGCCAACTTAGGGTACAAACAAGAACAAAGCAGCTGACTTCATTTAATTTTACCCTATGATGGCTAAAAATCCAAAACCGGTCGTGTTAAGACAAATAAAACAGTGTAATAAGCAACTTTCCACTCATCGCTACTCCTACATAAATTTTTACCGTAAAAAAATTAATGTGATTAACATGGATTTAAGGCGATCATTTATCGATTGATGGATATGAAAATGGAGTTGAAATAACCTAGAGAGAAAACAATCAATTAATTGCGTCAAAATACTCACTTTCTTAACAGTTACATATCTTCTCATTTCTAGAGTCCTATTTGCTATCACTGAGCGACGAGATTTTATTCGTTTTCATTCGAATTCATAAGCTATTATTAATATTATCAATGCGAGGTACTATAACTAATTATTAAAAGCAAAATTCAGCTCGAAAATACACCAAGCATGGCGACGTTCTAATATTGTATTAATCGAATTAAAATATTTCAGTCATGTGTTCATTACTCTGGAGACAGGAACAAGAGCATAAAAACAATCATTCATCAATGTAAATTATTTATGAGTTTATGTCCAGAATTTAAGTCTTATAATACAAGTGCTAACTAAAACAATTATATAAAGGACCGATTCAAGCCGAACTCCGTAAAACCATTTCATTTTTAATCAAAAACGATTTAATATATTTTCGGCCATTTTTTCAACAATTCATTGCCATTATCTTATTGATTAAAGCGATGAATTGCTGAAAGAATAGCTGGCAATAGTGTGGAAAATAATAATCTATAGTTTTTATTAAAAATATGGATAATTTACGATGCTTGATATCTAAGACACATTAAACACATTACACAAAGAAAACCTACATTTGTAAATATTTTTAGTGCGTCTTAGTTCTTCCGAAAGACATGAGCACATTTAGCAAAAATTATAACAGCACCAAGGTTACTCTCTGCAAACATCTGAAAGGGCTATGGAAGTGGGCGTTATTTCTGCAATAATGAAGGAGTACCCATTAAAAAGAAATGGATAAAGAAGATGTTGGATGAAGTTGATACTATCTTTAGCAAATCTTTATGAAGTTGTTGTGAATATGAAAGGGATAGAGTAAATTCTCTCTTTTCAAGGATTGAGTGAATTCTCTTTTATATCTTTGCTCGCTATGCCAATGATATTAGTGAGATGAGGAGGGAATTTCAATTTGTCAGTGATTTTGGTTAAACTACGTGATTGACATCAATTTAATAGCGTGCTCACGTCTCCAGCAGTTCGCACTTAGGAATAGAAAACCATTCCATTGATTTCCAGGGATTCGTTTTTGTAATTTCCGTGGATCATGTTGATGTTCTCTGACTTTTATTTATCTCGTTTGTTACGAGGTTCCAGTATACTATAATGCGTGGTTTAATTGGACTTAACCTGAAATAGCATTTCTTTCTCTGTTTTTCGTAAAATGTTGGCTTTCAACGTTCCGCTAATGCCAGTGTTGACCAAGCAACACCACGTGGATTGTGTACATGTTATTTTGGCAATGGACGTGGTTCAATTGTAACTCCTAAGCATTTTATGGTGTCGGAGGTGGATATTTACATAACTGCGAGTGACAATGATAATTTTATTTTTTCTTCTATTTAAAAGTTTATTCCTTCTTTCAAAAAAGGATGATAATTATTGATAATTATTATTATAATAAATTGACGTAATTATTTTGTTTTCCAGGATAGCGTCATGCTAAAATACCACTCGTGTTTGCTATTGCAGTTTACATACTTTATGATATTTTCATTATTTTCCCTATGTAGACTATATTAATGACTTTTACATCCACGACTTTTGAATTGCATTTTTATAAATAGCTTCTGGTTTTAATGAATGATAAAGAAAAATTATAATGATTTAAATTTTACTTACCACTTTATCACAATGTTGTGTCACTTGCATTCCATTTTACGTTGAATCAAATGGCAAGTAACTTTTATGCCACTATCACATACCATTGTTATCGCAATAGTTATATACTTAAATAAAAATGGATTTAGAGTTTTTTATTATGATGTTATCATTGTTGAAAAAGTCTACTAAAATGTCAAGTACCTTTAGTATTACGGAATAAGTTAGGATTTATTGTTCATGCTACAACTAATAAAAATTTTGATAACTGCTTTCATTTCTAGAGTGGAATTTAGACGTAAATATTATCAATATAATTCTTTTTCAGCATGGAACAATTATAAAAAAATTAACTGGAATATTTGAAGAAGTCTTAACTTCCTTAAGTAGCCTATTATTCAAAATACGAAATTTTCTTCTGCCTGTCTTTGATGTCTCTTTAACATGTCCGGTGATTTTATGTTTGCTCCTCCAAGGTGAATGACGGGGAGTTCTGAGTCCAGCTTTTCATTTTTCATGGATGCATTCGGATAACCCGAATCAGGAATGCAATCAAAAAATCAGGAGTGCATTAGATTTTGATTGGAAATCATAAGTACAAGAATGGAACCAAGATATCTTAACTTCTAGAAAATACGTTAAAATAATCATCCAGCCTCCTCTCCTGGTGAATTTTAGTTTTTTTGAGTGAGCTCTGTATTAAAACTTTGCTGATTGAATCACATTGAAAGTAAAATTTGAATGACAGCTAATGGAATTTTCAGAAACTTACTGAAATGTCTTTTGCAGAAATAAAAAGAAATTAGCGCCCAATGTTTATCCTAAATAATATCATTTTGCAATGCATTTGTGGTTGAGATAAAGATTGCATTAAAAAGTCCGAGACATTTTCCTATTTCATGAATTAACTGGGAAATTTATTTGTATTTGTTCTGCCTCAGTCTTGAAACCACTTTACGTCTTTCAGGTTTTGTGCTTCATCCCTCTTTGCTGCACAACGTGGAATAATTGAAAAGCTGACTGGTCTATTTCAACGTTGGCCAGAGGATATACCTTGGGCAATAATACCTTGAGCAGTAAATCTTGTAAGCTCTACGTTTCTATATTTCAGTATTATACTTTTACGACATTACAATCTTACATACCGTTATATCCTTTTATTTATTTTCTCATATACATTAGTTAGAACTTTCAAGTATAAATTCCATACGTTATGGCCGTAATTATAATCTAGTGTCAAAGTATTTATTTTCAGTATGGTTAGCGGTTTAACGTTATACGTTATTTATTTTCAGTATGGTTAGCGCAAATTATCTATTTAGACGGACATGTAATTTCGCTTTTCCTCTCATACTAATGCAAATATTGTGAGAAATTGATATGTATTTTTTGTAAGATTGAACTTATTGCAGTGAACATGCAAGACATATTTAATATTACTTTTAACTTATACAATTAAAAATTTAGGTTTCACGCGCTTTCCACACTTCTGAAATATAAAGGTATTTCTGCATACGCAGTTTTTTGAACTAGTATGTTTATATGGAATACGCGTTCATGGTAGCTTCATTCTTGTTATTGTTAAAATACAGCGACGTTTTTTAACATCGCTGGCATCCTAAATATAATCTCTGTGTAACATAGCAAAGGTAATTTATTTTTTCAGCCAATGATAAAACTGGTGAACGAGAAAAATATATTTTTATTTCACTAAAGGTGTCTACCATTTAATGTAGGATTTTTGAATTCGAAGCTCTGTCATATCTTTAAAACTCGCTACAGTAATGGAAGGAATATTTTATGCCGCGTGAGTCAATTCATTACATCTCCTTCCCTGCATATTCCCAACTTTCCTTGATACCATCCACAAAGCCGGTTCATAATCTCCATTTTCACAGTTTACATTGACATATTTGAATTTCAATTTGGATATTGTCCATAAGTAGGTTAAATAGGTGGCCATATATTGCTCATTTTGTCATTGGTATTGTCAATTGCTCATTTTTGTCAAAAAAATTAAACTTTTGAAGACCTTAAAAAGCTCCACACGCTCGAAGGGTTACATAAACCCCCTTGCAGTTGGCAGCAAACCCACTCAAAGGTGGACGGAATAGCATGAATTCGCTTCAAAGTATCTGTAGCTAATGTAAGAAGTAATAAAGTATGAGCGTATGTGCATGAGAAAGTATATTTTAAATTTAAAAGTCATGCAGAAATATAATACTTGTTGTTTTTAATGCTGATTAGAAAAGTAATGAAGAACTTTATTGAAGAGTTACAGATAAGCTACCTGCCAAACTTACTATTCATCGCGTCTTATTCACAGAAATATTCATTCGCGAAATTTGTCTATGAAAGATTTTCCATTCTGCAGTTAGCATCCATAATTTAAAAATCAAAACCTAATCAACTGTATAATAAGAACTATGACGATGCAATTTTCCACAGATCAAAATTTTTAATCGACCTGGGTTTCGATGCACTGCATCATCATCAAATAATTATGATTCATATTCCACAACATCTCGCCTGATTCCTCCCTTTTTGTGCTAATAAACTGTATGTTATCGTTTTTTTTTACAAAATGGTTATGACGTCGTCAAAATTATGCTGGAGTTGAAATATCTTAAAAGTAATAGTCTTTAAGTTTTCGGCTACCAACCGCATATTCGTTTTTTTATAGGTTGTCTCAATTTCCGTCCATAAATACGCACGTGAAACATAATTGAGGCGGAGATCACGCCTTTTGAAATCCAAATCTGCCCACTCGAATCACAGCCGTTGAAACGTGTGTAGGTTTTGTGTTCCCCACCTATGGAACCCTGATCAGACCCTGTGCCCGTCCGGTCGAAATCGAATCATGTTTTGACCTTCCCCGCGCGCCAATCTTTGTGACCGTGACAAGTCCATTGGCACGGCGCTCCGGCAGCGGGGAGCACACGCGTGATTTCACCCCTTTCCGGAACTGCGGAAGCGTGAACACTTACATAAACATGATGCATGGAACCCCGAGATTGTCCTCCTCCCACCTTTACAGTTGTCCGGCAGGAACAGGGCAGACTTTGACCACCATGACCGAGGCTCAGAAATGGTCGAGAATTCTCGATTGAGCGACCAACAAAGTTCGGGCCTCAGATCCGCTTATCAGTGTCCATTTCCATCCGGCGGCATACACCTGCAGACAATGTTTTGTTTTCTGATCTGACGCTCGCCGCTGATGTACCCTACATCCGCAAACAATTCGTACTGAGCGTGTTAAGTCATCTTGATTAGCTTTTACTATATTTTGGGATACCGATTTTAACACTTCTACATAGTATTCTTCTTAAGGTCTTACATATCACCCTGCACCATCTCAATGGTTTGTGGTAGGGGTAATGTTTTCTCCATCATCTACTACAGAAAATTATAATACAGTATTTTTCAAATTAGGACTATTAATAAATTAGAAAAAAATCTACAAATGCCTGTCTGGAAGTTAATTTTCACTAAAATGCACTACAATATGTTATCAATGCTATAAAAACTATGGGCATTGAAGTATATCCAGCTACATAAATGCACATAGATTGAGAGCATGCAAGACGTGCTGTTAGTACTATTTAGAACTTTTATTAAACGTTTGATGATAAATCAAATAATTAGCTACACTACCAATCGAAAAGTCTGATTAATAAGTCTTCATAGAGGCTATTATGGCCTCTCATTGTTTGCGGAGAAAATGACTATTTAAACTTTCCCACACTCCTATCTATTTCCTTTATTTCATGCTTATCTACTTCAGTAAGTCGGATATCGTAAAATGTTATCATTTCATAATTCCATATTTAAAGCTCCAAAGTTTTGTGTCCTGCAAAATCTGGGTATAGGTACAGCAAAACTTGGTGGCACTCACCAGTTGAGAATTAGAGGACACTGACCGTAAACCAAGCGTTGATGAGCGGGCAAAGTTATTGAAGGACTCCCGCAGGGTCCTCTGGAAAAAAGCTCGGCCGTTTCAACCCACATCTAATGTATGCTTTCCTCTCCTATACGTCATACTATTTACAAGAGAGTGCCACCAAGATCCGCTACACCTATACCTACGGGCTCCCGGTTTTGGATGAACTCTCACTTTTTGAAGAAGTGAGGTTAATTGAATTACATTAAATATTATGCATTTTTTCTGTCCTTTTTGATTTGATTTTCTGGCCCTTGATAGACAAATTATTACCCACCCAACTCATCGCCATCTTAATTCACTATTACTTATGGGCAACAATGTCTTAGATCTTCACAAAGATCCTGAGTACCGGTTCCCATTTTAGCAATTATTACTTTGGGCGAGGAATTGGAATGGGAACAATAGAAAATGGGATCCAGATATTTATCAAAAGGGGATGTAGTTTCCATCATCTAATATCAGTTGAGGATTCGAGTGCTGTATCTCTCTCATACGTCATCCTTTTAGCTAACCACTTTATTAACACTTCACTCTTATGGAGAATACTATTTTCACCCCGCGTTATGTCTCTAAAACTGGTTAAAGTGAGAATTCAAAATCCTTATTTTTAAGCAACGTTCGTGATTATCACAAAAAACAGTGTTACACTAACATATTCGATTTATATTTGTCCTCTTCCAATTCCTTTCCTCATATTACCTCCCATTTTATGTTTTTTTTATAACACCCCTTGCTATACTCCCCTGTGTCGGTCTACGGAGGGTAGTATGTAGTGTATGTAACGCTTCATTACTCCTTCCCTTGTTTTCAATACTATGTTATTAAAGAAAAACATATACAAAAATATAAATATAGTTTTAAAAATACAGGCAGAAGGAAATAAAAAGGACACTCACAAAATATTTTACGGGACGTTTCGACGGTCAGGCCGTCATCGTCGGCAACATAGACTCTTGTTGCCAACGATGACGGCCTGACTGTCGAAACGTCCCGTAAAATATGTTATGAGTGTCCTTCCTATATTTCCGTGTGCCTGTGTTTTTAAAACTATATTTATATTTGTGTTTTTATTCACCGAGTACGATTTTTGAGAAGATGCTACAAATAACATAAGAAATTTAAGTGGAATTTGGAAAAACTATGTTGTGCAGTTTTTCATCTTTAGATCTTACTGAGGCACGTGTGCTTCTTCAGCTCGGAACAAGCATTTGCGTTTTTGTAGTCATTGATGTGAACCGATCAAGGAATACGCTTATTAGATATTATTATTTCTAATTATTAATTCATTGCAGTTCGCTATCAGACAGACTGGGGTTCTATATTTCAGTGAAGAAGCAAATACGTAGATCTCACGAGGGCACTACTAGTCCTGTACCTCCTAGAGCAGGATTTCTCAAGCAGTGAGAGAATTCCCCTAGGAGGGGGACTCCATTGGCGCATTGTCCGGGGGTGGAGGGGGCACGCTGTCACTCGTTGGGGAAGTCCCGCACGGCGTGGGCGACCGTGAACGACACACGGCGGCGGACAATTCACTTCTCTCCCGGCCCTGCCAGCGCACTCTCGCGGCGCGGGGTGAAAGCGACCCGCCGCCCGCGAGACGCATTAAGTCTATGCGTGCGGTAGGCAGTGGGTGGCTGGCGCTATGCGAGACGGGGCTATTTGTGTACGTGAGGGTGCATGTAGCATGTGCGCATGCATATATGTGCTTACGGCTAGGTAGACAAGCACAATGCGTCAGTATGCGTGGGTCGCGCTAAGGGGGAGCTTCCAACTCACGGCCACTCGAAGCCCAGCAGCTCGATGTGTGGGTGCCTCTACACGTTGCAGGCAAATGAATACTATGACGAGGAAATACTGAAAAGAACTAAACGGATTAACTTTGTGGATTCTAATATATTGTAACCCTAGTAACACCAACATCATTTGGATCGCGCGAAACGCCAAGATCGGGTAATATTTCATCCACATATATTTCTCGTAAGGAATAAGTTTTTTGTTCAGAATAGAAGCTACGCATACAGTTTAAAGATATGTATGCCTTTCTTTTCTAATTAAATGCCAAATAAAGAAAGGATAAAGTTAAAATAAGAGTTTGAATCTTGTACCAAAATGGTACATCGTATTAATGCCACTTGCCTGACTGTTGCTATACTACCTGTTGGTATAATACAGCTCAGTTTTTTTCTAATATGTAAAGTTGTTAATGTATCTACAAACGTCACATTATTTTTAAAGGCTTCTAATCATCTACCTGAAGAATCGACGGAATTTCACCGTGTATGAAACGGTTAATACGTAAAATAATTGAAATTACGACAGTATAGGCCATTTTCACCCGATATTGGTTTTCCGATGGTTAAGTTAATTGGAGCGAGATATTTTACAAGCTTCAAATATTGAAATTCATGACTTTTAGCCTCATTACAAAGATAAAAATCTCATGTTTAGGTTGATCTCAAATGATAAGCCAAGTTTCGCACTATTTCTTATGATATTTGCATATAAAATTAGAAGCAATTTTCCATTGGACGGCTGTACGCTTTATTGCAGCATTATTTAAAAACATTTTTCCTTTGTTATTATTCCCATACAATTCTCCCTCGCTTACCATTTGCAACAGGTCATAGTGTCAAAAATGTGACAAATAAGTTCATATATTCTATTTCTCAGAGTTTTCATTACACTTCATCTTCATTATTCTTCGGTATCACCGCATCTACAAGGCATCCAATCTCTTTTGCTCGAAAGCTGTTTTTTCCCAAGCTTCACTCCCATTAATGTATATTGCCAATATAAGTTCATTCTCCATTTATGATTAACCTATCTTGCGCAAATTTCGTTGGCTATACTATACGTCGAAGGAGGAAGGTTTGTGATAGAATAGATTATATCCACTTGGACGAAGTTAAAATATGCTATGGACGTTCTTGATAGGGTAAATAAATAGGAAACGTTGTTGGAAAGTGGAGAAATATATTTGTTGTGCAATTAAATATTATGTATTCAGCCAAAGGATGAATATTAATTACTGAACAATCTGCAAAAAAATAGAGACATTTAATTTTAGTCATAAACGCATTGAGTCAAATATTATGGCAGCATATTGAGATAAGAATGAATTTTAAAGAAAAGAATAAGAATAAGAGTCTTTTATGAATGAATTTTAAAGAAAAGAATAAGAATCGAGATAAGATAAAAGATCAGGTTAAAGGCCTTTCTATTAGTACACGTTTCTTATTACTTTATACTGGAAATATTAGGGGCATTTTTAAAATTATTAGAAGAAGAGCTTCATTGACGTAAGCGGCTTTTGCGATGAGGAAAAAATACCTAATTAATGGCTAATAGAGTAAATTGGTAAATGATAGGTTATCAAAAACATTAATATGTAGCACATTGCCTTACGGTTGCCAAACTTGGAAGTAGTAGAAAAAAGAATGGAGTAGACTGAAGGCTAATAAGATGGAGACTAAAGAGACGAATCATTGATTAAGTTGAAGAGAGGGAGAGGCAAGCCGGTAGGTTGCGTACAGTAGTGGAAAATAAAATGTCATTGGACGTGGAAAAATGGGTGGATGAGTAAATGAAGTAAAAATAAAGAAAGAAATTATCAAGCTTCAGGTTGAAGATTAGTTTTCTCGGAAAAATAGATTTTTTAATGAGATAAACCGGAGTTTTTCCCTTGAGAACCGGAGAAGAGCCCTTTCAAACGATTCATCGTGTAAAAAAAGTTATTCGTATTTCCTTCGCAAACGTGAGACTAGGGAGAGTAAAAGTAGAGGTAATTTATATTAAAGCACATAATTGTTCCGATATAAATTCCTTTTATTTGCGCCTTGAAATTTCATGAAAATTGGATTTATCTATGTGAAACATTTTCGGGTTCTTGACGCTGAGCCACTCGTTCAGCATACAATAGGACATATATGATTCCGAAAACAGTTGATCTTCTGACTTACGGTTATATCGGACAACAGCCGAACTCCGAAAACCTAGGCACCTTAAATGGCAATATGGCGATCGCGCGTGAGTGTTGCATAAGAAGAAGGAACGTTAAAACCAAGAACGTTACAGGTTCTTGGTTAAAACAGTCTTACGAAAAAAAGAATCAAATAATATGTTTTCATCAATATTAAAATACTCTTAAGGAACCCAGTTACCACCTCTCACCTCAGAAACGGCTACATAATTGACACAATTGCATGAAAACAGTAACATACGAGATTATAACGGTGATTGATAAATTTAATACTTATTATATCATCACGCATGTGAATGTATTAATCTTTTATCAATGAATAATTTACTCTTTTTGCTGTGATAAAAGCGCATTTTACTCTAACAAAATACAAAATTAGTAAGTGCTTGTATTCATTCTAAAATTTTCATTTTCGAATGAATCATATGCACCAGCAATAAGAATACTAATCTTACACTCTGGTGAGTGTGTATTTTTACCATTCGAATGAATGGCACACAATGCCAGAGTAGTGGCGTGCATAGGGTCTGCATCCGTAGGGCCTGGGTTTGAACCTCAGCAAGGGAAGATATTTTTCAATGGAAATCCGATGTACAATTGCTTGCCAAGCTTAGAGCACTCCAAACATAGTACTCCGTCCTTCATATGGGACATTAACGTTCTGGATCTTTAGGCACCTTCCGTTAAAGATCAAGTTAATGCTGTCGCCGTGTTCCTTTCCATCCTATATTTCCCAAACAATTATTACCCACCTACCCGCTAACTCCTCCATGGCGAAATGAACATTTGCTGCCGGTCACCTACCCTAAATGAACAACGGTGGATTGAAACATCAAAATCCAGGTTCAGCATATAGCGACCCAGTAAAAAAGTTTAGAGTCAGTTTTTCTCGCAACATGGTGCTCATTGTTTACGGACTCTGATTGAAAAACTAGCTCTGAAGGATTAATGAACTCTGACCCTAACACCGTGTCCTAACACCCACTTTAACGTACGTAGTAGTAGAATGTATTTGTGGTGCTAGTATAGGTGCTAGCTATAGACGACAGTGTAATTTTTCACCCATTGGTAATTCATTGAACACAATGACCCGCACCATATTCGAGAAAATCTTTGATCTGCAAGGAATTCCGAATCTTCGACTAGGCACGATCAAACTGACCACGCCATTCACTAAGAAAACAGTTTAAGACTTAACTGTGCTTGAAGTTACCTGGTTTTCAACAATTTGTGCCATCTTCAGGTTGAGGCTACCTGAAAATGACACAAAGTGTATAGCTCAGGTCGTTCCAATTAACTCTTAAATGTGGAGTACAGAAAATTCATTTTCGTTTTTTCAGCCATTTACTCCCTAGTTCACTTACGCCAATCACTTAGATTAGATTAAAAAGTGTAAATAAATATCACTTACAATTAGAATATTCTTATATCAGAAGAGAGCCATATAATGTGGTTTTAATTGAGAATTAGAACAAAAACAGGTAAGATATTCTTTATGAATAAAGCGGTTAAGAGTTATCATTTCAATTAATAACTTTGACTAGATTGTTTGAGGCGTCGAAGAGAAAGTCACCACAGATTGCAGAATTATTACAGAATTTAAACCTAGAATAATTTACGTGATATCTAATATAAGTAGTGACAATAAAACTCTAAATTTTCTCATTTTAGATTTCGAGTAGCCACAGATCAATATCGGAAAATTCAGTCATAAGAGCTTAGTGCGGGACTTCGGTTTAAAGAAAGAGATAAAGAGAAATATTTAATGAGCCTCTCTTCAGTCAATGTTAAGAAGTAGAAAATGACGGCTTCTGACACAAATTTAATCAAGATTCTGTTTGTTTGAAGTGGTTCTCCACGGGATATTACAAGAATATACTAGAATGAGCAGGTTTTAGATGTGATTTTCTCTCGCATCAACATGGAGAGGCATTATTAATTACATGAGAGCCAAGCTTGCGCCGGTGTATGTTTCCAAAAGTTAACTTTTATTCTATCCAGTTATGGAAGATAGCTTCATATTAAGTGCTGTTAGTGGCTACTTTTTTGAATGCTTAAATTAAAATAACATGCATGCATAGAAACTTATCAGGTCACCTGATAAGTTTCTATGCATATACAACTTATTTCTTGGTTAATATCCCGAAAAACTGGTTCCATTTTAATAATCTCTTCCATAATGCCCTGTCCGTGCATACCTCTTTTGCTTAATATATATTTACACATTTATTTATACACGTCCTCCTATTCTTAAGAGTAATAATATTCCTTCTTACCTACCACCACATTCAACCATGACTTTCTCGATCGTTCCTCTTACCCCATTCTCTCTTCTTTCATATATCTGTTTTTCTGCCCGACTTTCATCCAATATCTCGACGTGGCCGAAGCATATAAGCTCGCTCTTTCTATACATATCCATTACTGGAGCATCCATTCCAAATTATTGTATTAGCCACTCATTTCTAACCTTACCCCTTCTTCATATACCGCAACATTTCTCAAATTTTCCATACTCACAGTATTTATCATACTCTCATTGTTATTCCTACAGAAATCAAATAAGGCTCCTGTTTATTAGTATGCGGCCTCTAAAGTATCAATCAAATCCATATGCTTCAGTTGGATTCCAGTCCACAGCTTCTCATAATCCCACATCTAGGCTGATTACGACTTTAAACAGATGAAAGCGATACACAAACTCTGCGGATAAGTACCTTATGTTATCTGAATTATTTTACACTAAATTTAAATATATAGTCATACTCTTAGCAACTTAAATTTTTCACTATACAATCATATTGCACATGGAAAAATTGAATTACAAACCTTTCCGTTTGATATTTCAATTTTATAATATTATGCTTATGCATAAAAACCGTAGCATTTCAGGCTCTGTATAATGATTCTGACATCTAGTAAAAAAAATCAATCTTTGACTTTTTGAATTCATCTATCGAATTGAATATAACGGAGGAGAGCTTTATCAAAACCTAAATAGCCAACTATGAAGGTAAAGACTTAACTTATTTTAATAATAATAAACACTTGGTTTTATTCCACACTTTATTGGAAACAGAACGACCCGGGTTTCAGCATATCATGCCATCATCAGGTACAAACAGTTGGGTGGCTTACACTTGTGTAGGATATGCTGAAACCCGGGTCGTTTTGTTTCCAATAAAGTGTGGAATAACAACCTAGTGTATATTATTATTAAAATGAAGGAGTTCCAGAGAGAAACGCCGGAGACAGTGTCTTATAGGTACTTAACTTCTTATAATTATTCAACTTTCAACTCGATGGAATCGTGAGCCACATAAAGAAGGGAAGTGTTAAACTTATCGAAGGTTCTTAAGTTGTATATTTTGTGTTTTTATACCTTACATTTCCCCCACATTTCTTAAATGATGATATCAGAGTTCGAGTTTGATCTCCTTTAATGAAAATGTCTGAAAATCATCCGTATTTCTGTACTTATCTCAGGGAAACTTTTACATGCATTCAATGTTTTTATGTATATTTTGCAAAGCCAAACAGATTTGAGAGCTAATGAAGACAGCAATACTGATGGCGTTGCCAAGGAATAATCTTTCGTCCTTACAACCTCACTGTAGTGGTGACAGCGAGCAGAAGCTGACGCTACGTTTCAGTTACCATACCATGTACCCAAGTTACCCTATGCCTTCCTTAATCTGCGTTAACTTTTCCGTTTCTATTCTTTGGAACATCTGAAATGTAATTAGAATATAGCAATCGAATAGAAAACCATAGGTTGAGCTATATTCTACTACTGAAGCCCTGTGCAGTACGGTAGGCTTAGGTTGTAGAGCCTAAAGGAAGAAGATATGCTCCACTTCAACCAAGTTCCAACAGTTTTGTTCATAATTTATTTATCTATATCCTATCAAGAAAGGTTATCACTTTTTTCTCTCTTTTCAACTTACCAACCGTTCTACCTGAGGTCATGACTTTAGAAAGGAAATCGCCACTAATTATTTGCTTCTCCCACTTAATCTGATGTCTAATTTATTCCTGCAGCTTTTTGCACCAAGGACGTCTACTGTCGTCCTTTTTTCGCACATCAGACTTAAACTGCATATTTTTCCAGACAAAAATCTCAAACATTCGTCAACTATTTTCATCCTCACGTCTTTTCTCAAGATCTTACGACCATAGAATAAGAACTGTTGCATTTAAATGTCGTCTCAGAAAATTTAGCGTAGGCAACTGAAATTACAACCTCATTGAGTCCTTCTCCCTGAAAATGACTCACTAATGACGGAACTTTGAAAGTCTAAAAACGATTATAGGTAAATAGTAAATCGCTGGATTTTACTTCAGCCAATTTGAAGTGCCACCGAGTTATCAAAGAACATAACATAAAAAATCTCATAATTTTATAAAAGCACTGATACATCTTCCTGAAAGTATCCTTACGATCATATTGGAAGTAAATGTGAATTTGACTTAGAAAATTAATTGGAAGGTCTGGGAGACTTTTTGAGACCTAATGTCGTACTTGAATAAATGATCAAGAAAGTAGAAATGAAAAGAAAAAATAACATGAAATAAAAATAACTCTTTGCATTGCATCGGGGCGATCAAAATGAGGATTTATGAATAAACGTAGTGTTAGCTGAAAATAAAATGGATGAAATAGTTGCGAAAAATTTATATTTTGATCGACAGAGCTAAAAATGATCTAACAACTAATTTACATTGTCTAAATGAGTACGGTCCGTAGTCACGAATTCATTAAAGGTAGAATATTAATAACTACTCAGCTCTATTAAGAGCAATGTAATATTCCATAATAGGTGCTAAAGATAATACCTACTCATTTTAAGTATTTCATCGCTTTTAAGTTTCTTAAGCTATTTCCAGTTTTTTTCTAATTTTTCAAGTTTATTTTTACTTAAATTTATGTGTCAGTTTATAATGTGAAACCGAAGACTTCCACGGTACTCTAAGTTGAACTTCTTTTTCTGGCGGGTGCACTACCGCATTGGTTATTGTTCTTCCACCTGAAGACGCTCTCTTCTGTTCTCTTCGCCACAACAACCAACGTTGTAGTGCCACCGGAAAATGAAGACGTTCAATTCAGTTTATAATTATCATCTAGCATATCAATTTTTCAAGAGGAAAGCATTTACTAAACAGTTTTTATGGTGTTAATAGCATTTTGGTAGGTTGATCTGCTTTGATATTAGAAGGAAATACTGTAACGTTAGTTAAAGTCACGTAACTAACCAACTAGGAAATATTTTAGCTAGAGAGTTTTTATTTTTAACAAAAATGAAATTTATTTAACCTACTAGGGTGTTAACTATGAATACGTTTGTCACACCAGTAGTTCTAATTCACTATGTAATTGCGAGCCCGGGAAAATGAATAAGCACTGCATGAGTATTTCATCCATTTTATTAAAATTGAGTTACCACGGATTAAATTTCTTTAAACTCAATACTATGAGCACTAATGATATTCAAATCAAACAAAAATAAAATGTTTACGTTTTTATACAGATACACAGTAACACATGCTATAAATTGGTATTTTGATTCGGAATAGGGTGCAATAAAAATATTTAGTCAATAGTAAATTTGAAACCTAGCAGCGGAAACGCAGTGAATATTTTTGAGCACGAGAGAATGGCACAGATATTTTCGGGCCATCACGTGATTTTCTCGCATTCGTGTGTGTGTGTGTTTTCGTGAGTGTGCGAATGATAATTTGTGTGCGTCTCGCCTCGCAGTGATGGCGACCGAAGAGGATGATGGGAAGGAAACGGGAGAGGTAGAGAAGCAGGCGAAAAAATGGAGGATCCACTGGAGAATTGAGTGAAAGGGAGGTTATATGGAGGAGGAGAGGAAGGGACGGAGGACACGCAGGGATAGCCAGGCGAGGAAGGAGGACGAGGTGGGTGGGGTTTATGTGACCAAAATGAAAGGCTAAATGTAAACATGGGAGTTCATATAGGACGCTCTGGCTACCTCACGCCGGGATCACCCAGCCCCCTCGCCGTCATAGCTGGACGCGGCCGTCCCACACCACACACCCAGCGATCCTACCAAACCTATCCTCTCCTCCTACCCGATACCATTGATGTGGTGATGTGCGGTGGGGTGGGTCCGATTAGCGCGTAGTTGAGGCGGGAATAAAAATGAGCCGCGGCCTGCGACCTCCACGCCGTAGGTAGGTATTTGTACTGTGCTGCGGAGAGCTTCAAAGAGTCACGGTAACTCTTACCCAGTTACTTTCCTCCTCTAAATTACTCCATAATGTCACGTTAATATTCTATTTATATTTTTTTAGTGATATTTCTTTGATTTATATATTGCAGTGTTTGACACGTTCACTGTATTCATATACTGACGAGGGGTTAGATGGAAGAAGGGACTTTTAATGTCTCAATCTCGCCCCAATGAAGACGTTTATCCATCTATCTATCTCACTTTGAAAGGCAAAAAAATAAAGTTTGAGAGATAATTATTACGCCTGGCTTGAAGAGAGGGGGAGGAGATATGGGAGGGAGCAGAGAGGGAGCAGGTATGACAGAGGCGTTATTATTAAGGGGAAATTATTATTATCAGAAATGATCTTCCAGTACAGGTAGGATTAAATAGAAGTAGGAGTAGCTATACTAAACATTAACCACTGAAGGTCCTAGTCTCCACACGCTATTCCAATCACCGCTCGTCCCAATTCTCTACATCCGACTCATCGCGCCTATTCTCTTTCCTCACGTTCCTTTGATTACCCAGCATCCTCCTCTCTATCACGGCCTAAAGCATACTAGCCTTTCATTACCTGTTCGAAATAACCAACATGCCTTCTCCCTAATTTCCTCAATTATTTTCCTCTCCTCACCCACCATGTACTTACTCTATTGTATTCCTTTCCACCCAAAGCACTCTCTTCTTTCTCCTCCGTATCCATATCTTAAATACCTGCAGCCAATTCTCATCCCTATTACTTTAAGTTCAAGTTTCTGCTCCATACAACGCTACACTATAACACATATTTGTCAGTCTTTTCTTTGCATTCTAACACGAGATACCCGAAAATAATTCTCAACATTTTTTTAACGTCTCCTATTCTATCACTATCTTCCTAAAATACTTCTAGTAATAAGCCGATTTTTCTCCAGCATAATATTTATGTAATTAATGAAACTGTTCTACTAGTTTAATTTTGTACCTTCTTACTATTTTGGTCAGTCTCGCTTTTCACGTCGTAGAAAATTTCATTAAAATAATTTATCATGATTGATCTTCATTCCGTGTATCCCTCTGTGATTTTATAATGCAAGTACAAAGTCCTTTAGTCAATGGTGACTGACTAACCAACACCTGGTATTCAGCAAATCTTACTGAATTTATTAGCTTTTCTCCTACCTTTATTGCTACATCTATCTCCTCCTATGCCTTTCTCACCGTTTCTTCGGCATGAGCGTAAAGAAGAGGAGAGGATATACATATTTTAAAAAGATAAAGGTAAAAAAAAAACATCTTTCCGTACACTCCTCTCCTATTGGGTGAAGGGGAAAGACTCCCGGGTCTGCGGAAGTGTCGATATTACCTGTCAGCAAAATTGCTCGCGCGCGAGGTAGGGGGTTTTTCAGCACCGGTCGGCTTGCGCGGTGGACGGCAGATGGACTGGATCGCGCGGAAGGGCCGCGCTTCATGAGTACATAGAAAGACGTGATGTGCAGCAGTCAGATATCCCACTTTCAATATCTGACCTCTGGGATGGGAGAAAAATCGGGCAGATTACACCGTGATTGGTGAAGTGGGGTTGGTAACTGCGCTCTGTCGCTCAACTACAGCAAACTAGTAGGTGGCAACACGATGCTAAACAACTGTGCGATATTATTATTAAGGTGGCAGGAGTGGTAATCGTGAGTCATTGAGTGCACATATTAATACATTTTTCTATAGTCCGAAAATAATAATTGTTTATTTATTTATAGTGTTTAACGTTCGTCCAAAAAAATAATTACAGGTTTAAAAAAATGCAAAACACAGTGAAATCAATTGAAATAAACAGAAATCTCGACACACATCAAGAAACTATAACATTTTTCAATTTAAAAATGAGACTTCTGCGTTGACATAAATCAATTTTATCACAGTATTTGTTTAAAGTTCGTTACATTCTATTCAGCGGTGAGTTTTCATAGTAGTTTGATTTTATCATGCTTAACTTGAATTTTATTTTTAACCTTACACTATTACTAGGCAATCCTAAATTAATTTAGCTAATTAATTCACAATTTTCTCCAGTATTAAGTAAATTATATAAGTCAGATAGATCACACATGGTTCTTATGTTTTTGGAAATATTGAAAATCAAACATTTTTACCAAAGTTTCGTAACGAACATAATTACCATACATCGGATAAACGTTACCTTGCGTATAGTATATATAACGTAAAAACCTTTTTTGCATTACCTCCAATGTCTGAACATATTTCTTACAGTAAGGTTTCCATACTACAGAAGCATACTCCAATTTACTTCTTACAAGGGAGTAGTAAAAACGTTTTAGTGATTTAAACTTTGATCTGACTTAAAGTAACTACCTTGAAATTTGGTTTAAAAACCCAGTAATCTTTTAGATGAATTATTACACCACTTTTCACTTAAGTGCACCTGTTTATGCCATCAAAATCATCATGCGTGCAGTAATGTAACTCAAGCAATAATTATATTTTAAACATTTTGCCATCAGCAAAACATTTTTATGACTTGGGTTTTTTGCGTGTAATTAGAAATGTAATCGAATATTATAGCAAAATACTCTTATTTTACTCGCCATGATACCTAGATAAATGTTATCAACCGCTACAATAATATGAAATGTTTTATTTCACGTGAAGGAGAAAATTTGTACAAACGTAATCGAATTATTTCAAAATATATGTTATCGTCCATAAGGCCACGTCTTGAAATAGCATTTAATTGCACAAAAACAAATTATTATGGTGTATGGTTTATTTCACTTTTATGTATAGATATCTCTAATGCCTGTTGCTCACGGTAAAATTTTCGGTAAAACGTTTTATAAAACCGACTAATTTTATAAAAATGAGCTTGCTAACGATAAAACCGTTTTATAAAACCGAGTTTTATAAAACGTTTTACGGAATAGGACAGGTTCTATTTCTATAAAACCGTTTTATGCAACAACCAATGAGATGTTCCGCTCATCGCGAAGGTGAGCTTTCGTCTCGCACATTTTTTCGCGATTTTCACCCACTTTAAACAGAGATATCGGAACCAAATTCACCTCCCTTATTATGCCAACTTTGCAAATTTGTTTAACACTTTCAACACAACAATGCATCAACTACTTTAGAAATGGGAAACTTTCAAACCTGAGAAGTGCGATTTTTCCTCTCCGCCATCTTGTGAAAAAATGCCGTTTCCTCTTATCCACTGTACGTAGCGTAGCGATCGAGCAGTTGCTTCTCTAGCATATACACACCTCTCCTACACAGTTTCTTCCACTGAAACTCGCCCCGCAACGAGTGTTAGAGAATGGAGAAAGGTTTAACCTCAAGGTATACCCGATGCTAGCGCCATTTACGGCATAGCGGTTCATATTAGTACTGCTTCGATTTTCCTCTTAAAAGGTTCTTGAGTTTTACCGTGAGCAAGCTAGTACGTTTTACGTACGATTCATAAAACTTTCAATAAAAATTTTTATAAAACTGTTTTATGGAAAATTTTACCGTGAGCAACAGGCATAAGATGAATAGGTATACCATGTTTTACGCATTCTGTTTATAAAAAATAGATCCAACCAGCTTGATAGCGTACCTACTGCGTTTTAGGGTAGGTACTTTTTTTGTATGTACTCACGAGCTATTCTATTTGTTCATACCTCTCTGTGATCCCGCCACTCTTGGCATGTCCTCAGGTTTCCCAAGGGCCGAACCGAGAGAATTTGGTCGAAGAATAATTCCCTTGGGAGGAGGAAAAACCACCTAATGAATTAAACCCGCGACCCCACGAATAGAAGGCAAAGATTTGAAGGCGAATCAAAGTCCAACAGGAGTGGGGAATGTTTTGAGGAATTTATTTATATATTTATTTTCATTAACCACCGAAAACAGCACTCATTGGCCTTTACATCGGGGTATTAACAATATTAACAATGGATGAGCACACACAACCATGCCCTGGGAAGTGAAAAAACCTCCCCAGGCGGGATTCGAACCCGCGACCTTTGGGTTAGTAGGCGAGGACGTTACCCCGCCGCCACCGAGGCCGGCAAATTGCTTACAGCCTAGAAGAGATAGAGAAAGACTTATTGGGAGTTACTAGGAGCTATTAGGCTACACGTGATTACTTGAAAATGTAAGATGACACGGGTTTCAAGGTGAGACGGGGAATATTATTTTAGCTCCGCACTATATCTCTAGAGTTAATGGAAGTGACAAAATAAAATCAAAACACTGTTCCACTGAAAGGTACAAAAATACCTTCGTTCCACGAATCATTAGTTGCCAGGACAGACCAAGACCCTGTGGTACTCCGTTATCGTACATTTCACTTTCATCCTTTTCCTCTTCCCTCCCTTTTTCATGACTGGTGACATAGCACCCCCTGCCACATGCCACTTTGGCACGCCGCGGCGGCTCTTAATACGTAATGTAGATTTAATCAACTTTTCCACATTAACTCTCATTCCCCTGCAGAAGAGGAAGTATCTACTCGTGATGTTATATGACATATGAGAACTAAGTTAGTTGCACACACACTAAGACTTCACGGGTTAGTTAGAAACACACCTAATTGAAGGTGGAGTAGTCGATGGCATCTGAGGAGGAAGATGGAGGGATGATATCTACGTCATGTGCAATAGAAAAGAAGAATTACGAGTAGGTGATAGGGCTATCTATGAGGAGAGAAGAATGAAGGGATGAGTTAACAAGCCATATAGCTGAAACACTGATTATGATAAGGTGTCCCTCCACACCTTATATCTCTCTTCAGTTCAGTATACTCCCTACTAGTCTTCATTTCATGTTAAGCTATTTCTTCCCTCTTTCCCCCTTTTCTAATCATTCTAGAGTCAATAACATTTAGAAACATCACCTTGCATCTAATCGCTGATTCCTGCTCAGCTTCCTCAAGCTAATTTCTTTCCATCACTAACAAGCCTGGTCGGTACTTCTTTCATTCAAATCACCATGATTCCGATATCTATTCTTCTCATGATGAATTTTTCATACTTACATTACGTGCACACATTAAATTAGTTTTAAACATAAATATAAATTGTTTATGGTTTCCCAGTTACTATTGTTCCTTGGATCGATTTCCATTATTCAGTATGGCCTTGATAATTATTTATTCCCGTCATCATATAAGACGTACCTGCCACTTGTGTTTTGGATGTCACCCAGCCACGCTCAATTGGGTATTTACACGTATTTCAAACTATCGATATTCTGATTCAGGTACTTGAACTTATTGCATTGGCTAAAAAATTTCTTATCAAATTGTATGAATTTGGGTTTTAAAAGCTAAAGAAAGTAGAAGGTTACGAAAGCTCCCGAGCACACATCGAAAACAACCGAATGGCCTGTGACGTCATTTTCGCTGTTTACATTTAGACCCAGGCGTTTCCTTATGCTTACGGTGGAAACAAATGCGGCGAAATTAATTTCTGACGTTTTCGCGTTTCTAGATATGCCTTTAAATGGCATCTAAGGAAGGGATATAGATGGTGTTTTGTGCCACAATGTACGAATACATCGGTTGAAACACCGAACAAGAAATTTATTCACGCAATCACGACATTGAATGATTGAAATTTCTTCCTTGGATTCCTCAATGTCCACCCGTAAAAATGTATACTTTACTCCGCACTTTGTGTTCTGGACATATTCTTGCAATGACTGTGCACAGTGGTCCATCTCTCTTGACTTGGATGTATCCTATAGCATTATCACCATAACTCTCAAGAGAAGCTTTATAATATAACAACACTTAAATTAAACTTTGAATAGACATTTAGGAGATGAGAATCTATTTTAGGCATTTCTACAGCAGATAAGCCACTTCTAGAAACCTCCTCTACAAACAATCACTAATTAGCAAATAAAAAATTAACGTTTTAAGTGTGTCGAGTATTGGCAGCACAAACATTTGGTGAGTACTGTGTTATGTTTATATGTTACTAAGATACTGTTTGTTTACTGTTGCATGGACTGATATGGACTTCGACAAAGAAAGAAGTACCATAATGATTATGAGTGTATTGGAAAAAACAGTTAATAAAGTTCATACACCAAATACATAATTATATGTATCAAAAATTATATAAAACAGTAATGACGATTTTAAAAGCAAACTTTAGGCTTACATTTTTTGGACTTAAGCTCAACGAATTTCCGCAGCATTAAATCGCTCGTCCTTCTTCATTAAAACGCCTACCATAAACATATCCACTTTGGGTAAATTATCTTATGTGGTTTTAATAAAACCATTGCACGCCATAGTCTTTGTTTTCAATGAAAAACCTTTAAATATACGGTAGATCTTCTACAGTTACTCACTTTCTCCCTCACATCCGTCCATCGCTCAGCGAAAATGATGTCAAGCCAATCAGATTTCGTTTCGCAGCGGCGTAAAAAATATTTAAAATTTCGACTATTTTAATCTTAAATATCTCCATTAATATTGAATCAATTTTAAAACTACTTTCACTCCGAAAGCTTGTTCGAGTTTAAGTAACATATGAAGATCCGTAAACTTATATTTAAAATTTTGGAAAATACCCAATTCAGGTGTTAGTCATGAGTGACACTCGATCTCTTTGTTCTTATACCTGGCCCAGTATCAAGCTTCTTACAGTTTTTCTTACAATTGACATGAAAGGAGCTATTTAAAGTCTCTTCAATGTTTTGGAAGCCGTGAAAACAAACATTTCAGCAGGTAATTCTGTCTCTGATATTTTTCCATCGGTTTCCCAATGTAGATGATAATATAGGATGTTCAGTTCCTAAGCTATTTAATTTTTTCCTCTCCATTTCATTCAATTCAAAGGGGTTTATTCAAATGCGAAATGACCTTGGGAATCTACTTGCTACAAGCCGGATATATTTTCCGCTCGTATTTTGCTTCGAAGTTAGGTACTGTTAGATATTTCCAATTCAAGTTCATCCCGTAAATTTTCTATTAGATTTACCATAGATAAGTCATGTGCCAAAAGAGCCCCCATCCTAATATTCTGCCAGCCTTACGCACAGCAATGCTCAAAGAGTGTGTGGAAAATACTGTGCCTGCCTGCCTGTATGGATGCCACCACTGTGATTCCTTCCGGGGTCTATTCTTTTAGCGTCTAAGGAAGAGCCGTGCGATCGAGTTCAAATTTACTTATAATAAAAAGCAATATTTTAATCTATATTTCATCAGACTTCCTTCATCTGTTGAAGTTAATTGGAGTCCCTATCGATTTACTCTCATTTCCTTACTGATCGGGTATTCTGGTTCAGCAAGCGGTCCTTATCACCTCGTCCACATGAGGGTATATGAAGGTAGCAGGCGCCTTTCACATAACATCTCTTTGTCGATTTCGCTATTCCAGTTCAACTTTAGACTACAATAGTTATCTACACTCACGTTTCAATGCCGTTCCGTGCACAGCTCATTATAGGACATAGTAGGGTACAGTTCATTATAGGAAAATAGCACCTAGCTTCATGTGAATGCGTGACAAATACTTTACTTGCGTCATATACATGGTCTGTCACAAATTTTATTTCTCTATGCGTGTGTTTAAATTCTAATGCAACTCTTACCCTGGTGCACATTTAATTATTCTCATAATAGTCCTAATATCGAAAACTGCATGGACTGTAGTGAGATCTTTCCGTAGGCGGGGTATTGACTTGAAATTCTAGTCCTCAGGCCAGTTTTTTCAATGTTCCGCCCAACTTATCGTCAAAGGTTGTCCATCATTGCCGTTCTATCAATATATTTTAGTCTATGACTGGACCTACCTAAATCATATTAACGCATCATCAAGAAAATCTATTGTATTTCCTTTTTAACTTCACATTCTGCTCATAATAATATAATACCTCTGGGGCAAACCATACATTTTATCTAGCTTCATTGTTTTTTCCTTCTTCACACACATTATGTAAATGTTTCTGAAATTAGGCTACCTACTTTTTATCAATACTTCTATTTTTTGCCTTCTGCTACTTTCTACCTCCAATTTCAAACTATCATTCCATTTGAATAATTTTTCATCGTTTTCTATGTGCGCAAACTTGATTCTAGAAAAAATATTAATAGCAATAAATTGGTAACCATTTACTATAAATAACATGCATGGTCACTTTTGCTATGGATAACAGCAATCTGGAACACTTTTTCGAATAAATAATAATCTGAATAAAAGTCACTCCTCCGGACAGTTTTCTGCGTCCCAAGACATTAATCATAAACGTATACAGCAGTAATAATGGGTTAGCTTATGACTCTGATTCATATGCATTATGCAGTATAACAAAATAAGGGGGGTACTTAATAATATTTTATAAATAATTATGTATCTTTAGTGTAAAATTTTGTTTGCGTATTCAAGTCGCAAGCCATGCACATCTTGGATTTCTTAATCCTTAAAATAGTATTGATAATTCAAATAAAAATACACCGCTTAGTATGTAAGTAATAAATTATTGAATTATTACACGAACAAATTGATTCACAAGGATTTATTTTTTCTTATATTAAATGCTTTAGGTTGCTCTTTTGGTGAGGAAATCTTCAAATATATATTTACATTACTAATAATATTCATATTCACAACTCACATTTCACATTATATCGTAATAAATAAAAATATTGCATCATATGCATATCTTTAGGCACCTAGATTCTGTTACTTAAAATAATTAATTCTATTTGCATATCTTTTTAAATACAGCATTTTCATTTTCTGACCGGCTACATTTGCAGTCCGTGTTCTAATTTTCAATACGACTTTCGGCAAGTTACTCACGCATTGACACCGGCATATTCCCCTCAATTTTGAGCCTGACTCATATGCAGATTTTGTGTATGTATTTCCTCAAACTAAATCCAAGTTTGATTTTCCGACGACATCTATTAAAAACTCTAATTATTTGTCATTGCTATGTAAGCAGGCACTCAACAACAACAGAATACTTTCAAGCTCATTTCTTCAAGTCACATGCTGCTTTTTCATAAGTAAGCACATCCTTGTTACGTTCTACAAAAATGGGAAACAACAGAAAGTAGCTTATTTATTGTGAGCTGCTTGACAAAATTTGGATTGGATTTTATATCCTTAATTGTGGCTTCACTTTATAATCAATTACCTCCGGATTTAATTTTCTTAGTACTTACATCATAACTTAATTTTTCTTATCATCAACATAACTTAATGAAATCACAAATTTTAAGTTAATACACAACGAACTGCATCCATTGCTGTCACCTCCTATTTTCCCTTTTGTGATTCCATCTTCTGTAGCACCCAGAAACACATTCACTCTCGTAATTAAATTATGAGTTTCATACTCTTTCTCTAAATGTCTCCTCAAAGTAAACCGCCTCTTCAAGAAATATATTGTCTCTCTTTATTTAATCAGTTAATCACTGTAATAATTCTGTTTTGACGATATTTTGTTTAAGTTCATAATTAACCATTTACAGGTAATTATTTTTTTATTTTAAACGTTTATAAATTAAATTATATCTAATGTTAAATATGAGAACATGTGAATAATTAAGTGAATTATCTATGCCTATCTATCCACCTTGCTATGTCAGGTCAAATGTGTGTATTGTCTTGGAGAACAGACACCTCTCACACGAGGTTTTTGACCCTTTCAAGGCCGGCAATTTCTTTTTAACAAAACATAAGTCTTTTGAACCCTTTACATGAAAAACTTCTTGGCTAGTATAATTTTAAAACAGTGAAGTATGTATTTTAGTCAAATTTGAAGAAATATTCCATGAGTCTTGTTCCCATCGGAAATATATTAATAAAACTTGAGTATAGATTTCCTCCGATATTAAAAATGTATCTCCACAATTCATTACAATCAGCTAATGCCATGTATGCTCGCATGCCGTATATATACTGTCAGTATTAATGCTTCAGGAATATAAGCATGGCAGTCTATACATAGGTTTAGCCCACTTAGAATGGTTTCCCAAATGAAATGTCGACGTGGTCTCTTTTGCTGAAAAACAATTTCAAAAAGGATTCTCCAAAGCTACCTTACCTAATACGGTAATTAATCACTCTTATTTCTCTTGAATACATTTAGGATGGCTACTACAAAAATGGACTCCTGTGTATAACAATTGGTAACATTATGCGATATTAAAAGCCTTAAAACGTCTGATTAATCATACACATTTAATTCATTTAAAGCAAATTACTTATTATTAAGTCCCCAAATTCTGTTTTTATTTTTGAAAAAGTTCATGAATTTTGTCGTACATTCATTTAATTTACCATCCGAGTTGATAGAATTATTATTCACACGAGCCAATGTTAATACTGCGCAGGAGAAAATAAAATAAACCTTCCTCACTCAATTTATGTTAAAATGTGTCTCTATCATGCAGATAACCATATAATATTATAATAAAGTCATGAACACGATTAATGTATCATTTCTTGATCTCATCATCCAGAACAATAAAAAAATCTTGTCATGACGAGTTGGAGAGGGATAAAATATCCACGAGTTTTATCTCCGCTCATATTAAAATGCAAATATAATGTGATTTTCAAAATGCCATTCATAAAAATATTCATTCAGATGCCTTGAAGCGCATGTGACAGTAGAATGCCTGAAATTAATTTAAGTCAGAGCAGATTTAATGAACAGAATCAGCTAATATGCCATATTTATCGCTATATCTCTCTTCAAATACACTACTAATACTCTCTTCAAATACACTACTAATATATAACAGTGCGGACTACACATTTTATTTGTACACCATCAATGGAACTGATCGGAAAGAGTAATGGGAAATTTAATGTGGACTTTTCTGGAACACAGTGACAAATTGAACCTATGAAGAAAATTACTGGTTGTGAGAAGAAAAGGCAGAGGTGATTCATATTTAAATAGATCTATATCATCTCAAGGAATTAAGGTCGGAGAAAGAGACTGGTGGGTAACTAACTCATATCTTGGGTGATTTCAAATTACCTAACTTTAGATGTGACGACCAACGGTTGTAATTTTACAAATATAACCATATCCTCAATAATGCAGCGCAATGGAGTTTGTATTTATAAAAAGTTGTCAATGATTTTTAACTTTTAAATTATCGACTAACTTCAAATACGGAACCATTACGCAAAACTTTCCACGAGAAAAAAAAGCCTGTACAGGGAATTTAATCACGGACCTTTGGTGCCAAAGCCCAAAGTCCATGGATCGAATCCGGGTCCAGGGCTATGCTTTATGCGGCTTATATCGCGTCTTTCCTCTCCCTATTTTCTACGCTATGGAAACCATCGCTTACAGAACCATTGACTTTCCCTTCTTAAGCTTTGACTTGACAGATTCAAACGACGAAATTATTTATGACAGCCCATGTACCCTTCATTTACATTATTTGGAAGCCTAAGAGGTTGTTTTGTTCAACCTAGTGGTTTTATCTTTTTGGTTTTACCTACTGCTGGTTACTCACTTCTGGGGGGGAGAGTTGGTGGACTTCAAGGCGAGGACAGTGATTTTTAGGACAGGTAATCGGGAACCTCTCCCATTATCGGCCTCTAGGAAATATAAAGATCACAGATTCCTGCCCCTGCTTGCCTCTATCATGGGTGATTTCCAGGGAGAGGGATTGATGAGATAATTATCCCACAGATTTGTGTAGGTTTGAAAGAAATCACAAGGAACCAATTAGTCGCAATTCCAGAGTCATAGTATGGTCAAAGAATGATACAGTTTCCAAAATTATAATTAATTATAATTTTGTTGATGTTTGTATTACATTCAGAATATTTTTTATTTACAGTAGGTACGTTCATTATTTCTTTGGAAGTAAAAGTTTCTCACCTTATGTAGGTTGTCTGCTAAGTCACAAAAGTGCAATGTGACGCCAGTATGTGAGTGTATTCTTTGATATAACTTAAAATCAACTCATTTTGTTGCCTATTTGTTATTAACTAGTGCGTTCTTACAATCATACCAAGTTATATTAATATACCATGCTCCATACGCAATGATGGATCACCATTAGCTTATCGTTTAACACATAACAGGCAGTGTCTTACACTCTCACTGAAACAATGAGAACCAGTCAATTTGTTTGCCTCATCACGAAAGCATCAAGTCATTCATCACATCACATCAAGTGAATCAGCAATTAAAAATGGACGAACACAAACACCCATGGCCTAATTGTTTAAAAATCCACCTAGGCCAATTAGGTCAATTAGGTCCAAATCTCAAACCCCCGAGCCAAGCACCCTAGCAAGCGGGTACTCAACCCCGCTATCTCCAGGGCTGGAAATGAGCCGTGGACTTCTTAATTTTAGAATTTCAGTGTCTTCTTGTTCATCAATGAGTAATAATTTTTTCTCGATAATGAATATTATAAATTATTTTTCTAAGGATTTAGTTGTAAAAGTTATTTTTAATATTGATTCATATCCCAGTGTTTATTTCATTTCTACAGAGTGGTTTTCAATGAAAAGCTTTATTTGAAGAGCAACCTGGAAATAACTATTATATTGGAGGATTCTCATTATGATAAGAAATTCTCCGCCAGAGAGAAAATTCATTCCCTGTAATGGGAATTTGCCGCTGCCATGACATATTTATAGTGGCCATAACGTTAGGCTAATAAACCTCCCATCATGGGTTGTCTGCTCGCATAGGTCCGGAGGGATATTAAATTTCAAATATGTTATACAAATAAAATATAAATTTTATGGTCCTATACAACAATTGACTTTTCCGTTTGGTACTACAATAATTTCGTTTATCACAATCATCGAAAATATATATTTTTTACGGATTTATATAAACAAATAAAGCTATAAAATAGCATAAATATACTCATGGTTTATCTCAGTTATACTGAATTGAAAATTATCCTACAAATATTATAAATGTGAAAGTTTGTATGTTTGGATGTTTGTTACTCAATCACGCAAAAACTACCGGAGCGATTGAGCTGAAATTTGGCAAGTAGATAGAAAATATATCAGTGTGTAATATAGGCTACACTAAAAAGCCCTAAGGGTCCCCTAGGGACCCCCAAAGGCCCCTCTGGTGGTCCATGCTAATCATTGGGTTCGGTACAGTGGGTTTATTTTAAGCTTTTTCAAAGTACTTTCACTCAAGATAGAGGGCTGGAATTTTTTTATCGGATGGCTGAATAAATTAAATTTCCAATTCTTTCAATTGATTTTCTATAACGTTTCGTACTCGTGTGAAAGTCATGATTTATCGGAAAAATCTAACATTTTCTCTGAAATCAACAATATCATATTTCCTTGGCAACCAAATATTTGATTTTCAAAATATAATTACGTCACTAGCATTTATGACTTCCTCTAGCCTTATGACACAGGTATAGTTTTTTCTTCTCCCCGTTGAATTTCAACGGGCACCCTATACTATTTCATAATAAATTCAATGGGTTCTACCAAATATCTGAAAAGATTCAAAATTATGATAACATGGTTCTTTTGTTGGTAGAGGCTACTACTAATTGCCTTCATCTCTGGTCATGGCTTTGAAAAGGTTTTAAGTAAAGAAGTTGCTCCTTCAAGCACAAAGGTGAGAATATAATAGAAATGTGAGGTAATATCTGCTTTCCATTGGAATTTCTATTCTTATTTCAAGGATCATCGTGATTATGCAAGAGTAAAAGATTGTTTACATTTTCATTCCAATAAACGCACCCTTTTCCTTGTTGAATACCCGTCCAGATCACAAAAAAGAATCTCTACGTACAGCCTTTACGCATCGCTGTCGGACGTAAGCGTAATAATATAGCTGCTAAAAGTCAGGAGCGCGAAAATAAACGGGAATAAATTACAAGACAGACGATCAAAGCAAGTCAGCATTAGTATTGCAGTAATTTATCCCTCGCACGATACTCCGGCCTTCTCCCTCCGCGATCCGATGTAATCAACCGTGGACTTAGCCGGAAGGCGCGCGCGAGAGACGGGATCGACTCCACCACCGCTCACTGAGCATGCGCGGTAGGAATTAAAAACTCCCGCTTCCGCCTGTCTCCAACAGATGTCGGGGCAGTTCACAACGGAGGCGGTTGGGCACCCAGCCGCACGGCTCGGAGCGGCGCGCTGTGCGCTATATCTTCATCCCCTGACAGCCCCGCGTGGCCCGAAACGAAGAACTCCTCTTCCTTGAGAAGAAGCGAGTAAGGAGAGTCGACTCAGGGAGTGGGGAGAAGTAGGAGAGAAAAGAAAATTCTTTTCGGTCGAAGAAAAGTGACGTCACGCCCGCGGGACCAAGGAATTGGTTGGCTGAGAAGGAAAGGGGTGGAGCGAAGGAGAGAAATTTGTAAGAAACGCCGTGGGAAGGGTAAGATTGCTGGAAGAAGGCGGTTCCCACCCGTGGGACTTCTCAAGACTTGTTCTTTATTCCCTGCCACTGAGGAGGCGAAGTTCTGCTGCGCAAGTCTTGGGAGAGACTTTCCCCACCGCGAGAGGCGACCAATCTGATTCGCCCTACTGCGGTGTCGCTCTGAAACCACGCATTCTCTCCTTAAAAGGTTCAAATGCGCATATTTTTATCGCACATTTACTTGAAGATAAAATATATTTCGCATTTTCTGAAATCATCAATATCAGCAGAGTCACTAGATTTCAATTAAGGAAATTAATAATGCGTTTTGTTTGCGGCGCCGCGCCGTTCCGAAATCTTTATCTCATTTTTCAAAAATCATATTCTATGCATGACTTTTTTATTGCAAATACTATGAAAGATTAAAGAACTAAGCGTTTTCAACAATATCATGGAATAAACATGAATAAAATGTTGCAATTCAAGCTTAAACTTTGACGTAATTTGGGTAAACAATCGCGAGGAACACAAAATTCCGAATATGAGGAATAACATATTAATTGTGAAATCAAATAACTAATTAGCGTTGTCGAGAGAAACAGTCCAAGCTTATTATGAATATTTGTATTTTATAAATATAAATTGCGAGTAGCAAGACTCGAACGTCTAGTGACACATGGCGTTAGTACGCTCTCATTCATTATCTTGGTTGTAAGCTATAGGAACCATTCATTCCACGAAACCAATTTCACAGCAAGTGGTTCGTATGAAAATAAATATCTCAGTTCTTTAAGTTGAAAACTGACAAAATTAGTGTTGGCTCTTGTTAAATATCGTAAAACTATCCAGGAAAAAGTCTATTGCGAGTTTGGCACTTCCTGACGTTCGGCTTTTTTCGACTCGTTGCAGCATGCAGTAATACTGTTGATAGGTACTTCAAAAGTTCTGAAGCTTCTTCTCCCAGTATTTTGACAGATGCAAAAATTAAATTGTCCTTGACTGTGATATAAGCCGCTCGCGACAAACTAGACGAAACTTCGAGAAAAGGGGTGGACGTGGGGAGTGAATAAGGAGAATAATCAATCAAAAATGAACGACTTCTCATTTTGATAAAGCAATTCATTTAAATCAATAAAAATCTGTCTTCTTGTTTCATGTACCTACTTGATTACGTACACTGCATTAAAGTTGAACTATTATCCAAATAAGTCGCATCAATTAAAATGAATAGAAAGGAATCATTTGCCCGTTTTAAACCTTATTGATAGCATTTATTTTAATTCGGAATTCCATTTTTTAATAATTATTTATTTAATATAGTCTAGTATTTAATTTAAATTTCCTATCCTGTTGTCCGAAATTCGATTTTTCTTCAATTTCGGAGGGTGTCAAATTACCAAAATAGTACCGCACTTTAAGTGCTCGCCTCTTTATACTAAAAATGAGATCGAATATTCAGTTTTAATTATTTCGGTGATACCGTGAAAAGGGGATAATTTCCAGTATTTTGCTGTTTTTTTTAGGTACATAAGAGGTATTGTAGGTATTGGTAGGAATTGCATGAGGCCTCCATTTGGAATAAATTCAATTCATAGCTACAACAAAGTATTATAAAATCCCAAGTCAATATAAATGTCTTACTCATCTACATCTACATACTACCCCGCAAGCCACCTCAATAGGCGTGTGACGGGGGGTGTTAGGACACCAGCCGTTTACATATAAAAAGGAAAAGCTCTAATGAAATTACGCCTAGCATTTATTAAAGTCCCTTATTGTTCGGGGGAAAAACGAATTCCCATACCTATCCGTTTGGCAAAATATCTCTCTTAATTTATCGTTTCTGTCGGACCTGGAAATATAATGGTGTTATAATATGATTTCATCCGTGTAGCTCTTAAAGATCTACTCTTCATTGCTCAAGTAATCTAAGCCTAGCGCGCAGTCTCCGAGTCTCTAGTGGCTCCCAGCCTAATTCGTTTAACATCTGTGTAACGCTGTCTGTACGCCCGTAGCAGTTTTTAACGAATCGCGCAGCTTTCCTTTGTATTTTATTAAGTTCCCGAATTAAGTCTTTCTGCACCGGATTCCATATTCTCGCTGTATATTCAAGGTGTGACCGGACGAGTGCGAAATAGCACCTCTCTTTTACTTTTTCATCTGAAAATCTTCCCACAATACTCTTGACGAATCCTAGCTTCTTCAGAGCTCTGCCACAAATATTTCTTATATGCGTTCCCCACGATAGTTTCGTGTATCGGTTCGTTCTCATGGTGTAGTATAGTGGATCACAGCCAGATGGCGTTTCTGGCGACTATCGTAATCTGTTCCATACATTGAAGCGTAGTATATTCTAATTTATGCCATTCCCTTTGTGACTCAGAAAGAGAAATGATAGGTTATTTTAAATATCCTCTCAAAGTGCGAAGTATTCCCTTCTTGGAGTTGATACCGAAGCTTGAAATCTGGAAGCTCCGCGCGTTGGTGGCCTTGTCTCGAACTTCCGTTATTCGGAGTGATAGCCAATTGAAACGCGAAGATAATATTTCTAATCAATAAACTTTAAATGAAATCGGTAAAACAAATATAATCCAGGTACTTGGAACATAATTTGCAGCACATTCCTTTCTTACATTTAAATTAATAAATATTTTATGCTTTAAGGACTTTTTGCTCATAATATCCTCGTGAAAAACGGATTAATAATGATGTATCCATACCTAGACCTAAAATAAAATATTTATCTTAATTATCCAAATCAATGAAAAACTCCTATAATGTCTAAAGGTTTAAAGGAAAATATTTTAGGTGGTTAAAAAATGTCTATTTGTTAATGCTGGTTAATAAACTTTATTGATAAAAAGTGTGAAATTTTATTTTCGATTTCCATGTCTGTTTCCTTGCTTTTTTTCAAAAGTATTTATGCAATGGCAAATAAATAAGTACTTTTTTGCTCATTATGACACTTGAATTTGTAAAATACCATTTCAGATAAATTCAGATAAATTGTATTCATTGATAAAATTTATGTGACCAAAGAAAATGTTATTCCCATTTTTTTTTAGATGATCGAGTTAGACCCATACGGACTTTCTTCAAAGGGGGTATTTGTGTTCTTAACTGATATTTCTTTGTATAGCTCCTGATAATTATAAAAGTGGTAAGGTATAAATTCATCATTACTAAATTCGGGCCACAATTTGCGCTCGCGGATTTTTTAAATATTTACTTTTTCAGAAAGCCGTGGAATGGGTAGTTTGAACGGCCAGTTTTTTCAGGAAGCGACAGACGGCTGAAGTATCTTCGGCCATCAAGGATAAGGTGGTAGTTTGAAAGTGAAAGGAGAATTTGGGGTATTGAGACGTAGAGAAGAGAAACCAGACGCTGTCATTAGCATGCTGTAACGAAAGGAGCGAAAGAGCATAATTTTATATCCCGTATGAATCGAACAGACGGAACACTGTACTCTGAAATACCACTGCCGGGATTCAAAGGTGGACCCTCCGGGTGGGAACTCGCAAGTCTAGCATCACAACCTACATAATCCCCGATTAAATCTATGACATTGCTCTCTCGTAGTCATCATGAGTAGATATAACTTTTTTTTAGATTTCCTCTCCTATTTTTGCCTTACTCCCATTCCAAAATCTCTTGATGCTCTTTCTTCTGTGTCTGACATGGATGCTAGTATTTTTATAAATCTTACAGAGCATTTGGGAAAGGTAGTTACTTCTTTGTTCACCCAAGCAACCCGCTTGTGACCAAGAGATCTATCACCTTCAGAGAAACACAGTCTCTTTTGTCTTTGAGAAAAACCATCAGCAGGACCCTAGAAGTGCACTGTCCATTAAGTTACCGATCCGACCAGACATAAGTTGTGGGGCTACCTACTTATAATACACGTTAGGATTTTGGTTTTCCCTACGCAAATGTTACTTTCTATTAATATTTTAGTCAGTTCTTATAATATTTCCTCTTTCACTAAGATTGCGTTCTAAGTCAGAACAATATGCACAATCCCGAACCAGTGGAATTAAACTTCATTTATTTCAGGTACCTTAAGAAATGAATCCTGGTTATTTCCTACGTGTGTAATTTGGTAGGAATAGAAATCACTGTCTTTATAGAGGTACATATTTTGTAATAAAAAATTCGTAAATATGACATTATACGAATGAACGCATACTGCTGATTTATATAGTTATAATTAAAGAAAACATTAATCGTTAAGTTGGAAAAATAGGAAGGGTGGGGGCATTATTATTTTTAAGGGTAATCATTTCGTTTATATGTGAGTAGTTTCGAATTAATTGCCTGAGATATGTTTGTCTTAAAACCGCTTTATCTTCTGCTCTATCTCATTTGCCACGGAGAAAATATTACCGTTTCCACCGATTGACCAAAATTAGTTTACATATGTTTTCCCGGATTATTGCTTTCGGCAACATTAAGAGAAAAAGAAACCGCACAAGACTAGCATTCTGCCTTTTTGCAGCTTATTAGGGAAACGAATCACATTTGACATTTGCCTCTGTTCTGCTTCGAATAATTTTAAATTCATTACAACCGTAAACTTTTAATCATTAGGGAGCACTTATTCTCAGTTCATTAATAACGAGACTTTTTTTCGCGACAGAGACAAAGCTCTAGGGGAGGAAAAAGAAACTGCGTTTAAAAACCTTGATAAATTGAGAAGAAAAACAGCACCCTGCCCTTAAATTAACATAATTCGGTTTATTTATTTTCGGACGAAACTTTTCTTCCCGAGTGACTTTATTGTGTGTTCATGTTTTTTCCGCCGGCCTAAACTCTCTGGGTCTTTATGCCTGAATTCCTGATGACCGCACAGAACAAAACTTTCTACGAAAGCAAATTTTTTCACTGAAATGATACGACTTATAATTCTAAAAGCCGCCTTTTTTCCCTTGTATTTTTGCTTCACAAAACTCTGCCGAGTCTTTTACTTCCAGTATTTCCCCCAAAACAAATCCATACACCTCTTTTTTCTCCCCATGGAATGAGTAATTATAAGAAAAAGTTTTCCAGGACGTTTGGTAATTAATTTCCTCTCTAACCCTGAGTCGGTGTTCCCAGGGAAAGAGGATGAGATGTAAGGGAGAAGGTGAAAAAGGAAAGGAAGAAATTTCACCTTGCCCAGGCATTTTTTTATCAGTGCTAATGGCTTAGAACATTACATTTATCTCAGTGTCGTGGGCGCGGTTCCCTACGCAACCTTTGCTGACCCCTCTCCGTTTCCTCAAAACCTCTCCTTCATTATTTCTGTTCAAGGGAATCTTATCCAAATGAAACTTAGATTTTTGCTTTGTTCATTTTTCCACACAACTTGGTAAGTCTTATGACCACAAATATAAAAAAATAATGGCTTGAATGTATGTGGCGGGCTCTTTCCCAATTCGATGCCTGAAAGTAATATGTTTATACACCACAATTGCATCAAGTTGTGCTTGGTATGATTGGGTAAGAGGCATTTGAAAGGCATATATGACATTCATACAGCAAGATTCTTAGAAGGTTCGTCGGATTCTTTAGTAGTGGGCTCCTGGAGATAGTATTTTTTTGGTTGCGAGAATGCTTGATGGAAAACTCAATAGGCAAAGATAGAAGCACACAGTCTGTGTGAAGGAGGAATAGGACACGTGAGTATTGCACAAATTCCTATTTGAATACTAGAATGAATATCAGGTTATTATTACGTTTCTAGGATGAGAATAGATGTAAGAAAAATTTCATGAATGTTGCTGATGAAGAATTGGCCTATATAATACCTACAGGTATTATGGGGTGGTGTACAATAAGAAAAAATAAATAAATCAGTCAGCTTTTCGGCAAAGGAATATTAATATTACTGTCTCATAGTGCCTTGCTTGAAAGTGAATAGGGAAAGGAAGAATGTTGTGGATGTTTTAAAAGATAGAATTTGAAAGATGACTAAATGGGAGATAAGCATTTAGTATTAACAATTTTGCAGCTATGGGCAGAGATACGCCCAGAGGAATCACTCTGATGCCCTCTCTAATAAGAGTGTGAATGTTCAGAATTAAATAATGCCTGGATTGGTGAAAAATAATAATTTTTAAATAAAAATATCACTTTGAATTTTTCAGACGTATCAAAAAATTGTTAAAAATTTTACCTCTGCGTGTAGTGTAGTGTAGTGTACGTGAAAATCCATAATCCCAGACGATGATCAATATAACATTACTGGTACGTTAACTTCAAGGTGTTCAGAGCTGGGCTGACGACTACGCAGTCAGACTAGGTCAGGCATCCTACGTTACAGGGTGAAATAATATGATACAGGTACAATACAATAAAATATGAAACTATGATATATCACTTAACTGCTTGTTATCTTTTAGAATTAACATTTCTCAAGGAAAATATGTATTTCCTATTCACAGTAAACTAAATTATCAGATCAACTTTTTTTGTAGATTTTCGCAGCTCATTGTTTATGGTATTCAGGCTTTTGGTTCTGCGATTAAATTATTAAAATCATTTTTTACAAAATAAATAAGTAATGATACGATTCATATCAGACATTTACATTCACTGAAATATTGGGATTGTTTTGTTTGCTGCTCTCTGCACTGCATCCGTCCGTATTTGTTAATAGCGGACTTTAATGACTGTAGAATTGGTTACATTTATAATTTCCAGTATTATTGCCGTGATCAGGGCATTCAAGCTGGCTATTTTACTCATTGATCAAGCAGTGAGTGAAAATACGAGAATTATAATACATGAGGATGGTATCCAATGTAAATGAAAGCATTTCAGGACACTAACAGTCATTCTGAGTGCTGAAATGCTATGATATTTCTTATTAAATCTAAATAATTTACCTATCATTTAGGTAGAGGGATAGGGTATAGTAGGTATACGCCACGAACCTAAAATACGCTTACAAAAGCAATCAAACGAAACATTGGGATGAATCCTTCGATATGTTAAGTACTAGTCATATTCATGTATCTCAATCCATGGATTTGGAAGCGATTAATAGATCAGGCTGACGTTGTAGTGTGTGCATTGAACTCTCACGCTAAGGTATGGACGCATGGGTTAGGATATCCTCCGTTACGTATTAATGGTATTCCTACCCCTTATTTTAATCTGGAAAGTGATTCAACGGCCGGAGCATATTTTTATGGTGGTATTAAACTATGGGTTTATCAGACTACTTTTATTACAGAACTCTAGTTTTCCCCAACTTAACACGAATTCCGATGTCCAAACCCAGTCCAAAGCTGGAAATCGGTTTCTTACGGTTCAGGGTGCTATAGTTTATTTCACCTTCACCACGAGCATTGAGTGTCCTTGTGGTCATTTCACCGTAGTCACGTCACCTTTTCTGAGTCTAATGAATATCGGCTTTTCACCAATGGAGAATAATCCGTTTATTGATGAAAGTGGAGGATAGTTTCGTACTTTCATAAATACCCAACATTCCGTTCCTTTACGGGATAGGCACAGTCAAAAGAGCTTAGGTCATGGCCCTAGGAAATTAACTCGAATTATTTTCTCCACAATCCCCTCTCCTGGCATGCCTCTATTGCTTCAATTACACTCATGCTTCGAAATTACCCTCCAATTCTTAAAGCTGCTAATTGTCCTCTCAAAAGAGTATCTTCTACCACATTAAACTCGTAAATTTCTCAGTCTATACCTTCCTCTCAAACCATTCTCTCCTCAATCGTACTACATCAGCTTCATTATTCCATTTTCATCCACTCACTCAAAATGACCAAACCAGTCAAGTAGGCTCCTTTATCACATGTTCATTTCAAAGTATTAATTCTACATTCTTTCATGGCCCACGTATTCCTAACCACATCCCTCCTACTTTTATCTTGGACACTTCTCAGATACAACATATCATCTACATTTAGCCCAATTATGAATTTTTGATAATATTCCTATTTCACCAGTACCTAGGGCATTGCTTTGAAATAAGGAAGAGTATACTAGGTATTCTTGTCATCAATCAATAAATTCATGCATTACTTAAGACGATTTTGGCCACGTTTTAACCCCCGTCCATGTACTCCAACGTAAGATTTCATGAAAGCTACCACCCCTTTTCCCCTCCCAACCTTACGCAAGTTGTCATACATACTTAGAAATATTCACATACATACATGGGCGGCTTTTTGTCCTAGTGTGCAAAAACTGAACAAATCGTGTCGGTTTTTTTTCTTCATTTTTACATAGTCGTAGGTCCTATACATAAAAACTTATAAATATGAATTTTTAGCCGAATTTCGGTCACGGTTTTTTATTTTTTGCGATTCACAATAGAAGCGACTCGCCGTATGCATAATCTTTAAAAATGCGATATATCCAAACTAATGACCTCAATGTATTGATCACACTTATTTTTATAGTTTTGGACGATTTCAGGTGTATCACCATGGTGCTATACTTTAATAGTAAGATTTTTTCGTACGAAAATAACTTTAAAATAAATTATGACCTTAGAAGTGATAAAAATCATAGCCCTTCCCCCTCCTCCCCTACGTAAGACAACGTAAGGAAAGCTCAACACCATTCCCCGCCAAAACGCCTTACCCAGTACTTGAATGGCCTCGAACAAGATCATTTTTTTAAATGCCACAGAATCAGATTTAAATGGCATCATTGGCACCATTCTTACCGTGGCTCACTCTCAAGGTTTTCGCGGCACTTGACTTCAACCCACTAACTATTATACACCCTAGTGATCCTTCCACGCACTAAGACGTTGGAATTCTCTTCAGGTAGTCGGTTATCTTTTGGCGTACATAACAGGTCAGTGGCAGTAAGGACTATGACAGCCAACATTCAAGTCGTCTAACATCCACTGTATTTGGTATTCCCTGCCTGCAGGAAGAATTCTTTACTTCTCAAGAATTATCTGCTTCGGATTTCATGGCTTTCATCAGAAGCATTCTGAGGTAAGTACGCATGGTTTAATAGTATTGATACCACACTTCCACAGTTGCATATGACAAGCTGCAATCCAAATAATATAATGCCGGGGTTTAGGATTTGGCGTCCCTTACACAGGAATAAGGTTAGAAACCTGACATTAGAGTTAGTTCTAAGTTCATGAGCTATCCCTATTAGCAGAGCAGGCAGTACTTCACCTGTTGGACTGAATTTTAGTGTATTCCTTTTTCCTGAGAACGAATGTTGGTATCCTTACCATATTAGAACAGAAAATTTTTGTCATTTCTGAGTTTACCTCCATCCTTCTCCCATAGCCCAAATATCCCATCCTTTGACCTTCTTCGGGATATGAGGTTTACTTCCGTGATTTTTTGTGTCCCACAGAGCTTGATGGCCGTTTCCCGTATGCAAGGTGACATTAGGAAGAGGAACACATACGGAGTTGATGTGGCCGAAAGTCTGTGGGTCACCGCGGTTGACCTTTTGAACGCCGGAAGCGTCTCCACTGGTAAGTGCCGCCAATTTCTTCCGTCACTTACGCTGTGATGAAACGTCGGAGGTGGATTTCTATTGCATATGCAGATATATACTACCCTTCGGTAGTTTTCACCTTAAAGCATTCAGGTTTCAGCATTGCAGTAGACATTCTTCCTTTTCCGCAGAAATCTGTTCAATAGGGTTAAATAAAATTTCAAATGGTTGATTTTCCACGATATTTTTGATAAATTTAGGGATAGATTTCAAGGCATCTAGTAAAGTTGTGAGTAATTTCATCGTCACAGACTAAAAGGACGGACAGATTAATTTGTTAGCGACGATCTTGAATAAATATAGTTCCGCGATTACAGTGATCAGCAACACCAACCAACTCACGCGTTAACTCGAATGGAACTTATGTTTTGAAATACTCTTCGGAGTAATCCCTTCGGGCCTAATTTACAAAATAGGGGTTGTATAGATGGCGTTTTTATTATTTATTAGCTATTAAATAGCTTCGATCCCCCTACCATTTTTACCTGTGGTAAATATCTATTGTGCCTTTTTACGCGCAGTCAGAAGGAAGGTGGTAGCGAAGCATGATGTCAGTTGAACAGAAGTCCCTTTTCAAAAGAGTATTTTTTTGCGTACGAACTAGCTCTGTGTGGGGATGGGGGAAAAGTAGTATCCGCGATTGACCACCAAGGTTCCCAAGGTTGCAAACCTTCACCGCCGACATCTAAATGCTCATACTGCATTCATATCAACTTCCTAACTCTCTTTAGCTCTTGATCCAAATTTTGACTCCTCCGACGGATTTCGAACACTTTCGGCGTATTTTGGTGAATGTTCGTTCTTTATTGTAAAAAGCCGTGAAACGCGCTGCTTTCCCGCATTCTCAAGTAAAATATGTTGATAGCGTTACCTACCATGTTCTCACCTCTCCCCTCTGCTCCTTTTCCAACCTCATACACACGAGCCTTCCCCTCCTTGACGTCACGCTTCACGCAAGCAACTGCCACAAAGTTTTCCCTACACTATGATTATCTTATCTAATATAGACTATGGTTACCACGAGTTATTTCTCAGGTCATATCGCACTAACCTGAAACGCTAAGCGCTTCAAGGGAGCGATGTGCAAAAACCAGGCTGGTAGCACGCTGGCATGTCAGTTCATCGTCCAGAAATACAAAATGTTAATCTAGAAATTGTGTTTGTTGTAGAATTAAGGAACTAGGGTGGACGGAGCCATTTAAATCAATTACATTTCGTAATCATTCTCTCTCGATCTCTCCGCACAAAATCATTCTTTACGAACCACTAAATATGATAACCAATCCACTACCAATCCTTTTATATATGGGTTTCCATGTCAACTCGACCAGGTGTGCCCTTAGGGTAACCGATTTTGACCAAATTTGGCATCCTTTGGCATTCCGTCCTCATTTGATAGCATACTGAAAACTCCGAAGCCGTTTTGTAATACATGAAACCGTTTACAAGACATTGCAACGTCGCAAAATTTGAATTTTACAAATCTGTCTACACATTTCACGGCATATCTCCGAGAATAATGAAGCTAAAAATGTTCAAAAGAGCTTATTTTAAAGTTCATAAAATAATAAAGTATAATAATGGATTGCACTTCGAAATTTAAACAATTTAATTAAGTTTATAACAGTTTTAAAATTTCAAATCTATTTTTGACGATGTAGTTACCCCTTCGATCTTGCTCATCTTTTTATATTTTGTAGATACAACCCTCATTTGCAAATTATAAAAGTTTGGTAGGGGTAATAGTTCATTTAAGACAGAAAAAATTTTCAGTGTAGGCGTAACGTTGCGCTGGCCGCTCGCCGCGGCGCGATATAAGAACTTATCGCATCACGCAAGAAAAAATTTAAGATTCCACACGACTGAGGACGTTTTCCGGACACTGATGCTGACCTTTGATCCATTAGTCAGTAGGTACATTAGGTGCTGCATTAAATAAATACCGTGGCCTAAAAGATCTGCCTAGAGAGGTCCGTGAGCTCTTGCAAGAATATCCTGATTCAGCGTGTGAATGCGAGGAAGAGGAGTGGAATTCAGGAGAATCTGATTTGGAATTACATAAAGTGTAAAGTTAATAAGATACTAAGTATGTTTTTATTTACATAAATGAGTTAATTTGCACTAAAAACCGTTTTAATATTTATTTAATAATTAATTATTTTTTAGTTTCAACGGCACTACCTCTGCTAGCTGATAATAGCAATCACTTCAACGTTAGAATCAATTCCCCTAACTGCCTTACATTTACCCATTTTTTAATAATTATTTACTCAGTTAAATGTCTAGAAGTCATATTATGCAAATACTTTTTATATATTTGCATATTTAATAATAACAGGCGTTTTCTATGCAGTCTCCTCATTATCGGTTAATTTAGCATTAAATTTCCCAATATCTTCTAAAATAATTATGTTTTGCTAAAAATAACAGCAGAAATGAACCAAGAGCGTCTTATAACATATAAATGACAATTTTCAAATTAATCTGACAAAAATCTGATTTTTGTCCCTCTTTTTCGCGATCCGGACCACTGTGCGGCGTCCGGCTCGCGCGCCGAACAGCTGGCGCGCCGACCGCCGCATAGATCAAGTAAGTATCAGGTTTAAAAAATTGAAAACAGCTACCACTGCTTTGCAATTATCTATTCATAAAGTGACTGGTGAAGAGGCAAAATTCAAGAATGCATTCCAGCATCTGACCAATGGCGATGAACCAATGAACTAGCGATGACCAATTTGGGTTTAGGAAGGGGAGGGGAACCAGAGATGCGATTGCGGTAATGAGGACACTTATAGATAGAAACATAGAGCATAATCAGGATGTTTTCGCTTGTTTTGTAGATTTCGAAAAGGCGTTTGACAGAGTAAACTGGGAGAAACTAATGCAGATACTGGGGAAATAGGAATAGATTGGCGTGATAGGAGACTCATCTGAAACTTATATATGGGGCAGAGGGCTCAGGTAAGGGTAGCTGACGGTGAATCAGGGTGGGCAGTTATAGGTCGCGGGGTACGGCGAGGGTGCCCGTTGTCGCTTTTACTTTTTATCATCTATGCTGAGGAAATGGTAAGAGAGGCATGGGATGAGCTAGATGTGGGCTTGAAAGTAGGAGGCCAGTGGATAAAGTCGGTTAGATTTGCAGACGACCAGGCATTGGTCAGTCGGTCATCGAAAGGATTGAAAACTTTAGTAGATGCACTGGAAAAGCAGTGTGAGAAATACGGAATGAAGATAAATAAGGGGTAACAAAAGTAATGAGATTCTCTAGGACAAAGGAAACGAGGCTGGTAATAAGAGTAGGAAGTCACAAACTGGAGCAAGTAGAACAATTTAATTACTTGGGTAGTACGCTAGAAGAAGGAGGAGATAGTAGCAAAGACATTAGGATGAGAGTAGCGCTAGCGAAGGAAGCGTTCAATAATAGAAGGGAGCTGATTACGGGGACCTTAAGTAAGGATGCAAAAAAGAGGCTAGTGAAGAGCTTGATATGGAGTGTGGCGTTGTATGGGGCAGAAACGTGGACCTTGAGAAAGGAAGAAGAAAATAGGCTGAAGCCTTTTGAGATGTGGGTGTGGAGGAGGATGGAGAAGGACGTTGGACGGAACGGATGGAGTTGGACGGAAAGTAAGACAATTGAGGAAGTGCTTGGCATGGTGGGCGAGGATAGGAAACTTATAGATGAGATTAGGGGAATACAGGGTAGGTGGCTGGAAGGGATAATGAGGGACGGTGGTTTGCTGAAGGCCGTTATAGAGGGTAGGATGTTGGGTAAGAGGGGAAGGGGAAGGAAGAGAATCGGTTTTATGGACGGGATGAAGAAAGGTAGGACTTTTGAGATGAAGAAATACTAGAGGTAGAAAAGGCACGGCACTTGTAAGAGTTCGTAGGATATTCTCTGACTTTCTTCACAACCTACCTCTAACTGGTAGATTACTGTAATGAAAATGAATTCCAGCATCTGAAGAACAGGAAGATAACTTTGACCAGGCGAGTAGAGAAATGATTATGTAGCTGAAGGATAATTTCGCCAACGCCACGAAAATAGCGAACATTTTTTAATTTTATCTGTCTTACCTAAATCTTGGAGTATTTTGAAGATACAGCAGGAGTTCAAACCTGGGCATATTTGGTGTAAAAGATGACGCAATATGTATCTGAGCAAGGAATTCTCTGCTCTACTAACGCAAAACGAGGCAAATCCCTCTCGAAGGAAACAGGTCTGAAAGTCATGGAGTTCTACTGTGAACCAGATATTAGCAGAGAAATGGCCGATAAAAAAGAATGGAAGAGCGTAAAAGAGGGAAATATACGAGTCGCCAAGCAGAAAAGGTTAATCCTGTGCAATAAAAAGAAGCCTACGAAACTTTTTAAGTGAAAAATCCTGATTTAAGAATTGGTTTCTCCAAATTTGCAGATTTAAGGCCTCCTGAGTGTGTTTTGGCTTGTGAACCTGGCGCACACACCAAATGCGTTTGTATGATCCACCAGAATTCCAAGCTGCCGTACCTCGGTGCCGGATTAGAAAAAATAAAGACGAATAACGGAAAACCAGTGTTCTACACTTATCGGGACTGCCTGGAATTCTCACTGTGCAGCCCTCCTTCAGAAATGTGCTTCCTGGGTGAGTGCTCAGAAAAACTGCCAGGGAGAGATGACGAAAACGTCGTTGGAAAATATGGGGGTATAGATAGAATAAAAAAGATTATTTCATCGTACTTTATGGAAAATTGTGTCGATGAGGTACGTTTCAAACAATGGACTCAGGAAAATCGCTGTACCTTAACAACTAAAATTAAGGATGCAGATAAGTTTCTGCGAGGCATTCGCTGAAAATATTATTATACTACGGAGGCATGACTACATTGCTCGTATACAAACTGCATATTACTTGGAAGACAGAAACAATCTGAAATCATGTGATGTTGTGGTTGTGGCCAATTTCTCGGAAAATGTTTTGTTTCTGTACGAGGAGTGCACTGGAGTACCTGCCAGACTATAGGTGGAGCAAAACTTGGTGGCACTCACTGGCGAAGAGCATGGCGCAAAGGAGAGGAAAGCATACATGAGATGTGGGATGAAGCGGTCGAGCCTTTTTTCAAAGGACCCTGCGGGAGCCCTTCCATATTTTTACACGCGCATAAACGCTTAGTTTACGGTCAGTGTCCTCTAATCCTCCACTAGTGAGTGCCACCAAGTTTCGCTATACCTGTACAGTACATTCGTTTTTATGTTACCACAGAAATACGAGTGATCAAGTCATGCCTCTCAGTCTGGTTATTATTTCATACCGCATGGAGCACAACGTCACTGCATTTCACACCTTTCTCAGGAAGCTTATAGCCTTCCTTCGAAAAAGGGTACCTGACCTCGGAAAAATAGTTTACTTTTCCAGCGGTATGGTGGCCCTATACAAGAACCACTACAATATGTTGAATTTGTTGCATCACCAAGAAGATTTCGGAGTTGATGCTGAATGGTACTTTTATGCCACATTTCACGGAAAGGGTCCAAGTGACGGACTTGAGTTGTAGAGACGCTGAAACGATAGTCACACGTGCCAGTCTACAGCGCCCGTATGAGAAACAAACTCAGACTTCTGAGGAAGTTTGCAATTGGGCTAAATCGAACGCGAAAGGGATGGATTTCGAGTTTGTAGTTGACGAGCAGGTGAATTAGGAAAAGAAGAGGCTGGCGAGAAAATTCTGGGAGGCACCTGCCTTGGAGGGTATCCGTTCCTGCCATGCAGTTATACCCCAATCGAATGAAGACTTGCTGTTGAAAAGCCTTTCCAAATCACCCGAAGGAACAAATTGACACTTTTGTGGTACAGATTTGGAGCGTGTGGAGAAAAAATATGGATTTTTTTGAAGGACCAATAAAAAGGTGAGTGTATTTCCGATGCGCGATTGTTTAGGAAAATATTCATATACACGTTTATATTCGACTTCAATATTTTAGCTCTGCAGCAAGGAGGTAATCAACCTCGGTAATCAAATCTGCCAGCACAGCAGTAAGTCATCAGGGAAAACGGAGGAGAAATTGATTTTTTTATTTGCCTTCGACTAATGCCGTTCTAATTAATGTTGTATTTATTTGCAACCACCACATTATGAAGTATAGACACAAATTGTGCATGAATACGCTTCAATATATTCTGTCATAAATTTCATATTTAATTTCGGATACTGCTCAACAGGACGGTAAAATAAAGGTAACATTAGTAGCAAAGCAATAAATAATATTTAAAAGATATCTAAATATTAAGTGAGAAACTTATTCCATTGCCTTGCTTAGCATACTTTATTTTGTAACTGATTCCGATGACTTACATAATTCATATGTTTGAACTCATGTTGGGGAAAGTTTTACATGCACTACATATATAACTATTTTGACAGTTAAAAAGAGGTTACCGATTGAAATGCTGGGGAAAAGAAGGGAATGACAGGAGTCAATAAGGCCTGAAAGGTTTCAGTTTGGGAAGAGAAACAAAATTTTCGTTGAGTTGTAATGGGTGGCGCTCTGCCTTTCCCGTTGTTTTCCCAAAGAAGATGTGAATAGTTGAGGGTGGGAGACGACTGTGCGGTACGATTTATTTGAAATGAGGAATCTAGAAGAGGTTTCGGTGAAAACGCTAAAAAGGTATGCGAGTAAAATAGTTTAGGGGTTTAGAGGAAAGTAGCATTGGAAGCCAAAGACGATACGAGGTTTATCTATTGTTCTCCGAGACCGACTGCTGTGAGGCCCGGTGCCGCTCCTCGTGGGAGGCGGCGGTCACATCTACAGGAAGCATATAGCGAATGGCACGGGCGAAGGGGATTTAAGGGTTGGTATACACTTAAAACAGGCGAGAATAATATGAAACAGAAACTGTGCTTAGAACTGTAGATCCTGAGTAACGTACCTACGGTCGGCACACCAGCTGGTCGGCGCACGAGCCGGACCACGCGGCGAGCGGCCAGCGCAACGTTACCCCTACACTGAAAAACTTTTTTCTTTCTTAAATGAAATATAACCCCTACTAAACTTTTTTTAATTTGTAAAGGAGGGTTGTATCTACAAGATATAAAAAATGAGCAAAATCGAAGTGGAAACTACATCGTCAAAAATAGATTTGAAATTTTAAAATAGTTATAAATGTAATTAAATTGTTGAATTTTGAAGTATAATCTGTTATTATACTTTTCTATTTTATGAACTTTAAAATAAGCTCTTTTTTAAATTTGTAGCTTCATTATTTTAGGAAATATGTCGTGAAATTTGTAGACAAATCTGTAAAATTCAAATTTTGCGAAGTCGCAATATCTCGTACACGGTTGCATGTATTAAGAAACGGCTTCGGATTTTTCATTATGCTATCAAATGAGAACGATATGCCAAATATGGTCAAAATCGGTTACCCTAAGGGTCAGTTTAGCCGATTTTCTAGTCGAATTGACGTGGAATGACCCATATATATTTTTTTAATGGCTAAAGCTACCTCTTTTATTAATTACTTTTTCGTGCCGATTTTATTGAAGACTATAAAACGTTAAAGGTCAGTCGTTGGTGTACTTCAAAAGGTTCATAAATAATGAAAAACTTAGCAATTCGGTGATCTCCACTTATTGGGAGCTACTCAACTGCTGAGTTTCTGAACCCAAGTCTATAACAGCCTCTGTGGATAGGACTTGAGACCGCGAGCGTTGAACAGTTTACATTGCTAAATGTCTACGCTGGTTACTCGAACGCTTTCAAAAAGTTCATCCCGTGAACGTAAGTTGGCGTAAACCATAGTAAACTTTTTAACCAAGATAGAGTTACTGGCGTTGTTTAGTGGCCTTTGAAATGTGCGTGAATGCAATCCCGTTTTAAAGAAACACTAAATCCATGCTTTGCTTTAATTAGCGTTCTTTATTCCAATTTCTTCTATTAGCCATGGGGAAGCACAATAAGTCTTCAGGCGTGTAGGTTGCTTCAATTTTTTAAGCGATTTCTCACTCTTCATCATAAATCACCAGCATCTCTCCTATGGTAATAAAAAAATGGGAAAATGAGGTAGGGGAGAGGGAGATAAGATTACGAAGCTAAGGTTCCAAGTTTTTTTTCGTCTTGCTACTGAAGAGTCCTCTTACCCCTCGCTCCCCTAATCAACGAATTGTAGGAAGAAATATCTAAGACTTTCCCGGCGTATGGTGATGCTGAAGGTTGTTCGGGCTTCCCAGCAGGTTAATCCTTCCATCTCTGCCGACGATTCTATGGACGACACGTACATTGAAACATCGGCAGAGATGAGAAGTTTAACCCGAATCGAAGGAAGGTTCTCCGACGAAAAAATGAAAGATAGATGCTAATTTTCGCTGGTTATGCCTCATCTCAAATACGGCACTAGTATTTGGGACCCTGCACAAAGAGATTTGATTCGCCAATTAAATAAAATACAATGGAAAGACGCACGCTTTGTTAAAATCTGCTTCAAGCGAAAGAAAATTTTATACAGCTGATTAAAGGACGGCTAGTAGCTGTTAGATACGCTACACGCGAGGCTTAGATTCGGTAAATGAAAAACTCAGATCAGACGAATTTCAGGATATACATCTAGGAGGATATAATTTTGGCCCTGTTGTGTGCAGGGCGATAATATCCCTTCACTATCAGTGTTGCACAGAACCTGAAAACCCTGAAGGAGGAATCAAGGCTTTGGCGTCCACAACAATCATGTGCTATATCTCTAGAACAGATATAAGCGTCTAAACAAAGAGATGCACTACCAAACTGATAGGTACAAAAATCTTCCTTTCCACGTACCATTGTTAATGATAACAAAAAAGTGTAAAAATAACATAAGACAAGTGGTTGGCATACAATTACACTTCATCTTTTACCCCTCCTTTTCTCTTCCCTTTCATGACTGGTGTCCTAACCCCACCTGCCATACGCCTTAGCGGCGGCTCGCAAGGAAATATGTAGAAAAAGGTGCATAAATGTTGTGAACGCAATTTGGTTAGAACCACCATGTTAACCACCATTCAACAATAGAAATGTAAACGGCTCACTATGCCGTTACCGACATAACCAACACGGCCGGGGCCGAGAATCGTTTTGCACGTCTAGCGTGAAGGAAAAGTAGAGCACACGAATATGCTGACTGCGGGTGAGAAATCCTTGAATCAATATTCAAGGGGAGATAAAAGCTCTACGCCTTCTTTCGCAGTCCTCGTCACTCGCGTTGGTAGGCACCTGCCCGCAATCGCGTTTTTCCACAGCGTCATTTATTCCCGAGCGTTAAACGCGGCCGCTGTCGCGAAAGACCGCTTTTACCGCCCCTGCGTAATCTCCTTGCCTGCCTACCTTGGCGCGTCGCGGTGTGACGGAGAGGGGTGGGACGAGCAGGATCGCCCAAGCACGCCGCGGAGCACCGCGGGAGCCAAGACTCCCTCACTCCCTCTGGGGCGGGGGAAAAACTTACCAACCCCGAATAACAACGATCGCACTCTCATTCTCTTAACGTTAAAAAAAGGGAAGTTCTGCTGAAATAAAATAGCACACTCATTTCTTGCCTACGCTGCGACGAAAGGGAACAAGAGGAGGGAAGAAATCATAATGACGAAACGAGAGAAGAACTAGTGTCGTATGTCTGCGCGCTCGGTGTCTTTCCTTGTTGTTAAACACGTGCAAACCGTCCGAAAGCAACAACTAGACTAGGAATCACTATCGCATCGTATTTAAAAATCTTTCAAATTAGTTCACATCTGATACATTTTCTGTCGAAGGATAAAACTGTTGCAAACTTCGGCGTATTACTGTTGATAATTTATTGAAATAGGGGCACGGAATAGGGCATCTATTGTGAAATAGACAAAATTAGGGAAATATACCGTCTAAATGCCGAGTCTCCCTATCATTTCTTCCTGCAATGATTAGAGAGCACGACATGAGCCAATTAAGTCGTTTACAATAGATTGCTCAGAAGGTGGCTCGATTTGTTGAGTTAATACACGAATGTTTGTTTATTAATGTAAATACCAGTGCAGCACGCCTCCATAACGGCACGTTCTTTAAATTTTGAATCCTTTTATTCATATCCTATTATATTCATAATCTATTAGAACTCTTAGCTCCAAAAACTTTTGTCGGCTATAGTGATGTTCAGGTTTTGGTGGAAGTTCACCTCCTGCCGCACATACTTGAGCTGGCTTGCGAGGTAAGAACTACGTTTATGTAGAAGTACATGCAATGGAATGAAAAGGCGGAGAACGGTAATAAAATGTAAGGAAATGTTAGTCCCTGCATTGCCGTTTCCTCGATGTTAAACTCATGCAAACTGCCCGGGTGAATGTTTTTTTTATTTTAATTCATTTTCTTTTTCACCATGCGCTCGGCTGCGTGTCTCACGCCAGTTATGGACGACGAGCTTCAAGTGACCAGCGTTTCGTTTCCTCCCAGGGATGGGGAGAGAGCAGAAAGAGAACACGTTAGGAGGACAGAGGACTCGCATGCAGACACGCGAAAAAAAAGTGTTGCTCTCCGCAGGGGCGCCATTTCGTGGGAGCAGGAGACAAAAGGAATTAATAGCTCGCTGCTTGATGACGAAGACGTGGCGAGAAGCCTTGTGTGCATGGAGCAATTTTTTTTCATCACATATCCCGTTATGGAGGAGTGCTTCGCTGTTGAGTATAAACTTCAAGCAAAAAAAAATCTTTAAAACTTGGGTCTTCCCTTTCTCATCATCTTTCAATATTAGAGTACACAACATTCACGTAATCTTCGGATGCCTTCCATTCGCTCTTGTGCGCTAATCACTTCGGAGCACAACAGCGCACTTGCCTTCCATTCGTGGTTCAGACCCTGCGCACCAGGTAGCGCACTTTTAACAGATAGGGAGCAACGTTTATGCACGCTAAACAACAAAAGAACGTCGATAATGGCATCCGCGGTTGTTGTCAAGTTTGTTGATTTTCAGTAAAGGTAACGAAACGATAAATTAAGAGAGATATTTTGCCGAACGGATAGGTATGGGAATTCGTTTTTCCCCCGAACAATAAGGGACTTTAATAAATGCAAGGCGTAATTTCATAGAGCGTTTCCTTTTTATATATAAACGGCTGGTGTCCTAACACCCCCCGCCACACGCCTATTGAGGCGGCTTGCGGGGTAGTATGTAGATGTAGATGTAGATGAAACATGCATAGTGTGAGGTTTTAAATTAATTTTTGATTCAGAGCTAACGTTTTTAAATACTTTTGCAGAACAAATTCAACAACTTTACACAAAACATTTGGCCGTAACTGCCGTTAAACCACAGAATGCTACCTACGCAATTGTTCTACATAAGTCTTGAGTCTCTGTCCATTTGTGTAGTTGCAAAATACATATATATTAAAGGTCCCTCTCCATTGTGATAATATCTGCAGTGTAGTGCATGCTTGTGAGGCTTCGTCTCGTGACAAGCATTAGCGATTTATGCTAATGCATAATTAGTCGTAGTTACACTAACTTTAGGGTATAGTGTAATGCATGTGGTGAATACTCACCCCCTGCCACACACCCGTGAGGTGGCTTGCAAGGTATTTTGTAGATATAGATGTAGAATGCTACCTAGCGGCAGGTTAAAAAACATGTCATCAGCGCACATCATTCCATTCAGCGTCGTTCGTGTGCGCTAAAGTGCGCTGATATTTTCCGATGTGCGCTAACTTGAACCTTGAATGGAAAGCCCCCTTCATCACAACCAGTGTTTCAATCCTAAAGTTAAAGATCGTAGTTATAACTTTAGCAGTATGTTATCCTATAAGTTGTTTGAGGGTTACATTTCGATATGTTTCGTATAGACTTCAATTGCAGTATGGGTAGTTAGGAGTAGGAATCAGAACACTTTTAACCTAAACTCTCCTATATTTTAAATATCTCCTATATAAATACACTCTCCTATATTTTTCTTACAAGCAGCACTTCAATTCCACAATGATTTTGCCCGAAAACCTTATCACTTGACTGCCAGCAGGGATTAAAAACCCTTGCAACGAAGTTAATTGCGGGTGGAAGACAATATGGTAGGAATGCAAATGTTTATTTTCATCTAAAATGTTTGCTACAGCTAGTGATTACTTAGCAAAAATATGTTTGGCTGTTCTTGAATTGAATAATTAGAAATTTAACAATTGCCATGCCGAATACGCTATGAGAAAGAACACACGTGTGTATTTAATGTAACCTCCATATATTCACAAAAATTCCACGAATAACCGTGGATGTACTGAGTGCGATGGACAAATGCGTCGATTGCCGAAATTTGGCAACTTGCGAAATTGCCACACTCATCATTTATGTCCCTCATTTTTATTTGCGGATAATCCGAAAATAACGTGTGAGCCGAACGATGTCCTGAATGTAGTGACGCACGTCGAGACACCGCTTTTCTCGAAACTTTCATCGAAGTGAACTTCCACGTCTAAAGCAGCCTCGTGATTGAATTACCGCAGCCTTCCATTATTTTCATTTCAGACCTATTGCAGCTGCCACGATCGAATTAATAGCTTACGACATTCACTGGCGATAAATATTCAAGAAATCTATTCTGATGCGCACATTAGTCTTCGCTGGTAGCCAATTCAAAGTGTTCGCAACTTTCCGCAAGCTGATATTCAGCCAGTTGTCATGCCCATAAGTCAAGATGGAACATTTTATTTTCTAAATAGTCATGAATTAAATTGAGAATATTCTAGTAACGAGTCATGTTGCACGTAAGCTTCCGTAACTACGACGCAGTGCTTGTCAAAACGCATCACTTGACTCCTTTTCCCCCTTGATAAATTTTCTTTCCTGTTTATCTCTGTATTTGGCCAACATTGGTTACTTATAGTACTTGCTCTGGGAATTACCTTGGACTTTTACTCGATTTCTTAAGCAAATACTTCACTGACATGACGTGCGTTGAATCCACCAGGCTATTGTGGCGCGTGGTCCCCGATATGAACCTGGAATTCTCTATTCGATTCCATGACTCCTCGTTTCCCGGGAGGAAATTCGGAATACGCCTTTGTGAGAAAGATTTAGAAGCAAAGGAAACGGTTATAGGCTTGACTTTGTGGAATTTATCCATTACGGAAGAATTAAAATACCTTAGGTACTTCTACATTTAATATTTATTGTGTCGACCCAGGTTTCGACACTTTGTGTCATCTTCAGGCGAAAATACATTTTAGGCTGCAGTATATAGGTATATAAATTCATGGTAGAAGAGGGGGAAGGTTCGAACAAGGGAGGGTGGGGTGAGATTTTGGCAAGAGTTGGGGGGAGGAAAGGAGGAGGGCTGCGGGGTGGGAAGGGTTGGGAGGGAATGGGGAGGTAGTCATAGATTTTGAAGGTGTACCTTCATTTCTTGCAAGCCTCTTCCAACCGATAGCATCTTTCATTCATAAACTGTATCACTCCACATTAGTTTTTTCATTAAGTACCCATATACTTGTTTTCCCAGACCGTAGCTTTAGCGAAATTTCCTCGCATACACGAAACCCATGTAAGTTCAAATAGTTTGACTAAATTGATGACGTTTGCTGTGCCTTTCAGCATTACGGTTTAGCATAAAACGATATCAAATGCCCCTGATGAAGAATGAAAAAACAAGCACGTGGTCATGATTCCACACTTCATATGAAACAACACGACCTAGGTTTCGGCATATCATGCCATCAGCAGTAAAAATAGGCCCGATATGCCGAAACCTAGCTCGTGTTGTTTCAAATAGAGTGTGAAATCATAACCAAGTGCTTGTTTTTTCATTCATCATGAAGGAGTTCCACCGAGTAACCCCAGAGACAGTGTCCCCTGATGAAGATTCGCCATTCGGTGAAATGCGTACGGCTGGTGAGGAAGGAGGCTGGAAAGGATGGATCGAGACAAGAGCGAAAGTATATTACGGGATAGGTTGGTGGGCAAGACAGCTGGACGGGATTGAGATACCCTGTAGATAAATGCGAGAATAGTATATACACTGACAACGGATTAAATTGGGTCAAGTAATGTAAAAGAACTACGGTGAATTTACTTAATACTTTTAATAGCTACATACTAGCTACATACTACCTTGTGAGCCTTTACAGGGGCGTGTGGCAGGGGGTATTAATGCACAAGCCATGGACGAAGAAGAAATAGGGAAAAGAAGGGGGGAGATGACAGAGGTGAATTTTATGTAAACGATTTGCCTCATATTTGTGTTACGCTGTATTGTTGTAATAACTAATGGTGCGTGGGAAGAAGGAATTTTTGTACCTATTAGTTTGGCTGTGTATCTCTATTATTTTTTTGTTTCTATCAGTTCTAGAGATATAGCTTGGGATCAAAAAAATATACTGTGTGCTGTACTGAAACTCGTCAGAGTTTCTTATAAGTAATCTGAGGTTTGCGCGTTGTCTCCGTGTGGTTCCCGACCTAATCCTTCCATCAGCTGTGGTACATTTTGTTCGCTCGTAGTAGTTTTTAACGAGTTTTATTAGATTTAGAGTGGAATAAAAATGTCCAAAAAAGAAGAAAAATTAAGTTTTTTTGACGTCCCAGAAAGCGATGTTGAAAACCTTTTTTTAAGTTGTATAGAGATTCTGGGGTAAAATCTCCAATAATTGTGGTGAATCTTTATTTAGGATTTTTTAAGTCATTTAGGATTAGTCACTTAAAAGGGAATATAATTTTTCTTCTCTGGACACAAGGGAAAATGTTTTCGATTAGGCCTCACTTATGCTATGTGCCACACCGTACAACGCACTTGTACCTCAGATAGTTGACAAAACAATTAGTCTTTCCACGTTATACCTCTTCGAAGTGAAGATTAGCACTCAGTTGCTGAACTGGAATGATTTGATTTAAATTTGAACGACAGGGAGAACACATAATAATTTTTTATTCAATCCTAGGATTGGTTGACTGAAGCCCTCCATTCTTCCCTTTCCCTTGCTAAATCATTCCTTGTAGATCCTCTGTTTCATACCCCGTTTTAGCTGACCTATGAAGTTATCTATCTCCATTTTCCTCAGGGGGCTTCCGTTTTATGTTTTCCATAAAAATTCGTACTTTCACAAAGAGTGTCCTATCCATCTGGGCGATGTATTACCAAAACATTATTAGAATTCAATATGTGTTTCTTCTCTTTTATTATCACTCGATGCGTTATAGTGCAAAGCTCTACAGAGTGTTTTCTGGCACTTCTTCCTAATGGGTAGTCCTATTGTATTTTAATCTAAAATTTCTTTTTTCATCATGAATGCTTTTTTGCCTACTGCTTATTGAACTTTTTCAATCCTATGTCATGCTGCTCCCGTGGTCGGTGAAGGATTCCACATGCCTTCAGGATCTCTATTTCGCATTTTAGAATTTTGTTTTAACTTCCGTTAATATTCAAGTTATAGTTTTTTAGAACTCGATCCGTTGTGATCAAGGATGATTTCAGGTTTTCTAACATTTACGCAAGGGCTATGATGTCATCAGCGAAAAAAAGCTCACTTACTTCTTCTACAATCAACTTCTTACCTTTGATTTACGTTTCTTGGTCGTCTTTGACTGCATCTTCCAGGAGCATATTGAAACGTACCGGTTAAAGGTTGCATCTTTGTGCATCAACTTTGTATATTTTAGCTGATATTTTTCTCCCATTCTTCATTATCACTGTGGTGACCTGTTTCTTTGAGAGTTGGATTATTTTTCTGTCAATTTAATGAAATTTCTATTGTTTCATGAAGGTTTAATACATAATTCCGTTCCACATTGTTCAAAGTTTTCTTTAAGCAAAAGGATGCCACAAAAAGTACTTTTTTGGCATGTATTATATTTTCTATGAGAGTTTGTGGCCAAAGTATGGCTCCTCTGGTCTCTCATTCATTTTCATAAATCGAAATGGTTTGTCCAGGAAGTTTTCTTTAATTTTTTCTTATATTCTTTGGCTGATCCTTAGTGTACTTGAAGTCATAACCTTATAGCTCTGTGATCCACACATATCTCTCCTTATTACATATACATCTACTTACATAATACTCCGCGAACCCCCGCATGGGCGTGTGGCAGCAGGTGTTATGACACCGGCCGTGTCAATATGTAAAGGGGAATGCTATTGGTGTGTGAAAAGGTGAAGTGTATTTCAGCAGTGTTCTCAGTGGATCTTAGTTTTCAGTATGGCCATTTTTTTGTGCACAGGAAGAACGAATGTTTGTACCAATCTGTTCGGCAACGTATTTCTCTTATTTTATCTTTCCTGTCGGACCTATAGATGTATTGTGGCGTCGAATTGATATTCTCCGTTTCACTCTGAAACACACCCGTCCGGAATTTCTCAAGCAACCTAAGCCTAGCGGGTAGCATCCGAGTCTCTAATTGTTCCCAGTCTAATCCCTCTAAAAGTAGTGAAACATTCTTTGATCGCTCGCAGGAGTTTTTAACGAAGCGCACAGCTTTCCTTTGTATTTTATATATATATTTCGAATCAGATATTTCTTTTCAGAGTTCCAAATGCTTGCGGCACACTTGAGGTGTAGCCTAACCAGATGGTACCAAGGTGTCTTCGGTACTGCAATCATTACACTCTTCTCAAAACCCTCCGGAATGTTCCTACTGCTGTAGCATTGGATCGATAAAATGTCTCGTGTGACCAATTTTATTTACCAAATGTTGAGAAATCAATGACACTAGCAAAAGGAGAGGGACAATTGAATGAAAATAAGTGTGACGCACTCTATGTTCGGACAGCTCTTAATATTTCGCCTCGTAATTAGCGCTAGGGCATCGATTTCTTTGGGCAAGGCGCTCCAGGCAAACCGACGGCCCCACTACGCACAGAATTTCGTCTAATTGTAAGCCATTGTCGGCGCCGATGGAAGTGCGTATGCCGAGTCGAAATATCTTATGCTTGAATCCGATCGGCGGGGCTCGTACGTGTGCAATTGTCACGTTGTCCTGCCACACGGTGACGCATCCACGAAGGAATGGACACCGTGGAATGGAAGGGGGAATGTGGTGAGGTTGAGAGTGGAATGGTTATGGGGAGAAGGGTGTTAATTGAATGACATGGAGATGACATCTAAGGGTTTGTAATTGTATCCGTAAGGGTACTGTGCAAGTTTGAAATTAAAGTGAGGAAGCGTAACTGCTTTTACCTACTTAGGCCTAATTTAGAATAGGCTGCCAGAATATGGGTCAATTAGAAGTCGTTCAATTACATTGTATGATGCAAGGCGATACAGAGAACGAGCATTATTAAAAAAAACTATTTTCAAGTAGAGCACATGTTCTAGAGTATATGAGACATGAATTTACCGCAAAATAACGTTCCTTTAGGAAAATATTTCTTCTAAATGAATTACACGCGTAAGCGGTCCTGAAACAATACGACACATACGCTACATATTTCCACGTAAAGTTCGCCTATTTTTTAAGGAATTTTACGAAATTCGTTTTAATGCCCTTTGTGGAAGCCTATTAACTAGTACGATTTTATTCTAGATGTTAAAAAACATGTATAGTAGAGATGAGATACCTCGCGGTGAAGTTTTGATGCTTCATTGGGGTGCCGTTTCGGAAAACGTGACTTTTTCAAATTTTCAAGCACTATGGAAAGGAAATTATTAATGCCTGTGATTGAAGCATATACATATGGGTTGTATTTTTTAGGTAATTTTTAGAAAATATTCTACCGTATACCCTACTTAAATATATAAATTTCATTTTTTACATGTTCTCCATTGGCCTATTTTTAACACCATCTTCCCCGATTATAAGATATCGTAAGATTTCATGAACTATCCACCTCCTCTCTTCCCTCAGTTTTCCATAAGTTGTCACAAATTGTACACTTATACGATACACTTATTGTTAGATGAGATTTTTTATGTACGAATCAGTTCGCAAATTTGCCTACGCATGCAAATTATGAGCACAAAATATGGAAGGATATTGTCAGAGTAATTTGGCGACAAAAGAAATTATATCCACCAGCCAACACGGCCAGCGGTAGGTAATGTGCAGTTTAACGCATGTTTCTAGCAGAATTCAGCCTTGAGAATAGTTTTAGATAATCCACCGGGAACTATCAAAATTTCTTTTATACTATAATTTTTTTTAGGATTGAAAATTCATGCTAATCAATAAAAATATATGCTGACTGTAAGTCAGTTTTTGTTATTACTTGTGGTCTCCCCGAAAATTAGAATGGATCATATGTTGTGGACAGCAAAGGGCGGAAACTATTTGCTGTTTAAGGTTCCAAAAAGTAAGTTTAATCGTCCGAAGATAACTCAATAAACTATAAAAATTGGGTCACATATACTTCTAGAATCTTGCGTAAGACAATCTTAAATCATTGCATACCCTTTCTTAAGAAGAGCTTTGAACGTCTTCCCCACAAATATCGAACTTATTGCTTGAATAATCTCTTATGATTGGAACTCGATAACGAGTCAATGATAATCGGGAAAGATCCCCGACAGCTGTCATCATCTGATGTAGCTATCAATCCTATGATTGGTCTGCTGCCACTATTCAATCCACAATTAAGCCAGCCAACCTACACCAATTGTATGTCCTTCACACTTGCGTGATATTTTAATTCTTGGTCTTCCTCTGTAATTCTTCCCACACCTATCTCCTTCAGCATTTTTTTTCATATGCTGCAGTGGGGCAAGTGATTAGAATTGAGAGGGTTTTGGCTAGGAAGAAGAAATGAACTCGGTGAAAAGGCAGTTGAATTTTGTAGAAGAAATTAATTAGTAGTGACAAACACTTGGTTTAAACATCAGCCCAGGTGTCACCAAAGGGTGACTCCAGGTGGCACCCCAGGAGATACCAAATTGATTATATTTATAGATTTAGGAACTGTGTAAAAAACTCTCGTAGCTATCCAGGGGCGGATGCGGACTCAGATAATAACTTGGTGATGATGAAGTGTGAAGTTAGATTCCAAAGGCTTTGTAAAGGTAGGAAGATAAAGAGGTGGAACCTTGAAGCATTGCAAGGGTTGAAAAGGAGTGAATACCAAGAGCTGGTAGAAAAGAACATAGGTGAAGCAAAGAGGATGGGAACAATAGAGAGAAGACGGGAGATTATAAAAACAGGCATCGCAAGTGCGGAAGAGAAAACAATAGGAACGGTGGAAAAGAAGAGGGTTAAGAAGCAGTGGGTTACGAAAGAAATGATTTAGGAAATTGAAGAGAGTAGGATATGGAAAAACGTCGACACCGACGTAGGCAAGAGGAAGTACAAGGAATTGAATAATAAACTCAGGCGAGCGACCAATCGGGCAAAAGAAAACTGAAAAAATATAGAGTTTTTCCACCATGCATCCTACGATAGCTTAAATTTTAAAATAGAATTCAAATATATTCTCTATTATTATGTCCTCTGATATGACTAGAGGACAATGTCCCTCGAACTATTTCAGCAATGTCTCGGAAAAATTTCATCGTTTTCATCGACAACCTTTCCTCGTTCCGCTTCGTCGCGCCGTTCGCCACGTGAGAGCCACGTTTCGAGAAGGAGACGATAGGTGTCATGTGCTGCGGCGATCACGTGTGCTCGTGCCCACGGCAGCTTCGAAAGAGCAGGAGATTTAGCGCGTGATGTCCAGAGCAGACTTAAATGGAGAGCAGTGCCCTCTCTTCGGGACTGAAAGGAAGAGAGACTGGCTGAATGCCCCTCCTGGGAAGATGTTCTCGTCTCTTCACAATTGGACTCCGATCTTCCTTTCGCTACAAGGTGTCTCGTCAAATCGCAAGGGAAAACAAAACGGAACCTCATTTGGAAACAGCGGTGCGTAAATCGCTTCTTATGGGTGCAGTGCGTTGGACGCAGTGACACCAAAATTATAATGTAGTCATGATTCAGTTGAGGTGGCGGGTGAACTCTTTTTATGATTGAATGAATATAAATTTAATGTTTGAGAACAATGTGTCCAACGGACCATAGAAGATATACAGACAACGAGACTCTGCGGTATGATAAATACTATCACAAATTAAACCATTGCAAAATATAAATATCATAAAATGACGAACAATTGCAACGAGTACGTCATAACAAAAATATAATAGAATAAACCATAGAAATAAACATTACAGCAGATCTTACAGTGAGTGTTATCATTTAAAACTACAGTAGTATTTTTCATACAGGTCTGAAAAAGTTCTTAATTTATACTGTTTTGTACCTTACGGCTTGTATCTGCAGATTTTAATTTTTCGGCGAGATTTTGCTTTAATGATGAGGTCCTATTTGGAGCAATATGTTACTAATGGTGAAGCAACGGTGAAACGATGTGATTTTTTGTTGTGTTGTGACCAGGAAATCGGTAGGCGAGTTTCTATTTATTCCGCGATGTTTAAAATTTCATAAAACAATATTTCGCTGGTCCTCCTGCCAGCTTCATCAGGTTCACTGAACTGATTCCTTAGGCTCGCTCGTCTTTATATATATGAGAAAGGGCTCCCATTGTTGACGGAATTTTAAATTTGAAAAATTCGTTTCGTTCGTTCGTTCTCCGGTCTCTTCGCAATTTCTATAGCCTCCCTGATTAATCTTGGGTAATAGCGTACCTCCTGACTTGTCTTGTCATTAATAAAATTTTAAATATTTTAGACTATCGAATTTTGCCAATAAAAGACATTTCCACGTTAATTTCCGCAATTTTTGTGACTTTTAATGCCATGAGCAGCAACATTCAACATTCAAGTTGAAAAACATTCCTTAATCTTTGATTTGTCACTATCAAAACTGCAAAAGGTCTGTTTTAGTCGGAATAAACATTCCTGGACGAGACACTTCGTTTTGCACTAAAATCAGCGCACTAGCACCTAGGAGTTGCAAGATGGAGAGCTCGGAACTATTTTTACGCCCCCAAAAGTTTCTTCATAAGTACCTATATGTGCTTCATAGATATGTTTTATATTTAGTTTAATTAGCACAAATTCACAACACCACGAATGCCTTCGGTTCTGGAGGAGTAAGATGCACAAACGCATGGACTATCGAAATTTGCCAATGCAGTACATTTAGATGTTTATTTCTTTCACACTATTATTTGTGGAAAAGCCGGAAGCAGCGCCTAAACAGAACGATGCCCTGCAAGTAGCGATTCATATCGAAGCATCGCAACACTCGCCACTGCCGTGGAAGTCGACTTCCACCTACAAAGCCTCCTTCACGGAGGAAGCGACGCTTCGGGTGAGGTCGAATCGGACTCGGGGAAGAGTTAAGCGCGAGCGTGTACGTTTGACGGCGGGCGGTGGCTGGGGAAGATCGGGGTAAGGCGAAAGAGGAGTCGGCCGTGGAGAAGTGTGGGATAAGGGAGGGAGGGCAGAAGGAGACGAGAAACGGAAGAGGCGAGGCAGGGGAGTAATTAGCCAGCCGAGAGCCGAAAGGGGTGGATCGATCGGGAGGTGGGGGGATGGCGTAAGATAGCGAGGCGTTTGGATGAAGAGGGTGGGGAGGGTGGCAGGGGGTGATAAAGAGGGAGTGGGTGACGGAAGGGTGAGTCCTTGCCTGACGCACTACCTGCGTACGCTCCCTCCCTACCGTATTTCCTCCCTCCGTTCCTCACCCTCCCTTTCCTTCTATCCTTTATCAAACCCCCACACTCCCGTAATCCCCAACGCCTTCACCTCCCTCCCTCCCTCATCACTGTCCCTCTCCTCCGTTTCCAATATCATTGCCGCGAAAGCCTTTCCTTCTTTTGCCTTCGCGGTGAAAATGGGGAGAAGAAGCTCACGAAATGGCCGTGCCTCTCACGAAATGTCGTCCTGCGCGATTCCTTTCTGCGTCCGGCTTCCTGCTATATCCCAATCTGAGGGTGAAAGTCATTTGCTTTGCTGTTTTGTCCGCCAATTTGCTATGAAGACAGTTCGGGCGAGATTTTAATCCAATAATTTTAGAGAATATATAAGAATTTTAATGAAAAATATAACTTGTATGAAGCATGAAATAAATATGGCAATATTTTAACGAAAAAAATACAGTTTTTTAGCTCTAAACTTTTCATTGATTAACTATATATGAATATTTGAGACTTCAACTTATTTTGTTCAGGCCGTATGCTATGAATGCCTTCACAACCGAGTGATTTTTTCGTGATTTTATAAGTTGCATCATAGTTATAAAGTAGTGAATAATTGGGAATTAATACTAACAACACACCACGTTTTTGACACGCTGTGTTTGAACTTTCTCATGTTTTTATTATAATCATTCTGAAGCGTGCAGTTACCGAAAATCTCTTCTACGTTTTGGCAAATATTTCGATAAGAAAGGCAATTAGAAATTAATATTATGGCATCATTAGGGATATGTTGTCTGTTATGATGCCAAAGTCATGGAAATTTACGCGAAGCCACATCTCACTCTACTAAATTAAACTCGACACTCAACTACGTTGACCGAAGATCTAAAGAAACTATTTCTACGAATTGGCTTCGAATCCACGATAGCATCTCCATAATGTCAATGTGTAAAAAATAGTATATGGTGAAAGAATGTCAGGTGATGAATCGATAATCACGGCAGGGCAGAAAAGGAAATAACTTGTGAAACTTGGGAAAGACTGTAGGCGTTTAGAAGGGGTTATATAGGATAGCGTGATGCTGAGTTCCGTGAGATAAGGAAGTGTGTTGGGCAAGTGGGAATGAGGGATAATAGTAATTTTTACAGTAAATTCAGGGTTATAAGACGAAAATCCAATGAAAAACCACCCTTGCATCCTTTTTTGTCATTATCAAGATCAGATTTTGCATAAAAATCTCTGTATTTAAATCTGCCTGATGCATATTTTACAGTAGTACAAAAGTAAAAATGAGCACGATAATGTCCCACATCACATCTTGTCGCTCTGCTTGTTTCAGTAGACTATCGGTAGAAGATCGCATCTCCGTTCCGCCGCAAATAATACCAAAGAGTATTAAAAAGGTTACTTATATAATTCGAGTTCTTTAGCCAAGCATTCTTTCATGTACGCACGTTTTATAAGCCGGAAAATACGTTATCAGCCTTTCCTGAGGGCGGGAAATATTGCTCCGCTCTCAGATTTCGTTTTAGTGAGATTCTTGTCGTAAGTATTAGGCATGTATGTATACCCAGTGCAGATAAATAATATATATACTATTTCCATGAGAAAAATGCGATATTTTTTACTCGGGGAAAAAGACTTTCGCAAAATGACAAGCGAGGAAGTGCTAGGCATGGACGTGAAGGATACTGAAAAGAGGCTCAAGCTGGCTGGAGTGGGTAGTAGGTGTTGTGGGCTATTCGAGGCTGAGTAGGAAGAGGAGAGTGTTAGATTAGCAAGGAGGGAAGAGGTAAAGATTCGACCTATTTTTTAGGAAGAAGGGAGATCGAAGGTATGCCCGGCTGGAGAATGAAGTCGAGTATTAAATGCAGGTATATTAGAGGTTATAGAAGGTTGTAGGATGTTCAATGAACTTAACATCGTAAAATAATTCGAGCACACTTAGCAATGCCTATGAGATATCTCAAGATAACATGGCAGTGTTGGTTTCAAGGATGTAGGCAGAGAGATTTCGGAAATTATTTATTAATTTACGTCTGACATGCTGCTCCTATAAATTCAATCTGACAAAAACTTTTCAGGATACCCAACAGTCATCAAAATACTTTTTTTCATTTTATGAAGAAGAAGTCTCACAACTGGCAAAATAATTAAAACGTTGGATGCTCGTAGTGTTCCGTATCGTTCAATCTGCTTTCCCTTTTTTAAACTAAATTTCCGTCTTCAGCTCTCCTTATCCTCAATTCCTCCTGATTTCCTGCGAAATTGCCATTATTTCACCGTCCTTCTCATATCACAAAACTGTCTCCCTTTTCTCGGAGCGCACTTTGGAATTCTATCACCTCCCAGTAAGGTCTTCATCCACCATTTTGGCGTCTTTCTGCTATACGCCAATTTACGTCCCATTATTTTTAAAAACATTTTTCTTGCTCCAGAATCTCTGTCATTTCCTGATCTATCATATCAAAAATCTACTACTTATCCTGACCCTCTTTGAAATATCACACTTGATAGATTATTTTTTATTATAAGAAGGCCTGGGGTGACATTTAAATAATTTTATGCTCTTATACTTATATAATATAATAACTTTATATAAAATTATTATTAATAACTCACTCACAAATTTCGAGGATACTGGGACTAGCCACAGTAATAGTACTAGGGACTAGTAACAGCCACCTTTACGAAATCACCCACAAGTGGAATTTCGTAGTCTTTGCTTACTTGTCTGCTCGTGTGTCACTATTTCCCTCCTCAGCTCAGTATGCTTCTTACCATTTTACCTCGTATCCAAAATTCCAAATATTTTCTTTTAGCTCCGTATTTAGGCACACACTTCCTCTCTCCTTAGCAAGCTGCTATTTCACGATGCCGCAGTTAATCTATTATGACAACATTTTATGACTACTTCGCTCTCTCTCTAGTTTCGTTTGACAATTTTTTTACATCCTCCTTTCTGGCCACAAATTCTATTTACATTTTTTTTTAAATGATGTTTCCAAAGTATGTGCGTTTGATCGAATGCTAACAAATTTTACCCCATGAGTTTGCTTTTCGCTTGTCGTCAAGCTTGCCATAATATATTGCCGAAGACGACACTCAACACAACTTCAACCTTTTATTTCTTAGAAATATATCTCTCTTTACTTTGGGTAATGGTCAACTCTGCCGAAAAACTAGGAGCTAGATGGATCGAATTGTGCTCGTGGCTGTTGTATGGGCTTTATTTCCTGGGTGCCCGAGTTCTAATCCCGGTTATGGTGAAGATTTTTCAGTGCAATTCTAATCTTCACTAGGGCGCTTTGGGGATAACACTTCAAGCGCAGTTCTTATTACGTCGGATAGGACTTTAACTTTTATAACGCTTTGCGCCTTAAGATCAGCTTGTGACCGTAGCCAGGTTTCTCTCTACCTTTATTTAATTACCCGTACAATCCTTCCCATACTTACCTACCCACCACAACTAAATGGTACATTTGACATTGGTTATCAACCATCTCTCCTAGAAGAATATACAATGGGTCAGATCGAAGAAACAATTACACTAGTCAACTAAATCGAGTGAACAGATTTCATTGATTCTGTGATGATATCTCGCCGAGACTACCTTTGATTCTTAGGTTATGCGGCTCAATTATATGTATATCCATATGATTTGGTACAAATAAAACCCGTATTTACTTACCCAATCTCAAAATGTCAATTATTATCGCTTAGCAGGCAAAACATTTCTAAATTTAAAAAAATTATGTTTCTAGAGACAAACACAGTTAATGAACGCCCGTTATCATCTCTAAGTGCTTACAATAGACTTGTACTCATCGCAAGGTTCAATAAAGAAATATATTTAAAAAATAAGTTATTAATTGTAAAGTAGTTTTGAACTAAAATTTATACGCAAATAACAGTTTGGTAAGAAAATGTATTCACAACTAAGAAACGTATTTCGGAAGTAAAAACTTTTCCTCATCAACGTATTTTGTGCTATTAAAACTTACTTTCCAAAATTTTATTAAAATTAGCAAGTCCTTGTGACTTAGATTTGCACTTTTCGACTTTAGGCTCTTATGACATGTGCTGTTGAATAAATATATCTTCCCAATATTTTATAAATTCCTCAATAACAGTGTAATATGATGGATTGCGGTTGGCCTTCGAAGTTTATTAGCTAAGACTGATTTTTACTCGCTAATTCTTTATGTGAAGAAATTTATTAGCTCATAAATCAATAATAACATTAAGTTAATCACTAATTTGTGGTCATTTACTTAGGAAAAACAGCTTCACCCCCTCTTTTGAGCTTAGGATAACTAATTCTTGATGTCAAGTATTTTGTTTGATCTTAATCAAAATTACATGGCAATGTACTTTTGATTAAGATCTGGTAAGGTACCTGAAAATGACGCCGCTGCGTCGAAACTAGTGATACCGGAAAATAAATTGGTGGAATAAAACAAAGTTTTCCATGCATACATAAAAAAACATATACATGGTAATTTACTTCTTGCGAATAGACCAACTGAAACTCAGTTCCCCAAGTACAGGAGAGTAACATAAGCGCAACACCTTGGGCATATAGTGAGTAAATATATTCAAAATACAGAAGGCACTATCGGAGATAAGGACTTATACAGGCTGTGTGGAAACTCCAGCTTGAGGGAAAGCCAGGAACTGATGAAACTTTCTATGCCCCCTGCCGTACTCAGTGAGTTGTAGATGTCGTACTGATATGTTTATTACTTTATAAGCCATCTCTCCCTCTGCTCTGGCAATCCTTACCAGGCTTGTGGTGGAAGGTACCAGGCTGGCGCGCTAAGACATGCGAACGTATAATTAAAATAAAACATGCAACTAAAAATCACTGGCTTGAAGTCCCCAAACTTCGACGAACAAAGGCATTAATTCAATTACCACGAGGATATTATAGTAGTGAAGCAGTGAGCGCATTCGTGCTAACTCTTCCATGTTTGTCCAACAAATAAATGTGTTATGCCAGAACTACAATTGGGCATTACTTGTTCGGGATTCTCAGTTTAATAAGGCCACTCAAATATGTTTTATAAGAAAACTGAGCGGAACACATGCTTTAATTATTTTACAATACTTTCATATCCTTGGAGCAGTGCTAACTCTTCCATTTTTGTCCAACAAATAAATGTTTTATGCCAGAAATACAGTTGGGCATTACTTGTTCGGAATTCTCAGTTTAATAAGGCTACTCAAATATGATTCATAAGTAAACTGAATGGAGCGCATGCTTTCGTTATTTTACAATACTTTCATATTCTTGGAGCAGTAATAAACTATTTTTTTTATTATGAACGTTATAAACTATATTTTACGAGAATAATTAAAACTCTATATGAAAAATTATATTCGGACGTAACTATTTATTTTTGGTTTGCCGCTGTGTCAAGTACAACAATCCCCAACCACATTGGAAAAAGTACCGCACTTTTCTAAGGGATCAGATAGTGTCTTCTGAATCAAGTTAGTGCTGAACTAAGTAAACCATAGTCTAATATTTTACTAGATTAAATGCATGAACTTAAGTCTTTTAATTTTTTCTTCAAAGAAAGATTTCCCGGTCCCTACCCATAGGATCTTTGCGAAGTTTCTGCGGCATTTTTTCTCCTCTTAATTTGGAAATTGTCGTTCTTGGCTTGGAAAACCTTTGGAAAATATCCAGTTCTCACAGATAACAAGAGCTCCTGGTGAGACTTAGGTTTGAACGTCGCCACTGGAGCCGTAAAATCTACGATCTCAAGACAATTTTGAAGATGTATTCCCTAGAATTATTATACTTTATCCGCCAAAATAATTTAGCCCTTGAGTCGTCGTTGGTTCTGTGCCAACTAGTTACACAGCCAAAGCAAAGTACTCATTAAGTTTTAAGTGAGGAGGCGCTTCATGAAGATGCAGATTTTGCAACATTTTATGCATGCTGTGAGAGTGCACAGAGACCTACATAACGTATTCCTTAATTTTATATATTTTATAGTTTTTTTCTGGCACCCAAAGAAAGGAAAGTATAGACATCGATTATGCCTTAGTTGAAGACGAATCAAGAATTTTCGTCTTACAGTAATTTACTCAATAACTGAAAAATAATAAAGAAAAAATAAATATTCTCCAGGAAGTGGTGATGTGATTCGGTACTTGGTGACGTGCTTTGAGAAAATAATATATCTGATCTGTTTGCAATTCTGCCGGTGCTAATTTATAAGAGTACCATTGAGAGGTTAAATCAAATACGGCGGAGAGACTTGTTTACTTAAAAGCTTGCAGTCCTAGTGAGTATATTTCTAATACACGATGAGCAATCCAAGTACAAAGAGGCTAGCAAATAATTAATTAAAAAGTTCCACAATATTTATGAGATTTATGGAGAAGTGAAGCAGATTTGGAGAAGTGTGGTGGATAGTAAGATCAGGTATTTACTCTGCCTAATTAGTTAATGATATAAGGGAAAGAGGAGAATGGAAAACTCTGACCTGAAGATTGATCTACATATTACCCTATAATCCTGCGTCAGGGGCAGAGTAGATGGTGGTTTAGTTCATCAAATATAAAAAAATAATCATTTGAAACATAAAGAAGAAAAGGAAAGTTTTTTTAATAACATATTAGGTATTTGCCCCTCTTGAGATGTAGTTGTACCTTCTATTTGTCTAATTACATCCATATCAGTCTCTCCATCAGCTATTTAGCTCAGTTCTTTCGTACTGTGGCAGCCAGATTAGGAACGCACCAATCGGAAGTAGGTACTTTAATTAGTTAAACAGTACGTTACCACTATGGTGGATGCCGCATATGAACTCGCAGGTTGTGTCCAACACTTGGTAAAATAAACACGCAACTTTCCTTGGTGTTGTTTGAAGTCAAAAATAAAATATTCCCGTTTGGGCACATAAAATGCTCTGGACATACTCTTGAAGTTCCCTTGTTTAAAAATAGCCGGACAGTAAAGCTTTCCTTGTACCTGATCTGAAGTACTGCCTTTATAATTAGGAATTATGTTGTGTATTATGGATTCACCAGCAAATGTGTCAGAGATTTGGTTCTGGGATATGAAATTCTTTTTTTTTCTCCGGAAATTTCCGAAGCATTTTTCACAGATCATCTTGACACATAATAATTTCTTGCTAAGGGCTTTGTTTGAGTGAAATGGATTCTCTGCTGCACCTTTTCGTCCTTTGACCTTTCCACGATCTTCACTATGCATCTTAAGCTCAGAAAAGTTTGCTTAAGTCGATAATGTGAGGGTAATAACAACTAATAAGACCTCAAGAAGAGTTGGGAAACTCCACACGATCCTGCAAGTTCAAGTAGGTACACGAGATGGGTGTTATAACCTCCCTCCGTCACAGCCGTCAGCGCCCGACAACGGGAAGACGCAGAATATGGACGACCCCCGGAGCCAAAGGGAAGCGACCCCCCGGAAGAGGGGGCCAATTCCGGGGAGCGTGTTAATGCTGATTTATTTCCCTTCCTGAGTCCTCTCTCGGCAAACCCTTCCAAACTCCACGCCTCCTTCGTCGCCCGGGCAAGGAGACAAGACACCGAGTCCCATAAATTCCTGGAGACTGTTTGCGGTCTGCATGAGCCCCCTTAAAGCATAAAGTCCCTCCCCTACAACAAGCGCATCTCCTCTTTCCTCCCTCTCAACCATTCCCGAAGTCTTCAAGTGCTCCTTCTCTGAAGGTTTCTCTAGTCAGTCTCACGAGTATTCAAGACTATTGACGTGCATAGGATTGGGCAACAGAAGGATTCGTCGTTAGGTATAAGTGTTGAACGTGCGGTATCGAGTAATGCACGCACAAAAAATGTGTTGCTTCCAGCATGACCGTCCATTTTATTCTCCTTGAAGCGCGTTGGTCATCATGTGGCTTCTTGCTATTGTTCATGATGATTTACAATATAAATTTTACGTAAAATACAACGTACAATACAAAAAATATCAATCCAATACAAAAAATATCAATCCAAAACTAACAAAAAGGTGTGCCACCACAAACGTTGATATACATATTTTTCATTCAAAAAACGGGTGCATATAGTCGAGGATACTACTTTAAATTTAACTAGCTGAACTTTCACAGCTTCATGATCGTTTTCAATACCTACTTTTATTGGTTTTATTGGGAGATTTTTGTGCAGTGCCTTTCTTAACATTTATTATAAATACTTATAAAGAATGGCTGCCTATGTTAAATCATTATCATACTCTTTATACTTGATGCCTATCAATTAAAATATACTTAGTCAGTGAACATTTCATCAAACTTTCCCTTTTTCAAAGGGTAAGTTATTTTTCATATCATCCTTTATTTACACCGAAGAGGGTAAAATTTCGTGATGAAAAAATTATTTGACTTGAGGAGGATCCGGATCTCCCAATTGCCGGTCAGGTGTTTTATCCTGGTACACCACCAAGCCATCTTAATTCAAGGCGAATTTCAGAAAAGGGGTTTATACGAACAAGAAGTTTTCGTCCTCAGTCTACATTGTAGCACAGGAAACATTGTCGTGCATGATATGCCACAGTCGCGGAGAATAAACCCAGCCTTGTCGCTTTAGAACGACTAACTGAACAATTTTTCAATAATTTCGGTTGCACAAATGATATGGCACGCATGTCACGCGCACGGGTGCAAAGATATACACCAAAGACAGTGAAATTTGCCATGACAAAATCATTTGTGTAACTAAAAAACACCAAAAAAAATCATTCAGTTTAACTGGCTAACATACCTGACCGTCAATATGGAGATCCGGGTTCGTATCCCGCTCAAGTAAAGTGATTTTTTATGGCAAATTTCACTGTATTTGGTGTATATCTTCACACCCGTGCGCGTGAATGCGTACCATATCATTTGTGTAATCGCAATGATTGGAAAATTGTCAAGGAAGTCTTTCTAAAGCGACAATATTGGGTTTATTCTCCGCGACTGTGGCTTATAATACACGATGTCTCCTGTGCTACAATATAGACGAGGGACGAGAACAACTTGTTTGTTTAAACCCCCCGCTGAAATTCGCCTTGAATTAAAATGGGTTGGTAGAATAACTGGCTGACACATCTGACCGGCAATTTGGAGATTCGGATCGCATCCCGGTCAAGTCAAATAATTTTTTCACAGTACATTTCGCCGTATTTGGTGCATATTTTCGCACCCGGGCGTGTGACTGCGTACCATATCATAAATGTATTCGCAATGATTGGAAAATCATTTCTTTAATTTTTTCAGGTTGAAATTATCGATTTTTTTAGACTTCTGAATGTTTACCGGGTTAAACCGTACCCGAGTTGTAACTTTTTCAGCAAAAATTTGCTATAAATAAAAATGCTTGCGAATATCCAATTTCCGGAACTTTCGTCATAGTGCGAGAAAAAATATTTGCAAGTTCCTTCGGCATAGAAGAATTAAGATACGCCGTTAAAACTTCGTAGTTCTTTTTTTTAATGCAATTATATTAAAATATGTTACTGGATGAAGTTTGGAACGGAACGACATCTTGATTGTCGATATTCTTATCATACATTGTCAATATGTCATAAATATCCCTGCAACTGCACAGTAAATGTTTTTTAAAAGGCCTTGGATACGTTTGGATTTTTATGCGTATGGGAGGTAGCCATTGAACATACTTTTCTTATCATGATTCAATATAAATTCATTCCTTTTATATTATTTCTATGGGTCACATTCAAGCTTGGGTTTGTGCTTTGAAACAAAAAACGCGGCCTTCACACCATAGAAGGAAGCTCCTGATTACTATCTGCTCTGAGAATTGTTACAGGAGATTCTCTAGAATCCTTTTTCATTTTGTGAGCTATACATATTTACCCTGTTTTTATACTTTAGAGACCTCTTTTTTCTATCAATAATTCACTTTTACTTTGGGAAAAGATAAGTTTTGGGAATTAGGAGGTTGCTATTACCTCATCGACGAAGTTTCGCAGTTATACATTTACTTCTTCAGGGATTTGAGTATTTGTTTTTGAAAAGATAGTGTGGTTTTTATTTGGTGAGTTTCTTTTATGATTTGAGTGAGAATACTTAATAAGTGAATCAGATGGTGATGAAGTAATAACTGTCTATCAGAAATTAAAACTGACTTGTTAAAACCTAAACCTAATCTTCTCCCAAATTTTAAAATTATTTAGTTATACTTATCATCAATCACTGATACATGTTTTAAAAATGATTCATTTTGACACGCATGGTAATATGAACAGTAGACACCAAAAGAGTATTCATGTGTGCTTGAAGCTGGAAATTTCTGGTCCATAGTTAAAAGCTCCACCAATAGGAGTTCCATGTCGTGTATCACATGATTCACTTACGATATCTCTGTCAATAATTTCCTCTAAAATTATCGATAGATCTACTCTTACTTCATCAGTAGTATTTTAACAGCACTTTTAGCATCAAGTGGTCATGCACCTTGAATAATCTCCCGCTAATTACCCGCAAGTGTTTCCATTAAATGAATTTTGGCTAAGCTAATTTCCATCTTATGCACATTAAAATTAAAATATAACTACTCAAATGTGAAAAAATATTCTTCCGCCTTTAAAAGGGAAATTTTCACATCAATGAGAGTAAATGAACTCCTGGCAGTGGGTATGTACCCTTAAACGAACATGTTCGTATATCACTCACTGACTCCCTCTTCTAGGGTGAATTTGAGGCTTCCGCTGATTTAGTTAGACTATTACACACTCCACTTAAATTTGGAAGCAAAAAACTATTGATTCGTTTGTCTTCTGTAGTTATATTAAGTCTAACCCTCGCAAAAACGCTTACAAAGAATCTATGACTTCCTTCTTAAAGGAGTACCTAATTTGGAAATTTCAAATACAGCATCTTCAATAAAAAAGTTAGTTTCAACACGGAGAGGGTATCGGTTGAAATTCGACGGGAAGAGAAAAAACTTTTTCATAGAATAAAAAATAACCACAATGAGGTGTCACGCAAAATGCATATCCAATTCAGGATACCATATACCATTCATAAGTCAGTCTTAGAGAGGACGGGGTGAAAATATCCCTATTACAATCATAATGTAAACCTCATATTGGTCACATAACCCAAGTCCTAAATAAAGCCCTAAGACCTAAGTTCCCAATTAAAAGCCCATGCTACGGTTTCCGAGGATATTATAGCATTTAATTGTTGAAATAATGAAGAAATAGACTATTTTCGAGACAAAAAAAAATTTCATACAAAATCACAGGTAAAATAGATAATTCAAAGTAAAAAAGAAAAAATGAAATAAAAAAGTAATTTAAAAATGAATTTTGTTGGCCATTTGACTGAGAAAGTTTCAACTTAATATCTTGAGTATAAGAATTTTAAATAAGCCACAATATGTACTCCTGCATCGAGTTCAATACATTACTATGGGGCTAAAACACTAACATGTCAGAGGTAGAAACAACCAATTTAAAAATAAATTTTCTGTGTTAACTTTATATTTAGCCGACTTTATATCTATCAGCTATCAACAACGTAAATTTCATCCCTCTAAGATACATCAAGTGCAAGTAATCGAAACAGCAAGATAAGAAACACCAGCATCGAGATCAATGTTTTTCGTAAGGTGCTAGAAGTTAACAAAATGGGGTAGAAACAACCCCTTTGAATTGTTGTTCGGGGTTATTACTATTTTCTGGAAGGGTTTACACTACAAACGATATTCCTGCCAATTTTTAACTTCCTCGGTCTTCTGAAAATCCTTCTAACAGGCGTGAATGACAGGCAGACAGAGAGAAGGACTGACAGAAAGACTGACTTTATTGAATTAATGATAGATATCTATTGAATATAAGTAGTCAGCCAGGTGCTGAACTAAATAAACTAATAATTAGAACTTTTATATTAGCATTTTATCATTCAGAAAATAATGCATAGTATTTTTCTTTCGTAGTTATATCCAAATATCGCAGCTGAGATACATGTTAATGTTATAATCCAAGCAGGATGAATGGCTATGGAATATAGTTGAGCTTTTACAGTTATGTCACATAAAAATTTTTTTCTAATGTTCCCATAAAAAAACTGTACTACTAGAGTTTACAGGTTTCATGATTCGTTATATTTAAAATGTTGTTCAGCAGATTTTGAGTTCATCTTTTAGTATTCTATAAGGTCATATACTCTCGAAAATCACATTTTAACTAAACTTTAGTTAAAAAGGATTCCTATCACCATAAACTAAAAATAAATATGCTTAGCGTATTTTGCAAGAACCGATTAGAAAATAATTGTTTCTAATGCTAATGCTAAAAGCTAATGCGGGGAAATAGTTTATATCACATATATTTAGGTAAAAAAAGAAATATATTTTTTGCCATACAGATGTTCTTTGTTGAATCTTACGTATGGCAATACATCTCTAATCTCATACAATGTTGTTGCTGAAAAATATATTTATCGTAAATGCGCGTAAGAATGGTTTATCTCTAATTCTAATCCTATTGATCATAAAGTAAAGAAAGAGAAAACTGCTTCGTAGCCTTAACGTGCTCGATTTCGTATGAAAGTAGGCAGTAAAGCATATTTCTACATGTATTACTTTCTTGTCTTTGTAAGGCTGGATATGAAAATGCTGATGGTTTGATGACATATTTAATGAGTTTTAGTTATTTGTCTAGCTTTTGCCGCGGATATAAGGAAAGTGACATGAAAATAGGTTATGGTCATGTCTCCTACTCCCACTTAAAGTTCGAGCTTCGAGCACAACGGTTTTCTATCGCTAGACAAAGAAATTGATGACGCTTACAGCCTAGACCCAACCCAGCATCCAACCTTTATCCTAAGATGGTAGGCGTTTTCTTTTGATTGTCGCCAGCTAAGAGTATATCGAGCGAACGATAGGGTTATATTCTCTTGCCATCGTAACCCCTGGAAGTCATTGGAAGAGGGTTGATCATAATGGGCCTGAAATCCTCCTCCCCAGCCTTTCATAGACGTACCCACCCCGCCTGGAACTCCTCACCCCCACGGAGGACCATTATATTGCCTCCTTCGCTACACCCTCGAAGCTTCCCAGGGGCGGTTGCAGGAAAGGGGCACTATTCTTAGCACGGCTATACTCCTATCCCTCATCGCGTGTTGAAGATAAGGCTCCCCGGGCACTGCAGAGATCTCAAGTGAAGATAGCAGTTTGGCATGGATGGGGAATAAGGTGGGGTATGGCACGTTATAGGGGAGGGTTTCGGTAGGGGTCAAGGTTTTGGTGAGGGCATTGCGGGTAAATGTATAAATGAGATGGATGTAAATAAAATTGACATTTGTAAATAAAATTCGATAATGTTTGATATCATATGAGCCAATGTCCTCATTTAAATTGATGGATCAGTAGCACGGAGGGAGTCTCCGTACAAAATATTTTCAGAATCCTAATGCAGAATATTGGCAAATGCATTTTCATTATGAAATATGATGTATATTGATATGTGAGTAGCGTAATTTATCTGGACGGTTGTGTGCTAAAAGGTTCCTGGTGATAACAGATTCTTCAATATGAATTTCACTTTTATAATATTAATAACTTATACCCATTTTCCAAGAAATATGGTGTAAAATAAATTTGGAAAACACTAAATCATTAGAGATCAACAGTATTCGGGAAAATCAATTGTAAGAAATTGTTCCAGGCTTATAATGGAGGAATGCTTTTTCATTCACAATGAATAAGTAAAATAACTCAAACAATTCTACGTAGACCATTGTTTTGACTGTGTGTGCCTTTTTCAAATGTCTATATTTGTTGGTATAGTCTATGCTATAATTCAGAAAGGCTGATGATGAAGCACAGCAATATCCAGGGATTTATCCAGGGAGAAGATTTTTTTTCACCAAATTGTGCCTACTTTATAGAGGTCAAACTAGTGGAGAAGAAGAAAAAAGAACTCGGACTTTACTTAAACCAACCCGAACCTAAAAGAGTCGACAACGGGCATTCTCTCTGGATTAACTTCCTTGGTCGGTGACTGCAAATGGGTGTGGTCGTGAGATTACTCTCCATTCCCGAACTCTCTCTTGAGCCACCCCTGTCCATCCCCGGCCCCTTTGCCCCCAACCCCACCCTTCACCTCTTCCCAACTGGCCACCTCTATCTTCTGCTTCAATGTCCCCGCCTCCGGCTCACAGCACCTAACTGGCCCCAAACGTCAATCTTGTGGGACCACGTATCCGCTTAGGACGGAGTTCTTACTCTGCCAAGTATCTTCATTGTAGGATACGTTTCCACTTGTATAAAACCTTGCCGACCCTTTCCGATCCCCTCTTCATCTCAACATGTTCCGCCAACTTCTCTTCTCTGCCGGTCGGAGGAAGCAGAGGAGGTCTGATTTATTGACCTCTATTATCAACGTAAGAATTGCAATTTGTAGCCGTTCGATTGGTAACCATCTGCATTATCTTTAGTCATTCAATCCTATGATTTTATGACTGCAGCTCTATTTTAATCCCTTCTAGTAATCTCTTTATACCCTGGTGGTTATCCTGTCTCATATCCAATTTTATCTGGCCATCGTATTTATTCCTCGGTCTTTCTCGTAGGATTTTCCCTTCTGATCTACCTTCTATCCTGATCGCATAGTGTCCATCCTATGGCTGTCTTTTCATCAATCCTTCTGTATTCCTTGCGTTTCTTATGTTTTTTTTATTTTATCCATTTTTTTATCTTCAGCTTACCCCTCCAGCAGAACGTTTTCATCTTGTCTATCCTCTTCTTACCCGTTTTTAAAATTCTCCAAGTCTCTGATCCCTAAAGTGATGCATATCTCACGACTGTTGCAACATATCCATACCATGAGTCATGAAAATCGAGTAAAAGGCTTCAGTAAAATAAACTAGACAAGGTTATTTAAGTACAGACTTTTCATTCCTAGAGCTCGGGTTTGAAAATCTGAATTCGAAGATTTTCAGAAGGATGCTAAGTTGTCCTGTTCTGAATACGGTTTGGATGGCACAAAAATTCTATACTCTTCCTTCCGTCACATAAAACAGGTCTTCGTATATTCCATGTCATCTTTGGCCAGTAATAGGCTAATTCTAAAGCCAAGTTCCTCTCCACCCCTCCCAATATATCCTATTCACACCAAAATGTGGTCCAACTTTAAAACCACGCTTAATTAATACCAGGCCTCTGCTATGCAATTTATACCCCAAGAAAGTTGCACACTGAAATCAAGGAGAGAAATTTATGGCATCCCTTCAAAATATTTTCAAATCCTCCGCAAGTTGTGACCAGCTATTGCATTGTGGAATAGCACTCGTTGTCACTGTAAAAGTATCTAACAAACTCATTGAAATTATTTTGGATCATTCTTAAAAACCTTCGTAGAGTTCTGTTTTCCAAACCTTAATCAAATGAATGCAAGGTCTTAAGCCTGAATAAAGTTAAGAGGGAGTTATATTTCTAACACTCATATTTTTTTATACGCTCAGTCTATACCTCAAATATCAGATGCCGTAATACATCGGAATAAGAAGATGCGTGTATACTGGCTGAATAAACCTAAAAAAATATTAAAGTGTAACTTGACCAACAGGCAACTGTGTCAATTAAATGAGGAATAATGCAAAGTATATAAATAGAAACGAAATCAAAGTGTTACCAAGTACTTAATTGGCTTGTTTCCTCGCACAGTCTTGTAACAGCCGTTTTGGCTCATTTAACAAAAGTTTCTGTTTTATTTAGGAAAGAGAAAACTTTCAACGACTTCCCTGTTTTGATTATTGTCTAAGAAAATATTATTAAATAGTATGCAAAAATAAATTAACAAGCATGTACGCTTCGGCTAATTCAAGGAATTGTAAACCCTACAGCTAATCACTAATTAAAGAGGTAGGATGATGAAATCCACAATAAATGCAAGCAGAAGTTATTAAATCCCCATTTGCTATGACTATAACGTTAATGGAAAATATTGAGATAAACGGAAGAAATTACTTATCTCTGTGGTATGCCCCTTAATCATTCTTATATTACGAGAACAAGGGGAAGAGCAAAGCAGTACGCCTAGCAAAAGACCCTTATTATAGATTAATCGTATATTGCTAATGGTTTCACGTTCCTTAATGAGTAAACTTCCAAGTGAATCCCCAGTGGAATATTTTCCCCCATCCCTTCAATGCCTCCCAACCTGTTTGCCACTAGTTTCGTGTTCCATTGCAGATACCCTGAGCATCCCCTGCCCCTTGCCCCGAGAGGAATGGGTGCTAAGAGGCGGTCGGGAAGGAACAAGGGCGCGCGGGGTGGGAGAAGAACTATCTCGGTGACAAATGACGGACAGGGGAGCACATCCCTCTACCGGCCAAGAGAGTAATTAGAGAAAGGGGCTTTAAGGGGTTTCTGCCCTTGTTCCGTCTTCAGTTCCATTTCTGCCACCGCCTCTTCCCGGCCTGCAAATTCTTCTCCACTCAAGTCTTCGTTCCTTATTCCACATCTCATTTATTCACTCCTTCTGTATCTTCCGTGTCAACTAATGTCTGTTTCTTTGCTTCCTTTAAATCATGTTACTCTTTTTCTTTCCGAATAATACCACGCTCAAACTTGAGACAGTTGCAAGTGCTATAATTAGATTTCAAGGAATGATGATATCCATAAATCTTCCTACTCATTACTTACTTACTCTTACTTACTCTTACTCCCAGGGCCATCTATGTCTTTGGCGATATTTAGCCGCATCAACAAACCCCGTCCACCTGGATCGATCTTCTGCCTCTCTTTTTGTTGCTCCAATATTTTTGATATCCGTTCTCACTTGGTCCCACCATCTTAGCCGTGGTCTTCCCCGGGGTCTTCTTCCTTCAGGAATCCCCTTTAGTACCTCCTTCAGCAGACATCCCTTCTCTTTCCTTAGAATATGTCCAGCCCACCTGATTCTTCTTGCCTTTATTTCACTTTTGATGACTGGATGTTTGTATAGATTCCTGATTTCTGTTGTGTTTTTTTTCTCCATTGTCCTTCTTCGTATGTGGGCCCATACATTTTTCGCAATATCTTATTCTCGAACACTATTAGTTTTTTTCTCATCCTTCTTCGACAGCCTCAACGTTTCGGATCCGTAGAGTAGTACTGGGGATATTATTGTTTTATAAAGTCTAATTCTGGTTTTGTGTGACAGGTCTTTTGAAGACCCCCAACCTGGAGGACCAGGGTCATTTCTCTTTGCCAAGCTCCTACCTCAAGAAGACCTGTCCGACATGGGAGGCCCTGCCAGTAGCTAAGCTACCGCCGGCATAGCACTCGAGGTCGTCAGAGCACGCATGCCCACCCACCACGCCAAGGCGGAGATACCAGTGGGTGGGCCTACTCATTACTACTACAATAATTTACCAACGCCTTTTTAAAATATCACTTAGGAAATAGGCGTTAATTGAAATTCCAACTGAAACTGATCTGGATATTTATAATAATGCTAGGTATTAGTAATATTCTAGATCGTGGTGCAATTTAAACATTCAGGAAGTTTTATTGCCTTTTTTCCCCTTCTCCGCTTACCCAATACACTCCCCTCTATCACATAGTTCAGCACACCCATGCTTTTTATTACCTGTTCCAAATAATTACTCTGCCTTCCCCTAGTTTCTTGAAGCGTTTTCCTCTCATCACTCACAAAGTCAAGAATTCACTCGTTCGTCTTCCTTTCCGTCCATCGTAGGTACTTACTTCATTCTCCTCCACATGCTCTAACGCCTGCGTCTGCAGCCTATTCACATAATCTTTTCTAAGAGCCCACGTTCCTGCACCTAACAACGCCACTATCCATACCAAGCTCTTCACAATTCTTTCCATTACTTTCTTTATGTCATGCTACACTTGGCATTGAATTGCTTAATTTGATCTACAGAAATTGCGAGAAAGTGGGCACGGAATTAGAGCAGAGGCTATTTTTCCATCCGTCGTTTATTCAAGTGTGGATGCATCTAGCTATTCATCGCTTTTCACGACGTAATTTTTAATGCACATCCATGCATGCATCAGGTTGTGCAATAAAGAGCCTTGTGTAAAACGGCCTTTGCATAGGGTCCCTATCGTGAATTCCCTTCCCTTAATTCTCCTCCACCTCCTTAGCTGACGCTACCCTTTTCTAATATCCTTGCTTACATTAAGCTACGTAATACCCTTATCTTGTTTAACGGTTCTGGTCACCAAACATCGTTTTCCTGACATTTCTGGCACAATAGATGTATCCCGCAACTCTGTCTAAACGTCTCTACCTTATTCCTTTTCTCGATAGGGTGTTTCTATGCAGAGGGTGTTTTAGTTTTGGACTAGAACCAAATCCTTATTTTTCCACAAAAGTTTTAACCTTCATTATTGTTGCTAAAATTGTATCTTATATCACGATTATTTTGAAGTTTGTAAACATCATTGCCTCTACCTACGTTGTTAGTTCAAATACATATCCATACTGGTTGAAAATATTCCCAATGACAATTGACATTTTAAGTAGGTATATATTGTATGGCCTTTATGCATTATTGGTATAATTTTCTCTGAAATATGTCTGTTATAGAGGGGACTTTAAATGTCTCAATCTTGCCCCTCATACTAAAGTCATTTATCTATATATCATTCAGTCGCGCTCACTTTCTAACCCATTTCCCTTCCCTATCCCTTCTCTCCCTATCCCTTCCTATCTTCGTGTCCGCTAAGAGGAAGACCGTCTTTCCATGCAGCCAAAGGGAGATCGACTACGAACCAGGGATCGGGCGATATCTTCTCCCCAAGAGCATGTTACTCGGACAACCTCGCCCGCCCCATTCCCCACCCAAAGGATCCATTCGCCCTTCCCGAAACCCGTATCCCCTGTCCCTTGCTTCTTGACCTTACATGACCATCTGGCCCTTGGCTGGGACCTCCGACGGCCCTCCTCCGGAGTTGCCTCTTAATTACTGCTCGGCCTTACCTTTTGCCGCTCACATCAAGTTTCCCGACGAAACTGGGGAGTAATGCTAGGGGAGGGAAACGAACGAGTATTCTGGATTCTTGTAATGGATTATCCATGAACGTTGTTTTGGCATCTGGATATTCCTCTATAGTAATCATAAACGATAGCGTGAAAGTGGATTAGTTCACCAGTTCATATTCATTGCCTATTCTGATAGCTTTAAAAATTGGTGCAACACATAAATTTAATCATTCTTTAATGTGGATGGAGTGGTGAGTCATTGAGTGCACATTTTAATAACTTTTGAAGTCAGCCGAAAAGAAATTCTTTTGACCACCTTTCACATAAATACATCTACTTATACAGTGTAAACTACCATGCATGCAGTATTGTTAATGATGGAGAATTATATTTTACATATTCTGCCTTCATTAAAACATTGTTTTGACTTAAGTTTTCGGCACGATAGTCAGAATTTATGGTAAAATTATATTTAAAAACTTTTTTTCGACTTCTCATGATACCTTGATGTTTGTTAGCAAGTATTATAATGAAACGTATTCTTTGGGGTTTGGAATAAATTATGTACTTATGTAACAGAGGTTTTCATAATGTACATACCTACGCCATGTACCATAAGGTTAAGTGTTAAAATAACATTGAATTGCCAAGAAACCAAATCGGTTGATGAATTTTTTAAAATTTTATCTTTAGATATTGCTTATAAGAATATGAATGCAAAGTTTCACGCAAATCTGTTAAAACAATAAAAATCGCTCCAACCACCTTAATTAATCTGTTTTGTAACTCCCAAGTTATAGGTGATGGGACATTGATGCTCACCGACACGGAAACAATCTAGTTATATACGTCACTACCAGCGTCACTCGCCTTTTGTCGCGACCACTGAGAAGCTCTTGATGTTAGCAGTCTCCCGATACCCGTGACACGAACCCCAAGATGTAAGCAGAATGCTTATTTTAAGTTGGTAATAAAAATAACATACCATCAGTCTACGTAATGTTCCGCACAGAGGGGTTATTTTTTTAATCTCACTTAAGTGAGAATGCATCATAAAAAACGGATAATTACGTCATTTTTCGTAGTTCCACTGGCGTGGCCATATTCGGCTCTCAAATGGTGATCCGCAGGTCTTTTATTTCACTTACCCGCTCTTTCGACTCTTGATCCGTTTCATTTACCTTCGCCTTTCATTAGTTCCATCTCACCTGTCGCAAGGAACGTGAAATGGAGCCACCATCAGACCCAGTACAAAGCATTTTTATAGCAAATAAGGCAGACCTCGACCGTCTCAACCAAACGGGTTGATATAGACAAGGTATATTATATACCCGGCGGAATATTGAAAAACGGCCAAGCTCGAAGGAATGTGACAAACGGTTCCGTTCTAGTACGCGAGTGGAATTGGTTGGTGTTTTACTTGGTATTCCGGTAACGAGAGTTCGACACTATTATAAGTCCGTAAATGGATTTCACCTCTCAATAAAAAAAAGACATCAGATCTTGGCCGATCGTGAGCCGATCATCAAAAATGCGAAGCGGGTCTCCCGCCTTCCCGCAAAGAGTCGTTATAAAGGTGAGATTGCAAAGTAACCCCTCAGAACAAGAATGTGATTTTGGAAAGCGTTATTATTTTCCAAAAAAAGAGTACCATGACCTGAGGTTTGTTGTTTTATTTGCACAATCGAGTGAGATCTTGCGAAAGACCAGATCTCTACTGACGAGTGAACTCGGTTGAACGAGTAATACGTTTTTAAGTCGTAGTAGCTATTTTTCTCGGGTATTCCTCCGGTTTATAGACTTCATACCGGCCAACGTTTCAAAGAACGACTAGTTTTTAATCTCCAGGGCTTCTTCTTTCAGAAGCCCAGAATATGAAGAACTAGTCGTTCTTTGACACTTCGGAAGATATGAAGCCTACTATCAGGTGGAATACTCGAGAAATATTTCTACATCAGGTTCACCTGGAAAATCCTTGAAGAGTTTACCCAAACCCAAAAATGTTCCCCCTGGGACTGAGAAATTGCTACTATTTTAAGCAATGTTTTTTACATAAATAACGCATCAGAAATTTTCAAATTAAAACAACTTTAACTTTGACAGGAGTCATTCACTGAAAGAACCGACAAAAATATTAAAAATCCACTTCGAAAAACCAGCTCCTTCGTGAGCATGCTAGAAGTCATGTAGAACCATTCGCGTGTCGTAAAATCTCTTGAAATCATACATTTTCATTTAACTATTGGCATGAACACTCATGTATCACTCTTTCTTTATAACAAAAATATCAAAATTCGTTGAGTCTCTTGCTCTTGGCAATGCATTTGCATGAATATATATGCCTCTTTTAGGCTTACGAAACTTTGGACTGGCTTTGAATACCAAACTACTACCTCATTCTCGTTTGTATATCAGATCCGTATTTGGTAATGAGGTCACCTGAGGTGGATGTTAATTTTTCTCTTTCTGGGGCACATAACACCACTGGTTGGGCATAATGTGCGTGTACGGGTTAAAGTTGAAATGAAAAACAGGGTGAAACATCGAACTGCTTAGACCAGCTACGGTCCTTCCTAATTAAAGGGAACATTAATATCACTACTTCGGCTAAGGGAATAATATAGAAGGGCCGAGTATTTGTGTGCAAGGAAGTGTGGAGGCCGCATATCTCCTGGAGGAAGTTAAATGCACCTTCCCCAAGGGCAGACACTTCTTGCTAAATTATTTTAATCCACGATCCTTAATTTTTTCCATTCGCTAGCTATTTTCAATAAAAAATGAATTTTTTCATGCATCTTTTATTGTTCCATAATTTGAGCAATTCAGTGATATCTACGTAATCATTATTAGAGTCTGTTATTTATTGAAGTATTAATTACTCTGCTTTTCAAATTTAATTTTTGCTAAAACACGTTTTGTATCCTTGTTAATGCCTTCAATAACTTAAATCTGTTTTGTATCAAAAAATTGTAGTAGATCGTCCATTGACGTAGAAGTAACTTTTCATCGATTTATGATTATTAGACTCCTTTTTCGTTCCGAGGCATTAGATTAGTTTTCTTTAACCTTCAATGATAGCCAACAACTGTAAATGAAGTCTAAGTTGGCAATAGGTAGAAGTTTCAGGGGTACGAGAAAATGTAACAAAGTATAAGTTTCTAATAGCATTAAGAACATACATAACGAAAGTTTTTCCAATGAAAGGGGCGCAGTTTTTTTACATAGGCAATCAAATGATAAGCACGTCAAAATTAGTTGGGAAACGCTCACAAAAGAAGTTCCTCTGCCAGTCTAATTTCTATTAAACTCGGTCTGGTTTCATTCGTCCGTGATAACTTCAATGCTACGTCTAGGATTGCGGTGAGCTTCATTGTCTCAATCCTTTTAATCATTCAATGAAATTTTAGGAAATAATCCAACCATCTTTTAAAACAGATTAATCGGGTGTTCAGCTCAAAACGAAAAGATAATTTAATGTCACCAACGTCTTTCTCATGAAACCTGACCTGATCGATCACAAAAGTATTGCCAGTTACCGAAGCTTCTTTTTGCAAATTGCACAAGAGACAGATGTAAGAGTATCGTCTATAAACTGTTATTCAAAGAATAGACTTCCCATCGCTGATGGCAGAATGATTTTAACTTGGCAAATGAAATAACCAAATAATTTCATATACGATATCCCTATATTCATGGTAGTTTTCCTTCAATCCCTAACCTAAAAGCTCTTCTTATGGCCTAAAAAAAGTCTCGGAAACCTCGACATATTAAGGTCAACTAGGTCATGAGCCTAAAATTTGGTCATTTGAATTCGTAAATGGCAGCTTTTTGGAATTTCATTTACTTAGCGTAAAATTAGAGATTTTAAGAGATGTTATTAAGGCTTTATAACTGATAGACTTGTTAGCTGAATTGTTGTTTAAAGATCTTTTTATAAATGTACTAACTACTGTATTTGTAATTTCGCCTGATTGTTTTTCTTCCGAAATTCCAAGATCCCTACGCATGAATGTACGTGCTAAATGCATTAACAAGTTTTATTACTAATAGGGTTTCCAATAGTTTCATAGCATGCACTGAAGAGCTCTTGTAGCGAAAATTCATCCACTGCCACTTAACCAGACAGAAGTGACTTGTGTGGTAATTCACATGTGTAAATGTGAAATATCGGTGAGAGTAATCAGAGGCTATTGAGCACCCGTAGGAAAACCTCAACTCTAAGCAGTGTAATGTAAATAATGCAACTCTAAGTAAATACAACAAAGCATTCAACGGGCTTAGCGCTTCGCCCTAGCTGTAGGGCATGCCTTCTGTGGTCCGCTCTTCTGCACCTCAGAGACCGCTCGTCCACAGGAACCAGCAAAGCGCTCCGTCGTCCCCAACGGGTAGGAAGACATAGCTTGTGGAGTCCCTGGAGGGGTAAGAGAGAGAGACTTCCCCAGGGGGTAGGGTGCCAACGATGCTGAAAAGGGGGAGCCCAGCCGAGCAGTAGGCCGCCACAATAAGTGAGAAGATGGAGGGGGAACTTTCGGGGGGTGGGGGGAAATAGTTGGGATGAGGAGGAGAGAGTCTTATTGGAACGGAAACCCCTCTCGGTCATGGCAAGACTACACGATCGATATATCACGGAAATGGGGTGAGGGCAGATGGGCCATGCATCTCGACCGCAAGGCAGAACTAAAGTGTTGTCTAGAAACCCCCTCTGCGTCCACCTCCGACTGGCCTTGCACATGCCAATCTCAGCCAGCAATGGGGTTGAGTAACTTGAAAGCTGCTGATAATAATAATAATATGCCTAAACTTAAGGTAATTTGAGCAAAAAATCGCCTCACCTATATCGTAAATGAAATACTAACTTTGTTTCCTTCCACAGATTTATTTTCTTGGTACAACATGTTTCGACACATTGGTGTCATCATCAGGTACAACAATGGAACGCCTCACCTATAGTTTGATGAATTTGACTTCATTGGAAAGAAAAGAAACTCATCTTTCCAATGATATAAAAATATCAGCCCCTTTTTGAGCAATTTTTCTGAAAATACTAGGCGTTTTAAATGGGATAGGTTACGGCTGTGCGCTCCAGAGGAAGAATACTGGAAAAATTAAGAGCTTGTAGCACTTAGATTTCGTGAAAAAACTAACAGCGATTAGTTTGTATATTTTCTCAACTATTTATAAAAATTAATGAATTATTCGCCGCAGATATTTACAAAATCACAAAAAACCTGCTATTTTGCAGGCTTTTAAGTCGTACGGAGTGAAAAAATGAGTCAAGTTATAGACTTATGTAGCTTTATTTATTTAATTACTGAGAATTTTAGTAATCCATATAACTATAATTTTGCACCATTACTATTATAATATTCACTTCATACTTCTTACAGACGCTGGTATTTAAAAAAATTCGAATAGTCTCCATTATGACTAGGGAACTATCTCGCTCAAACTACCTTAATCGGAATTCCAAAGGTCAGGCTGGTTCCATACCCTGTAAATGAGGATTTTTTCTTTTGAAAAATATACGTATTTAATCGTCTTATTTTGCTGCAGATGCTAATTACTTATTTATGCAGCGGCATACGGGACCGAATTGGATTTAGCCTCATGGGCAGTGGTTTTCTTTGAAGACCTTATTGCCCAAGCTTACCATCCTTCATGGATCGTAAGGAAGGAGCATCAATATTCGTTAAACCCTGCTGAAATTGATACAAGAATTAGGAAGCCTGGGTTGGGTTGCGTTCTGTGCATTGGTTCTAAGAGTCAAAGATCAGCTGTTCGGCTTCCTGTCGAGAATGAGTTTTTCTCTTGTCAAGTTGCACGTATTACACTATCAAAAGTTGCAGTAAAAGCTAACTACTTTAATTAAGCTGCACTGATTCGTATTAGACGTAACTTTATAGCATGAGCAATACATGAAAAATAGAATATTGATAATTTGGTATAGCTTGGGGATGGTCGAACGCGTAATATCAAAAAAATTTTGTTTTCAATTTATTCAATATTATTTATGATTTACTTGGGTTTTATGCATATACCTATATAAGTAATCACTGGAATAACACAAAAATACCAATCATTTTAAATTTACCACAAAACATTCATATGAGTATTAATTATTTTTCATTCAAGATATACACGTACAAGTACACATATTCAAGTATACGTCACGCTTATAGCACTCGTGTAGACAAATTTACACTTAATTTAATGTCATTTCCGCGAATGACATTAGATTGACGTTAAGTTAATTTAAGTATTCGTTACAGCGCTTTTCACTATCGTTCCCTTCAGTCATTTACAGTTCAATTACGAGGGTAGACTTAAAAGTAAGGTCTCCAATTTTTTTGTCATAGAAAATGACATTTATTTACATTGTTGGATACATCGTTGGAAAGGTCATGGCTTCAGCTATTTTTCGATGTAGTCACCCTGTCGCTCGATGATTTTTCTCATCCGCATGATGAACTTTTGAATACCGTCGTCATACCAGCTTCCGTCCGCGTTGCGAAGGCGTTGACCTCCTCTTGCACCTTGTCGTCCGTCGCGATCTTCATCCCTCCTAGGTGTTTCTTCAGGGTGAGGAACATGTGGAAATCACTTGGTGCGACGTCGAGGCTGTACGGAGGATGCCCGATCACTTTCCACCCAAACTTCGAGATCAGTTCCTGCGTCGGACTAGCCGTATGCGGTCGCGCGTTGTCGTGATGAAATGAGACCCCCTTCGTCGGCATTCCTGAACGTTTGTTCTTGATGGCGCGCCGAAGCTTTTGTAATGTGTGGCAGTATCTTTCCTTATTGATAGTGGTTCCCCGGGGCATGAAATCCACCAGCAATAATCCTCACCCTGAAGAAACACCTAGGAGGGATGAAGATCGCGACGGACGACGAGGTGAAAGATGAGGTCAACGCCTTCGCAACGCGGACGGAAGCTGGTATGACGACGGTATTCAGAAGTTCATCATGCGGATGAGGAAAATCATCGAACGCCAGGATGACTACATCGAAAAATAGCTGAAGCCATGACCTTTCCAACGATGTATCCAACAATGTAAATAAATGTCATTTTCTATGACAAAAAAAAATTGGAGACCTTACTTTTAAGTCTGCCCTAATATTTTCCCCTTTTACCTCATAAACTTCACTTCCATTCCATTTCACGACGTGGTTATCATCCATTACCTCAGTATGGCGAAAATAATCAAGCTCCCAAGCCTGCCGCTGATACAGCTAAACCGCATTTTTCGAAAAGTGATGTCTTATTTTCTCATTTCGCTCTTGTTTCTCATATACCCGAAGTCCATTGCATTAAATTGACTTTTGTTCTTTGTCAAGGTTCCACACTATGTTGAAACCAATGATCTCGTACACACTCTTCAGAGCTAGAGCTGGATTTGTTTTCTCAGAGGAACTCTATGCTTCAACTTGGCATTTAGGGCTGATGACGATACCTTTAACCTTCCCCGCCATATACAAGGCATTACGAGGAAGAAGATGAATATTTTGGATAGGGAGAGGATAATATGGGATCTTTGGCGTGGGAGAGCGCAAAAATGCACTCCTTCCGCGGTAATTTCTTTTTGGAGCATTAAACCACAATTATTGCAAAATATATGGAATTTTTATAATTGAATTGAGCTTAGAAATTCCACAAAAACTGTATTTGTTAAAGATTTTGCACGCCCTGGATTTTATTTATTTATTTATTTCCACATCTCCGAAAACAGCACTGACGGCCTTTTACATCGGGTGTTTTAACATATAACAAAGGACGAACACAAACACCCATGTCCTGAGTGGTGAAAAATCCACTCAGGCGGGACTCGAACCCGCGGCCCTCAGTTTAGCAGGCGAGGACTTTACCCCATCGCCACCGGGGCCGACGAAGTGTCATTTTGGCGTCGATTCATCCGAAGATGACGCATTGCAATCGAAATGCTGTTATATTTATTATTTTTCCCTGTTATATTTATTATTTTTAATAACTAAGTTTATTAATTGCAAAAGTAATAAAACTGAGATGTTGGGCCTATTATTCCTCCAACATCACCTTCAACAACGGACTTATGGAATTAAATGTGAGTACCTTACCCTCATTTCACAAGAATAATATACATTGGACTAGCCTAACAAGCGAAAATAGGAATCAGTTAGATCAGTGATTCCCAAAGTGTGCACCGTGGCACCCCGGGGAGCCTCGGCGTACTCACAGGGGTGCCGCGAAATATTGCAAGAGCTTCATAATTAATGAGAGTCTAATTAATTACAGAAAAAGAAGTTGAATGCAGAAGAAAGGTAATTACAGAAAAAGAAGTCGTTTACAGAAAAAGAGGTCCCATTTTTCGCTAAAAATCTAAAAAAAATCCAGCTACCGTAATATATGCGTAACTGCGCAGTTAGAAACTACAAAATGCGCCAAAGAAAAAGGAAAATGATTCAAAACTTCACGATTTGATCAAATGTGCTCATGCTCATCCATCCCATTAATTATTAATTTAATTTTAATGAAATTAGTTACAAATAAACGGAAGAATAGGCTTACTAATGAAGGCATACGAGTTTTATTTATTTTTATCTCTTGCATATGATTAGTCATACTTTACCACAGGATATAGACCTACGGAATCAGAATGGTCACTTACGGGAAATAACATGTAAGTTGCTGTGGCCAAGATTCCACCCGGTGAGTAAAAGTGGAACTACGGCCACCATTTTCCTGGAGAGTATAGCAGACGTCTTGTAGCTAACTACACCGTAAAGTTTAAATATCTTTGGTCATGAATTTGCTATACGCAAGGCATCGTAGTCCTTCATTATGCTCAAAACATTATTTTATTAACGATGAGTTGAGGCAAACATTCTACTTACTGGCAAGCGATGCGTAATTCGAAGATGACATTGGAAAGTTATTTACTACACTGGGTTCCGTGCGTAACCAGATGGCACGGTAAACTTGCTGCAATCTTGATATCATTGATACAATTATCTATAATATATGATCACTTACCGTGAGATATATAAGACTGCTTTTATGATTTCCACTATTTCTCTAGGCACACACAGTGGCACTAAATATAGGAACAATACTTTCTAATGACATCAAGTCAAGTAAATGAAAAGATTGCTGAAATTTACCGAATGAAGCATAATGAAGCTACATTCATTGCATAATTAGACAAAAAATATTACCCTTTCACTTGGACGCAAACGTAACAAGACGAGCGATCTAAAATATCTTCCAATATAACCTTGCACGGCATTCTAGACCACTATTAACATTTGAAGTCCAAGAATAGTATGATATAAATGATTTGTTGTTCCCAAAATATATCACACTGAATTACTTCTTCAGATATCATTCAAATTAAAAACCAAAACAACATCATCCACACATTTTTACTCTCCAACAACAATGCCGACTTCACGCTTGCGCAGAAAAAAATAGCCACGCAAAATCGGCGGAATGTCCATTCTGATTCCGTAGGTCTCTATTTTGTGCTTTTACTTAGGGTAGGACGTCGTGGGAAAATATTAATTGAAATAAGAAGTTTGGGGACCACTGAGTTAGATGATAAAATGAGCATTAGAGTGATAAGGCAGTCAATATCTCATCATCAGGTATGGGAATGAAAGAGAGCTTTTGAACACCCGGATGCGAAAAACGATCCCCTTATGGGAAGTGACGACTTGGAGAAAGATGGGAATTAGAGGAGAACTCCGGAACCCTCGATCCCCTCCCGTTTGCTCACGCCACATCTTCTCCCCCGCAATATGATTTTTATATCGCCATGAATACGGGACTTGGGAGTGTGATTCGGGGCTTCGTTTGGGAAAGAATGGGTACGCTAGTTGGGTCGAAAAAGATCTCCGTGTTTTCAGTGGGTGCGGCATGGCAGGGGAAGGGATGAGAATTCTGGGTAAGGGGGAGGGATATAAGATGGATTCGTCGGCGTAGTAGGACGCGGAATTGTCTCTTCCCGCGGTCATTTCTTGGATATCGTAAACTCTGAGCTGGCACGTTAAAAAAATGGAAGACGGGAAGCGAAACTGCTCGACCGAGTAGGGATGGGGGAAGAGTATTCCACCCCACCTCACTGTTAGGAAATCTTTGTCGATGTTTCTGTGTCCAAGGGCGCGGCTTCCTCCACACGTACCAGCAAAGAGGAACGGGTAATTCTTAAGCCGTTATTGTCAGGACCCTTACTCCTGATTGCGAGACTATCGAGAAGACTAATGACTTGGAGCACTTAATTCCTTCCAAGGTCGACAAATAAAAAGACTCAACATTGAGATGCGCTTTGGCAGGCTAAATCCTACTCCACTGCTTCCTCACAGATTGATTTGTTTTATTTTGGTGAAGGTTGATGAAATATTTTAATTTATGAATAAATATAAATATTTTTTTTTTATTTTCTGTCGAAAAGGATGGCATCATGATATATTGTTAGACCATTACTATACTTATCATAAGAAATGATAGGACTATGCCTATTAAAATAAATACAAGAAATATTAATTATGATGTAAAATTGTATTTCCGTGGGTTTAATGTGGTTAAATATTCATATCTTTCGAATATTAGACACTGATGTTAATTAATGTCATTTCTGTAGATTGGTGAAATAAATTGTTGGAAAATTTGATTACCGGAAAACTGAAATTATAAGTGTTGAAGGTTCTGAACTACAGAGCTATTGGATAAATTGGTTTCTTTTTAGTGAGAACTGTAAATTAATTTGTTTACAATTATTTGAAGCAATGGTTTCATTCCTTCCTTCATTTTGTAGACCTTGACTAAATGAATATCACATTACTATTATCATTTTACAATTCTTTTCTTTTTTATCCGTTGGCAAGAATTTGTATGTAAATACTAACATTATTAACCAATTAATCATAGTATATTAATTCTCAAGAACCACATAATAGATCTAGTTTTACTGTCCTAATACTGTATGCAGAGAAATTGGTTTTAAATGCTGCCGCAGCATTTGCTGACTTTAAAAATACGTAGTCGCACTAAAAGCTTCTGCTTGATATGCAAAGAAGCTTTCATCCCGAATGTTATATTTTATATCTTATTTCCAGATAGCTTTGCACGTTCCTCTCCATCCCCCACGTTTCTAAACCTTATTTTCTCCTTAGTCTTGCATTCCATACGAGTCTCACGGTAAAACAGAGACATCTTTTCCACTAACCCCATTCTCACTCTTTCCCCACGGGAAATAAAAAGCCATTACTATCTTTTAACGCCTTCAGAAGCGCCGTTTATGCCCGATCGAATGACACATAAACAATGCTCATAAAAAGTGGACGAGAGAGGATGATGAATAGTCGCCCTTCACGGCTCTCTTCTCTCCCTTATCCCAGAACACCTCTGTTCCCTATTCCGGCACATCGTGGAGAAACGTCTTAACCGCGTTTTCATACGCGGCGCGGTAATTTTTTTAACGACAACTCTTTTCTTTGCATTATTTCTTTGGTCAAGAAAAAATTATTTATAATGGAACGTCCAGAAATATAAGAAAATAATTGTATTCCGTACAACGGTGTGTTTTCCATGGAAAACGCACCAATAAATTATCAACTATGGTCTTTAATGACAACACATTTTGAGTAAGAGAAAGCGATGCAATGAGTAACTAAAGATAATTTCAGAGATTTTTTATGTTTCCCCATTTTTCAGTAATAAACTTGTATATGAACTAATCCTTTGGTCTAATGCTAATTGATTGAGGTTTTCGCAATGGTAATTGTGAGGCTATAATGGTGCCAGTGAGAAGGCTATTTTTATTACTACTCTACATAACCGGTAACAATTCATCAAACAGTTTCTGATTGATAGCATAGCTTTAACACTATTACCATGCACTTGTGGTCGAAAAAATTAAGCCAATTCATAGAAACTGTAAGGTATCAACCGCCGATACATGGCATGAAAATTTACGTTTCCTGAAAATCCAAACTCGTTCATTTATTATAAAAATCCAAATCCAAACGTTTGTGCCATATATGTTTGCTTACTAGGAAACTCGGGATTTGCCAGCAATTTGATCTAAATACCCCAAGCTTTACAAAACTTGTATTTTCATACTTGAATTCATTTAGCAGCTATTGGAGAAACACGGTTTTTCTAAAAAAATCTTTTTTTATTGGTCTCTGAGGAAATAATACGATGTAGCTGTGCTCTGAAAAGTAGTCTTGCAAATAAATAAATGCACAGTATTCTTGCAACTTACAAACTTCCTCCAAACTATTAAATGGGAAGGGTTAGCAATCAACCAATTGATGTTGGATTGAAAAATATCTCTTTCAGGATTAAAAATCTTAACTGCCATTTGTGACGTTCCGTGAGAGTTTTAGAGTGGTCAGCTTTATTCATGGCGGTGATAACCGTCAAGTAGTTGAAATTTCTAGGTGTAGCAAAGTATTGTGCAAACAAAATGCGTATTATTTTGATAGTAATATACATTGTGAATCAAGTGACTACAGTCATTTTTGAGAAGTCACTCGATTATAAAAACATCAGGAATAATAAATTTGCTAAATCAACTGACAGAAATTGGGGGACGTGTTGCAATCCCATCCCAGGAGGGTATTTTTCTTACAATGCGAATTTGCCACAGTTAAACTAATAAGCAGAAAAAAATATGGAGGTGCCTTTAAAATAAACATTCTTTTATCCACTCTACTTTTTTAGTATTCACATCAAGTGCATTAAACTCCAGAACAGTTTCAATCGAATTAATGGTATTTATTCATCAGCCGATCATCTTTATGATGTTTTTATAATTCTTTCTCAAATAGGCGCAGGACACTCACAAACTTTTCCAAGATCGTTTAATATCAACATTTGACCCCTAAATTTCTATTTAAATTAAAAGCAATTGCTCTATTACATACCCTGTATCCCTCAAATATTTTAATAGGAAATTTGATTGTTCCCAAAGAGAAATGAAACAAACTCTGTGCAGATATAAAAGGCTAACATCATTATAAAATGAAAATCATTTCATTTGTTTTTCCCTCAACGTTTATGAGAGCCAAAGTCATCATTTCCTCGCTTATGCGTTCTTGAAGCTGTTTATTAACTATCTTTGGATTGCTATACCTAAATATGAATGAGTGATTATCGGAGCCAACTTCATCAAACTGATGCGGCAGCACGATTTCTCCCGAAGGACTCCGAGTTGAGCCGTAGAATGTGCCGGGAACCTCCTAAGGTGCCACCCAGATGAAAGACGAGCACTTGAAACGGGTAAAAGGGGTCTTAGAGGTGCCATAAATAAAATATATAACACAGTCGCGGAAGGCGTAGGATGTCTTTTACTGCATCGTTGTGACGACACAGGGTACAACTCCTTTTGCGACTGTGACGATGTTTATTCGCCATCCCATTGAGTTTTATTTGCACCGTTTCCAATCTTACCGCAAGCCTCCTTTTATTCCGTAAGAGCCAAGATGTTCCTTTTTAAAGACCTTCCATTTTTACGGTTCGAATGCCTTCTCCAAAAGAAAAAATAAAACGGGCATGAATCCGTCCTTTCCCTTGCCTCTTCAAGTTTTTCAGACGTAAGAGGGTTGGGAACATAAGAGAACCTTTCTCCCATAATGCCTTGAAAACTTCGGTCCTCCACGCGTTGCCATTTTTATTGAGAACGATAAGAGCATTAATTTCTTTTTTATTGGTCAAGAGATGTCCTCGGAGGAAGGTTGGGACGCGGAAGAAGTAAAGGGAGCTTGTCTCCCCTCAAGGATAAGCATGCTGTAAACGCCACGTCGGGTGATGATGGGCTGCGTCCAGAGAGGCTTGAGAAAGGGAAGAATATGGGACGTTTTGTTGGGAAGGTGTTGGAAACGAGGCATCTGCCTCGGGGGCTTTAATCTGAATTTTTTCATCGATTTTCCAAGGGAGAGAGAAAGGCGTCAGGAAGAATGACGTAAGCAGTCTTTATCCTTCCCCTCCTTCATTGATATTTCTTCCGTAAATTTTGATGCTTATGAAAATATTTCTTATGATCAAATCAAATATTACATCAGATGTTTCGGAAAATGGGTCGTTTATCATTTATCACATTATATTAACTAAGGAGGAATGAGAATTCAAGATGATGTTTCGTAACATTTTAGTGCAACTCGTGACACTGTATTGTATCACTTTTAGAAACGGACAAACATTCTTTAGTCGGATAAAAAATCTTAGTTTGCATTGATGCAAAAAGCGCTTGCATTACCTCCTTGCGAGTTTTATTAGCGATTTGTCACCGCTCAAAACCCTCCAACATGTATAATAAATAAATAATTTTAATTACTTCAAAATCATTACAAAAAAGGAACATACATGTTTATAAATGTTATAGCCTCTCTGCTCAATCAAAATAATACAATACATCTTGCTCCATATTTCCATTTCTAGCCAAAATGTTACAATACATGTTAAATGGGAAAGTTTATCTATGAAAGATCTATGAAGACTTAAGCAGAATTGCTATGGAAAGAAATGAAAAGGACACATAAAACCATACGCTGTCTTGCATAGGGAAGCGGGGTGATACAAAGTGGCTACAACTGTCATACCTATACTTAAATGGCCCATTACAATCAAAAGTAGCCGACTTCTTGCCAAGAAATGAGTTTTTATCAATAGGATTTTCATATTACCAATCATTGATGAGCTACATAGTATTAGATGACAGATTTAAGTTTAGATGATTTTACATAAGCAACATGAATGCTAGCATACTTTTTAACGCTCGGTTATTTACTGATAAATTCTGTACCCAGAATCAAATTTTTGTACCAAATCAAGTAAATACCAGGTTACCCTCGCTGCATATTGACTGCACATTGAACACTTCAGTCCTTTAAATAAAAATTATGGCATTGTATTCAACACCAAAATTTCAACCGCTACTACGCCTAGGGAATGACAGCCAATAAAAACTTTTTTCATGGTTTAATAATGTTGATGCGAAAATGCACTATGCCTTAATTGTACGTTGAAAGTTCTTAAGTTGAACTTTAGGGTTTCCTCCGTGTGTCTGCTAAACTCCAGCCTGACCTTCCAGAAGACACCAACCTCACATGAAGACAGCAACAAGATGGCAGGAGAAACTGTCGTCGAGCAGACACTAAATATTAATCTATTACCAGATGAGAAATCGGTTTAATTTTATGGTAGTATACAAATGCGTGCTCATAAAATAATCGATAAAATTATCATTTTACGTAATAAACGCAATATTGACTCCGTATGGCTAATGATTGGGCTCATCGTACCTAGAATATATAAAAAAATAACATAAAACATAAACAATAAACAACTGTGACATAGAATGTAGATGAATAGCAGAAGGACATTTGGAAAGGGTCACCACACAGACCAAAAGATCAATTAATATTGGGACACTTTGGATCAACAGTAATTTTTAGAAGTCGCATTTTTATTCTCTATCACTACACTTTACCACCGGCTGGATACTATATAATGGAAAAAGATGCCATTGCTGATTTTAATACAATATTACTTTCCCTCGCCCGATTTCAAGGATAAAAACGTAGCAAAGTCTCTCCATCTGTTGAAATAGACAATCAAAATATAGCGTCTCACACTATCTTCCACTTATTCTTAGTATGATTTGACCTACCTTTATGAAGTCTTTTCAGACTTTAATCAGTCGTTTTTGCTTCGATGAAGGGAATACGATTTATTTATGTACGACATTTCTTTAAACAAGAGGTATAAACATGCTAGTGAACATGCCAAGTTCTTCGATTTCTCATTTTATTTTTCCGTGCTAATTAATGTCCAACTAGTAAAATGAATTCAATATATATCATCTCTGCAAATATGAGTTTTTTTACATTATTTCTGAGGGTATGTACTCTCGTTTACCCCTCCTTAATCTGCATTATTATCAATACATTTGATTTTACATTTTACAACATATTGTAAATTAACTTTTTGTACTCATGAGACTTTATGTAATTGCGATTTAGATTTAAGTTGTGCATAGATCTGATTTTACGCGGATAGATGCCACATAAGGCCATCGCGTTCTCTTATTTCGTTTGTCGTCTTCTTCTCCTTTCTTTCTCCGACCCTACTCTTCTCCTTTTTCCGGGGTCTTCATTCATCTTTTGTGACTGCTTCTTTCTTCGGCCCTTGTCTCCTCCTTTCGCCGAGGTCTTCTTTTACCTCTTAATTCATTTCTAATTGCGAATATGAGCTGAGAGCAGACGTTTTAAACGGCACTTTTTTATAATGCAATGAGGTATTTCATTTTCTCCAAGATTTTTTAACGGAGGTGTATTCAGCTATGCATATTTATTTTATGATTACTCTCGAAAATACCACAAATTTGTATAATAAACCATTCACGAATTTCATAGAGGGTTAAATTATCAATAATACGACTTGCGGTAGGTACTGTAGAATCTGCATCCATTCCAAAACAGGATTCCCTCTGTCTGCATCAATGACCAACGAAGAACGAAATGAAGCCATGAAAAATTACCGTTATTAGTTTGGATATTAATTCCGAATATCTAACAGCCATTCATTTCCTCAAAGTTATTCTCCACCCCTTTTTTTAAATTTGAGAGGTTTATGTAAATAACTTTCATCATTAAAAAAAATTAAATATTTCCTTTTTGACAGCACCAATTATATTCAGCCTTAATAATTAAAAAGTTTACGAGATACAATTATAAACCATTCACTTGCGTAACGCATGATCTTGCAACGCAAATTCCTCGACATTTTCTATTGATGAAAGAGGAAATCCTGCCTGCCAATCGTTATGTCAAGTTTTCATTCTATGGATTGGAAATGAAATGAACATTCCAAAAACACGCGCTCCACTGGGCTTTCCGTACCGGCTGAATTTGAGCATCCGTGATGCCCGAAGAGAAAGTGAAATGCATAATTCCTTGGAATTACAACCACACTTACTGGATATCCTCCTCACCGGACATCGTAAAGAGTCGACGTAGATTGGACCGCGTCATTCGTCGGAGTCGAATGAAAAAGTGACACGTGTCGAGACTTTGGAACGGGCCTTCGATCCCAGAAGAATGTTCCCAAAGAGAGAGGTTGGACCTGCGTCTGACAGTTGTGTCGTTATCTCTCAAATGTCCTCTATACTCTGGCCCTCTGGCCAAAAGCTAAGGCGAGAGACGAACGAAGCTCGCTTGAGTGTGGTATGACGTCAGGTCGGAGGAGAATGGGGAAGGGTCGATCACGTGTCTTACTAACGTGCCCGCGGATTGACCAACGCCGATTAATCCAATGTGAAAGTCGTACAGGGAAAAGAGTGGCAGGAGGAAACAATTGAAGGGAAAGAAGCCTGGCCAAGGGGGTGAGAGCACGGCGGAGTTATGGCCTGGTTGGACCCGACTGACTTCATCCGCTATTTTATTTTCCTCCCTGCGTCACTGCTTGGCGAACGAGCCGTCACATCTCCGGCATTGCGTTTGAAGGATTCCTCGTGACTTATATTCTTCGTATTTCTTCTCTCCCCGAGGCTGAATGTGTAAAAAGTTCATGTGAACAAGACTTCACTTTTCAAGTGAATTGTCGAGGGAAAAATTCTTTTTATCATTGCTGCCATGGTAACTATGGAGCAAGCGATGATCCATTAGTGCAGGAATATAGAAGGTGCAAATTTATTGGAGACGAGGAGGTATTAAGCTTCGCAGTATTTTACTAGTACTATTTTATATTGACATTGATAACTTCATAAGAATTTTCAAACCCAATTTTTGGAACAAATATTTCCTTTCAAAATTTATTTCTTTATCTTAGCTAAATATATCTTTTTATCCTCTCTATCTATTTTCTATGCCATTTTCACTTTTCACACACTCAAAATTCGTCCTATCAATTTCACATTCCACACCCGAGGATCTTTCAACCCTCTGATTCCTATCTCCTCAGAAATGCAAACTTTTTCTTCCATAATCTTGCTAGTATAATAAATGTTCTTTCATTTCTATTCATTTTCCTTCTTAAAACTGCCTCAGCTTTATATTCTTGGGATTTATGCCGAATAGTAAGAGCAGCGTACATTATTTAATTTCCAAACTTACTAAATGATTGACACGATGAATCGAAGATAACTACAAAGAGTTGCAGGCTTATTATTGATAAGCTTTATTTATGGCATAGTGGTGCATCAAAACCAGACGAAAATTACTGAAATGCTGAAGGCATTACTCAGCACATGGTGGAATATCTCTCATACCATAATCGCGTTCAGATCTTATCTCCATACCACAAAAATACAACTCTCGCGGGATTCTGTTTTCAGATGAGGTCGTATAATTCTCCTGAAATACCGTGACGATTTTTCCGTGATTATAAAAACGATTTTTTTAATAGCTTAATTTGTACTTTCAGTCCAAAATATATTAAAATTTTCTCCAAATTCAAATATCCCATTGGAACCTCACCTCTTTTGTGTGGTTATGACACTGAAACCCACCGTTCATAGGTAGTGATACTCGATAGACCATTCAAAGATATTTCATCAAACATGGGTGGACACCCTGTTTAGGGTGAAAACCATGGAATTCCATTGGAAGTGGAACTCAGTGAAGAAGGGCAATAGATGATAGATTAATTGATCATGCAATACTTTGAGCATTCGTCACAGACTTAGGCATGTCGAGAAAGTTTTTAATTATTCGACTATAACCTCCTTCGTATTTTATTAAACTTCTCCGTACTGTCAAGTCACAAAGCAACAATGTCTTAGCGAAATATTCTCACGAGTATTCTAATACTACCTATAATTTAGAAAAAATGCATTAAATATCATGAACTCAAGTGGAAGAAACCACTTTTCCCAACTTTTTGTATAATCATTCATTCTCCGTATGTCATTCTACTCATCTCAAGTAACTGTTGAAACCCTCTCCTCATCCTCATGGGTTCGTTATGATTTAATTCTCCAATATCATGGGGAGTGCTGGGGAGGAGGATTGAGGGGTGAATGTTTGTGTAAGTTCAACAACATAGTGTATTAATAAATACTTTTTCTCTGTAAACCAATTAGATTGGCGAAAAAGTTAATTTTTGCATGATGGCGAACGCAAATGCTAAAGACTGTGCTTCACTTCTGAAAAAAGATACCTGAATTTTTATTCTTGTACCCATATTATAACAACTAATATTTTTTTACTTTTCAATGTTTAATTATTCTCGAGTATAATTAAGGCAAAAGGGTTACCAAAGAAATGGTAAAATTTTAGGAAAATTGGAAAGAGTAAGCTTAGGTAGTAGTACTTTGACTGTAATGACTGAAAAGAGGTACTGAGCTGGAGAATTCTAATGACCGATTGTTTGAGGGGTTAAAAACTCTGCTTTATAAACATTTTAGTCCGATCAAACCTTGATTAGATATTAGACTATCTTTAAGCCATACGTAAATGAAAAATAGTATGTTTTCTTTAATTAAACGGCATAAGTATTTGATATTTTATTCAAGATAGGTACGTATTATTAATTTCAGTGAGTTTTATTCACCAAATATTTGTGCACTGCTCAAATATTTGTTCACTCATGGAGTATGCACTGGAAAAGTATCAATGTGATTCAGTGGGGATTTTCATTGCTCAGAATGGAGAAGTGTACGCCGAAAATCTTCGTGTTATTCCTTGCGAGACGCCGACTTGGCAAGTTCTTTCACCACCTCTGCTCGCAACGCCTTCAACCTCCTTTCTGGGCGCGCCTTCCGACGAGTTCTGCCAGCCACTCGCCAAATATCCTTCCCCCACGCCACACCCTCGCCTCCAACCCCCACTTAATCGTTCCCACTCCACCGATTCCACCCCCTCCGTATCCCGATGCCAATTCCGCCCTCACCCCCTTGCAGAAAACATCCGACCCCCCTTCCTTTCCACCCCCTTGAAGCCTTGAAACCTCTCGCAGAAAGACACCCTCCCCACTCCCTACAACCAACCCCCCTCCACTGAGTCCAGCGGTATAAAAAAATTTCCCCCTCGAAATCCACCCTCTTCACGATTTTAACCCCTCCCCTTCCCTGCCTCCCTTTCACATCCTTCACCATGCTTTTTTCTTCCTCCGCCTCACCCCCTCCCCCCTCCGGTGTCTCTTTCCACCCCTCTCAAGTCACTGCGGAAACACCCCTCCTCACCCCCGAATCTGCACGTTAGAAATTCATTCGCCAATTTCATGGGGAGAGCCACGGAGGAGAGACTTTGGGGGGAGGTGGATATGTGTATAGAGGACTTTTATTTTTCAAACGAGCAGGGGAAGGGACTGGAAGGGGAGTATGGTATGGGGAAGAGAAGGAGGGTTGCTGGAAGAACGGAGGGGTTATCGTGCGATGCAGCGAGGATTTCAGCGGCAGCAGGGGTGGTCGGTGCTTTGCGAGACTCGTGGGTCGGGGAAGATGTGGTTGTGAGGGTGGAATGGGGGGGGAAATTGTCGGGGTGGGGAATTTGCGAAAGAGGGGGAAGTCCAGAAGAAGCTTCAGAGAGATGAAAGATTGCGAAACTGAGGGGGAGGGGGGAGGATTTAGAATGGGGGAGGAGGGTTGGTGGAGAAGGATAGCAGTGTGATCGTCTGAATGGTTTGAAGACCCGGCGAATTTTAAGGCGAGTGCTGGTGGTGGCTGGAGACTAGGCTTCGTCACCACAATCGTGTGGACAAAAGCAATAGACTCTCTCTCTCTTTTTTAAAGTTGCGTCCATATGAAAGAATTAATATGTCCTGAGAGCTTTAATCACTCACAAATCTGCCAGGATTGGCTAACTAAAAGTAATGGACCGCGTTCCCTCCCGTTCTCTTGGCCTCATCTTGGAGTGGACTTAAAAACTAACCATTGTCTTCGCCATTTCCTTAAATTGACCATTCTTAAGGTGCTTGAGAAATTAATGCTGACTCACGGAAAATTCGGTGCTTTAGTATGGGAACAAATTCCGAATATAAGTGTTACGCCATCAGAGGGAAGTGGATTTCTCGTCCTTTTTGTTCCGAGTGGCCCATCTGTCGCAAAATCACTTACCCAATTTTTTTTATTTTTAACAACACCATGTGCCGTGTAAATTGAGACACTAACTTTTAATACCCCAGGGTAGTGTTTTAAAGCCATTTATTCTTTGTTAGCGTTGTAAATATTGAAAAAAAATTACTGGCACCTACCTCCAATGGTTGCGTTATAAGTCTTTTGTCCACTTTGGCGAATTTTATTTCAAATGCAGTTCAAAATTGCATCACAAAGATTTGTGCCGTTTTTTCTTAATATTCTACCCACTATAGCGTGGCAGGTAGGATATATTATATCACTTTAAGTAGATATATCTCTAGATAGAATAGATAGAATATATTACTTTAAGTATTTTCGCCACTTAAGGAACATTTTTAATGAGAGATTTTTCAGATGTACCTGTGCATTTTACTATTGCAGTGATCACTAACCTACACAAATAGCCTTCATAATCCATTCATATTATAATGAATAATCATTAGTCCTGAAAAAGTGGAGAGTCAGACAATTAGGTCGTTATATCCTTAGATGAGAGGCTTCACTCTTACAAATGGAAATACTCGCCTGGATGGATTCTAAAAGTTAATTTAGAATGGAGTAATTTGGAAATATTATGAGTTTTGTTTCCGATATGCTAACCTTTTCAATGAAAAATTACAATTACCACTGAATAATAGCAGAATGTAATTATTCAACTAATTTCATACACTATGCTTTACAGCTATGATAATTTTATCACAACGCCTGATTATGTCCTTGTTCGATGTAACCAGTTGTTTATTTAAAAAAAAAAGTTTTTATCTTTGAAGTAACAAAAAGATATCGTCATTAATAACGTTTTTTTTAGTTTGTCACTTTTTTGTTTTAGTTTGTCACTTTAGTTTGTCACGTTTGCTTTAGTTTGTCACAGTAATAACGTTTGCTAGTTTGTCACATTTAAAAATGTGACAAACTAGCTCCAATACGAAGTGTTTTTTCTCATTTTGTCAACCAGTGCATCGCATATTACACAATTGGGAAATACGCGAACATAGATGAGATGTTAGAAACCTTTCGCGGAAGATGTGGTTTTAGACAATACTTGAAAAATAAATCAGCAAGATATGGAATCAAGATCTATTCTTTGGCAAATTCCCTCATATTTTACACTCTAAATATGGAAATCTATGCAACATAACGGAGATTTTGCGGTAGACAACAGCCCGCTGAAAGTTGTGCAAAGATGGATACGTCCAATTTCAGGATTCCGTCATAATTAAACTTTTGATAATTGGTTTTGCTCGGTTTCACTAGCAAAACAAGTTGTTATTGACAAGATGACACTAGTTGGAACTTTAAGAAAAAACGAACGAGAAAAACCCTGTTTGTAAACACCAAACACCGTGAACCGCATAGCAGCCTATTTGGCTTTGAAAAAAACTTGTACACTTCCGTCTTACGTTCCGGATAGGAACAAGGAGGTTATGTTGTTATCCTCAATTCGTGACGATGATAAAATTGATAGAGATACTTATATTTCAGCTACGGTGGAAGTACTTACATTTTAAATTGCAACAAAAAATGGCTTTGATACCGTTGATCAGCTGAAAGGAACGTTTTCAATAGCAATGAAAAGTTGTCGTTGGCCATTGACTGTATTTTTTGCGCTTGTAAACATATCTTCAATAAATGGATACACATATTATATTTCAAAGTAACACTGGAAAAAGATGAGCAGAAGAAAGGTTCAGAAAACATAAAGTAAAGAACTTTGCATAGATTACTTACAAATTAGAGCTGCCTCAGAAAATCTACCTACTAGCCAAAAGCAAAAACTAGGTATTTCTTTGGTATACCCAATGAGAAAATACAGCCGGAGAGGGATGTAGGCCCAGGAAGATATGCGTTTTGCTCTTGGAAATAGAATATACAAAGCAGAAAGCACAGTGCAATATGCTCAAAATGTTTTTGTAAAGAGCATACTGTCACTATAGTATACTTGCGTCGGTTGCGCTGAAGTTGAAAACAGAAAAGAGGACAATGTGGTTGAACAACATAGCTCTGACGGCAATACATAAATCCCAATGTGATTCAAATTACAGAAATTTTGCATTTTTACCTCTAGTATTCTATTCCTTAATTAAACACAGGTTACAACATAATTCAAAGTGAATTTACGGTGGAGTAAAAATGTATTTATCATTTAAAATATATATAAACGTAAATAATTACGTATAACATTTATTACTGCTTATTTAATAGACTGTAGGTATGTGTTAACTTTTAAATAAATTAAGTTTCAATAAATATATAAATTTTTCAAATTTTTCTTAACACGGTCTTTTAGACCGTGCGCGACCCCTTACGTCCCAGTACACCGCGCGACCTCTTAAGGGTTATTAGCTAAGCGAGGACCGAAAGGCCGACAGGAGAACAATGAACGGCTCAATCAGAAATTAAGAGAGTTCCACGTTGGCAAGCATGCATGTAATACATGGGTTAAAACACTAAGACTAAATAATATTACTAATACGACTGATGCATGAATACCAAGAGGTACTAATTCATTCAAAAAAATAAAACAATGGGACATTTAAAGTGACGCAAAAGATTCAACTTACATTTTTGCTTCCGGTCTCTTCGAGATTCCAACCTATTTTCATTTAACAATTCGTTGTCATTGCCAAGTTTATCGCATTATCTTTTTTCAGTCGAGCAACTCCCCCTTTTATAAAATCTATATCTGTAATTAATCCCACTTCGTGAAGGCCTCATACTCTAGCGCAATACTCCTAGGAATACGAGGGGAAAACCGCGCCTTAACCATTTCTTCACATTTGCCAAGTATTATCTTCGTTAATCCCAATTCCCACTTAGCTTATTCACATATTTCCAGTTCTTGTTTCCTCCAAGACACTTCCCGGAAAAGGACACAATTGGGCATTTAACTGATTCTTCATTAAATAATTTGGTTTGATTTATAGCATAACTTTCTTTGATCAGGTGTATACTTTTCCGAAAATTCAAAGTGCGTATTTATCTGTGAAGTGTGATCTAATACGTGTACCATAACCACAAACATAAGTTAAGAAATACCCCACAATATAAACAAAACTCGCAAAGCACTGACAATGAGTAATTGGAATTCGCAAATTAATTTATCCTTCGGTACACTTACCCACATCTACATCTACAAAACACCCTAAAAGCCACCTCAAGGGTATGTGAAAGGGGGTGAGTGCAGTCTTCCTCCAGGTGTCACTTCGGGAGTCCTTCGGTACATTTTCTCGCTCATCACCGCTTGATTTACCCTCAGTGATATCTGATTCTCCACTGGTGAGTGCCACCAAGTTTCGCTATACCTATACACTAGCGAATTCACCCGAATTCAAATCTCGACCGATTCTCTCGTAACGGCGTGAAAGAAGCAAGCAGGGTTTCCCTCTCAGGACTCGGAATCGATCGTAGACATTGTCACGCGGAGCGCTTCAGTGCTGATCCTTCGAAGAGGCTCCGCGTGACGGTCCCCCGGATGTTAATGAAGGCGAGGGGAGGCGGGGTTGAGGGTGGGGGCTAGTGGAGGAGTTGAGTCACAAACGCAACCCCCATCCCTCCCCCCTCCTCCGGCTAAACTCCCCCAGCCCCACTCCCCCATGACCTCAGAAAACCCGTTTGCCAGACCCTTCCGCCAATTCCACACTTTCCCTTCTCTTCATCCCACGCCGGCCGAGGGACGCATGGCGCTCACGATTGGAACTCGTGAAATAACATCCCTCCCTAGGATGTACCATCCACACTCCCTCTGCGAGGTGGGTACGCGTTAAGGTAGTTTGAGTGAGATATTTCCCTAGTCATATTGGAGACCACATTCGAATTTTATTTTTTCTATTTCAGCGTTTGTGTGACGTGTGAAGTAAATATTGTAACATTAATGGCGCATATTGGAATGAAAAAACTTTGTAAATTTCACATGAGTAAGTTTAATACGACCAGTTTCATCGCTTGAGCGACATCTTCAGAAGATGTCGCTCAAGCGATGAAACTGGTCGTATTAAACTTACTCATGTGAAATTTACAAAGTTTTTTCATTCCAATATGAAGCAATTTCACAAAGTTACGCCTCAAACCATTCAATTTATTAATGGCGCAAACAAATTGTAAAACATGCCAATAAGTAATTAAATAAATATGTCTAATTGTCTCTAACTTGACTCATTTTTTCACGCCGTATGGCTAATAAGCCTACAAAACAGCAGGTTTGTTTGTAATTCTGTAAAATTTACTGCGATGAGTAATGGATTAATTTTTATAAATATTTGAGAAAACATACAACCTATACACCTTCAGTTTTTTGGCGAAATCAAGGTGATATAAATTCCTAAATTTTTCAATGTTCACCCTAGCGCACAACCGTAATCTATCTCATGTAAAACAGCTTGTATTTTCAGGCAAAATTCTCGAACAGTATTTCGAAAAGGGGTTAATATTTTGATATAATTGGAAAGAGGGGAGTTTTTTCTTTAAAATGAGGCAAACATTCAACTAATTCTAGGTGAAGTGATTTTTCGCTCAAACTACAGAAGTCTGATGAATTAGTCACTGCACTTACACGATTATAATAATAATAATAATAATAATAATTGCGTCTTTATTTAACCAAGTGTATTTAGGACCATTGGGTCCTCTCTTACAATAAACTTGAACAATCACAAACATCCATGTCCTGGGAGGAGAAAAATCCTCCCCTGGCGGGATTCGAACCCGCGACCTTTGGGTTGGCAGGCGAGGACGTTTCCCCGCCGCCACCGAGGCCGACATTATCATTAAACTTGAACAGATACTAATAGCTATCATTAAGACTGGAATTTAAGGGTTGTCCGACTGGTAGGTTACTTGGGAACATGCACTTTTCTTGTGTATATTTCCATATCATATTTTAATTAAAGTGCAATGATTATGGTTAACCTCAATGATAATAAAATTTTCGTTATATTTAAATCTTTGCGAATGATTTGCGCCGATATTCTGCTGGCTTTATTAGGCTGAATGATGAGATGATATTCCCAATCGTCGCCTGTTTACTGGTGAGCAATGAGCATGCATTTCTAATTATTTCTTCATTTTTTTCTTTGAAGTAGGTGGCTACAATTACGAGTAGATTGGCTATTTTTGCTATTGCAACTTGGGATTTACGTTTAAAATTGGTATGGAGCAGAAGAGCTAAAAGTGCATAAAGGATTTAGCTGGGAACTGGTTGCATGGAGGCCTTCAGTCAACAAATCTTAGGAATTAATGACTAATGATAGCACATGAAATCAAATTAGAAAATAAAAAAAGAATAGTGATTTTACAGGGGACAGGGTAGAGAAATATGAGCAATAGGATAAGTGGAGAAGAGGAAGAATTGTCCACCAACAGATTGTAACGTAATCCTGAAAGTAGGGAAGTACTTGATGAAAGCATATATTTCGGTGAATGCTCTTTTATGACTGCGAAGATGGGACGATTACAGCTGCAGATCGAAAGAGTTTTGGATATGTGGTGTCACTGAAGAATTGTGAAGATCAAATGGACGACGATAATTACCTACGGAAGAGTCCTGCGATGAGTTGAAGAGATAAGATCCATGAAGAATCTCTGGGATAAAGAGCAGAAAAAGTTATTTGTCATAGTTTCGTACAGTACCATTGAAAACAATAATGGAAAAAAAATAAATGGGAAGAATTAGAAAGCGAGACCGAGAGTGGAAAACCTCTTGTCAAATCATGAGGGAACTCAAAGTAAGCATCTAAAAAAGATTGAAGTGGTGGTTTGAGGAGTGGACAGCTGCTGCAATGTAAACCTTCGGACTGACAACAATGATGATAAGAGTAGAAAAAAGTGAGCTTTGAATAATGCAGGGTAACGTAAAGATTTTCGTCCACATAATTGTTGAGATCAGGCAGAGAGAAAACAGGAGCTTGCCCTTGGCTCATAATGACAAGCTATTTTCAAGTAAACTAATGTGTCCTTCACATGTTCGTAACTCTGTTTTCCACTGTCGTAATATTACGCTTACTGTAGCGCAAGAATATAATTCGATATAGCCGTATTTTCTCAATGCCCTTTATGTTCTTTCAGGGTTTTTAACTTAAATACCTAATTCCTTTAATGTAACCTGTCGGAAATCCTCCTAGAAAATTGAACCCCAGTTTTCCTAATAAAATATGCGTCTAGGAAAGAAATTCCCTAGAATTTTAAGGGCAAATCCTTAGAAAATAAATGGCAGAATTTTGTCCTAGGGATATTACTAAGCCAAGTCTGTAATTTCTAAATAAAAAAGCTATGGAAAAAAAATTCCCTAGAGTTTTGAGGAAATTTCCTTAGAAAAGAAATTTTTTCTTAGGAATTTCCGATTTTTCCCTATGCTATAAGGAAATCTTATAGGGAAATTTCCATCAGGGTATGCAAACGAAATTGGAAATACAACCTATAAAATTTTCTCAGTACTTGATTCTTGGGCATTAAAGAAGCGATATTATCTTTCTGCTCAGAGCGCAGTTACATCATTCTATGATCTCTTTAGACCGCATTTACCTCGTATTTAATCTAAAAACTATTCTTTAATTTAAAGATCACCAATTTTCAATTTGATGGGATCAAAACATTAAAAATGGGTTCTTTTAAGGAAGGATCCAGTAGAAAAAATCTCCCAAATAAAGTCGGACAAATTAAAAAGTAGCAAATCGAGAAAAAAAGATCAAGTAGACAAAAATCTTTCAGCATGCTTTTCAAGCCATCTCCCTATAAAAAAAGTGTCTTGTATCAATTACATAGGTTTCCTGTGTGACACCCAACACGATCGTTCCGTTTTGCACGAAGACCGTTTTGCACGAAGCACTTAACTGCACAGTATAATGTTTATATGGATGCGCAGTGACAATTGCGTCGTGTAAAGCGGGAACTTGTTAGAATAACTGCATGACTACATGAACGATAGGAAAATAGCCTCTGCTATAATTCTGTACGCGCGTCCTCGCAAGGTTCTGTGCAAAAAACGGAGCATTTAAACATGAAGTGTAAATTTCGAAGCAGTGTAAAACTGTTTTCGGTTTGAGGGGAAAAGATTTTCACCACAGATCTCATATGTGAATTTTAAGAGTATTTTGATCCATAAGGAATTGAGTCCTTGCCTTTCTAATCGAACTAGAAACTTATATTTGAGGGACGTGAGCGGTTAGCTTTGTTGAGGGAATGCTTTAAGTTGCAGTTACGTTTATTGTTTTCTTGGGTGATTGAAAATTGCCCTGTAGCTTCATACATGGAAAGGCAATCAATTTGTCCTAATGGTGGCTGGAGCGGTAATTGTGGGTCATTGAGTGCACATTTAAAAACATTTTTTGAGGTGGTCGAAAACATTCTTGGACCACATTTCAATCAGGTGCATTTCTTTACATGTTGGAATTCACCGTACGGACAGTAATGAAATTAATAGAAGAATAATGTTATTTTTCAACCTAATTAACATATGTTATGACTAGAATATTCGGCTTGTTATTCGAAATTTAGACAATATTATATTGAAATATTTCTTTTTCGAATAATGCACTCCGCCTGACTCCATGTTAGTAACAATTAAGATAATTATAAATGTGTTTTTTTCGCGTTTAGAAAAAAACCTCCTCGTACGTAATCAAATTATTACGATATATATATATGTCATGTGCCACAAGGCTACGTGTTAAAATCGTAATGAAGTTTTGAAAAGCCAAATCGGTATTCTTCGGGCTATCCATAATGACTCCCCTTCTCTCAATAGAAAAGTCTACCGCGACAATAGCTACGTCAGTTTGAAAGGAAATTACTGTACCTGGCGTAACTGCGTCGCAATGCATACCTGAAGGCTGGGGAGTGCGGAGGGCGAGTCGTCGTGGTAGAGAGACAGGAGAGGGGCTTGGCAATAGGAGTCGTTTGAAGCGGGGAATGTGGCACGTGGACAGTGAGCCTTAAGCATCCATGCAGGAGGCATTGGGTTCAGTGAAGGACGAATATCTCCGCGGAACTGGACAGGCGTTGCGGACTGTGGTAATGACGGGTGCAGGAGGGCGGGGAGAGGAAAAGGAGGCGGGGATGAGGAAGGCAGAAGGAATGTTTGAAATGGGGAGTATTGCGCAAACATGAAAAAAGTTATGAAAGCTGGGACATAGAAATCTGAAGCCAGTTTTTCTTCTTCAGAGTTTTGGATAGTTGAAAGAAAAGGTTATCTCCTATTTTGGTAGTTATAGTTAGCTTTTTCCCTAGTCGAGACCAGAGTATAGCTGAATTACCGGATGAATTAACAAAACTTAAAACAAACTTTTTTGTAGATTTTCTCAGCTCATTGTATATGCTATTCAGGCTTTTGGTTCAGAATCTGTTGCATAATATTAAATAATAAATCGCAGAACCAAAAGTCAGAATAGTAGAACTTAAAACGCTTCTTCCTCCAAAATCACTTAGATGGACTTAGCCCAATTTAGAGTCTACCATATCCCAATAACAATACGAATGACAAAATGGTTTTGCTTTAATGAGTGAATATTTTATAATTCAACTTTTGGTAAAAATTAATGCACAATGTACCTATTCGAGGCTTGGACTTGTTTCATGATTTTTCCCTGAAAACGCGCTCACAACCGAAGGTCATTTTGATTTTTAAAAGATTACTGCTGTGAATAATAAGTTTATTTCCACATTTAATCGAGAAAACAAGCTACCTACTCATGTAACTACTAACTTCTCAAGCTAACTAGCTAACTACATATTTGACACGATCTTGCGACTGAACCTCCTTATTTTTTTAAATTATATCGCCCTGGAGCCGTAACATATCCCTTTGAAAACGGGTACAAATTTTCGGCTAACATTTTGAGCATGAAGTAAGAGGCTGATATCTTGTTACCATTAGATATATAGACCATTTCCTTACAATTGGGCAAAATTCATTGATTTTTTATGTTGAGTAATATCTCGCTTAAACGACCCTAATAACCTATGGAATGGCATGAATTTCATCTGTACATTTAAATTAATAATTCTCCAATTTTTGTTTTTTAACAAAATGAAACTATCGGTTGATTGGCAAGAGAGTTATCGATGCCTCGTATTAGCTTTGGTTTTTACACCGGTTAGGCATTCAACTAGACATTATAAAGCCAGATCACAGATGTTGTCTGCATGTTTACCCTAGATCACTGCGAAAGTGTTAAAAAAAGCCTCCAAGAGCATGCAACTAGGCAGGCAATTTCCACAACTAACATCGCTAATCTATTTTCTTATGTCCACCAAGGAATCCAACCTTCAGTTATCAACTAATCAGGTGATCAGAAGTGTCTATTGCACGAGTTCATCCAAGTGCATCGCGTACCGAGTGTATGCACTTGGCTAATTCAAGGGCGAGAGGTTAATTAAAACCTTTCAGAGTAATGCGGCCCCCGTGCATTTTACTCGCAAACCTTAGTACCCACCTTTTCAGCATTTTCTCGGTCGGCCCTTTAATCTTTGCGATTTCAAATGTAAAGAAAGTCTAAAAGAGAGGGAGAAACTCCATCAACATCCACGTGATAATCTTCTCGCAAGGGGCATTTCACGGTTTGAGTTTTGCTCGTGGGTTTTGGGGGCGTCAGGGACGAGGGGAGAATGCGAGTATCTTCGGGTGCATGTGGGAACATGAAAAGGAGGGAAGTTTGCGGGGTCGGGCGAGGAGGCAAGGAAGGCGGTGTGGATCTGAGGTGGTCATGGGAAGGAAAGCAACCAGCCCTTATAAAACCCCTCCCCCTCCCGCTTCCTACTTTTTCGCTTGTCCCTTCCTCTCGCAATCGACAGGGGGAGGGAATGGAAACTCTTGCAGATAAGGGGATATGGCGTACCAGTCCGTGCGGGACTACTTCTGCGATGCAGTCTGATATATCGCGCAGCCCTTTTGAGGCACGAGAGTAACAACCGGCACCGAATCCGCCTCCCTCCGCCCACATCACCTCTCATTTCGACTCTTTAACTCATCACACCTCCTTCTTGCGCTCTCCTCCCACCGTCTACCTCCCAAGCCCTAACGCTCCTGATAATGCTTCACTCTCCATCTCAGCACGGGCACAAACACCCTTGCAAGGGTTCGCGCGTCTGCTTGTGCTATTAATAGATCGGAGAACGAATACATTTGAAGTGTCAAATTTCCACGGATAATACAGGACAATATAATTGCAGTTACAGTAGATCTTATCTATAAAATTAACACTCTTTATGAATAAACTTGGCAGTGGCAGGTTTCACTTCGTAGAAGTTCATCAAGTCAGTACTCATGATCAGTGCCGGATAACCAATGAGGCAAAATAGGCAGTTGCCTATGGGCTCCGAGGCTTTGGGGGCCCCGCAGGGGCTCCGAGAATTGTTTTCCCCTTTTTTCTCTTGCGACTTGTTTGTTAGCGTGGACCCCGTTGCTTGTTCTGCCTACAGGCTCCCAAGTGTGTTAATCCGGCCCTGCTCATGATTAATGAAAATACTTAGTACCTACTTACTTACCATTACTCATGTAGAAAAGCACTGAGTATTTTCATTTATCATGAGCACTAACTCTTTATGTAGCTAATGGTTTCCGGCGTGACCATATGGAATTGTTTTATGATTGAAATGAAAAACTTAATGTAAATACTTAATAAATAAACATTATATATGACCTAGGTTTCGTTCTACCATTATGATCTAGGTCAATGATGTCGCTCAGTGATGTAATCTAGGTCGTTATTAATGTTTATTTATGTGGAATTTACAAAATGTTTTATTTCAATTATTTACCATTCTTACCGAGTAGACAATACTTGATACTTGTAAGAAGCAATGCATCAATGTGATATAGATGCAAAAGAGGCATGCACGAAGGATATGGCATCTTGGAAGACATTATAAAAAGTGCCATATTTTCCAATCATTGCGATTGCACAAATGATGTTGTGCGCGGTCACGCGCGTGGATGCAAAGATATACCAAAGAGGATAAAATCCGCAGTGAAAAAATTGTGTGATTTGACCGGGATTCAAAACCGAATCCCCAAATGCCGGTCAGGTGTGATATCCAGCGACTCCAACAACATTTTCGTTTAAACCCCCCCAAAACCCTGAAATTCGCTTGGTGGTGTATCTGGCTAACACACCTGAACGGTAATTGCGAGAACTGGGTCCAAATCCCGTTCAAGTCAAATGACTTTTTCATGGCGAATTTTACCCTCTCTGGTGTTAAATGAGAGCTAGTTTCCTAATAAAAACGCTCAGCATAATATGCTAAAACCAACGTATTAAGGTGCAAGGTAAAGGAAAGGCATTGCAGAACGGATAAACTTAAATATTTTCTGGTGCTTTCCCGGCATTTGATGTTAGTGAGGTCACTTTATTTTTTTCCCTAGGTGATTAGGGACCATAAGAGTTACGATTAATCTCTTCTACGAAATCACTACTCTTTTTAGGCAGACTGCAATTGGTACTAAGTAAGTAGTACTTATTCGTGGAATTTTTCTCATCCTTTTACCAATCCATAATGTTCCAATGCCACACAATATCTCCTGAACCTTTCGAAGTTGTTGGCACCTATGGTTATCTACTTATATTTAATAACAAACTTCGCCGTAAATTTTATATCCGCATGATTTGGTTTTCTGTGGTAGTTAGAATTTTATAAAGATCATAAGTATTAATAATCAATGTTAGTATCGTAGCCCGTGTATGGTAAGTAAACATGTTTGTTTACATAGAAATCTCCAAATCAACTGTCTAGCCGTGCATAGTTCTCCTGACATCTTTTTGGCTCGCATTTTGTGGCCATGGGAGCATGCGGAGTTCTACCTTGAACAGGGACGAGTATCGCATGCTTAGTGTGGAATGACTCCGTGCCACCCATGATGGGTATCACGTCAGGTGGTAACCAGCCACTTCGTAAACGACACCCGTAACCGACAAATGGTAAACGGAACCTTCGTAACCGCGACATCTCGTAACCACAACATCTCGTAATCAGACATCTCGAAACTTGCTATTTCGTAAACGCACAATTTGGTAAACGACCAAATTTTAAACGGAAGCGTGGTCGCAAGCTAGTTGTCGATCGTTGATGCCTCTAATAATTATTCATAGCCAAATTTACCATAATTCGTACTGCAAGAAAAAATATTACAAATGTTTTAGCGTTGATGCCTCAGGAACTAAGTTCTCAACAGGTCGTAGCACGATTTCTTTGGTGTGGCCTACGCCGGAGCTCCATGACGGCGGGCCGCCCGGAAAACGGTTACCTCGTTTAACGGCTCATCTTTAAGAAACTATTTACAATAAAATATGTGGTAAACGGCATATTGCTTGAAACATACAGATAGTCGCAATGGAGATGTTCACTACATTGAATATGGGCCGCTCTGGAAGAAAATGTCAGTGGGCCGCTTCTTCAGCACCACAACTTCTTGAAAGCTGCTGATAACCTTTGTGTAACTCTGAAGCAGGCGACAGTTTTATGTATCAATTGAATCTAATTTACTTTATGGAATTTAGGTAATTAATAATAAGCTTGTAAGATTTACGATACAGTGTTGCTTTCTCAGAGTCGTACAGGGATTGTAGGAGCTCCTGAATAATTTGCCTTAATGAAATGAAATAATGAAATTGAGGCGTGATAGATCAAAGTAGCCAATGATGAGATAAACCGTGTGTAATTTGTAGAAGATAAATAATGTTTAATTTAAACGGTGTAACCATACACACGGCTAATCTCAAAGCCTGTGGTATTTTTATTGCATCCCCCCTCCCTTTTTTAAATCGCTAGCAGGAAGTAGCCTATGCATTTTGGAGTCTTAGGCGTTGTTGGCGTCGTTAGCTCGATGTCGTTAGCGCGCATGCCGGGACGCGCACCGGGCAATTCCTTCGGCTAAATCCGCATGGGAAAACGTCCGACGAGGGGAAACGGGTCCAAAGATGTGAAATTGTGGCAAAAAAGAGTGATGGGGATAAATAAAAAAGGCCACACGTCATTTTCAAATACCACGCCATATTTGCTGAGTTTTACCAAACTACCTAGTTGTTTTTTATTAGGCAAATACGAATAATGATGGCATAATGAAGGTGAATAGTGGCATAATTAAACGATTTTGTATACCTTGGCCAAATTTTTGCGAAAGATTGAAGGATAGATGAAGAGATTAGAAGGCGTGCGAATTCAGGATGGAAAGTAGTAGGTTTGAGTAGCTTATAAAGAATGAATGTTTTGTGAAAGGAAGTGAAACTCATGTATATATAATTTCCATTGTATTACATGCTCGTATAACCTGTATTTGCAAGCCTATGCATGTGGCTAAATGCAGTGGGGAGGGATTAGCTGAGAAATGTTTGCGGCTAAAGTAGAAGGAATAGGGTTAGGAATGTATTGATCATGAATGAAAAAGGAATGAACGCTCCGGTAGTGGTCATCAATGAATGAAGCGGGATTTGTTGGTTTGGCCATGTTGAGAGAATGGATGTGAGTTGAATGACAAAACACGTGTTTTTTCAGAAATTCACGTGTGTTTGTGGTGAAAGAGACTCTTAATGTCCTGAACGTACTCGAAGGACAGGGAAATATGGAGGAAATAATTAAAAGATAGCGTTTCATAGGCCTAACAGCAATAAGTACGACCTTCTGCCGAGTCAAACCTGAAAGGGAATTTTGTGATGATATGTATTAATGTAAGATGGAGTAAGAAAGAAACAAATGGTATTACTCATAATTTTACTACACCTGGTGTATCCAATAAGTCCACATGGTGAACCATGCCGCAGTGCTTTCATAGAACGAGGGAATTCATAGCGTTGCTTACGCGCGGACTGGCATTACCGAAACAGAAAATCAAATTTTATTCTAACTCCATTCCTCATATACCAGACCTAAATTCAACCTTTCAAGACGAGTGATTATCCAGAAAAGTGTGAATAAAGCTTTGGTTATATGGGTATATGGGTAATATTCCCTTTACCCTCAAATAGTTCCAAATTACATCAGAATCACGGTTGAGTACCTATGTAGTCAAATACAATCTTCTTTTAATTTTTCATTCTTAATATAAAATTGTTTATGGCATCCTAACGCCCTGTCATCGATGTAGATTAATCATATCAGTGTCTATCAATCTTACCGTGGGATTGGTAAGACTTTTGAAATTTCATATAATTGGCATTGGCAGTCCTTTTTTAAAAAGTTACATTTAGTGGCATCCATTGGTTACATTCTGAAAAAACAAAATTGCAATTTGCCGCGTGAGATAAAAAGTGGCATGTAAAATACGTATGTATGCATGCACCACTCATATTGTACACCACTCATATTGTACACCACTAATATGTACATATTTCTAGCCAAGTGAAGTGTGGTCGGCAAAAGACCTACTGGTAATTCACGGTATTTGTCCCTTTCTTTTATTGGTATTATTTGCCGTCCTACAACGGGTAGTCAAGCTGAATTGAGTCATCTATCCCATTGACCAAGTCCATACAATCATGGTATCCACATCAATACCCACATGAGTATGCCTGTAATTGATAATGTGAATAAGTTTCTTGTTAGACCGGCTCAAATACATCGCGGAAAAACATAAATTGGTTACCTGAGGTCTCGTTGCGGAAGGACAGACTATTTTTTTTCGTTTTCGCATTTTCGTCCAGTTCCTCCAGTTGGAACTATGCGTCAATATATTATTATTATTATATCATTTTATTACTTTCACAAATACAACAAGTTCATAATTAATATTGTTTCTAGTTCCTTTTCTAGTTATTCCCTTGATGTTAAAATTAACCAATATTCGCTGCCATGAAAATCATTTTTTCTCAGGTATTTAAACGGAAAACGTCAGTGGACTATTGCTGCAGTAGGCGTCCAATTCAGCAGAGATGGAACGCCATCGCGTATGTTATCGCAAGATAATGGAAATAGAAGGTGCACTTTCTGAATAGTAGACAAGTATTTGTACAAACAAGGGGGATAGCAGCGCGAAGGGAAAAATTGCCCTATTAATTTACCAAGAGTTCATTTTTTGTCGATGTCCGCTGTAGGCCAATTTCTGCCTCCACAATTACTGCCACAATTTGCTCCATTTAGGAAACTCAATTTGAGACATCTTTTTCCTTGTCTTCGTTTTCTGATGTTTACTAAAAATATTTTGATCCAACACCTTTCAGGTCTTCAATTTCGTCGCGTATTCTGGTCTATCTTAACTTTATTTAACTTTTCCTATCGTCTGGGATAATCAGTTTTTCTCATCCCACACGTAGGCTACAGCAGCAAGTAGGTACAATATGGGCGTTTCAAACCAGTCATGACCTTGACTATTTTTCTTTAATTGCGGCCTTATTAATAACAATATTCGACTGTGGTTTGGTGTATATGTCCCACGCGCCCCCCTCCCCCCACCCACCTCAAAACATTTCCTAAAATATGCTTGGTTCGTATGAAATTTGGCTTTTTACCAAAATAATAGCTTTTTTTTTCGCTTAATAACAATGCCTGCGATAAATAATTAACAGCGATGGATAGAGGAGTAGATTTACGTAAAACGATGCCTATAACATTATTTCCATCCCGATAGAAACGCTTAGTTTTTCGTTTCTTTTTCGTTGTCCCATACGAATTCTTCAGCTTATTCTCGCGAGAGAGGTATTCATAGAGTCATGCGAGCGACCTTCAAGTACTTGCTCTCACTTCCTGGTTTCAACCCCCCTCTCTCTCTCCGCTTCTCTCTATCAGCTTCTCTCTCCCACGCGTACGAAGGAAGGTGGGGAGGGAGTAGGAGGGAGTATTTCCTCGCTCTTTGACTTCGGAGTAGACCTCTGGTTATTGCTAAATATCTTAATTGAACGGTTGGTTGGAGATTTGATTACTTTTATGTGTAGAGAATTAAATTGTCCACAAGATACAAACTTTATTAGGAGGTGGTCCGTAAACAATACCAAGAATGTCAATTTTATGTTTAATGTCAATCCCTCAACGTTGATGCAGAGAGATGTTTAATTAAGAGTATGTGGCTCTCATGGTTTAAGCACTCTTCAGAGAGAGACGAAACTAGTTTTTTATTATATTCACGATGAAACAAATGAAGATCGAACGGTGTGGACATCATAAAATGCTTCAAAATAAGGTTGTATCCTAAAAAATAGTCGTGAACTTCTCTTTATTTATTAACGATAATATTCGACTTGTTTTTGGCAAACATAACCCTCTCAACCCCACCAACCACCTTAATAAAAGTTGTAAATTACACGCGAGTTTCATTATTTTCTACTTTATTTAAGGCATTATGGATTATACCTCGCTTAATAATAATCAAATAATTAGTATCAATGTAAAGGACAGTTATGTATGCCATGATTTGTTAGCAGCCCTAATCAATAATGTCTCACATAACTGTGTATTTGAGGTTTAGATTTATAATAATACCACGTATATCTTAGTCGTTCTTTTGCCCGGCAACCGATATATTGGTAATATTTCCACTCCCTCGACCAGGATGTTTTTGCAATTTTGCCCCAGCGTACTGCCAGCGAACAAATCTGAACTCATAGTATTATAGCCGTCCGTCAGGACTAAACTATACATTAGAGTTCCTTATAACATTCGTACCATCCCGATAGAAACGCTTAGTTATTCGTTTCTTTCGTTGTCCTATATCAATTCCACCGTCATACTGCATTTCAATGCAAGCGTCCTTGAAGGTCACATCATCAAGCTTACGCATAAATCCCATCAGACATATACCGTTCACCCTCCATCACGTGGTAAGCTTCAAGGTTTCATGCCCCACTCATAGACTAAGCAGTCACTTGTTTTCTTACACATATTTAGATCGTAGACTTTAACACCACACTTCTCCAATCGTAGGCATCAAGATGGCACCTAAAATCGCCAGTTTGCTTAAGCTCCCCACAGCACGGTCGGGAAACGTATCGAAGACATTACTGATCTAGAGAAACGAAATAAAGCTGAGGAGCATCACCCATTTCCTTATCAATAACCCCTTCCCCAAGCGCACATACCTCAGCACTCGTTAAATAATAATCTCAGACGCACACATCAAAGAGGAGAGGGTTTTTGTCCCGAAGCACCACTTATTTCCTTGCCAATAACCCCTCCCCCATGCGTACATACCTCAGCAAACGTTTAATAATAATCTCAGGCGAACGCATCAACGAGGAGAGGGTTTTTAAAATGAAAAAATCACATGGAATAGTTTTGAAAATTTATTTATTTATTTATTTTGGTAAATCAAGCAGGATAATTTTTGACAAATTTACTTTTGATACTTCAAACTGTGGTTATATATTTTTAAACCAAGAGGTAACTCTCATGTGTAATAGCTCCCAAAGATACGACACCTCTATTCACAGAAAACTAGCACTAGGTCAAACGCCTTGAAATAGGTGAGGTACAGAGAACGAGGGGAGAGCGCTTACCTCCCCTCACGTGACCAGCTCCCCTCCTCGCCTCTTACGAACCTCCCCTCCGCGCATTCTTCCCTCCCTCCCCCACTCACAACCAGTTACGAAGAGCTACGTCAATAGCTTACGTTAAATGATGGCATCAGTGCAATCATTTGGCACCTCCGTAATCGTATTGTGTTAATACCAAATTACGAAGGAAAAGAAAAAGGTGAATCATTATTACATATTTACTATACATCTTCTGCAAGAATTACCAATACATGACGATATATTGACTTAGGATGAGGCAATCGCAGTTATTATATATGTATACATACAGTCAGAAGTGAGTTACACCGGTGAAACAAAGGAGCTCCTTATGCTATTACCAAATTCCTTTGACAGCTATTGATATTTGAAAATATAATAACCGAAGTCGGCCATCACCCCCAATTCCGAGGATATTTCGATTTCAGGCAACTTTTTCCAGCTACTACAGCATAAATGCAACACTTGGCAGGATGTTCCGTCCATTCCTAACAATTTGGAATGTTAACTCAACATACAAAAAGCTACCTGAAGTTGCGCATTCACCAACATTTCTTCGACGATTAAAAACGTAGTGTCTCATCTCTTTGCTGAGTTATTTCTTTTCTTAAGCACACAAAATATTACCAAGTTTTTATTTTCATGCACCATGAAATCAAATCGCCGTAGTCAAGCCATGTCTAATCTACTCATATACATTTTATTTTGACAATGTCGATAGTATACGCTATTAACAAGCCTGTTAAATATGTTATGAAATATATGTCATGAAAAGAATTGCTGCTAATAATTAAGAAACAAAAACATATTTACGTTACGGCCCATGAAATTCGCTTGAAATTTGTCGGTAAGTGATCACAGAGTAGAGCAAGTTAGTGAAAAACACGAAATCAATAGAGACTATTTAAAATCCCAGTTCAACCGATATGTACTCTACATCAAAAAATCGTCATCATGGTTGAAAAAAATACACCTTATCACTCATGGCAACACTAAATAATACCTAAAATACTATATTCCGATGAAATATACTGCTCTGGTCCAGAAAGTTATGAAAAGCAACCAATGTTTCCACGATGTAAACATATGTCAACGTCTTGCACTCTTCGGGTACACTATTCGCTTCTCCAGCCGGCATTGTTCACGTTTACTGACGGTTACCTGCGCTATTATCTCTATTTTCTATTTTCATTACATAGGTGATGACTGATTTTCTGCACTAATGACTAAAATCTTGGGCAACCTTGTTGTATGACTCTTTTGAGATCATTTTAGTGAGAAAGATCTGCATGTCTCAAGTTGATAGATGGCTCTATTTTTTTCTGATGTTATCTAGTATCACGTTCAGACTCTGAAATGGAATGGTTTGATGATCGTAGTTTGGATATGTTGTTTCCCCCCTAGGTTCATACTGTAGGTTTTTTTTTTAGCAAGTAAGTTGATTAAAGGTGGATGTGATCTCCTGGTTAAGGTAGTTTTTTAATGAAAGAACGAATACCTATACTACTACTCTTTTACAGCCGCCAGCCCTTAATTCCTTACCCCTCCCCTTCCACGATGACCCAAATTCCTCCCCTCTATCACGACCTTAAGCATTCTCTCATACATACTTGTTCCAACCACCTATTCTACCTCTTTCGAGCAGTTCCCTCTCCTCATCCATCACACCGATAACTTACTCCCTCATCTTACTCCCCGTCCATCGAACTCTCCATTTCTATCCACACCCAATTCTTTTGCTAATATCGTTATAACAATGCTCATTCTCTTCCAACGTATTACCAGACCGTTAAATTGTTCTATTTTTTTTTTACAGTTTTGCTCTCCTACTTTTAAGGTCGGTCTCGCTTTCCTCGTTCTGGAAAAAGCGCATGGCGTTACACAAAGGAAACGGTTGATGACTTTAATTTTATTATGATTAGTCCTCATTCCATATTTGCCGAACTGATTTTCTAATGCATCTAATGTTGCATGTGCAATCCTCTGGATGAATGGTCAACTAAGGTCTAATCCTCGGCGATTGTAACCGACTTTATCATCTTTCCAGCTGTACCCCATCAGTAAATACTTGAATATTGCTAATACAAGTATTTTAATATCTTGAGTAGAACACCGCATTCCTCTAAAACTCTGTCACTGTTATAACTTAATTCCAATATTAATGTTTTTCGCTAGTTTTCTTATGCCTGTATTGGTTTTCCCTCAATATCCATTCTCAATCCCTGCTCTGGAGTGAGCTATCAAGCCATTTACCACGAGGAAAAAATATCCACAGATGCTGAGTGGACTATCTTGCCCTGGTTCCTGCTCTTCGTCCCATCTAGCATGTATGACCCAAACATGAGCTTTAATTGCCCTTGCTAATTTCCACTACAGCTAAACAAGGCGTGGCATATTCATTAATATTAACAGTTGATTAATATTCATAAATTGACTAAATGATTATTAGAAAATAAATGAATCTATCAATGGTTGCCAATCCCTTAGGCTCCTATTATCAGTGAAATAAATAATAATTATATGTAACAGCATGCAGCATTAAAGACCAAATCCGTTGTGCACAAGATGCTTGAAAGAATAGTGAAAAATGTTTGATTTCCATTTCGTTTATTACACATCCATTATCTCATTCATGCTATAAAAAGGGTGATGTCAAGATTACGTGTGCATCCTCGAATTAAATTATGGTTCTACAGTGTAATATAGTGTATCAATTTACCTAAATACAGTATTCACTGTTTGTTACATGCTATATTAAAGCAAATTACTACTAGTAACAATCAAAGAGTCAGAGAAACTCAATGAAGCTCTCACATTTCATTACTTTGCATTGGGGCTAGCAGCAATATCATCTAGAAGAAGAACGAATGTAGTGGGTTTGAAATTAGCGCTATCAATGTCAAACCATTTAAAAAAGATTCATCACATCATGCAATCAGTGTTTTAAATCACTACACATACACATCTTTTTTTTTTCATATTTTTATGAATTAGGCATTTCCTATATATTAGAAACAATATACGCTAACATTTGCAAGACCTTCCGCGAAGAGGATACGAACAATTTAACAGCGGAAACCCATCCCACACTTAAGGAATAGTCTCTGTCACAAGTGCCTACGATAACATGCACAGATTTTGTTTCATACATTGCAGATAAATTATTCCCATTAACGGCTCTTCAGCTCCGATAACAGGATTTGAAAATCATCATTTTTCAGTCTCAAATTACAATGTCCTTATGGCGGAATGGTGACACGCTTCGGTTTTATATTTTATTTCTTGATATTTACCACAAAAAGGCTTTCTCACAAACTAATATGTTTCAACTAAACCATTGCAGTATATTATTTTTTCAAGGTGCCTTATCAATCACACTAGATTGACATAATTATGATTGAAAAGGGATGAGCAGACGCAACAAATGTCTATGTTTCGTAAATTTTACTTAATTGTTTATTCAATCATTGTGCAGTTTTGTTTTTATTCCATGGAAAATTTCGATGATTATCAGAGACATACGTCAATGTAAACCCCATTAGTCCTCATAATCAAACCGCTGAATAAGAACATTTGGAAGGAAAACCTTGTATCGTCAAGGCATGTTCAATAATAGGTAATAGGCATGTTCTTAATTAATATCATAATCATTTTCAGTTATACATTCTCATTACGGCCGACTTTATTGGCTCCATGAATCTGGTGTTTCGAAGCGCAGGTTCTATCTTAAAAGATCCCGAAGAGATATGAAATCAAAAGCATTCGTAATATGAATTGACGGCGGTAAATTCAATGGACTATAGTATGAGCCTAGACTGCTCCACGAACAAAATCCTACCTAGATTTATAAACTTATTGACTCAACATACGCGATGGAATCTTGGCAGACTGATTTGAAACCTAAGTATTTCGGATCTGTTGACGAGCTATTTACTCTTTTGAACTTAAGTAGAAATTATTAATTAAGTAGCACTAGACGCCCGAAAAAGTGATAGTTGAACGATGGAAACAGTCTCCAAGGGAATTAGGCTAGCCATCACAACTAAAACTCAAATAAATGAGCTAAAATTCACGGCGGGGATGGATTTACATCAATTAGTTATCTTTATTTGAACTAAATTTAGCTTTTAGCGACGCTGTAGCTCAGATTAATAAAGATATATCATGGCACGTTTCTAAAATCTGATATTTTACCACGTTCACCACCGAGTAGTCATTTTTCCCATTTGAGAAGTAAACATGAAGAGCAGCCATTCACAAATATATCTTGAGGCGTACTAAAATCCTCTGATCGAATGAGTTGTAGCTATGAATTAATTTTAGCTATAATTTAATCTAAGGAGTTATCGTTATGAGTAAGCAAGAATGTGAAGAGAGAGCATGAACTTTCACAGGGTAGAGGTGTGGTGAAGGAATTTCTCCATTCATTTGATTGATTTTTGAAAGAAACGAGTGCTAACCTCACCGGAACGAGCATTTACCATTTGGCTAGTGTGACAGGGAGATATTCTTCTGTCTAATCACTTAGGCTATATAACCAGTAAAAATTCAGAACCTATTGGAGCTCATCCTAGACATTTCCAAAAAACGCTGTCAAAATTTAAGGATATTTAACCATTAAAAATTTTCTGAATCACTCCAGCCAATAGAAATGCAAACTGAAAAAGTTTCTTAAACGTTTTTTTTTACCTGTAGCAACACCTTTCTTGGCCTTGTGACCTGAGTAAATTCAAAGTTCTCAAAGAGAAAGGAAAATGACCGGCGTTTAACACCCCAACGATCTGAAAACACAAATTCCGGTGTAGCACCCACCCCCTTTGTGACGCATGAAATCCATACTTCGAGTGAGTCCTTCTCGTGTATGCGTCGCACTGGTCATGAATATAAATTCGTGCAGTCTTTATTCAATAAAAAAAGATTTGGACTCTTGGACTAGGTATATTTGTATTACTCTGACTATATTTGACAGTTGGGAGACGGGACAAGGATAGAAAGGTGTCATTTAATATGCTTGAGACTCAAACATTTTTGAAGACTTACTTTGAAAAATGCATTCGTAGTGTTTAGAATATTTTAATGTCAGCATCATCATGCAAGTCTATTGTTCACCTCTGCCCACAGAAGAGCTCCAGTTCAATAGGACCTTAAATTGGGGTGTTTTAGTAGACAGGCATAAAGAGATGACCTCCAATGTCAATGCCCATGGAAGGAAACTGGTTTTCTTCCAAAATAGCTCTCTATCTATTGGGGATCAGGTCAGTCTGGCTGCCAAGAGCACTGGCTTCCCATCCTGAGGGCATGGGTTCAAACTCCAGCAGGGTTGGAGAGTTCACAATTAAATCTCAACCTCTAATTGGCAGCATTTTTTGTATTACAAAAATACTACCACCTCGCCTGGCCGTCAAATATTGCCGTCAAGTAATATTTGACGATTTTTGGTATTGCAAAAAATGCTGCCAATTAGAGGTTGAGATTTAATTGTGAACTCTCCAACCCTGCTGGAGTTTGAACCCATGCCCTCAGGATGGGAAGCCAGTGCTCTTGGCAGCCAGACTGACCTGATCCCCAATAGATAGAGAGCTATTTTGGAAGAAAACCAGTTTCCTTCCATGGGCATTGACATTGGAGGTCATCTCTTTATGCCTGTCTACTAAAACACCCCAATTTAAGGTCCTATTGAACTGGAGCTCTTCTGTGGGCAGAGGTGAACAATAGACTTGCATGATGATGCTGACATTAAAATATTCTAAACACTACGAATGCATTTTTCAAAGTAAGTCTTCAAAAATGTTTGAGTCTCAAGCATATTAAATGACACCTTTCTATCCTTGTCCCGTCTCCCAACTGTCAAATATAGTCAGAGTAATACAAATATACCTAGTCCAAGAGTCCAAATCTTTTTTTATTGAATAAAGACTGCACGAATTTATATTCATGACCAGTGCGACGCATACACGAGAAGGACTCACTCGAAATATGGATTTCATGCGTCACAAAGGGGGTGGGTGCTACACCGGAATTTGTGTTTTCAGATCGTTGGGGTGTTAAACGCCGGTCATTTTCCTTTCTCTTTGAGAACTTTGAATTTACTCAGGTCACAAGGCCAAGAAAGGTGTTGCTACAGGTAAAAAAAAACGTTTAAGAAACTTTTTCAGTTTGCATTTCTATTGGCTGGAGTGATTCAGAAAATTTTTAATGGTTAAATATCCTTAAATTTTGACAGCGTTTTTTGGAAATGTCTAGGATGAGCTCCAATAGGTTCTGAATTTTTACTGGTTATATAGCCTAAGTGATTAGACAGAAGAATATCTCCCTGTCACACTAGCCAAATGGTAAATGCTCGTTCCGGTGAGGTTAGCACTCGTTTCTTTCAAAAATCAATCAAATGAATGGAGAAATTCCTTCACCACACCTCTACCCTGTGAAAGTTCATGCTCTCTCTTCACATTCTTGCTTACTCATAACGATAACTCCTTAGATTAAATTATAGCTAAAATTAATTCATAGCTACAACTCATTCGATCAGAGGATTTTAGTACGCCTCAAGATATATTTGTGAATGGCTGCTCTTCATGTTTACTTCTCAAATGGGAAAAATGACTACTCGGTGGTGAACGTGGTAAAATATCAGATTTTAGAAACGTGCCATGATATATCTTTATTAATCTGAGCTACAGCGTCGCTAAAAGCTAAATTTAGTTCAAATAAAGATAACTAATTGATGTAAATCCATCCCCGCCGTGAATTTTAGCTCATTTATTTGAGTTTTAGTTGTGATGGCTAGCCTAATTCCCTTGGAGACTGTTTCCATCGTTCAACTATCACTTTTTCGGGCGTCTAGTGCTACTTAATTAATAATTTCTACTTAAGTTCAAAAGAGTAAATAGCTCGTCAACAGATCCGAAATACTTAGGTTTCAAATCAGTCTGCCAAGATTCCATCGCGTATGTTGAGTCAATAAGTTTATAAATCTAGGTAGGATTTTGTTCGTGGAGCAGTCTAGGCTCATACTATAGTCCATTGAATTTACCGCCGTCAATTCATATTACGAATGCTTTTGATTTCATATCTCTTCGGGATCTTTTAAGATAGAACCTGCGCTTCGAAACACCAGATTCATGGAGCCAATAAAGTCGGCCGTAATGAGAATGTATAACTGAAAATGATTATGATATTAATTAAGAACATGCCTATTACCTATTATTGAACATGCCTTGACGATACAAGGTTTTCCTTCCAAATGTTCTTATTCAGCGGTTTGATTATGAGGACTAATGGGGTTTACATTGACGTATGTCTCTGATAATCATCGAAATTTTCCATGGAATAAAAACAAAACTGCACAATGATTGAATAAACAATTAAGTAAAATTTACGAAACATAGACATTTGTTGCGTCTGCTCATCCCTTTTCAATCATAATTATGTCAATCTAGTGTGATTGATAAGGCACCTTGAAAAAATAATATACTGCAATGGTTTAGTTGAAACATATTAGTTTGTGAGAAAGCCTTTTTGTGGTAAATATCAAGAAATAAAATATAAAACCGAAGCGTGTCACCATTCCGCCATAAGGACATTGTAATTTGAGACTGAAAAATGATGATTTTCAAATCCTGTTATCGGAGCTGAAGAGCCGTTAATGGGAATAATTTATCTGCAATGTATGAAACAAAATCTGTGCATGTTATCGTAGGCACTTGTGACAGAGACTATTCCTTAAGTGTGGGATGGGTTTCCGCTGTTAAATTGTTCGTATCCTCTTCGCGGAAGGTCTTGCAAATGTTAGCGTATATTGTTTCTAATATATAGGAAATGCCTAATTCATAAAAATATGAAAAAAAAAAGATGTGTATGTGTAGTGATTTAAAACACTGATTGCATGATGTGATGAATCTTTTTTAAATGGTTTGACATTGATAGCGCTAATTTCAAACCCACTACATTCGTTCTTCTTCTAGATGATATTGCTGCTAGCCCCAATGCAAAGTAATGAAATGTGAGAGCTTCATTGAGTTTCTCTGACTCTTTGATTGTTACTAGTAGTAATTTGCTTTAATATAGCATGTAACAAACAGTGAATACTGTATTTAGGTAAATTGATACACTATATTACACTGTAGAACCATAATTTAATTCGAGGATGCACACGTAATCTTGACATCACCCTTTTTATAGCATGAATGAGATAATGGATGTGTAATAAACGAAATGGAAATCAAACATTTTTCACTATTCTTTCAAGCATCTTGTGCACAACGGATTTGGTCTTTAATGCTGCATGCTGTTACATATAATTATTATTTATTTCACTGATAATAGGAGCCTAAGGGATTGGCAACCATTGATAGATTCATTTATTTTCTAATAATCATTTAGTCAATTTATGAATATTAATCAACTGTTAATATTAATGAATATGCCACGCCTTGTTTAGCTGTAGTGGAAATTAGCAAGGGCAATTAAAGCTCATGTTTGGGTCATACATGCTAGATGGGACGAAGAGCAGGAACCAGGGCAAGATAGTCCACTCAGCATCTGTGGATATTTTTTCCTCGTGGTAAATGGCTTGATAGCTCACTCCAGAGCAGGGATTGAGAATGGATATTGAGGGAAAACCAATACAGGCATAAGAAAACTAGCGAAAAACATTAATATTGGAATTAAGTTATAACAGTGACAGAGTTTTAGAGGAATGCGGTGTTCTACTCAAGATATTAAAATACTTGTATTAGCAATATTCAAGTATTTACTGATGGGGTACAGCTGGAAAGATGATAAAGTCGGTTACAATCGCCGAGGATTAGACCTTAGTTGACCATTCATCCAGAGGATTGCACATGCAACATTAGATGCATTAGAAAATCAGTTCGGCAAATATGGAATGAGGACTAATCATAATAAAATTAAAGTCATCAACCGTTTCCTTTGTGTAACGCCATGCGCTTTTTCCAGAACGAGGAAAGCGAGACCGACCTTAAAAGTAGGAGAGCAAAACTGTAAAAAAAAAATAGAACAATTTAACGGTCTGGTAATACGTTGGAAGAGAATGAGCATTGTTATAACGATATTAGCAAAAGAATTGGGTGTGGATAGAAATGGAGAGTTCGATGGACGGGGAGTAAGATGAGGGAGTAAGTTATCGGTGTGATGGATGAGGAGAGGGAACTGCTCGAAAGAGGTAGAATAGGTGGTTGGAACAAGTATGTATGAGAGAATGCTTAAGGTCGTGATAGAGGGGAGGAATTTGGGTCATCGTGGAAGGGGAGGGGTAAGGAATTAAGGGCTGGCGGCTGTAAAAGAGTAGTAGTATAGGTATTCGTTCTTTCATTAAAAAACTACCTTAACCAGGAGATCACATCCACCTTTAATCAACTTACTTGCTAAAAAAAAAACCTACAGTATGAACCTAGGGGGGAAACAACATATCCAAACTACGATCATCAAACCATTCCATTTCAGAGTCTGAACGTGATACTAGATAACATCAGAAAAAAATAGAGCCATCTATCAACTTGAGACATGCAGATCTTTCTCACTAAAATGATCTCAAAAGAGTCATACAACAAGGTTGCCCAAGATTTTAGTCATTAGTGCAGAAAATCAGTCATCACCTATGTAATGAAAATAGAAAATAGAGATAATAGCGCAGGTAACCGTCAGTAAACGTGAACAATGCCGGCTGGAGAAGCGAATAGTGTACCCGAAGAGTGCAAGACGTTGACATATGTTTACATCGTGGAAACATTGGTTGCTTTTCATAACTTTCTGGACCAGAGCAGTATATTTCATCGGAATATAGTATTTTAGGTATTATTTAGTGTTGCCATGAGTGATAAGGTGTATTTTTTTCAACCATGATGACGATTTTTTGATGTAGAGTACATATCGGTTGAACTGGGATTTTAAATAGTCTCTATTGATTTCGTGTTTTTCACTAACTTGCTCTACTCTGTGATCACTTACCGACAAATTTCAAGCGAATTTCATGGGCCGTAACGTAAATATGTTTTTGTTTCTTAATTATTAGCAGCAATTCTTTTCATGACATATATTTCATAACATATTTAACAGGCTTGTTAATAGCGTATACTATCGACATTGTCAAAATAAAATGTATATGAGTAGATTAGACATGGCTTGACTACGGCGATTTGATTTCATGGTGCATGAAAATAAAAACTTGGTAATATTTTGTGTGCTTAAGAAAAGAAATAACTCAGCAAAGAGATGAGACACTACGTTTTTAATCGTCGAAGAAATGTTGGTGAATGCGCAACTTCAGGTAGCTTTTTGTATGTTGAGTTAACATTCCAAATTGTTAGGAATGGACGGAACATCCTGCCAAGTGTTGCATTTATGCTGTAGTAGCTGGAAAAAGTTGCCTGAAATCGAAATATCCTCGGAATTGGGGGTGATGGCCGACTTCGGTTATTATATTTTCAAATATCAATAGCTGTCAAAGGAATTTGGTAATAGCATAAGGAGCTCCTTTGTTTCACCGGTGTAACTCACTTCTGACTGTATGTATACATATATAATAACTGCGATTGCCTCATCCTAAGTCAATATATCGTCATGTATTGGTAATTCTTGCAGAAGATGTATAGTAAATATGTAATAATGATTCACCTTTTTCTTTTCCTTCGTAATTTGGTATTAACACAATACGATTACGGAGGTGCCAAATGATTGCACTGATGCCATCATTTAACGTAAGCTATTGACGTAGCTCTTCGTAACTGGTTGTGAGTGGGGGAGGGAGGGAAGAATGCGCGGAGGGGAGGTTCGTAAGAGGCGAGGAGGGGAGCTGGTCACGTGAGGGGAGGTAAGCGCTCTCCCCTCGTTCTCTGTACCTCACCTATTTCAAGGCGTTTGACCTAGTGCTAGTTTTCTGTGAATAGAGGTGTCGTATCTTTGGGAGCTATTACACATGAGAGTTACCTCTTGGTTTAAAAATATATAACCACAGTTTGAAGTATCAAAAGTAAATTTGTCAAAAATTATCCTGCTTGATTTACCAAAATAAATAAATAAATAAATTTTCAAAACTATTCCATGTGATTTTTTCATTTTAAAAACCCTCTCCTCGTTGATGCGTTCGCCTGAGATTATTATTAAACGTTTGCTGAGGTATGTACGCATGGGGGAGGGGTTATTGGCAAGGAAATAAGTGGTGCTTCGGGACAAAAACCCTCTCCTCTTTGATGTGTGCGTCTGAGATTATTATTTAACGAGTGCTGAGGTATGTGCGCTTGGGGAAGGGGTTATTGATAAGGAAATGGGTGATGCTCCTCAGCTTTATTTCGTTTCTCTAGATCAGTAATGTCTTCGATACGTTTCCCGACCGTGCTGTGGGGAGCTTAAGCAAACTGGCGATTTTAGGTGCCATCTTGATGCCTACGATTGGAGAAGTGTGGTGTTAAAGTCTACGATCTAAATATGTGTAAGAAAACAAGTGACTGCTTAGTCTATGAGTGGGGCATGAAACCTTGAAGCTTACCACGTGATGGAGGGTGAACGGTATATGTCTGATGGGATTTATGCGTAAGCTTGATGATGTGACCTTCAAGGACGCTTGCATTGAAATGCAGTATGACGGTGGAATTGATATAGGACAACGAAAGAAACGAATAACTAAGCGTTTCTATCGGGATGGTACGAATGTTATAAGGAACTCTAATGTATAGTTTAGTCCTGACGGACGGCTATAATACTATGAGTTCAGATTTGTTCGCTGGCAGTACGCTGGGGCAAAATTGCAAAAACATCCTGGTCGAGGGAGTGGAAATATTACCAATATATCGGTTGCCGGGCAAAAGAACGACTAAGATATACGTGGTATTATTATAAATCTAAACCTCAAATACACAGTTATGTGAGACATTATTGATTAGGGCTGCTAACAAATCATGGCATACATAACTGTCCTTTACATTGATACTAATTATTTGATTATTATTAAGCGAGGTATAATCCATAATGCCTTAAATAAAGTAGAAAATAATGAAACTCGCGTGTAATTTACAACTTTTATTAAGGTGGTTGGTGGGGTTGAGAGGGTTATGTTTGCCAAAAACAAGTCGAATATTATCGTTAATAAATAAAGAGAAGTTCACGACTATTTTTTAGGATACAACCTTATTTTGAAGCATTTTATGATGTCCACACCGTTCGATCTTCATTTGTTTCATCGTGAATATAATAAAAAACTAGTTTCGTCTCTCTCTGAAGAGTGCTTAAACCATGAGAGCCACATACTCTTAATTAAACATCTCTCTGCATCAACGTTGAGGGATTGACATTAAACATAAAATTGACATTCTTGGTATTGTTTACGGACCACCTCCTAATAAAGTTTGTATCTTGTGGACAATTTAATTCTCTACACATAAAAGTAATCAAATCTCCAACCAACCGTTCAATTAAGATATTTAGCAATAACCAGAGGTCTACTCCGAAGTCAAAGAGCGAGGAAATACTCCCTCCTACTCCCTCCCCACCTTCCTTCGTACGCGTGGGAGAGAGAAGCTGATAGAGAGAAGCGGAGAGAGAGAGGGGGGTTGAAACCAGGAAGTGAGAGCAAGTACTTGAAGGTCGCTCGCATGACTCTATGAATACCTCTCTCGCGAGAATAAGCTGAAGAATTCGTATGGGACAACGAAAAAGAAACGAAAAACTAAGCGTTTCTATCGGGATGGAAATAATGTTATAGGCATCGTTTTACGTAAATCTACTCCTCTATCCATCGCTGTTAATTATTTATCGCAGGCATTGTTATTAAGCGAAAAAAAAAGCTATTATTTTGGTAAAAAGCCAAATTTCATACGAACCAAGCATATTTTAGGAAATGTTTTGAGGTGGGTGGGGGGAGGGGGGCGCGTGGGACATATACACCAAACCACAGTCGAATATTGTTATTAATAAGGCCGCAATTAAAGAAAAATAGTCAAGGTCATGACTGGTTTGAAACGCCCATATTGTACCTACTGCAGCATATTAAAATAGTTTAAGATTGATAACTGCGTCTTTTGTTACATCATCATAGAAAATATCAATGTCCAAAAGGCTCTAAATACACCATCGGATAGAATTACTTTTAAAATCCGTTTTTATTTTAAAAGTATATCGAATTTATATTTAAATTGATAATCCTATACAGCTTCTTTCAACCTCACATGAGTAATTAGATGTATTTTTCGACTTGTAGTTTGAGTATTGAGCAAATTTTGCTGTAACTGAAAATGAAAATCAATGGATAAATTATTTTGCACTTTATTTTACATTAGCGATATGTTTTTCGGCATATTACAATTATGTAATACGCCGAAACACGTGTCATTAATGTAAAATAAAGTGCACATTACCTAATCATTGCTTTTCATTTCCGAAATGCTGTTTCAACTCATCTCGCCGAACACGGTTGACTTGGCTGTTATTATTCCTTTTACAGTCCTACATGTATAATTCATCCATTGTAAAGCGTACTTTAGAAGCCATCGGGAGGATAAAAGCGGGATGTGAAAGAATAAAATCCATCAAATATGCTGATCACCAGGCTATAATAACAGAGAATGAAGACGAGCTTCAGAAAATGATGGAAAGAAGCAGGAAGAAGAGTGAAAACTACGGAATGAGAATAAACAGAAATAAAACTAAGGTAATGAGAATAGCGAAGACAGAAGGGCCCTTAAATATATGGCTGGAAGAAAGAAAAATTAAAACAAGTAAGCTCTTTCAAGTACCTGGAAAGTATAGTTACACAGAATGGCAACTGTACTGAAGAAATTAAAAGCAGAATTGGGCAAGGAAAAGTAGCATTTAGCAAGATTTAGGAACTGGTGACAGCAAGGAACATCAAGATGGATATTAGGAAAAGATTTGCAAAATGCTTTATATGGAGCACTGTGTTGTATGGATGCGAAACGTGGACGTTGAAGAAGAGAGAAGAAAAGTACTTATAAAGCTTTGAAATGTGGTTATGGCGACGAATGGAGAAGATTAGATGGAAAGATAAGATCAAGAATTAATAAGTGCTAAGGAGGATTGGAGAAGAAAGAAGTATACTGGGAGAAATTAAAAAGAGAAAGGCAAAATGGATTGGACATATTTTAAGGAATAACAGCCTACAGAAATTAATGATAGAAGGGAAAATAGAAGGGAAGAGAGGAAGAAGAAGGAGGAGGCACGGAATGCTAAGGGATATAAAAGAAGGAAGGAGTTATGCAGAGATGAAGAGAGAGGCCCAGGACAGAATGCTGTGGAGACAACGCTACCGTTGAAACCTGTCTGCGGACAGTAGCTCCAATGATGATGATGAAAGCGTGCTACAATGAAGTTACTTTTCCAGAAAACAATTATACAATTATATGAAGCACTGTTATTAGATGCGTATTTTTTCGGAAAATAAAAGATCGTACAAATGAAGATAGCAGCCCTCCAAGCTGTACTCCAAACCTTCAGTGATACACAGCAATTATCGTTACCAAAATGCGTGTTAGATTCCTCTGCTTGGGGTGATATGGGTTGATTGGAATAATATTCATTACATATGCCCTTCCGAAATGAATCTCATAACTAGTATGTTACTGCAAAATTTCATAACCCTCGCAATGATCCTGTGGCGATACTCCACGTATTGCCACTATACGCCGCGGCTGGTTTAGTGTCGCACTAGTAGCAATCCCACTGTATTAAATTTCATTTTCAAAAATTTCAGGGAGATTTATTTTCATTGAATTTATTTATTTATTGACTGAAGCCATGACGAGCCAGGTCAAGACTGCCCTTGCACGTAAACGTCAAGAATGAATAGTTGCTATTGCATCATAGTTATGTTCAGAGGAATTCCCAAATTGGAAGCACACACAACATAATATGGTGTTGGATTTCTAGGTAGGAGCGTACATTTCCTTTTGAATACGCGGAATCCTCTGAACTTAACATTAATCTGGGACTCTACACTCTCGTTGATATTAGTGGCTACAGGTCTGAGCACATCATGTTTTGCGTTATCTTTGCCAAATACTTCCTGGTACATTATTAGTGGATCAGCAATATCTAAGGTTAGGTTTTACTTTTCTAGGGCAACACTCCTCTTCCGTATTGTCAATGTATGGGGCTAAAATGAAGAGATAGTCCTTCCCTATGCACTAAACCACTAAAAAATTAATTCTTTTTACGAAAATCAAAATAATAGTAGTATGTACCTACACATGCCACAAATGACACAATTAGAAGTGGTAGTAATTTTAAGTCATTAATTGCCGTTTATTTTTTGTTTGCTGCAATTTTTACACAATGCCTATACATTATTTACAAATGATTCTAATTAAAATAAGGTGCTATTGATACTCATGACATAATTACAGATGATATTTCCAAAAATAAGTTTTAAAAATAATTTTGTGTAAAACGAAATCACAGATAAATACAACATTCCAATATATTACAAGATATGTAACACGAGTTATCGATAATATTATGATTGCATTTTACAACCAAACCCGGCACGGAAATAACCGGCGAGGCAAAGAAATTATTACCGGCAAGGTTCTGTGCGGTGAATATTATGAAAAGAATTCATACCTGGCATATTTTATCAGCATAATTTGCATAAGGTAATCCTAAATCCCACTCAAATTCATTTATCAACCAACGCAAAAGTACTAAGTATTTTAAATGCTCTCTTTTCCATTTTCTTTCCGGAAAAACTCACATTATTACTTAAAAATACAAATTCTGAGGATACGGGGACTAACCACAGTAATTCCGTTACGGAGTCAACTGCAGTCAGGCCGTAGTGGCAAAAAATAACTTTACCAATTTTTTAGCTGAAAAATAGAATAAGCGCTATTTGTCCATGTCATCAATGACTGCATAAAGAAGAGTAGGTTCACCAAGAAACCATCACAATGTCACACCACACTGCAGTCAAGTTTTCTTTGAATGTAGATATCAATTAATATTTTTTATTGTTATTATTAAAAAGTAATACTGTAAATTTGCGTATTGAAAAAAACTGTAAACCTAATGCAAACCAATAGCAAATGGATAAAAATCTACCGAAACGTAGCTTAACTGGCTACAGCACTCCGTGAGATACCGTGGGATTTGGTTATGAGTCCCGGTCAAGGCGAATGATTTTTCTCTGTAGAATATAGTACAGTTCTCGCGAAAGCTTATGGCGTTGCGCAGTAGACGATTTTGGGACTGGAAGGGTCTATTTTCTAAAAACTGGTTGCCGCGGGTGGAAGGGTAGCACCGGCGGGCTAATGTTTACGATTTCCGTTGCCAACATTGAAATTTGTCATATGCCTTCAATGAATTTGAATGCCCCAAGCTATTCGCCGCAGTGGGTTATGGAGTGGGCGTCGTCCCTTTCTACCTGAGCGCGCGCAAGGGGGTCACGGCCTGGAGATCTCAGGCCGATGACTCGGAAGTGGACTTATTGTTGCAGCAAGTATTAACTATTTTCTATTTTATTAAACGAAAACAAATATCACATTCGTATTTCTTGCGATTTTCTTTTTTAAATAAATTTCGGAAATTATCCAATTTATTTTTGCATGAAATGTATATGTTCTCTCTGTCTCTCTAGAATATATATTCTTATAATTCCACTCTTTTGTGTCCTCAATGTACCATTTATTCATCTAATATGCATGTATATAGTTCTAATTTATGATATTATCTCTTCAAGTACCTACTTTTTATTTTCTTATTTCAGTGAGTGAAATTTTAGCTAGTGGTATTCAAAGCCCGATTTCATTCATTGCATTAGCTAAGTAAAAGAATAATATAGAATGCAATGTTATTTCATAATTTTATGTTGCATGTCTTGAACCTGGATTGCAGAATTTCATGTGGCTGAACATTTTAGCATTGTTACTGAAAAACAACGGAATTGCGCGAAGTTTTGTGTCTACTCAATCAGCGTTTCAGCGGAATCGTGACTATATTTGTTAATTTTGTTAATGTTGAAAAAATGTTAATGCGTTTAAAGTAATTGAAATGCCATGATGTGAGTCCGCGTAAGATCATTTATTCCACAGCCCCAGCCGCGGAACGGAGGCATAGCGGGGAAGGGTCGACTACCTGCTCCATGCTCCGCGATGACTCGAATTGTCCAATACGGCTCGGAATTACATTTTTACGCTGAGACGCTATGTTGGTCATTCTGCCTGCCACGCGCTCACTTTCCCCTCCGTTCCTTTCCTTTATCCCTCCCACACATTGCACCCCCTCTGTTCTGCGCATCTAAAGGCCGTAAGCTCTCGCAAGGACTGTACATACTATTACGATTGATAGAAAATTAGTTGTTTTCCTTGCGGCAGCTATAATTTATCAATGATTCCCTTCCGTAATAAAAATGGGATTCCGCAATTGCAAGGGCAAGAAAATAGTTTGACTTTTCAAAATCCTTACCTGGGTCCCCTTCAGTATTTCATATTCTGAAATATACGGGTAGAATCTAGAATTACGGATGCATTTGGTGACAATGAGAGGTAGAGACTCCATTCAACATATATTTCGTCTCATCATAGGTCGTACTCCGCTTCATATTATGCATCACTCTCTTCAGCCTTATTAGTCTCGCAAAACTGCTGACACGAGTTTCACATGCACGTACACCTCACAGAAGTTCCGTTTTACTCACAAATCGGAGAGTAACCTGAACATTGTCAATCGATCACAGAAGAAAATTGCCACCAAGCGGCACTATAGGGATGATGAATATTTGACTCAATCGTAGTTTCAATCACATTGCACCTTTTATATCCACCTGTCTTCTGCCTTGATGCGAGCAAGTGAAACATAATAAACCGGGTGGATATCCCGATGGTGGGAACTAGTTTCCCAAACGAAATGATGAAAAAGGCTTGGCTGCGCATCTATCCATTCCGTCTCAAATACCGAAAAGAAAATACGGTCGAAAAAAATGGGGTAATTTAGAAAATAAAATGTCTGCAGAGGGGAAGTGTCCTCCCAGAACTCCACCCTACCCAATTCCTCGCCCCCTCCCCCTTCCCCTCCCTACCCACCAATTCATTTCCCCTTCTCCCAGACTTCTTCCCCATTCCCTCTACACTTCCAGAAACGACTTTTTTATCTCGCCAAATGCGATGACAGAGCTCAAAATGCCATGTGTCAAACGGCCGAAGGGAAAAAAAATAAATTTTCGGAAATATTTCCGAAATAAAATGTTTCCCCCCTTTATATTTTTCAGTGTTTCGTTTTTTGTGTGTTTATATATTGTATATATTATATATGTATGTCTGGCTCGGTTGTTCAAATCGCTTAGCTGTCCATCTCCCCCCCTCCTCCTATCCCTCCCATCTCCTCCCGCTCTCAATCCAGCTCGTCTGGCAACGATATGAACCCTCTTCTGCTCAAAGTAATTTATTATTCTCTCTCTCTCCTTTGTTTGTTTTTTATATTTATTTTGGATCGTTTCACCTTCGAATGGGACTGAATTGGTATTCTTTCATTCATTTATTTGTTGTCAGGGTGCCAAATTTCTCTTTTTTATCCGGTGGTCACTCGCCAGATTATTTTGATAAACATCATTATCGTTCCAGGTGTCGGATTGGGCCAATTGAAATGAGGTAATCGTAATCCCCAGTCAATAAATGATTATTGAAAAATATATTTATGCATCAACTTAATTTTACTATCAATATTAATCGTTGAATCGATCAATAGTTGTTGAAATTATTTTGTAATTCATTCCGAATAATTTTAAAATGCTATTAATTTAATTCAATTTTAAACTTAAAATACCTTGCCCTCGTTTGTATGCTTAACGTTTCCCCTTGAAAACATTCTCCACATCAATGGTGGCTCATTTCTTTTGGCTATGAGTACATCTGTGAGTAATTTTACCTATTCTCACAAATAAGTTTTTGAAAGTAATATGTTGATTTTAAGTAAATAATTAAGCTTTAAAATTGGTAAAATAGCGCTTGATTTTGTAGAGTAAAATATTATGTGGTTGAAAATCAATATGTCTCTTACCTATGCAATGTTAATACCTAGCAGACAATGTTTTATAATTTTATATTCCAATTACAAACACCGTTGAGTGCAAAACAACGATGAATCCTAAATGATATGATTCACACATCTTAACTTTCTCACTGTATAGCATTACATATGAGTAAATAATTATGCGTTAGAATGAAGGCAATAAAATTTCAATTTATTCTTATCGCAAGAACTTTTTCAAGTTTTTTTCTACTGGAGGAAAGATGAATAAGGTATAAGTGTAGGCATAGCCAAAAAGGTTCCAGGGCATGTGCACTTGTGCAGTCTTCATCTAAATCTACATACTACCCCGCAAGCCGCCTCAATAGGCGTGCGGCGGGGTGTTCAGACACCAGCCGTTTACATATAAAAAGGAAACGCTCTAATGAAATTACGTCTAGCATTTATTAAAGTCCCTTATTGTTCGGGGGAAAAACGAATTCCCATACCTATCCGTTCGGCAAAATATCTCTCTTAATTTATCGTTTCTGTCGGACCTGGAAATATAGTGGGGTTATAATATGATGTTCTCCTTGTCGCTCTGAAAGATATCTATTCTCAATTGTTCAAGCAATCTAAGCCTAGCGCGCAGTCTCCGAGTCTCTAGCGACTCCCAGCCTAATTCGTTTAACATCTGTGTAACGCTGTCTGTACGCCCGTAGCAGTTTTTGACGAATCGCGCAGCTTTCCTTTGTATTTTATTAAGTTCCCGGATTAAGTCTTTCTGCACCGGATCCCATATGCTCGCTACATATTCAAGGAGTGGCCGGACGAGTGCTAAATAGCATCTCTCTTTTAATTTTTCATCTAAATATCTTCCCACAATACGCTTGACGAAGCCTAGCTTCTTCAGAGCTCTGCCACAAATATTTCTTATCTGTGTTCCCCACGATAGGTTCGACGTTATCGTAACTCCCAGATACTTCACTTCATCTGTCGCCTTTATGTTAACACCATCCACAGCATATACATGGGGATAGTTGGACGACCTCCGCAAGAAATGTACCGCCGTGCATTTGCTCAGATTAAGTTCGAGTCTTTGACTTTGTTAGAACATATTTGAAAAGGTTTTCAAATAAATTTGGAAAAGGGATTAAATTACTTCTCATAAGTTGAAATTTGCTGTTTTCATGTAGAAATCATTAGCGTTCTTAATTACTGTAATTATTTATATTCCAAAGTGGTTATATTTACAACTATCATACGTTGTCTAATAATTATTCAAACAATACTTATGGTTTTATTTGAGACTTTTATAAAATATTAACACCTTCAAATCATAGCCTATATTGTTTTAGGAATGTTCAAGTAACAAGTTTTATAATCGAGGAAAGAGATTTTCGAAAATTTAAAGATATATGCCTCACGAAGTTGTAATTGATTGGAACATAGTAAGGAGATCAGTTTCCATTATATTTAACAAATGAAATAAAATTGCATGTGTTTAATTTGATACATTTTATGGGTTAGATGAAGTGTATTCATTGAGTAATCTTGTGGCGCCCTCGTTCGACATTGCGGGATAAACATTCACACTTAATTTGGGCTGAATTAAAACCAAAAGTATCACGCTAAGCGGAATTTTTTCCGCGAACAAAGAGCTTATCCGCACAACAAAATCAACCAGAGTCATCAATATTAGTCGCGTCAAAACAATTCCATTCGACCCGAGAGCTGTGAGAGGAGAAATAAAAACAGCGGTCTACATCCCTAATCACCGAACGCCCTCGCGTAAAATTATAAAAATCGGAATCGTCGAACTCTCTTTTTAACAACAGCTTAATCAAATCGACCGAAAAATTACCAGGTTTGTTTTTTTTCAACTCACACGCACACACATATATATACCCTCGTCCACTTACCGAATTCGTTCAGGTTAAAAAAAAGAATAACGAAATGATTCCACCGTACGAACGATCGTACGTATTTTTCCATTTTCGCTACTCACTTTTTTCCCATCCCTCCCCTACCACTCTACCTCTATCTCTTTCCCAGCCCCCCTCCCACCCACCCTCCACTCATCTTAATCCCCAATACACTCGACGTTCTATATCAATCCCATGTCCAGCATTTTTTTATTTTTCCACTCTTGTGTGCGGGAGGGAAAAAATTATCCCTCAACCTCCATTTCACCACGAATCCGTATTCAACCCCACACCCTATGCAGTCTCTCCTTCCCCGCCAAATAAAAAAATAAATCCCTCTCCACCCCTTCCCCTTTCTACCGTTAGCTACCTACACTGCCCTCCCTTCGTTCCTTCGTTCATTTTAACGGCGGGAGACTGATGTGTCTAAAAACCCGGCCCCATACCACCCAACGGGACCAAGCTGTATGGCGTCCACCCCGACTGAAAAATTCCTAACCCCCTCCGATCCGTCCTGCTTTCTACTCTACTTCCTCACACCCCTGGCTTCCCTATCACCAGTCCACACTCCCAGTCTTCGGAAGCAATTCCCGAACGCTCCCGCCCCTGTGTTCCATGCGAAGTGGTGGGGGAAGATCGTTCGGGACCTGTTGCTCTCTGTAACTGTGACGGAGATGCAGTGGTAAATTAAAAAAAAGAGAGAAAGAGTGCTGTGTGTGTGGGTGTATGTGTGAGAGAGGACGACGAATGAAAAACGCTTCGAATCTTTCTCTCTGTTATTTTTTTTTATTTCGGGCGAAGGAAATAAAATTCGAGAGGGATTGAGAGAAATGAAGGACGATTTGGCCAAATTATCGGAAACGGTTTCGTGTTTTTTTAGTTCTGTTGGCAAGCGTGTGTCTGTTCGCGAAGCGCGTTTCCTTTTTTTTCGTCCGACTTTTATTTTTCGTCAATGTTTCTCACACTCGTTTCGCTGTTAGCCTCATCGGTCGTTTACCTTTTAATGGATTCCTCTGCACTTGATTCTGGCCCGGTTTGCAGTCATTACATAGTCGATGCGGTTTCGCTCTGCGGGATGACCCCGGATTATATCTTCGACCGCAATAGATCCGGGCAGTTAAATCCTCGGTATAATCTTGTGGAAATCAAAATCTGGTCGGATTATTTCGGTGGTCAACGCGCGTGACCTCTCTAACAAATGTCTTGGGTTTGATTCCCTAGTCGATCCAGGTCGATCGAGTGGGCTCTTCATAAGTATCGGTGAAATAGACTCCAAAAAGGTTTATCCACAGTGATTGGAAAGCAAATGCGAAATTTGTTTCTATACTTAGATATAACTTAACCGATTGGATTGTTAAAAAAATCAAGATACCTATAGAAAAAATGAAAATGAAATAGTTCTACTTTTTTTACAAACTTCAATCGGTAAAGGTTATTTTTACGCAATTTATAAACATAATATGTTATTATTTAATAATATTCAATGAGATTTTTCAACCAGGATCAGCACTATGGGTAATATATTGATTGAGCTTAGATTTAATGCATTCATGCAGAGCTTTCGGTTCGAAGAACCAATTTATCTTGAATCCATTTAGCATTAATAATAGTGTTCCGTTTTAAGAGTGCATCTGCGGTAACGTAGGGTTAGTACGACTTAACGATATAAGAAAGGCTCATAAAATATTAGGATTTGTTGACTCATATATTAGATGTCATATTTTTTGATCGATGCTTCCAATGGTACAAGTCATGGAGCTGATTTCGGAAAGTGCCTGCGTATTTTTCATTAGTTTCCATGAATTATTCCATATTTCCAGCCTCTTTAAATGACGTGACTGCCCTGTGAATTTCATAGAGAAAGAAAAAAATACTTACCTAATCATCATAGTTAAACAAACAGGCTTCACTCTTTGAACTTGGTTTTTCATAGTCCAATCTCCTGAATGTATTTTGTTTCTCTAATGGGATTGTAATTACAATAATTCACTCTCGTCGTCCAAATTTTCTGCGTACAGCCATCCACACACGTACCTACACATTTTTATAATAAATTCTGTAAGATGATTTTTCGTTTAAGTTTTAAATTCTTAATTCTTTTTTCGAAACTGACGATTTCAAAGAACTAACGGAAATTAAATTTTAAAACAAAAACTAGAAATGATATGATAATTAGATAATAATAGTTTTAGGTAAGTAATTAATAACAGCAATTATTTTGCTGATGTGGAATGAGTTGACTAGGCATTAGGCTGACTTGTGATCGACAAGTTATTCTTTCAAGATACTCCTTTTCTATGAACCTGTTAGTACGAGAACTAACATTAATTAATGCACTGCTATGAATTAATTTGAAAATTATGTTAAAAAATTAATATTATTTTGATTAAATTGGAAGAATAAATCTATATTTTAGGATTATATAAATTTCTTTGCCCTATATTAACGATTTATTAAAAAAATTTAAAAAGCATTCATATGGCTTTTATGCTTCCACTGTGTCCAATTTTAATGCTCAAATCATGCGGCGATATGTTTTTGCTTGAATGTACGTAACGAAGTCTACACTGATATTTTGTTCCAGCTCGAATCTCTCCGTAACTATAAGGTAATTTTATTTATAATCAATGCCTATATAGTTTTCACTCATTTATCTCTTCCATTAGATTTTCTGAAGGTATTGTGCATTAAATACGTGTTTCTATGACCACTTGATGCTTCGGGAAGACATTCATCTTTCCGAAAGAAGACAGCTACGTAAGGATCCAGGGGGATGATGTTCAAGATAGTCGCGCTGCGTTGTTTTCCTAATGTGGATTACCAAACGTGAAAGCTATATCTTGATTGTCATTTCTTCCTAATCCCTTTCCCGCTCCTTACACATTAGTGATTTCCGACTCCCGGAACAGAAAACCGCCCACTCATTTCCGGGGCGGTTTAAACCCTTGAACGCACGCCATAGTCGTGAAGACCAAGGGAGTAGCTTAGCGGAGAAAACTCACTCCGCCGTTCCCTTGCCCACGCCAATTGCCAGTCCATTAGAACGGTAAAGGCACACGCGATGCACGGCGAGGGGCACGTTATCAATCCAATCGAAGGCGTGTGAGTCCAGTCTCAAGGTGCTGCTGGCGTGAGTTGGCCGAAGGCACGGGTGAACGCGGGGGGGTGCGTGAGGGAGGCACATCGCTCGCTGAGGCTCATGGGCGACCGGTGACGTAATCACAGGCTATCGGTTCTCCGGCCACTACCCCCCAACACTTCCTAACCCTCGTGCTAACTCCTTGTTACGTCCCATTCAGGAAATGCGCCGCCACACCGAGTAGGCCACAACATATCCTCCTCTCGCTCTTGTCCTTCAACCCCATCACCGTGCTGATAGCGAACCCCTAACATCACTCACTCGACCCTAGTAGTGAGTCCTAGCGGTACGAAATGAAACGTTATGTTGACGAAAACACCGACGATAGGTACCTATGATAGGTGACGATAGTATTTATTTTGACCTTCAAAGCCACGATGTAACCTCCTACCCTGTCGGAAAATTCCATTGAAAATTGAACCCTCGTTTTCCCTAGATAATATGCGTCTTGGAAGTTATTCCTTAGAGTTTTAAGGGCATTTTCTAAGAAAAGAAAAGTTTTTCCCTAAATAATATACATAATAATAATAATACTTATTCTTCCATAAATATAAATACATATATTATTACAGTTATTACTTCCATTTAAGGAAGTAAGGTAGCCTGTAAGGCAATTAGTCTGTAATTAGGCTAACTTCAAATTTTAATGTGCGGAAGTGAACATCCATAGACCCAAAACTACTTAGTCCATAAATAAAACATGGAAAGGAATTTTTGTGCGCAAAGAATTGTTACTGTAGTGGCTGGAAAATAGGCATTACAACATAGAATGTACAACAAATATGACTTAAAGCATAATATACACAGTCAAAAGACCCTTTACTATAACGTTTCTGTATTATCAATAGTTACTATCCATTTATGAATCAACCTTTGGTACTGACGGAATTATCACAAGTTAGTTCTAAGATTAGTTGGCTTGAGCCCTCCATTCTACCATGAATCCTGCTAGCTCATAGCCCTAGTAGCCTTTGTACTTCATACCCTGTTTCACCTGGCCCGTCTATATGTCCCTAATATTCCTCTCAGGGCTCTATTTCCTCACATGTAATGTTCCTTGTTAATTCGTTACCTCCTATAGTGTGGCTCATTCATCTGGACTTAGTCTTCCTGACAGCGCTCCATATTGCTTTATCCTCCCCATTCTTCGATACCCTTCCTCGTTTCTGATCGGACGTACTGATCTGATCGTACACTCCACCTTCAGCGCTCGTCTACAGCACCAAGATTCGTAAACCTTTTTCATACCATGGAGGTTGCGTAAGACTTTGCATTTATTGACTAAGACGAATAGGCGAATAGAAGGTTGCAGGAAATGAAGAAAGGCCTCCATTGTAAATACATCGCTTATTTCCCCATAGGTCATACCCATGTTATATTTCTCTATCCCTCTCCACACCATACGCAGGATAACCCTCTTTAAGTACGCGATGTGACATTATCAGATACGCGCATTTAGAATATCACTATTTTCCATAATTTGAAGCCGTTGCGCGACCCCTATACGTTGTCCGATTGAGCCCAAATGTTTACCTTTTTTTACCAAATTGGAACCAAAAACCGATTAAGACAGTCAATATTTCGAAAATTTCTAATTTTGTAATCGCTCTAATCTGACAAGCACCCTCGTATTTCCCTTATTATTTGTGTCGTTCCTCTTTTAAGTAAAGTTTTGTCTTTTTTTATCGCTCTATTGAGTGAGTTTCTCACCCAAAGTCGTGCCTGAGTTTGTGCTGTGACTGCTTTTCTGAGTGTTTTTGTGTGTTTTGGCTCCGTTATTGTCCCTGGCGTGGAATCCTATTACCGTAAACATTCGCAGAACGTGTGAATGTTGTTTATAACCCCGGCGTCCTTAACGGGGCCCCCTGTAGCCCAAGGAAGGATCCCGTTGTTGGGTAGAGGTCATATGTCCTATAGTTGGTCTGTACTGGCGAGGAATTAATCTTCCCGTAAACCATCACGGCTAAGCTATCGAGGTACATCTTTTAGTTTTTTGACTTTTGCGTTTTCTGACGTTGTTGCTGATAGTTTTACGGCAATTTGAAGTTTTTTCTTTACTTCAATACCTCTCTTTCTTATTTGGGATTGGCTAATCTACAGCAGTTTCCCTCACCAAACTCCAAGCATCCATCTTTCATTACTAAATGTCCTTAATACTTTACGTTCATCACCCAATCCCCACTCTCCACCCGTCCCTATCAAATTCATCTCCCACATCTAACCCCCTCCTATCCACTCCTTTCCTCACTCCAACCCACCATGACTTATTGGGTCTTCCTCTTTTCCTTCTGCCTTCTGGTATCCAATTTAGAGCAGCTTTCGGTATTCTCTCATCCCCCATTCTTTGGATGTGTCCAAAAAATCGTATTCTTTTTTCTTTCCGAGCCTCCATTATATACTTCTTTACCTCCATGATTTCTCGAATCACATCATTTATGACTCTTTCTATTCTTGATCTCCTAACCGATCTCCGCCAAAAGTCCATTTCTGATTCTCTTAGTTTACCTTTTCCTCTTTCGTTTGTAGTCAATACCTCTCTAAATCCTCTATTCCCTCCAATTGATCAAGTTCAATGTCGCGGGCTCAAACGCGTGTTCATAGAACTTTTTGTGCACGTTCTACACCTCAAAATCAGATCGGCTGTAGTATGGGTGTGCCCCTTGTTCTCCCGACCACCTTACCCTCCCTCTTCGCCACCACCTGTCTCTTCCCTACTCTCTTCTACGGCCCCTGCACGACTCCCGCCGAATGCAAGCCAAACAACCCTTCCCTTTCACATCCCGCGTTTTTATTCCGATCCCTCCTTGCGGAGGTTTCCGTCGGCTTGCGTGCCGAGGGCGTGGTTTTTCCAAGGGAAGGCTAATTCCGGACGGCTTCGTGAAAGAGTTAACGTACTCGCGCGTTCCCCTGCCCGCTGCCGTGAGTTTTAAGAGGTTGCAAGTGGTATTGTTTGGCACAGAAATAGCACCACGTGTGATTTCAACAGAAGGAGAAACTGAAATTGGCAGATTTTCTGAGCAGAAAACAATTGCTTAAGCGCATTTTCAACCGTAATTTTGACGTGAAGCAATTTATACATTACTATCAGAAGGCACCCGTTGAAATCCAACGGGTGGAATAAATTACTAATCATGAGGTATAGGATAAAATAACATCCTCACTATTTCTTGTTCAAAGCGTATAAGCTAAAAATGGTGATTTCACAAACTAAACCCCAAACTGCACAGCATTTCTGTCGTGTATTGTATACAGCACTGGTCGTCCGCCATCTTAGTACTTGAATTAGCTGCCAGTGGGTAGCAAAAATACCCGTTGATTCTCAACGACAGAGATGAAAGTGAAAAATTGCATAGTAGTTCTATTCAAACAGAAGAGAAACTGACTTCTCATTTATCATCTTAGTGTTAGTTAAATTGGAAATTGCCCGTTTTGTCTTTAACGATAAATATGAAGCTATTTCAAAACAGTAAAACCAAAAAAGTATACCAGTTTCGCAATGGAGGGTGTGGGGAAGATCGCTATAAACTTCGAGCATTTTTTCCCGAGCGAGATTTTTTCGAGTGCCTACCATAGAGATCACATTATAATTTTTATTTAAAATACGTATCATGTACCCACGCTCCAAATTACAAGATAAACGGCTCATTACAGCATTCGTTCCGAGGCTAATTAGAAAGCAGTAAATTGGTGATTTAGGACCGATTGGAACTCCAAACATCCAACTTCAGCTCTAGGACGGTATTAAGGTTTAGTTGTAATCGATATACTACGCATACTGACGGGCTCTCATTATAAGAATAAATGTGGTGTGGTAAATGCTGATGCAACGTAAAAGCTGTTAGGCGCAGGAGGTCGGGGTACAAATTACCCCAAATTAAACCTCACATAAACTGGCTATTATTGATCATTTAATTTAATGTGTATGTTATAAAAGGCTCGGGTGTAATTTCTCCATTTCCCCGGGCCATTGATCAGGTTGTTGAGTAAATATACTATTGTTGAAACCAAAGACAAATTAATAATTTTGGAATTGAAAACTTAATTTTGAAGCAGCGTATAGCAAGATTCATTGTAAGAATGAAAAACTTTTTTCCATACGATAGTGAAGCTTTCAACCCTACATCTTGATTGTGTGTAATTTAAAAAAGCAAAAAAGAAACCTCTGCACTAAGTAGAATGCCTTTCTTATAGGAATAAGTACGAGGGATCCATATCTGGGGCCCTGAGCCTTTTTTCATATACCCTATAGCACCTTATAGTGTACACGCAAGGATCCTGCAAAATTTCAGCTCAATCGATTGAGTAGTTTTTTATGAGATGCGTAACGAACATACAGACACCATTCCATTTTTATACAATTAGTAGGATTACAAACGTGTGGGGGGTGTTCTCAATGTTTAATACAAAGCATTTCTTTAGGACTCAAAAATAGCGTGAGATATCCTAACATAAGCCATGTGCCAATCGATGCAGAAAGGTAGAAATATAAACGGCCATCTTTGAATGGATGTTTTCATTATAAAAATGAAGAAGGCCGCCAAATATGTATATAAAATCACGTGTAACCACCAGTGTAAAATCACTGTAACTTGCTTAAAATGCTGCGAGGAATTTGCGATTAGCAAATTGAATGCATTCGTATCATTTATATTCATACTCTCATGAAACAAGCTGAATTAGTTGAAGTAGCATTATTTGCAACTGCTAAGTTGTGAAAAATTGAAAAATATGTTCATGCAGGGAAAATATCGAAATACGACATGAATGACTACGGTTAGAGGTTAAATGATACGAGATAATTAAATTCTGAATCTAATAGTAAGTGTGCCAGAATGTTATCTTCTCAACTGATGTCCATATCTGAGCCAAAGGAAAGTATTTTATCATTGGAAACATTCGGTAGTGTCGCGGACATTACCTGCTTTCGATTTTCTATTCTTTGCCTCACTGACCTCCAACAGAATGTCCTGTTAAGTTCGAAAGGTCCGCCTCATGTTGCTCATATATTAGTAGTGGAGCGATACCACGCGTCGGCCATAGGTTTTTGTACATAAATGCTACTTTTTATTATAATTCTGCTTTTAATTACATAATATTTTGCTTCATTATAAGTACATCTGCCAACGTCACCCTAATCCTTTTCGTAAAGCATTATCCTTTTTCTCTTTGCCACACATCCTTGAGGTGGCTTGTAGAGTGTTTTGTAGGTGTAGATGTAGCTTTTAAGTCTTTCCTGTTCGCATTCCACCTTCCTCTACTGTCTAAATTGTGTACCCACTGCAGCGTAAAGGATCTTATTTTCTTAATTTTAACTCCTTTTTCTGGGTCTTCTTATAGTTACAACAATCCTCTCTACCTTCTTATCCATCCAATATTTACTTTTTCTCCTTATTTTCCTCGATTACCCGTCATTCTCTGACTAGGAGAGATACTGTATTTCCAAAGCCTTAGATAGTTGTTCCCTAAGGATAACATTGAATGCTTTTGTTAGCCAATTCTTTTTTATGAACTGAATTGCGAGTACCTAAGTATAAATAGGGCAAAAAATAAAACAGTGCTGATATCATTGTGAATGTCCTGTGACTCAACTAAAATTCATTGAAAGCTGCAATTTAATCCCATTAGCTTTAACAAGAAAGACAGTTAACCGCTGACCAAAGGAAACGTGTTTTGAGTAAAAAGCAATGACATCACACCTAACTCCAAAATGTGGTGTAAATAAGACGGGTACATTTTTGCATATTTGCTTCACTAGCCTAAAGACACCAACTGCAACGCCGCGCCAATGAAACTCTCGTCCCTCGCAAAACCACGGGGAACAACCGGGAAGAACTTTATCTTAAACCAGTGACGATGCACAGTAATGGAAAGTACCGAGGGCGTTACAGAAAAATGAGTTCGGAATGTTTTAGTGTTACGAAAAACTATGCATAAACTCCTCACTGAATTTGTGCATGTTGATTTGCACATTGCTTCGTTTGTCTAAAGAAAATAATGAAGTAGATCGCTTATTATTGCGGTATACAGATAAATTAATAAATTAAGCTTTGATTGATTATATCTTAATGGAATAAGATTGACTTGGTATTGAACGATTGTATAATGCATTTTTGTTTTGGCTATAATAATGACGTAGTGTTTTAATATAATTTCTTGTCAGGGAACTAGTTGAACAAGGATGATTTTAGAGCGCAATACAAAATAAATCTTAAAATTAGTACAAAAATAATTCACGAAATTTTGAAGTACGCAGAACATATTCTCCCTCCATCTCTTATCTTTGCTCAATTGAATGATCAATTGTAAAATTCTTGCGGTTTTAAATGCATTTAATGCTAAATGCATTTAAAAGCTGGTGAGAAAAATAAACTTGGGCCCTATTTCTTATTAATTCGAAAAAATTAGGCCATACAAATCACGATTGCTGAAAATAATGAGCTTTTCCATCATCATTTGAAAATGTCTGGCTTCCGAAGTGGAAAAACCACCCGGCAATTCCTGCAAGATCTCTGAATATTGAGATGTGGGGAGAACAAAACTTCTGAGCACTGCCGCTGTGATCAATGTGGACTGTGGGGGTTGAGCTGATTGAAAAGGATAGCTTTTGGGGGTGGCATGGCTCTATTTAGAGGTGAAGGGAAGGGGTTCAGTTATGAAGATGGAAAGACCGAGCAGTTGGGCTTGATGAAAAGGGAGGTTAGGGAGACGCAACTAAGAGTGAGACCACTTCCCTACTGCCTCAATCCTCCTGATGAACATCTCGAGTCGATTCGGTGAAGCCATTGTCGCAGCGCATTTGCGAATTCATAACGCGTTTGCGAGTTCTAAATAAAAAGAATTCTATTCACTCCTACCCCGGCCGAAATTTTCTCGGTGGCGCAACAAGAATTTTTCTTTCTTTTATGTTCGACTCATGAATTTGAGTGGTCGTTTGCATTTTCGCAAAAATGTTCAGGGTGTTCTCCTTCCGTGCTATCTTCTGCAGTGCAAATTCGCAAAGTAAAGCAGGGAAGTGGGGTGACTTGCTTCGAAATGGGAGACATGGTGGGGGGAGGAGGAGAACAGAAACAACAAAAGAATATCGGAAATGGGGAGAAAGAGCTCTTGCTCGCACCACTTTAGCAGTGGGCTTTTATTTTTCGGGCGGGGGTGGGGGGGGGAGGGTGAATGAAGCTGGTGAAGGGGGGGGGAGAAAACTTTTTCGAGGAAGAAAGGGGAGATCACGCAAAAAAATTGGCTGTTGTCGTTCCACGACGAATCATTATGAATGAGAGCCCCTTTCATTTTTTTCAAGATATTAGGGTGGACTGACAAAGATAAACCATTCTTTGCCACGAGGGTGAGCTCAGTGCTTACCTGGAGCACAGCAGAATCCAAACAATGATTTCACCTTGCCCGTGACACTGCTGAAGAGAATGGTCGCAACTCATATCACGAATAATGAAGCAGCTTCCGAGTTTAAAGCCAGTTATTTACTTCATTGGGGAATTTGCACTTATTTAATTTAATCTTGAAACTCTTGATTCCAAAAACAAATATTTTTATTTAGCAATAAAATACTGCTAATATTATTTTTCCCATACCTCCACCAGGATTTAGACGATACCATTTTTTTACTACCAAAACAGACAAAAGCAATAGTTAGGGTTGAGGAACTACACCCTTACTATATGGTGAACACATGGAAGATTACAATGCAAAGCCTATTCTGTGTTCTCAAAACTAGAGTTTGTATTAAATCTTGAATGAAAACAACATTTATCGATTGAAAATTATGCCGAGTTGGTGCGTAGAATTTTGTGGTGTTTATCCATAGTTCTCCAGGCTCAAATATTATAATAACGGTGAACTAAAGATAAGATGATGCACTTAGTTGTAAAAGCACTCAACGGAACTAAATCAATCTTCAAGGATCATTTTTTCGTTCATTCTTTATCCCTTGTACTGAAATTATTTGTCCGTTTTGGGGTAGACATTTGGACCAATTGTTTCCGAACTAGATTAAGCTCTTGTCTCTTTGCTCTGCAAAGCACCAATGCTTTAACTCAAAGTAGTGATTTATACTGACAATGTAAATCATAATCCACCATATCATCATATTGAGAGGATCTTTTTAGCATGGTTGCGAGTAGCTCCTGTTATTTTCATGCACAAAGCTTATTTATTTAGGATTTAATTATGATTAACAAACCCATTCCCTATTTATTCCACCGATACATTGGCCTTGCTCCCGAAACATTCCACTCAGCATAATATTCTGTTATGTTCTTTACTTACTCTTACTTACTTCTTACTCCCATGGCCATCTATGCCCAGGCTGGGATTGGCCTCACCAACACGTGCCCTCCATCTTTCTCGGTCTCTAGCTTCTTCCACAGCTCCCCCTATCCGATTTATATCCGTGTTTGCCCCATCCCACCACCTTTTTTTGGTCTTCCCGGTGGTCGTCTTCCCTCTGGTCTCCCACTGGTAATATCCTTAAGTATTGAGCGCTGCTCCGCTCTCATAACGTGCTCAAGCCATCTCATTCCCTGACCTGACACATACAGTTATATCATGCTCTCTGTAGAGATCTCGTATTTCTTTATTCCATTTAATTTTCCATATTTCATTTTCCTTTGTGGGGCCAAAGATTTTCCTCAGGACTTGATTTTCGAATACTATCAGTTTCATTTCTTCTGTCTTGTTCATGATCCATGTTTCTGCACCATAGAAGTACCGGTCGAATTATTGTGTGATATATTTTGATTTTGGTCTTTTGTGATATTACCTTTGAGTTTCATATTTTATTACAGGCATACATGCTTTTGTTAGCTAAATTAATTTTGTTGGTAATTTCCGGTTCTTCACTATTTGTTTTGGATATTATTGTTCCCAAGTATTTGAATTGTTACACTTCTTCGAGGCTATGCCCATCTATACTTATTGTAGTCGTTAGTTAATGTTCTGTTCTAGTAAAGTGCATGTATTTGGTCCTTCCGTCATTTATTTTCAAACCCACTTTTTCCGTCTCCTGAAGTAGAATTTTTGTTAGTTCTTCAAGTTCCTCCTCTTCTGCGAGGAGAATCACATCATTTGCATATGCCAGGGTGTTTATTCTAATTCCTATTTTAATTCCCCGGTTGGTTCTTCTTACATTTTTAGGACATCTTCTAGTTCTATATTGAACAGCAAATGAGATAGACCATCACCTTGCCTTACCCCCGTGACGACCTCGAATGCTTCAGATAGCTCTCCATCTATTCTAACTTTACATTTAGAAGTTTCAACTGTCAGCTTAGCTAAATTAATCAGTTTTCTGGGAATGCCAAACTTATCCATCTTTTGCCATATTCGTTGTCTAATAAGGTTATCATACGCTTTTGAGGTATCTATGAAAAGCCCATAGAAGTCTTTTTTATATTCCCAATATTTACTGATGGCTTCCTTTAAATTAAAAATCTGATCTGTCGTGGAACGGCCTTTAACGAATCTAGCTTGGTGGTCTTCTATTATGGAGTTAGTGTATTTTTCTATACGACTTTGAATTATTTTCTAAAAGCCTTTATATTCTTTGCTAAGCAATGATATACCTCTATAATTTTCACATTCTTCGGTATCTCCTCTTTTGTAAATGGGTAGTATAATGGCTTCCTGCCATTCTTTTGGCATCCTTTCTTCTGTCCATATTTTGGAGATTAACTTACACAGTTCTTGTTCAGTTCATGTACTATTCATCCGCCTTTTTTAAATAGTTCACACGGTATTCCATCTTCTCCCGGTGATTTAATATTTTTCAAGGTCTTAATTGCGTTTTCTACTTCTTCTTTAGAGGGTTCCCCAACATTAGGCTCTACATTCACATATTTGTCGTACATTTCAGTAAGTGTGGGTCGCTCGCAATTCAGCAGGTGGTGGAAATATTCTTTCCACCTGTCCATTACCTGATTTTTTAAAGTCAGTATTTGGCCTTTTTTATCCTTTATTCCATATGTGCTTGGGGTGTAACCTTTTCTGAAATGCTTTTTACTTTGGTAAAATTCTCTAGCATTATTTCCTCTTCTATTGCCTTCTGCTTTCTCTAATAGGCTGTCAATGTATTCCCTTTTCTTCTTTGTCAGAAGTCTCGTGGTTGCTTTAATAGTCTCGTTATATTCTTCTTTATTATCGTTAGAGTTGTTGTTTAGACATTTCCTTTTCTTGTTTCTCCTGTCCTGCAGAGCCTTCTCACAGTCCTCATAAAACTAAGGGTTCTTCTTGGATTTTTTTATGTTTTTCCACAGACTTCAGTTGCTATTTTTAACAGCGTTTCTTTAAAAGTGTTCCAGTTTTCGTTTAGATCGTTATTTTCTTCCTCCTCATTTTCTGTCATTCTGCTCAGCAACTGAAATCTGTTTTCTAGTTTAATTTTAAATTCTTTTGATATCAGCTCATCTGTTATCCTTTCCAATGCTATCTTTTCTGTATTATTTTCTTCCTTTTTCTTCTTTACCAATGTTATTCTCTGTTTCAGTTTGACCAGGAATAGATGATGATCTGATCCACACTCAGCTTCTTTTATGCTTCTACTGCTGGTTATGCAACTTTTTTTTCCTGTTGTCTACCAGAATGTAGTCGATTTGGTTTCTGGTTCTGCCGTTTGGGAATATCGATGTTTCTTAGTGTATGCCTTTTCTTGGGAAATATGTGCTCATCACCTTTCGATTATTTGATGCGGCAAAGCTGCATAGTCTTTTAGAGCTGCATACTCTAAAGTATGTTCTTTAACACTCCATTAATCTGCCGTACGCCTCTTTTTTCATATCTATAGCTTCGAGTAAATTTTATTTTCCTTTTTTCAATTAATTGTCCGCTTGTTATCAGACATTTTGGCTGATCCTAAGCACACAACACTTTCTTACACAAATTTCCGAATTGTAGTGCGCTTCATTGGCATTGTATTCCAATGATTTGAGGCCTATTACCTAAAAATCGTTACTCTTAATATCATATGGGCAATAATTACTGCGTAATTGCTCAGAACTATTCTATGATTTTACGAGTATCAGTTCAAAATTGACAAACTTGGGCGTAAGGAAAGCAGTGGAACGATCGATCTATTGCCAGTCAAGTGAATAAACCAGTGACGATTTTGTCCATAGTTGGCAAGAATTTGCAAAATTGTGCTTATCAACCAGCCTTGCAGGCGACTCCGTAAAGTTAAATACCGTGGCTAGTTCCGGTATCCTCAAAATTGATCAACCAACTTTTATTAATTTAGTATAGCTACATACCTTATCTTCAAACCCCATTTTCTGTCACAGAAGCTACTCTTACATCGCTTCTTTATTGTGAACGCTTTCTTGGCTTAGTATCACAGTGCATCAGTCTTCCTCCTCTACTATGCTTTCAAGTTAAGATAACAATTCCTTTTTATTTAGCTTCGTTTTATATATTTTCTAAGATACACGCTAGTTTATAGCTAGTAACTGTATAACACTATGCTATCGTTTGCAAAGTCTCTAACTTGCCGACTTGCCAAAGCAAAGCTAATGGGTTCAAGTCCCTTCTCTCGCATGGATGTTGTACTTTTCTTGGGATTAAAATCTTAGGTTAAACTTTGAGAACCGTCCCTAGCAGTTGGAACTAAAAAGTCATTTCTACCCATGCGAGTACCGAATGCGTAAGTAATTTCGTGACCGTTAATTGAGACCTCCACCCTTTCTCGTCCATGCGTCTGTGTTTTTCATCCCTTAACTCTCCTAATTAATGCGTGCCTTCCAACCCTTGCTCTCAGCGACGGCGTATTTCCCCTTTAACTCCGAACAAAGGATCGCCGCTCTGCTCCGTCTCTCAAACCCTTAAACACCACCCTCCTCCTGCCGTCGCGTCGTAAGAGCCAAACCTTTCCTCCCCGGCTCCCCCTTGCTCCCCCGCCCGCCTCGCCCCAAGCACTAAACACCCTCCGTAGTACTCCAAACAAATTCTCCCCAAGTAAGACTTATCGCGTCTCAGAAATTGCTCCGTGCGATATTGCGGTGCAATAACTTCGATATTCTAAGAGGGGGATCTCCCCGGTGTGGTGGGTAAAATACTAGCTTTCCATTCCGAATTTGATCGTGACTTGGGTTCGAATCCCGGCTGTAGCGGATATTTTCATGAGAACCCGGATTCAGGATTGGATTCTGTTTGGAGAGCTCTTGAAGGGCTGATTTTATAATGTCTGCTTAACGTTACCCGTAGGATGACAGAGCTTTTCCATTAACTTGATGTTCACTAAGAGTTTGAGTTTAGTTCATGTCTTCAGGCTGGTGTTTAGTGGACTGGAGCGGTGTAGATGGAAGAACATATTAGCATCAGATTTCATAGGGATGAATTATTTAACCTGCCTGTGCACCTGATTGCACTGATATTGGTGCCTGAGTGCACCAAATCTGTCTGATGGGAAGTTAAACAGTGGACCCCCTGGTGCTTTTCAATAAGGTAAAGCTAACGCCGGCCCAGGGTTTCTCTGCACCCTTCCTCCATTCCCTAGCAATCCTTATCCACTAACCTCGCTACCTGTCGTCGATGGCGCAAATAACCTTGGGTGCGTCTGTTTCCTCCCCAACTAAACATACAACCGATGTTTCTTTGCAAATTACAGCAACCTTACTATTACGTAGCATTCGATATGTGATATTCGTGATTAAAATTCCATTAAATTTGAAAACAGAGTGGATAAAACAAGAGCTTTTAAAAAACAATACTAATTAAAGAAATTCATAGATTTTCAGATTGATATGGTGATGAGGATTAACTTTAAAAAAATTACTCTATAAAATTCCAAACATAATGTATATAAATATCATGTTTTTGTATTACGGTGAGTCATAACATGTGATTTCAAGCAGAATTCGATATATAGCGTATTATACGAAGAAAAATCAATATTATTGTGCAATATGTACTGAAAATAGCATATAAAGCAGCCCTACTTGGAAACTAAATCCGTAGGGCAGGCTCGCTCTTCACGCCAAGAACGTGACCAATGTGCAAGAAAATCGAGCTTATGGATAAAACTTAACCATACCATTAAATGTTAAGACCTTTGAATGGTATATTTATAAATATTAAGTCATCACAATAATTTCATTACTTCAATTTACACCCAATTCTATGGATCCTTAAAATATAGAGCGTAGAATATTCGATGCATTCTCAGCATTTGATTCGACCCTTAATAAAGCACCAAGGGTCAATCAACTTCTGGTGGCAAAATAAAAATTCTAAATGTAGGGAACGTTACTAGGTGGCATTCCCGAGAGTATTTTACAACCATAATTCGCCTGGAATACCTCTTATCTTTCATCACAAGCCTCTACAGGGAGAAAACACATCGCAGTATAATGAAACTTACAGCACAGCGGAGGGAGAAGGCGATATTTCTCAGCGGTATTGCGCTTTTATTGAAATATCAAGACTAACTTTTATTGAAATAACAAGTTACACCAGCATTTGCCCAGGTGAAATTTTTAATAACGTTTCCAACCGTTGACCGGATCATCCCGCGGGCTTTTCTGGCACTTTTCCTCGAGAGGGTACACGAAGAAAGGTGCACGGACAATAAAATGGAAGCTCTGGATGAATTCCTGCAGTACATGAGCAGCCTCCATCCTAATATAAAATTTTCCATTGATATGGAGAACAGTGGAACCATTCTTGGGCAATATAATCTAGAAAGAAGGACGGAAGACTTGAAAGGTTTATTGGGATACAACCCGCACCGAATTTTACCTCAAAGGGAAGAGTCAACACCATCCTTCCCTGTGAAATGCCGTTGTCATCCTTAATTGCAAGAGCCAAGACTACCTCCTACAAATAGAGCCACGGAGGTGAATTAAAATACTTGAAGAAGACCTTCCTGCAATTTGGGTACGGCCAACGCGACTTCTCATGGGCCCTTAGAGGGCCTTTCAGCCACAGAATGCGTCAGTCGATGACACACAGCCCGCAGCAAAAGCTTGCATGTATTTCCACTAATATGTAAGGGAAGGTATCCCTCCAGGAATACAACATTAGACATTCCATCTTCCTCCCATCAAACTCGGGAGTCATCATGTGCAAGCACGGATAGCGCCGGCCTCAAGGTTCCAGGAGTGTACCGCATTCTACGCTTATAAGTGGCGAGGCTTATTTTGTGAAGACAGGGAGAACTATTGAGACAAGGCTCAAGGGTAATAAAAAACATCTCTGCTTCTGTCAACCAGAAATATCGGTGGTTGCGATGCAAAGCATCAACAACACCCATGTAATAGAATGGCATAAAATCAAAATACTATGCCGAAGGAAATGATACTGGGACAGGATTTTTAAGATAGCCATTGAAATCTACATGAAATCCAAAAACCTCAAGAGACCAAAATAGCCTGCTACTTTATGCCTGCCTGAGCACGTTCTGCTTAACCTGCAGCTTTGGTCAAATAGATCAAAGCTGCAGGTTGAGCAGAGCGTGGATTCCCGTCCTGAAATTTGCGGAAAAAAGACGAAGGAACCAGTCAACGGTGGCCTGACATGAGGGGAAGAGAATGCATTTATGACACCCTTGACTTCACGTAAAGTCACTGTGCAGAGAGTAGAAACAGCTATTATTTCAAGCTCTTTCCCAGAACCACTTGCCCACCATTTACCCTCAAACGATCAAAAAATTGCTTCTCATTTCCTCACTACAATGCACAAGACCTAATTCCTCCTCCACTCATCTTTCCGGAACATTGCAAAAACTCTTCCATCTCATAATATCTCCATCTAATTTTATGCTGGATCTTACTTTTAAACCCATTCATATCCAGCCCGTCACCTTTTTATTTCCCACTCCGATATGCCCATTCTCTGTTTATTTCCACGAAAGTTTTTGAAAAATGTCAGTGCAGTCAAATACTGTAAGGAGGTCATTTTCAGGGCCTAGTAAAAAAATGCATTCCCGACAACGTAAGTGTGGACTCTCATGATGCGCGCTCGTAGAATATTTTGCGTAATCTTGCAAGCACTTAGCATGTCGCGGGCAGAAGTGGGTCGCCTCAATGGGACGGTTCGCAGGTTGATTCCTGACGCGAGATATGCCTCGGTTATATGCTGTTGTAGAGGTTCTCTCTTCACCCCTTGCATTTTATCGAGTAAGTACGCCGATTTAAATGGATGGGCGCTCTTTTCGAAACATTTTCGAGCCACGGGGGATGGAAACTCTTGCCCTTCTTACCCTACCATAATTGGGAGCACGAAAAAGCGATTCTTCTTTTTTTTAATTACGCCGACATTAATCGACGTGCGCTAATTGGACGAGACTCGTGAAGTAGCACGAGGAGTGGGAGAATGGCAAGTGAGCCACCGGCGAAGATCCATGCCGAAGTTGGGAGAAGAGTTGAAAAAGAAGTTATAAAAAATAATACATTTTCGCTTGCACGTATGAGGTTTAAAAAATATACATATGTATCTTGACATAACCCAGGGAGTTGTACCAACGGAATGATAGCGATGGTGGTACTCCTCTAAAATTTTCTCGAGTGATTTTTCGGAAATCCGTTACGGTGTGGGCAGCTGTATCATTTAACCCCCTTTACCGTGCTCGTTGAATGCTGCGGTGAATCTGCCGTCACTCCTTACTGGGCACTTGACGAACAATCGTGAAAAATGTCCCCCGTTCTTGGAGGAGAATATGCAATCTCTACTCTCGTGTTTGACTTAAGGGCTGTTTTCGCTAATATTTCACGTTGATCATGGTTGTGATATCTAAGTTGTGTCCTTCTGGATAGAATTTCATTGAAGCATCATTGATATCTCCAAATGACTTGTCATAAAACGACTGGATATCTCTCCACGGAAGGAATATAAAACGAAGCAATATTTTTCTTTTTGAATTTCACGCGCACCACCAATTCAAAGCGCATCGCAGCCACGATACGCATTATTGCATCTCGTATAATAATCCTCATCATTGTTGGATTAAGTTTGCCCTTTACATTAAAAAATTGAAATTTAACGCAGAGGATATAGTTTTTAGGTAGATTTCTAATAAATACTACCTATTATAGTCGTTACCAAGGGCCTCTTTCTAACGTCTTTCTAAACTGCTAACAAAATTAAACTGCTTTCGTTTTTAATTATTTACAATGCACTATCATACGCTTTACTACTTCCGCTTGCATACTGCAAGCACCCATTTAATGGTATATATATATATATATATATATATATATATATATATATAAGCTGACGAAGGACCAACCGGTCCGAAACTTTCCCGGAAGAACAAATTCTTTATCTATATCTCACAGGGGGTGGGGAAAGAAAAGTAAAAAGAGACGACTTACTGGGTAAGAAGCTTACAGGCTTACAGGCTCGAAACGTTCTTACCCAGTAAGTCGTCTCTTTTTACTTTTCTTTCCCAACCCCCTGTCCAGTGTATATATATATATATATATATATAAGAAGAAGGACCAACCGGTCCGAAACGTTCCCGTAAGAACGAATTCTCTATCTTTATCTCTTTCTCCTACCTCCTGTAAGTTATAATTTATATATTTGTGGCCAATATGCGAAAACTTCTAAAGAATATATATATATATATGTATGGTAGAAAATCACTCTCGGCGACGATGCACATGCATAAATAAAACAGTGATACACTAAACAAACACAGAACCAAGCAAAAAGGACACTTAGAAAAGAAAACTTGGACGTTTCGACGGTCAAGCCGTCATCATCGGCGGTAGAAGACTGAAGAATCTCCTCTGTTCCCTTGGGGAGGAAAGGGCAGAGAGGAAGGGGGGGTAAGTGCGAATGGATAGTGGTGGAGAGAGAGAGGTGGCTATTGGGCTATTATTTTCAGTGGGCCAGGTTTGGCCCGGGCTTTTCGAAAGCCCTTGTAAACCATAATGACTAAAAACACTAGGTAATCTTCCACAGATTTAATTGTTTGGCTCGACGCGTTTCACCACACTGTGAAATAATCATGTACAGTGCCGCAGTGAGATGAAACGTGTCGGGTCAAAGAAATAAACCTGTTGAAGATTACCAAGTGTTTTTATTCATTATGAATATCGAGAGCCTCCACCATATCCAGCCTGAAACAGTTATCCCTTGTTACCCAAATATGAGCATACTCTCAAATTTTCACATCAAGTTTACCGGCGGATTTGGGAAGGGCTTCTATGAATTCTATTGAGAAACAACTGTCAAATGTTTGGGAGTGGGAGGCTGTATGTTTGGGGATGGGATTAAGGAAATGTGGAGTTTTGGTGACAAGGCGGTGATTGTTCATGCGAATATTGAGAGGGGTGGTACATTTTCCCACGTAGAAGGCAGGGCAGAAGTTGCAGGAAAGGCGGTAGATGATGTTGCTGGTGGTACAATCGGCCGTAGAGGAAGATCTTGAGATCTTCTTTCATTTCCACACTGAACTCTTCATTGTCAGTTTCCTTCACATCTTCCATTTCTGACTCCTTAATTACGTTCCTGGATATTAATATCCAAATTAAGGACAGTAAATTCATCACCTCCGTCCACGAAAAACCCACTAACCACGACCAATACCTCCATTTTAACAGCTGTCATCCTTCTCACACCAAACGCTCCATCACTTACTCCCTCTCTATCCGCAGCTTATAAAATATTTAACTCTTGCACTATAGTCTTTTAGCACTACCTTAAATACGGAAAATTTCCGAGTATATCAATTTTCTTTTTTTCATTAAAATATGGAATAATTGACCTAAGAGTTTAATTTTTGGACTAAAATGAAGTTAAATCTTCATAGTTTATAATTTATTTCACCGATTTGTCTCAATCGAACGATTCACTGAGAAGTTTGAACTTTTCGCGTAAATATTATGCAATTTTAGAGCTTTTGTCATTTACATTGCTACGTATTTATTTCATTGTTACCCAGCCTTTCAATAGGCATTCCAGGCTAATAAACTTATGTTTCAGTACAAATAAAATTCCAAAATTTAAATATAGCGGCAGAGAGCGTCCTGACGTCATAATTTCAAAGACATGTACTCATTGGCTGATTTCAGCCGCCATCTAAAGCTCTTGCATGTGCTCCAGTGCTTATTTGCCTCCAATGCATTATGTTACGGAATCAAACAATTTTACCACCCAGGTGGCGCGCGGCAATACATATCTGTCTACAACTCTGCTAATATCAAGTTGATTGCGCTGACACATGCGCGCATACTTCACCTGAGTCCACTTCAGCTATTCGTGTTGTTAGATAGTATATATTAAAAATATTAACTTCTAAATCTACCTGCGCCTGTAGGCCAATTGCGAAAGGGAATTTTTTTTCTATTCCGCTAAATCTGGTAATAATGACATTGATCATGTGCGAGTTTCTGATTCTCCTTAAAATTCTATCTAAACCATCATCATTCAATTTTATGAAATCCTTTTATGTCTTGCATGTTACAGGAGCTTTGAAGTTCACATTTAAAGTAGGGGAATATTAAGAATAACAGTCTTCTTCTAGGCCATTGCTGATGACAGTTGTTCTAATATATTTTCTTCGTTAGTTTTTTCCAAACTTAGAAAGATACACAGTTGTGCTGGGTACACGGTCTTCAAAGTAGTAAACCACTTAAATCTTATATCGGCTGAATGCACCGACGTCTTTCAATTAATTGGAAATTTTGAATATTTTTTCGTCGTAGATAAATGAGACAGGCTGGTCGATTGAATACCAGCTTGCAATCGAAATTTACCCCAGAATGGTAGGATTATAAGAGTCATTTATTGGTGATTTTATTTGGATAGCATCTGAAGCCCCTAAAGGTAGACGATCGGCAATTTGCGTGCCCGTATTAAGTGGCTCATCTCGATGTCATTCACTGACAATGAAGCCCTTAAATGGCATTTCGATTGCTCAACGTCATTGAACGAACTGGGCTGATATCCCTAGTCAATGAAGAGGGACGAGGAACACGCGAATAGTATGAAAGACATGTTCTTCAGATATAACCCGCAGGATCTCTTGAAAAGCGATCATTTGGTGATATTATCCAGAGTGAATATCGAGGGGAATAGCTGGTGAAAAAAATGCCGATAAGGGATTTCCAATGGAAGCAATCAGAGCAACTAAACTCAAGCTTCGGACCGCAGAGCAAGAGCAGGAGTGGAAATGTGCACGGTAAGAAACTATAGTACCCACTTCAGAAAAAGATAACGAGTTGAACCATTTATCCCGTATATTCAATCGGTTTCTACATTAGTTAGGCATCACTTCACGCGTACGCAATCTTGCTGCAATGCTTAATTACCGATCCATTGAATGCTATTTGAAGTTCTGGAAAAACTTTTATACTAGCGGACAATCGTTACATCACAGTGCTTAGTATACAAACATAGAACCCTGCAAGCCACCTCAATGATATATGTAATAGGGTAAAAGTTTACCAAAACTTCTCTCCATGTGAAAATGCGATAAATGATTCGGAAACCGTAAAATTTTTAACTTTTTAATGAAATGATGAGTGACTTATTTTTACACACATTTTATTTACTTCACCAGGTCCTTTTACTTTTTCTTTATTTAACTTTTGTTTGTAGATAAATTATTTGCAATAAATGCACTCTAATTCTTGACTTAAGGAAAGATAAGGATGCATTTAAGGTTTGGCGAGGAAAGAAATTGTGCCTTCTAATGTGATATTACTAACCAGGATACTTCAAGGAAAATGTTTCAATTCTTTCTTAACTTCTTTACAACAGCCGTTTTCATTTCCTTCGGTTTAACTACAGAATGACCCCTTACGACATTGCTCTGGGATTCCTATTTTATATGGTCTTAGTTTTATCTAACACCACCATGTCTGGATTAGTAAAATATTGTAAATTCATCAGAACAGTTGTCGTCATGGAATTTAATCAAAGACTTTATCAACATTTTCTCATACGTTCTATATCTCTTTCATACTGTATTCAAGGAATGGATTGTGATATTTAAGAGTTTATAAAAATATCTTTTTACATACAATGCCCATCTTCTATACACGCATCCTATTCTAATTTTGGAACCTATCTTATGAGAATAATGTTTGCCGATAATGCAGGATGGCCATGCCATTGGATATTTTTATTTATAATTAATTGAATGCATCTTAAAACCACGAATTGATTCTTTCAAGTGATGAACATACTTATATGAATCACTTAATACATATTATATGCATAATTTCCTATAACATAAGCCTGCAATATCAAACCACCACCATTCAGCTGTGAAACATAAGTCTATGGGTAAATTACATCGGAGTATTTTATGAATTATACACCTGGATTCGGGTGCAACTAAGTATACTAATTTGCTGGTATTCGACACTAAATTTCATTTTACATGTATGCATACAAATCTCACCATTCCTTTTGGGGTAGACAAAGCCTAAGAACTTTAGCTATTGTTGTTAGGCATATAAAACTGGCTCTCTTTTAACAATTTCCACCTTAGTGCCTGGTAATAGTCTTCTAATGTGATATTTTTGTGATAGTCCGAATTTTTGTTGTTATAGTCCGAATTATTTGTCGCAATTGAATATTAATAGAATGCTTGGTGAACTTTTACCCTATTACATATATCATTGAGGTGGTTTGCAGGGCTCTATGTATAATGTATAAATATAATACTACACCCTGCTATATTACCATTTTCTACTAGCATTACATTTTTTCCATAATTTCAAATACCATTCAATGGATCGGTAATTAAGTATTGCATAAAGACTGCTTAGGCGTGAAGTGATGCCTAACTAATGCAGAAACCAATTGAATTTACTGGTATTAACTCGTTATCTTTTTCCGAAGTGGGTACTCTAATTGCTTAGCGTGCACTTTCAGGCTTCTGCTTTTGCTCTGTGGTCCGATCTTCCGCTTCTATTACACTCATACATTACGTCTTTGAATTTGAATCTTGAACCTTCAATAAATTTTAGAGATCTGGGCTCGATTCTCAATAAGGAGTAATTGTATTTTTCTTATTATTTTGAAATATTACATGTCCGCGCACAAACCTTGTTCATCACTTAACTTTATTTGAGACAAACTACAAATGTTAGTTTCAAGAGGGAAAAGAGTTTTATAACGGTTGCTGAGATAACTTGTGGTTATGAGAGAGAATTTGAGTAAAACTTATCTGATCGAAGCGCATGCTAGGTACTCATGATAGATACTCGTCATGCCTTGGAGTTCCAACATGCAGGTTCCTTTATTGTTACCCACCATCATAATTAGCATCAATATTGCATCCAGAAATCTGCCGTAAGGTGTTGGTTTAAAGAAGCAAAACAGAATAAGTACAGTTATTTCAATATATTTTTCAATTGGTTAATTTGGATTTTAATTATCATTTTCTACTGTCACAAAGTGAAACTTATATGTGTAGGTATTAGTATACGAATTTTTTGGAAGGCTCTTAAAATGTCCGACCATAAATAATTATTTGGCCAATAAGATTCCAGCTAAGATCACGTTTACCAAATTGATTTGGACTTGGACGAACTACTCGTCCATACCTTTTGAGCACTAAATACATATGTCTTAGATATGCGGCGGAGCATATGAATGTGAAATATTTTTCAAGTTATTTTTGACCATTCACCCAGCAATAATAAATGAGAGTAATGGCCATTACATTTCGAAAAGCTTTAATTACTCCCAAGAAGCAGCCCATGTTTTGCGTCAGAAAGTTTCTGATCATTTTGCCCTTTGGAAGGAGCCAGAAACCCAGCCGAAAAAAATGATGAAACCGAGAATCAACTTGAAATTCCATAACGAGATGGTTTTGAAACTCCAGTGCGACAATTAGGGAGAGCCAGGTTGAAACGTTTAAGGGGCCTCACGTTAATTGCTCGCTTAGGCGCGACTTCAAATGACTCCTGCTGACCAAGTTTTGAACCTCTGTGGCTCCGTCGTCGTCGGCCCAAGATAAGCGTTAAATGGCTTCGGATGGTCGGCGCTAGGTTGTGCTGCTTCCCTCCTCTGGTTCGAGCGTGTGCCTTAATCGCTTCCTCCAATTCCACTCCTAATTGAGGCCACACTTGAGCGTGGTTGGCTTCTCCCATCTTCCACGCCCTTAATGAAAAAAATATCTCGAGTGCAAACTCTGCTGATCGATAAGTCAGGCAAAGATTGAGGGGATTTGAGGAGCTTGAATAGCGACTGTTAACTCAAAATTCATGTAAAATTCATCTTTTTAACCTATTGCGTTTAAAGATTCTGAATTCGTTCTCTGAAACTGCAAGAAGGCAAAAAGAGGCAGGCAGGCAGGCGATTATGGCTTTGTTGGTTGGTAGATTTCCGCTCTCAGCTGTAAAGTTGTCTTCGGCAGATTTCTGGAATTGTGATTTCTGGAAATGAAAGTAACTTTAAGGTAGCTTGAGCGAAATATTTCCCTAAACATAATCGAGACCATATCCTAATGTTATTTTTTTATTTCAGCGTCTGTAAGAAGTATGACCTAAATATTGTAACAGTAAAGGCACAAAAATATAGTTATATAACAAAAATTCTCAGTAATTACATAAATATACATCTACGTAAGTTTTTAACTTGACTCATTTTTTTCACGCCGTACGGCTTAAAATCCTTCAAAACAGCAGGTTTATTTGTAATTCTGAAAAAATTACCTGCGGTGAGCAATGGATTGATTTTTAAAAATAGTTGAGAGAACATACAAACTACACACAAACAGTTTTTTGGACGAATTATAAGTGTTAGAAATTCCTTTTTTTATATATACTCTCTCTGGAACACACAAAGCCGTAATCTGTAACATGTAAAACAGCTTGTATTTTCAGGCAAATTGCTCTAAAGTTAGTTCGGTAAGGGGTTTATATTTTGATATCATTGGAAATATGGTAGTTTTTTCTTTAAAATGAGGCCAAATTCACCAAATTCTAGGTGAAGTGATTTTTCGTTCAAACTACCGACCAACTAAAGTCATTGCGAAGCAGGAGAATATATAAGTGGGTAGAGGCTAGGTTATGGGTATGTGAGCTTGGAAAAGGGCATTTTTTGGGGGTCTATGGTGATGAGGTATTGTTTCATTGTAATCCCAAAGGTTACTAATAAGTTCATTTAATGAGAATGTTAGGCTCTCTTGGAATTTTGGAAGTTGCGCCTTTAGTATATGCAGTTTGGTGGCTATCTTCAAGTATTTTCTAATGTCCACGTTGCTTAGGAACCAAGAACCACCAATTATTTTCCTGAGTACATATTGCATTTTCGCAAGATTGGATTCGATTGAGATGGGTGTTAGCTGCGCTCAGTGGGCTAAAATTGAAAAAATGAGGAAAAAAGTGTTGTGTTAATTTTTCGAATCGCTATAAAATATCTATGAGAAAGAAACAAATAAATTAGGATAATTCTGGCTAATTCAAGGCATTAAATGTATTAATTCTTTGAATTTAAACGAATATTAAGCTTTAATAAAAACGACGCCGCGGCGTGGAGTCAGGACGGTGCAGCATACGATTGGAGTTACCGGATTATCAAGTTGTACCGGATATATTTTGTTTTGAGGGACATATGTGAACGTGGTCGGAAGATGAAGTGAAGGGTAGCAACAGCGGCCTTTGTCATTTCAGTTTTTTGGTTTATGTGAGCTCTCCATCAGAGTCATTCCCTGCGGCTTTGCACGCCTTAGAATTCTTAATATTATAGTATTATTCCTCAGACAACGTCGAAAACCTCTTTTCACTCAATACCTGTCCCATCCCATCTGTACAGTGAATCATTCTTATTCAATCCAAATATTTTCATCCCGAAGATATTTGTTTTACAACAGAGAGATGCTAAGGACAGTCACTTTATAGCCGTGGCACACGGTCAACAAGCTGCGCGACATTAAAAATGTTCCAGGTGCATGGCCCTCCTCAACTTGGACCAACTCCATTTGGAAATCCGAGAGAAAAAGTTTCCATCACGCAACTTACAATTAGAATAGAACGTTTTCTATCACGGAGATAAATCCAACCACGTTGCGATACTTATTTTTCCTTGTGACTGTACGCCATTTCTTAAGATGGTTGGAACGGTTTTTGTTTATGAGCAGATTTGCGTGAAATTTTGCATGCGTGTCTGTATCGGTAATACATCTATTATATCTACAATATAAAAGGCTATGCTTACGTACGTATGATTCAGTTGCTAGGCGCAGTGATCCATATGTGCGCCAATAGATCGCAAGCGAAGCCTTATACGTACTCCATTAACTAACTCATGGCGTAGGTGTATGCATTTTTCAAAATATGTACCTATATACAAGGGTAAATCTTTAGTAACAGCTCCGCCTGCTTCACCAAAAATGTTGTAAACAAAAAAATCTCTCTGACATTTAGATATTATATATAATATAAAAATGTCATATATATATATATATATATATATATATATATATATATATATATATATATATATATTGTTTACCATCGTTACATATATTTTTTTCATTCAAAATAATTGATCACACATTAATTTCTATTTTACTTGATACTTTTTTGCTATTTCACCAATATTTTACCCTGTTTCAGCAGGCTTTTCAACTAGTATTTCATAGCTTTCTCCGATCACTGAGCTATTTCTATTGGAAATAATCATTTTCCTACCAATAAATTTGCTCATTATCAGCATTTATTGATCCAAATATTTGTGTGTTGCTGTTCTCCACTGCTAACCGTTTTATTTCTACTTATGTCTTCAATTTTACCTTACGCATTACCTGCCTGGTATATCCATCATTCTGTCTTCCTCGTTAAATCTTCCAATTCATTACCAGAATTGTTTTCAAGAGATTTTTGAGTTAAAATATGAGCTCTTTAAGTTTTTACTGTGCACATTTTTCCCCTAAGTCTTCGTAGGACTTGTTCATTGGTGATTCCATTTATTTCATCGCCTTCATTCTCTTATAGCTATATCTCCCTTCTATTGTCTCCAGGTATTTGCCAATAATAATATTTTCTTAAAAAATTCACTTTTTTATGCTTTCAGCTTGTTACTTTAGATTTAATTTTTTCAAATTTACTTTGCGAGGGTGTGTGTATTATCATATGTTACGCCCTTCCACGCCAATAAACCAAAATCATTTCGTGCGAAACTAGAACAGAAAGGTAAAAGCAGAGCAGAAAATTAGAAGAATATTTCAATAAAAGGTGATGGACGCACTTTTTGTTTAGTACCACCAAGATGAAAGGAAAGTGACTTACTTCGCAATCCAACTTCCTTAATCTTCTCTATGACAAGGCCACAATGTTGTTGGAAAAAAAATATTTTTATTGTATCCTACGACAAATGTGTAGGCTCTGCGTCACTCTAGGTACATGAAATGAATATTTTAGTTTTATTTTTTGTCTATTAAATCAGTTTCTCAGAAAAACCTCTACGATTGATGTTATTAATATGTCAGCGCCATAGAGGTAGGTATGTGCCGAATACGAAACACTTTGCACTGTAGGACTAAATGCATTGTCCTGGATATTAGCAATGCTAAATTTCGTTGGTGGTCTTCGTGGGCCCTGTAGACGTTGGCCTAATCTGCTTGACACTTCAAGAGTATAATTTTGAACGTCTAAAGGCTCCGTAGGTGGTGAGCCACTGAGATGAGAACGTTAAGCCTAAGGAAGGGATAAGACTTGGTAGGAAGAGAAGGGGAGCCTGTGGGGAAGAAACTTCTTGGGTGCAGTGAGAAGGGGTAGCTTACCAGAAGATTTTCCGGCGGTTGTAGGATAAGATTTGAAAGTCGCGCAGTTGTGAGCGAGATGGTGAAAGTGGCCGAGGACATTCAAGAGGCGAGAAGATGAGTTGATGTGAAAGGTGAATGTATGGTAGCAGAGCGGTCATTGTGCAGGTCCTTTTCGTTTCAAGCCCCGAGGTTTTAAGCATGCTTTACCTTATAACAAATATAATATATGATGGGTGATGGAGTGGATGTAACGGTGATGCTGGTTAAACATGCATAATTTTCCCAATTTTATACTTTTTTTTGATGAAAATGCATTCTAGACGAGAACATTGAAATGCTTCGTAGGGTAATTTATAGTAGTTTAGGTTGAATTACTGTCTTTCTTGTATAAAAATTGCGTGAGTATTAACAGCCGCATTTTCATTGTCCATCAATATCACCATTTCTTTTCCTGACTCGGATCATGCAAGTTTCCAGAATTTTTTTAAAAATTCAATCGGGAGTAGGTGAGCAGTAAGCTGTTTCTTCTTCTTGATCTTTTACTGCCATCAGCTTAGAGTTTTTTTCATTAGGAAATCGGACAACAAAATTGCGCATAGGTACAGACGCACAGGTACAAGCGCACAGCGCAAAACGCCAAGTTATTCACTGACTTGAATACCAACAGTGGACATTTAAAATAAATATCTTTTATGTTCATGTTACGTAATCCTTGTTATTTTTGTTACTCTTCCATTTCCATGCACCTTTGTGCCCATAAATAAATTACTAATTATTTTGAAAGGAACATTCCTCCAAAGTAGCAGCATTCTTTATATGAGAATATTGACATGCGTTTTGTGATTTTTCTTCACAAGTTAACCACGAAAACTGGTACCAAAACAAATAGAAAATTAAAAAAAAATTAGTCAAATCCTAGCATAAATAAAAAGAACAAACAGCTCAGTCCATATTCTATCTTAGAATTTTAAAATATGATATATCGATATCACAGTGTATTTCAGATTAAGAAAATGTAAATGTGTCATCAATTCAATATTATGTTACGGTTATGAAAACCCGTGGAGAATAGTCATTAGAAACCCGAACTAACTGTGGGGATGATGACCTAAGAAAGGCTCTTGGTTTCCGCGGCTTATAGCTATTGCGAACGAGGGACGTTAGGCACTATCACTTCTTAGAACATCTCTTCATTCTTGTTTCCTCATAAGCAAATGGGTATCAGAAACTCAGTCCATTCCCTCAATCCCGGTTCAGACTGCTCCCGTAAGAATCAACGTAGCAACCCTACACGCATTCACACTACTGTCGTAGCTGAAGGATGCCCTTTCCAGAAATCGCGCCGAAATAGAACAGAGCAAGCGAACAAAATAAGATTTTTCAAATCCTTGTGGTGTTTGGTGTATTTCGAAACGGTTAAAAAACAAATGACACACTTCTTTGTTTATTCGTCAAAGTGGCACCATCTGCTTCACCAAATATGGTTGACTTGGTAGGCAGCCAGGCAAATGGGTGTTCAGATATACACCAAATTAATGGTGAAATACGTCACGAAAAAATCACTTGACTTGACCCGGATTCGAACCCGGATCTCATAATTGCCGGTCAGTTGTGATAGTTTACACCACCAAGCCATCTTAATTCTAGGAGAACTTCATCGGGGGTTTATACGAACAAGATGTTTTCTTCCCGTCTACATTATAGCACAGGAGACGTGGTCGTGCATGAGATGCTACAGCCGCGGAGAATAAACCCAACATTGTCGGCACGGGTACGCAGTCACGCGCAAAGACGGTGTATATCTTCGCACCCGCTGAAATTTGCCATGTATTAAGATGGCTTGTCGGTAGGCCTGTGCGATTATTCGATTAATTGAATCGTCGATTCAATTATTTTTACAATTGATCGATTATTTCAGCACATCGATGTCTATTGCGGTAATTGAGTGGATTGTCAATTTTTTTCAAGTGTCAATTGTTGTTCAATTGTTATTCGATTCACAATTATTGTCCAGTAATCGATTAATTGACGATAATTGATTCGCTATGGATTGCAAATTGCACGTTTGAACTTGTTAGCTTTCGCTCGACGCCGGCCGATGGCCGACGCCGCTGATGCTTGCTGCTCGCTCGGCGCCCGGCCTCGGCCCTCCTGCTACCGCACAGGAGATCGTCAAGGAGGAAAGGGTTAGGTTCAGGGACATTCCAAACGTGAGGATGGAGGTCGCCGTGGTGGCGGGAGAGGGCCACCACCTACCCCTCCCTCCAGAAGTTAGCAAGAAGATATATAGCTATCCCGGCAACTAGCACTGCATCCGAGAGGTTGCTCAGTCTCGGTGGGAACATAGTCATCGACACACGCCAGTGTCTGTCGGATGAACACGCTGAGGATCTCATCTGCCTGTCTTCAAATAGCGATCCATTACTTTAATTAATAAAAGCCAACCTATTTGAATTATTTTGTTGTTTATCAAATTACTTCTTTCATTCATCTCTTTGCCAAAGCAAAGCTTTTTGAAAAGCACAATCAAATTTAGTTCTGTCTATCAATTGGTTGATGTCAATCAACTGAGCAATGACAACTATTTAACACCCATTTTGATGTCAATTAATAGGTCTTTGTCATTTAATCGAATGACTTCAATTTATTGTCATATCTTCAATTCCCGACAATTGAATTGACCAAATTTCCAATTATTCTTATGACTTATCGATATCGATTTTTATAATTAATCGCACAGTCCTACTTGTCGGTGTAAATGGCTAACAAACTTGACTAGCAATTGGGATATCCGGGTTCGAATCTCGATCAAGTAAAATTATTATTTCATGGAGAATTTCACCGTCTTTGGAATATATCTTTGGTTGACTCTTTTCATTATTGCCCTCCATTATTTCCGCTCGCGACACCAGCGCCTGACTAATGTTAAGTGGTAGCGTTAAGAGCTACTACTCCATTGGTAACCAACGCTCGTTCACACGGTGGTAAGCCCCCTCGACGGTACGAACCACGGTCGCTACGTTAGTAGCGCAAAAGGGGCATCAGGTATAATCCCTTGTCGGGTAAAAAAATCCTCCCTCCGTGGGTCTTTGCCTCGGCAGCTGCGAGAAGGAAGCGTCCTTGTTCCGTCCTGAGTGTTCATTGCTTTCTCGCGCCGAACCATGGTTCGGGTGCTTTAGCTGTATCCAAACTCGTTAGGCAATACGGAGCATGGATTTGGGTACGTAAATATTGGACCACTAAAAGAAAGGGAGATTGAGATAGGGCATCCATCGCAAGTGTCGCCATCTACTTAGCTCGAAGCAAACGAAGGACAAGGGAAATACGGAAATACGATAATATTTTGAACTTTGACTTTGGTTGACTAGTACTGTTTGAAAATTGGATTGCAATTATTATAGATTTCCTCATTATTTTCGGAGTTTAGGAATACTAAGTGCTAAATTCGTAACATTAAGATTTTTATAGTTACATTTCGTTACTTATAGTATAGCACGTACTTTTAGATTTTGTTCATTTTGTTTGTATCAATTCTTCCTTTTTGGTAGATAAACTAAAATGATAAACTGAGCAGTTTATTGTATTCTAGACAAATACTGTTTATTTTATGTTATCCCTCTATAGTTCCTTGCTTTTGCGAATATATTAATATGTCAGTAAACGGTGATATTGACTATTAGCTTGCCGTTTTTTTAGTTTATCCTTGGAATTGTAGTTATTTTTTTGTTTCGTTTAAAACTTGCAACATTGTAGACTTTATTTAGCTGTGTAGTTTTTTGTTAATTTATATATTTTAGCTTAGCTCAGCCATCTCCGTTCTAGCTTTAATTAACTGTTCGTTCTCCCAAAATCGAAATTTTAATTTAAATAATATCTAATTTTACCATGCAAGAAATTTTTATAAAATCTCTATTACCCACACTCAAAATACCACCCCGCCTTGGCACTTGTATCTTCTCTTCCTCACTCCTTGATTCTGGCAGCACTTGGAACTAAGGGTATTTAAGAAAAATGGTGGAAGATTTAGGAAGGACTTAAGTTACTCTAAATCTGGCGAGCCATTAGGCTATCTAAATCCTCTCTTTCAAGATTTCTAACGAGTTTGGACACATTCAAAGATGGCGTCCTCCATAAATTTCCGGATTTAGGTAACTAACTGGCGAGTTTGTTCGCAGCTTTTGTGACATCGTCGTCGCAACTTGTGACCTAGAAATGGCAAGACTCAGTTTCATCTCAAGTTTACAACTCAGAAGTGGCAAGATTTTTGTCACAAGGGTGTGTAGTCTACAGTGGCTTTTGGAGATATTAAATTCATTAGTACTTAAAACCGTAAGAATTCTTCTTTTTGTTCGCAATAAATTGCTTTGGAGCAGCACAAGTGGTTGAGGACTCCACTATACCATATAATATTTTTCTCAAACAAGTTCTAGGAGGAATCAAAGCACGTGACAATACATAAATAAAAATGTGCAAGGTTCTATTCCTTTTCACTGACCAGAAATTGTCTCTTTTAGATGGCTGGCTGAATTGAGCTTTAACTCATGCATTAATTTGTCCTGTACGCTTCTTTTTTACCTTATATTCAATTTTTGGCTTCAAACTCGTCCATTTTTCTCTATTTTAGCAATGGAAAATTAATTTCCATGTAAACCGCAGCATGGGGTTAAAATAGGATCTTGTGCCTTAGCGTATAGCTTAGATTAAGTGATCGATGCAAGATTTACAGAGAGATTTCAGTCGGAGTATTAAACACCCCAACTTCTCCATGTGTGACTGGTATATAGCAAATGCAGTGTGCACGTCACATTATAAGTATTATTTTACTGCTCAGCAAAAGTTCTTTCTTCCCTTTGAAATCCACTGAGCACGATCTCCTAGTGTGAAACTAATTCAAGTTTATCTTTTTTAAATTCTACTGTTTCAGGCTGGATATGGTGGAAGTTCTCGATATTCATAATGAATAAAGACACTTGGTAATCTTCCACAGATTTATTTATTTGACACGACGCGTTTCACCACACTGTGGCATAATCATGTGCAGGGTTCTTCGCTTTAGGTCAAGCATATATAGCTTTCCACCAAGGCGTTAGGGAGTGGGGGGCGGAGGGGGAAGGCTAAGGGAGGAGCGGAGAAGGGGGGGGGTAGGTGGGGGTGGGAAGAAGGAGAGGGAAGCGGCGGGGGTGAGGGAGAACTAAGGGTTGGAGTGGACAGAGGGCGGAAAGACATAGGAGACACGGACGCAGGGGTTGGGACTGGGTGATGATGGAGGCCTTCTTTTCCTTTAGAACTCTGGATGTTGAGGGAAAGGAGGGGGGGGGGGTCAGAGGGTTTTAAATGGCCAGTGCACTGCCCACACCAGAGCACTGGAGGGGGGGGGAAGGAAGTAGAGTGTGAAAGATTTGGGACATGTGGCAGGAGTCGGTTGGAAAGAAAACGGTTTAGGGAGGGAGGGTGGGGGGGGGTGCTTTAGTCTGGGAAATATTTTGTGGCCAATAAAGGTGAAGGGTTGTGAAAGAGGATGTCATTACATAATTTTGTATCATTGCACTTCTGGTGCTTAACAATTTCCATGGTCTCCAAAGCGTCCATTTTCCACCCTTTATCAATCCTATGGAGCAGCTTGGGGGTGAAATCACTCCTGTGGCCGTCTTCCAGCAGATGTTTGGCAAAATTGGAGGATATATCCTCCAATCGGTAACATCTTTCATGCTCCCTGGCTCTTGTTTTGAGCGCTCGACCAGTCTGACCGACGTACACTGTCCTGCATCCCGGTGTATTACATTCTAGCTTGTACACGCCAGACTGTTCGAGAAACTCTTTTTTGTCCTTCCCGTTTCCCAGAAACTTTCTTAGATTCCACTTTGTATAGTGGCCTACCTTATATTGGGGGGGTAGCAAGTTTGCTAGCCTGTGGGATATGCCGTCTAAGAAGGGGAGCTTACACCATTTTGGTTTATCTAAGGGCAGAGGGGTAAGGGACGTTAGCGCCGAAAAGGTTTTTTGTTTAATTTTATTTCTGATAATTCCATCAACTATTTGTGCTTTATAGCCATTGCTAATAGCGATAGACTTAATTGTCTCTAACTCAATTTTATAATTAATTTCATTGAGGGGTACACTTATAAGTCTATGTACAAGTGAGTGGAAAGCTGCATGCTTATGGGAGTGGTGGTGGGCAGAATCGGATGGGATGGTGTGGTCCGTATAGGATGGTTTCCTGTAAATAGCGAATTCATGTTTTCCTCCCTCAATTGAAATATTCAAATCTAAAAAATTTATTTTCCCAGAGTTACTCTTCTCCATTTTAAAATTAATATTCCGGTGCTGCATATTGAGAAGGTTAAGGAATAACCCCAGCTGACGGTCACTTCCTGTCCACACACAAAGTATGTCGTCCACATACCGGTAATAATACTGAACGTATTGGAGAAGGTAGTGTCTTGAGTTAAAGAGGTTCGTTTCCAGGCTGTCCAGAAAAATTTCGGCAAGAAGGGGGGAGATGGGCGAGCCCATGGCTAAGCCATCTATTAATCGGAAAAACGCCAAAATTGTTTCATTCGACATTGAGAATTTGTTTACATGTGTTCCTTTATCAGAAACCTTGACTAGGGCACAGAGTGTTCTATCAACTGCCAATGTCGACGTTAAAACGACCAGCGAGGTGATGAAACTGCTGAAAGTCATTACAGCTCAAAATTATTTCCGGTTCCAAAATAAATTTTTCCGATTAATAGATGGCTTAGCCATGGGCTCGCCCATCTCCCCCCTTCTTGCCGAAATTTTTCTGGACAGCCTGGAAACGAACCTCTTTAACTCAAGACACTACCTTCTCCAATACGTTCAGTATTATTACCGGTATGTGGACGACATACTTTGTGTGTGGACAGGAAGTGACCGTCAGCTGGGGTTATTCCTTAACCTTCTCAATATGCAGCACCGGAATATTAATTTTAAAATGGAGAAGAGTAACTCTGGGAAAATAAATTTTTTAGATTTGAATATTTCAATTGAGGGAGGAAAACATGAATTCGCTATTTACAGGAAACCATCCTATACGGACCACACCATCCCATCCGATTCTGCCCACCACCACTCCCATAAGCATGCAGCTTTCCACTCACTTGTACATAGACTTATAAGTGTACCCCTCAATGAAATTAATTATAAAATTGAGTTAGAGACAATTAAGTCTATCGCTATTAGCAATGGCTATAAAGCACAAATAGTTGATGGAATTATCAGAAATAAAATTAAACAAAAAACCTTTTCGGCGCTAACGTCCCTTACCCCTCTGCCCTTAGATAAACCAAAATGGTGTAAGCTCCCCTTCTTAGACGGCATATCCCACAGGCTAGCAAACTTGCTACCCCCCCAATATAAGGTAGGCCACTATACAAAGTGGAATCTAAGAAAGTTTCTGGGAAACGGGAAGGACAAAAAAGAGTTTCTCGAACAGTCTGGCGTGTACAAGCTAGAATGTAATACACCGGGATGCAGGACAGTGTACGTCGGTCAGACTGGTCGAGCGCTCAAAACAAGAGCCAGGGAGCATGAAAGATGTTACCGATTGGAGGATATATCCTCCAATTTTGCCAAACATCTGCTGGAAGACGGCCACAGGAGTGATTTCACCCCCAAGCTGCTCCATAGGATTGATAAAGGGTGGAAAATGGACGCTTTGGAGACCATGGAAATTGTTAAGCACCAGAAGTGCAATGATACAAAATTATGTAATGACATCCTCTTTCACAACCCTTCACCTTTATTGGCCACAAAATATTTCCCAGACTAAAGCACCCCCCCCCACCCTCCCTCCCTAAACCGTTTTCTTTCCAACCGACTCCTGCCACATGTCCCAAATCTTTCACACTCTACTTCCTTCCCCCCCCCTCCAGTGCTCTGGTGTGGGCAGTGCACTGGCCATTTAAAACCCTCTGACCCCCCCCCCCTCCTTTCCCTCAACATCCAGAGTTCTAAAGGAAAAGAAGGCCTCCATCATCACCCAGTCCCAACCCCTGCGTCCGTGTCTCCTATGTCTTTCCGCCCTCTGTCCACTCCAACCCTTAGTTCTCCCTCACCCCCGCCGCTTCCCTCTCCTTCTTCCCACCCCCACCTACCCCCCCCCTTCTCCGCTCCTCCCTTAGCCTTCCCCCTCCGCCCCCCACTCCCTAACGCCTTGGTGGAAAGCTATATATGCTTGACCTAAAGCGAAGAACCCTGCACATGATTATGCCACAGTGTGGTGAAACGCGTCGTGTCAAATAAATAAATCTGTGGAAGATTACCAAGTGTCTTTATTCATTATGTTTATCTTTTTTATTTCCTGTGGTGGGAAAAACAATTTACTTTGCTCCGACAAACTATAGTCGGACATCAGAATTGGTGGTGTTCCCCAACGATTTTAGGAGGGCAATGAAACAGAGTTATAACATGAGGAGATTCTTGGAATGTTCCCATTGGGGTTAAAGCATTCTCTGGAAGAAGTTCTCACTAGTTCGAAGGCGGGAAAGTGGGGTGTGAGCATAAGGCAAGGGTTGGGAGAGCGTTGTCTTTTTCGCGGTCATGTTTACAAGTTGGCGAGATATAGCTTCCTCTGGAGTTTGACCAAAGGAGTTGAAGATGCGGTGTGGTCCTCACTCCTCAAGGAAGGAGATAAATTAGCTGGGTGAACGATGCGGTTTCCATCCTCTACCATGCAAAAGGAATACGTACTGCTTCTCTCAGTTCGGCCGGGCAACTGCCGACAGTCTCGTAAGGCAAGGGAGCCGAAATCAGTTTCCTCGCTTGGTATCCCGTATGCCTCAATCCCTGTTGTGCAATAATCTGAAGTAGCTTGCCCGAGGTGCTTGCGGTTAAGGAAATGCTCTAGTAAGTTCGGAATTAGTTTCACCTACGCGTTCCCCTGCTATTAGATTGCTTGAGAATCAACGTGTAAATGGTGGTAATTGAATTAAATGCAAGTTAAAGGAACAATCCTTGCATGATATTCCTAATCATATAATATGATCCTAATCAGACAAAGGGACTTCATTCTCATTATGAGTTTTAACCACTTCAAGTACTTGTTTTTATGTCCCTCCGTATTTATCGGGCAGCTGACTCCATGTAAATTGACTGCTATTTTTTATTTTGCACTAAGAAAAAAATTATCTTTTTCCTGTTCAATACATGAAATATTTGTTGCATAATTTCTCGTGAGTGAAAGTTAAATATATATGTTGGCTAATTAGGTATGCATGGAGCGAATAAGTAGTGTTAGATATAACATCAAACGAATGATATTGACTTATGAATTGAACAAAAAAATCAACAGGTGGTATCAGCAGCATAACGTAGGCGTTTATTGCATGAAAGATCTTACGTCTACTGGTGAGTTAATGATGCTCATAAGTATAAATTAATAAATGTAAGCGCCAATATCGCTGTCAAGATTCTATTGTAAGACTTAGTGCTTCTATTAGTGCTTCTGAAGAATATTCTATTGCTTGCACTATTGCAGTAGGCGCTAACTCAGTTGCCTCTTTGAGTTACTCTCTCCCAATATTTTTTATTATGTTTGGTAAATGACACTATTGGCTTATAATAGTCAGAATTCAAAGCTCTTTCATGCTGTAACCTCTATTTTTAGGCATCCAATTTCTCATTTTAGAGATACTTTCCCCTTTTTTAAATATTTCACAACACTATCTCTCAATTACCATCAATTCACCCTCTGTGATTTACCTCCTCCATATATTCCCTCCACCAACAATATCTCTTTCCGCTTGATTAGCACCTCACCTGTTTTGTCTTAAATCTGTGGTATCTTGTGCTCTCACACATAATAACATCTTCTTAATAGCGTAATCTTCTCGTCTGCAGGAAAGAGGTATTTAATGATGGAAAAAAGAGTCTTGTGAAGGATATGTTGAAAAAGACCCCCACGCTCTAGTAAATAATTGTCAGGACTGTTCCAATATTGACCATTTATATGGTAGAACCGCAGAAGGATAATCTCAAAAGGTAATGGCAGGCTAGGTGCTATGGTCTAGGGAATACTGTCTTCGGGTATTTTTCCTTCCCTCTTTATGGGTGTATAACCATCCTAATATATATTCCCTACGTCCTTCCCAGTGGATACAATGTGTTGAATGTCTATAAAATATCACCATAAATGGAAAAGTAATTTATCCACCACGCGTGATAATATTTCTGCATATAATGCAACCTCATCCTCACATGAATGAACTATAAGGATGGGGGCCTTGAAGCAACTGCGCCATATTTCTTGACAATATGGGTATGGCACGGTGTAAGATAAATGGCTTTTGATAAATTTAGGTGTCACTGATAGTGGTTGGCGTGTTGAGAAGTGGAGCTAGAAGGTCGCAAAGAATGAAAATGCAGCTCCATTTAATTAGATTTTGGTACATCATATGTTAGTTTACCCCATAAATATTGAGTGAGTAGACAGCAAATTTCTGTCATGAGTGAGTTTGCAGTTGTACTTGCATTGATCCGCAAATGCTTTATCCAGGAGAACGCCAGAACGGTCACAAAATTGCTCTAGAACATTTTGAAGTCAGCATGGGATTCCCTGGCATTTACCTGGAATAAGTTCATGTATTCTACCTAATTGGCTGCTTCTTAATACATCTTTTCGTTTTATTTAAATGAAGAAATTTATTCCTAATCCCCCTTGCCTTTTGCATACGAAATTTGAGATCGACCATATTCTCTCCTTTTACAATTTTCCTTGAAAGGGATATTTTATCCATGTATCTCATGTGGGTTTCCAATATTGCAATATTCATCCTCAGTGGTGAGGAGTCTCTTTAACTCGTCGTAAACCTTCTTGCACGCAGGGGTGCTCTAATCGCCGACATCAAATTTGATGACGTGATTCGTGAACTGATGTTCACCATCCATTAAGGTATTAAAACCGGATAGTCAGGATGCGATAAAGCTCTCGTTTCGGCGAACACTTTGGCGTGAAAGTATTGTCTCCTTCCTTTAGGACTTTCCACTTCATAACTTTCAAATAGCTTCGCCGAGTCTCGTGCATCAGCGTGCCCGCTGAGATGCCTTTCAGAGCCGGGAGGAATAAAGAAACAAAAATTGCGAAGAGCACCCACCGACCGTTGAAAAATGTCTGATAGCCTCCCGCAATCGTTCCCTTTCCCCCCCATTCACTCTGTGCGTTGTCTGCCAGTGCTCTGCACCCATCAGCAATTTACTTCGAAACTTGTGAAGCAGAAAAGATGAGAAACCACGAGCTCCAGTGAGGAGGGGTTTTTGAATGCTTTCAATCACTTTCCGTGCGCGGATAGGGAAAAACAACAAGGGTGTAAGGGTCTATTCGCGTGTCCTCGCACTTATCCACTTCCGTGAAAGCAGCATCCGATTCACATCAGTGATCCTTCTCTTTTTTTGTCATCATCTCGTGCTTCATATACATATTATTTTTTTCGAAATTCCACTCCTTTCCCCATCATGCCCTAGTTCCACAAAGGCGTCGGTGTTTGGTGGGGAAAAATTCATTCGTCTCCAAAGTGACCCAAAAGAACGGGGAGGAAAGAGAAGCAAAAAAGAAAATGAAACGAAATCGAAGAGAAAAAACAAAGGAGTTGACGATATAATCAGCACGGGCGTTGTTTCTCTGCTATATTTGTCGTTCACTCTTTCACCGCTAGTGCTTTTTGTTTTCGGAACGAGCGCCGCGATAAAGGATGAGACCATGGCAAGGGCTGGTTTTGAGGACGCATTCGACGCCTCGGTGATGGCTTTCCTTTTTAAATAAAAAATGCATTTCGCCCGGGATTTCTTCAAAACACCGCACCCAACCTCGTATAAGAGTCTTAAAAACATACATGCATGTAAATTTTGAAATGAAGGAAAGTCATTATTTTTGTCAAAAAAATCTGCTCTCGTCTCGTCCCTGTATATTTGTGACATATGTTTCTGATCCTGAGTATCAATATGGATTCCATAAGGTAAATGAGACTAAAGGCCGTTTTACACGGTACATTTTTTGTACAATATATCGTGAGAACGCATGTATCAGGAAATTATACCGTGTAAAGCGGCAAATTGTGTGAACGCTTGTGTGAATGTATGAATGACTGAACGGAAAATAGAACCTGTTCTAATTCTATTTAGACAATCATACAACTTCGATCCGGTTTTATTCAACAGATGGCGCAGATATGGCGAAAACTGCAGTGCCTGTGTTACGATTGAAAATAAAGTTGTTTATAAAAAGGATTATCACTTTACCGTCGAATAAGATGAGTAACTATTATCCTGTGTATATAATCTTTGATGAGTAAACTCTTCTCGGGCTCTCCACCGGTTTTAACTATTCATAATTGTTGACGTTTCGAGAGACGACTCGTCACTCATACTCTAGGTAAGAATTAATTACACGTCGGCAATTATGAATAGTTTGAACCAGTGGAGAACCCGAGAAGAGTTATCTCAAAGTTGCTCAAATTTTTACATAGTCATTTCGTCGTGTTGTTTGGTGTTTTGGTTTTTCAATGTAATCGCGATCTTTGGGTTTAAAATTATTTTATTCCCCCAAATTTATGACTGGTCGCGTCCTCAAGTAGAGTTCTTGATATCCCGCGTGATATAATAATAATAATTTTATTTCTGCTTGTTATCAAGTAACGAAATCGTAAAAAAATACATTATAACATTGGTACAAATACAAGGGAGGGAAATTTGAAGGGACTAAATTTTGAGGGTCCCGTGTTCCACTATACCACTAGATAATAATATGTACTTTTTTACACACACATAATAAACCCAATAAATTTGTCTATAAAGAGTAGAGATCCGGCGAGGAACGTCAATGACTTGTCGCACTAAAATCCAGATGAGAAAAAACGAAACGATTCATCGCGATGCAAAGGTCGAATATAAAGCCAAAGAGAAGAGTCCAAGAGAGCTTAGTCTAAACCGGGAGAATTACAAGTAGGCAGATGGTCGAGTCGGGGTTCCGAATTTCAGGTGATCAGCTTTTCAAGGTGTTAAATACGTGGGTTAAACAAAGGTTCACGAGTGAAACATAAACATGATATACAAAACATTCGCGAATTCCGATCGATTTATATCGCTATATTGCACGGAAAATTGTGCGTTTGTACTCATCGTGTAAAGCGACATTCAGTCTGATTCAGTCGTTCGTACAATATTTTCTTGCACATTTGACTGTACATGCGTTCGCACGATATATTGTACAAATAAATGTACCGTGTAAAACGGCCTTAAGAATATTTCATCACAAACATGTTATATTCATTTCTCATCAACACACTTGGACAGTGTTCGGCACATTAATTCGTGAGTTCTAATAATAAAGATCAAATGGACGGATAGGGTGAGAAACGAGGAGTTATACAGAAGAATTGGAGAAGAAAGGAAATTGTGGAGCACCATACGCCAAAGAAGAATACGGTGGATTGGCCATGTTATGAGACACAACGATTACATAAGTAGCATAATGTAGGGAAAAATTGAAGGGAAAGTCTCCAGAGGAAAACCTAGAGACAAGTACTTGGGGCAAGTCAAGAGGGATACGGGGGAGAAGAACCATAGGGAAGAGAAGGAACTGGCATGGGATAGGGCGAAATGGAGGGCTGCAATATACCAATCCTAGGATTGTAATACTATGATGATAAAATGTGAAAAACATTTTCTAATTTTTACATTAGCTTAGGAATATTTAAAAAAAATTCTCAGAATTTTATTATTTTTTCTCCATTTTCTTTGACGTGAAAAGAAGCTTTAAATATGGACTTTTTACGTTGGATCCAAATCCTGAAGGGCATATATGACACCTTTATCTCTCAGCCTTTCGATGGCTACTAGCCTATCTTATCAACAGAGGTGATAAGAAGTCCCTGATCATCCTAGAGGGATAGGGAAAAGGAGGGACTAATGTCAATTTTTCCGCTTCAAGTGTGTACCCCCCTCAGCCCAATATCGAAGCTAGGGATGAAGGGGAGGAAGAGAGTTGTGTCAGAACTTTCTGAAGGGTTGGGAGGGGTGAGAGTAACCCTTGGGCTAAGATGGTTGTGGAGTGAGACCACTGGGAGAGTTGGGGTTCGTTGGATGGAGAACCTCCTTCCCAGGGGTATGAGGAAGTTTCCCGTTTCGCAGAAGGGAGAGGGGGGAGGGAAGAGGCACTCTTCGATATCAAGGACTTAAGTCGCAGGCGGCAACAACATCTGTGTCCATAACCCTTTGGAGTCAAACATTAGTCGCCGGAGTTGGCGCAATGTGGTGCGAGAATGAGAAGATAGCCGATGTTGGAACTTCGATGGGTTGCGAAAGTCCTTATCGCAGATAAGCCATTTGCTCCGGCTAAAATAAAGCATCTGAGAATGATTGTGGGATGGTTACTAAGGTAAAGGTAAAGCTGGCAGTAAGTGTTTTTTGGAGGGCAATTTGTCAAAATGCAGTCTTCATATTGAGATCAAGGTAAATGATTAGTTTAAGGGTTAGAGACGGATGTTGGTGTACACCGAACAGGGTGAAATTTGTCTTGAAAAAATCATTTGTTTTCGAACGAATGTGAATTCGAACCCGGATCTTACAATTTAAGGTCAGGTTTGTTAGCCAGTTATACCACCAAGCCATCAGAATAACTTGTTCATATAAACCCCCGCTGAAATTCGTCTTGAATTAAGATGAGTCTGGTGGTGTAACTGGAAAACACACCTGACCGGTATTTGTGAGATCAAGATCCGACTCCCAGTCAAGTAAAATGATTTTTTACATGAAAATTTTCGCCATCTTTGGTGTACATAAACATTCGTCTCTAACTCTTAAACTAATCATTTACCATGATATCAATATCAAAACTGCTGTGTGACTAATTGCCCTCGGAAAAACACATTACACCACCAAGCCATCTTAGTTCAAGACGAATTTAAGCGGGGAAATATCTGAACAAGCTGTTCCGATGTCTTGGTGGTGTAACTGGCTAACATACGTGACCGGCAAATGGGAGATCCGGGTTCGAATCCCAGTTAATTCAAATGTTTTTTTCATGACGAATTTCACCCTCTTTGGTGTACATCTTTGCACCCGCGCGTGAGGCTGCGTACCACATATGTTTTGCAATCGCTATGATTGGAAAACTGAAGGATGTTGATGTTATTTTTTTCAGAAATGGAATGAGGTTGGGGTTAAATATCCTTTTGAGACATGGTTCTGGAGAAAAATGGATAAACATAGAGACTTGGAGAACATAGGTAAAGGCAAAGACCTGGCAAAGGTGAGGCTGGGTAAAGAGCTGGATTTGTACGAAAGAAATGTAATCAATGAGGCTAAATAAGAATGAGACAGAAACAAAGGAAGGACAACGTATAAATAGGTAAATAGAAGCTTATTGGGGTTAGCTACGAGAGATTTGTCATTAAAATGGAAGGGAGACTAGTAAGGATTTAATTTGATAATTAACACAGCAAGATTAGAAGTTGAAATTAAGCATACGGAGTGACTTGTGAAAGAAAGGTTGATGGATGCATTAAGAAACTACTGAAGAAGGTAATAGATATATGTAAGAATTATCCAAGAATCTTCTAATGTTTGTAAAAAATAATTCCATAAAGGGGATTTGGGAATACTGACTGTCAAATATTAGTAAACAGAAATATCTACCACCAAAACATGTTCGTTAGGATAAAATCTCATAAAAGTATGGATCGGACTCTTCTCTATGACCCTAGCTTCCATTCTATGTCGGACGGCAATTTTGTGCATTTTAAGACATCGCAATAGAATGAAAGTACGAGGTTGAAATTATTTCCTATCGTTCAAAATTCATTTGTTCGTATGTTTCGCGATGCTTCAATCGTTCCTCTTCCATTTATTGAATTATATAAGTTCATGATGATTTGTAAATCGTATGATACGGGCTTCTTAAGATTGTTATGACGGCATTTGGCGCAGAATATTAACGAAGTCTAAGGAGCGAAAACGAGACAGTGAATCACGGCCGGCCGGGACTGAGAATGACAGTTGTGACGTCAGACCTATTAATTTCAGCATGGAACACGACCATCCTTTTTAAACGCTACTGAATTTTCATTGAGCTATAGTATCTAAATATTTATGCACTGCAGCCTATTTTCAAGTCAATAAATATTTCAAGAAACCCCAAAATAATCATATACAAGACAGTGCTAAGACCTGTTGTCCTCTATGCCTATGAAACATGGACACTAACAGTTACACAAGAAGAAATAATCAGAAGATGGGAAAGAAAGATTTTCAGAAGAATATACGGTGCCGTGATAGATGCAGAAATATGGAGAATAAGAAAAAATGCTGAAGTATATGAACAATATGGTGAACCAGACATCACATCAGTTATAAAGCAAGGAAGACTTCGTTGGGCTGGTCATGTACAACGAATGGAGGAAAGCAGGGCAGCCAAAAAGGTTTTCAATGGCACTCAAGGAGGGAGGAGAAGCAGAGGAAGACCACGAAAGCGGTGGCTTGATGACGTAGAGACTGACTTGAGAAGACTGGGAGTCAGGAGATGGAGGCGTGCTGCGGAAGATAGAGAAGAATCGGGGTAGATCATTCTGAAGGCCAGAGCCCTACATGGGCTGTAGCGCCAATAATGAAGATATAGTATCTAAAGCAAATTTCGGTCATTAAGAAAAATGGCATTTTCACGAAAGGTTTTTAGCAATGCGTGATATCAAGATAGATAAATAGCTGTAACAAAAGTTGGAAAGTTCCTCATTTTCCATGTTCCAAATACTGTGGTTACACTGAATAGTCTGTCACAGGGCAAACAAAGGAAAGGTGGAATTCGAGACTACGATCTATGGGTTGCAAAGGCGACAAGTTGACAACCTATTTACCGCGGCCGGCTTTTGGTATACATATTCTGACTATACTCATTCACTCCGTTTTTTAAAATGAGATAGTTATGATGCAAATAGATCGCGTCTAAAAATTTAATGGTGTATAGTTCGTACATTTTCTCAGCCATATTTCAAATAATTTATTGCATCCCGTAATTTTTTATGCAATATCGCATAAAAAGCCTTGGCTTGTAAAGGCGATTTCATAGAGTGGAACAAACGAGTCAAGTTAATGCTTCAAAAATCATGCATATTTAGTCAACTGAGAAGTTCATAATGGTAAAGACAAAGTTTTCTCTAGCAAGTATTAACTTTACTATAGTTGATTTATATTTTTTATAACTGCTATGACTTTAATGTGCAATACAATTGATCGGTCTTAATTATGACTATGGAAAAATTTCGCTCTGACTACCATAAGGTTTTGTTCAATTTCTTCTTTCGAGATTTTTCATGACAAAGTTTAAAAAAACCTACGATCCTGCTGAAATCACGAAAGAATAAATGGAACATCTGCCAAGTGGTTGCGGAAACTTTAGAGAGTACCATAATTGTATTCAAATTCTGTGGTCGTATCACTCCGTTTATAATAAAATAATATAATAAATGAGAGAGAATTGAAAATACAAAATTAAAAGTCTCAATTAAAAAGACAGTGTACATGAACTTTGGTGGAAAGTTGCAACGAGATCCCACGGTAATGATCTAAGGGGAAAAGCATTAAAAGGGTCTCTGAATTTAAATACCTGGGAATCAAATTTGACGAGAAGCTACAATTTACCCCCCACGTCAACCATACCTCAATAAGAATAAAAACGGTATTTAAAATCTTTAAAAGGTACCGCCAACAAAAAGTTCGCATTAATACGGATTGTCTTCGAATCATTTATCATCAGTAAAAATACCCATTGCTTCCTATGATATCGCTCCGTTTAGCTGAAAGTCAACCTAAGGACATGGATTTGACGGGATTTGACCCCGTGACCATTCGTCTTTCAGGCTGGAGTGTTGCTATCCACGGCCAATACCGTTCCGTGGACAATCCGTTCCGCGGCCAATACTTCGCAGATGGGTCAGCAAGGCCGTCGAAGATTATCACGAGTGGCTGTACGTCGTCAAGTGCCTTTGATGCTTTAGGCGAGGCGAAATTTCCTCGCTGTCGCCTGACTCCCCCCTTCACCTGTTGTCTTCCGCGGCGGCAGCTAAGCCAACCCCACCTCCTGGCCACAATCTCCGAAACGCCAGCCCTACGTCGCAGACGCGCATATGGCCTCATACTTTCCACCGTGCCACCTGCACTGAGTCGAAAGATAGAGGGAGCATTTATACAAGCGCGCTCAGACAAAGCCTCAGGAAAATGGGATAAACATATAAAAATATAAAAAGGATAAGACAAGGGGAGATAAGAGCGTACCTGTTAGGGATTATTTTCCCTCCCAGCAAACCACTTTTCGATGACGGCTTATGTGCCCTCTACTCTTCATCCCTACTTTCTCAGTCTTCGAACCTAATTTTCCACGTCTGAGTAGGGTGCTAGCTAGTACTGGTGGGTAGTTCTTAGCTGGGTGGCACTGCCTTCCCATTCCGAGGGCCGGGGTTGAGATCTCGGTGATGGCGGCCAAGATGTTTTTCAGTGGAGTTCCCATACATGCTTTGTTTTTTTTACAAATCTTCTCAAAACAAATTTTATCATTTGATTTTACCACAGTATAAAAAATCAGCAACTATTTAATCATGATAATTTTTTTGTGTGAGAGCAACAGATCTGATGCAAAGATTACAATCTCCAAAAACATTCCAGGTTAGAAGGAAAAAATTGAAATTGAATGTTATTATCATTCTTGGTACAGAAAATATGTTTCTCATTTATTTCGCCTATAAATTCATCCTCAATGGTACTATAGTTCCTTCAGTGTATGAATTTCAATTCTATTCAATGCAATACCAAATTGTAGCATTGTTTCTGATTTCAAGGCCCTTGAATTCGTAGACAAACGAAAAACGTAGTAAATATGCCACCTTTAAGGCAACTAGGCCCTAAATTTTTTAATGATAAGTCTACGCAATGCATGCAAAAAAACAGGACGAATTTTTGCACGGCCATGTGAGGAAGATGCGAGAAACGTGGAAATATGGAAGAAAGGAATACAGTTATCTGTTTCGTTTATGGCAATAAATGGGCGTGGCACAAGACGACGGAGCCCAATAGCAATTAAGGTACGGCTAGGACTCACCGTTTTGTTGCAAACCGTGTCAGTTATTCGCCCTAATCTCTTGTCTACGATTGCTTCAAAACATCCACTTCAATTGCAGTCCGCCATATGCTTTCTAAGACGAGGTCCACGATTACCATGGCGCAAAATGTATGCCTCCAACGATATCTTCAGTAGCCAAAGCAAAGTTTGCCAATACTCAACATCGAACAGTGACATTGAAGATTGTTTCCTCGTTGCACCACAGGTAATGAGGTGGACGGCAATGGAATGAACCAAAGTATCGATCGTTTAATTAGCTTCAAAAATGCTTGCTGTTTCAATTAAGTCAGTGACCAAAATTACATGAGGCGTAATTAATCTACAGAAGAGTTTTGCGGGAAACACTTCAAAAGGAAGTATATGAGCAAGGAATGGGCGAAGAAACTGGTATTTGGTAATATCGAGTAGGATTGTGTTGTCAGCACAGTCTTAAAGCGTTTACAACGAAGGTAAAGTTTGTGGTAAAGCCGAAGACTGAAAGTATCTACACCTATATGTATATTGAGCGCAACCATCGTTCAAAACAGCATTTTACCAGAGTTGTATAGGCAACTGCAAAGCAAGTTTGAATAGCTATACATCATACAGTCTGTTATAAGCGTTTTGTGAATGGATATGCATATTTTTCGGGTTAAAATGTCACTTTAGGGCATTTTACACCAGGTACTATATTGCACAATTTGATGTACTTATTGATATGATTTGAAAATTGCATGATATAAAGCGGTGAGTAGACTGAATGCATGAGCAAATGCATAAACAAGAGATGGGAAAATAGCCCCTGCTCTATTTCCGAGCTTGCATCATTGCATTGCGAAGACAGATTCTACATCAAATTGTGCAATATTTCGTGTAAAACAGCCTTCAAAAACAAAAATGCATATTCTATTTCACATTAAATGTTGACTATGAATACCCATTGACGAATTATCAGATATCCATTACTCATTGTGAATCCCAGCATACCGGTATATTTTCTTTGAAAACTAAGCCTCATGCTTTATGTGTATATTTGTTTCATTTTATTTATTCTAATAAACAAAGTGCATTCCTGAGGAACTCGGACATTGCGATGTTCAAACGCATTAAAACTCTTCTCGGGCTTCTCACCGGGTGAAGTTCTCCATGCCTGCTGATGTTTCGAAAAGGAATTTTATTTTCCTCAACAGTGTTGATGGCGAAATAGTCTCTTTTCGAAACGTCGGAGACATGGTGAACATGACTTGTTGAGTTTGAAGTCCGAGAAGAATTTACATCCATAATTCACCGGGAAAACCTTAAGTCTTTCAAAAAGGAAATGCACTGGCAAGGTTCCACAGATATTTCATTTTATCATCAGGCGTGGCCTGGCCACCACATGTTGAACCTTGCCAGTGCATTTCCTTTTTGAGCAATCATGAAGGAGTTCCATCATATTTTGCCAGATACCATTGAATCAATTATATTTCATTAAAAACGGAAGGAATTAGGGAGGGAATCTTTAACTGATCGAAGAGAGAAATACAGTTTACATCTTTTGCGCAAGTTCGAAGCAGTTTTTCGAAGAAATTTCGACAATTTTTGCCGGACGTTCAACATATTTTGCTAGAGCCAACGTACATACTAAGGTAGAAGCAAGCACAAGAATAAGATAAAGGAAATAGAGTGCAGAACCGACAGATTTGAAATGCTCAATTTTTCCACGCGCAATAAGGGATCATAATAGTTTCAATAGATCAATCATATGAAACACACACACTCACTAGGTAGAGTAGACTTTTCACTTGTGTTTAATGATGTGCATCATTACTAACACTTCACTCCACTTGAAATTTCCGGCATTATTTTATTCTCTGCATGAAATAGTATCTCGTAGCATTCATAAATTTTAAGTGTTAGTAATATTAACCACTAGATGTTTCTTTAGCAGTGTACTGTTTGTATGTTCATTTACGTAACACTCTCCTAGTTTCTGGCTTGACGGCGCACTGTTCTCCTGACTGCTTTTTGGTATGCGCTTAGCGGCCGGGGAAACGTGCGAGATCCCGATTTGAGTGCTGCATGCCTGGTGTGGAATCAACCCGTGCCACGCACACACCCTAGCGGTGGCTTGCATGGTACTTCGTAGATGTAGATGAAACGCATTTAATGCTTAAATAAGGCGATTTTTGAGGCTACCATATTTATCGCCTACTTCTATCACTCATTTTTTTATATATAAATTGCAAGCAATATATAAAAACCTGTCCTGCAAGTAGAAATAATGTCCTGCAAGTAGCAATATACATCAAAACATCGTCATACTCGCCACTTTCGCAGGATTCAACTTCCATGTTTAAAGCCACCCTTGCTCCAAAAGGCTCTTTCCCCGCTTCTCGAACTCTTCATTCGACTGGAACGGTCCTACCTCCGTGCTTCAAACCTTGAGAGCCCTCGCCCACCTTCCAAAGAAGATCGGGAAAAGTGTTCGCCCACCCTTCGTCATAAAGGTGGACTTTACGATCGACGCCTGGGGAGGAGAGGAGGGGAGGGGGTCGGCATTGAGGTTTCGAGGGGCCGTAGGACCGCAAACAAACACCTTTCTTTCCGCCAGCTCACTGCTACGCCTTCCTCGTTCACTCGAGCAAAGCATTTCGGCCCGCTCTGCGAAGAGAGATTGAGGAAAAAAAAAGAATTCGGGGCAACTAATAAGATTTCACGCGTGCTTTGTTTAGTGGCAGACGTTCACTTTGAGTAGACGGAGATCCTCCCAATTTTTTTTTTTTTGCTCGCGCGCTCGTCTTTATCAGGGGAGAACACGTGCGGCAGGTGTTCTCCAATTATGGGCGGAGATTACTCATCGTAAGAGGTCGAAACTGTTTTCAACCCCTCGCTCGCAGTGGATTTGTTTTTTTTCCCTTTCTTGTTCAAAGATATTGGGAAGTACAGTGGACCCTCGAAGGTGGAATTATTTGATGCATGAAAAACTTGAATCTCGAGTGAGCAATTCCAGGAAAATCAGGTTTGTATCTCGAACAAATTTTGGAATTCGATCCACAATGAGCCAAATATGAGACAGTCAGAATACTAAGAAAACTAATACTACTGTCCATTAAAAAAGTCGAGTCCCTCGAGTTTAGGAAGCTGTATCTTCAAGTAGAGTTAACGGATTTTTACGAAATAAACACCATGCGATAGAATGATGATTCCTACGTTTATCGATGTGTGTTAAAAATTTTTCCCTAACCTATCTGCCCTTTAACGATATTTTATTTGAAAAACGTCACTATATTCGGTGCTCAAAATCCGATTTCCTAACTTTATGTTATCACTGTTCTCTTAACATCAGACGTAAAAACGGGAAATTCTGATATAGGTTAGCTAAACATGTTATTAACGTAATAAAGGAAATAAATTGTTTATAAGTTGAGTTTTACACGAGCTGGTGTAAAAGTTGTAAACCTCCTCATATTTCGAAACAAATGATGCGATTGAAATTTTAGGTATACTGTTGTGACGCACGATAACGCCAGCATTGCAAATATGTACATGACAAATAGTAAAAGTTAATGGTATTCTCAACAACGATTTTTATTTATATCTACTTTCAAGCGCCAAGAAAGCACGACCTGCCACGGAAGGAGCGCCGATGGATCGTAAGGGGAAGGTAGGGGAAATCGTCCATAGCTATCCGCTGTTGCCGCTCCGTAGTGAGATATCGCGTACTTACAAATTCGTTCCTTTTTATCTCTTGGGGGTCATTCAAGTATTACGTACGACGATTCTTCATATTTTTCGAACCCCTCCCCCTATGTAAGACAATGTAAGATTTCGGCAACCCCATACCCTCCTCTCTCAATCTTACATAAGAGGATGGTTAGAAAGAAATATGTACATATCTACTCTTCGTAAAATGCTCGTTTTTACGGTTTCGGCTCTCGATAGAAACCATCTTATAGCTTTGAGCACTTGATTTAGGATAATTGTACGGTGTTGGAGTACCACGTTATTCAACATTAACATCTACCTCTACAGAATACCCTGCAAGCCGCCTCACGGGTATGTGGCAGGGGGTGAGTAATCACCAACATTCATTACACTAAGCCCTAAAGTTAGTGCAACGACGGCTAATTATGCATCTTCATAAATCACTAATGCATGTCACGAGGCGAAGCCTCACAAGCATGAACTACTCCACTGACATGCTACCAATGGAGAGGGACCGATAATGTATATTGCAACCACACAAATGGACAGAGACTCCAGAGTAATGAATTTGATTGAAATAGGCATGCATTAAGATTGAAACAACACCACAGATGATGGAGTTGTGAACTATTACAGGATATTCGGCAAATTTAAAAAAATCTCTTATTCAAAACCGCGCTTGAATTACTCCTGTGATACAAAGCAATGATGGACTATAAAAAATTCAAACAACATTATCTTGTTCTATGGCATGTCGACTTTAGTCCAAGGACTTACAAGTCACTTTTCAAGGCAGTCCGTCTACAAAACATTTTGATAAGTCAGACAAGATCAGTCTCGGAGCGAGCTACAACGTTGTCTCACGACGGACAAAATCTTACGTAAGTTGGCTCTACACCCCGAGCTCCCCTACGTAAGACAATGTAAGGATATCTGAACCTCCCTCGCCCCGAAAACGTCTTACGTAATACTTGAATGGCCCCTTGTCTACAACCCTTCACTATTTTTGCTAGTCATAAGGTCTGTGAGCTTCAAAAGTGCAACATGCACCGCAGAAATCGCTTCTCAAAATGGGAAGAGCGAATGATACTCAGTGCCATTCGCTTTTTCCAAATGGAGGCGGAAAAAATATCGGAAAAGCGTTATCCTATTTATGAAACTGTGTCCCAAAGTCTCGGGATAAGCAAAAAATCAGTGCAAAGAACGGCTGCTAAATCCAAGGTTAGCGACAAAGAAAACTCTGGTGATGGCAATCCCTCTCCAAGTAAAATATAATTTTGAAAAGAAAATTTTTGTGGATGATTTCACGCTCGGAGTCATTAGACGGACGGTCCATGACTTTTATTTGAGGAAGATGTATCCAACTCTTGTTTCCAATACTAATGCCGACTTCCTTTCCCAAACTTGCCGAGAATAACTTAATCTATGTTTTTACGATCCATTATGTTACTACCCATGATAGTTTGAGTTTATTCATGAATTGCATTCAATACATATATATACACAAGCGTTCTTATCGATCCTGTATAAAAAGGGTTTCTATCGCACTTTTTCTCAACAGGAAATACCTCACGTATTATACAGCTAACATTTAAATAAGATTTTGATCAAATGTATTCGTTCTACTACAATTATTTGATTTTCGAGGTAACAAATATACCTCACCATAACTGCAATACAATTCCCGAAGCGTAAAAAAGTGACTTAGCAAGTCCATTCGAGTATCTTTCATCTGAGGAACTACCACTCGGGAAAACAAATGCGGAATTTGCGATAGTTGCTGCTGAAAATCGGAATCTGAATTTGAAATATTAAGTATATGTAATTATAATATGCTTTATAGTAGGTAGTCTATAGGTAAGTTGACTTTATGAACGCTTGAATGGTTTGAATGATGCGCTTAGTAAAGAGAAAAACAACAACAATCGCAAATGCGTACCCTGAAAATTGTGCGAATGCATGTGCGGTTTCATGTACCGTGTAACCACTGATTCATCCATTCGTTCACGCAAATGTACATGAATCCGTTCACGCAAATGTACATGAAACCATTCACGCGAATTAATGTGCATGAACTCGTACGTGTTAATGTATCGTGTAACCAGGGCTTAAGGAAAAAATCCTTTTACCGGAGGATGCACCTACTTTTGAGTGTTTAACAAAAGCGACTTTCATTAATCACGGTAGGCAATATTTTGTTCCGACAGAGAGGAAGCTGGAAAAGATTGTGAAAGAACTCAAGAGTGACGTATGTTTAATTTGGACACCAGTGGCTCACTGCGAGCTGAATGCCATCGAACTAATTTGGGCTTACGTAAAAAATACAATAGCTAAGGTGAACCTTGCGACTGCCGCTGAAAAAGGGAACAGTCACAACGTAACCCATCAATTGTGCCTGGAGGCTCTACAATCTGTGACGTCAAACTTATGGAGGAAATGTATACATGTATACAACACGTCAAAATGATAGAAGATGATTTTGGAAAAAATATCATTTCCTTGATGAATTAAGTGATGACCAGAGGGTCATAGTTAATTTAGACTCTGACTCCGATTCATACTTAAGAGACGATGAATCACAGTCGGATGGCGATTCCGATTGAAAGAATGTGAGAGGATATTTCGGGATTGGCTTAAGTGTTTGCAAACGAATAAAAACATTTTGTAAATAATGTGTGTTGTGTAAATGTGTGTACATCTTGTGAATAGATTCATAATTAACTGGTGGTATTAGCCACTAAAACCATTTTTAACTCAGCCTATGGTGGTCCAAAACCCACATGAAAAATGCTGATGGGAAATGAGTATACTTTATCATTTTCCTGCCTTCCTAATTTTGATGAAAGGAAGTCATGAGAATTCATCCTATCATTAAATTGTAGTCCAAATTCTACATCTGTTATGCTTTCAACTTCACCCTCGCCGGCAGAGTAGAGCTACGCGTAGCAAATGGCAACGTCGCTTGTCCCTTTCCCTCTTCTCCTCCTCCGGCGAAGTCGTCCTTTACCGATAAAGAACCGCTGTTTGGAGCGTGAAAGTAGGTGTAAATAAAAATCGTTGTAGAGAATACCATTAATTTTTACTATTTGTCATGTACATATTTTCAATGCTGGCGTTATCGCGCGTCACAACAGGATACCTAAAATTTCAATCGCATCATTAGTTTCGAAATATGAGCAGGTTTACAACTTTTACACCAGCTCGTGTAAAACTCAACTTATAAACAATTTATTTCCTTTATTACGTTAATAACATGTTTAGCTAACCTATATGGGAATTTCCCGTTTCTATGTCCGAGTTTAAGAGAACAGTGATAACATAAAGTTGGAAAATCGGATTTTGAGCGCCGAAAATAGTGACGTTTTTCAAATAAAATATCGTTAAAGGGCAGATAGGTTAGGGAAAAATTTTTAACACACATCGATAAACGTAGGAATCATCATTCTATCGCATGGTGTTTATTTCGTAAAAATCCGTTAACTCTACTTGAAGATACAGCTTCCTAAACTCGAGGGACTCGACTTTTTTAATGGACAGTAGTCTGCTATGCACTACATGCCGCCTTCAAGAAACGGAAAGATTCCACTCCAAAGAATGAGCGAGTGCTAGTAGCAATGCTTGCGATAGTGTGCCAAAGCCCTTAGTTGGTGGATTCAAGAGGAGAATAGAATCCAGCTAGCAATATGTTTTTTCCCATCTACATCTCCGCATTCTCAATGTCATAATCATTCAGCAAAGACAAAGTGTATTTCAATATGATTTTTTGTAACCACACGTGATTTAATGCCTAAACATTTACTCTTTTGTAGCAATGCACTGCAATAAATGCATAATGCTTTATGTAATATGATGAGTTATATTTGGGCATAAGGAAGGTGTGTATTCAGTTTTATTGTTTCTTATGGGGATATTTGTATCAAAAGTTGAACTACCTTCTGTAGTGCTATTGTTTAACTCGTTAAGATATGCTATTGACATTTGTCGTAATTCAACCTTGTATTAAGTTGTAGCACAACTGGAATATGTCGTGTTTCACTTCCGAGGGTTCACTGTATTACAGATGAAGTGTAATTGTATAAGGCACCAATAATTGATGCTAATCTACTAATCAGCTACGAAGTATTTGAGCCTTTTTCTATGCCATAAGACATGATTTTTTCTCATTTCAATGAAAAAAGGTGGAAAAGGAAAATTTTGATGTCTTAGGACGCACATCCTTGGCACACATTGGCCATTTTCAGACCTATTACCATTATTGCCATTAATATTTAAATGACAATCTTTGATAAATGCTGCTTCATAGTTATAATATCTCCTTCTCTGACATTATTCCAAATATTGGTTAAGACTACGTTCTAACCTTCCAGAATACTCGCCTATTTCTCCCTTTTCGTCATTTTCAGAAAAGGTATTCATTCTTTAACGGTTTTAGAAAAATTTTGCTCCTATAAATCCTTCTCCAAAATCCACCGATTGAATTTTCCCAAATTCCTTGTTGCATCGCTCTTTCATCCTTCATAATGCGCAACATCACTTTCTTGGTGTTTCTATTGACCGATATTATTTTTCTCATTAGAAAAATAACTCCACAATAATTTAAAAAACGCGTCAAATCTATGTTCCAGGCCTTTCAAGTCCGTGAATTGAAGCCATTATCCCTTTTCTCAAATTAATAGCTCAGTCGCAAATGTATGTTCTTACGGACTATTACAGATTTATTCTGAAAACGTCATGAGAGACCAAGGCTAAAATCTCAGCAAAACCTGGAATAACATTTTTTATGTGTGACATCCTGAAATTGTCTGGAAAAATACAGCCGAGTAAACTTGACTCGTCTCAACGATAAATAATGTTATCAGAAGAGGGAGTGTAATATTCTGATGAATGTAAAGCCGGTAATGCTTAATATTTTTGTTAGTTGCTGTGTAACGATATTAATCTTCAAATTACCCCTCTTTATTGAGGGTTACCATTGGGTATATCATGTCCGTGCTAAAACGTGACTAGTGTGTTCAAAGCTGTAAACTAAAGCTCGTTCCAAATTATAAAATGAATCATCGTATGAAGCAAAGCATTCATACTTATGTTACTTTCGTTATCTACATCTATGACATTTATTCATATTTCCTATTCACACGGAGCCTTTTGAGAGCATGTGAGGTTATGTAAAGCAAAACTATGATGCAATTATGGTCAGGTCCATTTTAACGATTATGCCAGTGACATGGTGTTATAAGATGCAGATTCACACTTTCCTAATGACGGAAAACATATGGAAGCAGACAGAGAAGAAAAAATTAAGGAGCGGAAAATTTGGAGTACGGTTTCACTGTAACTTTAAGAGTGAAAATTTTCAGAATACCATATTTTCGGTTGAATTGAAAGAAATACAACTTTCCTTGATGACTAGTTTTAGCTAGTATAAATGCAAGGTGAAAACAATGCTGTTTTTTCAACCAATTATTCGTAATTGGACCCTTGCTTGAGCTATAGGATCACACTGCAGCGCTCTTTCGATTAAACTAACGCATTCGACTCTACACTGTCGCAAGTTTTAGATTAATTGAAAATAATGTTTTATCAAGGATGAAAAAGTGTATAAATCTCAACACCATTAAATTATTTCGTTGAATTAGCTTCCTGTCAGCAGTGCTTAGCGAAAATTATATTTATATTGCGTAGAGAAATGCTGTTTTTCCTCATACTAAATCCTTTTCCGTATTTATCAGCAAGTAATTTAAATTTCCCATTCATTGCGATTACACAAATGATATGGTACGCAATCACGCGTACGGGTGCGAAGATATACACCAAAGACGGTGAAATTCACCATGTAATAATCACTTGACTTGACTGGGATGGTGAGAACCCGGATCTCCCAATTGACGGTCAGGTCAACGACAACGTCTACCTGCCGGACAACGTCTTCTGTGCGACTATGTAAACAGGGGACGAGAACTACCAGTTCGTATAAATCCCCACTGCAATTCGCCTTACATTAAGATGGCTTGGTGGTATAACTGGCTAACAAACCTAACCGACAATCGGGAGATCCGGAATTGAATCCCAGGCAAGTCAAATGATTTTTTTTCATGGCGAATTACACCGTCTTTTGTGAATATGAAATATTTAAATATTTTTTTTATTTATAGAATTTAGCTTACACCAAACAAAATAATTACAGGGCATTCCAAAAAAGTACAAAACACAGTGGAATCAATTAAATTATACATAAATCTAGAAACACGTCCGCTATAACATTTATCAATTTACAAAAGAAACTTCTTTGTTGACATAAATCAATTTTATTAAAGTAGTTGTTAAAAGCATAATAGTTGCTAAAAATATAAAGTTTAAATGGCGAACAAAATACTTAAGAAAATTTCATTGCTTATATCGGACACCATTTGATTAAATTTATCATTCGTTTGACTTTTTCGTCTATAAGTTGCCAGAATGTGAATATAATGGCATTCAAGACATTTGAGGGTGGGACCACCTTAACCTGTAAACGTCAGAGGGGATTCAAAGTGTTTCTCACTTTGCATCAACGTCCTCTCTCATTTACTTCTTCAGATTCCTCGACTTACGCCACCCACTGTTCTTTTCTTCTTCACTCTGCGCCCTGCAAGTCTCTCACGCGAAAACCACGTGTTGACTCACCCTCTTAATTCAAGCCAAGAATGCCTCGCCGCTCACTTCTCCGAAGCGGATTCACTTAAAAGAAGGGATCTTCAGAAAGGCAAACGGGGCCACCCAGCTCGTATGACGCCTCCGTGGACGTCGCAAGTTTAATTAAAAGGGTCTCCGTCAACATTGTCCCCTTACCCTCTGCCTTTATAAGCTGTGACGTGGTCTTACTGATGCGTTGACTGGATCACGCAAATACGGGATGTGACAGGAAGATGAAATCGTTTTCTTCAAAAGCGCAGGTGACTTTTTTTTCTTATACTATGGTGTTTGTGATATAATACGACTATGTTAACCGGGTCCAATCATGTATATACTTATTTTCACATCGATTTCATACCATACATGCGGTCTTAAGAGAGGAATATAATAATATTTTAATCTTATTAATGATAATAATATGATTGTGATAGTTTTTTTGCATATTTAAAAGAGAAAGCGTATGCAGGGTGCTCATGAAGCTTAAGGAATTTCAGGTTAAGATCCACAATGCTCCATGTTTTGGTGCATCTGTGTCGTGGATTTTAACCCGAAAATCCTAGAGTAGTTAGCTTATTCGTTTGATTGTAATTTCATAGCGGATAAAATGATTTACTAACCATATTTATACAAAGCACTTTAGATGATGATAGAACTGGGATGACATACATTAAATAATAGAGGCCCCAGTGCTTAATGAGCACGAAATTTGGTCTTCTGGGGACTTAAGAGACCTAACTAGGCTAAAATAGAATTTTTGAAGATTTGTGCATTAAAATTTCGAAGGGGTAAAATGATCCATTAGATCAAATACAAGGGTGGAGCCCTGATAGAACTTTTGGCCCAAGCACTAGGTGAACCTTAGTTTGTGACCTCGTCGTGGGTAGAGTGATGATCCGTTTTCCTTGAATTTTTCACGCTTTTTACCTAAGAGCGGGGAATGGCATGGGGTACGTTTGGAGGGTCCCAAAGTGGCCTTTTTGGGATTTTTAGAATCTTGCTGTCGATTTACACGCTACAACAGATTTGTGTATTTAACCCTCCGGCGCCGGTGGCGGCGGGGTAAAACCCTCGCCTGCTAATCCGAGGGTCACGGGTTTGAGGCCATCCTTGGTCGGTTTTTTGCATGCCCAGGGCATGGGTGTTTCTGTCAAGTTATGGTGCTTCGGCCCCTGAGAAACCTTAAGACAAACCAATGGCTTATCGGGATTGCAGGGGCATACGGACCACCAGAATCGTCCGAAGAGCAAAAAAAACCCTCGAATTGGAAAGAGAGTCCAGGAGCTAAGATATACGGATGGGGTCCTGATCGGCCCTGATGCGCAAAGCTATGTGAAGCTTTGTTAGTTCTTTACAAGGTACCCCCAAATGAGGGGTGTTGAGTTGGGATTCATTCAGCTCTCTTTGATTTACATCGTCAGGAAATTGCTATCGCTCTTTTATCGATTATATTCACAGCATCAAGTAAATACAGCACTATACTATTGATCATTGTAGATTGGTTGTCATTAATTTTCGCCTTTAAGAATGCAATTACTCAGAATATAGATATTATTCGTTTTTCTAAGTGAGCGAATTAATATGGTTGTAGTCTAGATCAAAGTAAAGAAATACTTCAATTTATTCTCGAACTCATGGTTTTATCTCATTTCATAATTTTGCTTTTCTTTTATTTATTTTGTGCCCTTTCCTTGTATTTTGAATCAGAAGGGTCCAAAGCATCTAATGCTGCTAAATACTCTCCATATTAATGAAGCGATGTTTTTCAAAGTTGAATAGTGTCAGGCTACTTGAAAATAGCTTTGTCACTAAATTCTTTTGAATATTTATTAATTTTTTGCGAAAAAAATAATGGTAAAATTAAAAAACGCTTTAGTCCTATATTATGTATGATTTGATCAGAAAAAATGTTATTCTTAATTAAGATTATACTAGCAAAATGCGATAATAAAACGTTTCTTTGTATCATGGTGCATTATTGGTCTCCAAAACCACCCGTAAAGTATCTATCTGTAGTTGAATCTGATATCCAGTTTCTTAATTTCAATTATTACTGCGAAAAGTAGTTGCCATTCATTGCCTTAAAATTTTCTTTCTTATTTAAAAACAAAAGAATTGTGGTAAATACATCGTTCATTTACACATAACTACCTACCGCTTTGAATTCTGTCTGGTAGGTCTTTATTTAGCGAAAGGATATAATTATATTGGAACAGAAAATACTGCTGAAACAGTCATAAGCAAATATTGCATTGGATTCTTTTGATGGTTTAAAAAAAATATTGACGAATTATATATAAAAGTGAGCTTCATAGAATAAATCTCATATCCATGTCCTTTGATGCATATTGACGTGACAAACCGTGCGAAAACACAAGCAGTCTGACTCCCATGACGTCATTGCTTTATCTAACCCTTTCCCCTTAGCCAATAATCTTCCCTCCTCTGTCGCCTGGACGCGATTTTTTACACCCATCAAAAGTGTTTTTCCCCAAGAATACGTTTCTGCTCCTCCCATGCGAATGAAATTGTGTCCCTGGACCACTTAAGCCGTCCCCGCTTACTGCTAACTACGAGTGATGTCACGGGAACACTCCAAACATGCCCCACACCCAACTACAGGCTTTTTTCGAAGACTTGAATTTTCTTGGCACATTTTCTGCGTTTACTCATATCTACAGTGTCAAAAACACGAATTTAGATGCGCCATGTATTTGCATAATGCATATTGCTCGTTGATTCAGCTGGCTTATCAGATTAAAGCCATTGTTGAGTCAGTCAGATGGATATCTAAATATGAATAACGTACTCACGTACTCATTACGTGATGACTGGCCAAATAATAATAAAATGTTTCTTAGTAGTGAGGTGTTAGGCGAAAAGGTTTTTTATGTAAAAATTACTAAAAGATTCATTTTTAGAGCTGGGAGAGCAACATTTACCTGCTTGGATATCGCACCTTGAATGAACTTGGGTGAAAGAAAGCGAGTACTTGAGATTCCAGGAGGAATACTGCATTGCCAATGGAAGTAGTTCATAGAGAGAAGATAATCCAAGGCGACTATTTTGAAAAATGTGAATCAAATATTATTTAGGAATTCATAATTACGGCCGTGTTATGTTTCGGAAATCATGCTTCTTAGAAAAAGGGAGAGAATGAAGAATGTAAGGTCTGACAGTTTCTGCTTAAGATAGTTTGAGTGAGATATTTCCCTAGTCATAATGAATTGTTTGCTCGAATTTTATTTTTTTATTTCAGCGTCTGTAATAAGTATGCAGTAAATGTTGTGATATTAATTGCGCAACAATATAGTTATATATGACAAAATTCTCAGTAATTACGTAAATATAACCACAGAAGTCTCTAACTTGACTCATTTTTGAACGCCATACGATAAAAACACCTTCACAACAGATGGAATTTTTTTGCGATTCCGTAAAAATTACTCCGATGAATAATTGAATAATTTTTATAAATAGTTGAGAAAACATGAAAACTATACAGCGTTAGTTTTTGACGAACTCTAGGTGCTATAAGTAGAGCAATTACTTTCTCAAGGTTTACTTGGTGGTATTCCATCATAAGAGGGAGAAAAAGACAACTTTGACAAATACCACTTCAATTTATTGAAACTCGACCCGGGTTTCGACGTGGGTTCACATCATCATCAGGCAAAATATAAGAGAAGCGCAAGCCTTATATACATGACATAGCCAAGTGAGGGAGGGAGTGGGGGGGAAGGGGGGAGGGTTGAGGAAACCGGGAGTAGGGTAGAGGAGTGGGGGTTGATTGCGGGTGACAGACTAAGAGGACAAAGGGGAGGGGGTTAAAGCTTTCAGAATGGGGGAAGAGGGCGGGAACATACATGCATTAACAAGGAATTTATCACAGTCAAGTTGTTTCTTAAAAATCTCCAGCTGTTCTAAAGCATTCAGCTTTTGCTTTTCATCGGTAAAATGGAGAGGTAACAAAGTAAAATCACTTTTATGTCCATGGGTTAAAAGATGTTTGGCGAAGTTGTTTCCGTTAAAATTAAAATTTTTAAAATCCCTTGTATGCTCCGTTTGTCTAATTTTAAAATTTCTACACGTCTGTCCCACGTACCGTCCACCGTAATCACTGCATTCCATTAAGTTAACACCACTTTTATTCTGAGGGTCAATGGGGTACTTACAGTTCACTAAAAGGTTCTTCATACTAAATGGAGTTTTGAATACCACTTGAAAATGGTCACTCGGTATCAATTTCACCACTCAAGAGGAAATCTCCCCGAAATAAGAAATCGAGCACCACTTTTTCACCGGGGGTTTTATTTTGTTATACAAACTGGCTACGGTTAATTTTATCCTTTTGTTGCGTACAAGTTTGTCTATTAGTGTGGGTGGATAGCCGTTATTGACTGCAATCTGCTTGATGGTACGGAGTTCTTTTTCAAAGTCAGAGTCATTCAGCGGAATTATGAAAAGGCGGTTGATTACGGCGTGGAAAGCAGAGAGTTTTTGGGGGTAAGGATGTCTGGAATCTGCGGATATGACATGATCGGTGTATGTGGATTTACGGAAGATTTAAAATTTATGCCTCCCTTCTTCTAGGGCGATAGTCAAATCTAAGAAATTGATTGATTTGTTACGTTCCATCTCGCGAGTAAAAGAAATAGCTGGATGCAAGGTATTAATAAAATTAAAAAGATTATCCAGTTGTCAGTCGGTTCCGTTCCATAAAATTAAAATGTCGTCCACATACCGAAACCAATAAATAACCTGCGCTGTAAATGCGTTACCAACATTAAAAAGATTGGTCTCTAAGTTACCTATCTAAAACATTTCGGCAAGCAAAGGGGAAAGGGGTGATCCCATAGCCAAACCTCCAGATTGTTGACAAATCTCGTAATTGAATTTGAAATAATTTTGGGACACATACTTTAAGTATAACCGAGAACTCTATCACAGCGGCTTCCGTGTGACTTTTCACTGTTAGTAGCTTGAGTGCGACGTCAACAGCCTCACTGGGTGGCACACTAGTGAAGAGGTTCTTAATATCAAAGGACACCAGCATGGCCTTCGGGGGAACGCTCGCGCTGGTGTGTTGGATTTTCATGATAAGATCTTGGGAGTTCCTCACCGCGCGTAGCGGCTCGAAGGACGAGAATTCTAAGAGGAGGTCGTTCAATTTCTTGACCAGTTTGTGAGCTGGGTCTCCGATGCTTGAAACCACCGGTCTAATGGGAGTCCCTGGTTTGTGTATTTTCGGGAGCCCGTAGAGGAGGGGGGGAAGAGGATTTGAGTGTACAAATAGTGAGCGAAAGAGGGAAGAGTAGCGGGCTACTCCGGATGGCGTCACGTATGGCACCCTGGAACTTGGCTGTGGGGTCCTTGCTGAGTTTCATGAGGTTATTGGAGTTAATGGAATCATAGCATTTTTCGAAACATGACGCCTTATCCATGATGATTAAGCAGTTCCCTTTGTCTGCTTTCTGTATCACCAGCTCTTCCGATTTAATTTGCCGCCGGATGGAAGATATAATTTTCACTGAAGGGTCGAATACGGGATTGCGTAAGGTGGGTGGCTTTTTAGTGGGGTGCACTTATAGAAGAAATTAGCTACGTTGTGTTACACTTGTATGCACTCTTTTTGCAATGCTACCTCGCAGTCCACTGCTAGGCGTTCCACGTCTCGGGAGGAAATTGGCAAACTGGGGGCAAACTTTAAACCTTTTTCTAAAAGTTTCATCTTACCTTCGTTGAACGTATGATGTGAAAGGTTTAACACTCGTGGGTGGAAAATATGGGTATTTTGGGAAGGTGGTGGGTGGTTAAGAAGTGAACGAGATCCACCCTGTAGCCTGGAGAGTTTGTTGACCAGTTTCTCCCGTTTCTTGAATGCGACGTTGCTGCCCGAACGGCGAGCCAGGTCGTCGATGATGATCCATTCCGTCGCATGCAGGGAATTGGTCGATTCAATGTGTAGAACAAACAGGTAGTAGCTGAGATTCTGACGGATGGAGTACCATTTCTGAAGTTCCTTCCGTATCCCCACTCTTTCCGCCACGTGAAGTGATTTTACTATGTTACCTCTCCACTTTACAGATGACAAGCGAAAGCTGAATGCTTTAGAACAGCTGGAGATTTTTAAGAAACAACTTGACTGTGATAAATTCCTTGTTAATGAATTTATGTTCCCGCCCTCTTCCCCCATTCTGAAAGCTTTAACCCCCTCCCCTTTGTCCTCTTAGTCCGTCACCCGCAATCACCCCCCCCCTCCCCTACGGAGCGCACAGCCGTAATCTATCCCGTGTAAAACAGATTATATTTTTTGGCAAATTTCTCTAAAAGTAGCTCTGAAAGGGGTTGATATTTTGATATTATTGGATAGATGTGTGTTTTTTCATGAAAATGACGTCAAATTCATCAACCTCTAGGAGAATTGATATACCGCTCATTACCTTAAGATGGACTTATAAAGAATTTCTGCATGAATCTGATATCTCATGAAGTAATTAATTTTAGAATTGCTAATGGAAGAGCTCGTGATTACCAAAAGCACAAGAGAAACAATTGCACTTTTCCACAAATAGCTTTAATGCGCACGTGTTTCGACACACAGAGCCATCATCAGGTACAAGACAAAGTTACAAGAGTGTAAATCACATGTGTATCTTTTCAGAGGGGGGTTAAGGGGAGGAAACTAGAGTAGGGGTGGGAGGAAGAGGTAGTGACTGAAAAAACCTGGGAGAAATCAGGAAAACCAAGAGAGGAAAGGGGGGGAAGGACTACACCGTGAGGGAAAGGCCAAGAAACGGCAAAGAAGGCCCCCCCCCTCCTCTGAAAAGATATATATGTGATGTACACTCTTATAACTTTGTCTTGTACCTGATGATGACTCTGTGAGCTGAAACGCGTTGTACGCATTAAAGCAATTTGTGGAAAAGTATAATTGTTTCTCTCATATTATGAAGAACTTCCACGATATCTCGCTTCAATCTGTTGAATTGAAAAACACAAGATTGCATGTTTGGCATGAATGGGCACGTTAACCTGAAAATATAAGTACCTTGAGGTTTTCTCACGAAACACAGTAAAATATATTTTTGAGTCAAACTTATGCATTTCTTAATTTATAATTTATTAAGTTTACTATATATTAAAATATAATAAATGAGGGATAGTATAATGACAGGATTTTATTTACAAAATATTCTAAGAGAACTATGAATATAGATTATTTCATCATTTTAGAAAAAAATGATTGAAAGTCTTAGCCCTTCGTATGTCAATATTTATTTTTAATTTCTAAGTGCAATTTGCACCAATGAAATGCAAACAAACTGAAGAAGTTAAGCACAAAAATGCACAAATCCAATTTGCAATTTATTCTTTACATACTATTGATTTTACAATGGTATTTATTTTCCAAAGTAGGTATATCTATATTTATTACAAATTTAAGCATCAATGTGGGTAATACCATGCATTTTAAAAATATTTTAATTTAAAATTATTTTACTTACAGATTAATAATAAATGAATGCTAAGCAAAAAGTTCCTAACCCTACCATAATCTAAACCAAGGGCAATCATTTCTCAGGCCAATTATTTGATGTAAGTTACTATCTATAAGGGTCATAACGTTGACCCTGCCAATGCTTAGCAGATAATTTACTTATTACCTACGAGTGTTTTTTCGCAGAAAGCGGCTGAGAGACGATGCCCTATAAGGTTGTTAGTTATTTGTGGAGATGAATGACAGATGAGGTCATTCGCGAATCTTCTCCAAGGAAAATATGATTAATTATTTATGCAATTTTATCACTCCGTGAGAGGCAAAATGAGGGGATGATTACTCCCAGAGGCATACCCAGGAAACTAGGCGCTGAATTACTTCAACCCCGCTCCTCCAGAGGCACATGGGTTGGCTTACGAGAACTGAGTAAAGGTCGCGTGTTTCTGTGACGTTCCACTGTTATCTACGCCCTCAAAAACATGGAATCGCGTGATGTTACACTGGGAAGAGATGCCTTCTTATTTTTTTTACTGTATTTTTGCTGAGTCGTCGTCGAAGGACGCGGAGAAGGAAGTGAAGTAAGAGAAACGGTTGAATTTTAACAGAATTAAGAGGCATTAGGCGTAATTGAGGATTTTGGGTAGAGATATGATGCCCTGGAGAAATCTATGTAGAAGTGTGAATGACAATGATGCAGGATACGACTACAGAAATGTTATTACCTTATAAGTAAATTAACTGCTTCATGCATTTTACCTATTGCCATTCACTGATGACAATGTGATCCGTTGCTCCGGTGCATCCGTGATCCCTGAGCACCTTTTGAGGGTATTTATGAACAACTATATTCACCTTGAGAGTTCATGATGTCTGTAAACTGGGAAAATGGAGATACATAAATGAAATGCACGTTTACTTGATAGGTTAATATAGATTTTTTAATTCAGGTAAATTTTTCTTTTAGATAGAATAGCTTCTTAATTTACTTCATCAAATCTCATTGCACCAATACTCAATAAATAACATTCCCGAAACTTATATAAGCAAAAAAAATAACTAACGGAAAACATTCGTGATTCAGCTTGAGAATAAGAATATTAAAAATTGGAGGTCACAGTTGGTAGGTAACTGAAATACGTATGCAATTATCTAGTTTCAAGGAGTGTCATGTGGTTATCAACTTCTCTTCTCTCATCTTTCAATAACTTCGATGATTTGAAGGATTAAAGGAAATATATATTTTTATTTTTGTGTATTTGAGGTTAACATTTATCACCTGGTCACTAAAAAGCGGAAAAATAAATAATTTATTTCTTTGGCTTACTACTCAACTCATTTTCATCAATTTCTATTGTTAGCTACATTTATAAACGATGAAGTAATCAAGTGTAAAATCTATTATATCATTAGTCTATAGCATTTCATACAAGGACTGGGGATAGATAGTTAAGTTAAAATTAATTAGAGAAATATTGATTTGTGGATATGGCATGAGATGTGCAGTTATTAAGGTCTTCGTCTGTTGCAATAATGATGCCAGATCACAAGATAGCACTTAATGTTTTGTTTTCTCTGGCTTGCTATTTAAGTACTTGTAAGGGAGAAAATAAATTAGTTTACAACGTCGAGAAAGAAAAAATGTTTTATCTCTACCAGATGTTTGGGGGAAGATGTAGGGATTGAACGTCACTGGAACTCAAGAGAAATACATATTTAGAATATTCAGTAATATATGTGACCTCTGAACCCCTCTGGAAATGTTATTACCCCGTAAAGGACAGTCCAAGGAATATTTTAACAAATAACTTCTTCGTTCTTGAACGTCTGCCCCCATAATAGAACATAAGTGATTCCGTAGATGGATTGACAGAGGTTTTTAAATTGGAGCACAAGCGGCTGAGACAGTCGGCTTCCCTGATTTGTGGCTTCCTCGGTTACTCGAAGTTCGACCTAATTTAATAAGCACCCTCGCCACTTACAAGAATGGAGCTAGTAAATCTCCCCCCTCCGTAATTGGCTCACTTAACCAATTCTCCCCGTTAAAAGAGTAATAGCAGCCGCTGTAAATAATTACTTTGAAGCTCCTGACACCACCTTATCGAGAATTTGGATGGCGTGAATGAAGACTTGAAATGCAAGAGCAGCAATATGGCTGACGAAAGACGTCATGCTAGTAATAGGAATAGTCATGTTTGACAGGATCTGGGAATGTCTTCCACCAGCGTCTAGCAGTTCACAAATTAGATAAATATAGTATCAGGTTAACTTTCGTAAAATATCACGATAATTGCACGCTAAAACAATACGTGTGTCGGTTCGTGGACCCATGACAGAAGTAGAACTTCTGTACTGCGATATATTACGCGCTCGCTGAAAACCCATTCGTCATATAAGCAATAAATCCAAGCGTTCACTCCACTGATCTCATTTGTGGACTTTAAATGAGAACTGTGGCATTTGGCAGACAAAATGTCTTTACGGATATAAGTATAAAAGTGACAAAATCTTTTATTAAAAACGCTTTGATAAGTTATTATTTTGCTTTATTAAACAATCTATTGAAAAGAACGTAAACTTAGTAAATACCTATCTAATGCATATTGATGTGTCACCATCTTTTTTATCTTTTGGGGGAATCTATGTTGGGGGATCTATATATAATGGGATTGACAAAATACAAAGTGTTAAGTCCTATTATATCTCATTGGTAAACTCTTTAACATTATTTCTTCCATTAATTTCTCATTAGATTGTTTATAGAAACCACAAAAATGAAAAATAAGCAGCAATGTACCTAATCATTTTAAAGACAGTGTACCGATCCAGAATCTGCGGTGTAAAATAAATACTCTCGATTCAAATAAACTATGTAACAATTAATCTTTATTAAGCTTCTACAATCGTTTTAATATCTATTCCTCAGACAAATTTATATTTGATATAAGAAATGTTAGTTTTTAAAAAATCAAGAGTACTCGAGGCCAATAATGGTCGTTGCCATAGATATAGTCATGGAAGAGAGGGAAAAAACTCTAAATTAGAGGCTTTAACTAATATGTCATAATTCAGAAATTTATGCGTAAAAATCGAACAAAAGAAAATAAAATATAATCTTTTAAGCATATTTCAGTCTAAGTCTCCTCGTTTTAAGTGTATTTTTTCACATTTTAATGAGCGAAAGAAAATTGATGTGCAAGAAAAGTTTTCCTTTCTCCCGTTTAATCTCACTTAAAAATGAAATTTATTCTACGCTCGAAACATGGAGACTTCCTCAGAGTTTTTGATTTGTTTTCAGCTCACTGGTTGATTAGAAACTTTCCCAGAAAATTTCAGCTATTCAGCTCGATTAGAAATGCCCAGGACTTTGTATCAATGAGATCTTACGTGATCTGACGTTTCTTCGTGTCGTTTCGTGCGTCATTCATGAGATGGTTTTACTTATCAAAATAAACGTGCTTGCAGTGGAAGCTATATCGAGCGTATTCTATATATAGTCATGCTCATCACTGACAGACTCCGCAGCGCATTTTAGGCCTGTGAACTGTCTATTCCTTAAACGAAGCTGTACACCGGTGAAAAAGTAGGTGGTGGAGTATGGAGTGGACGGTATGGAGTTCGGGGAGCAAAGCGAGAAATTTTTAATGGTATTTATTTCTCGACCTCTTTTTAACCTCGACCATGGTGCAACTAATTTAAAAAATGGCATAAAAATTTACAGTAAAGAAATAAATCCAAGCAGCCAAATTAAAATTGTAAATAAAAACAGCAACAAACTTAAATGGTAACAATCTTGAATATGCCCATGTATATTTCTTTTTAATAACTGTAAATTTTATATTTTAACATACCTCGAGTTTTTACAGACATTCATTCTGTGATTTTAATCATTTTGTAATACAAAAAGAATTATAAAAAATATTTTTCACTATCATGCATCATTTATTTATAGCCTTGAAGAAGGTTCAATAAAGATCTCAAACGTTGGCGTAAGTTTGAAAAAAATATATTATTTGGCCTAAAATCTCTTGATATTTGCACCGTATACATTTTAAATTGCTGTTAATTTTACCAAAGGGCGTTTTTGCTTGGAAAATGTGCGTACCTAAAATAAGGAATTTTAAAAATATTGCGAACACAGCACGAAACTCATCTATGGGCGCCTTACAACTAACAAGTAATTCATAACGACAGCAAATAAGATCCACTTCAAAGCTTTGTAGATTTTGTAAAATTTACTAAAAACGACCCGTTTCGATGACTGACGACATCATCAGGTGACCTAAAGATGAGACCGGAATAACACAACTATATTCTGAAAAACTTACGTCGTCTTCATCTGCCTTGCTGTGTTTAGGAATTTCTGCCTGCTCTGTTTCACCACCTAAGTCTTGATCGACCCACAATTGTTTTCCTTTGTAGGAAACATTCCATCATACTCATCAGTATTTAATCTAACGGAATTCGCTGAAAACGTTATTTCTAGTTTGTATCTTAACGATGGGCTGTTGTGATTTCATCAACCTTTAACGTTGCTCGTATATTGTCATTTCTTATTCCACCTGGTCTCAAACACCCTCGGTTTCCTTCTAGGAGACTCATACCGTCTCAAGGTCCCTTTCGTCTGTTTCGCCTGGTTCCCCAATATTCGGAGCCATACAGTAATGTGGCCACCGATATTATCTTATGTATCCATGTTTGTATCTCAAGAGCTCCTGTAATGGTGGTGTATATTCTTTTAAATCAGTTTCTCTTAAAAGTTATGTTCTTACTTTAAACACAAGAAACACAAATTATTTGAAGTGTATTAATTAGCCTACTGTCAATTACAAATGACGATTTCACAGTATAGGGACCTGAAGAATGTTCTTCAATCAGCTAATACCTAACTTTGCTGAATCGTTGTGATTACAATGCCTAGTCCTTTTAAAACCCCCCCTTAGTATGTTTCAATAAAAATATTCAGTCATTATTTCTGCCATGACATATATATCCGAGTCCATACAATCTTGTTTTCCATTTTTATGATTTATTTCAAATTTTGCTAATACTTTAAATAAGGGGATGGGACTGGCATGGAGGCTCGAGAAATTGCATCCCATCCAAAGGGTCTGGGTTCGAATTCTGGCATTAGTGGATTTTTTTCTGCATTCTAAATTCCTCTTGGGAGAGAGCACATTATGAGTAGCACTTCATCCGTTGATTAGGGCATGAACTGTGAACCTCTAGAACCTTACTTAAAAGTCAGCTAATATTAAAGCCGGGTTACTTCTCCATCCTTAAATTTTTCTTCCCTTCCCTTAAGGTGGCTGGAGCGGTAATCGTGAGTCGTTGAAGGCACATTCTAATAACTTTTCAAGTAAGTCGAAAAAAATATTCTTGGACCACATTTCACCCACGTACACCTGTTTATACGTTGGAAATCACCACAATGCAGTAATGTATATGATGCAAGAGTTATATTTCAAATTTTCGCCTTAATTAAAGCATTGTTTTGACTTGGATTTTCGGCGCGAAATTCGAAATTTACGCGAAAATCATATCTAAATACGCTTTTCTTACTCGGTATGATACCTTGATATTTGTTGGCAGCTATTATAATAATATGAAACTTACTATTTCGCATTTAGGAGAAAATCTGTACTTTAGTAATAGAATTTTTTCAAAATATATGCCGTGTTCCATAAGATTACTTGTTAAAATACCATTGAATTGCTAGGAAACCAAATCGGTAACATGCAGTTTTTTTCTCTTTTATCGATAGATATTACTAATAAGGACACGCATGCAAAGTTTCACACAAATCTGTATACAAACAAAAATCGCTCCAGCCACCTTAACCCACCTATCCTGAATGGCTACACTGAATCCAATATATTTTCCTAAAAAATACTAGTGTTGAGTCACTTACCTAAATAACCATCAATAAAACTTATTTTCTTTCCTGATCTAATTCTAGTATCCATGCTTTGATCATTCAACTGTTGAACATTCATGTTGAATGAATGTTAGTCTATTCCATTCACAAACCATCCATGCAAATCTATTATGCTGTTTAGTCTTGAATAAATATTTTTCAAAATGATGAATCACAAATTTTTACGAATATTCTTTGTGATAGAAGATTTGCTTTGATTAATCCATAGTTACTATTTATAGAACACTTTGTATTCATCCCGAGACAGAATTAAGGATTTTGAAGGTAAGGTATATTTTGCAGCTTTATGGGCCATGCAAATGATATATCGAACGGTTGTAATAACTTTTTAAATACATCATTTGTTAATGGTTTTGTACATTTTAAATTTCGCTCAAAGCGAACCAAAACACAAAATTTAGGGAAGAGAGCTTTTAAATAAACCATATGGACACTAAAGGGTTAAATATGCATTACGCCGTACTTTCTGGTCGCCTTCCCGAATAACCAATCAATCAAGGTGCTTTTAAAACTATTTTAATGTCCCAACCCCTTAATAATATTTTATTTAATTCCGACTTTTCCTGTTCCTCATATCTAACATTGTTAGCCATCTCCACTGAAACAGTCTCGCGTTGAAAGTGACCCCTGTCGCCGGTGGAAAGAAACACTAGCGCCACCTGTGTAGGTCAACTTGAAAGGGCGTCTGATCCCAACTCCGAGATGCCCGTCTTGTCCGAAAATGTGACGAGCGATCCCGAGTCCTTTTATTGGCAACCAATCGCTCTGGCGATTACGTCCCCATCCGTGTGTGCACCAGGGTATGAGCTAGGGCCAAATTGTTTTCTCAGAGCAAACTTAATCAGGCGTTTCCCGACGAGAGATGAGCTAGGAGAAGATGATTGTCAGAGAAAGAAGAAGATTCCGGGAAGACATTGGGGGAGGAAGTATTAGATTGAGGTACAGACCATTGGGAAGAACACAAGCCTTGTTATGAGCAGAGCGAAACAACTTACATTGCAATGAGGTCCCACCTGTAAATTGGCATTTCCTCTGCCATGTATTGACCATGTACTTTAATAGACTTTTATATGCGTTTGACCGAGGTACTAAATAGCTTCAGCTGTAATATTATTTTTACTTAAAGAATCGACTATATCTTCTTTTACACTACGGCAAACGTAGATCCATCTTTGCACATTCCACAAAGCCATTTGATTCGGTCATTATTTATGATAAAATTCGAATTTATTACAAAAGCACGTTGCTCTATTAATTTTTATTTACCTTTGATAAAGTAACTTCAAACTCAAGTGAGACCTAAAAAAAGAGTCTTGTTACAACCTTCTCTTTTTTTTCATGAAGGTAGCAAAAGCATATAAAGGTTTATTTTATTAACTATGGGGAAGAACCATTCTCTCCTGTTTTTATAATATATCTCTAATTGTCCCTTATAGTCCGTGGGAAAATTGGCATTAAACATCTACTCGTTCCGCATTAAAATTCCTTAATCCGCCTTCTATTATCAATTCTCTCTGTAATATGCAATACTTAACCATTATTCGGAATTTGAAATTTATGGTATTTCAATGAAATATTTGTTTTTCAATAAAGAAAGAACTTATTAAAAATATTAGGTATTGTGCCTGAAACTCCATTAAATAAAACTTGAAATACAAATAATTGCATCATGAATGCCTATTAATATACTAAAAAATATATGTGTAGTGGAAAATTAAATAATTATTTTTAACCATATCACCTAAAATCTGATTTGGCTTTATCAATCTATATACAACTCTAATGCTGAAAACTTAATATCATTATAAAGGTTATTTGATTTATTTTTTCACGTAGGCATTAAAAAAAGTAGAGTTATAATTTTCTGGGCGAATATTTCTGCAGTATTTCAAATTTTTAGCAAAGTATCCTCGTTGCTTAAGTCTTACCGGGTATGTTTAATACCTTTTATGGATTTTTTTATTGAAAAAGCTGCGAAATGGAAGTTAGACAATAATTGTTAAGATAGAGCAGGACTCGAAAGAGGCATACACATTCCAGAGCAATGGTTAATAAAGCATTTAAGACTGTAAAGGGCTGAGTAAACCTCGACTAATAATCTTCATGGCTTGATCATCGAATGTTTTGTGACCACCAGCATGTGGCGTGGTAATATTTAAGTTTTACGAGAGAGGGGGCTGCTTTATACAAAGGAGGTGGAGTCGACGGTCACTCTCACTCATTCGCTCAAACATACCTCGTTCGACAGGAAGAGATCAGTTACTGCTTCCACTTCTGCCACTGAGGACAACAAACCGTTCCGCCTCTTCTTCCATCATTGTCCACCTCCACCTAATGCAGGCCCCCCCGGCGTGGCTCCTGCCCCCCAAATGCCCTCTCTTGACCCATCGTCGTCGAAAGGAGAAAGGGCAAGCAAGCGCTTGATAAATCGACTGGTCATGAAACCGAATCCGGCCACCTCTGCCGGAAGTTCGGTCACTGCTTGACCACCATGAAGATTGCCTCCCGTTTTCACGAAAACAGAGCTAATACGTCTGCGTTTTCACCATCCGACTCACAAACTGTCTCTTCCTCTTTTTTTGTGGTTAAAAACCGATCGATTATCCCAAACCCTTGGTAGAAGGCTGGTGGACGGAAGTAGTGACATCCCTTCCGGGTAAAATGTGGAACGTCACTTTTTGCTGGATATATTTCCAAGTGAAAATCATTCGTGAAAATTGAGTTAAGTTCAGTATCCATAAAATAGACAGAATTGCGCGATAAATACAAAACCACGAATGACTTACACCCTTGGAAGTCAAAGCAAGAGATTGGTTATCTCCAATGTTGGAGAAGAGGACAATTGCGTCTTAAGTTGACATGATATCTAACTGTCATTTTGAATGCATGGAGTCGATATTTTTTTATTTTTCTCATCATGTGCCATTGATGAGTGCCATCTCAAGCAATTGATGCTTATTTATATGTACTCCATCTTTTCACCCCATGAGTAATATCAGCCTCTCGTCAGTTTTGGCGTTTTAAATCAATCAAAAGAAACCAAACATTCGCTCCAAACTTCTTGGAGAAGGCAGTTTTAATATGACCTCGCAGAAAACCGCGAAATGTTTTCATGAAAAAAAATGGGTAAAAAATCCTTAATCTCAAATTGCATTAATTGGAGATTTCCTTTATGCTACTGACCACTAAAATAAACCAATATTTTCAACTTTGTAAAATGTGTTTAAGGAATAATAATTGACGCTGGGAATATATAGAGCTATACATATTTATATGAAACCGTCAGTTTCATCAGTTTCTTTTACTTTTGAAATTAATTTATCCAGGATGGTGTTTCGTCCAGTCAGCATTTTCTCTTAGGCTCATTGAATTATTCTACCTCGAGCTTCTAAGAAATATAAAAATATGCTTTCAGTCATGCAGACATGTCCATAGTGAAGCAAAATTAAATTAATGTCATAAAATACCTTGAATAGCTATAATTTACGGGCTTCAAGCAAACTTCTGGATTACTGCTCCACCTAATTAAATCCGATTTTCTATTCCTGTTATTTACAAGTACAAATATTTCCGATCGGAGAGTTCATTCAGCACATTGACTACAGAATTGCTTCATCATTTCATGAGGGCAATCTAGGCACCGTTTAAAGATAGGTTTTAATGAAAGTCAAAGAAAACCCTCTAGATTTTTCGTATACGCAGGACCCTATCTACCTCCAGTATTTCTTTCTTCATCTCCGCGTAAGTCCTCCCTTTTTAAATTCACTAAAAGCATTCAATACTGATTAATACTTTCTTAGACACACGCGTAAAAAGTAAGAATTTCCATTTAAAGTAAATGTCTACTTATGTTTTAAGAGGTCATGTCACAAAAGGCTGGCTGTTCACTTAGCCAAAAATTGGAAATTAAAATTATCTGTTCACACTTTTTCGGCAAAATTATCTTATATTGTCACTTATTTCAGTTAAAGCGAAACTGATTGGTGGAAAAATAATGTTCTAAATTTCATCCGGCAGGTCTCTTAACCTGAATGTTTCGTATTATTTTAGCCCCTCGTGTAACGTATGAGTCTTAAGTGACTCCGAATATTGTTTTTCATCAGCTATTTCTTACTACTGCTCGCTCAGACACTCCGTGCCTGCCTCTACACTTATTTGTTTTTTTCCGCAAGTTTAACTTAAGTTTAATATCGTAGATTGGAAAAATTTGTACATTTTACCTGAAAATTGAGTGGTGAAAGAAATATGGCATCAATTCATCTCATTTTTTGAGTTATTAGCAAAAGCTTTAGGAACTGAAGATGAAATTCATTATTTTCATAGACATGAAAATGCAGTCGGTTCCAAATGCTATAAAAACTGTTCAATAATCTTATATTCATCTAACAGTCGTCATTTTTTGTCTTAGTTTTTTTCCAATAAGTAAGGCATGTTATCAATGAAAGCCGTATTTTTTTTGCAAATTAATGAACGGAAACTGTAAATATGTGTTTTGACTAACAATTTCGTGGTGGAAGCACCTCAAAGGACTAACGCTCACAATCAAGATATCATGCGCATTTTTTTTGCCAAATCACGAGGCCAAAAGAGCGAGAGTGATCGAGACAGTCGAGACATTCGGACGCCAAGGGCTCTCTTGCCCCGTAAGTCCACCTCTCCCCCGGAAGAGGCTGACGCCAAAAGGCAGCGGGGCCGCCGCCTGGGCTGTCTCATTCCGTTTCCTTTTCTCTTTACGTGGAGCCTTTCGATGATGGATGTTGTTTGCTAGCCAAGGCAGAAAAGAGATTTGGGTTACACCCTTGAGGGGAATAGGGAGAGGGGACCTGTTGACTGGTGGGTAGGGAACACCTCGCCTCCCGCCTACTAGTGATGGTCCCTTAGGACATACCCTGTCTCGCCGAAGCTTCAGGGAGGGAGGAGGGTTGTCCATCTAAAGGGTTTCTTTTTTTATTTTAAGGGTTGGTCCGGCTCCACACCAATTGTTTGTCTTGCAAAAGAGGTGTTGAGTTGATATCCGTTGTCAGGGAGACGTTTGCCTGTAAATGTCCTTTTTCTTTTGTTTTAAGGGGTCATTGCCCCTCTTTTCATGAATTCAGCGTTGATATGTAAGGAAATTCACAATCCTCCTTGCTATATGTGACTTATCTCATAAAGCCTTCTATCTAATAATCTTTCCAGATAATAATGGTTCTCATAAGCTTTAGGGAATGAGTTGGTTGTCACTTTCAAATGCATAATTTGTTTCTGTAGATGTTTTGTAATACTAGATTAATTATTATAAAACACTCACGTCCCGCTAATGACCTTAAAAAAGATGAGATTTTTGGTGGTATTAGTGGAAGAAAATTAAATTATTGAAAAACTGGGAAATTAAAAATCAAAGGAGACTTGATTGGAGAATATGGAAAAGTTGACGTATTTTAAGCATTATTTTGGACTGTTGCGGAAATTATAAGCAAATTATGGCATTCAGAGTGTAGTAACTCGTTAAGAAACCTTACTAGACATTGTGAAGAACGCATGAGAGGCATAGAGATTTGATAAGGATAATGAGAATAGAAAAGAGAATATTTCAGGGTTGAATGTGAATGTATATGAATGGAGAGGGTTAGTTGCGATCCAAGGAAGTCGAACGAGAAAGAAGTATGCACGCTAGGGGAGTATATCTACATCTACATCTACAAAATACCCTGCAAGCCACCCCAGGGGTGTGTGGCAGGAGGTGAGTAGGCACCAACATGCATTACATTATACCCTAACGCTAGTGTAACCTCGACTAATTATGCATTAGCATAAATCGCTAACGCTTGTCACGGGGCGAAGCCTCACAAGCATGCACTACGCTACAGATAGGATCACAATGGAGAGTGACCGTTAATATACATATAATTTTTTTGCAACAATCTAAATGGACAGAGACTCAAGAGTTATGTTGAAAACATGCAGGGTGAGCTGTTAGTACTAGGTAACAGATAATGATTCAAGTATTTGAATCTTTGGTCTCAGAATCATTAATCTCAGAATCTTTGATCTCAGAATGAATCAGATTGGATCAAGATGAAATACGTGGCGAAGAGTTGAAGGCCGATGTGCGTTTTGAGAGAATAGCCTGGGTTGAATGTCGTGTGAGATGGGAGAGTGTGGTGCTATATTGGGTATTCAGGGTAAATAGTGATTGGGATTATTTCAACGACATAAAAGGAGGTATAAGGTATGAGCTGAAAAGGAAAGACTTAAGTCAGGGGGAATACACCTTTTTCCAAGGATTACTTCGAAGATGACACCAGAATAGGATAATTGAAGGTGGATATTGCTAAAATAGATATTAAACAATTGGTAGAATACCAAGAGAAGAAATTATCAATCACACGACCATGACACCCAGTGATATTTCTTAAATGGCCTTTCTGGAAAAGTGGACAGACACCCCCTTGCAAGACTTTCCTCGTTTGGGCAAAACGACTCAGTACCCCTCGTGACATTAGACATAACTGGTAAAAAAACGACCTCGTGACATAAAGGTACGAATGATGTAGCATGCAATATGTGCCCGTTTAATATAAAATGATACAATATTTTGATATTTCTTGAGATATCTTCTGTAAGTATTAGGAAAAATTAATAGCATAATGTGCATTAAATAGTATGCGTTTATTTATACTAAAAATAATTTATTTTTATTATATTATATTACTTATTCATAAGTAAATTAGATGAGCCCATATACCACCCTGTTACGGAGTTCATTGAGGTAATGCCAGTCTAGAAACCTATCGATTATAGTAGAACGCCAAAGAAGATGGTGTTTGCAGTTTTTGTATCGTTTAGTGATTTGGGGAGGCGTCCATCAACTGAAGGCATTTTTGTCATTCCAAATAGGTGGTTTTATTCTTGATGGTAGAGAATTGCTATGAAAATTCGAATACCATTTATTTTTCACAAATTCTAATATAGTAGTTCTAGTTCCCTTATTCCTTGGTAGGTTATCTTATATACTTTCCTCTTCTATTGGTCTATGTATTCATCCCGTGGTATTCATCTGCCTGCTATTATTACCAGTCTAATTCTATTTTTCACAAATTCTAGTACACTAGTGGTGATGAATAATTTGACGGACTTAGCCACAAATCTAGAGTCTTCCCACCGGGAATAGCTGATATTCACAGGACATGATAATTTAACATTTTATGATAATTAAATAAAGACATCAATCCATATTACATTTTTGAGTTATTAACAAACAACTGCAGTGATTGAAGTCAATATGTGTTAGTTTAACAAACCTGACACTGAATTCGGTGTCCTTGGGCTTGAAAAAGAATTAAACAAAAAGGTACTTGAGCAGTACATCAAATCATCCACCGATCTGAACCTTAGGTATCCAAGTTTTTCCTCCACATGTAAATGGAAAATTACCAGCCAAAGTATTGAGGATTTTCTCATTTGTTTTTACTCATGCGGTAATGATATAAGCTCCCTGAGGCATAGACTGTCCAAAAAATCTACCTGTTAAGCTGGGTGCTTTTGGATAAAATAACTAAGAAATAATCAGTTGAAGTTATAGGTAGTTTTCGTTCACTGACATTTATTTTGTATGCTTCTTATGATTTCGTAACAGTTACACACAGCTATCAAGTCTGTTTCAGCCTAAGAAAGACATACTGTCAAAAAAATATCAATACATAACGATCTTTCGGTGAATGTTAGTTCATATGAAAGTTGAAATACCTGTACTAATCTTCTGCAGCTGAGGTTCCTTTTTTCTGGACATTCGATTCTTCAGCTCGGCAAACATCATACTCCCGTTCATCCCGTCCATAAAGCCTATTCTCATTCCTTCCCTTCCCCGCTTACTCAGTATCCTCCCCTCGTTCATGGCCTTCGTATACCCTCGCCTCTCATTGCCAAATTCCAACCTCCTACTCTGCCTTCTTTTTAATTTCCTCAAACACTTTTCTTCCGTCAACGAACAATGCCGACCACTTCCTAACATAATTATATTCCTTTGTATCCATCGTACTTCCTCCATTCTCCTCCACACACGTATCTCAAACGTCCCCGAATCAGATTATTTTTATCTCTTTCTCACGAGTTCACAAAAGTATGAGACGCATAAAAATGGAATAGAATAGAATTAAGAATACTTACATCTGCAGAACATTACATTAAAGAATAATCAAACATTTCAACGGAAGCTTTAGGTGGGCTCCATGGTCAAGACCTGAATTGAGCCACCATCATTGTGTAACTTGTTCCATTAACATTCGGTTTGCAGTGTTATGTTGTACCTGCTTCTTAATTCAGAAACACAAAATCATGAAATAACATTTAAAAGCACAATGAAACCTAACCTTTAACGATTTGCATAATTTCAATTTACTTCAACTTTTAATTCAGTAAAAAAAACAAAAAACATTTAAATACTGAAAAACATTCAGCATTTTCATTTGACAGAAGCTCTCTTTGAAAACTTTACAAAATTTTAATTTAATTTAAAAAATATCGCTGAGACTCAGAATCATCAAGATGGCATTGGAATGAATAACTTTTATTTTTTTTATTTTCCATAACCACCGAAAAATGGACCACTGGTCTTTTCCATCGGAGTATTTTCAACAGTTAAATACGGGCGAACTCGCACAACCATACCCTGAGAGGTGAAAACCCCACTCAGGCGGGATTTGAACCCGTGACCCTAGGGTTTGCAAGTGAGAAATTTACCCCCCTGCCACCAGGGATACATAAACTTCGAAAATCAACCCAAGAAATTCACCAGTCAATCGGGTGACCACCGAAAGGTTATGCTAATTATGATTTTGGCGGCTCGTTTCCCAGGAAATTACTGCCGCTGCTCGGGGGACATGTTGCTTTACCGGTATCACTCACCTGTGAGTTGGCCATCTCATTTTTTCTGAGCCCACTCCTACTTCCTCCTTTCTCCCCAAATATTCCCTGTGGGACCTCAGCTCCCACCAACCCCCCCCCACCCCACCACCACCCACCCGCCCACCGCATCCTTCATCGTCATGCCACAGCCACTTGGCACCCCCCCTACCCGTGGGACTGTCAAGTCTTGGAGCGACAGTGGCGCCGTCGGCAGACGCGGTGGCAAATGTTCTCTCTCGACGGGGCTTCCCGCTCGCCGACGTGAAGACGTCACGCACCAATTACGTAAACTTAGGAAAAACGGGGCACCGCCCCTCGTGCAACAGAGGGACCACGGAACGCCCACCTTGGGCTCATTTGTTTCCGCCGAGGAGGCGACTGGTTGGGAGGGTCTGGGTGGGTGGGTGAAGGGATGGTTGATGGGTCGGGGCGAAGAGTGTGTGGAAGGATTAAAAGAAGAAAAAAAAGAGAGGGAAACGAATGCATAAAAAGGAAACGTGAGTGGGGAAATGGTTATGGCGACCACACGGTCGTTTCACATAAATTAAGGTGAAAACATCTTGCGTAATTGAAGCTTGCGTCACGATTTCAAGTCAAGGAATCGCACGTCTAAAGCATTACGGACTCCCAATTAAGAACAATGTCACGGAACCCATCATATATTTTTTCAAATTTAAGTTGGAAGCAGTGTAATATTCTAAAACTAGTTGTAAACTAACAACGATAGTAAACTAAAAATACATTTATTCTATAAAGAGAAAGATAGACCCAAGTCTCACACTCTAAAAGGCAGGTAGGGGACAGGGTACGTACAACGTCTAGAAAACCCATCTTTAAAATAAGTAAGTAGGAGTACTTCAGTGCGTAGGAAGAATGTTGTAGCATTAAGATCATACACCAGAAAGGTACTGCTTTCAAAGTTCATTCAATTGGCGGGTTTGGGAGAGGCGTAGAAGGAAACCTTGACAATCGCGAATAAATTACAATTCTCATTAAAATATGTAATTACCTACTCTTTCCACATTTCAATATTCGCCGGGAAACGGCAGGTATGGAGCACATTATCTGGTATTTGACCCGGGAAGAAATTATCGTTAAAATATTTCTGGCGTTTGTTAACCTCTTGAAGATACCAGGCTAGAGTGTTTCCGATTTTTATTCATAAATTAGATGGTAGACTCCCCATTCTTATTCTAACGCAATGCGCTACCAATAAAAAACAGTGGGTTTCGTATTTTTTTCCTATTACTGCAAGCAAAATTAGATCTTCCACGTCAAACTTCTACCCATTGAAAAAAAATGAATGTGGAAAACCACCCAGATAGGTGAAGTATAATTCTCTTCGAATTCCTGCATGGCCTTAGTTCTCTAGATATAAAATGAACCAAGATAAGTCAAATTGTGACAGCATAAGAGGATTATGAACACCAAGTGCTCTAGTTAGATGCCAAAATGTAGACTATCGGCGTTATATGGGCGAGTAAATCCTTGGAATGCTCCAGAATGAGGGAATCATGTCATTTCGAACCGCCAAATCACACCAGATCACCACAAACTCTCGGTAATTTTCAAAATGCTTTAAAACCAGACGAAGTTAAGGAGTAGATATTTGAAAAATACTTAGATTGAATTTAATTGTGTTTTTGTGTGAAACTATATCATTTATCATTTTTAAAGGCTCCAGCCAATTTTAGGGTATATTGGAAAAATATAAGTGCCACCAAATTAATATTTACTTTCGCAGTTTGTAGTGATTTGACTCGTGAGTGCGAGATAAAATAAATGGGGGTAGGAGGAAATCAGAAATAAACAATAGTTTAATAGCTAGTCTTTTAGAAGTTAAAAGGTGTGGTAATGTAGTCAGTGTGGACTTGTTAAAAAAAATTCATATTTATTTTTAACAAACGAATGGTATATTTTATTTTTTTGGTATTCATATTGTATTTTAACAAATGTAAATTTTGCTATGATTTTATATCTTTTCGTTCTCAATCAATTTTCAAGCCTTGATGATGATTTACAAATAAACTGATATGTTGGCATAGAGTTTAATTGAAGTTGTATGGACCAAAAACGTCAAGAATATTTTAATAGATTAATTGATTTGGTCATCAAAAATTTATAGGATAGTATAATATTCCTATGTCAAAATTAGTTTGTCTGAGGTACGGATACTAGAACTTTTTTAAGAACTTAATTAAGATTAATAGTTACGTAGTTCATTATAAGCGATAATTTATCTTTTGCAACGAAGAATCTGTCCTGAAACAATTTGTAGAAAATTGATAAAAATTTGTTTGTTATTAATTTTTTTTGTAGTTTTTAACAACCATATGATATTTCCACTAACACTTAACACTTGTGTGTGGAAGAGAAAAAGTAGTGGCCGACGTCCGCCTCAAAGGAGAAAGATTAGAGCAAGTGGAATCATTCACCTACCTCGGGAGCACCATTACCTGGGATGGAAGAAGCACGACAGACATCAAGCTAAGACGGCATTCATGGCTAAAAGGCCGTTACTCTGCTCGAAGAGCATAAGACTGGAGACAAGGAAACAGTACGTGAAAACATTCGTGTGGGCAGTGGCACTCTACGGATCAGAAGTATGGACCATTGGAAAAACTGACCAGAAAAGAATAGAAACCTTCAAGACATGGTGCTGGAGGAGGATGCTAAAGATCAAATTGACGGATATGGTGAGAAACGAGGAGGTATACAGAAGAATTGGAGAAGAAAGGACACTGTGGAGCACCATACGCCAAAGTAGAACACGGTGGGTTGACCATGTTATGAGACACAACGATTACATAAATAGCATAATGGAGGGAAAAATTGAAGGGAACGTCCTCAGAGGAAGACCAAGAGACAAGTACTTGGGGCAAGTCAAGAGGGATACGGGGAAGAAGAACCATAGGGAAGTGAAGGAACTGGCATGGGATAGGGCGAAATGGAGGGCTGCAATATACCAATCCTAGGGTTGTAATACCATGATGATGATAGTTCCAAGCAACAACAAACCGACTCACCCAGGTTTTTTATGGAAGAAGGGTGATCCAGGTATGTATAAGTCACCTGTGCAAGTAACCTATCCATTAAAAGGGAAAGAAGCCTTATTTTCAATCTTTCTGTTTAAAATAGAAGACCACGTGAAGTCACATGAGCATACGTGGACCTCAAATAGAAAATGAACAAGGGTAAGATTTAGTTGTAGGGAACAGATATAATATGAAAATTTCTAACTTTGATTTTGATGTTAAGGATTACAAGTAGGATCATTTGTAGCTAACGGCGAGGAGTGTTTCCTTAAATCCATACTAAAAATGCCTTTTTTAATATGAATTTAGCCAACTTTGTACCTTTCTGTTTCACTATAAAAAATTAGTAATATAAACACAATCAATACGTGGATCTCTATCGCAAATCTGATAAGTATTTTCTGGTGGGCTGAGAATCACAGTGGTGCAAGTCACTTCTGAATTTCCAAATCCTCATGCAACACTATTTTTTTGCTATCAGATTTTTTCAATGGTAATGACTTTCACCACTAAGCATCTCATTCTCTCAAGTGTCCTCAGGGAAATGAAAGATTTTGAGCCATACCCTCAATCCGAAGTAAACTTTAAAAGTGCTTACGAAATCCAGTGACAGATTATTGCTTCAATTTGGAATCATTATTTTTCAGAAAATAATGAGCAGCGGAATGGTTATAACTGTTTATGAACTATCGATGCATGTCTACGTCCGAATGTTAAACTTTCACGGAAAATTCTAACATTGAATGAGATTATCTTCAACATTTTTACGTTTTTCCTCCACTGCCGGTAGCTTTTATTATGGTTTACCCCCTTTTACTGTGAAGGCTCTTCATCTTTGTAAGTTTTGCGTTGACAGTACTGCGATGTTTCGAGTGACAAGTGCGGATTTTCCCGATTGTACCATGTATACTGTATCAAGGAAACAACTTTTTTGTCATGCTGACGTTTCCTTCCCCATCATGACTCCAGTGGAAATATATCTTTTCCCATAAGCGATCCTCTCACCTAAAGTCTAAGAGGGTGAGTCACTTAGCAAAGCACTATTCTCTGGGGCTGAGAAACGCCGCAATGTCTTCCATTCGCCTGCCATTTTCTTGTCTTTACTCTCGTGAGCAAAAGATGAAAGCTACGCCTTTGACTCAAGATCGTGTGGGAGACATATGAGTGGCCATAAATTCCAGGATCGACTTTTCTTGTATCGCTGTGGGTGTTCCCTGGCGGCACTTCCTTGGGATGGAGGGGACAGAAAACGCTCTTGGATAGGGAGCTCTCAAGAGCCTTTCTTGAAAGTCGTTGGCGCACTGTGATTCCTTCCCTCCCCGTCTTAATAGGCAGGCGTCTCGAATGTCACTTACCCCCCCATGGGCACTTCATGATACCGCTTCCCTCGGAAAGAAATACGTTGCTCTCCCCTACTCACCGACCCAGATATGAAGGCACAAGCTTCGTCGCTAAGAAAAGTGTACCACTGGATCGAGGAGCACCAGCAAATTTTACCGATCAACTCTGCCGATGCCCAAAAATTAGTGCTTAGCGGTCGTTTATAAACTACGTAAGGGGCCATTCAAGTATTACGTAAGACATTTTTGGGGCTGGGGCGGGCTGGGATCATCTTACATTGTCTTATGTAGGGGGTGGAAGGAATTTTGAAGTCAATTTACGTAAGATTTTTGTCCATCTTGTAACGTTGTATCGTTTCCGATAGATATATTTAGCAGTGACATGGAGCATCCGCTCGTTAAAGGCGTAGTTTCCGTAACCTCACCGCTACACCAATTCTCCTATTCTGTCGCCTGACTGGCTAGCTACATTACCTCCATGCTCCATGGAATGTGGTACTCCATCACTGCATAATTAGACGATATCCAGTGCTCAAAGCTGTACGATGGCTTTTATGGAAAGACAACACTGCGGAAAGCTAGCATTTAACGAAGTGTAGAGACAAATGTCTTACGTCAGACTGAGAGGGAGGGGGGGTTGAGAAAATCTTACATTGTCTTACATAGGGGAGGATGGATAAAAAATGGCATAAATCGTCTTACGTAATACTTGAACGGCCCATTACCAACTCAGGGGGGAGGGTCTCACGTAAAAACCTATGGCGGGTAACGATAGGGAGGGGCGGGGGGCTCACTCAGTGTAACGTAGCTGTTACAATGCGCCTGTTTACGTTTCTTACTCAACAACATCGCGTCGACAATACTACCGAGTTTAACATGAGGAAGGGCGCACGGGGTGTTTCTTACACCCCAAACTTCTACTTAAACTCAATCATAGACTAAATTTATACTCTATGATTGAGTATATATGTATGTATGTAAGTATATTTACTCTATGACTCAATATAACTGAACTATTGCCCCTACAATGTTGCAAGTCTTGATACCATAAAATTGCTTACATTTTAACCTTCTCGTGGGTTAAATAGCGACCTCGATGTAATAATTTTCAATGCAGCAGTCATCAATGTTGGGAGGGGAGAGAACAAAGCAGGTGAGCGCAGCACCTTGCACCGTGATTCATGGTTGATTTTTAGAATTTAAAAATGTTATTACTTGTTCCAATTGAGATTAGGTAGTTCTATCATATCTAGTTCGGCTACTTTATTTGTCTTATTTCAATTGTAGAGACAACGATACATGTTGGGTGGGGGGGAGAGGTTGGGTAAAGTGCTACGGTTGTCAGCGAAGGAGGGGAGAGGGTAAAAAAAATCACCGAAAACGGTAACGTAGTTTATGCACGATCCCTTATTGTGAATCCCTTTTGGTAGCCCCAAAAATCTTTTCGGTCAAAGCTCGCATTATCCATCGCTAATTTATTTTCGCTCGAGTATTGATAATCAGTTAATTTTTTACGCTGAGCAGATTCTGATTATATACTCTATAAAGTAAAAAGGAGGCATGAAGAAAGGAAAGTTCTCATTCTTTAAGCAATGCGATTATTTTTTTATTCATTACTCTCGGTTATTGTTTCATTATCTGTGAGAGACACGTTGGAAATGTATATGTTGCTCAATGTAGTCTAAATTAATGCATTGCATTGCATTCAATCCGCTTAGAGTATAAGTGAAACAATTTTCCAATATGTATTCTCTGCTCACAGAAGATAAGCATGGCGATAAAAATGAGTTTGATTATAGAATAATCTTCTTGAATCACAGGATCATGAATTAGCATCAAATTGTGTAGGAAGGCTGGCAATTGATTGTTCAAATTAATCAGAGTTATTTTCTTACGGAAGTTATACTCCGATCACTTTAAAGATGGGAAAAACACGAAATTTTCACGATCTTCAGGCAATGTGAGAGGGAATAATCCATCAGAAAGGCGATCCAGTTTTTATTTTTTTATTCGGCCTTTTGCTTATAATGTATGCACAAATAATATCTCGAATTTTAAAATCCTTCTTTCCACCCTGTTCAATATTTCACTTGGGCACTTTTGGCATAACAACATAATTTCTACAGATTTACGGTATGCTAGTCCTTCAGAAAAAAATAACTCTTTGATTCACTCCATAATCCTTAAATGCTAACCCACCATATATTAATTGGACTTCAGTATATACTACTTATACGATATATTCATTGGATTGGAAGAGCTTGGAATGTTGAGGCTCACAACTTTTAATGTTGTAAAAAACCTCTTGGATAAGGATATAGGTTTCAAAATATTTCGAGTTATTTTCTAGGGTAAAATCACTTTGGTAGCCTCGCAATCATCTAACTCTTCGCTGCCATTGGCAATAGAAACAAGTCACCAATGTCCTCGTAAATATGACAAAAATGCTTCTTAAAATTGGTGGTTTTTGGGGTAACTTTATAGAATCGATTCATATTGAAATACTTCATTTTTCTTATATGCATTAAAACCAAATCCATGCCAATAATGTAAAACATGTTAGAGAAATCACTACCATATAAGAAAAGATTAATTTCTATTACTCTTTCTTCCAGATCTATTTATATTTCCCTCTTTTTGTCGGTGGTTCGGTCGGTCAGTGGGCAGAACACCCCCTGCCACACGCCTATCTGGCCGTATGCTGGGTGTTATTTAGATGTACATTGATTTGAACTCACTGCACGGAGCCGTTCACCACTCATTGAAAACTTACATAAGGGGCAAAATAAGCAAAATTCACCGTCGATCAGATACAAATGGAAATTCCTTCTCTCCGTATAACACAGCGAAGGCAGCGAGACACTAACCCGTCGGAACAAATTTCACTTTCCAAACCTAACCTCTTCCAATAATTCATTTTTCCTTAACTCTCCCTTCTTCATGGCAGGTGTCCAAAAACCTCTTGTGACGCGCCCTTGCGGTGGCTCTCAAGGTAATAGGAGAGTTAAATGACCTTTGGATTGGGTTGTTGGAACACTACCCAGCCGACACCGGGATAAGCGACCGATTTTTTCCGGTGAGTTCAAGCAGTTTGAAATGGCTATGCGGGAAACTCGAATGTAAGAGAACAATTCGCTTTGCTCCAAAAGTTAGAATGACGCACTTAACTCGAGCGTGTTCTAGTAAGGATGGTCTCGAAGCTTCCAGTGAAATGAGGATAGGAAATAGTCATTCCGGGAACCTTGAGCATTTAAAAGATTTCTACAAAATTACCCTATAGGTACGTTTTCATGGACGCGTTTCAGGCGAAGAGATGCGAAAACGGGATCTTCAGCCAATCAGAAGTCCGGAATCCTTCACGTGAGTTCGCGTAGAACCGCGTCGCCCGAGTTGAAATTTCCTCAACTTTCGACGCGTGAAACGCGTGAAACTCGTCAACATGGCTGCCTGCCGCAGTGAAGTCCCTGTGAATGAATTCATCATCGCGGAAATTAGGGAGAAATACACCTACGTGTATAATTTGAGAGACTACAGAAATATAAATTTAAGAGATAGAGCCTTGGCTTTTCCAAAAGTGCACCTTAACTATTTTAGTTCTTCTTCTTCTTAAGTTGTCAACCCTGTGATTGGTCTGCAGTAGCTCGCCACTCAGATCTTCGTTCTGCTTTCCTTTTTATCTCTTCATAGGAGGTGCAACCCATATCGCTCATAATTTGCTCCATGTACGACAGCCTTGGTCTTCCTCGACAGTTTCTAGCTTCAATCATTCCACACAAAAATACACTCCACAAACAACACGATCCACACATATGCTTTCATGAATCTATTCCCTTTTTTTAGATCAATGCTTCTATTGATAAGGATATTTTCTTTTTAGTTAAAGGCGATCTTGGCTCGTTTAATCCCGCTTATTAATTCCCTTTTACATTTACCATCTTTTGTGATTTTGCTTCCTAAATAGATACATTCTTGAATCTCTTCAAGTTGTTCTGTTCTCGTCAGGATATTTCTTCTCTGTTCCTGGGCTTGATATGTGCTGCATGTCATTGCTTAGGTTTTCCTGCTATTTATTCTCATATTGATATATTTGTTAACAGGTAATAATATTAATTGGTATTTGCAAAGTCATGAAATCCAAGCATTCAAAAACTTGCTCAAGAAAACATATAACGCGGTATCTCATTGCTGTGAAATTTCATTTCTGAACATGGTTAAGACGGTCGGCTGATAGTTCCAAGGTACCTAGGTCGATCCCCTCCGGTGGAATTTTTTTTTTCTTTTAGGTTTTCGCTGTTTTAACTTTTACATATTGTTCTTATCACCGTTGCTTCAATGAAAAATATTTTTAGGCATGTTTTCAATTATTAATAATAATCACTATATACTGATAGTACAAGCCCCAAGGGCTATCTCCAGCAATCCACCAAGTACAAAACATTCTTAGCAAAGCGTCAAACATTTCCACGGACATTCTGAAATAATTAATGAAAAATGACTCGTAGTCAGAGATTCTAATCTCTTGAAGGAGGTGATGTTAGTCTCCTTGCCGTCTCCGTTCCTCAAAAATTGGTCGTACCCACCACCTCCTTCTCGTGTAACGCCGTCTTCTTAGCAATACAAGTCCTAATAGTGCATTGAATCTCCATTGCCTTTGGAAGTGATTAAATGGTACCACTGCATCCATTGTCTTTTCAAAAACGTGTACAGCAAATTGGCGTGCGGATGCGAGGAATGAGCTTCCAGAGAAAATCGAAGAACTATACTTAATTGTAGGATACTAGGATGGAGTAAGGTAGGATTTTCTTGGTTGGAGTAAGAAGAAGAATAAAAACACCGCTATAGTGGGATATATTCACGGTCGTCACGTTTCGTTTGTTTTATTACTTTTTCTCTGCTGCAGATAGCGCGCGGGTGCCTCATACGCGTAGGATCGCCTACGCATAGGTTCGCTTTCATGAGAACAGTTCACGCGAAGAATGACGCGTCTCGTCGCGCGCATGCGCGCCAGATGCGTCCATGAAAACGTAGCTTATCACGCCAATCCAACCTCAATTGTGAACAACAACCGTTGTTTTGATTTCGCTAGCTACGGTGTGTATAGTACATGACCCGACGTCAAGTAAACCTTCACAGTTACACGTCCCAGATGGTAGGACACAACACTTGAGTATCGGCTGGATATCCCTTCTTTTGAAAGCACACATATAACTCCATTCAACTTGGGGAATTCCATCTAACAACCTAAACAAATGGTTTTATACTTGTCCTCCGGTTTTCTTGGGTAAGCCCACGGTTTCCTTCGAGAGGGATGATTCCAAAGAGGTTAAAATGAAATGGAGGAGGCATGACCGTGAACGCTCATGGGCGAAAGTGAAGCAAGAATAGGGGTGCTTGGGAAGGGTTTTGTGCCGAGTAGGTGCTGCCAAACCAGCACAAAACATCGCCTTGTCTGTGGTTTTTAACTTTGATTTGACGAAAATCGAACGCGACCGCAGGACACGTAAGCCAGAGGAAGGTCTAAACTGTGCCTACTGCAATGGCGGAATTAGCTTCAAGAATCAAGTGGCACGTCGCCTCCATTTCTTTTCTAACCTCCTTGGGATGATTCAGGCTGTAAATGAGCGACCATCGAAGGTCTCAATTTTAACGCCAACCAGTCGCTCCCTCGTTTGCGGGCGAGTTGGATGTCGTGTGGTTTCTCCGAAGTCTCTTGAATTTAGCCAATAATTTCTTCGAGAAGCATGTGTGTGGAAGAGAAACCTTTGCCTCACACAACTCGGAGTAACGGTCAATCCAGCGTAATCACCGATAACTTCATTTATTTTTGTTTGCAAATCTTTTTGCCACGGTGCCGTAGACCATGGCTTTTGGATGTTTTCCGGAGGTCGCTGGTCATTGTCAGATTCCCAGGGGCGTCATCCGACTCAAGAAGATGAACAGGAAAGAAGTATTTCTTCAGTTTAACATGGTTTAACGTCTTACGGTCATTTCACCTTTACTTCCCACCGCTTGCAGAGGAGGCCAACATTACTCGGACGAAGAGGATCCGACTACAACGATACCTACTTAATTTCGGCGATGGAGCAAAAACCGGTGTTTCCATCAAGGCAGGCCGATTCCCAGCAAGGGAAGAAATTGCTGATGTGCGAATATCACTCTCCTTTGTGTTTGCAATTAGTGACTGAATGATCTTTTTCCTATCGTTGAAAACAACCTCAGGGCTGAATGTGGTGATATTTTTGGTGTTTCCGGGGTTTGATGAGAGTGAAATGCTAACAGCTGGGCATCGATTGGTGTGTTGGCCTGAGTATTGGCTTCAATCTCGATATCGCGAATTGGAATCCCGGCAGTGATGGATATTTTGCAGTGGAATCCCGATCCTTACTTGTGCGCTGTGGGAAAAGAAATACACCGTCCATCGGATGGGACTTTACTCTGTGGACGCTGTGCTACCTTTCGTTAAAGATCAGGCTGATGCCTCCGACGATCTTTCTCTACCCTTCCTCCATTCCTCGTACAACGTTTCTCTACCCAACCTACCAACCTCAACGAGTCTACCACAAGGTCAGGAATTCAGCCGCCAATGGATCGACGACCAACTCTTCTACCTCCTCATGGAATTGTGTAAGTACTACGGCAGAGTTTGTCATCGAAACATCGGCCGCAGCTGATTAACCTACCTGTAGGACTATTCTGTAATTTTTTTAAGATGTTTAAGCAACTTCTATGGTGTCGTAACCTTAGAATTAACCTAAAGTTAGTGTAACCGCAAGTTACTTTAGCTTTAGAGTATAGTGTAATGCATGTTGTTGACTACTCACCCTCTGCCACACACCACTGAGGTGGCTTGCAGGGTATTTTGTAATGTAGATGAACCTTCCATAACTGTTTTAAGCATCTTTGATAAGGTCCCGAATGTCGCAGTGAAAAAGTAATGCTCACCTGTCAAAACACCCTGATGCAGAATAGCATTGTCACCAGAGAGAGATTTGTTACATGAGAAACTCTTCGATACCTACAGCCTAACGACGAATTTATATATACTAATACCGTAGTGATGTCCCCTAATTCATAAGGAACTTGTCACTAGCCAATTGATAGATCAAATTTTTTCTTGAAACAAATCTTTTCTATGGCGCCATTCCATACCACGACTTAGCGGTAGGCGATCAAAACACTTGTTTTATTGGAAGTGACGAAGCACAATATTCTTTGAAGCACCTCGCATGGAAGTTAGTATTTTTCCAATGAGACAATGAAAAAGACATCGTGAAAAAATGAATTAATATTTTTCGCTTCTAAATGAAGTTCTACCAAAGGCTGTCACTTTTTCCAACGATTTTACTTATGAATGCCATTGAACACAACTTAAAACATCGTGGATTTCGCATAGAAGTCGAAAAATTATAACGAAGCTACTGATTTCACTAACATCTTTTAACGAGTTACAGAGTATCACTGCAGGTGAAAGGCCCGTTTATACTTTAATCATATTTTTCCCTCTCCAAAAGAAATCCCGAAATAACTTTAGATTTAGTAATAGCGCTTCTTTCACAGAGTGTCATGACCTGGGGCGGCGTGGGTGCTCAGGGGCCCTGTTTTTGTGACCCCCCTCCCCCTCCTGAAAAAATTTGTGTGTTAAAAACGCGTTTCAGGTCGTTAAGGGAAAAAGGTTTTCAAATAATATATAAACGGCACAAAAACATTCGATGCAATAAACGTCTTATTTTATTTACTTTAAGAATGGGCATTTTTTCAGATAACCCTTTCCTAAAAGCCGCCTCTCCGTGAGATACAATGCGATCGTTTGGTAAGGATTTCGAGGGCTTATTGAAAAATCACCTTGAGTTAAGGCTTCCCCTCACATGCATTTGGTGCCATCAAAAAATTGAAGGACATGTCATCGTCTATCGCATGTAGGGCTCAGCATTGAAAGTCAGGTATGCTTGCTTGAAGGGGCTAACCACTCAATTATGCACAGCTGATCGGCTTTGAAAACCAATTACCTATATTACCGTCGGTGTCAATGACTAGGTATCGAGTTGTTTACACCGTTGTAAGAGCTCAACGAGTCCAAAATTCCTATTTTCAAGGCTACTCCCCCTTAACAATATAGCGATGACGTATGGTAGCAAAGACGTTATATTGCCGCAGCGTAATGTTTTTGGGAATTTGTTTACGTGCCTAATATAGCACTTTATCAGAGTTAGTTTTATTTGTTGGACTAGTATACCTAAGTGGCTGTGGAGTGCATTTCAAGTGACGTAGGTACTCTACCTGCTGGATGAGATTTTAAATTAATAATATTTGCGCCATTTGTTTGTTTTATTTCGTCACCAGGTCATTCTCAAACCAGTAATTCTTCGAGGTTCGCGGGCTGATATATAATCAGAATTAGTTAAAATGTTAATATTATAATAATTAATTTTAAAATATATATAATTTTCTCTCGTCCACTTTTGGCAAAAATCAATTGCTGCTCTTGACACTTTGTTTCTTACAAATTCTAATTATTTCTCTCTTTACCGTTGATTACATTCCAATACCAAATATTTTCTTCTATTTTAGCGATAGGCTAAAATTACATTTAGTAATTAATAATAGCCCCTGATACAAGTACCAACATTTATATTCCTTGCGTCTATAGAAGGTTAATGGAAACATTTCATTCTAAAAAGTTTTTCCATGCATAGTTTAATAGAACCAAAAATCAATTAGCCTAATGCGATTTATTGTTTGACCGTTTTCTTCGCGCTACTTATTGTTTTAGAGTAGTAATCAAACTACTCACTGCAGTTATTGCGGTCTCCGAGCTTTCAGCTGAACCCAGCAGTGTGAAAAGGAGGCGTTTTACTGTTTGTTTTCTTTTTGCTGGAGGGGAGCATATCCGCGAAATTAGCTACCCTGGATTTGAATGCGGAATTAGCTACCTCGTCCTTGTGAGGTCCTAGTTTCAAGGGAATAAATGACAAGGAAACCTTTCTTTTGCCAGACAGAAGAATCCTTGTGGCGCACCCATTGCTCCCACGGGCGTGAAATCTTTTTGGGTAACAAACGTTGCCTGCCACCATCGTCAGCACGCATTCCGGTGTTTTGCGCGCGGAAGCAAACTTTTGTAGGCCTCATTATCCGACGCAAGTTGCGCTCGGAGACACGCAGCTAATTTTCCATTTGAATCCCCGTGTCGGGCAGGTGTGATTGTGAATGGGGTGGCTATAGCTAAGTAGCTCACACGAGATGCTGAGGGGTGGAGATGAAGAGGGGAGACGTAAAGACAACGGGAAAACCACGAAAAATGCCCGAACGATTGTTTCACAGGGAAGTCGACGCTTACTCGTCCCTACGGCGTGGAAGCAGAAGAAAAGACGCCACAGAACAACGGGTGACAATTGCGATAACAGTCAACGCCGATTTCATTGTTGTGATGCTGCTGCTTGGACGCTACAATGCTCGAGTTCCCCTCTTCTTCCTTCTGTGACGCAACAATGCAAAATTGGGTGGCACAATGAGACACTTAAGGTGCTTGCACCTGAGTGACTTTTTTTGTTCTATCCGCAGAATCGGTCCGGAGGGCTGTTATTGCGGATAGATGTGCTCGCCCGTGCACACCGGCAAGATTTTATCCGCACCATCCCAATGACCGAATGGATTTCGAAGAATCAGCGTGCATCGCTTCATTTCTGGTTTGAGTGTTGCATGCATGGTTGCGCAAAAGTGCATCACAATTTTTCGTTTCCAGTCCAGCGTATCGTTTTAGAACTCCTCCCTCCACAATTCGCTTTACTACTACAATGCTTTTTTGCAGCAGTATCATAAATTTAACCAATCAACGCCAAATTAAGGTCCTCTTAGAATTATTCTGCTTAAATAGAAATGCAGTGATTTCATTATTGACGACAACAGAGGAAAATATTTAACAAGCTTTATAATGCCTGCTTCAAATATAAATATATTATATTAATGTAGTTAGGTGTTACTTCGTGGAAATTTAAACGTCAAGCATGGCGGAAAAAGCACAGTACGATTCCGGACTTGTTTATTTTCCCGATCTATTTTGACATCTGGAGCTTCATTTTCAAGGTACATTGTAAATGATGCTGTAGACGTCTAAATCGATCGAGGAAATAAAAAAGTGTGGTATTGCTCAGTGCTCTTGTCCACCATGCTTAATATCCATTATTCGTCGACTTCTTATTCAATTGATTCACAAGCCAATATTGTCGAGAAACTACCTAATATAGCGCCATGTACTCAGTCATGAAAAAATATAACCGTAAAGCTATTATGATTTAGAATAAACGCAGTGAACTGAATAAAAGAAGGCTTTAATATTGTGTTGAATTTGAATTACTAAAATCAAGTACTATTCACGAAGAGATGAGAATTATTTAGGGCGTTCGCCGTATTTTGAGAGAGGTGGAATCAATTGTTTTAATGGTCCCTTCAAAGTCTTTATTATATAGAGAAAGAGCTAGGCTTAAGAAATTTTAATTAAGGCTAGGATAAAGGTTTTAAGTGCCAAATTTCTCGGTTATGTTTAATATAGTGTGCTTTTTTGAGACTTTGGAAAATTTTATAAAATGACATTGTTTGTTTTAATCAGTCTTAAGAGTGGCTAGCAGTACCCTTCCATTTTCTCCCATCCCAGGCTATTTTCACTGCAGTTCTTCCTTCTCATGTCCGTCTTTACTTGACTTAGGCAGTGGTCCCTCAGTCTCCTCTAATATCCCCACAAGTGTAATTCTAATGTCCTGTCTAAAAAGCTGGCGGCAGTTGCTAAGGGGAGAATTTTAGTACTGGAAATTTCAATTTCGTTATAACCACTGTCTGCGTGTGAACAAATAGTATGTACCTGTTAGTCTTTGATTACAGCTGCCTATCAATCGTAGAATGCGCCTTAAAATTCTAATGACGTGGCAAATCAGAAGCTGAGATGTAGTGACTTGTCCATTTCCACCCACCCCTGTTTATCCGTCCCTTGTCAATGGCCCTTCCATTCTTACTCTTGTTCTCCAGGATGTGTTCCACAATAGTCCATTTTCTGGGACCACTCTCGCCAACGTTGCAATCGTTGTTCTCACGTCAGAAGTCCTTACGTGGTTTTTTCATCCAAGCGTCAGGGCAGATTTGCATTGGTTGGACGATTTGAATCTTTTAGTACCCTGCAAACCTACGTAAATCTCTAGGGTATGTGACAGGGAGTAATTTCTAACTAATATTCTCCACACTAAATCCTACAAAATTGTTATTAAGTCAAACAAATTAGCAACAACCTACAGATACAAGTCATGTCAAGCCGGCCTCGGTGGCGGCGGGGTAACTTCCTCGCCTGCTAACCCAAAGGTCGCGGGTTCGAATCCCGCCTGGGGAGGTTTTTTCACTTCCCAGGGCATGGTTGTGTGTGCTCGTCCATTGTTAATATTGTTAATACCCCGATGTAAAGGTCAATGAGTGCTGTTTTCGGTGGTTATTGAAAATGAATGAATAAATTATGTGAATTTTTACCAAATTTGTAAAAAAACTTGTACTGCTAACGAGATAAATTATTAGTATTTATTTATTTTACAGTTACATTAAAGGAAAGGGATACAAGAGTTGCTCAGGAATCATGCGAGACGTGCTGATGCTAAAACTTTGCAAATTTAGGTTAAATCATTGTAGACCAAATCAAATAATTAGCTACACTACCTATCTTCTAGCTATTATGGTGTCTTTATCGTGCGCAGAAACAATTATATTTTCAAACTGTCCGTTCTTCAGTCTATTTTAATAATTTTATGCTAAAGATGTAAACCAACTTAGTATGCTGGTTTTCGAAAAGTGTTTTTTACTTCATTAGATTATTTATCGGCTTGGGAATAACTTCAATATGAAGTTTAAATTTTTCAACAGAAAGTCTGATATCGATCCCCATCCTAGTTGCTGCAGTAGGCTTGTAATACAAATGAATTAATTGTGGCTATGTCGCAGATACATAACCGGACGCACTTGCTATATTTTACGTGATTTCTGGCACCTGCAGGATTGGGGCTATGAACACGGCTCACTATTTCCCTCCTTGTAAGTAAAAACGGGAGAAGTATTCATTTTGAATCACGCTGTCGCAGTACCTATAATGGCAGTGAAACATAATGGCATTCGTGATCTGGAAGAAGGCCATTTCCGTTGGTTGAGCCCATTACCCACGAATTTACTCCACCTGTGGGATCAAATTATCCTTTGCGATTGACTCAGCTTTTCCAAAGTCCTAAAACTTATTTCCAACTTCAAAATTCTAAGTTTGTAATTTACAACGACTTCCTAGCTCTATATGACTCTTAATCCAAAGGTTTAGACGAGTTTCTCCTATGGGTTCCGAACATATCAGCGTGTTTTCATGCAGGTAATTTTGGTTCTCTCGCAATTTTCCGCAGCGATTTGCTTAATGCTCCATTCTCCTTCCGGGATATCTGCCGCGTTGTTGTTTTTCTTGACAACGTTTCTCCTCCCGTCCTGAACCTGAAGACGCCTCCAGAACGGGAGGAGAAACGTTGTCAGTAAAAACAACGACGCGGCAGAAATTCCGGAAGAAGAACGGAAAAGGTAAATTTGGACTGTAAACATTGCCGTGATACGCGATGATCAAGGTCCTTAAAGAACCTTGCGCGATGCTAACATTTTCCCACCCTCTTAAGTTAAAAAGAGTTATGTTGGCAGCGTTGCCTGCCATGGGCTGTCCTCTCCCACCCGCTCCTTAGCCATACCCTCCTGAATATCACGCTTCACGCAGTCGTACAGGCGACTGCCGCCATGTTTCACAACTACTATAGAGCCTCCTCAACGGCTTCCGTCACAGACCAAGTGCAGAAATAACGCCCCCACCTCCGCGGTTCTCGTGGACGGCCAATTGCGAGAATTACGTCACTCTTATCCCGAGGAACAATCCACTCACCCTCCCAACTTCCCGCCTCCCCCGCTGCGTGATCGTCAACTGTTTCCTCCATCCGTAACTCCCCCGTGCCCCGATCTCTCTTCTTCCTCCTTCCGTCCTCTCCAGCGAAGTCTTTTGTTTTCTTTTTTTGTCCCCCATGTGCGCCATTCCTCTGCGGGCCAGAAACTCTTAACTCGTGTCTTTCTTTCATAAATTCGCGTTCCTTCCTCTCTGCCAACTTTCGCGCGGGAATAAGGGAATTGCTTTGCTGAAGGAAACCGCGGGCGACGCGTTTACATCCCGCTGCTAAGAGACGGATTTGTCGCTGCAATTGAAATGAAAAATGTGAGCCCTTTCTTTATGTACTTGGAGCGAGATTTTTCTCTTCCCACAAAAGAGGACATATTTCAACCCATTTTAAAATTTATGAAGCTGGGAGAAGAAAGAAGTAAATAAAGCCACAATAATGACGTAAAAACTATATTTTATATGATCGACCTTCTTAGTAATTGACTAAACGTGCATATTTGAGGCTACTTACACTGAGGATACATACTTGTCTTTTTGTGTTTCACGAAATATTGTACCGTACGCTGAAAAAGTCTTCACCAACGAAAGTTAGCTATTTTTTGCGATTTTACAAATAGTATCTACTATGGTAGGCAATATTTTTTTATTGATCGATATATCTTAAAAACCGCACGCCGTTATATTTGCGACGCGAACAGTCAGTCAGGACTTCCTAATTTTATTTTCATTTATAAGATGAGAGCTTGCTTTGATGTACACATTATTGAATTCTATGTCTACTGATACTCTCACTTAAAATACCTCGACGAAGTTGATAGCACAAACAAATGTTCACGCTTTTTCCCGTATACTTGGCTTTTGAAGAAAAGACTGGCTAATATTCTTTTTTAAAGAATTCGTCCTTTATCTGCAGTTGATATCTAAGTTTCTCCAATTCTTGATTAACTATTCAAATATTTTAAAACACTAATTTAAGAATGATTAAGGGCGTAATCTGCAATAAGAACATTTTATGTAGTGACAACATGTATGTGCAAAACATGAAGCGTAAACTTGCATTGCATTGCACAACTGTAGCATTATAACTACAAAGAACATTCACAAACTCAAGGAACTCATCCGTATTTCAAATGTTTATGGTTATAACACAAATGCGTTCCCCATCAGCTGAAAATCAGAAAAAAAATGAAACCACTAACTTTACTCACTAGGATTGAGAGAATAAAAAGGTTTCATGATGTAATTATTGTAATTAAATACGGTTATTATGATGGAAAAATGACACTCTTTGGTAAAGCCCCTATCAGTATTTACAATGGTTTTGTCACCGATCAATTTCCCCATGCCTATATTGGCCAAACTTATTGTCGAATATTAAACTATAGAGGGAAATATACAGTGTTCTTCTAATTTTTAATCGAAAATGTTTATTCATTTTTTGTTACTAGAGAGCTCAGGAACCCAGCATGATACTACAACCATTATAAAATATAGAAGTAATTGACTTTTTTGCTTTTCCTCTGGCATAAAAACAAATGTCATCGCAACTACCAGAATAATGTTGATGTTCGATTTGCTCTCTCACCCCTTATGAAAATTTCTTTCCGGAAATTCACGTTATCCTCTGAACTGTTCTTAAGTTTAGAACTCGTTGTTGAGTCAAATGAGTGACTCTTCATCATCCCCGAAGAAGTTTTCGTATTCAGCTAAGAATGTGACTCACTTCTCTGTGGACAAAAAATCTTTGGCTGCAGTGCCAAGAGTTAAAGAGGCGAGTATCCGGCCGAGAACGGAAAAATGCTCCCGTTTAAATTGATACGACCCTCGATAGAGAAAAAAGTTCCTTGCTTGCGGATATTATTTCCAGTCGCGTTTGTTTTTCTTCTGTGAGCTTTCCGAATTTTTTTACGTACCGTCTCACATTCATCAACTCCTGAATTTATTTTTTCGCCACATGATTGAAACAGCTTATGGCAGTATCAATTATGCAATTTAGCCCCCCGACTCTCCTAGTGAGTTTGCTTGTATTTAGTTCGTCTTGAGTACATTGGCGGGTGTTGAGAAGCTGGGACCTTTCTTCCCATGACCTCATCAGCATCGCCTCTGGTTTCAGAGAAGGAAATTAATTTCGGGAATTTTTTGTGATCACGGAGCTGCGGTGAGTAATTTTCAGAAAATTTTCAATGCATGCTGAGTCGTACAGTTGAAGTGAATTCAAATTTTTATTACAAATGAAAGCAATATTTGTTGTATGCAGTCATATTATACCCCGGAATGTAGCATTTTTATTTTGATTTGAGTTCCATTCTGCTGCTTTTTTCCTTTCTACTATTCCTTACTATCATTTTGGAAGTGATAATTATTATAATGCAGAAACAGGATGGCCAACTATAAATTGATATAACGATTTATTTTTATCTACATCAAATAACTATCTAATATCCGCCGCAGAGGGGTGTAGCAGAGGGTGTTAGGACACCAGTCATGAAAATGGGAGGAAAAGGGAAAAAGGAATTGGAAAAGTGATAGGTCGAAAGCGAACTTTAATGTAAATGTAATGTCTTGGTGTCTTGCTCAATTTTTCTATAGTCATTGAAAATATTCGTGGAAAGAAGGAATTTTTGTACTTCGTCCCATTTTGACGATATTTCGTACGCATGTGGAGGAAGTTATCTAGATTGACGAGCCATTGTCATTGGAAACTTGTTTTAAAAAAATTCTACTTGTTTAATGCATTGCATTTGAATCATGCCAAAGAACTCTATCCCAGGTTGTCAATACATTGTCAACCTTTCTTTGACTTTTTCTCAATTAAATTCTCTCCATCCAGACATCCCAATCCCAGTGCCCTACCTTCTTCCTAATGTAATTCCTTCACATAGATTTGTTCTGGGCTCTACCATTTGGCTTTTGCACTAAGAGCTTATGCCAACGGCTCTATACATTTTTTCACGAACTTTATATTTTCCTCTTCCATTCAAATGCTTCCAATAGTGTTATATGGTAGAAAATCATGAATTGTATGCTCGTTCAAAGGGCAATATGTCGGAACTACATAGTTAGACGTATATTTTGTGTAATTAAGTCCCTATGTAGTTATTTAAAATACTGTGATATTAATTTTTGCACAAAGTATATATACGGTTATACAACGAATACATACTTACTAATTAGTGACCGACCCAATAATGTATCAAAAACTCCATAGTAGGTTTTTTATAGCACTAACAATAAATGAGGGCTTAAAAAACTCCCAAAAATACACGTGCACGAAAACAAACGCAGAAAATCCTATGCTTCCAGCCAATGCCAAAGAGTCATTCATAATAGTAATCCCATAGTCAATCATAAAATAGTCAGTAGTCGTTTTCGTTCCTCCAGGTTATTTGTCGGGAACTATGTACAATATTTACTCTAGGCATTATGAGAATTTCACATGTTATGGTGATTTTTTCCGACTACAATCGGTAGTATTTCATCGTAGTAATATCAAATTAATCTAAACAAACAGCCTTGAATCTGTAAGAATAATTTCATCCTTGCCGAGAATACGACGATGAGATGCGTATAAATTGTCACTAGAACAAATTCATCTGGATCGGAAATCTAACGACTGGCATTAGGCTTTTCAGGCAAATTCACAGACCGCCAGACTGCCAAGCTACCTGCATCACGTGGGTATACCTAAGAATTCAAGGGAACTGTAAACAATGCCCTTACGGTCCATTCAGCACTTAACCCTAGCTTAGCTAAGCATATTAAGAATTTCATCCTTAACGTGGAATTATTCGCGGCCCAGGTGGATTATTTCTCAGGGCATTTTCTGAGAATTTATGTTTAAATATACGTTTTCATCACTCCGATTAAAATTACGAAGAAATATAGATATTATTGTATTCGTGCAATTAGTACGTTCATTTCTTCTGTGGTTTTCCGCAAATGTCTAATACCCAAAGATACGCTTTTGGCTTTGATTTCAACGAGTATGTTTCCAACAAGCTCATTAATGCATTCCCAGAACATTTTAAACAGTCATCTTTTTTCTGCAAAATCAAAGCTCATAATGAACGCACAGTCGTGGTAATTAAAATTGCATGTAGGTATTATGTAAGAATCCATTCCTCAAATAATTAAATTGTAGCGAATTCCGCATAATGTTGTAGCATTCATGTCACAAGGATCGGGTATAGCTGGAGATTTAAAGCCGGAGAAAGCAAGAGGAAAGACCAGACAGTACCCTCCATGGGGTGAGAGATTTGCAACACAGAAGGTCGGAACCAGCCAATGCTAGAGTAATGTGCGTCTTCCTCTCTGCCAGTTTAATCGAGCAGGCTTCCCAGCTAAGTTACAGACACAGTGGGAAAAATGAGACAGAAACATTTGATGCCAGCCTAATTAAATGAAAGAGTTAATAATGGAATGGGTTTTCATCTTTGAAGATTAAAAACTTAGTATTCACACACCTAACAATGATAGATGTTAACATGGCGCATTTGATAGAAGTTTTCTGGCATATACTGCAGATAAAAATTGACACAAGTAGATTTTCAAGTGAAACCAATGTTTTAATTTAATTTCCAACCTGAACAACATGCTTCAAGAATAATTAAAAAAGGAAACTCCTTTGCAGGTATTTGCATGATTTTAACAACTGTCGAAATCATTAGCAGTGCAAAGGACAGGGAACGTTTGCTATGAATGATTTGCAAATTTAAAAAAACACATAGTCATGTATGACTAATACAGCTGCAGCTTTGTTATTTTGAATGAGATAAAACTTGCTTACGTTTACACGCATTTTTGAATAATCTCCGAGGGTTGATTTTATGCTGTCATTATAGCATTTTAACATTAACGCCACCAGCTCTAAATGTGTCTTCACGTGAATTATTTATTTTCGCGCATCTTAAGTATTTGAATGCTTAACTAAGGTAGTTCATAAAATTCAGACAATCCAAATATTTCACTCATGGAATTAGTTACGTTGAGAGCCTTGGGCTAGTGTATCTCGGGAAGAAATGAACTTTTCAAAATATTTGCTACGTGTATTTAATTACTTCTGCATAAACTATTAATTTTCATCGTAAATTATCCCTAACCAGGCAGCTCTAAATCGAGTGTTTCATTTTAAATCCTGATTAACTCCTATATGGTAGTACTTGCTTTCGAGTAGGTACTTAATTACGCAATCTCTGGATTTTATTTGGAGATAAGCTTTTTTTCCCCGAATTTTCTATTCAAAGGAAGTTAGAATAATGTTTTGGATTTTTAATCTCTCATTGAAATTTTTATGCAAAGGTTCATCAGGGAAAATATATATGCCATTGTATCAAAAGGAAGGAAAACGATGTAAAACATGTTTTGAATTCTCTTATCCCACAGAAGCCCAACGTAGTTCAACCGTTGAAAGTCTTCAAGGCACAGGAGCGAAATGGGTCCAGGAAATGTGTATCTCATACACTGTAGGCGCTTGGCATCGTCCGGATCCCTGACGTATTTCAACTTGAAGTCACTCGTCTCTTGACAGTTAAACGGTGAACAAATTTATCCTTTAAGGTGGGTTCAGTTTCATTTTTTTACTTTTATTTTACTCCTTCCTTAAGGTTTTTTTATGCTTCTTCGAGCCTAAATCCACACATAATCAGCATCAAGGGTAACAGATGAAAATACACGATTATATTGTAAGTGCGTCCATCGTTTTCTTCTTAAGTAGCATCAAAGTCTTGAGAAACATAACGCTAAAATGGTGAGATACTCGTAGGAAAAAGATGTGGTCCTCGATCCCTGTATTCGTGAATGTCATGTACGAGGTAAGAAACGGTCTCAAATACAAAAACTAGCTGTCGAGTGGATATAATGGTTATCTTTTACCCTGCAAACTAGGAAAAATTCTGTTTAAACCAGTGCTTTGGAACAACGATATCCTACTTAGAGCATTGCATCGTGTAAATACAAACTAACTTTAGTAACGGCATAGTGACCGTCACAATGCGGTCAAAGGAACGGCTTTTTATGATGTAAGGGTTGCGCAAATTTTATCTTTCAAAATAGTGACCTGCCAATGGGAGCACGACTATACTATGCAAAAATTGTATTGATACGTAAAACGTGTTCACTCGGACGTCGAACGTTCTAATCAAATGCAAGGATGTTTTTAGAAATAAGGGATGGAACCTTGATAGTGATATTCGCTGTAAAACCCCATTTCGGGAACGAAATACTGCGGTAAATTCAATAAACTAATTCATTGACTGACCTTATATTTTGGCCATAATCACTGCAGACTTTTGGGGATCGTGAGGTGTTTTGGCGTCTTCAGAGGAGAAAAAGTTCTGTCTAGATTGATAGCAAAACGACCTTTGTAACTTCCTCCGTTTATTACAGAATGTACAACTGGTTTCGGCAGTTATGCCATCTTCAGGTACATGTATCTGAAGATGGCGTATTAGGTACCGTTATACCATCTTCAGGTACCGAGTCAGGTATGTCATACAATATTCAGGTACATGCCGAAACCAGTTGTACATTCTGTAATAAACAATGGAAGTTGCAAAATTATCTCATTATCAATATGACGACCTTCCACCAAGTAAAACTTTCAACTTTTGAACCCTTCTTGTCTAGATCTCATTGTTCTAGAGTAGGTATTATATCCAGTATTGCGTTTACGTGATGTTTTACACACTTTCATTCGACTTTTTTTTACTATCCCTTGCCTTATTCCCTCCTCCATCCGCTGTCCTTTCAATTCACCCTCACCCCATGCTCCCATTTCTCGCTCTTCTGCCTTCCTCCGTTGTCCGATCCCGTCTCTCCCATTAACCGCTTCGTAATCTCTCGCGTCCCCCACCAGCCTATTTCCTGCCCGACGACAGAAAACAGCAGCAGCGTCACAGAAGCGCGTTCAGAGTGGTCGACACGTTGGAAGTATTCTTCCCAGGCCTTCTCCACCCCTTCGACGGTCGGGGTGCTGGCAAGAGATGCAGAGCGAGGGTCGGGGAGGGAGGGCGTGGGACCTCACACGGTACTTCCACCTCCTCCACCCCCCGCTGCCCTCCCTCACTCTTGTTTTAAACCATTCTATGTCGTTCCCCCCGCCCGAGAGCATAGCAGATCTAAAAAGAGCCCCTCTCCTAATTCATTCCATTTCCTCAGTTTTCGAGTGGGAGAGTGAAACAATCCTTGTCTCACGCTCTCTTTCGAAGTCCTATACACCCCTTCCTCCTTCCATTTACACTCTCCCCCCCCTGTCTCACGCGTTCAGACGTGAATATTATGACTTTGAGTTTTGATGCTGCTTCAGGATCACCTCACTTTTAGCAGCTTATGAGTAGTGACTCAGATGCAAGGAGGTTGAAATGTAACGGAGGGACCATACATGTAAAAGGAGCGTGATAGAAATAGATGTGCTTGCGAGAGAAATGCCACGCCTACTTTGACAAAAGAATTGAAATCGCAATGACTATCATGTTAACTTCGATCACCTGATTCTGGTTGAAATACTTGCCAGAACTTACGTTCAACAGATATAAAATATTAGTATATATAGGGCCATTCCATGCCAATTCACCAAACACTTGTTGCAGCACCATTTCAGAAAAAAATAAAGTTTTACACCCTTACTTCTACATCTCTATAAGGCAGAAAACCAATTTTTGATTATTTTTTTCATGACCTCAAGGACTTACAGGCCCGTGAAGGTCGCAGCGTGTTGTAAAAATGACACTCTCAGCGAGTATCAGTAATTAGAATTACTCAGAAACTACAAGTTGTAAGAGAATGATTTGAATACCAGGTTAATCATCACAAATTGAGCTTTCATTTGACATAGTTTTCATTAACCTCACTGTATAACATATATGAGAATAATTGGTCCAAACTTTCGATTCAAATTACTGTTTTTTATAACTTTTGCCATTTTTTTCTTATAGAAGGGTTGTGAACACAAGGTCTTTATTTTTGATATAGTGTATTTGGGTACAATAGTAAGTGTGTGTAAGAAAAACTTTGTGTGTTTGTCGAGTCTCTAGCTGTTACAAGCTTCAAGAAATAATAAATATTGAAAATTTACCATTTTTGGGCCCCCGTATCTCTGGTGGGGGACTATTTAAAATTTTGAAATTTCATTATCATAAGCTATAATTCTATTAATAATGCACTAAAAATTTGGAGCATACATTTTGACTCGTTTGGAGGTTACATCACACTGAAGTTGCAAAACAATTACTCTCGCCCACTGGGTAGAAGCAATTGACAGATTGGTGCATATAATTAAATGTTGCCTAAATTAATTTTTATTTAATTGATAATTAGCAAAACAGTTACCTATTCAATGTGATATCAATTGATCAATCTACAGCTATCAATTGATAGCTGTTCCACTAAGAATAAAAATGTCTCATAAGCAGAATATTGACAAACTATTTAGCCTGCATTGGTTTTTCCACTGAACTTGCTCTATATGATTATTCTGTTATCAGTAAACTGATATGAAAATATCTTCAAAATTAGAGCAGTTTACACCTATTGTTTATTGAACATTTAACACCCTGTAGATTTGTGGTAGTAATTTTTTTCTGTAGGTTTGTAAACTGGCTTTTGACACTAAACGTTTAACAGTTCCTCCTATACCATCACAAAGAACTTTTCCGTACCATGTACCGAAAAAGTGCCGCTGAACTTCTAAGCCAAAATCAGATTGATGATTACAAATTTTATTGATTTTTTTGTACTGCCTTGCTGCCCCATCGGTAAAATACAGAAGTTTAGAGACATTAAGGGCTATTTTCTTTTTTTAGGTTATAAGGTATTTTTTAGAAGTAGGTATATAGGGCTAGTACAGTGTTCTTTAAATTATCACTTCTCATAGAATGCTTTTTGAGACAAGAATGCCATTATCTTAAAAGTAGCACAAATGGAAGCAAAGTAGCTTGATCATTCACCCAATGAAAACTTTGAATTTCATCTTGGATCAAAAATGTGAAATTTTCTGCAAAATCTCCACTGACAATGCATTCATTATTTCCTAAAGTTTCTTTTTTATTTCTTAGAAACCGTACCCGACTTTTGAAAATGTAATGTTTTTTATATCTGTGAGCTTCTAAATAAGGTGATCCAATTCCGGTTAAATTGGAGTCAAAAAGAATTATAATCCCGTTTCGCACTTGGTGCATAAAAATTGCAGTACCCCGTCCGTCGTAAGAGACGTCCCCTAAGACCTTGGTAGTCGATCTCCTGCCCTAGCAACCATTCATGGTGTTTAAACCAAGGTGGATTATTCAGAATAACAAAGGAGAAAATAATAATTAGAGTTTACAAGCACATCGTTGGCTGAAAGCAACAAGTTATATTTTACTCTCTAAAGAAAATACAAGTAGTCTATATCGCGTTGAAATATATAAAAAAAGTGTTTTAAAGCTAAATAGAAGGAATTATGGCCACAATTTAATGCTGCAAAAACTACAATAAAAATTGTTTGAATAGTTAGAGACGCAGAAAAATTTATTATCAGAACCATGTATGTGTAGTTTGATGGTTTTTTGTGACGACATTAATTTCATTAGACAAGGGTACTCAAAATGTACCAGGACAAAAATAAACCAAGCAACATCTTTATGATTGTGGCATACTGGTTAATGAGTCAGATAATGAAGCAAAAGACTGACATTTAAAAAGATGGGAAGAGCTTATATATCATGTAAAATAATGGCAGGCTTTGACTACTTGATAATATGGTTTAAGTACTTAAAAGTACTCAATTGTCCTCACCTGAGAAAAAAATGATCCCTTAATCATAAAAGGGAATCTTATGCGCTCAAACAAGTGGTATAAATAAAGCTTGTATCTCGTTTTCTTTTAATTTGCCGTAGGATAATATTTTTAAGAGGCATTTCGGCAGCGTAATAGTTCCAGCCGAAGGACGAAATTTTCTCCAATGGCCAGGGAACGCTTCATTCCCTGAAATTCACCTCCTTGCTCCATCCCCAACCCTTTCTCTCCCTTTTATTTTTTAATCTTCACCGGCTCGCCATTTTTATTTTTTTAATGGCACTCTCAAAGAGAGGAATCTTTAATCAAATTCCCGAGTCCGTCTCTCTTTTTATTGCAAGCCATCATTTTGTCCTGCCTTGTAGATCTCCACTCCTCCGACCGACCCAACCCCAAAAGAACCCTTTCATTCGTCCCTTTCCACCCCTGTCTGTCCCCACCCACCCCCTCCCATTCCTCCGTTAGTCGGCCCAACGACTCCCCTTACCCACAACCCCCCTCGGCTCCTTTGTCTCTATCCCTCTGCCTCATTTACAACCCCTTCTCCTCCCTCTTCCTTTTATCATTTCTCTCCTTTTCGTGCATGGCAATATAGTGTCGAGGGTCTGTGTGAAGGCGAAAATATAGAATGTGCCTACTCACAGTGGATGGGCAAAACAATACCGGTTGTCGCTACTATCCAGTACTTTTTTGTCAATCCAGTACCATCGGGTGGTACTTACAATGCCGTAGTACCCTACGAACTGGTAATATAAATGCGCATATAAACAAATTGAGTGCAATATCCTTTATAAAAATACGATATTACCAGAGCTTTGGGGCTAAATGCAAAAAAAGTTGGTACATATATGCCCATAGAGTCCGTGAAATTTGTGATTTGAGGTTGCCAGTAGGTATATAACCTATTTTTAGGGCAAAAAAACATGCCTCCGGATTTGCGTATTTTATTCCCCAATATGAGTGCCCGTACATCATTAAAATCCGTAGATGAAATGTTTCTCAATTACTCCTACGGCTAGCAATATGGTTCGACTATCTATGGAAATTCCGGAATTCTCAGGTTTAATTTTCACTGATTTGTCTTTAACGAATGCTAACATGCAATTACGCAAATACTGATAGCCCGGTAATTATTTCTTCGGTAGGTACTACCTGACGGGCACTATATAATCTTTTTTGAATGCATTGTTAGAAAAATACTGGCACTTTTATAAATTCCTCCGATGCCTAGCCCCAACTGTAGAGAATGGTGTCTACTGACGTGTTCTTTAGTTTAAATAAAAGGCTGTATATGCGAAGTGTTATAAAAGATTTGAGGATTTCCCGGCGAATGATTCAGGAAAATTCTTCTCGGGTTTCCAACCGGATTAATACCTCCATGGTGGTTAATGTTTCAACTTTCAACAGGAAGTATTCCTGCCTTCAACAGCCATGAGTATGGCTGTATAGTTATCAAACGTCTGCCATCATGGAAACACTAACCCCGTTGGGAAACCCGAGAAAAAATTTGCGAAGCATTGTTATATCCATCATTCTCGTAAGCGTATGTTCATTGTTCTGTTAATAGATTATCTGACGATGATTGACTACCTGGTTTACTTCATTTGAGTCAATTAAGAACGTGGGTAGGGCAGAAAAAGTTGTTTGGGAAATCATAAAAGGGTGGAGGGTAAACCGACGCGTAGGCTGATTCCGACGTCGGAATCAGCCTACTCTCAACGAAAGACTAGGGGAACTCGACAAGTTCACGTCCCATCCGACAGTCAGAAGACATGTAAGGTCTTCCACAAAACACATAGTATGACTCAAAATTCAATTGAAATTCTATTCCATAGCCGGGATACAAACACGGGCCATCGTCATGGGAGGTCATCACACAAACCCGATCCTCATTGCACACCTATAGGTAAAATTGACTAAGAACCGCAGGTAGTTCAAATGTTTCCAAAGGCAAAAAGGCGCTGTTATCATCATTGAACTTGATATTTCACCTCAAGGCTTATGGGAATTGGATTGGTGTGCACTGCCATAGACCAAGTATGTGCTTACTCTAGGGTACTGGTCACCTATTTCGAAGCCCCAAATCCTGCCGCAATGGCCAAGTTTCAACATGCCAGCCCGGTAATTCAAGTATGGTATGGATACTGTGGTTATCTCCGACTTTAATATTTAAATTAAATGGTACGAATCAGTATTTAGAGGATTAAAAATATTAATACCAACTCCAGATGCCTTTCGTTCATATTCGAGAAATAATTGGAAGTTTTTCAATTTAATTCCGATCCATACACGAGTGCTATGTTCAGAGGACTTCAGGTGCAGTACCTACTCCACCCGTAGCGAGGGGTGAAAATGCTTTGGGTGCCAATTGCTAGGAGTAATGTCCCTTTTTTACACCCTTTTCAGGGTAATATCATCGCTAAATTTCTCCATACCCTCCCTATTTCCTAAAACCTTTTCTTTCCAGCATGCGCAACTCTGCTCAGTGGAGTAAATGACATAAATATCTGGTAAACCCAAAGAATTATGACTACAACTACTAATAATGATAGTGCAACTGACTGATGAAGATGTAGGTAATATTGTGATAATTGCATAAATACGTAAAATGATCATTTTTTGTGAAAAGGGGATGGAAAAGTATGTTCCTTTCCCTTGGGCCATCTGAGGTTTACTTCAAAATTTGTACGTCCAGATGATGTCGCAGTTAGGTTTCTGGGAGATAGATACCTTAACAATCCGTTTTGCTGTAACGAAACCTGTAACTGGTCCTATATTATGATGGTTTTTTTTACGTAGATGCGTCAACAGAATTTCCATATTTAATTGGAGCACACATTTTCTATCGATTTCTTGGCCGTTCTTCAAATGATACAAAGGTGCGAAAAAAGGTGGATTTCCTCATCATTTGGAGAGGAAGTTAAACATGAATGAGCTTTCTTCTTCAGGAAATTGCATTAAAATGTATAATTGTTAATTTAAATATTTTTAATTTTCCCAAAGAACAGAAATAGCTTATTGGAAGGCTAAGTTTAGTGAATACTTGCACTTCTTATGATTTTTGGAATAGCACTGTGGTCATAAGAGCTTATTGGTCATAGATTAGGATAACTGTTCCTACGAGGATAAAGATATTACGTGATTTAAAATTTATTGAAAGTAGCATATTATGCCACCTAATGCAGTGTTAAATTTTCCATACTCGATATATGTCTCACACGGCAAGTTTTAATTGATTATAAATTGGAAATTCCTAACTGCCATTTTTACCAAAACATTGTGGTATTCATTTCCCCGGTGTAAATGTTTTATAGCTATGGTATGGCGTAAATATTTTGTATAATACAAACTGTGTTGAGTGATCTCTTTGGTACTGGAAGTTAAAAAACTTGCAAATATTTTACCAGAATTAAACAGGCCTACTTCCAAAATGGTTTCCAGATTAACAAAAAAATCATTTGAATGTTGAAAATTCGAGTCTTCCTTGATCAAAGCATTTAATTAACATATGATATTGGTGAAAACAAAAATTGTGAAAATGTTTTTCGGGTACACTGTACAACTTATTATGCCAAACTGACTCCATTTTACAAAAAAATCGTCAAAAAAATAGACCGTTTTCTTCTTTATATCTGCGAGTCATTTCTTAGACCAAATTTTCTCATTCTTTTCAGCAAGTTACTCCTAATTTTTCATCCGTAAAGTACAAATGTGCGGAGTGTTGTCAAGTATATATCCGCGACCTTATACAGATAAAAATGGGCGGCTAAATTTTTATAACCCATTCGATGATCAAATGAAAACTAACGGAGGCTAAGACAAAACATATCCTTCCATCCGCTATATTTTTGAAACTCAACGGCTCAATTGCTATCCATTCCAGCCCTGCCTCCTTGGTGGAGCTATTCAATACATATCGGGAGGATAATTGATGTGTGATTAGGCGGGCTTGAGAGTACAAGTTCACTTATCGTAGCATCACTACGTTTACCAATCGATCTCTAGTCAATATGAAGTAAGACTTATCTCAAAGTTCTTAACAGAGCTGACTGAGACATGACCTGCCTTACCAACATAAAATGGAAATAGCAGTATGAAAATCATGAATATACATATGGATCTAAATCTTCGGCACCACTGTACGGGCAAAGATGTTGCCTAGCTTTCCACAAAAGATAGGTCGCGCTGCAGTCGGCATAGTTCCGCTTCTGTGTGTCAAAAATGCCCGGTTTCATTGGAAGGCCGGTACCTTTATTTCGAGTATCTCCATTTGAATCACTGCCTTTCCTTCGGCATGGTCCACTTGTGTGTATCAAAAATGGCCGGTGTTAGTAGGGAGGCCAATTTTGGTACCTTTATTTCCAGTATCTCCATTTGAATCACGTCCTTTTCTTACTAGAACCTCCTTCTGTAGAGTGGCGGCGCTACTATCTGCTTGGTCCTGATTTTTCGGTGCATGTGGAATGCTTGGAAACACCCACTGGGGGAATATTAGGATCCATATGTATATTCATTATTAAAATACTCCATCAGCAACCAAATGAAGAACGGAGAGCGTCATAGTCCGATTTCTCCGGATTGATCGGAATTCTCAAACTGACTGGGAAAGCGGAACTCAGCTTGCTTCTGTCAGATATCGACTTGGACTGCCCATTCAATTTACTGTGCTTAGCTGAATCGTTCAGATTGAGCTGATTGTTTTAAGAACGTAGGAATTTTAGCGATGCTGATTTTATCCCTTAGCTGGTTAGGAGTACGAAGTTTTTAAGAAGAATACGCTTAGCTTGTCAAGAATTTTGCGGAAAATGTTAAGTGGGGAAAACATTAAGGTTTTCATTTATTTGCACTGAAAAACGTAATTATTTAAAGTAGTACACTACCCAGAACTATTGCATTTGAATTTGATGCATATAATATGCGACCTGTCTCTACAACCTTCTTTAAAAAATATCCAAAATCTGTAAATCCGTTTAGGTGACGAATAATGAGCACTTCTTACACTAGTCGCATTGACAATGTAAATAAGAATAACACATAGAGGTAAAATAATATCTCTATGAAATAGCACCAACGGAAGAAATTTTATCCCACCACCTACTCTTATCACTTCATTCACTGTCGCCAGGGTATGACTCAGCGCTAACTTTAGCACATCGAGAGGAAAGCTCTAATAATCGGAAATGGTACGGATCAGGACGCAAACCTGATATCTCAATGGCTATTCCGTCTTCAATATACTAATGGTGTCGTATGAATTAACCCGGAGGAGAAAGCTTTAAGCTTTGGCCACCAATCGGAAACATTGAAATCTAGAATATAAAAATTTTACGGTACTTAGTGAATTACAATCAATAGGATTTTTTGGATCTCAAAAATTTCGCTACAGCCTTAACACGAAAGGGAAAGATAACTACTATTCCTTGCCCTAAATGAAAGAAATCTACTCTAAATGAAGGGGAATTAATACGTTTCTAGCTATATTTCATCTAGAGGAACAAGTTTTTAACGGAAATCAGTTTACTAGTTACTTTTTAGTCACATATGTATAACATATACGTGGTATGCTGTTATCATTTATAGTTGAACGAGCGACGTCGCGTTGATTGCATCGATATTTGTTGCGACTTGGTTTTTTTTATTTGCTTCACCATAAAACTATTTCCATGTAATGTAATAAATTGAAATCCGAGATAAATTAGTTCAACGATCCTAAATTAATTTTATTCTTAAAACATACTTTAGATGGCTATTTTTTAAGGACTCGTAGTTCTTTAAATATTTCAAGGATACTTCATTGCAACAGGGAAAGAAATGAATTGACCGTCCGGTCTTCTTAATGACGATTCCAGGAGGTCTGAAGGGGAGTGATTAGTGTTTTTGTTTTCAGCGCTCGGATGTTTTTGTTTGCTTGCGAGACGGTCGCATCGAAAACGACAAGAGTCCACCACGAGATTTAGAGCAGCGTGAAGATGTATATACACCGTTTCGACGCATAATAAAAGTTTCCACTTTTCAGGAAAATAAAAAATTACGGGAGTTTCGAGGCGAGAGGTTTCGAGACCAAGTGTTGTATGTATATATATTTTTTTTCTCCACTGAATAAGGATGATGTACGCTTGTGTGTGTCGGCGGAAGGCTTTGGGGGGTTGGTCGGTGGGTGGGGGTGAAGAGGAGCGTGGCAGGGGGTGAGAAAGAAGTGTGGGTGGGCACATAACGGACTGTCCGCCACCGCCCAGAGGTTGTGAGTCATTAAAACAGACACGGACACCTTGTTCTTAATGATGCCGCAGGACAGTCGAACGGAGAGAGGACATCCTTTTAGTGGTCTTAGCGTGGACGCCGTGGCCTGGGAGGGAGAGGGGGTTTACGGAGCCGGAAGGAAGGCTGTAGGATTTTTCTCCCCTACGGGGGGGGGGAGTGCTGTTGGGAGCCTCGGGGAAGCAGCAACCAGCAACAACCCTGCCCCTTTTTCCTCTCACTCTCTCTTACCCTGGGGGTAACCCTTCCTCCTGAAGCATTTGGTCTCAAAACGAATTAAAAAAGAAACCGCCGCATACTTCCCATCATCCCTAACCGACACCCTGACCCCTGTAGTCGGCCTCTTTCTCTTCTTTTCCAAGCATCCTCGGACATCTCTTCGTTTTTGCAACTTAAATGACCGCCCGCGTGTGCAGTAGAGGGTGGCCGTGTCTCTGATACACCTTTTTTCCACAGAAGGGAATCGCTTCTTCGTAAGCGGCAAAGCCTTTTTTATTCCTCGCGAACAAAAATGCAAGTTTTTTTTCAGATGAAAGAAGATGATGCGCTCCGGACTTTTTAATGACATCAGGAGAGTTCCCTTTCTCGACTTGAAAACCTTTGCATTTATTTTTTTGAAATCATTAATGACCACCGTTGAGGGGCTAGTGGAATTTCGTCTAAGAAGATGAATTTCCCCCGGAAATATTTTTGCTTTTTTTTTTAATTTGAGGTCGCTAGTTTTTTATGTAGCATTTTTTTCGAACGTGTCGCCTCTTTAAGAGATGCCTTTAATATAATTACGAAATTTTTGTGTGAGAGCCTATTATCGACCTTGCCCCAACAAGTAATTCTCGTTAAGTCTTAAATAGTACTGAAATTAATACCTTTGTAAAGAAAAATGGCCGGAGTTATTCGCCTAAGTTAATTAAGCTCAATGTTCTCATGTATTTTCCATGCTTATGAAGGTCTTTTCTACTAAGTTCAACCATCTTGAAGAAAGGAATTATTGCATAAGTCTTGATCAAAAGTAAAAGATGTTAGTGAGAATTATCTGTTGAACGAAATAAAACTGATTTCATTGAGGCATTTCAGGAGGAGATGTTGAATGTTGATGTCACCTGCGAGGCGTCGTTATCCTCTGTTGTATGATGGAAAGGCAAGAATCTTATCATTCTTCCATTGCATAGACCCTTGGTAACAGGGATGGGAATGTAAACAAAATTATTGACGGGATGTAATGTCGACGGGTGCTAGGTATTCAAAGTCATATTTTCAATTTTCCAGCATAGTCACACATGTCCAACTCACATCTATTACCTGCGTCAGAGGCTTATCTAATCCTCACCTTTCATTATCAATTACAATTACCTTACTAGAATTTTTTTGACGTTGAAAAATCTTTGAAATTCACTTGAAAATGTACGAAATTGACGGTCTATGGAAAGGTCTAGTTCTATGGAAAATCAGTACGGAAACGATTATGTAAATTTAGTAGCATAATATATCCCCAAACTATAACTCAGTGGCTAAGTGCACAATTTAAATTAATAAGGTTTAGGGGTTTGTGTTCGATCGGCAATATAAATGTCATGGCCTTGAGATAGCGCTGTACATGTCCAAGGGACGAAGGGATGGAACCGGCAATGGGGGTAATTTAGGGTGTGGGAGATATTTTCCTTGCAATATGTCTTGCGACTGCGGAGTGCTAGCGCGCAGATTTTGAGTATAAATGTCATGGCCTTGAGATGGCGCCGTACATGTGCAAGGGACGAAAGGATGGAACCGGCAATGGGGGTAATTTAGGGTGTGGGAGATATTTTCCTTGCAATATGTCTTGCGACTGTGGAGTGCTAGCGCGCAGATTTTGAAGCCGATCGTCCGGGCATGTTTATTTAAGCAAAAAACTGAATTTCTGCAACAATTTTGTCGGACGAATAAAGAATAAGTGGTGAAACTTGAAGTAAAATTTCAGATTAAGGTACATACTCGTCGAAAGAAAACTTTAGAGAACGCATCTTACCGAAACGAGGGTATAGTTAGATCAAAACCACTTTGTTCGTGGCGAATAAATTGTATTAACTCGTAGTAGCAAAGTAGCACGCTCCACAAACGACTTCGCAAGCACCACGGTGGACCAAAGAATATTACTCACAAACGTAGGTGCGTTCACGGGACACCTACCTCCATGACTACTCCATAACCATACCCAATGATTTATTTTAGAATTAGGTACAAAACTTTTTACATGACTTTGATGATGTATTGTACATTATATAATTCGATATAATTTAATACCACTTTCATCTTCCTTTAATTCGTACCCAAATTCACACTTATTATTTTCTGTTTTCATTGCAATGAAATTTGCTTTGGAACCAAAGGTGTTAATTCTTTTTGCTCATGGGTCATTCCATGCCAAGTGGTCTGATTTCAGAGAAGTGCCCAGCTCGACCATTACGGATTTCAATTAAATTTTACATGGACATTTACATATATCTCCAATGAACATTTGTAAATTTTTACGTTTTCCGATGGTATACTTGCTGAGATATAGTAATTTGTTTGACCCCGTGCCGCAGCCTTCTTCAGTATGACTATGAGATTTCGGTAACTTTGAGGCATGGTATCTCAGTGGATATTTTGATAAGGGAAACAATATTGGGCTATCTTGTACAACTTTTTGCGCTCTTTAAAAATAATAATAAAAATAACTGTAAGAGCGACCTACTTGCAGAAAATTCAGGGCGAAACTGGCCCGAAAAATTGCGGATGGAAAAAATATTAACATTTTGGCTTTTTATATTTCAGGAAGTAAACGAATAATAAACGTGAAACTTTGTGCCTTTCTTTTATGTAAATATAATGTTTCATGCAGAGCTTTTAGATATACAAAGTTAATAACCATAAAAATAACTGAATAAAAGGGGAAAAAGTAGGTTGCACGTGATGCAAAAGAGTACGGTTGACGGAGATTGAGGAAAAGCTAGTATAAAACCGGTTGACTGGGACACAGAGTTTGATTGTATCTCTGTAATTATCTCAAGACGATTCCAGTGGCTTGGTTTCTAAAAAAAACATTGAGGCTGTGAATTGGAGGCTTCTGAAATATAGATAAGTTGAAGGTGAAATAATGCAAGGTAAAGAGAGGCTGAAAGCCAGGAAGTTCTGGAAATTAAAGAACGAAAGAATTTGTTTTTTTTAATTAGAAAAAAATATGAAATTATGATATGGATGAGAAATAGAACCTTCAAGTCAGTAAAAGAAAGATAAAAATTTGGCGACCGGATTTACGAGTGGAAAGATATACCCATTCCTGTACTATCGCTTTGCCATTGGTTTGCATGTCCGTTTGAGAAAGGAAATTTAAATAATCTCATATAATTACTCATTAAATTTAAACTGACAAATGGTTATCAATCAAATATTACATTTTCAATGGGTGTATCGCCGAATACCAGATGTCGTGTGGTCATTGTAAACTGTGTCACATTTCCAGGATACTCAGTGGATACTAGTCTATATTGCATGAGTTATTTTTAATGAAGGAAATTCATGACAGTAGATGAAGATTAGCCGGTTATCATTCAATTATATGTGCGAATAGTGGTGTGAACTAGTGATGAGGGAGGCCTAAGTGGCCGTTGGGAGACGCAAATGTCATGAAACCTTTAGGATTGTGAAAATGCAACGCCACCAATACTCGGATCATAGCGTATGAGTGAAATGATTATTTATCTTCTAATCACTTAATTTTTTATTGATTTAGCTAACAAATCCTTTATTTTATCCTTATTTTTGACAAAAATCACAGATAAATTTATCGTATTTGGCACTTAGTGGTCCATTATTTAAAAAAAAATATCGCTTTAGCAATTTATGCCCTCAGAATGCTTAGGATAGCATTTTATGAAAATGCCTTTATTCCGTGAAGAGTCTCAGCTTTATGTTTTGAGAATCCTTCACCTTATATGGCTTGAGCTTGAAAGTGAGTAACCTTTCGCTCTTATTCCATACATGCCATAACAAGATGGCGACACAACCTCTGATAGACCATTTATGCCATTGAGTCACTCCTTAATGCCTCCAGACTCAGCGTTTTCCCCGATGACTGACCACCTAATGGCCAAGGGTCCATGCCTCTTTCCTGAAGTGATTTCTAAGGAGACTTGACCCCTCCCTCGCTGGACTTCAATTAACACCCCGTCACTTCCAAGCCTCGCCTGGCACATCAAGACATCTTTATGCCCTTTCATTCCTTAACATGTGACAGCCTCCACAAACCGACAAAGAGGATACTTGGAGGTTGCAATAAATTTCGTCTTGACAAGTAAATTACTCAAATTGAGGCGGTTCATAGAAATGTTGCGTTATAAATTTATTATACATCAAGCTGTATTGCTGGCATTATTCTCTACAGTCCCTTCCATGGCACGAGGCTCAAAACTCTGAGACTTTCAGTAAAGACAATGAACGCGTATTGCGTGATTACCGGATACGAGCTTGGAGAAACTTCCGCTTCCGCTCCGTATTACAGTCTTGTTTTTTAACAAGACTTTAGTTTCCCTTGTAAACATTTTACTCCCTGGACGGGAAAGTATTTAAGGGCGGGGGTTACGTGTGTGTAAATTAAGTATAATTTTCTGTTTGTTACATATTTGTTTCTTTTATCATCATGCTCGGGATTTATGTTTTATTTATTTTTTATTAATTTTTAAATATATATATATATTTTTTGCATGGTATGAGTAATGACATTCTTTTAAATATATAGATTTACTTATGTTAATCCCATTATTATTATTTTTTTTCTCAAAACATTGTGTTGTGGTGTTTGCTTATGAGGTCGTTTTAGAATTATATTTATATTAATAATTAATTGGGTACGGGAGGTTCGAGGTATCTTGGTGGCTGATGGGCTTTGGGTTGGTTGGTTGGAGATAGGCGGGCGGTGAACAAAAGGTTAGGTGGGTCCAGGTGGATTATTGAGTGGTGGATTTTTACTTTTTTCCGATTAGAGGGAAAGTGGGTTGTGGACGAGAGAACGTTTTGGGGAGGGTTAAGGTGAGGGTCTATGTCCAAATTCCAGAGTTTGTTAAATAATGGGTTAGGGTGTTTATTAAGGGATTCTTTGAAGGTTTTGGAGTTTTGGATGAGGTGCTCTGTAATGTATTGTATCCCTAGTTCGTTATGAAGGCAGGCGTTGGAGTGAAACCATCTGGCGTTTGTGATCATTCGGACTATTTTATTTTAAGTAGTTTGTAACTTTTTGATTTGGGAACTGGAGAGTGAAGCCGCCGCAGATTTGGTTGCCGTACATTGTAGCTGGCCTGATTATTTCGGTGTAAATTAGTTTTTTTTAATTTAGGGAAACTGAACTTTTTCTATTTATCAAAGGGAACAGAGAACTATGTGCAGAGTGAAGTGTACTGATGGTTTTTTTGAACTTGGGATGAAAGTGGAGTGAAGAATCAATGACTAAACCCAGGAATTTAGTTTGTTTGATTGTGGGAATAGCGATTTCGTTTAGGGTGAGAGGAGGGCCTGAGCGTCTGACGGAATTTACTTTATGGTTGTGAAAAAAGGGACTTCTGCACATTTAGAGGGATTGATGGTGATTTTCCATTTTTCTGCCCTGGCGTGGTAATCGTTTAGGTGGTTTTGTACATTTCGTTGGGCTGCGATAAGCCATCTATGGGATGAGGTTATTGTTGTGTCGTCGGCAAATAGGTATAATTGTGTTTGGGGAGGTAAGGTTGTGTTGGTGTATATATTGTAGAGGGTAGGAGACAGGACAGGTCCCTGTGGAACACCAGCAAGAATGGGATAAGACGGGGATTGACTGTTTTCCAGACTGACTGAGAAAATGCTATTACTTAAGATTGACTGAATAATTTTGATGAGGTATGCTGGGTAATTTAGTGTTATTAATTTATAAATAAGGCCATGATGCCAAACCTTGTCAAACGCCTTGTCGACACCAAGGAAGGCTGCAGTAGTAAGTCGTCCGTAATTTTTGTCGAGGAAGATGTTATCCCTGAGTCGGGTAATTTGGTGGATAGTGGATGTGTGAGGACTTCTTCTGCTTCCGCTTTTAGTTACATTTTTAGTTTTTGTAAGACTTTATTTTCCCTTTTTAACATTTGTACTCCCTGGACGGGAAAGTTTTTAAGGGTGGGGGGTGAGGAGTAGAACCATAGAGTAAGCGTTGGTTTGTAAGCTCGGACCATAGTGTGATCTTCCATCAAAAAATATGACTAAAATATTTATTAAAAATGGCTCTGATGGCTCTCTGGCACTAATATATCTGATTTTTTATAAGCTAAAATCTCTAAAGAACTTGATTACAGAAAAATGAATGTGATAAAACAAAGTCAGAGGAGGCCGAATTATAAAGAATATAATTACGCACCAATTAGAACCGATACGTTCCAGCATGTTTTGCGAAGATTTAATTGGATAACATCCAACAATAAAGAATATTTGCTGAATAAATCAGTATCAATTTAGGATGGCAACTCCTATTGGATTTGATCAAATTAATATAAATATCAGTAATTCCTTTGAGAGCCTCGGGCTAAAAAAATTGATAAGCGTTTACCCTCTGGGGGATGGCAACTTATATCATGGGTAAATATGTAAGAGAATGGCTCAATTACATGAAAAAATGAGTGAAGCTACGCATGAATATTAAAGTAGTGGGTAAGGCATGAATTAATCAGCAACACTGAATAAATTTGTGAGTGCAGGTGCTATGGCAGTGCAAGATGATATAAAATGTAACATGGTATTCATGCCAAGAGTCGAGCATGTTTCGAGATAGAAAAATCATGACATATTCTCATTCATTTTCCCATTAATTTAATGGGAAACCAAAGTCCTTTAAATTGCTTTGATTAACACCTAGCCAATGTTTCAATAAAATCCTAAATTTACGATGAATTTAAAAGGAAAGACGTAGGAGAAGGTAGGAGAGGAGAGATAATTCAGTGCTAAAGCGTTTCAAGCGTGGAAAAAGAATAAGTCAAGGGTATGGTACTTACGGGAGAGTAAACAACTATTACTAACTTTTAATTCTTGTGACTAATTTTACTGACTACCTTGTGTACTAAGGAATCGGCGAGTACTTAATTGCGCTGGGAATGGGGCAACATAAGTGACCTTGGGAATTACGTCGATTGAAACTAAGGATATGTGACAGGTTCGCATTGCGTGTGGCGTGAGCTGGGATGCAGAGTGAATAGTTATAAAAAGAGATCTTCAAAGTGGAAGCTTCCATTCAAGTTGGAGTGAAGGAATTTTATGTCAAAGATAAGCCGACGGAGATTGAGATTTTTCAGCCCAAGAGAAACAAAACGTCATCCCATGACCCGAGTCTGATGTTTGCAACGCGATGACGGACTATGGCTAAGAAAAAGTTCAGGGGTTTAAATTTATTTATTTGAAGCAAGTCTTGGTGGAATTGTACCTCAAATCAAATTCAAAGTACTGCATAAAAGCCACACTTAGGTAATACCTACCCAGGTTTCAGCTTGAAACTAATTGTTAACAGTAGAAACCTGTGTCGGTATCAAATCTCAGGAATGGAATTTACGAAGTGCTTTTCATTTCATTAGTTGACATTTTTTTTGAGCTACTTGAGCGAATTTGGAGAAAGAAGTTGCCCACATGAGTGAGTAGTATCCTACGATTGGAGGTTCACATTCAAGAAACACAGTTGTAGCTCCAAATGGGTTTATTTTCGCTGAAGTGGAAGAGAATGATGACTAAAGAGGTTGTTTTGTTGGAGATGGTTTTGATGTGCTCGTTAAAGAGATTTTTTTTAAATCAAAGGTGACCTTGAAACTCAAGTGGGGGGGGACATCGAAAGAGGGCATGGGTTAGTTGAAACCGATAGTTATTTATGGAATTACGTTTATAAGAGGAGGTTGTCTCACGAACTGATTTCCCCGGCTTCATTCGAAGACGTAATTAGAAGATTATCAGAACCAGAGCGGAGAGGTTTTTCGTTGAAATCATAAATGCCGAAGGAAAACAGGATAGGACCGAGGATGCTGCCCTGGAGCACACCAGATGTAACATGCAAAGACGTAGATGACGTGCCATCTATTACAGCATGGTGTTTTTGAATGATATAAAATTATGTATTGCAAATAGAAGATTTGCCTGGATATCTTTGCGTAAATGAAGTTTGTGCAAGAAAGGGGAGTGATATACGGAATAAAAGCCTTAGAAAAGTGGATGTAACAGACGCCTAGTTGAAGCGCTTTTTCTAAGGTAGAAATTATGTGAGGGTACTGAACACATAGGCTTGTTAGCCATGAGCCTCAAACATTTTGAAACGAAATTCAAAAGAGGAAAAACCATTCGCCTTGACTGGGCTCAATCCCGGATCCTCAGTATCACGACGAGTGCTTTAGCCAGTTAAGCTACCTAGGTAGGTATCTTCCTTCCCTTTGGGTTTTGTGGTATTTAAAGGAACTAGATGTTCAAGAACAAATTGTAAAGAATGGGCTTATAGATAATACGCTCTAAGGTTATAAACAAGTTAGACAAGGTCAAAATATGGTAATATTTTTCAATTTTATTGTTAGGAACGGATTTTAAAACTGGGTTAATTTGGAATATTCCCGCTCGGCAGGGTAGGTTTTGGATAAATATAATAGTATGTTGATGTTGGTGTCTACAGGAATGTATAGGGCGTTAGACGAACGACGTGGAAAGAGCGAGTCTATGTCATCCTAGCTAGTTCATTCATAAGCATGTACAGGTGATAGGTCATATATTTCCTGAGGAGTGGTGTAACTGGAAGTAAAGCAGGTGGAAATGGAGAAACTAGGAGTGGATTTCGGAAAATAATTTCTGCTTGAATCGTTCGTAATCTGACTGTCGAATTTCTGCACCAACATACTTTGGTTGAATTTGTAAAAGTTCTGATCCTATGTATTCCCGCACAGCAAAACAACCAAACATCGCTTGAACTCGATCCCGTCCTCTTGCCCTACTCCATGGCCTCGCGGTTAATCTCCGTAGGGAAGGACGAGGTTGGGGTGGGGGAGAAAACCCTTATATTTTCCAGTTTAAGTGTGCAAAGGGGTGGTGTGCGCCTCTTCAAATCCTCCCACCGACATACCTCGCGTTTTCCTTGTTAGACTCCCTGAGGGATAAACTCATTACCGCCGCGCGTCTAATATGCACCCTTTTCCCCTCGCGCACACCCTGAGAAAGGGAGACCCTCGGTTGCTCCATACTCACTCCCTCCCGTTGGCAAACCCCTCCCCCGGCCTCTCGAAAACAACCCCCTTTGCCACCTCCTCCCCTCCTTCACTCGCCCCGACAACCCCTCGACCTATTCAGCGTCTTTTCGTCCTCACTACCCCTGCCATGCGCCATCAACCGCCCCATTTGCCGCCAAAATCTTCACCCTCAATCCCATTTTTCGCACCCTCCACCGAACAACATGCCTCCCTATCCGTCGTGCCCATTCTCCTCCTTTCCGCCCATCGTCAGGAATACTGTTCCACTCATTTTTTCTATCTGAGTGGTGGGAAACTATTTTGGATAAAATCTCCGCTATGATCATCGGTTATCACAAACAAATCAAGGGTGCCATAGGATAAATGAAAATGCAGAATTTTCTGCTATACTTTTTTATGAGATTACATTTGGACGAAGATAATTCTTTAAAATCATTCTTGCAATATACTATTAGGAACGAAATGGCGATTTTAAAAAATCCAAACTATATTTTCGTTACAAATAGCATGAGGGAATTAAATGTGACCTTGTTCGATCGAGAATATAAATACAATGCGAACTAGGTCTTGAATTAACCCCACTGGGGGAGGACCCCGGTGATTGGGGGTCATTTCGTACATATTTCCACTGATTGTACATCGCGGCTCTTCTGTTTCAATGCGGTGATTTTGGTTGTAGCCGGAAGATCTCGTCAAGATCTGTATATAAAAGGACTGACTGCTGATTTTATTTCAAAATAAGTAATGAAACTTTTGTGCGGTTTCAGATGTGCGCCAAAAGAACACTTCTCATAGGTGAGAGCACCCACCTATTTACCCATCTATCTGTAACGCCATTTACGACTTTTGGAGTATAGGAATTCGTAAGCGATGACGGAAGCATCTTTACGGCCGCTAATCATTGTCCACTAAAACAAACGACTATGTACTCAGAAAACTCACGGTCGTATCCCCGGCATAGTCGCAACCACGATCTTTTTTCTGGCCTTATTTCTTCGAGTGCATCGTAATTTATAAGATTTAATTTCATTTAAAAGTCTCAAGGTGAAAAGATGAAGCAAATTCATGACAGCCTATTCTACCCATAATGCAAAAATGACAAACCTGGTTTAAAAACTTCTTAACCATTTTCAAGGTTAACACTCAACTTTATGTTGAACTTTGTACAAAATCCTGAGATTTATGTAGTAATACTGAGTAGTAAAATGTTATCCTTCGGAAAAAGTGATGTTTAGAACAATCATCATTATTATTCTTAAGCTTTCTTCTTTGCAATAATGTGTTTTGCTGCATAAATGTTGGCATTTGCAGCTGATTGGGTTGGCCAGCAGGGGACCCCGACGCGATTATGCGTTAACTATTTGGGTATAATATTTATCTAAGTTTAAGTAGACCTCTTTGTTCCAAGTATTTCTTGGAAGCCAACGGTCTCACAAGGAATAAAAATGTGCAGATTACGCATTCACTGCTCGGATTAGTATTTATCAAGATGTACATTCACAGGTCAAGCTTATAATTTTGATTGAGTGGTGGATCAGTGTAAAAATATTCTCTCAAGATTTTGAGGAAACTTTTAAATTCATTTGCTAGAGTGTATGTCCGTGGTGAAAAATGCGCTCGTCGGGTCGAATTCAAGGTTCTGATGATGCCTCACTATATTATTTGTCAGCGATGGATATTTTTATGTGATAGGGAGTAGTTTAATACCAAGGAGATAATGCAGTAACTTTATCGGGATGAGAATGAGTCTCTTATTAAGTATTTGGATTATCAACTAATATGTGGTTAGCGCTATAGATGTAGAAAATGCTCTGAACAAATGCGGCCCACATGCGAGTAAGCGGAAGACGATTTTGATCAGGATATTATGAAGCACGTGAGTGCAAATAAGCCAAAACTTTACTAGAGGTTCCAAGTTTTTACCTGTGGCTCAACCTTCAATTCGTTCTAATTCATGATTACGACTAGAAAAGCAAGTTGTTCGGGACAACAAGATAAAGTTCATATGGGGAAATTACATCAATAATAAAAAAATTAATTAAGATGTTTGCTATGAAAATCCAAATGAATTTCCTCTACTATTGCCATTTTATTTTAATTTAGAAATGAAACTAGGGAAACATAGGTGATAAGATACGAGGTTGCTTCCAGGCATATCTGAGCTGAGCATGTGTTTAGTTGGGTCATATTTAAACTTTTTTACTATTAATTTCTTCATAAAAAAAAACAGATTTTTTCCTGACGAGTTAAAGGAAAGAATAGCATGTCAATTTAAGTTTAAAAAAATTCAAAGTCAAAATCGCGTTTCCTATAGTTCCTTCGTATGAAATATTAAAAGAAATTTAGAACTATGGTCTTATTTTTTCTCACGTTCTGCATTAATCCCGGAACAATCTTTCCTGTGACAAAATACGGCTATTGTGTTCACTTGCTCCAATCAAACTCTTGGTTATAAAAAATGTAAAATGATAGGCACTCAGAATCGAGGTAACAGCATCAGTTTCAGCTGGATAAGAGAGATTAGAAATATACCGCGGATTACAAAGTAAATGTTGTGAAATCACCTTTATCGGATCGGAAAAGACACATGCGCAGTGATGAACATAATGAACACTTTTCTCAGCCTAAAAATTGTGTTCGGAAACGCTGTTTCCGAACGGAAGTTCCAACAAAATAGGTTGTTACTTTTGATGTGGTTACAGCAGATAGCAATTCCACGATTTTTAATGGAATAAATTAATTTGCTGCAATTATTGAAGCCGGGTGTTGAATCCGTGATGGCTATATATAGAAGCTTGTTCACTCCTTTTCTGAAAATTTTTTTCTGCCAGAAACAAATGCACTGCTGTGCACTTTCTTTCATTGTCACCACTCATGTGTGAACGGAATTGATATAAGGCAACTAATCAAAGATTCTCCTGTACGGCAAATTTGTGATTTTAAAAATGTCAATCGGATGAGTTGTAATATTTAGACCTACAGAAAGCTTACTTTGCCAAGGAAATGTGTCACTAAACATTTGCAGACTACATTGTCAACACTAAAATCTCATTACGACTTTTCTGTTTTCGAAGCTATGGCTGATTCAAAATTTAAAAAAATGCCCCCCAACGATATGGCTGTTTCCAGTAAAATGGATGAAATTTTAATTTATTCACATTTTGGCAACTTTTACAAAACGTGTCCTCTGTTTAATCTGTAAAACGATATCCCACCTTTCCAAATAATATTTCTGCGAATTCAACTTGATATTACATGATTTTCAATGGGGAGAAATAGTATTTTTCTATCTAATGAAAATTACATTTTCGCCGGAAAGTCTTTATAAGGAGCAAATTCTCCCAGGAGATTCAAGTGTCTAAATGATCTAAGGTAATCATCTGGTAATCCTACTTTTTTTAATATTGCTGCAACATTTGAAGTCAAAATGTGTTAATTTAACTGAAATGGTGATGAAGTCTATGGCTAGAATTAGCGTTCATTAAGAATATAATCTGCTAATCTGGATACTTTGTTTGTAAAAGCTAAGGCATACCATCAGTGAATGCCCTAAGTTTTAAACAATATCAACCAAAAGAAGGATTCCAATTTTTGTTTTGAGGCACGCAGTGATTTAGGGATGGCCTTAAGAAAAAGGCAACGATAGATGCTTCCACAATCCATAGCGTCCGGCGAGATGTGGTGGAACTGCATTATCAAAATTGAAAAGTAATTGATATAGTATTAATGTTCAATTTCCAGTTTGTAGTGGGTATATATAAATAATTTTCTCATAAATACCCACTTAAAACTGGAAATTGAACATTGTACCTGAAGATGGCTAAGTAAAAAAAGCAGAAACACGTGTTGTAAATTTAAAATACAGTGGGCAGTACTATATCAATTACTTTTCAATTTTGATGAATTTATTTTGCGTACAATGTTATTCTCCTAGTACTGAAAAAATTAAAATCCGCCACATATGTGCAGTTCCTGTCATCCATCAAAGCGTCTTATTGTATACCGTCTTGTAGCAAGGATTCATCGCATGGCAACTGCACCTCTCCTAACTTCTAAACGCTCCAGGTCTCAGGAGACCATTAAAAAATCTAGCTCAACCACCCACCGGCAGTATTCCGGTTGCTATGGAAGGGTTGATAGCGATAGGCAGGGGAGCGTAATGGACATAAGGGGACGGGTTCACTAAGGATGATATGATGAGACACGAAGATATGCCAAGGATTCAGGCGGATGGCCGTTAAAAGCCGACTGCGGCTGGCTTGGAGGGTGGTGGTTAATGAAGAAATCGGGCCCGGAGACGATGGGAGGGGGTTGCAGGAGAATGAGGGAGCAATTTGCGAAAGAAATGAAGAGTTTTGACCGATGTGAGGCATGAGCTTTTAACAGTCCCTCGACCATCAAGAGCCACAGTTCGATGTCATGAGCCTCTGTGATGATGCGTGTGCCCTATGAGCTATCACACCATAGGATACTTATATGTACTATATATTAAGATATCCCTTTCAGTAAAAATAGCTGTAACGCTTCAATAATATAGCATCTCTATCCTTTAAATTTCGGGAAAATTTTATTGAGACGAAATTCTATTTTTCATAATTTTCAAACAGAAAGAAATTCAACCAGGAAATTAAAGAGCAGAAAATCACCTTCTCTATTTTTTTTACAATCAATAAAGGTTAATTACTGAGGCAAAGTAGAACATTTAAAAGGCCAAGTGAATAATGTGCTTTCAATGTTAATCCCAAAAAAACCTTTAACTGTCGTAGCGTTTTAATCTTGAAAATGTCCAAATTTGAGTCCAACTTCCATAAAAGTAAGGCACCGTAACTGAATGCGCCAATAGTAACTATAATATTATTGACATGCACAAATATTTGCCCCATAAATTGTCCTCAACCACAGAACACACTATCAATACTGGGTATAGGTTATTACGTTTAAATGTAATTATTTTCTAATCCTCCATTGCATCGCTCGAAATTGCGTTCTTATTCCAATAACATTGCTAAAAAATGAATTTGTTTACGCAACAAATATATATTTTATACGGGTGTTGAAAACAGCAGTTTCCTAAGTTTATACTTGAGAGTTAGCTTGAGGTAGTCGTAACATCACGTGACAGAGGAAGAAAAGATTATAAAATGTGATACTAGTGGTTATAAGTAGTGATTGGTAAAGCAAAATATGGCTTACAACACAGGTTGTATCGTTTATAGAGCCAAAACTCAGGTCTGTTTTCTATTAGCAGAACACTGAAACAGGGATTGTATTGATAACGATATCGCCGTAATTCCCCACTCATTTACTGACCGAATTCTGGTAATTTACATATTTCAAAGCTGGGTTGAGGAAAATAGGGGTGATGTGGTAATATTTGCAAGCGGTTTTGTAAACGATTACATACAAGGTGGATTTCGCCATCTAGCCTGAAATAATTGATTCCCTGTGAGAGTACGCACTGCTAATCATTACATAATGCTTTCCATTATGCAAAGAGAAATTGGTTCTGAGAGCTATGGTTTGTATAAAAAATGGACCAGAAAAATGTCGAAGTAAAATGTGAAAGACAAGTCATTTTTCAATTCTCCCCGCTTCGTTTTTATCCAGTAATACAAAGTAAAGAAATGTTCCCGAGTATTTATTTAATAAAAAAGTATGAGAGCATCAAGGATTCTATGTTTTCCTATAAAACTCATCGGATTCAAGCTTTCTTGGGTCTCCTAACGGTGTCAGAGCACCGACGTGTCGACGGCTAAGGGTCAGTAGCATAATACGAGGGGGTACCCAAAAGAAACCGAACTGATGTTGTGGTGGGCGGAGTTTTTGAAGTACCATGTTAAGCCGCTAGGGGCATATAGAGCTACCACTTCTGAGTCAGCAACCCAAGCGTCGTTGCTAAGGAAGGTTCTGTTTTGTTTATAGGCAATTGTTAGCAACAATTGTTTTGTGTGCTCGTCGTTTTTACAATGCCTGATTATCATGAACAGCGGGCGGCTGTAAAGTTTTGCTTCTTGCTCGGAAAAACTGGCACAGAAACACTTGAAATGTTAAACACGGCCTACAAGGATTATGCAGTTGGGAAAACTCAAGTGTTTGAGTGGTTTTCCCGTTTCAAAAGAGGTGAAATGTCAATTAATGACAAACCTCGCTCGGGTCGTCCTTCCACGGCCCGAATTGATGAAAATCTGGAAAAAATTCGCAAAATCGTCCTGGAAGATCGACGAAGGACAATTGAAGAAATTGTGGCGCTGTCTGGAGTGACTTGGAGTTCAGTACAGCGAATTTTAACGGAAGATTTGAAGATGAAAAGGGTGGCTGCCAAATTCGTGCCTCGACTGCTGACTGCTGAACAAAAACAAGGTCGTGTGGAAGCATGCTGTGCTTTGAAAGAAGAGTTTCGAAATGACCCACACTTTTTTTTCAAGGTTATCACAGGTGATGAATCATGGTGCTACGGCTACGATCCTGAAACGAAACAGCAATCAAACCAGTGGAAGTCTTCAAGTTCACCTCGTCCCAAAAAAGCTCGTCAAGTGAAATCCAATGTCAAAACAATGCTGATTTGTTTTTTCGATGTGAGAGGAGTCGTCCATTCAGAGTTTGTTCCGCAGGGTCAGACAGTTAACCAGGCTTTCTACCTGGAAGTTTTGAAAAGATTGCGAAACAGTTTGCGGCGGAAGAGGCCTGATTTGTGGCGGTCGGGCGACTGGTTTTTCCACCACGATAACGCCCCTGCTCACACAGCCCTGTCTGTGCGCCAATTTTTGAGTAAAAATGGCATGACCCCTGTGCCCCACCCCCCCTATTCACCCGATCTTGCCCCCTGTGACTTTTTTTTATTTTCCCGAATGAAAAGAGACATGAAAGGAAAGCGTTTTACCGACGTTGCTGAGGTGAAGAAAAAAACGACGGAGGCGCTATCGGGCATCCCAGAAAATGAATTTAAAAATTGTTTTGAACAATGGAATAAAAGATTGAACAAATGTATTAGTGCCAGTGGAGAACACTTTGAAGGGGATTGAAAGTATTTTGTTTAAAAAATTAAATTTTAAAAATTAAAAAAAAAAGTTCGGTTTCTTTTGGGTACCCCCTCGTATATGGTCGCGGCCCTGGTTACGGCAAGGCCCATGGGGGCATCTGTCTTTTCTTATGTGAAACTTATGTGAAGAAGTTAAAGGTTAAGCATACAAAATCTGTGGTTCAAGTAATATCTGGCCACGGAGACTGCAAAGAATATATTAAGAAGATTGGAAAAAGCCAGGATGAAAAATGCAATGAATGTGATGACGAAGATTCCTTTAGGCATCGCATTGAGAGGTGCATCCGCTTTGAAACATGGCGAACTAAACTGAGTGTAGAAATGGAAGTCAGATCCGAAACCTGTAAGGATCTAATAACCTTCTGCCTGAAAAATGGGAGGTTCAAAGAACTGGAGAGACTCTGCATCACGCCCAAAGAAGACCACTGACCTCAGTGGTAATAAAAAGGACAGAGGAAGAAGAGGGAGAAGAAATGAATAAAGAGATAAAAGAAGACCTCGGCGAAAGGAGGAGACAAGGGCCGAAGAAAAAAGCAGTCCCAATAGAAGAATGAAGACCTCAGAAAAAGGAGAAGAGCAGGGTCGGAGAAAGAAAGGAGAAGAAGACGACGAACGAAAGAAGAGAACGCGATGGCCTCATGTGGCATCTATCCGCGTAAAATCAGATGTATTTACAATTTAAATCTAAAGTTAATTTACTATATATATTAAAATGTAAATCAAATGTACCTATTGATAAAAATGCAGATCAAAGAGGGGTAAACGAGAGTACATACCCTCAGATATAATGTATAAATAGATGACATGCAACATTTTGAATGTTTCTTGCTGCAGCCATTAATTCAGTTGATGATATCTTAAGCTTGTGATTATACTTTTTTTATGCAATAAAGCATGTTTCTATCATGAAAAAAAGGCTCTAACCGCAACTTAGGCTGTAGGCAGACATTGTGCCACCGACTGCCCAATTCGTCAGGGTACACGGAAAGGAAACAGAGAAAACGCATCATCCAAATTAATTACGAATGAAAGTTTTTCACATCGACTGATTTATAATTTATACCATTTATTATACGAAAGAAAGAATTTTATAATCCCCCAAGTGTTTCACTAGAGAGATCCGTGAGGACACGAACATCCACGTAGAATTTCTTTTCCACTTTCATCCAACTTGGGACGCAGGGAAACGGAGGCGGTCGCCACTATCTTATCCCGAGATAGCCGGGGGAACAGCCGAGCACGAAATTATCTCAGGACTGGGGAGGGAACTTAATGGCGAAACATGATGAAGAATCATGAAAGCCCTTTCGGAGGTAGTGGGCAGGGAAATATAATCCTCGGGGGAGATATAAAAAAAATAAATAAAACGAAGGAAAACATAAAAAAACTAAACTTCCCGCACTCACAAAATCGATCGCTCTCCCTTTTCGAATCGTCATCTTTCTATTGTTTTTTTTATTATCTTTCTCTCTCCTCGACCCTCTCACACCCTTGCCTGTCCCCGCTCTTTCTCATACCACAAGGAAGAGGGGGAGGAGGGTGGGGGATTTGGACGTAAGGGACAGGATGGGGGACAGGATCGCTTGGATCCCAAGAAGAACTCGGCGCTAAAATAAAAAAAGGGTTGAAGAGAGGCAACGCCTATATGCCTCGTGACGTCATCCGGCCGAATAAAGTGCCGACGCCCTTTTCAGAGGAGGAGGCGGTCGAAAGGGTTGAGAAGACCGACTGGGTGAGGCGGAGGAGGGGGAGAGGGGGGAGGATGTAGGGAGGAAGAGGAAGGAAAAAGGGGGTTTGGCAGTCAAAAGACCATGAGAGGGAGCGAAGTGAAGAAATTATTAGCGGGAAGAAAAAGGGGGAAGATACCACAGGGGTCAACTTGTGAATGATACGCTGCGTGCTCTAATCCAAGAATCTCCTCTGTTGATTAGGCAGCGACGCTTTTGGGCCCCTAATGATCATAGGAGAAAATCAGTCATATTGGTTTTCACTGCGTAGAATTAATATGCATATTACGGCAGTAGTTAAATGTTTCTAATATATTCACACTTGGTGTTTCCCCCATTTATTTATTTATTTCCGACCACGGTTTCGACAATCACGGTCATTGTCAAGGTAGATGGAGTAATACTATTAAGCTAGATTAGAGGGAATAACAATAATAAACCTCAATTACATTAAATGTTGAAGCTGGTGGAGATTAAAAGTTGCAAACACAGAGTAAAATTTATTTAGTGGCCTTTTACGTAATTTTTAGGATAAAATTTAAGCCGGAAAACATTTACTTCAGGACTGGTTTTTATTATTTTTAAATTCTCTTTTTATCTTCAATGTTCTCTTGCAGTCAACAGTTGAAACGATCTAAATACGTGAAATATCAAAGTGCTTTTTAGAGTTATATATATATATCATAAAACAATGCAAAATGTTGTGAATTTCTCAGGATATACTTATTTCGAAAAACTGCTATTTTCTGTGCTACGCGGTAGCGAATATATACTGTTGATCCTGGTTTAGTTTTCTCTTCACTCAGTCTAAAGTTTTTCGCATTTTTTATGTGTTATAGATTCCCAAAAATCACTGATTACGAGATAATACCGATATTTGAATCAATAATCTAGACCGCGATTGAATGAACACTCTCGGAAAAACCTAGGAAATCAAACTACTGGTGTGCCATATTTGTTGGAAAAAAATGATTTCTTTGTTTTATTATTAAGTTAGATACAGCATTGCTTCATTTGTTTGCAACGCAGCTTTCATTATCAACTTTAAATACAATCACCTTCGTCTTAAATCCAAAGCTAACACATCGCATTTATGCCAGTATGTCTGCACGATAATAGGACCCAAATACGAATTTAAGAGTTTTTTTTTAGTTCTGAATACCACGGTATTTTGATAGCTTTTATGAGTCTTTTTGAGAGTCAGTGATTCTTCAAGAATAGGTTTATTTAAAAGATGCATTCAATGGATAAAGCAACCGAGTTTTTCATCATCTTTCGCTCCCGTCATCACAACTTTGAGTGATCCATTTCATTCAGTGAATTCAATATTTTGAAGAAACGGAATTTCTGGCTCCATTTTGTAATAAGTAAATTAAATACTAGCTCCTCTGTTTTATTTCAATAATTTGTTACTATCCTGTTGGGAAACTATATATTTGGATGTTATTATTTTTGTGTCAATTTTTCCATGTAGGTATCCAAAAAGTCACATTTTGGAGTTTGGGGTAGGTGGCTTACAGGCTAATATTTAATTTATTTGCAAAAATATTTACAACATAGAAGAATTATTAAGATATAACTTACTAAAGCTATTACTAAGATATGACTGATTCGTTTTTGTGCTAATAAATTATTAGTTGATGTATATTAAGGTGAGGGTTCAGACTTGTTTAGTTGAAAGGAAAGGAAGGAGAAGGTGGTGTGATTTAATTCCTTAGCCTTAAACCCAGCCATTAGCAAAAGGCACCAAGTCACCCTTCATCTTGTCCAAATGATAGATTGCTCCGAGTTAAAAGGCCTTATATCCTCTCCTCACGACATCTGAGTGGAATAAAAAAGTATTTTAAGAACTAGGTCACAAAGTTCACGAATTCGTTCATTGGTTTCTCAGGGTACAAGTTTTCCATAAAAGTAGATGAAAAAGGTGTCGCTCTTTCTTAATGACAAAAATATGCAATTCCCTGTTTCACCTTCCAATGTGACAATCCCGGACACATTTAAGAAATTGAAATTAATTGGCCACTAATAGATATGGATGGATTAGTACCAAGTTCCAATTATTTTATTTCCAAGAAAATGGCACGTGCCAATTTTTAAGAAAGAACTTAAATACCAAATCGTTTGCTTATTTTCAGGCTTTTGACTCATTGATATCGTTACCATCACAAGAACCGGTTATTTCCCTCTTCATCAAATCAAATCTTTTGCATATACACTTACGAAGGCTTCACTTTTTGTAAAACTCCCATAATGAATAAATAATTTAGTAATATGTGCTCCAATTCATTAAATAAAACCAACCAATTAAGGTTTCGGTTAGCAAAATTAGTATCTTTTTAATAGTCAGAGCAAATCTTCAAACTATACAAGTAACAATGTGCTCAATCACAATATAAATGCATTTATAATCATTGAACACTGTTTATAATGGTTCACTTTTCGTACCGCAAGGCACTTCGATTTTCATTACTAGTCATCTAATAATCTATACGTTTCTTTCGTAGTTATGCCTCGATCCTGTTCGATCCTCCGCAACTTCCCCGCGGGCCTGTTGGCCTCGTTGTTCCACACGCTATATAGAGATAATATGAGCCTTATCCACTTAGCGATGCGTCTCCAGGAGATAAGATAAGAGAGTTATGGAGAGGAAGACGAAGGGGGTGGGAGGGAGGACAGGGTCTGGGAGAATATGTAAGAGGTAGGGGCGAGAAATGAGGGGTGTCTTTCTGTTCCTTGGGGAGTGCTGTTCCCGTAATTTGAGCCCGAACCCCGACAGTACCTTCGCATGACGCGGTGAGCATGAATATTGATAGGGTGCGTGCTCCGGAGATCCGCCTTCGCTAAGGACAGCGAATGGAGTAGAAATGAATGAATTGGAGTGAGATGGAGGAGGGAGAGATGGAGCAAGTTTGTGGATCTTAGGTACCTACTCTATTCTGTGGGGAAGAAGCAGGAAACACCCTCAATCAAGACGTTTCGCCGGTAAACCTGTGATATCAAATGCAGTCATTGGTTGGCGACGTAAGGGGTTTTGTTTGAGGAGTTTACGTAACGACGTGACTTTGACAAGTCCAACACAACGACGTAACTGAGGAGTTTAACGTAACGACGTAACTTTGAGGAGTTTACTCAGCACGGGGAGTAAAAATGATTCCACAATCCTTGATCATTGGTCATCTGACCAGTTTCGTTAACAGTATTTGTTGTTTATTCACTCAATTATTTATTCACTTTTGTTTACGGCTATGTTTTTGTTTTTATTGCGTGTTTACCGATCGGATCACCACCATCTCTTTGAAAATTAGAGCTCTCCGTTGAAACCTTGGTCAGTAATTAAAGTTTTACGTGGATAAATACTATTGGTGTGTGTTACCTTTGGTCTTAATATGGAACTATTCCGAAGTAATAAGCCAGACAATATCAGTATAAAAAATTACAAAACCAATCTGGTAATCATAACAATAAATCATTTTAAAAAGTTACGAAGGATATTTCTAAATCCTCAGTTAGTGATATCAAATATCATCTTGGGGCTATTGAATCTACCTCCGACGTATTAAAAGAAAGAAATCAAAATCGGATAAGATTTTAAAAGAGATTGGAGGAAGGTTATGAAAGTAGAAAGATTAGTTAGTAAATAAAACGTTGCAAAGTTTGAAATGTTTAATTACGTATTTTTTTCAACAAAAATCTTCCGACCAGCACGTTAAGTGACTACTTGCCACGTAACTTCCCAAAGTAAGATTCCCAAAGTAACAATTCCGGTAAATGACTAAATTCTATACAACAAAAATATAAAATTCCAGCATAGGATAAACGGCCAGGGTGGATATTCCAGGAAGGTGGAGTTAAGGTTACCTCTCTAGGAAGGGCCTTGCCCAATTTTGAGGATACAGGGACTAGCCACGGTATTATCTATACGGAGTCATCCGAAAGTGTGCATAAGTGCGATATTCCAAAGAGGAAAAATCATTCTCCTTAACCGGGATTCGAACCTAGATTCCTCCATTTCTCTTGGAATATTGCACTTACCTGCACTTGTGGGTGACTCCGCAAAAGGTAAATACCGTGGTTAGTCCCGGTATCTTCAAAATTGATCAAAACCGTGAACAGCTCATTGTGTGTTCCACGCTTGGCTTTATCCTCGCGGATTGTGGCACCAAGCGCACGCTTTGGACTGCTTATTGACACCATACATCTCACAGTCCTGGACACCTTGTTTCTACAAAGCCCTCAAAAATTCACAGTGGAGAAGACTGGTTAAAGCACTCGGCGCTGAATTGAGGTATCCGGGTTTGAATCCCGATCAGCGCGAAGGATTTTTCCTCTATGGAGTATCGCACTTAAGGACCATGCCACCAGCATTGACCGTTTCAGTCAGAGGAAAAGATATTTATTTAATAAATTATTTATTACTTGCCATAGTATTTTTTGTAAAATCGCTGGTGAAAACATTTGTTGAAGGTATATTCCGATTAATGAGTGAAAAATAAAAGCCAAGTTAAGGCTTCATTTAGGCACATATAGTTTATTAATTAGAATTTACGACATAAAAGACAAAGTCCTTACGTCACTAATGTACCTCTATTTTTCTGTTTTGACTAGAAAGAAAGTCCTACTGAAAGTATATCAAAGATGTAGTGTTAATGTTAGATGCTCAAGACTACTAGACAACAAGACTATTATCAGTACTCATGATTAAGAGAGCTTAGTACTTTTCTACAATATTTTATAATGTACGACGCGTTTCACCGCTTTACGGCATCACCAGGTACACAATAGCACAACAGGCAGGTATTATTAACTTCTACGAAGTGAAGCCTGCCACGGTCAAGTATATGCAATACTACTAGTCAAATAATGGGAGACAGAATGCCGAAAATGCTGCATGGCGTCAAACATGGTTGGCATGAGACCCTGAAGGATCAAACGTATTGAGAGAGACTGAGGGAGAGTTAGAGAGGTTGAGAGCGTGTAAGGAAAGCGGTGGAGGGGTCGAGAGGTGGAAGATATGGACTGGGAGACCTTATCTCCCACCTTCCATCTGCCGGAGGAAGGGCTATCAGGGGCGTTGTCCTTAGCGAGCACATCTGGGAGGGCCTCTTGGGTGGGGTGGGGGGGGAGTCATCGCCAGGGGGGAGGGGGAACAAGAGAGAAAGCTCTCTTTCGTTTGGACTGAAGGGGAGATGGCGCGACAGTAAGCAGGAGAGTGGACGAGCTCTTTATTGGGGTTGAAGGCTGGAGGGAAGGGGAGAGGATTGACGCTTTCTGTCCGGAAACTCAAGGGGAAAGTTAGTGGGAGAGGAAAGAGGATGGAACGGGCGTAGAAGAAATGAACTGCGCGGGGTGAGAGGGAAAATTTGGAGGAATAATACTCTACGGGTACGAACTTTGGGAGGCTTTTAGCGCCCATAATCGGCTAATGTAATTTCCTCGCGGTTCGCCACTATTGTGCAACGCGCCGGAAGTTTGTTTTTTTGTTCGAAAACTCCGCGGGGCGATGCGTGTTTGTCTGATTCATGTGGGAGAAAGTTGCGGAAAAAAGCCTCCGTGGGTCTATTTCTTAACTCACGCCCGTCACGCTCTTAGCTGGCAGTGACACACATAATGGTCCCATTAACTTTCTTCCGACATAATCCCACCCCGTTGGTTACCTCACAATAAGCGTGACTTTTGTCCATTATGAAGGGGCAACAAATACCATAATTGAAATGAAAGCAGCTGTTTAAAATTATAGAATTTCAGAGCACAACCTACTTTTTTTAGAAGAAAACGCCGTTGCTTCTTAAGCACTTAGCATGCGTTTAAATTGAAACAAAATGCTAGGTAGAAATTTGATGAATATTCTAATAAGGCTTAATAAGTTCAATAAGTAAAAATCATTTGAATCGTGCCTACCATTCTCAGTTCGAGCTGCTTCGTGACATACCTTAGGCGGACTTATGAATGTGGTCAAACATTTTGCCAAGCATAATCTCACATGCCAGAATGCTATTATATTTGTTGAAACAATCAATCATCCAATTAGGAAGCAGAAACTTTTTATGAGTCCATCGGAGATATATCGCTGTTGCAGCGAGCAGTATTAGATACATTTATTGCACCTGTTCAGATATATTCTTAATTTTTTATTTCTAAATCAACTTGAGGCAAGAATTCTAGTGTAATTAAGTCACATATACAATTAAAATTTGGTAATTACGACTATAGAAATGCATATTATATGGTGGGCTTATATGGAAATTCAATTTTTTCGTAATTTTCGCAGTAATTTTATTTCCCGTGAAGGCATGAGTAGTACTTAAACACTTGGTAATAAAAAAATCAATATCATCATAATAATAAACTTTAATATTGCTGGCGATTGAATTAGTTTCAATAATTCTCCGTTTTTATACACCTCGTATTCCTTTTTAAATACCTATTTTTCTTTTCCATTTCATGATATTGAAACTCAGTTCATAAAACAAGAATCGGGTATGACCAATAAAACACTGAATAGGTAATACATATTTATAAGTCCAAAGCCATGTTTCACTGAACTTTATTTCACTACCCTCCTAAATTATTTTAATGTAAAAATTTTATGAAAAATAAATGTTTATTCTTACTCCAATACTTTCACAGCATGTGGCAATGGGCCAAATGAGCTTGAAAAATACAAACGTGGTGATATTTACACTAGCAGTCTGAATTGGTGCACATTTTTATAGTTTGCTTAAAGTCGTTCCAACTTTTTGACGAATGTTCATTCTTTGAAAGCGAGACGATGTCCGTTTGCAAACGGATTGGATTTCCAGCCATCCCCAGTTGACACTGCGTTCTTAAAGAGTCCCCCATATGATGGATTACCTCTGAATTTGTTTTCGTATTCTTTTCACCATTTATATTTTTATTCCTGTCACTCCCCAGCTTTCCAAGAGTGAGAGCTTGGGCGCTGAAAAGGATCAAAAGAAAGGCTCGGTCCGTTGCTATGCTAAGGCTTATATTTACAGTGCAGGAGTTATTAATACATGTATCATTTAATGCAGTAATCTAGACGTACTTCGTTATAGGATTAGTCGGAATATAAAAACATGGTAGTCATGATATTTTTACAAAGAACTCTTCAAGTACTCGGTTCATATTAGCACCACTTCCACTTTTGTTTCATTCAGAAGCATTTACCTGAGCTCACGGCCTTGTACTAACTTATCGCGTTCCTGGAACAGTTGATTGTATCACATGTTACCCTTTCCACATTATCTTTCGTACTATTGACGTATACTTCTGGTTGCCACTGCACCGTATATACACTCTTAGTGGTGAGTCACGGGCTACAGTGTGACTCTCAAGGTAGTCCTTCCAGAAAGTATCCTGGCTCGATAGAAAGAAGGCCTTGGATATTACTACGGTTTGGTTTATCTGGTGGCATACTGGCAAATATGGGCCAAAATAGACCGGTAGAGTGCCGCAACCGTAAATCAGGGAAAAGTGTACCTGGCGCGGGTACTGAGAAGACTGGTAATCATGCATACTCCATTCCCACTTACTGCTAACAGTCAAAGAATAGCCTCGGACGGTCAAAGCCAAGATTGGCGGTTAAGGCTGTTAATGGCTGTCCCATCACGTGACGGACATGGCGATACCAACTAGACAGTTGGTATTTGGAATGTTAGAGGGGTGTGTGAAAAACAGAATGAGTTGATGAAATAAAATGAGAAAGAGACGGTTGAATGTTTTGTGTGCTTGTGAAAGGAAGAGCAAGGGGCGGGATTTTTGTCACATCTGTTGACGGTTAGATGGCACTGCAGACAAGAGTTGAAGAAATTATGCCGGGAGGCCAAGATGGCAGCGTAATCCTAAATAAGGGAGTTTAGGTGCAAGTGAGGAGGTGCAAGTTTTTATGCCCTATATTTCTCTGGGATTATCATAATCAATTGTTATCAGTCCGAAGATTGGTTTGCAACAGCTCACCATTCCTTTCCAATCACTACCAATCGCTTAATTCCTGCATAATTAGGGTATTTTTAATACGTGACCTATACTAGTCTTACTTCTAGGGCATTGATTATTTTTCAAGTTGACACTTCGTCAGTAATTGGTTATCTGTAATGGGTTGCAAGCAGAAGATCGTCAATCTATTGGACCGATAAATTGCAGGTTAAATAATTGAATAAAGTACTATTTGCGTCGTTTTGTGCGAGTTTTCTGACGCACAGTCACAATTTAATTTAAAGCACTCTTAAATTGATCAAATCATTGTCATAATAACTCTTCATCCTCTCCATATTTCCCATTTAAAGTGGATTTTTGATATGTGTCAGATAACTAAGTATAAATAGAGAAATGTAAACTGAACAGCGTCCCTGTAAGCCGATTCCAACAATAAAACTTCCTTTCGGAAATTTTCAGTCATGATTGCTAACATATTAGCACCTGACTATTCAGTTAGTAAAGTATTATTTGGACCTGACTATTCAGGAATTCAATGGTTAGCAATGGAATACAATAGTTAGCAGCTACTCGCATGCATATTACGAGCTCAACAAATTACCCACGTAACAAGCTAATGATGTGAACAAGACATGAGGTATAGTTCATTTGGTATGTTTAAGAAAAGTCTCTAAAATATCCATTATATAGTTTAATTATTTTCTTTAAAAAGTGATGGAACTTCTTGAATCTATACTGATGAAAGCTCCGTATGATCAGGAACTCAATCACTCACTTCTAAAATAATTTTCTTATTTCTTAAAATATGACAACTCGCGAAAAGTTAGTAAAAGCGGTACCAACTAATCGATTACTGACTATAATCGGACCTTCCATAATTGATTGAAATAGTCGATTAATTTTGGTTAAGTAATCGAGTAATGTACTTGATTACTTGCATCCCTAGTCTCCTTCGTCTCCTCTGAGTACGTATGAAAATATAAATTTAAAGGGCAATTATCGTTGTACATATGAAACATTCTACAACGGCAACTACTAATATTGCATGGTGGCAACACGAAGGCGCGACAATGTGTAAAGGCATTGGACAACTTAGGGACTAGAAGTTTCTTTTTTTCAGCACTTTTTCAATGGAAAGACATTTTTGTAACATTGCCGATGCATAACACTATATTGGAAAAGTAATTACGAGTGTGTCCTAATCCGTATCGAAATAAAATACCATATATTTAGATAATGTTCCGTTACTTTTCTTTGGTTTTTCATATCAAAGTCTTGGCATTCCCAGGTTATAGGACGACGAATTGTTCTCCTACGAACGGACTCCATTTCCGGAGGAACCCCATAAATAGCAGCAATTTTAAATGAGTTTAAAGTAAAAGCAATTTTATGGAAACATTTCATGAACTCATCATCACAATATCATAAAGTAGGGGTCGTTATCTTTGTTCGTAAAACTTAAGGTAGGTTGATAAAACTTAGAATCGAATAAAACGATTGTAATATTGATTGTAACAAGGTTTTAATAATAACAACAACGTTCTATAAGTTAATAATAATATTTTTAAGTGGGACTGGGTAGTACTGACCATTTGGGGTATGAATTGCCTTCATCAGTGAGCTTTGGATATGACTTCAATCTGCGGAAGGTCTAGATATCGCATATAATTATTGATTATTAAGCCATTATTTTGGGGGAAAAATGCGTCTCATGTGCTGTAAAATACGACCCTTTATTTTTCTGACATCTTAGAGCCAGGGAGTCTACGATTGGGGCTAAGGATATGAAGTCCTTTTCTTCGCAGTTGCCCTTCCTTAATGTGACAGACCTATAATGAAATGAATAACCGCAGTTATATCCCTCCCGCTGACCGCGCTCCGCTCTTTAACTCAAGAAACATCGCCGGTTGGCGTGTGGAAAGACACCTCGGCGTCACTCCTCGTCGATACGTGACGCTTTTTAATATTCGCCGCCGCGGCTTAATGCTCAAGGGTCTTATCGGCCCTCTGCCTCCCCATTTAATATTAACGCCTTTTTATACGGGCTGCCTGCTCCCGGACCATCGGCTACTCCTTTTACTTGGCCGAGCAACTGGTGGGAGGGACGGGGGGGGAATGAGTAGATAGACGCTGACTCCCCGTGTTTTTTCTGCGAATGAGAAATTGAACCGAGCTCTGAGCGGTCAGGTATTTTATTACCCTCCAGCATGCTAAAGCCATTCCTTTTCCTAAGGGATGTTTTTATCCCCATTCCCTCCTCGTAATCTTCTCAATGCTTGCGTGTCCGTGTCTTGTCACGTATATTCTTCTGCTGTTCGAATACTTATGATGGTAAACATCGCTTCCGTAATCTAACACTTGTGTTTGGATCCATATAAATGGATACGCAAGGGGTTCTAAGACGTACTTTTTTAATATTGATGTCTTCTTTTGCTTGGCATGGATACGGTAATTCTCCAGAAGAATCTACGTAGAGTTCGGGACATTCTGTCTTTTAAAAGATATCGAACGTGGCTTTTGCGAGTTTACCATTCGATATTTACATAGACCAGCTGAGTTATTCATATAATGTTTTGAATTGAGTTCAAGTTTTAAACTGAAACCATCTGGATCTTGTTAGCAATTCCATCAGGCTTTCTTTTCACTTCAAATAACATTTCTCAATTGAAGGGTGGCTAAGGTTCTTCTTCTTCAGATAATAAGGTAAACAAGTACTAGTGGAAAATTCATCACAATGTTTTGCACCATTTATCATTCTCATTGTTTATATTTGGCCTCATTCAACATTGTGTGGTTATCTGGTTCTTACCTTCTTGGTACCCAAGCTTCCATTCCTAAATCACGCTGACATTTCTTTACCTAATACCAATGTTAGACTGTATTGGTCTTGGATGTACTCGCAAACTACAATTATACACCCCAGTTCTACATATTTTTATCTTGAGTTAAGTAACTTGTAAGAATGACGAAGTGCTTGCTTTAGTGAAACAGAAGAGGTCCCTCTTAAATACAATGAATGAAAGGAGAGCGAAGCTAGTGGGACATATAATACGGCACAGCAGTTTTCCAACCAATATTTTTGAGCAAAAATTACTTGGGAAAAAACCAAGAGGGCGTCCCAGAACTTCTTACTTCAAGACGATATTCACGGAATTGGACCTGCAGTCATATGGAAATATGAAGAAAACAGCAATGAGAATAGAGACATGGCTACATCGACAAGGCATCGCATTTAGGGAATGATGATGAAGTAACTTTAAATTATAACATCCCCTATGGAATTTTAAATTAATATAATTTGAAAATTATCATTTCACTACTCCACTTTGAATTTCTGTTGATTGGTTGATTGATTCGAAAAGACATTCTCCCAAAGAAATATAAGCGCCGTAAACGATTTTTCACATATTAAGATCCTTACTGCTCCATTAATATTCCCCAAAATTATTTTCAGAAATAAAATGAAATCCAAAATAGTCTGTTAGAATGGAGGCTTAATAATATCAGGATGCTGTTTCAAACTCTTCGCCTTATTGAACCAGATATGCCCTCAGTGCCCTGATTATATCATGAATTGTGAAAGTGTCACTGGTCTTACCGTTATTTACAACCATTGACAAATGTTTTTGAGGCTTCTTTTAATACTAATATTTAAAAAATTGTGTGTCAGAAAAATAGCTGGCTGAAAATCAATATTTTAGTATTTTGACTTTGAATGCCACTGGTGAGTTCAAGTAAACTGCTTCAATATATTGTTTCAACAAACTAGGATTTTGTGCATTTTAAGATTATTAAACTAAGGTACTTACCGTTATTTTCACATAGGTTGTCTTGCATGCGTTTCAAACAGAATAGTAATAAATTGTTTAATGGAACCAATGCAATTTCAGTAAAATTTAAACACAAAATTTGAAAACATCAGTATAATTATTGAGAAGTCATTCTATAATTTGGCACATGCGTTGAATTTCTTTTGTCATTAAGATCAGCATTTTATTTCATAATGAATAAAAACACTTAGTAATCTTCCACAGATTTATTTCTTTGGCATCTCGCGTTTCACCACACTGTGGCATAATCATGTGCAGGGTGCTGAAACGCGTCGTGCCAAAGAAATAAATCTGTGGAAGATTACTTAGTGTTTTTATTCGTTATGAATATCTAGAACTTCCACCATATCCAGCCTGAAACAGTTATATTTGTCAGCATTTTACTTATTATTAGTAATTGACAACTGTTTCCTTGAAGGAAACAAAAAAATTCTAAGTAGGAGTTCATGCAGTCTTTTAAGAGTTAAAGAAAGAGAAACGCCACGATCACTCCAGCAAAGGGAAATTCTATCTGCTAAATCTTTTCTAATCCAATGCCAAGAATTGTTGGCTGTCCGCTAATGGCTTTTTAGGCGTTTCCTTAGCTCTCAACTTACCAACCCTTTCCGTGTACTCGGCCCAAGTTAACACTGTCCCACCCCAATCCACGCATGTACTTCTTTGAGCAAACACGTTTTCATACGCAGATGCCCAGGTTATGTACCCATCCACTAGCTCCACCGTTTTGCTGGTGCCCTCCACCCTTCTTCGTTAAAAACTCCTCCGACGTTTTCCACGCGCTTCTTTTGACGGTTGGGGGGACACAGGAAATTAGGGTCTCGGACGAGAACGATGCCAGGGCTGGATAGGGGGAAGGGTTAAAAAAAAAGGGTTAGTCGCGTTGGCTAGGAGAATGACGAAGGACAGGGTAAGGGCCGTCCCCTGTCGCCACATAGTTCCGTAACCTTAAACCCAATACCCCTTTCAGCACTAATATGTGCACTGTCGTCACGGCAAACAATGGCTTGTCCGAGTAGCCAGCCAGATGAGGAAGGGCGAATATAGCGTCGTCTCTCGCCGGGCTCTGATGATGACTCAACCGCCGTCGGAAGGATTTTTGTATCGCAAGAAAAGTCCCGGAGGTGGGTCGATGCCGGTACGTGCATGCGTTATTTTTTATCGCCATCCTTGCAAAACTCCAGCGGCATCAGCACTCTCCTAGCTTTGTAAAATATTATTAAAGCTGGTATACCGGTCTATATGTTCGTCATAGACGCCTGTGATCAGGGTATTTACTCATGTTTAATAAATAAAGAAATATCTATCTCCTTGTCATTCTGCTCACCTAATGAGTGCCCGATCCGTTTCTTCTAGCTGTTGTATCCGAGGAATTGTGAAAAAATTGGCCGGAATTCAGGTAATTTACGTAGTGGCAGGATACAGAAAGAAAAATATTTGCAACAATAACTAATTGTTCTATCTCTAGTATTTTATTTATGCAAAGAGCACTTGTCTAAACTATTATTTATAAAATACAAAAGATGATGCAATTGCAGATGCAAAACAGATGTAATATCTTCTCCTGACAGGAAAACGGTAGGGAATGAAGTGGGTGATGAAGAAATACGAGCTCTGGCAAAATGACGTCACATTGATCGATTATTCTTGAATTTAAACATATCTCTTACACATTTATCCATACAAATGTGGAACAGCCACGATGTTCTTAAGAATCCTTGCTTCATGCCCTGTTCAATTTCAAACCAGTCACTAAAGACCCCATCAGCTCTCAGACTTGCCCCACTATTATCATTCATCGCCTTCATAACATTTACTGCTCATCCACTCCATAGTCCTTCAAAACCTTCCACAGATTACTTCTATTTGCTCATAGATATGCCCTATGTAATTCCACAAACGCACATTTTACTTTACTTTCGGACATAATACGTTTTCAGAATACTTATTGACGACGGAGGAATTAATAAACCTTAGTTAACTCCACTTGTAATACGGAAAAATTAAAATAGCTTAGTTAAATCCACTTATAATATTTATTACCACGACCGGGGTTTCAATACTTTGTGTCATCTTTAGGTGAAAATACATACAATCTTCAGGTGAAAAGTATATTCCCACCTGAAGATGACACAACGTGGCGAAACCCGGGTCGTGGTAATAAATGTTAATAGTGGAGTTAACAAAGCTTTTTTATCAAAACGTACCTACATTGCCAGGAGTAACTTTGTGAAATTTCTCCATGATGGAAAAGGAACAAACTTTGCGAACTTCACTGTAAGTTGACGTAGCTATGTCACCTGAAGATGACATAGACTGTTGAAACCTGGGTCATGATTTAAAAAACTTAGTGATATTCGCAAAGTTTGTCTCTTTTCCATAAGTTATTTTTATTCTTCTGTAGTGGATAACGTCCACAAAGTCAAGCCTACAACCGTTCCATTTGTATGTACTTCTTCACAATTTCTCTCGGTGTACCCCTCTTATTATATTCCCTTCTCCTGGTCAGCAATTCATTCTCTTTATTTCATTGTTTCTTAAAACACGTCTCCTCGAGAGTACTACCTGGCATCTATGCACCCAGTAAAATTATTTCAGCCTACTTGTATGATTATCTAGCCCTTTCTATATATTGAGAATCTACCGGTGAAGTCGATTTTTCATGGCGTTGATCGTCCCTTTGGTGTACCATATCTTGCACGTGCACGTGACTTTGTACCATATCTTGTGTGTATTTCGCAGTGATTTTGAATTGTCAAAAGTTTGTCATTCCAAAACGACAGTCTTGGGTTTATCTCCCGCGACAGTGGCTTGGATAGCACGATCACGTCTCCTGTACTGTCGAATGCGCCCTGGAGTCGAGAACACCAAGTGCACGTGACTGCGTACATTATCAATTATTCATTTTGCAGTGGTTTGGAAATGGTATAGTTTGGTTTTCATTTGAGTAATGATCCCACACACGGTTTCTAGCTCTCTTTCCCTGAACTTTAGGATTGCTGGATGAAAATATAAAGAATTTATCAGGATTTCCTGCCCTAAAATTCCATTTATCGTCTTAATGTTGGAAATTAATTTTTAATAAATGGTTTTAGGGTTTTCAAATATAATACGCACTTCCGTACAAGTTCTCCGCCTATTAAAATTATAACGCAAAGTCAAACCTACAATTATGCCAAGATAAATGCAGTATCCATGCCCGAGGATGAGTTCAAATCTCCGACCTTTGTTCAGGTAGGATGATTCGTTACCATTCTGGATATCGCGGCTATCCACTTTTATCATTGATAAGAAGATTTCAAATTTAAACTGCTGAATTCCCCTGACTTATATTATATCCACCCACCAAAGCGTGAAATACTGAGTGAAAAATGAGGATATGTTCGGAAAATAAAGAGGATTGGAAGCCCTACTCCCATACCTTCTTCGCTCATAACTTCTCGGCCTACTACCACTATCGCAAGTTCCCTATACGATATTCTTACTTGTGCAGTCAGAGTTGTGCAAGCTTTATGAATTCTTCGTTATGAGGAGAATTAAAATGAAACTTTACTTTTATTTATTCAACTGTATACTTTGAGAGATTTTGCAATCTCAAAGAGCTTTTTAGCATATAGAATGGTTTGGTACGAATCCAATTGTAATGAGATGAAAGTGGAACGTCCTAAGGCGTGAAAACGCGTGCGTTTACCGCTGGATGTGAAGGGATGGGGTTTACTATAATTATGTACCCGTCACCCATGCTTATATTTTTCTTCATTGTTGCCATTTCTTTCTTCATCTTTGGTTAGTGCAGGGAAGTAACGGCCTTTTATAGGCGAGTAATTTGGCCTATTCAAATTCAATGTATTGGCAATGCCATACCATGCGCGTTCGACAATATCTGATTTGGGAATCAGTCTGTTTTTGATCACCCCTCCATGCTCTTTCAAATGGCAGTTCATAGCCGTGGACGCTTGTCCTATGTAGGATATTCAGCATTCGCAATGTACCATTTCCTAGACGAATAGGCCCTTTCAACTGCTTAAGAGCAGAGTTTTACGAACAAAGACAAGCCAAAAAAAACAGCACGCTCGATTAAGAAAGTATTCTTCATATTCATTTGCGAGATTGGCTCATTGTGGACAGCGGGACAAATTGGGTTTAATTGGCTGTCTTCCTCTTCTCCTCCCAAATATTCTTCGATCTTCCGCGGAGGTTCCTACTCCTTTCCTCTGGCCATGTATTTTGGGCCGTATTACTTTTTTTGTCCTGGAACCCATAAAGTCCGCCAATCTTCCTAAGAAAAATCAGTATATTCCAGGTCTCTTCTTGATGGATGCCAATTTCCTTGAAATATTTTTAACTTTTTCTAACCATATTGTCGTCATCTTTAACTTAGTGATGTGGATGAATATAATTTTTATCCAGCTACAACAGTGATTCTCAAACTTCCTAATTCCAAGACGCTTTAATACAGTTCCTCATGTTGTGGTGACCCCCGGAAATAATGGAGACCATCATAAAAAATATTCTCTTCCTGACTTCCAGGAATCATGCGTAAAGCTAGACACGGAGGGTAGTTGGAAAGCTTTCTTTTCGATCGTACATTCCGGGATCAGAAAATATATTCCAAGTAATACAGTGCAAAGCATATACAATGCAGAAGTGATAAAATCGTTAAGACGTCAGAGAGTATGCCACGCCAAGATGAAAAAACTCCATAGAGATGTCCACTGGTGATCAAAATTTAATAATTGAAAAATACAAATTGTCTAAATTCACTAAAAAGGAAGCATTTCGGAATGCTTTCATGGATTTTAAAAGAAAAACATTAGTAGAACAGTTACAGGATAATCCAAAGGCATTTTGGTCATACGTAACGGAAGTTCAAGGTAATAGATCAACATTTATTCCACTACGAAACGATAGGGGCGAATTATTAACAAGCAGTTCAGACAAAGCCAACTTATTAAATTCCTACTTTCAAAATGTGTTCACAATGTCATCATAGATTACATCCGTAAAGGGAAATTATCACTTCCAGCAAAAGATGCCGCCTATCGATATTTCCACTCATGGAATAGAAAACTTGCTAAAATCTTTAAGTCCAAATAAATCCCCAGGTCCTGAAAAAATTCCTGCCCGCATGTATGGAGAATTCGCTTGTGAAATGGCACCCTACTTGCAGAATATATTTAGTAAATTCATCAACGAACACAAAGTACCCATGGACTAGAAAATTGCAAATGTCACTTCCATATTCAAAAGCAGTGATAAGGAACAACCATCGAACTACATACGGATATCTCTCACATATATCTCTTGCAAAGTCCTTAAACATATAATTATAAGCTCAGTTATGAGACACCTCGATATGCAAAACTTGTTAACAAAAACGCAACACGGATTCAGAAAGGAAAGATCTTACGCAACTCAATTAGCACTTTTTGCCCACGATATTTTAGTCTCGGGTGAACATAACGTTCCAGTTGATGCAATTTTTCTTGACTTTAAAAAGACATTTGATAAAGTTTCCCTCAGTAAGCTACTCATGAAATTTAAATCCTACGGGTTAGACGACGACGTAATTTCCTGGATTAGAGAATTCTTAAGCAATCGCGTGCAAAGGGTTGTATTAGATGGCGTTATCTCTAATGAAGTAAAAGTCACATCGGGTGTCCCACAGGGAAGTGTCATAGGCCCACTTCTGTTCCTTTTGTACGTAAACGACATCGGTGAAACAGTTGACAGTAAGCTTAGATTATTTGCAGACGACGGAGCGGTGTATGGAGAAATTCGTAGCCCTAATGATAAGGAAGCGCTAACTAAGGACCTCGAGGCAATACAGGAGTGGTGCGATGCGTGGCAGCTAGAATTAAACCTGAAAAAATGCGTTGTTATGAATTTTTGGAAACGGAAAAACGCTCCTTGTAACAGCTATTGCATAAACAACAGCAAATTAGAGACTGTAGAATTGGTTAAATACCTCTGAGTTAAACTGACTTACGATCTCTCGTGGAGTAAACATATTTGAGAAATTACCGGTCAAGCTAATCGTAAATTGGGATTTGTTCAAAGAGTACTTTGTTAAAAGCAAGTGCGACGATAAAGTTAGGGAAATCAGCTACTTCTCCCTCGTTAGACCACACTTGGTATATGCTGCCAGTATTTGGGATCCTTATAAGATAGGCTTGAAAACTGAGTTAGAACGCATGCAGCGAAGATCGGCAAGATACGTTAAAGGCCGTTATGATAATCCCGTTAGTGTTTCTGACCTTTTGCAGCAACTGGGATGGGAAAAGCTTTCAGGCCATCGATTAAAATTTAGACTCAATCTATTATGTAAGTTCCAAATCGGTCTATTCTCTGACGACGTTGATAATATTTAACGAACTCCGACATACTACGGTAGACCAGATCATGAGAATAACATTGGGGAACTAGACAGCAGAACAGATTTAAAATGTCATAAACATCCCACGAACGATAAGGGACCATAGCAGATGCCAATGAATCATTTATCTAGGTTTGTCGTTATGTAGTGTAGCTCTTAGTAGTACTCCCTAATACTTGAATCCTTATCTGTTACCTAGTACTAACAGCACGCCGTGCCTGTTTTCTTCAAAAGTCTTGAGTGTCTGTCCATTTGTGAAGTTGCAAAATGCATATATATTAACGGTCCCTCTCCATTGTGATAATATCTGTAGTGTAGTGCATGCTTGTGAGGCTTCACCTCGTGACAAGCATTGGCGATTTATGCTAATGCATAATTAGTCGTAGTTACACTAACTTTAGGGTATAGTGTAATGCATGTTGGTGAATACTCACCCCCTGCCACATACCCCTGTGGTGGCTTGCAGGGTATTTCGTAGATGTAGATAAGATCATCGGAAATTTGTCTTCCAATGGTCTTAGACGACCCCCGTGAAAATTGTCGTTCGACCACCTAAGGGGTCATGACCCAAAGGTTGAGAATCGCTGGTCTAAAAGCTCTCATGCCAATGATCTACCCATAAAACTTCACCTACAAAATGATGACGTTTTCCTGGCGTATCTTCTGAAAGAAAGGGTGTTCCATCGGGTTAGGCTTCTCATTCAGAATCCATAATGGTAAGGAAGAGGAAGTTGTTCTTCAAAAAGTCGGCAGAAATGAAGGCCCCAATCCGGAGGAACATCAGAGAAACTATCCTTCTTCAGTCTTCTCCTCCACATTGTACGTACCTGTAATCTTCTCCATTTTTTAATAAAGATCTTCATGTTTTCTCTTCCTCCAAATACCATCGTATTTTTTTCCGATCAAGAGGATAGATACCAAGAGACACAAAGACTGACGAGATACAAAAACCTTCCGACCAATCTACACAAAGCGAACACAAAACGTAGTCGATGTTTCACACCTGAAGAAGTATGCTGGGGAAACTGTCTTCCAAGGACTTGGATCAAAGCGGAAGAAAAGCCTTGCAAACCGTCACCGTTAAAACGACTCCGCGGATGCCTTAACTCCAACTAACAGATCTTCTTAACCCCCAAACTTTGATCTGAAGAATATTTTTCTCTCCCCTCCCAATACACATATATTAATTATCCTCCTCTCTTACAGCCCCCTAAGTCCACCTCGCGTGCCAAAATCCGCCAGTCCGTCTCGTAATTGGCCACCGTTCTTCGCTTCTGAGTCGCAGCATGTCCCGCGCACGCAAGTCTTTTGTTACTCGACCTCACATACAAACTCACACACACACAAATATGAAGAGAGTATTCCCTCCCTTCATTCCCCCCTTCTCTTCCACCCCCCCCTTCCCCTTCTCTGGCATTTTCTTTGTCTCTTACTCACTCTCAAGCATAGCCGCTGGCCCCGCGGCAAATTGGAAAAAAAACCGGACGAGTGCAAAGTAGCAGGCATATGAAGGCGAAATGCTCTTGCCTCTTCTCTCTCCTCTCTCTCCCTTGTATTTGTTTTATTTTTACAAATATGTGGGCCACTTTTCTCGAAATCCCTCGCGGGGATTTGTTATTCGTTTTTTATTTATTTTTTACTCGCAACCCCGTTCCTTCCTCCCCCCCTCTCTCTCCCTTGCTCCCTCGAAAATAAAGAAAGGCGGTTTTTTTATTGCCTCCCCTCTTCCCACCCCCACCATCTTCATATTCGTTCAATCCGCCAAACATATTGTTTGCAATTTATGCCGGCTGACACCAGAGATGACGTGCCAATTCATCCAATATGATGATCTATATTGAGCTCAGTCATTGATGAACAGTTTGAATGTTACTGCAGTAAAATAATGAGGATTCTGCGCTGAGTTATGATCATGCTTATGACATATTCTTCCAGAATTTCCGACTCTTGGATCGAACTACTCCAGGAATCATGAAAATATTAGGTCATGCTAACAACAAGATATGGTTTAATGTAAACTTGGGAAATGCGGTATCAAAGTTAACCAGCACTGTTTTTTTCTAGTTGGGTCCAACGCATTCCAAGAATACGCTGCTATTCTATTTTTATTTCACTTTTTAAAAACAGTATTTTTTAAATTCTTCTTCCCTTTTTTATTCTTGCAGGCATATGAACTAAAATGCATGTAAAGACAATAATGAAAGCAATTGCAGAAAGGAATATTAAGACTTAAATCATGACTATCCACGCTATATCGGTTATTTTTCCGAGTCCAACACTACGCGCCTAGGAGATACTATGGATGTCACTTACTATATCTAGTGTGTCTTTAGCATATCGTGCTCTAAGGAAATTTATTTACGGAGATTCCATTACGACTGTAAGCTTGGAAGAAATATTAAATTCCACGTTTTCCTATGTGCTGTTGAAAAAGTACTGCTTTCACCGAAGACAAAACTTTAGCTATTAAAAAGAAAATTAAGAAACAATTGCAGATTCGTGGCAGACTATTTTTATGAGCACTTTTATCAAACAATAAAAACGGACTAAGGCGCCATTTCCATTCAATAGACGCATTTTGACAACAATTTAGTTGCTGTGGCAACTCAAACTTTAGAATAGTAAGTGGCCTAAAATCTATTACAATTTTAATTCCAGAGATAAATCGCCTCTTATGCACCAACAACCTTTTGCAAAAATTTTATTTATTTGATTAAAAATAATACTTTTTCGCCCATTCTCACATTTAACATTGTCAGTTAAATTTTCAGAAAAAACTTTGTGGAAAGGTAATATTTTGTAATTTATATCAAACAAAGGGCACTTTTTAGACTGTATTTAGCCCAAGTCTGAATTAAATGGCATTTAAATCACTTTACGGTGGAACCTGTTTAATTATGATCTGCTTTTTAAGTGGTAGCTATGTTTTTCTAATGCAGAGGTGATTGTTGTGGATAGACTTTGGAGTGGGAGTTGATGTGATAAGGGATGACTAATGTGCTCTCCGGAAGAATTCATTTCAGGGAATAATTATTTTGTGAATCAGGAGCATCGGGGTGATTATTTGAATAACGGTGAAGAGGCATCGAACGCCATCTCTCGGTCTGCATAACCTGTTATTTGAATCAGTAACAAATTTCAGTTTATAGCTCTGAGAAAATGGCTGGAGTATGGGAGAGTTTCAAAAGTATTGGGAGTGTTTGAAGAGGAATTAGTGGGAGGGAGCTGATAGAAATCAGATTTGTGGACTGTCGTTCACTGGCATGCGTTAGCCAGTCTACCAAAAGGCTGCAACCGATGACGAGTGCTTTAGGGATACAGTTTGATAGATTTGTTTTAATGATCAACTATAAAAAGGCAAAGATAATTATAAATGGATGATGATCAGAAGATTTAACGGAGGTTTTTCTACGGAGACCCACTCGAATTCTGCTCGAGTACGATCGGAGGGCATGAATTAAAAACGGAGTGAGTTATCCAAGGTGCCTGGAGCATATTTTAAAAGAGGTTGTATCCTGTAGTAAGAGAAGAAAAGAATTGTACTAGCAAAATAAATCTGTCAGAAAAATTAAGGAAGGGAAATTTTGGTGGAAATTAAAATAAATCCAATGAGAAATTATTATCTAAAACACACGGAGAGCTGGCTCCGAAACTTGGTCGGGCAGTTTCGAAACGTGATTGCTAAGGGAAGTGATGAATGGATAGTGGAGACATTTTGGAATTTGTTTGCAAAGAAATATGACATTTATAACCTGGGAAAAGATGACTAGTAGTGAATTAGTCTTAGGCATAATATAAGGAAATAGAAATATGTTAGGATAAATTAGACGGCAGCAAAATAGCTCGGAGGAAGTAATTCCTCGGCGGCTTCCGACTTATTCCAAAAAATTTCGTATTTTTTTTATTTAAATAAGTGGTCAAACCTATACTTAAACATGGCTTCTCTTTTACTACACACGCTGATTCTAAATCACCACAGTAAACAATAGGGCTTTAAACAAAGGAACTATGGTGAAGATGGGGCAAGAGGGGTATAGGAGGCGTAAACTGAAGAAGAACGATATGAAATGGAAAAGAGGGCGACGCTGACGTCTTTTTATCCCCCTTGAGCCACCGGTGTCGCTGCGATCGCTTTCGCGTTTCCCCTGCCCCCTTACCCACCTTTATTGCGCCCTTCCATTTTTTTGTTTCTCACTGAAGAGCGGTAGCGAAGGAAAAAGGCTAAGAGGGAGTAAGTCTGTGGAGTGGGGGAAAAGGAGGGAAGGTGGGAGAGGAAGGTATATGCACAGCAGTGGAGAGATAGAAGAGTTGATTCGCCCCAGGCGTGGGGCACCCAGAGATCGCTGATTGGTTGCGAGATTCGTTCTTCTTTTGTCTCCCCGGCCTTTCTCCGTCTCTATTCCTTTCTCTCCGTGACGGTAAGAATGGCTGGGTGGAAAAAATGTATACTCTGAGCTCAGGGCTAATCAACGCGACGTTTTGCCGGAGATGAAAACAAGGGGATTGAAGCGGGGTGCATGTGTACAAGTGTTGCGATGCTACATTATTGCTGCCTACAAACGTGCACTGCCAAGGATAGGAGCCGAGAAGAGTATACATGGACTCCTTAATTAAGGCCACGGAAGCGTTCACGTTCCAATTTTTTCTTCTATGATCGTGCTAAAATGTTCACCTTTTCTCGACCAATGGAATAACTCTATTCGAGTCATTAGATGGAGTTTCATGCTTTGATTGGTGATGGGGTTCGAAGCTTTTGAATTGATACCTCCGAAAATTTGTCCTCGATACGGATGTTGAAAATAAAATGCACGGATGAGATCAGAAATGAGGAAGTATACAAAAGAGTAGAAGATAAAAGAACCATGTGGAGAACTGTCAAGATGAATAGGTTCACATGGATAGCCAGCGATTTCGGATACAAGGAATTTGTCAGGGGCATAGTGGAACGCAAAATTGAAGGGAACGCCCGGAGAGGAGATGAATACATAGGCCAGCTTAATCGCGACATTAAACAGAAATGCTATAAGGAAAAATAGGAATTAGCAGGTGGGAGGTAGCTAGGACAGAATGGAAACCTGCAACTAATCTTAAGAATGAATGATTAGTGTTGATAATATCTTAAAGTGGCTGGAAAATAATACACGATTATTTTTGTTCGTTTTCCTGTTGCCTTTCACAGACAGCCCAGTATCATCTTATGCTCTAAAACCTATCACAGGAAAGTGTTGTGGTGCACTTTTTAACATATTTTGTCACCTCAGCCATAGCGGGGCTCACAGCTTAAAATTAATTACATACTAAGCACCTAGACATTTTTCCGTTCATCTCGCATGATCACAAGGAAGGTCGCTGAAGAAATTTTTTCTCCAGATTCCTTAAAATTTCATTACCTGATCGTTATTTTTCAAATTCGATTTTCCATATGTATTCCAGTTATTATCCATCTTCGCGCTCAACATTATTGGTATTTTTTTCAATACAGAAAGCTTTTCTTTTGAGTCTTGTATGGTATTTGATTTCTCTCGCAAGGGATTTCGTAATGTAAGACCAGAAATCATGGCCGGGAAAGGAGATCCTTTTCTCTGTGATAACTCATTTGTTGTCGTTGGTAGTTTAACTTTTTGCCCAACTATGATCGCATACCTTAAACTAGACGGGACTTTGAAAAATGATTTAAAATTAATAAAAACACAGAGAAACCGGAAGAAATTCTTAAAATTAAATTGAAATTTTCAGGCAATATGTTGTCGAAATTCATTTAATCGTCAATGAGTCTGTCGTAATTTTCAGCAAAATTAAGTTAATGAATTTATTATCTACCTGAGGACGACGTGAAACAATGTAAATGCGTTGTATTTTACCAAGCAAGTCTTGTGGAAGATTATGACGTAAATATTGATTAAACACTTTAAACGGGAAATATCGCGTTTCATTTATCGCATGATGCTTAGGATTACGTACGACTTAAACGTCAGCTTTTTGTATTGACTGACAAGATATATGTCATGGAAGTATGGGGGAGGTTGTACAATGTCTTTGCATCCCAAAACCGAGCCGATTTCATTCACAAACTCCCGCTCTCCCTTCCACAGAAAGAACGTCAAGAACTCGTTTCCACTTTTTTTCTCGTTCCGTTTTATCGAGATCGTTTTGATTGTCTTGAAGCGGCGTGCATTCCAGCACAAAGGTGGCCTTCATCCCTGAAAAAAATAAACAAACTGACGTTCTTCCTTCCCTGTTTTTACTTCCACTCCAATTACCCACATCTCATGCGTCTTATGATCAAGCTTTCTTGTGTCCTTTCTTTTTTTTCGCTAATCATTACGGCGGCATATCGCCTTATGCCGCAACGAGAGTACCCGTGCCTGCCGTGACTCCTCATCCCTCGTGATGCAGTAATGGCTAATTTCTTGATCCCTGCACCCCTTGATTCCCCTCAGGCTGATTTTTTTTATTCCACCCCATGAGGTTTTGTTTCGGTAAAAGGCGGCCGACTTTGCTTTGTACGCGGGATCATTGCCGGTTTTTTTTGTATTAGTTTGGGATGCCCGAATATCTTCAAAGATCACGGAAAGGGGTGTGTGAACGTCTGCTATTCCCTCAAGCCATCAGAAAGCCACAGATTTCCTCGTGACAATTTCGTGGAGAATAGCTCTTAATTGACCGAGGCAAATTAGCTTGTTATTTCCTAAAATCCTTTGATGAAAGGTAAGGGTTCTCCGTTCTCTTTTGTATCAGTCTTCCCTAAAGATGTAATACCCCTTAAAACAATCAAACCCGGTGAATAATTTTTTCAACTGAAAAGGTTGAATAGCGTGAATAGCTGATGGAGCGCTCTTGATAGTGCGTAGAAAATTGTGTTGATTGACTCGAGTGCAACAGCCTATTTCCATGTCTTAACGTAGTGCTATGAGTTTTGCATTTACTGCATATTTGTCGTATGCACATCGTAAGAAAAGGAATTTCATGCGTATGTGAACGTAAGAGGGGAAAATGTTTAGCGGTTCCCCAGCTTTATGCATTGTAGAGTTAGATGGATAGTTGATCCACGTGTGCAAAAAATTGACTTATTTGCTGCGTACCTACTGCTGCAGGTTTCAATCCCATTTATTTTTTTAATATAGCCTGATATTCATTGATAAATTTTTCTTACCTCTGCCTTCTCACCACGTTACTCATAGATATCACCACTATCACCCATTTATCCCACCACCTTTTTCATTTTTTTTCGATTTCTGACTTACCCACCCATCGTATTATACTTTCATGTATTATTCTGTCTTCCCCCTGTATACTTTTATACACTAACGCAAATTTCACCCCATTTGGCTTATACCTCTATATTCTATTTTAATGCATTTTCGGTGAGCCTATTCACTATCGACAATTTTGATAATTAACAAATAGACTGCAGGCAAGTTCATTCATTCATCCTCAGCTCTACAGCCCGGTGTGGGCCTTGGCTTCCTCAGTTATATGCCACCATTTGGCTCACCTTTTTGCTTTCTCTCTCCATCTTCCAATCCCTATTGGCTTCAGGTCCTCTTCAACATTTTGTAGCCATCTTTTGCGTGGTCTTCCTCTCCTCCTACTCCCTTACATCTTGCTATTTATTAAAAATTTGGACATTCTATACTCATCCATCCTTTCAACATGGCCCAACCATGACATTCGCAATGCCTTTGAGAACCTAATTTTATCCTTCTCTTCCAATATTTCATTTATTTCAAAGTTCATTCTTATTCCCCAAGTTTCTTCTGCTTTTACTGGGCCATAGACACTGCTTAATATTTTCCTTTAAAATCTTATTAATGTTTCTTCATCTTTTTTGGATAGGACCCATGTCTCAGCTACTGCAGGCATGTACTAGGTGGATAATTGAGGGCCTGAGAGTCAAAGTAATACAAGTGACATCAACACGAAAAACGATATTAGTGCATTTTTTCTTTGTTGGTACCGTCGAGTACCGTCAGGTACCTACAAGAAAAGGAATAAAAGTGCTCGAAAGTATGGTGCTGCGATCTAGCCGCCGAGCACTTAAGCTACTTCCATTTTTGTCATTTTTTACTGGGGTAAAGTGATACAGGTGAGACTGGATGATGTTTGTCACTTGTATTACTTTGACTCTCAGGCCCTCAATTGTTTAAAAATCAACTATAAGTGGATCCATCGAAGCATTCGGGCTGCCGTGTCCCAAACTAATATATTAAATACATTGAAACAAGCTTGAGACAGAAACAGTATTTCACCGTATACCTTAAACAAAATTTCAACAGATTTGGAATCTTGCTCTCCATAAAATGAAGGGCTTTAGCGAAGATACTACTTCCTTCATTATATTCAGCTTGTGAATCTAAGCATCTTAAAATATTGCTTTCGTATATTTCATATTAATCTAACGATCTAACGATCTCTTCTCATTTCAAGTGCTTCCAACTAACAACATTTTATGGAAATATTTATATTCTATCTTAGAAAACTTTTTATAGCTTATCAATATATTTACTTGTTCCAAAAATACACTTACATTCTCCATTGACTAATTTAGAATGTGTTGAAGTTATAACCATAACTTTAATCATAACTGAAATGCATGCGAAAGAAAATGCTCCAGATATGGAAACGATCTATAAACATAGCATCCTTCGTGGACAGCTAAAATGGCTCCATGATGTAATAACTATATGAATGAATGTCTCTTGTACTATGCAATGCTTCTGAAGCAATTACGTTAAAAAATAACTTTACAGTTCTATTACGAAAAAAGTACAAATATATGTGCTGAAATAGATTTCGTAAGAATTTGCTTTGAAATTTTGTGTACATTATGATTCAATTTTTTCGAGAGTTTTGGAAATTATCGGCAGAGAATAAGTTGAACAGCAAAATAACAACATAGCCCGTGGTAATATTTTTCACCAAAAACAAAGCCAGGCTCAAAATTATTCATCCTTCGTTTTTGGGAAATGTAAAATGAGATTCACGTGTGAGATATTTGGTAAACTCAGTTGGGTAATGATCGCTATGAGGCCTTTGCAGGAATAAACTCTTGCCTCTGGGCTAAATAAACAACATCGTGAATGTTGTATACTTCATGGCCGTTCTAGTCGCATGTCACGTTTTCTGGACATTTGTAATGAAAAATTGGGAAACTTTTTTCGTCATCTCCTCCCCAAACTTCTTTCCCTAAAAATAAAAGGGCCAACGAGCCGTTGTCACCCTATCAACACCCTCACACCTCGTCTCCCTCTCTAACACGTCCCCTCTTGGCTTTTTTTTATTTTATTTCGAGGCTTGCCATTCCGTCTTAATGGTATATTTGAGGAGTCATCTTATCCCTCCGAAACAACTCTTTAGGAAAATGGCTCCCCTCACACTTCTCTTTGAGTCAACCGAGCGCGACGTTTGTGAGAGGAAGGCAAAAAGAAAAGGGGCCCCGGTTGGATTTCGAAATGTGTCTGGTGAGGATGGACGAGGAAGGAAGGCCCTCAGATTCATGACGAGGAGGAAAGGGGAATAAAAGGCGCGTCACATAATAGCCTCGTGACATTTCTCAGGAAACGCGCGGTGTCTTTAAGGGCGACGGAGAGACCCTGCCGTTTGATGTGCCAAGCATCAGGGGAATAAGGGGTGCGCGTCGGGGCGGGGAAGAGCACACACTAAGACCTTTCACGCCCTCCTCCTCAGGGATTCAAAGGAAGGATATGGGGGAAGAAAGAAATGTTTGTTTTTTGATAGCCTCCCATTTTTTCATATCATCTTTCTCACCCCGGATGACGGGTTTCTGTGTCGTTTTGACGAGTTTTCTTCGTCAATTGGTCGATCATCCTATTTTAGAATCGTGCTCATGTCCCATCTTCCCATACTTAAGTTTTAGTAGCGGCAACTGCTGAGAAACTAAGATTCATCTGTCAAGTAAGGATTGAAAGATGACCTAAAGTTTCAAGATTTTTTATTAAGCTACAGTGAGATGGAGAACTCTGAAAATTGTTCTGTGTGGTAGGTATACTTCAATGTGTGCAATAAGGAAAATGTGTATTTCGAATGTGCCATCGGAAAATTTTTCGATAATTATGCAATTTTCCAACTGTGTACAATGGGCCTTATTAGGATTTCTTGTTGTAATAAAAAGGGAGGAATCAGGCGATATTTTGTGGGATATGAACATAATAATAACTAAAACGATGCAATTTTCACAGATAAAATTGCATCGTCTTAGTTCTTATCTTGTTGTAATGTAGCACTACTCGTTAATCTGCCAATAAATACTGTTATCAATTTTTTTACAAAGGGATAAGTACGTGCAAGTAAAGTTAAAAATATCAATCCAACATCTTAATCAACTCATCACAGCCTTTAAAGATACATACAGTCCTCGCGAGAGCTTACGGCCTTTAGATGCGCAGAGCAGAGGGGGTGAAATGTGTGGTAGGGGTAAAGGAACGGAGGGGAAAGTGAGCGCGTGGCAGACAGAATGACCAGCATAGCGTCTCAACGTAAAATTGTAATTCCGAGCCGTTTTAGACAATTCGACTCGTCGCGGAGCATGGAGCAGGTAGCCGACTCTTCCCCGCCATACCTCCGTCCGTGGCCGGTGCTGTGGAAAAGATGGTCTTACGCGATGACCTACAGCTGGGCATTTCAATTACTTTAAACGCATTACATTTATCCAACATAAATAAAAAATAACATTTACAGTCGTGATTCCGCTGAAACACTGATTGAGTAGACGCCAAACTTCGCCCTATTCCGTTGTTCTTCAGTAACGTTGCTAAAATTTGCAGCCGCGTGAAATTCTGTAATCTAGATTCAAGACATGCAACATAAAGTTACGAAATAACATTGCATTCTATATTCTTCTTTTACTTAGCTAATGCAATGAATGAAATCGGGCTTTGAATATCACTAGCTAAAATCTCAGTCAATGAAATAAGAAAATAAAAAGTATTTAAAGAGATTATGTCATAGATTGGCACTATGTACATGTATATTCGATGAATAAATGGTACGTTGAAAAAACAAAAGAGTGGAAATATAAGAATATATATTCTAGAGAGACAGAGATAACATATACATTTCATGCAAAAATTAATTGGATAATTTCCGTAATTTATAAAAAAAAAGAAAATCGCAAAAAAATACGAATGTGAAATTTCTTTTCCTTTAATATTGTAGAAAATAGTTAGAACTTGTTGCAACTATAAGTTCACTTCCGAGTCATCGGCCTGAGATCCCAGGCCGTGACCCCCTGTCGCGCGCTCAGGTAGAAAGGGTCGACGCCCACTCCATAACCCACTGCGGCGAATAGCTTGGGGCATTCAAATTCATTAAAGGCATATGACACATTTCAAAGTTGGCAACGAATATCTTAAACATTAGCCCGCCGGTGTTACCCTTCCACCCGCGGCAGCCAGTTTTTAGAAAATAGACCCTTCCAGTCCCAAAATCGTCTACTGCGCAACGCCATATGCTTTCGCGAGGACTGTACATCTTGTTCATGAATGTTAATAAGCAATAACGTCCATGAGGTTTATTTTATTATTTTTAAATAGCGGCAATGACAGTTTTGGCCGGCCGTAAATGTTTACTTAGAGCAAATACGATCAGATTAGTCACCGCACCTTAATATCTTCTCTAGACACTAGAAGCGAGGCGCTTTCAGGAACAAAGAATTTTGTAAAAATTCCCAAGTTCTTTAAATATGACCAACGGCTCATTTTTAGAATTGAGTCTCGTTAAGCGTATGTAGAGATAAGATTTTTTCCCTTTCATTCGTATTAATACTTTTCAGTGAAACTTAGAACACTCCTTATTTATAATTAATCTTTCTCAAAGCATGTCAAAGCAAAGATTTATTTCTCATGAGAATGTAACTCATTCAGAACCAGTGAAGTCCCTTCAACGAAGTAAACTATTCTTTACCAGTTCCGTTTGTTATGTGACTGTTACGAAAAGAAAATGGAAATTGCATTAAAATAGACGTTAATCAATGCCAGCTTACAGATACGGATTTTGCTTATTCTTAGCACTATTCTTGTATATTTGCAATAAGGATACTGAAAAGGAAATTAGTCTTAACTATTCCAAACCTTATCTTTCGAAACGTTAATATTCGTCCATGGTATTCATGATAATGGTGGAAATATTTCATTAGAATCCCAATTCCTATGTTAGTACTCAAGACATTGCACTCAAAGTTCAGTACTCCGAGTGTCGGAAAAAAAACTAGGTTAGGGATCTCCTGACAAATTTATTCCAGAATTGTCGAATATCGAAAGTGGTTTTCTCTTAACCCTTTGCATATTCCCCTAGCTATCCCTCCCTTGCAATTGAACCTGTAAATTCTTAGCAGTGCAAGCAACGTCAGCTATCAGTCGCCTTTCAAATAAGCGATCAATTAGCATTTAAATAAGGTGACACGCGTCGCCACCCATATCAGTTGGAATAAAAATAAGTAATTAATTACAGTAATTGTGTAATTAATTTCCATTAAAAAAAATTACATTGGTTTAAAGAGCAATACACAATAAACACGATAATATTCCCACGCGATGCACGATGCACTTGCACGATGACCCATAACTTTTGGAAGGACTGTGATAGATACGGAATACTACGACCGCTATGAACACAGTATTTTACACGTAAAGCTGAGGCTTCCTAGAAAAATTCAGGTCTCACTAGATTAGGTCAACATGTAGGATAGTTGTTAAAATCTTACTCTATATATGTGGAGCAGAAAAGAGCTGCAAAAACGTGGATTCACACTGCAGACCAAATAGTTCCAGGATTCTTTGTTTCCATGCATTGTTCAGGGTCACAACAAAAACACCGGAACTGTCATAAACTTAATTTTCGTATTATTCGCAGCACACGTAATTGCACCGGCATAAGGTTAGTGCTTCGATATAGACAAGCCGAGGGTTTAACTCCCGGAGTTTGCATGAGAGTATTTTGTCTTGAGACAAGATTTTCAGATTATGATAAAGTAGGTTCACCGGTAGCAGTTGGAACGCGTTAAACACCCAAGTGAATAATTCCATATTTAAATTATGTATTCAATGAAGTTGTTGTTTGTATTTTTCAAACTCCGCTATTCCCTGCCTTGGGTTCGACAGTAACTGTCTTTCTCACGGTGCATTTCACAAGGTAGCGGTCTTTTATACTTTATTAGAGGTCTACTTTATGTAAGTTATCGACGTAGCAACGTCGATAAGACTCACTATCGAGTTACAGAAAACCCCTGCAGGTCAGGATTGCGGGGATTCGGGAAGGATTGCTTATCAATGTGTTTTTAGGCAGGGGAGAGGGATTAAAGCACAAGGCGAGGATTATGACGTCAACACATTCCTGTGTAAGGTTAACGATATAAGGATAGTGCGGTGGTTTAAGGTGAATATTTTTACAATCTTCCGTTTACCATTTCAGATTTTTTGCAAAATTATATATTCTTCTCCTGTCATGCGCATGTAGTACCCCAGAGAAAAGTTAATGCGTTGATCACTCTCTCACAAAATTGGGCAAATTCAGATGAATAGTTACAGTTAATAAAACAAACCTTACGCACGCTTTCTCTAATTGAGAATTCCTGTTTGGCCTGCACACCATCCATCAATCAAACAGTTGGAGGTGTAGGCAGCACTGTTGTCACTATCATCAAAACTATCTTTTGCATTAAATAAAGCAATCTTTGTTATCGAATAAATTCAATAATTTTGGACGGGATACGGGACAAATAACGGGACACCGCCCGTACCTACTCCTCGTGCTGAGAGCAAGTATAAAAGATTAGTAAGGCGGAGAAATACTGTTCGTGGTAAGGAAGGCAGAAGACTGCGCTGGATGGGAGGAGGAGGGTTGGGAGCGAAAGGCGAGGGAAGGAGGGCTTATGTCCTTCAAGGGCGGGGCCCCGGAGCCCCCGTGGGGGATGTCAAGTTGACGCCGCCGCCGCCTCCGCCACGGCCTCAGCCAAGGCCCCCGTCGACGCCCCAAGCTCAACTGCATTAGGAGATTAAAATGGGTGAGGAAGGGGAGTTTTTGATGAGGAATGAGGAGAGGGGGGAAAGGTTTTCGAGGTTGGTTGTTGTATGTGGCTGGTGCGTGTGTGTTTTTGTGTGACTGCTCTGGCGGCGAGGGCCTGGGTGCTTGAGGAGCGGAGGGAAGGCGGCGAGGAGGGACGAGGTCTGTATATACGACTCAATTTGCCCCTCTAATCCCGCCGGCCTTTTCGATCGGGTGAGAAAACGACTCGGGACTCGTTCAACTGGTGACCGAAATTTCGTTCGTTCGAATGCATCAATGAGGTTGAATGGCTAACATGAATGTTTAGTAATCCACTCTTTAGTGTGGAAATTCGTTTGTTCGAGTGGGATTTTCTCTAGTTCTAATGGTGACTCTGTTTAAATTTGATTTTAAAATGTAGGCAATTGAATGAAACATGAAGTAATTTCAGAAACGGAATAATTATAAAATACTGTGAGAACTCCACTGATTATTTAATAACACGACCCGGGTTTCAACGCTTGGTATCATCTTCAGGTCTAAAGATGACACCTTGTGTTGAAACCCGGGTCGTGTTTTTTGTGGAGTGTTAGTGGAGTTAGTGGAATGGGTGGAGTTAAAAATGTTTTTATAATTTTTCCGTAATGGATCAATTCCACAAGGTCAAGCCTACAACCGTTTCCTTTGTAATTATAGTAATATTATTGGCACAAAAATTGTGATTATTTAACATGAATAAGAGTCTCAGTAATTAACGAAATATGAATGGTATTTGAGGGAGAACTTGACAAATTTGTTTGTACCCAGAAAACGTCTTAGCAGCCGAATGTTTTTTGCAACAATATAACAAATATCACTGTGACTATTAATTGGTTACTTCAGTTTTAAAAGTAATTGAGAATACGTAGTAAATATACATCATTACATTTCTGACACAATCTATGCGTAAGGATTTCCTGTTTTGGTATTAGATCTATAACGCGCACAGCCGTACTATGTCGCAAACGACTTTATGTTATGGAAAATACCTTGAAAAGTCGTGCAATGAGTGGCTGATAATTTGTTACCTCAAGAAAGATGAAACTTCATCATTTATAATGAGAACAAATTCTTTGAAAATTAAATGGTGACATCTCGCTCGAACTGCCTTAATATCATGTCAGAAATGTAATTTTCCACAATGTTTTTTTACCAAGTATAATGCATTTCGATGTCTTACGTAACATTAATGATACGGTACCATGTGGTAGCGTAGTTTTTATTTCATTGCCTTCTTTCGTAGTATAAATGCCTAGTCAGTATTTAATGTAAATTATATAGCAAGTGAAACAGTGTCCATTAGAGCTGTGGGTGCAATTTGTTTTTTCACAGCTCAATCCACAGTAAACGCTTGACATTTAACAAGCATATGGCGAGAATAGGAGCCACATAAGAAAAATTGTTTATTTTTAAGTTTAACATCTGAAAGTATTTTGCAGAAACAGATACGAGCAATCAAAAACTCTAGTTTTTATTCTTATGCCTTGAAATGGCAACATTGTGATATCTAAAAAACTTTTTAAATCAGGGACAGTGGTAAATTTGGTGTTGATCAATTGTTTTGACTTCTGAAGGTCACTTTAATGTATGCAATCACCGCTGTGATACTAAAACTTGCACAGCGTTTGTTCCAACTAGTGATTAAAGTCGTATCGGTATTAGTTACGGAAAAAGGACTAGCAACTGATAAATATCTTTTTTTGTCTACTCAAAATCTTCGTTCTAGCAATCTAAACTGGAATGGGGATCATTGTAGGCTGAAATTGTCAACATTCTTTGATTTCATTAGAAAACATCTTCTCATCAGAGTAGGCAATAATATTAAAAAAAAAGACAACGATATCAGTTTTTCCGATATGATACCTTTAAATAAATTGTGATTAATTAAAGTAATCCCTCAAAACTACAGTTTGAAGTAATATATTTTATCATAGGGACAAAGACCTGACATTAGGTCAATGATTTAATCACGAATGGGTCAGAAGTTGACAAATAAAACTATGGCGCAATGCATAATATTGTTTGGACAGTCTCAGTTTGAACTTCGGCATCCGGCCACAACAACAGCAGGTACAGCATAAAGAAAATGTTCCGATTGCCATAAGTAATCACCACTTCATTCAATTCAACAGTAGGGAATAAATGTGTAGTATGTCGTAAAAGGTTAATGTTATGCTCGATTGCTCTTATTTTTGCCTCCAAACCACTGTAAAATAGCATTGATACTTCAATTTGAGTTAGCTGGGAGAAGATTGCGTGGAATTCTAGTGAACCAAGAGGATGTTTACTTATTTAGAGGCTTCAAGATGAAGGCCGGGTTAAACTCTTTTGTTCACTGTCAACCCATTAACGTATTCCCTACACTCAAGAAAGAATAGAAACTTTATCAGGAAAATAAATTAACTCCAAATCAATTATTTCATGCTTCTTGTTGCTGATATACCTAACCGAAAGCATTAGGTGGGTTGTTTTTTCCTCCATATGTGAAGTGCACATCATTGAACTTGGTTAGCAAGGCATTGGATGTAGTAATGGAAAATCAGTCAATGGAAAGTTTACGTACAATTTGAATGGTGTGATATTTAAAGGGAAGTTCATTAAACCAAAAGATTTTGTTTTGTAATAGTAGGAATTATTTGGTCTGAAATTGAAATAAATACTATCCTCATCGTCTCAGGCTCAACCTTGTGAAAGTTAATTCATTAAATACTATCCTCTTATACCGTAATTTCACCACCAAATATTTAAAATTTGCTTATTTGTATTTGATTAAGATATTAACAAGAATTAAATTGCATTTTAGTAAGCCTTGCTAAGTAAGTCTTGCTATTATATTTGCCTATCCCAAAATACATTCCTGTCATTCATCATCTCAGAAATTTCTTTTTGCTGAAAACTGCCTTCGTCACATCCTAAAAATCTAATAATGTGGTGAGTGATCAATTTTATCGACGAACCCAATCTTCCTTACCTGTTTCCTTTTCACCACCCTCAGGTTATCTCGACTTCGAACCACCACACCTTTCATTTCCTTCCCTTGCTCTTAAGCTGATGTTTTCGTAGCCTTCCAGAAAAGACGGGAAAAAAAGAAAATCCTTGAGAAAACGGCACTCCCATGCACTTATCCTTAGGCTTAACGCTCACCCATCTGCTGGGAGAATCCTCCTGCTTCACTTCCCCTGGCGATAAACATCTTCGATCAGCAATCAATCTTTTCTTCCTTGTGCCATTTAGCTGAGCCAAGCCTCGTAAGAATGAAAATGGCAGCTACAAGTTATCAATGATAAATAATTAAAATAAAGCAAAAAATGCTTGGAAGTATGGGGAAACAATCAACATTCTGTGCTGTTCCGATAGCATATCAGTTTTGGCATAGAATGAGGAGGATCTGGCGAGAATTCTTAACTGAAAGAGAGAAAATGCGGTATAGTATATTCTGTTTGGATTTATAGATGACCAAAATATGTTTGTTTGTGGAAGGCGCCAAAAAATAAAGTCAACGTTGCGCAGGGATAGCAAAAACTGGAGAAATTGGAAGTACGTTGTCATATGTGTAGCAAGATAACCAGCAGTATAAGAAGCTAGAAAGATACTCATTGAGTAGAGTGGCAGCATAGATCTATCAGAAGAAGATTCTAACAACAGCTTTAAACACTATACTGGAAGTATGGCACCTTTCCATTAAAACAATTGTGTGGAGTCTGCTGGTATATGGTGTATATAACCACAGCTGCAGCCGGAAAATAACTGGCGCTGATCAAAGAAGGAAGGAAGCTATGGAAATATGAATTACCTAAACGATGAATACCAAATAGGCGATCTAACTCATAGTCCTGTGCATTTAGATTCTGAACCAAACATTTAAAAGTACTAAGCGGGAACTTTGTAGATCACTGAAAAAAAATTCCCACGCCATCTGTAGTGGGATGGCCGACATATCCTAGAAAACCTGGAGAAAACTGGAATTCTCGGCCATCCCACCACCGATGGCGTGGGACTTTTTTTTTAAAGATCTGTAAAGGTGTCCGAACATACTGGAAAAGGTCCCACTTAGTACTAATAAATGTATGAGTTTGGAGGTAAAACGAGCTAAATGCACTGGACTAACACCAAAGATTTTCAACGAAGGGCTAGGGTGAAAAAATACGGGTGAAAACTCCGAACATCAGAGAAGACAAAGACATTGGTCACAGTATGAGGTAAACAGCCTCCTACAAGTTATCATGAACGAAATAAAGAATGGAAAGAATTACTGAGAAACGCAAGCAAGGATGGGAAGCACAAATCCAATTAGGAGAGATCTCAAAATAAGGAATTATGAGGGTATAAAGCTGTCAGCTAAAAGGAATATATAGTATAGAGCCAGTGCCGGATCAACACACTTGGGGGCCCACGTTAATATAGAAGGCGCAAGAAAAGAAAGGGGGAAAATCTCTGAGTCCCTCCGGGGCCCCCAAAGCCTCGGGGCCCATAGGCAACTGCCTACTTGGCCTTATTGGTAATCCAGCACTGTATAGAGCTGCATAAAATCAATCTTCATGTTGATGACTGCTGAGGTTGAAGTTAGTTGTGTTCATAATCGTATCAGGTTACGTAAGACATTCACTCTAATAGCTTCTTTTCACAGGTTTTTTGAACCCACTCACATTTCCTTTTATTTCGGCCTTGGTCTCCTAAATCTTCGGCGAGAGTCATTACTCAAAGCACAACTCCCTTTCATCCACCTTAGGGAAATGGGATTGGCCGATCCTATATTGCCTTAAAACTTGCCAGTCGATCAATATATCTTCGAGCATCATCTCCAATTTCCTCGGGCTTCTTGGACGGATAAAGGCTTTTGCTCAATCTGTTGCACTAAATCACGTCGTTAAGTCATGCGAGAAATCCCTAATATCTGTAGGCAAGGGAAACTAAATTTTCAGTCCGTCAATGCGGGTATGATTTGTTAATTTTCTTCTGTACATGTATGAATACATTCATAATTAACGTTTTTTCTTCGTGGTTATCATGATGATTTTTATGGTAACCAACTACTCGAAGTAGTTGCATTTTCATGTTGATAGTATAGTTGAGTATCAATTGTGAAGAGATCTAAAGAATCACATATTGTGCTTTCAAGATATAAGGACAAGAGGGATAAGTGCCGTTGGTAAAGTCAATAATGTCTCTGCTAAATGATTCTTCATGTTATGCAATTCTGCTCTTTGGTTCGATTAAACCAAGTTGTAATAACTCGTAAACTTGTGGATAATCAGGAATATTTTGAAAATATAATGTATTTTCTTTCACCTTATAGATTTTGTATAAAGATCGTATTCACTTTTACACCAAGGTATCTATATAACTGTCAATATTTTCTACCCAGAAATCGATTTCTTTCCTGCTAAATTCAATCACTACGACTGTCAATGTTTTATCTAGTAATGGCTGGCTGCATATCCTAACACTATGCTATTGTTTAGTAGAACTTAGGTATTTAGTATAAAATTCCAAAGTGTTACTCATTGAACAGGAACTTTGAGTCTTAATTTATATCTTCGATTGGGCAGTTATGTTAGCGCATTTCCCTGTTTTGACTGTGGATTCGTGGTAGGAAATCTGGTACCCAGGAAGTGATGCTGATTGGGTGAAGCTCCACTCAAGTGAAGCTGAGTGTCCATTGATATAGTTACTCAAATAAGAACCTTTAATTTGTGGATGAGTTCTCTATGCAACACATAGTGATTTTTCCCGATGTACAGACATTTCAATTTAATTTTTATATTTGATCTTTCCTTATTTCCCAGTGAGCGATCATGAGAAGAAAATTTTGTCTGCAATGATGTGCTTAATTGAAACAATCCATATTTTCCTGACAGTGCCATTGTCTTCTATTGGTCCTATGACAGCCCACTAATAATGTGAAAATTGCAAAACAGTAGTTACATCAATCATACTAGTTCAATACACCATACCTATTTTAGTTAAATCTGACCTTTGCTTATTCTGATCTCATCTGGTAATCATATTTCGATAATAAGCATGGTAAAATCTTCGTTGATGGCATTCAAGTGAACTAGGTAAAAAACAATTAGATAATTTATCCCTGACAGTAAAAAAATGGAAGCTTTTGTTGAATGAATTCTTATGTCTCCCCTATATGCTCCGAGACAACAAAAATCGTTCGTGACCTCATAGACAACTGAGGTAAAAATAAACTCCGTGTTCATTAAAATGATTGGTGGAGTGTCCTGGTATGTACTTGGAGGTTACTTCGTGCAATGGTTTCTGGTGGTAGCGTAGAACATTTCAGACCAAGGAGCACTTCGGAATGAGAGAGGGTGAGATTGAGCGAATGTGCACTTGCCAAGGGTCCTTAAAATGGAGACTGAAATGGGATCGCGGAGTGAGAAGATGCCAGGGACATTATTAACGCATTCCGTCGACGTGAAAGCGAGAGAAACACCCACGTACCCCGAACCGCGAAGCTGATAGCTCGGCGTGCATTCACTGCTGTGCAAGGAGAGTGCCCTTGAATGTGCATTCGACAGATAATCGTGGAAGGAGAGATTGAGAGAGAGGTAGAGATACCCTCCGAATTATTTGGAGAGCTTTCCAAGAATGAAAACACCAGGTATGACTTTATGACTGAAATTAGAAGATGACATGATTGTTACGGAGCTTACAAATGACGACATAGAGGTCTCATCCTCAGTATATATATAATAAATTACATCCTCAGTATATATATAATAAATTACTCCCTCGGAATGAGACCCACAAAAGTATAGCAGCCACGGCAGTTTTTCCCACTCTGAGAGTCGCCGTGAAGACAATTACAAGAGTTGAAGTGCTTTAAATATAGAATTATTTTAGGCTCTATAAAAGGTTTTCATTGGCTCAAGTTATCGCAAAATGTGTTGATTGGCCACAGGATGATAGCGTACCTCATCCACACCATCTCTCTGGTGTGTCGAGCAACACTTGGTTCGGAAACACCTGCTCGAAGGTGTACGTCATACTACGGAAGAAGATAATGAAATTCGTTAGAGAGAAAAATAAATTCAATGGGAGTAAGAAATAGCTTCTTAGAAGTTCAAAATATTTTTTTATTTAAACTTGACTATAGTTAAACACAAAGATAGGATTACCCGTTCGTCAATGTCATAAAATTATTCCGTTTACCGAGAGAATTGTCTGTTGCAAAGCAATAACTCAAAAAGTTGGAGTTACTCCACACTAAAATGTACTATTAATTTAATTAAAAATGTACTGATATTCATGTCCTTAGTTTAATTAATATTATTGATAATCAACTACTATTCATGTCATAAGAAGCACCATATAGACCGTCGCGGTAGAAAAACTGAGTTGGAATTTTTTCTCACCAGGTCATCAGTAAACCAAAATCCAATGAAGTCATCTATAAATAAATTATTTAGTGTCTGGCATCGTAATTTCCGTGGCAATAAAGTAATCAATGTTAAACGCGGAGCCTTTGCAGTGCATCCATCTCGTAAGTAATCATAAATATTTAAGTCGTTTTCATTAGTAATCTGCGCAGGAGAATGGAATCCATTGATACATGTTAATATAATTCATTTAAACAAAAATGCGGATACAGAGGTAGGAAAATACTTTTTCCATTCTATTTTTGGAGATATTGCGTGTTTAATCAGACCTATGAACCTAGGAATAAGGTCCCATGTGTATGCATCAGGGAATTGCTTATCATGAACTAAGTTGTTTTTCTACCAAACGGGCCAAAAAAGGATTTTTTAGTTTTCTATTAAGATTATTATGAAAACAATGGTGACATTAAATGTGATTAACTATTTGTGTCTCCCTGTTGAGAAAAGTTGAAGCACAAGAAGCAACGGTGCCTAGGCTACATGTTTATGCTTTATAGGCTTTATGCGTAGATAGGTACTATGCTTTTTAGAAATAAATCAACGATCTCAAAACTTATTAAAACTGTGACTGAAAAAGGCTAAAGGCCCAGACAATAAGTAATATGAATTAAGAATTAATCGTTGGAGCAGGAAGAAAAATATTTTTGAAGAAGTAGAACTGAAAAAAAAAATCTTTTTGAGAATGGCCGAGTTTGCATTATAACTAAAAGATGGAGAAAATGGGGAGCCAGGGAAATTCCAGGTGACAATTTTACTTAAGTGTAAAGGACATTTTATGAATGTGAATGAAAATGCAGCTTGCCCATCAGACGAAAAGGACAAAGGAAAGTGGGAAGGAGTCGACGTAAGGGCTCAAGAAAGGCGTAGATCTAATCTAATCTACGCATCTATTGAGCTGCAACGCCGCTGGAGAAATGTGGGCGAAACTAAAAGCAATATATATGAAAGGACGTCAGAAGTCAGCGTACATCTGCTTCAGCAACAGTTTTTTAACTCTAAATTTGAGGTTTGAGATAATATGGCATCATTCATCACAAGAATCGAAGGAATCGTAAATAAATTAAAGCAGGCAGGAGAAAATATATCAGAATGTGCAAATCAAACAAATATCATTATGGCACTTCCAGAGGAATTTAAACATGTTATTTCGGCATGGCAAAGCGTTCCTTCTGAAGAACAGAAATTAAATAACCTAATGAGCCGGCTAATTACCGAGGAAGAAAGAATCAAATCAGTGGAGATACCAAGTGACCCAAGTTTCGCGTTGTACACGGTAAGGCGAATGAAATCAGCGGAGAACCCAAGTGAACCAAGTTCCATGTTGCACTCGGAAAGGCCCTGTATTGTACTGTAAGGAAAGAAACTAAATGCTTTGAGTGTGGCAAAGCGGGGCATTTTAAAAATGATTGCAAGAACAAAGCTTGTCACCATTGCAAGAAAAATGGGTATGTAATGAAGGATTGTTGGTTCAGAAATGGGTCGGGCAGAAAAGATTCGAATAAAAAGGAGGAAAGCAACCGGAATGTAAAACGTGCGTTTATCTCTTTCGAAGAACTAACTGAATCAGAAAGGTATTTGGACAGTGCAGCAACTCAACACGTGTCGAAATAGAGTAAGGTTTACAGAACTGAGGGAAGCTCATAATAAAATGAAAGCAGCCAATGGATAAATAATGAAAGCTGAAGGAATAGGAAAAAATTAGCATCTCTCCGAAATTAATGAAGTTCTTTACATCCCAGAGTTTGCAGCCAACTTGTTTTCAATGGGTGCTGTTGCAAAATTGGGATACTATATTCAAGTTGATGAGACTGGTTGTTTTGTATTGAATAAAATGAATGATATCCGTGCCATTGCAGAGAGAAATGGAAACATGTACAGGATGAAGATGAAGTTTAAGCATGGGACTGTTCTGATAGCCAGAGAGAAGAAAGTTAAAAATATTGCTTAGAAAGGAGAATATTGATCATAAAGACCAAGAGTTCTTCTGTATGGCGTAGAATAGGAAAGATGCACAAAGATACTTTTGGAAACAGCGCAACAAAGATAGATGAAAATGGAGATCAGGGAGAAGTCAGAAATTTTAGAAAGTCAGATGAAGCAACGAATGGACTAGAAGGCACTATTCATACTTTTCATGATGACCTGTTCAAGCCAGAAAGAGAAAGATCTATTCAATAGGAGTTTGCTGAAGAAGAGGATAATGCAGAGAAATCGACAGCATTAACAGATGTCACTAAATTCAACAAAAAATATGGAAAATGATGGAGATAAAAGAAGAAATAAAAGGAAAATCAAGAAACCAGAGTGGCTAGATGACTACGAAACAAGTTTTGCAGGTATGTTTGTCAAAAGTGAAGAAATGACTTATGAAGAAGCAATCACAATGAAGGAGTGGAAGGCTAAAGCCGATGAGAAATTAAAAGCATTGGAGGAGAACAATACATGGACTGAAGTAAACAGGCCAGATGATGCAAACGTGATTGACTGTAAATGGGTTTTTCGTAAGAAGATAGATGAAGAAGGTAAAGTGAAATACAAAGCAAGTCTGGTGGCGAGAGGCTTCAAGGAAAAGGAGGCCACGGGGCTGGACTACTCGGAGATCAAAGAAAACTTCTTTCCAGAGGTGCCGCGATGGTTTGGACCTAAAAAAATACCCAAGGAGCTTCAACTGAGGGAGGGTGGTGAGAACAGTTGAATCACAAGAAGCGGCGGTGCCTTGGCTACATTTTTATGTTGTATAGGCTTTATGCGTGGATACTATGCTTTTTAGAAATAAGTCAACGATCTCAATAAAACTTATTAAGACTGTAACTGCAAAACTCCCCGACCATTATCTACATTATAGCCTTAGGCTTCAGTTTAATTCTTAATCCCAGTTTCATGTTCTCAGGTCAATTATTTACTCGGTATGTAAAACAAAGTTCATTCGTTCTCCCATTGAAAATAATCACATCAACTAACCGAGAGTCTGATGAAATACACAAAGCCTCAGACCTCACAAACCTCAAAGTTACTCAGCCAACTGAAAATAACGAAAATGTTAATTCATTTCTGGCCTTTGAGTAAACATTTTACATGTTCAAAGTCGAGCAGTTTCAAGGCTCTACATACCGCAACTACAAAATGTTGATGTTTGTTAATAGATAATGTTGTTACTTAAAGACGCCACCGTGAAAGGAATATCCCATATGTTTAATACCGTACGCCACACAGGCCATGAGGATTACCACTAACAAGAGTTGTTTCAGGCTTGATGTCGTGGAATAGCATAATAAAATAAAATGATATTAGCAATTTTCCACAGTATAAACTTTAATTCGACCGATTTCGATTAACTGCATAATCAACAGATGATGCAGGGTGTCGTCATGGATTTGCGAAGGAGCGACAGGAAGAGGAAGAGAATTGGAAGGACAGGAGGGAGTGGGAGAGAGGAGAGAGGGAAGAGAGAGAGAGAGAGAGGAGGAGAAAAGAGGCAGCAAGGGCTTAGAGCATGTTGAGATACGCCGAGTTTTTTTTTATTCTGATTTTTCCAAAGGACTAGGACAGCGATATCCGAGTATCAACCATCTACCCCACCCCCCAGGGGTCTACTCCCCTCACTCCCTTTCTATCCCCCTCCCCATCCCATCCCTACCCCTCCACTCCCACCCACCCCCTGAAGCAAGGGTGCAATTATTTGAACCGATCGGGTGAAGCGACCGTATAAGGGATTGGTATGTATGGTGGGTGGTGCTTGGAGAGAGTTGGACAAATGGGGGGGGAGAGGTTGGGTGGAAGAAGGAGTGGGGGAATGTGCAAGGTGGTGGTTGCCGTGGAAACCATGAGACGGAAATAAACGACGCGAACCACATTGTGGTCTTGCAGTTACCTCTCCCCTCGGCGATGCATCTCCGGCCGCCCCTTATCCGATACACCATAGAGGGAGTTGTGAACCGACACCCCTCCCTTGCCCCCTACCCTTGCCTTACCCCTGTGTCAGCCTCCGTCACCCCTGCCCCTCCCCCCTCTGGGTATAACTTGTCATAGGTATTGGGGATATGCATTCGATATGAGCCAGTATCGATATTTCTTATTCTGTTATAATTTGATTTTAACTATCGTATCGTGCGTTTCCAGATGCTCAGGTTTGTCGCCAATTTCATTTAGGTACAGTTAGACCTCGACTGCGCGTTATTCAGTCACGTTACTATTTCGTTACGTTTCCATTTATTCGATAGGTTTATGCTAATCTGGCCAGAACCCATTTAAATATAAGCCGTTGAGAGCAAAAGTGGAGTAGGTTTTGTTGGGTGCATAGAAAAGTTCCTCTACCTATAGTCTGCTTGTTGCATGAGTGGTGTCGAGTCAGTGTTTTCTCACGTAGGGTTTATTTTTTTCATTCACTTCACTTTAAGCTCGTTTTCCATAAAGTGATATTTTGGGAACTTTTCATTCAAGTTGTGAGGAAATGACACACGAAGGACGTTGAATGGAATGATGTGCGCTGGTAAAACGTTCGGTAACCAGCCATTAGGATGCATTCTGTAGTTTCACAACAGATATGTCCGAATGTTTTGTTTACAGCTAACGAATTTGTTCAAAAATGTACCAAGGAACGTAAGCCGTAATCACGGATTAATTAAAAAACTTTACGTTATTCATGACTAGCGACTAAACTGAAAATTGACGCAAAAACAACAATCGTGGTTGCAATTATTGAAGTTTTTTTCTTATTTAGTGCAAATTTCCTCTGTTCCCGTTCTTTTTGAAGTGCAATGCCTTTTACATAGTGCCTGAAATAAATGGAACGCAATTGCGTCCTTGAGTTACGAAGTTTACTGCGCATCAGGGCGAACGGACAGCGCCCCTCAACTTACGTAGTACACCTATCTTACTCACAACGGTACATATGTACTGTAAAGGTGAAAATTTAATTTCGTTCCATTCGAATACATGTAATATTCAGCTACATGTACCAAAATTGTGATCACTGATATACCATGTTCACTTATTGCCACTTACACGTGTGGCTTTAAACAAATAAAATATTTTGTGTCGCGTTAATAGGGAATATGGTGGAGTCGTATGAAGGCAACATTGATGAGCACCGTTCAGAAAATGATGCATGAAATAAGAAACCAAGACCGTTAATTACAGATTTTATTTTTTTTTAATCGAAGTTTCCCAATAACACGTTATATGAAAAGACCAAACTGGCATTTCATTGCTCATGTTGGAAGCATATTTATAGCGAGCTATTGATGAGGAACTCCTACCGTGCAGAAATTGTATATGCTTGGTAACATACATATTTTAAATTTAGTTGTGCATCATAAATTCTGTTTACCTAGAAAACCATAAAATCCAGGTTTCATTTTGTTGTATTTGATTTAATACACAACTTTTACCAATCAAGAAATCATTTCTTCTTCTTCCTGCAGTATTTTGGTCAGTGTAGAATAAGAAGAAATGAGTATGTATTCCGATTCTGGTTTATTTTGGATGCCATTAAGAGCTTAGTAGGCTGAAAGGATAGTCCACAAGCTGTGCTGCTGACAGGTATGATAAAAGAATATCCAGAGAATGTTTCTTTTACTTGGTTAATACTGACCAATGATATTACTGTAGTAGCCATGATTCAGGTAATGTAGAATCAACATTTACTCTTCTTAAATGGCGTCTAAAGTGAAGGATGGCATAGAGACTTAAAAATAAAATCAAGAGAACATTTATACAATATCGCAAGGGCGGATTCACCGTCCTTAATATAATCTGCCATGCAATCAGCGTCTGATTCTGGACTTTTACCTCCTCTTCTTCTATAGTTAAAGCACTTCTCCATAAATATAACTGTTCCTGGCTAGATATGGTGGAAGTTCTCGATATTCATAATGAATAAAAACACTTGGTAATCTTCCACAGATTTATTTCTTAGGCACGACGCGTTTCACCATACTGTGGCATAACCCATTGCTACCTCAAATGTAACTCTTAGCTGAAAGTGAAACTGTCTCTCCATTTCTTTCAAGTTCTTCCGATGCATCTTTTCTCCAATGGTTATTTCTCTCTTGTTTCGTCTGCAACTCTGCCGTCATCCATTCCATTGATTTAATCATCACAGTTCAGTGCCTACTCGTCTTCCATAGTGCAAGTAATTTAAAATGCTAAATAATAAAATCCTACACATATTAAATGCTTTTGTTATGGGGCTAAAAGGTGAGAGCATGGGGTAAAAACAACCCCTTTAAATTGCTGCTCGGATTTTGTACAATTTTTTTCCGTCTGTTATAGGTCACGGCCTTTATTTTTCCCAAATTTAAACTCCCTAAAGTCTCCTGGAAGGTTGCTTAGCATTTCGAACATCCAAACCAAAATACGAATTTTCCGCTTAATTTATATAAATGATTTCCCACTGCCGTTGGCCTAGATATTTCAAAGCATCGTTTGGTGAAAGAAAAATATTCAATTTCGATCCTAAGGCTGGCCTTTTTTAAAGAGGTTCTGCCACTTTTACTATCATTATAGGTATCTTTATGGATGGTCAATCTATGTTCTGGAACGGATAATTTACCCTCCTCTGAAAATTCAAAATCCTGTCAACTCCCATTTTTTTTCTTTTTCTATGACCAATGAGGTTAGAGCTTTCTTGAAATATTTGCTCCGTTGTTTATTGGAGGAAATTAATTCTTCAGCGTCCTCTAGAGTGTTATGGTCGTATCACAAGATACTTACACCTTTGAAACACCCATTATGCTAGCCTTGAGACCAAAGACCGAAGTGGACCGAAGTTAAGACCCTTTGTGGAAGCTCACCTAAAAGCGCTTACGCGGTCACTGAACTAAGAGTGACAGGTGACTAAAAAAATCTGTCTACGTGAGGGAAAGTGGACGTTGCTGCTCTAAACCCAATTAATCGGTCCTACTGGAACAAATATCTAACTGGACCCAAACAAATCAGTAAACCTTTGATCTAAGACCGAGGCTAGCATTGTGGTAGCCCTCCTAAAAGCGCTTACACGGCCATTGAACGATCTCAGCAAGCTTGTCAGCGGTTTTACGTGATATACACGAGGTGTACTGGTTCTGAATGAAGAAATAATTTTGAGCTTTAGACTTTCCTCGAGTATCGGCAGGAATATGTATTGAGTAATTCGGTTGGAAGATTTAAAATCCTTTGTTAAATATTTTTGAAATATTCATGATCATCATAGACAAGCCTGAAGATACTCCATATTTGTAGCCTATCGTAATACCCATCACTTTTATTCCGTTTCGTCATTATTTCCTTATGTCACCTTCCTTTAACCTTTAATATGTATTTAGCGTCCCCCTATCTCATAACATCCCTCACCATACTGCTTCGTCAATATTATATCCATCTAACTTTTCTGTATTCATTGAATACCTCTCCGTCACAGCATTATCCCAATCATCTTTACTTTGTTCTCATCTATCTGATACAAACAGTCTGCTTATTTCCGAAACCTTGAGTGATTTTTTTTGAATTCGTAGCTAATTGTCAAACGCTTAAGTTCCTCAGTTGCACATTACCTCGCTATGCACTCCGATTCTAAATGAAGACGTTTTCAGTAGGCAGTAGGAGATTTCTCTGCGATCACTTTTTTTATCCTCTGCAAATATTTTACATTTATGTCGCTGATTTAGGGAATTACGATGATAAATACTTGTAATAAGCTTCCTCAAAGTAGGCCTTATTCATGTTTACGTTGCTTTAATCTCATGATACAAGTTACAGAGCTCTAATATTAAGTAGAAGAAAGTGGTTTTCTTGGCATTAACCGGTAGTTGTACACGCTCATCACCACAGAGAAGTCCCGTTTGGTAACGATAGCATTTAGTAAACAGTGTAAATTTAGTTAATAGGGTAGTTTCCTTCATCAAAGAAAACAGAATTCATTTATTGCGACAGGTGCCCCAGCATAAACGTATTCATTACACGCAAATTATTTGGATTAAAAAGTCTTAGTTTACAAGTAAATTGAATGTTAATTTTAAGTTCATTTGAAAAGGCTCGGAAATGGCGGAACAGCGGCAGCTCTTATGATGACGTAACAGGTAGATAGTCAACATTGCGAGGTATATGGAATTGTCATCGACTGTACTTACTATAGTATTTCAGAGTCCCTAAAATCTGGTGAACATGTATTAATATACCTCGATTAAAATGCTCAAATTTCGGAAAGTCTCCTCCGTTGAGCATGCCATTAAAAGAAGTTTTCTAGGCTCCTACGCTACCTGCTAGTACAGAGCTACCGCGAAGGAGTTCTTCGCGGCAAGCGTCGCATGCGCAGTGAAATGAATAACGAAACTGCGTACCTGTGACTTCGCGTTCTGTGGTGTTCCGGCCTATATGTTTACGTTTTGATCACTTTCGTTTTGACAAACATTTCCTTTATCTCATCTTCTATTCCTTTCATTTACCATTCCTATCATTCACACCTTGCATATTTCATTAGTTACCTTTCATCATCAGTTCCTTTTGCTGATATACATAGCCACAATGTTTCATGAGAAGAAGTTCAATGGCTTTACAAACTGGTTTTGTACGGACAATCTACCGTAAGTGGATGTGGCCATGGTGGTGGAGTTCTTTAGAGAAGATGTTCGGTTTAGTGCAGGTGAAATCAGAGGAGTAAAGCAAGGTACTACTCTCTTCTGACAGCTTTTAACCACAAAATTCTCCTCTTCTCGATTAGTGGAACCGCGACGTAAGCTTTCTTGCTATCGCTAAATGTTGTTGTGTGACACTGCGGCACAAAACAATTTTTATAAAGCAATGTCCTCGGAGGCATGTTACTGGTACTCCTTGGAGAATATGATGCTGATCAGCTGATGCAGTGAATCACGAGTTCCCATCAATGGTCTGTGATCACGGCGAGGGGTGATCAACGCATTTTAGTTGTTTTAGTATTTGCTCATACATAGTTTGCTTCGAGATTTTGCCAATCATTATGCTATTGATGGTAAGCCTTTTTTGCTAATTTCATGTTCTGGCAATGACACCTCGACAAAGTGGATGAATTAAATTAATGTGTAATCGTATCATAGCTGCGGCGCAGCACCTGCTCTCCGTATAGTTATTAAGTGACGATTTCGTGCTTGCTTGCGGGAAATATTTCGAAATTAATACGAACAAAATGGTTTATTTCATGCTTTTCATACTAACTTTACCTAAAAAATAGGAGCTAGCACCATTAATTTGAGAATACATTATACTATACGATTTTCATTCCCCATACCGTAACCATAAATGTTTCATTATTTTGATGAGGTTTCTCTATGCGACTAGAGCAGCTAAATTAATAAATAAAGCTCATTTCCATTTTACACCAAGTTTACTTTTGCAAATAGTTTTTTTCCCGTCAATAAATTTATTATTATTACTAAAGCTTTCTCGGCGGACGTCGTCTGCAGATAAGCAGCGGCGGCGAACCACCTAGCGGCAGATTGCGGTAGTTGCGTACGTACCTGTGACGTCACACGTAGGATTAACCAGCATGCAATAGTTTGCCGTCGCGTTTTCGCGCCGTTGAATTTTTTCACTTTTAAATTAATAAGGAAAAATACTTAACGCCATTTAAAAATCGAACGGCTTCAAACACGTACTCCAGGGGTTATAAACTTCAGATCTAGGCAATAAAAAAAAATAGGAAACCACCCTATTAGGTAGCACAAAGCAAGTTCTAAGTACTTAAGTTTACAATTCAGGCAACGCTTTTCCGTAATAAATAGTAAAATTAACTACTCTGCCGCGTGACATCAGAGCATTCAAATGTTTACTTTACTCAATGATACATAAAATATCTCCAAATGATATGAGTAGATTTACCATGTTGTTCATTCTAGAGATTCTCAACTGTTCTCTCACATATTACTAGCTACTTTATGTATTTAAAATGGCTAGCGGACCCTAATATAGTGCAAACCTTTAGGAACTACGAGCTCGCTTTAATGAAAATAGCCGCGAACCCCTAACCCGATTTGTCATAATTAAAATTTAAATGCTATAATCAATTCCGAGCTTAGGTTTTCAAATATTTGATAATCTTGATCTGTGCTTTTTTAAATCTATGGACGTAAAGGGCGTTGTACTATAGGTATTTTACTGCGCAGTTTCATGTTTGAATGAGTGCGCAGTGGAAAATTCGATGTTTAAAGCGGAGAGTTGCAATAATGACTGCGCAAAAGCATGAAAAATAGATAGGAAAATAGCCCCTGATCTGTTTCAATGCCCGCGTTCTAGTAATTCCTGCGCATCAAGTCGCAGTTACAGTAAGCAATTCTAGAAAAATAGGCATCAAAATTCATGCAACAAAGGCATGGAATTCACCATGAAAAATCACCTGACTTGACCGGGATCCGAACACAGACCTTCCAGTTGCCGATCATGTTAGTTAGTCAGAGATAACACCAAGTCATCCCAGGTAAAAGTAAATTTCCAAGGTGGGGGTGAATACAAATTATATGTCATGGTCACCAGTCTACATTGTAGCACATGTAACATAGTTTTCGTGGTTGATAAGCCACTGTTACGGAGGGTTAATTCAACAATGTCGTTTTAGAACGGCTAAATATTGAAAATTTCCAAATCACTGCGAAATGCTCAAACGATATGGTACGCTGTCACGCGCACATAGGTATGTCATGATATATCCCTAGGGGATGAAATTCCCCATGAAAAAAATCATTTGACTTTGACCAGTCAAGTCAAATGATTTTTTTCCTGACGAATTACATCCCTTTAGGTGCATTTCTTTTTATCGGTGCGTGAGACTTGCTACCTACTATATTAATTGCGCATTTTGTAGTGATTTAGAAATCAAAATTTATGCTGAATTAGCGTAAATGTCAGGAAAAATGATATTTACGAGCAATTCTGAGATAATAAACTGGTTAACAGAAGAGTAAGAAACATATCGTCCGCAACATTGTACCATTCAGCATGTTCACGAGAAGTGGAGCGATGATGCTCTCTGGCGGTCGCAATGCTCAGCCTTCCAATCAATTGTCTGCATCGCCAACGGGGAGTCCCGGGAGATGTCCACGTTTCGAAATCATCATCCTCCTCTTTTTATTCTTCCCCCCTCCCCACCCAACCCGCCCCCTCCACCCCCGGGAGCCTCCTCGACGGTCTTCAGATATCCTTCCAACTCTCCAGCCACCGCAACATTTCGCATCATCCCCCTCAACAAACCCACCCGTTCCGTAAACGTACGTACCTCCACAAACGCGCGGCGGACTGACTCCCGCTTCCTCAATGGATTTCCTCTCCGCTTTTTTGCAACTCTTGTCCCTGAGGCCTCAAACGGTTGCGAGCTCTCTTTCCCTCCCCCCATCCTCCCCTCCTCCCTCCCTGCTACAAGCAACAATATCTGCCGCTGTTTTGTCCTCCCACATTGTTACGTACGAGGCCGACTCGTTTCGGACTGGCGGGCGAAGGAGACCGCTACCTACCTTCAGTTCACCCCTCTCTTCCCTAAAACCTCCCACCCTATTGCATGCATCCTCTTTTGATCGTCCCGAGGAGCGTCCCTGGACTTTACCACCCTCCCAGACCCCCTGCCATGCACCCCCGCCGTATTCCCCAATACCTGCGTCGTTAAGCGGTGGATAAACGTTTTAAGCACGAGTATTCATATCGCCGTCATGGCGGTGGGCGGTAGAAATGGCGAGTCACATTGTTCTCCCTCCTTTCCGTCTTTATTGGAAAGAATTTTGTTCATTTTGGCGGCTTTCCTTTCCTATTCCGTCGGGCTGGAAGACTCGCTGATGGAAAGTTGGATGCTCTAGCTGAGACAATACGAGGAAGAGCATATCTTTTCCGTTCGATAGCAAGAAATTAATGCTAAAAAACAGCGTCGATGAGCGATCGTACGTGGAGGGATATCACCAATATTACTTTTCATGATGAAAAAAATCATAATTTCAGGTATTTGACAAACCTTCGCCCAAATTTTCAGGATTACTGCCATTATACGTTATTCAAACAATATAATACTTATCTGGCGAATAATCAAGTTTCCTTGGAGGTATTTATATTATTCAAAAAATTGTATAAATTTTTAATGAGATCGCTACATGATACCGCCGTCTTTATATTGGTAGGTAAGAGAAGAGCGTCAGAATATTTTAAGGGCATCGCAATGCAATGTTAAATGTAGAAACATTTTAATAGATGGATAATATCGAGAACCATAACTTGGAGAATTAAAAATACAGTGCACAACTAGATTGCCAAGTTCTTTTAAACAGCCAGATACTAAACTGACAACATTTTGGCGTGGTTCTCTTTCTCTACCGAAGTATGGGAATGATGTTGAGATAATCATATTCTGCAGTGGGTATAATATTGTATCGCCCTTTTTTGAGTAGTTATTTTGCAGATTTACTAATCTGTATATTCCCAGTTACCTTGTTTTGAGGACGTTATTATGAATAGCAATATAAACTTTTCTTTTGTTTGGAATATATCTTTCGTTGTAAGCTTGTATAGCGAAATTTCTGAGAATAAAATGTATTTCCAATTTCTCCTGGATTCTTAACCAGTCAACTGTGAAATTTGATCTGAAGGGTCATTTCCATTACTCAATTAGCTAAAGAAATATTTTTCTTAACAACAAAGCAGTTAAAATTCGCTTTTTATTAATTGATATGGCATTTAAAGTAATTATTTATATTTTATGCTTGCTGTAGTTTCTCTAATTACCCCAAAGCTGTTATCGTACCTTTTGTTTCTACCGCGAGATTTTTTTCCAAATTCGCATGAAAGTGTATCGTTTTAATCATATAGCTCATAACAATAGGAGAGCCATAAATATAGGGTAAGGCATTTATTACCAAAATTCCTTCATAAATCATATCAATGACTTCAATGACTAATTATCTCAAGTAATTGTAAAAAAATCCGCTTTTTAACTACCTAATTTAAAAAGACGTACTCTTTCCTTGTTTTTGTACCCCGTTGACAGCCGAAATAATTACTGAGGTCTAATAAAATAATAATTATTATTTAATTATTAACGAGCTTGCATATAAGTCCTAGGTCACCATGTTGTATCGTAAGTGAAGAGGAGATATCTGCATTTTTTTGCATGCATTAATGCCCACTGATGCTATCATTCATATAAGAAGATGCAGTTTTTTGTACGTGGATTATTTTCAGCGGTAGGATTTATATATTTGTTGATGATGCTTTAGTTTATGCTGGTTCTAGTAGGGGGAATTGACTCGCGGTTTTTTCGCAATGAAACGACATTTACACACTAATTGCGGTAGGAACGTCAGAAGGGTGTACTTATTTCCTAATTTCGAGTCTTGATCACAAAATAATCATCCGAATAACCGTCGCTTAAAAATTTTCACTTGAATCTTCGCACCGAATGTTGCTGCATAGATCGAACGCATGAAGGATAAAGAAGGGGTAACCGTTCCCCCTTTTGCGAATCCTTCTATTGACCCTCGAAACGCTTAATATTCGAAATTTTTTCAGAGTCATTTTTTTTCGCCCCCGTAAACAGCACTGAAGGCCTCTAATCACAACGATGCCACCGAGTGCGACGATCTCTCCTTCTCCATGCTTGGTTCCCCAATACGCCCCCACACGTATCACCTACCAGGCTCCCCTTTTGCCGTGCGCAAAAACCATCTGATTCCCTTGTCCCCCTCTTGAACTCCAGGAAGAACATCACCCAAAGGTTTCTAAGTGCGGGATAATGATATCCGCACAAGTGGTGTTCGCAGTTTTATCATTCGCTCTCTGCTCTTCATTTTTTTCTGTCTCTCTCGCTCTATCCCGCTCGGCGATTCACGAAGGAGAAACCGATCGTGCTCCGCGATGGAGAGAGAAAAACAAAGAACGAACGTTTTCCCCGAAAAAAAAAAGACGAACGAAATATGTAGTACTATACGAAAGCCTAAGGTCGATATCGGTTGCGAGAGAAAGGAGTGGGTGAGCTGAGATTTTTGTTTCCTCCTTTTTATGGGTTCGGGTTGGTAGGTTGGGTGAAATAAAAAAAATGAAAGCATTTTGGTGGAACAGAAGCGCACAACCAGATGGTGGTCATGTACGGACATGTGAGGGAGACATTCGAAGCGGATGAAGACGACTTCAGAGATCCTCTGTAAACTGCTGGTTTGGTTGCAAGGGTTGGGTTCAATATGGAAACACTTGAATTCTGCGACGTGCGTCTCCCATTAAGCCGGCGGAAATATATATCTATAATACCCCTATACCCAACTTACACTTCGCTTTTCTTCTCGAAAATTCAGTATTGACGCCATTATTCCTATTTAGAATAATTTTTTAAGTGAGAATTTTCATTTTAAAGTTTATGTCAAAAAGCATCGATTATTATCTAACGTATGTGTAGCTGCCCACCAACAAGGAATGTGTCCTGTAGAAGAACCTAAGGTAGTTCAAGCAATATTTTGCTCTAGTCATAATAAACATCGTTGCCTCAGGCGTGACTTGGTGGAATTTGCTTAACATTGTAAATGACAAGTATAACTTAGTTATTCCTCGTAGATTTGTGAATCTAATAATAAAATAATCGAATCTAATAATCGAATAAATTTGTGCGTAAACCTATGTGGAATAACTAAGTTATACTTTTCATTTACAAAAATATACATCATTAACGTTTTATTTTAGAACTTAAGAAGATATATGGAAGAATCATTAATCAAAATCTGTTTTGGTGACTGAGCATCTCATTAACGAACTAAATACTCATCTGAGCCTTTCATTTAACTTTTTTGTCTCACACAATACGCTGATTCGTACAAATCCCTTCTGTGGTTCGAACTGGCACGTGGTTCGAACTCTGTGGCACTCTGTGGTTCGAACGATTTAATGAAAATTATAACGTGGTGCAATAATTTTTCTCAAAATAAATGAGAAGCGTACGAAATAAGCATTGTAACATTTCTGAAGCGATCCGTACCTCAAAACTTCATTATTTTAACTGTGACTCTCTGGAGCGCATTGCCCAGTAGGTACTGTGTCCCATGGAAGACTGTTTCTATTTTGGGAAATATCTCTTTTAGCAGTGCAGTGAGTGGCTGGTATTTTGGTATTATGAGAAAAATGAGATCTCTTTATTAACATTTACAACAGATTCATATAATTGTATTGGAAAACGTCTTCTATTTTTGTGAAACTTCGATACGTACTACAAACACTTTCCACTCTGTGGGTCGTATATGCTCCTTATCAAATCAACTGTGCAAATTATAGCTTGATTTAAACGTCTGGTGACGGAGTGGGAGGGTGGTAACAAGAAAAATATACAGGGAGTATTCTTGATAAACCCGTTGGATATTTATTTCGTGAATGCGAAATGACATATGTTACTCTCGTTATTGGAAGATTCTTTTGTTTTGTTGGTCAGAGAGAAAGTTGAAATGAAAGAAAGGAAATTACGCTAAACATAATATTTATTCGTCGAAATCATTAGTACAAATGGCTAACCTATAAACAATTGGTCGATGGTAACTAATAGTTTCTGCTTTACAACGTTAATTTTATATTTCTTGTGCTAAAAACGTCTAACTTAGGTTCTCAGGTCTCCGTAGATACCTCGATCACTGAAATCGTCTTACTCGTTCCGGAGATACAGCTGAACTGAGCGCGCGCCGTGCCCACACAAGCGCAAATTTAGACCCCCACGCGCAGCGCTGTGACGTCACCTCGTAACGCCCCTCCTCTCGAAACACACCATATCCAGTAGTCAACGAAACGGGCTATCCAGTCATAGTTTTAGGTATTCTGTAATCCTTATAGTTTTTGCACAAAAGTCCCTCGAAAGTACACAAATATTGGTCGCTGCAAAACCTTACATGACACTGAGAACGAACCATAAGATAATCAATCGCATTCACATAAAAAACTCGCAGGGAAGTGGTATACGAATGGTGCTACCACTGATTTGGGATCTATTGAACAAAATTTTAATGCATAGTACCCGGGGAACGAGTCTATACTGAAAAATGTCTCGCAAAATAGACAGCACTAACGAAACAATGTAAGAACGAGCGGCGCTCGGGCTTCGTGCGCTTCCCGAGCGCTGCTCGGGCATAAAGTGGAAAGTGTTAATTGGATGGTATTATGATACCATAAGAAATATGAGGTCGTTTTCTTTACATTGAGACTAAATTTAATGAATATTCTCCGCAGTGATTTCTCTCCCAAACTACCTCAAAATCTTATTACTGCACTGCCCTTCTATGTTGCCCATGCTTTGCGTCGTGGGGGAAATGCAGTGGGGGGTGACAGTAGGTGCACATGAAAAAGAGACCATCGCCTCATTTTTCCCCGCGTGCCAGGGACGTACCCTTTCAACGTTAATTCCTTTTTCCCCTCCTCGTCCTACCCCCTTCTTCCTCTCTCTTATATTGTTCTCTCTCCCCCATCAACTCGCCTGAGGTTCTCGTTTGTTGTAGGCAACGTGACCTTTTTTTATTCCTTTAGTATTACATTTTTGTGTATGTAGAGCCGCTGTTGTTTCATTTGCTTTTCTCTTACGCACATACCGTCTCCATATTCCATAGTTTTATCCAGCCTCCCAGACTCCTTCCACAAGAGACGTCCCTCTTGTCTCCCTGAAACACGCCAATCGTATCCCTCTTTACTCTGTGATGCTCTTCATGACTGTTTTCGGAAGATTAAAACAATAAAAACTCATCAAAGAGTGAGGACTTACAGACACGTATATAATTCTACGTCTACGCGGTACACCGCAAACCACCTCAAGAGTGTGCTGCGGAAAATATTCCGTACCAAGCATGCCATCACCATTAAATACACCTTTTATATCTTTATTAGATCTTTTACTGAATACAATTTTGATAACTCAGGTAACGTAAGCATAAGGGTCCTAAAATGCAATATAAACTCTCTTTTTATTTCTCTAACTCTCACAATTTCTTTGTCGTTATGGGTAATATTTGTTGCTATTCCGTGAGAGTCCGTTAATTCCTCTACCTAAAGAATAATATCTCGCAAAATCATATCTCGCAAGGATGGAAGAAAATCTTTTATTCCCTATGGTCAATATTTTAGAATGGATAAAGCAAAAAAACATTGACTGCTTACTAAGAAGATTGAAACTTGTTTGCTAACTAGGTGGCCAAAGCTGGGGTATGATGTTATATATGGGGATGAGGAACTAGGTGGCCAAAGCTGGGGTAAAGTGCTGGGGTATGATGTTATCATCATGATATGGGAAAGGTATCCCCAAGGTATCTACAGTAAAATAAGTTTTGGGATATATTCCGAGGAATTTCCATTGTTTGACAGATTGGAGGTGATATTTTCACGCGTGTCATCCCATTGAGTCTGCCCGTGAGGCAGTGATTCATGACAAATGACGAGCCAATGACTCATAAATGCATTATAGGCTATGAATGTGCAATGTATAAGGTGCTAAACTGGTAATCTATGCTTCGTTTGAGATTGAAAACATTTGAATGATATGTGCGAAAACTATTCATCATCGATAAATGACCGTAGAAGTATAAGTACTTATTTCAACTGCAGAAATATTTTTTATACGCGTAGATGGATGGTGGGACCAAACTACATTCATTGGTTTCCTTGAAGATAATGGTTTATCTTGTAGAAATCCTTCGAAGCAATAGTCAGTGAATGATTATCTTCAAAAAAATTATAATAACCTGATCGGTGACACTAGGACACTCTAACCCATCTCATGGTGATTTCAAAGCTTTTTTACCAAATACCAACCAACCAAGGCGGTCTTTTCCTTTTTCTGTGCCTGAAGTGGGTTCTTAATGATACCTACAATGCAGAAGAGTCACACAACCTGACTTAAGTGAATCTGTCAAGAACTCTCTCCATCATTTGAATCCGTGAATGAAATTCGGTAGCCCAAAGATCCACCCAATTGCGTTTTTAACACCGGTGTCTATTATTAAAACGCTTAATAATATTACTTTCATGAAATGAATTTCCTCAATCCTTTCCAATGCAAACTGGACCAAGGTCAAAGTACAACCGTTAGTCTATAACAATCATTTGTAAAATATCTTATGAAACCAATCAATACGATTGATTATAGGTTGATTAACATGTGGTTACAATAAATTTACTTGAATAACTCTAGTGAGTGAGCCAGTTAGATATGGGATACTTGTGTAACTTAAGTAAGTATTACTTAAGTTAGTTATCTAATGCGTAAGCAATTGCATAGCTGCTAGTGAAAATAAATTGAGTACACGGAAACCATGAAGGCATCTACCTGACACGCACTAATTTAACTCCTCAAGGAGCAATTAGTCCAAATTTAAGATTTCAGGTTTGAAGTTTTCCTTGTATTCAGAAATACGATCATAACCTTTAATGAGAGAGAATTTCAGGCACTAAACTATTGAAGCACTATAATACTTTCCAAACTGCTAAAAACACACACTTAAAAAGTCTTCGGAAAATGTGAACGCTAGCGTGACATTGACAATGGCCGAAGGGAGTAGGGATCAATTCTGTGAGCTCAGTTCCATAGTACAACATACTCATTTGTAATATTTCAACTGCCGCCACTATGGTCGCCGCCTTGGCGAGTTAAATTGCATCAAGTGGGAAGATCGCGTGGTGGTATTGTGACAATATTAGTGGTCTTAGATGCAATAGTGTATTGAGAATTTGCAGCCAAAAGAATACAGCATGCTCTCGACATCTTGATCGCAAGTAGGAGGCAAAATGCTGTCCATACGTTTTTCACTTGCGCGTCGCTTGGCGAAAAAAGAGCTACAAAGAAAAAGGACATTTGTGGTTTACCCAATGGATAATGGGTCTTCCGCACAAACCTTAGTAGATCTGCATTAAAAACAATGCGGAAATTACGCTACCATTTTTTCTTACAGCATGGATATGAACTAGTAGTATGTATGATGCACATCGTTTAAACCTTGTATTCATGTGTAATGCACGAACTGATTACGAACATAACTATGAGAGAAGTTTCCATGCTTCATTGATAGCATCTCCAAAATGCAAATGGTAATTGGCCAAATGTAAAAGGATTTTGGAATGGGACTATGGAGGTAGTGTGGGGAGGCAATCCGAACGGATCCGAACTATGGCGCCCTGGCGGAGAAACGAAGCTGGAACCGCACGGTAGCCCGTATGACATCCTCCGTTATCACAATTGCCAAAACTCTCAGAAATCTACATTTTCGGGAGCAAACTGAATTCAGATGAGCGGAATTATTACTTGACGCATATCTTCGTTGGTTTCTGTATCACTCTCCAATACCAAGTACCTACTGCTCCGTTAGGTATGGCCTATTTTTAGCAATGTTTGCTATCGTATGATTTGGTTTTTTCCCGGCACATTCTGTTAGTGATGTCTTCTCGGGTCTTCCGCCAGGTCAGGTGTCTGGTAGCCGACGTTTCGATAGCTGCCTCCACCATCGCTATGAATCCCTAAAGACGATGATGGAGGCAGCTATCGAAACGTCGGCTACCAAATACCTGACCTGGTGGAAGATCCAAGTAGACTTCAATAAGTTTGTAATTGGTTTATTTCCGATATGATCAATGTCAACTTTACATTTCACCAGTCTCCGTGGTGAAGGGGCAATGTGCTCGCTTGCCAACCCAAAGTTCAAATCTTGCCTGAGAGGTTTCTCATCATACAGGTCATGATCATGTGTGCTTGTCTAAATATATAAGGCATTTGTGCATGTTGTTATATAAAGATATTATTGCCACAACTGTGGTGACTAAAACCTCAGAAGTCTGAGGACGCCTTTCCAGGGGCATTACCCAATACCCATAAGCCAGGGAGATGAAATCGCCGAAGAATAATGGATCAAGCGAGCTGACTACGATGCATTCGCGCACGTGTGCGGGGCTTTCCTCAAGGTTTCAGGGGGAGGGTGAAGCTGGTAGGAGTGAGTGAAAAGCGAGGTCCACATGCACTAACCCTTTCCCCAACCCCGAACCCCATTTGCCAAAATTTTTCCCACCCCTAGCGTCCCCGAGTCCTTTTCGCATGTGACCACTTTGCATTTCGACCGGTCGCACGAAACATAAATTTACGGCGGCACATCTCCGGTTATTCCCGAAATTTCCAGCAACCACCCCATCCCATTGTAATTTTTTTCGCATGTAAATCGGGTGGACGGCCGGAGTAGAAGGATGAGGGTATGGGGGAATAGAGCGAGAGAATTAAAACCCATTGAAACCAGCCCAGGAAAACTTTACTCGTTCACTTTTGAGCTCCCAGGGTTCAAGTCATACTCCGGAGTGGTTATTGCGTGACATTTAAATCATCATCCGTGACTACATCCGGTCTAGTCTCACACAACGCCACGCTCCAAACCCCACCCCATGCTTTTAGCATTTCTATCCCTTTATTTCATTATTTCATTCATTTGTTCCCTTACTTGGTTGAGCATCCTTACCCTTTCCATACACGTACCCACCCCCGCTGACCAACACCACCAAAATCTACTCTCATTATTACATCTCGACATTCGTATTCCCTTACCCGACGATGCGTCTTATTTTAAACGATAGAAAATCCTTTTCTTCCAGCTTAATCTCGAATACGGGCTCCCCTATTTAAACTCATTCTTGGAAGCAAGAGGCTAATCTTATTTCCGTTAAAGGCAGCTCTCTCTATATATATTTTCGGTAATGGATGAAATTTGAAAGTTCTTGTTGACGTAATGAATTCGCTGTTCAGTGGCTATTACGCTAATATCACCAAAGAACATCGCTCAGATGTACAAATCCAAAAACATTTTCTTGGGAGAGCACGCCGCTAAATTCTTCTTATAATTTTCCGTGGTATTGTCTTCTACATCTACATCTACAAAATACCCTGAAAGCCACCTAAGGGGTGTGTGGCAGGTGGTGTATAGTCACCAACATGCATTACACTGTACACTAAAGTTAGTGCAACTCTTTAACAGTCTTCAGCACTCCCAAATGAAATGTTAAACCTCCTATTTTTTCATTTAATTTCTTATTGTAATATATGCATAACATCCAAGAGCCGGAGATTGCGATGGGCAGGGCACGTTATGAGACGAGAACAAGATACCATATTAAAACAAGTCTGGACAGAAAATCCTGATGGAAGGCGACCTTCGGGAAGACCGAAAAAAAGATGGAAGGATGAGGTGACCATTGATATGAGGAGAATGAAAGTCAGTGAGGTGGATGCAAAAGATCGGAAGAAATGGAGGCAGACAGTTGTCGAGGCCAAATACCATCTAGGGTATAAATGGCCTTGGGAGTAAGAGTAAGTAATATATGCATAACGCACCTTCAAGTGACAGAATATATACTTCTACTTATCGATTTCCTACACCTAAGCCTTAATTACTCAAAATCGCACTTGCTGAAAATCAAAATAATTAATTTTGACCTTTTAAAATAATTATTATACTGGTCTTTAAGTTTTAAGCAGATCTTCTTTCATTTTAAAAGCAGCTAATGATTATGTAGTTGTAAATTGCTGATAAAACTAACACATATGGTGAGTATGACTACTTAATAACCTTGTTCCACCATGTAAGGCTAATTATGGTTTTATGAACTCCCTGCCCCTTCCTGATAAAAATCTAATTTACGCTCCAAATTTTTGTAGTATACATATACATGAACTAACCCATCAGCAACGATTCGCTCAATTTCGGGTAATTATGGGATTACTGACCACAAGTTATTGAATGTGTTTGTTTTTAGCAGTGAGACTATGTGACTTGAGATACTTGAAAATAGTGTCTAGTCGCGGAGGCCACCCTCAAAGAAGATGAAAACGCGTTATTGGCAGTGTCGCGAAATAAGCTTTTTCTTTTGGCTCAAATGCTACACTCAAATTCTTTCATATTTGATTGGATTTATATCTTAACCTAAGACTAATCCCGGTGAATTATGCCCTTACCATTACCCCTGGGGCCATTGAAAACCAAGTAGGTCTTTGGCCTCGCCAACAAGCCGTCACCAAGCCCTCCTGTCCTCTGCCATCTCCAATTCTGCTCCCATCTTTCTCAAATCGGTCTCTACTTGTCCTTTTCACCTCAAACTTGGTCTCCCTGGTGGTCTCCTTCCTTGAAGTGTTCATTCCCATGCTCGCTTTATCATCGAGTTTTCATCCCTCCGCAGCACATGGCCCAGCCATCTTAAATCTCTTACTTTTGACTACTGCTAAAATGTCTGGCCTGTTATACAGCTCTCTTATTTCTCTGTTTCTTTTTATTCGCCATTTGTCTCCTTCTGGGGTAGGGCCAAATAATTTTCTTAATACTTTAATTTCAAATGTAATTAGTTTCTTTTGTGAATCCTTTGTAATAGCCCAAACCTCTGAGCCATATAGCAATACTGGTTGTACCATTGTTTTATATATTCGTATTTTAGTACCCCTTGACAGAAGTGTACTTTTAAAAAGCTTAATTAGACTCCAATATGTTCTGTCTACTGCTGTTATTGTGTTTAAAATGTCAGTCTCCTCCCTGTTGTATTGTGTTAAGGTTACTACTAAATACTTAAATTGATTGTTTTTTCAATTTAAATTTCATGGCTGCTATATTTTATTCCTGTTCTTCAAGCCTGCTGATCTTAATTATAACGCACAGCATATTCCTATTCAGCTCATTTGACAGTTCCTATAGCATGAACAATTCACCTGATCAAAGATGACAGATATGATATTACTTTAAGTCTGCACTCAATCTTTAGAGCTGATAGGAACGACAAAATTGAAGAATTTCCTAGTCAATTCGATAGGTTCAAAAATTCCTTCTCTCCACGCACCATACAATACAGTGAAACTTTGTACATAGTATAAATAGCTATGCAGCAATACGTGGTAATACCTCGACTCGCGAGCTTAATGCATTATCTCCAGGGCTCGTATCTCGAAAAGTTTATATCTTGAAACTCATTTGTACATTCAACGATTCAACTTATGAGAAACTACCAATCTGTTCCCAGACTCAGGTATTTTGGAAAGAATTATAAATGCATTCGTGTTGCTGAAAATGTGCACCTTCGTATGAAGTTAACTACATTGTTGTTCGCTTTAATTACCCTGTGATACGCTATATCAGAAAATCATCATGATATAGTTTCTTATCTCAAGACTCAGTTTGTATCTCTAGGGTAAGACGAAATATAATTAAAGTGCATATTTTGAAAAGTTCTTATGTCAAGTGGTACGTAAGTTAGAGTACCACTGTGTATTCAATAGAATGTAAAGAAAAGATAACAAGACACAAAGACACTCCGTCCAAACAGTATACAGTTCGTTACTCCCCTCTTCTTATTCCTTTTACCTATTCCCTCTCTTTTTCATGACTAGTGTCTTAACACCCCAATGCACAACACGCCCCTTAGACAGTTCGTTGGGTAGTATGTAGATGAAGATATGCTTTAATCGCTGATGACCCTGTACGCATACTGAAGCGTCAAGTTAATAGGGTTAATTTTTCCAAGTGTAAAAATCGGTTCCATAATTTTCAGGCTGTAGTTTCAGAGAAGCAAGGGCACACATCTTGTTGAGAGATTAATTGGCACTAGCACACACTACGGTTTCACGCTCAGGGTGAGATATATACTTTGTGCGGGTATTCATAATTCCGAGGTGCGAAAGCGTTGTTTTTCCTGCTCCTTTTGTGCTCAGTATCACCGCACGTATCTTCTCATTTTTCCTTAGTGGGGCTGGACCGGTCAACATCTCAGGACCTAATGGCATTGTCCATCAAAGTCCAGGCGAAACAATAGACGCGTATAAGGGCCGCAGGACTCCGGAAGTTCCCCAACCCATTCCCGCGCTCTGCCAAGGTGGGAGGCGATGACTCGAGGGGGGGTCCCGGTGTGACTGGAAGGGTAGCCCAAGGGGGAGGAGTCCCCACAATACTGGCAGCGGGTCTTGGAGTGCGTTTAATTAGATTCCCGAGATGCTTGAGGACGCGGAGACTTTGATGGAATAGACTCGATGCCTCCGAGCAAAGGGAGGATTTCGCCTTTGGAGTACGCATTTCACACGACGACGCTGCCATCAAAAAGATTTATCTTAAAAAAAATAAACTCCCTTCATCACAAGATACTCTCAATTCATTTGATGAATGGTAAAGAAAGCGTTTAAAATTTCCAGGGGAAAATAGATTTCTCTAAACCCAGGTCCTTTACCTCACCGGGCCAATGTGCTTGTTTTTTCACATTTGTCTTGACAACTAATGCGTCAAGCGGCTGATATTTTGAAATCAATGGGAATTTCATATCTTTTTCGATATAATGGAGACAAATACATTGGATTTTATGATCAGTGATATCTTGCTACAGCTACCTTAAGGAAATGTAAAGCACGAAACATCAATGGGGTTTTCCTGCAATGGAGGAACGTGTGTGCTTCATTGTGAAAACAACAACGAAAAAACTGTGAGATCCATAGCGGAAGAGAACGACTAAGTGGCTAAATGATTTTTTTATACCGGGCCCAGAATCAGGAGAACTGAGTTCGAATACCTAAAGGGGAACGCAAAGTTAAATTAGGAGACAGGAAAGGGAGAGACAGGTAACCGCTGAAGAGGGATGAGAACTGTAAGGCATGCTAAGAAGAGGCAGAAATTAAGATCATCTCAAGAGAAGTGCATTGTAAAGACTGGGAGCTTTTAAAAATGTTCTAAAAATCGGGATTTAATTACAGATTGCGCTAAAAATAGCCAATCACTTTTTAGAAAAATGATTATGAAAGGCGTTTGTGTTTATCAATGGCAGAGGAAAATATCCTGCACCGGGAAACCATTTAATATTGGCATTTGCAACCTGCGAGCCACTGTAAGGGCGTGTGATACGGATAACTAGGAAAACATTCATGAAATGATGAGGGATAAGGGAAAAGGATAAAGTGTGAAATGCTTTATGACGGAGTGTCTTAATGCTTCGCTCTGTCTCTTACATTGTCTTGAATGGCGCATGGAAATAAGGAATTTCTGCGCCTAAGTAGAGCCTTGGTTTGCTCGGTGAAATAAATAAGCTACCTGGAAGTGTACCCTATCTTATTTTGGGATTTATGTCAGCTCGAAAGAAATAGTGCGGCGTGCAAATATTATCTTCCATGTTGCCATGAAACTCGCTTGATAAAAACTTTTTAATCAACCTAAACCTAGCGTTTAGTCATCGAATGCCTAGCGGTTCCCAACCTAGGACTACCATCAAATGTATTATACTATCGCTTGCCTTTGTACTTTGTTTCTTTTGCGCAATAAATAATTCTATGCATGGTTTCAATAGCTTGGTGGGTAGTCAATCAAGGTGGCCGTCTTTCCTATTTTGGTTCATACATTAGCGCTGCTACTCATGACTATCTATTGCTAGTAATTGAATTTCTCTTTCGCCTCCCTCCTATCACCAACTTTGACATTCTTTCTCTCTCCAATTATGATGCATTCTTCATATCTTCAATATTATTCTCCTCTCCTTTCCTAATATACTTATCCGAAATTTCCTCTTTTTCATCCTCGCCACCCTCTTTCCTCTAGAACCAATATTTATAGGCATGCAGTGGTAAGTTAGCGCAAAACTGGAGACAGCGAATTCCTCACTCACTAGCAACGCAAACGAACAAATTGCGTAGGAGAAGCGATCTTTAACCTTCCAGCATGCGGTATTTTTTAGGGACACTATAGTCATAGCCGAAGGTTTTGTAAGTAGTTAACTAATTCCTTCTTAACTGCTTAATTTTTAAAGGTAAGTTTTATCTCACTCAACGCAAATTGAAAGTTTATATCAAACATGTTTAATGTCATTCATTGTTCCTTCAATCCTAAGATTGGTAGACTGCAGCCCTCCATCCTTCCCTATCTAATGATAGTTCCCTTACTCCCTGGTAGTTTTTATCTACTTTCCTCTTTATTTGGTCTATGTATTTATCTATCCCTTGGCCTTCCTCCAGGGACTTCTCCCTCCATTAATTCTTTACTTATATTCCTAACACACTGTGCCTGAGTGTGTGCTCAATTTATCTGGCTCTTCTTTAAGCATAGCATTCCATAAGGTCCTTTCTTCTTCTACACCTCTGTGCACTTCGTCATTTCTTACTGTGTACATACCTTTCTTGTCTATACGTAATCCACCTCCAATACCAGGTTTTGAAAGCTTCATATATATTCTGATCTGTTTTCCAATGGTCCATGTTTCCGATTCATAGAGTGCCACGCTCCTCATTAATATTTTCATATACTGTTTACTTTATCGTTGTTTTAACTTCTTGGAACAAAGTAGTTACCTAGCTTAATATCTTTATTGAAAATCAGCCCAAAAAACAGTCACGATTGCGATTATCGACATTCATTTCTACTCTAGCGCAGTCCATCGCACATCAACTCTGCTGCCCCCGATCTACTTTAAAGAGCGATGTATAGTGCGCAGGGCCTGGAACGAATTGAAAGCGACTGCTCCAATGCGCTTCAAAGTGTGCAAGGAACTAGAGCAGATTAAAATCACTTAATTTCTTTCTCGAACGGTAAATGCTTCATTTCCCAGTTAAATTCTACAACGCAACTAATATCTCGAAAATTTGCGACGCAATAACTGCACTACTGATCCATTTAACATGGGTGATTGCGCATTTTAACGGCTTAAATATTCCCCTGTGCTATCGCACCTAAATGGTTCCGTCTATTCTCCTCCTCAATATTTGCTTTGCACAGCCAAACACACATGCACTCTTCACGGCCAACTTGGGAACCTAAGACTTGGCTCAACCGTTTTCGGAGGAAATAAGTAGTTAGATGCGTGGTGCGTGATACGGTTGACCGCCTTCCCTTCCTCGGCGTAACTGAAAGCGAGCGGCCATCAGCTGGGAAGGCTGATAAGAGATCGCCATCGTGAGACATTCGGAGGAGTGGGTCGAGGGTGGTTAATGGAATGACACCAAGGGAGCCGTTACAAAGGCCTCTCGCCACAGCGTCTTAACTCCCGTTCCGTATCCGATGCGTTACCGAGATAATCTCTTCTCCATTGTCGTCAGCGTGTCTCGTTGACTATGCAAGGAGTTCTCTCAAGAAGTGACTGTCCCAGCTATGATGCCTACCTATCGGTGCCCTATTCAGTATGACCTCGGAATATCAGAGGCTCAACAGGGACGAAATGTTGACGTCGCAGCCTGTAAAATTTACATTAGTATCTACCATTCAAAAGTAGAGATTTTTCGGGAGCTTTGGAGGATTTCCCGTGGTTCAACTGTGTCGAGTCCTTCCCGAATAACACCCCTGTGACACTACGTAGGCCGTGAAATCTAACACTGAGACTATACTCAGCCCCTGGGAATTTTTAACTGTTGGTGAATATCTTTATTCAGTGGAAGATGTAATTGTTTCCTAAGGTAAAACACAGTAAGAATTTTTGTTCCTAAAAAACTGTATAATAAAAGCCGTAAACGAATATCACGGTTGATAATCGCCCAAATAGAGAATTAAAATTCAGTATTCATTAAGATGGTTAAAGTTTAGAATGATTTATATGAGATTTTATTCATATTCTGCCAACATAGATGTTAGATAGAAATAGATGTTATTCGTTTTTATATGAGCAAAAAAAATTCCGCACTATATTTTTTAAATTGAACTTACTATAACATAATACTAAATGCGAGAAAGAGCAAATCATTGTGAAAAATTGTATTATTCTACAGAATGTAAAGGCCATTATCGCGAAAAACGGTTTATATGAAGCGAATTTTCCCACGGAATTTTTTTGTTACAAAATTCAATCACTCATCTTATTTTTGAGGTGATAGTAAATTACTGAAATAACTGTAGCTATCAGTTCCATCAATTACACTAGTCAACAGCCATTTTGCATCTGGGATGTGATATATCAATCATTCTGTATTTTGGTGAGCAGAATCCGAATATGCCTTTCAAAATGTTCTTGCGCGTAAGATTTTCGAATTATTAAGGTTTTTTTTATTGTTTATTGCTTATTTTCCGTATTTCACTGTTTATTGTTTTCGCTGTTTTACCAAAATACATACTAATTGATATATATTAGAAAAATGCGATGGTGGGTGGCGTAACATGGTGGAACTCCTTCATGATGCACAAAGGGTAAGAAAAAAGACTTTGCTGTTCCACAAAATACAATATATTTTCGACTGGTTTCGATACGGCGTATCATCATCTTATCGAAACCGGTCTCAAATATATTTTATTTTGTGGAACAGCAAAGTCTTTTTTCTTACCCTTTGTGCATCGTGATATATATTAGTATGTATTTTGGTGTGTACAATCCGAATCTACCTTTCAAAATGTTCTAGCTCGTATGATATTTGAGTTACTAAGGTTTTTTTATTGTTTATTGTCGGTATTTTATTCACCATGAAGAAATCATTTGACTTGACCGGAATTCAAACCCTGATCTATGAAATGCCGGTCAAGTGTGTAAGCCAGTTACACAACCAAGCCACCTTAATTCAAGGCAAATTTCAGCGGGTGTAACTGACTAACACACCTGCCCGGTAATTGGGAGATTCGGGTTTGAATCCCGGTCAAGATTTTTTTCGTGGTGAATTTCACCGTATGGGCTAGGCATACAATAAAGCATCCAAATGTATCTTCAGTGCATTTGCATGTGCCCCGAGATGAAGGGTTGCCTGTTCCTGCCTGTAACATACAAGCCACAGTAACAGACCCAACGTCAAGTGAATCAAAAGGTGCTGAACATGTAGAAGAGCGCTGCCCTCCATCTCATGATAATGTGCTTCAACTCTTTAATCAAAAGGACTAAATGATTTGGTCCGCGATCTGAACCTATCGAAACAGCAAGCTGAACTCATGGGGTCGAGACTGCAACAACAGAACCTTCTAGCTCCAGGGACAGTTTCCTGTTTTAAATAAAGAGGTGTTTCCTTCGGTCAATATTTCCACATGCAGAATTCAATGTGTATTCAGAGATGTCAATGGTCTGATGATGCAACTAGGTGTACAACATAACCCACAGGAGTAGCAACTATTTGTTGACTTCAGTAAGGAAAATGTGAAAAACACTCCATCGGTTGAGCCCGATAAAATTATTTTGCCTCCTCATCATTTCAAGTTGGGTCTGATGAAGAACTTTGTAAAATCTCTTGATAAAGGATGTCGGGCCTTCATTCATTTGAAAGAAAAGTTTCCTAAATTGAGTGAATCAAAGCTGAAAGAAAGTATGTTTGTTGTACCAAAAATAAGAAAATTTATGAAAGATCCAACCTTGGAAACCAAACTCACAAATATCGAATTAGATGCTTGGTCGTCTTTCAAAGCAATTGTGAAGGGCTTTTTGGGCAACAGAAGAGATGCTAACTATGTTTCTACTGTGAATGATCTGTTAGACAGCTACAAGAACATTGGGTGTAGAATGTCGCCTAAAATTCACTTTTTACATTCCCACCTTAATTTCTTTCGGGATAATTTGGGAGCCGTCAGCGATGAGCAGGGTGAACGATTTCACCAATGCATCTATACGATGGAACACCGTTATCAAGGTCACTGGAATACTTCGGTAATGTGCGACTACTGCTAGGGCCTTGTTAGGGAGTGTGATGAAATGGTAGACAAAAGAAGGGCATCGTTGTCAAATTTTTCGAATATCAAAGAAGATTAAGGTTGAAATATGTTCGGCGTTTTAGATGGAAGGCGCCAATTTATTTATTTTCGATTTAGACGCCAATAGAAGGTAAAAAACGTTTTACCTTCAATCGGCGTCATGTCCATATATACATATAAAATAGAATTGAGTTCTTAAGTTCTGAATATGTATTTCTTGTTTGTTTTAATTCTGTCAATGTTCTCCAGTACTGTTTTTGATTCTGCTGTGTATCTAGGAAATGGACGTGATAGAGAAAAACTGATTTCACGAGTGACTTCAGCACCCCAAAATTAGATAAATCCACTTTTACAAACCAGATGTAGAAAAAAAGTTTAAATATGTTGACTAGTTTTACAGTACATTCCGTGTACTGACAATAAGTGCTCATGATCAATAGAATTAGCATTTATACCCAGAATATAGGAAGTCTAGAGAAATGTACTTCAGCTTCTGCCTTGGCATTCCCATGCGAGGAATCCTTGTCATTCCTAAGCGAGTGCCTTCTCTTTCGGAGGAGTATAAGAGAGGTAGTTGAAGATGGTCAGTTGCTGAAGTTCTTTTGAGTATCTAACCGTGAATTACTGAAGATGATAGTTATAATTAGCTAGAGTTATTTAAACTCTAGCTTAAATATTAATTCAAGGAATTTCTACAGTTATTTTAAAGGAAGTTCTTCAGAAAGTAATAAAGAATTTATATCTACTGAATTTGCTAAGCAGTTCTAAAGAATGAGCTTAGGAATTTCTACAGAAAGAGCTGAGGAGTCGCGAAGACATTCCTTAAGAGAAGGTTTCAGTATTGTTAATGAATCCAACAGAAATGCTTGGGAGAATTCAAAAAATATTTTTAAAATAAAATGTACAAAACGTTTGGCCCCCTTCATTTATTTTCCTGAAGGAACTGAGAGAGACTCACTTCTAGTTTCAAAAGAATTGCCTTTTTCAATGAGTTTAAATGAGAAGAATAGAGTAGCAAACCTGAAGATAGCCACATAAATGGCTTGCAAAAATGAGCCAAGTTATAAAAAACATCGCCAGTCACCCGTAAACGCCAAAAAATTGGGGGAAACCATCCAATATAAAAAGCGGCTCAGACTGAACGACTGCTTGAGATCCGATTAAAATTCAATAAAACCTAACCGACAACTTATTTATCAGTTAATGTGTTACCTGATGATGGCACAAAATGTAAGTTGCTGAACCCCAGGTCGTCTGAAATAAATTGTGTGGATTAAAACAAAGTTGTTCTATCATGAATGTGTAGAATGTTGAGATCACTTTAAAAAAGGGGGTTTGTGATGAGAAGAATTCCTGTGGTAGCATGGGTAATATAGTGAGCAGCAGAGTAATTTGGAATCCTAAACACGTCTGTCGTCGCACTTCAGGAGTTGGTAAGGTGGTACAGCTTTGCACCCTTTAACGACTAAGGCATTCAAGTCAACTCCCCTAGGAAATTCCTTAGCATTCTCTTATCAATCAATGCCCTCCCCTGACCAGTGCTCCCGACCTCCAATTCCCGCACCCTCTGGTGGACGCCCCATTGTTCGTCCCAAGCAATGCGGCGTTCTCCTAAGGGTGAAGATTTCTCTCCCTTCTGCACGCTTTAAGGAGCGCAGGAGATGCCATCCAGATTCCCCGTACGAGATTACCAGGTAATGGACCGTGTCCTCTCCTTCTCCAAGGATGCTATTCAATTTCTGAGCCGGCTTTCATTATGCAAGGTGATGGTTTCTCGCGGATAGATTAATTTGCATGATTTCACCTATGCATGCTCAGCGCATCCCTACTTCTTCCCGTTTAATTTACTTAATGTTGCTTTGTCCATTCCTTTTAATTGGTTCCATTAGTGAACTAATTTATCCCTCTAGCAAAAATATTTATTTTTAATAATAAAAGCATAAACACTAAGGACATATAGATAGGAAAAATTTAATTTTCTGTATTCTTTTTATAGACATAATAACAGTGAAGGATAATATTTATTTATAATCTGTGAGTTCACTGATTTTCGAATGTCCTTATGTGCATTAGAGAGTGGTTTGTTTATTCAATGTACAATAGTACTTTCAGAGATTAATTCTGTCAATGAGGAAGTCCACTAAGTCCCAGAATCATTATATTTTACGATGAAGACATTCATTTCATGAAATATTCCCCTGGTAAGCATTTTAAAATTAATTATGGAGCTAATAGCAACGCGAATTCTGGATCAAAGAAGAGGTTGCTTTTCAAACGACCGCTTTCGCGCCAAAGTGGGCTCTCCCCGGATGTGTCGTCACATGCTGTATCCGGTCGAAAGCTGTAGCACAGCTTATTCACTTTCCTTTGGTTCCCTCTCATACTCGTTCAAAAATAAAATGTGGCGAAGGATCTTATTAAGCATATCTCACTTACCACCAGCTGGTTATGGATTTTAATGGAAGTTAATTCTTCGGAACTATCAAGGAATGTCTCCGCGTAGAATAGAGGAGTTAAATGATAGGAACTGCTAAGTAATTTGCCAGAATCCATACATTATTATTGACCTTGACTATCCCAACGAGAGCTGCGATAATTTTGGGGATGTTAAAATTAAATACGCACTACTGGACGTAGAATATCATCAAGTAAGGAGGAGTGAACAGGATAACATATTTGTTGTTTATGTCAAAGTGACTCTTAAGCACCTCGAGAATTAACGGGGACGTATTGTAACAGCCACAATTCAAGGTGTCATTCATCTTTCCGAGTTCAATAGTTCATAATCAGGGGTGCAGAAACGGGGGAGGCAAGGGGGGATTGCCCCCTCCCCCCCAAAGCACGATTGTGGGGGGGTAGAAATCAGAGGTTGTGGCTCACTTTTTAATGGACACTGCTCGATTTGCAAAATTATTTGCGCCTTCATCCCTATCGACTCCGCTTTGAACACTGCACAAACTTTCATTACGAATTGGGTGAAAATTTATTTGCAGACTCTCTCCCCCCCCCCCCCCCCCACCCACCGCTTACCTAGCTTAACAGATTTTTCAAGGATTTTGCCCCCCCCCCACGATTCGGGGGGTTGTTGCGCCGCTGAGTTCATTCCAATATCTTTTCGATATGCCTATGTAGGCATTACCTAACCTACTAAGCAGGCAATTCCTTTTTATTAATGTAATCTCATTCACGTATGAGATCGATAGAAATTCATTTTTATCTATGAAAAGGCAGACTGAGGAAAGTGGTGACTAAATGGCATATACTGATTGTGCATTAATGCGTTAAAATGTTATCATTTTCATTTTAAATAAAAATGCCTTTATTCCGGTTAATCAGATAACTATCCGGTAGACTTTGGGTACTGCAATGAAGACTACCTGTTCTATTTAAACTACTGATATGAAAAATTATAATTTTTACGTCATACTATGGATACGAGAGAATGTTAATATTTATTAGCCCTACGTAAGTAAACTAGGTTAACTAATGGATAAATGTAGTCAGATGTGTTAAAAATACTAATGCTTACAGTTCATTAGAATAAATACGTGGAATGGTTAGGAGACCTTTTTTCATGGTATAAAGGCATTGAAATTTCACATTTTAACGTTTAATTGTAAAAACGTATTGCTACTTATTTTTTAATATTTTACTCTCATGACATAGAATTAGTAGCATTGCAAATAGGCAAGTGACTGATACAATATATTTCTGATTGACAACACTTTTTACGCCTGCCATCCTCGATGAAAATGGGGAATCTTGGACTGCGAGTTGTTGTATTTTTAGTAACGGATAATAGAGTTTTTTCATTTTTACCTTAAATAATGACTCATGAATATAGCACGGCCAAGGAGTGAATAGATTCATAATTCATGTTTCCTCTGCGTTTCCAGGTCTAATTTAAAAAAAGCTCTACCGCTATAGGGATCGCCATGATGCGGCAGCTGATGTCACGAGGCTCATTCTCTCACTCGACGTCACGGGGTGATTTTGATATTGTACGTTTTTTCACCATTCAAAACTGCCATATTTTGACGTGAAGAGTAATGGAACCAAACAGCATAGCGAGGTGGGTCAAACTAGCTTTTATTTTAGTTTACAAGCTAATTATCGTAAATGTATTCCTATAAATTAGTTGACTTCCAAATGATAAATTTATCCCATTCATCTATTTTCATAAACACCATTTTTATGACATTTTCCACGTCATATATGCCTCATACAAATATATTGTACTTGCCACATTTAGAATCAACTTTTTAGTAATATTTATTATTCCAGGTATGTTGATATCGCTTGCCAAAGAAGTTAGTAACCTGAATAGATTTATTATAGTGATTAAATATTTTGGCTTAATTGTGAAAATTTATCTAAAGTAACTTTACTGTTTGGTGGCATTGATTGTTTGTAAAACTAGAGGCTATTGTATCGAAGGCCAGTAGCGTTACTGAGTAGACTATGTTGACGCATTCGACTCCATGAAAATCATTTGTGAAATGTTTAGTACCTTAAAATGCGATCACCTTTGTGGGAATTGTAAACTGCTGATAAAAAGATAAAACGTTGAAAATACTAGAGCAAAAATAGGGGTATTGTATGCAGTACTAGTAAGAAAAACGTGGTGTAGTCTGAGAAAGTATTCTTGGGAATATACCTCACTTTAAAGTACCACGGCCAATATTAATTGCATTATATATCTACACAATACTCTACAAGCTACCTCAAGGGTTTTTATGGCAGGGTTTAAGTTTTCATCAACATATAATACACACCAATCTTACCAATGTTATTGAAACTGCGAGTAATGTTGAATTGGCATAAACCCTCAAATTTGTATTGGGGTGAATTTTTAGAACGTACTACCGTATGTGCAACCAATTTTTAAGAAACTTAGAATATTAATATTCTTTGCAGCTCCATAAATACGCAGAAAATCAAGAGTATTTTGCAAAGAGTGTTTTTAATCTTACTAAGCAAATTAACACAAAATTATTAGAAAGGACCTCAAATTATTAACTACTCTTTCTATTGAAAACCTCACTAAAAAGCCTCAGTAGCCGCAATTATGTATCCTATCTTTCGTGAAAAAAATGACATCACATCCTGTCCATTCTGTTGTCTATTTCCGTTAATTTTAGGCTAATGATTTAATTTAGTGTAGTTGGTTGCGTTTCGTAAAATGCTTTTTTACGTAGCCAGAAACTGAATTTCTCAGAGCTTATTTGAAAGAGTAAGTCTGAATTTCACCGATGGATGGATAGCGATTCCCATCCTAGTTGTTGTAGGAGGCTTGTAACATTAATAACATTATATGAACGACCTTATTCATATCTTGCCGATCTTCGCTAAACGAGCTCAAAACTTGACATCTAGGTCTATCATTGGGTTTAACCAATAATGTGATATAGGAACTGAGTTAAATACTGAAATACAACTTGAAATACCTTAATTATTCCAACGGTTAAATAAAAATATTTTTGACTCAAGGCAGTGACTAAAATACACCGTATGACAAAAAAACTAGATTGGTCATTCTTTCATGGTCAACACAGCGCTTTGAGAGGGTATACTTATACAAAGAGCACAAAATCTGAAAATTTATTAATTTGAAAAATGAGCCTTTTAATTATAAGACTTCTCGTGCCAGCCGAACTATTTGACGAGTTTAAATGCTGCCTCACATTCACTCACTCGGCTGTCGCTTGGAAACATTTGACTGGAAGGAGGAATACGTTATAAGACCCTCCACGGTTTGGTGACTTTCGCCCGCCAAGTTATCCCAACCGTGACGTCATAAGTGTGTCCGTCCCCTCCCACACGTTTCTTCTACAAGGAAAGCTGAAACCTTGTGCTTTCTTTCCACCCACCCCACACACGCGGATGAAACCGTTGAGACTTTCATTTTTCAAATATAAAATATCTCCCTTCATAAGGTATAAACGTTCGGAGGAGCTCAAATAAAGGAGCAGATGTTTTACTCCACAAAGAGTGGGAAGGAGATATGAAAAGCGGGAGGTTTGGAGAGGCAGACAGCGTCTTAAAGGAGTCTGGCCCAGGGCCCTGGTTCTCGAACGCAGGAACCCGACAACTGCTCTCCCCCACCTTTCCCCTCAGTTCAGAGGGCTGGCCGTTAAAACCCATCTTGCCACTTATCTCGGAGATTCAGTCCCTTTACGTTCTCCCCTTTGCTTCTTAGAGCTATACCCACTGCTTCCTTTGCCCCCCTCCCTCTTCTTCCAACGACAACAATGCCCCTTGCCCTCTCCAGTCTCCGTGACGAGCAGTTCCCGTTTTCGTTGGCTGCGTACCTCCTTCCTCCCAGGCTGTGTGACCCGTTTGAAACATCGATGTTCTATCAAATCGAATATCATCATACTTTGGTTATTGGCCACTTTAATAATACATTGGTTAATTTATGGAGGTTTGGGCATGTCTTTTTTTAAGAAACTCAACATCCTTTTTTCGCCAACGTTCCGCCTTTTTATTAAGGCTCCTTCAGTGCTACAATACTATGCAAGGAATACAGCTAATAATAATTATAATAATATGTAGAAATATGTAGAAAGATGTATAAAATGTGGATGCATTGGTGAGTCAATTGAGCACATAATGGCAGGATGCTCAGCTCTTGCAGGGAATGTCTACCTGAATAGACATAACCAACTGGCAAAAATAATCCACCAACACCTGGGAATAACTTACGGGCTCTTAAAGAAAAATATCCCACCATACCACAATTATCAGCCACCTGCTGTAATTGAAACAAAAACCCATGTTTTGTACTGGGACAGACTGATACTCACCGACAAATCCATAGATTACAATAGACCGGATATCCTATTAATCAGTAAATTAGAAAAAAAGGTTATATAATCGATAAAGCAGTACCACTAAGCCACAACGTAAGGTCCACCGAGAGAGAGAAAATATCAAAACACAGAAATTTAGCCGACGAAATAAGAAATATCTGGAAATTAAATGATGTCAGCATTCACCCGATAGTAATCTCTGCGAAGGGAGTGATGTCCCATATGTTTAAAAAACAAACTGAGAAGCTGGGAATAATAAAAGTAATAACTAACCTCGGGCAAAAAGCTGTGCTACTCCAAATCGTGAGGAGATTCCTAAGCCAAGAAAATTCGGACGCAGTAGGATAGGGTGAATTCTCTTCCTGAACTCCCGAGCCTAATCCTAATCCACCTCTAGGATAGGTGAAAATTTTCCAGTTGGTGTAATACTAGCTGAGAAAGTGTGACAATTATAATAATACAAACTAATTTCATCTCCTATAACTAAAGTTTTTTTTCTATGTATAATGTAGTGCTCTCCAGAATTTCAATACGAAAATGTTTTTTATATTCGTCGAATATGTAATATACATTCGAAATTTGAAGTTACGACATATCTAATTGTTAATTTCATGCTTTATACTATTAATTTTAAATGTTTTTATTTTCACTTGTTTTATTTTTTAAACAAAATTTTAGCTTGGTTTTCCATTTTGTGTTTGATGTTTTTTTGTTACTAAGAGGAAGAGTTTGTTTTTGTGTTACCATTGTCGCAGTAAGAAAGTTAATCCTTTGAGGTACTAAATTTATGTTTGGAAACTTTTTTATCTTTGTAGTATTATAATTAATACCAACTGTATTCCTTGCATTGTACTTTAGCCCTGAAGAAGCCTTAAATAAAAAGACGAAACGTTGGCGGAAAAAGGAAGTTGTGTTTCTTAAAAAAGACATGACCAAACCTCCATTAATTAACCAATGTAATATCATCATAGCATCGGTGCGTATAAATTAAAATGTAAATGAGAACGACAACACATTGGATTCGGAGATGTTCTACCCCTTAGATACAACTATAAGATTATACATATCAGTATCGATACAATTATATTAATTATTTAATTAAGTAACGATTAAATCGATAAGTAAACACAGTATTAATGATTTTGGAAGTCCAGGATTATGTCATATGCCAGGATCAAATATGATATGCGTGCTTCTTACATAGAGATCCAAATGCTTGCAATGCGTTCCGACAACCAGCCTGCAGTGTCACGGGTAAATTTAATAATTTATGACTTAACTTTGTAAAAATATATCGATACCTTAAAGAAATGGAAGACTTGCAGCATACCTAATCGCGTTTGTAGAATTGCGACCATTGTCGTGTTATTGAAAATGACGAAGTTAAATGCAGACACCGGAATCTGTAAAGTTTAAGCTCGGAAGATTAGAAAGGGCTCTGTTTGTTACACTATATGGTATCACGATCTACCGGCAATTACTTGCAAAACATTCCGCCATTGATAGATAAATGGACTTACACATCGATAGATTTAATTTAAAATCGTGGAATAACATTCTCATGGCACTGAAATGCATCACTGTGACTGCTTGCAAGGCATCGTTGATGCAACAGCACCGCTTTGGTGTTCGATTAAAATCGAATAATGCAATAACATCACACCATTAGTTTGCGAGTGAAAAATATCGTATGATATTGAGATACCACGAGTGCGCGATTGTAAGAACACGATGGTATTCTACCTCAAGATTCACTATAAAAAATCTAATTTTATTTAGTATCTAGTATCTTATTTAGTATCTAGATCTTATTTAGTATCTAGTATCTTATTTAGTATCGAGTATCCTCCACGACATTCACCTCTCTAACTATTTGATATTTCATTAGAGATTGGGTATTTTCCAAAATTTTAAATTTCAGTATGTTACATTAACTCACACAAGCTTGCGGAGCGAAAATAGTTTTAAAATTGAATCAATATTAGTTGAGATATTTAAGATTAAAATAGTCGACATTTCAATTTTTTTACCCGGCTGCGAAACGAAATCTGATTGGTTTGACGTCATTTTCTCTGAGCGATGGACGGACGTGAGTGAGAAAGTGAATAACTTTACAAGAGACCGTATATTTAAAGAGTTTTCATTGAAAACAAAGACTATGGCGTACAATGGTTTTATTAAAGTCACATCAGATACTTTACCCAAAGTGGATTTGTTTATATTAGGCCTTTTTATGAAGGACGACCGGCTTAAAGCAGCCGAAATTCGTTGAGCTTAAGTCCAAAAAATGTAAGTATAAAGTTTGCCAGTAAAATCGTCATGGTAAAGGTGAGCTTTCGTCCCGCCAGCGTTTTCGCGAATTTCACCCACTTACAATAGAGATATCGGAACCAAATTCATATCACTTATAAAGCAAACCTTGCGCATTTGTAAAATACTTTCAACACAACAATTCATCAACTACTTTAGGAATGGGAAACTTTCAAACCTGAGAAGTGCGTTTTTCCCTCTCCGCCATCTTGTCGTTTCCTCTTATCCACTGTACGTGGCGTAGCGATCGAGCAGTTGGTTCTCTAGCATATGCACACCTCTCTTACACAATTTCTTCCCTCCTTCCACTCAAACTCGCCCCGCAACAGCCATTTACTACAATGCAATTCCATTCATTCCACCGCAGTAAACATTGCACATTTCACTTCAAATGAAGGATTTACACTTCCTTTTCACTCGCATTCATTCCACTGCACTAATAACATTTCACGTATCACTTTCAATGGAGGATTGCGAGTTCCCGCAGCGAACAAACACCCGTGCCTGACTCCGCCGAAACGAAAGTCTGGATCGCAGACATTGGTGTGTGCGTACACGATTGACAACTCATGGCGACCGTACACCACACATGCAAGAAAATGATTAACGCCAACAAGCTTCTCAACTCTCGTTGGCGAATGAATACCGGTTGACTTTTCAACAATCAACTTCCAATTATTTACAGTTAATTTCCCCCTTCCACACTACCCGAGAGAACTCCGTTAACAATACTATTTACTTAGCCTCTAACAAAAGCCCACTCATAATAACCTTGTCATCTGACGAATTTTATACCAGAAACAATACGCAGAATAACATTTTAGCCTTCTACCAATGCCCACGAATAATTACCAATAAGCGTGAGGGATTCTATTCTTAAAATAATAAGCAGAATAACATTTTAGCCTTCTATCTATGCACACCGAAAATCACCAATAAGCGTGAGGGATTCTATTCATAAAATAATACGCAGAATAACATTTTAGCCTTCTACCAATGCCCACCAATAATCACCAATGAGCGAGAGGGATTCTATTCTTAAAATAATACGCCCCCCAAGTTTATTGGAGGGGTGGGTTCAGGGCAAAGGAATGGAAGGGAAATTCGTTTTTCGGTTTAACAAAACACGGAAATGCAGTACAAATCAGCATTTTGAAATTTCCTCCACTCCCAGAAATGCCCATTTCCACTTTACCATTCCCGCGAAAACTGCGTTTTTCGCTGTATTAATTCACGAAAATGTGTTTCTCACTTTTGAAAATGGCCAAATCGGGCCCGCGTACCGTCCCACCCTAGCACCCCTGTTTCACTCCATAGGCCCGCAAGCTTGTTGGGGGGGTGGGGTATGGGAATATAATAGAAGTGAAATTAGTCTTATCCCTCTACTGGTTGTTCGTGAAAACCTCCAAATATGGCGTCGAAAACGGACGAAAAAATCGAAAAATTGGTCATTTTCAAACGTCTATATCTCAAAAACTATTAGTCACACGGGTATAATTTTCACATTTTTACAAATGCGCAACCTTCCTCTACGCATAGGTATCACATTCAATATCGTCAGTTTCCTAGGTTTTTCAAAAAAAAATGTTGACCGTGCGGGACGAAAGCTCACCTTTACCATCGTCATTACTGTTGTTTGTCATTTTTGGTGCATATGATTATGTATTTGGTGTATGAACTTAATTAATTGTTTGTCCAATACACACTTAATCATTATGATACTTCTTCTTTCTTTCTCCAAGTCCATACCAGTCCATGCAACAGCTAACAAACAGTATCTTAGTAACATATCAACATAACACAGTACTTGCCGTATATTTGTTCTGCCAATATTCTACACACTTAAGATGTTAATTTGTGATTTGTTAATTAGTGATTGTTTGTAGAGGAGGTTTCTATAAGTGGAATATCTGCTATAGAAATTCCTAAAAATAGATGTCTATTCAAAGTTAAATTTAAGTGTTGTTATATTATAAAGCTTCTCGTGAGTGTTATGGTGATAATGCTATAGGATACGTCCAAGTAAAGAGAGATAGACCACTGTGCACAGTCATTGCAAGAATGTGTCCAGAACACAAAGTGTGAAGTAAAGCATACATTGTGCAGGTGGACATTAAGGAATCCAAGAAAGAAATTTCGAACGTTCAATGTCGTGATTGCGTGAATAAATTTCTTGTTCGGTGTCTTTACCGATGTATTTGTACATTGTGGCACAAAAAACAGCTATATCCCTTGCCGATGCCGTTTAAAGGCACATCCGGAAAGGCACTTAGATGCCGTTTAAAGGCACATCAAGAAACAGGAAAACGTCCAAAACTAATTTCGCCGTGCTTGTTTCCACCGTAAGCATAAGGAAACGCCTGGGTCTTAATATAAACAGCGAAAATGACGCCACAGTTCATTCGGTTGTTTTCGGAGTGTGCTCGGGAGCATTCGTAACCTTCGACTTTCTTTAGCTTTTAAAACTAAAATTCATACAATTTGATAAGAAAACTTTTAACCAGTGCAATATGTTCAAGTAACAGAATCAGAATATCGATGGTTTGAAATACGTGGAAAATAACCAATTATAATGGAATTTTTTTATTAAAACATTATAAGGATTTGCACTTTTATCGATGCAACTTATTCGCGCAGCCATGATTTTTCAAGATACATAATAGCAGACAGGGGAGAGTGTAATGATATGTTTTCTTTTAAATTACCGTGCCGATCGGTCAAAGTTCTCAGCAGGAACGCCTCCTGGCTCGCTGCCCTATCAGGAACACCTCCTTCGGAAAAGGACTTCCTCTTAGAGTGGGTCTGGGGGGATATGGTTCGCTGGTCAGAAGGGCACATCTGTTGCGTGCCAAAGTCTTTTATCCTCTCCGCACGTGCCAGGAGCGTTGTGCTCCTTGGAATGAGGGGAAGATGTGTGGCTTTGTAACTGACAAACGTTGTCCTTTCTCACTCCCCACTTCCTCCTTCAACGGACATCTTATCCTCCCTAACGTTCATTCCTTCTCCGATTCTGTTAGAAAGATCATCGGCTTCCTCTAGCTCGTGAATTAGTGATTGATGGCTTCAGACTTGCTCGCTTCGATCTCAATGATATTCTTCCTGCTTATCTACTGTAGGATCGATTACATAATCATCTGCGGTTATTATATTTGTAAAAACTTGAACACCAACGCAGTACCTTGAAAGCTACCTCAAGGTTATGTGCTATGTGGTGAATTTTCCCTAACCTGCACATCATTCTTTTCTACAAATGCCAAAGAAACTACTAGTATCGGTGCATTAGCTGCAAATATGAGGTGGATTCCCGACGATATCCACTACATTCTATACTTCTAACGTTGGAGAAACTTTGAGTGCCCGTTATGCAAATACATAAATGCACTAAGACATAAGAGTTATGCATAAAGCACGCGAAGCGTATTCTAGGTTCTAATAAGCATATAAATAATGATGCATTTTTTTTTATTAAAAAGAAAATACTATACATACAGCAATATTGTTAATTTAGAGTGCACTTGTAACACACAAAATGAGGTACAAATAAACAACAAAATAACTTATCAAAAACAAATTAAGATGGAATAGGGATGATGATTATTGTTAATCATTGTCTAGATTAATTATAATTTTCGGAAAGATGTGTCGTGGCCATGTTAGTGAAATTTTTAGACGATAGGAAAAATGCATCAATATCAGTAGGGAATGAATTTATTAGGAAAGGTTAGATAGCAAATCAACAATTTTGTAACGCTACCTGTTAAAAATTTAATCATTAAAACTAAATGATAGCTTTTATGGTATATTTATCGCTTGCGGAAAAAGTGGTATTTCGAACGGGTTTGCTTTGCAGTCTACTTTCGTAGCTTTATACTCATTCTGTAAACTAACGATGTTTCTGATATGCTTTGGACTTCGTCAGTAAATAGATCTTATTGCTAAATGCTTAAAAGATGAAGACTAAATTGTAAACGACTGTCTGATAGCGCTTCTCATCCTAGACGTTATTTTAAACTCATAGCACTAATGAAATTATCGTTACCATTTTTTATTATCCAAACCGGCCGCTTAGGTAACCTGACGGCATGTTTACCTGGGATTAAATTCTTCCACAGGCGTATGTGCTATTTGGTAACTAAGTTTTTATTTTAGACACTGCGATATAACCCTAGCTTTCGAAAAACCTAAGCAGAAAGGACTATTATGGAACCTTCCAACAGTTCTCATCTCCCACACCTGTGGATTCTTGGCAGAAATATCTTCATTTTACTTATAAACTTTAATCTTACTTCATTTAAATCCGTTCACCTTATAATCCCCTTATCTCATGCACAATCAATCCTGCTCCCTGTCCCTGCAAACTATCCTACCCCCTGAGCTGCTTTGCTGATGCTGAGTTCAGCTGTGCACCAGCGGCCGTATTCACAGATTTTAAACTTAACCTGAGATAAAGAGGTCTTACCCTGTCCGGTACAATGTGAGGATTCCAAAGGGTCTAAAAGTTATATTACTCTTCGCAGTATCACTAAATTTTAACGCTAACCCAGCATGCCATTAGTTCAACATACTCCGACCTGATTATGTGAGGAATAACACAATTTGTGGATGAAGCTACATACATACTTACTAGTTTAATGGAAGCGCCGGACAAACTTTAATTGACTGGGATATATAAGATTTAATAAAGTCGTAAAATAGTTGCTTGGGCTGGCTCATTGATAAAACCAATGGATTTGCAGTAACTATTTAGTAGATTAATAAAATCCCAAGTCCCCATTGAAATGGGTAGGCTCACTAGAATCATAATATTTTACTATGAAATCATAGATTTTTTGTCATCTGCGCCATTAAAAGTTAAAAACTGTATAATTATTGAAACCTATATTATGGGTCAAAGAAAAGGATGATTTTAAATAGACAGCTTTCGAGCAAAAGTGGGCCTTCCCCGGATGTGTCATAAACTGTCGCATCCGGTTAAAAGCTGTAGCGTAGATTATTCACTTCCATTCGGTCCTCTCCTATACTTAAGCCAAAAGAAAGTAAGTATATATTTACATTTAAATTACCATAGGTGGACAAGTGAAGGATAATTAAATAGTTTGGAACAATCAAGAAACTCATTTCTGCGTAGAAAAGAGAGGATAAATGATTAGAGCTATCGTAACTACTATGTATGGTGCTGGAATCAATGAGAAATGTTTGAGAATTTTATTTTCCTAACGAGACCTACATACACTTGACGGGTGGTAATTGCAAATACGGACTTCAGAGTGTACCATATGATCAAGAAAGAAACGTGAACAGGATAGCATTTTAGAAATTTATGGCAGAGAGACACATAATCACAGAGAAAGGCCACAGGGACATGTAAAAGCCACTATTCGAGGTTTCATTCATCTTTCCGATTTATAAAATTTCTTTTTATAAAAAATTTGTTTTTATATGCTAAAGCTGCGTAAGCTAAGGAGTCAATACATTTTATTATTGTTCACAGTCCCATTTACAGATATAAAAAAGACTTCAATTTATCAATATAAATAGGAAAACAGGGAATAATGATTACTCAGGAGTTTAACGTACCTATTATTTGGCTGATTGTGAATTTATACTTCAATTTTTCAGTATATTCGTATGACAAAATCGTTCCTATCTTACGGTGGAGACAATTTCCAGAATACATAAGTTACTGCAAGGAAGCTCGCTAACTCTGCTAAAATTATTGATGGCTGAAGGAGTTAAGAAAACGACCACATAATAGCAGATTGAAGGGAAAATATTAAGATAAATTAGCTCTATATTAGGAAACTAGGTTCATTAAGGTCAAAATTAGATTTTTATTTAAAAAAATATTAATGTACACCTTTTAATATACAGGGTGAGGCAACATAACTACCTTTTTTCAAAACACAATGAAACCCACTTTATGAATAAGATTTTTTATATTTTTTTACAATGTAGGTACACGTTTATAATTTTGTTTTAAAAATATTTTGAAAATCATATCAGGTAGATGACGCCCCTCATTGTCCATACATTGAGTAAGCTGATTTCTGGCGTTTGTCATGACCCTTAACCAGCATAGCAGCGGTTTGTTGGCAATTTCTGCCCGGATTTTGGCCTTCAGGTGTTGTAGCGTCCTTGGATGGTTGACAAAAACGTGGGATTTCAAGTACCCCCCGGAAAAATAAAAAGGTCAAAATCCGGGAAGAAATCGACAACATATCCGCAGCTATGCTGTTAAGGGTCATGACAAACGCCAGAAATCGGCTTACTCAGTGTATGGACAATGAGGGGTGTCATCTACCTGATATGATTTTCAAAACTGTGTTTTATTAAAAATTTTTTTAAAAAGTTTTATTAAAAATTCGGTGAGTAATGTGAGAAAATAAATTAAAATGGCAGCAGCCCGTCCAACCGCGCGTTCAACCTTTTTTCTTTTTTTCAGATACTTACCATTAAGTTAGACAGGGTCTTGATTCCCTCATATGCAAATTTAGCTCTAGACGCTCTAACCTCGCGGCCAGGCTGCTGCCGACAATCAGTCCTGATTTTCAAGGATTTATTTTGCACCTCAGCTTGTTCACCTTTCAGCAGGCAAATTGTATTAGCGCAATTTAAGATGAAGTAGGTAATTATCAATGACACAAACATGGGGTTAAACAGGAGGAGGATAATAATAATTATTATTACCAAATTGTAATTCAAACGGCTTCATAACATGTTGGATTCAATCATGACGGCATAGTTCTATTAGCCAGATTTCCATTCCCATTAATGTCTAATATATTCATTTAAAATATAAAATTATGATGAATGCATCAATTTTCTAAAAAAAATATCCTTTCAATTAATTATAATTTTAATATGCATTTGTATTTTCCTGGCGATTTTCATCGTATATGTTCATGGTTGCAAGGAGAGTGACATTGTTGCCTCCGCTAATTTCAGTTGCCTTTTTCACTGCAGTAACTGAGTTGTTCCAAGGCAATCCAGGTGACATCTTCCCGTGATATGTTTCCCACGTACAATATTAATGCCACTGCATGTAAATTCAAAATCTAACCTCAGCGTTCTTACGTGCAGTGATAATTAATCTTATCGCATAAGATTGAAACCCAGCGAATGAAATAGTGTCTCTTCAAACTGAAGTGAAATTGTATATTTACTTTCATTTTAGCCCGATTAAACTTAAACCATTAAAACTATGAGGAAAATAAAATAATTTGCTTGCATTTAGAATGCGAAATTTCCACTAATTCTCGCCAAATACCGTGCAATTTATAAAATATTAAAATAGACTATTCTGATAAGATGATTTTGATGGTGAAATGATGTCATACTGCACGGTTAACGAAAGCGTAGGTCATTCTCTCCTTAAATGATTACTTTCTACAGATCGGCATACCTCCTACCCAGGGCCGGATTTAGACTTGATAAGGCCCTAAGGTATTTGAGATATGTGGCCTTAATAAGTCCAGATATTCTATGTCAGTGTCAAATTTGATTTTCGGATACCTAGAGGGTTAAACTGAAATACAATTAAGCCACGTTTTCTTGTAAGATAGTTTACCGAAGCTGTTCTATGGCCTACAGATTTTTCATGACTTTGAACTAAATAGGTGTTGCGGCAATCACAAAATCCATCGGATGATAATGGTGTAGAAGAATTTGAAAAGTTTACACACGAAACAGTATACACAACCAGTTTCTGGTGAATATAAAAACCATTCTCTGTAATATTTTTCACCATTAGCCCGTTTGGGATAGAACAAGCTTTTTGGGCAATATCTGTCTTGGTTTGCAAAAATCTTCTTTGATTTTTCAAATGAGCCATTTGAGTGCTGATATTCTGACGGACCTTTTTCTACCCAGTATAAAATCTCTTCATTACTTAAATTACCCCGTAGCCCAACATCATTCTGTTTATTTTTTGGGGCTGAATTTTCTTTGCTTGTACTACTCTCTGGTTTATAAAGATTTGCCCTTTTACTGCCAGCGGGCCGATATATCGGCCAACGTTGGATGTGCGAAAACTGCTAAAACGCGCTAAAAACTTGGGTGAAGAGTATGGAACGTCCCGGACGTGCGACATTGGGACAAATAATCCTGCAGTATATTTTTGTATACATGACCATTGCTCACTCGGACAATTTATTTTTTGGTGGCACCCAAGAAAGTGGGGGCCCTAAGCTATAGCTTGTGTAGCTTATACGTAAATCCTGCAGTGCTCCTACCTCTCTTACAGTCTCATCCTTAAAGCCTATTTTTTCCCTTACCCTATTGGCCAAAATCATCCTCTTTTGCGGTCTTCAGAATCCCTTTCAGTATCTCTTCCAACCACCTACTCTGCTTTCTCCTAATTTCTTCCACCATCTTACTCTCCTCACTCACTATGCCAAGCAGTTCCTCGCTCGTCTTCCAATCCGTCCATCGTATCTTCTCCATTCTCCTCCACACCCACATCGCCTGCAGCCTATTCTCGTCATCATTTCTCAGAATCTACTTTTTTCCCCATGCAACACCAGATTCCATGTTAACCTCTTCACCAACCTTTTCGTTACATCCTTACACAAGGTCCCCGTCATCAGGTATCTCCTATTTCTGAGCGCATCTTCCACTAGCGCTATTCTACTTCTAATGTCCTAGCTTTTATGACCATTTTTCTCCAAACGAATTCATCGAGTAATTTATTTGTTCTTCATGATAAATGTTGTGGTCTATTATTGTTAGGACCAGGATAAAAGTTATTAGTTAATTATTATTTTACCTTAGCACAGGAGAAAATATAATGGTAAAAACTAAGAATGGGGTAATAACATGAATATTACATTACCCACATTCGTAATGCAATATTAATGTTATTACTTCTTTCATAATTTTAGAATTCGTTATCCGCACTCGTGCACCTTATGACTTCAATGTCTCCTTTGTTCAAGGTTTAGGGTCCGTCCAAGATAATAGCACAGTTGACAAAAATGCAGCCTATTAGTAAACACGTCCAATTCTGTTGTCCAATTCTACGTAATGGATAGTATCATATAAATGACAATTTTCTAATTTTGACAAATATATTCTTTATTCTATGTTATTATCCGATGGCAAAAAGCAAAAAGAAGACCCGGTAACTCCTTCGTAATTGGATACTATCATATTCAAACCAGATATAATAAACACTATATTGGCTATGAATCTAGAAACATTTGCATACAATAGTAATCACATGTAATTGGTCACTCAACCTAAACGCATTCTTTTCCAATCTGTCCTGATACGTAACCTTCAACCTGAACAGACTATGACTGCGCGTAGTATCAGTCGCAAGGCGACCGATTTAAATTAACTATGGATATTTGCATGGTTTCTGGTAGTAGTATTTTTTTAAAATATTTTGTTCATATGTTTCTCGTTGTTGTCAATCTTTTATCACAAATATGGCGGTCAAAGTTTTTACAAATAGTGATTAACCTTATCCACATCACAACTTAGATGTACTGAGTTAAAAATACTCCAACGTGGTACAAATCCTTCTATGAATCCCTATCTCTGAAGGGACGGCATGACCTAAGCTGTCGATGCACATAAAAACAATCTCACTTCCTGCCACCCTGTGCATATTCTTCTTTGCTAAAAAAATTATTTTCACTTTTACTATTGCCACGATAAGGGTAAATCGACTTTAAATTTCGTAGAAGGCTATAGCTAACTAAATTATTTTCAGTTAGCATGTGCGTAGGAGTCGATAATTTGCAGTAAATCGAAACTTATGAAGTTAGTCTTTCATGCTATTCTTCAAGGACTTACCACCCAGGTTGTTTAAATATAGAGAGATTGTTAGATGAGGAAAGTGAATACAAGGGATAAAACTGAAGTATTCAAATTTTATTTTATTTGAGAAGCCTGCAATAGCTAAAACCACAGGCCAACAATTTTAGTTAAATGTGATGAGGAATTTGGTATTATAACAGTGATTGGTGAATAGTGAACAGGCTGATGAATGTATCTATGATTATCAATGACCATCTAGTGCAGTACTTAAAAGCCCTTATGTGTAAATTGAGTTTGTTTAATTTTATTTTATGATATTTATCCTAATTGTAAATAATTTCCTTTACATTGTATGCTATCCGTTTTCAATTCATTAGAAATGAGCTCATAACTTTCCATCGTAATTGAACATTTATGGATATTTATAAAAGCTGAGTTTTCCACTCAGATTCTCACTCAATGGTAATGACATCTGAGCGATGAAAGAACAACTTATCAATATTTATATAATCAATATTCCACAATACACATCATATTGTGGAATAGTACAAAGTCTTTTATTTAACATGTTCAATATTTACTGGTTCGGGAGTTGAATTTCCGCCCCGATTGAGTAGACACTACACAGATAGTGAGCTGTTTTTTAAGTTCTCCGTTCGCCACTAATTGGCTTTTAAAAGGAACACAGAGACAGAAGGAGAGGGGCCATGCGCGGCACCAACCCGTGTCTAACCTGGGAAATTCGAGAGGTCTGCGATATACTTGTTTATTTCATAGTCATTTTTGAAGGCATTCATGAATGCACTTCAGTTCTTTTTGCGACCTAAAATGTGTGTCAAAAAATGCCAAGGAATAAATTTTCCTGCGTAAATAATTGAAGTACGATAGGCGTCTTTTGGTGGAGATCTGTAGAGGACACTAATGCTCATTTATTCTCCAATTATTGTTAAGCGTTCTGCTCCTAATAATATAATTTTTCATGGTCACACACCTCTTAGCAAAGCGTATAGTAATTAGCTACGTACTTGTCTGTTTATATTACATTTTGTTGATTTTCATGATGAATGCAGGAATAACATCTGAAAGCATTTTTATTTTCACTGGGATCATTCATTCCATTTTATATCAACCGAAGGCGTCAGTTTCAGCAAGAAATTTTTATTTTTCATAATGATATGCCTATTTAACGAAGCAATGAAAAAAAAATTTCATTAAAATATTCCAATTTATTCATTGTTACCTTATGAGTCTTTTAAATACAACGTGGACCTTAAAAAGTGGACTCTTCAGTGAAGTTTGAATTTAAGCCATAATGGAAGAATTTAATAACGTTGTTAACTCCACTAAATTACTTATTACCACGACCCGGGTTTCAACACTTGGTATCATCTTCAGGCCATCTTCATTCAACCTGAAAATAACACATAGTGTTGTAACCCGGGTCGTGGTAATAAACAATTTAGTGGAGTTAACAAAGTTAGTAAATTATTATAAATTCCACAAGATAAAGCCTACAACCGTTTCCTTTTTGCTAAGCCATGATGGGATTAGTAAAGAATAGCACAAGACTTGACGAAATGAAATACTGTTGAGCTCATCTAGCGAATAATATGTTTTTATGAATACCCTATGAGTTTTTTTGCAACTTTAATAAAGTTCCAATTTAAGATGGCCAGAGAAAGATTCTATTTACGTACTCATCACGCCATTCACTTTCGCGGGAGATTAAGTCAACGAGTTTAGTTATTTCCGATAGTCCTATAAAACTGGATATGCTTTAAAAATCTACTGTCTAATGTCCTATCCTTGCAAACCACTTTTGCTGCTCTTACACTCATTCATTGCTTTATGCACGCTCTCTTATTCTTAAGACTCTTAATACTCCTCTTAAGAGCCTCTTCTACCATCTTCACCCATGGCTTAAGTGGAACACCTTTTCCTCTCCCAACATTCCTTCTATTACCGTATGTCTATATAGTTATTCGGCTCTCATCCATTTTCTCAACTTGGCCATACCAACCGAGCACACTTTTTTCTAAGGATGAGTCGATTCCAAATGTCGATTCTCGATTCCACCGATTCTCAGTCTCATAATTAGTATCGAGAAACGATCGCCTAAAGTCGATTCCGATTACATCGATTCCAGATAGATAAATAAGTATTTTACACATGGACTATAAGCTGAGGATATATTTGCTATTTTTCATTAAATACACTTTTTGAGTGACTTAATTGTCTTTGTTATTTTATTACAGCCAGTACTTGAATTTAAATAATAGTCGTACGCTACTGGTATATCAGTATTCCACCTTTTATTAGAAATGAGAATCGATGGAATCGGAATCGAGATTCGGGAATCGACTAGAAAGAATCGAAATCGAAAAAAAGTGGAATCGACTCATCCCAACTTTTTTCATATACATATGTCCATTACTGGAGCATCCAACAGACATTATTTCGAAAATGAAAATCTTTTAACTCTGTGGTTCCAAAATGATTTTATTAGTAGTACCCAGGTTTCGACGTACCATAACGTCACCTGATGAGGACGTTATAGTTTGTCGAAACCCAGGTCGCGCTATTAAAGCCATTGTGGAACCACAGAGCTAAAAGTTTTTCATTTTCGTAATGAATAAGTTCCACCAAGTCGTGCCTGAAACTACCAGTTATGGACATTATTTCCACAACCACTCATTCCTAGCCTTCCCGTAACTAGTTCTCCCAAAAACACTTCTCAGGTACCCCATTTCCATTAAACTTCGCCTACTCTTGCGTTTATCCTGACATACCTAGGTTTCCCTGGCACGCCGGGAGGAGAATACCTTTGTGTACTGCGATTTTTGCTTCCATAGCCCGGGAGTGATCGCTAAGCTACCTATCACGCGAGCGGTCGTGTGTGACACTTTTTCTCACACTCAGATGTAGGATTGATTATCTATCATATATAGCGTTTATTGGCAATTTATTACTCTATATTTAGATTCAATTTATTTCTCTTAATGCTCATTTGAAACAATTATTTCCACATGTACACAAATACTGATACAATTAAGTAATCATTGCTAATTTTACTGGCGATGATATCATTGGGTAAAAATGAAGAAAATTACCATTCTCAAGAAGAAATATTTATTTATGAGGACATACATTATCATGACTCATACATTTGCATTGTCATATCTGCTCTCCACGAAAGGAATGAACTTTTCCCGCATGTTGCGAAAGTGTAACGCAACTAAATAATACAAAAACGATACGTCAGTGGTTGCGCAATGAGAAAAAGTCTCACACCTTGTAGCCGACGGTATCAGATATATCATTACACAGCTGCAGACGCTTCAATTATACTTTTTGAGACGGGCGGTTAATAGGAAGAGAAAAAAAATCAGCTAGAAGGGAAGAAAACTTATCCTAACTCATGATTACAAAGTGAGCACAAGTTTAAATTTGGTGTGAGAGAAAATCTCATAGCGCGTCCAATGGCGGGCTAGACAAGCACACATTCCAACATACCTATGCTCCACATACTACCTATTACTTATTTTCCTGGCATTCGCACGACTAATAAATGACATATCCATCCTTCCATCTTTTGCAAAAATTTGTCCAAGATGCATTAAGATGTCTACAAGTTCAATTGCTCCACCATTTAACCTCATTATTCAATCATATTTATAGTTGAAGGAAAGGTTTCCGCTGTAGCTTGAAGAACTGTATCTCATGTTTTCAGATCATTGAAGGGTACACTTCGATCTGAAGACGCCTCATGTAATGGTGGATAAACTGTTGTTGTCTTAACGCTGACGGACGCAATGGAAACTGAAAACATGAGATTCAATCATTTCTATCATTTCCCCTAACAAAAACAACTGCTTTGGACTTTGACACATTTACCCTCAAAGCTATTATCCTTGTTGTTTCATAGACGAAATTCACTAGCCCATGTAATTCCAGTGGGCTGTCAGACAGCAGCACTGAATCATATGCATACAATAGTGCTAACTAACATTAACGGAATGTCTTATAATTTGCGTCTCGCCCGGTTTTTGCCTTATAAATAATGATAAAAGGGAAGAGGGATTTATTTTAATTTACTTCTTTGTTTGGCAGTTTTTCGCTCGTATTTCGTCAATTGTTTTACTTATAGAGACAGAGCGGGATTTATTTAATACCTTCCGTGTCATTCTGAAACTTGCAAGATCTGAACTAACCGAGTTACCTAATCCTAGTGAGTGGCCTCAGAGCCTTTAGTGTTTCTCGTTACCATCAGTAGTTTTCGTTGGCAGCAGGTCTTAACTAAGTGGGCTGCATTCTATTGTACTTTCTTTTTTTAGTGGAAGAGGTTGCCCGCACAACTTTTCAAGAAGAAGAATATATTAAAACTGTTTCAGAGGATTAAACGATTCCCTATGATGTAATGTGCAAAAAGCATGTATCGTTTAGGATTCGTTTCTTGGAGAGTATGGGATGAAAAATTCCACAGCCAAAATCAAAGACAAAACCGAATCCTTGAGGAAATTCGAAAGCTTGAATTAAAAACTAAATTTTCTCCAATAGTAAAATTTTCAACTTTATATCTTGAGTGCAAGTAAAAAAATAAAAAGGTAAAAAAATAAACGTCCGCACCGATTTCAATGATTTATATTTTGGGACTAATAGTCTCAACAAATTCGTGGTTTAAACAACCAATTTAAATTGTCGTTTGCAGTTTTTAAAGTGTCTTTGGAAGGTTACGTATTCTTTCAGCTATCCAAAAGTTGCGACCCCAAACTTATATTTTTTTTGAGCAAGTAATTTAAGAAAGCAGAAAGTATACCCATGCACCGAATCAATGATTTTATTATGAGAGCAAAAGTTTAAAGTAGGTATAAGGTAAAAAACCACCATTTAAAAAAATTGTTTGGGGTATTTACTATTTTCTTTTAAAAAATATTGATGTAATCGGGGCTAGCCACGGTATTACCTACACAAAATCATCATAAGTGCGAAATTCTACAGAGAAAAAAAAATTCGCCTCGACCGGGACATGAAACCGGAATCCTCGTTGTCGCGTTGAGTGCTCTAACCAATTAAGCTATGGTCCAACGGAGGCGTCCTCCTTCAATGTGGATGTTTGTAGGCTTTAAAAGAAAAAGATACGGGACATACAATGTCATAAAACAGTTCAAAGCGTACGCTTAGTGCCACAGCCCGCGAAGTTGTAGCCAAAAGTTAAACACAATGAAGCGTCATCTCTTTTTGTCAAATTTTGAGGATACCGGGACTAGCCACGGTATTACCTAAGGAACCTGTATGGTTCCTTGTGTAATACCGGATAATACTCCTTAGTATTACACTTGGAGTCACCCGCAAGTGCTCATATGTGCGAAATTCCACAGAAAAGGCGAATAATTTTCTTTCTGTGGAATTTCGCATCAGAATTCCTGCCACTTTCAACTTCTTAGGTCACTTTTAGGATCTTCAATCTGGCATGACCCACCGACTGGCGGACGGATAGACTTCAATGAATAGTAATGCATGTAGATAGATATTTAGTTTCTTTTTCATGGTGGTCCCAATTACTCTCGGGTTGAAATGCAGCCACATTTGAGCGTGATAGATTCTGTCTTTCACTTTTTTCATCTCGACCACACGCTGAGCTTTCCTTGGAACACATCATTTTATCTCAATTCTTACGTTCCGAAAAGAATTCACGCAGGAGATCACCGGTAGATTTAGGATGGAATACGGTTATTTAGTCGTTCGAAATTCCCCATGCTTAATGTAGTTGCTTGGAGATGAAGACAATGTGCCAAACAGCTTGTCGCAACAATCTCCAGTCTGAGCTAATAATCGCAATACTTTTCAGAGGTGAAGTGAGACAATGAGATATATTCCCATTCCTTGAACTTGATAGTTCAGCCCATTTCTACAGCGAATGCGAAGAAGCGATTCTAATAAATTGTAATCTCATTTGGCGTTAAGGCGTTCATTCAAGGAGCCTTCACCGTGTAGGGTTACAACCCGGGCAAGAGTCCTTGAGCAGAGGGGCGTGAGCGCGGGAAACTAGCACTTTAGCAACAGTGGGTTTAGGGATAGGAGGGGAAGGCGAAAAGGACTGTGGGAAGACCGTAGGGGAGTGACATGTCTTCAAAGGCATAGGTGTGGGATAATATGCACGTAATTTCTTCTGCTTCGGCGGACAAAACCGTTGGCCGTCAGTAACGATAGAAGTTTCAATTGACTTGTGTTATGGAGCGGTCGCTTTGAAAAGGAGATTCGGAAAAACTGTTCTTCCTTTGCTGCCCTGTTATTGGTGTTCCACTTCGGATTGGCTGTTGGTTTATTTATTCAACGCAGGAGTCGGAACGGTAAGTGAGAAAATCTTAACGCTTAACTCCTAAGAATTAGTTCATTTCACGTCGTTCGTTAATGGCTGCCATGGCCTTATTGCTTGTATTTCATTAAGATATTAGGGACTCGAGGCTATGCTTGATTTCAGCCTTGGCGCGTCAACAATAATCGTATTGGTGCGAGTAATAATGAGTCCATTTTGTGAATTATGAAAGCTATTAACATGATTTTTTTAAACGACTATCGGTGTATAAGCGAATAAGTAATTTTGTGTCCTAGGTTCCCGCGGCACTTTGAAGTATGAGGTACTGCATTCGAAATTGCTTAAGCTTTGCGATACCCAATATCTTCTTAAAAAGGCATGTCCCTATGTTTAAATTAGGGGCAGATTATGACCATTGTTTCTTTGGGGGGCGGATTTCTACTTTCCGGGGCAAGGAATTTGGGGTGCATGGAATTGTAATTACCATTTCTTCCACTTTATCAGGAATTACAGGGGTGAGCCTCCCCCTCCTCCCAGTACCCCACTGTTAATTTGCCCCTGGTTTTAAGGAAGCCATCGTAATATTCTGCGCTCATCCGGATGCAGTTTTGGCGCAACTCAGCAAACGCTAGCTATTTATTATATGTTTTTATTCCTAATAACTGGCGTGAATTAACTCATTAATTTAATTCATGAAAACGTAATTTACAAGTATATTCAAATTAAACATTAATCCAAACTGTCGATGAAAGCAATGCAAAAACTCTCGGACTTTGAACCTCGGACAACAGGTATTTCATGTTAACGAGATTTTTTCTACTCCCAGTCGATGGTCACCTTGATGAACGAAAGGCATTATTAATAGGAGTCAAACTTCTTATTGCTTTCATTCAAATTTTCGATTAATCTTTAATTTTAAAAACTCAACGCTAGCTGAAACTTTACCATTCTGTTCCTCCCGTTATTTTGTCGGTGTTTAACGGAGTTAAAAATGACAATTTGCATTAATAATTTCTGAGCCTGTGAGTTAAAATTTCCGCAAGCAGTCCGCTATCGTCAGAATTGTACCAACGAAAATTATTTTTTTTCAAAATTCTTCCGAGAGATTATTTTCACCTCAGAACATATTTAATTATGTTGCTATGTTTTTACCTAATTCTTTCGTACTTCATTACCTACTGTAGATGTGATAATATATTGAAATACTCGAATTTTCGTTGGGAACAAGCGTTTTCAGGCTCGTATCCTCTGTTTTTTTAATATAGTAACCCGAGAATGCGAGCTGTTAGGAGGGCATTGTTGCTTTTATAATTTAGACGGCGCGGCGCGGCGTGATAATGCAAATTTCATATTTTTGACGGTGGGTTGCAACTAACAATGAGGCTAAGTTGTACGGCAATCGTCATTTAATTAAAACTTCGTCTTACAATTAGAGCGTATCTTGGCAATATCCGTAAATCACGTACTCTTCGTTAAACGCCACTGAAAGGTAACTTATATGTATTTGGAGTAAACAAAGATTATGGAGTAAATATGAGCCAATGGAAATTCTCGGAATTTATAGTTTCGACTAACGGCAGTCGGAAGCGTATGAACTAAGAAATAAACAAGATTGTTGCAGTGCCTTGTTGACCCATACTAATTATGTGTATAATAATGAAACATTGCCTTTTAATATATTCATGTACGTATGCAATGATAGTTTTGGTAAATATTAGAATGTAAAATCATGGCTATCCAAATCTACTGAACAGTGAATTTTACGCATTTTTTATTGAAATAGCAAAATGTAGATACACATGAGTTCATTAGATGCCGTGATAAACTTTTATCCGGCACATTCCTAAGAAGTGGATGTAACTGCTCTTAAAGTAAATTACCTATTCATAACAATGCGGTATAAATTTGTTTTATGGCATTTGTGTCTTTTTGAATACACGCGCGTGATTATACCCTCTCTAATCTTAATATTTTTTCATTGCTACGTGGTTAATTAATATTACTTGTCAGTAGAAATAGTTAAATTTGCCTCGTCAACATTAGTCATTGCTAACTCCATACGATTTGTAGAGCCCTTGTTAGTACTTTGTCAGCGAAGGAAACACTTCATGATCTAGATATTTATACGCATAACACAAAACCTCAAATATTTGTGGAAACTCTTTACTACTTACAGAAAATACTTTCTGGTGACTTTAAACGCTAAATAGCCACATAGTTGTACACAAGGTAGTGTTGATGATTTGAAAAAAAACGAGATGATGAAAAGTTATTACGAAGTTATGAAGAAACCTCGACAGAAATTTTGTATCCAATGAATGAGGGACATGGGCCATTTCCGCGAATTATGTCATACTTAGGAATGATATATAAAGACGTTTTAATTAGGTAATACTCTAGGGAAACGAGTCGATAAAACCGTGCTTTAGACTTTATTGTACTGATGTGATAAACTTTCGTGGCTATCGACGCAAAGCTGTTCATTGTGACTCGAGTAAGATGATTCATCTTGATGTGATTTCCCAGATTGCGGCCTCCTCGAACGTTCCCCGAAATCAACCGATGATGGTTTCACCGTTATATGGCTATTAATTATTATTTTGGCTACCGAGAGAGATACCTGTCCTTTTGTTTGATGTGAATAACAAAATATTATATTTCCATGATATTTTGTTCACCTAATTAACTTGAAATTACTTTATAGGTATCTAATGTAAAAATGGATCAAAAGGGAAAAAATAGTACTTCTAGTTTCTTTAAAAATAAATTCTGTTTCCTCGGAAAACAGTTAATCAGATGCGAATTCTCAAAGCAAACTGAATGGCAACATAATTTAGTCACCTACTCATCAAATTTTATGATTTGATTGTAAATATTTGATTGAATAATTAAAGCTAACATTATACAAAAATTTCTCTGCAGTTTCCTCATATGACTGGAAAAAGTTTTCAACAGCAATTCATCAGGGTTTTTCAGGTGGAGTATGCGTAGATTTTGTAAACAGAAGGCAGAACTCTCTCATTCGATAGACACAGTTCTTAGTACTTTCAAATTAAAAATGAATTTAAAAGTAAATGGTGCATTATTCATGCATAAATAACCTATTATGAAATATAGCACCTAGTTATTTTGCTTCAAAGGAAATGCGTTTGTTTAGTTATTTTGGACAGTGTCAGGGAAGGACATATGAAACTTCTGGGGCGTTAAAAACTAGGATTTATCAAGCAAATAGTAGAAATGCCTCTGGTAAAAAATTAAAAGAGAGATGCCATGTGGCTGTGGTTTGGCCACATTGCGCATAGGAATCAAGCAATCGGGACCCAGCAGAGAAATATTTCATTTCATTTGAAGGAAAGCTGCACGCTCCATTCAAAATTGCTACAAGCGAACATGGAGTGCAACACAGTTGATAGCAGGACTATAGGTTGAGACCCACTAGGGACTTAAGGCTTACACATTAGGCTAACATTACTTGAAAAATTCAGATGTTGCAAGGATCATAATAAAATTGGGAAAGAATTTGAATATCTCAAAATTATCACTCCATCTTTATTGTCTCTTAACAATACATTACTTTGTATGTGACCAGAACAGTAATGAGGGTTTATTCTTGTGTTTACCCCTCTATTTATATAAATTTTAGATGATATTTTTTATTAAAGCATGAAATGATTATTTTATTTTAGCTTATACAATGTTAGTGGTCAAACATTTTCGGTTATTTTTCCATGTCGTAAATTTCTTACTCCGCCATCTCCGTCTTCTTCCTCGTCTACAGCTGGGCTTCTTCCTCCAGCTTCATTTTTCCTTTCCCGGTAACTCTTTTCTTTTTTTCCGCCATCCAATTGTCTTATCTCCTATTCTCCTTGCTGTTAGACTTCTTCTTTCAACTTTCTCGTTCCGTTTCCGGCTTCTCCAGGCCGTCTACTACTTCTTTTCCATCAACGGTAGCTGGTGTTCTTCCTCCAGCTTTCCCAAATCTCCAGCTTTCTCCAGGCCGTAATTCACCATCTCCAGGCTTTTTGAAAATAAAACGTTGCTTTGTACATTCCACATACAAAATTTACTGACTGGCCACACACATTTTATATTGACCATGGTTTCGACATGTAAATGTCATTTTAAAGGCTACATTATATGTTGAAACCACAGTCGATATAAAGTGTGTGTGGCCAGTTAATAAAGTTTGTGTGTGGAATTTACAAGCGATGTTTTATTTCCAATATCGTGTTTCCACAAAGTAAAGCCTCAAACGTTAAACCGCGTCCAGGCCGTTTCTTCTCCTTTTACGACTGGGATTTTTCCTCCGGCTTCATTTTCCTTTGTCGTTACTTCAGGCTGTCTTCTTCGTTCCCGACATCTTGTACTCTTAGCTCTCCTTCCACAACCTGTTTGGCCTCTGTTTGACATGGAGTATATCACATAATTTTACCCCAAAACTATATATTTGCAACAGATAGAAGCTACAAAATAGGAGAAATACCTTACCTCCTTGGCCATTCAAACCTCAGATGGTTTTTGGCCTCGTCAACAATGTGCCTCCATTCTTCTATGTTCTCCGCTTCCTATGGTATCCTCCCCATGCTCGCTAGGTCCTTCCTAAGCTGGTCTTGCCATCTCAACCTTAGGTCTCCCAAGTGGACGTCGTCCATGCGGCTGCCCCTCACACACTGCTTTTATAAGCGACTCTTGGCTCCTCCACATGTTCCCTCCACACAAATAGGAGAGATACACGGCGGAAATTACAGATGCAAAAACTCCTTCTGTCTCTGCACCATTAGTGACTAAACAATAAACATATTTGGACTCTATGACACTTCGTAAACGTTTAATTTACCTTTTCACTCTCACCAATTCCTCTTACTTTTCCCACCACTTTCGTGAAAGATGGCCTAACACACCCTGCCACACGCCAGCGTTGGCTCGTTGGGTAGTATAAACATGTGGATAAATGACAGTAAGTTTTGAATGTAAATAGTTTATTATGCAATAATATTTCTAAAATGCCATTTGAGTGGGTATTACGGGTATTACGTAAGAATTTTTGGGTACGGTTTCTCTGTTCGTCTGGCGTAGGGTCCGAGTGTGATCCGAGATCGTCTCATGCGGAATTTAATTTTCTCGTGAGATCGAATTTGTATCTCTCTTTGAACCATATTTGGTCGAAAAATCTCTGCCGGTGTCGCTTAGAATACCTCTTAGATTCTTTCTTTCACTGTTGTCACTACAACTCGACCTTCCACTAGAGGTTCTCTATTAATGAGATTGGCCAAGTGAAAGGCAGGTGACATTATTCATCTGACAGGGCACGCCCACTGCGTTAGAGCTGTTGTGCGTATGGAGCAAGGGTGTCGATATAATCGAATTCTCTCCTTGTCATCATAATGCAATGGCATTGTCAGCATAATGCAAAGTTTGAACATAAAAAAATACCATTTACAATAAACTCGGTCGCGAATGACAATTATTAGAGCAACGGGAGTGTATTTAATGATATTTTATAAACCGTGGTTGGCACAAGGTTTTGCGTCAACATTTGAAATAAGCTTCGTGCCAATGAACGTACGTAAACACGAAAGAAATACTGTCAGAACTACTGCATTTAAAAACGTTATTGTTAAGATGATAAAAGTTTCTCCTCCGTTATAGAAGGCGTCTTCAGGTCAAAATGTACACTTCGACGATCTGAAAACATGGGATCCAGCTCTTTAACCCACTGCGGAAACCTTCGCTTCAACGATAAAAATGATTGTATAATGAGATTTTATGATGAAGTAATTGAACAAGTAGACATTATAATGTATCTTGGCAGCATTTTGCGGAATATGGAAGGATGAATTTGGAATTTATTTGTCGTGCAAATTCCGGCAGGAAAGTAGTAGATAATATATGGAGCATATATAGGAATGAGGGTTTATCTAGGGAGTTGAAAATCGCACAAAGGTGTTCTCCTCCCGGCGCGGCAGCGAATCCTGGGTATGTCAGGATAAACATAAGAGTAAAGATATTTAATGGAAATGGGGCACCTGAGAAGTGTTTTTGGGAGAAAGAGTTAAGGGAAGGCTAGGAATGAGTGGTTGTTGAAATATTATCTATTGGATGCTCCAGTAATTGACATATATGAAAAGAGTGTGCTTTATTGGTTTGGCCATGTTTATAGAATGGATGAAATTCGAATAACGGAACAGTCATATGACAGTGTGATATTCCACAGAGGAAAACTCATTCGCCTTGACCGGGATCCCGGTCAAGGCGAACAGTTTTTCCTCTGTGGAATATCGCACTTATGTGCACTTGCGGGTGACTCCGTAAAGGTAACTACCGTGGCTAGTCCCGGTATCCGCAAAATTATTCATATGACAGCAGAGTGAATGTTGTGAGAGGAAAAGGGGTACCAGATAAGTCATGGGTGAATATGGTAGAAGAGACTCTAAAGAGGAGGAATATTAGAAGTCTTAAGAATAGGAGAGCCTGTATCAAACAATGCATGAGTTTAAGAAGAGCAAAAGTGGTTTGTAATGAAGGGGCATTAGGGAGTAAATTATAATAATATAACCTCATAAAAGCAAAGTTTTCATTATACTCCGTTTATTTTCATATGCATTACGTCACGTTGTAATTTCTCATATTCTCCATGCATTTTATTATATTTTTTCATTGTTTTATGGTATCTCTGCCATTAAATATTGTATTATCACATTGCTAATAAATTTAATTTCCGAAAGGAAATCATACTATCTTCACTGATATGTCAAATTATTCAGACATTCGACAACAATTAGGAACATTAGTAATTCGATATGACATTTATATTCATTTCTGAACATTCAATAGCGATAATCACAGTTGTTGGCTCACCACGGTCCATCTCCCACAACGTACAAAGGGCTAAGTGCTAGCTTTGATCGCCGTCACCAATGAATAAGTACCTACAGAGTAAAATATTGCAAAAAAAAAGTTTAGAGGGTAATGCGATGATGAAAAAAATGTCTAAAGCCGTAAGTGAAAACGGCAGTGAAATATAGAAGAAAAATAATTTCCCCAGCAGGGAATCGAACACCACACCTTCCGCTCCAGTAGATTTGTACGTACACTGACAAGCAGACCAACAGTGTGAGCTAATATAACTTAGGGAGTGAAAAGATACTGTTTTCTAGGGCTAACGATAATAACTAAGTTATTTGACTTCATCTACTCCATAAGGGATAGATGGAAGGGAAGGGCAAGATGGATATATATGTAAATAGAAACTTTCTCTGGCCATGCCAGAAAGATACTTTATTAAAGTTGTATAACACTCATTACGTATTCACAGTAACATAATATTTGCTAGACGAGCTCAACAATTTCATTTCTTTGATTCTAGTGCTATTCTTTACTATGCCCATCAGTATGGCTTAAATTCAAACTTTACTGAAGAGTTCACTTTTGTAATAGTTATTAGCACTAGCTATTAAGTATAGTTTCATTCGTAACTGAAAATATTTGCCGTTGTATTTAAAAGACTCCTAAGGTAGCAACGAATAAGTTGAAATATTTTACTGAAATGTTTTTCAAATTAAAAATGTCTTACTAAAACTGACATGTTCGGTTGATATAAAATGGAATGAATGACCCAGTGAAAATAGAAATGCTTTCAGATCTTAGTCCTGCATTCATCATGAAAATTAAAAAAAATGAACGTAAACAGATAAGCACGTAGCCAATTGTTATACGCTTTGCTGTGAGGCGTGTGATCATGAAAAATTATATTATTGGGAGCTAAACGCTTAATAATAATTGGAGTATGATTGCGCATGAATGACCTCTACACATCTCCTCCGAAGGACGCTTATCGAGTTTCATCTTTTTGCACCGGAAAATTTATTCTTCGGCATTTTATTGACACAAATCTTAGGTCAAAAAAGAGCTGAAGTGCATTCGTCAATGCCTTAGAAAATTACTATGAGAGAATGAAGATTATAGCAGACTCTCTCTCGAATTTCCCAGGCTAGACACCGGGTGGTGCCGTGCGTGGTCCCTCTCCCTCTGTCTCTGTGCTCCTTTTAAAATGCCAATTAGTGCCGAACGGAGAACTTCAAAAGCACCTCGCTATCTGTGTACTGTCTACTCATTCGGGGCAAAAATTCCACTCCCGAACCAGTAAACTTTGATAATTTGTCCTTCCGTCGCTCAGATGTCGCCATCATAGAGTGCGAGTCTAAGTGGAGAACTCTGCATTATAAGATATTTATAAATATTACATTACGTTGGAAATTTATATGCTCTTTTTTAATGATTTAAGCGCAATAAGCATACAATTTAAAGAAATTTATTTACAAGTAGGGGAATAATAAATGAAATAAAATAAAATTAACAAACCCAATTTACAAATAAGGGCTTTTAAGTACTGCACTAAATTGTCATTAATAATCATAGAAATATTCTTGTCATACGTGTCACTTACATAATACCTAATTCCTCATCACATTTAAATTTGACCTTTTGGTCTGTGATTTTAACTATTGAAGGCTTCTCAAATTAATTAAATTTGACTATTTAAGTTTCAAACCTTGTATCAACTATCCTCATCTAGTAATCTCTCTCCATTATAACAAACGGGGTGGCAAGTCCTTGAAGAAAAGCATAAAAGACTAACTTCATAAATTTAGAGCTACTGTAATTTCTCGACTACATTCGCACATACTAAGAGTAAATAATTGAGTTTGCTGATGCCTTATACCCAATTTAAAGTCAATTTTGGATACCGCTTATCGTGGAATAATATAAGTAAAAATATTTTTTTAGCATAGAATAATATGTGCAGGGTGGTAGAAGGTGAGATTGCTTTTATGTGCATTGACAGCTTAAGTCATTCCGCATCTTCAGAGAAATAGAGATTCATAGAAAGATTTTACCACGTTGGAATATTTTTAACTAAGTAGCTCTTAGTGGTGATGCAGATATAGTTAATCACTAAGTATAGAAACTTAAGTGTAATATTTTCAATAAAAGATTGGCCACGCGGAGGCACATAAGTACGAAATATATTTTTTATATTACCTATAACCATGCTAATATCCATAGTTATTTTAAATTGGTCTCCTAGGTACTGATACTAAGTGCAGTCAATTGAAAGAGGTCCATCAGTGAGATTGGAATTATAGTCTGTTCAGGTTGGAGGTTACGTATCAAGACAAATTGGATAAGAATGAGCTTAGGTTGAATGACCAAAAACATGTGATTACTATTGCATGCAAAGTGTGCTAGATTCCTGGTTAATATAGAGTATATTTTATCTGCCGTGAACATGGATAGTATCCTATTACTAAGAGGTTACTGGGTCTTCTTCTCACTTTTTGTTATCGTATAATAACATAGAGTACAGGAAATACTTTATCAGAATCAGAAAATTGTCATTTACTCTTGATACTATCCATTACCTAGAATTGTACTACAGAATTGGGCGTGTTTACTAATAGGCTGCATTTCTGTCAACTGCGCTATTGTCTTGGACAGACTCTAAGCCTCGAATAGACGATATATTGAGGTTATCAAGTTCACGAGATTGGATAATATATCCTGAAATTATGAAAGAAGTAATAAAATAAATACTACATTATGAATGTCGGTATTTTAATATCCATTTTACTAGTGCATTCTTAATTATTACCACATTCCATTTTCTCCTGTGCAAAGGTAAAATATTTATGAACTAACAACCTTTAACCTAGGCCTAAAAATTGGTGGGCACAAACTTTATCATGAAGAACAAATACATTACTCGGTGATTTGTATGGAAAAATAGGCTTTAAGAATGAGACGAAGATAAGTGCAGGAAGTATGCCAAGCTGAAAAAAGAAATCGTGTAAGGAGAGAATAGTCTACGCATATATGGAGCGTTCCACATAAGTTGATGGCATGGGCCTAATGGAGGAAACTGTTGACAGAATTGGTCTCCGTGTCCTTACCTATCCAACACGCAAGCAGCCATTTCCAACTTCACAAAAAATTTAAGCAAGTTATTTTCATCACCATTGGTCTTTTATTCCTAAGGTATGATTCTTCATATTCCTACTTTATTTTCTCTTTATATATAGCCCCATATCTTTATAGTCCCTATTCACCTATTGTCACCCCTGTGACCCCTGAGTGGCCCTTGAAGGTCAAGGGATGACAATAGGGATCTGAAGACCTTATCATCGATTTTGGCACCTTTTTAAACCTATGATTCGACAGGTTTGTCGAGGAGATTCACTTTTTGTCACCCCTGTGACCTTGACTGTGTCCCAGGTCTGGGATGTTTTTACTATTTTCTGGTAAGCTTTTCCAATGGTCCATGTTTCCGATCCATGGAGAGCCATGCTCCACACGAATTTTTCACATACTCTTTTCTCGTTTCCTCGTAGTTCTATCTTCTTTAAATCACTCTTAAGGTACTTCTGAAAATTAAATGTTCACATAGGAAGATTCCTAGACCTGCAGTTAGTACACGGCATAATACCTAAGTTAAGTTAAATGCCTGAAGCTATGGGCAACATCGTATCTCTAGTCTTATGGAGGTTATTACTAGAAAAAAATCTCCTTGAGATGTAGTGTATCTAGTTCTGTCTACTAAGTGTGGAGAGCCCAAGAATGTTCTAGGAGATTACTCTCTTACGTATTAGATTAGAGAGGAGGGTTTGAATATTGTCAAAATATAGTACATTAACGACATCCCCCGTAACTATAAGTGAGTAATTTGGCCTTGAGACATCAGCTGCCACATCATGCCGATCCCTATGTCAGTAAAGCGAAGGTTTACTTACTTACAGCTACGTACTCAAGCATTCGAAGTTAAAAACATGGTTATATGGAGTGTATATTTGGTTTGGAATCTATTTAAGTTCATCGCTAATATATTATTGTTCCGGAATATGGCGGAAAACGCTGATTAATTATCATATAGATATAATTAAACACTTTTTCTCTGTGAATTTGATGAAAAGCAACAGAAGATTGAGGTGTCTTAGAAAAGCAGGTGTGCCAAAGGTGAATTCATATTTTGAATCTGGAGGCGTAAAATCGTTGCGCCAGATGCGTCGGAGGAAGTAATCTAAGAGGAGTGGAATCCGAAATACTCCCTCGTCTTTATTAAACAAATCGCCCCTTTGCAATACGTTATGAGAGCTGGATAATAGGAAACATTTTGGCATAATCCTAATTTTCACGTTAAGCGTCTAGTTTGCTATCATGAGCAAAATCATCTCATCAGAATATTTTAATATAATGTTTTTAAATTTCACGGAATTTGGCGAGAATTAGTAGAAATTTTTCATAGGTATTGTATTCAAGTAAATTGTTTTGTAAATTTTCGCTTAGTTTTCATGAACTATGAGGGGTAAATCGAAAGTAAATATTCAGTTTCACTTCAGGTTGAAGCGACACCATTTCATTCGCTGGGTTTCACTCTTATGCAAAAAGATTAATTATCACAGCACGTAAGAGCGTTGAGGTTACATTTTGAATTACTGTTAAAGATTATTGCGTACTTACATGCAATAGCGCTAATGTCAAACATGGGTAACATATCACGGGATAACGTTATCGGGATTTCTTTGGAATGACTCGGTTACTGCAGTGAAAAAGGCGACTGAAATTAGCGAAGGCAACAATGTCGCTCTCCTAGGCAACCACGAACCTATAGGATGAAAATCGCCAGGAAAATACAATTGCATATTAAAATTATAATTAATTAAAAGGATATTTTTTAGAAAATTGATGCATTCAGCATAATTTTATAATTTAAATGAATATAATAGACATTAATGGGAATTGAAATCTGGCTAAGAGATCTATTCCGTCATGATTGAACCCAACATTTTTACAGAATCGTGTGAATTACAATTTGGAAGTAATAAATGTTATAGTACTCCTTCTACCCAACCCCAAGGTTGTGGTATTTATAATTACCTACTTGATTCTTAATAGTGCTAGTAGCTTCTGCTTACCTAAAGGTGAACAAGCTGAGATGCAGAATAAATCCTTGAAAATCAGGACTGATTGTCGGCAGCAGCCTGGCCGTGCGGTTAGAGTGTCTAGAGCTAAATTTGCATATGAGGGACTCAAGACCCTGTCTAACTTAATGGTAAAGTATCTGAAAAAAAGAAAAAAGGTTGAACGCGCGGTTGGACGGGCTGCTGCCATTTTTAATTTATTTTATCATATTCCTCACCGAATATTTAATAAAACTTTGACAAGTATGGCCAGTTGGTATTGTTGCTGAGCCATCAACGTGAAAGTCAGTGGTTCGATCCCCGGTGAGGGCATTTCCATATCGTTCAGTGGGGATAGTATTATTTTGACCTTTATTTTCATTTTAGGCCGCATCGCATGGACAAGTATTTTTCTAACCTCTTCTTCTATGGCCTTTTATAGTTGTTTTACGTAATCTGCAGCAACGTTTTATGCATTTACTAAGGCCTATTCGCTGTAATCAGCCAATAGATTACCAATGTGGTAATCTTCCCTGGAGCCTCTCTTCTCATTTACTCCGCAGTAGAGGTTGGAATTTCGGTTATTTTCTATAATTCGATTTATACGATTTGGTTTATGCAAATGAGTCTATATAGAGTTGATAGGAGACCGTAGCTTACGTATCTACAGTTGAGAACGTTGAAGAATCTTGGATTTGGTTTTTATTCAATCTTAAGCCGGACAATATTAATGAATCCCAATGTATCGCAGGGATCTAAGGAATCCTGATGTATCGATTAATAAAAATACGAAAAACCGCAGTCCAGATCAAGATGTTGATGTCTTAGCTGAGAATGTTGGACGAAAAAATTAGTTTCAATTAGTAAATCAGTTATATTTCGTATCAGTGACTTGCCTATTTACACTGTCAACAATTTAATGCCTTGCGAATGGAATGAACTAAAATCAGCAGGAAATATTTGCTTTAAATTATTATGTAAAAAAATGAACTCTCTTCTTTAGACCACATGAAGAGGTTTTTCATCCACTCCAATTATTTTACAAAAAAAATTGAATGGTGAGTTTATATATATTTTAAAAATATCCAAAGTTTTCATAAATTAACCTAGTTTCCTTATGTAGAGCTAATTTATCTTGATATTTTCCCTTGATTTTGATAGTATGAGGTCGTTTTCATAATGTATCCATCCAAAAATAATACAAGTAGAATTGGTGAGCTTCCTGGCTATGCCTTATGTCTTCTGGAAACTATCTCTACCGTAACATAGAAACGATTTTGTAATACGTAAATGCGAAAACTTCGACGCATTAATTCAGAATCAGACAATATGTTTAACTACCGATTAATCATTATTCTCATTCTGCCATTTTTATACAGAAAAATGGAATTCTTTTGTTCATGCATGTAAATGAGTACAATCAAGCTAACCAAAACATCTGTTGACTTTTTAGCCCACGCAGCTAAGGCACAAAAATACAACACTTTTTATGGAAGAAATAAAACTTTAAATATCGAAATGATGAATCGCACATTGGATAGTGGTTTTAACAGTATCCCTGTTGCCTTTGAAAGTGATTAGGTGTCACTCTGCCACAAACAACGAAATTTTATGTTGCTCACTGTTTCTTCTTTGATGATATGCTCCATTCAGAAATCCATTTTTGCAATTACCACCCCTAAAGGTTTTGTAGATCTCGTTAGGAAAATAGCAAGCTCTAATGTTCCCATGGATTATATTATACAGTACCATTCATTATAGTTCCTATCATTTATTCCCTCTATTATACGTAGAAACGCGTTTCTTGATCGTTCCAAAGTATTTAGTTATCCTTTCATTGTCCACTCTTGGTAAATTTATGTAAATATAAACAATAAAATACATACGATTTTTAGCACTAAATAAATGCTGTCATAACTGCGGAATTTAAAAACGAACGTGTTAATAATTGCAATTTTATGAATGCATTAGGAAACCATAAATCCATTTCATTTACTGAGGCATAGAATTGCATCAATAGCACTATATAATATACAATGTCCCTAATCAGTACACAACCTTGCCTTTTACCGTAAAAACAGCTATGAAAACATTGTTTTCAAGATTTGCAGGTCTACTGCTAACACTGAAAATTAACGCGGCGACGTACCGATGCCATTGCGCTATCAGAACTGCGATAATTAATAATAGATACGCTGACACTAGATTTTTTAAGAATTAAATGTCATACCTGTTATTTGCCAAGGATCAGTAGAATTACATACACATCAATGTATTGTATACACATAAAAAGCGCGACGTAACTCCTGCATGATACTGCCTTACAAGCTATTGATTAAAATAAAGGGAACAAATACTTGCAACACTGACTTTACGTTAATGTTTAAATGCCCCCGTCCCCAAAAAAATACCTCCAAGGAGGCCAAACAACATTTATCAAAACCTGTTCAACAAAAGACAGAACTATTAAGCAGCCTATTAAAACTTAGCAACAACTCTCATTTGAAGTATCCAAGGAAGTTACGCTCTACAGGAAAAAAGAACCCAGTGACCTTGCATCAGAGGAACAAAAGGGGAACATCCTTGTAAGTTATTGCGGAGGACTATAACAAAAAAACACCGGCGTGTTACAAGAAACAAATTCAATTATTCAAGTCCAGTAACAAAACAGTTATAAGGGGCACAATACTAAAAATCAGTATACACATTAGAGCAAACCAGTTTTGAAAAAGGTGCAGAGTACAGGAAAAGGGAATATTTCAGATTACAATTAGAAATGCAGTGTACGTCCTCATGCCCTTATTGTTCCTTTATTATTTGCTTAATGTTTTTGGCAGCTTTGAGCATCCAATGATGATTCACCGCATCACTGAAAGTAAAAAGAAATTTATTATAATTACCTCAAGGAAATTCAATTTATAACGAGACTACGACTTACCTCAACATCTTGACAAGGACCTATCTCTTCTTTAGTCATTGAAACAGAGTCATATATGACCATTATTGAATACAATTTGCTTCGCACAAATAATATGCCCTAGATCACTTTCTTCTACCTACTTGGATAAACCATATGTGCCACCCATAAATGGCCTAAGATATCTCTATCATTGCACCAATTAAGTAGAAATTATGTAAATGCAAATACCAATTCAACTAACTAGGTCATCATTACTGAAAAATAATTGCATAGGTATTTTTTTTAACTCCTAAACGTTCACGCTACACAATCATTTCACTTGATACCAGTCATTTCTCTATTGATGTATGTATAATGCATAAGTACATATATGCAAGGATTAACATATAAGATATTAGATTATTATATATTATTATGCATATTACTTCGAAAATAAATTCTGGGTTCGATAAAAGTTTACAATTATATATTTCCACGATTACATATTCTCATTGGTTAGCAAAGAAAGCGAAGACCGGGGGGAATTACAGTGGCTATGAATTACATACGCGTCCTGACCAAGTGGTCTCATTTCCCCTAATGACGCATACAGTCGGAAAAATTAAACTCATGGGTTAAAAAAATTTGCGTACATAATTAAATTTCTTCCTTAGTTAGGAAAAGGAAACAAACAACTGTATGAGTCACAGTGACTGTAAATTACTCCGATCCTGACCATGCAATCTCATTTTTACTTTTTCACATATATTACATTTTAAATAATAATCTTGTTCCACAAACACAGAGAAATCGAAAATATCTATGTAACATATTGTTTACCTCCACAAAATGGGAAATTACCACGGAGAAACACATGCTCATTATTTCACATAGCGTAAAGTACGGAAAACTTCATGGAAAACTCATTTTAAACTATTCAATTGATTCAGCAGCCTATGCACTCATATTTTCAATAAATATTTTATTTGTTGGAGGCATAGGTCTATATACCTATATCTTCGGAAAAGAAAATATCTATAAATTGTGGGGTCAGGAAAAGCATCGGTGGAAAGATAATGTACTACGAATGCCTAAGGAAAAATATCCTAAGCAGGCTTTGGAATATAATCCGCTAGTTAAAGTAATCGTAGAAAGACCATGGATGAGATGGTAAAGTGAAGCCGGAACAGGTTTGAAGCATAAACCTGGAAGGAAGAAGAATAAGAGAAGAAGGGTACTTTCGATTTGAGGCTATATCCGGCGATAGACGGCGATCGCCACGCCGCGATGCTTTGATAGCCGTCTATCGCCGGCTATCGGTGGCTCCTCTCTCCCAGGTGAGCCAAACAATTGAAGAGCATCAAGCGTGTTTCTTTACAGCTATTTGCTGCTGCTCGTGTGTACGCGAGACGGACTGCTCATGCGTGAATAGCCGCTTTGAGCTGTTTATTTCATTGGGTCGCTTTGCGATCGCTAATCGCTTCCGTCAATAGCCGGCTATCGCCATGCTAAATCGAAAGCACCCGAAGAGATATGGGAGTTGGATCGCAGCACAGAGGGTTTAACGAAAATCTTAAAATACATGCGTGAAAATGGTTAAGTGTTAATTACGAAGTTCCCGTTGGTGAATGAGTTAGGATATCACAGCAATTTGGAGCGCAGCATCGAATCAATTAAGGTTCAGCGATTCCCCACCGCGAGTTAATTGACTTTTTAACAAAAAACAGGCGTTTGTCATTTACTACCCCCACACTACTACGTTCGCACTTTCATGTTTTTTTAATCCTCGCTTGATAATCCACATTTTAACGCGAAGATCTTGTGCATTTATACGTTCTTTTCATTTTTTTTACAGTAGCTCTATCGGTTGTGTGATGAATGAGTTCTGAACCAAGGGGTTACAAAAAAATCAAGGCGAGGTCGGTATCAATGAGGACTTCATAATTGATAATGAAAACACGCTGAAAAAAATATTCAACTGTGGTGTTCGGAGGAGGAGGGGTAAAAAAGCATTCCAATCAAAATGAGACTCTCGTCAAACAGAGAAAAAAAGAGAGCGAAAATTAAAAAAAATACAAAAATAAAAATTAGAATGAAAGAATTAAAAGGGATCAGGCTATCAAGAGGAAAAAAAATTATCTTGATAATCTGACCGAGCTAATAATTACATTACACGTCCGTCCCATTCACACACTCCTTTTTTTCTGCGGAGCGGCGAGGCTCATTTATTTCGTTATTCATTTTTTTAAGTTCGATGATTCAGATGGATCGCGTATGTGAGCGTTTGAGTGTGGGGTGTGAAGCCTAATCCCCTAACGGATTGGCAACCAAATCTAAATTATCGATATAGCTGTATTAGTGTAACGGAAGACTCGATGCGATGATAGATATAATTGTATCGCAACGAAATCATCGATACAACATTGTATCGCAACGAAACCTAAGCCGAAATTATCCCTGTTAGCTTGTGCCAATTTATCGGATTCAACTTCTTGAGCGAAAATTTCCAAGGGGCAATATATCACATAAAGCCTCATAAAATTATGCATTACTAATTTAAATTATTTTTTGTTGTTGAGAAGAAAATTGAGAATATTGTTGACGCTTAAACCTATGTGAGACGGTAAAAGCGAACTGGTGAGTAAGATTTTAAAAAATAAGGATAATTTTATTTAAAAGTAGTCCGCGGCATTTCTGAAAGGTTCCATTTGCAATACATGGCGCTAATAGGGTATAATCTGCAATTATTAAAATTTAAACTTCATTACGCGTCATTGAATGTGCCCACCTCATTAATTCTGTCCTCAAAGTCTCATCATAATACTCAGTTGACCATTTCATGTGCCTTCACTTTATATAATTAATAACATAGGTATTATATACATCTAACATACATATTCATCCTATATATGTAATCCTAAGCAACACAAACTATTTTAACGGCTGTAGTATATTCCCTCTATCCTAAAATTTACTATAGCCGTTACAATATTAATAAAAAATCCTGTTGATAATAAAAAATATCTGAAGATTTAAGTTTAGTATCAAATGAAATATCGGTACAAACATATCGATCTAAAATCTGGAAACATGCGATACGATAGTCATTAAATGGATATCGATTGAGAGCCAACCGAAGAAAAAACTCAGGAAAGCCACACGGTTCGTTAATTATTGCTGCAATCGAACAGTGTATACCACTGCTGATATAAGTACAAGTTCCGTAGCCGAGGAGACACTGAAAAGGCTACACTTCGGGCTAAGAATATTGGAAAAATTCAGATCACATGGTTTTCAGTGTGAGGCAGAGACTATTTGAACACTGCACTATATCTTAAGAACTGACAGGAGCTATAAAATAAGAGAGGTGCTCTGACGAACTGATACACTAGTCTCATCTACGTAGTATCTACGTAGTATCGTGTAAGCTACCTTAAGAATGTGTGGCAGGAGGTGATTCCGCACAAAGCATGCACTGACAGTCAGAGAGACAGTAATAATTGCTATTTTATGAAAAATATTGTAGAATTAAGTAACGTACGTGAAAGATATTTTATATGTGTTAAGGCTTTAACTATCATTACAAACACGGAGTAGGCACCACTCATTCATCGCTGGGACAATTTGTTCATAGTTCTGTCGTGCTAACACGAAAAAATAATTTAAAATAAAATGTTACAGAAACTTAACGGCAGAATTAGTTTAAAATATTACGGAAGTTTAACGAAAAATTAACAGGGGTGTATCCCTCTAGTTTTATATATGTGATCTTGCCTACCATAATGGAATGGAGTTTTCGAATACTTTAATAACTCTTCGACGAAAACCGAGACAGAAAGACGCTCACCATTTCACTTTTTTCAGTCTCTTTTCCAAATTCCAATTCCCTCCCTTCTTTATGGTCGTTGTAATTAAATCACCTACCACACACCCTTGCGGTGTAGGATATATTCCGAAATATCTATTGTGATCCTCAGCATTATCAGCAGTCATAAATCCGAAGATTGGTTTGCTTCGGCTCTCCGTTCATATTTCAATTCAGCTAACCATCCACTATGGTCCTTTGACATCCTCCTGGATTCCTTATTTCCTCATCTTTCGTAATTTCCTTCGAGTATTCCTTCCGTAATGGCATTGGTGATCTCAGTTGCTATACATATAATATATATGCTCAGATATAAACTATAACTAAACTCGGTGGGTTGAGGATGAGCAACGACAGCCGATAGCCCATGTTATGGGGGACTAATGGTTGATTTTCTTTTCACCGATGGTCTTTCACCGATTTTTCTATACACAAATTTGGTTTAAACTAACCATGGTCATTATTTTTTTAAACGCCAAGCGAAATATTGTCATATTTACCACATTACAGCGCTTAGTTTATAAACTGAAGAAAATCAGCTGATAGTTTTTGATGACCAACAACGGTCATTTCATCTCAAAACTCCCAGTGGTTTTGTTTGAAGTCTGACGAATATGCCACAGCGTCACACATGCAATATCTCTAGCGTTTAGTCAGACAACTCAATAAGAAAACTATTAAGTTGTGTGCACGGCATTACCGTTGCTGCTTATTGCGTGAAACGTCTTGAGACCGAACGATGTGTATGAGCTGAAATGAGTGATTGTAACCACCGACATCGCCGTTACCTACTACATCACTTGTAGCGTTCAGAAGGTTTTGATTTGGCTGTCACTCTGAGATTCTCTCGCTCCCGAAAGTTTTACCCCTTTACCATTAATCATTATTTATTTCCCCCCCCCCATAAAAAGCAATGACTCATTGAAGACTGTTCATTGACGCTTTTTAATTTTGAAATAATGTAGTGAGCCGACAAAAAGATGCCCATACCTCCCGGACGTGGCTTTTCAGTGCATCTTGGTTCCTTTCGTTGCCATTATGCCATTCCGCGACCATGAAGCCGCAAAGAATTTGTATTGGATTCAGGTGCGGTGAGTTTGGAGGCCAGGGTAATACTGTAATGTGCGAATGCTGCTCGAAAAATCTGAGATTCACGCACTGCGGATGGGATAGTTGTCCTGAACAAATATTATTTCTTCTCATTCTGGTACTAATTTGTTTATTTATGGAGGTGATGAAAATGCAAAAGATTCGGACGTAATCCTCAGACGTCATTACGGCCCAGCAGCAGAAAAAGTGCTCCCCAAAAACGCATGCAAGTATGCCCAGATATATTTTTCATTGTATGTTTTTTGAGTAATACCTAACAAACAGGAGGAATACTATTTTTTCTAAATAGGGAAATGTTCTTAGAAGTACTATCAATTAGTAAAGTTATAAGTTATCCGTGTCTGACATATCCATACACAACACTTATAATGTTAAATCATCGATGAATGTAACGGTATTCCAATATGATTCGTCCATATCCAGGTATAGCTCTCGCGAAAGCTTATGGCGTTCAGATGCGCGGCGTTTGTGTTGTACGCGTCATACAAATTCCATTTTTTTAAATGCACTCATGCTCGGCACAAATTCTATGTCTTCCCTTTCCCCTACATCCCTTTTCCCTACCCCTTCCATCAAACTTTACCCCTCCACGACATCTTCTTCTGCGCATCCAAACGCCATAAGCTTTCGCGAGAGCTGTACGAATGTGCGAAATCTAACGTCACCGTTCAATTAATTTCGTTTATTGCTGGTTTTCTTGCCGGCCAGCAACTTATTATACCAGCTTAATTTCTCACAATACAGATTCTTTTAAGTTTAATCTTCTTGTTATCACAGCCACCCCGCCAACAGTAATAGCATTGTCAGTAGGATGTTAACGAATGTTGCCATCGTCATCTCGAGACGTGCATCTTGGAAATATACTGTTCCTATTCAAATACGTTACCCTCAATATCTGAGCGTCAGTTGAGCTTCCCTCAGTTGTCCCATAGATTTATCCCCTCTCCTGGACTTATTGGATTTTTTTGAATTTCCGTGGAAGTCGTCACGGGGAAAATAAAGTTTCTGCGAAAGCAAATGCTTTAAAACCTTGCATCCCATCCATCCTACCGATTAACTGCCATAAGTCTTTTAGCGATAATTTGCCTGTGGTCTATCTAAGGAGTTTTGCTTAAGGAAAACTGTTTATCCTTCCTGGTTTCAGTTGAGCCGTACGAGAGAGTTCAATGGAACGTTTCAAATGCATACAAGGTTATCTGATTCGCCTCCGTTCTCGTAGCCAGCGTGTAACACGCTTGGGCATGAATATACATATGGATCCATAACTTGTCTCCAGTGGGTGTTGGCAAACATTCCGCATGCACCGAAAAATCATGAATAAGCAGATTGTAGCGCCACCACTCTAGAGAAGGTGGTGCTAAAGATTGCGATTCAAATGGAGATACTGGAAATAAAGGTGCCGGAATTGGCCTCCCAACTAAACCGACTATTTTGGACACACAGAATCGGAACCGTGCCGACTGCAGCGTGGCCTATCTTTTTAGCGGTAAGCTAGGTAACACCTTTGCCCGTACAGTGGTGCCGAAGATTTAGATTCATATTTATATTCATGCGCTTGGGGCTGGCGAGCGGCCGGGAATCCATCACCGACTGGAACGATTAGTCCATCACCTTACTGTTTGAATTTCCCTTGTCGTAGCCGAGATCTAAGAATAATATTCCAGCAGAAAGGAAGGCGATTTTTCCCCGAGAGCGATAGTGGCGGCGCTCCGTTTGTTGGGAAACTAAGTGAATCAAATGTTGACGTCCCATCCGATGCATTGCATGCTGAACAAGAAGTGCTCACCAAATATCATCCGATCAGGGATAGGAACTCCGATGAAAAATCATCACCTAGTGCCAGGGTTCAAACCCAGACTCTCGGGATCGGAAGGGAAGCCAATACTCTATAGTTACCTAAGCAACCCGATCCTCATTGCTCCTTATACCAGTAAGGCTACTAGGTCTCATGATGGGCACAATAAGTTGGCATCTTTGATTTCGATACAGACTCATATCGAGTGTGTGTATCGCCCATCCCTACCTCAAACATACTCACACACACTCGCGTTCAAACTGAGAGGGACGGCAATCGCCACCCGTCAATTTTTATCAACCACTTCCATCGCCGCGGACAAATGGAATTAAAAAAAGGGGGGAATAACAGGACAAAAACACTTCCGTTTCTGCCGGGAAAAAATTGACCGCATGAGTGTTGGTGGCGTGGTGGTGTGGGGGGCGGGAGTCAGATTTAAATGTTTCCACTTCCATCCATAGCCTACTCCTTTCCTTCCCATCATACCCCACCTCCCCCCTCACATATTCGTCGATTCAACCCTGTCACCCCCCTCCACACGCCAGTCAACCCCACCCCTTAAAGGGACCGAATTTTTTCCCCGGTAAAGCGTCCTTGCTCTCTCTCTCTCCCAAATTAAGCCCGTTAGTCTCACCACGCCATGTTCGTTTTATTTTTTCATTTCATTTTTTTCCTCCCGATGGAACTTCATCAATGGAAGTCTTCGTTCTGATTTTTTTTTCGATCGACGACCTGCCTCAAAAATTGGTTCCACGGCTGGCCATGAAATTAAAAACAAAAAGAAAGAATGGAAGTAAACAAATACACTTGGCGAGTATGTCTGTTTATACAGAGTCAGTTACGAAAACCTGTAGTACTTCAGGAGGAGGTTGGGAAGGCGATATTTATAGCATTTTTTGCTTTGATGGCCATGTGGTTGGAACTCCATAGTTACCGATATATGGAAACGCAAACCTTTTCAGAAGCATTTTGCAATTACCATGAAAATACCAGAAAATCAATATCGTGGAGTAAAAGGTTTGAAGTTAAATTTTTCATTTGTCATATCTTTCTTCCGTCGACAATTATGCCTATTTCTTCCAATTTTTAAGATGGAATCCAAAATTGACAAAAATATTTAAACTTGAAGGTTTACGCTTTTTAATAATTTTTATTATTTTCAGGAAAACGAGATTATGGACTAGAAATAAAAGCAAATGTCATTTTATTTATTTTCAAGTCAAAATTATTTTCTTTTATTAAGTCTTATTGGAAAAAATGTGGCAACGAAAGTGATACCATTACATGAGCTCATTGATAGACTGCTCCTCCCATGTATAGAACAGGAGATCTAGGTTTACCTGTTAGACAGAGAGGTAACTAAAAATAATGTCATTTTATGTTGGAGCAACCTATTGCCAGAAGCCTTCAGGTTTTCACTTGCCTTATGCTCCTGCCCCACTGCTTCCCAGATTTCCCCCTTTCTCCTTCCTGCTCCTGTTACCTGGCCCTCCCGTTTCTCCCCCCACTTCCACACTTTCCTTCACCCCTGTGGTTATTGAGATGTTACCGCGCTAGGCCGAGCCCTATTGCGGTAACTGAGGTTTTTCGGGAATGGTGGGCTGGGCGTATTGGCTGGTGTTGGGGACAGCGCTGCGACCTGTCCATCCGGGGGGAATTGTTGTCGGATGGGGCTGTATCAGGAGTGAAATTGTGGCTGCAGGAGAGGATAGCAAATTTTTTCATCTTCTCCTTCACGTATCTGTCGTAGAGGTGAAGTAAATGAAAACTCAAATGAAACTGATGGAATTGTCTTCAACTTTGAGAAAGTTCATCCCGATAAACAATTTACTCTATTCAAAGATTTTTTATAGATAAATATGTGAGAGATGCGTGTTGGGATGATATCGGTGTAAGTTAGAGTTTACGGCGACCATAGACATCACCTCTATTATACACATTAGTCGTAAGAGCTCAGTTTATTGTTATTGTTGCTGGTGTAGTGGTGGGAGATAATGGAGAGATGTGGGTTTGAGTTATATCAAACGCAGATGATGAAGTATTGCTGTCTGAGAAACCACTGGATTCAATGGGGTTCCTGAAAAACCTATGTGTGAGCAATAAGGAGAATGGATTTGGGAGCAAATGCGTCAAAGACGAAGGTAGTTGTTTTTGATAGGAAGAGTGGTAAGAATTACAGTATGATGAGGGTTGATGATAAAAATAGTGGACAAGTGCACGATTTTGTGTGCCTTGACCGAATATTTGCAAAAGACGGAAATACATAAGTAGATGTAATCAGGCGTGTGAATTCCGGTAGAAAAGTGTTAGGTAGTACGTGGAAAATATCTGGAAATGTGTGTTTGGTTAAGGAAGCGATAATTGCAGTGTACTAAAGTTTTCTCCTCCCAACGTAATTATATGGCTGCGAAATCTGAGCATGTCAGGATGAGTATAAGAGTAGGCTAAATGCAGTGGGAATGGGGTATTTGAGAAGTGTGTGCGGCAAAAGTAGGGTGGATAGATTTCGTTGTCTCGGGCGTAACTTCTTGGAATTTGCTTAGCATTGTAAATGATAAGTATAACTTAGTTCTTCCACATAGACTTATTGCAACTACCTAGGTTTTGACGAAGTTCGTACCTGTTGTACCTGATGATGACGAGCTCCGTCGAAACCTATGTCGTCTTGTAATAAATCTATGTGGAAAAACTAAATTATACTTATAATTTACAATAGGATGGATAGGGTTAGGAGTGAGTGGGTGTTGAAAGAATGTGAGTTGGAAGCTCCAGTGATGATGTCGCTCAGCGACGAAACCTAGGTTGTCATTAAAATTATTTTATGTGGAACTGAACAAAGTTTTTTCTTTTCAATCCAGTGATGAACATGAATGAAAGAAATGTGCTTCGTTGGTTTGACTATGTTGAGAGAATGGATGAGAGTTAAATAATAAAGCAGATTTATGATAGAGGAGTGAATAGTTTGAGGAAGAGTGGTAAACCGAGGAATTACTGAGTGATTGTGGTGTAAGATGCACTTTAGAGAAAGGATATTAGGAGTCTTAAGAACAAGAGGGCGCGTATCAAACAATACAAGAGTGTAATTGATGTGATAGAGGAATGAAAGGATAAGGCATTATTGAGTAAATTATGAAAACAGAATCAGCTTCGTTCGTTAGATTCGTTGATTTTCCTTGCCGAGAGAATGGGAGAGAGTCGAATAACGTGACAGACATATGATGGCAGAGTGAATGATGTGAGAGGAATAGTTCATGAGTGAATGTGGTAGAAGAGACTCTTAAGAGAAGGAATATTAGGAGTATTAAGAATAGGAGAGCGTAAATGAAGCAAAAGTGTGTGAAGCAAAGTAGACACAACAGTGCTTTGTAAGGATAGGACATTAGCGAGAAAATTATTAAAAGAGAGCAAAATGTTTCTAGGGCAAACGATAATAACTATATTCTTTGACTGTATCTACCCTGAAGGGGAATGGCGTGATGGGTATGTATGCATGAATTAAAATTTTTACACCAGCGTTTAGGGTATCTACAATTGTCTGGACAAAGTGACTGCTGTTTACATTGTTGTTAACCGATCAGCTAACCCAGCACAATAACGCTACACGAAATTAGCTGGCATAGAACTTGATGAGATTCATTTTACAAAATTATTAAGTTAATATCAGGTGATATACTCTTGTTATGCTCCTTCGTAGTTGTCCAAAACAAGGATATAATTTATGGACACCTAGTATAATTTCCCCGTGTGGAAGTATTCATCCGTTGTGCTAAGAACCACGTGCTATCCTTCTAAAGCCACGCACTACTCAACCAGTCCACCTCAAGAGTGTGTGGCAGGGGCTGTTTATTTTTACGCATAGACTCAGCAATATATACAACAAAAGTAATAGAAACCTCAATTATTTATTCACAAGTTATTACTTGAAAGCATCTGGCAGGGGAACAACTTCCATTAACATGCACTACACAATACGTTTAAAATGTCATAGAAAAATGTTATATGAGTCTTATTATGAAAATACATGCCTGCTCAGAGACGTAAAAGCTGTACTGGAAGCGTACGGAATACTTACTGTTTGTATTAATAAGCATAGTATTGCACAGGAATCTAGAAGCAATCTTACTGTTCAATCATTTGTATTAGGGATACTTGTTTTGAAAATATCGTTTCTGAGGGAATGTTTTACCCTTCAAAGCTGACCAACAAAGAACCAACATATTTCAAGAGATCTTTCGTTTTTTTACAGAAAAGAGAAACGTTTTAATCAATAATTATATTTTTCATCGATGTGGTATAAGCTTCAAATTATTAGGTCGTATCAAATTTGGGAATAAAAAGCCAAAATCTCTTGATCAATTTCAAACTGCCGATCTCTGTGTAGGAAATTTAACTAAACTGGTCAGTCTTACATACTCGTATATTCTACAGATGAAGTGTTGAAAATGGGCGTATTTCAATTCACTTTAAGTTATAGTAGATTAATTTTCCTCTTAGTAAAGAAGCTGTGGCACAATCTCAGCCTGTAGACCAACCTCATTTACTGACTAACATGACCGCAAGTGCTGCGGGATAGAATGAGTATATTTTATTAACCTGCCGCACCAATCATTTTAATTCATGCATTCCTCTGATAGGGTCGTGGACTCGATGAGTGAGCGTGTGTGTATATTTGAATACATACCTAAAAATTATTACATTTTTAAGTTTGAAAACTACTATAATGTTACTAAATAACCTTCTAAACTTTTCCTTGGCTGATAAAGGGTCTGATCATTGCATTTTCACGAGAGCATGGGCATTAGACATTTTTATACGCCATGCACGAGAGATTTTAAAGTGACCCATGTCATTACTCATTTGTTTGACTATTTTCCCGGCCATATGCACGTACAAGCGCTAGTTACTTGCTCCACTTTGTTAGTGTAATCCAGACACTTAATAACAGTAGTGTTTGGTGCATACTGAGGTGGTGTGGCAATTAGAATTCCTTGGTCGGAAAATGGTTCAAACATTCCTCTCATCCAGAATCTACCCTCTCCGAGTTATATTTTCACGCGCTAAATATGATAATATGTTATTGGTATCCTTCCATGTGTTTTTTTATTTCCCCAACCAAAAAAAGGAATTCCTGTTGGACAGTTTTAACTCATGTAACAAGGTCGTTTGAATCGTCAATGATTTTCGATCAAAATAAGGCTTTTGCTTCCGTTCTACCCCTCCAAATCCTTTGAGCGTAATATATCTTCTCCTCCCCTTTTCAGTTCTGCCAGCACAAACAAGGAAATGACAAACGCAATACGCACTCCCTAATCTCTAACCCTTATAACGGCCAAATTTCCCTCCCCCCCATCCTCTCCATCCCACCCCCTGGCCCATTAACAAAACGCACAATCCCAACCCCCCTAAACGCTCCCTCCCCTCCTTCCGATTATCCATTTGGGTTCGTCCTCGCAGCCGTGACGTCAGACCTGTAGTACATCTTTATTTATATTTCTGACAAAAATGAATAAAATTGAGGTGTTAGTTTCGATTGTTTTTTTTCCTTTCGCTGCGTCTGTGTACGTGCGGTAATTTCGCTCTTGTCGCCACGCGTATTTTTTTTTAATTCGTAAATATTTTAGCTTTAAAAATGCTCCCTAACAATTAAATTTTTAACGCTTTTGCATCTCTTTTTTTTCGTAAATATTTTCACCTTTTCCATTCTAATAAATTAAATTTTTTTTTCACAAAATAAAGCTTGCGAGTGGTGAACGGCAGAAGGGATGACGCCCGATAAATATTCGCGTCGGCGTTAAGTGGGGCAGCTCGGCCCGTCCATTCATAAAAGCACTCTTTTTGAATGCGATGAAAAAAAATCGTACGTGCCCGCTCGTAAAATATTCATTCGTGTGTCATTAAATAATTTTCGTCCTTCGGCGGCCGATTCGTTGTTGAGAGAGTTGAGTTTCTTGTGCTGTGTGTTTCTCTGAAGGATTCTATCTCAAAGGAGAAGCAGAATGTATAGATGCATCTATTTTTTAGTTAATAACTCTTTGATGTAATAACTAATGATAAGTATAAATATTTAATTAACCCTGGTACAGCCCTGAGGAAGTATAATAAATGTGCGAAAAGTTGGCAAAAAAGAATCATTCGTAGTTGAACTATATCTCCAGAAAATAAAAAATTATTAAATAATAGGCTTTAATATTAAAAGCTCATTGAAGATAAAATTATAAATAACGCCATTTGAAAAATTTGTATACGTTCATCGTTGGAAAACCTTTGAATCAATGTATTTATTTTCATCATTGGTTAATTTATGGAGCTTTGGTCATGTCTTTTTTCTTTTTTAAGAAACTCAACTTCCTTTAGTAACTTCCAACTTCAACTCATTGTCGCAGTAAAAAAAGTAAATCCTTCGAGCTCTGAAGAAGCCATAATAAAAAGGCGAATCGTTGGCGGAAAAAGGAAGTTGAGTTTGTTAAAAAAGACATGACCAAACCCTCATAAATTAACCAATGTGTTTTTTTATTTTTTTTTATTTTTTTTATTTTTCATAGAAAAAAAAACTAGTTATAGGAGATCAAATTATGATAGATTTTGCTTAAATTCTGTATATCTGATCTATGGTTACAAACTGAAGGAGTTTTTATGATGTGGACCATTTATTTGAATAGCTTCTTCTGAAGGTTCGATTCGAAATCTATAGGTTTAGCTTCCTTAAGCTCATTGCGCAGTAAAAAAAGTTTATCCTTTGAGCCCTGAAGAAGCCTTAGTAAAAAGGCGAAACGTTGGCGGAAAAAGGAAGTTCAGTTTCTTAAAAAAAGACATGACCAAACCTCCATAAATTAACCAATGTGTTATTAAAGTGGTCAATAGCCATTCAAAGAATTTATTTTCATTGGTTAGGATTCTTCGGTGGTTTACGATAATATTACTTGCTTTTTACTCCTTAGGTATCATACAATAAGTTTCATACCAGGGAAATCTTGAGGGTTTACGATTAGATTAATCAGTTGACATTTTTTGGGATTTGCGATAGTATTTTGAAGTTTTACGATAAGAATTATTGTTCCAATCCATTTTTTATTCCGCCATGACGCATGAATGTGCATTTATTACGAATTTTTGGTGATTACAATTAAAAATGTTGGCAATTCTCCAATTGTGGGTGGACAGCACTGGAGAAATTGATTCCAGGAGATAAAATGTAAAAATTTATCTTTCCAGTAACGTGAGTGATGAAGATTCTGCATTAATAAATTGCATACATGTTCCAATGCGTGTATATTTTCGTGTTCACAATTGAAATAACAGAAGTAAATCAGCAAATCACATGCGATATATATACGGCTGTCTGGAATGTTAATACTTAAGCTTTGAAAATTTTTATACATTCTTTTCCCCGAGTTAAATACCTTGAGGATCAGTTTTAGCATGTTCAATGAATAATTAACTATACAATACATATAAATATTTTGCGTATGCATCATAAAAAATATGTACTTATTTATCAAAGTATATATGAAATAATTTTGGAATAATCGATTCACGACCAATAATTCTATAAGTAATGTACACGAGTGTACCATAATGCATAGTGCATATAATCTTATACCACTACATTTTACGATACACACTCAATTATACAATAATACATCATTTTTACAATTAAGTTCAATAAGGTCTGTTTTTTAATTTGAATGCTAGGTTGACAAAAACATATAAATTCCGCCTGCAGTAATTAATCCGAATATTGGTTTACAGCAGGTCTCCTTTCAGTTAACCACTTTATTCCAATATATGTAGACTGAAATCGTTCATCATTGGACGTCCATTCACGTCTATCGACGTCTATCGTCCATCATTACCTGATGTATTCCATTCTTGGCTATCCTAGACAACTTTTTCCATTCATATCTCCTTTCATTATTGTTTTAAATGGGCTATTGTATCGAAAAATGTGCCAATTAGTTTGTTTCTCCTCTCTCAGTTCCCCTCCTGGGTATATGGTATGCGGATTCGAGGAAAAATCTATACAATCAAACCATCTCCAACAGCAGATCCGCTCTCAAGCAAAAATAATCGTTTGGGCAGCTTAGAATAGAATTGAAATGTTTTATTGCACGTAGGCTTCTCGGGTTTCCATCCGGGTAATTGGGTCCATAACCGACGTTTCGGCAGCGTACTCTGCTACCGTCATCAGGGTGATGAGTAACGATGACTGGAAACTGGCTGAAACATATAGGAATCCCGGGAAGACCGGTGTTGGCTGATTTTTCCGTGTTTTCTCCCAATTAGGTCGCTTTTCCCACGCTTTATATATCAATTTCCATCATTTTCCAAGTTTTTTACTGTGGCTCAACATTGATTTGATTTTTTCCTGGAATCACTAAAGACGTCGATGGCCCCTTATAACAAGTTTCCTCTGATCATACTTTGTGGAATTTTTCATTGTTATTCGGCTGGTTGCTAAGAGAATTCATGAATAATTTGGTGCTCAAATACTAATAATTGAGAAGTATGAAGGAACCTGCCCTAAAACCCTCCGTATCCATGTCTCGTAGACTTCTAAATGTAAAATTGGTGCACAAATATTTTTGTGCTTCACGTCAGTCTTCGCCAGAAACTAAAGCACAAAACTTGTCGAGTTGAACCTTTTATAAGTTTATGTTTAAAACTGAAGCACAAAATTTGGTGCACTTCTCGTCAGTCTTCGCCCAAAAATACAATATTTGTCCAAGTTGAACCTTGTATGACTGTAATACGTAGATGTAATAAACTGCACTGAAGGGAAAGAAGAAGAAATACTGGGTGAAAACCGGAGAAGCCCGAAATTTAGCTAGGAAGTCATGCGAAGTGACACAATAAGGACTTAAGTTTTAAATGTATTCAGGATGCTGTCATTTATGCGCAAGTTTTTTATCCTCGGATTCAAATTAATGGGCAGCCCATAGTACAGAGGACATACAGAGAAACAGGAGACCACGATGTCTGTAGTCATTTAATGCGCAAATACGCAAATTTCTTTGCAAGTTTCATCCCGACCAGTTGATACTAACTAAGTAATGGTTATTGAAGAGAGGGAATGGCTTTTCTTTAAGAGAAAAATCGGCTCAGAACACATGCTCAAGGTGAATATAATTATAGAGTAAGTAAAATATCCTTATAACTCCATGATATAATTTATATCCTAATATTCATGAGAGTATGGAAGAACCAAATAAAAGTGTCGTAATTTAAAAATTGCCAAGTGAGCAAATTTATCACGAGGTTCGTTTTATATGGAAACTACCTCCCCTTCACATCCATGTACCACTGTTTTATAATAGACGTTCCTGAACAAAATCCATATTTTTTTCTTTGCACCTAATCTAAACATATGTAACTAGCTTAAAGTAGCATTTGCACTGTCACTGAAATGTTGAAATCAGCACTGTGGCGATGGTTTCATCCTGCGCACATAAGAAACGTTTTAAGAAAATGTAGGACGCGCGCAACAATTGTAACATGGTGGAGCATACGGAGTGACCAATTTGGCCTCTCTGTGCGTACTAGAGTGGGCCCTAGGGCTCTTAGGGGTGAATAGTCTCGTGCTAGGCTAGACTCCTCTAATCCTCCAACGTTCCCCCTCGTCCATTAGATCCACGGCTCCCCTATCCACTCGCTCTATTGCCTCGCAACAGGGAACACCTCCACGCCTCACTTGCTGAGCCTCGAAAACCAACCATCCCCAACTCCCCTCCCATCTGCACCCCCTGCCTCAACCGTCCCTGTGATGCATACACACTCTAACGCCCACTCTGGCGAGCAACAGGTGCAAGGGTGGTTTCGTGGGAGGTGTTTCGGTTTGGGCTGGCTTAGGAATAGATGGCTGGGGAGAAATGGGGTCGGGTCAGGTGCCGGACGGAAGCCCCCTGAAATCGAATGATCATACAGTAGGATAAATGTATGTAATCACTGCAAGTAATTAAATTATTATTATTATAAAGGATAATATTTTTGACAGGGCCTCGCAGAAATACGGATCGCTGGGTTATGATCCCAGTTCGATGGCAACCGTTTGTTTTTTTGTGTTCCTTTTTCTGAAATCTATTTTAGATATTTCATCTGGTAGGACGCAATGCCTGATTTCTTCTTCAGCAGATCGGCTGAAAGAGAAATGGTAACTGCCTTATATTTTATGGCGGTTTATTTTGCACGAGAACCTTCCTATTATTTCTTTCCGTTGGAAAATGCGTTTCGGATATGTGATAGACTTTTCAAGAGGTGAGAGGAATGTATTCGCGACTGAATGAGCAATAAAAGAAGTGTAACAATAAAAGAAGAGCAATGATAGAAGAATCATCCACAAATACAGAATTGGTTTCTTTGTATTCGTCTTTGCACGCGACTATGTCATCACCCTTTGCTAGATATTCGTATTCGCTGATCGTGAGTTAACATCAAATTATGGGACTCGCTCTTTGAATTAAAAATGTTTTGTTTAAAAATAAATCTTTTTTGGTCTACAAAATTATACTACTATTTCTCCTAGTCACTTTCTTATGTTTGGGATATTTTCGTCAGATCAGTTTTAATCAAATAATATTTTTATCTCTAGTCAATTTCAGCTTGATCATGGCTGTGTAGTCTGCTGCAAGTTAGGCAACATGAAACTTTTGTGGATTATGCAAATCAGCATTACTTTTTATTTCTCTTTGATGTTTATTACTCGTTAATATCATGTCCTGCAAGTCCTGAGGTCAAGTTGTTTACTAGTTTTTTTCTATTGGTATTTGTTCCTTTTGAATTTGTTTAGGTAAGTACTATCCATGCAACGTTACAATTTACTTTGGACGTATCTACTCTTCTATATTACAAAAGTCATTATCTTGAACCGAGCGATAACCCACCATTCTTAACATCTGGTACATCGAGGGTGTTCCCTGATGAGATAAACTTATCGGGGATTTTCCGATAAGGTGCTGTTTTCTCTCTCAACCTCGCGTCTGCTATCCTTCCCTTCCCTTTCCCTGAAGATAGGCCACTGCGAGTAAAGAAGCTCGTTAGGTCTCTCCCCTCAAGTGGTGGGTCATTGGTCTCAATTATGGGCTTCGATCACTTTCCTCTCCATCATCATATTTCAGATCCTCGGTCTCTTCTGCTAAGCCCATGTCCTCCGTCCTTTCTTCCCAGGGTCCCGGCCCTTCCTTGACGATAAACACGCCTCCTGAAAGGGCCGCGTGCTAACGTTTTCTCCCCCAGGCTCCAAAGGGGACAGTGGTGAGTTGGGCTACCAACTGATCTGATTCTGAAGATGATCTAATTCAAGGGACCTTATTCAGCCTAAAATCGAAATTTTTTTAATCTTGGCAATGACGAAATTTCGAAGCAATGATCTCGATTATTGCATTACGATTCGGAGTTTAGCCTGAATAAGAACTATGGAGTTAGCCTTTCCCAATTTGGAAATCCTGTGATATTCTGGGATTAAACTTCAAAACGTATTCACAGCAGCCATGCGAAAAGCGTTTTATGCTTGAGTAACAGCATATGCGTACTAATATTTGTCAATGAACGATGTTAGTAACTAAGGAAACTGAAATAAGCTGCACAAAAAAATTGAAGTTCGCAGTAATATTCACAAAAGTTCACCTGCGAAATATGGTTTTCTTGAATAGCATAGGTTAAGCTTGATTAAAAAATAAATATTGATTCGTGATTTCTTTGGTAGAATAGTTAGATTTGGGCAAATGAAAGTTTCAATAAAGGTTGCATAAAAGTATGTACTTCAATCAAATTGATTTACAATCTAGAATAGTGAATTATATAATTTTAGAATAATCGATGCACAATGAATAATAACTAAACGAGCGATAATTCACAGTTATTATTTCGAATTGAAATTTTATTGATACTTTTAATGAAGAATAATTTTACATCAAGGCATCTTGGGTTTGAGCTATATTCTTGGCTGCTAACAAAAGAGTATATGTTAGAAGTAGAGACAAATAATTATGTAACAAATTCATGGAAAAAGTATTTAATTTATTTTATTCCTACTTATTAATGTTCCACAGCGACTTCGTGAGTAATAATAACTACGGAATTTCACCTTTTAGCTTGCACTGTTTAAAGATATTCTTCTACTGATGTGATGCATTAATTTTTAGAAAACAATTGACTGGTAGCTTTTGGGAGTCACTTTTTGGAATCTATTCGCACTCTAATAAAAACAGAAACTTTGTGAAACCCTTAAAGAATAGCGTTTGACTACAACGTGACCCGCAGTTAGACGTAAAATATCATTTTCAGGTCTCTCTTCTCAACACTCTTACTGTCATTCATATTTATTTATTAATGAATTCACTCTCTGCTACGACTCTTGCACTCAAGCAACTCTTGGAGATGTTCAAATGTAAATATGAATGTTTGTAAAAGTCTTCACCTGAAGATAACGTTCTACACAAAAAAACCGGATCATGTTGTAATAATAAGCTTTTTGTAGAATTCTGAATGTACTGTTTTCAATAGCAGTATTACAGAAAATAATAAAGTCTCAACATATAGAGATGATTCCATGGATATATGTTTTTATTAGCATTTTAATAAGCTGTAGGAGCAGACGTAAGCGCCATTTATGATGAACTATTGCATTTTGACTTCAGTTATTGCAGTAATTCACTAAAAACTAAAAAAATCAAATGGGGAGGTGCACATATTTTATTTCTATCAAATTTTAAGAGAGAATTCATTTCTTTTAAACAGTTTTGTTTTTTGAAAATGGCGATTATAATAGAAAGGAATAATAATATATTTTCCTATTCTTCACCCTTTCTCGCATGTAACAATGTAAATTTATTTTCAAATTAATAGCAGAATAGCACAGAAAGGTTGGACTTCTAGTAAAATTTAAACAAAGGACATTTATTTCTATCAATAACCTTAATATCAATAAAATAGTATGAAATAAATTTTACAGTGGGACAACCTTATGTATTTTCATTGATATACTGTACAAATTCTTTCAAATAATACTTAAATATTGGCCACTTACTGCGCTGTGTTTTGAGATATTTGCCCAAAGTTATAATTCATTTCCCAAGGGTTTGGTACGGATGACCACTCTGCAGAGACATTATTAATACAATTTAGGACTTTAATTTAAGTACCGTAATACCTCTGGGGCACAGATCAGGTCAGAAATGTGGCGGTATGTATTTCAAATGTTTTTTTCTATTTTTTTAAATAATGTTATAGCTCCTCATAATAATAACTTATAGTCTCAAATGTGTTTAGTTTTTTATGCCCTTTAGTGCCATCTATACTCAATGGAATTTATCAGAAATGCCAGGGCGTCTAGGAAAAAAAGTTTAAATATTCGGAAATTAGCATTTTAGTCTGTAAACTTTGAATTATAAATCATAAGTTTAGTTTTACAGTCTTTTATTTCTTTAATACTGAAAAATATTATTATTTTTCATAAAAAACGAATAGTAATTAGTAATGGATGTATCAATAATTATGGGATTTTATGTGGTGTGATAGGGTTAAGGGTTAAATGTAAGAGAAGGCTGCATAGCCCTAATAAGAACTAAGATATTACAATTTTCCACAGGTAAAGTTTTAATTCGACCCGGGTTTCGATGCACTGCATCACTATTTTAGTTCTTATTATGTTCATATTCCACAACATCACGCCTGATTCCTCCCTTTTTGTGCATATCCCTAATTTCGCTCTAAGAATAAAAGGTGGCATTAATATTATATTATTAATGCTGAATGTGCGTGCATTTCTCGTATATGCTACGAGCCTCGCTCAATTCGCCAGATAATCTGAAGCTGATGCCTTGACTCATGGTACTAAGATGGTTAATAACTGAGATTTAATTCATTAAAGACATCTTTTCTGCCATTATCATTATTTTATTCGTGCTTTATAACGAGGGTAAAAATTAAAAGTACAGTGCGATTATGGTCTCGGCTGAGACAACGGAAAAATCTCCCTCAAAGTACCTCAAACTTAAAATAGAAGGAAATCGTCTCGATCCGGGAGACAAGGAATATTTAATAAAATTATTTTCCAATTCCGTAAGTCCCCCGTAGGATCCAGGGGAGTTGGCAACGGGAGTGTTGAGCCTCCAGACGCCGCGCCACCCCCAAGCCTTCCCCCGCCCCCTGACGTGCGGAGGAAGGCTTTAGCCGGTGGGGGCAGAGTCGGCGACACACCAGATGCCCTCTCTCTGCTGCTCAGTGCCTTCCTCTCCGCCCCTTCCTTCCTTCGCAGTCGTACTAATCAAGTTACTGTGGGGAGACCAGGCGCCTTTGGTCCCGCAACTGTTTTGACCCATGCCCTCTTTCGCCCCTCTTCTACGCTCCCCCGCCCGACCCCCGCCACCCCCGTTGCAGAAGCCAAGTCACCCGCGTCACGATCCTTAACCTTGATGGAGCTGCAACCCACCCATTCAGTCAATGTCAGAAGAATCCCTCAACACCCTTATCTGGTTCTACTAATTGTCAGAGGCTAGTCATGCGCATTGTTTCCGGTATGGTTTCCTAAGTCTCACCTCTTTGAAACCAGTCCGGAATCGAAACCGTGAAACCGTATTTTGCGAGAAATCTCAATTACACCCCAAATCATGCCCTTTATTTATCATGCATCGCTCATCGAACACAATGATTGTAGCTATAGAGATGTGAACAAGTTTTTAATTTGCTGGGAATCAATGATATAAATCAAAATTTTGGATTAAAATCCGCAAGTAAGAAAGTTGGTGGTTTCCGGCGTGACTTAGTTGAATTTACTGATCGTTGTGAATGAAAAAGTAATGTTGACGTTAAGTCGAAACCATGGTCGTACTATATTACATTTATGTGTAAAAACAAATCATAACTTTTTCATCCCCAAGTACGAGTAAATTAAAGTTCGGGAAATATTTTTTATGCCATTAAAAATAACAGAATTTTAACAATTATTTGCACCCAAAAGAACAGATGTTTTGTAAATAGGCTACAACGTGTACGTGTGGTCTTTTATATTTTTAACGATGGAACTATAATTTACTGCATTGAGACACCACAGTATAAAATAACGTGGTCATGTGCTTTTTTTCAGTGCTGTGTCAAAAAATGTTCTTCTGAATTGTGATTTATAGCCAACTGAACGATTTCAAATTTATCGCCGATTATCATCATATTTTCTCTTTCCAAGTGAGCCCCTGATTTTCTAAGTCTACCGGAATTCATATTTCTATACATATATAGAAATGTAGTATTAATGTATGAACAGTTTGGCGCATTGCATCTTGTTTCTTCCTCCATTTAAATTCCCGTTTTATTGGCGTCTCATAGCTGCCTATAACCGAATTCTGTGCCGAAAAAGATTTCACATGAGTTTTCTGTCTTCTGTTTCTCAGCGTTTTCAGTGTCCTCCTTTTCATCTTATTGATCAAGGATAAAACTAAAAATTCTTCGGTGTCATTTTTAAAAGTATTCTTCCTGACATAATATGCGATTTTACTTTGATATGAGCAGTGGGTAGGCATATTTTTCTTTTGATCTTTCAGTTCGAGTTTTGTAAACCAAAATACGTTTATCATAAAGCCACTCGGCACGATGAACAAATTCCGTCCAATTGACCTTATTCTCCACCAGAAAATTTCCAATTCTCATTAAATCGCGAATGAGACGTGTTACATTCTGCTCATGGGAGATAACTCCTTCCCTGGCTCCTATCTGCGATTGAAGCCACGACCCTTATTGTCTCCAGACACCCTTAGCTCTAGGGATCCGGCTCCTTGGGTATTGGATGACCACTTAATGGCCTGCTCCAATTTCCGTGACAGAAGACAGACACAAGAGTGAGTCCCTTGCCCAGCTTCAAGGACTAGAAAGATTGAAGGTTTTCATCTTGAATTCCTAGTACACATTGCCTTGGCGGAGTTTGTCCCAAACACCCACGCTCCCTCCTTTCAGAGTTTTATGTTTCGCCAGCGCTCACTAGCTCTGTTCCCATAGTGACGCTGGGCATAGCTGCCGGGCGAGAGAGAGAGTCTGTCCAGAATGCTTATGCCACTATCTTCCTCTTAACTCTTCTTTGGAAACGTAACACTTCACACTATCCGCGTAGATTAGAGAACAGAGTCATTGAAAATATGGTCAACCTCCGAGGCTGGTTCGTTGGGTTGGCACCGCAAGGAATCACGATTGCTTTGCTAGTTGGGGAAAGGTTGGATATTATTAGCGTGGTTCGCGAGACTGGTAGAAAATAATGCAGTTGCAATAAATGCTGGAAAATTAGGTTTTGTTGTAGTTTTCAGATAATGAGGGTATTTTTATATGTTAATTGAAAATGTTCTCACTTTCAACATTTTTCCTTCGCATTCATCGTCTGCAGTTATCAAACTGATGATTGGTTTTCTGCAGAATAATTTACCCCATTCACTACTAAGTAAACCACATTAGCTATCCATCTATCAATATATATTACTGATTCAGTTGTGTCTGACTGACATTCACTCCCATTAAAGGGATTTACCGTTATAAAATTTAGAAAAATTATTCCCAGAATTATAATTGTCTATATTTTCTCAGTCCTTATAGCTTTCATTGATTTTGATTCCATTCAAAATTTATCTGCTCTCACTCACACCACCTAACAAAGAATTCTACAAACATAACATATGCATCCAGAAAATATCAACTTAAGCTACGCTATCCTTATAAATAATGAAATTTGCAGATAAACGATGAATAGATTCATGATTAGCACATCGAATTTATTGACATAATGTATATTATCTTTATAGTAGTTCTTCGCGCTAAACATGTGGTCATATTTAGTGATGAGGACTATAAAGATAAGCATATTGAAAGCTAAAATATTGCCAGTCAACCATGCCTGAAAAATTAAAAGCACAAAACAAAAATATGCCCATAACAAGCATTTCTTTATTACTGGGGGTCTAAAAGAATAAAATGTAGCATCTGGAGTGTTCTTTAACCACATTTTCGGCCATCATGTGGCTGCTTAAATATAAAATTTATAATTTTACACACCGGATGTCAATCTTTGCATGACATATTTTCGTGCGCGTCAATCGCGCGTAAGATATTTTCCTGTGTATGTTTTCAATTAGAATTTATTTTAGCCATTTCTAATGAAGGGATGCTTATGTACCTGCGATCATTTGTCTTTGCCACGTTGTTGACACCTACCTGCAAGTTTGTCTTAAACAAATAAATCATTCGCCTTGACCGGGACTCGAACCCGGATTCTTCGATATCTCGCCGAATTCTGTCGCCAGTTAAGCTAACGAGGCGTCCTTAACTAAACCCTTTGGATTTTTTAGGGCTTTAAAGGAATAAGTTGTTCAGAACTGCCGGGCAGTGACGATATCATATTCCCAATGGAATTCCACACTTACGTGCACATCACTTTCAGGTGACTCCGTTAAGGTAACACCTTGGCTTGTCTCGGTATCCTAGAAATGTATTAAATACATAAATGTAGTACCAAGAGGCTGGCGGATATAAATATTCATAAATGCTCATCATGCCGTTCCCTTCTGGGGTGGGAACAGTCATAAAAATTTAACTCTTGGAGATAGCCCTTTAAAAATGTAATATAATAATAATATAATTTATTCTTCCATACATATAAGTCCTTATTTCCATTTAAGAAAGTAAGGTAGCCTACAAGGCAATAAGCCTGTAATTAGGCTAACTTCATAATTCTAATATGCGTAAATGAACATACATAGAACCACAATTTACTTAATACATAAATATATCATCGAAAGGAATTTTAGTGCGTAAAGGTAATTGTTACTTTAGAGGCTGGAAAATAGGCATTAAAACATAGAATGTACATCAAATATGACTTAAAGCATAGTGTACACAATACTCAGACTCTTTACAATAAAGTTTCAATATTATCGATTGTTACTATCCATTCATGAATCAACCTTAGGTATTTATTAAAATAAGTAGTTTATTTGATTGATTTAGAGATGATGTTGATTAAAATTTTGGTCCCATATACAAGAAACTCCGTTTGTACAGCGTTAAATTTGGTTTAGGCATAAGGAGTCAGATACCCCTGCGGCAATTAAACATCTTATTGCTCCCAAATAACTTTGGACTATATCCACTACGCAGATAGAACATTTTTAACGCTTTGAAACAGTACATATATGTAATGTTTCAAAGTTTTAAACAGTACAGTGTCAGAATGTACACATATACATGTCTCATGATTTTATAAACTCCTCCATTCGGCCTTTCGTACCTCTTTGGCCTCAGTTATTCTCATAAATTGCTTCAGACATGACTTCCTAATCTTAAAACTCATAATATCCCTCCTCTTAAGTGTCTCTTCTACCAAGAGGCGGAATATTAGGAGTCTTAAGATTTGGAGGGAGTGTGTGAAGCAATTTTTGAGGGGGAATTAAAATAAAATCGCACGAAAATTTAAAAAGCATACGTTGTAAGAGAGAAAGTAGACGCTGACTAAGAAATTCCTTTCCATCTTTTTATCCGCCACGCTTGTATTATCCGCCACGCACTATATTTATATGCCATCACTCTTTACTGTAATTTTAAAGTGATTCTTTACTGTAATTTTAAATAAATAAATATATACACTAATCTGTATATTTTAATATTTTGCATCATCACGCAAAGAAGAAAAAGGGCATAGTAACAAATTTTATGTATTTTATGGAGGGTCGGTCTATGTTTAAAAAAATGTCATTTTCCTTTCAGCAACGTTTCGCTATTTAATGTTAGCATCATCAGGGCTTAAGGTAAAAATGAGAGCATTGAAAATCTATTTCTTGTTATGTATAATGACGATGGTAACTCTACTAACTCTCTAATGGCAATGGTGATTCTATTATCCATAAAAACAAATAGATTTTCAATGCTCTCATTTTCACCTTAATTATGCTAATATTAAACAGCAAAACGTTGGCGAAAGGAAATTGGCATTTTCTTAAACACTAACCAACCCTTCATGAAATACATACAATAAATTAAAAGTGGTCAAGAACAAACTCAACATAGTAAGAAAGGTAATGGAAGGACAATAGCGTTAGAGAAGGAAGGAATAGAAGGGAGCTGGTGACGGGGACCTTTGGTAAAGGTGTAAAGAAGTGGCTGGTGAAGAGCTTGATACGGCACTGCTTGATGTTGCATTGCATGGGGCAGAAACGTAGGCCCTGAGAAAGGAGGACGAGAATAGGCTGCTGGCGTTCGAGATGTGGGTGTGGAGGAGGATGGAGAAGGTGCGTTGGACGGAAAGGGAGACAAAATAAGAAGTGATTGGTGTGGTGGGTGAGGAAAGGAATCTTCTGGATGATATTAGAAAGAGGCAATGTAGGATTGGTGATTGGAGGAGGTAATGAGGAGCGAAGGGAGGAAGGAGTAATATAATAGAGGGAAGAATTTCGGGTGGGCGGGGAAGGGGAAGAAAGAGAATAGGTTTTATGGACGGTGCGAAGAAGGGTAGGAAATATGCTGAGAATAAAAAAGAAAGATTGGTAGACAGGTCCCAGCACATAAAAATCTTGAGGATTTTTATTTGTTTTCTTTAATTTAAACCTACCTTAACCGGTAGGTTACCTAACATTAATAAACTTTTCTGCAATCAGCCGTGCAAGGAGAGAAAGCGGCATTGTTAGGACGGCATAAATAAAACAGCGGTTGGTATTTCTCATTTGTTTCGACTCACGCAGTCGTGAGTTGAGCTCCTTAAACCGAACATGGACGCATATTGCATTCCCTTGGCCGCGAAGCCGCCGTTCCGGCGTTATTGCCCACCTTTCCCCGTCCGCGAGTAAGAAGAACGCACTCCACGCTGCTGCCCAAGAGATTGCAGTCAGCACAAATCGCTTTCGGAAATCTCTCTTTACTCCCCCCCACCCTGTGGGTCGATATCATTTGGCCACGTTCTCATATCTTGCTCTCGTATCCTTCCGCATCGCTCGTCTCTGCTGTCTACGCTCTTAGCAGCCGTCCGCTCCCTATGCTCGCCTACCTCTTCTGCCACAATATTGAGGCGTGCGGGAAGAAAATGGTTATTGCGCTTTTTTGCACGTGTTTGCGATAGGGATTTGACAGGATACGTCCCCCTGCTCTCCATCTCTATGACAGTGAACCCCCCTCCTCTTTCGCCAACCGATAGATTTTAAAATAGGGGAGTAACCGGAGGCCTGGATCGTCGTTTGGTACCCATTCCCGCTGGGTGATTTTTTTTTGTATTTCTTGCAAAACAACCATGAATAATAGACTTTTTTCCACAATAATGATAAGTAAGATTATTAAGTAAGGTTATTATTAGTTTTTATTATTAAAGTGGTCAATAATCATTCAAAGAAGTTCTTTTTTATGCTATTTTATTTCATTTTTTTTAATGGGATGCTAATATTTTATCTATGTAACATGTCTGTAATCAAGTAAATATTTGTGCGCACTTTTTGTGCTAACATGACTGAACTTGACCCCCTTATGAACGAGTTCATTCTCTATCCCGCATGAATAGAACGACAGAAGCCACATTGCGTCATGCATTTAATATGCGTTACTCAACAGAATATTTAGTAAAATTGTGAATAACAGTCAGAAAGTCGGTTTCATATTTGGTTTATGCTTGTTGTAGAGTCACCTCCTATCACATATCCTTGACGTAGCTTACAGGATACCTCGTAATTATAGATATAGGTTTCATATTGGCGTATGCACCCTGTCTTGAGGTTTCATCCTTTCGGTACTACTTAGAGACATTATTAATATATTAAATGGAGCATGTGTTTCAATGAAAGAATATGATGCGAGTAAGCAATTGAAAGGATATTGAGACATTAAATTAGAGCACGCTCTTCTTTGACTGAAATGCCTGGATAATAGCAGCTGTAGAGTAGAACGTGATTGGAAACAATGGAAATGTTATGCAATCGAAAAATGATGAAGATCAAATGGACGGAGGGTATCACCAGTGAAGAAGTCCTACGGAGAGTCCGAAAGAGGAAATGCATGATGTGAGCTGTTAGAAGAGGAGACAAGTTCATTGGCCACATCTTTGCTCAACGGTCTCTTGAAAACAATGATGGAGGGAGAAATACAGGAAATGGAAAGATTCCTGTAAATGGAAAGAATTAGGAAGATTAAGGATAGAAAACATCAGGCAAGTTATGAAGGTCTTCAAAGTGGAGACATAATATGCTTTGAATGAATTTTAGGAGAATGAGCAGTTAGATGAGAGGGGAGTGGAATGGAGAACTGAAGTAAACCTATCTCCAAATTGATGGCTGCTTATGATAATTGAGGGAATGAGAGTCAAAGTAATACAATTTACAAGCATCGGCCAGTGTCACCTGTATTACTTTACTCCGGTAAGAAATGACATAAAGCAAAGAAGCTTAAGTATTCGACGGCTGGATCGCAGCACCGATTGAACACTTGTACTACTTTTCCTGTAGCTACCTGACGGTACCAACTTAGAACGTATGCACTTATATCATTTTTTGTTTTTTGTTACTTGTATTACTTTGACTCTCAGGCCCTCAATTGTTAGAGAATGGGTAACTAAGAACATTTTCATCCATAGAAATCTTAGTATCCAATACGACCTTTTCTTACGACATACGTGGTTCTCTGAGATTGAATACAAAAACACTTTCACTTTCATCGACAAAATCAGGATCTATTTCGGGGCTATAATTGAAAATTGAAGCTGCCATTTGAAACTCTATGATACGCTTATTTGAGGTAGTTTTAGCGAGATAACATCACACAAAATTCGATGAACTTGGCCTCATTGTAAGGACGTAGAAGTGAAGAGTTTTGTGGCAATGGAACGGTTAGCGGAAAGGAGAGTGGATTAGATAGCTTTCGAAAACCACTAGTCGTATTCATGACTGCTATGATTTGTAGAAGGCACCAACGCGTCTTACTTTATGAGCTGTTGCTACTACAGTTGCAAAAAAGCGTTATTGCTTCTAACTGAATCTATATGACTAACGCTAAAGTTTTCTCCAGGGTATGAGATGAATTATCGTGAGAAAATTGCTTTATATAGTGAATAGCCTTTTGGAATCAACACTTCCAAACCTCTGTCCACTGGAGCTTCTGCTTAATATGCACACACACGGTACCTATGTTTTTCTCGTGGCAAAATATCGTAGGAGATTAATATCATAGAGAAATGAAATTTATCACCCCAAGATAATGTTCGACGAATTTTATCCAAGTCAAAATTAGCCTAATCACCATGAGAAAAATATACCAGGATTAGTAAAAAAACCTCGTCCATTTACCTTGCGTGCCCAGCATTCAGACCACTATGTTGAATGGGCTTCCTGATTCTCATTGCATTATTTGAATGATTTTAGGGAACTGGATTAGACTGCTACGAATTTCATCTCCGCAATTCGGCACGGCTGAATATCATCACACGCTGCTCAGCACGGCGTAAGCACTGTTATAGAATTCAAAGGCACGGGTTGTGCCTGGCTTGAAATTCTTTTTCCTTAACATTGCTATCCTCGATGGGCCGCAAGGTCATAAAATCTACTTCCATTGAATGATACTAAACTTACACGAGAATAAGGTAACCTGTGAGTGTTGCGGGCATTGGGCCAATTGGGCAAGCTAAGTCCGTGGTTCCATTTCCGGTCTAGATGGATTTTCACTCATGGCAATTTGTACGAATAATATGTGGCGCTGTATGAATGACATGGTATTCCTTTGAATGTTTCTGTTAGAAATACATAAGTCGTTACGTTTTCCCATACCAATTCATTGATAATTGATTTAAAGGTGATTTTTTATTTTATCACATTAGTGATAAACTATGAAGTTGAAGTGAAACTATGAAGTGAAGTTGAAGAAACTATGAAGTTTGACTATGAAACTATGAAGAAGACCCATCTTTTAAATATTTTTTTCTGATAAAATCCTCTTTCCGTTTCCCTTTTTGATATTACATAGATTTGAGAAAAGGGGAAGTGTTGGTGAAATGGAGACGCTTTTTCTTACCACACATGTTTCACCACAGTTAGACGTTTTGTACCCACAATCTCTAATCTTCATGCATTTGAAACTCATCACCAAATGTGGAGCATTCCGGGATGAATTCCTTAGAAGAGTATTTTTAATCGGCGGGTATATAATGCTAAATATAAATAATATGCCATCCCTTCCAAATCTCTTTGTTAAAAATGTCCCCAGTCTTTATCAGTATCTTTACCAATAAAAGGAGAATGAAATCTGACGAAAATAGTATTAATAGTATGAACTAGTATTCCCTGCTCCGCCCAAAAATTAACAGTGATTCTCGAAAATAGAGCGGAATTTGCTTCATTTTCTTTAGCATTCTCGAGTCCTTTACCCTTTCTTTGTTTGGAACATTGACTATCGCATTTTTTTACCTTTCATTAATGAATTCCTTTCAAAATAAGGCATACAGTAACAATGAGTAAAGGGACAATACATCTCTATAGCATTTTACTGAAAATAATGCACAGAGCGTATATCTGAGTGAGATATTGAGTAGTTCACACATTTTATCCGAAATGCTTGCGTTGTTGTTACCTTTTTTTTAAAGCTGGATCATTCTTTCAAATACACATTTGGGCGTTCTTTACAAAACGATAATCGGCCCGAGGAAAACTTGGAAAGCGCAGTGATGAATGATGCTGGAGAAAAGGGGTGGCCATATAACTCATCATGATATTGTAGCACAATAGATTATGTATGAAAATCGTAGCAGTCATCGAAAAAATCAGTAATGCGTAAACATTTTTCGAAATAATATGAGTCATGGGCTTAAAAAATATATATAAATAACGGATTGATTTTCCATTTTTTCCTCCACGAAATATCTGTCGATCCTGAGAGTTTTTTCCCCAAGCGATATCTTTTTTCTTTAATCGCAGAAACCCATCATTCTTAGCCCTCCGGGCTTCCCGAACACGTTTTTACCCTAGAGTAAAAAGAAAACTCCGATCTTTTCCGTCGGAGGGTTTTCGCTCGGCTGAAAAAATATATATTTTTCTCTCATTTTTATAATTTACGAATAAGTATAAAAATTATCAAACCCAACTCTCGCTCTCTCGAGGAACCCTTTCTCCCTTGCTTATATACATATATTTGTGCGGGAATTAATGCGCCCACCCCACCTTCTTTTGTTTTCCGCGCATTATTCTCTCATTTGCGCTCGTACCCTGCCCCATTTCCCTCCCCTTTCGTTCCTTCACAGGCACCAACCTCCCCTCCCCCTCCTAGCTAGGGGGTAGTACAGGGATAGGGGTTAAAAAGGAAGGTGGGGAAGCTCTCAGCCGAAACCACCCCTTAAAAATCATGGATATAAAAAAACTGCTTCTCGTCCGCTAGCTGTGGCTTTTGAGAGCGAGTCTCCGGTTTCCCGGCATGCCTTGAGGCCAACGGAGACCTCCCCCTCCCCTCTCCCTTAACCCTCTTCTTCCCATCATCCCCCTAAGCCTACGTCGTTCACCCCTTTCTTTCCTGACCCCTACAAACCTCCCCAGATACAGACCGTGCAACAAAACCTCCCACTCCTGTACCCTACCGCCCCCTTACATTTTTTCCTTGCACTCCCCGGCCAGTCCCTCATGTCCGGCAACACGGTCGACGTACCGCACATCAGTCGGGCTCAGGCCCAGCCCCTGCCGCCCACCCCTCGAGAAACCACCCCGCCGGTGTGCATACAGATGCAAGTGCATCACGCGGTCGCCACCCCTTTCTTTCCATTTCTCCATTTTCCATGTTCTCGTCCGACTCCCTTGCCCTCTCCGTTCTTTTTCGTCCTTTCCTCCTTTTCCCGTGCCTTCGCTCTCCACCGCTGTTCATACTTCCTTCACCCTTCCCTCGGTCCCTACTAGTGGGGTCCTATCTACTGGAGCTCCCTCGGTCCGTCAACCATCAGGGACGAAATGAGCTGCTGAGCCAACCAGACACTCCAATAATAATTAACGGCGGACGTGGGACAAGGACTCTCAAATGATGCTTAAATTTCTGCTGGGGCCCAGTTGGTAGCACTTAAAAGGCCTAGAGAGAGTCTTCGAGTTTACTTAAACTTGCCACGGAAGGCCACAGTCTCTGCCTTCCTGGTCCGTAAATGTTGGTGAAGTTCGTAGTGGTCTCTCCCAAAGTCAAAACAATTGTCTGTACCCGTATTTAGAAGCTAGTGTTAAAACTGATTTATAGGTTCAAATTCCCAGCATACTAAGCCGTCAGTTGCCTCTGAATATAACACGGATGAATTAAAATACCTTAGGTAACTCCACTTGTAATATTTATTACCACACCCCCGGTTTCGACACTTACTGCCATCTTCAGGTGAAAGAAGATGACATAAAGTGTCGAAATCCGGGCCGTGGTAATAAATATTGCAATTGGAGTTAACTAAGGTATTTTAATTCTTCCGTAATGGATAACTTCCACGAAGTCAAGTCTACAATCGTTTTCTTTCTGATTATAATTCTTGTAGAAAAATATTTCATAATTCACCATATCATTGTTCACAATGGAAAATTAATCTGTAAGCTTGTGTAGTGGATTGTTGTAGTCAGAGAATGTACGTTATCATGGGGACAATCAGTCTCAAAATTCGTCTCAAACAGCCAGAGACAGGATGTTTCTGAATGCGTATATGTTGAGAATTTTTCTTCACATTAGCTAGATTGGTAACACCCAAGTCTTGCTACACTGAGTATTACATGTTTGGATCCCGCCTCGAGCGTCGGTGTTGCCCGAGTTCTAAGGCCGTTCTGTGCAATACTTTTTTCCATATTTCAGTACGGAAAATCGAACCAAATTCATACCACTCAGAATTGCATAGCGACAATCATATTCGTTTAGTGACTATTATTCAGGGCTCAGTTCTGAATACAGTAATTAGTAAGATTTTTAAGTTAAAGATTAATCCAAACATAGAGATGACTGAGGACAGGGTCCTGAGAGGGCGGCGGCGTGGTTCCGGTCAAGGGTGGTGGGACTGGAATATATTTGGACTTCCTTAACTAATTAACTGACTTATTGCTAAATTTGCTCATCCCTGAAGATGATACGGTGTAGCGAAACTGGTAGAAACAAGTGTGTTACACTTCTCATGAGATTTCTGCAGAGATTTATTTTAAAGGGTAGGTGAAAATCTCTTTTTAGACACTGAGACCCGTAGCTCACAGTAGTGTGGGATAATAACCCACTAAAAACATCTCCTTTGGCCACAACTGAGCAAGCTCATCTAGTAGCTTCTCATTCATGTTTCTCTCACAGGTGATAGGTTATATCCCACTGGCTACTCCCATTGATGGGGTATAGCCAAAGTGCAGAGACACATAAAAAAGACAAGAGTAGTATAGAGTTTACTGGAAACTTTTTAATCACACGCAAAATATGTTTTTAAATACTCTAGAAGATAAAATGACGATTGAGTTAAGTGTCTAAATCAGTGTTTTAGTGTTTAGTGTTTAAATGTGCAGTGAAAAATCCTGTGGAAGTATTACCTATCATTAATGCATTTCCCTGGAGCAATAATTCATAAAGAACAGCTTTCAATAGACGGTAATATAAAATTAATCAAATTTGATGTTGTAGATAATTAAAAACCACGCGGTTTAGTTATAAAATCCATCTTAATGGTCAGAGAAGCAAACTGAGTGAACCCCCTTCTTTTTTTGACCAAAGCTAACATCCATTTTAGTCGGTGTAATGATAAATTACCTGGTCTTGGTCTCCCGTGGGAAGGTGTTTCCGTGAAAGGCCATGAATAAAGCAGAACACAATGGAAACGTAGAGCTATTTGAATGCAGCCTTTCTATGAGTCCCGAGGCTCACGAGTAGAGGCACTTCCTTGGTTTTTTTTTTACCATCGTATGCCTTTTTGACTTGTTTTTCTCTCATCTTCCCTTGGACAACAACCTTGTCGTGGTGGAAGGGCTTGCGTGCTCCGATGACCCCTAGAGCTGCACTGGCGGGAGTAATGCTCCTGGTAGGGTCACCCATGTCAGATTGGTCGAAGGTTAGGAGACAGACGAATGGTAGCCCACGCAACGTCTGTACCTCAGTGAGGTGGCTGCAAAAGTCGTGAGACCCCAGTGGGGCGGCCTCTGAAGTGATGGTGTCATGTAGAAAACAGTTTTGCCGTAGAAATAACCTAGTAATTACAAATACATGGTTCAACATCATCCCCGACGTAGGTACACTTGGAAGAAGCCGGGAGACCCAGATAGGTTCCAAATAGATTATATAATGGTACGTCACATACAGGAATAGTGTTAAAAACTCGCATACTTATCCAGGAGCTGATGCAGACACAGACCACAACTTATTAGTCATGAAATGTCGGGTAAAACTGAAAAAGATAAGAATGGGAAGGAGGGTGCGAAAATAGAATACGGAGGCATTAACTGGGACAATGAAGAAGAAGTATCGAGAGAAGGTGGATGAGATAATGGGTGAAGAACATGGAGTTAGATCAGTGGAAGGTGAATGGGGAAGTTTGAAAAATGGAATTGTAGAAGCGGCGAAAGTAACGGTAGGCATAGTCATTGCATCTAAAATTAGAAAACCGTGGATCACGAAGGAGATGATAAGGGAGATGGAGGATGGAAGGAAATGGAAGAGCGTAAACTCAGAGCTAATTAAGAGAAAATACCGAGAATTAAATAACAGGCTAAGAAGAGAAGCAAAGAAAGCAAGAGAGGCGAGGTGGGGAGAACAGATAGACTCGTTAGAGAAATACCAAAAAGAGGGAAGGTCAGATGCATTATATAGGAAAGTAAAGGAACTGACGGGTTGTAATAAGGGAAGGGGAATTACAACGATAACAGACAAGACGGGAAAGGTGATCGTAGAACCGAAAGAGATCCAGGAGAGGTGGAAGGAGTATGTTGAAGAGCTGTATGGTAAAGAAATAAGGTCCAAAAGGTTAGATATAGAAAAGGAAGACGATATCGACAGAGATGGCATCGGACCATGTATCCTAGATAGTGGAATCGAAAACTATCGCCGTTGCTTTATAACGTGTATTCAAAAGAAATAGTAAGGTAGGCATGGGGGGAGGAGGAGGTAGGAATAAAGGTAGGATGGGAGCTGATATAATCAGTGAGATTTGCAGATGATCAAGCATTGGTTAGTCTGTCTGCCAAGGGGTTATAGTCAATGGTGAATTCATTAGAGGTGCAGTGCAAAAAGTATGGGTTAAAGATCAATCACAAGAAAACGAAAGTAATGATATTTTCTAGAAGTAAGAAAGCGGGGCTGAATATAAGGGTAGGAGGGCAGAGATAGAGCATGCCGAGCAGTTTACGTACCTGGGTAGTATTTTGGAGGAGCATGGGTTTAGTGGTAAGGACATCAGATGCAGAATTGCGCTAGCTAAATAAGCATTTTTGAAGATAAGGGAATTGATGAGGGGGGTCTGAGAAGAGACGTAAAGAAGAGGCTGGTGAAAACTCTGATATGGAGCGTGGCGCTATATGGGTCGGAAACTTGGTCAATGCGAAGGGAGGATGCGCGTAGACTTGAGTCTTTTGAAATGTGGGTTTGGAGAAGGATGGAGAAGGTTATCTGGATGGCGAGAAAGACGAACGAGGAGGTATTGGATATGATCGGAGAGGAGAGGAAGCTTGTGGCAGAGGTTTGGGAAGGCAGAAGAGATGGATGGAGGAGGTTTTGAGAGGAAAGGGCATGTTGAAAAGAGTGATAGAGGGGAGAACACTGGAGAAGCGTGGAAGAGGAAGGGAGAGGATAGGAATTCTGGACGAAATAAGAGGAGGTAGAAGATATGAAGAATTGAAGAGTGATCTAATAACAGGCCATCCTTAGGAGGTAAAGCGAGACAATTTCTATGAGGTTGGGATGCAGAAAGGAAGAAGAACCTACCAATCAGCTGGTATAATACTTGAATGAATTGAAAAACATTCCCATTCTCCACTCTCCTTTGTCATTATTCTTCTATTGCATATTACTCAATATATAAAAATTGGCATTGAAAGTTTTTCATCCTTACTTGGTAGTTTCTAACTCCAGCAGAAAAGGTTTATTGATAATTTACTGAATAATGACAGTGGAATTCAATTAATGAGAAATCAAAGCCTCCGTGTCATTACTCGAAGATGCTAGAGGAAGGTATAGATCCTTCTATAACTCCAAAGCATGGCTTTGTTAGCTTCATTGCAATTTTCTCAATCCGTATCTTTTATTCATGCACTATTCCACTTTTCTCCCAAGGAAGGAATCATTTCGGAAATATTTTATTAAAGTAAAGAGAAAATCACTAGCGGAACAAATACAGGCTAAGAAAGATCCGGTCTTTCGGGTTCTCTACCGCGAGCGTCTATTTTTTTGGGACAACAGTTTCGCCGGCGTTGCAGTCGGTGTCTTCAGGTCAATTGATGGACGTTAGCGGTAGAATACCCGAAAGAGCAGATATTTCTATTGAAAAACTCCGCAGAAGCCTTCTCAAGAATTTCAGATACAGGATTACCCAAAAAGCTATCGGTATTCGTGACGTAAATTCAAGGCCGTAGATAAACAGTTAATCCATAACGAAATTAAAAAGATGATAAATAACAGTTTTTATAAAGATTATTTTATTAAAGATTATTTCAGTACAGATTTTTTTAAAAGATTATTTTATAAAAGGTTAAATAACAGTTTTTAAAAAGGTTATTTATAAAACTCAATAATTTTAAATCATTTACTATAGGTTTTTGCAGAATTCAACCGTCACGGTATGCAATCATGCCCAGTGAACGATCCCGTCATTTTCTATTCATGCTATTGGAATAGAAAATTTAATAAAATCGTCCTGCAGAAATAGCTAACCATCTGCAGCTCATATTCATAAGTGTTGATGAGAAGCAGCCATCTGACCACCGACCAATATTCCTTATCTTCGACCTCTCAAGAAGTCCTTGAACATATGATTGTAAGTTAAGAGATGAGAAACTCCAGTAGATGCCAATAAGACTTATCATGGATTCAGAGAGGGCAGATCTTTAAGGTTCACAGAATTGCGGCTTATAGTGATCAACGGTTTTTCTGAAGTTATCGCCCCCCATTTTCTTCTCTTTAAGAAGAATTCTATCCTTTTTCGTTGGATATGGCATCCATATCAAAATGATTCTTAACCTCAAAATTTGATGGCTACCCAAAATAGATTGAAATTGTATTTCACATCCAATTCTTGGGCTTCTTTCATCCAACCATTTTTATAAATGTAGTCCTCTCCTTCGTTATCTCGTTCAAGATGGAACAGCATTCACCTTTATTTCCACTTAAAAAATATGTATTCATACCCTTTATTGCTTTGCAAATCGACTCAGCAAGATTTCTCAACTTCCATGGAAACCTCACTAGTCCTAAACTAAATCGCCGTCGAATTTTAAGATATAAAAAAATCAATAAGTTTTATTGATTCCAGGACATTTTGTTGTTACATGTATATAATGAGTCAGAATTTGACATGCACAATACATTTAATATTCAATCATCACGGTCCATAGATACGAATTCTTCAGTTGAATAATGTGCACCTTTTACCAGGGACTGGTGAAGCCTACGGTATATACGAGTACATACATATGTGAAGGGAGAACTTATAAAGTGTCATCGGCATGCACGCTGGGGTTTAGGGAGATGTTTAAATGGTCATGGTTATGCTTCGGGAAGAAAATGATTAGCAAGGTGGAATATTTAACTGGATTTTCTCATTTACCAACATTAGTAAGTACCCACATTCAGCGGTATCTTATTTTTTCATACGTGGCCATTTAATAGACCTGGTCTATCATGGCATTTGACATGTTGGTACCTAGTTACAGCTAAATTCTCCAGAAACTGTGAATAACGCACAACATTTTCACTCTAATCCAGTGGATGTGATGAATTTTCCCCTGATACCTGATAAAATGACCAGTATTCCAACCCGCTCTCACTTATATACGACTCCTTTAACTCCTTCAGCCTTCATTATCCCCACCCTCTCCCCCATTCTACGCACCAATCAAAACCCAACTCACATTCCTTGATTTTTTCAGGCGATGTTTTTCCACTTGCCAGTCCACCCCCATAGTCACCGCTATTCCATCCGCACAGTGACGCCGACGATGCATTCCTACTCAATGCACTCCCCTATGCACCGAACCTTTTGGCCCCTTCTCATTTCCTCCCCCTAGCTTTGCTTGGTCCCATCTCTACTTTACGTGGGGATAGGAGCTCTCCGAGGGTTGAAAGTGCGGTGCATAGGGGTGGATATTCTCTGTGCAAGAGTGCATACACTTAGGGGGGTAGGCAGGCAGTCAATACTTCTTTCTTATTAAACCTCCCCCCTACACCAACCTTACTTCCCCTTATATTCTCACAAACTCGTCTTTAAACACTAGATTCACGTAACCAGACTTCTTCTTTTCACAACTTTTCCAGATTCTTATTTTTTTCTCCGTCCTCTGCCAATACCTCTCCTTCTCTCGACCGTTCCTAATCTTTATCCCCCAGAAAAGAGGCAATCCTTTCTCTCTCGCTGTAGTTGCAGTGATTGCCTCGCCCTTAGGGATCCTTTCATGAACGTCTTCCTGCACCCAATGCATCCCCTTAATCCTCATTGCACGAGATGAGTGCCTTGGGATCTTCACTGTTCCCGTACTGCTGTCGTTACTGGACCCTGGATTCGTCGGAGTCGTTTTTTCCTCAATTGTGGAGAGGGCTCGGAAAATCTTGTGTCATCAAGGTACTTACTCAGCAACAGATTGTTCAAGATATCAACCCGGAGTCCTGTGGTAACGAAAAGATAAGATACCTACCTGATATTGAGCGCATAGAATGTCTGGAACAGAAATGCTTGCTTCCTCGGAGCGTAAGAGTGAGGATGAAGGGAGCAGTCGAAAGGGTTACTAAAAAAGACTTTTCTAATGAGCAATAATAGGATTATTACAGTCCTTCGTAGGCTGCGAATTAAAAACTCCGAGAGCATGAGATTATATTTCACGTTTGTGAAAATAGCACCTTATGGAAGGACCAAACCAAATTCAAACTATTATTTTACTGTTATTTTTGCTGCTGGATGTTTACAGGGACCTAGATAATTGGTACCTTAGCCTTATTTCATGTTTTATTTATCTTTGCATGTATATAATGATTTTCTGCTAATTAGTTGGCAGTCCTTCAGTTGGATATTGGATACAATAATTCGATTGTAATCCGTTATTGTTCACTATTAAACGGCACTGTTGTTGTATGGTTTCTCTCTAGGTGTCTCTGAAGTTGATTTACATTCTTCTTCTTCTTCCTTTGAGTCTTCCTTTGAGAAATTTTCCTAATTCTTTCCTCTATTTTTAACTACTTAGCATTCATACTCACACATCTTGTAATTTAGTCCTTCATTTACCCACGTTATATAAGCCATGTGTCTCATATGTCATTTAATCTACATAATCTTCTAAATTTTAGTACTGAAAAACTCTTTTTCTTTTTTTGATTCAATTACCATATGACTATGCCACTGAAAAATGGAATATCGGAATGGAATTCTCTTGTCGAATTTTTCTTTGCAGTGGAAGAAAATGTTTTTATCATATTTGGAGCCTATTTGATTTCCTTATTTCAACGAATTTAGAGCGCTGATAACAACCCCCTCCTTACTTGATGTTTTGCTATGCTTAGATTTTTTTCAAACTCTCCAGACGGCGTTTTCCCCTCCCTGAATATCCAAAAATCCTAATATGCAATCTATTGTTATCAAGTTTGGTAAATATGCCCGGTTTAACCCTAATACAAGCAAGGTGAGTCTCTAGGACTCATCGCATCACATTTTTTTCATTTTATTTTACCATTGAAATGGTAGCTTAGCGTGAATTTTAGACTTATTCTATTTCTATGTCATCTATAAATTGTATGCATTCAAATTAATTTCAGTATTAAAATAACTTAGAAATAAATTATTTAATTGAATTGCAGAAAATCCGGGCTAGGAGAATCTGTGAGGCTCATGATGTTTCTTGCTTTTCCTTTGTGTATGTATATCTTTCCTCAACAGCTATATTGGGTTCCAAATTTCAAGGTTTATATTTTTAAAGAAAAATAAGCCAAAACACGCCGTATTTCTGACATTAATTACATTTATTTTGCATGTTAATAATAGTATAAAATGACATATAAACAAACTTATATTATGTCTGATTTACGTCGTGTTTGGACTCATTCTTCTATAAATTTGGCGTCAATTACTAATTTTGTTATTCCATTGAGATAAAACAAATATTTGAAAAGTTTATATTTGGTAATGCTTAGCCCAATAGGTGACACATGCTTCGTAGCCTGGCGACAACACTGGGGATCAATTATGGGATTAGCGAGGCAGGTAGCCTAGCAGTATCTGTGGGTGAACGGGGCGGGATAGGGCGGCAATCCGCCAGGTCTCACGGTAGCTTGGACAAATAATAATCTTTTCTTCTTCCCTATTACATTTCCTGCAGATATAAATACAGCAGACCACGAAAATTGTCTCAATAATTCCAGTATTTTAGTTACCATAATGAATTACTTTGTTTCTTTCACCCGTCATTTCTTCGCCCTCCCCAAACATCTGTTGTGGATATAAAACAGCAGACCCGTGAAAATCGTCTAGCCATTTGGCTTTCATGCTCTTGGTATGTTGTTGACACCGCATGACGCACTAAATTTCAATAGGAGCAATCGCAATGTCAATTGCGACAATTATTTTACATACTCGTATTTAGACTTGGCAAAAACACTGCTATCAACTAGACTAACGTTAGTAGGAACAGTAAGAAAAAACAAAATATTTATCCCCTTTGCTTTTCTTCGAAATAAATCTATACCGAAAGGTTCGCCACTTTTAGGTTTCAGAGAGAATGCCACATTAGTTTCGTTTGCCCCGAAAAAAAAAGAGTGTAACACTATTATCCACAATGTATGTACCTTTCTGTAGAAATTAGTGAGAGTGGTAAACCAGAAATAATAACTTGCTATAACCAAACTAAGGGAGGAGTTGACTCCTTAGACCAACTCGTTCACGAGTATACGCGCATGAGAAAAACCAATCACTGGTCATTCGCATCTTTTTAGTTAGACATTTGCAGAGTTGCGGCATACGTAGTGTGGTGCTCACAAAATTCAAACTGGAATGACATTAAGCTAAATAAGAGGCGAATATTCATCCTTAACCTTGCAGAAGGTCTTATAAAAGCGTAAGTTCAATCTCGATCATTGATAGGTCTTCAGCGATCGACACAAGCAGCAATTGCCGTTTTTCATGGCGATGTAGAACCAAATTTAGCCATTGAAGGGACATGAAAAAAAGGATATGTTTTATGTGCCCAGCAGCTAGAAATAGTATGCATAAACAGTCTTTTCATTAATTCCATAGGCATGTTTGTGGTGAACACAGCAGAAAAAGTGTTGTTTGCATCAAATGTATAAAAGTAATGTAAAATGTAAAAGTTTTGTTTCACCATATGTAGCGTATTTGGTGTACTGTATTACTTGAGTATACAATAAATACCAACGTTGTGTGAAAACTAAAAATTATCATTGTGAAATCCCGGAAACCAAAAAAATAAGTTAAAAGAGTCGACTAGACTCACCTTGCCCGGTTAAGTCACAAAAGCAGCTTGCCCGTATTAGGGTTAAAGCTAAGTCACTTAACATGACCGAGTCTACCTCTATTAACCCTTGAACGAATTATACCATGGCACCCAACATCGGGCCTCAAAGGGATCACTACTTTCTGCTCACTAAGGTTTTTCGCCATGTTTCATTGTATACTGACTTTGCTTTGTTCTCTACCGCTCGTCACACCTTGTCTTAATATGATTGCTACAGAATAGAGTGTTTCAAGCATAGGTAGTTAAATTTGTTTTGCTTCAGAAATATTTAATAAAATAGAAAATTAGACTGGTTGTGTTAAGGGGAAACTTGGTGAAACTTGCTTAACATAGTGAAATGAAAGGTTAAATTTAGTAATTCCACATCAACTTTATTTACGACCATGGATTCGACTTATGAAATCATCATCAGGTCACCTGCTAAGTTAAAGATTTCATTTCACTAAAATAGAAAATGTTTTGGAAAGAACCAGGGTTCTGGTGCACCTCCATTCGTATTAGGGATAATCAGTGAAAAGGCTTTGTGTCTTATGCATTTTAGTTCACAGTTACTTCTACGGTAGTTTACTGTGATTGACTTTAAATTAATTTCTTGAGCCATTCTAAATAGTCACATAGCATCTTTATGATTTTGCTGAATAATGTAGGTTTTTGCCTCCTCCACGTTTGAGTTGCCCTTCCATTGCAACTTCACATGACTGAACCTTCTCATATCAGAGAATTGGATGTAATGTAGGATCACGAGGTAGCAATTAGTTAATTAAATGTAAATTCACTCACTTTTTTTAAGATTTTAAATGCAAAAAAATGAAAGGTTTTCATTGTAAAGTATTCATCGAGAGGGTGCTGGTACTTCTCGTAGTAAGTAAAATTAATATTAGTTAATCCACCTTCTTAGACGCAGAAAATGTACGATTGTCACAAGATCAAGCAAATTTTCTAGCCCTGGAATAACACGTAATTTGGTGGTTTCGATTTAGCTGATTTTTTTCCTCCGAGCAATCCCACTATATCGTGGAGAATACTGGTGCGGGGGCAACATGAAAGCAAAGTGTGCGTATCTACGAGCATACCCCGATCAGGAGCCCAATAAGTGTCTTCCTTTTAATAATCGCCTCGTATTATGGCTTGAAATTTACCGTGCTTGGGGACGTCGCGACGATTTACGCTCCATCTGTCGGGAAATGGTGGAAGATTACCCCACTCACCTCAAATCGAAAGGTTTCAGTCTTTCATCGAACCCCGTCCCTTCCGATTCCGGCGAGAATAAAATAGAAAAAAATCCTTCGGATAGCCTCGCTGATTTCCCGCCCTTGCATTCCATCCCCCAACCGCCACCGAATTCATTATAAGCTGTCCACCCCTCCTATCCAGCATCCCGGACTCGGAGGAAATATCCGAGGGACGTTCGAAAAAAGAAAATTTGGCGTAGAAAGAGACCCTTTCGTCGATAAATCCCTGGCTACTGACTACGCAAGAGTGGATACAACCTCCTCTTTCACCCCTTGTACCCTTTCCCGAAGCCCTTCACAAAAATCAAACCCTGCATCCCACTCTTCCCTCAAAGCATTCCCTCTCGCGTACTACATGACTACAGGTTGTGTAGTACGCGACTGGCAGGTCCGCTGGGGATTAGAATCGGGAAGAAGGGGGAAAAATGAACTCACGAAGTTTGTTTGTTGCTCCTACGCTGGGATTTGATCTACTGAATGCAGATTGTAACATACTGGAATTACAGCCATGTTGAATATTTCGACGTTAAATATTTTAAGAGGCAACCACCTAAATGCAGTGAGTTCTATTTTTAGACTCCGCACTGTTATAGGTGTGAGGTAGCAAAAATTATGCTACAGCGACCACGACCTGAGTGCGTGATCAAACTAAATCTAAACAATAGCCGATAGCCGCAAAAACACTATTGTTTAAAGTTATGAACACCTGCACACGAAGGGAAATTCCTTCGAGAACATTCGAATAGGAGGAGGGAGAAAATGAATACGTGTACAGGCGAGTTACTCTATAGGGAGCTGACAGTTTAAACAATCAACCAAGATAAAGGTTGAATCCACGCCACTCGCTGCGGGGAAATTACGTCATAGACACCATATAAAACTGAAGAAGTATTTATAAAGTAGTGGTTTCCGGTACGAGAGAATTATTAGCCGTACTGTAAAAGGAAGTCAGCTGAGGTCAGCTGGAATTACCCAAGACATAACCAGGGAGCAGTCAACCTTTCGGCCGAGTACCTGTAGCGAGACAGCGGTGGACGTCAACTGCGTTATTCCCTTAGCCAGTCGAGTAGTAGTATTTGTGTTTAACGTGCTTCGACGGCTAAGGTCATTTCGCACTTACTGTCTGCCACGTGCAGACAGGGGCAACAGCACTCGGACGAATCGGAGGATCACCCCTCCAAACTCGAGCCGAGCCCAACGATTCTTAACTTCGGTGACTGATCGGGAACCGGTGTTTCCATCGTGGCAGGTTGTTGCCCCTTAGCCAGTCGAGGGATCAGCGCAAAGCATGTGTGTCATGACGACAACCATGAAAGAAGTCACTATATATATATGTATGCAACCATAATTAATTGGTAAAGGGTATTTATTTGTGCAAGGGAATACTTTGGTGTGCAAAAAGTGAAGTTAGCCGTGAAGGCAAATAGAAATTCCCAAAGGGAATTATCGCTGTGGCCCAAAGGGCGAAGAAACCAATGTGATACACTGACAAATGTAACAAATACACCTGATATTGTGATTCATGTATAATATGTTTTTATTGAGTGACGTGTTGTATTTCATATAAGTTAGTACGGGCAAATATCTAACCTTTGATGTGGAGGGAAACACAACTGTGAATAAATAGAGTTCATAAGTTATAAAGAAAGGAAAAAGTTTTATTTATTCTCTTGGTAGAATAGAAAGAGTATCGTCATATATGATACGTAATTATGATTAAATGTTGCAAGATCATAAGTGAAATTCATGCCATTTGATCTAATATATTTGGATTATGCTTTCATGTAGTAGCAAAGCCTTAACTTTAACTGTAGCATAGTCAAATGATAGCAATGTACAACTAGTGTTTTTGAAGAACGCTGAAGATCGAATTTGCAAAGAGGACTACCTGTGAAGAGGCCCGGTGGAAGGTTTTCAAGATAATGTCTCTTGAGAACTCGTAGAGTAGAAGCAGAAGAAACACACATCCCGCAACATAGTATACATGAATATGACAGGGGAAGGGAAATTCAATAGGAAGAAAGACCATGGATTGAGCATAAAAGGGAACTTTTTATGGGCTTTAAAATGGACCAATGAAGAAATTAAATTGTTTGCGAGAAGGAAGAGAAAGCTTCAGGGAACCTACCTTGGGATTAAAAACTGCCGATGATGATGATAGAGATATTGTTCACTGCGTACAATATACCCGGAGAGGCTCTGTTTGAGACTTGGAAATACATGATGAGGCGAGTTTCAGGGTTCCGTCGAGGACATTAATGTAGCACTGCACTATATCTCTAGAACTGAGAGAAGCGAAAAATAAAAGTTTCACTTCCGAACACTTTCACTAGCGGACCCGGCTGAACGACGGGTTGCCACTCTAATGTTTTCTCTTTCATAGAATTTATCGTGGCCAACGCTAGAGATCAAAAGTTGTTTCGCGTTTCGTTTTTGCCCCTTGGCCTATTCATGGCTCTGGGGTCGAAAGCTCCCCTTCCCCTACCCTTCTCACCCATCCTTCTTTCCTTCCTATTCCCGCAGCCCTTCCATACCCTCAGCCAAGAGCGGAAGCTCGCATGCCAGGTGAGGGGTGGTGCCCTGCGCGGAGGACCCGCTTGATAAACTGCCGAGCATAAAGGATCTTGCAAGCTCCGACCTCTGGGACTCAGGCCGCTGGTTCGGCCCGCTACCAAGTCGGAGAAGTCAACCCTTCCTCCAAGTAGCGCAAGATGGGTGCCGTTTGCGGCATCTGACGGGATTCTGACGGACACTGCGGCCCGGCTGGACAACGGGTGGCCACTCTGATTCTTCCTTACTCATAGGATGAGTCGTAGCCAACGCAGAATACAAAATGGTTGTTTCGCGTTTCGGTTTAAGCCCTTATGCCCATTCATGGCACTAGGGTCCAAAGCTGCCCATTCCCATACCATTCTTTCTATCCTTGTTTCCTTCCAACTTCCCGCACCCTTCTTTAAATCGGGGTACAAGCGACGGCTTGCAGACCCAAGGAGAAAGTGGTCCTGCGCGGAAAACCCGTGAACCAACTGCCGAAGAGATGGGCAATAAATTCCTTTTTTTCTACACACCATCAGTGACTATGACAAAAACACAGGTAGACACTTAGGCGCTCTTCATTAACATACAATTCACTTTCGTCCTCCACCTCATTCTATTTCTCTTTCTATTCCCTCTTCTTTGTTTGGGTGGATTCCTACTACTCCGTGCCATACGCCTCTACGATAGCTCACAGGATACAATGCCGATGCAATTACCTCATGAAGTCAAAATCCTTATGTTCAGTCACATGACTTACTCTAACCCACCGCATTTTATAGCCTTAATCATATCCGAAAGAAACTAGCATTAAGTATCATTGCATTGCAGATTCTTTAGCGCAAATTTTTCCTCTTTCAGATGTATTAACCCGTTGTACTCTCTGGTGAAGAATCTGGCGTGAGGACACCAAAGTTGGTGAGTCAAACCTGATTGCTTGAATAAAATAGATAAAATTATCATTGTAAGAAAAAAATTTAGGATTTAGACAAGTCTAGGTATTGTTAAATGAGATTAGAAAAAATGAGGCTGTATATATAGATTGATCTACGAACTTCAGTGCAGTCTACCGCAAGGACATGGGGTGTCAGGTTATCAGTCATGAAGAAGAGAGGTAATAGGAGAATGAAGGTAGGAAGTGAGAAAGGACGAAAAACACGATGTTTCGATGTTTTGACGGAATTTCTTTTCGTGTAGTTCAGTTTTGTAGTAGATATTAATAGCCCTCGAGAAGCAATTTTGTACCTAACTGTTCCAAAGTGTCTATTTTATTATGTTTCTTCTTTACTACGCTCCGTGCATGCTGCATTGAAAAACAATAAGCAAATAATAACCTAGAATAAATTAGTTGCGAATACATTCAAGGCAACGGCTCTGTTCGTCTTAGCCAAGTTATCACGTCCTAAAAATTCCAGCATTTTTAAACAAATTCACCGTTACACTCCTCTAAAAGCTTAATCTGCTCAAGCAGTAAAATTTTTATGTTTCAGTTTTCCATTGGGATAGGATAGGTCTCAGGAATAGATCGTTGTTAGCTCATCTTCGACACATTGCAAAGATAAAATTTAAGACTACAGTTTCATTGATTCCAACTTGCAAAACTAGTAAATACATATGAGTACATAAATAAGAGATTCATTTTTTACCAAATTCTGTTAAGAAAAATTTACCGTTTACTATTTTCGCTTCGGGAATAGGTATGGTTATTTTTTTTATTTTTTCTTATAATTATTATGAAGTATTATTATTATTTGGATAGATAAGATAGGTGAATGAGTTTTTATGAAACTCCATTGCTTTCAGTAGTTTAAAAAATATTAATAATAAGGTTTGATTAATCTATAATAGTAAATTTTGAAAGAAAAATACCTAACGTATGAATAGTAACAATTTAATGATAATTTATTCCTAATTATAATTTTCATTCATTTAATTTAGCAATATTCGTTTGGCATTATTAGTTGTTCTTGATGCAAAATGACTATTAACCGCGGATATAAAACGTAGGATTAAATTCTACCTAGCTATTAACTAATTGTTGAATTTTTCCGATTTTTTTCGATTCTCTCTCACCGTGCGATCTGTTTAGGCTCACGAGATATGCTCCTCCACCGACTTTCACCAATCTTTCGCCACCCTCTATGCAGACCGCAGTGCCAGCCACCCACACGTTAGCCCACCGTCAATACCCTGTCCCCTCCTGTTCTCTTTGAGCGACCAGGCCATTTCAGTGACCAGCCCAACCCCCCTCCCAGAACGAACGGAGGGAGCTAGATAAGGCCCCTTTTACTACTACGTCCACCAAGTATGGGAGATTGGGGTTTGGTCAGGAATAAAAAAAAAGAGTGAAGGCAGTTTGGGGGAAGGAGGAACTTTCGCATCATCCTTTCTGCCTTACAACGTATCGTACTTCATCACGGGTAAGGGTTGAAATAAAACGTGGAAGAATGAAAAAAAAATTCCCAGAGATCGGAGGAAAAAATTGTAGGGAAAAAATGGATCAGGACCTATTCTTCCCTTCTGGGATTACGTACCCTGCCTTCATCAATTCACTCACCCCCGTTCGGATCTATCCCCAACCCACCCCCCTGTTGCCTCCCTTATCCACTGGGCTTCGAAAATGAACCCTTCGTGGTTATAAATCTGTTACGCTGTGCCCAACATTTTCCTAATCTTAGCTAAACTTAATGGTGGTTAATACAAGAGCGCAGGAACATACCTCAACATAAGAACCAAGCGCCCTCTGACTCAAAATGACTTAAGTTCAACGGTCACAGGTTATATTCTTAAGTTATTTCCCTAAGTTGATTGCGAACTAGCATGCACAGAGAGCACGGCGTCCTCGACGTTAAAATGGGGAATCACGTTTCCGCATTGATGGCAAAGGAACGGAAGGTATCGTCATCGGAAGGTATCGGAAGGTCAGCTTGATGACTTTAGTATTGGCTTACCGTCCAGATAGTCTGCGTTTGAATCCTGGCAGTTGCAGAGATTTTTCTTCGCATTCATGATCCCTATTTGGATGTATTGTCGGGAGTACTTCGAGGGCAGTACTTCTCCTATTGAACGGAAATTCAACTCCGGCGTTAAAACATTCTTCAAAGGTTCAGCCTTGACGCCTTTCGTTACAGAGTAGGCTGATTTCTGACGCCGGTTTTATTTTCACCCCATTCCAATACCTGATGAGGCAATCCCTTGCACATCTTCCTTCACCTTCCCTAAATGGCGTAAATGACCTCATTTGTGGGTCATCCTTCTAAATACCTAATTAATCTTCAGAACTGAACGTAATTTCGAATTTGTCCGTAATTGCCCGCGTCTTCAAAACAAGCAATTAGATTGCTTCTCTTTTCCCCTAAGTTTTTTATATGCTGTATTTTAGCAACTTTCAAGTTTATTTCTTGCATCATAGCTTCCACTAATCTCAATTTTTCATTCCTTATCTCGTCGGTTTATTTTGAACATGACTTATTGAGTCATATCACCCATATTTTAAGAATATTTTCTATTTATTCATTGGATATAGGCTAGGGATGTGCGGTATATATCGATGTACTGGTATATTTTATAAGTCGGTATACCGGTATATTCGGTGTTATTTTCTAAACACCGGTACCCGATATATTGCTCAAAATGAAAATTTTCATACCGAAGTTCAGTAATTAAGTTTTCAGAAATTATTTTAGAGAGTGAGTTGTGATTTTCTAATAAATATATATTTTAATAAAAAATATAAATTACCTATTTATGGCTCGTTTGTTCAATATCTTTAATAATTTACACTATTCTACTTCACTCTCTAGTATTCTGTGAATTAAATAAGGTTAGCGAAAGATAGTAGGTAAGTAGGTACACGTAGTACAAGTAGAAAGCAAATATTTGCGAAAAATTAGTAACATAACTATATTTTAAATAAATTGTACCGATATACCGGTACACCGGTATATTTTTAACGATATATCTATCGGCTAATTGGTGTACTTTGAAAATATCGGATTCCGATATATCGGTATATTTTTATATACCGCACATCCCTAATATAGACTCACGAAATCATCTTTATCGGCCGTCTATTATTTCATTCCACCTAAGTTGCATTACCATGTTATCATTTTTATGATTATTACTCGTTATGTTGTGAAAAGAACTTACTTGATTAAAATATTAATCCTTGTGCGAAATTATTCTGTTTTAATTTTGTTGAATAATATTGGCCTGCAATAACGCATGCAGAGTCCCATTTCCGTATTATTTCTTATATTTTCAGTCACTTCCCAGAGTTCATATTAACTGGCTTAAGAAACTAATGAGAGTCATCTTCCACGGTGATTTTACACAGGCGCATTGTAATGCACAAACTAAATTGATAGAATCCAGTGGTACTTGGTGAAATTTTCCAAAGTTGAGTATGATGATAGCAAAGGATATCACTCCATTCTAGCGTTTTATGGGCCTGATCGATTACAATGAATTAAGCAACAACAGTTCTGATCGCGCCGAAGGCGCGTAGATTATACCGTTCTGGTGAGTGCGAGACTCACCCCTACTGGTCAATTGACAAGTGGCGCACTTGACATGGGAAGAGTGTAATGTCGTGTATGTTGTGTTTGTGTGAAAGAGGAAACTTAATAACTAAGTTACATTGTAAAAACGCAGCAGAAAATATGAAATACAGGCTAATATATTACAATTTATACGTGTTATATATGTATTCTCCTATCGTCTCACTGATGCCTTGTACGATAAGTTTTAGCTGTACGTCCATATTTTTTTCCTTACGTTAGATCAGCTTTTCTTGAAAATTTTATATCACATATTTGTAATCTTTGTTCGTTTGCATTCTTTTGTTAGATCTCCAGTTCATACTGCCGTATACTCCACAAGGATCTGCCATTATTCTATAAAAGTTTATTAAGCTATCTTTTCTTACCCAACGTTTTAAAGATCGCTGTTTTGTAACGTCGATGTAGTTGGTTTACCTAGCAATTTTAAAATGTTTATTTCATTTTAGCATGATAAAGTTCCTAGAAAGTCAAATAATGTGCCGTCGAAATCTATCGGGTTGATAAGAAAGAGTGTAGAATCTTGCAAAATGTTATATTTTTGCCAAGTTTGACAGTCTTATCTGACTCACATTCACATGTTCAACCATCTTGTTGCGTTAGAACTCATTACATGTGGCAACAGCTCTATGTTCCCGTGATGCCAAAACAAGGGCCGACATGTTCACACCCGTAGTTTCTTTCCCGCAACTAGAGTTCCCAAATCCCGTTCATTTCTAAACCTTCGGGAATCGATTCTGGGAAATTATATTTTCCTAGTACGAACGTCAACTCCCGATATCATCTCGTTAATTCAAAGTTATAAAACTGTATTATTGTTAACGATTTTTTCTGGAATTTTATAAAAGTAAGTCAAGTTCAGGTTGATAAAGGTTCGCCATTAAATTAGTTTCTTAAGTGAAAATCGATTTGGTTTTATAATTGGGAAATCTACCAAAAAAGCCCTCAAAATATTTACCCATTTTTACAACTTTGTAAATTGGAATAAGATGAACTGCAGAATTTTTATTGATATTCAGGAATTTATAAGCGATCTATTTAGACGTAATCTATGGTTTGTCATTTGTTGTTTGCATATCATTATTCAGGCAACCACATCTTTCACATCACCATCTTCAAACAACTTCGTCACAATTTTCATCTTCGATTCTTCACACGAGTTTGTCGACCCAAATTTGCCTTAAACGTGGATCTTACACAAAACTAAAAAGGATTTTTCTCACCATTATGAGCTTCCGTAACTATTATGTCTGTTTTTGCATTCATCTACAGAACAACTCTTTCCAAGCTTTTCGAAGCATAATACCTACCACGTTAGCACTTCAGCGATGACTTTGGCAGAATCGATTTGAGAATGGTAATGCTTATCCGCCTGTGAATTAAAGTTAGAGCCAGGCGAGTTGAGCAATCGAAGGAACAGTGACGCCATCTACTCGCTCCAACCCGTTAGGAAACTCAACTGAGACTATCTTTTCTTTAACGCATGCATCCCCAGCTTGGCTACAAGCCGCAAAAACACGTTTCAACCGGCTTCAATCTTATGAAAAGGTTGTTATATGAATATGAGCATTGGGCCCCCGTGATCTTTCGAAACAAGGATGTCAGAAAAGACTTAGGGCTAGGTCCTTGAAAGCCTAGCTAAAATAACTGCGCACAAATTCTTGGGAAACTTCACCGTCACTCAGGACAAACTTTTTAAGACCTTCTGTGACTTTATTAGTGATCAGTCAGCGAAGTATATAACGCCTAAAGTTGCTTTCCTTCTTTCGCACATCCCTGTTTCCACTTATTCCCGCCTCTCATTTACAATATCAGACAAGCCATGTTACGATAAAATGTGACGACAAATTGCCTGATAACAAATCCTCATTAAATTCTTAGGAGATAGCCAGGAGGCTAAGAACTGAAGGACGACAAAAAAAAAACTTGGACGTGTCGTGATCGGTGGCTCAAGTTCGACATTTCCTCTACATCGGTAGTTTGTCTTTTTCGCCCCCTCCTCTCAACCACTCCGTCCTCCACACAGCCAGCTTCCTTCCCGCCAGTTTGTCGCTTTCCTTGCTATGCATACTCAAGTCCCATCTCCATCGATAGTCTGGTGTATCTATTAGTACCCTTATGCCCTACTATATCTGTACCTCACGGCGCCGTATCACGCGTCCACGTCGTATCAATAACATTTCTGTGGAAAAGTACGCCACACTTTTTAATTATATGAACCTATCTACATCGCTCAATGGCCTAATTCATATAGATAATATCCATCTATCTATATCGGGAATCTCTTTCAGACCGTCGATTAAACTTTAGACAATCTCATCAAGTAAATTTTTCCTTTCGACATTTTTAACTAAGCTTGTTGATAGGTAGTGTAGTTAATTACTTGACATGCTCCCAAATCCTTGTTTCACATTTTGCTATGTAGTACTAACAGCACGTCTCCCATGTTTTCTGCATAAGTATTGTACCTTAGTTCATTTATGTTGTGGAAAAGTGCATTAATGGAAATAGTTTCTATAGTAATGGTAGCATACCTATAGTGTAATGCATGTTGATGAAATTTTACCTCCTAACAAATATTTGTAGGTTTTTACTAACACATTAATACTCTGAGTTTGATTAAATTTATTATGGTATAGTGTAGTGCATACTGGTAATACCTCACCCCCCTGAAGCACACACGCAGGGTATTCTGTAGAAGCACGTTGGTTACTTTTTTCTATCGCAGCCACGAGCTGGTCCCCGGAAAATATTTTCTCTATTCGCAAGTTCATAGGTTTAAAAATGTTGAACAACGCTGCTCAAAACATTTGCATCTACGAAATACCGTGCAATTCACCAACAAGGTTTGTGGCACGGGATTGATTCCACACTAGGGCCGAAATATTCGTCCGAGTGCAATGTAGAATCCGACACACTTCCCTGGCCTTTACCAATCGAACCATGCGGACAGTTCACCGGTGAAACAAAGACTAAAATAGTGCTAGGTTGGTGAACATGCTTTCATGTAGAACCTGGGCCAAGATACTATTATTGTTAATCACTCTCAATTCTAATAACTCATGCATGCTACGAGATACTATTTCATGCAGAAAAAAATCATGCTGGAGAACAACAAGATCAAAAAAATGGTCAGTTTGGCCCATGCAAACAATTGAGTTGGATTTGATATTTTCTGTGTTTGAGGCTTTCTTCATGTTTAAACAGTGTAAATGATTTTTGGTTCAAGGAACATATTTCAGATCTCAAGATCAATTTTTCTCGGGATTTGGTAAACATTTTCGACCGGTTTCGATGACCGCAACATATTACGCATCGCAACGATAGTAAACTACACACTGGATAATATTTCTCGTCTATCATGTAAAGGACGTGGCGATAATAATTGACGAATATGGGTCGGAAATTTTAAACCTTAAATATACATAACGTATACCAGTGGTGGCCGATCAACTCTGCGTGGGATGAATCATGCCGGTGGAAAATCTTTAAATGATTGTATGTATATTATTTCGATTAAAATGATTCACCTTCATTGTTTAATGGCTTAGATAATGATTTTCTTTATGGTGAAATATATCGGTTCAAGGGCAAATTTCCCTTCGCCGAAAATATTTTTAAAAACTCGTGATAAAATTTCTAAGTCTGGCTTGGGGTATCAGAAATATACGGGAATTTTCTCTCCCTCAGACTGAATATCCTAGTGACCTATAGCTTATCACTTATTTTACTCGGTAGCATTGTATTAATGTAATTATGCAATAATAGGTGTGATATGCGGAAATTTACTGAAATTGTTTTAGGTCATCTTACCTTATAAATGGACAACGAAAGAGAATCAAGAGTTATTTATGCATATGCCTATTATACTATTAAAAATTTACATTAAAATATATTATATATTTAATTGAAATATGATAACAATATCGCTAACATTATTTAATAGCATTTTATGCAACAGTAAAAAACACCTCGGTATTCATTTTTTTGGACATTTTGAGCCTAGGTTCCCAAACGGTGTAGATATTTAGACTCATCACCAGCAAAATAAATTCCAACGTACAGGGAGCGTTACAGGGAGCGTAACATCAACGTACAAGGTATGTACTCCTCAGAGGGTACATCCCAACTAGTATACGCTCGCTTTACCTTTTACTGAGATCCATCAAACAAAGAAGTTTGACCATCTTTCATCGCTCTAGTGGATTCAGCTTCCTTAAACTATCCACAACTATTATTATGTGCGTAGAAAAATCACCCAAAGGTAAGGTCATTCAAAGTGAAGAAAATTAAATTCTTATTGAAAGTCAGGACAAGGCGAATAGATGGAAAGAATAACTGTATAAAATATGCAGCGGCAAGGCACTGAATCCCAGAATACTGGACGATGAAGACGCTGGATGAAGATGAGAAAGGATACTTCATATTAAGATCAGAATTTGATACTTCTGTAAAGGATTTGAAAGAGAGAAAAGTGCCAGAAGTTGATGATATTGCCTCGTATTTCCTAAAGTGTGCAGGAGTGAGGACATTGAATAAGCTAAACAGATTGATGTGTCATTTATTCAAGTGGACAAATGCCAGCAGACTTTAAACAGAATGCAATAATTCCTATCCTTAAGAATAAAAGAGCCGAGTGATGCGATGATTTTAGCACAAATAGCCTTTCAACACATGCATCTAAAATTATGACCAAAATATCTACAAGAGGATGCACCAGAAGATGGAAACATTCCTGGATGAAGACCAATTCGGATTCAGGAAAAGTAGGGGATTGACGGAAGCTATTTTGGCCCTCCGATTTATCATAGAGAAGGGGATTTAAAGGAACCAGCCACCATATTTTGCTTCTTCGAGCTAGACCTGACAATGCATTTGACAATATGGAGTGGAACAGAATGCTGACTACACTGAAGAGAAATGGAGTATCATTTAATGACAAATAAGCAAAATGCAGGCTGATAGAGAAACATCTAGCAGTGATAAAATATAGCGGAAATGCAGAGGAAGCAGAAGTGAGGAAAGGAGTAAGACACAGATGCACGTCGTCATCAGCAATCTTAAATATATACATTGAAAAAAACATGAATGAAATACGGGACAATTTAAAAACAGAGATGCAAGTGCATGGAGAAAAAATCAGCATGCTACGCATTGCTGATGAATAGCAATTCTTGCTGAGAAAAAGAAGATCTGACCAGAATGCTGAACTGTATGGACAACACTCTGAAGAATGAAGCTAAAATGTGAAGGAAGCCAAGCTGACGATTTGTGGAAGAAATCAAGATGATAGAATCACCGTTAAACTTGGGCAGCAAAAACTCGTAAAAGTGGAAGACCTTTTTTATCTGGGAAGCTGGATCATCAGCCATGGAAGAAACAGGAAATGCATAGTGAGCAGATTAGTCCAAGCAAAAAAGAATTCTACCATAATAGGAGTCTGCTGAAAGCTGGCTACACAAGCCTGAAGGTTAGGAAGCACTTTATTAAAACATATATTTGGAGAATGAACTTATATGGCAGTTCTCTCTACAAGTCGTATCCATATGCATGTATGTATGTATGTATATTTATGTTTCTTAGCAACCTAAATAATTGAAAATACGGATATGCTAAGTAGTTTTCTTTCCAATTTCATTTTGACTCTTCTCTGGAACATCTTTCTTCGTTAAATTTTCGTCTCAAAGGGAAAATGTTAATGATCTTATAATACCATGAGTCCCCTTAATTTTGAAAGCCTGCTCTCTATTGTTTTTATTCTTATATATCTTGCATATGAAACTAGCGTTTCAAAATAAGGATACATATCCGTTCTATAAAGCACTCAGTATTATCTACCACGAAGCATATTTTCCATCCATACTATCAAACATTTCAAAAGTATTTCATAATAAATGAGGCAACGACGATATTCTCAAGATGTTTTCCGTTAATTTCCAACTACATCGTTAGAGTATATATTAATTATCATCTTCGACATCAATTTCAAGAAAGAGTGTACTCATAGAGTCAAAGAACGGGCATAAAAATAAAATAAACGGTTGTCTTTGGATGATATAGTGCCAGTGCATTCATTTCTAAGGATTCAGTTTGAAAATATTTTTGAACGTCAATATCCTCTGGGTTATAACATATTTTTCTAAGTGAGCTTGCTTTGGAATATAGCACTGCAAAATAAGGACGTAGTGCCGCTCTAGGATAGCTCTTTTTTGTACTTTTCCTTTATGAAAAGATATTATATTTATCCGCGCAAAGAAAAGGCAACGGAATATACATTGGAAAGACCGTTGGCTTCCTCCTCTTCACAACTCGGGAAGGGGACTGTCGCCAGGCGAGCTCGTGACATTTGTTTGCCGATCACGATCAAAAGGAAGTTTGGCAGCGAAATTTGTTGGCTAAAGCTCTTTTGAAGACCCCCATATTGGCGATCGGGAACAATGGAAGAGTGACCAGCAGTGACCAATAATGCACACTCATATGTCTTTATATCGCAAAGTAGGATATTTGAAAGTCCTGGTCTTTCATACACGAGAATGTATCTCAAAGGACTCGTGTACGAAAAGCCATTCGGCTTGTATGAAAATAAAAGAGCGAAAAAATGAGAAGTATAAAAAGCCTTGATCGCTTGGAAGATGAAGGCGGTTCGAACTATGTCAACATTCAAGAAACCAATAAGGCAAGGCTAGGACGTCATCGATGACCGTCACTGAAGTTCGCCGAGTGAAAATAATAAGTTTTGATATCGGAATTTTATTTTACCCATGCCTTTGAAACAATTTCTTGTGAAAGTTCTTTTCAGCAAAAGCAGAAGATAGGATTGGCCAAGTTTTAACGGTCTCACATAAGGAGAAACATAAAATCCATGGAACATTAGAAAAGGTTTGTTCCTGACTCATTCCAGACGTCTGATAAATCATATGTCCATTAGTAGTTATGCCTTGGATTAACTCCAATGTCGTGAATAAGTTGTATTGGTTATTTTGAAGTAAATGCAACGAAATTTTGTAAGAGATCTAAGGGAAAGCATTCGCGGTTGCTGCTCATTGTTCATGGATTGCGATTGAGTTGATTGAAACGCCATTTGAGGCTTACTTTATCATTTACTACGGCTGAAATTATTGCAGCACTTACATAATAACTCAAATTGAACTTTTGTCTGTCTCTCGTGAGCATTTATAGATTAAAACGTGCAAATTAATTGACTTCTCTATAAGAAATCAGTTCTCCTATCTTTTTACAGACATTAACTAAAGCATATGAGCTTCCAAATATATCTTCCAAAAATATCCTTTTTGGCAAGGTGCCAAAAAGTATATTTGCTACTTTAATGATGCTTTTGCTACTTTAATGCTGGAGATTTGCATGCTTTAAATTTTAATTTGTGAAAAAATCATTGTTAAACCTTAAATTCTGTTTGCTTTAATTAGAAGGCGAAAATTTTTTCTTCAAGTGTGAAGTTTCGGGACTGATTTTCGTAAATTAACAAAAAAGTCTTTCTCTTTATTCGGCATTTCTTCAACCGTTCAAAATGCTCCTTCTTCCTCACCCCATGCTTCTCTCAACCGGTGATGCTGCTTCTGCTACTGCTGGAAATATGTAGAAAACACGGGTTTTTTAATACAATTTAATTTTTCTAGCAATCCTCGATTGTGTCAAATCTTTGCCCCTTGAGGAGAAACTTGAGACTTTTGAAATGAAAAAAATTGTCTTGGGTCAAACCATATGAGTGCGGGGGCTGAGGAAGAACTGTCATCCCATTTTTAATCAAAAACTTGCGAGTATCCAGAAATGAATGAAACGAGATTATTTTTGTGTTATAACACCTATTCAGCACTGCGCAGCAGTCCAATTGCCTCCCTTTGAAGACTCGCGCAATCACCTCAAAACTCCAAATACTATTAAGACGATTGATTTTGGGACCTTGCGGATAGGAATTTATGTTGAGAAACTAAGTTCCCTTGGAATTAAAAGAATCAGTCAACATGACCTTGACATATGATCGTGACTGACGCTCTTTTAGATCATCGGAGAACACACTTATGAATTGGTGTCTCATTGTAATAATTGGTTTGTAGTTTCCACGTCGCACCCTAAAACCCAATTTTCGTCACCTGTTGTGACAATCTAAAGGAATGTATCATCGTTTTCTCTCTCAAGAAGATCCTCGTAGGTTTTACCCCTAATGATGTGAAAATTGAAAAATCACATTATAAAATTCCACACTTTAATTACGAAAAAAACCGACCCAGATTTCGGCAACTCAGTGCCATTTTCAAGGAATCTGATCGTGTGGTGGCCGAGTATATATACCTTATAGGGTGGAGGGGGAGGGAGTTAAAAAGAGTGAGAGGGGGGAATGGAGGTACAAGGCCGGGAGTTGGGGGGGGGGTAGGGTAATCCAGGGTAATTGAAAAGAAAGAAGCGGGAGGGATGAGTCAATTTGAGGTTCTTTTTGTGGAGGAGTGAGAACAACAGGGTGAAGGACGATTGTTGGTGACTACGAGGGCAGGAGGTTGTGGGAAGTGGGGGGGGTACTGATTTTTAGGAGAGGAGAATGGGTGGAGAACATAAGATCATTTTATAAAATACTTTGGCAGTTAAACATTTCAAATTGCTCTAAAAAATCCAGCTTATAGCCATTGTAAACTGTATGTAAAATTTCATAATCAAAATTGCTAAAATGGTTGTTTATACATAAACGTTCTGCAAAGTTTGAATTACCATTCCCATTTATAAAACAGTTTCTGTATTCTTTCACTCGGTCTTTGATTTTGCGTCCATCCTGACCAATATAACAGATTTCACAATCGTCGCACTTCAGTTTATACACTCCACGTTTGTCTGTTCTCACATTTGAAGTTTTGGTGTCTTTGGTGTCTTTTGAGTTAAAAAGGATTTTCTCCACAGTACCTGAGCTGTAAAATGATTATCCATGTGTTTCGTCCGTTATAAGTGACTCAAGTTTATATGCCTCACCTTGGAAAAATGGTAATGGGTACCACTTTTTTAAACTGTGATCAGGGGGATGAACAGTTAACAATTGTATAGCTTTTGATTTTTCTACCGGTTTTATCACGTTATCAACACAAGCTTGGGTATAACCGTTTCTGGTGGCGATCATGTTAATTATGGACCGTTCTTTGTTGTAATTACACCGAGACATGGGTATATTTACCAGTCTTGGAGTCATTGCTATCAAAGAAGCTAGCTTATGCCTATTGTGATGATGAGAATCACTTTGAATTATCACGTCAGTAAAGCTGAGCTTACGATAGATAGAAAATTCGTGGTAGCCTTTTGTAACATTAATGGTTAAGTCTAAAAAGTTGATCTCACTACCACCAAATTCCATGGTAAAATTAATATTTTTATGCAAAGAAATCAATTCAATCAAAAAAGCGTTTAACTTTCGTTTCGTCCCCGTCCACATACAAATAATATCATCCATGTATCTTAACCAATAATTTACGTTTTTAGTCAAAGGATGGAAGGATCTGAACAGTTGCAATTCTAAATAGTTCATAAAGATTTCAGCCAGGATTGGCGATATCGATGACTCCGTAGCGAAGCCCGTCGAATGCTTGTAAAAACGTCCGTTAAAAAGAAAATAATTTTGGCTTAAATATAAACCTAAAAGGGCTTTCAGTTCATTGGTAATTTTCGGGTCATTGGTAGTCTTATAAACCCATTCAAGGGCAATGTTGGAAGCCTCAGCGGGAAATACAGAGGTGAAGAGATTCGTTACGTCACAAGATACCAGTTTTCCATTGAGTGGGGGTTTAATAATAGACAGTTTATCAGCCAGGTCTACTGAGTTTCTTATATGTATTTGGCAGAGAATGCAGAATAATTCCTCACCAACATAATCACTTTTACGGCAACTTTGTGACAAGGTGCTGTGACATGCGAGACAACGGGTCGGATGGGTATGTTACATTTTTGGGTCATAGGAAGACCGTAAAATCTGGGCAGTAATGGGTTCATATGAAGTAGGCATCAACTACCAGTTTCACTAATCACCGTTTTACATTTCGCCAGAGTGGTTTTAAGTTGCTTTTGGAAGTTTAACGTAGGGTCTCGTTTTAATGTCACTAAACTTGAGTATTTAAAAAATCCTCACACTTTTTAATATAATCACTTTTTTTTTAAATCACTATACTGTTTCCCTTGTCAGCTTTCGTATACACTAGGTGCGATTCAGCTGCTGCCTCTTTCACACTGCGGATTGCACGCTGGAACGAAGCATTCCGATGGCGGTGGCGTTGTTTAGCTGTGTTGGATACGATGTCCGCGGCTATATGATTCTTCCCGAGAGATTCCTTACGAAGGGAAGCGTCATATTCTGCTGCAATGATGACCACCGAGAGACGAGAAAGGGCCAACTTGTAACCCTTTACCAAGTGATTTTTCAATATGCATATTAAAAATTTCCACATAGGTACGCCGGAAACGTTTTCTCATATTCCTAATGATGTATTTGATCCTCTGTCATGAGCCGAGAAACAAGCTTTACTACCTTATAACTCATTTTTCAGTGCTATTGTTGGAATGTTTTTGCGTAAAGTGTGCGAAACATTCTACCCTAAAGCAATTAACCAAATGTTTAATCGACAATTTGGCCACTCTACTTCTTTCACTCGTACAATATGACCCTCGTTGGCTGATGTTTACGTTCATCAACAAATTGAATAATATTTCATTTATTCCCGGCCGCAATTTAGACTTTTGAAACATTCATGGTGCATTCAACGACTCAAAACTTCATACTCGTTACCTTTGTTATAATTTTGTGGTAAGGAGTTGAAGTGGACTATACATTTTTACAACGGAATTCTTTCTAATTTTTTATTTAAAGAAGAAAGAAAAAATAATAATCTAAGCAAAAAGCAAGATTAGGAATACGTTTTGATCTGTTGTTTTCTTCATCTTTGTAATCAGGAACCGGAAATATGTCAGGTAGGCTACGCCGGCAGGCGAACAAGAAAAAATGTGCAGTGGAAGCTTGCAGGAAAAGGCGCAAGCGACAGGAAGTAAGACAGCTCGGCAAGCATTCACGTACTAAGAGAGACGGGAGTGAGAGGCAATGACTGCAAGAAGAGCAATGGCAAGCAGTGGGGATGAATGCTTCATCGAATGATGAACTGAAGGATTCAATACCACAGCACGTTCTCGTCACGGCAAACTTTGCTGGTCACGGGGAAGAAAGGCCTCACCAGCACCGCCGGAAAAAACAGAGGAATTACAAAAAATTAAAAAGGGTTCTTGCTTAAAAATAATACGTAGCAGTAACGTTTTCAAATTGTATGTGAACGAATTCCCCTACTTTACTGAAAAATTTACACTAGCACGTACCTGTTCGATCAAACGCATTACACAACCGCCTAACGTGCAAAAATGCTAATACAAAATCAGCTGTAGCTTTAAAATTATTGTATTTAACAACAATCTACGAAATGCGAGTTAATTGTGAGGTACTCTTTGAAATAGATCCACCAACAGCATGACCGCATAGCGAATGGCTGCCGCGTAATTCAAACGGTCGTCGAAATCGTTGATGTCCTCGTTCAAATTCTTATTCTCACATGCACATTCTCACATCCTAAAAATGGCTTTCTTTTTCTATATCAATTATTTACCTTTTTTTCGCGATAATAAGTTGATGAAAGCTTAGAATTAACCAAAATTTCTTATTATAGATGCTGGTAATGAAAAATTATTTGCTCCTACTTATCTGTCTTAGTGATAGAATTTTTGGCAGTAATGAGCAAATATTTTTGGCCATCTTATCAACCTTGCGAAGCATCCTTACACCCATACCCTGAGAATAAACCTCAATTGATGAGGGAGTAGGGAACTCAGGACGCGATGCATGGCGGGAATGAGAGGGGGGACGGATAAGGCAACAAAGCGACGCTTTTACCCTTCCGCTACCGCCCCCATACCCTAATCCTTCCCCTCCTTCGAATCTGAGATGACATAAACACAAGAGTAAAGACTAAGGATTGCAATCCCGGAGAGTTTTTTCAATCCCGGGATTACGGGATTGATGAAAAGGGATATGAATATGATGGAGAAATAAAAATATCCATTGTCTTCGACCAATAATTTTATTTTAAAACAGAAATAAAAATCACATGCAGGTATGGAATTATTATTAACATTACACACATTTTAAGTAACATGAATTAATAACAATGATAAAATTATAATAAAACCACACAAAGTTTAAATAACATGCGAGTATCTTGACTGATGATGATGCTGACGCATTGAAACCCGTTGGTGTGTTTTTTTTACTTTTTGTGGTGATGTTATAGTTTTATGTTTGGTATTGAAAATGGAAAAGTCTCACAAAATTGTTAAAGAATCTGTTTTATTATTAACATTAAAGAAAATACATTTTTTCTTAGAAGTTAAATAAAAAATAAAGCACCAAATATGGAGAAAATGTAAAAGAACTTTAAAGAACTATAGCAATTGCTCTGAAATCTAATGAAATTGTACACTTTTGAGAAGGCAAACAGAAACTTTAGATAAAGGTTCTCCTCACTGTAAAGTTACTTACATTTTTTTCAAAATATGCCCTTAAAAGTCAGTGTCTAATGTCTTGCCACACATTCTTGAGCTGTATTTATTGAATAGCATACCCGCTGATGAAAAAGCCCTTTCTGACTCAGTACTAGAGGGAGGAATAGCTAGTAACTGCTCGTAAATAAACTGCAGATTTTCTCCTCTCCGTCCACTTTCACGGAAATCCTCTAGCTCTCGTAATATTGACAATTCTAGGTTTCCTAATTAAAGCTAGCAGAATATTTTTGGGGAGGAACTAAACATTGGGTATGACCAAATCAAGTTCCTTATTTAGCTCATTCGAACATTGTGAACCACTCTCTGAACATGCAGAAGTTGACTTTCTCTCACTATGCAAGTCATCAACAGATTAACTTTTTGATGCTGAAGAAGCTTGCTGTCCTTTCATGCCCGCTAATTTAAATTTTTTAGTGGCATTATAATTGCGAAATCTAAGCAAGTTTTCTTACAAAAAAGTTTAGGTTCGTTAGTGTTGTAACAGAAAATAGGTTCCCCGTATCATAACCACTTTCCCGTAAACCGTAGTGAAGATACCTCAACACTCCTGATAAATCAGTTCGTCTCTTCATCATTTGATTCTACAAAGCATTTTTCATATTATTCTCCAACTCTGTGTTCACATCATTTAGTTCTCGCATCATGAATTCCAATGCACTCTCATACTTCAAAAGATTCGCATCTCTTCGGTGAAGCGCCTTCACATTTATTTTCCCTGGCTGCAGTTGTGCAAAAATAGAAGAAGAAAGTTCATATTCACACTCCGTGAATGATATTTCGGAATTCAGATCAATGAAGGCCTTCCATATCTAAGTTTTAAGCATTAGAAAACGTTCGGCCATTTCAATTAAACTGTTCCATCGAGTTTTTACATCAACAAAAAGAGTTTTTTCCTCGCCAAATTTTTGATGACATATTTTTGTAGGAATTGGTCTTTTTTTAGAGTGACTTTCTAAAGAAAAGAACAGTTTTCCTTAATTTTTGATCCGATAACTTAATGTTGCCTTCTGATTGTTTACACGCGCCTCCACCTTCAAATGAATCATCCCCGTCTGTTTCATTACTCGATGGAAAATCTTCGTAACTGAATTCATTTTCTTCCGATTCTTCAGAATCTGCTTATTCTTATTCTTCAGTTACTCTTCATTACATTTACTCAACCCCCAAATTTGTACAAAACATTTATGACTGCAAGTTGGATACCATGAGCAAAACAAATGTGATGATTTGCAGGTATTAACCTACCAACCTTAGCCATTACACTTGCACAATGGTGATTGCAAAAATGTCTTTCTCTAAAGAAATGTCATATTCTCTCAATTTCTATTTTATAAGTCCAATGCACACTTCTGCGGGCAAGTTTCCATAACTTCTGATAAGTCCCAAGTTCCAGACTTTTGATTCTCTTTCAAAGGAGAAAGTTAATATTAATATATCTTCTGTTGCGTGGCGAAGTCCACTCATCGAAAATTAACCAAATTTTCTGGAATTTAGTCCATCTTCCTTAATACTGGCAATCCCTGGCTATTTATCCCGCGCACCGGAATCTAATACTAAGTATTTTAGAGTATTAAGAGATTTGGGGATATTTACAAAACCCCGAAATTTTAGGGCTTGATGTAAATCGGCAGACGTACAGAAAACGCTGCATGGTAAGCCAAGATGAGCAGTCATTCTAGGTAGTGCAGGAGCTAAGGAGTTGTCGAGCTTAGTGAAGAAAAGTCTGTTATCTTCTCTAGAGGCACGAGTGAGCGTTCACTTTCCCGTCTTCTGATTGTACTTTGAGAATTCGTTATTTACGCTGGAATTTCCCCTTAACTCACTTCGTTTTGACACATTTATCAAATGAATAAAGTTTAGGTGCACATGAAGTCCTTTTGTGGAGCCACCAGCTGTTTTGAAAACTTTACTAAATAATTTATATAGATAAAAATCTAATAATAAAAAAATAGTACACAACATTTATATCCCAGATTTAAACATGCCACTTCAGGGTTAAATAAATTCTGAAGGCGATTTTCTCTTCTTTCCCATCCTTTCCCATCCCAAATTCTTGACTGGCCATTCAAGGCAGGCAAAGGGTGACAAAACTTAACGCCGGGAAGGCGATAGGGATTCGATTTTTAAGAGCGTGGAGCGTGTGTTTGTTTTATTGTGTGCGACGGGAAGGCGAATGGGTTGGGGAAGGGAAGACGGTGAGGGGTGAAGGGGTGAGGTTATAATGGGGTGAAGGAAATTTGGGGTTGTTCGCGAGCTGCGAGGGCGGAAATTGGGGTCGGGGGGTGGTGGGGTTCACGAGTGGAGGGCTGGGAACGTAAGGGAAAGGGGTGGAAGACGGTTTCGTCGCGGGGTGATTGTTCAAAATGGGGGGAATTGTGGGGCGGAGGAGGGTCCTATTTCTAAATATTAACCTCAAACCTTTTCAATTTGGACTTAGGCTCGGGGGCGAAAAAGGGAACGATAGGTATCAGCCGAAGGGAGTACTTATCAAGAGGCACTCCTAGTTAGAGTGAACGATCTGAAGGTTGAGATGTAACCGCTTATCACAACAAGAACTTATCTTTGCTTACTAAGCATTCTAATTCGCATCCAATCTCTACAATCCAAATTTGTAGAATATTCATTGCATTATTTGCAGTTAAGACGCCTGTGCTCTTCTTCTTATTCACTCGAAGGTATTTCTGCCTCATCTAAATATTTTTAAGAATGTACGACCATCTTTTTTAATTCGGTTCATTTAAAAATAACATATCATTGGTGTTAAACATGTATTAAAAAAACAGGAATGGTAGTTTATGAATTATGGAATACAGAAATATTAATAAAAACTTTACCACGTTTGCTTTATATGCCAACTTATCCCTAATAGATCTTCCTACAGTAAAGTATTTTTGATCTTAATTTCAGCCATATTCATTTTAAATTTATTGTTTTCACTCTCAAAAAATATCAAAAGAAGGAAGTTCCACGGTTATCGATTTATCAGTGATGCCGTGCCTCTGCTGTGGTTGGCTTATTTCACTGAGGCTCTCAAGGTTTCGCATTATTTATTGTATTTTGACCCGAATTACACTTTCGAATTCTTGTAGATAACTTTGGAGAAGGCATTATTAATTTTAAGGTTAAAAATCCAGGTTAATTTCTCTAATGGTTATCGTTTTCATTAGGCCCAGAATAATTCTAGATTAGAAACTGTTCACTTTACATTGACTCTCACGGGTAAATATTTTACTATTACCTTGGGGAGGAAGAAGCAGATAGAAAATGCAAGTTTCTTCACAAAATCTTTGTCATAAAATTATCTATTGCTCAATTCTCATCTAACTACAAATATTTCAATTTCCTCCATAACTATTGATCACTTTTTATCTCCAACTGCATACACCACATTTGATTATTGTTTAAGATCCCAAGATAACTGCTACAGTCAAATATCTTTCTGGTGTACTCGTAAGATGTTTTTAAATTTTTTTGATTTTTTTGGGATTTATGCAAATGTGCCTCTGAGGGCATTATTGGTGTAATAATACTTTCCTTTGAGGAAATGCTACTTACCGTTGATGTTGTTCAATGGTGTGCTTTCGTAAAACAATGCTTATTAATGGCTACGATATATTTACTAATAGAAATGTGTTGCATATGCCGATGAAAATTGTTTTACTAAGTGGTCAAGGGCTGTCGAAAAGGTAAATCACTGAGGTCTTATGACAAGAGAAATTCCCTGTAATTGTCACAAGCAGTCCTTTAGCCGGCCTATTGCTTGCAATCCTAACATATTGGAAGTAAAGTTGAATTAAGTATGAAAGATATGGTGTACATTTTGCCTCAATGACGTTTCTGAAGGGGATGTATGATTCTGCAATAATTCCCTGTATATTGTATTCCATTAGGGTGATCGACTCAGAGCAAAGTTCGAAAATCGGTTCTCAAATCTAACTTGACCGTCTATTTTTATTACCTATTTCTGCCCTTCCTTTGGAACTATTAGTACTCAGCATGAGAGTTTTGGACTTTAGGACTTATTTACTCTTCGCGAAAAACGAAGTGGACAAAGGAGAATAGTTTAAAAACATTCTGCCCAAAAATTCTCTGACCATGCCGTACTTTCTGATAAATTGAGCATCAAATACCGATAGCCTGCTGGTTAAAATGCTTTTAGGTAGTCATAAAAACCACAATACCTGACGATGTATTTAAATTTCATTTTCGGGGCCTTACTTTCTTTTTACATAGAGTGAAAATATAATGAACTAGACAAGTTTTCCCTTAAAGAAACTACTAACAGATCTTTGAGTGACATCCTGAAGATGAAATCTTTCGTCGAAACACAGGTCATTTTGTAACAAATATTTTTGTGTTCTCAAAAAGTTACTACTTCTCATATAAATATAAATCGATTCCATAAAGGTACGCCCGAGACAACCAATTGTAAGATTGAAACGAACAGAAACATGATATTATAGCTTGTTGTTCAAACGTGTTACGTTCAACATTTATTAACTTAGCAATACATTTCTTGCGTTCCGTAGTCACAAAGGGTGAGAATCACGGTTGTGATAAACGCTGCAGAACGTCACGTGTTCTGTTCCCATGACGACATTTACTCGAAATTCCCACGTCTGGCGTGCATTCGTAAAATATCGTAGCTTTTTTTTGTTATTGATGCAATGTCCACGCTCCCAAGTTCGGATTTAGATCGCCGTATGCGTCAGAATCGACACCTATGACGCGGTGGAACCCTCTGACGTTGCATCTTATTAGAGATCCATTGTTCTTCGTTCGGAACCAAAACCGGAGGGAGGAAAAACCGGAGGCATCCAGGGGGGTGTCGAGGTTATTCCGAAACGGTCAGGGGTGCTCGGCGCTGCCTTTAACCCTTTCCCTGGTCTCCAAACCTTCTCACCCCTTGAGGGCCCGAATGAACTGGATAATAATTTCTAGAAACAAAAGAAAAGGAAGGCACGAGTTCCGGCGGGGTATGAGCTCCTGAAAACGGTCTCTCTTTTTTTAGGAAGCGAGAGTCGAGGAGGGATTTGATGGAGAGGAAAAGCTGGGCGTCAGCAAGGGAGAAAGAGGGAGGCGGTATACATTTAAGCAGGCAGAGAGTCGCTTTAAGGTCTCCGGGCCATAAGGAACAGGGATACAATGAGCTCGCGCCTGAACAAGTGACACTCTTTTCCGTTCGTCCTTTGTCTTCCCCTTGTCCCTCTTACACTTAAAGCAGCGAACTCCTCTTTATCACTCCCCTCCTCCCCCCCCACCATGCCTTCCCTCGATCCATCTCATCCCCATCTGTCACTCCCTATTTATAGCGTTCATTTCAACGCCTTGAGCCAGCCCGGAAGGAGTCTGGGCTTCGACGTCACGGCCGACTTTAAACTTATTTTTTTTTATCTCTTCCCCTCCTCCGCACCCCTTCATAATCCGCGACAGGAACTCGCGAATTTATTCGCATTTCGCCTCCTTGCTGTAAAAAAAACTCTCCCCATCCCATCCCCGTATTCCTTTTCTCCCCGCATCCACCTCTCCTTAGCCTTGAGCCACCCCCTCCCCAAGCTACCTCCGTCAACCTCTCGCACCTCCCTCTTAGGGATGCTGGATGAAAAAAAAATAATGTTCAAGACTTTTAACTCACTCTCTCTCTCTCCTCCGCCAACCCTCAGGTTCTCCTCCTTGCTCCAGTCAATATTTGCACCGACGTTGTTTTTTCTCACGCTCTTTCTCTCTTTCTCTCTCTGGTTCGTTCCCTTTCTTTATTCCTTTCTCTTTATATCTCTCTCTTACTCTCTCGCTCGGGAAAAATATGCAAGTGAGTCGAGGAGGGAATTAAGATTTCGTAAAGGGGGGATTGTTCACTTTTCTCCTCTTTGGCTCTGTCATTCTTCCTCTCTCTCTCTCTCTGGAAAAGGCTAACGCTGGGCGAGGTTTGTTCCTCCATTATCCTCTTCTCATCCACCTACTCCTCTCCTGCTTTCTTTGTGTTTTGCTAAAGAGGCGCATACAGGGGTATTTCAGGAGGAATCTGAGTAGCTTCTGGAGGTAATAGGGGATGTGATTTAAAGCATTTTTAATCTTATGGACAATGAATCGTAGCACCTTAAATACGGAGCTTTGGCAACGCGAACATTTTATCCAGTGTATTTTGATGTTGCCCGGAAAATACGAAACAACAGTGACCAGTACTGGGGGAAGAGATCTGACACTAGGCTCAATGGTGCATATGGTTAGTATTGTTTTGACAATGTTGTCTATTAAGCTTATGGTAGCTAATTTTTAAGAAGGTACCCTAATAATCGTAGAAATTTGGTATCTTCATGTAAACTATATAATATACTGGGTAAAATAGTGGTATTGCCATAGTTCCGTAAATAATGGCAACCCAATGCCCATTCGGCAAAAGTTATTACCTGCATACTCAATACAAATTCCCCCTTGGAACACTTTGTATATCATTCTTATTTCCTTTAGGAAGTAAGCTAACATTTATTGCGCTCCCGTTAACAATCACCCACCTTTGTTTCGGTATCTATGGTAACCAGAAGGTCCCATAAATAACACTACAGACGAGATTTAATTTTATAAATAAGATGATTCTTTAGCATAGGCATCCAAGGCATTAGATGCTACCTTACCGTGATTGATTTCATACGCCTGGGAATTATGCGGGAGACAACTTTCTTATCCAACAGCATCTCTACTGTATACGTGCTCGAAGGTTTTTAATTTGAGCCATAGCCAAGGACTTTACCGGTATTTTGGACACTTTTAAGGGTTAGATGGAAGAAGGGACTGTAGCAGTCTCAATCTCACCCAAATAATGTCGCATTATTATTATTATTATAAGCACATACAGTCGACGCTTTTCCCTTACGGAGGAAATTTCCGGCATAATTAATATTCCGATTAGCTTTTTATCCCCGCGATTCGATGCTATCTATCAAATTACTGGCTCTACGTAATTATCATCCAGTTTAAATAGATACAAAACCAAAAACTGAGGTGAATAAAACTTAATACACTTAGAAAATATCTACTTCACTTTGAAATTTGATAAGAAGACGAATGCATTAAAAGTATTGCTGCGTATCTGTATTGCGATGCTTTTAAAAAGGTATCCTATAGTAAATAAAATGGATGACACTCATTAAAAGCAATAAAATTTGAGAAAGCCTCTCTCATCACGACGAAATGCCAGCCAAACCTTTCTTTTAGAACCTCTTCAGGATTAATTGCATTCCAACTTCGCGGTGACTCTGTTCATTTAGGGGATCGAAAAAAAAGAAGAAACATTAAAGCCCGGGGAAGTGCTGGGGACGAGTAGTTTCTCCAATTCACGTGTCCCCAAAATCCTCCTCTCCTTTTACCACCCTTAAACCCTACCACTAGGGATTGGTTTTCGTACCTTCGACTCGGAGCACTCATGACGAAAACTTTAATCTTGAAAGGAACGCGGGGATCTTCCCCGTTAAAACGATCCTCTCGTCCTGTCCGACGTAAAATAAAAAGTTCCACACACGAACACCATTCATTTTTCGGCGATGAAAATGCACCCTAGCTTCCAGTTCCCCCAGCCTCGCATGTAACCCTCTCTTGACGAAGCGTGATAAATCTTTGGGATGCACGAGAGAGCCTGAATAACCAGGGAGGCATAGTACAACTCCTAGTGGTCCAAGGCGATAATCTTGATATTATAAGTCGAACCTTTATGGTGAACAAGTATTAATTGTGAATTTTTTTACACCTGCTTATTAAGTATGAAAATAGTGCAAAGCTAAATTGTTCTTTAAGAACGTTAGACATTTCCCCACAATGATACCTCAAAATAATTCTTAGATATTTATCCTTATTCCGCGAAACTGAATTTTAACAAATGGTAATTTTAAAAAAATACAACCGAAAAAAAAAAGCAAAAATTTTGTTAAGCAATCAAGTTTATGCAGTTTCAGGAGTTAACCGATTACTTTATTTGTAAAATGACTTCTGCTGTTGACGTTTCCTTGATTTCCATAGCAGTACTGCTACTTTGCAAGGAGCTGGTGATTGCAAGTTTAGAAGATCTTCCGTCATTTTAAGTGAATAACTGTCACCAATTACTGTTTTTAGACTTATTTTAGTTTTTATACGCGTTAAAAAAGTACGAAAAATATGAAGAGGGTAATGCAATAGGAGAAATTGAGTGATCACCTTATTCAACATGCTGCATCCCGTCAAATTCCCCCATCTTGAATGTATAATAAGTTGTTGCCGCCCCTAAATCCTTTGCTTGCCTATCGACCCTCCTTATGTATCGCACATGACAAAATATTTTGTGTGGCATGATAACACTATATCTGAAATGTCAATGTTTTAATAAACCAGGGTGAGGTTTAAGGAATATTTTTCGTCATAGGCGATACATTTTAATGTTTCAAGGCCATTCTAACCAAACGTCTCCCATTTATTGCACTGAAAATAATTCTGTGCAGTCCCAAAACCCTTATTTGCCTCTTCACCCTACCAGTATTTCGAAAACTGCATTACACGCGAATCTTATAAGGTCGTTCTGATATATGGTGAATATCGCAGTCAATACTTTGCAAAGTTGCAAGTCCATACTAAACGAACTTCCCCTTTTATTGCAATAAAAATATTATTATTGGCTCAGCCTCCCTACCGTTCCGCACATTACATAATAAAGCGTATCGTATAATACCAAACTGTGGTCTCCCATGATATTTGAATATCTTTATCGTAAGGTACTACTCCCTACTCCGTATTTCTCTCTTGTAAAAAGATTCGTAAACTTTTTTTCTGCTTTTCTACGCTCCCAGCAATTTGTAAATCGTATAATAACGCGTTTAGTCTAATATTTCTCTGAAATATCGTGTGAATTATGCAGATTGGAGTCTATATCATGCAATTCCACCGCTTGGTGCTATTTCCACATCTTCTTCTTCAAAGTTAATCGGTAGAACGCGTAGTAGAATATAAAATTGTGTAGAAAAGTACTGAGTATTTTCATTAATAATGAGTACCAGCATCATGACTTTTACGAAGTGATGCCTGCCACTGTCAAGTTTATCTCTTTCTCCCTCGTTAGAGGATTCGTAAACGCTTTTTCTGCCTCCCTACCCTCCCAGGCACCCCTCACCCTCCCCTAGTTTCCTTATCCCCTTCTCCCCACACCCCACATGAGAGCAGTCCTAAGAGCGTGGGGCGTCAAGGCTTTATCACCCGCAAACCAGTTTCATTTCGATGCCCTGCCAATCCGCTCCCGCGAACTAACCCCTTTCGTCTGGCTCTCGCGATTGCCAGTTTTTTCCATCGGAACAATTTCTCCCCTCTCCCTCCCCCACTCCTCCCCCTACTCTCCCTAAGTTGAAAACTCGGACGTATGCTCATCGATTCCGGAGTCCAGAGCGTAATTACCCCATCACGGTTGGACTGCTGTCGTTTACTCCCACTAAAGGATCTAAACCCAAATCAATTCCTCTTCCTCCGTCATTTCCACCATGGTTCCTCGTGAGATAGGGTCAGGCCAGTTCATAAGAAAATGCAGTCACCGAACTGTTTTTTTAATACGAAAAAAATGCGATTGTAATCTTACGCAATAATATGTATTGGGTACCACACATTTCGATGTTTAGAATCGAGTAGGTACTGTAATGTATGATCTTGTAAATCAAGTACCGTGTAGTTGTAATTCTATAAACGTACTACATATATACGAGCGTTATAGGTACAAGGGCACTGTATAGGATTGGAATGGTGCAAGAAAAGTATATATACAATCACTGAACAATACGCAAATGACTAGGTACGTAGTCACGCGCACGGATGCAAGAATATACACCAAAGGGATGAAATTCGCCAAGAAAAAATTATTGGACTTGACTAGGAATTGAATCTGAAATCTCGAATGAACTAAGATTGGATACATAATGGGCTAATGTACATTGCTGGCAATCCGAAAATCCGGACGCCTTCGGTGAATATGACATATAATATCATTACGTTTTATTGAACATCCAAACGCGTTTTACCATTCTATTTACCTAGTTGTGAAAAAGCATAAATTTCTTCATTGTCATATTAATTGGAATGAAGCTCCACTGACACGTTTTTTGATATCATATATTATATCATAGCAAAACGTATGCTGATATTTTTCCCATTTAATTTAGACCTTCAGATATGGATTAAAATGCTTGCTTATTATATTAAGACATTGAATACATGTGACAAAAATTTCAATTTTTTTAAATTATGTACTTTCAAATTTATGCCAATAATAGTACCGAAAATTGTAGTACGTAATGGCTAAGGGTGTGTCCCTTAATTTACGAAGAACCAAATCCACATCGTCACACTGGGGGCCAAACATTATTGTGACGTCAATCGACGGAGCCCGAAATAATTTTAACAACCGTTTATCTCATCTCCCTGGATCAATACTTTCTCGTACTACGTTATCTATACTCCGTTTATTACTCAGATTTATACGAAATGCCTTCATCCAGAACGCACATCACTGCTTGAAAATTTCTATTTAGGAGAGGATAATGTTCATCAATGTTGTCATACTTTCTTGGAGGTTACATCTTTTCATACTTACTGAATGATGACCGCTTGAGTTAATAAATATAAATAAATTAACACACATCCTCTAACAATGAGAGAATTAGAATATTCTGTAAATAGGATAATTAAATAATTTTATTAAGTGTTTTTCTACGTATTTATATAGCACTAATTGATTTTTTGGTATATGGCAAGATTAAAATAAGGATTTCTTTATTCTTGGTACATAAATAGATAATACTTAGTCTTCTTAAGTGGTCATTGGCTTTCATTTCATCCTGGAAAATAATAAATAAATAATAATCAGCAAACCTTTATTTCTTTGTCAAATTATATAGACCTTACCACTGATTGCATGCTGATCTTGTTGATTCATTGCCGGTACGTAGTTTCTGAAATTTGCAGACGATCTTTGGTGTGACTGAAACGCTTTGCGAGTGTAGTGTATCTGCTTTAGTATTGAGAGGAGCCTATGCTCGGCGCCGCATTATCAATGGGCGCGCCACTTGCCGGCTGAGCACGAGAACCAACATGCAATCCTGGTTTCCATGGTTAAGCGTACATAGTCCCTCCGGCACTTTACATCAGCTGTATTCCAAGTCACTGCCTTTTTTAAATCATGTTTCTATCATCTATTTCCCTGGAATAGATAAGAAAACATTCAATTAAATGCAAGAATAAAAGATAAATGTTACGAAGTATTAGGTTTAAAATTGGACCTTCATTGAAAATAATTTCCCTGATATAATCAAACACAATAAAGGTGGTTCGCTACGGGAACGTTAAATAAAGACGTCATTTTTCAATTTTCGCGACGAAGTTTTGTCTTTGGCTATATTTTTATTTCGGAATAACGCTTTTACGCTGTGAAGTTGAAACCATAGTGTGCTTTCAAAACTTATTTTTTATGAGGTAGTTGGGATTGTAAGCTTGTATTATGGTATATTGTGAATATGGAAAAGGTTCGAGAAACATAGATCAAATTGGATTAATGAATCTGAAAGTTCGAAAAATGTATTCTAAATGTACTGGCTAAGGATGTTTCCGAATATGTTCGAATCAGGAAAAAATGTGAAAGCTGGAACCGAAAGACTATGGGGTAACCATTTACATTAAGTATACGTGAAACGATTGGTTCTCAAATAATAAATTCTAAATAAATAATGTCAGCATTGATCAGCTGTTAATTTAAGGACCATCATGTCACTAGCAATTAACTTAAATCGGTGCAAAAGAAACCCAGAATTTTATTCATATCATTTCTACCAATGGCGAGGTAAGAAATAAGCATCTGTAATAGATTCAATATTTTCCGTGGCGTATAAGAAATTCTTTAACCACAAAGATTCTATTTTCCCCTAAATTACTTATCCCCAGTATATTTTCCAATTAATGCCTTAGAGGAAACCCTATTCTACCAATTATCGGGCTAATCAACAATTCCGAACATCGTGTGTTATATCGTGTTTCAAACAGATTATCGTTAGTCTTTAGCTTAATAAAATTAAATGTGAGTTTTAGTGTCTATGACACGTTCAATCATCTGCTATCGTTAAATTCAACTTTATTATAATCGATATATGAAATATTACAACATTTCAGAGTTGGAAGCGATTTTCGGCTGGCCAAAACTGTCTGGTAATGGTAGTATTTTATGGCGAAAGGTCGAAATTACTTGACGCTAAAAGCAGAGAGAGACTTTTTACACTGTCTTCATTTTTCTTGTTATTCTGAGAAAAAATCCTTCGAATTATCCGTTCTGTTTCATCGAATGCCAGCCGTTTTTAAGTGCTGAGGTTTCATCTCCAATGAAAAGAGGTAAAGTCCAAATTAAAAAATAAATAAAATGCAGTTAGTTTTCATCTCATTATACACTAAATTATATACAAATAGTTTTTTTTACTACCCCATGATTGGAGCGTACTTTCCGGCTGTTGCTTCCTGTACGCGGCTGGTACAGAAATCTGGGGAAGGACATCGCACTTCTATCTATAATGGCTAGCCCTAAAATGTATTTCTATTCAAATAAATATTTAAATTTATTATCTTGCGAATAGGTCATTTGACCCATTCTTAGGCATGAAACCCTCCTAAAAATCATAGTAGAACAAATAATTGCATCTGAAGGGAAAAATTACCTATTAAGACAAAGATTTGAATACGTGAAGGAAATTATCAAAGATTTCAAAATGAAGCATTTCCAATAAACTGAGCGGTAAGCTGAAAAGAGAACGGACTTGAAAGTTATAGGAATACAGTTTTCAAGAATACAGGTTGAAGGAATCTTCGGTTTGATCATTGCTAATTTTAATAAACCGTCCATCATTTACCAGACTCCAGTCAGCAAGAAGACTAAATTAAACTTTTGATCGATGTATTGATTTTTATGTAACAGCAGTGACTACATGATTTTGGCCAGTTAAGTCATACATTTATCCCGTAGTATAGCATAGTATTGTTTATTTTTGTAGCGATGAACTGTTTGTCATTCACGAGAGACCTTTTCTGTGCATATGGTGAAGGTATTCTTTCGAAGTATAAGCATAAAATCATAATTTATCAAGGGTAGATTAATGAGAAAAAAATTAATACCGCTTTGTATACTGGTCGTGAGTAAATTACTTAGATTTTCAAAAAGACTTGTTGGGTTATTAAAATACCCTATTACGTCTCTTAATTTTGCGTAAAATGGACTACTTATTATTGACCTAACGCAACTACATATTGAGACCCGATATAATGGCATTTTATTAATGTGGACTGCAAATTGTCATTTTCTTTCCGCTAGCTACATATTCAATGAGAGTTATCGATTTATATATTACATAAGACAGTCAGGTATATGGCGTCAGTGTTATCTATGGGAGTATGCAATCGTTTAGAATTCCAAGAAGAGAAAATATTTAGCCAGAGGTTATAAAACTGGACCTAAGTTTCGTATGGTAGCAGTGAACAGATTGTTTTGGCTATTCGAGTCGTTTAAATGCCTCAACTATCCCGCGACTTGAGCGGGGGCGGAAGGAATTCGTTTGGCGGGCGAGAGGGTTCGACCCGGCCGAGACCGAGTCGGGATGTCGGAGAGCGCGATGATGACGAGATGCCGGCAGTCGGGCCCGCATCTGCCGGCATGCCGCATCCGTGCAATCACCGCGCTCCGAGAGGAGCGCCCTCTACGGCTCCCTCTTCTCGACTCCCGCGGCAAACCCTTTAACGATGAGAGGGAGGGGAGGGTGTTGTTGTGGGGGGAAGTGGGGGGAGGGGCGGTGGTAGGGGAAGGACCCGCAGCTTCCAACAACGGCCACATCACTCGGAGCGGGGATGGCGCCACTTGCCGGCCCTACATCTGCCCTCTCTCTCGCACAGCACATATCCCTCTCTGTATCCCTCGCACCATACACCCTTTCGCGTCTTTGGCAAGCCGGTTCCTTCCCCTTAGCCCTCATCTAAGCCACCCCTGGCGTAACCAAGCCTTGTCCCCACCCCCCTGGACTTGACCCATCCCCCCGCGTCCTCCCCACCCCACAGTCCCGTAGCCTTAATCACAAACCCCATACCCTCAACCAATCTTCCCCCTCCTCCCCCACCGCCCACCCCTCGTCCACCTTCCCAACAGGCCCTGGTTCTCGATTTTCCCTGAAGATGACGTAGCCACCTAGCCTACCCTGCTTCGTATATACCAATAGAAAGAGGGGATTTAACTTACCGCCCTATCTGCTTGACATGCGCCTTTCTCCATGGCCGGCCCCCCCTACCAGGGTCCGTAGGCCGTTAAAGGGACACCCATACCCCTCCCGCGTCCAACGATACGAGGCAAAAGGCAAAAGAAAAACTCTTTTTCGGCGTTTCGTTTTATTTTTCGATCCCCCTCCCCCACACCACCGTTCCTTCGGGGTTTTATAGGGTCCCCATACCCCTTGTGGGCTCTCTCCCTCCCTCGTCCTCCCCCTGTGGAATAGGGTACGCCGAAGGGAAATGGCAGGGGGGTGTAAGGTGGAATGGGTCCAAAGCCTCTTCTCCCTAGCTTAGCACCGTCTCCCCTCTATTGCCTCCTCCTCTTCTCTCCTCCGTGCTTCCTCCCACATCCACACTTCGCTCTCCCTTCCCCCACTCCTTCGCCCCCTCCTTCCCTCCCCCGCCCTTCCCCTCCCCTCCCTGTACCGCTCAACGATGGTTCGTCGCCGAGCCACGTTGATGCAAAGAACAGGAGGAGAGGCAAAGGCAGTTGGAGGTCTGGTTCTGGGGTACTCTCTCTCCTGCCAGCACATCACAAAAACCTGCTGGGAAAAACGGGCCCTTTTCGGTTTTTGTCCGCGGTCGGTGTCGCTGGCTCTGTCCGCGGGGGTGGAAGTTTTTTTTCCCCGGTCAGGTGGTAAGGTCATCCCGAGGATGTTACCTCTCCGGGGTGTCGAACTCTCATCGTGTCTTCCTGGGCGTCCCAAACTCTTTGGACACCGGTATTAATGTGATTTTTTCGTCACCTTCGGACTCGTGCGAATGAGGACAAGGGTCGTGTGGCATTTCCCGAACTGGAAGTGATTTAACTTTCATCCCAACAACGGTCGACTTCCTTCAGTGACGTTTTGTTTTACAAGTGTGTTCTTGTGGACGGATTGAAAAAGTGAATGGTGGTTTTGGATTCTTTCTCGTGAAAACCAACGCATACTCAAGACGTGGACTTAAGTGCCCAGACATGTGTCGATTCCCGTTTCTCTCGCCAGGGACATTGACTATCCTGAGCGATGTGAATGTGTGATCTTTTTAAAATTTCAAACTTGTGAGGAGACATTTCCTCAAATATTTTCCTGAAGGAATTGTGTCTCCCCGAACTCTTGTGGGAGTCATACGTTGTTTCTGTTTTCTACTGAGTCCACCCAGATCATTGACTTCTAGACTGCAATTCGTCTTTGTCGACTCAATTTTCATAACCCTAAACAACTCGTCTCTGCTTCACATTGGAGGAAGGTAAGTGTTGAAAACTCTCCATTTTTCTTCTCCTAGAACAATTTTTCAATCGTCAGCATATCCAGTCACGCGATATTTCTAAGTGTGCCTAGCGTTTGTCGAGACGAACTTCGTGATAAGTTTAGGATATACCTCCCACCCATCTCACAAAGTTTCAAAAAATATTTTCGCGGCAGTGTGGCGTGGAGATTTTTGCGTGAGTTCTTTCGTCCTCGGTGAACAGCCAAGGAGCGAGGGAGGCGCTATGGACAGGTGCAACGCAAGGTGGTTGGAGGATTTGCGTTACTTCCGTGTCGTGCGGGTTGCCCGGCTTTCCCGGGGCGTGAGGCCTTGGTCCGGTAGAGAGGGTGAGACGCGCCTGCCCCCGGTCGGGAGACCGATGCTCGGCCGGATGGGTCCTCGGTGAGGGACGCCACGATTCCCGGGGTTTCCCGCCCCTACGCTCCCCTACTTTGAAACTTCGGAAAGTTCCTCACTACCTTACGGGACTTGACGAGAATTTTCGCCGCGTTCAATCGTTTCCGTAGCTAACTTAAGTTGCTGGCATGACATGTGATGGCATGTATGTCAGTATTTTTCCTAAAACTTGGTTATTCTTCCACCTAGTAACTTCCACTGTGAAAACTTGAGAACAATGAAATGTTCTCAAACTTTTCACAGTGACTTGACGCAAGATACAACTGAGCCTAGGCGTTGTCATAAAAACTATTGATGCCGTAATATATATGATATAGAGTGAATGCGTTTACGCCTTTGTAGTATTTTTCCCAAGGTTTCTAACTTAGAATATATCTGGAGTTTGCTAATGATTGCGTATGAAATCCAGCGCTGTGGTTTTGAACTGATATTTCTAACGAATTTAAGAGACTCGCGGATCATTTTTAATGCTTTTTGTGACCAATGTCTTAAGATTATCACCGTAACATTATTTTTCAATACAATTTCATCATATTTTGTTAGTACAGAATATCATTATGAAACTGATTAGAAAAAATTAAAAGGACGCAGATTATGTTCCGTTTAAACGATAAAATATAGTCGTTTTACCCTTTATTGATAAAATTGGTACTTAGCAAATTTTGGGAGATTAGTACCAAATGAGGAGAATTATTTCTTGCTATGCCATGATAGCATTATTATATCAACGTATTTGCCTGAAAAAAATTGCTACGCCCTTTCAGCGAGCATCACCAACAATTTTATGTAAAAAAGTGCTTTCAGAGCGGCGTGATCAGTCACCTTTGAGCGCTTCTCAAGCCGGGTGCTTAGCTCCGTGGCGCGCGGCTGAACCCCCTTGGATCGACCGGGGAGCGGCGCGACGGCGTGCGGTGATCTCGCCGTGGAGGCGCGGCACACCCACTCCGTCATTCGCCGAGCGAAGGAAGGCCGGCGTCCAAATGAACAGCGGGCTTCGTGGTGGCAATTCTTCGACTGCTTTGCGATAGGAATCGTCAAGTTTCCTATTTTATTAATTATTTCATCAGATCGACAAATGCGAAGAATTTTTATACTTTAACTTTCTCCTATGCGGAAATATTCTTTGGTTTCAACCACTTTGCCATGCAGTTATGAACAAACACTGTCACTAAGATACCCACTGTCATATCGATGCTTAGGTTTTCTCACTTTTTGGCGTAAAGTTATATATGTGTTTGATTCTAGTCAAGCTCCCAACTTCATGAAGACAAAAGCTAGTACGCAGTTGTAATTTGGTAGTTCGGAGCTTATTCACGTACCCCATATCTGACAGGCCTTTATAAATGAGGCCGAATATAAAATGAACTTGCGGTGGCTTAGAAAAATTCTACCTCTTGCTCCAGCATCGGCTTGCCTGGGTACGGTCCTGTTGACCCGGAGCCCAGGATGGTCAACCACGGCAAAGGCCCAGGGTCTGCCGTGCCTCCGGGACCCTGGATACGGTCCTCTGGGGGCATTCTCATCCATGAGCCGGGTCCCATCGTGGCGAAGCGTTAAACCCGAGCTGGAGTTAGGTGGAAATCGACGTAGTGACTGAATGTAGTCCTTGGTCGGCGGTAGTGCTATGGAGACAGGTAGGCAGCAGGTGCGGACATTGGAGATGATCGCTGTGACGTCTGAGTTTAAACGGGTGTGCTTCAGGAAATGGTGTTTGAGTTAGGCGGCCATTTGATCCGAGCCGACTGGGACGGGTCGAGTGAAGGTGTGTTGCATAGCCGTGCTTGAGCGCTTCAATGGGACAGGTTCGACTGCGATAGGCCAGTCTGCTGGGTGAGGCGTGTGGTTTTTAGTGCCGGAGTTCATGTGGTCCGCTTCGGTGTCTCGCGTGTGTGTTATCGGCTGAAGGGGGCACGGGTATCGCGCGGGTTATGTCGGCCGGGGTCGTCGTGATCATCGCTTGATATGTACGGGATGAGAATGTGGAGGCGAGCAGTTGGAAGGGGTTGGAGTTAGGAAGATTTCTGAGTTGGTTGTGGTTGGATGTTGGACAATGGAAGGAGTAAACAGTGTGTATGCACAGGATTTCTGACTATTAAGGGCGTCCCTTGCCCTTTCCACGCTACCAGGTCGTGTGCTCAAACCCCGGAATATCTTACCACCCAGCTAGGAACCAACATTTCACAACTACGTATTTTAATCCCTATTTTTGACATAAATAATACAAGGTGTAAATCCTATCACAAATCTCTAATATACTCCGATCTAGTCCTATTTTAAAATCCTTATGTGTCTTCCCCCTCTAAAATCTTCCCTCCCTGAGGAAGAACATAGTTGTAAACATTTTCTCAACCAACGTACCCTTTTTTAACAAGGATAACTCCTGGAGTCGGTTTTATCTTTCATCACTATCAAATTTCGCTGTTTAAAAGTTTGGTGCGGAAAACAAAGCTGCTTTTGGGTATAATGGCCAGTGAGCTGAAGGACCAAAATTATGCTCATCACGATTCAAAAATTCTGAATTAATTAATTTACCACCGAAAACGCAAAAGTAACCAAAAAAACTGGAGTCATAATTCGTATGCTTCCCTCCAAGGAGGCAGAGACTCATCCGCATAAAATGACTGCGACATTAAATGATGAGGAATGAAATTAATTTTTGGAAAACTAAGCCCTTGACTTGAAAAACAATAACGATTTTACCCTTTATATGTTCACACAAATGTTACAAGTTGGATTAAAATGTCTACTCTTCTCAATCAAATGCTTACCACCTCGTGGACTTCCATCACGCCACCGCGCGTATACTCACGAACTCAAACTCGCGTATCAATATAACCTCTCATTGAATCCGCGCTTGTTTAGTTCATCGACACACTTAAAACAAGTACACTCAGCGTATGCGACGTCCCATTGGCCCGACCGATGAATCGTAACGAGTTATTTGGATCGGGACAGTGGTGGGAGGGTGGGGGGGAGGACATAGGTCAACGTATCTATCCACTCAGGAAAATATCCCCGCCACTCTGTCTCCGGACGCCTCTTTCCAAAATTTCCCTCTCCCACACCCCCTTATCCCCGCGACCGCGGCCGATTGTTAATAGCGAGCTAATGCTTTAATGGAGAGGAGACAGAGAGAATGATGGGAAGGGGAGGGGGGTTGTTGTTGTGCCGGGGTGGTGTGGGGGGGGGGAGGGGGTTAGAAGGGCGTGAAGTTTCATTCATTCATCGACTGTGTCCGCGAGATGCGATATGGGGAGGGGTAGGAGGTGGTGCGGTTTAATACGTGCATTTGATTGCATTCTGCCGCGAGAGTGGGAGAGAGACTAAATGTGCAATCGGTCCGCGGGTGTCATTATGCAGTTGCTGTGCTAGGATGTCCTTCTCCATCCCGACCACCCCCCTCACCGATTTCGGACGCCTGTGGAGTGGGGGTTTGGCTGGTTAATTTCGCTCATATATGTGTGGGTAGGTGTGTGAGAGAGACGCGTTTGTTTATGAGTGTGCATGTGTGTCGCGGAATCATATCGATGGCACGTCGATCATGAGGCGGATACCCACTCAATAGGTCGGTCGCAGCAATGGGCAAGGTCGCATAGCTGCACTTTTTTGCGTTCACGGGGTTGGTCACACGCCCTCACTTTCTCTCTCTCGTGTCTGGCGTATTGTTGTCCATTCAGGAGGGTCTGTGGAAGGGGATGCAAACTGTGAGAGTTGGCAGAGGGGGAGAAGGGGGAAGGTGTGCATAAGCTTCACGGTCATTCACGTGGCTAGCATGCACCGGCAGACTGCGCTATAGTGATGCAGTTTCCGTCCCCACACCCCACAATGCACCTTGACGCTTTCCAGTCCATCCTCTCTTCCTTCCTCACCCCCCCACCCCCCTGCTCCCCATCCCTTCCAACTCCGTGTATGGGACGGTCAGGACAGTACGGGACAGGAGAGTGTTAGGATGACGGGAACGGGGCGGGGGGTTTCAAGAGGAGTAGATGACAGGTGGGTGGTGTGTCAGGAGGGTGTCTGGTGTAGGTATGGCATACCATTCACACATAACGGTCTCCGCTGGTTGGGAATCACTGGCGATGGGGAGGGGATGGATCAGGAGGTCCGGTGGTGGGAGGTGGCCGGCTGAGTCTGGTTCGCGCGTGGGGTGGGCGATGAGGTGGGTGTATGGTGTAGGTTTCGATCTTGTCGCTTGTTCTGTGGTTTCGATGAGGTTGTACGATGCATCGGTGGTCCACCGCCGAATGCACGACCTAACTCTGTGAGTGTGTGGGTGAGTGAGGAAGCCTCAGCAGTTAACGGCGCAAAACGCTTTGGTCGTGCCGCGTGGCGCCCGACTAAAACTGCTCCAGTCAGTCCGCTCCGATCACAACCTCTACGAGTATGTCTGAAACAGTCTTGAAGTCCAATTTTCCCGTCTTTCAGACACTAGAAAAAATGTCAAACTCTTTAACTGGACTGAATAGCCCTTCATTTGCCTTGGTCAAAATAACATTGAATATGAAAGATAAAACTTGCCACTATATCCTTTGTCCACTGTTTGGTTTCCTACCTTTGCCTTCACCGTGCTTTCAAACAGAAAATCTCACGCCCTTTCTTCAACCTCAATTACCCGCTCTAAATCCTTTTTACTTCGGCTCTATTATATGTCAAAGATTAAAATACGGCCATATCTCGTATCCTGAATAATCACTCCTGTCCTTACCCCCATGATGCTAGGAATGTGATCGTTAACTGAAATAATTTTTTTGAAAAATAATGATTCTCCGCAAGTTATGTCACAGCTCTTCTTTCCTTTAACGAATCTTCCCCGAGTAGGAGTTTATTCAGAGACCTGATAAAATATATAAAACTTTCGGAAACGCTAAGGTGGTTGGGAAAGCGGCTACTCGCCGTTATTTTTTAACTTTTCTAAGGAAAAATATTGTTACTTATCGGACTTCAGTGAAGCACTACAATTAGAAAGAAGTATTTTACTGGAAGAAATGTATTCTCTATGCTACTCATCAGTGACGCTATGATACTGCGAAGAGGTGTCCTTAAACCTATCAGTAGCTATCTGTCAGGGAAGATAATGGCCCAAGACTCGACTCCATAGTTCCTTAAAATGTTATTCTTTATAAGTTATTTCATCGTAATTTTTTTCTCATAGGAATCACTGCAAATGCTACGTCCATAATAATTTTCAATTGTGAATTTCATACCCACATCGTTACAAAAACGATCATCTTTCTTCACCAGAAGTGCTCACTTTACATTCCAAGTTGGTTCGGTGACGTTTATCATGCAGATGGTGCGAGGGTTTTAAATATCAACGTTCCAACCTTATTGAAGTTATTCTCAAAAGTATGCCGAAAGTGAATCACTTGAGGTAAATGAGAGAACAAAGGCTGTTATTTGGAATATAATGGAAATTTCATGAAAATTATGCTAATATATTCACTTAGATATTAATCCTAGTTGGGTTTGACGGGTCCTGTCTCGTCAACATGACCGTGATTGACGGCCCCGTCAGTGCATATCCAGTGGGCTCCATGCCGCGGAATTTTCACCGCCTGCCGGTCGTAGCTCATCACGATGCGGCCACCTTAGATGGCCAATTGCGGTGCTTTGAAATTTTATCGGCACTTCATTCATTTTGTCTTTTCGTGTGTGTCTAGACTATTTTACTTTATTCTCATTCTTTTGAACTTAGTCGTCTTCACTTATGAAATGATACTCAGGCATCACAGTGAAAGAATTCATGTGCGAGTGCTTAGTCCGAGCGAATCTTCATCCGAGTCAGAATAGAATACTCTCTATTAGCAGCCAAGAGGCTCCACCGTAGTAGCTATACTCCTCGAAATTATCCAAGAAACACATGAGCGAACAAAATATCTTGCTTTGAATTGTAAAATTTACTTCGGTTTAATTTGGTCTTGGCATTTATCGAAATTGGAGCTATTCAATGCAGTCAGTTTAGTGTCCAGATATAATTTATCAAAATATGTTATCACAATTTACTCAAGAATTTAACTACTCAGTAATTAAGTTACTCATAAGTTGTAGTTCTCTCAGCAATGGTTTCAGTGAAGGTGGCCAGTGGTTTAGTGATCATAGCGAAATAATTAGACGCCCATAGCAAATACCAGAGAGAAATGTCTCAGTTGCTCCTGAGTCCGTTTTCTTCAAGTAAATAGAAAAAAGTTTTTAGTTTTTAATTAGATAAAAAAAAGTGTGCCCCACCTAAATGGTTATTGCTGCTGAGAGCCTCAGCAAACATGTATCCAGATTGGTAACGGCCGATGACGATAGTTTCTCGTGTTCATGCTAACTTAACCTTCGTCACTAATTTTGTGTAGCTTGATACATAGCTAGAATATTGATCATGAACTGTACTCACAATGTGAAAACATTCGCTGCTTCAAATGAACTCAGCATTGTTTCTCAAGTCACTCCGAGTTCCTGTCTCGCCTCCCCGGACCAACTCGCGGGCGACGCCGGGGAATTACTCGATCAAGCGGGCGGCGGAACGCGTCATTTTCACCGGTGGAGGAAAAAAATCTTCCCGATCCAAACCACGAGCCTTCCCCACACGGTGTTCCGAAACTCACTGTTGTGTATGGCGCGCGGTGCGAGGAGAAAATGAGTGTGCGGAGTAGAGCAGGGGGGGGGGGTTGGGAAGAGAGTTGGGAATTCGGGTATGGGAAGGGCGGGACCGGGGAGGAAGAAGCACGGGGGGGGGGGGGCGCTTTCCGATTCTTATTTGCTTTTTTTCTGTTATCCCGTCGGATTGGTGTATTTACATCCTCCCTCCCAGCCTTCTCCATCTCTCTCTCTCTCTCTCTTTCGCTCTCCGTCTCGCTATCTCTCACACACACGAAGTCCAATTGACGACCGTTCGGTCGCCGTTTGGCCACACATCGAAAAAAATCGGATATTTCTCTCCTCTCGATTGCACGATGGGAGGGAGGCGACCGGTTGAGTTGGGAAAGGGGAAGTTAGTGAGTGAGTATCGGGATATTGTCCCCCGGAGTTTCGTCGGAAGGTAGAATGAGGGATTTGGGGGAAAGAAAGGTATCAATTGAGGTTTTCGGGGCGACCGATGAAGGTTTGTCGCTGGGGTAGGTATGATGGTGGTGACGGGGAGCGAAAATTTCGCCGAGTTGGGCCGTGAACGGGGGGAAATGGTCGATGGGTGTCTCGCCTCCTCCCGTCAAGAACCTTCGATACTCCGTGTGGTTCGAAGGAATAAATGAATATCTTCCACTCGTCTTCCCTCAAGTTGCCCACGACCGAGAAAAGTGAAGTGGCTGTCTCGATCGAGCGATTAGTCCCGTGGGACTTTTTTTTACTGAAATCCCGACGCAAACCGTTTCATATCCGGCGACTTCTTGCCTCTTTCGCGTGGAAGTTTTCAACACCGAGCACTTATACCGATGCTTCGTATTCCGCAGCTTTTTGTAACCGTCTGGGCTAACCATACCGTCAAGCACGACTACTCAACCTCACAACCCTTACATTTTTCCAGCGGAAACGCCTCTAAATTTTTCTTCCTCGCTATAGGCTGAAATTCCTAAAACAAATATATCTGAAATTATCCAAACAAATTTTGTTAGACATTGAAAATTTTCAAAGGAGGTAAAATCATGCCAACAAAGGAAGGAAAAATCTAAGACGTGCGTTTAGAGTCTAAATTGCAGTATCGGAACCGAAGACTAGAACATAAGCACAGTGATGCAGTGCTGAAGTGATCTAATGATGTTGGATAGCTAACTTCCTAATTTTTTCCTGCATAGATGCTCACAGTGGCCTAATAATGTCCACGTTTGAGGAAAATTAGTAACAATCGGAGGCACCATTTACCGCCCAAGCATGTTCACATGAGACAAGCTAAATCAAAATGTGTGATCGGTTGGCGAAATAAGGTAATCAAATTTTTCCTTGGAACTAAGCAGATGTGATATAATTTCCATGACTGACTTACGATGGCAACTCACGAGAGATGGTTTGCATAGTGAAATTGTTGAGGATTATCGCACTCCGGGGGAATATTTCCTCTGTCTGAACGTTTCGACGCCGGGGAACCCCGAAAGGTGAACGGTTTTGGTGCCGCGCGGACTTCGGACCCGTGCGATCTAAACGCCTACTTCGCGAACGGAGAGCGCCGCTCCAAGTGTTACCGGCTCGCGTGTGGGCGAAGGATGTGAACGGACGGAGAAAGGTATTTGAAAGGGGGAGAGAAGGGTGGGGGGGAGGTGGACCCGAACCTTCCCAAAAAAGTTTTTTTAAACGAATAAAATTCGCGGAGAGAGGGAGTTGGTGGGGGTGGGGTTCGGTATGAATTTTTTTTCGCTTAAAAAAAACTAGGAGAGAGGGGTAGGGAGATTTTTAAACGTGCATGGAGGGGGGTGTGAGGGTCCAACGAAAGGTGGGGTGAGAGTATGGGGTTTGAGGAGAGGACCGGGGGATGGAATGTTTTTTTTTATTTTTGAGGGAATGGGGTGGGAGTAAAAATTGGGAAAGAGTGGGGAAAAGTTAAGGGGGTTAGAGGGAGGGAGTTGGGGGAGACGTGAGGGAAGGGTTACGGAGAGGTTGGGGGTGGACGCAGGGAAGTGGGATGGGTGGGCGCGGAGACTAAAAGGTCTACGGCGCAGGTCTTCTGATTCTCCAACCCCGTAGCTTCAGGAGTTTGGGACCCCCCGCCGCACACCCCCACCGCCCCTGGTCCCTCCTATACACATTCCTCTCTCTCTCTACGGGTCTTTCCCTTTGCCCTCTCTGTATGCATTTCCCTCTCTCTCTCTCTCTTCACCCTCCCACCCGCCCGACACCCCCCCTCTCCATCGCATCTACTCCTACAGCACAGCATCTCTGCACTTTATTCCACTCCCAACACCGCACCTCAAAGCGTTCTTTCAGTCGGGTCCCAAGTGTGGGGAAGCTCGGACCTGCTCTTTCCACTCTGGTCTCCACAACACACGAACTACTGCAACCCCCCCGGAAAGGTCCGGCAATCCGAGGGGGCAGGCACAGAGTCCGATCAGCATCCCGGAGTTCGGCCAGTTACACCCCCGCAGGGAAACCCCCCCACACTTTTACCCGGCCGAGTCCGGACTGCATCCCCCGCATCTGCCCCTTCGCTCTCCCCCGCGGATTCGGCGGCACGCCACCCCGGTCATTGTATTGTACCATCCGGGGACTCCGGTGAGGGTCGGTGACGGAAGCTGCGGGCGACGCCCCCGCTTGGACTGAGTGGGCAGCGACCGGAGAATTTTTTGGTCGGGGACTCGGATTTTTTCGCCGGTGACGGGCTCTACGGTTTCCGGTGCCAGGTCTGGATGCCGGAGTCTTGTAGACTCTTCTCAACTGAAGGCGATCTGGATTTTTCTGCTAGTTTTGAGGAGTTTTTCCGCAGTTTTTTCAGTGGAATTTCTCCTATCTTGGAAGGAACTTGGTGATTTTTTTTCCAATCGTCGAGGCAAATTTTTCGTCAGAAGCAGGCTTCATGGACTTAGTGGAGTCAAAACAGTTATTCAACCCATCAACAGTGATAGTCTATCGTTCTCTGGTGGACACCCGGTCTATCTCTGCTGCTTCAACGTCGAGGTGACTGATTTTTTTCAAAAACCCAAACTTCGTCTTGAAAAGGTGTTCCTGGAGTACGGCGAGTGACTTGGTGGTTTTTCACAGGAAGCTCTAATGAGAGTTTTTCAAGGTGATTAGATAAGTTTTTGTTCGGGGAAGCTTGAGGATTTTTTCAGCTAAGCTTCTCAGTTTTTTATCTGGCGAAAAACTTCCCTCTTCGCCTACGAGATACAATCGTATAGCAACCAATGGGAACGCTATTGTTGACCGCGACGGTTACTGTGATATCTGAGAGTTCAGCGAGCCATTCCGGTCTCGTCTCCAGTGTTTGATGGATTTCTTTTGGTGATGAAAGGTGACGTTAATGCCACATAGTGATCAGACAACCTTTGAAAATGTTGTCGAGTTGAGACTTACAGCATTTTGTGACATTTACTGACATTTTCCCCGCAAATGGGACTTGGTTGAAGTCGTGATCTAAATGTTAATGGACCACAATTTTTCTGAATGTGTGCGGTGAGGTGATTGTGGACGAACAGTGTTGGAGAAAAAGATTTTTGTTTCGTTGGTTGTGTCTCGGAATCGAGAGTACTTTTTTTGCGGGGGCGAACAAGAGACTTGGTCCAGGCTACGCTCGTGCGAGATTTTCCCCGCGGAGATGGGCGACGCGACGCCGGGTAGGAGTGGACCGCTGGCCGGCTAGGCGCTGACCCCGGACTGGACCTTTCTCGGAAGGGGTCCGGCGCTCGTCCGCCCGCCTTGAACGTCCCCCGTCCGGGCGACATCCCAACCATACCACCGGACTCCTTGATCTACTCAAGGTAACCGTGGAAGGATTTTGTCGCCACTTTTAAACCATGGATATTCTCTTCTCTTGTGCTGATTTTTCACCAGCCTCCAGGTTCTTCGAATCTTGGCTTCGTTATTTACTTCGGCAAATTTCTTGACTTAGAATTTCTCTCACGGTGATTCAGTGCCGATTCACCAATGCACCTGCTATGAAGCACTTTTTTATTCATCCCGGATTTATCTTGTGTCCGGTTAGGATTTTTTCCGTTTATGTGTGCTTTGAGGTCGTACACCAACTTCCAGTTACTTCCAACATAAATGTATTCCTTAGAACCCATCCGTTTCAGGGAGTTTTCTCAACTACTTCTCAATTTCTGGAGACCACTGAGAAAATAGCTTTGCCTTTTCCAATATTTGCTCTTGCTAAGTTTTTTTTCAGGTAGCCACAGAAGTTTTGAGGAACGAACTTAGTTTATGCATTTCCATGTTTTCGTGGCTTAGAATTTTTTACCGACAACAATCAATCCCTTTACCGCGGCAGAGCTCGGTCATAGCCCGGTTGATGACAGGTGCAGCCGCCTCTGAGCTTAGGTATCTTATTTCAAAAGCTATCTCTCATCTGACTAACGGAAGAATCATAGGCATGTGTTGTTCAGCTTTCATATATTTTTTCTAGCAGATTTATTCGAATAGTTATTTGAAATCTGGGAACATATATACGATGTTCGAAGAAAATAAATTTCCGAGTGTATCTCATCATGTACCACTCCTGCAGATACTTTAGTATAGTGGCCTCTATGGTGCACAGGATTCCAATTCTTTTGTCCAGTCTTCCGGTATTAATGGAGTTTGGCAAGTAGGATTATTTTGAATGTTCTTAGCTCTGCTAGTTATGCCTTGAACTTCTATGGACGCACGAGTCCATGTCCAAATAATTGTCTAAGCTAAGTGATTAATGTTTATCTCATTAAGATTGATATATTGCCGTGGAAAATTATTTTGGTAATTAGTTTTGGAAATAGAGTTTTAGTCAAATCGTGCATTTTCCTCATCATGCAAGTATACGCTAAACTTGGGCAGAGTGGGGTTTCGTCTGTGCGATAGTGATTATAAGCCGAGAATGTACAATAAATGTGCCATCGTTCTTTGGTTTGATTCGGTGCTCTGATTTTTTATTTAAGTATAGTTGTTTTAGGACTTGACTGGATTATAGCTAGCGATCTATTATTAACAGCAAAGAAATTCTGAGTTATCCGTTTCTATGTCTTTTTATATACTTTTAACTTTATTCAATAGAACGTCTGGCAAGCAAGTGGCTCTTAGTTTTTTTCATCCTCGTGATTTATCTTTACTTGTAAACAAATTCGTCACTTTACCGCCCTTGCTAGTTCACAAGATCGTGTGAAAATTACAGGAGGAGTTTGCACGAAGTGGAGACATTCGGAAGTCTCGACAACGTAGCGATCACAACTCGGGAGGAACGATTAGGACGCGAGGAGAATGTGCTGGATGCCGGCGATCCCCGTCGCCGCCCCCGCCGGGTGCCGTGGCGGCGCGGGCGGGCCGCCGTCCACTTGACCGCGCGCGATCCTCTGGTCTTTCACGGCGACCTGAACACGGCTTCCCCGGCGGGAGACGCGGGCAGCGACCGCGGTGGGACACATGGAGACGTAAGGCTTCGGACGCGGGATGCCACTCACACCAACCGGTCACTGCGGTGGTGCTTAGGACGGATCTTATCCCTTCCTGCCTCCCTTAACCCATTCCCTTAGGAAATTCCCTCGGACCCTTTTCCATCCCTTCGTCTCTCCCATACCACCTCTACCTTAGAGTATCCTCTCGCCCTCCTCAATGGACATAACTCTTCTCTAAACCTTTCTCATACTCGGTGGGTCTGCGATGCCTTCCCGGGTGCCCGACGCCCCTTACCCTTCTAGGGGGAGCCCATTGCTGCCCCCCACGAAAGCAAGCCAAGCCGACAAGCCGCTGTGGACTTCCGCGACGCGGGTGAACGCCAGCCCCTTGGTATTTATTGGTCGAAGTGAGCTGCTCGTCTCTGGTTATGCGAGTAGGATTCTGTGTTTGTGCGTTGATTAGACTGGTTTCAGGCCGATAGGTGAGGTAGTTGGGTAAATAGACGACCCGAGGAGATTTAGCTTCTGGATGAGTTTGACGCCGAATACAGATATACCTTTCTCACTTTGCACTTAGCTCGTCAGTAAACTTCTTTTGCTGCAATTATTTTTCGGAAATTTAATTTTCAGGAATCACCCGGCACAAATTCAATGATAAGATTGCATTTACGAGAGGTAGGGCGTTATATTTCGGTAAACTGAATGAATACAGTTCAAATTGTTTTAGATAATGCTTAATTATCACTTCCTGTCTTTCATGAGACGTGATCACCAGTTTCTGAGACAAATTCCGACTAGGGATTCCTTTTATAGGGATTGAGCAATAGTTTTACTTATGTGTGCAATATTTACTCCGGTGTGGTAGTTAACAATATTGTTTATGGCTGTACAATTTCTTTTAGCTATTTTTGGACGTTGGAAAGAATTCCATGGTGGGTGATGTACATTGAAAGGATTTTATGTAGTATTTTCTGAGTGGCAAGTCAGTAGTCAGTCGGAACTCCTGAAAAGTGTCAGATGAATCACTTTTATTATTTCATTGGTGAATGCATGCGAGTAAGTTTCACGTCAATTTTATTCCTTTTTTTCTGAGATAATACCACGTTTATATTTTTTAAACTAACGTTTCTACTCCCTTTACGGAGGCTACATCAGAGTTCTCTAAGAGAGCATGCAGTGCGGAGGGAGAACCGTTAGTTTTTAAAACATTGTCTCGGAATTGTTATAAAAAAATAGGTTTAGCATCAAGAGATGCTCAGCGAAAGTTTTAGAGTTAATTTTCATTTATTTCTCGGATCAATCGTTTGGTGTCTGCGGAGGATATCATCCTCAATACCCAACCATTCTCTGCCGGGTAGATAGTTTTACGGGAGTAAATCCACACGCGGGGACGCAATCATAGCTGGCGGAGGGATGGCGGCGTAAGAGGCCTTACGTGTGAGGTGAGCGGGAAGCGACGGTTTCCCTCTGAGTCTCGCACCGCATGTAATGCACCTTCGCTGCGTGGATACATGCACGCATACCGCGGCGGCGAGAGTTTAGGTGTGGCGGTGGGGGCAAGTGGGGGTTGAGGGGGGTGGGTGCATTAGGAAGTCCGGATATGGGGTGGGAGGTGGCGGGGGATGGAGGGAGCGGGGAGGGGAGGAGGGGAGGAGAGAGGACTTAGGTGTGAGGGAGTGAATTAGTTGGAGGCTGCGAGGTGTCGCTGCGTCTGTGAAAGTGCACGCGCATACACTAATGGTAGCTCACAAAACATGGGTGGTAACGAGGATAAAATAAGCTTAGTAATTCCCTACATTATTTAATTATGTGTATCTGACCAATGTCGAAGTCTTACTTAATTAAAATATGCAGTGCTGGTGGTAAAGGTGGCACCCTAGATAAAAATGCAAACCGTTTTGGTATCAATCATAAAATCTTGTGGAAAACCACCATGTATTTTGTTATCCTCGTTCTTAGCTAATTATACATAGTTACATAGTCTACAAATGATTTTATTCATTTGTGTAGGTTACGACTATGGATGGTAATTAATGCATGCGGGTATAATTACTCTCACACTGACATGGGTGGTAACTTATATGTGTGGTAACTTCAGCGCACATGGATTTCTGGTAGCAAGCACACACTGTGGTGGTAGCTCTAAAAAAACCACCTTGGTGGTTACTTGGATTTCTAACAAATCCTGATTTTCCTGAGTTTGACAAAAAATTTTAGCATTCTCGGCCTCCTAGGATTGAGGCATTTCCCTTCTGCTTATGCTCAAAAAGGCAATCGTCTTTCTGGGTTGTTGAAGTTATTGAAGATAACATCTAAAGATCTGTCAAAAAATCGAGTTAAACCATTCAAAAATTTACCACTACTAGTATGCTATTCTATGCATTGATTTAAATACGCATTAATACTGTTCTATAATGAGATATTCACATTCTTGGATAGTCGTTTACTATGAATTAGACAATCTTCCGGAAAATCCCACATTTCGGAGGGAATGAGCTCTTCAAGGAGTTGGCGAACCACCCAAGGTGATAGCCCACACGTGGGTGGTAAGTAACACATACACACGTTCTCACGCGTGAATATTCATCTACATCTACAAAATACCCTGCAAGCCACCTCAAGGGTGTGTGGAAGGGAGTGAGTAGTCACCAACATTCATTACACTCTACCCAAAAGTTAGTGTAACTACGACTATTGATGCATTTGCATAAATCACTAATGCTTGTCACGAGGTGAAGTCTCACAAGCAAGCACAACACTACAGATATGTTACCAATGTTAGAGGAACCGTTAGTATTTAGGTATTTTGCAACTACATAAACGGACAGTGATCCAAGAGTTTTGCTGAAAACATGCACGGCGTGCTGTAAGTACAAGGTACCAGATAAGGATACAAGTATTAGGGAGTACTACTACTACTAAGAGCTACACTACCTATCGACAAAACTAGTTAAAAGTTTCATTGGCAGCTGTTATAATCTCTTATCGTTCGCGGGTAAAATGGTATTTTAAATCTGTCCGTTCTGCAGTCTATTTCCCTAATTGCATTCTCATTATCCAATCAACCGTAGAATGTAATATTCTTGCGCGTGTGTCTCGGCTCGAGTCAGTTCGGACAATTGGACGATGCGTGGGAGGTGAGGGCTTTGGGTGGTGAGGGCATCGGAGCGGGTAATGCAGACGCCATTCGATGTTTGTGTGGAGTTGTGCGCCGGTGTGCGAGGTTTCGCGTGTGTTTCGACGGGCGTCGGCACGCGTTTGTCTACATGGGGGGGGTAAGGGCAAGGGGTGGGGGGAGGAGGGTGAATAGTCGTCCAGAGGTGGTGGCGGAGGCGTGATTGTGTTTGGCGCTTCGCACGCGTGGCCGTATCCAGGGGAGACGTGTTAACAATCGGCTTCCGGCAGTTATACCTCTACAGCAGTGTCTCCTTCCCATTCTCTCTCCTCCACACCTCGCCTCGCTATCTCCTGCGGTCTCACTGAGATCCTGCCAATCACTGAAGTCCTCCGATCTCTACGCTTTGACGCCTGATAACGGTTTCCGGTGCTCCTTCTCGACAGGCTCCTCCTCTTTGAATAAGAGTGCTTTTCCCTGCTCTCAGAGGAAATCGGTGAATTCAAAACATATGCTATTGTCGTTATCTCTTCAGCCTCGTTATATACTTTTGACGTGCATGAAATCCTAACAGCTATCCTTATTTCATTTTTAAGGTTCGACATTTCTAATCCAAGCGGTTTAAAAAAAAATATATTAATTTGTAGTAGTTCTATCTTTTTTTCTAAGCATCTTTGCCATATGTGTCATTCTTACCTTAATTATTATGATTCTTGAATTTCTTTGAGTTGTGCAGGTTATTATATCTAATTAATTGATATTTAATACAATTAATTTTTCCTGATTAAATAATCTGGTAAAATCCACTGCTTACACTAAGTTTCCGATAAACTCAATACACTGAGAGATAATTATGCTGTCAACTAAGGTATTTGGATTAACTTAACCCAAAACTCAATTACAAGAACATATTCTGTTTCGTAATCCAGTGTACACGGTAATATCATTAAAAGATATCATCTTCTCAGTTAATTACTCTCTTCCTGCCATTATTAGGCGCAGGCAGGTTCCTGAGCCTTGTAATCATATTGCAAAAGTTAATACAACTTTGTTGGTGACATTTTAGTAATAATACCAATATTATTTATTACCAAGGCCCTGGCTACATTAATAAATTAAAATATTTTATTGTCATAGTATATAGTCTTTAGTTTCAACTGTTTGCCAATTGTTTAGCTTACAAAACGTATTCAGGTAGTAAACAATTCAGTCTTAAAAGGTGAAAACCATGACCGATTATATTCAATAATTCTTAATGCTAGATTGTTTCCTATAAATTTCACAATTAAGAACACACAGTACTAGAAGGTAAATAACAATCATAAAATATTTATGCTGCACCTATTGAGTGTTGTGAAAAATAATTTTCAATATGATTCATCCTTAATTTTTATTTATTAAAATTTTCTTAAGCAGAAAAAATTATGAATTGAATGCAGTCAACTGAAGTGTAGTAGAACGGAACTTAGTTTTGATAATATAACGACAATTATGATTAATCCCTACTCCTAGATATACATTGAATTCAATGACGTTCGATCAAAACATTGATGGCCTAGGTATCTGCAGTTGTAATACAGGCATAGGTTGCGCATATCTATCTCACTTCAGAAAACTATTATCATCCCATTTACATTGCAAGTTATCTAATACAAATTACGCAACTTAACTTGTAGAGTTCGAGAAACATGGTTGATTTGATTAGTAAGGCGCTCAGCTAATGATGGACATTTGGTATTTATGTATTACACTTCATTCAATTTGTACTTACATAGGGTTAATATATATTATCATCTGGACGGTCGTTGCCATCTTCTCTTTTGGTGGGTTCCTCTGTCCAGCACTTCATCGGTCACCACACGCCTTACTGCCCACCTGGAGTCAACAGTGCGCCCACGTCCGACCCTGACGATGTCCAAAGGGGAACTGAATTGTCAACTGAACGGTCTCCGAAGATAAACTAAAGCGCGTTTGGAGCAAAGAGATTGCGTGGCTCGAGCGGTACCGGTTTGGTCCCCCCACTCATCATTAGCCCTCACCTCTTCCTCCAAAATCGACCCTTGCTCCCTCTCCATACCCTGAGGTGCCCTCCCCTTCCCACCAATCCCACCAACTACCGCACCAAAACCGAAAAAGGGTTACGCGTACCTTTCCGGACCAGCTGGTTGACCGGAATGTTGTAATGTCCGAAAGCGGGGCCCCTGTCTTCCTTTTTTTTATAAGGTCTAGCTAGGCCTTGTGAAGGTTTCATATGCGCGGTGCCGTGCCCCCTTCGAAAACGGAGACAAACGCTTATAAACATGTATTCTTACGCCAGGGGTGAAATATGCGCGGCTTTGACCGTTGGGAAGGGACCTCGTCCAGGTGCGTGTCCTGTAGCAGGAAGGGTTGAGGTTTTGAAAAGGCCTTTCCCTAGCCTCTCTCACCTCTGAGCAATAAGATTTTTCAACGCGGGACACTTAGGAGGACAAATTTAGCCTTGATGAGTCATTTCTATCTGGTTAAACCAAAGTGTTGAAATAACGTGATATTAATTAGCATGTTTCTCTTATTATTTACTTATATATAACTTATCAATACCAATTCTCCTAAATCAAATCCCTTGCATTAATTTTTCTTGCCTACTTTCTTGTTGTTTCATTTGCTATGGTATTTCATAAGTTTACCTCTATGAAACTTATTTCACTTCCAATTCTTTATTATTTTACTGGTCATAATTAAATTAATCATATGCCAGTTGCAGTTATGTAAGTAGGAAGGTTAATAGTTGGACCATGTGCACGAATAGCCGATCCTTCAGTAGTATATTCTTATCTATCATAAATTCTTGATGTTCACTTAAAAATAACTGATTTAAAACAATGTCATTTAATGTAGTAGTAAAATCCTGTAAACTAATGATAATGTACAAAACAACTTGTAGAATTGACAATCTGCATGGAGCTGCTGGTTTCTCTACAGTAGTTAAGCATGACATTGCAAGCATAAGTTTACAATGTATATTTATACAATCCATAAAACATTGCTATAGTATCATTCTTTATTTATTTCCTGCTTTATGAGAATGAAGTACTTTTCTTCTTTTAGTTGAACAACAAGTCCATTACCTAAGATTGCATGTCAAATAAACCCTGATTATTATAGCATCGTGCAGTTACCTCCTTGCAGTCACAATAATGGCTTCATTTGTTTAAAGTACTGACAGATAAAATTTTTATGAACTTGGTTGTCCTAACTTGTTCTAAATCACACGTTTTAGAGTAATTTTTAATTTATATTGATGAAGGAACGTCCTATATCTCGTAGATATTTATTTAGATATTTACCATGTTCTATATATTTTCCGGCCATTCTTAAGCTCTGGATAAATCTTCACATATTTTAACTCTTTGGTTTACCAGGAAATCCCGTGGTACTTACTCTATCAAATAATCTGTTGGATGATGATTATTTTTCATGATGATTGCTAACAATAATATTGTATCAATGTTTCCGGTAAAGATAGTCAGCGTCCGTATTACAGTGTCAGCAAATCTTTGTCATCCTACGGCGGCAGAGGTGTGGGAAATTGGAAGTTAAAAAATGTAGCTTTTTTCAGAAATGGAAGCTAAGTAATTTTACGCGTTCATCAAGATTTTCCACTTAGTGACGACTAAGTCAGTGGCCATTTACTTGCACATTGTGAGCGAAAAACAAATTCTTATCCGTCACATTTCCCTGAGAGGTCTGAAGTGAGAGAAACGGCTAATATTCCTAAAAAAATAAATGCATCGCAAAAAGATTAAAACGAGGCCTGTGTAGCGAGCGACTCCTGAATTTCAACGTGGAGAGCTTAATGACGCGGATAAAATGTAGAAAGAAAAGAAAGCTAGCTAATGGTTTATAAGTGGCTGGCCGTATCGGACTGGCCGCTAGCACCGATGACCCAGTCATGAATAAAATAATGCGGGGAATCAGGAATATATGTCGCCTGTTGTGTATCTTAGAAAAATTTAAATAATATATATTTCACTAAAAACACTCACTCACTCAGTGATTCAACCTGAAGGTTGGTTTGGATAGTTGATGGTAGAGCCCATTCAGTACGGCTTCTATCGTTCTATTCATGTGAGACGCACACAATTCTCATCGAGACATCACAGAGGTTATGATATAAAGATCAGTCGTATTACAATGCAAAACGTCAAAAAATATTATAAACTTACAGACACACAATTCATAAATAATGTAGCTATAGCGACGAAGAAATGGAAAAATAATATTAAAATCACATGACACTACCTACTGCTACCCTTAATATTATTGGTGGCTTCGATTATAACTATTCTGGTCCCTGACCGGTCGTGGAAAAAATTACATTTTATACCTGTCCGTCTAGCAATATACTGCGGAATCTATTGTGAGGTCCCTCACAGGTACTCTTGGTGCTGGTTGGGATCTAATTCTCCATACTTGATGTACAACTTCCGAAAAAAAAAACAACCCAAGCCTCTCATTCCAGATGACGGATTTTCATTCCTCTGTCTCTAACGTAGCGGGACTGGATGCTGCCCTTCAGAAAAAGTTTCTAAATCTCTCCACCCAATTTCCCTCCTCTCGGTTGTCCGACAATGTCCCATTCTCCTCAGGACTTTCTCACTGTAATCACTGTTGCTACAATCTCCATTGCTCGCTTGTCGTGTGGACATAACCATCCCCCAAATGCATGGAATCTTTGTGTATATGATTCCTCGTTCCGTCAAATGTAATGTTAATACAGCGAGTGCTTGTGCGAATTCAAATCATATTTACAATTATAACAACGTTGGGCCTTCTCAGCTTTAAAGTTGGAAATGTCAGAATAAAATGTCACTAGGTTCCAAAGAATATTAATGCTTACATATATTTTACATTCTCGAATGAGTTTTTAATAAAAATTGAACGTATTTCTTTTACCCACTCGGTAGTTCACATTGAGAAAAACGTTATAAAATGTGTTTTACACATTTCATGCACGGAATCATACCTAAGTGACTAAATGTTTTTGTTATCACCTGTAATTGAATTTTCTGCCAAATCCAATATGAATAAGGTGGTGTAGTTTGAGTTTTATTGGATGTTATAATTAATTATAATAGTCAATTTTTCACGTGCTTTCACACCTGCAAGTTTCTATATGCATCGCATTTTATCTTATTACTAACCGTGTATTTTATTAGAGCCACAGTCTTCTCATGAGTTTATACTTTTACGATTCTAACGAAATGTGACCCCGATAAATCCTGCAAAATCTAACCATTATTTGCTAAGTAATTTACGCAGTAATGTATTATTGGCTTTGCCATTGCGATTTTCCCTTGCTTTTTTTGCAGTTTAGAGTAAATATATGAGTATAAATGAGAAGTGTGCGATCATTATTGGTAGGTATGAAAAAACCATAGGGTTAAGTTTGCTATCATTGCTCAGCTAAAGCTGCGGCTTATGAGCATACATTGCGTAATCTCCAATCCGTACAATTAAACAAGGAATAAACTTTTCTCGCTGAACTAATCTCCAATTTTCTCTCCTCAACGCGGAGGCACCAAATCTAAGGATCTGATGATCAATTCAAAAGCGAAATAATTGCGAGACCGCTTCCAATTGAACTAAACGCATTTCCGCGTAATCTTGTCCAATTAAATCCCTCCGTCGATGCAGGGGGGCCCATGGAATTTCGCCCCTTTGCCGCCTTGTGGCGCTGAAGTGAGTGTCCGGCGTCTCCTAGTGGACGCTTGAGGAGGTGGTGAGGGGAACCAGCGATAGGGGTCTCCAGCGACGGGGGAAGGGGGTTTTGCGTAAGGGTGTCGGGGAGTGGGGGTCAAAAGGAAGGGAAGAGGGTCGGGGTAAGCGAGGGAATAAGGCGTGAAAGGGATGGGAAGTGCGTCACTTAGCCACCAGAGGCCACACGAGTAAGTTCTGCGCTGGAGAGGTTGCTACAACAATGGAACTGATTTCCGTGTGCGCATGCATCTTATACACATTTACGTAATTTATTACCTATCATGCCGTTTTCTTTCAGGGTGAACACAGCCAAGAGAGTTTAATCATAGGTGATAGCTCCTGGTTTTGTTTTAACTATTTCTTCTGTACTGTCCTAATCTCTCACGTTAAAACAAATTCATTGGAAAATTATTTTTGAAAACAAATTTTGGTGGAATTTCGAAAATGAAAATCAAATGTGTTATCAAATCAAAGTTACCTGTGAATGTATTTAAGGATGTAAGCCACTAAGTGGAATTCAAGGTTCCAAGTTTTGCTTCCTTTTAGCGCTATAATCCAAGTCAGGCCCCTCAACGACTTATTCTCAACCTCTTTAGCCAAATGTTCATGTATTAATTTATGCTTCTTCTGTTGATAAACTCCTCCTTTAAACGATGCAATTCTTATTGTAATATCCTTAATATTACGTCCGTTTTCGTCCAAAACCCATCCAAAGTTACTAAATCACTGTGCCTAATCCGACTTGTTGTCTCCTAGGGCTTGACTTGTGTTTTTACTCTTGGAAATGATTACCTATTCAATTTGTCTTTTTTTGGTTAATCTACTTAATTGTGCTAGCGAAAATTTCGCAAGAATAAAAGCGGTTATGTACCTAAGTATGGTGGAAGGAGACAAGAATATTACACGTCACTTTATGAAAGCAGATAATTGTAATCAGTTGTGGCTGCGGAAAGACTCAATTGTACAGTAGAGCACATTGAAGAATTCAAGTCTTTTATATAGAACCAAAATTCCAACGTTAGCACAAATTCCCAGATATTGTTTTGAGGGGGTGTACTTTCTGTAGCAGTCGTCATTTATATCGAACACGGACTGGCACAAGCGAAGCAATATGAGAATCATCATTTCATACCGGTCACACTGATTCTGTGGGGTGTTGCGTCACCACAAAAAAAACTCTCAAAACTGTCGCTACCAAGGGTCAGCGTACTCCTTTTATCTCCAGCATCAGTTGTATTCAACTTCATTCATCCAATCCATGGTGGTCGTTTTTATCGAAATTGACACATTTCCCAAAAAAATTAATCCCATTTGCTCCCGTTTCTATTCCCGTCAATTGAAACGTTCCCTTCCCCCTTTTTCGCACGCGCTCGATTTTTTGTATCTCTTTGATTTCTCCCCGGAAAAAAATTTAGATATTGAGGTTAGTTCGTAATGCATTAATTCCCGTTGATTCACAAAATACGCGATGTGTTTTCGTTGTTTTTATTCTGTAACACCGCTCAGCTTTCCCTCTCCACCCTTCCCCTCTCCCTTCCCCCATCCCCTCTCCCTCAGCATCCCAAAAACCCCTCCCCTCGTCTCTCATTTAGCGCCCGGTATTTTTTTACAGGCCGTCGAGGTTTTACGCGCTTCTTTTTTTTTGTTAACCGATTTCGCGTACGATTTTGAGTCGAGATTCATCAATAAATCGTAAAAAAAAATTGTGGTGACGTGGGGAGACGTGGCAACAGTGTATTTGTATTGGGAGGAGGAAAAGAATTGTCGGATTTAGTTCGCTTTTTACTGATGAAATCGTTAATTCCGTGTAATGTGTCGTTAAATTCCCTCGCGGGCGACAATATAGTTTGTAGGCGATCTGCCCAGCAGTTTCGGCTGTTTTCTCACGAAATAGTCGAGGAAATATTTCTCCCATCGTCAATATAATATACTTCGTGCGTGTTATTCTTTATGTTTTCATGAAATTTCGATGCGTTGCGTAATAAAATTTCCTTTTTTTGTCACTTATGACTGCTAAGTACTTGAGTAGTTAATGCACGTAATTTCGGTCATATTACCTTGATTACACGTTGTGGAGCGTGAACATTTTCTTATGTCATTTCCAAGGCAACTTTATTCTTAAGAATCTTCGTTAACGCATCATAAAATTATCCAGCACATCGTGAACACTTCATTTTCTGACGGAATATTGGCATGAAGTCAATATAATCGATCTCACATTACGGTGTGTCGTGCGTTTAGTGCAAGTTAGAGCTCTTTTAACCATTTTTTTTAGTCTTGGGTCGTGATTTGTTCATAGTTTAAAGCCAAAAAGTAATATATTTTACTCCTTTGGTACTTACACGAGGGTGGATTTTTTTTAGTGGTGATATAATTGCTCCAAGTATCCATTCAGTCAAAAAGCATTGTGGTCACGCTTTTGAACGGCTTGTCCCTGCTTTAAGAGAATTGCTTTTATTACAATACTCTCATCCAGTTCATTGATCTTCGACTTATCTTCGTGGAGCCTTTACGCAGCTCGCTTACTTGTCTCGAGTCCTTCCTGTGTATACGCATCACGGCAGAATAATTCTTGGCGCAAGGGAGCAGCACCGTCGCCGGACGCTGCATCCAAGCCTTGGGAAGCGAATTAGCCGCGGACTGTCGGTCGCAGACAGCTGCATTTCTAGTCCCATTGTGAGCACCGCATTTGCAGCGCAGGAAATGTATCTATGATAGAAGGTGCTGCGGCTGTAAATAGGAATAGCTCTAGCTCCCTCCCGCCTGGTAGTTCACGGGCGTTCCACAGGGGGGCGCTGGGAAGAATGGCCGTCGGCGTCGCAAGTTGTGGAGGCTTAAAATAGCCTAGGCGATGTTAGATCGAAAATTTGATGACGCGTATTATTTTCATATAAGTATGCTTTTATATTGAAACTCAATCTCCATTTCATTACGTTAACATGATACCTTCCACATACTTTTCAATTTTCTACACTTGAAATTAAAACCTGAATGGATTGTCGATGGGGAAACTTATATTACTAAATGGATTGCAATCTGAAATTATTTCTTTTAAAATTAATAATATTTTATAACAATTTACTTGAATATTTGAGATTGTATCGAAGGACCTTCTCCGAACCAACACTTCCAGAACATGACACGAAATCTTTAGTTCTCTTAAAAATACCGCATTTTGTTGATAATTACCGCAATTATTGTAGGGCATACTCAGGTGCATACTTATAGCACTAAAACCTGAACCGAGCTTAATTTCACTGACCATTTACAGAAATATTTACCCATACACGTAATTTATCTTCTTAACATCTACTCATTTATAGTTTAAACGTGTAAAAATGGCAATTACGAGCCAGGTAAACAAATGTGGGTTTAAGCATTCATTTTTGTCGCCTCACGCGGTCGCGAGCATACCTGCCAATAACGCTGGGTGTTGTGGGTGGTGTTGTGGGTGGTGTTATGGGCGTGGGGGCGGTAGATGGCGCTGGGGTTGGCGTCGGTGGCTGAGGTGTCGGCGGCGGCATCCGCGGTCTGGTCTTGCGGTCGTGTACCTTCTGCTGCACGGGGGAGCGGGAGTCACCCGCACCCTATACAGACCGACCTGTTCACCCTTCCTCTTCTTGGAGTAGTACGTTGTAGCTAGATGAGGAGATCCCTCCGTGAATGAGATAAACAAATACTAAACATCACCTTCTTCGTTTGTATTGCTTAAAAAAAACTCTGCACTCACTGAAGGTGAATGCATTAGATATAAAAAACGGAATTGAGGAAGAAAATATGCGAATTATTTATCGAATTTACTTTTAACTATAACTTTTCCATCAATTGAAGCCTACTTTGGCACCATTTTCTTTGAACTGATGCCTTTGAACTTTCGGTGCTTGATGATAACTCAAAAATATGATAGGCAGGGTCCTAAGTTTTATTAATTTTAATCTCCCTTGCAGAATTCACTTTTGTTAACAATTTTTTGCGAAAATTCCATTTATATCAGAAAAAAAATCTTTTTTCTCACGTTTCCTCATTGAACACCATATTATTTCAAATTCAACTTTGACTGAAAATCTAAAATCGCTAATCTAATTGCAAGCTTTAACGACTTCCATCGGTAAAATCGTCGATAGGAAAACACAGCCTTTGGCTGTCCGTCACTTGGAAGCGAGAAATATTACGTCACTTTTTATCGTTTGCCTTTTTAGCTTCACCTGATTGGTGGAAAGCCTTCATGCGAGTTGCTTCTAAAATATAATGTGGTTCGTCGTTTAGAAACAAAATTTGGCTGAAGTGAAATGTAACAATTGCATGTAGTTAAGGCGCGGAACATAATGACGTCGTCAGTTGGAGAGATGTGTAGCATACAAGGATTCTTGTCACCGATGGGATAACGACGAGTTCTATATGAGCTATAGGGTAGCATTGCGACATTGGGGATAGGGATGGTCCATTTCATACGCGGGTGACGAGTCGTGAAAAGTTCGGGCCCTCCCGCATAGCATTCCCGCGGAGGATCACGGTGACTTCCCCGCTCCGTTGGACACGAATGGACCGCGCGTACAAAGCGTGTCGAGTCTTTCGACGAATTTCGCACGTGGACGAATCGCTTAGCGACGGACTTGCGCACCACACGCGAGAATTACATCGTTTATTCTTAACGGGGGAGTAAATTGCCGTCACTCAATCGTGATCCCTTGTCTCCCTCTTGCTTTATTTTTTTTCTTTCGTCGCCGTTCAATTCACAATTCCACACGGTAAAGTTAACGTTTGTGGATAGTCATAAAAAATCCGATTAATATTTATTTTTATAAAACTCGCTGGAGTCATGTTGCTTTTCTTGTTGCTTTCTAAGTACGCATTGTTTCGAATTTCAACCTACCTTATTCTCATCTCCTATGAAAGAGCAACCTTGCCCGGTTTTAGTCAAATCGCTATTTTTGTTAATATTTCTATTGATGCTCTTCCATGTTTTTGGAAGAGCACCCTTTGCGTTTTATGACTGTTAGTTTTGTACTAGGCTTTTACCATTATTTTTTCTTGAATAATTTCCCGTATGCATTGATTATTGGCTACCGTGTACTTTAGTAATACCTACATACTTATGTACTTGAGTGTTCCTTAAATTTCCGAGAAATCATATTGAAATACTGATTGATAATTTAATTATTTGCAGTATTGTTCTATCGAAGTGGTTCTAATTTAATTATTATTAGGTAATAATTATTTATTTAACTTTCTGTAGCTTATCACGAATTTGTTGAGACAACTTTAGCTTTTGTGCATTGCAGCATTCAACTTCATCTTTAGTAGATAAAAGCACTCATATTTGGAAAAATGTAAAAAAATTCAAAGCATGACCGATATTAAATATAAAATTTATATTTTAAAGGAAAAAATTGCTCTACCCTATATAGTATGTGTTTATTTTGCTATTTTCCAGAAATAAGTATATTTACTTTACACATTATTCGTTGGATAATGAAATGAAAAGAACACTGATATGACGGAAGGTTATTTTGAATTTTTAAGCAGCCAACTAATAAGACAATTGAGTTACGTTTAGTGCGCATAACACTTGAATCTTATAATGCGGTAGGCAACCACAGGGTAAATTGCAAATTATAGTGACTCTCAAGTTGGCGATCGTGTAATGAAATTCTGTGGAAAGTCCGGCATGAGAGTGAAGAACTCTGATTGGTTCCCCATCCATTCCCTAATTGGGCCGATACGCGGTAATTAATTTTGCCTTAGCTATTTGAAGGAAGGGAATTAAAAAGATATCGACGTAAGAACCGGGAGGCTAATTTACTGCCCCTTTCTCCTCCCACCGTTTTGTGCCGTGCATTAGAAGAAGGAAGGCGTCGGTGCCGAAAAGGATTATGGGAACGGGGGGTTTACGGAGAGAAAATGAAACTAATGGCTTTTGTTTTTGGTGCCGGAGCTGATGGGGGAAGAGGGTTTTCCGAGGCCTTATATTGGGGAAGTTTTTTGGGACCTAGGGGAGAGAGGAGGGATGTTGAGAGCTTGTGTGGAATGTATTTGAAAGAGGATGGGGTAAGAGATTGGGAGCCCAGCGGAATTCGGGTGGGAACTTAAACACGGGGGGACGGGGGGAGGGCCAGGAGAAGTTAGGATGTCAGGTCAGGAGGCGGAAGAATGTTTCGCCAATACACCGCAAGAGGGGAGGATAGACTTTAATCCGCAGAGGCGCAAAAGGTTCTTGGCATTTTTCTCAAGCCACCTCCGTCCACCACCTTACCTCCCTCTCAGTCCCTTGGATTCCTCCTAAACCTTAACCCTTCCATCTCCTTGTCAACATGGTCGTTTAGTCTAGCCGTTTAACTCTTCTGTCATTCCCCATAAGTGCCTTATGTTTCATTTCTCAAAGCAGAAAATTACTATAAGTAGGCACCGTCGTTAGGTTGTGGATTGATAACTCTTTACCTCACAAACCATTTGTCTTTTTAATGGAAAGAGTTAGATTCGTGGCTCCCAGGACGAAGGCGGAGGCATTGGGGCCATCATTGCAATGAGAATCGATTCATGATGACATTCGGCCAAAGCTGATTGATTGAAATTGGTGCAAGGTTTCCATCATTATTAATGGATGTCTTCAAGGCTCCATTACGCATTCTATAGGAAGCGGTAATTGAGGCGTTGAACCACCCCTCGTCTCCTAATATTCTCGTTGATAAAGTCCGTTGACAAATAAATAAGTTCTCGCTGTCAGCTGGTGAAGAAACGCTTTCTTAATTTGGCATTTAAACGGTGACTCAACGATTGTCCACTGGCAACTGACTTTCACCACCACTTACAGTTGAAAACACGTAGCTCTAATCAACAAAAGTTGTTCGATGAATTTTGTCATATGGCAGTAACAATAAAGTATTCTTTTATAACTATTGAAATTATCATAATTGAAATTATCTACTAAGATTCAGTTGGCAGCTTTACAAATCACATCACTTCATGTATTGGCATTTTTTCACCATTTCGTTTATTAGCCTTGATATCACTACTGGCATAAAAGTAATAACAACATTTATTGTTTCTGTGTTTAATCGTCCGTTCTTTTTGCTGATTGATGCATTAAAATTTTGTCCTCAACTTTTTAAAAGTAATTCACTCTATTGAAAAGGAAGATGTACATCAGTAACGATCGATATCTCTCCCGGTTTCTGATCATTTTACTCCAATTCGATAATGAATCTAAACGTCATAATAATTATAATATCCTTATTTTAAATTAATATATATCATTTGTTTCCTGTGCTCTAATTCGATGGAAACACGACCACTCACTGTTTTTGTCTTTTCAAACATTGAAATTCGAGGGCTGTTGTATAGAAACAAATGTTAATGCTTAAGTATGAAATTTTATTTTACTTTTAATAATGATGCTGGCCAGGACCCGGCCAGATAGGTTGTGCTCTGCTCCAGCTGCCTTCGCTTCCACGCCTGAGAAGATAAACGAGCATAAGAACACGAGTCCTACCACGTGATTCGCGGGAAAACCAGCTGAGGTCGACAGGCAGGGTCATCTTTTTCACGACAATGACAGCAACAACGAAATTTACGCCATCGTGACCAAATAGAATGCTATTCCTTCTTTAGAACTGACTCGCAAACCTCTCGCGAAGAGGTGTTGTATTGTTATGTTGACCTGTACATACTGGCATTCCGTCTTGCTCCGAATTCGCTCCAGCGACCAAGGGAAGAGGAGTAGTATCTCAAGGGAAGTGACGTAAAATTAATGAAAATAAAAGAAGCTCGCGATACGTAAGAAGTAGCGATCACTACGAGAGACTGTGTTAAGTTTTTGTTTCTCCCTCTCTTCCCATTCTTTCCCTCGTAATCAAGTGGTTTGCGAATCACGCTAGCGTGAAGTCCTGCCATGGTTTCTCGGGCTCACTAGTGCGTTGAAGTGTCGTGAGAGGGGTTGGCAGCGCTGGGAGGATGATAGGAGAAGGAGGGTGTGAAAAAAAATGCGGTAATAACTATAAATGAGGGAAGGCACCGTTGGGGATCCACAATTGCATGTATACATACACATGTACGTGGGCGTGCACGTTCGTAACCACCACGAGCACGTCCGTATTTGTTTCCACGACTTGCGGGAGGAACTCTCTCTCTCTTGTTTTCTAAAATTTTATTCCCGCCTCCATTCTCCCGGGCAAGTCTTTTTATCAAACTCCTCCAAAAATCCGACGACCGTCTTTGTCAACGATAGTCGCATTCTTGCTCGCGTGGATATCATTCTCGCACCGCTGATCGCAGCATTTGTTTTGGCGTGCATATAAGCACAAGGGCGTGGAGAGTCGCGAGCGCGCTCTTTTCGTTCTTCATTTTTTTCTCTCCTTCTGTTCTTTTTAATTCTGTCCTCACCCCGTGTCTCTTTCACGTGGCGCTAATGAAGGCAGTAGTGTCCCCTCTCCCAAAAGATAAGCAAGCTGCCTGGCGTCTGCCGTTAACGTGCGGACTCGTACGCTAAGGCATTTCTTAACTAATTGTCTCTTATACCCCTTACAGCAAATGACTAATTACCGTGACCTCCGCCCTGACACACATGCGCGGTGCAATCGTCTGTTTCTTACGTCAGTAACTCCGGAGGTCTAATAATTTGTCGTATCATCAGCAAGTGTCATATTTATTTTGTAACCCATATTTCAGACTACTGATTTGACCTCTACCTGCGTGGCTAAGGTCGCCCAAAAGGTTATGTAATTTCAAATAAGAGTAATAGTTTTATAGTGGGATAAAGAGGCAAACTCATGAATCGTCTTCTTGCCTGGGTAAATATATATAATAATAAAAAGGGTATGGTTATGTAATCTTGTCTTCCTTGTGCTTCAGAGTAGGTTACACTTTTCTTTTCCTCAACTAAACGATTGCTATCACTTTCTAAAACCTAGTGCCAATAGAAGTTAAAGACGCGATCCTAGGACGAAAATTATTTGTATTGTTGTTTTAAGTACACTCCAGAATTTTTCCCGGAAAATGCGTTTTCCCCCGGAGGTATTTCAGTTTAGAAAGCGTGTTCACTTTGAAATACTATTGGAGTTAGACCTTATCTGCTCCAGAAACAAGCAATTATTCCGTGATAAGATTTTACTTTCACTTAAGTTTCCAACTAACTCCAATTTACTCTAATTGATTTGACTTGCATGCTGGCCATCAGTCAATATCAGTAATAAAATTGATTAAATAATACCGAACTTGAATAACATGATGAATATCCATGGTAGAAAATGAAAAAAACTTAATTTTTTAGGAACAAGCAAGCTTTTCTTTATAAAATATGGAATGGTAGTGAAGTTAAAGTAGTATTGAAAAGGCCAGCTGAAAATTTGTTATCTACGTGATATGCAAGTGCTTCGGATTACTTAGTCTTGGTCTTTTCTTTTAAAAAATTGAGATTGAGTGTTTTCTTGAATCCCTAAATACCCTAATACCTCCTCTTCTTAATTTATACGTAGCACTTTTCGTTCTTCTTGTCATGAAAATCAATAAGCATCGCAAATTAAGATTCCCCTCACGACACTTGTGGTAATTCATAACTCCTTAACTCCTACCAAGATGCCGTTAATGACAGCGTCGTTCACTCCAGCTTGATTTGCATCTATTGGCTCACTCCAGTCAGGTGAGGAGTTTTCCGTAAAGTGATGGCTGACACTCTCGGGCCCTTAGCCTTTCAAGGTTGCATCCCTTAGCATTTTTGCCGAGAGTTAATTTCCTTTCCGGGAGTCACATTTTGGAGCTGTAACTAGCGAAATTTTGAACAGCACCATTTGAGGCCGTGAAACGCTGAATAGGCATGATGAACACTCGCCTCTTCAAGAAGAATTTTATGTACCAAATGCGACACCTTGGAGATTCCGAAATATGATATAATAGCACTTAGAATTAAGTTTAACATGGAATGCAGCACGCGTTTAAGTTATGTTGAGAAATATTTTTATATCCGAATGTTGGACTCTCTGTAAGGAGGCAATTATCAATGCTTAAGTGGTGGGTTAAATGTCCATTTCTTAAATTAGTGTTTTACAAACCTCTCAAGTGGAAAGAATAATTCACATCTCCCCAATTAAGTATTCTCAAAAGCTTCTTGAAAGTTGTGTACTCAGTAATTTAGTGATTAGTGGTGTGAAAATTGTCTGATACGCTCCAGCCGACAACTCATTCTTGTCAATGGTTAATAATAAAAACTTAGAAGTAACAATTTTCCACAGATAAATATTATAATTCGACCCGGGTTTCGATGCACTGCATCATCATCAGGTTGATTCTAAGTTCTTATTATGTTCATATTCCACAACATCTCACCGGACTCCTCCCTTTTTGTGAATAGTTAATGATATATGAACTTGTTAGAATAAAATTCAGATGTCACTCACTTTTTCAGGATGTCGTTTTCCAATGTTCGGATTTTTAGCAAATAAAGAGAAGCCTGGGTTCAATATTTTATCCTTGATCCACATCAAGATGAAGTGATTGCATTGTTTTGCAGGATAAAAAGCGGTCGTTCCCCTGATTCCAGAAATACTCGCTAGATCAAGTACTTTCCCGGGGTTATCCTGCACTGCAACGTGCGCGATATTAAGTCAATTAGAGTCGAAAGGGATAATTGACGGAGGAAGGAAAAAAAGTAACGGATAGAGAAGTCTTTCAGGCGCTGGTCTGCCTTGTATCGAGATGAAAGAATTGTCCAAGAGAGAGAGTGAGAGAGACTGTGGTGAGGGTAAGATACAAAGGGAGATAGCAGTGGTGATAGTGGGCGGGGACTCTTGGTGGGATGGACTGAGATCTTGAAAGGGTTGAGAGGGGGGGGGGCTACGGCGTGCAGGCGCACGGAAGGGGGAGGGGGCTTATATCGAGCAGGAAGACACATAAAGGATGGTGTGTAAAGGATTGGGTGGGGCTGAGAATAGTCGCTGGGTGCCGAAGTTTTCTGGGGAAAAGGGGGAGGAGTTGGAGTGTTGAATCGTTGGGAAATGAAGAAAGAGTTGGCTGGCTGTTGAAAAGAGAGCGAGGCACGGAAACACAAAGTAGTTCTTTGGAATGGACTCCATCACATCTCTCTCCATAACCAGTTCCCTTCCCTGATGCCGCATCCCGTGGCCTCCTTCCACATAACGGCCATCTCCACCCCCGTTTTCCGTCCTTACACCCTCAAATTACCTCCCCGTTCCTACTCTTAAGGGGGGGGAGGGAAGAATGGGGAAAAATGACAAATGAAGTCTCATTCTCTCTTTCCGAAACCACGGTCTTTGTATCGCGTCTCGCTACACCACCTCCCCTGTATCTCTGCACCACTTTCTCCTCCCGACAATATTTCCCCTTTCCTCTCCCGTTTTCGTTTCATTTCTTCCTCGCACAGCCCACAGTCGTATATATAAGCATAAGCGGAGGGAGAAAAAAAATCGCCTTTATCCCACAGCATCCATGCCAGCCCATCTTCATTTTAATTCCTTCGCAGCCACCGCCGGAACGCGTTCGGGAAGTATCTTCCCCGCAAGTTTTCCACACTCTCAGAAACAGCCGAGAGGAAAACTCTCATGCATGTTCGTAACCTCCTTCGTAGTTCTATCCAGCTCCTCCGCGGGAGCCAGCCACCACAGCCTCGCCTTCATTCCCTCATTCAGCCCTCCGAGAAGGAATAGGGGTGAGGTGAAGGAGAATAATGAAAAAGCCGTATCACTTTCGGATACGACTTCTTATTAGAGCCACGCTTTCTCCTCCAGTACGTAACCCACCCCTTGCAACGCGAACATGAATTCTACCGCCATGCTCTCAAAACCGAAGTATTCCCCGCATTTGCATACGGAGCCTCTTTCGCCACTTTTGAATATGCAGAAGGAAAACTGCTTTTTGGCTTCATTTCCACCCGATCCCTTCCCCTCCGATCTTTTGCCTCTGTTCATTCTCCCACCCTGCCCACTCATGACTCGCTCCGCTTCTCCGACAGCGCCACTGTTTTTTTTCTTCTTCTTAACTCCCCTTTCAACACTCTCTCAGACTCCCAATCACCCACACCTTCTGGTCTATTTTCCATCTTTTCTGCTGAATGATTCTTGCACATCCCATCCCCCTCCTCACCCAGTCGACATTCGCACCCAGATTCTTACTTGTTTATTTTGCCCTTCCATATGCATTCATATGTTCTTGGAGCTTTCCTTTTACACTTCGCACTTGCTTCGAGTTGAGATGAACTACTTCAAGCTCCCGTCACTTGGCTCATCCTCGTAGATCCTCAATGAGTGAAATATGTGAGAATGAAATCGGAGATAAATTTTAATCCATGGTGCACCTTATATTTAGAGAACTTCCCGCAAGCCCAGCAATATATACCTCCTAAATGTCAAATGTTTTGCAATTTCCTATGATTATGTACTTTATTATTAACCGTATTCTTCTCGTTTGGCGTAGATGAAAGTGTGCTTTATCGATCAGACTTTTACGTTATTCTCGAAAGAAGGGCTTCACAAGGGCTTTCAGAAGCCTGAATAGCAAGTGAAAGAATAAAAGAATAATAGGTATATAGGGCCCAGGTTTAATGATAAATCTTTAAATGTTCGGGTCCTTTAGGCTAATTATGTCATTTGCACACTTGGGGAAAAACTTCATGTTATGACTCAACCGTTCCTCTCCACTTGTTGGAACAGATCTCGCTAAAAATAATATTTCGTTCCGGTCTCTTTGGGGTAAGATAACTCAAATTCACGCCTTAATTTGTAAATAATTGAAATGGTCTTTTTAAATCCTCTGGTTCAATTCCGTAATTTCTTCCTTGACGTGAGGATAGGCAGGTCAGAATGAAAAGAGGAATTCTTTTCCCTAATGAAAATGTTTAGGTTCATTTTCGGTTAGCTTAATTGGAAATAATTTTACGAAGGGTTTTTTTTTCTCGGCTTGCTTCACTCTGAAGCATCTATCTCTTGTGTCACAAAGACACTAAGATAGTGATCAATCAATAATCGCTTTGAATCGCAGGCTCTTGTTGGATAAAGACGCTTGAGTATGGGAGAAACGCACGGAAAGAAATTCACGGTGTACAGATGAATGCTTGCTTTTCAGCTAACTAAGTGGGATGGATGCCTTGTTTTATTTTTTTTCCTTTTGCCCGGGAGGCATAACAATAGCATCCCATCTCCTTAGTGGCCGATTTTTTTCTTTTTTTTTCAAGACGCTTTTGCCGAAAACGTCTTTCATCTTTGGGAAATCGTCTTTCTACTCGACACAATCCACGAAATTGCTTCCATTTTTTTATTTCCTTTCATATTTTAACCAGCCTCTTAAGCTCATGAATTCTTTGTGCAAAGTAAATGCATTTAGTTATCTTAATAAACGAAGACAAGTGCACAAATCCTCGTTACCCAATTGCATAGTAGCTGGAAGAAAAAAAACAATTTCAATTTAAACTCGAATTGATTGGTAACAGTTTTGTTAGATTCTATACTGTTTCTATCTTCTGAATAAGAACTTCAATAATATAGCATGGCAGTTTCAGTTTATCTTAGACCAGTTTTATACTCCATTTGGTCGTAGTTCAAGAAACATTTTTAAGTTGATGACATCTTGCACGGTATATCATCACTCATAGATTCATTATTGGCAAACCATATATTTTTCACATTATTGTTTCAGCTCTTGAAAGCTGGCTTCAGTCATGAAACTCCTGTCATAATCCATACATTTTTGTCAATTCAAAGAGCCAGATATTTTGGCACTAGGTTTTAGTATTCATTCGTGGAACTGTAAATACTAAATTCCAATGACATGAGAAAAATAAACAATTAAATCTACTACTACTACACTGATTCAATGAGAGTGCAACGTTGAAAATGTTGTATGTACTTAAAAATAACAACAACATTTTCAAATTCCTTAATTTATAGTAAGAAATTACTTAAGCAATTACTTAATTATAAATTTAATAGCTGTCTAGACATTATTTTAATATTCTTGAGATGTAAATTTTTCTCGACTTGTTCTTGTAACTCCGGCAAGAGGAATGACATCCAGGTTTACAACGTTCTCCCCGAGAGAAATTTTACGGCGAAAATATTTTTGAAATTTCATCAATACACGAATGCGCGGGATCCATTTCTCACGGTGGCACGAAATAAGCAAACCGAAATCGAAAGAAATATAACGGGCGGAGGTGCACTCAGGCATATCCGTCTTATAAGTGCCTGTCGGGGGGTGTAAAAGGGGGTTTATGTTCTTTGGGGTGCTTTTTCGAGTTCTTCTCCACTTTGCATTCTCCTCCTCTTTATCTCACCGTCTCTTTCAGCTCCCAAGTCTTCTTCTCCCCAACGTATCTCTTACCTCCCCCACCAGTATGCCACTCTTACCCTCACCCCTCCAAAGCCCCTCACTTCAACGGCAACCCTTTTCCCAGGCTTCTATCCCTCCTCCTCACACGCCCAGTCCATTATTCCCCGTGCTTTTCCTTCCCCATCCATCCTCGCTCCTCTTGTCCATTTGCAATTATCATTTTTCTTCCTCGGACTTGTCTCAGCCTCCCTCCACCCTTCCATCAATGAATGAATGTATCATGTATACACAACTCACTCAGTCTCTTGTTCATTCTTGTAATTGCCACCGCCTTGGCGACGTGGTCTTAAGAGGGTATATTTTTTTCCTTCTCTCGTTTTGTTGTCTTTTATTTCCCATCTTCGTTTTTTTTCTTTTAACTCAGTCCTTCCCCCCTCAGCGTTCGTCTTTTGTCCCCATGGCTCCTTATTGGCGGCGGGAAGATATGAAAAAAAGTTTGTGAAAAGCACCAACTCTTTCTGCTCGAGCAGTGGTTTGTTTTGAGAATGTTCCGGTCGCTTGTCCTTGCCTCTCAAAGGATTTCGCCCGTGTGTGTTCCCCAACGTTCATTTTCCCTCCCGGCCTTCTCAGAGATTGTAGTGCGCTTACCATTTTTTCTGACGTCGTCAAAGAATCGGATTGGATCTTTCCTCCTTGGAAGCGGAGAAATTTTATAATTCAATCTTCCCGGAATGAAAAAATTTGCTGTAGCGCTTCGGATGTAATCCTTAGGGAAGCGGAGGAAAAGTTCCATATTTTGAGCAGCGCTTTCCAATGCGGAGAAATGTTTGGGACCGTGTTATTTTTATTTATTTTTTTTCAAACTTGAATGTTGCGTGATCATTGTTTGCTCCGGGAAAATTGGTAATTAAAATTTCACTTCGCCTTCCGCCTTCAGAAAGTAATGTCTGTTTTTTTTGCGCAGAGTGGGCTTTGAGGAAGTTTGATTTTTTTCTTTTTAAATGGCATCCCTTATCCGTCTGAGTAGTCGTGTCTCCTTTGGCACTCGTCTTTCCTCTTCCCCTCTCTTACGCTGCAAAGACTCTTGGTTTTAAAATATGTTTTGCTGCTAATTAGCCTTTATGATGCGTACATAAGATCTATTCCTAAAATTAATATCTGTGTGGAAGTCATGTCTTTCCATAAACACGGGAAGTTTCTTGTCATTTGAATGGAGTATTCGGAAAAAGTACGAATTAGCTCTTTGTAGACTTTTGTCGCAATTAAGTTTCATTTTGTTTTATAATTTTTTAAGGAAACCTTAAGCCCTTCACATTTTAGCAGCTTATTATAATTTTCATAAGGCATGCTCCTAAACATCTCAAACGTATTTCCTATCAGTGCTGCAAAAAACTTTTATGGAGAGTTTATTTCAAGGATGTACATTTGGAACACTTATCACAAGAAAAAAAGAACTTTGCCTAGTTTCTAGAGTAATAACTTTCCTACATTTTTGTGTGAGCACACTAGCCGTAAAACGGTAAAGTATCTTCTAAACTACTGTTTTCATGCAAGTCAGGAAATTTATGCGTTAGTAAAATATTTTCGGAATAAATTTTCCTAGCTTTGAAAACTCTGATCACCCATCTTCTTAGCGCCTTTGAGTTTGCACAGCAAAATAATCCTAGCCTACTTTCTGCTTCAAACTATGCTTGGGAATAAGAAACGCTTCCTTTTTTCACAGCGCGTGACGGTATAGGGAGCCGGAGATTGTTTTTTTTTTCTCAAAAGACATTTTTCCATTTGGCAAAGAATGGTAATATTGAGATGGCGTCGGGAGAGAAAAAGTTTCCCTGATTTATAAAAAAGTAAAGATATGTTCGAAGGAAAAGCAAGCCGTGTTCTCCACGAGTCATACTTTTTTTTAAGCGAGGAAACCTTTATGGAAAGATAACGAATGTGAGAGCAACAAAAAATAATAAAGAAATGCACGCCAAATATTTTGGGAGGCCCGCGCCTATTAGACCCGCACAAAGGACTAACGCAAGAGAAATTCTGAAGTTTCTTTCCGGTCTAGAAGTTTCGCAAGGGAAGTCCATTGTCTCCACGTGTATCCTTGCCAAACGAAAGAAACGCCCTCTCGCCTCTTTGGACAATATCCTCCCTTGGCGTCCACTCATGCAGTTCCCTTAGCGTCCTTAGAGTACGAATCTCCGCCGTGTGTATATGGGTACATACGTGTACTGTGTTACGCCGTGTCGTGTGTGTCCCTTTCCTCGCGAAACGGTCGCTCGTGCCCGTAAACTCTTTACCCTTTTATGAGGACTCTCTCGCGAGTGAGTGGAAATCTGCCTCAACCCCTTTTCGTGCCTTCGCAGACGCGGGAAGTGAACAAAAGAAGGTTGAAAGGGGTGCTATGTCGCGATGTACATTGGAGACTGCTCCGAGGGGAGAACATTGCGGAGATGGACAGAGGCAAGGGAAGGAAAGGAAATGACGAAAGTGATCCTCTACTCTCTTATATCTCTCGCCATTTTTCCTACCCCATCTCCAATCCTTATTATATGTGTCACGGTTAAGTCAATTTAAACTTTTGACTTAAGATTACGCGCTCTGAGTACGTGATTCAAGTTTTCCTTGGCCTCAGACCAATCAATAAAAACCTAATCGACTCGGGAACATTAAGATCAAGTGCTGCAATTAAAATTAGTGATTTCATACGCAAGATCTTGAATATCTCAGAAATCTATCGTAATGATTGAGCTTTATACCTACCCTCAGTTATTTTAGTGACTGGTTTCACTGTAGCAATCGTAGAAAATGAAAAGAAGAACTCATAAAAAGTTACAAGTATTTTACTACGCTTACTTGATTGCTGGTGACATCCATTAATATGAATCTTAGGTCCTTGTAAGTCATTGTGCAAATGCCGTGCATGTGTGTAAATTTACACCGAAGTAACTAGCACGATCTGTTTTGCGATTCAGTCATAAAAACATCAAAACAAGATTTCCCAAACTAAAACTTTAAATGTGTCGTATGTGTAAAAATATGTGCAAAATAATTTGAGTTATCAATGGTTGGCAATTTATAATTTCATTTTTAATCAATTATATTTTGTGCTAGATAATAATTTTCAGTGTATGAAGCCATACATACATTAATTTCGCTTTCGCTATGAACATGAGTGTGCGTGTTCATTTGAATGTTGTGGCCTTGATGGCTTGCTTAATCCATTCGCAAATTATTTGCATAGGAAAGACGTCATATTTTTTATCGCTGTCAGAGGCAATTTCCTCAGAGTGGTGCAGAGTTTTTCTCTTCTTCTCTCCGGGAACGAGTTCGCATTCACGGGAGAGGGAATCCCTCCTGCCCCCCCCCCCCCCCTCCCGGCAGGCCCTGGCCCCTCGGACCCCCTCGTGCTTCTATCAAGATGAACACTCGAGAAGTGAGTGAATATAACTGCCCCTTAACTTCCCTTCACCAAAGGTGTAATGGAAAGAACGACGTTGGTGAATGTAGGTAATGAGGAGGAGGTATGTCTTTTATTTCTATCACTTTCCTGCATTTGTAAGGCGGTAAGGGGTGACGAAGAAAATACGCAAAAACTACGGAGAAGTGTCATTTTGTCCCCGTGACGGGAGTCATGTAAGGAGCGTACTTTCTGATAAATTGGGACCATGGAAGAGAGGGGAGGGGAAACGAGAGAGACCTAGGGCTAAGGCTGTGCCGTTTATAGTTTGAAAGGCCTTAACATTCAGATATCACAACCCTCCCGTTTCTTTATATCGTTTCACGGCTACGGATTTGGAGAGCGTGAGGAAGTTATGCTCGATTTTCACGGGGACAAACGCGAATTTAACTTGGTATGCCAGTGAATTGGAATCCAAAGTGTTGGGGGATTAAAAAATAAGATTATGGGATTGAATTTCCTAGTGTCCAATACCTGGTTTTGCTTACACTGTAAGCTCTCAAACACGTGCATTTAAGTTGGAAAAATTGTCGAAGACATAATGCACGATTTTACTTTGCTCAGAGGCCGGAACAAAGGAACGAGTGTGCTGAATGTGTAATTTGAAAATCCAACACATCCTTGTAGGAGAGTGAAATTCCTTCTGGGCGAAATTTAAACCGAGTCGCTGCGCGTGGTCAAATTGTTTTTCCTTGACGGATTGCATGGGACAGTGTCCTTTCACTTACGCCTCCTGCAAACTTGTGACGCATTCCAACTTGTTAGCGAAAGTAATAAGTGTTTGGAATACGAGGCGCGGGAAATTTGCATAGGTTTTTGTTCCCTGAGAAATACAAAAAAATTTATAATTTAAACACGACTCGGTTGGCGTTCGTATTGGTTTAGAACCCCGCGTCTTCCGAGCGAATCCACAGCCAGCCGTGGTCATGAAAACGAGCGACGCTAAAAATTTAGGTGTGGCCTACATTCTACTCTGAAGCAACTCGGCTCACTCCCCTATCACACTATTTGCATTCCAAGTCTCACACGGATTCCACTCCGCAGTGCATCGCTGAGGTGGACTCCCTGTCATTCTTCGGGGATGCATTCTTGAAAGCTTGCAGGATGGTTTGTTCTATTGTTGGCGGAATCGTATTAGAGTAGTTTAGTTTATTTATTCTCTCGTTTGTTATTAATTCGTTTTTGCTCGAGGAAAGTAAATTCAACAGGGGAGACATTTGCACAAGTTCCCTCGCGCGACGATACCCCGCACTCCTCAGCTCGTAGAAGGTTTTTCGGCCATTGTCAAGTGGCTGTGGCGCTGTCATTATTAGCGTGCATTGCGAGCGAATTGACAAGTGAGTCACGGAAAGAGTAAAATGGATTTTTTTTCGGGCCGGCTCGTTACTTTCCGCAAAAATAAGTCCAATTGCTTATATATCTCTCTCTTTCCTGAGTTAGAGATTTTTCACGTGTCCCAACCCACCCCCATACTCTTTCCTCCACACCAATACCCCCCCCCCCTTCACACACTAAACGGAAAACATACTTCCCTTACCATTCTACCTCTTCATATATGTCATTTCCTTTTCCGTGCGCGACTGGGCTTTTTACCACCACCACCATCACTCCTCTCGTCCGTCGTAAGTATGCTTTTTTACGAAAATGACACGCGACTGAGAGGCAGGTGCGGGGGAAGAAGGGGAAGTGTATGTTTGAGGGGATGAGGGTATTAAAAAAAATGATACATATTCCCCCTGATGAAGCGCGTTTGTGAGCCAAGCAGGATCCCACACACTGCCTTGCTCGCTCAAAAGCTCAACGATGGAGCATCGCGATCCGTTTATGTGTGCGCATGCACAAGTAAAATTAAAAAAAAAACAAAGAGAGAAGGAATCATTTTGGAAACTTAAGTGAGACTTTACGAGTGAGTGAGAGAGATAGGGTAGACAAGGAGAGAGTGTAAGGGAATGAGCAAGTTTTTTAAGGCGTGGGGTAGAGGGGTAGGAGAGGTAGACGCCGTAAAATTATGTAGATGGACATTCCGTAAGGAAAAATTGTGCCACTCGACGATGGCGCCGCGCACGGCTGAAAGAACAAGTACGTCCGACGGTTGTGTGTGGAGGAAGGGCGACGTGTGCATTTTGTTCGCGAAGAGACGGTCACGTGGTGGGGCGGGTCTTCGTGCACGGGTTCCGGAGAAATTGCTCGTGCGATGAAAGACGCATGGTTTTTCGGTTGGTTGGGTCGTGGGAGATGCAGGGGAGACGAATCCCGGAAGAAAGTGGTCAGTCAGCCAAAAGTGGTCCCGTTCCATTGCGGGAGAGTGATTCGAAGGCTTCGGAATAAAGAGACGTTTTGGTATGGACGATGAGAACACCAAGCAAGAAAGGAAAAACACGTAACGGCCTCATTTTGGGTGATTCTTGAGTGCTGTAAGGCTTCTTTGGAATCTAAACCAGCTTTAGAAAGCAGCATGTACAAAATGTGTTCACTGCAGAGGAAGTTTCATATCTGGGGGGGGGTCGGTATTTTTCAAAAAGTGGAAATCAAATAGGTAGTGCTCTGAATGTTACTTATCCATGGTAGTAATCAAGTTTATTTCCTCAATAGTGCTATGTACTTTTTCCACGCTCAGTTAGGCATTACCACTGCATAAAGATCCGATAAATTTCGGACAACGTTAGGGAAGTGTAGTTGAAGGTTCGCTTACACTACAACTGCGAAGAGAATGAGGTTTAAGTCATCAATATTAATTCAAAAATATCATCTTACCCCTAATTTTTTCTATGCAAAGACACGCAAAGAATTCACAGAAATTAGTCATATGTTATCAATTTTCATTAATGATATGAATCAAATTGTTAACTGTAAGCTTCGTGCATTTAAAAGACGATGGCGTTCTTATAGCATGAGTACCTACTTTACGAAGATGGAATGGTGAAGTGTGAAATTTCATAGACATAACCTCAATACGTTCGCCTATTTCCCACGAAAAGTGCCTCGTAATGTGTGCGATGCTGAGAGGATTCTGTTACCTATCTCAAGAGATGAAATACTCAGACGAGGTTTTTTATTGTCATGTGTTTCCCTATGCATGTGTATATTGTAGCATCGCGAATTGCAAGCATGGGACTAAAGCAGTTGTAAGTTGGAGAATATATTTATTTCTACAATAATACTTTAGAATTGATTTCCATTTTTCGTAAAGGTGCTAGCAATTACTAATTTACTCTTTACCCGCGAAGAATTTCCATTTTGGAAATATAATCAATTTCTTAGTACCTACTTAACTTTTAGCAATGCGCATTCTTTAGCATCTTATTACTGTTGTTACAGCTCTTTTCAACGCTTGATAAGATTCAGATAACAAATACACAATGCATTGATTACTTTTCATAATGAGATTGGCCCTCTGATCATCTACATCTACATACTACCCCGCCAGCCGCCTCAATAGGCGTGTGGCGGGGGGTGTTAGGACACCAGCCGTTTACATATAAAAAGGAGACGCTCTAATGAAATTACGCCTAGCATTTATTAAAGTCCCTTATTGTTCGGGGGAAAAACGAATTCCCCTACCTATCCGTTCTGCAAAGTATCTCTCTTAATTTATCGTATCTGTCGGACCTGGAAATATAGTGGGGTTCTAATATGATATTCTCCGTGTCGCTCTGAAAGATATCTATTCTCAATTGACAACAATTGATATTGACAACAGATAGATTTTAATGTTAACATTTTAAAACCTGAGACTCTTTTCTACTTTATAACCACAGAGAAAGTAATATTAGGTGCTCATTGGCAGAAACTGTCTCCATATATCATCCTGGAGCAATATGTAGAAGCCAGATTAATAAACTTTACGATTATTAAGATTTTTTACATGACTCTTCTAGTATATTAATTTATTTCTTCTTTTCCTAAACTATTGAAGTTTCTGGCATTGATAACAATATGTACCGTTGGATATAGCTATCCGTTCACGAAACGACATACATCTTTAGACGTATATGGTGTCTGTCAATCCAAATTATGGGCACTCATATATCCGTACTGCATGTCCTGAGGAAATATCCCCTCCCTGGTTTAAGCTGAAGTTTTATTCTTTTCTACCCTTACCCCACTCAACGCGACATCCCTTCCGTCACCGGCCACTCAAATGGGGGACTTGAAGAGCCAAGCGAAAATGGTGTTATTATAAAAATTGCCGGGGGGGTGTGAGAGGATGTAGGGAGGAGAAGGAGGAGAAGTCCATATTTATCTCTCACTTGCGCGGGTGTATATGAAGTGTGGAGGTGAGGGAAGGATATATGCTGGAGATGATGATGTGTGGTGAAAAAAAGGCAACGGTGGCGAATGAGAAGTGGCAGAATGGACTTCTGCTGAACAAAATGAAATGCAAGAAGAAACGAAATGTATGGAGGAAGTCGTTGGTTTCCCCATAAGAGGAAATGGATGAGGGGTGGTTGGTGGAGATCCAGGACTTAAGGTAGGGAAGCATAGAGGGAATTCATTATATATATATATATATATATACATATACACACATATTTATTTTTTTATTTCACTTCGAACGTGGTCTCGCATGCATGTATCTACATGTATAAGGACGATTTAAATTATCTTCCTCCCCGCCGTTTGCATTTTTCTCATCCCCGCGGAAGCATCTCGCATAAGGCTCGAGACTTAAATACGACATGTGGTGAGATTTTTGCGAAGTCCGTTTTATATATTTTTTGTACTTTTCTGGCGCAGAAAAAAGCTGCCCGATTCTCGGTGGCCATCACGGCCCTCCGTGCAACAACCAACCGACAACAACCCTCATTGCTCTCAACGCGTCAATTCCTGAAAAGATCCCTTCCAACGCTTTCCCCCCACCCTACCCACCCCTAATCTTCGACTGCTTGAAGTATTTATGTGCAAATATTTATTAGCGCATGTGTCTGCGTCCACGTGTACTAAGTGATACACGCGGACGTCCGGAATGTGTTCCCACTCCACGGATATGCGAAAATGAGCCATTTTCTCAAGTCTCTCTCGTTTTTTTTAGCGAAAGGAGAACGTTGTGAGGGGAACCAATTTAGACAGAAGAAATAAACATACCTGATATAAACATCTAGATTAACTCGCGATATCCGTCAGCATTAAGTTTTATTAATTTTTTTTCACGTAAGGTTGAAAGAGTATTCAATTCATTTTCATACTTTCCAAGCAGACAAGAAACTAAGCGACGTGGTTGCTTCGTTATTTTCGTCCTCCGAGGGTTTAAATGATAAAAGACAGCAGAACGAGGTCTCTCTTTCTCATGCACTGTCGCTGTAACATGTGTTTTCTCGCCCGAGCATTCGTTTTCAAGAGGATAAAAGAATGACTCTCGTCATTATTTAAACGTATAGATGTATATCCGAGCGCTTCCCTTGGTGATGCACGTAGAGGGATAAGCTGAAGCTCTTCCCGGGAAGACAAACCATTGACGCGAGAATTCCGTGAATCGCGAGACCAATGAAGATAACAGGAGACCGATGTAACCACGTATTGCAGGGCCTCGTGCGAATATGTGTTCACATGAGCTCTTCGCGTCTGCATCGTGCATATACATGCCTTCGCATAAACACTTAAACCCCAAGCCAGGAAAGACCTTAGGGAGGCATAGGCTGTGCTTTTAAGGGATTTGGTTATATACGTATACGCAAATTGCATCTTTAACAAAAGACTCTTCCTCATCCGAAACTTGACGGAATGGGTAGTAGTTTTATATATCTTGCGCAGCGCCAACTTCCTTTGGGACGAGCAAATGAAACAAGTGCCTCGCGTTCATGTCATAGTTACGTTTCGCTGATGAATGCGGTCGGATTTCGCGGTGGCGAATGAACATTTTTTTCCGCCCTTACTGGAATTCCGTGTGCGGAGGGTTCCCTCTAGGTAAACGCGCCTTCACTTTGAAAGGGAAGGCGCGTGGGATGGGTGGGATGTCGTCGCGAGAAAAGATTCCGTTGGCAGTTTGTTCTGTTAATCAAGAGTGCGACTATGTTTTTTGGCTTGAAAAATTCACTTGTGGTTGCTTAAAATGCATAGAAGGTTAGTTAATCGTGGACGGTTGCCAAAAGGTTAAATGCTTACCCCGTACAAAAAGGGAGGAATCAGGCGAGATGTTGTGGAATATGAACATAATAAGAACTAATGACGATGCAATTTTCCACAGATAAAATTTTTAATCGACCCGGGTTTCGATGCACTGCATCATCATCAGGTGATGATATCTGTGGAATATTGCATCGTCTTAGTTCTTATGATGCTTACCCCGTATTATTATATGCCATTAAATTAAATTTGAACCATTTTGAAACATTTTATTTAATTATTTCGCCCTATTTTTAGACAACAGGGGAGATTTGTGACCAAGTAAAACGGTCGCTCAAAAAATACAGCATTTTTATTCAATGGCATAGGTATTTGTTCCAATACAGGTAGTCCGCCGAACAAGGTATGTAGAAATAAGGTAACCTCCACTAATACTTCAAATAACCAAAAGGCTTTACACAATTTCTATCTTCAACTCTACGTACGTCCTGCCTTTCTTCACTCAATCCATAAATTTCGTCCCTTCCCCCAAGCGAAATAAACAGCTGACCAATACACTAATGTTGCTTCAGAAGGTTTCCGATAAGCCTTAGCTATACCGTAATTAAACTTTTATTAATCTCGCCCCATTAAATAGGCGTCGGTACCTGAAAACCATAATTATGGAAAACGTTGATGCTAAGTGCTAAACAACAACTTTTCGCGGCGTTAATATGATGAATCTCCTAGTTCGAGATGTGAATCTCTGGCATCTCGAGTAAATTTTACACAGCAGGTTAATTTTTTATTTTATTTTTTCCCCATGCATTATTCGCGATGCCGAGCCAAAGTTCCCTGCTTCGTCCCTGAAGAGGTCTTAAATCTCGAAATTTCAAGTTTCAATTCATTATTCTGCGGAAACCAATTAAAAACTGACGTTCTCCTTGAGATCTGCGGCTGGAATTACCGAATGAAGAGAGTAAAAGTTTTGATAAGAAACACTCACCGAGTAGAATGGAGAGGCTAAGTGAATAATTGCCTCTTGGTCCTCTCCTTCTCTCAGTCTCTCGGCATTCACAGTTCACTGGAGATGTCGTGGGTGCATCAAGCATCTCCCTCATGCTCTTCCAATCCTCCCATCTCTCCACTCGCACTGAACGTCCCCCACTCCACTGGTACCCCCATTTCCCTCATTTCCCAACCACCTCCCGTAATGCCTCCCCCATCCCCCACCTCCAACCTCTCAAACTGCAGCAGCAACCTTTCTTTCCCCGCATAAAAAAAACAACCCGCCCAACCTTTCATTCATCGTCCCCATATTGATCTCCCGCACATATTGGTTGGCTTGCGGGCTCCTCCCACCTCCCTCCCTCCCCCTCTCTCCTCATACCCACAATGCACTTTTCTCGTCCGCTACCCCCCTGCCATATTCCTCCTATCACCCCACTCCTTGTCTCCTCTATCACAAGAGCCATCCTCTTTTCTTTTGCTTTTTTTAGTATTTTTTCACCCCCCACTGTGGCGTCACGGAGGTGGTGTGGGTATGGTTTAGTCATATGACTCGATTTTTCCTTTCCCATCATTCTTATCTCACTCTTTCTCATACTCTCGTTTCTTCTCCACTTTCACCAAACTCCCTCCCTCCTACTTCTTCTCTGATCGCTTCCATTTCCACCTATCCTCGAGTAGAGGACAACACACACACTGTTCGCCATACACGCGGGTAGAAGCAGACAATGCGCCTGAGTAAAATGCACGCCTTGCTAATCGATGTCCGTCCTTCCTTGTACAGCGATTTCATTTTGCGCCTCCGTCATGACGTGGCCAGCGGAAACGCACCAGCCATCTTTCGTTTAATTATTTAGATCCTCGGCCAGGGAGGATATACATTAAAACGATTGGAGTGCTGCCTGTAATATCTTGCATTTTATCCAGAATCGCATTATCTCGTATCTTGAAATCCATCATTCTTTGAATATATTCCCCCTTCAATGAATTGGGGGCCTATTTTTTAAAATGTAAAAATAGTCCTTTCGCATTTTCAATGATATCAACAATACCATTGCCTCTTTTCTTAGTCTCCTACATTGCCAATTGCCGACATTGGAAACTGTAGTCCCCAATCTTGACTGCTATGCCTCACAGTTAAGCATATTTTTCTTGAACATACTTGCTTCCTTACCTTACATCTATATCAGTTTTCCTCAGTGACTGTCTCTTTCTTGTGATTATTCTCTTCAACGTCGGCTTTTATCCGAATTCTTTAGAACTTCTAAATTCTTATCGTTGCATTGCATCCTTAAGCCTATTTTCTGCCCCGTATTTTCTGTTGAACGAAACGTCAGTATGATATCAGATTTGCGACAAATGTTTGCTCGGTTTGCATTGGAAAATAATTTTTTCACGGAAGATATAATCCGTGATTAATTAAATAATTTAATATCAATCAATAATTGCATTCATTATGCTGTTCCAACCATTCTGAATATTTTAGGAAAATTTAGGTCTATTATTGTTTTAGATACAAATATTTCACATCTGAAGACATTATTTATTTGTTTTAAAATTATGTTAAAGATATTTTCATTTGTTAATTGAAGTAATTAATTAATTTTCAAATAAACAAACAAAATTGAGGAAATTAATTTTGTTTGTGCTCACTCCTAAATCCGTAGCACCTGCGTTCCGATTTGTTTATTATGAATCGCGTGTTTAGCCATATTTCGCGTTTACTGTCTCGCGACAGGACAGAAGACGCGTGCACACATTCGCTCTGATTGTAATAGTCGCATCGAGTGCGATGGGCAAGTCCTAATCGTAGCTCCGAGTTCTGCCACGCGGCGGCGCTTGTGGGGAGGGGATGGGTGGTTCAGAATGACGTTTATCGAGCGGTCTCGCAAACTGGCAATGAGCCCGGTTGAACGGGACGGCGAACTAATCCACTCCATCAAACGTGTAAATGAATGCACACACGAGGAGGTGATGGGATAGACGGGTTGGCGGGAGGTGTAGTATTGGCGCTATCTCGCTTGTCAATTGTTCCTCCGAGGAAACATCGCGTGTCGAGCCCTCAACCACTAGCTCCACGCCTCGGTCATGTGGACAGATGAGGTAACTACGAGCAGAGCTTTGCACCTGGCCGGAAGCACCCACGTGGACGGTGGCCTTTCCGTTTTGAAACAGATTCTCGCCCAAGGCGGGAAAGTGATGCGTGCTATTAGTTTCGCATCGTTTTAAGTAAGTAAAATAACTATAGAATGGTTCAAACGCATGATTTTTATGCAATATTCGTCTACCGATTACTAAATGCTCCGGAAGAGGGCATAAATTGTGACGTAGTTTTTCGTCATTATCCAAAAGATTTTGTTTTAATATTTCATTGTTTTCATTCTGGCGGAGAATATAGCCAAATGTACCTGCTACCCAATTAAAGGACCCGAACCGATCTGACACTGCCAAACTTGTTCCGCCATAATATTAGCGGCATATTCTTGCCCTAGTTCTATAATTATACTTTTGCCATCAATTATAACGCAACGAAACTCACTTAAAGTGGGCACTTACTCACAAAGCAGTAAATTTTTCAACTTTTTTGTTAACTTATAATTTGTTTTATTAATCGAAAATAGCCTTGAAAATTAAAATTAATACCTATAAGTTTTAGCATCATAATAAAAATGTTTGCATACGTTCGTACTTTTTCAATTTTTGCAAATTGGTATTTCTATATGTAGTGGTGTAAATAGAATAGTTCCTCTGCTACGAAATTGATACGTGTCCGTAAGTATAACTTCAATGAAAGTAGTTCGCTTAATTCATTAGGATGAAATTACGGGAGCACAACGATGTTCTTGCTTAAGCAATTTGTCGTATCTTGGCCGATAAATTTTCTAGGAACCATCTTAATGGCACAAAATTATTTTTGAATATTTTTCAACTTAGCACAGCATTTTCAATTCTAAATCGCGGCGCATAAGCTCCATCTTCCCATCAGACGAGGAAATACGACACCAGCTTGTTTGTCAGCACTTCTGTGGAACCCTCAGGAGAAGGTGTCATAAGAAGAAGCTGTGTTTTGGAGCTCCCTTCTCCATAAGTGCATCTGGCGCTGAAAGGGGCGCCTTACTTTCTAAATGTCACCTTCACTCAAGGACTCCATTTACGGATTCCAGAGCTACTAATCGTTGTTGACATTCAGCCTCTTGGCAACCAGCATCCTTTTTCTTCGCATCTATTTTATATGAGTTACATCCATCTTATCCATCTATCCACTATAACACGGCTTCTTAATGTAACAATAATTCTTTCTCATCCCACCTCAAAGTTCTAGGCATTGAACTCGCAATTGGGCTAAGTTTAATACATTCCCCAAGTTGAAGATCACCCCTAGTGTGAGAAGCTGCATAGCGTGTATATTATTAAGCAGCTGTCAAGTGGAGCGTATAATTTTCTCTATTCCGCTAACGATTTTTCCGAAAAGATGGCAACCGGAAAAAGAGACGTTTAGGCAGTTATAAAGAGTTGCTCATGACTTCGAAATGTTAAAGCTCAGTTTACCAGTTTGGACGGTAATACACCAATGGAAAATCGTACTTTTTAAGTAAATGTTTATAAACTTTGATTTTCTATTGGTGTATTACCCTTCCAACTGACATCTTAGATGTGAGCTTAAGCATCTCGAAGCCGTGAATAAGAAGTAATTTATTATTACCGGAAAATTAATTTTAATATACCTACGCCAAATAATTTCGACGATTTCGCGCTCGGCCATATGAACAATAACCTAGAGTATCAACTTAATAACCTGAAGCACGCTCAAAGGATCATATTTAGATTTTTACCTGAAGACATGTGTTTGAGGAATAAAATAAATTTCTCGATTTTTTCCACCCAGGGGATTCCTTACATCCCCCGACCTCTCCCTTGGAATGGAGGAAACCGAGACAAAATTGGTTAAGGGGGCCATGAATCTTATTTCCAGGGCCCCTCAGGGCCTCTTCGCGAATAACTCGCTGCTAGCCCTCAAGGGCACGAGCTCGTTTTCAGGGGTATCGGCTGAAATCCTCCTCCACGCGGGGAACACGCGAATGCTTAAACCATTTGAGACTTCCAGCAATCCCGACCAGAGCCTCCTGCTCTCCCCTCTCCTCCTCTCTCCTTATCGTTTTAAGGGTGGGGTCGGGACTCTTCGGCGTGTGCCAGAAGGCAAATGTTACACATCAAGTCTCTGATAACGCGAGGGCGTAGAGATTTCCAAGTGGATCGCGGGTGACGTGAGTAAGATGAGGACTTGGCCACATGGAGTGGGCGCGGTTTGCTTTCGCGCCCGTTCTTGGTGTGTGCATATGTAAGGGGTTTGGGGGAGCTAGGCGGCGGAGGGGGGGGGGGGGGCAAACGACATGCTGGGTGTCGGTGAGAGTTGATGCGTGCGTTTGTCTGTTCATAAGAGGGGGGTGGGTAAGGATGGGATTAGTAAGAGGAGCAACCAGGATGAGATTTTATAAAGAGGGCGTTTAGGTAATTGGAAGTGAAATTGCCGTCGTAGACTCTGTGATTCCAGGATGAAAGATGTCTTTGTCCGCCCAAATGGACCAACGCGGCCTTAACCCGGAAAATACTTTTCCATGAAAGATGTCTTTTTGTCACGCAAGCAGTAAGTTGACCAGAGTAGGTAGAACCGTTTAACAATTACATTCATTACTCCAAAATTTCTATTTAAATACTTTTAACAAATGCCGATTTTAGATACTTTTTTCTCCGTGGTTTTATTTTGTGACTGCTGTAAAAAACACCTCGGGCGTGCGAATACGGTTAAAAAGTAAAAAAGGTTGTTGATCTTCGAATTTTAATAATTTTATCGATGCAACCGTGTCGTTACCCCTTCCTGCTAATCACCATCTTCCGTAGCCATCAATCCGCAGATTGGTTTGCTGCAGCTCACCATCCCACTCTCCTCTCTGACATACGCTTCAGTCCTACATGATGGTTATTTACTTTGACGTCCTCCATGATTTGCTTGATGTATTCCATTCTTGGTCCTCCTTTATAATACTTACTTTCAATTTATTTTTCCTTCCAACATGTTTTTCATTAGACTTGTGTTTTAAAATGTGTCCAATCTTTTCCTGCTACATCTTCGTGATTGCTACGTAAATCACGGTAATTTTTTGCACGACCATTAAGAAATACTCATTGATATCATAGCTTTCGAATTGTAATAAATAAGGTATTGTCCATGAAAGATTTTAAAGTGATTTTTCACGCCTGTCATCTCATGCTGCATGGGCATGTGTATTATTAATTAAATTTAAGGAAATTCTAATCAGTTTCGTAGCTTTTAAACTCTTGTTTATCATCTACGATTCTAATTTATTTATTTAAATAGGTCGTTACAATTAGGTAATTGGCCTGGTGGCAATAGTCAAGAATATAGCATAGGAAATAAAGTTGGATAAAAAGAAACAATATTGTGAAACTCATGACTTATACACACAAGCATTCGATTTGGAAGATCCTTGAAGTTGAAGGAAGTGTGACAATATTGTGTCAGGCTGATTTCTCTCAGGTTTATGAATTTGTCCTGTGATTCGTGAGGGGATTGCAAGGTGCAGTGCAGCACTGTGGGGAGGGGAATGTACCACGTTGGGAGGGCTAAGGGAGGATGAGACGGGTGGGCCATGTGCTGCACCACCCGGACACAATGACAAGGAGAAAACGCGGCGACACCAAGGAGCAGGGTGTCGGGAGATAAAGGGGGAAGGTCCCCGGGGGGAGGGAGGTGTCGCGGGGTGAGTGGGTGGTCCTCGGCTGAGATAGAAACAGTCTCCCGCGATGAGATGAGTGCGCCGTCATAAGTAACTGGATACGGGACCACGTGCCTTCTCCGCGCGCCTCTGTCTCCCGTCGACTTGCGGCTGTAACCTTAGTCGCCCGCCAGAATTATGTTTCGTAAGATGGTGTGGCGGAGTGGGTGGGTGGGTGGGTAGCTGGAGCCAGAAGGGGGCTGAAGTTATGAATTTGTCGCGCAGTAGTTGAAGAGATTATCTCTCGGCTTGTGTGCGTATGAAACGCTGCTTTGCTCCGAAGCCGTCCCGAAATTTTAAGGTAGTTTGAGCGAAATATTCCCCTAGCCATAATGGAGACCATATTTGAATTTCATTTTTTTATTTCAGCGTCTGTAAAAAGTATGAAGTAAATGTTGTAAATGGTGCAAAAATATAATCATATTAGAAAAAAATTCACAGTAATTAAATTAATATGTCTACATTAAGTCTCTAACTTGACTAATTTTTTAACGCCGTACGGTGGAAATGCCTTCACACCAGAAGTTTTTTTTGCGATTCTGTAAAAATTACTGCGGTGTGATAGGTTAATTTTTATAAATAGTTGAGAGAACATACAAACTATACACCGTTAGTTTTTTGTCGAAATCTGTATTTTTAAAATACCTATTTTATCCAATATTCTCCCTCTGGAGCACACAGCCGTGATCTATCCCATGTAAAACAGTTTATAATTTTAGGCAAATCGCTCAAAAAGTAGTTCAGTTAGTATTATAATATCATTGGAAAGATGAGTTTTTTCTTTAAAGTGAGGTCAAATTCAATAATTTCTAGGTGAAGTGATATTTCGCTCAACCAAATTAATGTTAACTTCGGCCTCCTTTGTATGTGCGTACAATTGTTTTGCGTGACGCAAGCTTACACTATACAACAGCGCAGTTAAATGTTGATGCAGCATTCTTTAGTCAGCATTTAGACCTTAAGCATGTATGTGGCATACAAAAGCGTATATAAGATGCATTAGACACGGATTCCAAATGGCACCAGGTAAACACAAATGACTGCTCTATCATGGGAAATAATAATGGTATAAGCGTTGATATCTTTATTATAATTTCAATTGATTTTCACGCTATAAAAAGTTCTAATATGCAATGTAAATAAATCATTAGTTTTCAAATTTCTCTTATTGAAAGTCTCATCAAAATATCTTAGCAATTAAACACAGGAAACTCACTGATTGTAAGTGACATAAAATGTCAGTGCCAATCCGTACATATGAAATTTTTCCCAAAGAGTTTAGAATACATTTAGGGATATGCCATCAGAACTAGTTTGCGTTATTTTTTTAACTAGGCACTCCATTGTATCATTGGTTTGTATGATTCATTGCATAATTTACTGCTAATCGTAACTCATTTGGATATATTTTGATCTCTAATTTTAACTAATAATGATTTCCATCACTTTGGTGATTACAATTTTTTTAACAGTCCCATTGATGCTCACGGCCCAAAAAACCAAACAAAATTAGCTTTGAAATCCTCCCTACTATTACGTTTGCAGTCCGAATAACTGTTTCACGATTTTGGATTGAAAAAATCGAAGTATGACGAAATAAAAAAAAATACGTGTCATATTATTGAAAAATAAATCGCGATATGAAAGCTGAGTGCTGCTGTGTGTTATTCGAAGAGCAAGCCGAAAGGCACTCGCTTGTTCTCTACTAACAAAAAATGCGGTCGCGTTTGCCGACCAATACAGAGTTAAAAAATCAAATGCAGAGCGCACGAGAGGGAGTCAGACAATTAACGGTGGGTGACAAATTCCCACCCCGCGGTCCCCGCCACGTCCAGCGTGTGTTCATCGAGTGGGATAATATTTCCGCCAGAGGGCCGAGCGACATTACCGTTGCGGTCTCGTGACGTGTGTACGGGCGCCGGCCGTTTTATTGGCCCTTTTATGAGATAACCGTTAAAATCGCTCCTGCCCGGTCGATCATAATGGCATTGTTTAGTCCGAGCAGGGCGTCGTTTATGGGATGAGCGGAAGAGGAGACAGGGCGGGGAGGGGGATACGGGTTGAGAAGGGTGGTAGTGGGTTGCGTTTCGTGGACGCGGGAATTTGGTGGGAGGAGGTGGGCGAATCCAAATCATTACGTCTGTGTTTCACGTGCCCCCGAACATAGGTTGGCGTGTGTCCAAATCAGTTGACGTTCGCCCTCCCACCACTGCCTGTCATTACTCCACACGAGTTGAAAATCGTGATATGTCGCGTCTCCATACCTCGCGTCTCTCTCGAGGCATCTCGATGGTTCAATCGTGGATAAATCCGTTTGGCGTAATAGTTAACACGCGGTGAGAGACAAAGGTTGGATGATCAATACAGAATCTGCACACTCTTATTACACCCGTATGCAAATTGGCGTATTCTCCCAAAAGAAGAACTTAGTGAAATATAACTGTTTCAGGCTGGATGTGGTGGAAGTTCTCGATATTCATAGTGAATAAAAACACTTGGTAATCTTCCACAGATACCACTCAATCTGTGGAAGATTACCAAGTGTTTTTATTCATTATGAAGAAGAGCTTAGTATTATTTGTTCAACGTTGATAAAACTACTTACCACTCCAGAATATTCATTTTGCTCTTTCGTGAATGTATTCTGACAAAGGCCGCTTGTTTCAACCTTCGCCATCTTTGTATTTTTTTTTTAATTGTGATGATCGACGACTATATCCAATCGCTCCCTTCTCCTTTGTGAGGTTAAAGACCCTTGAAACCACTTAGTGAAGTTCTTTGAATTCAAACACGATGCACCAAACTTACGACTGTCAAACAGCAATCCATTCATATTTCTTATTTTCATTCAATTTTTATGAGTTTTTGTATTATCGAGTCATTTCAGTGGCTGTAATCTTAAGAAAGTGTAAAAAGAACAGAATTTGTAAACAGTGAAAAAGGAAGGATTTTCTTTGGATTTCATCTCGAGAGATTTTCAGCCAGTAACTCATAACAAAGAATTAATGTAAAATGAGTGGTCTCCATTAATTGCTAACATTTTTAAAATATTTGAAAAGATTCCAAAATGTATTAGTAATCACTTAGTTGAAAACCTTTAGTGATATTTGTTCGGTATTAGTTTTTTTTCTTATCGTTAATTTTCCGTAGCCCTAGAATAATTGTGAGAAATATGAGCAATGTCATGTAAAACTTCCCCACAGGGGTTAAGATCTCATTTTCCAGTCTTTAGTTTCTTCATTTGGTGGACGAAGAAGAGTGGTAAACGCGCCACATATTTCAAAAGTCCATCTCACGCGAGGAGACGAAAGAGTTAAGACCCGTCGTGTACGAAAAATAATTAATGAAATGAGAAGAACGAAGCATGGGAGTCAGGAGGGAAGGGGAACTTTCTCGCGAGTGGAGTGCTTGCTTCTCAGAACCACGCCTGATCTGTCAATTTTTCTCTCCAGCGGTAGGAGACCCTCCATTTGCCCGCCCACGCGGTCGTCCAAGACTCTTCACCGCGAATTCCTCGCCCACGTCTCGGGGAAAACTCTTTTGGAGTTGAGATGGGAAGGTAACAAATAAAGGTCCTCCTTCCATCTTTGAGATAAATATTCTCCCCCATTTAGGAGTGGTAAGGACTTAATACGATGGTAGTGCTGCGCCTGCAGCTTCTTCGTTTTTTTTATATTCCTCTGGTCTCCTCCTCTTTATTGCGTGGGTGCCGAAGCGAAACTTCGCTCCTCCAATCCGATGACTCGAGCGAAGGAGTGGGAGGAAAAACCTGCAGGCGATCGATTCCAAGGAGAAGGAAGTCGTCTCTCAAGGTGTTCTCCATTGGTTGAACTCGCGGAAGACTTTTTTAAGATGAGGCAACGCACTGCGCGTGTTCACAATGAAAATAAAAATCAAACTTCATTGTAAGAGTCACCGTTGATAGATTGAACATACTCCTCGCTGGTGTTTCGGCTCCAACTTTGGAGGTTTACGAAGAGTATTCTTTAATTTCTTCGCACGAACTCATTCGTGATTAATTGTTAAACTCTGGCATATTTAACTGCGTTAGTCATAAATTGATATATAATTACATCAATATATTCCACCTCGTTGCACTCATATAATCTCGTAAACATTTTTTTGCAATTATACACTCATGGGTCGAGTGAATTTAGTCCAAGTCAGCCAAAACGTTGATGTCCTTTTTATGTTTTATTTAAAATGTTTTACCTGTATCTTTACTCATGTCAGACATGAGTGATATCGTAATATAATTTTCTATTGCAAATATTGAAATTATTTCCGAATGAAGAAACTCATTTAATTTACAATGGATTAATTTTATTATATATTGTTATTTAGTCAAGATAGTCCACCAAATTATTTCCTAGGCAGTTAAATTATATCCTTTATTTCCTTCTAATTGCAGGCCTATCCCCTGAGGGTACCACTGTCTTGCTGCTAGCCAACCTGGCGTCCGTGTGTACCTCACAAAAGGACGTCGTCTGCAGATTTGAGTTCACCAGGTATATAGATTTTTTTAAATTACTATGTTCTCCTCTTAAGTAGAGTATTCACTGCCATTAAACACTTTGTAAGACAAGCAAAACTCATTATTTTGCATCAAATTTCAACTAACCACCCAAAAGATGAGATATAATTTCGTACTGACTAATTTTATTTTTCTAGCCTTTGATTATTTTGATTCATCAATATCGTAAGCGGACTTTTAAATTCATAAGTATAACATAACTTAATTCCAACCTTCATTTAGATTCTTTAACCCTTTTGCCTTCAAGAAGGAGGAACTATAACATCATTTTGGTGTTGGGAGAGAAGCTTTTCGGAAACACCGTAAGGAGACGACGCACGGATTGCTTACTTGGTGCGAGCATCAGATTCTTTGTTTGCGCTTCTTCTTCAATCTCTTTGCATGACTCATTCCTCGGCAATATCCACCGCAGTTTCCTCAAAAGAGGAACCGATCCTTGAGGCTTTGATGCGCGCGCGAATCGGTTGGTAATCCATCCTAATTACTTTCCTCGCATATTTCTTTGGCGGTGTTCCTGAAGATGCAAGTTTCTCCCCTGGAACTTGTACCTTAGGTGACTTTTAAAGGAGATTAAAACCTATAGAGGGGTAATTAAAGAACGTGTTTTTTCCTAAATATATGAAAAAAGGAAATTTGGTCGTGTATGTATTTTCTCGATTTTATCTTTAAATTTATCTATTAATAAATCTATATAAACTTAGTCACTACTGTGCATGAACTGATGGCATGTTACATAGTGGAAATCTCATATTTGAAGAGCAAAAGTAAGTCAATCAGTGAGTCTTTCACTAATTGCCCTGTTCCTTTATCTATGACTCTATCGATATAGTAAGAGTGGCTTGTGTATATACGTTTAGAAGCTTTGTGAAATAATGTCTTACTGTTTTGGCCACCTGACTTCATTTCATTTCATTTTAAGGCATTTCTTCTAACTATTTTAGTGTTGAATTATTTATTTCGCAGTCAACAAGAAAACGCAACGATAAATCAGTCTAAAATCTGCTGTTTGCACAGATGGTGGGTTGTTAAGTCCGAAACATTGCATGTACTTCGAGTAAGTCGCCTCGTCATCTGGTTATAGAAAAGGGGAGTGGTGGAATGATCAGATCGCGGTGATAAAAAAAAACCTTTCCACACACTTTCTTGAGACGCATGGTGCTCATCTGAAGCGTGCAGGGTTCTTTAAATCTTCTCCCCCCACCGAAGGATGTTCCAAGACCCCTTGGAACGCCCCCTTATTCGTGTGCGACACACATATACAACGGCCCCCCATCTTCATTTCAACCCTCGAGCAACAACTCCCCCATCGCCACTGCATTCATCCCACCCCTGGCTCCTTCAAGGACAACCTCTTCCGTCGCCACCCTCCAATTCCACACCCCCTTCCTTTCCTTTCACCCCCCCCCCCCTGCCCTTTTCATTAAAACCGAACCGAAGGCGAAAAACAAAGAGGTGAGAATAAGGAAAACCACGGCGAGGGAAGTGGGACGAAAAATGCGAAACTCCCTTTCCTGCCTTCGGTCTACACCCCCTCTCCGTCATCTCCACGCCATTCCTTTGCCCTCCACGTCAAACACGCCCTAACATCTCGTATCCTTGTTCCTTTCCCCCACCCTAATACATATTCTCCTCCTTGACATTCCCCCCCCCCCCAATCCATGAAGTTCCCTTCCGCTATCACCCCTGAATGAGGACTCCACCATCCATCGCCAACCGTCTTCCTTTCAGTTGTAGGACGCCCACTCGAACTGACGATTTTCCCAAACTGATCTTTTCAAAGGAGACTTTCCAACCCCTACCCATCCGCTTCTTATAAAAATCACAGAGGATCGCCTCGCAAGCTTTCATCCCCGCTACACCACACAAAACAGCTCGCATATACCGCCTCCTCGAAGTCACCCTTCTGCCTTACCTTGCTTTTCTTCTCTTCCCCCGTCGTGTTTTTCAAAGCTAGGCTGAGCGATACTTGATTGACAATATAAATTCTTGGCAGAGAAGTTATCGAGGTAGCGGCGGAATTGCTCCGTGCTCGATTTTTAAGCATTTTCTTGCTCCCTTAGGCAGATATTCATAAGTTTTCCTTCGTCTACTTCTCCTGTATGTTATATTCTAGGATTTAAGATGAAATTTACACTTCTGAAGAGCTTCCAACTTTATTTTAACTTTTCTCAAACACGAACAAAATTGTCATCATAAGCAAGCGATTTGTATCAGCAGTATCGTCGATTGCATCATGTCGGTGATTATTATTATCCGTTGTGGATGTATTCCATGCTGGAATTAGCCAGCCATCTCTTTCTCAGCAATTCTTCCAGATTTTTGACAGTTGTAGCTGTAATATTCGCAGAGGCGTCATTGCAAGGCCGTTAGCGACAAACTATTTGACCTTCCGAGGGAAAGATGATGGCTAGTAGTAGATAGATGGATTGGGAATGAGAGTGATGGTACTTATTTTACCTAAGTAATTCCAAGGAGATGACTAGGAAAAAGAGTAAACGGGTGAACGAAGGGATTGATTGCATTAATTTCAGCTCTTTACCCCTATTTGTGATAAAATAATACGTTTTTTACGCTCTCATTAGGTTCACATTTCATTTTCTGTTGTTCAAAATTTCTGGTTGCTCGGTCAAATTGCTGACTCGAATGGTGACAAACTATTGTCAGATCACTCCATTTTCTTTCACTTTTACGAACAATGGACTCAATAAGTATTCAACTTGTATCCTCGTCGCGCTAGTTGGTTGGAATCCTTTTCGCCGTCCCTTCACAGCGTTCAGGCGTGGATGATTCACAACTTCAACTCGCCTCTTCCTCCCACGCAAGTGTATGGGTACCACTCAACCATCCTCTCGTAGGCACCACGTTACGCGACGGTTCTCCCCAGCCTTGCGTCCCCTCCTTGCCGGCGCCGTGTCCTTCTTGTCTGCATTCCGCCGTCTTGACGCCAACTCCACACTAGCAGCGGTACATCTCCTCACCTTCCCGCTAAATTCTCTCAAGATAATGGCGGAGCGAGCCTTAATCAGGCAATTAGCGGCGCAGAAGTGTAGGCATGGAGTGGGGGTGTGACTGCGGGTTGGAAAATCCTTGACATTGGGTCGCGTTTCGCGAGGGATGGTTATGGATATCCTCCCAGCTCTTGGAATGCTCTCTGTTGATAATGTTTGGTCGCGCAAAGAATTGTGGGATGCCCTACCTTGGATTCTTCGGGTGAGGAGTGAGTCAGAGGGAAAGTGGGACGTTGATAAGGTTCGCAACCATTTCCTTCCGTGTTAGCTACGTATGATATTTGGTCGAAATATTCATGAAGTTCTTCTACACTAAGTCGAAAAATGCTATCACGCTAGAGCTGATTTATCCATGTGGTTGAAAAAAACAACCCTCAAATTCTGCAACGGAGGAATGCGAAATATGACTCAATTTTATGTATATTTTTGTGTACATTGAACTATTTTTTTGGGGATATTTTCAAGTTGAGAGGTTAATACACTAAGACATAACGCATGTTTGCTTATTTAGTCTTCAATTTACTATATTTTCAAAATAAATTTCTAATATCACGAAATTATTTTAAGATTAGATATATAAGCATTATGTTCTGCCATAACTTCCGTATACATTCACGTTATTAGTACAAGAGCCTGACTTCTGGTAGGTAATGCAGGAGCTGGGACTTATACTCTCTTCCTCTCCTAATGAGCTACTAATAAAAGTTATTCTTCTTCTGTTAATTAACGCCACGTTCATATTCCCTCGGATGTATCTCGTTGTTTCTTGAGTGGTTAAACTGTGACTATGACCTGGAATTTTCATGCGGTGCAACTCTCCCCAAGGAGGCTTGGTCATTGTGATAGCTCTGGGGTCATTCGCTCTCCATGGCCTTTCAGTGACCGGGGAAAGCCTCGAATGCAGTGGCATCACTTGGAAGAAAAACGTATCTCACAATCCCACCGCTTTCACGTCCTCGTGCTGGAGGTATTAAAAAAACAGAAGCTGTGTAGGCAGTGAGTCCGCGAAACACGCTCTGCGAAAGGCATGGCCGGAGAGAAGCATGTTCGCTTTTCTTTGCCATCTCGCGGAGCGAGGGAGACGAGTCACGTGACCTCCTTAGTTCGTGGAGAGGCCGAGGGGTGGCGCCTGAGTCTCCCTCGGCTGGAGGAGAGGGCGAATCGGGTGCTGCTCCAGCGATGGAGAAAGAGTTCAGGGAGGGGGATGTTCTGGCCCCGAAGCGAGCCTGGAATTCCCCTCAAGGAAGATGCAGATAATTGAAACACATTCTCGTAATCCTGTATTCTCGAAGAAAGAAACTGTAAGGGGTACTCCGTGCGTTAATTTCATTTTATTAATGGCAGGGTCTCCTTCGCTCATTTTAAGTACTCAACCATTTATTTACTCCGGGTGTCTCTTATGGTGTTGAAGCGAACGAATCAAGAACTTCGTTACAACGATTGGATAAACAAAAACAAATGTATTGTTTACCAAACTTATAAGATATTACACTTTGGAAATGCAAAATGTGGACTTTTTAAAATGCAACATTTTGTTTTTGCAGAAGAACCTACCGCATTGAAATAGATTTTTCAATTTTTATTCAATATTATCTATATTTCAATATTGTTTATCCCCCGATTACATTACTAGCTTTCTATCATTGTACCTAACTCGAAAGCCAGTAAAATGTTCCCCGTATGAACGCAAGCTAGGACCAACCCAAGTAAAATTGTTTACATACCACGCAAGAGTTACTAGGGTTTGAATGATGGTTACTAGCATTTGAGTAATTAGCGTTGAAAGCTAGTGATATAAACGGTGCATTAGTAAAAGAAACTGCCACATGACCGAGCAAATAGATATAAATGATGCAAACTACTTAATTCCGAAATATGGCAAAGTTTCTAGCAAATTATCCACCATTTTAAGGTAAATAAAATTATCCATTCTTAAAATCTGCAAGGAAGAGCTGTATCTATTTTTTTAAAGCAAAAAAGTCATTAAACGTACCATAAATCAGAATATAAACAACCATGGTTACTTAGGGGCAGTGAGATGTCCGTCAACCTATACTCCTCATCTGCGATAAATTTAAGTTTGAGCTACTCTCCGGGAAAGCATGCTGACTTTTGAAATGTCCACTCGTAGATTACCACTTGGCAAAAGCTCGTACAGAGAACTCTTGTTAACAGAAGCTTTTGCAAAGGAAGAAAAGAGTGCCTAGTCGTCGTGGAGAATTTCTTTGGATAAGATTGAAGGAAATAGGTCGCGTAATTTTATCTCAGCCCCTATTTCAGCTAATGAGGAAAAAAGATGAAATTGAATCTCAGTCGTGGAAGAGCTAAAAAAATATACGGCCATCAAACATTCTCGTAACTTCATGTGATGAAAGTCATCTTCCATCTCTAGCTCCCATTATTTCATTTCGTAAGCAACTTGCTTATTTCTTCCTCTTCATGAAAAATATTTCCTTCTCGATGCAGGCAGCCGTGGAGGAAATAATGCATGATATTATCAATTTAGTCTTGTCTCTATTCATGATTTGGAATTCAAGCCAAATCTTTGCAGTTTTTTCAAAGTATTGCACTTTATCTTGGCAATTTGGCTAATTGAAAGCAAAAATAATATTATCTTAAAATTAAATAATGATTAGTGTTAAGCATTTTCATGCATTGTTAGACAAATCATAATTGAGATAAAAATTATTCCGATGAAAAATCTCAGTCACAATTTGCGAGTACTTTCGTATGTGTGCATATATATTACTTTTAAAAAGTAAGGCAGGCATGTTATAAATTTTGTTATGTTTGATGTATGATATTAATGTTATGTTTGATATGTATGATAATAAAGTTATGTTTACCGTATTCTTCTCTATAAAAGCTATATATTCAATCTCTAAAGTAGATACAACTCTCTGTAATTGTTCAGGAAAATATGACTATTAAACATGCCTGTTCTGCTGCTGTAATTATGCCAATATTTCTGAATATGTTCTAATCGACCAATGTATTCGACTTACGCAAAATGTATTGACGACGAAATGAAAGAGATTGACTTCGAACTAGCTGAAAAGATTTCGTCTAAATGTCAGCCTACAGTTTAACAAAACCTTCTTCTCAGGCCCCTCCCCTAATAAACCAAAACAAGATATACGCTTTTCCATTTTCATTTTTTTCCTCTCCCTTCCTCTCTCTCTCTTCGCTCCTTTTCCTCGGGTCACGGAGATGTTATTTCTATTTCGAATTCTCAGGCGAGAGGAGAGAGGGAAAGCGGACGAAATTAATAAAGAAAGCGACTGCGATTTCACATCAACGTGAAGGATGGAAAAAATAAATAAACAAGTAACTCTCGACGATGTCGCAGGAGACGAGGATGGAGAGAGAAAGAGGTAGTAAAAGGCAGCAGCATATCCTCGCAGGGGGAAGAGGATCTTTTCCATCTCTTGTGAGAGAGTCCGTCGGCTTTTTACAGCTCTCCATATTTTTCTCCCTTTTCCGTTACCCCGTAAAAACTTTTATTAATTAATTTTTTGCAAAATTCTTTTCTTCACAATTTTTCACCTCTTCTACCTCTTAGTCGCGGGGCCGAGAAAAGGTACATGCCTTCCCTCACCAGTCCAAACCTGCCTTGATGAGACGGAGAAGGTAGGAGATGATCTGGTGTGTGCATGTGTATGGAGAAAAACTACCCTGGGGGAAACGAAAGATTAGTGAGGGAGGATGGGAAGGTGGGGGACCTCTCGTGACGGAATTTGAATTGGTGTAGGGATGAGCTTGAAGGATGTATGGAGGGGAAAGGAGAAGGCTTATACATATGTATACACAGAGAGTGGCGGAACGAAAAAAATTGCATGTATTTATTTTTCGCGAAGAGTTGGCACTGCTGTTATGAGGATGGTGAAGGTGTACATTTAGTCGGGGAGGGGGAAGAGGTCGCGGGGTGTGTATAGCGCGGGGTGTAACGAATAAGGATGGGTGTGGTGAGGAGGAATGGAGTGGGGGCATGTCATGTGGGGAGGGGATTTAGCAGGAGGAGGGCGTGGAGGTGCTGGAGGATGAGGATGCTGGGAAAGAGGGCTTATTCTGAAAATTCAAGGAAGGAAAGGATACGAGCTTATTCCGAAGGTGAAGCTTGGGCGCCCGAAAGATATGGGGGAGGGTGAGGGTGATGCCACGAAGGTTTTTTTGAAATGGGAAAGGTAAAAAGAAAGGCTGGGAAAAAAATCTTTTCTGGATCCGGAGTGGTGGGGAGAGGGGGGCGGGGGGATTGAAGAAGAAGGAGGCGCTGGGATGGGCTGTATCTTTTTATTATTTTTAAGGGACTTGGGGAAGGAAGGAAGGAAGCAGGGGTATAGGGGACACGCTACCGGGGTAAAAGGGTTTTGGTGGTGTATGAAGGGGTAAAAGGGGGCGGGGGGAGGAAACAGGATCTCTCCCCCGGACGAGAATGTGAAAGGAAGATTGCTCTGGCAAGTGGAAGATGTCAATAGGAGAAGGAGAAAGGTTAGTCGGTTTGGTGGAAGAAAAAAGAGAGCATGAACTGGAGAGTGTGACACATGTACGTCCCCACATAGCAGCGGAGAAGGGAACGGAAATTAAAAAAGAAACGTACGAGCTACAAAAAGACAGTTGACTGGCGCACGAGCGTATTCAAGAATCCAGGCAAGATATGTACGCGAAAACACAGGTATGCAGACGTAAACACACGGTCGGAGCGAGGAGAGGCGAAGGTCTTATTACCCTTTTCCATTTGCACAGAAGTTGATGCTCCTTTTTTGTCATGCATCGGCGTTAGTCATTTTTTCCCTCAGGTTTCTCCCTCCTGCCACCAGCGACCGATGTCGTGGATGTCGTTTCCTTTTCAAATAAAAAAATGTGTGAAGGGAGTCTTCCGGTTTTTTTCTTCGCCCGCTACATCCCGCCGTGTTCGTCTTTCTGACTCGTTATTATTTCTATTCTTCCTTGTTCTTCGATCCGAAATCCATATAAAGAAGGCTCATGCAAGGCGGAGTTTGGCTCGTACCTTTTATTTTTTTGTTGAGGGATTCATCCCTTGGTTATGGAAGCAGTAGGCAGGTATCTTCCGTACGTCTGGCATTATGTTGTCCTTTCCCCCCCTGAGGTAATTAATTGGTTTTTTCCCTTCGGGGTGTTGGAAATTGACGAGGCATCTTCGCTTTATTGCGTTCTCGTTCGCTCATTGCTTGTGCTCAATTCCAAACCGGGCTTTTATTTACCGGTTTATATACCGGTAGGTTATTTTTTTCAATTACATCGCCTTGATGAATATATCGAATATATTGGATGTGATGTATAGTGTTGTATTTTCGCAGTAACTCCTCGCACATCGGTGTTATTTTATGAGCGACTTTTCTGAAGCGACGAACTGTATCGAAATTCTTCCCTCTTCTTGCTTGGAGGAATCTTTTATGTCAAACAACGTCTCGAACCTCATTTGCGCATCTCTTTATTTTAGCTGTGGATCCGATGTTAAAGTGCTTGAGGTTCAAATTATCCTCCTCCAGATGCAGACTCCAGTTGTTTTCTTCGATTCCATCCCATAACATTGGTGTTTTCTGCTGCATTCCTTGGAAACTAATTATATTGCTGAACTAATTGGTAATAAATACCTAACTGCAGTGTATTGAAAACACGCTTCTTAGACAAAACCCACCTCCAATAAGCTATAAAATGTACTAAAAAGTTGTCAAGGGTTAGAGGAAGCATCATTCATCGTAGACTGCTTGGAAATAACGACTATATAAAATTGTGTTATCAGTAATTGGATTCTTATTTAACCCTCAGAACTAGTTGCTTTTTTTATTCTTTATACAGTAAGGTGCTCTTAAATGTGTGTCTTAGTATACACCGTGTCTATATTTTTCAGAAGAAATTATCTTCATTAAGGCAGCCATTTCAAGGTATTTGCATTGATTTGAATTCTTTGACATTCTATTTTGTGACTCTGATCGTAATAGCTTCATTATAAACTGCTGCTGCGGAATAGATTAGGAAAATCTACTTGTCTATGCATTAGATTAGGAGCCGCTAGAGTCTCGGATGCTGCAAACCAGGCTTATTGTTAGGGTACTCGAAAAACTCAGATCAAATGAGTTCTAAAGTGACACAAAAAATATTATTCCAACCCTGAACAAGAGAAAGAGAGCTGCGAAATAAGTCATAGACACTGTCAAACTAATATGTACTAAAATACTTCTTCGCGCATCATTTATTGACCACAAAAAAAACACGTCATTGCGATATTCTCTCATTAGCCCTCTTTCATTTTTTTTATATTCCATCTCTATTTTATGGCTGGTGTCTTAACATCCCTTGCCACACGCCCCTAAGGCGGCTCGCAGGGTGATATGTTGATGTAACCCTTCTTGATTTTTCGAAAAATGTTAATGCCTTCTAAGAAGGATGGGCACGGTGGGACCTGTTGGTTCTTTTAGTGAACCTTGGGTGTCGGATCGTAAGGGGGGTGGTTGCATTATTCTCTCGCGGTTGGCCGGAGACGGTGACGTCAGCATCATCCCACTCTTTCGATTGGAAAGGAGGAGTTGAGGTGATTTCACCCGTCGCCATGTTTGCCTTCCCTTCACGCCCGTTAAGTCTACCTCTCGAACCCCTCCCACACAGTTCCAAGCGTCTTATTTTCCTTTCCTAGCTTTCCCATCCCAACCCCTCCCAAAGGCTTCATCCTTTCCCCTTTTCCTAGTCTCCCTTCGGTTTACCCCGCCCATTTTTAAGACCTCCCACGCGATCCAATTTCAAAAACCTTTTCACTTCATGTCATTCTCTTACGACACCCAGGGTGTTTTTCACGGCATTCAGCATACCCCCTCACCTTTCATTGCCTATTCCAAATTGCTACCCTGCATTCTCTTAATTTCCTCAATCACTTTCCCCTCTTCACCCACCATGCCCAGTATTTCCATGTTCATCTTCCATTCTGTCTATCGCCCCTTCTCTATTTCTTCCACACCCACATCTAAAACGCCTCCAAACTCCTCTCATCTTCTTTCCTCAGAGAGCCACGTTTCTATAGTATACAACGTATACTCTAAAATGGACTCTTCGTCAGTCTTTTCCTCAAATTCTTGATTGCCGTCATCAATTCTCTGCTAATAGTGAACGCCTCCTTTGCTAATGCTATTACCCTTCTGATTAGCGTAGTAAAATGTGTTATTTTCAATTTCGCCCATCTTAGCACCTAAGTCATTCCTTCCTCACCCAACTGGAACCTCTTTTTTTCTTCCCTCGTCCCCCTTCTAGTATCCTTCCTTGCTTCACCCAAAACCCACTAGTCTTCCAACCATACCCCCACTCCCCATCCGCTTCCCAACATTTCTCTCTCTTCAGCTTCCTTCCATCGTACACCATGCATCATCACCCTGTCCCCACCTTTCATTTCAAATCCACCCACCCTATACACATCCTTTCTCCCACTCGCCAAATAAAAAAAGAGACTCACCCGATTCACCTTCCCCAAGAATGACAGTCATTGGAGTCTTTCGAGTTCGTCTGGGTGATGATTACTTTTTTCCCTCCTATACCATTCCAAACTTCCACACACACACTCTCTTGAAAGCCGTTGAGTTCCCAGATGAGAAAGAGACCTGAAAAAAGTGAGCAGCTCTTTCTTTCCCCAACCTTTCCCCGGTGCCATTTCTTTGATTTCTCCCTCTTTCACCCCAAAATTATGTTCCCTTCGCGAAGCATTCCCAGCATTCCGCCATCTCGTCCCTGCCTGATCTTAATTTTCGTTAAGGTTAGTTTTAAAAGGCTTTTATTATGCATGTATTACGAATACATATGTACACAAATATGCATGACGATTTCTAGTAGCTCTGACTGCAGTAAATGTTTCATCACACAGACTTTCCCTATACTCAGTTGGCTTTCCTAGGAGAACTAAAAAGGGCGTTTAGGAAATTCCTTTCTATACATAAACACTTCTACCCATACTGATGATGTATCTGGTAGAATCGAGATATAAAAGTTATACCTAGCATTTTATTATTATTTTACACCAGCTTGAAGTAAGAGTCAAAAATTTATTTACCCCTCTTTAGTATCAGTATGACCTGTTTAAAAATGCAGTCGCCAAATGTTTTTTAGTGAACGCATGCATATTATATGCATTCTTTCGTTCCGAATTGTAAATTTTTGGTTGAATTAATTGCTCCAGAAAAGCATGTCCAATATAGCACAATTCGAAAGATAAAAACGAAATGAGATGAAAACTCTCATTAGTGGACTCAAGAGTCATTTACGGGTTTTCTACTTCACCTTTGACATCAATTATTGCCATATGCCGCTGACGAATAACTATGGATTGACCATTATCAGCGTTTCAACAAATGAAATGATTATATTTTACTGCTTGCAGTCTTACTTCCATGCTCTAAGTGTTACATCATGTAATTCCATAACATCCAGCAGTATAAACGAATGCCGTTCCACAGAATGTGACCTTCCGTTATCCTTCAAGGAAGACCCACGACATCATGGTGCGTTTTCTGATATTTTTCGTGACTGCCTTTCCTCTCTCTCTCCCTCTGCTGGGAGCTCTGATTGCCGACTTATCTCCTGCCAAACTGTCGACGGCTGTTTCCTGCCTCAAGTTTTCCGTCAACGACATTTGCTGAAAGATGGTTGCGGCGGCTACGTTTTTTTTCGCCATCGTTTTTGGGCCTGCCCTTGCCCTCACTAATTGGACGCGGATGCTTTCTTCGGACCTACATTAGAACAAAAATGTGATCTATTTGGGAAAAATATGTGCGTTGATATTGATATCAAATAACGAAAAAGGCGTCACTGCTTGCTTCCCTTCATTATTTTCAGCTAATGGGAACTTGGCGAGCGAGCAAATCATCCTAATGCTAATAGCATCTTTTGAAGTTTGTGGGTGGATACATACAGTAATATGGAAGGAAGGATGAAAAAAATACATTCACCTCTAACCGAACGTATCGTCTCCATTTGCAAAGTATTAATGTCTGCACACTTTTGTCACCTCATAATGCTCGCGGTCTGGATGGAATTCAATGCATCGCTTGCAAAACTGAATGCCAGCGGAACACAAAAGGCTTGCCTGAAGCGATACTCCTCGGGTGCACGCGCAAATAAAATCCTTAAGCACCCTCAATTATTATGACCCACAGGTACGCGCACGGTGACGTTATAGTAATTAGGCAGTGAAAAGCGCAAATGCTCACTCGCACGGTGATTTTCAGTTCGCTCCTCCAGAGGGATCCCCGACTACAATTTATATAAATTTAGCCCTCTGCCCCGCTGGCTGGAGATGAATGGAGGCATGTTTATCTGCCATGCGTTTAGCACGTGCCGTAGAGAGATATTATATTATGCGTGGGAGAAGGGATGGCAAAAGACGAATCCGCCGAGACCCCGGAGTGTGCGAGGAAAACCCGCGGGAGATAAGACGCAGTGGCGCGCGAGGCTTCTAAATAGATAATTAGGGATACGCGCGCATGAAAGTATGTGAACGTCCGCTGAGGAAGCTGCAAATATCTCAACTTACCCATCCTCTCGACTCCGCATGGCTCGTGCAGCCTGGCGCCGCTATTCTGTGTGTTTTCCAGCAATCGCTTGTGGCAAAAATTAAATGAAATTTATTTTATAAATCTCAGCTCAGTTCTCAACCTCCTGGCTGGTTATTTTGTAATGTGCCCGAAAACCGTAGTGACTTGCGCCATTGAGAATAGGTTGGTAGAATGATAATGGTGATGGTGGTGGTTATCAATGATGAATGACGATGGTGAGGAAGGCAGGGAGTGGATAATTTGCGGAATGAAGAATGAAATGTAGGGGTCCATAGTTTAACGTCCTATCCGACGGATTGAGTACTGTTCTGATCTGAACTTCATAGAAACCAAGTAGGGGTGAATATTCCAGTGATTAATTACCACTACGGCCGGGATACGAACCCGAGGCCTCGGAATGTGAAGGCAGTACTGTAGTTACCACAATTCAAGAGGATTATTTGGGGAATTTAGGAAGGCTCTGTTTTTTTATCTAGTACCTATTACCTTTCTCTAGTTTTTGGAAATTCAGTGTGGAAATTTGCTGTATATCTACTCTCAAAATATATCGTACTTTGTACTATAACGCCTTAGACGCCTTTATTAGACGCCTCATTCTTATAGTGGCACGACATTCCCCATGGTGTTTCTGGGGATATGTTTTCGTGGGCTGTAAATGTGGGCCAACTTCCTTCCCGTTAAGTGCTCTCGACTTAGAATCCATATAGGGATGGTATTTCATGACATGTTACCACCACTGCCAGGACTCAAACCCGTGCCCTCGGGATGAGAAGCCAGAAATATAATTACCTAAACAACTCGACCGGCTTCTCAACATCCCCAGCAGTTGTGAGGATTATTTGGAGAGAAACCTAGCGTCGGAATAAAATTCCTTTTAGAGAAATACGCTAAGGGGACCGTAAAGTTTATAGGGACTTAGGGAAGAGTACTGAACCTAATAGTATGGAATAGTGGTTCCCAACCCGTAGAAGTCTGCGGACCACTCAGCCTGAAAAATAATCGTGTACGGACCATCCCCTATTAGTTGTAACCCTTCCTCAGCGCCTTTCCCATAACCTAATTCTAAGGTGAAAAAGTAGAACAGTTTTTATAACATTATTTATTGATTATTACTATTAATTAGTGTGCAGTACAGCTAAATTACCCATCTCGGTCAAAGCACATCACTTTCAAATCTCCATTTATTGGCAACTTTTTTACATGTCCTACGGAACACTCCCGAGGCTCTCGCGGACCACTTGTGGTCCGTGGACCACCGGTTGGGAACCACTGGTATAGAAGAATGGGGATTCCACTGATTAATAGCCGCCCATTCGAACCCAGACCCTCGGAATAGGAAGGCAGCTATTGCACCAGCTCGTTGTCCTTACCAACCTCCGTCATATTTGTGATCCCCCCGGTCTTTCTCTCCAACCCACTTTTGAGCCTCCCGACACCCACCACATCTAGACGCTCTCTGGACCGCGTATCTCCAAAGCCGCCCACTCCGGCGCCATAAGTAAGCCTGCCTCCTTCCACTTCCGACCAAGGCGCGCGCCAAACGAGTGATAACTCCCTCCCGCGGGCGACAGAAATAAATGAAAAAAATACGTAAGTGAACGGAAGAAAAAGGGGTTACATTTTTTTCGGATTGCGACCCCCCTCCTTCTCCGCTTATCACGTCGAAGACCCGCGACCGGAAACTGTGAGGAGTGCATCGCATAAGGGATTTCTCGCGATTATATTTTTTGAGCGCGGGGCCCGCTCTTCGTATTTTTTTTATTATAACTACATTGCTCCACCCTCGTCGCGCATTATAAAAATAGGGCGAACAAGCATATTTTTTTAATTTTAATAAATTGACTGGGGTTCAGAGAAAGAGGCATGTGATAGGAAGTCGTCACTGGTGGAAGCTTCGAGCAACCCTTTCTTGAGTGCGGGCATCCTGCCGCGTTCCACCAGCCAGTCAGAATATCTCTGTAGTCTCATTATTGCAACTGAGCACACATTTTCCTCATTCCAATCAGTTTTCGCGACGCGAATGGCTAAATTCTTATTCGAGGCTCAATCCTATGAAGAATAGCACTCGTTGTTTAAAAGTTTAATTTTCTCAATTGTCGCGTGGATTATTTTTTGGTAAGAAATTATTATGATACACTCCCCATCAACTTCAAGATTCATGTGGCACATTAGAAGACAAGATTTTTATCATAAAAGATCGATGCATAATTTTACACCCCTAACACACCCTTATTTATCACCCTTCATGATTGAAGTTCCATCCTGCTTACTCAATGGATGAATTATAGTATCTTGGCTTTGTACCATCATTTTAACGGGTGATTATTCTTTAAAACTCGCTAATCATGGATGCTAAGACCGCAAACATCAAATTTGCACACCGCAAGTTTTATTTTTAGCATCTTAAAAGCCATATGGTTAATAATGAGGGATCATACCCAATCATTTATTGAACTCTGAGCTCTTTGAACCCCGAGTCCCAAGTAGTTAATGGATTATTGATATTTTGGAGCTAGCATTAATGTCATCATGCGTTGAAAATGCTATGCTATAGTATGGACAAGAGCAGTGATTGTCTTGAAGGAGGATATACTATGGAATTGAGTAAAATTGTGATAACTAGCGTTCTAGTTCTCTACTAAAAAAAAGCATTGCGTTATGTTGAAGTATGAAGATTTAAGGTGGTTTTAGCGAAATAGTTCCCTAGTCATAACGGAGACCATGTTCAAGTTTTATTTTTTTATTTCAGCGTCTGTAGGAAGTATAAAATAAATATTGTAGTATTAATGGGGCAATGATATAGTTATATATGACCAAAATTCTCAGTAATTAAATAAAAAACGTTACATAAGTCCCTAACTTGATCATTTTTTCCCGCCGTACGGCTGAAAACCCTTCAAAACAGCAGTTTTTTTGCGATCCTGTAAAACTTACTTCGGTGAGTTATAGATTAATTTTTATAAATAGTTGAGAAAACATGCAAACTATACACCGTTAGTTTTTTGACGAAATTTAGGTGCTATAAGTTCTTTAATTGCTTTAATTAATGCTAATTTCTTTAATATGCTTCCTCTGGAGCGCACAGCCGTAATCTATCCCATGTAAAACAGCTTATATTTTTAGGCAAATTGCTCAAAAGTAGTTTGGTAAGGGGTTTATATTTTGATATCACTGGAAATATGACAGTTTTTTCTTTAAAATGAGGCCAAATTTATCAAATTCTAGGTGAAGTGATTTTTCGTTCAAACCACCTAAAATGAAAGATCGTCGCCCTTCCGGATGCATTCAGAGCCGTATCCTATTGGATTCATCCACGAGAGCTCATTTCGACGGGATATGTTAATATCGGGGGCAATGTGGTCTCATTCGTCTCGCATCTAAGTCGATAGGCTATAAATTCAAGAGGGCGAGGGATGTGGATGTCGTTTGGAACGGGATTTTTCTGTTTTATTTTCAGCTCTCCGCGGATGAGCATGTTTAGAGACAGCGGAGGAGCGCCGTGGGAATTGGTTAGTGGGGAGGGGGGCATGGGAGGAGACACGGTCGGGACCTCGTGAGATGAGGATTGAACTTCTGTGCGGAATAAACTGGGAACTTCCTTTTCCCTGCCCCGCAGGGTCGTTAATGGCAGCGATAGAACGCGAAGGCAGACTACGGGCACCGAGATTGATTCTAAGTGGCACATGGAGGACGTTGTAAGGTCACAGAAACTGAGATTGTGGAGGAAGTTGAGAATCTAGAGGGGCTCGTGGGCACGTCCTCTGTACGTATTTCGGCCTCTTCGGCTCAAATGTCCTCCCCCCAACTTCGCTTTGAAGGTACCCTTTTTATTAGAGCATGAATGGGGACTGATATACTTCCGCATAATAAAGGTCTTCAGTATGGGTTGAACATAAGGGTGGACTCAATCGTTAGATCTTTTTTTCAGAGCAAAGCAGACGTGATATCTGAACACTTTGTTATTAATAATAGCCTACAATCCACAGTTAAAATGTTAGAGATTAATATACTAGAATAATTCCCTTCTAGGAAGCCCAAAATAATGCGAATTGAGCATAGGTACGATGGCCCGAATACATGCGCAATTGCATGTTACAACTAAAAATGTGACCCAAGTTTATTCGACCTGTATAAAATCTTATTTTATGTCTGAAAAGCAATGTTTGCTCTTAATAACATTATCCTCTCTCAAGATATGCGTGGTGGTTTTGTCGGTAGATTATAAAATGTTTGTGTCTTTATGCGTGTTAAGGATTGAGTACTTAAACTGTCTGGGATGTTGGATGACGAAATGGGATGAGGAATGAAGGGGTTACAGAAGACTGTGTATTTGACTTTCTGGGGATTGACGAAAATTAAAGGAATGTTCTTACATATGCGTAATTTTGATATATTATAAACTCAGCATGAAAAATACAGGAGGTGTTACGGAGAAAGGGCATGCAGGAACGTATGCTTTTGATATAATGGAAGAAAGTCATAATAATGGACAAATTGAGAAGTGGCCGTGAATATGCGCCATTTCCCTAAGCTACAATACCAATGCAAGGCTTTTTGGAGTTAATTTCCTTAATGTTAGTTTCGTGGAAGTTACTCATATTTGTGAATTTCATATGCTTACACCCAAGAAATTGAAAGACAATTGCTCCATCGCTGGGCACCGAAGTACACGAGCCATTGTGCTCTGCGAAATGCATTGATTTAGTCTCGTCACCTAGTAGCCATCTTTTTCTCATATTCCTTGAAGTGGAACAAATGGCAGCACGTGAGATCTCCATAGCCAGAGAGAGAGGGGGTTTGGGTGAAGGGATTGAGTTAAAACGGCGCGGGGGACAGATAGGATGTCAGCATTAGCTCGTCGAAACTCGTTTGTCCTTCAATTTCAGCGTTCATTTTTTTTCTTACTCTTTCCCAACCACATCTCTCTCTCTCTGGCAAAGCGTCACTGATTTCGACCGTCATTTTTCCTCTGCTCTCCCTCTATCTCCATGAGAACTGCGGCAAGGCCGGTGGAATGAAAAAATGACTAACTATCCAACTAAAGCGTACTTCCCGCACTATCTTCTGCTCTAATAGGATTTGTCTGAAAGTCTCTCGCACCCGTTCAATCTTAAATCCATGGTTTTATCGTAACCTAGGGAACGGAAGCACAAAGGCTAACCAATATCATAATTAAAATCTAGTTTCATGTAGCGTCATACGGGCGTATTAGAGTAGCCTAGTCTCTTTTGGGCCCACTTAAATCGAGATCCCCATGCCTATGATATTATTGAAAACTGCCCTTAGAATTCATTCCATGATGTCAAATGAAATCTCAAAAATGTTTTACACTGACTTTTCATTTATCAAATGCCTATATACCCAAGCTTTATACTTTAAAAGACTTATGATATCCCAAGTTCTTTTGTCTCTTTCGTTTTATCTTTCATGTGAAAGGTGACTGACAAGTTCTGGAAAGGCAATGTTTGCAGCACTAATTGTTACAGTTTCTTGCTGTATCGTAAATTTTGAAAATATCGTTAAAAAAGCATTACTTTGCCTAATTATGAAGTATGTTTGCTACTCTCGTATCGTAGAGACATATCTTTATTGAATAGGGCTTAAATTGCTCATTCTGCATAAATGTTGTTGGCAAGCGAGAAGGCATGTTGTTTGAATCTTTGCTCCAATGTTGGTTTCGTTCTATTTAGCTTTCTCTAAATAAGTTCGTTGAAATTAGTATTGTCTCCGAGACTGAATTGCTATGACAATGTATTCTTGTACTCTGAAAGGAATGTATCTTCTTTGTTAGTTCTACTATATTGTTTAAAATACTAGATATTCCAGGTTTTTCTGACACTTCCTTTTAACTTTTTAATGTTAAGGTAAATGACGAATTTTGGAAAGGCTCACCACTACTCAACCATTCATCCCTAATTGTTTTAGTTCTTCGCCGGTGCGTAAGTTTTGGAGATGTTTCCGTGTAGACTTTTCCTACGGGAGGAATGCTTTTTATTTGCATTTGAGATGGGATATAGATCCAAGCGATGCTAGGCTTTGAGTCGCGGGGAAAGAATAAGTATTTGTTTGGAAATCCACGGAGCTGCGTCTCGCATGAGAGGATGGGCGGTCGTTGGAAAGGTGAGCGTGGAAAGCTAATGGAAGAGTGGAATAAAGGAAAATTAGTCGGTCACTCCTAGTGCGCTGATTTGAGAGGGGTGTCGGCGCCATTTCCGGTTGCTGCTCCTCACTCGGAGGGGGTAATGTCCTCCTGGCCGGAATACAATGAAACGAAGCGAGAGATGCGCCCCAACGCCGCCTGGTGCCTAGTCCACGGTTGGTCACCAACCTCAAGCGTCAAGGTGAGGTTTCTTCCAGCTAATCTTCAATGGAATCCACGATTGACGTAAACCAAGCATGCTCTTAGGGTGGTTACGTTAGACTTGTTTACATAGCTGATCTATTAACTTTTGAAATGTTTTATACCAAAGCATTTGAACATATTTATAATTTCAATCTGTAGTTGTGATCGTTGACACAATTTTAGCAGCAAAAAAGATCGATCTCTGCCTTTTATTTAAGTCTCATTCAACGAGAGACATTGTAACCGTCGCCGTCAGCCATATTTACCCGCGGCGAATCGACTACAGATCTTACTCCTTGAACGCCAAGTATTTGATTCGGAAGTCTAATATTCGCTAACTCTTTGGAAGTCAATATCGTGCTTGAAGATTCTCTTTGTCGCTGCGGTAATGGCTGCCGATCGCCTTTGGATGCATGTGGTGCAGCTGAAATTGGCACTTTAATCAGTCTTGGAATAGGTATATTCATTCCGCGCCCGCCTACCTTCAAACAGTGCTGTCTCCGCCCACTCCCAAGGCCGACCAACCAACACACTCTTTCCTTCCTCCGACCACTCTACGGTGACGACTGTATCCAGACTTTCCCCGCGATTACCGCCCGCCATTGTAGTCGCAGTCCACTCCGTCCACGGTCCCGTGGTCATCCCTCGTCGGCCATTGGTGCGAGATCGGACGGAAACAAGGAGCGAATGGGGGCGGGAGAAGAACCGGTCCGTGATTCCTTTTTGCGGATTGCTTTTCGGTCAATCTCATTGCTTTTTTTTCATTTACTTTAATTTCATCCGGTGAAGGGCGGGGAAGAGTTGGGCATGGTTGCGCTCCGCTGACCGCGGCTTGGCTCTCGGCTTGACTCGGAGCAAGGCGACCAATCGGATGAGGGCATCTCATCTCCAGGCCGTCGAGCTAAGTGCGCACACAGGTTTGTTTTCCCCTTTGGCCAATCCGCGTCATCTTTTGCGTGGGAGGAACTACCTTCTCCCGCGGATGGCTGACGTGTCCTTCGGGTCGGCGCACAATGAGGAGGGGAAACAAATGCTTCGCTCATGTATCAATGCGCTCCTTGACTATCGTCTGCTCAAAGCGCTAGGCGTGTTGCCAAGGAGGGCATTCTGCGTTACTTGAAGTTATAAACATATAACATATATACGGATATATATGAGGATTTTATTACACCGAATACTGAATATAATTCCATGTTTTTAGAACATCTTACATTAAATATGCACAGTTATTTTTTAGCATAAATACCTTCATTTTTGTATGGACCTCTTGGAGATTTCAACAGCTGTTTAATAGCTCATTGATTCACATTATCTGTTGGTGTTTCTGCAGCTGAGCAGAAAAGTCTATTGCATTACCGATATTTAAAATTCTAAAGATATAAGAATTTGTTTCTCGGCTGAAAGTTGAGGAGGGTTCATAACGCCAAGATGACAGCAAGTAATATTATGGCTGAAACATCAAAGAAGTAATGCCTAATGTAGAAATGCATTGTGGGGCTAAAGAGCTGGAGTAACTTTAAGTTTTTTGCCATCTTAGGTTCTCTCACGAAGTCAAAACTATTATTTTTTGTGAATCACAGATACATTTACTGAACATAATATCTAAGTGGCTTCTCTGCAAATAAATCCTAGAAATAAGGGCACGAGTTAGTCAGAATCAAGTAAGAGCAGTTCTTATTATTTCACCAGAAGAATTCTAAGTTAGATAAGCCTTTATTTTCGGATTAAACGTAGTGGTTTAAAAAAATATTCATATGGTGATATTATTGCCTATTGACACTGTGAATTTAAAGAAACACTTCCTATATTGATGTCATTCCATTTCTTAATCACATACCCATGAAACTTGGCGGAGCTATTCCGGTCAGATTCCTTGTCTCTTGAGAGGGTGCAGCGATATACACAGGGATTGAGTTCTTTGCAATCAACGTTAATTCACTCGCATTCATTTGCAGTCCTTAAGGGTTTGTCGTCGTGAACCTCACCCCGTGCTCTCTTTAGGCAATCGGTGGCCCGTTAAACTCCGTGCAGCGTCCGGGAACGAGTGAGCGATAAAGAGGCTGGCCTCCGCTTGTGTTTTTTTTTATTCCTCAAGAGGTGTACCGAGGTACTTGTTCGGATGTGGCCGTGGACGACGGTAAACCCTGGACCCTTACGGTTTGATAAACATAATGAGAGTGATGGGGTGGCATAGCACTCAGGATATGAATTGCTCGGGACGGAAATTAAATATTGTGCAGTGGACGCGAATATTTAAAAAAGAAATTTTGTAAGAAAATTTTATTTTGTGCAGGAAAATATAAATATATATGTTCGTGAATTTTTCTTACAAAATGGGTCTCAGTTTATCTTGTGATTTCGCTCCCAAACTTCATCGGAATCTTCTAGATTTGGGATGGTTTTGGATATGTAAAACGTTTTCGGTTTTGTGAATTTTTTTCTTGTGTAGGTTAAAAATTACCCTTTTATTATTGACTATTTCATTTTCTACCCATCCAAATATAGACGTGAAGGTGGCTGATATTTAAGCGACTCTATGAGGTGTCTTTTTTATTTCTTTAAGTTCCGCCAACGTCATCGCTCATTTTGAAAAAAATAGTGACCCAGTCTAAAACATTGCCAAGTTTCGAAATAAGTATTCTTAATTGGCGGCTTTTGGAGACCATTATAGACGATGTATTTTAAAAATATATATACTAACCTACTTTTCTTAATAACTCGGAAGTTCTTTGCGGAGGTCTTCACTAATAAAATAAGTGGCACGTTCACGGCAGGGGCTTTCATTACACCCCAATAAACTTTAAAATTTCCACACGGAAAATCATGCTCCCCTTTCTCATCTTGTTCGTTCTGAAAAGTCATGAAAGGCAAACTTGGAAGGGAGCTCTAAATCGCGATCGCTCCTCAAAACTTGCTGAAAGGGAGTGAAATTTTCTATGGGTGGCGCAATTCGGTGACTTCAAAGTGAACCCCGGTACGGAGAATTTTGAAGGAGATATTCCACGGGGAACTTACCTATCGGCAGTGCCACAAAGCCGTGCTCGGATCACGTCGCGTTGAACCGCCATGTGTCCACGTTGGAACTCCACCCTCAAAAAAGTCTTGGTTTCCGCCTCGTTCTAACGTCTCCCTTTTTTTTACAGATTCCAAAAATATCGTCGACTCAACCTTTTAGTCAGTCCGACCCTTTTCCAGTCGCGACTTTTCATGTATACCCACCCGATGTGCATACGTTCAAAATGTTCGCGTGGAGACCGTTTGCAACCCCCCTTACAACCCAGACTACTCCCGAGGGCTCGCCTCTTTCTCCCCGGGTACGGAACACACATGTGTAAAGGGAGCCACCAGTGGAAAAACCACCCTACAATTTCTTCAACTCGGCCAGTCATTTATACTTTTATTTTTTCCTCGAAATAAAAACTTCAATGCACGGACACATAAAGAATCCCACCCCTTGCGATCCATCTATTAGCGCCGGCCAGCGACGTAATTAGAATTCGTTTTTATGATATTTGCATGAAGGGATTCCCTTGAGCCAGCCCTTTCGACCTCTTGCTCGTTCCAGTCAGTGCCCCACCCCCAGCGTTTAATTTGATTTATTTTTCACAAGCCCACATACTTATTTTTATCCACATAGGTACGTGAACATGAACGAACACATGCATATGTAGAGGTAGGTATACATGCTCACGTGAACATAAGGTAAAACCCAACTATCTCTCTTACGGCTGCTCAAACCGTTGGGCAATCCTTAGCCAAGTCAAGGCATTCTGAGAAGGGTTGGAGGGAGTAATTGAAAGGAGAGTCAGGTCTTCATATATTTTTTTCATTTAAACCCTTTTCCAGGTCTTGGAAGCTTTGGGGGAGAAAGTCGACGAAGGGATGGGGCTATATTTTTTATTCCCGGGGAAAGATTGCTGGGCTGAAGGAGGTGGGGGTAGAAGGGGGGGGCTGCATTTTGAGTATCGGGGCGGACTCTGCCGACTGGTTGCAAGGGGTGGCAAGGGCCTTGGAGAGGCGGGAGGGTCCTTTGACAGGGCCCGCGGGGGTGCAAGTATACGTGCGTTTGTGGTTGTTCAAGGCCCTTGGGGGTTGAAGTCGTGACGGAGGGATGGAAAGAAAGTAGGCAAGGGGTTGATAGAATGATTTTTTTTATCTCGAATGATTTTTGTATTTTTGGTGAGTTGTGTGGTGGTGGATTACGAGGTGGAAATGCTTTGATTTATCTTCGCCTCGTCTTGATTAGCGGGGACACATTCATGAAGGGGGAGGGAGACTCTTTTCAATGACACCCGCTACGAGGGTTGGTTTCCTGTGCGGCATATTTTGGTTTTGAGCTTTAATTTATTTCCAGCCACATGCGAAAGAGAGGAAGAAGTTCAAGACAAACTTGCTAAGTCCGTACTAAAAGAAAACAATATGAACGGATGCATAAAAATTCTCAATATTAATATGGTATGTAATGACCTGTTGGGAATTGTGTTACTGCTACAGACGAATCAGTTTTCTCCGCATAGTAATCTTTGAATTGATTTATAAACGAATTAAACGTTTAGATATACCACTAGATATTGATTGGGACCCCTGAAATAGAAATAACCCAACTGGCAAAACTCTTAATAAAAATGAAACAAATTCTACCTTTATAATTATGTAAGTATTTTTAAAAGAAAAATTGCATATTGAATTCAAGAGCATGTGAAATAAACCCCGTTCCAGCGCAAGGCCCCGGGCATGCGCCCGACTGTCCGATCTTAGGGATGTTACAGCTAAATGATAATTAAAAAATGTTGAATATTGCTTAGCCGGATGGGAACGGCTATCCTGCACATTTGACTTTCGATGGGAAAACATTCTCTGCAAAAAATCAATATAAATGAGGGTGATAGGGAAACTAGAGCTCTTAAGAAAATCTAGGACTAGGTTTACCCGCGTGTGTTGTGAACATTCGCTGCAAATTGGCACGCGAGTATTTTGCGGAAAGCAAGCACCAGGGCGCACAAAAATGAATCCCCGTCGCCCATGCGGCAACACACCACTGCCGCCTCGCGCCGTGTACATACATAGACAACAAGTACGAAAGGGAGTTTAACACAACCCCCTCCCCCCCTGCCTAATATCCCCTCTCCAAAGGGCCCTTCCAACACGGCCCACTGCACCCCATAACCGCCCCCGCCATCCACCTCCACCTTAATTGGAATTTGTCAGCGATAATTTGAGCCCCACGACACGGCGCGCGGGTGAAAGAATTATTTAAGTATCTGCAGGCGCTGGTTCGGGAGGTGGTGGGAACCAGCTTCCATTCAGGAAGCCGAGCTTATATACAGCATGGGGGTGCAAAGGGAGGGTGGGAAAAACTGGAGTTAAAAAATGGAAAAGGTTGAGGGATGGAGAGTGTAATAATGGATGGGAGCCGTAGATGTCAATTACGTAGTTAAAAGCGTGGGGAGAAATGAATAATTGTGTCAATTTTTTTCAACACTGAGGATGGGTGATGTAAAAAGACACTACTACCGGAAAATTTTCCTTCTAGTTTGTTTTCTAAGCATGATCCATTCATCTTTAACCAATGGCGTAATGTGGGTACAATCTTCTATGATTTTAGAATGAAGGATGGGGGAAAGATAATGAGTGGAGTGTAGATATCAAGTGGTTTTTGATAGGAGTTGACTGCGATTGAAGAGAAAACGCTTGTTAAGCATAGAAGCGACAGCACTTGAACAGTCTTTTCAGGCATCAGGAAGGGGTTTGAATCTGTAGAAAGTGAAAATAGGATAGTGGAGTAAAACTAAAGCTTCTACTGCTCACCACCACAGCTTTATAAGTTCAATATGTTCTCTAAAAAATTTCCGCTTAACTTCAGCTCATCTCCCTTTGGTTTGCCCACTAATATGACTAATGAAAATTAATTATAAGCTTGCGTGTTCACTCTCATTTTCAAGTTTCTAATAGTCGACAAACGCTTTTCAAGTAGTAATTTTTTTGCGCTTTTTACTTTTAACTAGTTTAAATGTTTAATATATTCGTTAAAATAATAAATGCTTAAGGACAGAGTCGTCTTTTCCAAGTTTTTTTACTAACAACGTCCCGGTTTTAGTGAAGGCAAGAATATTTCCTTAATATTTATCGTTAATAAAAACCTATTGCCAATTAACTCAAGCAATCGAATACTAACATTAACGAACAGGAATTACGCTACTTTTGAATCGAGTTTTAAAAAGAATACTCTGAATAATTATAACTATGATAATGAGTAGTGATTGTTCGTCTCACGAGCCCCACGTTGCATTCACGAACCGTTCTAACGATATTCTGTCACGTGAAAGGGAGGGTATCAGTGTTGTGTTCATCTGGCTACATATCCCCTCGTGCAAATAATGTTAATTATCATACACGAGATCCACTGCTTCTATTATATTTCCTCTCCTCCTCATCTGCCGAGCGAGCTGCCTGCCGTCGGAGTCGACGTGTAGAGAAAATGCGCAATTACCGAGCTTCTTTCCCCAACCCCTCCCTTCCCTTCAAATGAACGGATTTTTGTCCAACTGCCTCATTATGGGGTCTCCTCCTCGCCACTTTCTCGTCCTTACATCCGAGCATCCGTCTTGTAGCACGCGGAGATGAAAAAAATGATAATATTAGATGAGGAAGCGAGAGAGAAAAGGCAGAATGAAAGCTTGGCGCTGGAGGTTGAAAAAAATATTGAGCATCACTCGACGCTCCGTTATCTGAGCAAATTAGAGAAACAAAACACGAGTGAGATGCGATGCGCACACATAAACACACGCGCGCCAGGCCACCTACAGGCGAGATAGCGAAGTTATCGCGCCAGGAAGGAGCTCCAGAAAATGAATCCAATTGGATAAAAAAAAAGAAAAACGAAAAAAATGGAAAAGGACGAATGAATGCCTAAATAATAAGTGGCGATGGTCCTCCCTCTTAACTTCGCATGAAACTGCTCCCCCCCCCCCCCCACGTTAAAAAATTATATGCGAGCGCTGGAGAAGACAAAGCCGAGGTCCATTCACGGACGCTCTCGAAGTATGTGTGCATATTAATACGTTTAAAAGAATAATATTTTTGTTTTATTCTTGCTCGAACGATAAAAATTACGACGAAAGGGAGATGGCAGGATGTATGGAAAAGGGACTCATTCAAAGCTTCGATATTTATTTAATGTTTTTTTTTATTTCATCCTCCCGTATTACTTTATTGTTCAACTCACGTCACAGCCTTGGGATCCCCCGCGGTGGCTCAGCCAATGTGGACGGCAGCGATGAGACATACGGGAGCAAATGAAAAGGCAGGAGAACTCGGAGGGGGGAGACGTCACATATTACGTTTTTTCTCCCCAACTCCCTCCCTCTCTATTCCCTCCCCTACAATCTCCCAGCTCTAACGTCCTTCCTCTTTCGCAAAAGGGCGCTTAATTTGTCGTCCGACGCAAAAATGATCGCTTTCATTATTCCCTGAGTATTTTTCCCAAACTCCCTCCCCCAAGCTCATTCTCCTTATGCCCCCAATCCTCTTCAGCACCTTCCTCAGCCCGCACCAAGGGGTCCCTCGCGACCCCCCTGTTCTCCGTTTAGCGAGAGAAAGGGTTTCAGTTCCGCGCTCGTGTTCGGCACAGCCTTCTCGTTAACGCTTTTTGATGCCAAGGATGGATTCCTCTTATCGCGCACGTCGTCTGAAAATGAGCGGGGGGGTCCCACAACACATTAGGAGCCCCTTATAAGCGTCTACCGCTCTCCACACCCGCCCCTCATCACATCCTCTGCAATGAGAAACCTCCCACACCCCCAGTAGCTTGTATCTTCTTCCGGTCGGGAGTCGCAAATTTTCCCTTCCCTTCACTCTTTTGTCTCTGAATCCTCCAAGCTGCCTTCCTCTCTCTCTTCAGAGAATCCTTTATCTCAAGCAGTTTCCCTCTTCGCGTGTATTAAATGAGCCGACCTATACGCTCCACCCTTTTCTGCTTTCTCCTTCAGCATTCATAATTTAGCTAATATAATCTCTTGACGAATATATTCCCCTTTCCCGTCTTTTCTCATCCATTGACGCTTCCTTCATCCGAAGCCGCCTCTGCGTTGCGCCATTGTGATTCCCCCTTTCCTTTCTATCGCGAGAGTGGGAATTTTTTTCGGCGAGCCGTTCACTGTTTCCATGGGTGGGAGCGGTGATTCGTCGCACAAAAGGAGTTTAGGCATTCCGTGTCACTTAGCAGTTCCCGATCCTGCCCAAAATATAATGATTATACCTATTTCCAAGGTAAGGAGTGAGTCAAAATGCTACTCCGAACGCAGAGCAAATTAGAACCCAAGAGAAAACCTTTTGTATAACATATATGGCAACACTTCTTGATAAATTTTCCATAGTGCTGAATATTTTTTTCCAGGAACACACATAATTTTCTCTACCTAATAACCCTACCCTACCCAAATAATACCTATATCCCATAATATTTATAATTCTCAATGTGAACACTAACGGACGCATCATGTTGAATCTGCGTTTTCTTAGTCTTGCTCCTAATTTCTCCCTAGGTGATCTCCTTTTAGTGCAAATTATGCATTTATTAATAAATAGCTAGCGTATGCCTAAAAGTCACCTGGCCTGCAATTCCACTATATCAATCACCAATTTTCATTTACATCTTTATTTCTACTTAGCATTTTTAATTAATTTTTCTCACTTGGTCACCTTGAAGTTGAATAGAGCTGCATATCTAGTACGCTCCCCCGGCCAATTATAGTGTTTAATCAATCGGATCCATCTTGGTTTTATTTCTTGAAAGTATTTCAAATTTCCGTCCTAAGAAATAATGAATCAACTATTTATTTAAAAATAAGCCCTTATATTGCACGTTAGGAGAACTTGTTAGCATTGTAATCAAAATTTCACTCGCAGCAAAAGTCCAGTCTTTCGGAAAATTACGCATTCCTTACCCATAAAATTAAGATTTCCCCCAAAATGGCGATGGGGAAATAGAAAGATAAACGATATCGGTCGGTATGTGGAACAAAATGGAAGCTTGCGTTCTTTTGTCGGTGGGCTATTATCTACGGATCGGAGCTGGTCAGCAATCGTGGATCTCAACGCATAATGGATGTTCAGGAAAGAGACGGCGTTCCGACTGGCGGTGGTCACGGGGACACGGCGTGACTCTCTGGACTGCCGGGGAATGCAATCTCCCACGATTGAGCCAAGGTCACGCCTCCACGACTCTGAATACCATTGCGGACAGATGAATAGACTATTTAAAAAAAACAAGTCCCTCCGGTACTTCACTTTCGCCATATTCCTCTCCGCACGCCCCGTGTCGTTCCGTGGCGTGCTCCGACTCAATGGCAGTCGTTGTCAGATCGTAGGCATGCGAGGCGAGATTGGGGAAAGACATGCATTATTCGTTCACGGTCCAGTGGCTGTGTGGGACGGTGCCATTGGGAGTGACCGCAAGGGGAGTCGGGAGGTCAAGTCACATAGGTGGTCAGCGCCGGTCCAAGCTATGCACTCAATTTAACTTCACGTTGCCGAGATAGAAATATTTGCAGTAGTCGATGGCGACAATTAGGTTATCTACATGCTCGGGGAATAAGTTTCTTGGTGGCATTAATATTCCTTTTTGTTGCCTGACAGCTATATTCAAGCCATATGCCACGCGGAATTGGTATCTACTGCATTTGCAGTTCAGTATGTTAAAATGCAAAATGCCTCCAATGAATTGCAAATATAATTTGAGGAAATTAATCAGCGTGACTGATATAAATTCTCATTAATCATAAGGGCCTTATTACCTATTCAACTATAAGATTCAAATTAACAGACTGGAATTTGTGCATGCGAGAGGAGAAAACTGATTACCTTGCACGTTTTTCTTCAGCTATTTAAGATTCGAAATAACTTAAGTGAACCTTTATTTTTAACTTATCCGTGCCTTGCTGCCTTCTGTCTCAAATTCATACCTATTTTCTTTTTAGGCAAGGAGATTTCTTGGTAAATTTCGAATGAAATCCCTATTCAGTGGTATAAAAATTTAAATTAAATTAATGTGGTACCAACACCAGACTTTGGAAATTAAATGTTTTCAGAAAAATCCCGGATTACGATGTGTTTTTTGTGCAAAGATTCTCATCTGGTGCCGAGATAAAAAATTTACCAGTCCATCTGCGGGAACAATCATCATCTCTGGAACCGAAGTACTTCTGACGCTCTTTAAAGGCCTTAAGTATTGATAGCCTTCTTGAAAAATTCCTACCCCTATAGACTCTCACGTCCCCCGTAATCCCAGTGATAATTACGAATCGCCGTCATCAAAGCTGAGAAATATTGATCCGCGCTCAGAAAAGGCATCTCAAGGCCCCGGAAGTTGATTTTGCAGAGGCAAAAACGCCCTTTTCGCAAAACCAAACCGACCCTCCGTCGTCTCTCCCTTCCCGTTATCCCCCAAGCGACTCTTCATCTGAGCGAAAAGTCTTCAAATCCTCCCGACTCCTCATCATCTGAAAAGTCAAGCGAGCGTGATGCCTTGAAATTCGAAGAGAAAAAAAATATATCGGGATCAATCAATAAAGCGATAAATGCTTCCAGCCTTTAGAAGCAAAAGTATCGGAGAATCTTTCCCTTTCGGCGTCAACTTTGTCGTTTTCTGCCACCAAGCGATACGGATGTGAAAGTTTAGCCTTAGTCACTGTCTCTAGGTTTGCTAGAGGACTTAGTTCTTGGACTAAGCGCGCAATCCCTTTGTTCGAGCCTATTAGATTTTTTCTTTCCTGTTGATTGAAATCGTATCCCGTGTGCCGACGGCGAGAGATATGACCGGGTCTTCGCGTATCCGTCTTTCTTTTGTTTGTCTCCGTTTTTTAATTCTCTCTCTCCTTACCCCATTGGTACGGTCATTTTTTTCCGTTTCTCCGTTATCAATTGGGGAAGTTTTATTTCATCAGCTCCGGGAGCTTTTTCTACCCTTGGGAATACATGCTATTCTTTTCGTGGAAGGAATAAATTTTCTCTTACTTTTGCTTGGATTGAATAGGTTTTGCTGAGGGGGAAGAACGTTCTATCTTTCCATTTTCCCTGGAGAAATTACGCTAACTGCGGATAAATGTGAGCTTTATTATTCAACCTGGAGATTACTTATTAGCAAGGGGTACTCCAACAGCCTATTCTGAATGACAGGAGCGTCCCTACATCGAGCAGAGACGTGTTCATGATCCCACGAGAAATCAGGTTAAACATTATTGAAATGAATATTTCATCGCCTCGATCCCGAATATAAACACAGCTTCATGTTCTCTAAAAAGAACTTTTACCGTCCGCTGTTCAGTGTAAGAGTGTAACTGTTTTGTTTCCAGAATTTTCGTTCGCATATCATTTCAAAAGTTGATTTGTTTTCGAGATTTGTGAATCGTACCTGGCGTTGGTATCTGGAAAAGTAGGACGATCGCACTGCGTCTCACTAAGATTGTGGCGATACATTTATTCTAATCATTAATTTTATGTGCCTTTGAGCGCCAAGGGATTTGTGTCTCCGTAAATTTGCTTCGTTCCTCCATAAAATAAAGCTTGTTTTCCTAAGGCTATGTACTTGTATGATTTACACAGCTGCAAATAGCCATAGGAAAACCATGAAGAAGCTAACTGTTCCATTATCTTCACATTTATAATTTGGCTAATTTATGCTATTTTAATACATGACATGATTCTTTTTCCTCTTTCCGCCCTAAATTTTTAAATAACATAAAACTACTCTCTTGAGAAACGTTTATTAATTGCTCCTATTTTACCCGAGTTTTAGTCCTTTGCATTGCATCGTAAGGTTGAAGTACTACATTCAAACTTGAATTCCATATTGCAACGAAAACAAATTAGGGTAATCTACAGTAAGAGTGGACATTTTAGTACCACCAATGGTAAAAACGCAGTCCAGCCTGTCAGAAATGGGATAAAGAGGCATTTAGTCATTTGCATTCTCAATTTCCATATCAAGTTCTATTGTCAACACGGGAAGAACTGCACCAATTATTATATTTGATCTCTCAAAATTCTCATAGAAAGGAAATTCATCACCGAAGAAAAAAACAAATCTCTTGACATTTGAATACATTAAGAAGAAAATGGTTCAAAGACTAGTTAATCCTACGAGGCTATCCACGCAATAGACCCGAAGTCGGAAGATGGTGCCGGACACAAGTGAAAAAAACAAGACAACTGAAAAAAGGAGAGTACAACCAAGCCTCGCTAGAGACGAATCGACTGTTTTCGTGTGTGTTCATTTTTTGACATTTTTTTTCGCTCCCTTTTCCGCCCCTCTCTCATTCTCTCTCTCTCAAAAGGAATGGAGGGAAAATCCCATAGTGAGGAAACGAGAAATATGGAGAGAGGGAGAGAGGTTGGTGGAAAGAGAGGGCGCCGAACGTATGAAGAGGCACAGGAAAGGAGTCGGTGTAAATAAAAAGAGGGGGCACAAAAGGGGAGTTTTCTGAGGGAGGGAGAGGAGAAAGAGAGAGAAAGGGGTGGTATTGGAGAAAGGATAGGCATGGGGGAAGAACAGAAGGAGCCTTTATAAACAAAGGAGGAGCTCGGAGGAGTACGGCGAGTGTATAAGCGATGGAGGCTCGGGCAAGATGAAAATGGTGTTGGGTCGGGCCTTGGTTTGTTGGGCGTAGCAGCAGCAAAGGGTGGTGGAAAGGCGAAAGAGGGGAAATGGATGAGTTCAGGGCGCGAGAGGGACCAATGTGCAGATGAAGCCGTGCAGCGAAAGAATACGACACGTTATGAAGCTGAGAGGAGGGGCTGGTTGAGAGAAGGCCGAGTCAAAATGGGTTCTGGGAAGTGATGTTCCCCGCCCCCCCCCCCTCATGAAGGATCGCCGTACGTTTTTCTTTTGTTTTTGTGTTTTTTTATAAAGGCTACGTGTATGTGTCCGCTTCCAAGCTTCCCTCTTTCTCTCGTTCCCCCGATTCTTTCTTCCTGTTTATTATTATTTCGCGAGCCAGGGGCAAGCATTGGAATCTCCAGGAAGCTCAATGTTTTTTTCCTCTTTTTCCTTCTTCATCATCTCCTCCCCCCACCCCTTCCCCTTACGGCCCACCGTCTTCTCCCCCCCCCCCTTCCCAGCCTCTGCCTTGTGGCTCCCCGTCGGGCAGCGCCAGCCCAAGGGGTTGACGGTGGACTCACGAAGCTCGAAGGTCCCATCCGAAGGGTTGGTTTCATATTGTTCCCTTTTTTCCCGCCCTCCCTGGCTAGCACTGTGTCTCCGCCTCTTCCTTCCCCTTATATGAATCTCGTATATATATTTCTCCGACTCCACAAATCGAGAAATTAATCCATTGAGAAATTTAGGGTGATAATTTGTGGATAAAGTTATATGAATTGATGGCTTGATGAAGCGGACGATTCGCTAACTTGGATATCCGGCTTCTGATGGATTTTTTATGTTATGAAATCTCTTTCATCACCAAATAGTTCAGTGTCTTATAGGTTAGATAACTACGCCGATACATTTCTGCATGATTGAATGATTCTAAAAAGTGGTACTAAAAGAATCAATTATAGGCATACTGTACTTTGTGGAATATGATCATAACTAATATAATAAAATGCTTGGTAATTTTCCACGCTGACGGTATCCGACCGGTCTTGAACTTTTTCATGACAAATATTTTTGAGTAGATCGTTTTCGATGAATTACTTTTTCATTCAGATTATGACCTATATTTCTATCTATATCTTTATATATTATGATAATCTGTAATTAAATTTACGTCTTCTTATTAGAACTTTCTCACTCATGCAGTAGAATAGGCCCGCATATTTTTCTGGTACGCCTAGGAGGGTGAGTTTGATTTCAGCTTCACCTTGTTGTTGATAAACTTTTAAACCCTTACCAAGGAACTGAATATGGAAAGAAATTTTTAGATAGCGACGAGGACTCAGCATTTTTGATCACGCTTTCACATATGAATTCTTTTGAGGTGTTTTTCCTCGTCCTACCATCTCTCTCAAGTTTTTTTTCTGCGACATCTTGCGGAAAAATTCTCGGTGGCAGATAAAATAAAATGGGATGGGTTCCAATGAATATTTATCTCCCTATCCCTTGCTTATTCCCTCCTTCCCATCGTATTTCGAACGCATTAACGAGACGTATGACGGGGGGTCCTTTCACGTATGAAGTCACTCCAACCTCACTTGCATGAAAACCGCGGAGTGACGGATGCATATTCATGTGTGTCACGGGCGAGAACGGTTCAAGTCGTATCGAATTCTTCGCATCTCTATCCGACGAACCCATGAGCCTTGATCCACCAAAGTGGAGACACCAAAGATCCATGAATATACGATCCATACGAATATATATGTGTGTGAGTGATTTTCGCTCTTTTTTTGTATTTTCGTCGTTAAGGTGACGAGTTGTTATCATTAAGAACAGACTCATTAATTCGCAGAAGATTTTTCGTCTTCATTTTTCATTTTCCAGCGAGACTCAGGATATTTTTTGAAGGAGTTGAAATCGGTGGAAGGAAGGGAAGTGGAGGAAGAATTGGCTTGCAAATAAGCCATGTTTCAATTAAAAATCGCGCGCATTAGAATACTCCCGCGCAATAAGACCTCCTGCTGGTCCGTCCCAAACCCCCTTGCCCCCCCCCTCCCCTCCAACACCCCTACTGACTGACGCCCTATCGCCCTTCGCATTAATTCCTTAAAAACCTTCCTCTTCGACCCCTCTGCCAATCTCCCTATTTTTTCACCCTTCCCCCTCGTCGTAAAGGGCATAACCTTTCCACTTACATCATCGTCAGCTTCACCGACCTCGCGTCCTCCTTCAGTGCCGTCGCAGATAAACAGCGCGGACCCCGTGAGCGTCAAAAGAATCCCATTTTTGCCTGAGTGTTCTTCGCAGAAATTAGGGGGGGAGGCGGTGTGCCCCCTCCCACCCGTCACGTCTCCGTCGTTTCCTCTCCCTCCCCCCACCTCATCTTAATTCCACTTGTGATTCACAATTTGGGTCGCGTTCATTAGGCATGGAGACGTTATTGGCGAGCTGGAGATGTTTCCCGGAGACAAAAAGGGATTTCGCGCGAATAAAAATATAAAGACTTGGGAGTCGGTGCGAGGGAAAAAAAGTGTTCGAGAGAAATTGCGCGCAAGTGAAGAGGGTTTGGTTCACTTGCATTTACTTCAACCCCTTTGCAAGACTGCCTCCAGCACGGTCGTAACGGATTGTATGATTGGAATTGGTCATTAGGACGATCTTCTCTCATTTCCGGCGTGCTGTTTACGGTAATCAGTAGCTAGCCTACTTAGGTTAATGTTCGGACTGCCAGTTATTAGTAGAGCTGCATTAAGAAACGGAGAATCTTCTGCTTAGCATGCAATCAGAAAAATTATTTCCTAAGCTGGGAGTACAGTGGTTAGCTATCCTCGATTTTGTAAGTCAAGAGGTTGATTTAATTATGAATAGGAAGAATACCGCCTATATTGTTGGGTATTTTAAAGGCAGAAAAATTAGATGGAGAAAAGAATGGATGGACTAGAAGGGATTTGAAAGCAGGTGCACAATATAATTCTGTGAAGAAAAACATCAGGACGATTATTTAAGTATTTCGCATTTAAGAAAAGGAATGTGTCAATTAGTAAAAGATTAAGATACACATATCGTCATAAGTATAACTCCTAGCTTTTAAGAGTAATCAATTTCAAGTATTCAGTATAAAACCAGTTCATTCCTAGGATAGGGCAGACTACTGATAATAAATGACTGTGAAGTTCTTGTCTTTGGCCAGGATTATAGAAAGGATAAAACTAATGCCTACATTTAAAAAGTTAAAACTAATGAAGTAACCTGCATCACAACTAATTCATACAGTTAATATAAACCATCTTTATGCGTTCATTTAATATACGAGTGGCTCACCATTGTGGTCTTATGCTATCTTCCGAATAAGGAATATTACGCTATTCGCGGGTGGCATGTGCTGAGGTGGGCAGCAACTTATTGTAACGGGTAACATGTGGGGATACTGAACCTTTTTATCATTCCAGGTCAGTAAATAAAAGGAATCCTTCCATCTTAGCGAAAAGATTTATTCCATAGAGTTTACCCTTCAAGAGGTGACCCATTTCTTTACAAAGGCGTAGTGACTCTGATATTTACGCAAAGATTTCCTGCTGCCTTTCAGAATAAAAAAATACCCTAATTCTTATTGAAGTAAATCCGTTCATTATTAAATGATTGGCTATTTTTGTTTCAGGTCTTTTCTACCACATTCATATCCTGTTTACAGTGGTCACTCTTCACCATATAACAAAGTTATTTTTGTGATTATTTTTCGAATAATTTAATTTCTCTAATTTTATTAGCTTGGGCCGCATTAAAATTTTACAATTTGAGAAAATCAACTTACGATTTAACAGGGAATAGGATAATTTTTTAACCATGCACAAACTTTCTTTTTATCTTGTCATGCAGCTTTCGTTTTATCAGCTTCAGAATCACTCCGCTATTACTACTGGCATTAAGATTATAATAGATTTCAATGTAAACAGACGCTCTCCCACTGGGTGTTTTGTCTTGAATTATTTTGAAAACGACTTTCAGAGTATTGTCTCGGTTTAGAATGTCTCCACTTAGGTTTTCTTTGCTGGAGCGATAGCTATAAGATATTTTTTTCGTAGTCACCTACCTCAAGAATCAATCCTAAAACTTCTCAGCAATTCTCAGGACGAATTAGCAAGGAATTCCGCGTGTTGAAACTCGGATTAGTCACCTTTGCGACTGTTCTGGGGATATTCGGTAGGGCCCGCCGAAGGGCGAATTTCGGCAGAAGGCCTCACGGGGCCCTTCAGCACGCGTCCTCCTACTCCCCCGTCCTTTATGGATTTTCATTCAGTGGTTTTTAACGGAGCGTCGTCTGGGTTTTTCGAGGGAAGGGCAGATGCTATACACGACGGTGGGGAGACTCATGGCTTGAGGAGCCGTGCTGGTGGGGAGAGGAGTATGCTTTGGTGAACTGCATGGAGGGAGGGACGGGGGGGAGATCTCTCCGGTCGTGGGATGGGGTACGGTGGCTTGGGCGACTAGTGGTGCCACGGCCAGGTGCGCCGGCGGGAGGGGGGAACTACAGTGGGGACGCCGAGGAGGCATAATGAGAGTCGGGGGGAGATTGTGTTGTGGAGGGTATGAGGACCTCTGCTGGGATGAGGTTCTGGTGGCTCGGTTTGAGGTGGTAGGGTTGAAGACAGAGTTTATTGGAGTGTCTGGTCTTGTTGGGGGGGTTTTGGGGGGGAAGGTGGTTTGGCGCGTGTTACCCACCTACCCCGACTAGGTGGGGAAGAACTGTTAGCCCTCGTATATAGCGTAAGCCACGCACCTTTTGGCAATCCGACGGCAGCTGTCTGCTTCCTTTCCCTCCCCTTAACCTCCACGATTCCTCCCCACCTCAGGAGATATATCTACCCACCCTACTCCCTGTGCTTTGCCGCAATAAAACCTCCCTCCTCCAACCTCCCTGGAATGGTTACTGTTCCCTCCTCCCTTAAGGGGACGAATTTTTTCATATTTATTCCACACTTTCGATATCTAGAGTCATATCTCTCACCTCCTCGCTCGGGAACGCCTCTCCGTCGTCCAAACCCCTTCTGTACGAGCCCTGCTCCCCTCGAAGATATCTCCCGTGGAAAGGAGAGCACAGCCCGCCCACCATCTGTCGGTGATGAAAAGCTCTTTCCGATTGATTGAGATTATAGGTCGGGCTTCCTTGCGCCTCGTTCCGATCGGCTCTGATTGTTTGAGGCGCTGGTTTGAGGCCTGGATTTGGACGGTAAGGTGTGAATTGTGGCGGGTGTAGCCCATAAGAAAGGGATGAAATGTTAAGGAAAGCCATTTTCATAAAAGGGTGAGGCTAGAATTAGTGATGAACAGTCTTTTTGTGTTGGCCCGTGCCCTACGTTTGCTCATCACCTGTTTAGTGCAAAGTGCTTCAGGGAAAATATCTGTGACGATTTTTATTCTTTCTTCAGAATAGTCATAAAGGCTGGCATAAGTTTTCAATGCTTTCCACTTCTTGAAAACAAACTATTAACTGAAAAACAATAGCACTGGTACACTTCGACCTGTTTATGATCACTTGAAAATTTAAGCAGTAAAACTTACTTTCGGCCAAGTTTTATAAATTAATTACTCACTGTACATAATTTTTGGTGAAAATATACAAATTTGCAGTAAGAATCCTACTTTGCCTCTTATTTATTTATTGAATATGTATTTTCATTGCTTATTATAAAATATAAAGCATCCTCCTACTTGAAGAAGCTAAAATTTCAATTTTATTTCCTTGTTCTCGTTTCCATAGTTTTCAAAAATTCTCAGTGGTGGAATTATGCCTATTGACTAAAATAACGCTTGTCAAATACGATACTAAAAGAATAATTATAATAATATCGGGAAGCTGAAGTCAGAAAAATTCTCAGTGGTGGAATTATGCCTATTGACTAAAATAACGCTTGTCAAATACGATACTAAAAGAATAATTATAATAATATCGGGAAGCTGAAGTCAGAAAATAGCAGATTTTGTTACTTAGGAAACTCTTAGAAAACTTGTTCGTTTCGTTTTGGTTATGATTTATTTTACTTAAAACTCCAATTCACTGCAAGAAAGATAAACTATTTTTTTAATAAACCAACGATTAGAAATTAAATGGAGAGAGTTAAAGAAGATATTTAAAAAAAATAGTAGAGTAGACGTAACTTCATGTCTGGAGATAGTAGGACACTAGAGTAAAATTAGTAATTCAGTGAAGGGGGAGGGGGGCTTGTGTTTTTTCTTTGAAGTTAGAAACATGTGGAATGCAGAGGGATCGCTTATCAGTTTTACAAATTCCAAAAAAATACACAAGAGAAGTAACAGGATGTGCACGATATTCCATCATTATCCCCCCGTAATAGTCCCTTGCGTGGTTAAGTCAGCTCGATCCTAGAAGTTACACAGCGACTCCTGAGGAAGCTTTGAGACGCGACGGAGGGTTATGGCTGAGCTCGAGGAAGGGCTGTCTACAGTCCGCGTAGGACGAGGAGTCCGCTTATGAAGTGTCGCCGGTTGTAAAGAGAGACTTGGATCAAAAGCGACCGTTCCACCCCCTTCGTCCGAAACAACGGGGGAAAGAAATTTTTTTGAAAAAAAGATGTGAAGACGAAACGCCGGGTTTGAAAGAAAAAAATGTGAATTAAAAAAAAGAGTGATACCGAAAATCACACCCTGAACGCTTCAAGTGCGGAGTGGGAGAGGATGACGTATTTTACGAGAGTGAGGGAGAGTGGCAGGGGGGGTGAGGAGGAAGACGGAACGGAGATGGACATAAAAGAATGCAAGAGGGTAAAAAAATGTGGAGATGAGGGTGGAAGTATGGAGGAAGAGTAGGGTATGAGCCGAACATATTCCCTTCTAGTCTGCTCCGTTCATATATATATATTTCTTTTTATTTTTCTCTCACTGTACCCTTTTTTTACCCTGAAGAGCGCCAGATCACTTCATTGTTATTTTTCTTCTCCATTCGCCAAGGGTGTGAAGTAATGCGATGGGGAGGAGGAAGAGGGGGAACGGGAAGGGGGTTGGGTCGTGAGTGTGCCCGCGTTTTGCCGCGGCGGGCGACTGACTGGCGGCCTGGGGTGTGAATATTCACGGAAGAGGGTGTGAAAAATTGGTGGGGGGTGATTTTTTTGATTGGTGGGGTGGTGGGGGGAGGGAGGTTTTGTACTTGTGTCGCTGTTGTGAGGAGGTGGACAAAGCTAGGGGGAGTGTGCGTGAATTTGTATGTGAGGGAGGTTATTTTATTTTATTTTCTGATTTTATTTCGCTCGAAGGACGGGAAAGGGTTGTTTTATTTTATAATAGGGGGGGTATCGACGGGGTAAGGGAGTGGTCGCAGATATGATCGATTGGTGGATGGATTCCCAAAGAGAAAGATGTGGCAAGTGGAGACAATATCTCCATCCCACGAAGCTTAAAAAAAAACCCTCCACGGTGTAATGCACGGACGTTCTCACGTGTCTTGCCGCAAGAGGAGAGCGCAGTGGATAAGAAAGACCCTTTGGAGGGTTGCAGAAGCTACTACGGCGGCACTCCTGCGTTACCCTTAAAGTGTTTTGCTCCGCATATTTCATCGATGGAATGAAGGTATGATTAATGAAGGACAGTCAGCCATGCTCTTACTGCAATGGCGTTCTCGGACAATTTTTCAGCAACCCCACTCACATAATGAGGTAGGGTAGGGAATATTTATTCGCATTTTGCACAACTGCCACGTAATTGACAACTTCAATTAATTATAACCTAAAAACTCTGAATAACTGTTTCAAGCACTTGAGCTACCATAATATTTATTTTGTCGCCATGATTGATAGTTTAATACCTATTTTTGCCTATTGACTCCATACTTTCAGCCGGTACCCTGATCCTGCCGTGAGGTCCAATAAGATTGTTAACAATCTTGCTTTGATAAAGATTCTCCCACGAAACTATTCCACGTATTCAAGGAAAAAAGAATAATTGTAATTATTAGACAATAATCCTGATAATGCCCGACTTCCTCTTACAGTACATTTCTATATTCTATCCTAGTGAGACACCAATTTAAAATAAGTACGTCTGCGCCATTAATGCGCCAGGGAAACCATGAGAATTGCTTAAACGACTGGGTGGAAATGGATCAGGGGCCATTCTCCCCAGGGTTTCATGCTTGCACCCACGTAATTTCCCCTGCAATTTTCCATTTCGCGCGACGCGCAAATGTTTAATGTGCATCTTTTTCACACGTCTATATGCTCGATAAAATGCCCCGCGTCAAACGGCTTTCAAAAAAACTGGAAGGTGCGAGGACGGTGATGGATGAACAGGGGTGTGTGGGAGAATTTTTTCGAAGCCGTGAAGTCGTTGAAGTGGATACTCCTGAGATGAGAGTATCTGGAGGGTGTTTTGGGGGACTCTCGGACGAAGTTAAAACCTGTGGTGGCGGTGTTCAAGGGAACGAATCCTCGTCTCTAACGTCTGTGTGTCAAGCCGACTCTGTTTCACAGCGTTGGGGGGTATGGGGTGGTATGGTCTGCGTGGGTGCTAACGTTTTTCAGGGCTCCGTTCTCCTGCGTACTGGGGTATGGCAGTCGGGACACGGTTGAAAAAAATTCTCCTTTGTGGGAGTGTTTCGGTCGATTGTGACGAAACCCGATGCCATATCCTCGCACGTATTATTTCTCCCCCGCGTGCATCATTTCCTGGTGCATCACCGGTTGCGGCTCCTGTGATGCTTTATTTTTCGAAAATTTCATTCGATCCTCGAAAGAGAAGATGACATCGGCAGCCCCAAGAGTAACTCTACGTAGAGAGCGTTGGGAGAGTTCTGCCGCGCGTTCTCCTATCTGGGATTCTGAAGTGTGTCGTCAAGGGTGCGGGAGAAAAAAAAAGGGTTTAGGTCCGAGTGCGTACAGACTGCCAGGGTTCGGTATTTCGAGTGCCGGGAATGAAAAGAAGAGAGAGGGACACTTGAACCGCGGGAGCAGTCAGGCTTTTGGGTGTCCCGTTGCAATCTCGAGTTGCATCGGTAGAGGTAACGCCGGGTGGGGTCGCTAGATAAAGCATCAATGGATATGGCGAGCTTTTTTTTGGAAGGGGGTGGCATAATGGATTTTCATTTTAATCCGTCCGAGGTGTTTGATGCACACATTTTTTTTAATGTGCAAGAGCCTCTGTGCTGGTCATGTTTTCCCGACTGCGCTCTCATGATGTGGAGTAGTTTTCACGTCGTGGGTACCGTCTGTGTGGAATCTTTTTCGTGGATTGCACTCCTGGACGGCTCCTTTATGTGTATATTTTTTTCTCCGGGGCGGGACATATCACAGGGTTTCTCGCCTCCCGATGCTCTTTCCTCATTTAAGCTTTTCTTGCCGGCCGTGAGGATTTGTGTGGCAGATGATGGCTCAAAAAGAATGCAAGCATTTTGCCCCCTTTGTCTCCTCAGGTCCGGCTGTGAATCTTTCTTGTTTTTTTTTGCAAATGTTTTTCCTCCCACGTCTTTCAAGAGCTGGAGGTTTTTTTTATTCGTTGTGGTTGCTGGTTGGGAAAAAGGTTTTTCCACGAATGACTCCTTTCCCGCAAACCCTGTTGCCTTTCTTAATATACGGGAGCGAGCGATGAAGAGTGCTGTGTTGGCGATTTCTCTCTTCTATCTCAAGTTTCGGTCACGAGTTTGGTAAGTAATGCCACTCATAATAAGCGGAGACCGGGAAAGCCTTCCTTTTTTTCCTTTGTCGCCGACTCCCCGCCTTGCATCCCTTTCTAGATGGGCAGGAGAGTGCTGCTAAGGTGTTAAAGCTGGTGTTTTCGGTCTCCATATCTCAGTCCTCCCCCGTCACCATTTGACGTCGGATACTTCTCTGTACATCTCTACATCTACGACAAATCAGTGTATTTCGCTTTCTGGACTAAGTCTGGCGATCAAAATTCCAACCAAAATGACAAAATGCTTCAAAGTTTTTGTAAGAAAAACTGATGAAATAATTTCTTCAATATTAACTTGAATCACTGGCATTTATTACATATTCACTAGTATTTAACCAGATTTGTGCCATGGAAAATTACCGTTTATAGCTTACTATCCATACCGACTACATATTACAATTTGTGAAATAAAACATTAACCAGGTTTCCTTATTTTACCATGAAATCTGAATATTAAACTTAAATGGTGTCTGTTTGAGGTATGCTGGAAATCATTTCTAGTCATAATCGGAATTAGGTATATTGGCTTGATTAATTTTCCGTCTGCCAAATGCCGCCTCAAATGGCGTTTTTCAAAGATACATTTCTCATCTCAAATAAGCAGTATTCAGTCACTCTTTCCAGGGTATTTCATACTAAAGCAATTGGACTACATATTTAAATTTTTATTGTTAATTTTGGAAAGGTGGGCTGATGTAAAACTTCGGAGTAATTCGTTTGATGTGCCGAGTAAGCGGGTTCTGTTTTTCTTCACCACACGTCCTTCCATCAGATCAGAATGATTTCGTTGACCTTTAAGATAAGACACTCATCATTTCAAATCCTTTTTCAGGTGAATCCGAGGCTCCCGGCCCCCTTGAAAAGTCTCATTTAACTCCTTCTGGTTGTACGGGTGTATTTTTTTTTAAAGTTTCGAATTCTTTTCCTTATATTTCCTCATCATCTTTCCCCAGTCCGCATATTCCCTTCGAAAAAAATAACAGACAAACGTCTCCAATCACTCACTCCATTTTGCCCACTTTTACATAAAAAGAAGAGTTTCTTTATCATTTTTGCGTCCTCGACCGTCGTTATGGAGACGCGGACGGTTGGTCGAGTCCGTTCCCCTTAGCACAACTTCTTTCTTTCTCGTTTCCAGCAGCCAGAGGGCGCTTGAGAGTCTCGACTTCTTCTTCCCCATTATCGTCCCTCCTCTTCTGAACTCCCGTCTCTTCTCCTCCCCGTTATCCTCCTTTCTTTCTTTTTTTGCTCTTTTGGGATTTTAAAAAATGTGTCGAAGGCGACAGGAGGAGGGATTTTGAAGGCTGCAGGACTCATTCCGGAATGTTTTCTGGCCTCTTAACCCGTTCCATCTCTCTCCTTCTCATCTCCGTCGTATACAGCTCAAGATATTCATTGCAGTCCCCAACAGATGAACGTATGGCTCGGGAGTCATTATAATAAGCTTTTCGTTCAGCCGAGAAGAAATGATTAAGGTACCAGTTTTGTTTCATTATATTTAAATTTTTTTAAACACGAATCCACTCAATTTTCACTGATTTTGCCATTAAATATCAGTCGTTATTACCTTATTTACAATCTAAAGCTTTTTTTTACATTTATATAAATAATTTTCTTTGTCAATGACAAGTTTTTATTGATTATTTGTAAATATGCATACAGCGTGAGCAGCAATTAATATTTTAATAATAGTTGAGGTGCTAATTTACTAACTTATATGCTGCTGGGCTCATTATTTTTCTTCTACGCAACATGAAGATCGCAAAAGCAGAGTTTCGAAGATGGAAAATTGCATGTCTACGTAAATGCCATCTTAAAATATAAAATGTTTAAATTCTTTCCATTTCACCCTATGCCACTGCTTGGGTATAACGAGATATTTTTCTTGACAGCAAAAGAATGCTTATCCCTTCTTCCTTTATTTCACGCGACTCACTGCGATGGATGCTTTGTTTGACAATGAGTCAGAAGTAGCCCGAGGTCATTTTCGCTACAACTTTCAGAATGGGAAAGTATCAAAATTTTGTGGAAAAAGACGGAGGGCCGTTATGCTTAGTGTTTTGTTCGCTTGTTGAGAATTCAAATAGTTTGTAAGGGATGTTGGTAAAAACTCTGCAGAGAAGTTGAGAAAAGGTAGCCTTAGGGTAATTTAGAGGAACAGGATGGAGAAGGAAGGGTTTTTAACAGCAAAAAACTCAGAAGATAAGAGCTTTCTCGGGTCACCCGCAAAGTTGGGGAGTTGCTTTGTTAGGGTAAATATTCTCTCAAGTTTTCACTGCATTGTATCTTATCAAGAGGCATTTGTATTATTTTCTTTCTGAGATGTTTTATTGGCAAAGTTATATGTTCAGAAGCGCTCAAATCAATCTATACGTACTTTTAGAGCCCAAGGAAATAACAGCATGAAATGAGATTTAAGATTCATAAGTTAGCCTCACGTTTCCGGTTGATTACTTTTTTGATAATTATATCGGCATATTGTAATCCACCTTGATCTTGACGATTCTTCGTTCGGAACCAACGTTATTGATTGAGAAAAAAATCAAAAAACTCTATCCTGGGAAGAAGTCTCCAGAAAAGTTTTAACTGTTCGAATAAAGTTTTTTTTTCTTTCTTTCCGAGGGCTAAGTAATTCTCCCTGGCCTCCCACATCTGGATTAAATAAACGGGAAAGAGGAGGAAAAGAGTCTCGTTCGTTAAGAATGGCGAGGGTTTTTGAAAGTAATTATCGGAATTCGTTCCGCCTCAGTGTTATCATTTGGACTGCATTGTTGTGTAGTTTATTCTGTTGTGCTGCTTTCGTCGCTGTCTTAAATTCTTTTACTTGCATTGCGGAAGAAAAATGAAAACCCTCATTTCTGTAAGAATAAAATACCTTCGAAAATTATAATGTTGTTATAATTACCGGGACATGAGACTCCGCGTCCGTCTGTTGCAGATGGAAAAGCGAATGCATTCGGAAATACTTCCCAGCGGATTCACTCACTTACCCTGTCCGTCGTCACGGAAGTTTTTTTTTCCTGTATTAAACACAGCGGAGAAAGTTTATCCCTTGCTTTATTCCCCGAATAAAAGTTTCATTCTCGTCAATCGAGGGAAAATATGTGATTACCCGTTTAAAAACTCGACTATTGATGCAGTTTTGGATCAGGCAATCTTTTTTGTGTGCACTCCCCAATCGCCCTTAATAAGTTCCGCCAAAAATGGAATACCCGAATGAGTGATCGAGCGTGTATTACACGTCATATGTGCCCTCTTTCAATGTTTTTTTCGCCCCCTCGTTCCAAGGCATCGGTGAATAAATAAATGAACTTAATTCCAATTAATTGGAACTAACATTCTCATTTCCCCTCTCGTATTTTTTTCTCTTTTTCAATCCCCACCCCCGATGACTTTTTCATCGATTGGAGTGAATTAATTTAATTTCCGCGTGGGGCCGACAAATATATAAAAGGGAGTTTTTCCCTCGCGTGATTTTTTTAGCTCTTTTATTTTTTGATGGCATTTTCTGAGGGTATGGAATTTCATTCAACGGGAACAAACGCTTGCTTTGTTTACTTGATTTCTCAATAGTTAACTGTAGCATTTGTCTCTTGAGAAATTTTTATTCGTGTTCGATTTGATTCTGACCCTAAGCTACATTTTTTTCACCACTGAATTATTGCAGTACACGTTCAGCTGAAAATGAAGGCGTCACTTGCACTCCTATGCAAGCCATGGTTTTTATAGTACACATTTTGGTAAAAACTTGATTTTTAACTTTCGTTCTTGTTCATTCAATGTTGAGGTTTGTCTTCTTATGATCAAAAACTTTTTCGTTGGAATCATTTCCGAGACATAACGTTCTGGATGAAATTTTGTGGAAAATATTTTTCCCCATATTTGGAAAATTATCTGTGTTAAGTGCTGTAGAATCATATATTAGCGAAGTGAGAAGTTATTTCCATAAACCACCCGCGATACTGGAAAAGGTGCTGGCAATAATACCTACTAAAAATCCGTGAAGATCCTGGGGCAATTTTGTAAAAAATGAAATAAACCGGAACGTCCCTCCCCCCCATAAAGGGTGGGTTAAGTCATGGCCACTCCAGTTCGTGGATACCTTCTCCAAGGAAGAGGTGAGAAGGTGTTTGGAGTTAGCAGAGCGGGCGGTATGAGTTAGAGGTAGGGAGTAGGGTTGGAAAAACGATGTCTGACGGCGTGTGGGCAGAATTTTAAAAGGCTTCCCCCTAAAGGAAAGTGGGACGGAGAGGGTCTTATGGGGGTGGAGGTGGGGAAGAGTATGGTAGGGGGTGTGAGGTTCGGGATCGTCTGGAAGGTTGTTTTGGGGGCGTTTTGAAAACTGCGGGGAGTTCAGTGGTGTGAGGTGTGGCGGAGGTGGTCGAGGGTTTCTTGCTGCCGAAGGAAAAAGGTAGAGGAAAAAAAAGTTTTTTGGCAGCTTCTACTACCTGCCTGCCTACAGGTGTCTTGACCCTCACCGACACCAGAGCCCCGCCTTCTCAAAGGCTCAAGGAGACGGGGGTGTGAGTAGCCTGGAGGTCGGGGGAGGCTTGGAGCGTGCCGCCGAAGTAAGGAATGAGGTCTCGGCTGGCTTGCGTGAGCGTAGGCTCTGAGAAAGCGCATCTGCTCCTTCAGTTTTTTTCTCCCTCTCCGCTCCTTGTTTGGGAAGGGGCTCTCCTACGCTACCAGCTGATCGCGGACTGGGAGGAGGAGAAGAAGGAAGAGGAGAGGTTTTTATGAAGTTGCGTTGGGGAGCCTTTAAAGTGGTTAAGATTTCGTTGGTTTGGGGGAGTGATCAGCTGTCTTTCCAGCGGTGGTTGGTAGTTGGGGAGAAGGGAACGCGAGCTCCTTACAATCGATGGAGATAAGGACGAAGGAATGGTGTGAAGTTCGCCTCGAGGGAGTCGGCGATTGAGCTATACTTATGTTTTTTGTTGGGCGTGAAGATAGGCTGTGTTTAAGTTCAAATCTCTACGCAAAGAGGCCGGTGCATTCTTCCTCCGAGTGTTGGGTTATTCCAAAAATCTCGTCGACACCCGCCTTGGCATCCATTTACTGATTCTTAAGTAGGCGCCTCCAGCACTTCCCTGTTTCATTTTTTTAGATTGGTTTATCGACAAAGGCATCGGACTTGCACTTTCGAAAAGATAACGATGAAGCGCTTTGCGTTGGGGAATTTCAATAAATTTAGTCTTGAAAATAAAGGTCGATAAAGAAACGTATAACTCAACGTTTCTTACGGAAACTTTTCTCTGACTAAAACATTCGCAGCTTTGTGGACAATCAATCCTTGTGCTGTTTTACAGCAAGGCAGCTTATGTATGGATTGGCTGCTTTTGTCTTCATGTTACTTTATCGACGAATTAGTGGATTCCATTAAACTATTTCTATTATTTCATCTCCTACATCAGGAGAATTTCCATATTGTTATATCATATAGCGTCTAACAGCCTAGTGTTGCCACTCACTTAAATTCATGTGCTTTGAAGCAGGATATTCTTGACTTAGAGTAACTGATACGTTTTCCGGCGTTCTGCCGAATGTCAAAGAATACGTTTACAAAAAGCTCCATGATTTAGGAGAAGCGGAAATTAATAGTGTTTTGGTCAAGTGAGCTTTTCATTTTTACTGAAAAAGTTTCACCACAGTGAATTGCTGAAACGTTATTCTGCCAGTTGTCATTCATGAAAAAACTGGGAATCATTTTCTTCGACTCCATGTCCATTAAATCATTCAGGGACTCAGGTACCGGTTGCCAATAAGGTAGCCATATGCTGCCTGCTGTTTGATCCGAAGTAGGTCAGAGAACCTTTGCCCATGCATTCATAGGTGTAACCTAAATCCCATTTCTTTACGACGGGTTTTAGGTCATCCATGCCGTTTAGATGGATAAATAAAGAATCCCTGACATAATACTATCATGTCTGAATGAGTTAGCACAAAACTGGGCCGAGGAACCCTCTCGTTTCTTATTTCCAGCGTGTAGAGGATGCCATTTTTAAACACAAAAACACAGCTTTTTCAGTTAAAATACGTCTTTTGCGCTGCAACTTGCAATTTATGTCTTCAGGTGAATGTTCAGATTCGGCGAATACGGGTCCATTTTCTCTCTAACGATGGAAAGTCATCCACAGAATGTTTTTAGATGCATCCTTTACTTCCTGCGAATGATTTATTTTGATACTAAGATTAGAATGCAGAGCTTTAGTTTGGCCCTCTCTGTTCGGGCAAGTTAGCTATTTTCGTTGAATAGACCAGCCAATATTACACTAGTATCATTTATAACTTATTGCTAATTGTAATTTCCTGCGTCAGTTGGTGTCGTAAAATAGAAGAGAACATTTAACCTTCAGTAGAACGTTGTCTTCATAACGCAAACTGTGAAAAACAAAACAAGAAATCACATTTTTGGGAGTTGTTTTTTGTGGTTATTTCTTGGAGGAAGAATTTGTAGGGAAAGCCAAGGACGCAGAGGCTTAAGGCCACGAGCCATCTAAAACGCATGAATGGGACTTGTGCTTGTATTTAAATTTTTTATATAAATATGCACAAAGCGAGAGGGGATATGAATGAGGTAGGGATAGGAAAGAAGTGGGTGGGAAACTTCTGGAGATGAGACTAGGGCAGGTCGCTAAAGGAGTAGAACACCGAGAGAAAGAAAAAGCTTAGAGAAACCTCGGGTTGAGGTAGGGTAAGTTTTTTTTGCCATGAAAAGCGTTTCCCTTTGTGTCTCCAATGGAAGGAAGCGGAGGTGCGGTGATGTAAGATGCGTGCTTTTGTGCGAGGAGGAGGGAGACGGTTGGCTGGGGGAGGAGAAGGAGAAGTCATTTAAATGGGAGTGGAGGGATAGTAGAAAGACACGTAGTAAGGCGTGCGAGATGCTTTGTTGGAAGATATGAGAGAGTATGGGGAGGAGTTTGCTCGACCTTGCGCTTGAGATGGCAGGGAACCAACCCACCTTACGAGTTTCATTCATGCATCCTCCCTTCCTTCCTTTGCTCAACCTCCCTCTCTTTTTCTTCCTTTTAACTCGGCCGTTTTCAAGGCGGTGGATGGTGTCGGCATTCATCTTAAACGCCGCGTGCATCATAAGTGACTTTATCCTTTTAAACTGTTCCGTCACAGTCGTTCTTACGAGGGGAATTTTAAAATGGCCCCCCTCTATACATCCGGAGTCGCACTTGAGACGCACGCTTTATGCCCTCACGATCGCTTGTTGTGGTTTTAATGTTTTGTAATGCCGTGAGAGAACAAAGCCTTGAGTTTCTGAATGTGGGCGGATGGCTTTTTATGGCTTTATCTCCCATCCCCAAGGCTCACTTGGCTCTGTTGTGTCAATTGTGGGAGGATTGATAGCGTGACAATTATTTTGTCTCTTTATAGGTACATCTTAAAGCTGTTTTTGTTCGGCATTTCTTGGGGAGAATTCATACAGGTGATAATTTTGCCGTCGACGAGAAATAGGTGGCATAAAGATGATTCTAATATTTATGTGTGTGCATTAAATTTTCCTCGTTAGCCAAACATGCGCATGCAGGAAATGATACCAGTTAACATACTTCCACACTCCCCACATTTATGATTTTCAGCTAAGGAATCAAGGAAAATCGCTTTCTAGTGCTCGCTATTTAATCATTTTCCGTAAAAACAGCATTCATAACTATCATAGAGGATCTTTAAACTGATTTCTGTTCTCTTCCTACTTCCTACTCCTGATTCCTTGTTTCAAACTAAATGAGTTACCATCGCATAAAAACCATGTTTCAGGGAAGATTATCCGTCATCACCTTTGTTGGTTTGAAGCCAATGGTAGCGCTTATAAAAATATTTGGTTCGGCATTCAGCAACTGCTTTAATAAGTTTAAAAAAAAGATGTTATTCAAGCTGACACTAACACCCAAGTTATTCTGCCCACGATTAGGGTTTGATTTCATTGTTCAAAACGCTTTCCACATTTCTTTGCGACCCCAGACAAATATTTAAAGGGATTTACTAGAACCTAGCTAATTAAAATCCGGGTAGGCAACTCCCACCGGTAAATATCAAATCTTTGGTCTGTTAATCATTTCCACTGGCGATGTCCAGGAGCTACAAACAAAGAGACGGAGGAAGAAAAAACTAACTCTGGAAAGAAACCATCACTGGCGATGCGTTCTTCGTGGATCTCCACGCAATAACGTTAAGTAAACAGCAGGAGGAGAAGGAAGCACTTTCCGCTTAGAGGGGGAGGGAGGGAGCCGAGAAAAACTCCTCCCACTGATTAAGTCTCCTACAAAGCAGCGCGCAAGATAAAAGACACGTCCATCAAATCTTTGCAAGCAGCAACGGACCCTTGAGAGAAAGAGAGAGAGGCAGGCAGAGGGAATGAGGAGGGAAGAGGGGAGGAAGATGAGGTAGTAAATGAGGAAGGGAGGAAGAAGAAGGACGAATAGGAAAAGCGTGGAGGGAGAGGTTGATGTCGATGGTGTTGGTGGCGTGAGGAAGGATACGCGATTAGTCGCTGTCCATAAGAAACACTGTCAATGGATCATTTTTCTTATTTTTAATGATTTATCGTTCTAGTGTCCGTGGATGATGCATGGAAAATGTAGGAACGCTTTAAAAACTGCCGATAACCGAGCATAAGACGGATGCTTCGACAGCCGAGCAGTTCCATGTGTTGTGGCTCGATAAAAGCTAGCGCTAGCTCGGAATATTGAGTTTTCCTTTGAACAATTGAAATTAATTGGGGCACAAATTGCTCCACTGAAAAGTTTTTAAACGATTAGTCGATAATCGTGACTTTCTTGATATTTTCATCTTATTTATATAATATTTTGGATACATAAATAAGATATGACGCAAAATAATCACCAAAGGGATAGAAGAAGTAACTCTGCAATTACACATGGTAATGATTTATTGAATTTAAAAATCAAAGAAAAAAACACGACCGGTTTTGCTGAAGATGCTGCTCTGCGGCGAAACCGGTCGTGTGTTTTTTTTCAAGGAAGTCCACCATGTGAGTTCTGAAACCATCATCTACAGCCAAATTTTTTTTTTTCAGCGTAGTCTAACGTAGTGTTTAGTGCAGTTACCTGTTCATAAGAAAACGTACTCTTTAAGTTTTACTAGCAGTCAGAATAGTTAATAGCACGACTGCTGTTCTTACCTACTCTGATATCTTAAGTACGAAAGTATGATACGTTTCGACCAATTTTTTCAAGCAAAAATTGTATGTAATTGTATAAAAATTGCCACGACAAATTTTATTTAGCTTCGATATTTTTTTCACATCCCATCGGAGCTTCCCCTTTGAGGGCAAGCCGTAATATACTTATGGACTGACCGTTGCGAAACAAGGAGAGCCAATGGTGGATTCATTCCTCGTGAGATGCTTTCCCGAAGCAGTCAGTCGCCGGGGTCTTCACCTCCCTCTCGAACCCCTGTCCCCTGGGCAGGATGGCTCCCACATTTGCTGTGCCTCTGCACTCGGTGGAGTCAGGGGCGTGGAGTCCCAACCCACAGCCAGTTCGGAGAGGGAGGCAGTAGTAGGAAGGGGATAGAGAATCGAAGAGTGGTTTAAGGAGGGAGGGATGTAGTTCTGTGTGTAAACAGCTGCCCTCTCCGCCTTCCAAGTCCTGTGGGGCGTGCGGAGTCCACAGGAGGAGCAAGGGAGGGTGGGGGACATCGTGAGGGGTGGCAGGAGGCAGCGGTCGAGGACTTGCAAGGCTCTGGCGGATGACGGCGGAGTCCCCGGGGAAGTCCCTCCGCCGAGCAAGGACGAGAAAATGCTCGAGTCCTCTTCGGAAGAGCCTCAATTTTTCCAGCGGAGGTCACTCTCCTCTCTCTCCCGACACACCCCAAGGAATGTTTTTTTTAAGGGATGAGTAGGAGACGTCAATCCTCATTCTGCACGGTACTTCATCAGTTTACCCAATGAAGAAGTTTCCGGGACGCTCCTCTTTAGCGTCTACAAGCCAACAATGACGGCTCCAGTCCCTACTTCCGTGTCATCATGTAGTATGCAAAGAAAAGGAACAATCGAGCTTACTTCACTTCATGTGTCTAAATTTGCGTCGCAAGTCAGTTTCCTTGTAATTAACCAGATTTAGTATTTGATGAGATCATTTTTCGCAGAGAAAGATATAGTTTTGTGGCTTAGGAAATTTGCAAGTGTCGGGGTTTTTGACTAAGGACATTTACACATCCGTTTTGAAGCTTTTTAACTATTTTGTGTAATTCTAGTTTTCTTGTTTTCATCAATCCAACCGAGTGCTATACCATAGCGTTAGAGCTTCATTAATGTACTCATTCTTCTGCCAACTGATTTTCAACCCTGTGATTATTCTTGTCTGCGCCACTTCTACATTTGTTAATAATTATTTTTAGTAGGAAGTTTAGGAATAGTTGCATACATAATAGGTTTATCTTTATATAATAAATTTAATGCCAGACTAATGTTAGGAACATCTAGATATGACCTAAAGGTATACAATTAATAATAACTTTTTTCAAGAGAAAAATCGTGCCAATCCTTATGGCAGTGTTGTACCTACCTTGAACGAAATTCGTTCGTAAATATAGCATGGCGTACGCCTACGAGAGTTAGTTATTTCGCGGGCTTCAAGTTAGTCTCCGGGAAGTGAGGACTCAAACCAATTATTTTAGCTCTCCAACGCACACCACGAGGGTGAACGAGCCAGGACTTAACAATTGATCATTCTCATTTTCCGCACGGGCCCTCCGCCGTTTCGTGACTCAATGGCCTTGCCGTGATCTCCGGGATGACAGCCACGAAGCGAGGAGGGGGAAGCGCACGCATTTGCTGGGGGCCTCTCCACACAAGACGTGCCCCTAGACCTCTCATTCAGCCACCACGAGAGGGGTCAAAAGTTCCAGCCTCCCTGGTCCACGGCCGAAAAGAATGAGAGGCCCCAGTATCGCTGGATGGATGTACCCATCTGCCCTCCCCCCACCTATTGTTCATCAGCCTTTCTTTGCAGCCTACATCCACCCTCTCCCCGGAGAGACAGACACCCTTTTCTCGCCCCCTCCAGCCCCCTCAAACTCCACCCTCCTCCCACTGCTCTTCCGCCCTCTGCTAACCAACCCCCTCCTTACTTCCAACCCTCTTCCTTCCTTACTGAATCTGACCCCTTTCTTCTCCGACTATACGAATGAGAAGTCATCTCCCCTCCCTTACGTCTTCCCTTTTTTGTTTTCCTTCTTCAATTCTCCTCTCCCATCCTATCTCTTCAACCTAAGCTCACAGATGGGGGTATCACGTCTCAACGTCGCTCGGTGCATCTTCTTCCACCAGCAGACCGCAAGGAATAGGTTTCAATGGAATGTAATGGTAAGGTTAGCTTCCTGTGGTTTTCAGGAGTCCACGGAGTTGAGGAGTGACCGTTTTTTGTTGTTATATCGAGGTGGATATTTTCGTTCGAGGAGACGGATCAACACAGTAGAAGCTCATTATGAAAGATGAAGGATATCAGGATCGTATACTTATATCCCATCATCTTTTCTCCGCATTATTCAGCAACTTTGGCATCAATACCTCCTCGCCCATCTGCTGCTACCACCTTTGATGGCAGATGAAAATGAATGGCTTCAAATATTGAGAAGCAAACATAATTAATCATTAAGTTGAATGATAATCAGAAATCCTCTCGCTAAGATAAAACAAATCTGGAAAACGATTTATACACGATGTAGTAAAATAATAAAGGCAAATGAAATAAACAATTGTTATAAATTTTGCTGTAACAAACGTTTCAGGTGGGCGTTTTTTCAGTAAAGACTCGAATATTTACCAATTTTAAGTCTCCATTACTTTTATTTCCTTCGGTATCTTATGTACCATCAGAAGCATGCCATCTAATCTTTGGTCAATCATGAAATATATCATTGCCTTCGAATTTACTTGATTTCTCTTCTTTTAATTTCATATAATGACCGTCGTAACAATCATCAACGATAATATTCACAAGAAAAAAGAGATAAGACCTACTTTAATATCCTTCGTAATTGCGTGCAGACAACGTCATCATATACTCATCAACCTTTTCAGACGTACTCTCATCTTATATTTACTTACGGACCTCCCATATTTCCGTCCGGCGACATCTTCCCCATTCTCTTTTTCTTTCATCAATTCTTCCATTGTTCCTCCAGAGATTTCGGACTTGCTCGACACCAACACTATTGTCCCGGACCTCTTCTGCTTTTAAACAATCCTCCTCTCTTTCCTCTCTCTTTCTTTTCCTTTTCTCTCTCTTGCCCGTGCGACTCCGGGCGAACCCCCAAAGACCCCATTGTTAGTCCCGGAATAAGTCACGCGAAAGAGTTATTTTTTCTCCGGGACGTAGGAAGACCGGAGTTTTTCCATGAGAAGGCAAAGGAAGGGAAGGGTGGACAGTATGTGAATGTGTTTCTGTGTGGATTAGGGGCGAATATCACGAGGAAAAGGGCCAATGTTTTTTTTCACATTCACGCCGACGTATAAGAAAGGACGACGGTGATAAGATGGCGTCCTAGAAAAAAAATATCCTCTCAGATTTCTGAATTGAATAAAATTCACCCGAGGATTTTTGCTTATTTCTTCTAATGCATTCTTCTCTTGCGCGGAATGGTGAAGTATGAGAAGACGCCATGGGGTATTTTCTGGCCTGCTTATCACGTCTAGCCTCTGCATATTTTTTTCTTCTGCACTTCTACCACTCTGCAATGCCATCTCTTTTTACCACCAGTTCTTCATTACATCGTCCAGATTGTCTCTAGGCTCCATCTGGATCTCTAAGTCCACGTAAACTGAGTTTTACATGGTAATCTTTTCCATCAACTTCCTAGGTACTCCAGAAAATAAATTTATCTTAGGAATGGCATCAATCCCCATTTAATTTGCCCTGAAAATGATAAATACCAAATGTATCGGTTGAATAATTATATTTATTTAAATTACTTGCTGAAATTATTTTAATTAATGGTTTTTGAGCGAAACTTATGTTCATTACAACTTAAACTGATTGTTTTAATCGAACAAAACTAGTGGTTATGGTTTTTAATTTTATACCGCAGTCAAGATATTTTTAAGAGTTTAAGATGAATAAACTTAATGCAAAATACTTCACCCTAGAATTACAAGCTTTACCGTGAAAATGTTTTAAATTCTGGCCTGCATTTATGTGTCGTAACATAGGCCATTTATATTTCCGTGTTCTTAATCGAAACTCTACTACACATTCGTCGGTATTCAGGGTCTTTACATCAAGCAAATAATGACCGTTCTGATTTGTCGTGGAATTTTATGAACAATACGACAAATTTAGTTTGCTTCGCGTCGATAACATGCTTTTCCAAATCACCATCAAACGTAGATTTTACCATGTACACCCACGTTAGTTGATTCATTTACATCACATAATTTACATTCGTATTGAGATAATATCGATGCATCAGAAGATGTAGATTTCATCGTTTACCAAAAAATTCTCTCGGAACGGACGAAAGCGATGTTGTAAGTCGTAGAAAATATTTAGGGATGTCATTGAGCTGGACGGAGAAATTTTGCCTAGTCGCCGTGCATTATTTCGCCTACGACCCTGCGCACTTGGAAACAGACAACCCTCCCTTAGATATAAAAAAAATACAGCACCCCACCAATTCTTGCGTCTCACCCCGCTCTCCAGTCATAGACGCTTATACACTCACACCCAGACACACACATGCATAGCACATAGCTTTTTTTCGTTTTTAGCCAGGTGCGTCTGAGGGGAAGAGGCTTTCTCTTTGTTCGCCCCCCCCCCCCTAAGCTGCTCGAGGGCCAGAGGGATGGGTCGCCCGCGTCCCGACGCCCTGGAGGTAGGACGGGAAGGCGTAGGGGAAAGGAAGGGCCGGAATGAGGGTGTCTGTAGGACGAGGGAGGCGGGAGGAGTGGTGGGCTTGAGGGTTTGAGGGAGAAGCAAGCAAGCAAGGCAGGGGAAAGCGTAAAAATGATTTCCGTCTCCTAGTCGCGTCGTATCTGAGAATCGTTTGCGGTAGAAGTAGGCGGGATGGGGTTAGGATTGAGTGGTTCATGAAAGGTTGTGGAATGGATGCTCCGGTAATTGACGTAGGCACATGAATGAAGCGTTCTCATTTGGTTTGGCTTCGTTGAGAGAGTGAACGGATGTCCAAAGGCGAAGAAGAACTGTGATCGAGGAATGAATTGTGTGAGAGGAGGGTAGACCCGGAAAGTCAAGCATAAAGGGGGTGGAAGAGACTGACATTGAAAGAGTTGGAATATTAGGAGCCTTAAGAACAGTAAAAGATGCATGAAGCAGTGCACGAATATAACAGAAGTGAAAGAAATCATCAGAAGCGTGACTTGGTGGGATCTATAAATAATTATTATAAATAAACACGGTTCTTTCCCTTGAATTTTATTTCAGTACATGGTTTAAGCTTTTATAATAAAAATTTTCGGTATAAAAATTTGTCCTTTGTATATTTCGAAGAATCATAATAAGCACCCAAGGATCGCACAATGTGAATAAGGTTTTATGCAAGAATTATGAAAACAGAGCCAATTTCCGAAGCCTAACGTTGATGATTAAGTCGTATTTTTGCCGTGTTTAACTCGAAATAGGACTGCATGATGGGTATGAATGTACATCTCGCCGTGGCTTTTGTTGCCTGATGGAGGTTGCTTGATGATGGGCACTTCAATGAGAGGACTGGCTCGTGGCACGCTCCCAGGGAGGAAGGCCGTTGGCCGAAAGATTCGGCCGAAAGTGTGGCCGTGGTGGTTTATCCGACGGCAACGAGGGTTTGGAATTGGGTCGTTGGGTGAGCGACGGAAGAGGCCAAGTGGGAGAGGGAGTAGGTGGAATGGGCTGAGGAAGTGTGGGGAGGAAATTGTGATGAGTAAGCGGATGCACTGCACCGGTGTGATCATAAATTAATTCACCGACACCGACGAACCTTCTTCTATACTCAAGTCACTAATCTATCGAATAAGCATGCACATTTCACGTGAGTTTACAAATCGCTGAATACTACAATTTGAATAATCGTAAAAATGAAATATTTCACCAAAATAGGTGTAAAATTAAATAGTTAATTTCATGGCGTCATTAGGAAAAAGTGAAGCAGTTATATAAGCAATGAAAATGGAGAAAAATAGCTAGTGTTTCCATCCGAGAGATTATTAAAGTTCCTGTGCAGAACGATGTAGAAGGAAAAATTCACGATCTTGAAATATTTACTTTAATTTTAAAAGTGGAAGAAGAAGGCGAAAACGTATTTAATATTATTAAACTGTAGCCTTCAGCATCGTTCAAATATTGCGACAATAAATAATCATGCTTTGTAATAATAATATTTCATACATTTAGGCAGTAAAATTAGCTACAATTGGATGGTTTCTTATGAGTGGTTGGTTTATTATAGTTTCTTATACAAGAATTTTATCATAATAAATCTTGGATACCTAACAAATATTTTATTTTCTATTGTTAAAGTTGTCTCTCAAAGAGCTCATCTATGAAACTAAATTTTATTCATTGTTACTTTGCAACTTTGGAGCTCTATATGTAACTAAGTGAGTTAATTGTGTTGTTATATGGTTATTAAACTTTTCCCCTATAGTGAGAGGAATTGTGATTGCTTTTATTTCCAAGGAAAGCTTAATGTAGACATAAATTACTCTACTGTTATACCAAATAGAGATGGTAGTAGACGACGATTTTAGTGCTCCTTAAATAATCTAGTATATTTCGGGGAGTTTCTCACAAAGAAAAGGAAAGAGTTTCGTTGAAAAATCATAAGTGCTAAGAGTACAGACTCGGTAAAAAAAATTGGCATTAATGTTCTTTACTCTGCTAATTTTATCGCTAAAGCGACTCGCCAAGTGAAGACGTGATCGTTACTTTTAAGAAGAAACTGCATATAAAAATTTTACGGCCCAGAAAAAAAATCTTCAAGTATGCCGTGGAATCTTTATTTCGCCCGAAAAAATTGTTGAAAAAGCGAGAGCGACTTTATCGCTGTCGTAAGGACCGCCTTAACGCTAAAGCTGCATTGTGTGCAAAACGTCGGGAAGATATCGGTGTGAGTCTGGTGAAAAAAAATAGTTTGAGGCACGTGACCGCTCTTTCGTTCGTCGGATTCATAAGGAAAAATTGAGGGTGGTTTTCTGTCGAGGAGTGTGGTCGGCTGTGTTTGATGGGGCCTTTTTGAGCTTCGGATGGGGAGCGGGCAGAAAGAGGGAAGCGTGTGCCCGCATATCTGCCTTCAGCTGTTTCCTCCTCCTCTTACGTCGATGTATATATACTTAATTCTCCTTGCTCTCACTCCCACACACACTCAGGCACACAAGTAAACCGAAAAGCAGGCGAGACTTGTGCCTCCATTCCCTGCCATTCTCCACCCCAGCCTTCCCTCTCCCTTCCCGCTTTCATTTTACGGCCCACTGAAATCGTTCTTGGGCCCCGGGCGACTGCCCCAGAAGCGTGCCCCCGTGGTCGTCACGCTTCATAGTATACAGATTCACCCCCCCCCCTCATGTGGCCAGCACGCTTCGGTCTCTTCCTCTCCCGTCTCCGACACCACCTTGGACGTATGACTGTAATTATCTTCGGAAGGCATAAAAATTATTGCTTATTTCTCGCCTAAAACCCAAGCCCGGAGTCTTCCTTACTCTTCAGAACGGCGAGCTAACTTGTATATGCGGTCTTTTCGGTCGGGAGATCATTAAAATATATTTTCCTCGACATATTTTTATGGGCCACTCAACAATTTCGGGCTATAAATTTTATTCTATGAAGATGGCTTATAATGACGGAAAAAAAATTTTTCACGGAAACTTCTGTTAAGTCAGAGAAAATATTTAATGCCTATGCGAAATTGCTAACCTAATTACCAATGTTAAGTTTATCTTCAGTAGTTTATTGCTCATTTTTTTCTGGTTAACTACAGAAAGTCGAAGGAAATATTCACTACGCGCACGTAATCACCAACCTAATTTCCCATGTTAAGCTTTTCTTCTCGCATTTATTGCTTAAGCTAGACTCAGGGAAATTATAAAATCGCCGCCTGTTCAAATGATTTGCAAAAGTATGTTTTTAGTTTCTGGGAGATTATTAAGCGATACTTGCAGCTACCAGCGGAACTTATTTTTATTTTAGCATTTAAAATTCATTTTTACTCACATCACCATCGGTGTTAACCCTACCAGTGGCGCGTATTTTCATGTAAAACCATTTCAAGAGCATTCGAGTGGAAACATGTGTGTACCTTTGTGCAAAAGACCTCGTATTGGCATTCAAGAAGCCCTTTCAAATATTTATAACGTGTTCGTTCGCATAATATGAAGGTGTGGCCCATCAGCATCGTGTTACAAGTGAAGAGAATCGCTTTGCACATTCGTGAATTGGGAATGATGGTCCCGAATCCTCTACTTCCCCTCCTCAATCCCCCCCGCAGGCCTTCTGCAGGTTTTTCCCGCCTCGCGCACCCCCTTCGTCAAATACACAGAGCGTCGTCCACCAGGTGTCGTCGGCGCGGAACAGGCCGCAACAGGCAACACGTGTCACGGGGTGCTCCGAAGTCAGGGACCCGGTAGTGGCATGACAGTGGCGGGGGGAATTTTTACAAGCGTGTTTAGGGAAGCGGGAATAAGTATGAGGTGGGGTGGTATTTGAAGTGGGAGGGGGGATTTCCTGAACGTTTAGCTTATCGGCGCTAAAGGGACGCTTCTGCGGTAGGGTAGGCGAGTGACCTTTCGGGGAGTACAGGGGTGGCGTTGTCCTTTGAAAGGCGAGATATAGATGGCTAAGCAAATAATGAAAGTGTTGGTGCCTGGCTTTAATTGACGTGTTTTGTAACTGGGGTAGAATTCACAGCTTAGCCTCCGGTCGAAATACATATAATCTTACTGTTGAGTCATTTCCATGTCTATTTTCACCACGTCCGTCGTATTCAGCATCTTTCATTTCCACACACAAACAAAATTCATGTTGAAGTGGTTCAAACTTTGCCATCTAAATCCCTTTATTTTTAAGATCGCAAGTTTTGCGTAGTTTAGCCTATGAAGCCAAAGGGGTTTTACAATTTTCGTCTCGTAGCTCCAACGTATCATGAGCTCCAGTTGCTCTCACTCGTCAATTCTCATCTTCCTGAACAACACCTATTATTTCTCTCAATTTCTATCGCATATAGCTGATTATGTGGTTGTTTCAACGTTTCGATAAAAACTACCGGATTTTAAAATGCTCTTGCCCATCAAAATGCTCAAAATTAAATCATCCATGCGCCGATCAAATTCTAAATGATCCACGGGGTAATGCGTTTTATGTAATTTTATATCGTTCCGATATTTGTTCTCTCTTCTTGCAGCTTCAAGATAGATTTCTCTTCTTGCAGCACTTGTTTCGGCAAATTAAGCCCCCGCAAGCATAATCTTTCACCCCACACATAAGGTTTCAGTTCGCGGTAGTCTTTTGGTACGCAAAAACCAGCGTTGGTTGTCTTAAGGGGAACAAGTACATAAATCACTGCCTTTCGGTGGTGAGCGAAGACCCTAAACTACACCCCTAGAGGTGTTAAGCCTTAACGATGTTTCCATCTCCCGGGGGAATTTCCTCGCCTTTAACCGGTCTCTTTCCCTCACACCCTTCCGCCCAGGCCCTCCTTTAAGCAAATTCCCTCACTCAAAAGGAGGGAGGAGACAGGAAAGCCGAACTTGACTCATCCCCCGTAATGCCTCGTCTCCTTCAACCTCTACTACCCCCAGACATTCCAAGTCTCTTCTCGGAGCCGTGAAAAGCAGCCACCGGTTGCTTGTTCCCTCGTCTGCTTCCAAGGAGCGAGGAATGGACCCGGAGATCTTCTCGTTCAGCCTGCGGGGATGTTAGTCTCTACCCTTTCTTCCTCAGCCAGGGTGGCTTTCTTGAAAGTAATTAAGACGTTTTCCCTTAGCTTCCGCCCTTTTCCACCCAATCTCCCCCTCGCCATCTTGCGGCTGTGCTCGGAAGTCTCGTGGAACCCCACAAAACGGTTCTCTCGTTAAGGAATGAGGTTGAAGGTTGTCGGCCTGTCAAGGAGGCAAATTAGCGTGTTGACTCGTGTAAGAGGGTCATCTTACGACGGAAAGTGACGGAGTTTACGGGATAAGGAGTTGGTGCAAAGAGTTTTTTTATGCAATTTAAATGCCTCTAATGCTGAAACAAGCGGCATGATAAGTTGAGGGTAAGGAATAATTCTTGCTCGTCAAAATTAAAAATTCATAATTATAGCAAATTATTCAGTCATATTTTTAACAATTTGGTCTTAAAATGATAGTGCACATTTTCTTTCTCAGTACTGGAGCAGAGTGTGTGTAAATTAATGCATGTTGCTTTTCTGTATTATGAAATGTGGGACAATGTTCAACAATTTTGTGCCAGGTTGAGATTATTTAAATATTTTTGCACATTGCAGTTTATCATATTATTATCCTCGTTTTAAGTATTGGATAGATAGAATAGATTCGAAATTCTAGATTAAACCGTTGTCATATATTTAGAAGTCTCCTCGTTTTACTGCTACTTATACATCGATAAAAATACAGAAAACATTACATAAGACCATGCTTATTTCACATCAGAAAATAAATCAGAACCACTTGTTGTCTTAATCATATTAACACCTCATTATGGCCTCAAATAACGAGAAGCTGTTATGGGTGAAAACACGCGAAAGGAAGGGATAAGTTTTATGGAGCTTATGAAAGATGCGATTACCCTTCCCGTCGATAAAGAACTCGGCAGGATCTTTAAGGGGTCCCTTAAGGCAGTGAGTAAAAAAAAAGAAATAAGAAAACTTTTCAAGAAAAAGCGAGTGGGGGAGCCGGGAGTAGAAGACGGTTGAGTCGTTTACGTGGAAAATGGGGTGAAAGAAGGGTCATTTCTCTCGGCAGCATCCCCTTTTCCAACCAACCACCCTTAGCCATTCCCAACCCCAGTTCCTCCCTCTCTATCTCTCGAAGAAACACGAAAAGATTGGAGGGTAAGTCCTAAGAGGGGATGAAGGAGCCACCCTGGAAACCACCCCCACAGGAACGATCCTCCCTCAACCTGTTGCTCCTTCTTCTCAGACGCAGCCCAAACGAAAAAGAAGCCGGAAAATCTTTCTGGGGTGTGGCAGAAGGAAAAGAAAATGCTTCGGTGAGAAGGGGAGAGAAATATCTCCACTCATTTATTCGAAAAAAAAAATATGGATGTAAGGAAAGGAAAAAAGAGAGGGAAATGCTTGAATAAATTTTTTCTCCTTCTCAGCCGACGCAGAAGAAACACGAAGAAAATTATTTCAAAGGATCGCCGGAAAGAGGGTTCGAGAAAAGGCTTTACGCCAGGAGGGAAAGAAAAATATTTCCGCTGCATTTTCTCGCTTCTTCATTTCTTTATTTTTTTCCTTAAATACGCACGCTTTCAAAGATTGCACCCTCGCCAAGGTGCTTTTTCCACGTCAAGAAGAGCAAGAACCAAAGTAATTCTCGCCACACTTAAGGTAACGTGCTTGAAAAGACCTCCCCGCACTTCATTTTATGCATTCATTTTCCTCTGGTAGATAAAAGGGGGAGAAAGATTTAGAAAAAACATATTTTATTCTAATCGTGAGCAACATCTTGAGAGGGACTGAGCGAGGGGGTGGAGGAAATGAGTCGAGAAAGGGTTGACTACAGATTAGAAAGGGTACGGAGGAATCTTGGGAGAAGATTGCTCCCCGTCTCGCTACAAAAGGAGAAGGGACTCAGGGATAAGAACGTGGAGGTCGTTAGGGGGACTTTGAACGTCCAAACCCTTTCGCAGACCGGGGGTCTTTGGAATCTTCCGAGAGACTCCTCAGGGTTCTTTGCTGAATGAGCATGGGGGTGGCTTGAGACGATGAAGGGGTGCGGGGAAAAAGGGAATTGGTGGCGAGAATGCTTGGAGATGAAGAAGAAAGCCTGATTATGTTTCTCTTTTTTTCTCTCGTTCTTCCTCCGTCTGAGATGAAGACGCGGGTGGCGCACGAACGGTAGGCAATCGTGTGGTGTTTTTTTCGGGGGTGTTTTTGGTGTTCAAGACTAGTAGGGGATGATGAAGGAAGTGTGGTATTACGGTACGACTTGAATCTCACCCGGGTCGTGGGATTAAAAAGGGTGGTGAGCCAAAAAGATCGCCAACCCTTCTTGGAAGGGCAGAGGGCTGCAAACAGGGGTGGTGCACTTAGGGGCTCACCCTTCCTTCCAAGCCGTTTCCCTTAACCCTTACGGTCGAGCGGGTTTTGTTTCTCATTTGTTTCCATTTCGCCAGTGTTTTGTTTCGTTTTTCGTTTCGCCGTCCGACACCTTCGCTTGTTTTTTACCTTTCCTTTATCCGCAACCCCCTTGCAGGGCACGTTTCATCTTACCTCATGCAAGGGGGGAAGATGCTTCTTTACCCTCGTCGCCATGTATAAAATCTCTTTCACTCCAGGCGACTCTTCTCTCGCCACTTCTCCATCACTGGAAAACACAAAAGAAAATGACCTTCAGCTTCTAAAGGAGATGGAAGCAAGGTTTCCTTTCATCTTTATTTCTGAGAACGTAATTAGATAATCATGTAATCTGGGCATTTTAAATAAATGACCAAAAGATACGTTAATCTCATTGATCCTGTAACTTTATCAGATAACTTAAATGGTGGATACTTAATGGTGGATATCAGGATTGAGTAACTATTTTTCAAGCCACGGCTGAGATAAATTTACTGATGAGTGGTCATTTACTCTGTAATTCAATTCCGTATTATTTTAAAAAGCTTAATTGGAAAAATGTTTCGTCAAGGGTCCTTGATTATAGTCCAGTATCATTATCGTCTGACGAAATAGTTAATGCGATAAAGATTATTATTTTTTACCATTTGAAGAGTTTTGACCCGAATTCCACACTTCTTTTGATCTCTAAACCTTAATATTTTGAGGCCTCCGTATAAATCGCTAGTAGTAGATGAGAGTCTTGATCCACTGCTCTTTCAGAGACTGCGGAATCTTAAACGCCCCTCGCAGCAGACTGGAGAAACTTTTGCGGTCGAGTTTAGTCGAGCGAGGCTGAGATATCCGGAAGGAAGATGGGGTCGGTTCCACAGATAGGAAGTTTCGTCCTCATTTCAAGAGCCCTTTGCCCGACCCATCCTCTCCCCTTAGACTCCCTAAAACTTGGCCCACTAGGTCGCCCGTCCCTTGGTCTTTCGTGCTCTTTCCCCCTTGCCCTTGGGCGGCGAAATACTTCTTATCCGGTCGCATTCATCTTGGACTTAATGCGTCCATTAGGCAGAAACGCACCCTTCCTACCAGATAGGACATCGGGATAGTCATAGCCCTACAGTGGGACTGCCGACGAAGAGGAACAACTGTCGGTTAACGTAACTTCAGTATATTTCTCGTTAATGATTCGGTAAAATCATTTTTATCGTAGGTACACCCACAGACGTAAATCTTATTTTATATTTCCACTGGTCCAATCATTTAACAGGTTGAATTTTAAGGTTACAATAAGATGTACATCTGAATCCTTGTGCTCCAGCTGATCAATAATTTTATGTGGATATTTTTAGCGCCTTACTACTTCGTTTTATTGCCATTATAACTCCTACTAACAATCCGTTTTCCAAGCTTATTCCTGCCTTAAGAAAGGATGTTTCGGTGTAAGCACACAGTGGGTGTCATTCAAATAATACCATATTGATATTCTACCCTAACTTTTTAGGGTGCACCGTTGCTAAGGAAGAATGAATATCAGTGCTGTCTTCATTGTCATCTAAGTGTCTAAGTGACAAACTATACCTCTCACTGTTTACCCAGTTTTAAGCTGTAACTGGTGTTTTTATGGAGTCAGAAGGTGGTATATTCATGTGTATACACATGATCCCACCAAAATCCCTCTATGCAATTCTAAAATGTACTCAGGAACGTGAAAACTGCACATCCTTGCACATGCCTTGTGTGAAACTTGGGCATATCATGTTTTTGCTGACGGCGTGGTGTTCTCCTTAAGTAACCCTTGGCATCCTCGGGAGATTATGCTAACGAGATACGGAGGGTGGTTTTATCGCGGCAAGAACCACATGAGAGACGAACCTAGACTGGAGTCAAGTTATTGTAACGTCACTTGTTATCTTGTTTGCATTTCCCAAAAAGGGATTCGCTCCTTCCTCTCTCAAGGCTCCTTGTCATCTTAGACTCTATCCGCCACCGCATCTGCTCTCGTTCTCGGCGTCTTAGGGAATCGTATCCCGCTCCCATATCATTCCGGGGAACCTTAATCTGCCGCCGTATTTGAACCCTCACTCGCGTCTGTGAGTGTGACTCTTGTGTCGCGTTTCATTTTCACATCTCAGCGTACGTTTGCCAGAGCCGGCGCACGAAAATTTAAGGAGCTTGACATCCCGTTGACGATCTCTAGAGAGACAAATATGTCACGCGATGCTAATGAATTACTCGCGTCGTCTTTGTGATATTCGACTTCTTTAGTAAAAGCCACTAAGCGTCTAATGAGAGTTGCTCGTAGGAGGAACTTTTTATCAAATTGTATTTTAATTTTTTTAGACCTTATTCGATTACCTTGAGGTGACTTTTTACTTTTATCCGAGTCAGCTTCCTGAGTCATTACTCAGGTCCTTAGAGGTGCTTGATTATTTCATTTGTAATGTGTTGCAATAACTTGAACAAAAACTATGATAAGAACGTTTACATTCAAGAATAATGAAGGAAATCGAGTATTGGGAATCAGATTGAAGTTAATGCACCTACTAAACCAATAATGAAGCTAGTGAGTGAAGTTTCATAATACTCAGCCTATTTTCCAACGTGTTTACTTCTTGATGCTCTATTTGTTGTTTTGAATACAGTAGGAATATTAGTACTGCGTACTAGCTCAATGGAACATAACGTCTTTTTCAGTGTGAGCCAACAAAGTGGGAAAAATTCTGGCTTGAGAGTTAATAAAAATATAAGTGGAAGTATGGAAAGGAGTTCGACCATTATGAATGGATGAGAGCTATGGAAGGAAGTTTGGGACGAAGGTTGGTAAGGCTGATTAGAGATAGGCTGGGAGTAGACCAAACCTTCAAGAGATTAGGGTACTTAGTATCTGCCCGATATTATGGCGGAGGAGTTGACGGTGATGATGCGGAACAAGTTTTCCCATTGTTTCCCCTCCATCGTTAAAGGAGTTTGGAAATACCCTCCCGACCATCCAACGGCGCCTTCCCTAAACCCATGGCCTTTGCCCTCCTCTCAACTTTCATCCACCTTCAAAACCCGTACAGTCCCTCTTAAAACTTTTCCCTTAGCATCCCATTCACAAGCGATGCATACGATTAACGTGACAAAATTTACTGTCTTTAATTCCACCAAAATTCAGCAGTATTAGGTATGTAAAATTTAAGTTATTTGAGTGCCACTAAAACCACTTTTTCCACAAAAAAATGCTTAACAGCTTCCTATGCTGTGAACACGAAGCGGGAAAATATTCCAAATATTTTATTCATGTTAAGCTATCAAGCATTTGAGTTGCCATGGGCTTAACTTAACGAAAGAATGCAGCAATGTGAACGCTCGTACTTGCTATTTTCTCTTTTCCTCCAAAGTTATGGAAAGATCAGGGAGCAAGAAGGGTTGATATTTTATTTAATGGTTCGGTAGAGATTGCCGTCTTTTCTTGAGCTAAAATTTCATCATATTCTCTGAGATAAGAGATACATCATCTTGGAACTAACTTCTTGACATCTTGATCTTAGCTCTCCCCTTCGTCCGAAGCCTTGATTGATAATCTATCTTGTGCAATTCAAGGAATGTGTCGTCTTTACTGTTTAAAGGCAAATATTTCGACCTAACGCAAGGAAGCGTAATTATTTTCCCCCTCCACTGTCTTAAATCTCATTACGTTCCTTTCCTTTGTTGTTACTCCTTTTATGGCAAGAGTCTTCCGCTCAAATTCCTTTCTCCTTGCCATTACTGCAAGGAGTCCTTCACCATAAACGCGCCCCAACTCTTTGCTTGGCGAGTTTGTGTTCGAGTAATGATTTTTTGGCTACGTTATCCGTAAGTAGAGTCTTAAATGGAGTTTCTGGAATAGGGTGAGAATATGAGTAACAGAAATGGTGATGAAGGAGATCTCACCATCTAGAATATCCACTGAATTATTAACTGACATAATCTTTTCTAATTTATCGTCAATTTTCGAGTCATCCTAAGCGATACAATTTTAATTAAATCGATTTTCTTGTACCAGAATTCCTTTTAGGTTTTTTCATTTAATGTCTAAATAAGTGAAAGGTTACTCTGAATATCTATCCCTTGGGATACTTTTCGAATCGTTTCACTCCTGAGTATTCCAGGAAAAAAAATATCCTCTTTCATGCGTCATTCCCTGCCTGCAGTTCCCTGTAATTTCCCATTTCCTGTAGTTTCCCTCTAAATTCTTGAATCTCTTCACACGGCAAGGATACTCCTTCCACGTGAGCTCCGCTCCGTCCCTCTTGTGATGTTAAGACGCTCGTCGGGCAATTAGGCTGCCGGTTGTCGGGGAAGCCGCTAAATGTCCGCCCTACTACAGGATTCGTTACACCTCTGTGTTTGCGGTGCAGATGGGGACCCAGAGAAATGTTTCTCCCATTCCTTTAAGCCTCTTCGTCATTAGCATGTAAGGTACGCTTTATGGCTTCGGGTGGATCTATTCGAGATTTTTGAGTAAATTCCAGAGGAAGTCAAAGTGCCGCTTCCAAAGTCCACGATTTCCTCTCCTCAAAACACATTCCGGTTTCTCAGCTTACAATTTTCACTAAATCGCATTTGTTGTCGAATAACATGTTATTAATGCTAACACAATGTGCACTTTTCATAGTTGATTGTTTAAACGGTAATCAATACTAATGTCAAAGTGTCTTTTACTCCTCATGAATACTAAAATCCATCTTTTCTTCATTATGCAGGTCATGGTGAATGAGGAGGGAGAAATCCGCTATTTATTATAGGTAAGTTTTATTCTTTACCTCTCAATTTCATTGATCAGATTTTTCACTGTGAAAAAATACGAGGGGTTGGCGAATGTTAATTATATTTTTGTTTTAAAAGAGTAGCATCAAGTTTGTATAGATGGCTACCAATATGTTATCAAATTTTGAGCAGGATACATCGCGAGTCGTATGAACATTCCTGGATTCTTTAGAAATAAACCTTTTGCTAAACGTGCTGCTGCTTTTATGTGACGTCGTCGTTTTTTGGGACGGTTTATCAGGAGAGGTAAGATCGCAAGTTGAAATGCTTCACTATTGCTGAACTGTAATCTTAAGTACACTCCGTCAAATATTTCGCGCCTCTTGTGTTAGCACGTAAAATAGGAGTCTAGCTTGGAAGGGCAAGAAGGAGAATAAGGTCTCGTTATCAACGGGAAGACGTGAAAGTTGATGTTGGAGAACGTGATTCATGAGAAATATCCACGGCAAAATTTCTCGAAGGCTCAAAATAAAATGCGAAAGCATCCGTTATACTCACATTGTTACAACCTTTCACGTGCCAACATTGTTTAGTTCTCGCTCTTTTCGTAGGAGTAGGGATGCCTCATTTTGTTCTGCTTCTCGGTTTTTGGTTCTTCATTTTTTTTTGTGTGAAAGAATCGTGCGTCCTCCTCATCAAGCCTGCTTGCCTTTTTTGAGGAGACACGGCGTTTACTTTCCCCTGTATTCCTCCGCGCTGGTTCAAATAATAAAAAAACCTGTGTAAGTTTTAGCGCGCCAATGCATGTCATTATAGTACTTACAAATGCGTGTAGGTATTCATCTGCCGAGAAGTTTGGTTCGTCCACCATCGGCCTGGGAGTGAGGTGAGTGTTGGAATTATTTTATATCTCTCTCTTTCGTCCCGCAGATGATAATACATTTATGTGTATTATCAGTTTTTTTTTGTTTTCACGGCTCCAACGATACCCTAACTCGGAGAGAAAGTTACCCAGTGGCTTCCCTTCGACCTAACACCGACTCTTCCTTGTCTTTTACTTCGTCTGCTTATTTCCTTTCCTCCCCTTTCTACTGAATCCAGCACGCCTACGCAATACATCCCCGACCGGAATCGAGGAAAAAATAATGAAACATCCACATACTACACCCAGAGCAGCGAACTCCCCAAGCCTGCTGCCGACTCCCCCGCTCGACTTTTTCTTCTTCAAACTCCGTCGCTTCGCTTTTCCCGAGCTCGTCACGTGCTGAGAGGAGAGCGGTTTTCGTCATTCGGACGAAACTATCTCTCAACCATTATCTTCTCCTTCGGGAATAATATTTCTTCACCATCCCCTACAACGCTCTTTATTGTATCTCACTCCTCGTCATACCTCCTGTTCATTTCTCCTTTGTTTCTTATGTATTTACAAGCTCGCGAAAATAATTTTTTTTTCGAAAAATTTTAATTATATTCCGGTTCGGAGCGGATGTTGTCCCAGGTCCCACCCCCGCGTTCCCACCGTACCCTCTTTCTCTCTATCTTTCGTTCCCAGCCTTCTCAGTCCTTTATTCCGGCGAATGCCCGAGAAAGTTGGCATGAAAAGGGATTTTTGTTCGGAGGAGATCGAGGTGTGTGTGTAAGTGTGTTTGTGACGTCGTGCGCGTGGCTGACGAGAGCTTCAGGTCGAGTTATTATACAACAATGTTTCGTCTCCAAGGATTTTTATGCATATCCCGCCCCGCGTTGCTTTTCTCGTGCTCTCCAAAACCCCCCTCCCCACCTTCCTCAGAATATTTATTCAGTTCCATGCAGAATTGTTTGTCCTCCGTCAAAAAAAAATAAACAACTCAAAGGATTTTTCCGTGTGGCACACGGAAATTTTTCTACGTCGTTCATTAGAAACTTTTAAGAAATTTTCTCGATGCTTGCGGGTGTACTGTTTATAATAAATATTATTTTTCGTATTTTCTGGAGGCTGAATAATGTTCAGTAGGAGGAGAAATTTTCTCTTACGCGTTCAGTTGCGTCATTTTCTTGTGTTTCCATGATGAGGAATGGGATGCGTGTCAGTTGCTCACTCCTTGGTAGCGTACATGTTTAGGAGGTGGTATACCACTCATAAAATCGTAGATTCCACGGAGTTATCTTGACTCCATAACGTGGTTGCTTATATATTATTTTGGCTGGCAATAAGGATCCCATAATATATATGGTTAAGGTGACCAATTTCCAGTTTTCTTAAAATTTTATTTTTTAAACTTTGATACTTCTCATGTTCTCCAAATAAGCTCTCTCTAAGAGCGTATGAAAAATAATCTTTTATTTTGACAAAATTGAGCATTGCTGTTATTTTCATTTGAACCTTAGCCATTTTTCTTCATTGTCCGATATTCACGTTATTTTTCTACACGTACTTAATTAAATAATCGATAGCATGGCCTCAGCCAATACTACGGAAGAAAAGGGCAATCCATCTGCGTTGTCAGCAACAGAGTGTTACATGCACATTGCAATGAAAAATCATTCAAATCCTAAAAATTAACTCCCACGCAGGTAACTGCTCAAGAAATAGGTGTAAGCACACGGTTTATTGTAGATACCCTCCAAAACAAAGGAGGACGATTATTCGAGACAATGCTTTGTTTCAGAGAAGGATATTCCCAATGAAAAAAGGAAACCCTTTTCCTCTTGCGTATTTGAAAATTTTCCTGCCGCCATACGAGCACAGCATCTCCTTGAAACGAAGCAAATATCCGAGCTCCCGAAAAAAAATCAGTGGTGACGAAAGACGAGGTGAGATGTCAGCAGTTTCGTCTCCGGTTACGCAGGAATAAAAATAAAGATTTTCAAAAGAGGAGGAGGGGAAGAGCACAAAGCAAAAGGAACGGAAACTCATAACCCGCATGATAAAAAAACATATCACATGTTTTTCGCCGCCCCGAGGATAAGTAAGTGCAGAGGGTGGAGAAGGAACGGTACTTCTCAGAGTGGCGGTTTCCGAATAAGAGGGAATCAAATACGATCCTTGGGAGACAGTCATCGGAGGACGTGTGTGAGGAGGAAATGGGAAAATGAAATACTAACCTTCCCTTATATTTTTTTGAAAACTGAAGTAAGAGATGTGGAGATGTCAAGTTCAGGTTGGTTGTGTGGGCGGCAGGAGGACAGGCATGTGCAGGTTTGCTTACGATTGGAAGTGGGGGAATGTTGGTATGTAGACTCTTGAGAGAGGGGAATTAGTTGAAATAAAGGCAATAGACGGCAAATGGCTGCCGGAAAAGTGATAGGGGGAACTCTTCATAGTCACAATGGTCTTGCTTGAATACGGTACTCTTGAAAAAAAACACGACAGCCATAACGTGAAGATAAGCAAAATGAAAAGCGTCTTGATACCTATGGGAATTTTACTTTCATGTGAATGTGTAACGCTGAGCTATAAAGCTGCACATTTAAATTTTACCTTAATTTAGTTGAATTAAAGATCGTTTCATAAATACAGAGATGAAGCGAAGCCAAAAATGTGGTCCTTTTGCATAGGTGCCGGTTTCAGATCACGTCTTCCTGATTTCCCATTTCTAGCTTAAAAAATAATTGGTGGAGTGGAGTGGGCAAGCAAGGGTGGAGCGTCGTGTGCTTTCAAACTTCGTGGGAGATTTGATTGGAGAGGAAGAAATGCAGGAGTCGTTGGTGGAGGACGAGGGGACGGTGTGATTTGATATTTTGCTCTGCCCTCGAGGAAGGCCCCAGGAGGTCCTTGAGAGGCATTTGAAGGGGAAGCAAGGAGTCGTGGGAATGGGAAATGAAATGACTGAACCCACACACGACTCCAATTGCAATTGAGAAGTGCATTTCCGTGACGTCTTCAAATCATCTCGCACGCAAACGCCTCAATCTCTTCCTATTCATCTCTCTTCTCCGCGTGCGCATCTCAATCATTTTCGTGTCTTCGTCGTAATTTTTTTAAGGAGTGAATGGTTTTGATGCCTGTCGCCGATCTCCAGATGAGTATGTAAGCATGGGGTTCGAATTTAGTGCGCGTCTTCGGAGAATATTATCGTAATCAGCCGGAGACTACCGGAGTTATGAAATTCGACATTTGGTAGTGTCATCGGAGACTCCATCAGAGCCTAACGGAGCTCCCAGGCATTCGTATTACTATGGGATACGTTTTCCCCTCTTTTACCTAGCCTTTTTTGTGTCGTTCATCAGGGAATCGGGTATTTTTCCCGGCGAATAGAGTTAATTTTATCATCCTTATATGCAGTAAAAATAGTAACCAAGAAGCGGACATCTCTAGGGCCAAGACGCTATCTTTTTACATATCATAATATTTCTCTCATGTTTGAGTTAAGTAGTTTTGAATGCTTTACCTTGCGCCAAATATGTTTTTACTGCACTAGTACCTACTCATTATTTAAACACATTTTCTGAAGTATTGTTAGATGATGGGCAATACCAATCCTAATACTTAAATTGTTTCCCAGCGATTTTCTATAGGATAGTTTCAACTACCCTGAAACTTTACAAGTATACATTTTTGTGGATATAAAATATAATTTTCTTCGTTTTGAGTAAGATCAATAACATCCAAGTTTATTGTTTCTATACTTCTTATCTTCCTGAAATATGTGTCGCTCACTCGATCTCGGTCGGAGTGCAAATGCAACACTTATTTTTCACAGCAGCGTATTCTTGCACAGCAAGGCGTCACATGCACCCTATAAATTTGAACTTTTCTCCTTCCTTTACCTACCTATTCATCTTTTGGGACTAATGAATTAAAATTATATCATCTCCTGAGAGATTAAAAGTAAAGAGAGATGTGAAAAAATGTAATCTTTGGACAGAATATGAAAAAGCCCCACCCTCACCACACTTTCCCCGGGACACGTACCTACACGTAGTCAGAGACAATGCAGTGAGAGAGAAATAAATAAAATGGAGGTAAGAGCGTTGATTTATTTTTTAAACCGAGTCCTTCTCCCACATCCCCTTTTGCGCCAGGGTTTAACCCCCTCCTTCTCCCCTCTGCTCCTTCGTCACCCCCCGCCCTACACCCTTCTCCTCCCTCTTTGAGCAACGCAATGACAACCGAGGCGACGCGGACTAAAAGCGCGCCTCGCCAAAGATTGAATCGACACTCCGACTCAATCACTCTAAGGATTGAACACACACACATGCGCGGCCGTCGGAGAATTCCCAGCAATGAGAAGGCTTCGCCTCGCATAAACGTGCCTTGCAGATTTTTGACGCCTCTCCGAAGAAAGGGTTTTGAAAGAGGCGACGGATTAATAAGAAAAAATATTTATCTCGCGGACGCGAGAGAGAGAGTGTTTGCTTGAGTAAAAGTATTTAGGAGAGCGGGGGAAAAAGTTTTTCTCCTTTCCAAGTTATTCCACCGAAAGGAACTAGGTTAGCATCATGCGGGTAAAGCCTTCCCATCGCAGTGTCCCCCATCTCGGCAACGATCCGGATTTTTCAAATGTTTATGGGTGTTGGGAATTTTATTTCTCCCACGTCCGAAGAAAAATATTCATCTGGGAACAGAGGGTGGAAAGATGTTGAATGTGATACTTTTAGGATTTTAGTCGTCCTCTTTTTTGCCTGTCGAAATCGCTTCGTAAAATCATCTTTTCACCCAATGTCTTTTTAATTCTGCTGATGCAAAAATCTTCCAGAGAAATAAACACTAACGAAAGTCATTGTAAAATAGTAAATTTTACTTCAGCTTTGCTTTGGAATGTTTTCCTGCTTAGAGTGAATTCCGGATAAAATAAAGCATAAGTATGCTTTCGAAATTCATAGTTCAGTAGCACCTTTAAAGCAATTATTACGTTTAATACATCAGTATGGACGCTAATTTTTATCTTCAGACTGCATACAAGACATTTTACTGTCTTGAAGTAATTTCTTTCATTTGTAGCTGTTACGTTCATGACGTCAGTAGTTGTCACAAGAATATTCTTTAACGCCTTGAAACTTTTCCTTGGACTTTTTATCCTTTCTTTCGTTTATATATTTTCTATAATCGTATCTATGCTTTTGATAGAAAGAATCCCACTTACTGCGTTAAAGTTGCATTCCTTTGTGACAACGACGCCTGAGTAATGTTAGAGTCGTTATAGGATAGGCCTTGGCCGCCCTTTAAAATTTTTCTCCGCCTTTATTTCTCTCTTTCGTTTCTATTCTCTCTAAGGTCTCACCTTGTTGAATAAAAGAACCCCGACTAAAACATGAGCAAGAAATTATTCCGTTCAATCGTGACGATGACAGTTTGTGATCTCGAAACCCTCCACCATTACCACCGCCTCTCAAACTAACCTTTCCTGAAAAATAAATTCTCGCCGCGCCCTGCTTTCAAACACGACCAAGTATTAATATCGGAAGCACAAAACTTTAGCGCGTCGAAGTACTCGAAATATAACACGTGATCGAAGATGGATTGAGTCGGAGATGGAGCGAAAAAATGACAAGTTTTGAAGTAGGCTTCGGATGTGGAATGCGGTGTGGTACGTGGGGGATAGCGCGAGCGAGGCTCGGGTGTCGGAATAAGGAGGACTTCGCCGTCTCTTTTTGTTGGCCCACGTCCCATTCATTTGTTCTTGACGCATGAACTCTGGCCTGCATCGGGCGGCGAATTTGTGAGATTGGTATCTCTTGTCATTCTTCGGACCGTTAGCATCTCGCTCGTCTTTGCCTCATCGTTTGGATTAAACACAAGGGTATGCTGCTCCCGATTCAGGGTTCGGTTTTGGTTAGGGATGCTCTCATATTACGGCAAAGCAGTAAGATCCACGGGGTACCACAGCCGCTTGGTTCTCTCCGAGTCATTACCGTGAATATATGGTTGTTTTCGGAGTGCTTCTTCACCTTCCGTGTGGTGTACGAATGTGGAAAAATATTTGCATTGACAAAAACAATTCCAGCACTCGCAGAAGACATTAATTTGACATTCCCATAGCGATTTTGATGTTATGTATGAAAATTCCTATGACCCATTCATGATTGCACAGTCTTTATTTGGGCGTAGAATGTATATTTAATGATGTACATATATAATTTTATTGCATTTACCATGAATAATTATGCTAATTGTATTGAAATTAAATTTAATTACTAAATATTGATTGTCTCATCATTGCGGAATATACTACGGTGATAAATTTCTTCTCGGTTCTCCTACCGGGATATCTCCTTTTAAGTATCGTCTCGGTCCTGCTGAAATGCTACCGTCTCGTCCATTGATCGGGTTATTGTAGCTGGGGTGCGTAAAAAGGTAGTAGAATCGGGGAACGATAAACAGCAGACGTGAAAAAGAGTTTAGAGTTGTAGAGGAGGAAGACGGTGTGTTTTCGCAGGTAAGGACATCCATTCACACCCGTTTCAAAGATCTCCGAGCGAGCGAGGATTTCGTCGGGAGAGATTTGGATCCCCAAGCAGCACAACACTCCCCAACCTCGAACATCCTCACGATTGCTTACCCCTTATGGCGGAATCGCTGTTCTTTTGTTCCCTTCGTCTTTCAGTCCTTCATCCCTTGGCGCTTGGTTTTTTTCCCGCCCCTTCCCTGACGGCAAGGGATCGGGGGAGAGAAAAGTGTACATATTTGATTATTTTTCGTCCGAGCGTATTATTTATTTTTTCCGCATTGCGTTCGAAGGGAAATGTTTGGGGAAAGATTGGGAGGAGGGAGAAAGATGGTCTTCGTAAAGAGAGTACGCGTTGTATCCGGAGGCTCGTTTCTTTATTTTTTAATTGTGACAGACGGACTCCGCTCTCCAGTCAAGGGGTGGGGAGAGGGGTTTTTCTTTCACGGTGTCGCTTCGCCGTTGTGGGATGGGGTGATTCGCGAAGGATTTCAGATCCGTTCCATGCCTTTTTTTTCCTTGTTCATTTTTTTTATCTTCTCTCGCCGAAGATCCTCCTCCATCTCGCACGGATACGGACGTGTGTTCGAGCTGTTTCGCATCTTGTTCCGCGTTATAGTTTTTTTCATGTCCTCCTGAAGTGATTGACGCTCGAGGGAAAACGTCTTAAAACGTCTCATTGTCGCCGTCCCCGGCATCTGAGTGTATCTGCCGTAAAGAGAGTGGTTTTAGTGTGGGAAAGAAATCGAGTCCGGGGATGTGCCTTGAAAGCTTTAGATTTGTTTTAAAGGGATGTTTTCGAATGAGATGCTCTGGGGGTGAAGTGTATTTTAGAATCACGGAGCGTCACTGATGCCTTTCTAATGCATGCGGGTAATTTATATTTTTTACGCACAACAACGCACGTTCAATCAAGAAAATAAATGCAAAGTACCGAAATTGTCACAGCAATACACTCTAGGTGTGTACATTTTTTTTTAGTAAATCTACAGTTAAACATATATTATGCAATTTATCCTTAACTGATGGCATACGGTGAGGAGAAGATAGCTATTTTAGGCGTCTGATGGAATCTTATCATTTCCACTGACAAAGGTCCATCTTTCTTATTTCATGCTGGAACGCAACTAAATCGACCAGCAGCCACTAAAAATGGTTTAAGTCTCAAACTATAATACTACCCAAAGTATCACGATCTTGTTCAAATAGAAGAGGAAAATTCATTATATCCCTCGATTTTGTGTCAAAAAAGCCATTCCAGCTTATGGTACCATTGTTTAACTTTTCAGTTTTGTTTCCCTAAGGGTGGGCTTTGCATGATGCTGAATGTATGTAGTGGACGTTAATAAAAGTTGCATCTTAGCACTTGGGGATCGCCGTCTTTTAGGATACCACCATTTTTCAGTGTTTAAACATATGATTTTTCTTGCATACATGTGAAATCCTGATATATTTGGAAACTACTGGTGATCAGAGTTTGTCACATGGGGCAATAACTTGTAAAAGAACGTGGAGCGGTGGCATCGAAGGCAGGACCGCATAGAAACAACTCCTTCCGGATCTCCGTCCTTCGCGTTTCATCCCTTGATACTCTCGCGCGTGTACTTTCCTCCCCCTCAAGTCGTCAATCACCATTGCTGTTGCGTACTCTCGTTAATGAGTCGTTCAGTTGTGGAAGGATCGGGGGAGAGAGACAGGGGGTTGGAAATGGGTTCGTCCCTGGCAAGGGAGGGGCCGTGAGGATAACCTTCGGAAGGTTGAGTGGAGTAGGAAAGGCGGGTGAAGAAAAACATCACCCCCTGAGTGTCACCCAAGGGGATGTGGGGAGGTTTATCGAGGATCTGAGGTGTGCTTTCGGCGTTCGGACGGCGATGCGTCTGTGTACATTCTCTCAATCTCCATTTACTCTCCCCCAGATTCGTATGTTTTGTTCGCGCGATTTCTTTTTCACTTCACTTTGCCGACGCTGAGAAACCGTGGTGGCCGGCGCTTGCCATAATTATTCCGAGCGCAAGGCGTGCTGAACCTCCGTGCCATTAATTCCCAGTGTTACGCTCTTCGCGAGGAAAACTTGGTGGTTGCATGTTTGTACTTCTAATGAGGGGGAAAGAGGATTTAAATTAGAAAGTCTTTAACGCTAAGTTGGTGTGGTTTTCGCACAAAATAATATGCTGTCAAAACAATCGGGAGAAATTGTCATTTTTTCATGCTTTATTGACATCAACTCAAAGTTTACTTCCATATTTGCCACAAGAAGCTTGTTTACTTAACTACGTTTTTTAAACTAATGCATGTGTTTTAGGCCTAATTTATTTTAAATATTCTAATACAGTCAGTTGATGTTTGATCATTCTTCCTGAATGTCATTGTATGGATTTTCTAGTCATTACTGATTCATTTTCGGTCCTCCATTACGTTAAATGGCTCAGATGTAGGCGCAGACCTTAACCATATTTAACTGATGCAAAGATCCTCTTCCATCTTGTTTTCATTGTCTTATGTCCCAAGGGATATTTCTTGCTTATACTGATCTGAAATATGATTTGCTTATTAAGTAGTAAGCTTTGGAGATAAAAACAAAGAACTATTTCACTCCGTTAAAAGTACTAAGGCATTTGAATTTAAAAAAATTAAAAACTACCTCTGAAATGGTCCCCAGAAGCCTCTTTTCAATTGGAAGCAACCGCCAATAGAGCATAAAAGACAATCGTACGCATCAGTTCCCAATATCTTTACGATCCCGGAGGAGCCACAGAGGCGTATTTGTGATTCTCCATTTCCGAGATGTTTACCCGAAAACAGCGTTTCATCTTAGAGAGAACCTTCTTGGAAGAAAGGAAATTTTCTTTTTTCCTGGTTATCGAAAGAGACGAAAATAAAAGACCGGAAAATGATAATACGGAGACGTCTTGTCGTCTGAGACGGTTGAAAGAACGTAAGAAAGAAGAATTGAGGAAGAAGATAAAAGCAGGAGACTTGAGGAGGTTGAAGGGATGTGAGGGTATGGGGAGGGGGGTAGAGGAGGGAGTTGAAAGTTATAGTGGAGACGGCAGGGGGTGTAAGAGAGAGATGGTATAAAGACTTGTATCCAATCGGGTGGACGAAAAAAGTGGAGAGTTGATCGAAGATGTATCCGATGCGTCTGTAGCGTCGGTATGGGACCAGGGGGGTGGGTATGGATTCCAGGCGGGAGTGATTATTATGAATTTGTTGAAGGGGAAAAGACTTTTTGGATTGCTATACAGGGGTGGCGGGTGAGAGATACAGTTATATGAGGGGGTTGGTTGGTGTTGGTGGTTCGGTCTCGTGATTTCCCGGTACACATTTTTTTCCACCACACGAGGAAAGGGTTTATTTTAGGGATTGAAGAAACGGGTAGGGATCCATAGGGTAGGGGAGAGACAAACCGAACGAGTGATAAAGAAAGAAGGGAAAAGGATTGTCGAAGATGTACGGGGGTGAGGGAAGGAGGGTTGTTTTTTTCTGCGCCGTGTGCCAAGGCGTAAGGGAAGGGTTTGTTTTTTTTATTATTTTTATTTAATGCGACAGAAAGAGAGAGGGAATGGGAGAAGGGGGGATTTTTTTGGGAAAGAAGATGAGTGATCAGAATGGTTTCGGCGGCGGCGGCACACGCGGGTATGAGGAAGGAGTTTTGCGGCAAGAATACGTGCGTACTCTTCACTCTCCGCAATCGTATTTCGATTGTTTTTTCTCCCCCTCCTACACACTCTGTCGCAGTTCACTTTCGTTAATTTTTTATTTCTGCGAGTGATGTAAGTAGTGGAGGGACGGTTCTTTTCATAATTCTTTCGAAAAACATTCTTCAAAGAAGGACGGGCCTCCTTGCCGCCGCTTCATCTTTCGGAGTTTGATTCTTGTTAATTCCATTAGTGGCACCTTCCGGTGCCGGCTTGGCTCGACGATTCAGACGGCGTAGGGACGTCTACTCTACGAGTTCTCACGATGTTTTCTATGGATCAACTCGTATATATTCATAGACGAGTGTGAATTAAAGGCATTAAATCAACCTTCCACTTAACATGCATCGAAATGGTTATTCAATATGATAACTGGGAACACAAGCTAGTAGAACCTACTAACATCTGTAAACTAATTTCTTTATATTTTGTTTTTTTTAACGTAATTCCATCAGTATGAGGAAAATATTCTCCTCTTTGCCATATTTACGGATAATTCAATAAAAGCGTTAAGCATAACGAACCTTTTGGTGTAAAGTTTACTTGTTTTTCACTAATTTCTCCAAAAATATCATGTTGTTTATTAGCTATCATGACGGACTATCTAGTACACATTTGGCTGTCTATGACTCTTAGTTAATTGTGCTTGCATAAATTTGCATTGAACTACTGGGCCGTCTTTAAATTTTCACTTTCTATAATGTAATTGATTGTGATAAATGTTTGCACCTTCCAGCTTATTTTACTTCTCCCTGCGGTGCGAGAAATTAACGTTGACTTTTCTTCAGGCCTAAATTTACCCAAACCATTAGAGTAGCACTGCCGGGCGAAGTCTCTGAACACCACTTAGTCCTTTACACACGCTGCAGTTATTATCGCTCCTTCAATAGGTGTATGGAAGGCTGCAGGCCAGTGGTGAGTGCGTTTACATCCCACCCGCGCGTCCAGTGTAGGTGCAAATGAGGAGAAACTTGGTCTATGGAAGCGTCAAAAAATGTTCGCGTAGTAGTATCATTTGCTTGTCTTTTATGTTTAATCCCCCTCTCCTAGAGTTCCCATCCCCAGCTACGCCCTTCCCTCCTGCCGGCTGTTTGTCTCGGCTCGTGCCGTGTGACCACTCATCCTTGGTTTTTCCATCCGCTGTCAAAAGAAAACGACGGACTGTCTGTGGGGGGGGGGGTAAGGCGGGGAGGGGCCCGGGCAACAATTGAAAGGGTTTTGAAAGAGAGGCGGAATGGAGAGGGTGGAAGGCGACGGGGAAGAGGGTGGGGAGGATGGGTTTAATGAAATTCACAATCATCGCAGGAAATTACACCATGCTATCCTCCCCAGCAGTGACGGGTGAAATACTCCGTCAACCTTGTAGTCGTGCAACGCCTGTTATTTTCGCGCCAATATCACGGGGGGTTTATGTTCCCTCCTTCGCGCGGGAACTGGTGTTTTGATGGTTTTAGCGCGGTAGGAAGTACTTTGACGTAAAGCCCATCGCCAAGAACGATAAATAAAACGCTCCTTCATGTACCCTACAGGAAATTAAATACTTCCTTCGCCATATTTCCGCATATTATAATAATTTATTTATAATTTCCGCATTTCCGTCTTTCACTACTTTGAAATATCGAGCCGCTTTTTGTACATAAATAATGTTTGGAAGATTTCATGACTACTAAAAATAAATAAACAGAATTTTTACACGTATCCGTAAGGGAATTAAGTATATTAGCACCTGTTTTCCTGCTTTTATTTCATGAACATTACCAAACGTTCTTTGGCAGAAATCTTAAATAACTATAACAAGAAATGTTTTTTTAACTTAAATTTGTATAGGAAATGTTAGGACGTGCAGTATGGGATTAATTACTTATTAAGGATCTAATGGATGCATTACTCACAGCCGCTGTAATTGAAACTAATTAATTTGTAATTCGTAACGAAGGGTGAATGAACGGCATGAGGTGTTGGGGATTTATTAGAACTTAACGTTGTTCTTTTATATTCCAGCCTGATGTATTCCTTATTTTCATCGATAGTTGTAACATTTGACTGGCTATATATTGATCATGTATTAATTTTTTTCTTATCACGCTCTGGATCATCACTTAAATTTTCCAGCTTACGTATTATCATAGTTTCTAATGCGGCCGAGAGGAAGGTATCGTCGGTTTGAACCCGAATTTGAAAAACGAGTAACGTATTTTCTTAGCTCCTCATCCCTCCGTTGAATTTTTTCCGTCCACTTCTCAATCTCTTTCCACCAATTTACCCATAATGCCCCGGCCATAAACGATACGACTCACGCGACTACCGGAGGAAGCAGACCGTTTCAAGAAAGCTAACCTCAACACCACGGAGAAAAAAAATGATCATCCGGACTAGCCATCGTGCCGCCGTTCAACCAGCAGTCCTTTCTCCTAAGCCCTCATCCTTGTCCTAATTTCCTTCCATCCCTCAGTGACGAAAAGAAAAAAATGTTTTTCACGTGTGCGTGAGAGGGGATAAAAAAAATCCACCCCCGAACGCCCTCCATCATCAAAAACGTTCTTCGTCGGTGAACTATGACATAGAGCACGCGTCTGCACGTTTGTGCACCTTATGGCATCGTCGGTGGTTCGCGGCCCGTGGCCTCCTCTTGGCTGTCAGGGGAGATCTCTCCGCAAACCACCCCTAACAAAAAAAATTGAAAAGTGGTTACAAACACGGGACGGATACAAATTTTTTGTTCTCCCTTTCCGGGCTCGTGTCTGCCAACGGAATTCTTTCACATAGGTTGGGAATGTGTGTGTGGGTGTACCTACTCCAAAGCAGATTACGTGAAAAGGAACGTTATGGCCCTTGCCAAGGTATTCAGCTATCCCTTCCCCCAGCCTTGCCCCACCTCCGCGGGGGCGGTTAGGGACGAAGTGGGGATAAGAATGGTAGTCCCTCCCTCTATTGTGGCCGGGACTCACTCCTCTCCCAAGAGGGATGTTTTATTGCATCGGCGGTTTCTTTCTTTCAGTCTTTTTTTGTTCAGCCTGTTCTTGCATCCTTTTTTTCCGAGGGTCCTTTCGAGTGAGGCAGTCTCCTTCGGAGGATGGTATTTCGACAGATGATGCGGAAGAGAAACGAAGGATCGATTAGTATCTATCTCCCCGCCTCTTCCAATCCGTCTGTTTGATATTGTAGCTGCCGTACCGTGTGTGGAGTGTGTTTGGCATCTTGTCGCGATGCGATAGCGATTACGGCGCCGAATTAATTCCTTTGCATTATCGATGCTTTAAAGCCCAGGTGTCTCGTTGCCTTAATCATATCTAATCCTATTGATGCCTGATCAGCTGCCATCATTTATTGAAAGGAGTAAATATTTCATTTATGGTGGTCATCTGTCACTACGTCTACGTCTCTGGTTATAGCTCACCCGCCAAAATGTCTGTGTAGGGACTTAAAGAAAACAGAAGGCAAATTTTACCTCGAAATATATAAATTGTTTGTCAGAATAAAGGCTGTGAACAGCGTAAGGATAACAGCAAAATGTAACATCTATCAAGATTTTTCTGCAGCTTATCTTATTTTTATATGATCCTGCGTGGGATGGGAGGGTGATGAATATTTTTCTATGCAGAAGTCCACCCTACATTTACTATGTGCTTAATCAACAGTCACTATTCTCTTTCCCATAATTAACTTTCATGGATTCATTATTTAGTATTGTGTTTCTATAATGTAGTTGCATACAGATAAATGCGCTGACGCCTCCATTGAGGTGAAAACTAAGCTTAATATTTTTATGGATGGTGTGATAGCTTGTTGTTTCAGTAACATTTGTCAGATATTGTGTGGTTCACATTGCTGAAAACTCACTTCTGCCGCATACCCTTGAGGTGGATTTAACGGTGCCATTTATGTAGATTTAGACCCCGGTGGCGGCGAGATAAAGTCCTCGCCTGCCGAACAAAGGTCACGGGTTCGAATCCCGCCTGGGTAGAATTTTCACCTCCGAGGGCTTGACTGTGTGCGTTCGTCTGTATATTAAAGGGGTAGTAATTGCCTTCGGCTGTTACCCATAGAGATATTATTGTACTAATATTATTATCATTAGAAGTGTAGCACTCTCTGTGACATTCCTTTCTCCTCCTCCGCCTACCTTCGTTTTCGTCCTTCCTTCAGTTCTCCACCTCCCTTTCTCTCTTCTCTCGTTCTCCTGCCCTCCGTGCCCTATGGGATAAGAGGACCTTTGGTCCGTGACGACACACCGGAACTACTCATTGTGTTGTCTCCCTTCGCTTGGGAGGAAAGGAGAGGGAACGCAAGCTTGTGGTGTGAGGGTTTCAAGGCAGCCGCTTGTGGAAAGGGTCTGCAAGCAGTGTGGGGTGGAGAATGTTTGAGGGATGGGCGGGGGGTGGTCTCCTCCCATCCCGCGCCCTCTTCATCCCCCGTCCCCACCCTCGCTCCTTTCCGCCCCCAACTCTCCCCGCTCCGCGCTCACTTCCGGTTTTCCAAGTCCGCCCTGCACGAAATCCTTCTCACCCCTTACCTTTCGCTCTAATTCACCCCACCCACCCATAACATACCTGCACCATCCCTCCCACGCGCTTTGTGTCATTTGGAGCACAGCCAAAGCGACTTGCGACACTCCTTTTTTTACGAATTTGGACTTCTAAAAAGATTGCTTCGCACGAGGCTCTTAAGGTAGTTTGAGCGAAAAATCACTTCACCTAGAATTTGATGAATTTTGCCTCAATTTACAGAAAAAACTCTCATATATCCGATAATATCAAAATATCAACCCCTTGCCGAACTACTTTTCGAGCAATTTGTCTATAAATATAAGCTGTTTTACATGGGATAGATTATGGCTGTGCGCTCCAGACAGAGAATATTTAAAAAATGAGGAACTTATAGCACCTAGATTTCGTCAAAGAACTATCTATTGGTAGATTGAAGGTTTTCTCAACTATTTAAAAAAAATAATCTATTGCTCACCACAGTATTTTTTACAGAATCGCAAAAAATACCTGCTGTTTTGAAGGGGTTTCAGCCGTACGGCGGGAAAAAATGAGTCAAGTTAGAGACTTATGCAGCATTATTTATTTAATTACTGAGAATTTTGGTCATAGGTATATAATTATATATTTACGCTATCAATATTACAATATTTATTTCACAGTTCTTGCAGACGCTGAAGTGAAAAAATAAAATTATAATATGGTCTCTATTATGACTAGGGAACTATCTCGCTCAAACCATCTTAAGTTAGTTTGAGCTATGTATCAATTCACCAAGAATTTGGTGAATTTGACATTTTAATGAAAAAAAACTCCTATCGTTTTCATGATATCAAAATACTAACCCCTTGCCAAACTACTTTTCGAGCAATTGGCCTAAAAATATAAGCTGTTTTTACATGGGATATATTACGGCTGTGCGCTCCAGAGGGAGAATATTGAAAAAAATAGGATTTTCTAACACCTAGATTTCGTCTAAAACTAACGGTGTGTATTTTTTAAGTTTTCTCAACTATTTATAAACATTAATCATTACTCACTGTAGTATTTTACAGAACCGCAAAAATCCTTCTATTGTGAAGGCGATTTCACCGTACCGTGTTCTTTGGCTTATTTTCGCCTGAAAAAATGCTCAATACTAATTGCTTGTTCATTATTCGATTTATTGATGTAATTTTATCTAATTTAGGCACGCTGAATTTACACTGAAAGTGAAAAAATCGGTAGAAATTTTTACGTAAAATTTGATTTATTTTGTGGTGCTTCCTTAGGGCATAAATGGTGCAAGGGATTAGGAACTTCACTAGGAATTACGCTTCGTAGTGTGATTATCGACGCCTACAAAAACCTGGCGTTGCTCTTAATTTATAACTTGACATCCCATTAAAACATGAAAAGACTACCAGGAATCCTTCAAGTTCGATATTTAACCTGTTCACCATAAATCCAATTATTAATTGCGTGTCTGCTCGCCGAGGGAGCTCGCACATTGAGTGAAGGCGCGGCGAATCGTTAGAAGCACCCCCAATTTTTTTTCCCGGCACCCCTATTTTTTCACTACTTTCAATTTCTCCCGCGTCAAGGAGCAGTTTGAGCAGGCGGCAAAAAGGAAACAACGACGTCTGCACGGGTATTAGCGAACAGCTGACTCTCGGGGGACGTCCTCCTCTTCTATCTCCCGGCAATTTCTGCCGTGAATGCTTCAGCGATTCCAACGGAAAGAGGAACAGTCTATCACCTTTCCCTCCCCCTCTTCACGAGTCCCCCCCCCCATCCTTATGGTTTTTCCCTCCCTCAGAACAGCAGCGTTCTTCAACGCTTTTCCAGCCCCGAAACATTCTCCGCCCAGCTCCGCGTCTGCTATTTAAGCTTCATACACTGACGATTCCTCCGTGCGATAACGCTCGACCACGCTCCCTACAAACAGCATTTTCTTTTCCAACCCCCATCTAAAGTCTTCTGCATTCAGAAAACTTTGCGTGAGCTTGGTTCCTTCTCGCTTCCGGTAGATGTCGCGCCATGTGCGACTTTAGGGATCTCGCACGGAAGAGTCTTTCTGATTGGAAGCGGCGAAGGTTTTTTTGCAGGGGAAGGGGTGGGGACAATGGAACACCACGCGGGAACACCTGTTCCTTATTGTCAAAGCTTGGTTGTTTCGGTATGAGCGCATTCAAGAACAAGGCTCCCCAGACGGCTAAGAGAATCAAAGGTCTAGGTGTCGTTATGGTTTCGTGGCTTCCTTTCGGCCACCATACGGCACGAACTTAAAGAAATGCTTCGGTGAACTTTTCTCACGGCTCCCGAACTGCTATTTTCCCACGTTCTTGACCCTTTCATCTTGTCATTTCATTTGAGCTCGCGCATTTTGTTACAACGCTTTATTTATAGTGATCATCTCAATGCTGTGCAAATTCTTCTATATTTTTCAATTATGCTGAGCGAATAAACGTTGCTACCATGCTATCAGTAAAAATCCAAAATCGGACGCTCTTGATTTTCTTTAGAGAGGGTGATAGTTTTTTTTAATTGGAAAGAGAATGGGAAAAGCTTTTTGTTGTTTTTTTTTCTGGGTTTAAGAATTTAGTTTTCAAAACAGCCACGCGAAATAAGTTGGAGAATTTTTTAACTTTTTTTCATAGAAAATGCGTATAGAATCGAAATCTACATAAAGTATGAGTAGATACAAAGATTTTGGTATATACTGAAAGCATACTCAGCAATTGCTACGTAAAGGAAGAGGATCTCTGTTCCTTACTGTAGCTATTTGCGAGCAATCTGAAGCACACATACATCTTATGTTCTGGTCGCAAGAAAAGTAAAACTAGCAATTTTTGTTCGTTTTTCGAATGTTAAAAAAGTTGTTCATTTAAAATAATGCACAATGCAATGCGGCAGTATAAAAATCCCCCTGGGATGCCTTCTTCTTCTACGCAGTGTGCCACTAATTAAGCCTTGTTCTTGGAGCAAAAAAGAATGGAGGAGTAATGTTCCGCAATTTAATATGGTCCATTTAGGTCTCAATATTTCTTCTAGCCTCCCATCTCGCCTGAGTCCCGTCGCCTTGAGCTCCATCCTCCCTTCCCGTCGTCCCTTGCTCCGCCAGGATAATGTCCCTCGCGTGTTGGTGCCATGCTTCCGGGCCAGGTGCACCACAGTGAAACACCCACGCCTCCTCCTCCTCATCCCCGTCCTCGCCTAGGAGTGCCTATTTTCGCCCGCCCTGTGATCAACCTCCTCGCTTGAGCATTCTAAAACTGTACAGCATTATGTACATACATACCGTAACCAAGGAGAGTATTCGCAGATGTACATGTATCAGGGGTGCTTAACTTAGATCTTCGATCATAGAATGGGATGCCCTAAGAAAAACTCAAAATATTACCGTTTAAACCTTATATTTTCACATTCTGAATACACCCTTGGAATAATGAAATTAAAGTCTATGCGATATTCCTCACAGGTCGTTAGTGATAGCATTTGACCTTGAGAGACGGCACTTATTGTAAGCAAATGAAACTGTCATCCGAAACAATGAAGTTTTGTGGACCGTTAATTTTTGAAATAGTTCGGAGAGCGTTCTTTCGTATGTCCAAAAGCCCTTGGTTTTCTAAGTTTTCTAATGTAGTCACGTGCAAGGCAACTGCAGTACAAGCTCTATATATGAATTGTTTTTTGCTATTAATGTTTAGGCCTCAAGAATAAAATGTTTTTAGCAAGGAGCACCTGGAAAGCACTCATAAACAGGGTTTCTCAGTGCACTGAATTAGATACGGGGGATGCCAATTCTCTTAGTAATAATCGAAAAATGAATAAATACCTTAATCTATCTCTGCTTTACACCTTGTATTTTAAGAGTTGTTGACTTTTATAATTTCATCCGTAGCATTTCACAGGTTTTAAACCACTGGACTTCAGAACTTCAATCGTAGCTCACTGCGATACCATCAACTTAATTGGTCGCTAAGTTTATTTTGGGCGAGGGTTTTTCTTCTCGGACGTTGTTAATGGTACCCTCCTCTACCACTAACCACCCTCACCTGAGCCGACACCGTGGAACCCACAAGGTTGACCACTGCCCCAAACCAAACCCGCCTTCAGCCTACCCTAAGCAACCACCTTTCCGTCCAAAAGTCTTAAAAACAACTCGCGCAGCTTATCCTGCCCTATCGATTACCGCAGACCTTCCTCAGGTCCTCTTTTGTCCACCTCTGAACAATGCCCTTAACTTTGCCCTATCCTGTTCCTAAACTCCGCCAATCTATTATTTCTGCGTCCAAAAGATCCTTTCGCTCTCATCCAGGAGCATTCTTTGTTTCCGTGAACCATTGATAATTCAAGACTCTCGGCCACATGCCACGGGCGCAGGCGTTCTTTCTGCAAGCGCTTCTGAAACACCATCCGCGTCCTTTGTTTTCTCGGCATTCTTTACGGCCCTAAACAACGTTTTTTTTTCTCTCCCATGACTCAGCCCAAGCTCTTGTGAATTTCGGAATTTTCGCGGATTATGGCCGAGTATAATGCATGCCCTAACGACTGAGTTCTAATCACACGTAGACTTAAAAAAATTCGTCACGTGGATATTTCTGAACTTAAGACGTGGATGTTCTAGGGAATTCTTCCGCGTTGAGTAATAGTCACTTTGACCTGAAGAAGCGAACTAGAACGCTGGCGAAACTGTCGTCATCAGGATGACTCTACGCGGAAGAATTTGCGAAAACATCCACGTCTCAAGACCACTCCGCGGAATCTTAACTCTGGAACGTGGAAATTTCGTGGACAGTTATAATCACAAGTGGACATGCCTTAAATATTCGTCACGATAAATGGAGATCAATCACCTTTACTCCTCCATTGATGATTCAGTATCTCATTTCCCTGGTTATCAAAGTCCGTACGCATTTCTCTTCATCAAAGAAAATGAAAAAAGTACTTTAAAACTTTCCTGCGGTGTTTGTCGTGCTGTAGCCAAAGATCTCCGTTGACGCTCAAAGAGCGAATGTAAGGATTTTAAGTTTTTTTTGCTGCTAACGCTGCCGACGTCAACCTGTTACAGGTATACCTTTGGAAAAATATAATCTTCGTTAAATTCGCCGCAGGAAACACTCCCTAGCCCCATTAAAAATCTTGTTCCGACGAAATTCACTGGAAAAGAGTTACCGGTTATGGGTTTCGACCTTCCTTAAGCTTTGTCACTTTTTTTTCTCAAAAATTTCAATCCGCTCTGATACATATGAGGGAGAGCCACGCCTTTGCGGAAATAAAAGGTCAGAAACACGTCTCAATCCTAAATTTTTACCAAACTCCCGCGGTAGATGGAGTCACACACAAACGCGCGCACTTTTCTTCATCATACCTTTGATCCCCAAGCGGTAATTATCGCTGTCCTGGAAGGAGGAATATTAAGCATCGCAATTTCGAATGAAAAAAATATAAGTGCGAATTTTCCGTTCGGGCTGGGTAATGGAGGGGTTTGTTTCGACGGTATATCTCGAATAACTCACCCTTTTTACCAGTTTTCCCCTCCCTCCCAACCCTTCACCACACCAATCTCAGCTTATTTCTTGAAGGCCACTCCTGCTAGACCTAAAGGGGCGGGAGAAACAGCCTCTGCTGCAATTAGCGCTGATTATTCGCTCCGTGAAATTTCCAAGGGGGACAGGGTGGAGAACCCTCTTGCCACGTGGTCGTAACGGGTATGACTCCAGAAGAGGTTAAAGCATTTTTTTTTCTAAGTAACCATCATTTTTACTATTTTATTTGAGTTAAAATGCTCTCGTCATGAAACTCTTTGTGTTCCATTTCTTTGCAGGCCTATTCATCATGTCCAGTCCGAAATTCATAGGTCTTCCGAGGTTAGACTTGTATCCGTAATCCCACTTCAACTTTGTTCATCTGAGAAAAAGTAAATGACAAATTGAGAGGTTCTGACTTCAAATTGATATAGCTAGAGGTTTTTACTAAAAATATGTATTAAATGCCATCCTCAAGAACGGATTCTCTCTGTCCATTTTCTTCAGAGCACAATGCTTTTAAAAAATATTATCTGCTACCTTGGAAACAGGGCTTGAGGATAGGGAAAAACAGGTATAAGTTTAAAGCACAAAGTTGCAAAATCCTGAGTCTCTGCTCAGATTTTTGCCCGCAAATACTCAATGATGAAAGCTTCATTTATAGAGTGCTTTAAATATACTTGAGATTTGGCCAGACCTATGAATTTATGAACTTATACTTTATCTTACTTTATTCTTACAAAATTTGCACGGCCTAGGAACTTCAAAGAATACTTTTGTTCTTTTGAAATTACATTAAAAACTTCCTCGAGCTCATTCCTACGTATGTTTCTTTTCTAGCTGGGTGTTTTTCGAAGTATTTCGCTCAAATGTAAAGCCAAATTGCGCATAGCTTGGATTTCCGACTTTAATGCGGAATCTGGTTGCGGCTTGCTGATCAGCAAATCCGTTTGCCGAACCTATTTCCTTTGAAAACAAACCCTATTTTCATTTTCTTCTCCACGGAATGCTTAATCCTCGATGCGATCGGATTAACGCACTACCCCCTGCTCGTAGAATCTTGTAATGGAACGCAAAATCCTTCCCTGCAGTTTAATCCGCCAAATGCCATTCTGTGCGTTTTAACCACATCTCTCCATAGCCGCTCTCGTGTCCAATTAGGGACGAGAGTCAAGTGTTCTCCAAGAAAACGACCTGACGTCTACTAGTGGGGAAAAAAATGCGAAGCCAAAGTTTTATTCGAAGTCATCCAGCTTCTCCACAAGCCTTGGGGGACTTGTCTCACCCCAGTTTTGCTTGCCTTGCTACAGCCCTTCCACCACGGCGTTACATTACGAGCCCAAGGAAATTAGTCTTGTTAAAGTTCATGGATAAAAGGCCGTACCCTTTCCAACCCTCTTCCGCCGGTGAGAACACTTTTCCAACCTTTCAGGTGGGCATTCTGGTGAGATACCGAGAAATTTTCCTCCCAAGTTCTCCCGCATTCGCAGACTATTGGGGTGAAATATGAAAAAGACAGCTTTTTTTGCGACCAGCATCAAGATTCGAGCCTTATGGTTGGAGGCAAGGAGGGTAAAATTCGAAAAAAAATGAATAATTCCCTTCATTCCGAATAAAAATTAAATAACTACGCAATTTCCTCCTCTAAGGAGTTTCCCTGAGTAAAGAAAGCGAAAATATCGTCAGTAATACACATAAATTTTTTAAAAACTCGAATATTAAGCTTGCTCGGATATAAAGCTTCGAGCGTTTGCTTGGAAATCTCGTTTCCTTTCGCAACTCAATGTGCTTGATGAAAAGATTCGAGAGTTTAAGGGCCATTCGTGACCGCTCGGGGACGCTGCTAATGGCCACGTAACTTATCTCGGTTTGTCAAAGGGAACTAGGCTAACATTTTTTTAATCCCCCAAGTCGATGTGCCACACATTCACCTCCTGAGATGATATCTCAAAATTAAGAGCTGGTGAAGACTTAATTAGAACTCCGTAACCCGGGGGAATGTGGCCTCTTTCCCCCGAATTGCACTAAGAAAGGGCGCGCTGATAATTATGGGGAAGAATTTAGAATTGCCAAGCTGGAAATGCTATAAGAGGCCCTTATGTGAGTTTGTAATTAAAACATACCTAAGATGTGCATCTCAGAGACATTTCCACTCATCCATATTGGTCTATTGGTCTTATTTCAAAGCATTCTCGTTCTTTCCCTTACTCAGCTAAAGATTCATCTTGTGAATCTACTTGATGTTTTCTTATTTATAATTCTCATTTATCCCACTGTAAATTTCACAATGAAAACTTTAAAATTTGCAACTTTAGTTATTTCAATTTTTAATTTGGTATCTTTAAACCCTTCTACAAAGTCCAATATCTTTTTCTAAGTCACATGGTGAAAAAGAAAGCGTACAACCACGGTGAAAAGACACTAACGACAGGTTCACAGCAGGGATTTATTATCACATTCAGAGTTTGAATCTTCGTGTGTAACTTTATTAATATCATAATGCTTATGTCTGTCTCATATAAATTTATTAGACATTTATGAAAATTAATTATGAAAAATTTTGCAAATTGTGAAATTGTCGCAGCAGTTAAATGCAGCTTGCCCTTTGAAAACAAAAGCAGAGTAAAAGTCGTATTCATGTCATGTCATTTCCTCAGAAATCTTTCAGGGAGAAATTTCACGTAGAAGTAGCTCTGTGTAGAATTTGTGGATTATGAGGCTACTTGGCCCTGCAAGAAGGTATCATACATAATAAGAATGTGTTTTACTTTAGTATCCATTTTTCTGAGAAGCACCTCTTTCACATTTTCTCGAAAATGTTCTCAGAATATAGTCTTTTCGGCGGAAAACCTTCTCAGCACTAGCATTCAAATTAAGTCAAAAGTACTCAACCTTTTCCTGCTTGAAAAATTGCTTGAATGAGTAACCAAGATTGCCCCAAGAGGTCGGAGAAAAATATTTTTTTCAATTAACGTCTTTAAGTAATTAACGTCCTTTAAGTAGCCTGCCTTGATTTTTTTCGTGGAATAAAATGTGGTTTACGTGGAAAACCCTCCCAAGAAGTCTCGAGGGGAATTCTTAATTATCCTTCTTCCCTGCTGGCAATTAAGGCATTTCCTTTCTCCTACGTGGCGGACTCAGCGCGTAATCAGAGTGCGAGATTTTTTTGGTTGGCAGCGGGCTTTGGTGGTAAAAGGGGGAGGAGATCTGGAAAGGTAAGGAAGGCAAGGCACATTTTTTTCTCTTATTTTTCTTAGCATCGCGTTCTTTACGCCGAAATGCGTGGGTTGGGGGGAGGGTTGGTCGAGTCACGTGGGGAGGCGGTGGGTCGAGGGGTCGCTGCGGTTAATCGCGAAGAGATTGGACGGAGTGCGTGAAGTAGCGTGACGCAAATTGAGAGGAGCACTTTGGACGCGCGTCTTGGAGGGACGTGAATGAAGGAACTTGGGCGTTATAAGTAGCAGGCTTGGAGGAGTTGGGACGGTTGAGTACGTCAGGAATGAACAAAAAAATCCGGAAACGCTCGCTGAGAGAAACACGCATTCTTTCGTCTTCTTACGGAGAAAAATAAGTCGTGGATGGATTAATGAATTCACTTTTTAAGTCTAAATGACGACGGTAAGGACCCCATTATCCCCTCAAGACTTTGTTGACGACGAAAAGTTTCTTCGTCTCATTTTTAGTCAGTGAGGAAAAATATCTATAAGGGTCTTGTAAAATCAGCGGAAAGTTGATTTTTCATTTTATTTAACAATGGAGAGCTTTGACATAAAGCGAAATGAACTCAGAAACACATGGATAACATAACCTGTTTCTGTTACTAGTTCAATAGAAACAGATGCCTATATATATGTGATTGGGCACGTTGAGGCTAGTTTGAAATACCCAAACAATTACTTTTATTAGTCAAGCAGCTATTTCGCAGTGTCTTGAAATCTAATCCATGATTTCTGCCATTTTTTCCTAAGATATAATAAAATTCACTAGCAATCTACTATAAATAATGTTGCTAAGATTGACGTTTCTTGCACACCTCTATCCATGAATACTAATTCTCAAGGTTAGTCACCAGTGTGCCTATTTATGAGGACGGTGCCAAGGTACAGCAATTATGTCTCTTTTATTTGAAGCTGAAGTTGGATGTCGACGGGGAACTCATATCACTCTTAACAACTCGAGGTCAAGTGGTCAGGAGAGCTCTTTGCTCATTTCTTAGCACCGCCCACGGATACTCGTTCCCTCACCCTCTTTACGGGCAATGAGCTCCCGTGATTATGCGAGAAACACTCTTAATCCCCCCAAAACCTCCTCTTTACAATTCTGCCTCTCACTTCGCTCCTTCCCCGACCCCTTGGCCGCTTACTGTCATCCGCCCACGTGCCTCAAAAAATACTCCCTTACACAATCCTTCAGGAGAGAGATAAAAAAGAGGAAATTAAAAAAAAGAAACGTGCATACTCTCTTACGTACGCACCTATCTTCCGAGAGAAGCTTTGTCTTCTTCACACTTGCTCCTCCCCCTCCTCGTCCACCCCGTTAGCCACTCACGTATCCCGTGGGCGTGGAGTAAGAGAGACGGAGAGGAGTCGGAAAACAAGGAGACTGAAGGGAGAAAAAAATTCAGAAAATGCACGCCCGAAGATTTCGACGTGAATATTATTTTTTTTAATTTCCAACCTCCTCCTCTTTTCCGCTCGGCTGCACTTCGCGGGCTCCCTTCAGTGAGTTGCTCCTCCTTCGCCCACGCGGGCACACAAACCACGCCCTCTGCCACCTCTCTTTCATTGAAGCCGACTCGGGGATGAAGACGAAGAAAGAGAAAAAAAGATGCTTTTTTCCCACCTCTCTTCCCCGTAAGAATCTACTCTCATTTTCTCCCCCCTTCTCACCCTCTTGGATGGGCTTTGGAAGAAATGGAATACTCGTCATCCATTAAGGGAATGCGGGAGAGGGTTGCGTGTTTCTTTTTTTTTGGTGGGAGGGGGGTGGTGGTTGGGTTTTCCACCACGTTCCCCCTTCCCCAACCAGAAGTGGTGTCTCCGTCGCGACTCGGTCGCTCCGTGCGATTCATTTGTTTCCTTTTTTCCCGCCTTCCACTCCTCCCCAAGCAGGGGTGCTCCTTATTTCACGAGACCTCCGCTATCTCTCACCCTTCTCAAATTTTTTATTCATTCTTTCTCTCTCTTCACTGAGCACATCAAGAACTCTTCTCCTCCCACGGATTGGCCAACATCCTCCACCATAACCATGCGATCTTTTATTTTTAGTGCGGTGAGCTTGAGGAAAAAATAATTCTGTGCACCGTTTCTTTCCTATTTCCATCATCTCTTTCCGTCGATTCCCTTGGATATTCGTGAATGGGAAGGGTAAGTGCCTTACCCCTCTCCCCCTCCGACCCTCGTCTGCAAAACCCTTGGACACCCACACAACCTACCCATTGCCCCGAGAGTCTTAACCTCGCCCGCATTAACGCCAAGCGCCTTCTTAGACACTCGTGGGAAGGTTGCTCCGAGACAAACAACAGACATCTTCCCCCACGACCGAGCCCTCATGCATTCACCTCAGCGCTGACCCTCTTCTCCTCTGACCAAAAGGACAAGATTCGAGGAGACGTCTCCATTCCTCAAGCTGCAAGGAAATCTCCCTTTCTTCCTCCGTGGAAGAAAAATAATCCCATTCAGTTCCGCCGAATTTTTCAACCCCTATGCTCCCATTACTGAAGGAAAGATTCCGTGAGAATGAGACTCCTTGGAGCGTCTTCAAGGTTTGCATAGTGGTCTTCCACCTGCCCGGGCAAGAAGGTGGGAACCCCTCTTAAGAATGGGTTCAACCTATCCCTCCCTCTCCCTAATTTCCGTACCCTTCTAGGATTTTCAAAGCCCTTTCCCAACCCTTCCGAGGCGAACTCTTACCTTCCCAGCCGGCACGGAGGTCAGTGCCCTTGCGGTAAGATGAGGGATGTAGGCAAACCCGAGCAGATTTTGTTTTTCGCAAGATGACAGACCCCTTTACCTCCCCGTCAGGCCACCGCAAGAACTTGCAAAAACCTTCTTAAAGGATTTTCCACCAAGGCAGAAAAGGGTTTTCTTTCTCCTGCGGGACAGCTGGGGTTCTGTCCCTTCCCTAGGATGAAAGGGCTCGGGAAAACAGGGTGCTGGGAGGGTTGAACTGATAGCATTAAGGTGAGGTTCCTCTGGTCCAGGAAACCCTTTCCCTTTCCTTCGGAAAGAAAATTTTCCTCGTTTGGGGACGAAGTGGACTAGGTAAAGGTGGCTCGAGGTTATTATTCCTCCTCCGGTAAAGGTGTCGGTGACAGTTGTTGTTTTCGGAAATATTCCTTGCCGGCAGCCGGAAGGATTCGCTCGGGAAAAGGGTAAGGGTTCGATGACCGATGTGGCAGATGTCTGGAAAGGAGCAGCTTGGTTGCAAGAGGAGGGTAGAGTTTCTTGAACTCTATTTAAAGCTTCTTAATTCTCAACTAACACTTTTAGGATCGGCCTCACTTTTGCGGGTCATAGTTCCTACGATTTGAGGATAAATTTACAAGACCCCCTGAACTTATTTATGCAGTTTATACTTGTAAAATTTTCAAGTATTTATGACCGACAAGGGAAGCAATTTTTATAAATACAAGCAGGGTCTTCATTTATTTTCTAAACCGAAAAAGCTGCGATTCATTAATATTTTCCGAGATTGCAGCCGCTCTCAGTAGACTTCAATTAACTATTATTTTGACTCAAGTCTCCATCTAAATTGTAACTTTTATTCAATGTAATTATTTGTTTATTCCTATCTCATAGTGGCATCTTCTTCATCGAGTGTATCCTTAAAAATAAAATAATAATTGTCCACCTGTTTATATTCCTGTTGATATTTGAGATATCTGTAGACAAGAAATCAAGATACACTTTTATTGCTAAAATTAAAATTATTAAAAAAAATATATATTCCTTAATTTTATCTCCTATGAAACGATCATTTAAAATATTACCTTCAATTTCATTCAAAGTTTCCTTAGCATTGAAGCCGGAGATTTTTAGTGAAAGTACGCATCTGTTCTTTACTCCTTTAGTTTCTTTCTTTACTTCCTTGGAAGCCAGTGCATTGCACGAAAGTGGGCTACCTCAAGAACTAACAATACCTGCTCTAACAACAGCAGCACGTAGCTGAGCGAAGGAAGAAAGTATCCCCACCCGTCTTTGTCCCCTGGAAATCTCTTCCTCACCTGCTCTAAATTCTAACAACATCCCCTTCACAGCCTTCCACCCCCTCGAAGACTCTCTCGCCTCCCACGTCTTCCGGTCTTTTCTGCCTCACGAAGAGGAGACCGACCTCACTCAACCTCAGGGGTCGTCGGCGGGCAAGACGAGGAAAGAGGTGCCCATCCCTCTCTAGAGAGAGGAGATACCGCAGAACAGAGCGCTAGGTGAACAACGAGAAAGACCTTGTTCTTTTCCTCTTCGCTCCTTTGCTTCACAAGAGAGAAGAGAGACCGGGACAATAGTTTCAGGGCAGGAAGGAGGAAATTGCAAGAGTCTTTTGCCGTGTTGTTAAAAAAAAACAACTCGAGTGGCCAAGAGAAATGCCCCAGGGCGTAGGTCAAGCTGCGTGGCTTCCTTCGAACACTAGCCGGTCGGTTTTCGCCAGCAACCTTTTTTTTACACGTATCTACTAAAACTGAAAGTGAAGAACCCCGTCGTAGATTTTTTTAGATCACCTTCATCCAATGGAGTGTTCCCAGCCATATGTTATGCCGTTAAAGAAATCATATTGATCGTAACTAATGGATTTCGGCCTCAATTTTTTATAATGGGTTTAATTGATCAGTATCGATTTCAACGGCTGCCTAAAAATCCAAAGTCCTTTTTTTATAGGGTGCCATATTACTATCGCTTTATTGGGATATAGGAGGGTGTTTTTTGTGAGACAAGACTTGAGTTCTTATGTTAGTGGCCCTGCGGGGTCTTCAAGGAACCTCCTGACCGTTCTCTAGATACACATTAGGTATCCACATTTTTTGTGAGTCTCTCTGTCAAGATACATTGAGTATAAAATCGTTTCATGGAAAGGCTGCGCGCTTTTGTGAGCGGGTTTAACACAGTAGTTGCACCTCTGCTAACTACAATCAAACTTAATAAATGGGCTTTATATCACCCCCTTGACTGCAATACATTTAAATGCTCTTGCAGTAATTCAAAGAATACAAATGGCATATCTTTGCGCATTTATTAGTTTAAATATATATTACTGAAGCTCATATTTTATCGATCCAATCTCAATTGATCTTTCATGCTTCGTTATATTCGTTGCTTTGATATTATTTTATGCTTATTTTTTTATTTACGCTCTGCATAAAACCAGATCTGCAGTTGCATGTTCTTCTAGGTAAGGCATCTGGTCTGCTCCGTCTTGCAAAATACAACGTATGAGTGTGTTTCGGAAAGTCCAAAACCAATTTGCACCCAATGCAGTTAATCTTGAGAGTGCTTTCGTGAGGGGGCAGGAGGCGTGAATTTCCAGCTACGCCCACATGGAGGGTTTTAGTCCTCTTATGCGTTCCAAGTGGTGGCATTTGTCGACCCACACAAAGCAAATGAACAACAATATGTCGTAAAGCTTTAAGGACCACCCCCTTCTTTTCGAGACATTTCTTTTTCCTTCTCTCCTTGGAGAGTGAAACCATGATAAAGAGTCCCTGCCGCAATAGGTTAAACGGTGACGCGCAACTAACTAATCGCCTTGTGCTGGACATCGCCGAAATGCGTAGGACTAAGAGTACCCTAACCTACATCCCTTCGAGGACTCCTGCGGGGTGCATCCCTGGAACTAGAAAGGCCCGTGTGCCGTCGGTGTGGTTTTCAGGGAAAAACCCCGCGGGGTTTTTTGTAGTCGTGGGTGGGGCATCGTAAATTATGCCACACTTGGTCACAGTGGGCGTGAAGGGATGGAGACGCAAGCTTTTCGGACTCAAAATGGTTTCCCGAAACGGATCAAATGGACAATGGGCATAACAACGCGCCAATAGCACGCTCCTCCGTTCCGCTGAAAGATATATCTGTGAGGAAAGTAGGATGAAGATGTTGTCGACTCAAAGAATGGAATATATTTCAACTGTTACCTTCGATTTCCTGACAAATGGCACGCTTTCATTTCGTAGGCTTTCGTCACAATGCAGCTGGGTAGAGATATGATTTTTGGGCGTGAAAATTTGTCACGTTTTTCCCGGCATTATCTTCTTTCGATTTTTCATTAATATATGTTTTATCTGAGGCACGATTTAAATTAATCTCGTATAAAAAATATCCTTTCATTAGAAAAAAAATCATTCAATATTTTTCAAAAACTTTAATTAAAATTATTAGGAATTTTGAACAAACTCAAGGGTTTTCAAGGTTTAAGCAAGGGTTTTACTTAGTTTCTAGTTCCAGCTAAGCCTTTACTGTTTAATTTATCATTAAATAAAGTATTGCCACATTCTTTAAATATATTTATTAGCTCGTATGAGTTTGTACATGTACTGTACAGATATGTAAAAGCTGTCGACTTAATATGCACTAATATTAAAGCATCGAGTGATTTGATAATATGAGATGTATCTAAGGAATCAGCAATATTTTTTCATGTATTTGGTTACTATGTTTTTATATGTTCGCTTCATAATTTATTATTCGTTTTATACTAAATAGGGTGCTCTCAATTTCATCAATACTGGTTAGTTTCTCGAAAAATTACCTCGTCGATTGAGACCACAATGTATATCACCGGGCGACAGATGCTCATCATAGGGCTCTGGATGTCTTCACATTCGTTCGAGGATGGAGAAATAACTGTGGACGAGCATTGTGTACCGTTACCACTAGTGGGTGGAAGGCAGAGCATCGCACAAACAAAAGCGGGTCTGGATCTGGTGGCTGGGCGGTGGTGAACACGCGTTTTTGGGGCAATCTCCCCGTGCCTCCCCGCTGAGGTCATTCATTCTCCACGCGCCATCGGCCGTGCATGTGCCCAATGGACGGTTCTCCGTGGCTGCCGACGCAGCCGGCCACTCCTGCCCACCACCCTCCCCGGCCGCCGTCCGCATCTCATGAGCACACTCCAAACATAAAGAAACCTAATAAGAGAAACTTTTTAAGAGATCCTAACAGCTGCCCCGGGGTGCTTTCTGGTCCCTCGATCTATTTGAACTGTGTAGTTGCCGCCCCCCGTGAGTCTCTTTCATTATATTCATCCTACATTGCGCACCTATCTGTAAAGAGCATCTACTTTGAACGATATCCTCTAACCTATCTCTGAAATAATGTGATTATGGAACTTATTCATTGCTGTTTTCTTCATGAGATTTTCGCAAATAAATCACACTATATACACATTCCCGCCATTATCCAAGTGAAATCAATGTTCAAAATAACAGTTTTCAACACTAGGTCAAAAACTTACCATGCAATATCAATAGCGTTTGAAATAAGTATCCTCCGAGTAAGTAGGTACCATAGAGATAACGAGGTGAAATCCTACGTTTTTTTAAAGTCCTATTTGCTTCTGTAATGCCGTAAACGTGTTACTTTAAATTTCAAGAATCACTTCAATAATAGCGCAAAATCTATGCAATTTAATTCAACATATTTATGTTATTATTAAGATAATTTTTTTCCACCACATGAAAAATGTTTTCGTTTGAAATAGCTGTTATAGTCATCCATCAGAAGTAATCACCGTTGACGTGAAATAAATAATTACACATAATTGTTAACACACTTTTGAGAATGTTAAATAGTTGCCGAATAATTGTTAATTGTTAGTAATTGTTCGAAATATGATTTTTTTTGTAACTCCGAACACCTTATCTCTAACTCGGGGTCGTATTTGTCTTTTTGTTTAGAAGTATTTAACTGCCGGGGAGAGGATGATTATACAGTCTTTCTTTGTTGATTCGTTTTTCTCTCAGGGAAATTCATTGCCGCGAGCTACGTATCTTTCATGCGAAACATCGCGGAATGAAAAAGATTCTCAAGTCCTCAACGATGAAAAATAAAGAATCCGAAGCCATTCCAAATATTGTTCGTCGAAAATAAAAATATTTTGAGGGGGAATTTTCGTGAAGTCATCAGTGAGGAGCTCTTTCCTCCAATCTAGGACTCCCCTGCATGTCTTCTCAGGAGACAGCGAAAACAAAATGGCAGATGGGAAAAACACAAAAGAGAGGAACGAAAGCAGCTCCTTTAAAAAATAAAATAAAACAAAAGTCCCCAATTTCTCGCAAAACGAAATATGCTTAATTGCATCTCCCCGAAAATTTTCAGCTTTCGTTGAGAAAATAAATGAGAGATGGGGAGATGGAGAAAAAAACATCGAAAAAGGTATTTTTATCTCGCATTTTCCCTTTATCTTCTTTGCTCACTTCCTGTACAAACTCTCCCAAATTATATGAATGTGGGTATTTATAATATATATATATATATATATATATATATATATATATATATATATATATATATATATATATATATAATGTATATATATACACGTACTTAATAGTATTTCGTGACTGGGAATACTTCTCCGAGCACTCACTTACTTGGTTTGGGGCCCTTTCCTTCTTGTCAGGGTGGGAGGAAGTGAGACTGATGCGATAAGGAGCATTTGGGGAGGGGATAAGGGAATGCTGAAGGAGTATTTGTAACCGGGGGGGAGGGTGGTATTGGATGGAAGGGGTGTGGTTTTCGCTGAGTTTATGGAGGGTATAAAAAATAGGAGGGGGAGGCACTCACAAGATCATTATTATCCGACGTATGACTTTTGTACCCCCTTCCCCCACCCTCCCCTTCGCGAAAGACTACATAACCCTTCCACCCCTCCCGTCAACCCCCGCCGCCCACCTTCACCTTCACAATACGCCTCTCAAACCCCTAACCCCGACCTCTCTTTTATTCCGCTCTCTATAAACTCCTTAATACAAACCTTCCCTTCAATGCTTGCAATACCCCCCCAACTCACCCGGCGCTTCCTCCCTCCTATACGCCTTGGAAAACTCCTCGGGCAGCCCGCATTGCTCGTTATAATTACTCCCTCAGTAACGCACTCAGTCTTCTCTCATTTTTATCCCTTGCTCCTTAGGAAAAAATCAACGAGACTGTTTCTCGCCGCTGCCGCCATCCTCTTGGAGATATTATACCTTCCTCCTCCCTCCCAAACTCCCCCACCACGACGTCATTCAGGCCGACTGGCGGAGAAAGGAAAAGAGATTTACTGGGTTTTGGGCGAATAATAAAGGAGTACAGAAAAAAAATCGCGCGGGCATAAAGGTGATGGGTAAAAAAAATGTAAGCACTGCACCGGTTCCGCTGGCCTCAGGGAATCACTAGCGACATAAAAGGGTCGCGATGGGTTTGTTTTTTTAAATACTTTTTTGGCTCTCTTTCTCTTCTTTCTGTCACTCGCTTCATTTCGCCCTTCTCCTGAAAACGAAAGAGGTTTTGTTTCTGCGCGAGTGAGAATAAGGAGTTTAAAAACGAGGTATTTCCTCCTCCCAACCTTATATACCTCTTCACAACCCTTTCTTTTCCTCACCGTCTATCTGTCTCTCTGCTTTGGTTGGGTCGCCGTGCATGTGAGTGCAGTCAAAAGGTATCGTTAAGGGAGAGAAAAGCAAAATGATGAGAAGAATGCGCTGGGAATCGACTTATAGTCTTTTCGGTCGCTCGCGAGATGGAAGAGGACTTTTCAACCTGGTGGGAAGTGGGGAGAGGGCTTGAAGGAAAATGAGAAGGAGCATATTTTTGTTGCAAGCGATGAGAGATTCCACGTCGGGAAGGATGGCTTCACACAGGCATCCATTCTTTCTTCACGTTGCAGAGCACAAAAAAACATACGGACGACTCTCTGGCCTCTTTCGTCTGGCTAAAGGGTGCGACCGAGAAAATTTTCCCCTTCTTTTCGATGAAAAGTTCGTTCGCGGGGTGATATAATGGGTGGTGGTTTTATAGACTATTCTTTTTTCTGCGGTTTTGATTTTTCCCAGCGTTCCCTGTCGCTCGGGAAGCCGTTTCATTCTCCAGGCTTCGAGTTTTCTTATGTTCGTGAGGGGTAGAAGAATAAGGCTGAAGAGGAGGGGTGTGTTTTTCATAGCCGGTTGAAGAGTGACAATGACTTGAACTGATCGTGCCTTTTCAAGTTTCAAGCTTTACCTTTCGCAGAGCATTTATGTGGTGATAAATTTTATGTTTTTGCGAAAGTTTTTCAGCGGTAAGTTCCACTAACTCCTCTTTCATTCAGGATACAGGATTCTTTTCCCTCACATAATCTGTGATTAAATTGCTTACTACAGAACTTATTTCTCTCTTGAAAAAATTTTTTCGTTCACAATCAAGAGCCATTATTCCAAATATTGATTAGTTGCAGGTTTCTACTTCATTCTTACCATATCAGCTAATCGTTTTATTCCGATGTAAATTTTCATTTTTTATCCCCTAATAGTTTTCTTCGTGTGTTCCATTTCCGATATTTCTCGATAATGCTTTACATTCAGGACTTTTTGGATTTTCAATAAATAATAATTATCTATACCTAAAAATCATTGACAAAATATGCTGTTGCTATCCGTCTTATTATTGCTGCAGTAATTTATATTAAGTTGTTAGAAATAATTGTGCCACTCTAAACTTGCGCGATTTTTTAATTCTTAAAATTTTAAACAGTCATTTCAGCTAATTTTCCTCCTGAACGAATTCGGAAATTGTAACAAATCAAGCATTTTGGAAGCATTAGACGTGGAAGTTAAAAGCTTTTCTTAGCCATTTCCTCGTTTAACTCACAAAGACACGATGCATGGAAGGAGAATAGCGAGCGAGGCAAAAACGTAATGCTGTCAGCTGTTAAGACTTTGGTCAGAACACGTGTGACTTCAATGCGATGGAAATCAGACCATAAAGCGAGCCAGGGAAGAGGGGACCGGAGAGTGAGCCCACGAAAGCTGGTATTCTTCGAGGGAAGCCTCGGAGCCTGACATATGGCGTCAATGGTATTAATCCTGTGTCTCACTGATGTGATCTCGTTGATCCAGTGGCCGTGAAAACACAAAAAATCGATGCCTCACGCTCTGCTTCGCGGTAAGAGGTTTGACTTGCAGGCTACTGTTGCCCGAGGAAGGGAAGGAGCATACGGGGTGAGTGGAGACCAGTAGATTGAGGCACTTGAGAAGAAAGGGCAAGAAGCAAAATGACTAGGAGTTAGTAAGGGAGTTACTTTGAGTGGTGGTGGTATTATCGGGCGAGAGGGTATGGATTTGGCAGCATTTGTTGAATTATTGTCAATATAACCAAAATGTAAGCTTAGTTTAGCCTCCCGATGACAAGGCTGGCTCTTTTTTAATGACTAAAATATATTTTTTGTTGTGATATTGTTTTACGATGCCTTTAAACAGTTATCCTATGTCAATTTTAAGAGTAACAGCCATAAATGGAGCACTTGCTGCTTGTGAGTGCAGAAATGTTTACTAATAACGGAAGATAATCCTAACAGTTCATACTCATGTGTAACAGGCATTGTTTTCTTTTTATCATTGGACTCAACCATCGTCTTAGCCCTGGTTTATTTATTACGTAGTCTTTTGTATGTATTGTTCGAAATTTCGCCGTACGGTAATTTAAAGCTACATTTCATGATGTATTTTATTGTAATTTTTCTGAATCGTGATGAGGCCCTCATATTTTCTTGCATATAGAAGTTTTTGCTGAGAAAGACGATTGAAAGCAAGAGTGCCTTTTAGCGAACGCACGTGGCTTAAGGAAATGGCGTGCTCTCCTCCTCGTACGGATGAAGAGAGATTGGAGGGTTTTCCAAAAAAGAAAAAACTGTGGTATTTTTAGGGGGTTTAAGGAACAGTCTGTAAGTAACTTTTATTTAAGTTAAGAAAAGAGAAGGACTTTGGTAGAACCAGACTTCATCGTATATAGCATTCAGACCAAATAAGTGCTCTCCCAGGGATACGAAACTCATTCCCTCTCATTCCAATGTTCCGTCTCTGCTTTTAACCATTGTCTTTGTCTTTGCTCTGCTTTATTTCATCCTTCCTTGTTATTCTCTTCCTTTGAGCAAGAAAGGGATACGGGGAGTAAAAAAAACAGAAAAAGTCATGAATAAAAAATATAATGCATGTGTTTACCTACCTACTGTGGAACTTGAAGTCTGAGAAGGAAAAGGAGGTGGACAAAGGGCTCTTGTAAAAGTTTTCTCAAAGTCCACCCTTCTGTGCCGTATCTGTGAGGAGGAAAAAGACAACCATCCGATTCTGAATGTTACCTAGAGCGTACTTTAAGGAACTTATCGTGTTCCCCTTCACTGCTTCACTTTCGTTCAAGCGTCCTCGCTATTCATCATCAGTGCTTGATTGTTAATCGAGGATTTTTATAATTAATTTACGTAGAACTGGAAATAATATCCATTTGCTTCGAATGTAGTTTTCTACCGGGATGGTAACTTTCTTATTTATAAGGTTGTTTACGGAGTGACAATGAATTATGATCATTTGCAATAGGTCAGTCAAAGAAAATTAGCACGCCATACTTCTACTTCTCCTGTAGACTCAACCCCAACACTTGGTTCACCAAAGTTTTGTTCAAACCTCAAATAGGGTCACTGTCTATTTTAGGCTATAAAACTGCCTAAGGGAAGGCTGAGGGTAGTTTTTAAACTTTACTTCGGCAGAGAAAGATGAAGCTGAGGCAAGAATATAATTTCACGACTCAAAGAGCTCATGCCTTTGCATTTTCACCCGCATTATTCTTTCGCGTTCCAAGACAAAAAGGGAAAGGAAAACGACTTCCTTTGTTATTTTTTTCTCACCTTCCTTTCCATTTTTTTTGCGAGGGAGTCCCAGGAGCTACACGTCTCCGTGATGCCACGCCGTGCGACACGGACCTTGTTCTCGTGTGTGTCTGTCTGTGCGGCACCTTGTAATTTCTCTCAGATTCATCTTACGCGCCCTCTCCCCCAAGAGAAAAAGACCCTGGCATCTTGCCCTTGCCTCCTCATTATCTCGAACCTTCTAGGGCTCACGCTCACTCTCTCTCGTTCACCACCTCATCTCAGCAGACTTCCCCTCAACATCTCTAACCCTTAAAGCCTCCCCTTTCCCATCTTCTCGAACCCTTTACGTCGTCCTATTTTCCCCTGGAAACGTCACCCTTCCCCTTCGTGTCCCTACGACGTTCGTACGTACACCCGCCCGAGTAAAATAAAAATAACCCTAAAAAAATGGGACCGTTTTATTTTTTTCCTTCGCCATCCGCCTCCGTACCCTTCAAGACAAAACGCAACCCGCCGCCCCTGTTCCCTTGCTCGGAAGCTTCACCTTGTACGATTTTTTTCTGAATTTTTTCCTACATCCTACCAACTCCTCCTCACCCCTAAGGTAGATGGTATTCTGCGGAGAACTCGACAAAAAATTTCATTTAGTTGATGAGAAAAACTCCTGAAAAAACTAGGCTAGGTATGGTTTAAGTCTAGGAAAAGATGGTCTTAATGCGTATGTTAAGGTGTCCGGAAAAAAATTGCATCATAAGGTAGGTGCTAAATCATTTTTTGTAGGGGTTCCTTCTCAGGTGTGAGATAGCATATCCTTCCACCATTTTCTCTTGTGTATCTCTGTGTGAAGGGTTACGCATTCTGAGACGAGCATTTTCGTTCCGCCCTAATGCGTCCTTATGGTGATTTTAATAAGATTTTACGGTAGTCCTAGTCACCGAAAGCGGTTTTTTTTATTTAGAGAGTGCGATTCAATTGTAACTGTCGTTTTTTGTGCCATACTTCAAAAGTTCATAAAGAATAAGGACATATTACTTTGCCACTTGGGAAAATTCGAAGGGCTTATAGAGATGTTTGAAGGGCCAACTGTCTCAAATACAGATAAGACGTTACTGAAATTATATTTTTATTTGGGTTAAGCTGCATAAGAGACTTTTTTCACTTTCATGGAAAAATTAGCTCAAAATATTGTGGAAGGATTTTTGCAATATGATTAATTCTTCACGGATTATTGGTCTCCTATATGGATGGAAAGGAAAATAACTTTATTCCCTTCCGATGATCCCTTTGATCTACTCTGCTTACTTATAGTTCACTTGAAAACATTACTTCATGAACCTTTGCCTTATTTGATAATGGCGCATTTATTTGGATATAACATAGAGCTTACTCAATGTAAGCTCTATGGTAATTAATTAGATACGATAGATAATGATTAGATGATATAATGATTAGATAGATAATATACTATCAACCGTCTCTTAGGGGTGGAGTATTGCCAATAATGGTCTAGAAATAAATTATACGTCACGCTTTTTTCACCAGAGCTTACGGAAATAGTTTCTTTCTGATTTATTTTAGAGAAAGTTGACAAATTTAAGTTATCGCTCGACACTCTTTACTTTTATGCGTTGTATTATTCTTTACTAATGCGCTCAACGTCGTGATATTTATTTTCCTTTCGTCATCAAACTCCAATTTTGGCAAACTCTCCGGGAATGAATCTCGCAGCCCTGTCTCATGCCTTACCCTTCCTAAAGTACTTCTCCCTCGCTCAGAAGTATGCGATCTCGTCCCTTATCACCGTCCCCCTCCTTCAGAATGCACCCGTCGTCGCTTCCTTTTCTGCATCCACCCTCACCAACGTGCACAGCACCTAAGTCACCGCTCCCGACCCTTTAATAAAAAGAAATCTTCCCTCCCTCCCATCGCTTCCTTGTTTCTTATGCAACCCTCCTCTGCGATGCATTTTGTGCCCGCATCTCTTCAACCGCCCCTTTTCTTCTGTACCTTCTTCACGGTGCCCTCCCCCATTCACTCACTTCCTTCATTGTCGCGGAAAAACTAAGTGGAAGAGAGCATGTAAGGTTGGGGGACCGAGGATGAAACCTTGAGGAACTCCAAAGGTAGCAAGCGGATATTGTTTAGCAAGAGGGAGCCGCGGCGAAGGAACATAGGCCCTGGAGGGTGGAGTGAATGCAGTGTGCATGGTAGTTTTGAGGAGGGGGGAGGTTTAAAAAGAAAGTGCGCAGGATTAAGGGTCTGTGTGTCTTGCTTTTGCATGTTCATCTCCTTCCGCGTCCAAGCTGCGCTTGCTTCTTCGGGAGTAAACATGGGTGCACAAAAAGAAGTGTTTCTTTCAGTAAGTTTTGTCTTCTCTTCCCCCACGAGCAGGCCTAGCATTCGGTTACATGCAAGGGGTTTCTCGATGGAAGTAAATCTGCTGGAAATCGAGACTGTGTACGGGAATATGAAAGAAGCAGAGATACCAAGAAGACATACTTTGTCTAGGTTGAATATTTATTCATTGAAATAACATGTTTTGTATATTCTCAGTTCACGAAACTTGTCTTTGTCTACAGTGTACACAGTTATTACAGGATTATTACATCCTCACGGATGTGTAAGTTTCAATGGCTTTTATAAAATAATCAATTCACTCAAACCTTCATTCTTTTCTCTGAATTAACATCTTATCTTATGGCGGTTGCATTCTTCTTCGTCTCGCCAACTAGGATTCCTGCGTTGCCCACATGGAAGGACGTTCGCTCTCCAAGCAATCAGTTTCATTATTTCCACCGTCTTCTCCCGAGCATCATCCACACTCGAGCGCCGCTCCTTCCAGCCCTCCGCATCTCTTCCGCATCCGGCGATCCCTTCCTTCCCTCCCAACCACCCCGCAATGCCGCACCCACCTGCACCCAGTGGGTGTGCGGAACGGCTTCCGCGTCCTTGATTACATGACGTACTCACAGCTATCCATCGTTGGTGCCCACATCCGCGGTTTGAGTCTAGTGCTAGGCATTGCATTGCAATGTCTCCGGCTAAAAAACAATAGCAGTGGTGATACAGCAATTTCAAAGTAAACCTATATAAATATTGTACTTTGTCATTATTGATAACGGATAGTAGACGGGTAACCAATGGGATGGAAAATTCAACTAATAGCCGGAAGACTGGGCTGCAAATCGAAGTAATACATCCGAATCTAAAATATAGCTTTTTGATTTTCTTCGTAAATGGAGGAGGCATGGAGAAATTATCAGGTATGCATTGAAATAATACGTCAATGTAAAAAACTACAGATCTTTTGCTCAATCAAAATGCCATTTATTTTATTTTGATTCTAGCTAGTAAAATCAAAAATTACTTCCAAATGCATATAAATATTTGAAGTGGTAAGGGCCATCGCGAAGAGCTTTAACATGTAAATTTCCATTTGGTTTCACATATGGTGATGTCAGTTTCCTTCGTTTATAGTTAGATATCAATTTCTAAACCATTTTTATGTACAATTTGTCATACTATACAACGCATTGACCTTCCCATATAGTGTCGCAGATGAGCGACTAAAGACTTACTGTCTTTAGTAAAGACGCCACCGAAAAGGGAACGATGAGAGTTCGGTCGGTAGGAATATTTTTTTCCAATTCTCCTTCCTCCCATGCGTGAACTTATTTCTGATGGCGAAGGAGCGTCTCGCATCGCCCCCGCCCATGATGCAGCCGCCCTGGAAGTGAGAATTGTATATCCTCGATCCGTGGGGTGGTTCATTAGATGATAGATAGAGTGGAGGGTTTACGGCTTAGGGCGTGGAGATCCTATCGACATCTCCGGGGGAGTATTGGAGTGGTGGGGAGAACACTCACTACCCCTTCCCCCATCTCCCCCCTCACGCATTGTGCTCCAACGTATGGAAACCTACGGGGCAGCCAGATGGAGCTTCAATCGCCAAGCTTTTTCTTTTCCCTACTCCCTCCTTCACGCCCCCTCAAGTCTATTAACGGATGGTTTCCCCATGTCCGCTCTTTTCGGTTTGTCTTAGGACGTAAAAGTTTTTGTATCACTCCGACAGAGAAACGACTGTGGAAACTATTGCAGTTTTCTCAATGAAAAGCTTTAGATTTGTCACACAAAAATTTTGAATCGATGTTGATGAAATAAAGTGAATACGGGAAGTGAAACTATAGATTTGACAATTCCGGTAGCAGTAATAATTTCCTTGGGTCAATAGAAACGCTTTTTAAGTAGGTGTACTATTTTCTTAAGTTTCACATAACTAGGAATGATAGCTTTAAAAAACGAAACTTGTGACGAGCAAGTAATATCGTTAGGATCTTTTTTTATTCAGTCTCGGATTACTCGTATTTTGTCTGAAAAACCCTCATCAAAGCTTTATTTATTGGCCTTCATTATGGAGTATCAACTCCCGTTCACAATATTTATCGTCTGATCGTTTATTTTAGGTCAAGTTTTGTTTCTTGTAGATCGAGATAGGTGGATCGTACACGGCCTTTGCCTTATGGGAATGAAATAAAGAATACCTTCTCCGGTTTCCGTCCATTCTTCAAAGGGCGCATCGTAGGTAGCCAAGACTGCGATCCATTTTCTCGTGTCATCCCTATCCCATCCTCTTCCTGGATCTATTCATCTTCCTTCCTCATTTCTGCCCGCCCTATCAGCATTCTCCTTCCCCACCCCTCCGCACGTATCCACCCCTAAACTTCTCCTTCCCACCCACGCTCATTCGCCACCCCTCTTCTCCCCGAAAATGCATGCTACTCGCCCCCGCACACATGTTCGAATCCACGGATATGGTGTACTCTTACCCCCCCTTACCAGCCGTCCCTCTTACTCTGTCTCACTCCACCCCCTCCCCCCTGACACGGCCTCTCCTCCACGTCAAGTCATACGTCGTATTCCCCTGGAAAACTAACCCTCCTTTCCCCCACATAGCTAGAAGCCTTATACATCCCTCCCTTCCTCCTTTCCTTCAGCCTCCCACCCCTTCTCATGGTCCGATCTCACAAGCCACCTCCTCACCCCCCCCTCCCCCTGCACCCCCACGGTCACCCACCACGCCAAATCCCCCCTCAAGAGAGATGTGGAAGGATAAAAAAAGAAGAAATGATGCTTTCCCCGCGCCATTTTTCTGGGATCCGCGATTCGTATTGGTCGGGGGAGGGGATCCGGAGAAAGCGTTGGCTTGCCGTAGATCCATTCGATGCCTTGGAGACTGGCTGAGTATAAGTTCTTTCTCGCGTTTATCGCGAGATGAGGGTGGTGGTGGTGGTGGTGAAAAAAAAGAGGAGATAGTCCCCGTCATTCTTTTTTTTCTTGCTTTAGCCGCTGGGATTCGATGGTGAATTAATGAGAAAACGTGTGCTTCCGAGGAGGATCGGTATTCTTCTTTTTTGTCTTCCCACATTCTATACCCCTTTCCTTTCCTCCCCCAGCGATCGAGCTGAGTTTTCGAGGTGGAACGGGGGTTTCGGCTGACGTGAGGTGGGATTACCAGGTGAGGGAGGTGGTGTTTTAACGTGGGAATCTTGATGATGCGCTAGTTTTCGTTTACAACGGGATTGGGAGCGTTTTAATTTAGATTCCTAGCGTTTCTCTGCTCGAAGAATCACTGCCGTCCGTGATAACAGCAAACCCTAATATTTCTTGTTTATTTCATAGCAAATAAGTTCGCGAAACCTTATTAGTCTAAATTAAATGAAGAAAGTTCTTAGTTTTTTTATTGGTATAGGCAGGTTAAGTTTCCAGGATATCACACCTGCGTTATCAATTCTATCACCGGTATCTCTATACCATTTGGCTACCGAATTTTTGTTACCTGTTTGTTGTAAATAATGTTTTGCATTGCCATCATTTTATGCTGCAAAATTCCTGAGTATCTGGTTACTTAATCATTCTTTTTATACATGAAAATTTTCCTTAGTTGAATATTCATTTCGGAGTAATTAGTCGGTGCTTATCGCAGTACTTTGTTGTTATTTCCATATTTCTTATCTGGGTACATCTTAAGTAATCAAGATACTAGTATATTCCTCAAAGTAAAGGAAATGGTCGACTTCCTCCCATTCCTCTGCCTGAGTGGTTGATAGGCCAGTTTTAATTAGCGTTTTGTGGTTGATTCACACATTTACAAATGAAACGCAATTGTTTTGACGTGTGGGAATAGGAACTACCCACGATGTACAGTTGGGAGAGCTTTTTTTCCAATCTTCCCCAACACTTAAAAAAAGAAGGAACAAAAGCTTCATCGTTTTGTGCCATCGTCACACGATTCACGCCTTGCAGACATGGCATCCCTCCAAGGACCTCCATGGTCTTCTTTCTCCAGTGACGACACTCCCAAAAGTTTTATTTCCAGCCCTTTCAGCGGTTCGAAAGAAAAATCGACAAAGATGCCAGCCGCGGAAAATTTCAAATCACCAACACTCTTCCTCATCTCCCACGCGATAACTCCCCAAGCAAACCCCTGGGCACCTCAAATCCATACTCTCTCGTACACCAGCGTACGACATGAGAAGCGGAGGATTTGCCCGCGGTGCTCTCCGGAGTCGGCGGGAACAGCCCCGTGCTCCGCCGAGATTCCTCTTGACACTCGTCACCGCTCCTCAACACGGTCGTGACTATCTCACAAGCTCACATATTCACCCAACCTCACATGTTGGCGCGTCATAAGACGGGGGGGGGGGAATGGCACTCCCGGGATGTGTATGGCAGGGGGTAATTGTGTGGGTGAGGAGTGAAAGGCAATACTCCTGGAGATCTGGTACGTCAGGGTTCCCTATTTCCTGTGGGGATTAAGCAAGGCGGACTAAACGATCGAACGGAGAGATGGTTGAGGTTTTTTTTTGTGTGCTTGGGGTGGGGAGGATTCGAAAGATTTGAGCCGTACGATGAGGAGCAGGGAAGCTGGGAAATGGTTAGGGAAAGGCTGAAGAGAGAGAAGACGAAAAGGGAATAAGGATGAAGGAGAATGTGTGTGGAATAATTCCTAAAGCCACCCATCTCGTACTCATACGTTCGGTTTTTTCTCCCACTTTTTTCGTTCAACGCCCCTGCAACCCTTCGAAATCTCTGCTCGAGATATAAAGCCTCTCAGTATCCCGTCTCATCTGCGAGGGATGGACAAAAGACGAGTGAAACTGGGAAGGGGTTGGGGGATATGAAATGGGTGTCACGTGGTGTGGTGGTGCATAGGCATTCGACTTGTATCATATCGGCTGTCGGCGGACTGACTCCTCGGGATGAGGGAGCCGAAGTAGGGAAGATAGGGTTGGCGGAGTATGTGACGGGTCGGCACTGCTCCCGGCAGGCACGTGAGAAATGGAGGATTTGTGTGTGGGTGGGGATTATAGCTCGTTTTTTTTCGGAATTGGAGTAGGTGGTGCCTTAATCCCCGTTGATGAAGAAAACGGGAAGGATCCGCGAGAGGAGAATCGAAGAATTTTCGCCCCATCTTCGATGATTAAAGGAGGCCTTTGTTTGATATGCAAGAAATTATTAACTATCGGTTTAGTGGGGGGTAGGACTTCAATAGTTCGATCACTCGGGGAGAGAAGCTGCAACGATTAAAACTTCACACGTCTCTGAAAGTAATACAAGTCTTCACATATTTTACCGGATACGATCCGCAGTCCATCTATGCCAATGTAATTCATTTGACGGTTCAGATTAATTCGAAATGACTAAATACTTTTCAAGAAATGTCTCAATTTTAGCCTTAAAAGTGATTGCGTTTCACCGACGTATTATAGGGGAAATCATAAGTTACACTCTGTGTTATACAATAACAATGGTGAGATATTTTAGCCATCAGTAGAATGTTCTGAATTAAATGTATTTAGCTGTTTTTACAGCAATAGTGGGGATGAAATGCGTCCTAATAAAATAAAATAATGCTTTCTTGTAAAAGTTGGAAAAAACATCATTATGGTAAGGGAATACAACTGATTGTGCTTGAATGCAGGCCCTTCACTCTCCTTCCTAGTCCTATAAATGATCGTTTAGGAAGTATGGAAATCAATCAGTCAGTTCCATTGCAAGCATCCACATTACCGGAGCACTTTGATTGCTTCCTTCTCTCCACCGTCAAAACTTCCAATCCATATCGGGGGAGGACGTCATTCAGACATCGAAGATTACATGAATAATTACTGATTGTGAATGGCCACATCTCCGCACTCTTTCCTCTCCCTGTCTCACTGTAAGGCCTTTCGTTTTGACGAGCCCATTTCCCTAATCAATTTCCTCGCCGAGCAACGTTATCCTTTTGTGTCCGGCGGGTCCGCAAGCAAACCAGCCCAGACGGCAATTTGCTCCCAATTTTTCCGCCTCCTCTTCCCCACACACTCATCTTGTGTAACCAATTCAAGCCACTTTGCATCAATTCGCCGTGGGCCGCTCCCTGAATGATCCGGGGTTTTTTTCTTAACGGGCGTTTTCCAGACTCCCTCATGTCCCCGCAGGAGCCGACGACTGCCGGTTCATTGGGAAGGATCGTGTGTATCGGCTGGAGGGGTAGTCTGTATCGTGGAGGGTGAAGGGGTAGACATAGGGTTTATACCATGGGACATTTGTTCTGAGTGGTATCTAGGGGTTGAAAGGGTGGGTGCAGGGGTCTGTGGAATAATGGGCGAGCACATAGGATCGGGGGAGTTTAGAAGGAGCGGTTAGGGTTAGTAGTAGGTATTATGAAATGGGTGCCGCTGCGATGGCCACGAAGAGCTTTCAGCAGAACCCGAGAGGGTTCGCAAAAGGTTGTCCTGCGGTGGGAATACGAGGCCATAGGTCGGACACTAATTGAGTGTAACCGAGCCCCGTTGTCATGCATAATTTACGGCTATCACTGGGTTCCATGGTCTCCGATTAAGTTTTTGCTACTTCGATCATTTAATTGAGAGCAGGTTCAGGGAGAATTTCATGCAATTTATTTAGGCTTGCTCACAAGATAGGATAATAGCGTGATCGACCACCAACCTTCTACCATTAATATTGCTATGGTGGTTAAAGTGCATAAAGCTCCAATTAAGAGCTATGAAGTTTACTTCAACATTTGAACTAAAAAATATTGCTTAGGAATTTAATCGAATAAATTATCAACACAATTTAAAAATAATGATTACTGAGTGAGGTCATCAATGATTCATGGCCATAAACTATGTTTTTCTCAATAAACCGTCACCGCTTGGTTTCGGGTGCATTTCCTTTTTCTTTGGAGAAAAATTGTTGATAATTTTATCTTTTTATCATTTATAAGGCTTTAATTATCTGTTTAATTAAATTATAATGAATGTAAACCTAACTTAAATCCAAGAATGCGAAATGAGGGCGACACTACCGAAGAAATCCCACCAACGTAGATACACCATATTACTCGGAAAAGACGAATGACTGAATATCTCGGACCTAATAGATTTGCGTCGACGTTCTGGAGGCAATATTGAAAGTGAAAGAGCAACTGAAATGTTATGCAATTTTTCTTCCGTCCAGAGAAAAGCCTCAGGCAAGAGGTAACGAAAACACGAGACTTCCGTTCGGGGAGATGAGGCGTAAAATCAAGTCAAATATTTACGGTTAATTGCGTGAGTTTGTGTATTAATATATGAAACTATACGAGTGCAGTGAGGTGAAAATCAAAAGAGTTGAGTGATGATGCTGAATTGTAATTGGAAAAAAATCATCGTATTCAAAGATTGTAAAAATTCTGCTCGTCTAACCCTTTTGATTTCATGATGAAACGGAGAGTCAGGGGGAACGCGCAAGAATCTCACCTGCCGCGTCCAAGCCTCCGTCCGTCTCGCGGTCTGGTTTCTCAGACGTTGGCCAAGAGACTCGTGACGTTTTAGAAGACGGAGGGTGGGGAGAGGGGAGGAAGAGGAGGGCGGAGGAGGTCGAGCGAAGGGAGGTGTGGCGGATGTGGAGGGGGGCGGATGAAAGGAGGAGTGACGTCGACATCCTTGAGGTAGTCTCGGCCCGACCGCCGAAGACATGAATGAAAGACGGGAGTAAGAAGAAGGGAGAGTTAGTGTCGAGGCGTGGCGATAAGTTACGCAAGCACCCCCACACGTGGCACCTCTCCTTGCTACGTGGCGGACGCAAAGGAACGCGAAACCCGTCCTCGACCGAGGGAATGACTGGGACTAATAGCCGAGGACCATGAAGGATTCAGATGGTGTACAACTCCTGATCCTTGTATTGATAAGGGGAAGTTTTAAACAGCTTCAAGGTAGTTTGACCGAGATATATCAACCCATGAAATTCAATCAATTTGGCCTTGATGTAAATAACTAAATCTCTCCAATCTAATTACACTAATCAACTACTTATTACGATACCAAAAAATAGAATCCGTTAAATAAATGAGGAAGATGACAAACAGATCGCTTTATAAATGTAACTGTGTGTTTATCATGTTTTTCTTTTTGATTTATGTTACCTAATTATTAATTTATTGCCCACTGTAATACTTTCTTACAAAATTTCAAAAAACCTCCAGCTGTGAAGGCATTTTCAGCGTAAAGCGTTGAGAAAATAAGTTAAGTTAAAGCATAAAATGTGTATACATAGGTAGTTAATTACTAAGAAGTGCGGTTATAGAATTAAAAGTTTTTAAAATTTATATTAACATATTTACTTCATTTTTCTTACATCGCTAAATTATAAAATAAAGTTGAATATGGTCATTATTCGAACTAGAGAAAAATCTCGCCGAGACGCGCGTCCCAACTACATGGGATTCAGAGAGCGTAGCGGTGCCTTTCCTAGCACGGATAAGGGATGGTGCAATGTTTTTACTGTCGTACGAAAGATAGACGTAAAGTAATTTCCTGTTTGATCTAAAAATAATTTCAATTTACACCCATGGTAATGTACGTTTGTACGAAACAAGGTATTTTTCCCGATTACTGCACAAAAAGACGCAGAGGCATGAACCAAATGGTAAGCACAAAATTCCACGTCTCTCTAGAATCAAATTTCACCAGCGTAAACAATTGAGCCGATGAACCGTCGAGGGTAGAATGCCAGGCTCGTGCCTCGAAAGCTTTACCATCAGGAAAAGTATTACCGCCGGGAGTCTGCGGCCTGTAAGGGGACAAGAGGACAAGGGGCTAAAAGATGGTGAATCGAGGGCCGGCTTTCAGATGTCCTAAACGCGCGTCCATCTGAGCAGGGGGGGAGATGTATGGAGGGGGGTGCTTTGAAGAAAAAGTTGGAAGGGGACGCGACGAGAAAGTGAGCTTCGGAGAGAGTGGGGGGGACTTGGGAGGCTGTGGAGCTCCCTTTCCGCGCTTGCAGAACGAGAGAGAAAAGGATATGGACTGTGGGGTGGTGAGTACTGAGAGCAGAAAGGAGTGGTAAGACCAGTGGGAGGGCAGTGGAACAACCCAAGAGGGGAGGGAGGGAGGTCTCCCAATTGGCAACTTAAAGGCCCACAGCTGTCCATCGCTTCTCCTCCCTTGCAGCTTCAACCTAACCTACCATTCCCCTCGGGACATTGCTGGACCAGAATGGCAGCTTGGGAGCCTGTGGAGAGAGGTAGAGAAACGAGAGGGGAAGTTGTCCGCGCAAGTGGAGATCGTAGGCTATGCTCAAGCGAGCGGAGAGGGGGGATCTCATCTACCCCCCCCCCCTCTCCCCACCCCCCCAAACGCTATAAAGAAGGAACGGGGCCGATTCTTTGCGTGAAAGTGGATAGGTGAGTGTAGGGGGAGACGTGTTGTTCATACGTGTGATAGAGTGGAGTGGAGATTTTTTGGGCCGGGCCGGGCTTGGATGGGGAGTGTGCACAAGTGTGGCTGCTTTTCCCGGGCGAAAAAAGTCCCTAGTGACGCCCAGGGCCCGTCTCCTTGTTGTCACGATGGGGTGTACATTGGAGTCATAAGGGGGTGGCCTAGTGTGTGGAGAGGGGGTAAGGGTGTAAGGCACGTGGCTCGTTCCCCATCGCCTACTGCTACTTCCTAGCCTTGTGACCTCAGGGTTTAGCCGAGTCCCGGAGCGTCCTACGTTTCCGGGTGATGTGCCTCCGGCGATTCCTCAGTTTTCGTCTCCCGCGGTGGCGCTATCGTCTCAGTCATCTCGACGGAGATGCTGAAGGATGAGCGTCGGGGATATTCCCCGAGAGCTTAGGACACCCTATGGTTTTGCTCTCCGTGATTGATGGTTCCAGCACTGATCTCCACTGCTGGCACCGATCTATTTTTCCCGATAATGTCATTAGGGTGGACAGGACTCATGGGAAGAATTGGATGGGCGAGCAAAACAGGCATAACACGGATATCGCAAATAAACAATCCAAAAAGCTTTCGGGGAATATTGTCTTTTGCATTGGAACATGAAAGTCTACACCAAACCTTGAGGTTCATTAGTACGAAATTGTATTTCAATCCTTTAATAATTTCTTTGTTGTTTTTCAGCTATAGAAAATATTTAAAAAATATTAAATTGAAAATAGCATTAATTACTCGACGTAATCAACAGGCGCCGGAAGTCTATCAAAGAAGTAATATTTTGCTTGGACAAAACTATTGAGAAATTTTATCTCTGAAAATAACTCAAGAGTGGTTCCGTAAACATCAGTGGATGAAAATGTCCAAAGGTTTTAATGCCTCTCAAGTACTGTTGACTGTCAATATTTGTCGAAACTAGTCAGTGTTTTACTACATAATATGTAATTTAACTGTCTAATTCGATCCTGAATTTGTTAAAAATTCATTTTCTACCCTAAATCAATATCTTTAATGTGGGTAAATCTCGATGAGTCATGGAGATTACAAGGTCTGTAAGGATGAGGTTTATTACAGATGCCCTGATCGGGAAGAATTAGGTCTGCGCGGTCTTTGACCTGTTGGTAGAGCAATGAAGGGAGCCCATGATATTTTTCTGGGGTAATTGGTTCGAAATCACAGCAGACAAAACTCGATATCCCAAACGGGAAGCTATTGTAGATTATCAGTTCAGTGGGACCGCAAAATTATTTCAAACTCTTCAATTATATTTTGCCACAGTCAATTGCAATCGTTAATTCCACAATCTACGAGTTGCATATTCCAAGATTAGAGAAAGTAAAGTCAACCTCCTTAGAGGTAAAAGAGATTTCTGGGTATTTCTTGATACGAAGTGTCTCATCTTCAAGGAAATAAGGGCTCTAATCATAGAAAAAAGTCAAAAGTATGATAAACCCGTCGAAATAAGTAACCAGCCTTTTGCACCCATTGGCGCAATTGGATGATTTTAAGGGGCTTGAAAGCGAAATTTTCGGCTCAAGGCGTCACAGATGAGACCTGTGAAAGTGAATAGGGAAGGGGAGAATTGAGAATTTTTCCATTATAAATCAACACATTCGTCTCTACGAATGGTCGACCGGTCACCCTTCCTTCCACCCTCCCGTTCTTTCAACTCCCCACACCAAATTGGAAGAATCCTTTTTCTAAAGTCCTAACATCGTTACGGCTTCAAAAGATTCAGGGCGGGGGGAGTGGGGGACGTTGGTGAATTTCATTCCATTTTTTTTCTAAAGCATGAGAAAAGGGTTTGACGAAATAGACTTTTTTGTCAACTCGCGTGCACGGGAGCTTATTTCAAAAACGTGGCACGAGTGAGATAGGTTAGGGCGTGGATCGTAAGCGTCGAGGGGGTGGGTCCAAGGAGGGAGATCAGCGATTTTGATTGATGGGTCCGGATTTTTTGGTCCCGAAGAAAGAAATGGAGTATGGTGGAGGGGTGGGGAGGGTGGTTTTGGAGGGGTTGATACGAGGCGAGGGAGGAAAAAGAGGGTCCAGGGTGCAAATCGATGCTTCGTACCCACCCACGGATCCCTTCTATAAGTTGGCCCCTGCTTCATACGGGAAGGTTTTCATTGTGATTCCGATGAGGCTTTCTCCCCTACCATCTCACAGCCATCAGCGTTCATTGCCCACACCATTTCCACCATGCCTAGCGTCGGAAAACCCCAACCCCGAGCTTAGAAACCATCTTTCCCACCCTCTGGGTTTCTGGGTGCAAGTCAGCTGGTCCTATCTAAGGGATCCTTCTTTCCAAAAAGGGCCTCCCTCACCCCCTGTCCTTCCATCCCTTCTGTGCTTTTCCCTCTCCCTAATATGACGCACTCCTCAGACCTACAAACCTCCTTTCGGCGAGACCTTTCGTCCTTTCTCCCCTACTAAACACTCCCTCCCCCCCTACTGATCGTAAGCCCTTTTCTATATCGCGTGCCCCACTCCCACAAAGCTTTTACTATCATTCTCTTCTACTACCCCATTTTCAACAGGCTTCCCCATACGACCTTCCCCCGCACCAAAACATTCAACAGAGAGGCGTTTTCCCGATATCAAAACCGGCCAGTAGTATATATTTTTTTCATTCGTGAAAAATCCACAGTTGCAACAAATACATTTTTTTCCTTCAGCGTTTCGGGTTCTGTTGAGTCGGTATCTGTAAAAGGAATGTAATACTTTTGTTCAACCCTCTGTGAAGTGCTAGAGTAAGGGTGAGTCATACAGGGAGCGAATGTGTGGTGTGAGCTCAGGGGTGTGAATCGGAGCACATAACGCCTGCCCGGTCTCAATTTAAGCAGTTCATTGGAGGAGCTGAGAGATGCTCCATTGTTATTTTTCCCGGGATTGTTGCTTCTTACTTTTATCTCCGCAACACAACGCTCGGTATTATCTTTGTTGACGGTCGGATGGTTTTGCAACGGGTCTCCCGGCACATTTTAATACCCGGCTTAGCATTCTAAATCTTCTCGCCGCGACGGCCTTTCCCGCAATCGAACGCTGAAGTGGTTCGATAAACACCCGGTCATTCGTAGAAAATAGTTGTTCCGTGATGATTTTTACCATTGCTTTTCATGAAATGCAAAATCAAACCGGATACGAACAAATTCACGTGATAAAATTTGGTGGTTGGTGAACATTGGTGAACTATGGTTTTGGTTCTTCATTGAGGTATACCGTGTGAATGTTCTAAATAGTTAAATTTTGCAAACTACTCAGTGATAGAGCTGATAAATGGATATCATTTCTACGGAAAATTTTACGAAAGTTCTATACGACTCGATTAATACGGAACTCCAATTACATTAATCTGCTTAAAACCCAGGTGAGACGGCAATAAGCCATCTTGAAGTACGCTTGGTATTTCTTATATTTCTGGACATATATTTGAAGACAAAATGAGTGCGTTACATTGTGTACTTTTTCGCGAGAAATCAAGTAACGAATTCTGTAAAAGTAGAACAGTTATGTTGTATCAAAGCGAAAGTGGGATCAGGTACTTTACATCCCCTGATCGGTGCATCCGGCCCCCTTCGGGGAGTCATCTGCCGTTTCCCAGTCCTTGCACCCGAAGGCACCCGGCTCACCTTTCTCGGCTGCCAAACACGCGTGCCACTTTCCTCCAAAGAATGAATGAGTCTGCAGTTTGTTTTGGGGAGCTTGGAGACCGTAAGGGGCCCGTGGCCCAGACGCGTGGGAGGATGCGGAGGAGAGGAGAGGTAAAGAGCCCAATAGTAGGAGAGCAGATGATCACCGGCTATCTGGCACGCACCTTAAGGGAGGGAGGGGGGTGGGGGTGGAAGGGAAAGCTCTTTTAGGATCGAAAGGTGTGGGCGTGTGGCACAGGGTGCCGTATCGGGCCCGAGAAATTTCCCCCACCGGTCGGAAGTCTTCCGGTGCGAGAGAACCTGGACGAATCATCGACGGCAAAGATGCGTGGAGTTGGTCCACCTCCTCTTCCTCCTCCCCCATTCGTAGACAGTCAGTCATTTCGTCGGCGAGGCAAGAGTTGAAAAAAAATTAGTAGGGAGAGAGAGGCTCTTGTTGCCCGGCAACGTGTATCACAGCTGCCGTTGTGCTTTGCAGGGGTCGACTCCTCGCCAGTGTGGGGGCATTGTTGCCCGTCCGAGGCATCAAAACCCCCGCCGCCGCTCCTGAATTCACCCTTACCCCGTCCTCTAGCTCTTCGGGGAAAACCCCTTCGCCGACAATAATCGAAAGACTTTCGTTCGTACCTTTCAACTTAGTCTTTTCTTTCCCCTTCCATTTCCATAGGCGCGTGCTCTCCGTAGAGATGGAGTGGGGTACTGGAGATGGTTATGCACGAGGGCTTGGGTCGCCTCGACGCGTGCCCGCAGCTTGCGAAGCGCTGGTCTCGTGCCGAGAGTGGGGTTGGTAACGCTAGCAGAGATGGATTAATTTTTATTTTTCCAATAACCTCAATGAGACTTGGGTATAAGACTCGGGGTGATAGATTTGAAGCAGTGAAGAGGGTATAAGCAGTATCTCTGCTTTAATTTTCAGGAATTCTTTTTTTCTCATTTTCCATCGGGAAAATAGTAGATTTAATCTTCATCATTAATTTCAATCTATAAAGGTATATTAACACTTTAACTGTTGGGCGTACACTCTAAAATCATCTAGGCTAATTGATAAAAATACCATCATCTAGCATTAAATGGCCCCCTGAATCATGTTGGTCAAGTAGGTTTTCAAGTTGTCATCCAGTTGTATTTATCTCACTTTTAACAATTTACATTGATAGGGTTTTACTCAATTAATTTTCAGCCTCGAGAATTATTTCTTTAACTATCATTAAATGACCCATGAATCATGTTAGTCAAGTAGGTTTTTGAGTTTTCATCCAATTGAATCTATCTCACTTTTAACAATTTACATTGATAGGGTTTTACTCATTTAACTTTCAGCCTCAATAATTATTTATTTTAATTATTTTTTCTCGAGTGAGTGAGAAGCATTGCGTAAGGAGGAAGCGTGGAAATTAAGTTCATTTTCATCGGACCTCATTCATTTACCTGAATTAATGGATGCATTAAGTTTTTGAAGGGTAACATTTTTCAAAAAAATATTTGGAGCCGTGTCCAAACCATTAGCTTACCCAACACCCGTTCTCATTTCTTCCCCACCTATTTTCCCTCTCACCACCCGATCATCAATCAATACTCACACGCCTACACCCTTAACTGCTTCCCCTTTACGGTTAATCACTTGTGGGAGTGACCACAAAAAAATCAACCCCGATCCTCCCCGCTATCAAACGAAAAATTACGACCTTACTGTCTTCCGGCGCAACGGGAAACCGTGGGCACAGGTTTTCGAAGCTAATGAGTAGGTTGCCGAAGCGATATATGCCTTCTCCTCACCCTTGTAGAGGAATATATACCTCTCGCATCTAACTTGCTTCTTGCCTCCATTTGGCCTCGACTCACCCCCACATCTTCCCTTTCCTCCCAAACAATCCCTCACCCCACACCCAGCGGTCCCTCCTCCCCCATGCTTGCTTTTCTATAAAGGCGGCGTGTGGTCGACACGTGTTCAGCCGGGACCTTGAAGAGAGGGCTCCGTAGTAAGGCGGACTTGCCTGCCATTACTATCGCCACTGCTACTCTTGTAAGCGTAGCCTCCAGGGCGTAGCGTAGCGGTGCCGTCTGCGAGTCTCAAGGGGAAGCCCCTTTCAAGATATCTCCTCAGTTTATTTTCTTTTTCTCTTTTAAAGGTCCAAGAGGGTTGGATAAGTCGGGAGGAGACTTTTAAATCGGGTGTGCGTCCCTTCTCTTCCCTGGCGTGTTTTCCAGAGGAGTTAGCGCCCGCGGGTTGGAGGTTGGGGGCGTGTTTCCTTTGTCGTCGCAACTTTGGTGCATTTGCGATGCACCCCTTCGCGAGCATAGTAAATATAATCGTCTTCCCTGCGTAGTTGAAAGCGAGAGCTGGAGGCTAATGTTGATTTCACTCCTGTAGTTGTCATTTTCCTCTCACAGTGCTAGAATGTATACGTGTCCCCGCATAATTTCAATTAATATGTTTGACCGCAGAGTTGCAATTGGCGCATTCTATTTCCGTAAGGTAGGAGTTTGTTGTCGAGGAAAATATGATTTAGTGGAAGATTCTGTTGAAACATAATACTTCAGGGGAGTTTTTTACATATCTGGCGTTGGAAATAGGCGATTCAACGATTTAATACCTTGATATCCTCATTACGCAAACTGCATTCATTGGAAACTTAGAAATGAGGATTCTATTTTGCTTTGCCATAAATATTTGCAAAATGATGAAAACTAATATTCAGTAAAAATCCGTACAGGAATTTCAAAAACTTATTTTTAACTTAAGGAACTTCTTGAGGTCTCAAGAGGCATACCAGTGTATTTGAGATTTAGTTTTCCTTGCATTTTCTCGACATGCATGGGGCTGCTAGTAAGATGAAAAGTGATCATGAGGGGTTTCCCGTGCAGCCTTTGGAATATGAGCGCTGGTGGGGGAGATGCAGCTGGGGGAAAGAGCTGCTTGAAGTGGATTGGAGGTTATTAGGGATGCAGAGAAGGATTCGGCGTGGGCTTGGGTGAGGCCGTATTTGAGACCAGGGGAGGTAGGAGATTTTTTGCATTTCGGAGAGAAAACTTCCGTATGCAGCCAAGAGAAGCATGTATTTATCGTGCAGGGATGAGTATTTGGCCGAATGAAAGCCTTGTGTCTTCGCGCTGTCAGAAAAGTTTTCTTTGTGAAATTGCGGGTATATCCCCTGAGAAGCTTCTTTTTTTTACAAATGTTTTTTTGAATAGGCTTACGGAGGCTCATGAGAGGTTGCATTGAATTTCTTGGCTATGGAGGAAATTTGGCCATCGAATCTCTCGTTAGCTCTAATGTGGAGACGAATAATTATGATAAAATTTTCAAAGCCTTCATATCAAGCTTATAGCCACTTAAATCACCTATTTATACGCTCGTGGTTTAACTAATAATTCGTAAAATCTCACGATATATGTCAAAAATCTCACGCAAGTTGCTCGACTATAATTCTTTGTTGGTTTTTTTTCTGTACTGTGGTGCACGACAAAAAAATATCTGATTGTATTTTATCAACTTTATTGGTTGCTATCCTGGACAGTAGATTTTGAATATTATTGAAAGAAATAATGTAGGTTTTTGGTAAAAAGAGAGCTTGGAGCTATGTTCATATTTTTAACTGGAAAAACCTGGTACATCATCATTTTGGCATTATTTGGTATATTAATGCATTTTTGCAACAACGAATGGTTTTCTTAATCTTCAAATTTTATTTCAATGGCCGGGCTTCGCAATCTTGAAGAATCACTGTGTGCTTAAGGTCATCAGTAGAGTCGATGCAGTACAGCAGGCCGCCGAAAGATGTACAAAAAAATTCAAGGGTGGATCGCGTGTCGTAGTATGGATTTTGAGATGGCGAGGAAGACGGTAAGGAGGAGAGACTCAATCCACTGGCGACACCAAGCCCCCCATGTGCATCCCCCGTCGACTCCCCAGCTCCTTCAGACGACTGCTTTCTTCATCCACCCCCACTCCGCAATCCCTTAGCCCTTCTTTCCCGACACCCTCCGTCTCGTCGTGCACCACCGTGCACCCTTCCCCGCTAAACTCTCCTCCGTCCTTTTGTTCTCCCAACCTAATCTTACCTCCCATTGAGCTCGGCAAACCCCTTTTCCTCAAAACTCCCCCGTCTTCCCACTTTAAAAAAATACATCTTTACCCCCCTTCTCCTCTTATCTTCTCTCAATCCCCTCACTGCAGTAGAGGATGCAACGCCAAACTTCCCCTTCCTTCATCCCCAGTGTCTCAGACTTCGTCTTACCCCATCTCCCCTCCTCAAACCCTTGCCTCCCCAGCCCATTCCGGCCCCGGCAGCCCAGCACAGCGCCATGAGTGCAGCCATCCCTTGATTAGCACCGTATAATACTTTGCGTCCACTTTGTGACACGTTTATGACGAGGCGATGCGAGGGATTTCTTCGGAGAGGGAGGCCAACCGTATTCTGGCCGCAATGCGCCTATAGTCCATCGGTCCCCTTTGTTTCCCTCGTAAAACATTTGCTTTGTTCCACAATCTTTCCACGTATTTCTCTTGTAGCTAATTTTACGGCTTCCTTAAGCAATTTGTGCATTCTCCGCATGCCACAAACTAGGAAAGCTGTGCACATAAGATGTCCCAGTTGGGATATAATTCTTGATCATCAAAGATTTTAAGCAGCGATCATTCGAGATTATTCTTCGAGATATTAAATATTTTAATTCTGATATCAGTTTCAAAATATATCTTTTTTTCTGGTAAGATTACGTGCTCAAGCAAATTTAGTACCAAATAAACTGTTAGCATTGGTAAGGAAATTGTTGCACAAAAATGTTTCAAAAATTAAAAAAAAACTACGATATTAATTTGGAAATGTATTACTACCGAGAAAAATACAATTATTCCTGGGTGTGGACTTCTACTGTTGTTATTTTTTCGGTTAAAGTTTATTTCTTTGATATTAACACACCTTTTCACTTATTAAATTCAATAATAATTATCTTCCAATAACACGTCTTAATGGCAAGTTTAGTTAACGAACTCTGCGTTAGTTATTGAATAATTTTCCTTATTTCGCTTCCGAGAAGATATAAGATGGTATTGTTTTCACGAAAACTTGCCCGAACCGAACCAAGGATTCATTTGCTTCCAGAATTATTTTGTTGAGATAATTTTTTCCTGAACCCGAAAAAAATCACTCGTGTCTTCCCTGCTCGCCCGCGTTGACGGCAAAAGCCTTATACGGCCCCTATCTTAATAAAACATCGCCGTCATCACAATGAATGACGGGAGAGAAGGGGTGGTGGCTCCTTAGCGAAACAATAAAAGCCTGGGCACGCGTCCTCCCTCTCGATTCACTCCTTGCAGCGTCACTGCCGAGTGGCTTGGGGGGAGGGGGGCAATGATTCCCCCCCTTTATAAGAAGGACGCCAAAAACCTCCGCAGCGACCACCTGGCAAGTGTATTACGCAGAGGCGGGTTTATGGCTGTTCCATGGCGTCACAGTCTTTGGAGAGGAAGGGAAGTGACGCTGCTTGCCGGGGCGACTACGACGTGTACCACAAGGACCAGGCTTCGGGTCCCCCTCACTTTTCACGTTCGTCACCGCCGCCGATTGAGCCCTCCTCCCCGAACACCCGGCCTCTCCTCCCCTTCACTCCTTCCCCATCCCTCCTTTTCTTTTCAACTCACCCTCCCAAAAGTTCCCTCTCGTTCTTTTCACCTCTCTCTGCCCCCTCTTCCCTCCCCTCTTAGTCTTTCAGATCACCCCGACGCTATATACCCAAACCTCCTCCCCCCCTTGCCTCAAGTTCCGACCCCCCGCCAGCCGAGGTCTCCCGCCATAGTTTTGCTCGCGTGAATCCTTAAGGAGTTCTGGGGATCGTCGAATCAAATGTGGCGATTTTTATGGTTAATCATCATTGTTATAGAAACGGTTGATCATTTGTTTATGCCGTCAGCAATTTACATTTTGGCACGGTATTTTTCTAGGAGTTATGCTAGTAATTGATGTTTATAAGAAGGGTAAAGCTTTGGATTAAATGTGCAAAACAACATTTTTAGTGCAGCAACGCGTTAAGTTTTAGGAAATTATTAATTAGGAAGATGAAAATTTTCCTCATAAAAAAGTTCAACTTCAAGAAATATATCAAATTTGTCCTAATTTTATTTATTAGTCTTCCAAAATACTGCCAGAAAATATTTATGCATCACAATAATCGTTTGAGGGCAAAATTGAGTTGAAAATAGTACCGCAGAAACAATATGGAGACTTTCCTGAACTGAAATTATCGATTACGAAAAAAAACATTAAATTAAAAAATTATTAAACATTTCAACGGAAGCTTTAGGTGGACTCCGAGATCAATACCTGAATTGAGCTACCATCAATGTTTAACATGTTCCCTTCACATTTGGTTTGCAGTGACATAATGTACGTCTTAATTCAGTAGCAAAAAATCAGGAAATAACTATTAGCATCAAGATAAAACAGAACCTTTAACCATTTTAAAATTTTCAATTTAAATTTGGTTGCGGTGAAATAGTGAACTCTTAATTAAGTAGAATGAAAACTAAAAGATATGAACATTTTAAAAAAATCCAACATTTTCAGTTGACAGAAAATATCTTTAAGTTTTTACGAAATAAAAATAGGTGGCGTGTACCTATGATTTCTCGTAGGTTCCAGCTCGCGTTATTGCAAGCGCACTCCTTAAGCTGGCTGATTTTTCCCAACCCTCCTGCCAGATCCTCCTTCCCCAATGCCCCTTCGACCTCACCCAGTCCCCCACATCTCCCCCAGTATCCCCCCCCTAGAGCAATCCCTACCATCTACCTCCCGACACCCTTACTCTCTCGTACGGACCCCTCCAATGCAGATTCACCCCCACCCCACCCTCTTCTTCTTCTGCATCCTCGACTCATCTGTCTGCCTCCCCTCCCCCCAACTCCCTGCGTCCTCTTGCCCTTGCAATAAGTTTTCCCCTTCCCGATCTCGACAAACCTTCCCCATTCGCTTTTCTTTGCATCCCTCCCCCTCCACCAATATTCCCTCCCCACTCCACGCCTTCGCCAATTCACAAAAACTTCATTTTGGCAAGTTCTCTCCTTTCGTCTTGCTCGTCGATGTGTCTTGGTTCTGTAATTTTGTAGTATTGAGTCCATCGTTCTCCTCTCCCCGCTAATTGTTGTGCTGCAACTCTTCGGGGGAGAGAGTTCTTCGTGGGAGTTGTACATACGATCCCACTTGCAGCCTATTTGAGAGGGGAGAATGGTTTGTTCTTCCTGATACAATTCTAATGTATTAATTATGCCAGAGAAAGAACTTCCAAAAAATTCAATTTATTTTTCATTACGGCTTTTGAATTTTACGGACCGTTTCCTCACATACCATATGGTGCACAGTTAACTTCGTTAGCATACAAATGTTTTTACCACCAATTGAAACAAAGCCAGTCCTACTACCTGTCAAGAACTGGAGGTGAGTTTCTTTCTGCATAATTGCGCGTGGGTAGAAGTTATCTTGATGAAGTTACCAAAGTTTCAGCCAGTTATCTTTTTTCTATAATAAGTCTTATTTTTAAATTAGCCCAGAATAAAGTACACATTTCATTCAACGTGCAAGTGAAGACAGAGATTAGTCTTCTGAAAAGTAGCCAACATTTTGAAAAATAGGTATTGATATGAAATCAATAATTTCATTGTTTCACGTAAAAGTTTGCGGGGAGCAACAAAAGATTTAGTTTCGTTTCCATGCATGCAGCAAGTTCCAAATAGCTACTTCTGAGACAACGAATCAATGAGAAAACCTGCCGGCGCTTTCATTTTGTGATTTTTTCATAGGATGAGTATGTTCCGTCCAGCTTACAGCGCTGGTGATGCGTAGATTGCACTTTCACTCTCGTTACTTGAGTGATTCAAAAACATCAAGTTTATTTTTCAGGGCTGGATAACAAATATCCTGATGGAGAATCGGGAGAATATAGGATATCTTGGAGTGGAGGTTTTTTTTGTAAGAGTTTTGCTGCCGATTAATTAAGAGCGAGAATAGAAACGTCACCATATAGGCGTACGGGAAATAAACCACAGGACAGGGAGAAGACGCGGGCCTTCTCATCCCACGACGACCCGCTTGGCTTCCGCGTCGTGGAGACGTCATCGACCTGGCTGAATGTGGGCTCCACGCACGAGACCTAATAGCCTGCGGACAATGGTCCGGGGTCGCGTGGTGCTTGATTATGCAAAGGAGCGATGGAGAGAGAAGTTGGGGAGGAGGAGAGAATGGGCTGGCTTCTGGTTGGAGGGTGATTGAAAAAGATGAAACACGAAGCAGGCGTCTGACAAGGTGAGGGAAAGGTGAGGCCCAAGCTTTGAGCTTCGGGAACCTCAAAGGTACGTCACGCTTGACGCTCCTCCCAAGGAGGGGACCTTAGGAACCTGACCAGAGACGCACTCTGAGGAAGACGTTTTCTCGCAAGAGCGATTCCGAGGCTCGTGACGTAAGCATCTCGACGTGACGTCACGCGTGACGTTCCTCCCAAGGAGGGAACCATCGGAAACAGGCGTGTGAAGTCAGACACGTTAAGGCAACCGTCATAAAGTATATGTTATAATTTCTTGTCATAACTATTGAAATAACTTACGCCCTTGGCTTTGCTTGATACGCAATATGTGTGTCTGAAAGATGTAAATATAGTATATTGAGAATCTTATGGACGCCTCATAAATCGAAAAAAGTACCTTCGGAGAGAAGACCACCTTCCTCCTCTTGTATTAGCAATTTAATGCTGCACCCTGAGCTATATTTTTAACAATGGTCATGTCACCACAATCCTGACTCTCTTTGTGTGATTTTTCAATGATATTTCATGACGTATCCTGGGCACACAATGCATAATCCGCGAATTCTTCCCTCATCAGACGTCACAATGTGTGGCTTTCATTTTTGCAATACATTTTTCAGTAATAAAGCGCACCATCTTTAGTGACCATATGCTTCAAGATAGGAAACCTCACCAAACGAAAAGACAAGCTGGCTGTTGCGACTTGTCCCCTGATCACCTGGCGAGAAATAAGAGAAATAACCAGGCGAGCTATGAAGAGGGGAGGTAAACCCGTGGCGCGCGTAACCAGAATGCATGCCTGTGAAAATATAAACAGCCTTTCTTACCAGCAATGAAATGTTGCTCAGTAAATTAGCAATCTCAAAATAGATTCATCATCACTTTCCTCAAACCCTCAGAGACCCAGTTTTGTTAAGTCTGGTTAACTTACCCCGTCATGCGATTCAGCCTCTAAGTTCACTGTGTGCTAACTGCGAGTTTGTGGTTTTTGGAGAAAAAATTACTGTCGTTTACTTGACGTTTATACCATCCATCTCAGATTTTAAATTCAACGGCCAGTATGCCTTGTAAATTTTTATCCAGAAATTTAAAAAAAACTGGGACTGAGAGTGGTTTTCACCGTATATTTTACGATGCCTCCGGGCTACGCATTGTAAACATTGCGAATTTCTTTTTACCGTTTATGACGTCTATACTGGAAAGTTTGAAATTTAGTTTAGTTTTTTATTTCGTTTTAATTTGGAGTAATTTTTGTTTCAATGTTATAATTTATTCTAGTGTAGAAATGTTTTATTGATTGTTGAAATGTTTTGGTTGTTAAGTGGTTGTTGACGAAAACTGTTTAGAGGGATTGGGGGAATGAAAGAGGCTGGAAGCTGAAATAGCTTTTCTGTAACAAAAATAAGAATTACATAATAAAAAATAGAAAATAAATATTGTTTTGACGAGAAGACACAGTCAGACGCTACAATACCTGCTTTAGCCCCACGGGCAATACATTTAAGAGTTACAGAGTATCAGAGGTCTCTAGTGTGTATATGCACAAGGTAGCAGCACATATCTAAAGAAAAGAGAAGCCGGTTGTCGTGGTATATTCCCATGTCGTCGTGCAAGATAAGCGAGCTAGCTAGGTGAGCTACGTAGCTAAGGAGGGGAGGAGAGCAAGCGTGGCGCGCGTAGAAGCCGGCCGGCTCTACGGAGGCGGTGGACAACAAGGTAGAGGGGGGGGGGGGTTTGGGCGGGAGAGGGCAAAAGGAGGCTTTCATGTTCGTTGTGGAGGGGTGGAAGGCGTCTCGAGGAGCAAGGCGCAGCTGTTTGTGTTGTGTTCTGGAGGGGTAGGGGGCGATAGAGAAGTGACATGGGGTGTTTTTTTTTTGGAGGGAAAGGTGGTGTGGGCTTCTGAAGGGCAAGAAGCAAAAGAGGGTGGGGGGGTAAAAACTCGCGGGTCTTCACGAGAAGTGCATTATGGGTGTGGGGAGAAGGGTGGTTAAAGGAAACCACCGCCTGGAGATTTCGATGGAAGTGTGTGGAGGTAGGGTATGTCTCGTGCGTAAAGTGTGCGTCGTGAGGAAGAGCATGATTGATTTCATTGATCTCTCTCCGTTTCTCTTCTCTCTATCTCTCTCCCTTGCACCCTCTTTGCTCCACCCTGCAGCGTGCGGGAATAATACAAAAGACACAATTTCACTCTCCCCTAATGCCTACCGATTTCACGTTTTTTTTTATTTTACCCCTCCCCTGTTGACGGGCATCTGCATAAACAATGTCTTGACGGGGATGATATAGGCACGTGACTTCACTTTTATTTTCCTCCTCAGCTCTCTTTCTCCGCTATGCTCTGCTTATATAAGGTTTCCTCATTCATAGTTTTTTATTTTACAACTTGTCTTCTCCATTTCTAAGTTGTTCAGTGTGATAGGCTTCGTCATTATTTTTCTGTTCGATAATTCTCGTTATTTTATCCCAATGGTGCTTGTGCTGAGTGAATGTAACAGAGCTATCATTTTTTTACGGCCTAAAGGTCATGATCACCTAAAATATGGAATGTAATTCGGGTTTTTGTTTATGTGCTAATTGTAAGGTGGATTGTGAAATAATATCCCGGTACGTATTGAATCCATTTCCTGTTTATGCTTTTTAAACCATTTCAAATTTTTTTTCGCCGTATATCAAGGCATTTGTCGATTCTGCATTTAGGCTTTCATCTCGCTAAACATGGGTAGTATATCTGCTCCGGTGTAGGTCACAATAGAAGTCGCATAGCTTGCAATAATTGCGTATCAATAAAAGTACCCAACCTACCGATAATGTAAATATGATTAAGCACCGTCCATGCAACACTCTATATGCAACGCCTGATTCTGAGGTCTTAAGTTGTCCAACGCCAGTCCTGAAGCACACGCAAACCCCCAGCATTGTATGAGATAATTTCCAGATCACTGATGACGTGATCAGTCAAATCGCTGACAGCCATGTCAATTTCGAGCATTTCCGGGGAAAATGTCACAATGGAATCTCATAAACACTTTAAAGGCCTTCTTTTACCATCAGCTGTCCCACTATAGCCGCCCCTTTTGTATATTATCTTCCAATGTGGGATTCGAGTCGCCAGTCTCCTCTTACTATTTTCCAAGTTGAAGTCTTTGCCCTGTTCAGATGTTGAGATACAGTGTCCAGGACACTTAAAAGGACAAACGCCTTATCTCCGAACCGACGCCCACGAAAACACGAGTCCTCAACAGAAAGCTGGCTTCATTTTGGCACGCTCCAGTAGACGAAAAATCCGATCATAGGACACACGAGCGACCGCGGTCATCTATTCCGTGGGTGAATTAGGATCAGCGATGGCGTAAGATCCGGTCGAACCTCTTCCGAGGACCATTGTCGCAGGGCTACTTTGGGAAAGGTCACCTGGACTTTGTTGTCCACATTATGAGATGGCTATCGGTGGCCTGCGGGTGTTTAAACGTCTTGGCAGTTGGAATGGGAGACCACACAGGACCCTTCAAAGATGGTCTCACTCATTCTTATACCACCTACACCGCCCCTTGGTCTGATTCTATTAAGTAACAGCTGGCCGGCTCGGTGGAGTTGAAGAATCACCTCCTTCCGTCTCGCCTGCCTGACTATTCCGGGTCGACTTATTTTAAAAAGGTGTTGCGGCGATGAGATTAATCTGTTTTCCCTATCAGATGGAAGTGGGTGACCCACTGTGTTAAGAAGACCAATAGGGGGTGGTCCTGACAATTCTGAAAGGAAAACTTTTTTTTTCAGCTTCGTAGGTGACTTGCTTTCTTCACGTGAAGTCTCTTAAGGCACTAATGCTGTTCGACTTTCACCCAATCCCCGTTGAACTTTAGGCGTGTTGTTTTAATATATCACTTGGAGATAAAAATACGACCTATGGTGCAGAGGATCTCCCTTAGGGATTGATTTAGCTCGTATACTTGTTAAACACGGCTTTTTTCCATTCTTGCTGGCTTGTTATATTTTTATCAACAGATATTTTTTCCACGTGCTTAATTTGTGTTCTTTATCTGTCCAGCATGAGTGTACCCTCGGATATGATCTCACTGTTTCTCGTATATCATAGATGTTTATGTTTTCTGATCCTTTTCCTCACGTTCCAACGTAGTATCTTTTGCCCATTTTATTTGAACTATCTTATTCTTCTAAGATCGCCCCTAAGGAAAAATTAGTTTCGCAGTTCCAGTTAGCTAAAGTTCATCGGCCTTTGAGTAATTTTTACAGGCGTTGCACTAGTGTAGTAAGTCTTACCATTTACAATACCCAATTTAATTCTTCAAATCTGTTTCCGGTAACCGTAGACACAATTGCAATTAGTCGTCGATTCTGAACGAGGTAATCACAGTCGTGGTGGTGGGGAATGTAAGACGTAGACAGAGAGATATATATACTGCTGTGGATCGTAAGTAATTCGGGTCAATTGACGCCAAGGTTAGTGCATCACTCGAGCATATATACTGGACGTGTGCGCGCCACGAGGAGTTCCTTCACTCCTCATCCCCGTAGCGCCAACGTCATACGAGTGGAGCCTCAAGGAGTAATTGGGTCACACCAATAGGAGCATTAAATAAGCCGATGCGGCAATGATTAAAAAATATATATACCTCGCTGTGAAAGCGCGCGACTTTTTCCTTAGGTTTATTTTGAGTTTTAATCAAAATTTATTTTTTTATTTGCACAGCCGTGTGAGCGAAGATGAACGTCTGATCTGAATTTTCCCCAGTGCCAGAAAAAAGTGATAGCCGTTGTCTGGCGTCTGTTGGGCAGATTAATAAATTCTCCCGTAAGTCATTGAGACGATTTGGAGCACTTTTATCGTCCACGGGAAGGATTTAATACCTCTAAGGCTAATTAGAACGTCATTTCATTTATGCATGCCCACAGCTAAGGAATCAAACACGAATGAACGTTTTAAACATCTTATATTTGGAAGTGTACCAAACATTAGCGTGTTTTTTTAACCTTCAAATTAAATCAACGTTGAAGTGGTATGTTGCTATTGGTTGGAGACGCATTTGATAGTTTTTTCAAACTCTCTGCGTTTGTGATTCAAATCGCTCCATTGAAGTCAAAAGTGTAAGATTACAGAGGTGAAATATTGTTTCTCATTTTGCAAAACGACTTTACTTAGTGAAGCATTCATTCAAGCACAGCATCCTTTGAATTTTTTGTATTTTCCTAAGCGGTAGCTCTCAAGATAAATTCCATCTAGGCATATGAGGAATGCCTTTTAGACCCCCATTGAGACTTATTAATGCGTCCCATTATTGAGACATATGCATGCGGAGAAGTGACGTAAAACGAGACCGCATAGGGTGGGAAAGGATACAAATGACATGAGCGATGTCCTTTATTCCAGCACTGATTCATAAATAATCACCAAGACGCGAAGGCGTTGAGGAATTTTGCCGCCAACCAAGGGAAACGAACGCAAGAGGGAAAAGCGTTGGGTAAGCGATATGTGTCTCGGGCAGCGCGTGAGTGACTCGCGGTCCGTTCACAATTAGAAGATGAATGGGTGATACTTGAGATTGGGGCAGTCTGGAGATGGGAGTACAGATTGCCGAGGCTGTGAGAGAAACGATTTGAGCTGAGCGCAAAGCGTCTTCCTCGCTCGTGGAGACTTAATCTGTAAATGGAGACGTAGGCGCATATATGGAGAGCCGCTGGTTAGTTAACTGGACAAAGGATCCGTGCTTCCCCCGAGTTCAGCGAGCTCCCGTCTGGCATTATTCTCAATTGAGTGAGTGTTTGATTCGAGTGCGTCTATGATCTACGCCTACGCCGTCTTGAGGTTTTTGACCGTGACCCTCGTTGAACTAAGGAAGTAAGGGCTTGGTGGTGGTGGTGATATAGTCACAAACTCTCTAATCTTTAACCATTTCACAGTTCGTTTTTGTACTCAGATTTTCTACCCTCCACGTCTTCACATACACGGTTGTGATTGCTATTTTCAACAAATTTTGACGTATTGATGCTTCCCTTTGCAACAAGATACTTTAACCGACGTTAAATACGGAAACTTATGTCATCGTACTTCCTCCAGTGAGCATTTTCTTGTACTTGTAATCCATAGTCTTATTAATTTAATAACTTCCGCAATATTTAAACGATTCATACTTTGTGACGGAAAATGGAATGAAAGAGAGGAATCTTGAGTGAAAATAGAATCGAAAATGCTCTAAAGCGCATATCTGAAGAATTTACTTTCGCTAATCCCTTCCCCCTCGTTCGAAGTAGCCTAATGTCATTCCCTCTTTCTTCTCAGTGAAAGGGTAATCTTTGGGCTTTCCTAAGGTAGCGCTAATGCTATCGAACTCCAGCATTGAGACATACACGGCTCTAGAGGGAAAATCTAATTTAAGTGAGGGAGTGGGAATGAAGAACGATATTATTGGGATTACGGGAGAAAGGAGAGATCGAGCGAGGAAGTCGGAGGCGTCCTCTGAATGAAACCGTGAAAGAAATCTAATGAGGAACTTGAACGCAATCGATGCTCCCAGCAGGGATGAAAACGGCCAGTTCTTTGAGTAAAGAAGAGAAGGCGATCTTCAGAAGATCATATATGCAAGTAGGATGAAGAAGTTAAAAATTCGGTATGAAATGGATTACATCACGGCAAATAGTTACTGAATCAAATGTAGTGGAAAAGATGGTCGTTGAAGGCCTAAATAAAACCTAATATTTATAATCCTAGAAAGTGATATTAGTTGTACTAAATATGGCGGACACTCTGTGTTAATTTTTTAAAAAGATATTTGCTTATATTTCAAATGTAGAGAGTAGTTTTCGTGCTTAGGTTCTTAAATTGAGCTAGGGATGCACTGCGCACATGAAAGTTCCTTCTTGGAACTGTGTCGCGTTTTCTAATTCATTAAGGTGTAACTAATTCGATGTCATATCATCGACAATAATTTCACTTTTTCCAAACACGATGTACATAGGTCGGGACTACTCAAGAAAGTCCCTGTGGATCCGGGGGAAGAAAGTGAAGGATACTTTCGTGGGCAGTTGAAACATGCCTGTACTTCCGGTATGTGTAGCAACTTAAGTCACTTGGTGAGTGGACTACTTAAGAAATGTTGGGCTGAGAACTGAAGGAAGGAACTGATGAATCAAACAACTGCAAGTAGCGTGTATATGATGATAATATTGACGATTGAAAAGCAAAACCAGAGAAACGCAAGGAGTTGAGCCGGGTTAGACTAAACGATGCACTGGAGTGACAAGAAAACCCCGCAAGTCTCGCGCCGACTTTGAAGGAGCGAGGTGGAGAGGATGGGAGCCGATAGGCTGGTGTGTGGATGAGGGTTGGTTTGCTTCCCGCGGAAGGCAATGGGAAGTGGAAGAGGACGGGAAAGGTATGAAAAAAATAATAAGATTCGTGAGAGGGGGTGTGGAAAGGAAAGAAAAAGGAGCCGGGGAAGGAAGGGTTGGCATATATATCGCGGCGGCGGCGGTACTCAGTAACTCAGTTCTCAATCTCATTACGAACTCGTCGCTAATTATACGAAAAAAGGATTTCTGTGGAGATGGAAGGCTTAAAAAAAATTGCGGGAGAGGGAGGGGGACGGAGACCGTGAAGGAGGCGGACGAGGTCGGTTAGGGTGGGAGGGAAGAAGAGGACTTGGAAGGCGGCCCTGAGGGGCAGACGGGCTTCGGAAGGGTTAGACTTGCGTGGGCGAAGGAGGGAAGCACGACCATGTATGTGTTTGGATATATGTGCACATATGTATGAATGTACACGTATATATCCTTTGAAGGGTTGGGAGGGGTGAGGAGACTCGGTGAAAGGGTGGGTCACCGGCAGGGATGAAAGAAGAAATGAGGGGTGAAGTGAAGGGGGTAAAGAGGGGGAGGGATCGGGCACCGGTGCAATGGTGTGCTTTTTCCCGAGTTTTAAATTAAAAAGATTTCAATGCACGGTTTTCTGAGGATCGGGAAGGAATTTACGTAGGGGTAGAGCGAGAGGTATGAAGTGTTCAAAACGACGGAAGAGAAATCTCATCTCTTAAGGGGGAAATGGATAGTAAGAGTGAAAAGATCAAGCAAGTCAGGGCGTCTCTCAAGGCGTATTCTGATTCAGCGTTCGTGCCATGGCTCAGTGCCGATTCTCCTCTTTGGAAGTATTAGATAGTATTACTGAGATGATGCCTAAGACTATTTGCCGTTGTGTGAGAAGGCATCAGGTCCGAGAATTATGACACAAGCCTTCATTATTTTTCTATTAATTGTAAACGGCTTTCTTATCAAGGGATGACGTAAATTGTCAAAGTTATTCATTTATTCGTTTATGCAAGAATGCGATACGTCAAATAAACTTAATTTAGGTTTTTAAGTTTTTCAAAATATAAGCCCAGTTTTTAGTTTTCTTTAGTTAAATCATTCATTTTACGTGCAATTTCATTCATTCAAGTATTCTACCGGCTGATTGGTAGGTTCTTGGACAGTTCCCATTCGGCATCCGATTTCATAGACATTGTCTTGCTTTCCTTCCTAAGGATGTACCGCCGTTAGATTCCTTTACGTGCAATACGGACCACTAATTTCATTTTAAACATTCGAAATAAATGCCACAGCTCTTAATAAGACCTTGATGTTAGTACGAATGATTCAAACCATTATAAGCCAGAAAAATTGTCAAAGTGAGATTTGTTTAGCGTTTCTTTTTACACCCATGATAATGGATTATTCACATTGTTTGATACAATATAGACACTTCTCAAAAATAGGCGTACTATTTAACATATGTTTTATACTCTAGGAGGATGCAATCCCTTATCATTCTGCAACCCCTTGAAATCCTTTCAAAAATATACTTGCAGTTCAAGAATTCTCGCAGAGGAGCCAATGATCTGAGAGGGCGGAGAATTTCCTGCTGGCTTACGGCCGAGAAGTTTCTTCCCGACCCTCTCCTCCTCTGCCAATATTGGTCTTGGGAAGAAGAAAATTAACCTTGTTAGTTACTGTGGCATTCTTTTTTCATTTGAGGAAAAAATATATACAGTCTGAGCTTAAGCTAACTACTTTCGTACTGTTTAATTCCTCCTTTTCCTTCGTTCTCACGGTTCATTTAGACTTATTCCGTAATAACGGGCCAATAATTTTTAATAAGCTTTCTCCTCAAAAACTTCTTTCATTTAATGCCAATGCTTTCTTCCTTGCGTTTGCTTGAGTGAATGAGGAGGGGGCTGAGAGGGGAAAATGAATTCAGAGAGGGAATTAATGCGAAGGCGGCGGTTTCATCTTTTTTATTACAATATCTCTACTCGTTCTCATGAAAGCCTGGATATGTTGGTTCCGAAATTACTTTCTGATTTTTCTATTCGGCGCGCTGCACAGAATACACCTTTTGTAGAGGCATTTATCTCGCCCAGTAAAAAATAAATGGGGATATAATGGTGCATTATATTCACTGGGAATTCATAACTTATTCCAAATCTATGCATATTTTCAAATGCATATGCTAATGAGTAGAATGTTTTCATACAAGTCTAATACAAGGCTTACTTTTTAATGTTATAAAGTCTTGAATGTTCTGATCGTTAAACTATTATTAACAATTAACTAACATATGAATATATACGCCAGCATAGTTACTCCAATAATTACATCGATGTCAATAATTGTCGTGACTTGTGTCTTACAATATTATTAAATTCACTAGTTGTGAAGAAATGTTTTAAAGAGACCAACATTTTTGTTTTGAAGAAAAGGTTTTTTCAATCTCCTAAACCGTAACCATGGTGATGAAAACCCCAGTGGTCTGTGAACTCCTTTCCTGGCGAAGTATTATTATATATAAGTTGATAGTATATTATTTATCAATGCCACTCTTCGTGCTATCTTGCAAATATCAGCAAGTCGTTTCTGCATTAGGGAGTATTGTAGCTCATGTATCTGACCCTCTCTCAAGCTTAGCCCTTCCCTAAGTCCATGTGCTCATCTTCCACGCGTGCGTCTTGCTCCTCAAACCCTTGGCTCTCATGGACATCACCTCACCCCAATCGTCTTCTCATTCCCCCTTCTTCCATCAATCTGTACCCCTTCCCCTTCACCCCCTTTTCTTTCCCACCCCCCTAACTTGCATCCCTCAACCTCTCCCCTCTTATCCTTACTACGCCCACGCTCTCCACCCTTACATTCCCTTCTCATTCACTCTACTCCTCAACCTCCTCCACATCCCTTCGATCTCTTGGGGGAAGCAGGCGGGTGCAGGGGGGTAGACTCGGATGATGGCGTGCGGAGGTTTTGCGACCGAGAGGATCCGAGTTCGATTCCCCTGGGTGGCGATAATTGTATTCTTCTTCCAACCAACCCCGATCCTGAAGTGCACTGTAAGTAATAAGGCACGTCGTTCCATAGGGGGGAGAGATCTCTTTCGGAGTGCAATAGTTCTTCCGGGGAGGATTTTCAAGGGTATTAACTAGGGTCTTCACTTTCGTTCTTGTCGTGAGTCGATGGAGAGAGGGAAAGGAGCAGGAATTTTTTTTTCGCTTCAATCGTCCTTGCACTTCAGGACAAAATGAATGCATACTCCGTTACAGAGCGGTGGAAGTCTTGAATGCCATCAACCTCGGTGCCGCGGAGAGAACATGCAAGCTGCGTAGCGAAGTATCTAGTGTTTCATTGCGTTTTCACTCAGCGTATTCACAGCAATCCGATAGCTGTAATCACCAATGGTCAACCCCTTTTAACTCAGCAAAAGACGAATACTTCTTATCAAACACAAAATAATCTTACGTAACTTGAAAAGACTTTTTATTGTAGATTCATTGCCATACCTTTTTAATGGATACAAAAGAGTTTTAGCACAGTTGAGTATTAGGGGCTCTGTGTTAATTCTGCATTGTACCGTCCCACCCATAATCTGAAACCTTGAGGCAAATATTATATCCATGGCATATCATGCTACCTAAAGTTTGCTATACAGCACGTAAACAACTTGGGTACCGAACTGTTTTTCGTAATCCACAAAAGTTGTATGAGGAAAAGTATACTTGATCAAAAACCACGAAAAAATGTTGTAACTATGAATTCATTTATGCTCTGGCTAGTGTTTCACAATAATTTTCTTCTGAATTCTAATGACTTTATTAACGATGGGCCCAAGCCGTGACTTTCCTGCTGTAAACATCTTGTTTTTATATTTTCACCAAGTGCTAAAGAAGAAATATACTTTCTAAGCATAGGAGCCTATCCCACGAACTCCCGTTATCGGCAGATCCATCCCCTGCGATCAAATGCGTCCTCGCTCCATTGAACCACACCCCACGGTGTCTCCCAAGTATTAATTCATTAAATTTTCCTCCTCCGGGTAATTGACTCCCCCTCTGCGCAAGACCGAAATCCATTACGCGCAAACCCCGTCTGCTTCCTGTCAAATTCCCGCCCGATTTTTTTATTCCCCTTCCTTCAGTGAGCCTTCCTGTTTTTCACTCCCACTCCCGAGAATCATTCTGCAACTCTCTTCTTCCATTCTCCCTCTCACTTCTCGGAGATCTTTCATCGCCATTTTCTAGTGCTTATTCTCTCAGAGGTATTACTGCAAAAATAATCTTCGACTGAATCATTTCCACGACTTGACTACTCGCATGCGATATCAATTCCGTGTCTTATAAACTCATTACTTTTTTAATCCAAAAAATGTTGAAAAAAACTAATTTCTTCGATCCCCTGTTCATTGAGTCCCGCGTCACCGGGTTGGGCAGGCTCTTTAGGAATTCCCGCTTGTTTAAATGCACGCACCCTTCTCAGCCATGCGGAAGTAGTTCCGCCGTCCGCCGCTAGGGTCTACTGGCAGATGCATGTGCGCCGTAAACCCTTAGTCACGTAATAAAAAAGGGACTAGGAGAATTCCAATGTAGTACCCTTATTTTCTCCTATCGTTGAAAACGATTTGGCGTAATATCTACCAATTTGCAAGTGGTAAATACCTCTGACTAGGACACTATTTCACAATACCCTCAATATTTTAAGCACATCCTTAATTTTAGGCTTAAAATCTTACTTTTCCAATTTGATGTGGAGCTATGATTGCTCAAGAAATATATCTTCGGTCATTCCTTCCGATTGAAAAGCATATTTTTGTCTTTTATGCGTTTAATGAATTACTGCATATGAATTTAACAATAAATATTGGGATTATTAGGGAATATTAATTTTAAAATGTTGTTGAAGTTCCGTGATGTCTATGGATACCAAGGAAAATAAGGTTTATATTAAAATAATAATTTCCCATGTCTTAATAATGATAGCCTAAATCTATTCTTGGGTGAGCAAGTAAACAAGTAAAGAAAAATAAATAAAGGAAATAAGAAGTGTGACAAGATCTCATAATAATACTTTTAATAGTAGGTAACTGAATATTTGATGCAAAATGTTTAATTATATCGCTCCCTGAACATGCTATTGAATTAAATTGGCACGCATTAATGTTATATGAACTTAATGAGATATATTATACTATTGTAATCAACCACTTCAACATTTTATCGAGCCTCTTCGGCAACGGATAAACAGACCGTCCCATTACACAGTCCCATTTGCCTTCTTCAATCGAAAAGACAATGCAAGGAGTGCAGTTTAGGTCGCCGATGTTTTGGAATTGAGTGGGGTGGGGTAAGGTACTAACGAAACGGAACGAAACAATGGTCAATGCAACGTCTAGTGAATGGAATACTCGTGAAATGTAGCGATGAAATCGCTAAATCTACCGACAGAATCGCTAATTTGGCATCACTGTTCAATTTCACCCCTCAAAACTCCGAACCAATTCCAGTGCACCCCGCCCTTTTTTCTTCCCTTACCTCCAACCAACCCACTCTTGCTTTCCACCCCACTCCCCCCACCCCCTCTACTCTCTTCCCAACCCCCCCCACCCCTCTCCCACGCTCCCTTTCACTATCTCCCCCTCTAACTCACTCTCTCCTTCAACTGGCGCGGATCAATGTTTTCAACAGCCCCAGCTCGCTATGCAATATGCGCAGTCCGCTTGCATCTCCCGAGTCGCCACATGCGCAAGTTAAGGATAGTGAAGGAAGGGGGGGGGGGCGTCTCAGTCAGCCGCCTGCATTCCGAATCACTCCCCCCCTCCTCCCACCTCCCCATTCCACTTTCTTTCACTCCCCTCCGCCCCCCACCCCAAGGTCCCTCACTTTTCCACCCGCCCCTCCTTCGCGGTATCACTGACGTGTGAGCATCATCATCCTTCCCACATGCACATCATATCAGACTCAACGCCGGTTGGCTATTTGCGGCGGCTGCAAACTGAGGTCACTTGCGCCATTTAGGATGGGTTGACATTACATAATGTGTATCATGTAATGTTATTATAATTATTATTTTATTTTTTTGTATTTTTCCTGTGTAAATATTATCTAGAGATACTCCTAATATATTCAAAACCAATAGCGTATTCAATCTGCTGTTGTGTAAATTGTGTATCATGTAATATTATTTGTGTAAACACTATCTACCTTGTAAGTATTATTGTTATTTTTTAAAATATGTCTTGTGTAAACCTTATTTTTATGTAGAAATATTTCTGAAAAAAGGTCTACGACAATAAACGTTTTATTATCAATGCATAAAAACATTCGTGTGGTACGTGACACTCTATGGGTCGGAAGCATGGACCATTGGAAACGCAGACCAGAAAAGATTGGCAGCATTCGTAACATGGTGTTGGAGGAGGATGTTGAAGATCAAATGGACGGATGAAATGAGATATGGAAAGGCTTAAAAAAGAGTAGAAGAGGAAAGCGCCATATGGAATACTCTACAAAAAAGAATAACCAGATGGGTTGGGCACAACCTGAGGAAGAATTGATTTGTTGAGAATATAATTGAGGGAATAATAGCGGGAAAAGTCCCAGGAGGAAGGCAAAGGGATGGATAAAATGACCAATTTAATAGTAAAGTACATAAGAAGAACTACGATACAAGGGAGAAGGGGAACTAACATGGAGGGCTGCAGTAAATCAATCCTAGGATTGACGACCAATGATGATGAATGAGGATGGGTGAAGAAAATCAAATGAACCTAGGTAATCATCAATAAATTTGACCTAAGAATAGAAGAAGAGATATGCTGTACGACGAAAACTCTGAGAATTAGGAGATACAAGCTTATTGCACGCATTTTTCGTCGCAACATCTTCTTGAAAACAGTACTTTTAGGAGAAATTAATGAAAATAATTACAAAGAGTCAATAACGGAATACACTAAAATTATGAAACAGTATAATTATGAAACATTATCAGTAAAATTATGAAGGACGTCAAAATGAAGATTTATGTATTGGTCAGCTGAGAGAAGAGTAGAGATCTGCAGAAAACCAACTTCCGGGTGGTTGGCGGGAATCAGTATTTCACAGAATGACCTCCGCAAATACGGAGGTTCGAACAAGGGCTTTCAAAATGGGATGCCATTTCTGTAGCCACTCTATCAACCCCGACTACGGTGAAGTTTTTAATTATTGTGTAGAACCATGTTCGTGAGTGATTGAGATAATTCTGACTAGAATACATTTAAATGCCGTGTAAAATGAGAAATTTAATCACTTTTAATTCCTTTCCATTTTTTCGTTAGCTCACTTTACTTGGATTACGAAGCTTTTTGTCAACGATGGTGCTTCTTGGCATGTTGCCGGATGCATCTTTATGAATAAAATATAATTTTTTAAGTGTTCACAGATATAACCCGGGATGGAGTACATCCGCCAACAGCAATTTCCTTGCATTTTCAGGCAAACTCAACAATGGGCGTAAGCCCCTTAATTTAATTTCGTTGCTAATTAAACGGGAACAGAAATCCCAACGGTGGCGTTGTCGTCAAGCAGCTGAATCGCAATACCTATTTATTTGTCGCTCCTTCAACTTTATTTTCATTTATTTTTATAAATGTTCTCCGGGCTAAATACGTTGTCTTTCCTCTCATCCCTCCGCACTGCTACTCCTTGCAACTGCATTCCCGGCCATCTCCTGGCTTTTTACCATGAAGCCCTTTCTTTCCCTCCTTTAATCTGCTTAACCCTATTGTGATGCATCTTTGTATTTGCAGTTCTCCTCCTTCCCTCACTTGACCTCCCCCCCAACCCTCCCTACCTCCTATCCTTCCAACATCGCTCTTTATTCCACTAAGCCTCATGTGCATCGCTCACCCTATGTTTCTCCGAGAGTTCACCGTACCTCCCGCTGCACCACTGCACCAAACCTTGGATAGTTTAAGATTTTTTTTAACTTCTTTTCATCGAACATGATGACACGTCCACCTGATCTAATTAGGTCTATGTTTTTTTGATCTGGGCGTGTCTTCACAATTATTCCAACTCCTCGTCCCTGCAATCCACATTCTCCGCGACGTACCTGAAAAATTAATTCTAAAATCAACAGCATGGTTGTCTATACACGCCCGATTCCGATTGACCTTTTCACAGCGTGTGTTTTTGTTTTCAGTCATTCATTTTTTTTTAAGGAGAAAGATCGTTTTGTAGTCCGAGGGGAAGAAAGAGAAAGGAATGGGAATCCTTGAAGGAAGGAAGTATGGCCGAGCGATTGGGAAAATCTCGTTGTTTGCTTTGCAAGTTGTTTTTCTTGGGAGAGATAACGTTATCTTTTTACCGCGTTCGCTTTCTTTTGTTTCTCCACCTTCGCGTGAAGGAGGAGCAGGGGAGGGTGAGCTACGGATGTGTTCCTACCCAAGGCGAGCGAGCATTTACATCCCTTCCGTCTTTTGTTTTTTTCGTATTTTTGTTTCCACGTCATCTCTCGTCGCGTTCCTTTGCGCCTCTTCATACGGCTCCATCCCTTGGCTAATTTTCCCTCTTCTCCAACCACCCGCGACTTCTTCACCCTCCCCGTCCTTACCCTCCACCAACCCTCCACCCCCGCATGGGCTTCCTCTTCAAGATCCCCACCGCCATCTCGGCACACTCTTTGCTTCTCTCCACAACCCTTATTCCAACCACCCCCTGCCAGCCTCCACCGCCAACCCCGACTCTCACGGCCACTCCAATTCCCTTTTCATGCGCTAATTCCCATTTACATCCCTTCCCACTCCCCCCCATCTCCCTGCTCCTTCCTCGCGGAGTATTTTTGCATTCCCTCCCTCACCCGCGAGTGAACTTAGCTCGCTTTCTCTGCCCGTTTTCTTCCCACACGCTTTTCCTCGTCTACTGTTTCCCTCGACGGCTGCATAGAGGAACCCATCGCCAACCTAGTCACGAGGCGATCTCGGCGTTTCACGTCCCTCTTCCGACGCTGTCCATGTCTTGCGATCAGATCTTCGTCCTCTAAAAAAAACCCACGACATCTTCAGATTTATTTTATTCATTTATTTTTATTTATTTATTTTCAAGAACAACCGAAAATAGCTCTTATTGGCCTTTACATCGGGGTATTAACAATTACCAATGGACGAGCACAAACAACCATGCCCTGGGAAGTGAAATGTCCTCCCCAGGCGGGATTCGAACCCGCGACCTTTCGGTTAGCAGGAGAGGACGTTACCCCGCCGCCACCGGATTCCCCTCAAGATGGTAGGAGCTTTTCTTTTATATGCAGATTTGCGTGAAACCTTCCATATGTGTTCACGTGAGTGATATCTATAGATAAAAGTGAAAAAAATTGCATCATACCGATATCGTTTTTTGGTAATTCAATGCAATTTCAATACTTAGCCTAATCGCGCATGACATATGCATCGTAATAATTCGATTACATGGGTAAATATTTTCTCATAATAATAATAATATTTTATTTATAAAATATATTATTTTAATTGTTGCAAACAAGTACCAAGATGTCACACCAAATCCAGTATTCAATAAAATATATTTTCATATAATTTTGTCGAAATTTCGCATACCGTGCTGAAACTCTTGTAATAAAATGCTTTAATCAAGGAAATAAATTTAAAATATAATTTTTGTGCCATTTCCATTATTGCCTACATGGTGAGTTCCAACGCATGAACAGATGCACTCAAATCAAATGCGGTCCAAGTGTTTTATTCTACTTAAAAAACTATTAAAATGTTTTCACAAAGACCCACAATTACAGCTCCAGCCACCTTAGGGGTAATCCTCCGAGAAATTACTCAAGTATGATGTGACTTTATACAAATTCTGGCTATTTATTGAAAAACGTGTCCTTTGTCTCACTTTGTAAGTACTACCATTTCCCACCCTCTTTTCGCCAATTGAACTTGAAGTTACATGGTTTTATATACAAACCTGGTTGAGGCATGGGGAAAATGTTTTTTATATTTTTCAATACTACACATAAATACCATTTTAAAGAAACTGTAAATGAGAAAGTGCCATGAAATTGAATTATAAATTAGGCCCCAGTCCATTTTTAAGAAAATGGTGAAATATCTTCCAAAAGACAAAAATAACTCTTGCAATTCCTGATTATACTACCTTTCCTCGCCCATCTATTGGGAGTAAAATCTCATTGCTGTATTTAATGGAGTGTGACCAAACGTGTTATTCAGTTCTAGAAGTGAACAGCGTGGTCCAGGTGGCTATATATTTGGACTAAAACAGTGATTCTACTTACTAAGAGATAAGTTCTCGGGTTTAGAAAACGTATTCCAATGTCACAAGTGTAAAAACATTACTAAATATACTATATTTGAATTGTTTTACGCACTGTTTAAGCAAAATTTTGACTCCTCCTATGTGCCGTCGTACTTTATTTAATCCTCATATGCTGACATTGCCGGACTCATCACTCATCCTTAGGTGTGACGGAATACGCGGCTCCATATATGCTCCCCTCTTGTCCCTTTCAATTGCATCCGTCTTCGCCCTCCCCACCCACTTAATCCTTCTTTCTCATTTGTCTCCGCTCGGGTGCCATCATTACCCGGGGAATATCCATGCGAATTCAGTCGCAAGAGAGATAACTCGACAATGAGCGGTGAAAGTCATCCCTGTGCGAGTAATCTGGTTAATTTCTGAGCTTCACTTTTGAATGCGCATAAATTACGGCGAAGATTTCTCAAATTGCTTTCAAATTCTACTTCTCCTTTCATTATTTCCTGAGTGCGGTCTAGTTTAAGTGCAACCTCATACGTGTTCTTGTTGTGCGTCGTGCTTTTCTTTCGTTTTGAACTCGGCTCTATGCTCTTATAAACGCGGCTAATTGATAAAACTTCAGAATTAGTCCAACGAAAAAGAGTTCAATAGACTTCAATGTGGCAAGTTAAGAATATGTTTTAGAAGTGGGTTATCATTGGTACATGTTGCTAGCACGCGAGTGCAGTATTATTTCCTTTTGGTGAATAATTTATAGAAGGGCTATGGAGATTGAAAATAGTTAAGTGTTTTTTTTTTTAGAAATTCAGCGCAATGGGTATCCCTATCTTACACTGTCTGCTGATAAAAAATTCCCCGATGGTAACTAAAGAGCATTTCCTCGTCTTTATTCAGGATAAAATGAGAAATGAACATTGGAGATTATTTTCCGCTAACCCAGATACGGTGACTTATGCGATAAGATTTTCCCAGACGACGGTAATGTTTAGCCCTTGATAATTCCCGCTTTTGGCTCAGTAATTGCCAGGATGACCACGTGACTACTCCACCGATACAACCAAAATAAAGAATAAGGGGGACTATTTAGGCCTTCCTGCATTCCTCCTTTTCATTTCACTTTTCAACCGGAAAAGAAATCCTATTTTTTTCCGCGGGCTCACCCTAACGTACCTCAATGTCCTCTTCGCCACGACCACCCACCCACCCTCCACCCCCATCCTCAGTCAGCCAACCCAACCCCTTTCACCCTCACCTCTCTCCCCCACGGTCCCCACTTACGCTTTTCTTCCAACCCCCTTCCCTGTGCTGCCATCTCGTTTTCCTACACATAAGCCACTGTCTCTCTCCACAAGGCCCTTAATTTAATTACCACTGCGGAGTAAAATGCGCCTTTGCTGCTCTGCAGAGTAAAATGGGCCGACCCTATCCCGACGTTTTTCTTCTTTTATTCCGACCGGAGCTTTCCCTTCCCACACCAGACTCTTCGGAGAGTACGATTGCTCAGCCCCCCCCCCCTCACCCCTGTTAACTTCTCCAACCTTAACCATCCACTCTGCATGTGGCTTATCCTCTTCCTAACCCACCCTACCTACCTGCCTGCCCTGCACCGTACCCTCAGAGATCCAAACCCATCTCCGTCACTCTTATTTTTTTTATCCCTCACCCCCTCCGCCTCTCCCTCCCGCTTATGAAAGTACGTCAACCAAGCTCCTCAGAAGAAAAAATCCCTTATATATATGCATGCCTTCCCTCTCCTTTCCTCTCTCTCTCTCTTTATTCTTCCATTCCTCTCTCTTTCTCTCATCTTTCCCCCATCTCGGCAATTTCTCTCCCTCTTGGCGCGTGATGAAAAAGTTTTTCAAGTTTTTCAGTCGGAATCTCTGGCTTTTTTTTACCATCCCCCCACACCAACGCACTTTGTTTCGTAGGGAGGGGAAAGGGGAGGTTATGGAGTCCCTTCACTTCTTCATATTGCCCACGTCTTCAGGTTAATGTGCTGCCCCTGTGCCTCCCTGCCTTTTTTTCCACTCCCATCTCAGTCAGTTAAAAATCTTTCCGACCCCAGAACCCCCTTCTCTGATACACCTTCCTCCTCCCTCGCTCTCCCATCTCACAAACACCGCCTTACCTTCTCTCTCTATTTTTCTTCCGTGCGAATCTCACCCCCTGCCAGTGCTTCTTCTTCCCTCTGCCCCTGAGAGAGAAGGAAGGATCTCGCTTTACCCAGCATCCCTTCTGCCCTTTTCCATCTTTATTTCGCGTGCCCTCTTCAACCTCCTACCCTCCGTTCCCCCGCTGTGCAATTTCCAGAGCTCTCCAAAGTGCGAAGGGAGTTTTTCCTTCTCTCTCTCCTCTTCCCCCTTTCCGTGTATTTTTTTCGCAAATCCCCACCCTCTCTCGTCCCTCTCTTCTTAACATCTCACCCCCATTCCACTCGAACAGACCTCTCTCTCCTTCTCTCTCTCTTTCCCTTTTGCACAAACCGTCTCCTCCTTCAAAGTTTCTCTCACTCTCTGTCCCTCTATCGATTTATTAATCCTTAATTCTTAACCTCCTCTCTATCCTTTCTTAGCCATATCATCTTATTGCTTCACATACACGCTATCTTTTAAGCCGCATTAAGGGTTTTTGGCAGGAGTAGAATTGTCACCAGTATGCACGGCATTGTGCGCCACGAATATAAAAGAATCTATAAGTCATAATGCATGTTGCAGCTACATAAATTCATGGTGATGAATGAAGTAAATGGACAGGTTGATGTATAAATAATACAAGTTCTTTTTTAACTTTGTGGTATTCCATTTTAATATATCAGATGATTTAATGGTAACTTTTACACCTGAAGATGACGCTCAAGCGTCGAAACCCGGGTCTAGTGTGTGTGTGTTTTAAGTTGTGGTTTTTGTAAAAGTTACCATTAAATCATCTGATTTACAGGTTGATGTAAATGTTGCTAGGGTTCTTAGATGTGTGGAAGTAATTTATCTTTGGTTCTCAGGCTCAATTTAATGGTGATGTTGGATAGTAGATATTTCGGCAAACACTCTTTCAAATTCCACGATGTATTTGACAGTCAATGACCTAACAGTTTCCAGATTATGCAAGGAGTTGAAAGTTCGCTTTGTACAAATATTGATCAACCTTTGGAGACCTCATTAATCAGGGCTCGATCAAAGTTTTGAAACTAGTTTTTAGTGAAGAGATGTATCGTAAATATAGCGATTTCCTTCCGACGATATTCATTTAAACGTATCTCTGATGGGTTGCTCTGCGAAATATTTTCCGCGTTTAATTTTCAGGAAACATTTTGTTTAATGTCATCGCGTAGATTTGAAACATATCTTCCTTTTACTTAGGTGATTTCCGTGTTGCGTACTTAGCGGGTAAGTCCTCTTTCGACTCCATCCCTCGTCCTTTTTCCAAGTCCGAACCGATTCGGTTCGCGAGCAGCACACTTGGCCGCGCCGGCTTCGTTGTCCATCTCGCGAGCGGCTAACGGCGCTGCAAATGTTCGCAGGACGTCACTCGGGTGTGTTCCCGACTACCGGAGCTTGGATATATATGCGTGGAGGAACAGCTGAACGTCTGGAGAGGGGAGTTGAATTGCCCCCTCCCCAGCTTATACGCCGCTTCGGCTGCAGATGACGTTGAGATGAGCCACCCTACACTACCCTCCCGGTCACGGCTCAGATGATGCACTGTTCGTCCCGCACTGCACCGTTCCCTAACCCCCTCACCCACCCCTTAGACAACAATTTTGAAGAGGAATGCGTGTAAGGGGGGTTAAGGAGAGGAGGATCGTGGAAATTAACGAAGTGGAGTGCACTTGCACAGCGTAGGGGGTCTTTTGTCTCTCTTGCAATTGCCGTTTTGTTACAAATCTTTCCGCATTTGGGATGGCTTCGCTGTTTCGCTGTAGATGCCCTCTTAAGAGGGTGACGTGCAGCCCCTCCACGCGTTTTTGCAATTCCTTCGCATGCAACCCTGCTCTCATTACACGGCATTACCTCGCTTCCCTATTTTGAACTTCGCTGAGTTGTGCTGTCCATTTTAACATCAAGTTTAGATGCCCGCCATCCCCCCTTTATGAACGCCAGATGGTTGGTTATCCTACGTTGAATGCGGAACGAGGAGTTTCTTTGAATTCCGTCAAAATTGCGTGGCAATATTCCCTTAGCGCTCGCGAATTACATCCTAATAAACCTTTTCTATTGACATATTTTTAAGTAAAATGTAAGTTACTCCACCGGAGCGTACAAACCATTTTCTTTTTTCGCCTACTAAGCGCCTAAGTAGAGAATATATAATGACTGATTTTCATTTGCATAATAATTTTTATCATGGCATCGTTTTATGCTTCCTGATCGTCATGCAGCGACTCACTCCTTGGTTTTGCATTAATTTACTGTGAATTACCATGGAAGTTGATTTTGATTTGATATGGGGAGAAACATTGGCCATTAATGACTTCCATTAAGTTAAACCATTGCAATTATAGTTTTTCAGCGGGTTTGGTTGAAGTCTGTTTTCATTATTCTGATGCTAGGTAAGAGAAATTGTATCTAGTCTGTAAAATATTATCCAGCATATGGTCTGGATGTCCATTCCATTTCTACCTGATTAGTTCGTATTACTAATCGGCGTACACTCATTCATTAATCAGTTATTGATAGTCACTGCTGTCATCCTCAATTCGTTCATAGATGATGCGTTGCTTTATTGTGTCCAGCATAACACATTCCGCTGACAAGGTCTCCCCTATCCTAGCGTGAATGCGAAGCGTGGGGTGACGTGAAGATGGCCTGTCTATGATAGGCACAAACGGGAGGCGCGACTAATTACCGAGCGCAACTGTCCAACGATCCTTTCCTGCTCCCCGTACTGTCCATTGCAAATTATCTCCCATTTCCGTTTTTCTTTCGAAATTTCCAATAAAGTGATTAATTACTCTTCAGCCGTACAGCCTCTAAGAGAGATGAGATGAGCAGGGAAACGCTCTCATCACTCACCGCCCACGGCTCATCCACACAGTATTGTTTCTCTGTGAAATGGTTGGGTGGACAGAGTACTGGATTCCGATCCTGAGAACCCTGATTCGAGTCATGGTGGATATTTTCAGTGGGAACCCTATCCGTACTAGGGCACTCTGTGGAGAGAACTTCAAGTGAAGTACTTCGTCTGACGAATAGTAACCATAACAGTGGGGCATCTAACGTTAAGGTGGTTGGGGCGATTTTTGTTTGTGTAAAGATTTTCGTTAAACTTAGTATACCTCTTCACGTTAGTGATAGGCAACTATGGATAAAAGTGATAAAAATTGCATATCACAGTTTTTTTTGCAATTCAAACAATTTGAACACGTATATTTACGGCATATAAGATATATTTCGTAATAATTCAATTGAATGTGGACAGATTTTCTTCTAAACGCGGAATAATACATTTATTATTATTATAATTGTTGCTAACACCTAGTAAATGCCGAGCCGAGTCCAATATTCGAAAAAAACATATTTCAGTATGATTCCGTCTACATGTCGACTGCCGCGTAATAAACTTAAATCATAACACGCATCAATTAAAGAAAAAACTTTGAATATAATTCTTTAACCATTTCCATTACTGCCTGTATGTATTAAATGTGGTCTAAGAATGTTTTTACTTACTTAAAAATCATTAAAATGTGCTCTAAATTGCCCACGGTTACCGCTCCAGCCACATTAAGAGCGGGCCAATTCCAACGCCGGGTTTTTTTACACATTTGCTTCATTTCCAACACCATTGCTTCTGACCAATCCACCCACCTGTGCTATATAATGGGAATAGCCTCCTCATTTTATGGTCTCTTCCTGAAATAGCCAAGTCCTTCCCCGTAGTGCTCTACACTTTCATCAAGCAAAGAATCTGACTGTCGTTGTGGAAGTTTGAGTATTTGTTTCACATGCATAGGGCCCAGCTTCGAATCCCGTCAGCGTCGGAGAATTTTCATTTTAAAATCGAGCTCAACTCGGGTATTGTAAGTATGGCTCTTCAAGCTTTGTACTTCTTACGCCTGATGAGAGATTAAACATGGATCTCCTTGGAGACAATATCTGATGCCGAGTTTCTCTTTCCAAACGACCTTCATATACCATCATTACCCTTATAAACCAATCCTCTCTCCTCTCTCAAATGGCGTAAATGTTCTCAGCTGTCGGTCGCCAATTTTTCTTTCCCTAGCGATGTTCCCTCCACACAATGCACAGCGCGTTCCTTCAAATCGCCCCCGTCCAAGCCTGGAAATTCCGTCGCATGTGACACTGGCCATCATCCCGACATGACCGTCCCCCGTTCACTGTTAGCACACACGCAAGTCTAGGAAGCACCGTGGCCATTACGCGTTTCCCGGACCGTGGGGGAGGGGAGGGGCAAAAAGCACGCAGGACAGGAGCAATTAGCCTCCCGTCCGAGTTTCCCATGGTCCCTGGCTCAAGAGTCGTAAGGGTGAAGGGGAGTCGGGTTGGTCTGGTCGCTTACTGGTAAGGCACAGCCGGTGGTGCTTTTGCCGGGCCCAGTTAACCACCTGTTCTCCCTCGATATCTCTCCCCGGCTCCTCGATGGCCATCAACACTGCTGCTGTCGTTATGGTCCGATGTGCACCCACCTCACCCCCCCCCCATCATACTCCCCCTTTACTTCGGGCTGTGACGGACATCCCCCACCCTGATGCAGCCATTCGCCATGCACGCCAGTGCTGGGAGCCGCTCTGGGATGGGCCAAATACTATATGTCGGTATTTTGCAGTACTTTGTCGTACTTAATTTTTGCACCCATACTACCATTCTATAGGTATTTCAGATCTGGAACAACAATGTTGTCTTTTGCTAGGAGATCATCGGCGACTTGTCATCATTAGCTATATTACCTATGCCAAGTAGGTTGAGAACGGGGTGATTGTATCGCTTGTTGCTTTCCTGTCGAAGAAGGATGTGTAATTGAGTTATCAGTAAATGCGTTTAAATCTATACAGCTCTAAATTTTTACAACTATTTAGCGGAAACCCATTTTTATAATCTATTACTTTTTATTACTTCAGCGTTTTATTGAATTTTTAGGACAATACTCAAGGAGTTGAAGAATTAAATCGTGCGATAGTAAAAAGTTCAACGGCTGATAAGATTAGTATAAGTATTTCTATATTAACCTATTCTTATCGGCCAATCACCTCACATATTGATAAACAAATATAAGCAGAAGTATTTGTACCACATATTTTCGTGGATGATGATGAAGGCGTTCCTCTTATTCTTCAGTTTTTCCATTAATATCTTCCTTATATTTACACAATAATAGTAATAATTTTCTTAAAATGATTATTTTCGATATTTTTCCGCAATATTAAGTCTATTATCACCTAAAGTTTGCATCACGAAAGTAGCAGGTATTGTCACCAAGCTAGATGCCGATAGAGGATGCCAGTTTTTTTTAAGCATCCCTTACGAAAGTGTTGCTTGCACCCCCCGCAAGGGTGGGGAGCGTGGGAGAATACCTGCGAGCCGGCAGCGTCCTCCGCGGAAAGCGGCAGCTGCGGTCACCAACCACCCTTCGAGAGAGAAAATATGCGGAAAAAGGTAGATAAGGTTTATTTTGGACAATTGGAGAGAACAGGGGGCTGGGTAGGAAGGGAGTGGCTCACCAGCCGGAAGCTGTTTTTTTCCCTGGAGGTGAGTCGTATGTTGGGCAGAGGTGTGGGAAGATGACGACGGGTGTGTGGGAAGTTGAGTGTCTCTGTGCTGGAAGGGAAAAGTGCCAAGATAATATCAATGTGGTGAAGTAATTTGCTGACATCCGTTCATCTTTAAATGATCAGGACGCAGGGGAAAGTACAGCGGAAACTAAGCAGAAACTTGGCAGAACTTGAGGCGAAACGATAGAGTTGCAAAGAGTATTATGCAAGACCTTTGAGTCATAATTAGCTTGGGTTATGTTTAGTATTCAGAGTTTAGTTCAAGATAGTAAAATCGTCCATGTATCGGTGCTTATAAAGTATTATGATCCGTGATGTAGTCGTTTTTCATTAAGATTGAGAAATGTTTGATGACGTTTGCAGTTAAGTTAAATCCGTAAAATTTTATTAATTCACTCAGGGATTACATTTCCTTGACATTAATTGAGAAAATATGTAGTGGAAAACATAGCACCGATTTGTTATCAGTATTATTATCAGCAAAAGAAAGATGCTTATGCTTTGATATCAGTTGCGTTGCATTGTAGGATGCTGGTGATCTACTGGAACAGGGTGTTTTCTTCATTTGTGAGTTTCCTAGTCCTTAACGAGACCAACTCCCTTCCAATGATTGATGCAGCAGTTAACAATCCCATCAAACGATCTGCAATCTTTGCGTGCAGTTCTAATCACTGTCTCTCAAACGGCTTTCACCGTTATGCAATCAGCATATCCAATTAGCCCACAGTATAGCAAATGGCTCCACGTGACTATTGTGATCACCACTTTCATTAACTACTCCTCAGCCTACTTCGCTCTTCTGGGGAAGGAAATATCATTCCCGATTCCCTTTTTTTTTGCCTTATTGCATTTGTTTTTACGAGACTGCTGGGAGAGACTTACAAAAAAGCTTCTGGTCAATTATGAACTCCCACAAAACACTTATCTCATTAAAGTTGTCAAATAGCCGCTTGGAAAAAAATTGGTGCTGGTTATTAACATAATTTCAAAACAAGCGTTTAATTTATTCAAATTCTCTACTCTTTATGATTCCTTGTGGGTTAAATAAATGTTAATTTAAGCCTTGCAGGCTTAGTGTCATTGACATTTTTTCTCCAGCAGTGACATTCTAAATGTGACTAGGAGTATTTGAGAAGATATTAGCTAATTTATAATTAATCTAGGCTAACAACATGTTTACACCTTTGTGTTCCTTATCTCAAAGGCTGCCAATCTAATTCATGTCGATCCTTCCTGTTTATTTGGGTGACAGAAATTGTTCCTTAAACGATCATTATGCTTTCCATCTCCTTTTAATCGTAGCAAAAATTTCCAGCCATTTTTTGTTTCAAAGGTAGGGAATGCGATGATTTGGGAAATGCTGCGATAAATAAATTTGTCTTTCGAGGGGAAAATTCGTTGGTGACTTAATACGCTGATCCACCCTTCAGTTCACCTTGCAATCGTGCCTCTCATTGTTTGTTGTAAGGAGCGATATTCGGAGGCCATGATGTTTCGTCCACCCAGGTGTGCATAACCATGAAGTCAATTGTTTGGAATGCTGTACAGAGTCATCTTCGCTCGCTTCCTGTCGCGGACTAAAATCTCACGATTCTTCTCCAAAAATTCGTCCCAGGAGAGGGTCTCGTGATTCTGTTTTTTTCATCTCCGTCCTCAGACTGACTGCCCAACGGTCATCCGATTTGGAGTCTCAAAACTTCTCTTCGTTCCCTGTTTTATTTTTTTTATTTCAATCTCTCCCCCCCCCCCACCCGTCTCCCGTCCTGACCGATGCATTTCTGAAGGGGTTGCTAATCGAATGCACTCGCCCACACTAATACATTCGCACACAAGCTCATACGTGGACGCGAGTAGTTAAATCATTTATTCCCTTCGGTTCTCTTCCGACCTCTCTCTTTTTACTTCTCTCTCTCCCTCTCTCTCTCTGCCTCTCCAAGGCCCTCTCAAAATCATTATAAAAAAAGAATACCTTCAGAGAGTCCTCAATATCCTTTTCTGTTTTTCACCTCTTCCTCCTGCTCCCCTGACTTCTTTCCCATCCACCCTCTCCCTACCTCCCCCTGTCTCGCAGCCACCCCTTCCGATTCCCTCCTCTTCTTCTTCCAGAACACCCCCTCTCCCCCACACATCACATACTCACTTCCCAGCCCCCCCCCTCCCCCACCGTGCCATTATTCATCCCACGACCAAACAAAAATCGCCCTGGCTAACTTTTGCGACTCCTGTGGGCCCACCCACACTACCTCCTCCCCAATGGAGATCTCAAGTGCAGAGCTAGCCAAAATGCACCAACCAACGGTCAACTTTTCCGTGTGAGGGGGTTTTCTGAAGGGGGTCGGGTGGGGGGGAGGGCGGAAGGTATGGCTGTGCTTGCTAGAGAGTGTGGTGGGAGTAGAGGAGGGGGGTTGCATTTACGGGGGGGGGAGGGATTCAGGGAGTTTGAAACCACCAGCGAAATACGTGGAGAGCGTTCCCACCCTCTCACTTTTCACTCCCCCAACCCCACGTTCGAATTTCTTGCATTTTTTCCCGCCTCACTCTCATTTTCCCCCTCCCATTCCTTTCCCTACTCCATTCTGCCGCGCCCCCCTTCACGGCCATATCAGGAACTATAAGGGAGCGAGTGTTCCTTACACGGAGAGGAGGTATTACCGGTTGCAGAACCTGAAGGATCAATAGTCCATTTCCCCAGGATGTATGGGTTCGTCTTTGCCTTTCCTCTCCCACCCAATACCGCTCGCTTCGTTGTAAGGTAATTCCAGGTGCTCGCGAAATTGGCCGAGTGCGTCTTTCGCGTACGAGATGTGTGCTCAGGCGATTCCGTGCGGAGGTCTTCGCATGCTAGGGCGAGCCATGCTTTCAACCTTTTTTTATGTTTTCCTCCGATAAGGATTTTTAATCCTCCTCGACCATCAGTCAACGGTCTGAAAAAAAATAAGCATGATTTCAAACTCATAACGTAGGAACCAAGTAGACTTGCTCACAAGGAAATTAGGCTATATAACGAAGTCACTATAATCTCATTACGGAATATTTCTTATCGGTTATGCCTGAAATTGAATTTCATCCTCATATCGCTGACAACATCTACTCGTTTGTCATTGTAATGTAGTATCATATTTACCAGTTAAGAAAAGTCCACAAAGTTGAAAAATTAACGAATTCTAATTTTTTTTAAATACTTACAAAGTTAACCTTCAAAATGTCCCCACATTATTCGCATTGGTATCATATTTTCGCTTGCAGCTATGCAATTAAAATAATTCAGATAAAAATTAAACTTTTTAGAGCAACGAATAGTAATTTTCTTCAAAATTATTGCACACATTATTGTTCCTGGAATACCTAAGACATCGGAGATATTCCTTCACGGGAACATCCAGCGGTTAGAGCGTAGTCGTTAAAAATACTTTGACCACCTTAAAGATCTTGCTGGATCATTGGCCATTACGAAGATAATGGGGAAGGTAATCCACGACTTCTGCTGCGAGGACAATATTTCCATGAAACGGTAATTTCAAGCTGCTCCTTGTCTCGCTTGTAGTAAATCTTAAGCAGAAGTGCCGCCTCGGTGATAATGTGTTTGCTTTATCGGCGTCGTAATGCAGCGTCCGAGCTTTGCAATAGGTGTGCGTTGTAGTTTCCTCACCTCTCCGACAGGCGGCAGCAGACGTTTATTGAGATGCAGTGCTTTCGAGCGAATGGTCCCCTCATGGTCGCCTCTTTACGCGAGATCGTAAGTCATACGAGGCGTCACCCTCAGCTATCGCCTCGCGTATGTTACGCGCTTGTTAATCGTGAGTGAAGATGTTAATTTGCCGACAATGCAATGCAATGCACTCGTGTAAGGGTCGTCAACTACATGTTTCGTTCATTTATTGCCTCGTTCAAATGTTGCGAATCGTTTCGTGTCAATTTAGTACTGAGTTTATAAATTGCGTCACCTAGTTGTAAATAAGATGCCGTTCATTGCTAGAAATAGTTTTTGACATATTTTTGAGGTTTTTGCGTTCATCTTTGTTACAGAATTCACATAAGGGAAATTTTATTCCATCGACTCATAAAGAGGTCCTCGTAGTTTCCTCTATTCACCAAGTTTCATTTCCATAGCGCAACTTGGTCCTGAGTTTGAATATATTGCAGTTATGTAACAGGAAGCGTGTTTTACCGGGCAGAAAATGTATTATTTCTCTGACGATGAGAATAGTGTCAGGGCTTAGGTTTCCATTACTTAACAAGACATTAGCTAAAAATAAATTTGTCTAATGAGTATTTCCACAATGCAAACTGTATTCAATTAGTCATGAAGTCATTGATTCTGATCAAAATTCCTTAAACATATGTCCCACAGTTTTTCTTACGAAGGAATGCGGGTAATGGATATTTTATATCCCGCACGCACGGTCAAAACAGCTTTTATTTAATCCCTCGCTCGTTGACGTTAACTAATGATCTTAAAGCGCTTTCATTATTCCCATTTTTAATCAAATTTTCAAATCTTGCAGGTATGTGGGAAAATATATTTTCAGCAAGACAAATATGAGTGATTTAGGCAGAATCTGGTTTGAGTTGTCCACGCTCAAGTAAGGGAGAGTGCTAAGTGTTTTCATTCACCATGAATCCCAGCAAGATGCTTATTTGGGACGAGTTCTTTTGAATGCTGCTCGTAATCCATGTTCCGTCCCTAGTTCTCCATTCGACGTTGCTACGAGTAGTGGGTGGCTCCCTCTCCTTCAATCAGTACCCATTTCCCGACGGGACGACATCACTCCCGACGGGCTCTGAGATTTTATTCCTTCCCACGTGAGACCCGAGTGAATGTCTTTGGTGCAAGGGGTCGAGAGGGAGGAGTATCAATGGAGCAGATTGACTTGTCAGGTAGTGTGGGTGATCTTAACGTTCGCGATGGGTTTCAACCCCGAGGGAAGACGGTTCCGCGCCCTAAGGGGTGGTAGGGGGATGGAGTAGGACAGGGTGTTTGCGGAGGTGGTGTGATTGGTGATCTCGTGGGTTCCTCCCGCGTTGCCGCGCCTGTGTGTTGGTGGTGGTGGCGCAATGGCTGGGTGAGGAACAGCGTGGGTGACTCGCCCTCTCCCTGTCACTGTAATTGGCATACTCGTGATGTACGATCCTCCCAGGATAATTCGCGCGGCCAGAGGACTAGTGGCTTGGGTGTCCAGCTCACACGTCGCTGGCGATTCTTGATTAACGTCCGGGTGACCGCCGAGAAGGTTCTGGTCTTAAACACGGGAAGCAAGAGTGCTTCGGCGTCGTGATGTTTCGTCCAGTTTGATTAAGTAGGATGCGACCGCACCGGAAAGGGGACTTTATTCACGTCCAAGGGTTTGCGGGTCCTGCGTCCCGGATAAAAGGCCGTGCGAACCAATTTGTGACTATGTAAACATTTTGATGGAATATTGATGTAATAGAAATGCTAATGATTATCTGTTTTAAACTTAGCATTTGAGGAAGGATGAGAGTCTAGGGTTAGACGCTTTATGGAAATGTAGGTGTAAAGAATTTGTGGAATATGAGGTAGCCGCGAAAGAAAACCAAATAAAAAGACTCATAAATGGTAGAGAAGTAAAGAAATTTAGAGTTAATATAAAAATAGCAGGGAATAAAGAAGGAAACTGGAGTTAATATGAAGTTAACGTGGCATACTGGAGGGTTTTATTGGGTATGACGTTTTTTCATTGCAGAATTGAGTGGATAAGAATGGTGCAGAACTCGTTTTAGTATTACTGTCGATAGCAATGTTTTTTATTGATGTCGTAATGGTGGAAATACTCAAATTGTAGATCTTTTTCGAGGTATTCATGCCATTTGTAGCATGAGGATATCAGCCTTTCTTCAACATGTTTCATTATTCTGTATAAGGAAAACCACCGAGTTGATCAAATCTGGTACATGAAAAAATTGTTATTTAGTATTTTTAATTATTTGTTTTTTTATATAATAAGATTATTAAATAGAGAAACGTACCAAAATAGAAGTGCCTGATAAACAAAATAGGAAAAAATAAACGTTTAAAATCTAGTTAAATCTTTACGAAACGGATTTATATTCTCTCAGCCAGCGATAAGTTTCTCAGGAATCTAACGAGAGTGCTCTATTAACTCTGTATTACTTTCGCTCACGGTGACCAATTTGCCATAAAAAATCACGAAAACAAAATCTGAGACACGCAAAATGCCGGAATATATAATTCCCATCAAATAGGGATATCTTTTTGAGCACCGATTGCTAAGGAACAGCGCGAGGGCGAGATGCTAGTATTCCCTCTCCTCTCCCCGATCTCATATCCACCCCCACTTGCATCTTCTTGCTCATCCATCTCGCAAGTGCGCTTATTTTTTTACGTGCAAGCTCCCCACCACCCCCCTGAGTACATCATCCCCTCATACCTACTCTACCGATTTCTTCGGCCTGTGTCTCCTTTTGTGTGAGCGGGGCTGGGAACAAAATATCAAACGGTGAGAGAGAGGAGGAAAAATGATAAACATTTTTCAAACGCAGTTGCATCTGAAAGGAAGCACCACAGCAAGGAGGAGGTTGTTGGAAATGGCTAAGAGTCAGTCAGTCACACGGAGACAAAAGCGTTGGGAGAGAGGAGGGTTCTTGCCGCTGCACCGGCTGCGTGAGGGGTGTGGGGTTTCTGAAGGGGGCCGGCACGACTAGCGATGCACTTCCATCCCCAGCCTCTCATTGCACCACCCACCTGCATTGCAACTCCCTCTAACCCCCTCTCTTTCCACCCCCTGAAAAGAGCAACCCTTCCTCCCTCATCTGTAACTCCCCTTCCACATAAAATTAAAATAAAATGAGAAAAAAGAAATCATATTCCTCCCCAACTATCTCACCATCGGTATCCCATTGTTTATTTGTATCCGTTTGTACATCCTCAACAATCATACTTCTCTCTCACTCTGCTTCTTGCGCACACATACAAACCCTCTTTGCTCCTCTATCCCACCCCATGTTCAGTTTTCTTTCCGTAATCACCCTACTCCCCTGCCGGTCTTCGATGCACTAGCCTTCGTTGCACCAACTCCTCGTCTCTCCCCTCCCCATAAATGACCTCCCTCCCAGCCTCTCAGAGATCGAACTGCCTGGAGAGTTGGCTGGAGGTGGTGTGGGGACGGTGCAGTTTGTGGGGAAGGATGGTGCAGGGGCACTGTGTGGGACGGTGCTCGGTACTATAGGTAGGGGGAGGGGTCGCTTGGGCGTGGTGCACTGCAAACAGAAACGCATAGCACCACGGTGCTGGACGCACCATTCGGTTTTTTAAAGGGGTAACGGAAGAGGAGGGTGGACTGATGGGGAGGTGATTTGGGTTGGCTTTTCCGTCGTAGGGGTGTTGGGATCGGACAGGGCTTATATTCGGATAGACTTTCTAGCAGGGGGGTCCGTATGGTTAGGGGTTGGGTACTCTCTTTCTCCCCAGTACAAAAAAAGTGCAGGGACGCAGAAAAAAATCACTACCCTCTGAGTGAGAGAGGAAAGAGTTGGTGGCGTAGGGAAGCCGATGCATTTTTGGGGGGAAGGGTTGGGTGCACTTCTGTGAGACTGGGTGCAGTAGGATTTTGATGTGCGGAAGGGTAGGGCACGGCCCGTGTGTCTGTGTACGCGTGGTTGATGAAGGGATAAAAGGGGGTGGGTGAGTGCACTGCCAGGGATTGGATAATTAGCAGGCCTGCAGTGACCCTAGGGTGTGGGGTATAATGGGAGGAAGTTCTTCCTGAGATGGTGGGACGTGGGGGGAGAGGAAAAAGTTGGAGAGTTTGGTGTGGGAGGGAGAGGGGGGTGGTTTTTCGGGGGGATGAAACGGAGGGGGGGGGGGGCTTGGGGGAGGCGTGGGTGGTAGGGTGGGAGGGCGGTGCACAGATGCAGTTTTAGCCCCGCGGGAAAAGGGTTACAGGCTCTGGTCTGGGAGGGCCGGGGTTTGAGGAAGGGTTATAGGAGAAAAATAGGGAGGAGGGAGGGTACGAAGGATATATACCCCGGCCAAAGGAGGCATGTGCATCCCAGGATATCTGGGAGGGGGTGAGTGAGTTTCAGCCTTTTTTATTAGGTATTTTTCCCCTTTTGCGTGGGTGGGCGGTGGGATAGTATAGAGGTGGCGGTAAGGGGGATGGTTATAGGAAAAGGGGGAAGTTGTAAGCTGGGGCTATTGAATTCTCCTGAGCTTCAGCTATATATGCATTCCTGGCTCATATGTGTACGTTATGTGGGCATGGGGGAAAAGGCAAGGGTGTGTATTTTATGCGTATGGTGCATCGGAATGGATTGCAGTTCTGTTAGCTCCAGGCTTTATTTTTATACCCATACTCCTTCCCACGTCACCCCTTATCCTACCCCCACCACCCAGGGGTGTGGAAGCCAGGCTTGGAATGGGGAGTGTTGGAGAAAAGCAAAAGATAGGAGTATGGGGTGGCAAAGGTTTCATGATTCCCTTTTGTTATACTTTTCCGTTCGACCAATCCGGTGCACCACCCTCCCACGCGATGCACAACACAACGTCCGGAGCCGGTGCACAGTAGTCCTACATCCTGCTTTCCTTGACTTCACTATTGGAGCGCATGGTTGCATGCTTAATCTCCCCTAGAGACGAGGCAGAATGGAAAATCAGTTTCTCTACCACTCAGGGTGATTCTGTTTTGCATGTGCATCTCCAGGGCACTTTGTCTCGTTTATGCTTCTTGTGATGGTTTCGGGAGGCTTGAGAATGTTGCGGAAATGATTTCAGACCCAGTGTCAACTGTTTGTGGCAAATTCATTTTCAGAAGTGCATGGGTTTTTACTTCAGTGTCCTCGGGTGTTTATCCTTGTTAGTAAGTTTTGCTCTTGTTGCTCCAATGCGTCTTTGACTGCGAGATCTAGGCCTTTCAAATTAATCAGCTTAGTTGGTATCACTCGTCCAATCAAAGTCATTTGTAAAGGTTTTTTGCATCAAGTTTCCATTCTGATGAGTGCCAGCGCTCACTCAGAACATCAATGCTTCATCTTTTGTATTAAAAGAGCTCATGCCTTTTAATTAGGTGATTTACCTCTTGAGATTGGTTTTCACATGTTAGGAGCTAAATTGCGCTAGTTGATTCAGGAACACATGCTTTGGTGCTAAACAGAATCGAGACTCGAAATTGCACAAACGAAAGCATAGGCTGGAACAGGAGCAATAGTTGGGACATGTGTTCGTTCGATAATGCAATTTTTCTTGCCTTCAGAGTGTAGTTTTCGTATATCCATGTATCCTCACTATAAGTTTCGCAGTCTATACGGATGCTTAAATTTTCGTTCCATTTGCTACGAAAGGCATCTTAATTAGACGGTATTTCTTTATGATAACACTCATTTTGATAAAAAATTTCCAATTTTCTTGCATTCTTTGCGTACTCTTCGGTCTTCGTGACGTGTTTTTCCGTTTCTCGGCCACCTACAACCTGCAAGAATGTTCCTTTCCCCAACCCCCGCACCAATTTTCAATTCTATGGCTTTTCTACCACCCAACCCCCGCGCCTTAAATCACCTCCTCCACTCCCCATTGCAACTTCTTCCTCACTTCTGCGAATCCTCCATCCCAACCCCTCCCACCCACTGCTGGATATTTTTCCCTTTATTTTCCAGCGTCGAAAGTTTTCTGGTGACGACGTAGGAAGGGGCCATACAGGGAGGAGGGAGTAGGGTAGTTTGAGAAAAGGGGTGTGAGATAAGGGTATGGGCCAGTTTTTTTTTTCGGGAAAGGAGCAGAGAAGGAGGGGTTGATGCTTTGGATGTGCTTGGACGGGGAGTGGGGTAAACTATGGGATTGGGGAAAGAGGGACTGATCCCCTCTTTCACAATAGTCGGAAGCTTGGGTCTTCTTTTATTAGCTGGACTACCCAATCCCTTGGATGACTAATTAGACGATGTCTTGTCTCCTTATTTTTATTCCCAATGGGGGGTTTTAGTGCTCCACCTCCTTCTCACTCCCACTTCATCCCCCACGCTAATTTCTTCAATTTTTTTTCTGTTATTATCCAGTTGGTTTTTTTTTTTATATTTATCCTCCTCCTCTTGTCAGTAAGCTGGCAAAACGTATTCCCTCGGCTCCTCACCAGTTTTTCCACCAGTTCACCAGGACTCGTCGTCCCTTGTGCGTTCACGCGAATAAGTAGGTGGATTAAAACCCTAAGCGAGGCGGCGAAATTTGACCCTCCGTTGACAAAGTGAGCGTTGCTTTCTTTTTCCTTTCACCACCTAAATCTTTCACATCCTCGATCCAAAGAATTTTTGTCTTAGTGGCATGTTTAATCAAATGTATTCCGGATTCATCCTTGAGCGGTTCATTCCTATGTTTTGTGCTACATCATTGATTGCGTTTTGCTTACCTTCTTTTTGGTGGATAAGACATTGAATATCAAAGATGGCACTCAACTGAAGTTTATGCCTAAGTATTGGCGTATTAGTGAGTATAAAATGAAGGTACTTGAACAATATTTCAATGTATTTCTCACTAGATTAATAGAAGTGCAGTTCTATTCCAAGTTGTACTTGTAGACATTTTATGGGTGCTTAAAATTCCAGCAGGGAACGAAATTTATACTGCTTACGAAATTAACCAAGTTATGTAACACTGATATTAACTTGTTCAACTGACAATGAGAATTAGGTTGAAGATTCTAAATCGTCAAAAATCGTTGATGAAAAGAGTGAAAAATTTAATTTTGTAGAGAATTCATAAGTTTTTTCAAATTCTCAATTGACTTATTCCACGATTTGCATATTAGCATATACAGTCGACTGGTTTAATACAGACAAACAACATGGATACAAATATTGCATTTTGATTCAAAAAAGAGATAGATGATATACTTCGACCTTAGGCATTACCAAAGTTACTTTTTCCACCAATTTCGTGGCATATGGGGATGAAAAACAGCCCGTAGCTTTGAAACCAAAACGTATTGAGGCAATATCGTCAAGGAAAGTAACGTAACTATGGATTTTTTTCCTACTTTCCAATCGGGAGGTCATTTATTCACCCTATGAACGGCAACTTTTTCCAACTCGCACCCTCTCCTCCACGGGCATCTTCATGAAAAAGGGGGCATTTCCCCGCAAGCTGTGATAAGACTCCTTGGGTATGGATATGTGTATATGCCGTATCGCATTATTGCCTTCCAGAACGTGAAAAAGTGGACGAGCACTTTTGTTTCTCTCTCTCTTTCTCTCTATACCCCGTCTGAAGCGAAGTGAGAATTTTTTTCCTGTGCATACAGGGGCGAGGAGGAATATATGGTGGAAGAAGAAGTGTAGGGGTCATTTGAAATGCGGCCTTTTATTTTCCTGGAAATCGAGAAAATCGGGCCGCGGTACTTTTCGGACATTATATACGTTGGATCCTTAGTTTCTTCCGAATTCAAATATCGTGGCAATAGAATTGGCTCTTCCTATCCACACTACAATATGGCTATTCGAAACATAGTCTAAATCGTTAAAGAATGTGTCTAACCGCTAGTTGTTTTTATTTTGTTATCCCACGTGAATAGGGAGACTTCAACGAAAATCATGTCGTCTATTTTCCTTGATGAAGTCGTTCTGCAGTGGAGAAAAGCTTCTGGTAATACTCCAGATGCGCATTAGTCAATTGACTGTACATCGAAACTGACTCCCGCAGACGTTTTCAGTAATCTTAGAGCTATTGACCTTGATGATGACGGTTTTCAATCTTTTGAAAGCAGAATACAGAGGATAAAGCAAAACCGCCCTTCCTTATTCATTTAACTACGTGGAAGTCTTGTCAGTAAACTCTCCAGTGGCCTGAAAGATCAGTTGTGGATCCGAACCACCCTATGGGACATTGAGTCCAGCCTTGAATGGGGTTAATGTCATGAAAGATAGATTTACTTGCGTAAATTTCATCGTCCAGCAATATGATAATGACCAAAAAGTTCTCCTATCTCTCCATAAGGTATCTCGTCTCTTTAAGATGAAAGTGGTTACAGTGAAGTGTTTTCACACTGTTTGATTGAAGGTGGAGCCTAGTAGTTGGCTGGGGTTTTGCAAATAATTCTCTGATGCATTTCAATGGCAGATCATGAGGAATTTAATGTCGGTTTCCAGAAGAACCTCGATTTTGGTGCGGAAAACATTAAAAATATGCTCTCGCTAGTACTGTAAGGAGTGTTGAGTCAGCATGCCGAGACTGACGAAAGCTCATCGTAGGGTAGCAGGAAATGAAGCAGTTATGAGAAGTTAGGGAGGATGGGGCCTCCTTCTCAACAGATTTTTGGCAGTTAGGGTTGGCGGAAGAGAAGTATGAAGGGGTATTTTGGGGTGCGATTTTATGCGTGGATGTGGAAAAAAAGGTTGCCAAATGCGAGAGGGGTGTGCGGCAAAGGCATTCCGGCAACGGTCATCATATGCCTGTGAGTTCCGAGGTTCAAAAAAGTCATACACTGGCTGCAGCTTGGATTGAAATGGTAGGAAACTGCTTTGGCCAATGGGGAGATTCGGTGGATATGTGGTGAGAGGGGGAAGTTCTGAGGGAAAGATGAAATTTCTTTCCTTTCGCGTTTTTCAATTTCAATTCCTCACTCCTCCCGCCGCGCAGTTGAAATGCTTAGGTGCCTGGGCATTCGCGACCATGCTTATGGGAATGCGGTGGTGTTACACTGTTCCACTTCTGGATGCATGTAGTCATACGCTGTAAAAATGGCTTCTTCATAGCTTTAACAGATAGTCTATACTAAGACAATTGGTAAGAATGTGTTTAAATGGCCCGAATAGGTTAAAAAAATACATCCCCACGCTAACGACATCGGAGCTATCGGAAAAATAAACTTCGCGTGCATTAACCGCAGTAAATCCAGCCTTCCATTGCCTTAATCGACAACCAATGTGCAAAAGGGCTTTATGGTTCCGAAAATTTATTTCAACTGCGGCTCTTTTAAGTACATCAGATCTGTTCATTTTCAAGAGGGTATGCTCGAAATGGCTGACATTTAAGCCTGTCTTATCCGGCTACGAATTTGGAAACCAGAGGAAAATTATCACCCACATTGTTGTCAACATTATCCCTCGTTGGCTATCGTCAACTTACACCATACATCTTACATTGCGTGCAAGCTCTTCGAAGTGTTTCCGCTGAGAGTTGTGGGCACTACTAAAGTTTGGCGGGGGAGACTGCGCCGCCGAACTGAGAACTACGCTTAGCGGAGGCTTTTCTATTATGTTGAGTGAAAGTTTGCATTGAAAACAACCGACGTCTGCGCACGACACGAAGCGATGGAACTGAGGTATTTTTTAAAAAAATCTGGAGAGTTCCAACAATGCAAACTGCAGTGGGAAGGTTTTTTCGGGAAACAAATGAGCTCTTTAAACTTTTACCTACCACTTTCGCGTCGCGCACTTCAATTGTTTTTTCTCTGATTCCGCCATTTTGTTTGGCTGATTTTTTTTATTTCTGGATGACGGAAAATATTTCCTAAATCTCTTGCGTGAGCTCTCTCGATGCTTCAAGTTATATGTCAAAGGGAAACTGTTTACGCTACAATTTTATTTTTAATTTTTTTTTTAAATCCTGACCACGTACGCAAGCTTTATTTTTGTTCCCCCATTTTATAGTCATGTCGCTCTAGAACTTCTGGATTCGAAATACTTAAAAGCGGCCCAGCTTACCCCCTTCTTGTGGAAGGCAAGTGGGGCCAAAAAAAACATTGCCTTTACGAGTGAATGGCTGCTTAAGTTGCAACTCAATTGTTCAAAAAAGCAGTGAGGAAATTAGTATATTAATCGTCAGGGGACGTACAAGTTGATGTTCGATCATTCTTGTTTGAAGTGGAAATAGCATTAAGTATGCATAGGAGGAAAACTAATGGTAATTTAAGCAATTGTTTTCAACTCCAAAGTTAACTCGCTTGTATAATAGTAAAAAAATGATTGCTGTACCGCAGCACGAGACTTTATTATCGCTTAGTTTTATGATTGGGTATAATCCTTTGCTCAGTGCTTTAAATCTTGATTTTTTTTCTTGCAGGTTGATAATACAGCTGCTTCGACGTGATAAGAGTCGCTGCTATCCTTCATATCCGATTTCTAGGTAAGAATAGTATTAGTTACTCTGGATGCACACGTAAATGAAAAAGAAATTCAATAAACTACTCACCTAACATTGCCTATTCAGCATTGGCATAGCAACATTTAAATGGAAACCAGTGGAGCAGTTGTGGATTAGAGGCCGGTTCTATTTTTATTGTCTAAGGCATTGAATCTAATTTTCAGAAATAGGTATATCCGTGATCCTGGTTGCTAAAAAAAAGTCCGTTCTCAGGAATAGGATACTCCATCATTCAGTGGTGGTTACTTGGCGGAAATAATGGCGGTGACCCTCGAAGTTCGTATTTGGTCGCAAGCAAGGAAAACAGAGTCGTTAAGGGGGAAGAAATTTCAAGGAGTGATCGTGTGTCGAAAACATGTCAATATATATACGTATAGTACCTGCCTTTAGTGGCACCGGGGTGACCTTAGAGGCTTTCCTCCTCCGCTTGACAGGAAAACAAAAGAAAATGAATGGTGCGGTAAGATGGAGAATCCTCTGCTCTCGACTGGCTGCTTGGGAGAAAGAACGCTCAAGTCCAAAAGTTTCTGGACTCCTCGCTCAGCTTTCTCCCAATAACGCTAGAGGGATGACTCGTACGTGATGTTGCGAGTGGTTTTTGGAGGGGAAGATATTTTTCAATCCGTTTCCCCAACTTTTCCACTTTTTTTATCTCCGAAATATCTCTCTTTTACCCATGGTCCTTTTCTTTCCCGTCGCATCTCTTCCCACTACCCTCCTCCAATCATTTCTCTTTGTTCCAGTCGTTTTGTACGTAAAACAATATAGATGTACATACCCATTACTAGAACGTTTTTATAATTTTTTCTCTGGTGAGTTGGTAAAATATTTAATTAATTTCTTCTGCAGGGCTATCTTGTGTCTCTTTATCCTATTACAATTATTAATCGTCTGGTTATAGTTCTGCTTTTTCGTATGTTGCCTTTCAATAATTCTTAGTGAAAATTGTCTTTAATAGCCGTAAATACTTAGTCGCTGGAAATTGACAGAAAAATATTTTTAAATTAATCGCTTTTCATTTATGACGAGCTTTAAATGCTTTGCTGAGAAATATGAACGAATAATCTAAGGCTGGGTGTTAGCAAAATTTATTTGTGAGCATATTTAATATAAATACCTGGACAATAGTATTCAAAAGTTTCAATTGGAACAGATAGGTGGAAAATATGATTGAAATAAATAAATAATGTAGGTGTTCAATTTTACAGTTTTTACCTTTCTGTTTATAAAGCATATGTGTTGCTAGTTATAATTTAGCTATTTAATATTAATCAATCCTTTCCTATTGTTTTATACTCATGAAATTATGATTATGGTTCTCAATTTTGGAAATGAAGTGAGTACTCACGTCTGGTTGACACTGTGAGCTGCATTAAATTCATTATTATTGACGCGGGTCACATGCGCTGCACCGAAGACTGGGGACCAGCGAAAGCTTTTACGCGGATTGAGAAGAACTTCTGCGGCGTCTGAGTGGAGGTCGCCTCTTATCTTCTCTCCTCCTTCCTCCACCCCTTCCCTCTCATCATTCTCCGCCTCTCTCTCTTATGGCTTCGACTTCCCACTTTCGCTCCTCATAGCGTACGCCGCAGTTCTTTTCACCACTCCTGGTACGTTTTGAAGAACCGGGAATGTTAGGGAGGAGGCTCGAGTGAATTTTCCCGTCGAAGAGATGAGGTCGTGAGGAGCGGAAGATGATGATGAGGCTGGGAAGGAGAGCGGAGCGAGTGGAGGACAGAGTCGAGGAAGTTTCCCAATGAGTTGAGTCCTTCGGAAGGACCAAGATTCTCTCTTATCTTGAGAGTTCGTAGATAACACGAAAGGGGTCCATCCTTGCTCCTGTTTTTCTTTTCTGAAGCCCAGTAAAAGGTCTCCGGTCGTTCATTATTCCGCAATCAAGTCTTTGCTATAAATTATTTGATGATTTTTTTGGCATACTTGCTTTTTTCATGCTCATCTCCCAGTATATGGAGTTCCTTAAACGTTGACCCTTCTTGAAATTTTTCCTTCTCAAGCCTGCTGCGTTTTCAATATCGGTAGAGCGCCAGCATGGAAACCTAAAGGACCTAAGTTTGAATCGTGCCTCAATTGTAGATATTGTGTGTGTTGAGATTAAGGCTTAAGTTTAACGAGGCGGTAAAGCTTAAGCAGACAAAAACACACGGCTACTGCGACAAATCACATTTCAGCATTCGGGCTCCAGGAGAATGATGTGAAAATATTCGAATCCAAGTTTTTGATGTTAGTATATTCGGAAGGAATCTGATTCCAAGTGGATCGGAATGGATCCTTAAGTTACCTTATTACCTAATATATCTCACGACGAGCAGTATGGATGTTCATGGTTTGTGTGGAGGCTAGCATCTGTATCGTCAACATGCGGTTCATCTTCCCTTTGGCGAAAATTCGAACTCATTCTATTGCATTGACGGACATCTCCAACTTGAGTTTAATGGCAACGCTCTGCACGCAAACATCTTCCCGGCGGCTTTTTCATGTTTCCTCTTGCAATTTGTGCAGTGTGGCGTGTATTTCCTCATTTTGAATCTCTAGTAAGTTCGGTCTTGCACGGGGATAGTTACCAAAAGTTAGCACAATGAGGGAGGTTTGAGTGCGGATCCGACGCCGAAAGCGACAAGTCATCTGTCTCTGCCAATTTTCGCTCGCGGATTAACCAAAGGAGGGATCAAAAGACGGGAACGCAATTAAAAAAACGGCGACGACGGACAAATTTATCCCTCCCTTCCCCCCGCTGCGAGCCGAAAAAGAGGAACGGCCCACGCGCTTCACACAAGGGTTGAAGGAGCCAGGAGTGTGGCAGGGGGTGCTTCGCCACATTTGGGCAATGGAGTTTGAGAGTGGGGTGCCGAAAAAAAATCACATGGCCGCGGGAGCAAGAATCTCTTTTCACCCGCTTATGGTTTTTATATATGCTTGCGTGTGGGTGTATATGTGAGTTCTTTTCCGTCGGGGCGCGGTTAGGGGATGTTTGGTCCGGCATACACCTTTGGGAAATGAGAAGTGTGGTGAAACGGAGTGGTTTGCACCAAGAGGGGGTAGGTTTTTCGGCGGGCGTGTGAGGAGAGTGACTAAGATATATATATTCTCGAGTGTTTTTTTTTCGGGAGACCATAGGGGTGGCAGGTTAGGGGGGAAGTATGCGTGAAGTGGGCTGATGCGAGCTTGGAGAGGGAGAGTTTATTTGCAGTTAAGGAAATACGAATTGAAATCCTTTGGCTCCGTCCCTAATGATTCGCTCATTTTCTTTGACGGGGGTCAGTCGCCTGTTTTATTTTATTTTCCCAACACCCTCTGCATTGATAGTATCCCCGCAAATATATGTGCCTCCAGTTTTTCTTCGTGAAATGCGACGGAAGTGTTGCCTAACCTCAATAATAATCCACACTGAGTTTAGCTGAGAAACGACACGTGTCATTAATTGCTTCTGCCATCGTGTTTAATCCGATAATTAATTTAAAAGAGAATTATAGTCATAAGTATTTTGCATACTATACCTATTGCGGCAAACGTCTGGTTTAGCGTGTAGATGACAACATTACTCATATGCGTTAAAATATTTTATAACAGCTTAAATACACAGCCTTTTTTATTGCCATACGATATTGCGGCTAGTTTCAATTCATTTTTGTGCTTAGATTTGAAATTAACTATGGTCTTCAGGTAGTTATCTTTGTTTTCGCTGCTTCAAAGAGTCAGTAACTTTCGCTACCCATGAGAAAGACAGGCATTGACCCATACCTTCGAAAAGAGTGTAAGGTTTTTATGCTTTCTGATTTCCTCTCGATGAGAAGGTCTTGAAGTGTATTTATATCCCATTGACCTTTTACTTTTGCTTTCTTTTCTGCGCTCTCTTCCTCCGTAAACTCTGCCCGTAGTGATTGAACCCCTCGACCGACTTTTGTTTTGCTGCCCGCCCTCAATATTTTCCTCAACCTTCGAGTCACTCCAGGCCCTTGTCCGCGACAGAATACCCTCCCCAGCCTTGCAATTTCGCAGCATGAAAGAATAAAAACCACTCAAGGAGAGTTTTTGAAAAATTGAGTGGAGTAATACCCTTTCGCGAGGAAGTCGTACGAAATGGAACGAGTCACATTTATCGACCGTGCTTTGGTACGCTCAGTGTGACGTATGAGCGTACTTTCTCATCAGGGATAACCTTTACTGCCATTGTGTGTGAATTTCTCAGTACATAGAGCGGCAGCATGACCGAAACTCATGAAAAAGGAAAGTGCATTAGCCAGTGCACTAGGGATTGTCATCCATGGTAAGAGTGAAGACCTTTATTGCGATAAGTTGAGGAGGAATGCTTTGAGGTAGAGCTCAAACGATTCTCTGTCATAGATTCACTCTTTTAATGGTGATAGGTTTATTGGGTGCAAGTGACTCTGGGTGTAATTAGCAGCACGTACGAGGAGAATGTGATGCACTTACAGTTATTTATAAATAAACAGTAGACAAGAAATATGCTTATTTTAGAATATAGATTGAGAGACAGATAAAGTAGCTCAGCATTAATTGGGTAATTAACAATGGTGAAGATGGAATGCAATAATTCACTGTTATTGAGTGCATAGTAATATTCCTCGAAAATTCTTACGAAGTAATTTAGACTACTAGTTTATATTGAATAAAACACTGAATACTTGTTATAGGCTGATTTATTGGAATTTCGGACGTTAATGATAAGTATTTGTTGAATATAGCTGTGACATTTGCATCATTTATTCGTCACTCTAACAAATCAAGCACATGCGTAAATTCTTTTCTACACACGCCAGGAAACCCTGCAAACTCTCCGTGGAAATCTGTGAGCGAGGAGGCTCGTGGGATACGTTAAGAGGAAAAAGTTGCGATGTTCCGGGGGTTGTAGGGAAAGGAAGCTTGCGGCACAAGGAAGGGACGGGCTAAGGGAAGAACGTTAAGGGGGGAGAAAGAAGAGAGGAGAGGATCAGAATAAAGAAGAGGTGGAGTAAAGGAGGGAAGGGCGGGGGAGGAAAGACGGTGGAGGTGTATGGAGTGGGGTTGGGAGGTTCAACTCTCTTGCAGAAGTGCGGGAGGCGGGCGCTGTTTTGCGAGACGGGGCAGAAAGGCGTGGTGGGGGACTTTGAATTTGTTTGCAATGAGCGAGGAGGGAAGAGGATGGAGGGAGAGGGAGGAAAAGAGGGTAAGGGACAAGGAGGTGGAAGGAAACTTGTGCGTTGGGGAGGGTGTACGACGGCGGGAGGTGAAGCATCACGAATGGCCACTGTGAATTGAAAAGGGGGGGAGGGAAGGAAGAAAGATTGAGTAGTGAACGGCAAGAGGGAGGGGTTAGAGGGGTTGCCGACGCCAGGGTTTGCGGGGGAGTGACTGGGAAGGAGGCAAAGGGTGTGGGTAGTCAGGGTAAACGAGCTTGGGTGAGGAAGGGTAGTTTTTTTATTTTATGTATTTTTTTATTTTTTGAAGATTCACAAAGACGTTGCCCCTCCCGTTTGAAGAAGGGGGAGGGGAGTAAAAAGCCTGGAGATGGGGTTGGGGATGTGCGGCCCGCGGTGATATAAGGGTAAGGAGTCGGTCACGTGACCTTTGGAAGGGGAATTGGAGGGTGGAGCCGGAGAAGATTGAGGAGAAGAATAAATATATGTATAAATAATGATTATATATTTATTTACTTGTTTATTTATTTAAAATTCTCGACGCACGAGGGCGAAGCACAGAGAAGTGAGCGAAAGACTGAGACATCAGTACAAAGTACTAAATATTCATGCTGAAGATTTCATACAGTAAACGCGATTGTTACGTGTCTTTCGAGCTCTTTAAAGTTCTTTTGTTTTACTTTATTTCCCAACTATTTTAAATGCGTACACCTCATTAACGCTTTGTGCACGCTGCTAACCTTGGTGTGTACGGAACTAAAAGAAATACATTCCCGAGAGCTCTGGCTGGTATCTACTGTGCTGCCCAAAATAATGATTTTATTTTAACAATATTTCATAAATCAATCAAGGGGCGAGTTAAAGCCCCTTTAGCAATCAGAATAAGTAATTCTTTGTGCTTTTTATTAAAAAAAAGTGACCAAATTACAATCTTTAAAGTAGTCTTATCTTCTTGGAATTCTTACAAAATTAACCTTGCATTTCGGGATTTTAAATAAAACCCCTTCTTTAGTATTTCATTTTTTTTTAATTCCACAATTTGAAACATTTTGAAAATGAAATCTATCTTTTGAAATCATTTCACATATCCACCCTTAATCGTTACCTCCGAATTGTTTCGGTAGAGTTTTTTTTATCAATCACTAAAACCCGCACGAATTATTTACTATGCTCCCGCTTGTATGTCCACACATATAGTGATTCACTCACTCGGCGCCTGCGTGTTGGCAACTTTTCCGTGAAGGGGATATCTCTCGGGGGCTGGATGTGGAGGAGGCTGGAACCGCTGGAGCCGTCTATAAAATCAAGGAGGAGAGGAGGAGACAGGAAGGGTGAAGGAGATTTGGCGCGAGGGGGTGGGGAGAATGGTTTGCTAAGTTGCTCGGCTGTAAGGGGAGACGGTGGCAGGATAAGGGGGGGTGGTGTAGGAGGGGACACCGGGTCCTTTTTGCAAAACCCAGGGAGAGGGGTTCTGGAGCACGAGATGAGGGGTAGAAAATCACGGGGAAGGGGAGTGGTGGCTTTAGACGTCCGACAGTTTGGGAGGGGGGTGTGGGTAGGGTTTGGGGGGTAATGGGGCTGGAGGAAATGGCTAGTGAATGCGAGAGAAAGAGAGGAGTGGGCGAAAGGAAGTTGGATGGAACGAGGGGGTAGGCGAAGGAAGGAATGGCGAATAAATGTATATATTCGCAAGATGGCAGGGAGAATGATGGGAAAAGGGGGAGCCTTGACTATTCCACTTACACCAGTGCTCGTGAGTACACTTCCGTCGTTCTGTATTTTGTGCACAAGACGTGAAAATAATGGCGGCGTCCTGAGAGGGGAATCCTCCGGAGTAATGATTTTGAAATTATTCTTGTCGTGGCCATCCTAGCTGACTAAGTGGTGATTTTTATTCTAATTAGATGGATGTATCCCTTCTGGGCATTCAGTTAATTACACCACGCTACTGGTGCTTCAATGATTCCACGTATTCCGTATATAAACTCATTCTTCTTCTAAAGTTCTGGTGGTTCTGTTGATGTAGAGGATACATTATCCCCATTTTTCGTTTTTTTAACTTGGATATTTACATTTCGCATGAAATCAAGCCCTACAACTAATGTAAGGATAGTTTTTATCGTTGAATTTAAAATGCATGATCATCGTCGGCGTAGCTCGTTCGGAACTCTGTATCGACCGAAATATTTTAAAAGTTGATTTGTTAAAATAGATGCTAATGTACAACATGAGCAGTTCCCTAATATCTACCACTAGGTATAAGAAATCATTTCAGGCAAGAGCGGATAGAATTATAATTTTATCTTGAAGGAACAGAGAGGAACAAAGTGTTGATATTAAAACCTAAATTTTATTTATGCCACCATTGTTTCATTGCACTGTTCATGCACTTCTATATTCCTTAGGTCTATTACTTTTATTGTTTTGGTAACGTAGAGATCAAACAAAAAAAGCTAATGACTACTCGTACGGGTTCCCGGGGAACGCTTTAAGTAAACGCGGCAAAAACATTGGGCGAAGGTGATGCAAAAATCTTATTAACCTTGGTTGTGTGCCTTCAAAACACGCATAAAGTTGCCGCGTTCCCACCCCATAGTCGGCTTCAGCGCCCCCCAGAGCCGACATGTGCATGCGAATACCGACATCCGATATATTTCCCCCGCCCCCGATACCAATCTACTCTTAAGACCTCCGTGGTCGTGTCGTCCGGGAACATCGACATCACACGGCACACGTATCACAAAACATCGCCCCGAAGGGACGGAGCGGGGAGTCAGTCAGTCGCTTCTCTTTTTACTTTCGCGAACCCCGAAGAAGGGGGAAGGGTAGAGGAGCGGTTTGCAAAGGGCTGCGTGGAAAATATGCGGGGCAGGCAAGCAGCAGAGAGGTAGGAGAAGTGTAGCGTCGTAGGCGGATGGATGAAGAGCAGGAGGAGGGAGAGACCATCCAGTAAGAGAGGGGTGGCTGGAGAACCGTAAAAAGTAGGGGTAGGGGTTGAGTTTTGAGATGTAGGGGTGGTCTTGGAAAGAGGGTTGGTTGGATTGGAAGGTGAATCATTTGAGGGAATAAAGTGGAAGAAGCTGGATGAGTTGGTTTCGGAGATGCGAAAAAGGGAGGAGGAGGTTGGGGGTTTTGGATTGAGTGGGTCGGTGGCAGGGGGTGTCGCCGTGGAGGCAGGGGAGGCTTGGCGGCGGCGGTGGCGGCTGCCGGGATTTTTGGCAAGGGGGTTGAAGATTGGGGGTAGGAGTAGGGAGAGAGGAAGGGGTGGAAGGCTATAAGAAGGCGTGCAGGGAACGAGGAGGTTGAGCACACCAGCAAGGCGAAGAGAAGCCGTCCCTTCTGAGGGATCAAGGAGATAAGAAATATTTCCGAGAGTTGAGAGTGGAGGAAAAAATACGAAAGAAGTGTTGGCAAGTGGAGGAAAATGTTTAGAATTTGGCACAAATGAAATAAATAAAAAGTTATATTTATGTGTGGGCATACCCTTGCGAACTTGCGAGCCCCCCGCAAAAATTTGCGCAACTATTTTGTGAACATGTTTGTCATTTTGCAAGCTCATTTAGCGATATTTAAATAATGAGTAATAATTTTAGTTTTCAAGGAGTAAATTTTGCCCGCCAAACCCTCCTTTCCTCAATCTTTCTTTCGCTAAGGGTTTCGGGAGGACGAGGGGTTAGTGGTGGGGTTAGGAGACGAGGGTAGGAAGTTTTTTATGCGTGCTTTGGGGGTAGAGGGAGGAAGAGCGGAGAAGGAAGGGTCCGTGAATTGTGCGTGATGTTTGGTCGTGGGGGAAGGAGAGGAAGAAATGGGCCGGAGATGGGTCGTGATAGGGGTTGGTCCCGGTGGAGGCGAATGCGGGAAATTCGCAAGGAGGGGTTTGGGAAGCTGCTTTATTCATTTCGCCCCCTCGTTCCTGACTTCCGCGCCCTCTTCTCGAAGACCAAGGCAGCCTGGGGGATGGAAGAAGTAAGGAGATACGAGAGGAGGATTTTTTCTTTAATTTTTATTATTTTATTTTCCGGAAGGAGGGCTGCGGCGTGGTTTTGAGATTATTCTGTGAGTGTGAGGGTAAACTTGGTTTGATATAGCGTATCTCTCAAGCTTTGGTAGATTCGTCTTTTGATACTGGCTTTGAAGGATGGCATCGATGCATTAATTCGTATCTTCGTATCATCCAGCAGTGGCTAGATGCACCAGAAAAAACCGATAATTCTAGTTTTTTAGTTTATGTGAGGATTCAGATATGTTTTTAGATTCGTAGGTGAATATGATGTCAACTTTGTGGCAAAGGACAATTAAAAAACCGTATTCGAAGAAACGTATGCATTCCTTTATTTACGTACTGGGAAATGATAAGTTAGTACTGTTTTAATACTTGATAATTTGTATCAACAATAACAAGCTTGACAAAAACAGAGAATATGTTCTTTTTCATGACTTGAAGTGTGAGTTATCAATAACATATTATGCTTATTCCACAGGTAATACTAAATAAATGATTCTAAAATTAAAAAAGTTACTAAAACATTTATGGCGTAGTGCAGATCACTGAGTAACCTTAGGATGGCTCCTTATATGATACGCATCTTGTTTCTAGAAATAAGCCTCAAATATGTTAGTAAAATCTACGGAAATTAGTGTTTTCTTAGATCGGAACTAAGCTAAAATATAAATTGGATATTTGAACTTGATTAATCATCACGTTTGGGATGCTGAGCGAAAGAGTATTAACACATTTTATTAACCTCTTATCACTAAGGCTGTCGGGCTTTTTTGATTCCCTCCCTATGCTAATTTATCCTTTCCGACTCTATCTACCTAGTTCCTCTCCCCCTACTCCTTTCCATTCTCCTCATCCCAAGCATCCGTCCTCCCTCTTTCCGATGTTCCCGGAAGTTCTCGGGGCCTGAATAGTCTTCTTCGGTGGCTACACGCAAGTCATCCGTCTCGGCCGATGCTTCAGGATTTCTCGAGCCGGTGTTCACAGACTGTGGTGTGAGCGGGAGGTTGGGGCTTCCCCTCCTTGTAAGGGTACGGGAAGTGTGGGGGAAAGGCCAGGGCGAAGGAGACTTGTATTTTCGGCGCCGCGGAAGGATATCTCGCCCTGAATTTTTTGTCTTGCTCATCCGTCGGGCCCGGTTTGAGAAGTGGGAGTTAAGACTTCGGAAGCGAGGGAAAAGCTCCCTAATCGGAGTTTGGAGGGGATTTCCTCTTTATTTTATGGTCGTATTTTTTTGCCCTTCGGTGTGTGACTTCGAAAAAAATTGCAAGGATGTGGCTTGTTTTCCCTGATCAGTTTTTCTTACGGATCACACACTTATTCTCATTTTATTTGTCTGCTATTTGGTTTGCGGGAATATTTTCTGTGAATATCTTCGAAGATTTTCATCTTTGTCAGCATACATGTAATCGGAAAGCAATACTTAAAAGCTAAGGGTAAGGATTAGGTTTAATGTTACTACAATAGAAAGTATGTTTTTCATGTCAAACAAGAGATTTTATGATATATTAAATTCATTTATCCTCGATCACTGTTTGCTTTTGTCGTAGGAATTGAAAGCGATATATACTGTGCTAATCGACTAAACATTAGGTAAATTTAACTAGGATTTAAGAAATCAAACGATGTTTGATATTTGTTCGAGTTAATCGAGAGAACCAACAGTCTATTGATGGCTATAATGAAAGAAAAATCGAATGGTAAGAGTATACAAGAAAGGCAAAGGGTGGTAAGCTTCAAGCGAATTATTAGATATGTTGAATCAGGAACTAGGCAGAAAGAAATTGGCTAGCTCAAAATAAAATGGAGTGGAATAGTTTTAAAAAACCAGAATTCCGAATTATGATAGCTAATACTTAATGATGTATCATTCATACATCTTCACGAGTGTGTGCAATCTTCCCAAGTGGTGTTTAATTTTCGTACAACTTTTCCTAAAGCTCGAACCCATCTCCAATGCTTCTTCTTGATGAGGTCAAGACGAAGGTATCTAATGGCGTGGCAAACAAAATTGCCAGTGAATCCAATCCAAAATCTCTCTGATCCACTTGGCGTTAATTTTTTTGTCACCAGAACGTAACACGGGAGGTCGGTGCAGCGAGGCAGAAAGCCAGAAAAGTCTCGAAACTCCGAAAAGAAAAGACCGCACGGCCTCTCGCAACTCCATCCCCTCTCCACCCACGAGTAGTGCGGTCCAAAAGGAGTTTTTGGTGAAGGGTGAGCGTAAGGTTTGGCGAAGGAAAAGAAAGGATTTGGTCGTGTGCAAGCAAGTGCAGATTTGTTCGTCGGGAGACGTTGGCCCTGGGAGTCTCCAGAATGGAAAATGAAGAATGAGGGTAGATCGTATATACTCTCTAAGAGTAGCTCAGGGGAGAGAAAAAAACGACGGAAGGGGTGCACATATAGCATAAGGGGGAGGGGCGCGGAGGAGGATATTCTCTTTCGGAAGGGAAGGGGTTTTGTGAGACAAACGGAGGAGAGACAAAAGATTTGCTCCGAGGAGATGATTCCTTTTTTCTACCTCGCTCAGGACGTGGCTAATTGCTACCGGACGGGTCTCGTCTTGTCTATAGGATCAGGGTAATGATGTGCCGTAAAAGACTCATGGTTTGCGAAGAGGGGACCAAGGGAGTTTTCTTTCTTTTTATCTGTGCGTGTGCGAGGACGTAAGAAGGGTTGGAGGGCGGGCGAGTCATTCCATTCCTTCGCCGATTGCACGCGCCCCTCTCCGCACTCATGCACTCATCATCTCACGGTCGAGCTGTTTTCCTCTCACTGCCTCCCTGGTTCTTATTCTCAAAAATGTATCACGGAAAAAACTTTGTAGGAAAAAAAATCTGTAATGTCTGTCCATGCAATGCAAACGCAAGCACTCTCATTTCGCTCTCAAATATGCTGATTTTGGAAATTTGGTGTTAAAATAATTGACACATGAAGGCGCTAAAAATTTCAATCCCTCAAAGCATTTGTGATGGCTTGCGACAGTTTTAATTACTTTCTACCGATAAAATTTTTCTATTCATTCTTAAGTGGCTTCTATTCATAAATTATATTTTGCATTCTCACAAGAAATTTCTTTTCAAGTGGAATTGTGAAGTGTTTTCTTCTTGAAGGAACTTCTTTTAACACTATATTTAGATACAATGCCTTGCTTTTATTTGCTGCACTGATATCTTAAATCATTTGTCTTTTTACTTGACGAGACTCGTTATTATACTTAGTTTCACTACTCTGTCATACCCAACAATTAGTAAGCCTTTTTAAACGGCCCTTTACTTGATTTTCTTGTTTATTTCTGCAATTGACAATATTTTGTCACGTTCTTTTGCCCAGTTTTGGATTTGCGCTTCTAATCGCCTAGAATATGCGAGTAGATGAAAATTCTCCTCAGCAAGACGTAAATGCCTGCTCATTTTCAAAATCCACAATTTTCCCTGCGTCTCATCTTTCCTTCCTTCATCCTTCCCCACTGGCATGACCAGGTTAAACAACCTTTTTTCCCCACATCATACACCGAACGAATTATTCATTAGCTCAGCGGCAGGGGAGGGGAAAGAAAGGGTTTATTTTATTAGTGTTCCCACGTAGAATTGTGTATCTCTCCTTCTGTGTCCCAGGGCTGGACTCGCTCGCGATTAAGAGGGGGAGAGGAAGGTGTGTGTTAAAAACCGGTGCGCTAACTGATTGTGTACAATGGACTCGTGTTTTTTTCAGTGGCCGGAGATTGTGGTTGAGACCCAGAGCATTTAGGAAGAGAAAAAAAGGTGCAGGAGACGAAGGATGGATGTGCTCAGTCGTTTGTCGTTTCTCTTTCTATTTATATAACTCCCTCTCTAAAGCGATTCGCGAAGGAAATTATTCATGGCTAAGCGAGGAGGTCCTTAATGTTCGATCCTCCGCGGGATTTGTCTCGCTTGAAGGGGCACGTCAGCTGATATTGTGCCCTTCCCCTTTCATCGCTACCACCCCACCACGTCATGACGATGCCGCAATTAGGTGCCTTAATTGAAAAGGCCCGTGCCCACTTTTGTGTTAAGATTCCCTGCGCAGTCCTCCTCTGTGGTTTGCGGAGGTGGTAGGGTTGTGAATGAAGTGTGTTGGGCGAGGCAGCCGCACTAGCGTATCCTCAACGTCGACGTGTCCACAATGAAGTCTTTATGATTTATTTTAACTCATTAAACAACTTGGGTGCAAGCACGGATCCCTGATGTGTTCACTTTGCCAAACGGACCGTGCGTCCCTTCTTTCTTAGAAGCTGAGCTGTTGTTTGTAACACTCTGGTAGTTATTGTTCGCGCCTGCCCATGTCTCAAGTGGTTTGCTTGTGTATCTCCGGCGCGACTTGCTGTAATTACGCGTTCCGTAGCTAGGTGTGTAATTACTGCATTTTGTCATTAGGCAGGTTAAAAAAAGGTGTGCGTGTCTGTATTTTCTTCATCTTCAATTTTAGTTGTGGCATTTGGGCACGTATTATTTCGTTCAAAGGATACGCTAAAATTTTATGAAATGTGTGGCTCTTTTTGTTTTTTTTTTCTATTTAACTACATTATCTACATCCTGCGAGCCGCCGCAAGGGCGTATGACAGGGATTTATACCGTTGTTCTCCTCGCTATTTAAATTCCCTTGAGCCGTATTTCTTATAATCGAGGTAAATATTTTCAACAATTTTAATTAAATTTCTTTCGTATTTCTAAAACGGGTATTGCAAGTTATTATCGAAGCAGCTGGTTGTGTTCTGAGGGGTATTCACTACAGTTGCAGGTCACTATAGCTTTCATTCTTTCGGTTGTTTATCTGAAGCCGTCCGTCATCGACGGATGAACGATTTAAAGACGGCAACCCTACCTACAATAGAAAAAAGTGGCGCACATGCATGTGCACAGATTCATATCGGAACGTGGGCGTTGTCGATGTTCAGTGGGCCCTGATTCCTTTCGCTATTCTTCCGCTTTCTCGGCTTGCTTCCGGGTCAATCGCCTCTGACCGCTACTGATCAACGCAGTCATCGATCTCAGGTTAGGAATCGCCGGCTTCTGGCCAAGGAACATCGGATAATGACCGCGGTCATTATGCTTGCATCGGACGCACCCATTTCCATACCGGGAACCGTGCGCTAGCTCTAGCCTCATTTGTAGCCGATCTCATTGGGTCATTTCTATATTATTTTTGGGTATGACATTTGTTGCTCTGTTTATATGAAGTTTTAGAAGATATACTTATTTAATTAGTGCCATCAATCACTTTATAATCAGCCAAACAGTTGGTTTGTGAGGGATCAATAAAGTTGCCAATATTAATTCAAGCATTTTAAAAATTAACTGTACTCAACATTTTAGGATCAACTTTTTGCAAACTCATGATGTACCTAACTAAAATAAATATTAAATTCTTGATATCATTTTAGTCATTGTTTAATATACCTAATGGCTTTTACTCATGTAATTTTGAAATTTTCTATTTTTTTACCAAAAAGTAAGATGGGGATGAAAGTTGTCTCTTAATTTTCCTGACATCCTCAGCATTACGATTTATTACGGCTAATTACTAGTTCTTCTTAGTGAGCACCATCACTCAAGCATCTTAAACCTTTTTCATCAAAGTGCACCGTTGACAAGCAATCGTGCGATGGGTTTAACTGCGGGCTGACGAATCCAAGGATGTCCTTACTCCCCTTAAACTATAGACGGAGCGGATGAGGTCGATTTGAAGCCCTTTAATTCCATAGCGCGTGGAAACGCCAAGTTATCCGCCGCTCTTCAGGAAATGGACGTTTCGTTCCAAGGGCTCCGGAAGGATTTAGAGGTGTGGTCGCTTCTTTCCCGAACGGGATGTTGGGATTTAAAAATATAAAAAAGAACTATAATGTCCTCCTCGGAAGAGGAAGGAAGTGCAAGAGGGAAGTAGAGGGAGGAGGAGAGGTGGGGAGGTGAGGAAGCGGTAAACGAGGTTCGTGGGAGTTGTTGACTGAAGATCCGGGGATGGGTCATGCGGGAGGAAGTTGGGAAGTGCTATGGGCAGTAGACGGGGGGCGGATCTTTGTCATCCCCACCCCCGGGGGCATTTAAAAAGGACTAAGGGTGGAGTGAGAAGTCGCGTCGTCTTCCGCTAGTACATCAAGTACCGATGATCGAACAATTGGATCGAAATTTTTGCGAAATAATAGCGAATCACATGGATCGGAAGACTGACAATGTGCAATTATTTAGCAAAGTGTCCATGGGACAATTCAGATACTCTCTTATTTTGTTTGTAATTTTTATTTAATTTTATATTTACTTTTCGATTCTCTCAAACGCAAAGAGTTTTATTCGTGTATTTCATTTAGGTTGTTACTCATCATGTGAGATAGTATTGGTACACTATCGCTAAGATGGCGGTTCAGAAGCCAGTGCCTTGAAGCCGAAGTTGTACTGATGAAGTCAACTGACCGCGTATTTATGTCGTTAGCGAAGGATATAATCAAATATTTTATCCCTCTAATATGCTAGAGAAAAATTATACTTTATCCTACCGAAGTATTGATGGTTATATCGCTACATATCATCGATCACCTACCTCGTTGAACTAATTTTTCTAATTCCATAATTTTTTTCTTTATTCCATTGAAAAGTAATTTATTGTTAAGAATCTTGCTAATTTAATATTTCTAAATGCACATTTTTCCTAATTCCTTGCCAGGTGATTTGTAAAGAACTGCCTTTGCGCTGTAACGTCTCTGTTAACTCTGAAATAAGGTCGACAATTTCCCTAGGCCTTATATTTTGCGTTACTTTTTTCGGCCAGCCAGTTGGCAAGGGTGTTGGGGAAGGAGGCCAATGAAGCAGGCCACGCGTACGGTTTGTATTGTTTTGATAGAGGACGGTAGCATTCATCCTGTTGCAAAAAAAGGTGAACAAAACGGACCCAGGACCTGTAAGTGCTACCGCTAGGAAGTTATCTCCATCAACAACTGTTGTGCGTTGTGGTTTGTGGAAGGACACGAGGCCATTGTCGCCATATGCGGCCACCTGACGCTTCATTGGCCCTTGGCTGTTTACTATGATGGCTCATACGTGGCATTTTCCGCAAAATTACCTTAATGGCGTTGTTTATGATATATTTGCTCCTAAGTAGATTTACAACTGCAATATCTTATTTTGAGATAAAATTCAAATTAAAAGTGTAGAAGAACTCAAAATATAGTCCTTAGGTTTTGACTATGTTTAATAATAGCGAAACCTTGGTCACAAAAAAGAGGAATTATGTCGATACACCATAATATTTATTGTTACTTTTCATTTTGCAGAAGAGGGCGAGGAAAATAGGGAGATAATTAGCAGGTCTCTTGGCGTGATACACAGTCGAATGAGCGAATTATGTACACTGCCACGAATGTATGGCCACTGTTTTCTTTGTGCTTTTTAAATGTCCCTGTCTTACCCACACCCCTCCTTCCTCGAACTTCCTCTGTGTTCCAAACAATGCAGCGTGCCTGTCCTCATACCGCACCGATAACCCGTAGCTCAACGCCACCCCCATACCAATGCTCAATGCAGGCCTTCAGCCAACCCTTCCTCCTTTAAAAAAAAGAAACCTCGCCGTGCCCTAACACCACGTGCCCGGAATCGGCAACCTCCGTACCGTGATTCCTGGAGGAAGTAGTGAAAACGGAATTGCCGCCCGGTCCAGGGTTCCCACGCCCACGCCGCCATCCTGTAGATATCTCCTCATGCAGAGAATGAAGTGGAGGTGGGTAGGAATTGGTCGGTGGTGGTGGGGAGGACATAGTGAGCAGTAACCATGGTCACCCTTTTCGCTTCCCCAAACCCGCTCATCGCGCTCCACCTTCCCAGAGTTCCCCGGGACAATGTCGCACGGAAACACTTCCTCACTCCCCCCCCCCCCCGCCCCTCTCATTTCGGAACTGCGTCATTTCCGCCCCCGTAATGTCCGACTCCTCAACCTCCCCACCTCCACGCAGTGGGTCCTCCTACTTCAGAGCCCTACCCTCTCTTGGCGTATATCTATCTCTCCTATCCTCCTCCCCCCCCTCGTGGCCCTTCACCGCTGACCACCCACACTTCCGGGGCCACGGAATACGTCACCTCACCCTCCTCCGTGAAGCACCGTCCCCACCCCTTCCTGTGCTTCCGTGAGATCAGCTAACTCTGGTCGCGGTCCTCTAATCTCCAAACTCGATCATTTTGTCTCCCCTCCCCGATCTCATTTTCCTTCTCTTTCAAAATAGGGCGGAGTTCCGAATAAAAAAGGCAGTGGCCCTTGCTAGGATTGACTCACCTCTCGCTTATTTTATTCCTGTGAATTTTGCTCACTTTCTTTTGCGAACAATCCAGATAAAGTTCGAACTAAGTTCGCTCCAAGTTTTCATTTCACTATGAGCTCTTATGGCGTTATCCAGCCCATGTATTAGCGCAGTGTGTTTTAAGGGCAGGGTTGACATGTATAATATATTTTGAATGTGTAACTATATGAGTGAGAAAGTGTCAATACGTATCAAGAAAACACATCCCCATTCAGTAAGTAGCTCAAAATTGATTAACAATCTTCAACATTGCTATTTTCTTATTACAAGAAATTGATGGGAGAGAGAGGGAGTGAGGTAGAGCCGGCAACACTGTTATCCCTAAGTGCTCTGGAAAATTTGGTTGCACTACAGTGACGTGAATTTTTTTATGCCAAACTTTCCCCGATACGCTGTGGTCGCAGGCAGGATCTGTTAGTACTTTCCTCTGCAGGTGAAAGTTGGAGCATATTTAGTCAAGTTATCAAGAACACGAATACATCAAGCATAGCAGAAAGAATATACGTAGTTTGCAGGAACACGCCTCGTAAACGTGATTATAAAAGCTTTTTCCGTTCTAATTCTAGGGAAGACTCTAGGTGCCTAAAAAAATTAAGTGTCCAGTCTAATGCAATTCTGTCCCACGCGAGTAAGATTTCTTGAATGCACTCTTACCTTTTCAGTGAAACACGTGCTTACAGATGTCGATAATTGTGTTTTCTCCGATCAAATTTACCAATTTATGTGGTGCCCCTCCCCCCCCCCTCCCCACTTTTCCTAATGTTGTCGCGGTTTAGATTTGTCCCGGAGTTAAAAGGAGTTCGTGGAAGGTATGTACATATGTCGCTCGTCAGGTGTCTCTTGTTTATTTTTTCACGCATCTCTTTCATCATTTCACGACCATTGAGGGTGATTTAGTGGTATGGAGGGGGCGTTGGTGGTTTGTCTTTTTATGCGCTCCGCAGGTGTGCCCATTCGTCCATGAGCTAAAAACATATGACGTGGGAAAAGTTTTTGGGATCACGCACCGATCGGAAAGATTCCCGCAGTAATTTCCTTTTTACCTTTTGAGTTGTCACCCGCTCAAATTAACCGATGAAGAAAAACTTTCGAGCAATGTTTTTTAGTCTTTCTCAGTGTACTTTCTAGTCATTCTACAAAGTTGGACTCGATCCCCTTAAACATTCTTACATATCCAAAGGATCAGAATATAAGATATTTATCAAGTTTTCTTTACTCTCTGCTTAAGATTGGGAATGCACTTTCCGCGCATATTTTTTTTCCTTCGTTCTCAATTAGTTGTAATTGGTCTTTGATGAATTTTTGATATAGCATCATTGTACATGGTTTTTCTTCGGACAACCCGATGTGAGTGTATCGTTGCTAGGTTTCCGTAAATTAGTGGACTTGAGAATTAGTTCTCCTTACTTGGGTATTTTAAGAAGAACATTTGCCGTAGTATCACGCAACAAATGAAATGGCTTCACGAATATTTCATGTAAGTAAGGTTGCACAGGAAGAATTACGGGTACTTCGCTCCGATGAAACAATTTGGATTGATTCGCAGCGTAAATGCTTTTCAAGTATTCCGTTTCACCGATCCGCTTCTGGATACTGTTCCATTTAAACCGCTAGCTCTTTTTATCTCGATGTCACGATTCCAATTCCTCCCTCACATCCGATCTAACAGGTGTAGGTGTGGTTTCCGTCCACGCGAGGAGTCATACTCCCTTGACCGAAACCCGCCTTTCCCCCCAGTCCCTTTCCGCACTCGGGAAAAAAAACAAGGAAGTGACGTAACAACCAGCCCCTCCCTCCCACATCTTCTCCTTCCGTTCCGTAAGTCTCGGAAGGAGGAGGTGGAAGTGGGTGGACAGGTAACACGCTTAGGTGAAGACATGCGTAGGAGGCGGTAGGATTGTGAGGAGTAGAGAGTTAGCAACGGGAAGGTTGTGTTGGACAAGTAATTTCCCGCTTAGAATTCACGCTCTATTATGAGGAAGCACGAGGATACTCGGATGAAACCGGATGTCGAGACTTAAGGGGGGAATAACAGGGCCGAAGGTGGTGAATTAGCCGCTTCCCTAAGAAGTTTCAGAAGAAGCACTTTAGTCTCCGTCAAATACATGGCTAATCCCCTTCGCCTCCACGGTGAAAATTACCTCCAGGTATTGGGGTCGGTTGGTTTGTATGAAGTCATTATGCTACATTTTGAAGTCATTGTGTTTGCAGGGGTTTGGGACTGGGTGCCAACGCATTCCAGAGTTTTTCGAGAACCCCATATTGTGATATGAAAATATTTTGCCGTCCAAGCAATATTTTTTTATTTCATGGCAAAAATTACAAACAAATATTAATCGCTTCGTCGACGGCTTTAAGTGTTAAAATCAGCGTTTTTTTCAAATAAAATAAGTGAATCTTGACCCTCCTGTAATTGTCCCTTGATGTAAAACATCTCCATTTTTTCCCTGCTAGTTGAGCGTTGCTTCTTTTACCTTTATTGAAGCGTATTGTAATAGGTTTATAAAAAATTTTATCAGCCTTAAAAATAAGCAGCTCCAAAAATGCTCACTATTAGTCGCTTGACTCATTTACTTTTCCACTGCCCCCATCCATGAAGACAAGTCGGCTGTATATTTTTCGGCACTTAATCCCAACCCGACGTCCTCAACACACCTGTAAGAAAAATGGGACGGAAGTTCATAATGCCTTCTCTGCGCGTTTATTTTAGCGGGGAGCGGATCGCGTAATCTATTTAAACAGCCCCGTCATCCCGCACGGCCGTCTGCCTCGGCGCAAGGTATTGGGAATTCCATAAGAAGGTCTTCCACCTCCGCACCACCTTGTCAGGAACTGTCAGGTGTGAACTTCTTTCGCCTTCGCCCGTATCAAGTTGCCCGAGCCGCCCGCATTGTCTCGAGACTCGGGCTTCTTCCTAAGGTCTCTTCCGTCTTTCGCTCCTCATTCCATCTGCGGAGGCGGGCGGGGAGGGCATTGATAAAGTGTATTCAGCTGGAGGCACTTTGCCTCGGTCGCTACCCTCTGATAAAACAATACCTGCCGCATTTTTTTCCTTTCGAGATAGTTCCGTACCTCAGGTTAAGGTCGCGAGGGTAATAATTTGGGTACAATGCATTTATGGAGTTTTGCTGGCTTACTACGGCTATCCCAGAGTAATTTATGTGAATAGGCGGACATATTTTTATTATTTATTAACTATTCCTCCTGGCTGTCATGTATGTTTGAGGTATGCTCACTTAGATAGCTTTATTAAAGGAGAGTTACTTACAACATTAAGGTTTTCAGAGTGGAAACATCGAAGTAACTCGTCACTTCATGAGGGAACTATGTGCTCATACAATATTTTGGTTATAATGAACACTTTTTTCATTGAATAGGCCTCAATAATTGGTAATTTTTAAAAATAATATTGGCAAATGAGATGTGTATCATGTTAATGACTAGGAATTATTTTCCGGCCCCGACTACACTTCACGTTTTCTCTCCACTGTCTCCTCAAACCTTCTTAAATTATTCCAACAAACCCGGTAATGAGGCTTCCCCACACTTCACGGTACGTCTTGACTCACTCCTTAACCCTTCTCTAAACCATAGGTCAACTCCAGTAACGGTATCATCAATACGACCCTTCCTTGCTGAGAGGCGTGTCAGTTATTCTAAGAGAGCAAGCTTTCGTGAGGCAATTCGGCGTTCTTGATACGTGTTCGTGTTTCCTTTGTCGGCGAACCGGGGTATAGAGGCGACAGCGCGCGTCTTACAAGACACGCTTCTCGAAGCACGAGCGAGGCACATACCCATAGGGCTTTATGCTCGCTAGTGGGGCGAAAGGGGCGTGGTCCATGGGAATTCACCACGCCCACTTTATTTCGTCTCTTCCACCCATAGACATTCTCCCCTCTCCCTTTCTTACAGCTACACCTTGTCGCACCACAGGATGTGGATCGCTTTCCCCCGTCCGCCGTGAACCACCCGAAAGACTTCTTCCTCCCCATCCACTCCTTGTGCAAACTCCTCCGCCGTCTTCCTTCCGTCGTCTCGTCCTCCGTCGTCCTTTTCCCAGGGAAACCAGCCGAGCTACTTAGATAATGGGATGCGTCCTTTTCCGGAGTGGGTAACCCTCGACCTTTTCCTAAGACGGCGTAACGGTGTCCATGTAAAGGAAAAAAAGGGTCGTTCAAGGCCAGTTTCTTTTCGTCGGTTTTTCATTGGGATTTCAGCCTTCGGAAGAAAGCACTCCAGGGTTGTATGAAAGGGGGAGGGGACAACTTAATGGGAATATTTGCTGAGGAGAATTAGAAATCAGGTATTTTTACGCTTGAATAGCCAGTCTTCACTCCACAATTTTGAGAACTAATATAACAATCGGGCACAGTTGCAATCATTGCGGAAAATGGGAAATCAATCACTTCCGCACCCCCAGAAGATTTTCATGAGATGTCACAACGAGAGGAGATACATATACAAAGAGTGACAAAAGATTATTCAGCTAACAATCTCTGATTTAATGATTGAGATGTCTTCTTTAGATGTAAATTAAAAATATCAAACGGTGCTGATTTGAATCTTGAAAATAAAATAGCCTTAATTATGGAAAATAAAAATACCAAACATTCGCCTGTACCGCTAGTAAGTAAATTTACAAATCCGGAGCTGTTTGGGAAATCAAAGTGAGATTTTTTTCTCGAATAATATTCATCATGAATCCCGAAATATCTTCTGGAAGCTACTTGTTTTGCAATCAGGTGTCATTTATCGGTGCACACTGTGATCCATCCAGCCAGTACCCAGAAATTCTGCCTATTAGTCAAACGGATGTGTTCTCCTAGAGAAGGAGTTTTTCCGAGAACGTCTTCCCTCGCAGCGAGACCTCAGAAGAAAGGCAGTGGACCCATCCACCTTCCTCTTTCACCCTTTCCCATTGTGAATCCAGTCTCAGGATGGACCCTTTCTTCTGCTCTCCCTAAGAGGAGGGAACATCCCCATGGGTAAACGTAAAAGAGACCTCGGAGGCTTGGAGGAAGTTGAGGAGTGTGGCAGGAAGCCGGGGGGCGGTCAGGGTGGCGGGGGCGGAGGTTGGGGGATGGGGGCGGCTGGGGGTGGTGCCGCGGCGGCGACGCTACATTGTGTTTCTCGAGTGAGAGGGGGTGGCTTAAGGAGGTTAGATTCAAGTTCATGCGGGCACCGCCGTTGTGGTAGAGGGGGACAGAGAGGGCATCTATCAGTTACCTTTGAAAGGCAAATCACCAAGTTCTTCCCCTTTTCCTGACATCTACGTCACGGTCGAACGTCGTCGTCTTTTACTTTACGCCCCTCACCCGTAGCCGAATGCCAGGGTTTTCATTTAGTGCACAAATGATTTAGGGCAGTTTGAGCGAGATTTTTCTTCAGTCATAACAAAGTCCTTGTTTGACTTTTATTGTACAATCAAAAAGGTTTTAAGAAGCATGATATAAATATATTAGTGACGCATAAAAATTACTTGGCATGAAAGAATGTTACCGTAATAAACTAAATACACCTGCATATTTGAGCCTTTTACGTGACCTTTTCGTTTCTCCCCTTACGCTGAAAACGCTTTCACAATGAAAGGTATTTTTGCGACTTTATCAAAAGTATTATGGTGAACGTGTAGAGGTAGAAATTTTGTAAGCAAATCATTCATTCCTTATTGCTGTCTATTAATCGTCGTCTAATCTAAAAAGGCTAGTAATTTTTCGCAGCAGTTCCATTATCCTCCCAGATTGATTTATTCTTTTTACTCTTTTTCAACTTAATTTGATAGTTATATTTTTCTGAATGTGGCTAACTAATTACTGAGAATGTGGCTGAATGCCGTATTAGCGTGATTCATGCATGAGTTAAATGTGTGAGGTGGAGGCTATTAGAAATATTTGCTAGCAGAACACACTTCTCAAAGATAAAGAGTCATAATGAATCTTAATAATGATTACGAATTGTCAGGCATTACGAGTTTATTAAATTGTCGATGGAAAATTTGTGTCGTCGAATCCTATGGTACGTTTGTTCTCAGCTACACACGATGGTCACTTACCTATACAGATTTCGACACCCGAGTCGAGAGACACGGACTCAATGTCAGCGCACTAGTTTGACCGCTGGAGAGCGGATCCACTGAATCAGACCATTAGGTTGCGGAAACCTCTTGGCGAGGAAGACGCCGAGGATCACGCACAACGTGTGTGAGTCCTCAGATGATTGACTCAAGGTTGTGGGGTGGACATTAGTGATCATGGGGGTCGGTCCGATTGGCCGTATTCCAATCTCCTCCGGTCATAAAGAGATGGGAGTCCGAGCTTGCTTTCTAGCTCTCCCTCTCTCTCGCCCTATATTCCTAAGCGCTCGCATATTGTCTTGGGCGAAACCTTCGCTCCCGTCTTCATCAAATGGCTCTCAACTCCCCCCTCCGCCCCCCCAACCCACCCGCGATGGACGACCATTTCCTCCTTGACGGACCCCGACCACCGCAAGAACCCCTCACCCAACAAACAAACCCGCCACCGTCACCTCCACCCCCTCCTCACTCAATTCCCGTCTCAAGGAGGAAGTCTTCAGTCACGCAGGAGGGAGGTCCACTTCTTTAAAACGACAACGGCGGCTTCGGTCGTGAGCACCCGGGCCTTGCTAGCGGTATTAGGCGGGAAGACACCGACGGGGTGAGTGTGGTTGGAAGGCCCGCCGACCGGGAGACCAGTGGACATCCCTTTGGGATGCAGATTAGGGAAGAGGTCTCCTGTGGGGAGATTTTTTTCATGATAAGTGCGGAGTTGGTGTTGAAGCGGGAAGAAGTGTTATCGAGGGTGGTCTCTGAAGTGTATTACGTTCAAGCGGGGAAGTCTTTAAGCGATAAGTCCTGGAGTCGTTCACTTTTTTCGGTAAATCAGTAGATGGATGCTAGTGAGTGCTCGTTTGCTTTATTAAGGAGAATGCTATTAGGGATTGGAGTATAATCGGTTGCAGACGATATGTAGGAATGCTGGCGCAGTCACCCTGCGAGTTAAAAATAATGTGCGAAATTTTCGAAAATAAGGAAAAATAGGATTTTTCTAACCCCTAATAATGTTAACAGTGTTAGTCATATTATAAAATTAATTTCTAAAATAAATGCATTTCACAGACAGAATTACCCTTGAAAATTAGTTCTAAATACACACCTCATACGGTCATGTCGATCAGATAAATATTAATGATTCATAGGAGTAAAAAAACTCTGGAAACCAGGGACCGTATAGAACATTCCTCATCAATTTCTCTCACCACTGTTTAAAGAAAGATACGTGTATTCCGAGGTATTTGACAAATCGTTCATTGTATTATGTGCGATAGTTTCCTATTAGCTTACTCATTATTGCGTAAACAGAGCCGCTTTTCCTACTCAATTCAACCTCATATCCCTTTAAATTTTCGTTCAATCTAGTGTAATGTCCGTTAGTCGGTTCCGGAGATCAAAAAAGGTATTTCAAGACTTCCTCGAGTCAACTGCCACCTGAAATTTGAAGACGCAAGTGGCAGAACTTAACCGTTGGTGTCAAAGACTTGTTTCTTCGCCAGAATCAAGACTTTAGAGTTCCAACGGACATTCCTAGCAAGGAACCTCGAATGGGAGATAATTTTTGCAGTAGAGGCCTGAGAACCTTGGAGATTGAGAAGTGCAAAGAAGGAACGGAGGTTAACGTCAAAAAAGCAGGGTGTGACTGCGAATTTTGGGAGGTACTCGTGGGAAGCGGGGTGACTTCGTAAAGCGGCATTTTATACTCTCCTTTCAGATGCAAAAAGAAATGGTGATGAAGGAAACTGGAAGGAGAGATGGCATGCAAATGAAGGGAAGGTCTAGGATTGCTATGGGCGGTGGACCAAGGTGGAATATCTTGGACGATGAGGTCGTAAGCTGGAGATGGAGAAAGGTTTATGGGAAATGCGATAAAATATGCACATTTCTCGCCGTGCCACTGGTATAAGGGGCGTTATAGGGTGCGGCAGCTAGGTGCATGGAAATTGCGAGCTGGGTGTAAGGTGAGGGGGGGGGAGAAAGGTCTTAAAAAATTAATTATTCATCAAATGAAGGGTTACTCATGTATTCCAGGGTTGAGTTAAAGAGAATTCGGGGGAAATGGATGCGAATAAGGACTTTGTGACGTGCCAAGCAACCGCATAAATAAGAACAGGTAGGTAGGTATATTTAAATTTCTGGAAAGAAGGGATGAAACCCTTCAGAAAGGAATGTAACCCTTCAGAAAGGAATGTGTCCCAGTCGGACCTTTAACGCTGTGTGCCTCAATCATTTCTTCGAGTGGTCGGTCACCTTTTTGCCCCTCTTACGCCTATTGGGGTTTCCTCCAGAAAAAAAGGCGGGAAAAAGCACTTTCGGTGGGGTGGAATACCAGTTTTTACTTACAAAATTTTCCTTACGAACCATATGAAGATGTGATAATCCGTAGGCCCGGGTCGAGCCATTTTCGAGCACTTCTAACCCCTGAAGCAGCATTCATAATTTTGTCAGACCAGATCTTAGGAAGTTCGTCTAGCACATCCTTAAACCAGTGTTCGTTGCGGCTCGCTGGTGCTAAGTCCAAGCAGTTTTAGTCTTGGGGATTCGCTTCAGCGATATAAGTTTTTAGAGGTAGCCAAGTAGAATACCGACGGTAAGGCCATTCTAATTGTAAGACCAGCACTAACAATAAGTATAACCTTATAAACCCGGAGTGAACTTAAAATATGTGAATAAGGACGAAAACATTTTACCTAAAATTGTCGGATTTCTCGGTACATAAAATTAAAATTTTGTTAAGCAACGGAATGCGATCTCAAACTCAGGCACTTGACTTTCGCCCCTATACCATCATGCTCCACGATGGCCATCGAATTGGTATTAGCTGAAGAGATCAAACAATGAACGAGGCGGGAAGATCTAAACAATGGCACTGACGTAAGAGGTTGAAGAAGAAGCGGTCTACAATTGGAAGAATGGAATTCGTCGAGCGCTGAAGTGAAGGAGGGTGTCGGAGGTAAAGAAAGGACGAGAACGGTTTTGAAAAGACGTTGGGACGTTGTGTGTGAGTGTACGTATAGGTGAGTGAGGCTTTTTTTTTAAAGAGCCCGGGAGAGTGGGGACTCCCGACATAAGGAGTTGGAGGAGGAAGGGGGTCATTAAGTCTCGCACGTAACGGTCAAACTGATCTAGCCATCCCTCCTACCACGACTACAGAGCTCCAGTTTTTTTTCTCCACACTACGTCCTCTCACCACACCTCTCTCTCCCTTATGCACTCTCCTTCACTGGTTCGGAAGGACTGTTCTGTTCCAGAGGGTCCGTTTTTTCCCCTTTCTTCCACCTCCCCCCACACTCAACCCTCCAACCGTCCAGAAAGAAGAAAGGCTCTTTCACTTTCCTCCTTGTCGTGCGCGCACGCTCAGGAGAAGGCGTTTCGTTTGAGCTGGTTTTTCGGAAGCCTTACGACGCAAGAACATGAGCCAACGGTCCCAAAATGTGACTCCTTGAAGAAAGGTATTGAAGTCACAAAAGTCTTCCGGTTTGAAAAGCCTGTCAACGTTGATCTTGAGCGCGTTTTCTTTACATGTCTATGGTGTCATCCCTCCTTAAAAGACTTCTTGTATTGGGCCATCAGGTGGATCGCAGCCTATTCAAAAGCGTTCAAGTCGTCATTACATTACAATCTTTAGAAAATCATTTGAAATCAGCTAAATTTGAGTCTGATCAGAGGCCATTTATGGAAAAATCCACTTATGGAAAAAATTGGAACTATGCTGTTCATAAACTTGAGAAAAAATATTCTGCCTCTTTATTTTTCTTATTTTTTCCGCAAATACGAGTAAATTGACCAGGAAGGTGAGTCAGGTTAACTTATTTTTTTCTTTATCTCCAGGAAAAATATACCGCCCGAATTTTTTAGATCAGCTTTCCTCTGCCCCCTGTGTGTTGGATATATTTAACAATTCTACATTCGTAAATATTATGGTATGTTTCTGAGCGAAATGATCACAGGGCCCGCCAACTAATATATTACTTTTTGTATTCAAATCAACTATTTTCTGAATAAAAACGCAATTAGAGTTTCACCCTATGCCTCATTCTATTAGCGTTTACCGGGAACATAATTATTCTTCTGCTGTTCAACTATTTGTTGTTCAGCTTCTGTTGTTGGCCAACTATTAAAACGTCAGCAAGGATGTGCTCACCGAATTACCTATATAACTTGTAAGGATGCGTCTCACCCGTCGGTGAACTTTGAAAAAGAAGTTGGCCTTGCAAAAGGGTTCCGTCTTGCTCGTAATTTTTTTTCACAAGGTGTCCCGGCGGGAGGCCCTTCCTTTGCCCTCTTAGTGGCGAACCCCCGCCCCATCCCCCTATGCCCTTATTCTCACCCTTCCTCACGCGGACGAAGGACAAGCCAAGCACTGTCCACTTCTCGCACTGCTGACCTCAAGGAGACCCTTCCTGTCGTACAGTAGGACGCTGCTCTTCATATCCGTCATTTTTTTCCAGGCTTCCTTATTTTTTCCCCTCACGTCTTTGCGTCCTTATGTATTCCCGCGACTCCTATCTCCCTTGAGCCCTTACAGTCCTACGGCCGATGGGTTAACCGGACCTTCGTGACCCCCTCACAAGGTGGTCAAACCCTTTCGGGCCCTTCCCGACGAAGTCTGTGGGGTTCACGCGTATACATTTTTTTGGTTGGGGGACCGCGACCACTAGCGTAGGAACACACACAAACATATGACCCGGTTCGGAAAGCGAAAGGAAATCAGATCGTAGTCTAGTTCCGAATCCGCTCTTGGGGTTGAAACTGTGTCGGGGCGGATGAATATTACCTGAAGCTATCCGTGGGGGGTGTTCCGAAAGCCTTTTCACGACAGGTCCACTTTTACTCCCTCTTCTCTTTCGCTCGGTGACTTCTGTTTTTTTTGCATGCGCGGAGGAGCTCGGGAACTTTACCTGCCCAGAGCAAGGTTGAGGAAATTCGAAAATTTTCCGCCTCGTAGGAGCGTAGACATTGCAACGGCTTTTCCTCTCCATTCTGTTTTTTATTCAAATCTAGGCTTCCCGTAGCGTGCCGAGGAAGTTGGCCTCAAGACTACATGAAGCTTTTTTTCATCATCCTTGAAAATTTAGGTGGAATACGTTAACTGCATCAATATTTAAAAGTAAAACAATCTTTTTGTGAGATTTTTTTAACTTTCAATTTTACCTCAGTTAGTTGTAACCTCTCTTAACGCTTGGATGTGAATATGGCTACTTGTCCCAGTTTTAAATGCCAACTGTCACAATAAGTCTTTAGGAATTTGCAGAATCTAATACAATTTTACTGTACTACGTCGGAAAGCATGAGAGGGAGATATGAGCCACTTATGCGAAATTTAACGAATTTTAAAAATGTTTCTCTTTAATCTGAATACCTGAGTAACAACCAAGTATTTCTTAAATAAATACACAGGTTTTGGATATCTGTTACGTGAAACTTTCGTGCTAACCATTGTCAAGAACTGCGCTCATCAACTGAAAGGGATTATCCAATTTCTCGTAAAAAAACACTTTTCCTAAACATCTTCTCCTCCCTTTTTAACATCTTTCCTGAAATCTCTTTTGTCAAGCTATTCATTTTTAAAAGAAACTATTATATTTTAGAATTTTTCTTTATATTCTAGCTAATCTTTCACCAAAGAGTGGCTGGACAAAGATTTTACTGTGATTGCATTGTGAATGCTGCACTCAAAAGATATCGGGAAGCGAATCGCATTCATCTCTTATTCCTGGAGCGCGTAATCTTTTCGTTTGAAACTCCCCGAGTTTCCCGTCACGGGTGCAAGTAAGTCATCCACTCCCAGCGCACGCCTTCGAGTGACTCACCAATTTCATATTCCCTCGTGAGGATGCTCTGAGTGGGTGGAGGTGGTGTGGGGAAGGTTGGGGGTCCGCCGTCACCTAAAGGATGAGGAGGAGGAAGGCGTAGTTGTTGGTACCCCCGCTTTTTCCTCTTTGGAAGAACGCATCACAGACTACTACAGTTCCCTTCTCCCCCCCTTCCCAACCTCCCCCACCGCCCTCCTTTCCCTCCCCCTCCCATCTCTTCCTGATAGGCGACATCCTCTACTAAACCTCCTCTGGCGGAGCAGGCAGTTCCCACGGCTGCGTCAGCCAGCCCTAGTAGCCCGGAGAGGCTGGGGAGGAAGGCTGGGAGGGGGGGGAGAGATGGAAGAAAATTGAGAGGATGAGGGGGAGGAGTGGGAGGGAGTTGTGAAGGGGATGAGGGAGGAAGGCAGAGTATAGAAGAGGGAGGAGGAGATCGTAGTTGAAGCCGTGGGTTAAATAAAACGTGGCTATTTAAAGTGTCATCTTTTGCTATTTTTTCGGACCCATTTTTTTTTTTCATTTTTCTAGACGAAATGCAGAGAAATTTTGTCTTGGGCAATTATGTTTTTCTCCAGAGATGAGGAGTTACAAATTAAGATGTTTTTCCCCGGACGGACCTTCATAATTTAAGGGTCTACTCCTGTGACATTAGCGCTCTTCCTCAATTTCCGGTTACTCCAACAATCCTCCGTCGCCTGCCGCTGTGAGCAAATTAAAATGGTTTAGTTTGGGAAATTTGTTTATTTTAAGATACAAGAATGCATTGAGGAATTGAATTCACGAGATAGAAATGTAATGGCTCGCTTTTAAAAGAAGATTTTTATCCTAAACAGGATATTTTTTCAATTCAGTGCCTATCTATGTTTTTAATATTTATGCCCGATTCACTTTCATCATAGCCTAATTACTATGCGCAGATAATCTGGAAACAGCGTTAATCATTTATGCAACTTTTTAAAGGCCATCTTTTAGAAAGATTACGGGATCATGTGACTGAATCACCTATTCTTTAATAATGGGCAATATTAATTTATGAATACGAAAAAAATGTAGGAACAGACATGTTTTTCTCTCGGTGCTATGTTCTATCCATATATTTGGTGTCCTCTTTCATAACATCAAGTCATTCACCAAGAGGGTCACGGAAGTAACGGAGAAAAATCAAACTCTAGCCTCTTAAGCACTGATTTTTTTGACCTAATTGACGAAATGTGCAGGGAATGTTTCCCAATGTTGGAGCAAGTGGTCGGTAGGCGGAGGAGGAGGCATCGGAGCATCACGCGATGGAGACATTGAAGGTACCGGGAGAGTCGGGGCGGGGACGTTGTTGGTTGGGCAAGAGGGGTCCATTTTAAAGGCCCCTCGCTGTCTACCGTCGCCGCCGCCGCCGCGGTGGCTCGTGTAAGCGGCCCACTTTGAAAAAAGCGTGCCTCTGCTGCGTCGACGGGGTCGGAGGAGGATGGGGCAGGAGTGTGGGTGGCTGGATGGGAGAGTCGACAAAAAAACTTCATGCGGGGAAGGGTGGTAAAGGACATTTTCCCTTTTAACCGGCGCGGTTGTGAGATCCACTCCTGCTGTCGTCACTGCCTGCGCCTTTAGTTCGCGGAGCGGTGCGGAGGCGGGGTGGGAGGGATATCTCAGAGGACGTCGTTTATTTGACGTCCACATTTAACCCTTTTGCATCCCGCGCTTGATGAGGCGGAGGAAGGGAGCGGAAAAATAATAATTTCCAAGGCACATGAGTTCCTTTTTTTCACCCAGTTTTCCAGGAGATGTGGAGGGAATCGGTTTAAGTAATTGACTCATGAGTAACCTCCTTCCTCTTAGGGGCTGAGGGTTGAGGAAGCAGTCATATGTCTCGAGAACGCCCCTTCTGGAAAAATTAAGCGTTTAAGTATTTTTTATTTGTTTACTGATGAAAGATTCAATCGATTAAGTGCCTGAAGGTAACAACTACCTTGTCTCTTTCTATAACTTAAAACACATTAACTTTTTCATATAATTGTTCACACGTTATATGTATAACTTAGAAGATATTACTTTTGTCATTTTAAATGTTCCCAAGTAGATTTTAACTTAAGATATCAAATACTGGTGTAGATATTATTAACAATAAAGTATCTGCATCCCTTTGCTTTTCAAAGATTTCAGATTAAAAACTTTCGAATGAGGAGAGTAGTTAATGATCTAGCCAAGTTTACTCCTTTTTCATCGGCTTCGAAATATTGCAGCACATTTCTTATTATTTAAGGAAAACATAAAAACTCTCCAGAAGTGGAGTCAGAAATGTAATTTATTCACTCGCCGTTTTTCGGAAAAGAATATCCGTCCAATTATTTCACATTTTGCTCTTTTGGGTTACGTAAATGAGTCACGTTATGATTCCATATGAATTAGGTTTTTTCCGAATGTATCTCTTTCAGTTTTCCCCGTATTCTGAATCACCCTCTTGTGACTTTTCTTCCTCACTTCCCGACCTCCTTGTCTCCTCACTTTTGATGTATCTCAACCTCTCCGTCCTCCCTCCAGGTCACACACTTCCAGCCCCTCTTCCAGGAGACTCCTCACCCCCTTCCTCCCCCTTCCCCTCCTCCTCCCCCACCCACTTCCTCATTTACTCCTCACCGCGACCCCCTTCCACACCCAATCCCTTCCCTCCCGACTCATCCGTTCATCCACGCACGTGAATTTATCTTTTTCGCCTCCTTCCTCCTCCACCTCCACGCCCTAAACTCCCTACTACGAGAAGGAAGGCTCTACTCCTCCACCAACATCCTCCTCAGCGTAAAAAAATTTCAAACGCTCATTTCTTTTTTTTCATCCCATTTCATCATGTTCATTCCCCTCCCTGTGAACGTTTAAATTAGGTACCTCATTCTCCGCAGACGCGAAGGGTGCATGGCAGTGACTAGTTGATAAATAGATAGATGTCTTTATTTTATGGGGCGAGATAGCTCTTTGTATAGTCTCCTTGTCACGTGGCAAAATAAGATGAATGCATATACAATAAATGGCCCAAAAAGTGAAGATATTAATGAAAAATAAAGTTTGCAAAATAATTATCGTTGTCCAATACCTAATGTTTTGTCAGGAAAAATGTTTTAAATCCAGAAATACATGTATGGACATAATCCATACATGTGTCATCACAGTCAAACATAAAAAGCACACATTATCAAAACTACATTAACTTAATAGCAAATATACTTATAGGAAGTAATCCATTTGTCGTGTTGGCTGGATTTCTGACTTCCAAGCTCAAAGGGATCAGGTTCGAATCCCAGCTATTGCCGAGATTTTTCCGTCGATTCCATTTCCTCAATTGATGTATTATAGAGATCACTTCAAAGTGTATTGAGTACTCTACCGTCGGATAGGATTTTTCACTGCGTTCCCCTTGGTGCATTTCGTTACGACTTGGCTAATGCGGGCTACAGGTTTCTTTCCACTCTTTCTCTGTTCCCCCATACACTCAACCCCTTATCACTCTACAAGCCTGTACTTAAAAGGCACTAATGTTCTTAGTTGTCGATCGCCTCCCCGAACGAAACTAGCGAGTGTGAGTAAAGGAGGAAGGGAGGTCCGTGACTCCCTTCCCGCATCCGAGACTGAGTGCCTCCAAGGAAGGAAGGAGGCTTTTTCGAGGCCTGGAGATGGGGGAGAGAAGGAAGTGTTCGGGGTGTTTGGGAATTGGGATTAATAGACTTCGAACCAATGCCCCGCTCTTCCAGAGTCCGCCTCTCCCTCTTCTTTCATCCCTTCCTCTCCCCTTCCTTCGTCCTCCGCTCCTCTTTTTCAAGAGGAAGTCTCCCGTCGTGCGTTAGCTATCCTACTCCCCTCTGTCGTGTCCAAAGTAGGAATACCCGTCGTCGCTCTCTCTTCATTCCAGCACTCGTGATATTTTTTCCGCGAGGCACGCGTTGGAGCATCGGAGCTTTGGCGGTTTGTCCGGCCTCCAATACTTGCAAGGTCAAAAAAGTTAATGGCATCAAAACGCACAACCGTAATTATCACACAACGAACGTTTTCAGGATATTCCTCTTTAATTCATCCTTGAGAGAATTTTATGTCTTTTAAAATTTAGGACAATTGTTTAATTAAATCATGGTCTCCACATTGCGATCCACAGGAAAAACTAAGGAGAAAATTATAACCCAAATGATATTCGCCGAATGCTTCTCTTGTGTAAACTCTACAATGAAATCCATATCATTATAATTGTATCTAAAAGAAAATTCAATAAACATTTCTCTTTCAGCTTTCATTGTGTTCTCCAAGTAATTCACTCTTTCCGGTGAATAATAATAACTGCAGCTAACCTGTTAGATTGGCGATGGTGAAAATGGTAAAGGTGTAATTATTTTTTACTTGAAATCGAATCGTAGCATCTCTTTATAGCGCTACATTCATTTTGCGTTTTGAGGACAATCACTCGATTCTATTTTGGAAAGTGAAAATATTAACTGCATTGCTTTAAATTGGAATAAACCGCATTATTTAAAAAAAATAAGGCTGCTTTTGATTTGAAGTAGACATGGACCGGATGAAAAGAAGTCCGTTGCGGCTTTTAATCGGATGGAAAGCGGAGGGGGGGGGGACGACGGTTTTACGGACGCGTATTGACATGAGGGCTCGTTTCAAGATTTTCGCACGATCCGAGAGGGAGCGAAAAGATTCGAGGCTTTTGAGAGTCCTCCCAAGGTCTCCATGGGTTAAGGAAGGGCTTTCGTTACGCCCATTCCCAAAGTAGAAACCATTCATTATGTCCCGTCCATACATCACGGAGTGCAAGTCCATTATCGTCTGACGAATTCCGCGCCACATAGCGGGGGGCGGAGCGGGGGGAAATTTCGTCGAAGCGACGTCGGCTTGGCTTGTGGATATTTAAAAAAGGAAAGACTTTTAACTTCCGCGACTGGGGAAGCCCCACAAAATCCCTGCAGAGACTTCCTTCCCATTTTTCGGGCCTTTTTTAAATGCCTTATCAGTTCCTTATTCTATGTCTCACTCTGTATGCCCACCCACCGTTCTTCCGGGCCCGCGCCAAGGGTGGCTATCCGAGGACAGGGAGATGCTTCCCGATAGATAAGGGAAAGAAAAGGCAACATCATATTCGAATGTATGTTTGCTCCGAAGTTTTTTCCGTTGTGTGGTTGCGCTGGCGTTATTCTTTTTTTCCCCCTCATCCCTTCGGTAGCGTGCGGGGAGGGAGGCTCGTGAGATGAGCTTGGGAAAGGGTTTTTCTACCTTTTGATTGGATCGGCTTTTGTCGCGATATGAATCGATGTTTTCTCCGAGTCATCTGCTCATTCATGAAGTCCACCTCGGTGTCCGTAGGTTGCCATTTGGAGCGGGCATATCCCTCCCCCTTATGTTTTATCTGCTCCGCTGCATCTCTCTCGCTCTATCGGCTTCTACAAGGCTGTAATTTGCGATCGCTCGTCGCTCTCACAGCCTTCAGCGAGTTGGTCATTGTTTGTCGCCGGGCGTATTGCACTCAAGCTTTTTCCCCATTCCCGACGCCACGTCTTTAAGAGGGCGGAATAATCCCGTACCCAATTCCCAGCCCACTTTTAAATCTACGTGCCTAATGTGTCACAAGGGTTCATTTGGAGTAACCCTTGCGATGAGAGTCCTTCGTCATCTTTGTATTTAGTTCTCTCGTCCTATTGTCATAATTTCGTTTGTCAGAGGTGCAGCAGAGTTCTCTGACTTCATAAAGTATGTCTACTTTACTGACGCGTTCTTAAGATATTACAACAGAACCTTATTTTATTGAATGTGTCTCCGTAAGACAAATAAGGTCACTATTTATTTAATGCTAGGAATATAACTATTGGAATGGTTCCATTTTGATAATTTCAGAGAAACTCTTATATTAACTTTTCATAAATTTTAATTCCTCAGTTCGTAATCCGGAAAATTGTCACAGTATTTATTTCTTGCGCATTTCTTTTTACAAATTTCACCTCACTCTAAAGAGTGGGGAATTTTGAGTGTTGGAAGTTAAAAATACTATGCTATTATTACCCCACAATTTTGAGATGTTCTCCGCCACTAGATCGGGGTATTCAAAAGAACCGATGCGTATTACTACAAGGCTGAATGGTTGTGCGGGGAAGCGTAAGTGTAAATGTTTGGGACGTGTTCGACAAGGTCCCTTTTTCCCACTCCATGCCGTGTCGGTTCGATGCTCGGGTAGCCGAGAGGAAGAAGTTTAAACAAGCAATCAGAGGGTAAAATTAACCGATCTGGACAATCGACCATTCTTTAAGCATCCACTTCCCTCCGAACTCCTTCCCTCGAATTTTTCAAAATCACCACCCCACTCTCGTTCCCCAGACATTTTTCCGTTAAGTCTTGTTCCCTCCCTCTCTCCTGTGTTCCCCTCCTGAGGCCGCTCTGTTGTAGACTTCCTTCGCCCCCGACTCCACAGTGAAGAACCCCGCCCCTTATAGCCCCTCCCGTCCCCATCTCACGTCCCGGCTCTCTCTTCAACTGCGTCCGCGCTACCCTTCACAGAACGATTTTCTTTGGCGAGTGAAAGCAGAAAGAAGCAATTGAGTGACACTTCTCCTCCCAAGTTCTGAGGAGATGGTTGGGATGTGTGTTTGTGTGTGAGTCCGTGTTGGCAATGCTTCTACGGGGGCTTGGGAAGAGAAGAGGACGAAGGAGGAGGAGTAATGTGTGGAAGTGGTGGGGAGGATTGGAGAGACCGTGGTTTTTATGTTTGGGAACTGAATTGAGTGTGGTTGGAGGATGCGAATGAGGTGGAGAGATAGAGGAAGGAGAGGAAGAGAGAGGAGGGATGTGGATAGTGTGAGTGAGTGAACAAGGGAATGGGAGAGGGATGGAGAGATGTGGTTAGGGGATCTCGTTGAATGGCTGAGAGAGATGCTGGGGAAAAAAGACCGTTGGCAAGAGGCGCGGAACAAGAATAAGGAGTTGGCTCTCTCATGGTGAAGCTGCGAGGAGAGGAAGAGGTTGAAGGAAATTCCGGTAGTTGCTGCCGGTGGTTTGGGAAGGAGCGGGATGCTGCGGCCGGAACAAGAGTTTAGAGAGATCTAATGGACCGTCCACCTCGGTTGAGGAGGCGCGGGAAATATTTTCTTCTCGGCACATCGATCACTCTTGTGCAAACTAATTGAATTCATTTGCCTATTATAATGCTTCGACAAACATTTGCGTAGTAATCATGCATGTTTGAATTAAACACTCTTCTATCTATGAAGCGATTGTTATATTGCGTAGGAAATACTGAAAATATAATTGATGTACTCAGCATTAGACAATTAAGTAATGAGAAAAAAATGATATCCGAACGCTTGCTAAAACCTTCTGAGAAACAAATAGTTGTCACGGGTTAGGAAAAAATTGTTTTTTGAACGCTTTACAAATATTTACAAAAATAAGTTGCAATGACAGGTTTAGCAAAACAATCAATTTTGCTTTTTGAAGAAAAACACTGTGAAATGCATCTTGCAAATGATTATCCGTGTGAAAATTTTACTTATGCACATTTTATGGAACGATCAAATAGAACTTTGAGAATATTGCAAATATTTCGAATCCTCTGGAAACCTCGCTTTACTTTCACCGTTTATTGAAACTCACGTTGGCGCCACTCATCTCGGAGCAACACGCGGTCGCAGGCCGAACTGTTTTGGATGGAATCATTGGCATCCGAACGTAAATCCGAAACGCGCGTATGAAATACATACGTACATCCTGTGGCCTGTATCGTCCCCGTGCACTGAGCTGCCTGACCTGTTCTACAGGTATGATACACGCAGTACAGCACCGAGAAGACACGACCGCGTGTGAGACCTTGGCGAAGCGACTTACATCCTACGAAGAGGGCCGAAATACCCTGCCCAAATCCTCCCTTAAAGGTCGTCTAGGCGGGGCCAGGTGGAATATAGAGGATGGGAGTTTCGAGGGGGGGCTTAGTGGTGCTATGAGAAAATGAGAGGGGGTATACTGACAGGAAGGTGGGGCACTGAGAAGGGGAAAAAACCCCGAGTGTGGGAATTCAGAGGAAGAGGCATTAGTCCCCCCCAACCTTACATCGGAATTCCGTACGGGTTGGAGAGGGGAAGGGGAGGCAAGCAGGGTCTTATTCGAAAGAGGAGTGAGTAAGGAGGAGACGAAAATGATGGTCCAAATATGCTCCCGCCAGGTCGGTTCGAGGAACGCATAACCTCCCAAGGGTCAGAACCCGCCGTAAAGACGACTCCTTATCCCGACATCCTAGTTCCTTTACCAGGGTCCCATCCACCCCTGTGCTTTCCCGCCGTAAAAGTCGTAGAAACACACCCTATGAGCCTAGGGTGTAGGGGATGTTAGTTTTTGCCCATCCATATAACTTCCCCGGAAACCTACCTGAGTTCCTCGAAGGGAAACTGCTCCTTCCTTGCCTCTTTTTCCCTTAACCTTTTTGCCTTCTTACCTTCCGGAGTTCCCCTCTGTATAACTTTGGCGCGCAGCTCAGGGGGGGGGGGGGGCAGAGAGCTCCCATGGGGGGTCGTATACACCGCCCGCTTCCCCGCTTTAAAAGGTCTCAAGGAGGTGTCACGGGGGATTTTTTTCCTTAGGCGGCCCTTCCCCCATTCCCACATCCGTGTAGCTCCACCTTGCCTCTTTCTCTTCCCTTCACGTCCTAAGGGGTGGCGGCTCTCCAACGGCCCGGCTCGTCCAGCCTCCTCCTTTGCGCCGAAGAATGGGGCACGCTGGGAAAGAAAAGGGACAAAAGATCTTCTCCTCCTTCTCAGAGTTCCTGCGGAGAGGTCGCCGATTCCTCCCATACTCCTGCGTGATAGGAGCGGGCACAAGGCCCCAAACCACCGCTCTCGCTACATCACCTCTCGGCAGCTCCCAAGCTGCAGAGAAGTTCCCCTCGTCGACGTCGCTGCCGGAGAATAAGAAGGGCGGGGTACGTGCGGTGTTCCTTCTTTTGAAGACGGCAGCTCCAGGAGGGGATGGAAGACTTTTAGATGGGCGGGGAAGTCCGCAGAGGAAAACCGTTAGGATCTATAAGAAAGGTGTTCCCCACATCGCGTTCCTTCTTATTCCCTGGTGACTCCTTCTGGTGTTGCCGGCCGGCACGCTTACGATCTCCGCCAAAGATCCCATCCGGCACGAGCCCCCCTGACATCTCCGCCCCCTATTCTGTACTGCCAACGATTTCTTCCCCCGTATTTCTTGAGTCATCCTCCCCTTCCACTGCCTGCTTTTTAAATCACACGGCTCAAGTTCGCTCCGCCTTGGCGCGCGTCGCCAACGGTAAAAACTTGGGGGAGATAAGCCGACGTGCGAGTATAAGGTACACCCGAGCCTTGTGGTCGTTAAGATGTTATCGAATGGGAGGGGTAGGTTCGTCTTCATTCACTTTTTTACAGAACGGCTGGTGTTTAAAGGAACGCGTGACACGGGCCCAGAAACGGTTTTGCAAATTTTCAACGAAGCTCCTATGATTTCATCGATGATGACAATTTCTGAAAAGTTGCATTTTTATATCCCGCGGAAAATTATTTTTATTTATATTCATAAAGTTTTTAGCTGTGCTAGTTGTACCACAATTCACGTGATAAATCTCAGGCTCAGACTTTTGATCATGTACGCTTAATTTGACACATCGATCGGTAAGCACAATATAAGCCTGCAAATATATGTTGAATAATGCAGTGTGGTAATCATAGAACTAGCATGATAAATGAAAATGACTGGCAACTTTCCACAAGAATATATTTTAAAAAAGACCGGTTTCGGTGTACAACACCATCATCAGGTTTAAGATATAACTTTGCCTGGATTTCCATGCTCGTATTAGGAATAAAAGTTGTTGTTTCAGGCTTAATTTTATGGAATAACATCATAAATGAAAATGACTGGCAATTTTCCACAAGAATATATTTTAAAAACGACCGGTTTCGGTGTACAACACCATCATGGTGATGGTGGTGTACACCGAAACCGGTCGTTTTTAAAATATATTCTTGTGGAAAATTGCCAGTCATTTTCATTTATGATGTTATTCCATAAAATTAAGCCTGAAACAACAACTTTTGAACTAGCATGAATAAAGCAACTACACAGAACGATGAATTTCAAAGAAATTTCCCATAAAAATAAGTTTTTCTCTTGGTTGTTGTTTAATATACCAAACCTGCGTTAAATTATGTTAAAGTTAAATGTTTTGCTTTGTAGCGTAGAATTTCTTCCGGATGGTAACTACTCTTAAGTGATGCCGTTTTGTTTTATAGGTGTGAAACATTTGAGTGGTATTTGAATCAGCATGTATAATTTTCGTAAATCATTAACCGTCGCAGGGGTTTAGACTAAAAAAAATATACTGCGAGTACCCTATGCGTTCAAAGAGCAACACAATGAGAAAATTCGAGCAGAATAGGACCACTGGGACATTTATTCCCGCGGCTGCAAAGCTAGTGCAGCGAATTTTACTCCGAGCACCTCCTAGGATATTTGGAACCCGTCCCGGTCCCGCCCGTCTTAACCGGTTGCCAACGCTTCACTCATCTTATTTTTTTCTGCTGCTAAGCAACTCCTATTTTCTTTCCCACCGAACCTTAGTATACGAGTCTTCTTTGAATTCCACTTTTGGTCCCGTCTTAGCTACTTGTTATGCATCTACTTCGCATATTAGCTGCCTTAAAACGCGCTAACTTTTGCTGAGTTGCCTGACTACTAACGATTTTGCTAGTTTTTATCTCTAGTTCCATATCACTGCTCCAAGCTGAATTCTTTTCAATGCTATTGCGAGCTACAATTTGAAATGCTGTTAGACGTTAAGGAACTTTTTTGACACGGCACGCTTAAACGGCCAGGGAAATGATTTACTGCAACATTTAGTATCCGTTTTTCGACTCAATTATTAGTCTAATCATACAATTTCATATTACTTTTATTTTGTTCTCAACTATGGTGTATTATCTTCGGAATTGAGATTCATTTTTGCGAAATAATAACAAAGGTTGGGAGATTTTCATAAGACCGCCTTTCGGTTGTCGTCTTCGGAAGAAATTTTTTTAAATTTAAATATAATTTCAAGAGTCATCTCTTCATTTATGTCAGATAAAATGCCTCTATCAAATTCACTGTGACGTGCATCTTTACTTATTTTGCTTAAAGTTATGGGATGTTTACGAGGATAACCTCTCCTTACACATTCTATTCCTAACTTCACCCATATTATTTCACTAACCCTCAATATTTCCTTAGCCTCCTCACCAATTCCATTCTTTCCCTGCAAGTCTCATCAGCATTTTCTTTAATAATTACCTGTGTTAGACAACGCCACATATAATGGTGATTTAGTATATCTTTTCATCATCTTGGAAAGGTGTATGTTTTTGCTTATTACACGCATGACTGACGCTTTCAGTGCCCGTTATGCATATCCATTTAATCATTAGTATTTTGAAATTGATGTATGCCTGTGGAACTTAAATGGTTTCAAAAAGTGCCGCGTGACCAAAACGAACGTTGGAATCACGAGTTCACGGGTGATGCATTTGTTGGGGAAGGCTTCCTTCTGTCCTTTTTTTCGCTCTTCTCGTCGGCCCAACGCCTTTTCCTCACCGGAGTCTCTCATTTTAAATCCCCTCCTTCCTCGAAGAGGAATATATATCGTATCCGCTTCCCTCGGTCTTCCCATAGTCACGAACTGGGGGAAGTGGAGCCTAAGAGCGACTGTCTACGCGCTGAAAGGTAGCTCAGGATAATTTACTCCAAGGTAGCTCCAACGTAACCTGTTCTGTTTTCAACCTTTAGTGAGTTTCTCTTTTAGACCTACGACAGGGTATAACCGGATATATTGATTGTAATGTGGAAATATCATGGGAAGTCAGTCGAAAACATCCTTGAAAAGACAAAATTGGTATAAATAACAATCGGTCTCCAAAGTAGCGGCGAGTTTTTAATGCTTCGCAACTATACTTGAAACCAATGAATACGCAGCAAGTGCAGAGGAATCAGTTTTCCACCATTTATATCAAAGGTAGTTTGAGCGAGATTTTTCCCAAGGAATAATAGATACCATTTTTAAATTTTGTTTTTCAATTTAAACAACTGTTAAGAAGCATGAAGTAAATATTGTAGTATCAACAAAGCAAAAAATATGTGCTGAATTACTAAAATTCTCAGTAACTAACTGAATGTATATGTATTAGGTGTCAACATGACTATTTACTTCATGCTGTACGCCGAAAACGCCTTCACATCCGAAGATGTATTGCGATTCTGTAAAAATTACCGCGGTGAGTAATTGATTTTTTTATAAACTGTTTATAATGCGTACAAACTACACTCTCAATTTTTTGACGAGATCTATTCGTTAGAAAATCTTAATTTTTTAAATAAAGTCTCTCTGGAGTACATACCCGTACCACTTCCCATGGAAAATGGATGATATTTTGTGGGAAATGTGTCGAAATGTATATTGGTAAGTGGCTGATGTTTTGTTACCATTTAGAAGGCGCAATCTTTTCTTTTTAACGAGGCCAAATTAATCGAATTTGAGGTGATGATTCGCTCCATAAGGAAGTTTGAGCGAATTATCACTTCACGTAACATTTGCTGAATTTGACTTCATTTTAAAGAAAAATAACTCCTATCTTTCCAATGGTATCAAAATATCAACCCTTTGCCGAACTACTTTTCGAGAAAAATTCCTAAAAATATAAGCTGTTTTACATGGAATAGATTACGGCTGTGCACTCCAGAGGGAAGATATATTGAAAATATTAGGAATTTCAAACACCTATATTTCGTGAAAAAACTTACGATGTGTAGTTTGTATGTTGTCTCAACTATTTAAAAATAAATCAACTACTCACCTCAGTAATTTTTACAGAATCGCAAAAAAAACCTTCTGATGCGAAGGGTTTTTAGCCGTACAGCGTGAAAAAATGAGTCAAGTTAGAGATTTATGTTGTTATATTTATTTAATTACTGTAAAAACTTTTGTCATACATAACCATATTTTTGCACTATTAATACTACAATATTTACTTCATACTCCTTAAAGACTCTGGACTAAATAAATAAAATTCAAATATGGTCTCCAATATGACTAGGGAACTATCTCCCTCAAACTGTCTTAAGCGCGGGATCCTATCTGACTCGACACATTCTTCCAACGGACTCCCAAGGATCCCCCTTCCGCCCCCAACCCGTCCCTTGAGCTCCTTGTCGCCACGCTTCCTTGGCAGGACACACTTGAGTTCCCCGACCCCCTTCCCCCATCCCCCGCCTTTCTTGGCTCGTGCCGTTGTGAGACGGGGGTAGCGGAGGCGTGCCGGGGGTGTTGGTGCCATAATAACGTTCCGTCCCATCTCACAAGACGGTTATACAACCACGACTGCGCTCGGCTGCCTCCAGACCAATCCCCGCCCCCCTATGATTCCCATCTACTCCTGGAAGGAGAGACTTTGCGGCGGCGGCGGCGGTTGGAAAACTCCATCCATTCCCCCCAGCAACGGCTTTCTCCTGGCTCGAAGTCTTCGAGACGGTGTGCCCACAAAAGCCCCCCGCGAATGCGCCACTGCCTGCATCAACCAACTGCCACGACGAATGTTGTCCAATATTTTTCGAAGTGGTCGTTTTATGGTCGGCGATAACGAACGTAAGGAATTGCCTGCCCTCCTCCCTTTTCACCCCGTAACATCTTGCATTCCCGGAAAGTTAAAAGGGCATATAAAATTCCTCTGGAGAGGCCGTTTAAAAAGCTTAGGCCTCCATAAGGCATGGCTATTAAATACCATGCGGATGATTCTGCTGGAATTATTACGGCGTAAAGCTTTCAATACATGCATTAGCTAAGAGCAATCGCTTGGATACTATTTTACCATGGTATTTAGTGATATTGTTGATTGCTTCATCTTATCTACCTGTTATATAAACATTTCATTGCAATCCAATTTGGTGTTTCCGCATTTTGATGCCTAATCGTACCTTTCCATATAAGGCCCTTGAAATTTAAAAAACAACGAAATATGCACAGTTTAATTTATAATCTTGGTTAAAACTCCTATTACTTCAAAGTAATCCGAGATGTGAGACAATTCACGAGAGAAGGAGCGAGTTGTGAAAATAACCCTTGCTCTTATTCCCTTCATGTGTTATCGCAATCTTTTGTGCATGTTTAATGCGCAATAAAGTGCCTCGCGTAAAGAGGCCTTAATTGATAGATAGTCACGCCCTCCGCTTACCTTTCTCCTCTCGCATCCCTAATCTCTACTCTTATTCTGTGCATGCGTTATCGCAGTTTTTTGGCATGTAAAATGCGCAATAAAGTGCCTCGCGTAAAGCGGCCTTAATAGGTAAGATAGTCACGCCCTCCGCTTACCTTTCTCCTCTCTCCTCCCTCCCCTCCCGTTTAAAACTCCTTCGGAGGGACACCGGGGCCCCCCACCACCCCCCGCGTCTTCCCTCGAAAGAGTGTAACCGTATCTCCACGAGGCTACACCCACAAGCGTGCCCGCCACGCCTCTTCTCGCTCCCCTCCCTACCTGCCTCGCCTTTCTTCCGCCTCGCCTTCCTCCACGCCATCCCCACTCCCGCCTCCTCCCGCCCATACCGGCGGCCCCCCTCCGCTCCCTCGCCTAACTCCGGGCTCCTTCAGAAAACTCGTCCGGGGATCGCCAGCGAGCGCCGGCCGCCCTGAGATCCCGCCTTCTTGACTTCCCCCGCATGCGCGCGGCTAACTGAAACCACCTCCCTCTTTTCTCCCGCACCCTCTGCCGCACCCGGTGTGCTCTCTCTCTCTAGGCTACCGGGGAGGGGTGCGGCAGAAAGAGGTGCGGCAAGTGGGGATGTGGGAGGAGAATAGTTGGTTCCCGTTTCGGGGAGTCGGTGGGCGTTTCCTAAGCGCGGAAAGTTTATGTATAAATTTTTTAAAAACTTTTTCGCCGGGAGTTAGTCTTTTGTTTTTTTTTGTTCTACGCTCCCCCCTCCATCCGCGTATTTTTTTTCCTTCTCGTGTCCGGTTCGACTCTCGGGGCGGGCCCACAGTGGGAGAAAGGGGAGATCGTTGCTAATTGGAACTTTTCAATCAATTTTCGCATCCAGGGGGAGTTTTTATAAAGAGAGGATGTGTAGACTCTTTTTTATCCTGCCGGGCGCCGATGAAAATTTTCATTTTACGTTGTTGTTTTTTTGTTCCACGCGCTGCCATTTTGATTCACATCGCAATGAGGCGAGTGCTTGGGAATGTTGAAGTGAATGGAATTGTGAGGCAAACGCAGGGAACGCTCTTGCGGCAGGCTGAGAGGATAACTTATCAATGGATAATGGAGACACTACGCATTTCAGGCTAATCAGGTCGAGGAAAAAAAGGATTTGCTGCGACACTAACGAAAACGGTTCTGTTTTTCTGCACCCAATCCTTATTTCTATCTTTGAACGTAAGGCTTGAATGAAGACCATTTACTCAGATTGCCGACTCTCGTTGAAGTTGTACCGAATCTCGAAGCTTCGCGTTCGAGATTGATAAGAATATATGGAGAAGGGCTTATGTTTTATGATTATCGCAGCGAAAACGAAATGATAATTGAAATGGGATTTTAATTTTTTAAAACTAATGAAGAGATTTCTCGAAATGCATTCAAATTTTCTCACCTTTCCAAAATGTTCCGCTTCATATTCAATGCATAGGTGATTATTTTTCAACCTCGCCGATTTTATCAATATGATCGATGATGAAGTCAACTTCGTATCCAAAAGACATTTGACGGGTTCTAATGCACGGATATATAAATATTTGAAAGATATTATGAGCTTCATTCTTTTTACCTGTAACATCGTAGTTTTTAAAAAGTAAAAAATAGTTTAGAAGGCTAAGAAATGTTCATGCAAAGCTAGTGGAGATGAGCTCGATGTTCTCAGGCGTAACTTTGTGTAAATCCATATGGGCAAAATCAATACAAATTTTGTAAATTTCACAATGGATTTTTATTTTATACATAAATATATATAGTATACCTACATAAAATACAAACGCATTCTTAGTGACTGATAAATTTATGGAGTCATTCTTGCTAAAGAATTGGGCCTATTTCGACAGCGAAATCCCACAGAGCGCTGAATTGTTTCGACTTTTCTCCTGGAAATATACCCCGCCGCACTTAAATCGTGGATTGCGCACGCGGTTCGGTGTCGCGGAATTGGGGCTTCCCTGAGGTCTGCTCCACATCTCCGAGGGCCTTTTAAACCGGGGGCAAACGTGTGGTCCCCTCCCCTCGGCAGACGTGGGCATACCCACCTTTGTATTTTTTTGCCCTCTGCCGATCTCTCCGAAGCCCCTCAAGATGTTTGCAAGTCCCTTCCTTCATTCCCTTCGGCGGGCCCACATCCTTTCCTTTCCCAGACCGATTCCCCTTTACCACTCCACAAACCCTCCCCCCCCCCTCCCCACTCCCCCCAGACTCCTTAGACTCACCCTCCCACCACATTTATCCTCATTCCCACCGTCACCTCAATGTCCCCGATGCGGGTTCCACGGCAGCCAGGGCGAAGGCGATAAAACAAATGCGAAATCCCAATTTCACGACGACGCTACACAGGCACGAATGAATGTTCTTGCGTGCGTAGACGCCAAGAGCGGCTGGTACTTTTAAGTACGGTAGTCTTTTTTGTGCTTTTATAATCAAAACTATCGTATTGTGCATGAAGTTTAGTTTGACTTGTCTTAGTGCAATGGAACACTGCCGTATCATGATTAAGTTCTGCAATTCTCAGCTCATTTATTGGCGGAAAATATCTCCATATGAATTACTACGCCCTCAAATAAGTGAACCAACTATGTTAGTTCATATGCTAAATCTTAAACCAATTGAAGCCAAGCTTGGTGTCTTTTCATGTTTTACGGTTTAAAGGGTTAGAGGTGAAAGAGATTTCCGATTGTCTCAACCTGAACTGTTCATTGTTCTCTTCATATTTTGAAAAAGAAAAAGTTTATTTAGAAAAAGAACTTTATTCATGTTTAAAGAAAATTTTCACTGATTCGCCTGTTTCATTTTTGGTTTCCCATTTTGCAAAAGGCTCTTACACATCCGATCTAATGGCAGTAGTAGAGAATTTAGTACCTAAATAAAGAGACGGAAGGATCGCGATATTGCTGAGTAGCATAGGTATCTTTTTTCGCGAGCGCATAATCGTGATATAGTATAGGTGTAGCAAAACTTGGTGGCACTCCCTCGTACAGAAAATGTCGTCAGGGAGAGGTGAGCATACAAGATAGGAGGGATAAAGAAGCTTAGGTTCTCTTTAGAAGTCCTCAACCTAGCCTTTCCGTAGCTTTGCCCGCCCGTCAACGCTTAATTCGTTCTCAGTGACTTTATACTCTCAGCTGACGAGTGCCACCAAGTTTTGCTATACCTATACCGTGTTTCAAGCCTGAGTCATGCTGCTCTGCCTCCTTTGGTGGATGTTCTGCAGAAGAAAAGGAGGTTGGCGAGAGGACGGTGATGGGGGACATTGCTATTGGGGGCGACGTTTGAGACTTGGAGGTGTGGGATGGGTTGGGTTTTCTTTTTTAAAAACCTGTGGGCAAACGGGGTGGAGGGATGTTGAAAGGTTCTCAACCTCTCTCTCTCCACCTCTCCCATCCCTCCCACGACCTCTGCGCCCTGATCGCCGCGCCCTCCGCGAACCTCCTTCGTAACACGCGCGACCGACTCGCTCCTTGCCTCCTTTCCTCCGGGCTGAGTTTTTGCAACCTTACCTCCGAAGCTCGAATTCAGATCAGCTACAATTAGGACGCCCCGCATGTTTCATCTTTTTTTTAATTTCGCCTCTCCCCCCACCACGTGCTTGTCACACTCGCACATAAGAGGAAAGCAAAACTCCTCAGGGACCTAGAAAGATAAACCGTTAGGCGAAGAGCGGAATGCTAAAATACCTGTATGCAATCATCTCCCGCTCGCTTAGTTTGAAATTTTCGGTAGGTTGCAGCACGAGAAATTTTTTTTTGGGTGTCAGGTTGTTCTTATTTTGGGAGCTTGGAGTCAAGTGAAACCAGTTAAGTAACATCGGAGTCGTACGTATTTTCCCATGATGTCCCTCGTGCCGGTAGAAAATTCAACGGCAATGTTTTCCATGAGAAAAATTTTACCTTGGGTGACATCTTCCTCTGGAAGTTTTGTGATATTCTGGTATTCAAAAACTTCGCACTCAATCTAGCGTATTTCATTTTGAATCCTCTAACTAAACAAATGTGGTTGCCCTCAAAATCCATTTTTATTTTTTGTTGCCATCAAGCTGTATTTAACCGCTTCGTAATTTAATTAGCATTATATCATCGCCGCGAATTAATGAGCATGACAGCTAATTACTCCGGGGAAAATGAAATGACACCCATGGAAATAATGGTATTGACGCGAGTTCAGAAAAGTGAACATAATTTAGTTCTGCAGACAAGTTCTGAATGTCTTATCAACTTTCCCCAGCTGTTGTTACGGAATGAGTGTATATTAATTTTCCTTGCTGAATTGATCATATCTCCTCAGAGCGAGGGAAGAGTTCGTCCCAAATAAGCTTTAAATTGACAATTCGACATAAATTTTGCATGTGTCATTTCGCGTCCTGCCACGGTCACGAATCTGTGGGCTGATATCATGCTTAAGAGGGTATTTCGACGTTGGAAAATATTGCGTAAAACTTCACTGCCATCCACGAGGGTCGCATAATAAGCACTGCCAATCAAAATTTCTCAACCCTCTTTTAAACTCAGAAGATACTACTACGTAAACTAAGAGACTAATTAATCACAGACTTGTACTATTTTAATACACATCAAGCGCGAATAATTATAAAATAGTAATGAAATAGCCCACACTCGCTGTTTTCATTATCATCTACCTCGTTTCTTCGTTTGAGGATGCCACGTTGTTTATTTGAAGATTGGGAACAACGAATTCAAACCCGATCGTATTTCATGCAAAAGATTGTTATAATCGTATTTTACTAGTTTCTACTTACTCTCATCACTAATAGCAATGAGTTACCTTCACTGCATCACCTTTATATTGATATTAGAGCTCATCGTATAACCTGCATTCTCAATCTGGGCCTTACTCTCAGGCTTCTTCTTGCCATGACTATGCTTAACCTCAAAGATCTTCCCCTGTTATCTATAAACACAATTAACAGTGAGATATAACGTTATGGTGACTTTCGAAATGGGAATAAACGTCGCTGTAATAGAATTTTAAATTATATTTGTTTAAGAATAATTAAACTACCCTCGTCGAAAATAAAGTCCTCTTCCTACATGTAATGCTAAATGACAAAAGCGTTATCAAGGCCGTGAGCGTAGACCCTTGCATTTAGAGTGATTATATTGGCCGAAGCTTTCGCTTCTCATATGAATTCGAAACGGCATTCCTCCTTACGCTCAGAACCGACTCCTCATGCCGTAAAAGAAGTGCATTCCTCTGCCGCAACAAGCTGAAGAGTTATACAACCTCAATTAAGGTTTATTTTTCTCGGCAAAAAAAAACAAAGGCATGCACACGCCAGGGACGTGCCCGGGTCTCGAAGCCACGCACTCGAATCTAACGTTGGCCTCCTCAGTAGCCTACCCTGGATCTTTTGTCCACTGGTTGGGTAGGGAGGCTCGATTCACCCTCCGTATCCCATAAAGTAAATATAAACAAATGTAAAGTATTTTCGCAAGTTATAATCTCGCCCTAGCCATGTACGGCCATGCAATCCTCCGACCCTTGCCCTTGCCTGGAAAGCATGCCTGGAAAACCCGACCAGGTACATGATCAGCGCGTCCTTTGTAGCCACCTGGTAGTAGGGCCGCCCGATATTTCATCGCCCATGATAAAGAAATGTCTACAAATATAGTTCTCGTCGGAGCATATCAAGAGGTTGAGGCAAATTCAAAACAAAAATGCTGACAATAAAAAAAAAATATTATGCCGTCTAGTGTTCGCTTAGTTAGTAAGTAATCGGCAAAATTTTCCTTTGAGAGAATGATAAGGAGAGTTCATCACTAACTAAAATCCAAAATAACTCCCTGACGAAACTGCATCGCATAAAAGTATAACAAAATTAGGAGCTAAATTGGTTTTTTTAACAGCTAGGTTATTTCATTCAATATGACCGCTGGTACCAAGCTTCAGATATATTCAATACGAGTTTTCTGTACGATATTCTCCAAATCGCTTGTGCCGCAAATCACCGGCGTAAAACAGAAAACATAATTATTTGTGACATGAACACACTGTTTAACTCATCATTTTTCAAGATCTGAAGAAGTATATCTCGCATAAATTGCCGTCGAATCTAATCCCCGTGCACGAAGTATGCATTACGATCGACGCCTCCTGACCTGACGGAGATGGACGGTGACGTTCATGGAGCTTGGTGATAATGATGTAGTGGAACGTATTACAATGGCTGATTCGCCAACGGACAATGAGCAAACCTTGTCAAAGTCTAAATTTTCCGTCTCGCAACGTCACCGGCAGCCAATCAGAGGAGAGATATTATTTTTCAACTTTAACTAAATTTCATTTACAGATTTTCCATCTTAATTTTTTTTTTGACTTTACAATGAAACATTATTAACCATCTTGAAGCATTATTTCTCTGTATTTTTAGAGGATTCTTTATATTTTGTTTTAAAAATATGAAAATCACTTCGTCATTTCGCAACCGTTTACAATTCCATTTACAAAAACAAAAAATAATTGGCGTTGATAGTCCCGTCAATCGGAAAGCACACCTCCTTGACAGGAAGACGACCGAAGTCTGAACGCTAACCTCCGTTAAAACACGTAAGAAAACGTCAGCCGTAATCACGCCAGAAGATTACTTAGAATCTTCAATTCAACATCTTTTCAACGTTTAATTGTTGTGAATTCATGTAACAACCCGCGGAGATTGACCACCTCGCCTTGCTGACATTTGGCACGCGAATTTGCGCGAACAGCCTTGGTGAGAGAGATGTGCAAAAGATCCGTGAGTGGATGGGGAGGGTTGAGGGGTAATGAGTGGGTTTGGGGTGTGAGACGCAAGCCAAGGGCATCATGGGATAGGTGGGGGGAGATGGATGCAGACGAGGGAGAGGAAGGGGAAACGGGGGGAGTGGGGCAAGGGAGGCTGAAAGGCTGGAGACCTTTTCCCTACCACCTATGCTTCCCCCTTCGTCGCATTGCAAGGGCCCCGCCATGGAGCGCAGGAGCCCTGGCGGGCCCTGAGGCACAGCCGTTATGGCCCGCTCCACAAAGGCCGAAGGAAATATATAGGAGAAGAAGAGTGAAAGGGAGGGGAATGGGGGGTATAAAGAAACTCATTGGGTGAGTGGGGTGGGTTGCTTGTGAGGTGAAAAAGGAAGCTTTTTGGTTCCGGAGGGGAAGAAATTCCTCTCGGGTAGCGTAGCGCAGGGGTTTCCCTCTTGAATGCGTGTATACCTTCAGTGGGCGCTAAGCTACCGTCCATGGAGGGGAGGCCCACATACATATATTCTACTAAGAGTTTCCCCTCCACTCTCATCCCCTTACAGCGTTTGTGAGGAGTGGGTGGGGAGGAGGCTTGGAGGGAGGGTAGGATCCCTCACCCCACTGCCCCGTGGGACAGGTGTTAAGCTCTCACTCCTCCCTCCCCTCCCCCTCACACTCTTTTGCCTCCCCCAACCCACCCTTTGCCCCCCCACCCCCTTTTCCCTTATGCCAGACACTCAGATAATCGTATCTGATATAGTTCCTGTTGCTTTTCCGAACGGTTCTTGGTGATTTTGGGCTCTTCGGGGGGATGAAAGGGGAAAAAAAAATTTCCAACGCGATCGGGAATATCGTGTCGTGGCGATCTGTTGCGTCGCGTACTCGGGTCGCCAAAAAAATTCAGGCTCCGAGGTTTGTCATTTTTTTAACGGAATTTGGGTTGTTTCCCAAGTTTTTAATGTTTCCAAATTTTCAACAGTGAAATCTGTCAAAAATTTTAGTAACTGTATGTACTAAAGGTTTAAAGGAAATGGTTGTAGGTTTGATTTTGTGGAAAATTATCCATTACGGAAGAATTGAAATAACTTATTTCTTCCTAAAGATGACACAAAGTGTTGAAACCCGGGTCGTGATAACAAATATTAAAAGTGGGATTAACTAAGCAATTTTAATTCTTCCGTAAGGGCCTAAAGGTTCGTACTAAACGGTCTAAGGGTCAAATGATTTGGAAGTATTTTTTAAGAGTGGGATAGTAAAAAAAATTTAAAATTTTTATTATTTTTTTGACATTCAGTCTAGTTGGCTGTAAAAATCAATGCAGTTACGTCATAAAGGGTAGGCATATTTAAATCGCACTGTTCCTATACCTATCTGACGTGAATTAACACTCGTAAGGAGGATACGGTTGATTTGTCGCGAATGTTTTCTCTATAGATAGAAGTTAAAAGCATCAATAAAAACGTCATTTGTCTGCTAAGCTGATTAAAGCATTTTTGTATACTCATTTTCTATGCACTCAAGTTAAAGCATCATTGTTGACACTTATGCCTTTACATGTTCTTCAACTTCAGAATAGTTTAAAACACGTTTCCTGGTGTGGATTATAATTAAAATTGAGAATTAAGATATGGTGTTGCATTAATAAATATGGAATTCTTTAAAGTATATATGTATCAATGCAGTTCTTAACTTTTTAAGAATTACTTTATATATATATTAAATATGCTGCATGTCGAAGTAATTCTTGTTTAAAAAAAATAAGTTAAATAAGTGCCATTCATTATCATTGTCTTTTACAATTTTCTATTGATTTAAATTTAAAAATTCAGTCCTCCAAATGAAGTACATTCCTAAGTCAATCAATATTCACTTGGTGTGTGTATTTTGAGTGTAATTCTTCAAATATCTGGCTAAATGTCTCTTTGTTTAATTTTTCTAGTACGTAACCGATATTCTTCCTAATCATATTATTATTTCCTTGACAAATTAATTGGTTTTTCTAGATTCAAATAAAGAAAAATATTTCTAGGTCAAGCATAATTCACATGGTATGTCTATTTAGAGTACATTTTTTTAATTATCAGACTAAATATCTCTTTGTTTAATGTTTCCAAAACGTAAACGATATTCTTCTTCATCATATTATTATTTCATTGACAATACAATATGTTTTTAAAATTTCAAATAGAGAAAAATATTTTAAGTTCTCAATAGGAATTCTCCATGTGAAATTCCAATGGAGAAAAGTATATATTTATATGTAAGTGCCAAGGAGAGACTGCTTTATTATTTTCTGATTTGCCCAATTATTTTAGCGTGCTCGGAAACTGATACTCTGTAATATGTTGTGCTGTAGTGAGCGTATTGTGATTTATTTTCTCGTTTCTTTTTTCACAGATCGAGGGCGCAGGACGCCTCGTAGAGCGAAGGTTGTAGGAGCGCCGCGACGGCGACGACGCCCCCCACCCCCGTGGGTGGGCCCTTAGAGAGGCGTTAAGGCCCCGGTTCTTCTTCCCCCGCGCGTGCCCCGAGCAGCCCCACCAGGCCGCTCGCCCTGCCTTCCTTCGACGGCGGCTCCGAGCGGAGGCCACGTGATCCCCCCACCCCTCCCGTCCCCGCCCCTCCCCCCCATTCACGGCTGCGTGAGTCTCAAAGGAACAAGGGAGAAGGGGACGATAGCACGGATCGGCGCCGAGTGGAGGGGGGCCCTCCGAAAAAACCTTCGTCCAATCAGGAGAGGCCTTTCTTATGATGTCATCGGAGGAGGATGCCGAGTGTTTCGGGTTGTATGGAGATAAACTAGTGAAGAAAGCGAAGAGGACGAGGCAGCGTGTGGACGCAGGAGAGCCAAGGAATTCCTACTCGTCCATTCCGAATTTCAGTTCCAGGCCGAGTTTCTTGGCCGCCGGTGGTGGAGGCGGCGCGGCTGGTGGTCTGTACGGCGCCATCTTCGGAGGTGGTCAGCAGGCGCACCACCAGCACTTCGGAGGCCTGTTTGGGGGCCCCGCCTACGCCTCCCCCGCTAAGATGCTCAACGAGCTCTTGGGAAGGCAAGCGAAGGCTGCCGACGCTGCGGCAGCTGTGGCAATAGCGGGCGACGGACCGGCCGGTGTAGCGGCTTCTGCGGGCGGAACTGCCCTCGTGTCTCGCACGGACTCGGCGGCATCTTCGCCGCCCCCAGCCGGCAGCGTATCTGCGGCCGTGGCCGCTTCCGCCACGGACAAGGCCTTCGAGGGCCTCAACACGACGAGTGTGATCAGGAGAGGCATGGAGGAGGGAGGCAGTCCCCCACCGACCGGAACCCAGGGAGGGGCGGCGGTGATCCCACACATGATGCACCCGCCGCAGCCCCACTCTGCCCCCGGCACCTTGGTGGACAACGCTCACATGCTCCGGGACATCCTCCAGGGGCGTAAGAAGGAACTGTTGGCCCTCGAGGCCGAACTCCGCAGTGCGCAGGCGGCGGAGAGGGACTTTTTGAACAATTCCCCCAACAACAACAGTGCCCTCCACAACAACAACAATAACAACAACAACGAACTCAAAAACGGTGTTGTGGGTTGTGTCGGTGGTGGTGTTGTCAGTGGTAACAATGGCCTGAGCGCCGACGGAAGTGAAGTGTTGCCCGAGGTTCTAATCAAAAGAGAACAAGTGACTGTCAACGGTGGTCTAGGTGTCGAGGACGATTCGAACGACGACGAAGCGGCCTTGGAGAAGATGAACCGCGAAGCCAAGAAGAGACAGAGGGAAAACGGTGAGGAGGATGACGATGAGGAGGAGATGGAGGAAGGTATGAATGCCATGAACGGTGCGGGCACGAGTTCCGAGTCCAACTCCTCTGCTCCCTCACCCAGCCCCCAGTCCCCCAAGGATGGTGACGGTGGGGGTGGCGTAGGCGGAGTCGTCCCGGGGGGCGTACCCGTTGGTCCGCAAAATCCCGCGGGTGGCGCCTCTCTCCCGGGCGGAGTACCAGTGCAACCGAAGGAGCAGAAGGAAACTCTGGAGTTGAAACGTGCGCGTGTAGAAAACATTGTGTCGTCCATGCGCTCTAGTCCGTCCCTGCTGCCCACGTCGGTCACGGGGGCACAGCAGGTCAACGGGTGCAAGAAGAGGAAACTGTACCACCCACAGCAGCACGACTCGAGTGGTGCGGTAAGATATTCCACCACGAACGCCTCCCACGCATCCGGGCTCTTGTTAAGAAGTGACGATGACGAAGACGAGGAGGAAGAAATGATTGAGGGAATAGACGAGGACCTCGAAGAGGAAGAGGAGGAGGACGAGGAACAGCTGATGGCGCAGGCAAACGCCGGCGCCGTGAACGACGATGACCAAGGTCCGGACGAGGAAGAAGAACCGCCTCAGGTACGTCAGAAAAGGGTGGAGAAAGACGCACTGAAAACTCAACTTAGAACGATGCAAGAGCAACTTGCGGAGATGCAACAAAAGTATGTTCAGTTATGCAACAGGATGGAGATGGAATCCGATTGCCCGGATGACAACACGAGCGACCTTTCACTCGAGTTGGCCGCAGCCGCGGCGGCGGCAGCGGCTGCTGCTGCGGCTGCCGCATCCAACACGGTGGACCAAGACATCTCCGAGGTTGACGTGCCACCCCGGCCCACACCAGTTGAAAAACCTGTGTCGGTGATGACCAAACCGATCCCTCCCATTCCTCCACCAACCGCCGCCACGGCACCCCACGTTCCTCCCACGCCGACGAAGGAAATACCCTGCCAACCCCCGGTGGTTATGCAGTCCGCCCTTGCGAAGCTACCCCCATCTGCAAAGTTGCACCACGCCCTCCAACAGCATCAGCACCCGACGCTTAACGGTGGTGTGCCATCCCTGACGGCGGCCCAACACCAGGCGACCCTCCAGCACCAAGTGCAATCCCCTCACCACCTTGCGCACCACCCGCACCATCCCCCGCACCAACCTCCTCCCCAGGCACAGCAGCCACAAGCTCACCACGGGCACCCTGCAGCACCGAACTCTGCCGCGGCGGCAATGTATCTCGGTGTGAGTCAGAAGCTGATGATCGAGCAAGAGGCGCGGATGGCGAAGGAAGCGGCAGCGGCTGCCGCAGCGGCTGCGGCGGCCGCTGTCGCCGCCGAGCACCAACAACAACAGCAGCAACAAGCGGCCGCTCAACAGCAACACCAACAGCAAGCTGCCGCACAACAGCAGCAACAAGTGCAGCAGCACCAACAACCTCAGCCACAGGCGAGTCAGATCCCGCACCCCTCCATGTCACACCTCCCCACGCAAATCCCGCACCCTTCACAACCGCACCACCAACCACCCCCGCCTCCCCCTCCTCCACACCACCCGCACCAAATGACGGCGCAGGTTCACCCGTCCCTCTCACACCACCACCCCTCGCCTTCCGTCGTCCAACCCCCGCCCCCGCCTCCACCACCCCCGCCGCCCCCACAGCATACCATGAACGTCAAGCCTCACGGTCAGCCCGGATCGGACTTCTCCGAGAGGTTCTCCTTCTTCCGCAATGCTGCGGCTGCTGCGGCGGCTGCAGCGGCAACTGCCACGGCTGCCGCCGCACCCATCTCCGGCGCGGATCTCGAAGGCCTCGCCGACGTGCTTAAGTCCGAAATCTCCGCCTCCCTAGCCATCCTGATCGATTCGGTCGTGGCGAGATTCGTTCAGCAGAGGCGGTTCATGAACGCAAAGCACCATCACCATCACCATCATCACGCTGCGGCGGCGGCTGCTGCGGCGGCTGCGGCAACGGAAGCGGCGGCCGCGGAGCAGTTGAATAAGGACCTCATGATGGCCTCGCAGCTGCTCGATCGCAAATCTCCGCGCACGAAGGTGATCGACAGGGGGAGTGGGGTGCGACAACCCGCCGCACCCGAGAGGTTAGGGAGGCATCCGGAGGGTGCACAGGTCCCGGGTGAGGCCGCACCGCGAGTCAACGGTACGGCCTACCCCATGGGAATGACCAACTCGATGCACGGACAGGAGGCGATGAATCCGATGCAATTGCAACACTTGAGACCCCCAACGAGCGTGGCTTCAATGTTCCCTCCCCCCAAGCCACCCGTCTGCACTGTCCCAACCACCACGTCGGCCTCCGCCCTCTATGCCCTGAGTGGCATGGCGCAACCACCCCAACCCAACCCCTACTGCATCCCCGAGGGCAGTTCTGCCGCACCCGGAAGTGGAGCGGGCGGTAGAGAAAGCGCGGGAAGCGTTGGAGGCTCTGGGAGTACCGGAGCGGTGACGCCAACCGGCGCAAGCACCGGTGGCGTCCCCGGAGCACCGAGGGAAGGTGGAGCACCTGAGCAAAACGAGGCTCTAAGCCTAGTGGTAACACCGAAGAAGAAGAGGCATAAGGTCACGGACACGAGGATAACCCCGAGGACTGTGAGCAGGATTCTCTCCCAGGAGAGTCCCTCAAGAAATTCAGCGCCACCCACAGGCCCAATGACGAACGGTGGAGATGTTTGCGGCACACCGACCAGCGTTGTCCCCACGACGGTCAGCTCTAGCTGTGTCCCCAGCAACCTTATGGAAAGCAAGTACGCGAGTATGCTGGGGTCAGGCCCCAACGGCGCCCCCATGGTGGTTTCCGGAATGCCTCCGGTCAGCGTGGCCGCACCCATCCCTACCGGGCCCTCCGTGGGCGGCGGGCCCCTTTCCGGTGGTATCCCCACCGGTATGCCCGGCCCCATGAGCGAATCTCCGTCTCCCAGGCCATATCATCCGCCGCCCCCGCCTATCCTCCCGGTGTCACTGCCCACGTCGGTGGCAATCCCCAACCCGGGTCTCCACGAGTCCCAGGTGTTCTCCCCTTACTCCCCCTTCTACGGCGGGAGCGGTTCGGCACCCGTCGGAGGAGCTGTCGGAAGCTCCGGGCCGATGCATTCGACCGGGAGTCCTCCGGAGAGACCCCCGAGGGACGCAGACAGCCCTATCCCGCCGCACCCACCGTCGATGCTGCACCCGGCCCTGCTCGCCGCACATGGATCGCCCGACTACGTGCACCTCCGCACCAGCATCGGCGCTTCGGCTGCGGGTAACGACAGCGTGGACCGCGTGTCGGACTGCAACTCCGGTGATGGTCCATACGACGGCATTACGCCTACTATATCCTTTACTGCTCATTTTTCCACGCTAAATTTTGCAAAATCTTCCATTTTTCGTCTTGCACGTAATAATCCACCCACCATACAATTGCTCATCCTTCCGTAAACAATGAGTTGCTATTTACTTTTTAAGTTTTCCTCCTCATATTTTGCCATCGTAAATTTCTATACTCATTTGATACTTGCCTGATAGTAAAAACATGTATCTCCTTCATCTGCATGGAGCAATGTATTTATATTTTTTTCATTGAAAACACTGCATGAAAAATAATTTTCCTCTCTTCTGCTTCACTCATTTCTGTTTTCTGAAAACTCATTCAGAATGCAGTATGTTTTGCATTTCTCTAAAATATCATTTTTGTAGCATGCTTCTTTCTATTGTTTGGCATTACTTTGCAATACACCTTTAGAAATATGCTTTTCTTAATCATTTATCTTCATTCAAGAATATATGCTAATTTACATTCACTTATTTCTTCAGCTTTTTGTCTTCTCACTCGTGTTTTGTGGCTTTCACTTACTTAATGATCTCTATAATATCTGTAGAAAATTCTATTATTGTATTATTCAAATGTTGACAAGGCCCAATGAGTGTATCAAGTAGATTTTCTGAGGCTATTTATTTAATAGTGTGATTTATTTCTCTCTGACAAATATACCCTTTTTTCTTTCAATTATGAGATTAATACAATTTAATCTCAAATTTAGCTGAGTTATGATTTCCAATCAGGGATATTCACCACAAAAACATTCTAAGAATTACTTTTTAAGTTAACTTTTTTCTCCAAAGTTTAATCCCTCGATTCACATTTCATAACATCTTTATTTGTTTGCCAAACGGAGGATTTCCGCGAGACTTGGCGTCTGATTGAAGGATCTTTTGTTTGCTTTAACACACATTATCCGTCGAGACACGTAGGCGTCGCTTTGACTGTCCAATATTCGTCATCCCAATTCTCCCTTTCCGACGGTCGTCAGTCCACACGGATTTTGACAGTCATTTATTTCTTCCTCTTGTCGCTTGGGCCGTGATATACATTTTTTTTCTTTTCTTATTAATTCCTTCCCTTTCTTCTTTCCTTTCCTCCCCTCTCTTACAAGTGATATTGGAGGATATAGGTAAGCGGTGGTATAGTCACAGAGATCGACGGGGTTAGCAGAGTTAGGAGAGGCCGGTTTGTGTGGAGGGAAATATCTCCCCTTCACGTTCCCTAGAGGGATGTGATTGAGGGAGTTGCATAGGGGTGGGGTGGAGGCAAGGGTGAGGGGTTTATTCGAGGAAGGAAGTAGGGTTCGGGGGTTAGGGGGATGGAAGGAGGGTGGGATGGGTTGAAAAGTGAACCCAACATCACTTTTTGAGAAGGGATTTGAGAGGAGGGGTCCGTATATAATTGAGGCTAGCGACGGTCGTGAAATCTTAGTTGTCTCTAAACCTCTGCTACTTTTTTTTGGCGATGGCTCCTAATGAATTTTTTTCCCACATGAATACTTGGTTCCTCCTTTTGAGTACCATTGAACCTTTAGTACACCTTTTTCTCGTCACTCGTCCATTAAAATCACTGAGCCCTACAAAAATCACCTCCGTTTCTCAGTTCTCCATGGAGATATGATCATATACTGTTTCCTTTCAATGTGAAAGAACAACATTTTATTTATCTTTCACTCGCCTCGATGGAGTACTTAAATGTTTATTATGTTCAAGTTAAGAGGAATCCTCATTTGCGTTTAGTAAGTTAAGGCGAGAAGAGTATCCAATGGCTCTAGCTATATATTAAAGTTGAAATTCTTAATAGGGTGAAATTAGGCCAGAATGGATTAATCGCACAGGTGGAAGTGAAAATATTTGCTTGGACTCCTAAGTACTCATTATTTTAGTGACTTGAGTCTATATTCTATTAGGTTTGCTGACCTTATTGGGGTGACAAAATGCACTCTATTATGGTTTGAGATCCATTGGTCCTTGTCTCAACGGATCGGTACTTGCATAGTGCGATATTTTATCGCAAATTAAGCGTAAGGCACTTATGTAACACATAGCTATCGCCACAGTTAATGTACATTTTTGAGGTGGCGAAAATATTTGCTGTTTTGAAAGGAAGTGAAAAAGAATTAATTTGACCGCTCTATTGGTGATTATTGGCGCGCAGAGGGGCGAGACTACCCGAGGAGGTGGCCGCGCAGTTACCGGAGCGAGTGTCATTGAGAGGATTGAAGCCACGAGGCCGCCCCGAATTTAATGATATAGTTTTTGATCGAAAAGGGAATGATTTGCGATAATGATTTCTACGGTTCGGGAAGAGGAAGGGAGAGGAAATGCAAGATGGAGGAAGGGAGAGGTTTCGGCTTCGCCCGCGTTTTAAAATGCAAACGGGTGACGTGAGAAGGGGACAATTTTTTCATCCCGATGACAAAAGAAAGGAGTGTGGCGTAGGAAGTATTTGGAGACAGGGTGTGTGTGTTTTTTCCCGGGGGTGTAGAAAGAGGGTGGGTGGAGGGGGTTTGGCGGCTTCCCCCTGAGGGGACTGGGAAAGGGGTTAGATGGTTTTCGGTTGAGGTTAGACGGGGGTGGTTCTCCATCCCCTTCCTACCCACGACGTCTCAATCCTTACACCCCCCCACCCTGTTTCCAATCCCTCCCCCAATCCCTTCTCGAAATCCCGCTGTGCACGAATCACGGCCTCTCTGTCAATGTTCACTTCATTGGAGGACACGTCATGGTGAAGCGATGATGAGGTAAGGGATGTCAGGGTAAGAGAAGTAAGAAGTCAGGGATAAGAAGGGGTATTCCTTCGTTTGAATATGGTTAAGGAGGATCGCTGATATAGCATTCTCTAGCATAGAAAAACATTCTGTACCGGCGAATTTGGGAGTCAGTGAAGATGTTGAAACAACAAGTAAACATTGAGGATTTTAAACTATTGGTTAGTAAGATGGGGGCAAGAAGTAATTGGCATAGGGTGCGATATAAATCAGAATTTTTTCTAAGAAAGCCTATTCAAGATATTCTTCCCAAAATAAAGAATTCTTGGCATGAGTAAACTTTACGTATTTAAGTTTAATTTAAGAAGCGGTAGAGCTTTATTCAGATAATCACAGTCGTTTTCCGCGAAGCCTTGGTCGATGTAGATGAATATCTTGCATCCAGAGCCTGAATGCAGTTTTCTGGATACGAAAAGACACTGCATTAAGTGAACGTCATTCAGATATGAATGCACACACTCTTTGACACCTTCCATGAACGCGACGTGCATCTTAATATTTTTTTTCATTCTGAATTCGCGGGGCAAAAATTGTTTCGTTTTTCTTTTTTATCGACAAGAAAACATTGAGAAGTTCGTGGATAGTATTCCCGCGATATATTTTCCTTCGGAATAGGAAGGATTCATGAAAAGGAGTGGGGGCGGGGAAGAGGACGAAGGGGCTAACGATGGAAGTGAGGCAGGGGTTGTCTATAGTGAATCGAAAGGGGTATGGAGCAGGGACTGCACGGGTGAGCACAAGGACCTGAGTGAGGGCCCTAGGGCAGGGGCGGCAGCTGGGGTAGAGAAGGGGAAAGACAGTACGTGGGGTGCAAGGATGAGTCTTTGAAGAACTCCTGGATGGGAAGGGGGGAATCATGAGTCGATCCTAAAGATTGGTGGGCGGGGTCTGGGGGTAGGGGTGAATTGCTTGGGGGGGGGGAGTTAGGAGGAGGGTGAGGATTCGTGAGGCATACAACGAGTTCTTTCGTCGGAGGTGGAGGGCGGGGGAAGTGGAAAAAAAAGGAATTGGAGTTGGTGTGAGAAGTTGATTGCATCCTTTGGGCCGTATGACTCGTTTAGTGACGCATTATTAATTTAAGGACGAGGCCAAGGGAGATCGATGATGTAAAAAAATCATCGTACCTCCCTTTCTTTTCTTTGCCGTTCTCACTTATTTTTTTCCTCTTTCCTTTACACTGTGCATCCTAAGGGCGCGGTTAGGGATAAGACGCTCTATTATTCACAAGATAAAGAGTTTATCCTCTTAAGAAAATTTAGTTCATACGTTAGAATCCGAAGAATACATGTGTTGGTGGCGTTTTTTAAGAATTTCATTCATTTCTTCCCGGTTTTTGATTTTTGTCATAGCTGAGTGTCGTCTATTAACTGCGCGGTTATTTTTCATCGACCCTTGGATACATGTTGTGTTCTTATTGGCATTTTTAAGGCGAAATTATGGAAGAAGGGCACGTGGTTAAAATTTTAAATTCAAGGTTAAATTCATATATTCACAGATTCAAAGCATATATTTGAAACATTTGAGTAATAAAATAATTACCCTGACTGAAAATATTTAGTACAACCCTAAGTCAACGATGATATAGGCTAAAGTGGGGTTTTTCAAAGCGAACCTTTCTTATATGTTCAATGAATTAAGTTTGTGAATTTTCATATCCCTTTTTTAGTACGGTCAAATTTGCATCTTGATCATTTTTATGGCTATGCTAAGTGTTCTTTTACGCCGACAGTCAAACTCATTCACGGTTATAGAGTGGGTATTTGGAGGAATTTGGCTAAAAACAAATTTTTCTATCTCTCTGTTGTGCGAAGTACAAGTACCTTCTTTAAGTCGCTGCTAACGAAAAATTTGTGGTCGGACGAAATGAAGCTGCATTTTCGTGTTCCCAGAGAAATTACTTCCTGCGTGATCCAATTGGCGTCCCTACTGTTTTGTTCACTCTCCGACTCATGTACAATGAGGCTCTTGCGACGACGTCGGGCATTGAATCCACCTCCGCTCGCACCACCCACTTAAGGTTTTATTATACGCCCTCTCGATCTCATCTCCCTCTCGCCTTCCTCCTTCTCCCTGATTCGCCACCTTTCAACAGATCACGGAAGCGAAGTCTACCTATGGCTTCCTTTGAGGACTAGGTGTTTGTTTGCTTTGGCCTCGCCTAAGTGGATTCGACGAGCTGAAGGAACGGAGGGTGATACACACATATATATATATATATATATATATATATATATATATATATATATATATATATATATATATATTTATGCGGTGGACGAGACCTGAGGAGGTTGAAGGGAAGATGGGACTTAGTGGCGTGTGAAAAGGACGAAATAAGAGCTGCTGATATTATAAAACGTCAACGGAAATTTGAGGGCTGGTATTTAACGGATGCGATAGCACTATAACGAAAATGAAAGACAAGCAAAGTTGTAATAAACAATTATTTTGATGCTTTCTTCGTGCTGCAAGTCTAAATAATTAGAATCGTACCTGGAGCAAATGCTAGGTTGGCACTGTGAATCATGCCGCTATAATCTAATTTCCAGTGCTTAAGGAAGATGATGGTTAGGTTGTCTCCGACATGCTTCTGAGTATTGTATGCTTTGTTTGATCTACAAATTGGATTTTACGCTGATCTACTCTAATCTCTTTCTCGTCCCCTTCTACAATCCAAGGAGGGCAGAGTTTGAGCATAAGTTTCCGTATTCTCTTTTTTATACTCGGTATCTCTGATTATAAATGCGATGTATGGTAGTAATCCACGTGTTTCACTTTCTTAACTCGGAAGAGTGTGAATTTTTTTTCTGTGAGCAAAGTGCAGATACCCCTGACATTTTCTTACCATTTAAAATTTTAAAATAATTAAAAATAATAGATTGAAAATGTGTTCCTGTTAAGAGTCACACTTTAGAGTAAGTAGTAAGCATTTATTTCCTTTAATAAATCGACAAATGTCCTCACTTCAAAACCCCCGATCAACTCTCTGAAATAGTACGAAAATACTAGTGCATACGCAGTTCCTTGAATTTATAAAAAATATCTGACTGTTGATTTTGTGACATTAGTGAGCTTTTTACGTAATTTTGATGACCACAAACGGTAGCATTCTCTGTACAATTCTGCGTTTCTTTCCCTCCCAATCGGAGGGCATAGTGAATTCTTATCCAATCTTCGCATCTCCCCCTCCGTGTAGTGCTTCTTTGCAGCTAACCTCTCATCACATTCCATTTCCTTTCCTCCGCAAACCACAACCTCTGGGACTTCTAAATTGAAGCCCTATCAAAATTCCTGGGTTCTGGGGGAGGGGGTCGTCGAGGTGTCTCCCGAATCCCTCGTGGGGTAGCCCCCCCTAGTCACCCCTTCCCTCAGGGAAACACCCCTGACATCCGGAATAGTTCCACTGAGCGTCTAATCCCTTCCATTTCTACCACCACCCTTTTCTCTTTCCCAGAGATATTTATCTCTTTTTTGTGACCTAACAGTATTTTTCTACGACATCCTTCGTGTTGGCAGTAATCTTACTTGCGTTGGTGTCTTTTCCTATTTATTTTTTCTGTGTTCCAACTCGTCCGCGGGGGAGTTGTCTGGTATTTCGTGGTCGGGGGAGAGGATTTTTGATGAATCCTTACTATTCTCGTCCCGAGACGAGAAGATATATGAAAGGTATCTGAAGGAGTAGGGGTCTTGCGTGGGTTGTGGGTGGCAAATCCGACGGATGGTTGTCGTATAAGGGAAGATTTCTATTTGGCGAGGGGTGGGTTTCTGTTTACTCCCCCGAAGGATGGCTGCCCAGGGGGGGGGGAGGGGTGAGTTTATGTCACAGGGATCGGTGGAGAAATCGGACTACCTAGGGACAAATATTTCCCCCACACAAATCTCGCTCTTTTCCCTGCCTTGTCCTCAAGGATCGCTTGCGAAGCGCGTGTCGTCGGCTGTTTCCCACGTATTTGTAAGGAATCTTCTGGGGTCAAATGGGGTTGATGCCGTGAAAAAAGGTCATTTAACGACAAAGCCGCTAAATATCACTGAAGAAATCCTTCGGGCTCCCAAGTTTCATTTCACATCCAAGCAATAAGTGTGGATATTATTCACATTAGGTAGTTATTTCCACTTTGAAAATTAAAGAATAACTAGGTATTATCTTGAGGTAGTCCCAGAGAATTTGCATGGTCTCAGTTGATACTTTTCATCAACGTGAATCGAGTGAAAATCTTTGGTATGATAATTCATAATTTTGTTTCTAGAATTTAGTTTATACACACTAAGTACCTACCTGTTCGGTGTCTAAGTAAATATATTTTTGTTTTGGCATTGTCATCATGAGTAAATTGCTAAAAAAACTTTTTCCTTCACTAAATTTATATTTATTAGCTCTCTCAGAGCATGGATTGGACTTTTATATGCATTAATATTGTAATGGACAATGCAAATGTTTATCTAAATATGCTTCTTTATGCATGTTTACTTTTTCGGTTTACTTGGAGCTCTTCCCCCTCAATTATTTTGTTTAATTAATTGCAGTGTGTTCACACTTTAAAAAACCTGTACACACTTATCAGATCTCTCACTATTTATTCTTCCTCATAGCTGTAATGACATTGATGTATCCCATGAAGTTTTCCATGGTAATGATGTCTCATTTCGTATATCATTCATAGTTTGAAACTGTTACACATTTATTTAGCGCTATTTTTATAAAGTCTTCCCCGTTTTGCCTTAACTGAAGCTCACTCCTCAACATTGACGCCGATGCATTTGAGGAAAGCTAAGCTGATGTTCTTCTGGGTACGGTATCCCAGCTCTGCGGTGCTGAAAATGTACTTCCCAGACATTAAGTTCAACAAAAACAACACGGCCCAGCTCGTCAAGTGGTTCTCCAACTTCCGGTAAGTATTAAAAGAATTTAATTTATTCTAGTTTTCATATATTTATGTCTAATAATAATCAAATTATCCTTATCGACGAACAAGGAACGTATTTTTCTCTGTTTTTAAACTCCTTTAAACTCTGTTTTTAAACTTTTAAGGTCCTTGTTTGTGAGTTGTAATTTGCATAACTCTTCCTGCGATGTAAAATTATTTTAAAACTGCCAGATATTTTGCAGCCTCATTTTTAAATGCATTTGGGAATACTATCTGTAGTGGAAGGCTATTTGAATTCGAGGCTCAAGTCTTGAGAATCTGTAATTAATCAGAACTTCTTCCAACCCTCGCAAATTAACGCTTGGCTTGTGCAAAAGCGTATGCCAGGCCTTCGAGTGCCCGTTTCACCTTTTTTTGTGGGTCAAGCTTGTTTTGCATGGCGGGATATTTTGATTCCTTAAAAAATATTCCTTGCGAAAACTTTCCCTGAGGCTTTGGGTTCTTTCGGGTAGATGGCCGACCCTGCCGCTAATGGCCACTGAGCATTGCCTGCCTCGCATACGTGGGTGTTCTGGGAAAGGATTTAGCCTATGACCCCATTAGTGTACGAGGCTGCATTCTCAAGTGCACGACCCAAGTAAACATGTTCCCCACAGCGACGGGATTGCACAATTAATAAACGTCTCTCGCCTAATAAAATAGGCTCGCTTATTTTCCACGGCAATAATTGCAGCTCCCTCACCTGGATTCAGTAATTTGTGAAGTATTCCCTCCTTTGCGTTTTTGAAGGGATCAAACATTGGGGTTTTGGTGGAATGAAAGTCTGCTGACTTTGCAGGGTAAATTATATTTGCCAAAATGGGAACAAGATAGGAATGAAATTCATAGAGATAAGCGTGTTGAATTCATTTTATGTAGATATTCTTCAAGATTCTAAGTGTTCGTTGGAGAAGTTTTTCGGAAATATCGGTTGCTTATCATTTGAAACTGAGGAAATAACTGCTATCTTTTAGTATTTTATTTAATTTTTAAAATAATGTTAATTGATAACCATATTTCATCTTGTGTTACGCAAATGTATTTTAGCTGATTCAAGTTTGCAGTTGCATCGTTATTATTCGTTTAAATGTACAAGTATCCCGATTGCCACTGAATTCAATGTTTTTTCCGGCCTGTTTTTATAATTGTCAATGTGAGTTGGATGTGATACTTGGCATGATTGATGTGCTCTCACATTAGGTACAGGTAAACAACAATCCCTGCCCTCATTTCGATATTTCACATCTTCGCGCACATTTCCAGCAATATCTCACTGTGGTTCCCTACATACCTTCTTCTCACCAGGCGTCCCATCCAATGGGAACAAGTGTTAACACCACCACCCCGTCCTCTTAAGAATCTTCAACCTCGGAGGTGACGTCATTTTCGAACCCTTTTCGCGCGATGGGATCGCCCGGAGGGAGAATCCTTCAGGATCGCATCCTAACTCACCCTTTGGACGCTATCGGCGTGAATGATGAGACAGACAAAGGGCAAGGAATGAGGGTGGGTGGGTGGGTTCAGTTTTTTTATATGGCTCTCGAAAAGGGGTGAATGGTTGGGGAAGAATAAGTAAGACCACAAAGTAGTGTCAGGGAAGGTAAGACGGAGGGGTTGACCGCGGCCGAAAACGGGTGATGACGCGTTGAGATAGTTCTTTGTTTGAACGGCGCTGATGGGAGGGGGGGGTGAGTGTGTTGGGAATTGCTTGGATCGGTTTTGGGGCAAGGTACAGGATTTTTTCTGGAGGGGATGAAGTTTTATTCTCTCTTCCATTTGGATGAGGAATCGGATGAGTTCTCGAAATCCCTCGCAGTGAGACTGCCGGTTAAGTTGAGGTGGTTTAGCTTTTATGGGAGGTGAATAGAGGATATCGTTCATGAAGATGCAGGTTATAAATGTTTGAGGTGATTTTTGGATTAATATAGATTATAATTGCGCCCGTGATGAGCGTCTTAATTTACTTACGGGATATTAATTTGTTTCCTGCGTAAAAGTTTACTTGTATGGGGAGTCGCAAGAAGTTCATGGGAGTAGGAATAAATGGACCAATTGGAGACGCCTGGTTGTTAAATCTAGCTCCTTTATATATCCTCGATGTTTTAATCAAAATCCAAAGAGCTCGCTGTTTTTTGGTGAGATTCTAAAACCAAAGTAAAATTTAAATTTGTCAAAATATGGTGAGGTAGGAAAACAATTCTGTACAAATGACTTCATATTTAATTTAAATTTTTCTCCGAGGATTCTTGGTATTGCCGATTAGGAAACACAAATTGGCGAATTTGGAGAGTTGTAGGTAGGTAGATGTGTTACTGACGGAGACCACCTCTCTTTCAAATATTTATATAGTTTTCTGCCGCGAAAATATTTATGGGATCGTTTTCTTCTTGTGGACACTAGAGTCGGCGCCCGTTGGCACGTCCCGAAGGGGGAGGCATCAGTGAATAAAAAAGGTCATCCATTTTTCATTAAGCGTCACATCCACGAACATTTCGGGAAGACCCTCCCACAGTCCCTCCCTCCCTCCCCTCAAACCCTCCCGCCCTCCACCTTACCTATCCCAACCTCCCCCAACTCCATCCTCTTCACTCCTCCTACCCTTAACCCTCACCCCTTCCCCCCTCTCCACTCTTAAAAAACCCCTCCCCCTCGCCCCCTTCCCCTGTCCCTCAGTGCGAAAGCCTTTTAATGAGAGTCAAGGAGAGTGATCTCTGGGGTGTGGGAGGGCAAAGGGTTTTTTAAGGCTGGGGGGGGAGAGGGGTATGGCAGCGGGTGATGGGTATAACCTTCTCACCACTCGTCCGTCCATCCCATCTACCCCTGGGTAGACTTGATGAGCGCCGTTTTAAATTTCTTGGGGCGATTTAATTTTTTTATCACCGGCGATGTACCCGAGAACTTCTGTTTTTTCTCTCTCTTTCCTACATATCTATATATCCCCGACCCTTTCCCCTTGGGTGCGCTGTCTGCGTCTACATCCCATCCTCCTTTTCGTTCACCTCCAATTTCCTCTTCCCCCCTCGCACCCCCTCATTCCACCGGTTTTCCCGAACCCTCCTTCTCCCCTCCCGTACCAATATCTAAAAAAAAAGAACAGGTTCAACTTTCTTTCCTCACGTCTCCTTTCAATTCCTTTCCCTGCTCCTTAATAACTCTCAGGGAAACCCCCCCCCAGCCAGGATTCCAGGATCTTCTTATTATTATAGCTTCCGGATTACGAGGAAATGTCTTCTTATTCCTTCCCCACACTAATGCCGAATGTGGCCCGATTTTCCCCAAGTTCGAGCTTTTAATTTATTCTCCATCCCCCTTCACCGGCCCCTGACGTGTCCTTCAAAGGGTTTCTCATTGCTGGAATTATAGACGGGATGGAAGAGATATTAATCCGTACCTTGGAATTGATGTAATTAGTTTTTTTTCTTCTATGGTTTGATTTTTATTTCTCAGGTCCAATTTTGCCTGCAGGATCTCTTCGTAATTGCTTCTTTTTTCTGAATTTTTTCCGAGAAAAAGAGTTCAGATTTTATTGTCCTGTCGAAAACACTTATACTATATTTAGACGAGTTAAAAAAAATCTTGAATCGTGGTGTTTTTTAGAGTGAGTAACGTACCATATTCTAAGTAGAAGATGAATATTTAGAATGAATAGCCAATTAGTATTGAATAATCATTTCTCAAACTGTTGCAATGAAATAATGCATGACAAATTAATCATGTGAAGTGGGAATTTGTCAACATAGAATCCAATAGTGGCTTGAGGTAGTTTAAGGTAATCAAGAGATTGGTCGGTCTCAATTACTGCAATACAAATAAGTTAATTCATTCAGATGCTACTCAGGATGTTGTCACGTGTATATAACCTAATTATAATTTTAAGGGAAAGCTGAGCATTGATACAGTTGTATTCAATTAAGACTTTTAGAAACGATGCCAATGCTGCGCTTACGACTTGCGGGCTCAATTTTTTGTGTCGGGTCAGCGATACTCTTATTTTCTTTCAATTCGATCGCCGTTTCAGCTGTCCAATATTTACAGAAGTCATTGGAGATGTCCATCTTTGTAGCGTGCGGAAACAAAGGAATATTGCAAGTATACGAGAGCCCGAAATTCGACTTTTTTCATATTTCGCGTATCGGAGACGACGGAAAGGAGAAACGTTGACTCCCCAGCCGTTCGCATATTCCCCTCCATTCGAACCTTTGACACAAAAAATATACCGTCCCGGGACCGCTTTGTGCTCCCGGTAACCCACGCTTTCTCCCCCCGCCCCCGCCAGAGCTTGAGGCCCTGCAGGCGGGTCGCGTACCCGGCCCCCCTTGGGGCACAGCCGCAGATACATACGAGGTTGGGTAGTACAGGCACTGCGCGTATTCGGTACCGCCGTACATGCTCGTAATGGCACGTCGTCACGGGAGAGATGTGTTCCTCCCCTCAATAAAAAAAACCACTCCCTCCCCTCCTACCCCATCCCACTCTTCCATTTTCCTTTCGCGACAACCCCCTGCTCCTCCCCTTTCTTCCCCTCTCCCGCCATCATCGTGAGTCCCTCAAGGCAACCGCCGTGGCCAAACACTTTTTTCATCTCTATTCGCATTTCAAACGTCACGACGGCCGATTCCGATCCGCGATTGTTTTGCATCCGCGGTTTCCGATGGCGTGACGTACGCCTTTTTGTGTCACGATCGTCTTGTGGCTTCCCTTTCTCTCTACGCTTTGGTTTCGGTCGAATCTTCTCGATCTCGTTGCAGGAGTCTACTCAAAACAGCGTTGAGGAGGGTGCGGTGTTCAATTAATCGTTATAGTTCAGACTACTTTTACCGAAGACTTCGTTTCTTTTCTTTGAGAACAGTCTTTTTTTTGCCTGCATTGTCAATCGGGATAATCGCGTTAGGGGGAGCTATGATATTGTCATAATTGATACTGAAACTACTATCGCACTTTCAATGCATACTTATATAGTGGAGTGCTAACTTGAAGCTCGGTTAGTTGCAATATTTCTGTTCATTTTTTCATCCATTTTTCTCTTACTTATTTTATACCAAGGTAATTCCAAAATCTCGAATAGATAATAATAACTCATGCAATTTTAAAAGGAGTTTAAAAAATGACTTCTCGCAAATAAGTAATATTCGGTAATATCTGGTTTCCTACAGTTCAGCTTAAAATATGCCTCTGGGCCTCTAAAGAGGTTTTTCTTTGTCATTAAAGTTGCGCTATATTCAGATTATACTGAAATGAGAAAAACAACGCATGTGAGTATTCCTGCGTCTCTAACTCGGTGTAAATGACCCGCGGCCTGGGACATATATGTATATACCTACAATGAAATGTTAAAGCGAGTGCTCAACTTTTGCAAAAAGCCAAAATAAATACGTGAACATGCCCTCGGCAATGATGTGAAGCCGTTAATTAATCCGTGTTTCATATTTAACTTTCCCCCTTGCAAATTTCCATTTTTTCCCTCGTTAAAATTCCACCCCCAGGTTTATCAAGCGTCATTAAAGAAAATGTAATTTTACGCTCATAGATGGTCATTTAATATTTAGTCCTCTGAAAATTCCAAGTTAGCAACATGCCTCACTGTTTTTTCGTAAAAAAACTGACGGTTATCTTTTTTCATTTGTTTACCTTGAGTAATATTTTGGGAATATAATGAATCAAGACGTAAAAATGATGCTATAACTTTATAAATGAGCCCGAAGCCATAATTTGTGTGTTCTGTATATATGATCAGGGTTCAGTTTAAATTTTCTTATTGAATATTTTATTTGAAGAATTGGAATTTTGAAAGAGCGATGTACTAAAATTATTTTATAATTGATGAAAAAATTATAAACTCATATTTTTAAACTCATAAAGCATATTTTTAGGATTGCTTAATATTTCCCGGCAGTACAGCGCAGTTTTCATTTTAACGACAAACATCTTGAGTTAGAGTGGCTCGTGGAAACACAATGGAAACTCCTCTATGAGTACTTCCGTTATTTTTATAACCTCTGGCGATTTTTATGGCACGAATTTTCTTCCGTATATCACCAGCAATTTGTTCCTTGGGTCATTTGAGTTCTTATAGTACAACAGGGCCAGAACTCTGCACACAGTAAACATAAATTACTGTGCGCATTTCTGGCAAAAGGTTTGATTTACTGCAATTGTGTTTCGTTCGAGCTAATAGCATTCCCAGTACTATTACGCAATACACTTTGCTAGAGCACTTCGAACTATTAAAACTTTCGGCAAAGTTTCCAGATACTCCATCGTGCAAGCCAAGTTCACTCTATTGCTTTCGTAGGCTGTTTCGCTTCCAGCAAGTTTTATTTCCTCATAATTTGTCCCGCGGCATCTCCGATTTGCTTTGGTTCTTACGTAACCTGAATGGAATACTTATTTGCTTTATTTGCCAATCACTGTTCCGAGCTATTTATTAGTTTTACAAGTGTTCTTCCGTGTCACCAACTTCCGTAAGTTTTCGTTTGCTTTCTGTTCGGAGATGCGAGATGTCTGTCTGCCCTTTCGCTCGCAGAGCATAGCCCCCCATAGTACGATATAGTGAAATGTATATGCTAAGCGTTTCCGTTTCGGAATTGATTTGATTTTATACTTTTCCCAAAAAATAACTCTAGTGATTGAGTTTTACTTGTTTACTAGTGTAGACAATTTTTGTAGACACGTAATGATATTAAATTTCAACTTTCCGCACTCGAATTGCAATGAATAAATCATAAACCAATATTCTTATGGGTGTTATATATTATATAAATGCAACCCTTAAACCCTTTTTAAACTCAACTCTGTAGAGTTGAAATTATGCGCTTGCAGCAACTTAAATTATCGTTTTGGTGCCACGACTTTTACGTTTCATTTACATATGAATATCAATTATAGTTGCTCAGGCTCATTACTGCAACATCCAGGTTTTAGTGGAATATATTAGCATGTTAAATGAAATTAGACTGAGTATAGAAGAAGCTGCGCAGCGCTTGGAGGCGGTCTTATTTCACTCTTTCCCGAAACTAATCACCGCTCGATCTTTCTCGCTGCGAGAGCGAATGCAGCGAGTTCAAGCCCTCTCAAAATGCTGGGGCAACATTGCCAAGTGAGGCTGAGGGTGGTGATGAGATTGCCGTCTTATTCTTCTGCATCAGAAAATCTTTCTGAGCGAGGTAACCTCCCTCTCGGAAAAAAACCATCCCTCCCACCGTTCTCAGATACACCCTCACATATGTGAACGTGCCCTCAATGCCGCCCCCCCCACATGCGGATAAAGAGAGAAATAGAGAAGGATATAAGTATATATATGTGTGTGTGTGGAGGGATAGCCAACTAATCATACGAGATTCTCACTCGAATCATTTTGCCCCACGGGCTCTTTCGCCCTATGCCATCCTCCTTTACTTCTCATTCCAATCTTTCCCTCGGCCCTTAAATGGTGGTTGGGAATGGTTTGGGAGGGATAATGGTAGGGGATATGTGTGGTTCGTGCACGGGTGCATAGAATCGGTGGTGTAGGGGTTTGCGGTTGACGTTGCATGAACGTGGCGTGCCCTGGCAATGCTCCCTGAGACCACCCTCCCCTCTTGGAATCGTGGGCAGGGAATGGTGGACTAACCATCAGAATCATCAAGGTTTTTTTTTGCTGAAGAATTCCATAAATCGCAGATGAAGCCGGGAGCCTGTTGCGAGGTCAGTTTTAATTTTTTCTATCTCTTGTTGTTGTTTTTTTCCGCGACGGCAAAAAGAGGATCGACCAAGCGTAACGCTTGCATCCGGCATTGTTGCGCGGGAAAAATTAAAATCGCACGCGACGTAATACGCTCTAAATATATCCTCTTCCGATAGGATTCTACGACCGTGTTCACTGCTCACTTGTTCGACTCTTACATATCGACCGTTTGGGTCATTAAATACTCCGAGCCTTGGTATTTTTTTTCGGGAAATATGCAACCGCATTTAATAAACCTTCTCTTACTTAAAAATGCGGTTTAATACGTGTTGAAGTTTGTAAATATATAGTCAACGATAAAACTGCAATTATGGATGGTATAGTGGTACAAGAGAAGATAATTTAATCCTTTTTAACGGTAAGGCAGCTATTAAGCCATTGTGCAAGAGAATGCATATTTTATTTTTTGACATAATTTCATAATTTGGTTCAGTTCTGAAACTTTCTAGTAAACTTAGAACCTACCGGATATTGATGCTCAAACGTTTTATTCATCGGAATAAGAAGTTATATCGTGCGTCTCTCAGATTTGGGATTGTCGATTTAGTCAATGTCTCTTCGCTCATTCAAGACGGGGCATGAAAAATAAATATTTTTCTCTCTTTCTTCGAAGGGTGTAAAGAATGTATCCCGTCGCTTTAAGTGCTCGATGGTTTTCCAATGATGAGACAAAGCTCTCCGAGAAGTGTTCCATTCGCATTAGGACGACCCCGATCCGTAGGACTGAGGGAGTCCAATAAATCGAAGGAGTTTCTTTACGCCTTCTCCCGTGAGAGCATTTTCACCTCCGTTAATCTCGAAGATGCTCTGATGTCTAATGTCTTTCCGATTAGTGACAACTCCAAATTACAAAACGCGCCAAGAATGAAATGAATTAAGTGTACCTTTTGATGCCAAAACTGGTATTTTATTATTATCTTTGTATGGACTGATAGAGAAACCATTTGTTCACATGTTTAACTTCGTTTCTCTACTACCTCCCGTGGATCAATTGAAGCAAATTAGAGTAGATTTTTGGTATTCTAACATTAGATGTAATAGGTGAACCTCATTGTAATAACCAGATGAGAATAATCCAATGAAGAGGGCTGAAATGGAGTCTTTTGGGAGAGTTACGTTTTGATTTCTTCACTTAACCTTAGAATTAGTGAACATTTATTTTGGATAGGTTACCTGACGAACGAACATGTATTTCTTTCGATAATTTGTACTCAATCACAACGCCGAAAGAGAAAGCGTAAAATCTTGCTTTGCTTTTTTAAACTTTCATCACGATATTCTTAAGAACCAGTCATCCTCCTGGGACTCACTTTCCTTGTCTTATCCCCATGAAGAGGATCAGGAATCCTTCTTTCCGTGATCTCTTCGTATCTTGCTTCGCTTCCGGAGATATCCTAACCCCTTCTCGCCAAGCGAAAGATATTCCGTGTTCTTAAGTCCAAGGGTCGTGGAAGATTAGGCGCCCAGTGGTGGAAATGAGAAAGTCTTAAAAGCCCGAAAGATGAGCAGAATAGCGCCCCTTCCCATCACCTGCGTTCACTAATGAACGACTGCTGAATGGAGGTTAGCTGCTTGAAAGACTATCACGGGCGTGGATTGTTCGTTCCTTCAACGTGAGACTGTATCTTTTTTTTCGTCTTTATTCTTCCCGAAGACAAGAATGAGTTCTGAGCGCACTGCCGTATTCCTTCGCGTGTATTTTCCCGAAGCCGGAGTTCTTTTCTTTTCAACTCTTATCCTCATCTCAGACTTCCTCTCGCTTTCTGCGGGCGTCGACCAAAGTTTTTGCATCCCTCCCGGCAGAAAAATGAACTTGCTTAGAAAAATAATTAACCTCAATTCTCATCTTGCGCTCGGATGAAAACAAATAATGTCCTGGGTCAAGTCATGGGTCGTGGATTGAGTTGCCAAAGTTTTTTTTTTAAGGAAAACCCCGCGCCGTTTCTTTACGGAGAGCGGGTATGCGTCCTTATTTACTGGGGATGAAATTTTTCAAGACGAAATTATTTTTTAAGGTTGTTTCGCGAGGGCAAAAATAAAACCTTGGGTGTTTATTTGCCTCGAGATTTTTTTAAAAATTCATTCGTTTCGCGAATCCCTTGCACATTTCTCTCTTTCTCTCTCCTCTTCCGAATCCCCTCCTAAGCCTTCCCTTCCAGGAGGGTCCGTGGTGGGAAAAACTCGAAAGAAAGACTTCTGACTTCTTCCCCTCCCCGTTAAGGCCCGAGATATCATTGCAGAGGCGGGAAAAGGATTCGGAAAGCGGGAGAAGTTTTCACAAAAGAACTCCGTGAAGAGGATAGGGGGGGGGAGGGAGAGAGAAATGAGAGGGAGGGGATGGGTTAGCATAGGGAGGCACGCCGTGGAAGAAACAAAGGACAAAAAAAAATAATCACGGAGGTGAGACAGGGTTAGTCGCGCCGTGGGGGATGGCGGAAAGGGTAGAAGGAGGGAATTTTGAAAAGAAGAAAATAAATAAGCATACAAAGATGCTGAGCAGAGAGAATAAGGGGGAGAGAAGATGCCAGGGAAGGTGATGAAGGGTGGGATAAGGCAAAAAGAGAGAAGGATATATATGTATAAAAGGGAGTCAGGAGAGGAAGTGCCTTTTATTTTCGAAAGTCAATTTTTTTCCCACGCCCGCTTCTTTTGTCTTGTTTACCTGGGGAAAAAATGATGAAGCTTGGGGTTTTTAAGGAAAAAGGTTGGGAGGAAGAAAGTGGCTTACCGTTATGGGTTCCCGGGGCAATCTGCCTTCCCTGCCCTCCCTGCTTCTTATTCGTATTGTTTCACCCCCTTGCTAGGGTCGCGCTTCTCCTTTCGTCACCCCTACCGCAACCTTCCTTCGTTTGTGTTACCCTCTCTCCCCCACCCTGATTCCAGCGCCTCGGCGCCTTACGGCCATCTGGGGAACCTTCCCCTCCTTTCCCTGCCCCGCCCGCGCGCCTTAAGCATCTCATCTTTTTGCGAGGCCCGACTCGACGTCTCCAACTCTTTGAACTCTTCCTCAAAGTCGGCCGCAGACTTTTCTTTCTCTCCATCTTTTCTCCCCACCTTTGTGCTCGCCCCAGCTTCTTTCTGGTTTGATAAATAAAAGAGAGACGACTGGATAGAAAAGGGTAAAGAAGCGCGTCTCTTCGTGCCTCAAAAAGATCATTATGCTTTCTTTTTAATTCCTAAGAGGATGAAAAGCGTCTTATTTCGTTGCTTCAGTGTTTATTTTTTCGTTCTTAACCCCATTTCAGCGAATTAATTTACTCCGGCTTCTCTGGGCCCTGGAGATGTAAACCTGAAAATAACTGAAACATTTATGGACTATTTGGAGGATGACTGAGGAACTAAATGCGCAGTTTTTTCACAAATAATTTAGAAAATATATTTTCCCGGAATTGAAAAATTTTAAAAAATTTTAGATAGAACGTACCAATGAATTATGATCGGTTGACTAATGAGTCCAAAAACAGAATTTTTCAGTGAGGCAAACTAAATATCAGATAGCTTGTTCTCGCTCTTTGTAACTTTTAAGAGAATAGCATTTTTAGTGTTTTTTAATTTGATAAAAATTTAGTATTCTCAATGTTTTATGCGAGTTTTTATCTTGGAATTGCCCCCAACTAGTTTTTTCCTGAGTTTCCTTTAGAGTTGTGCTTCTGGCATCATTTAAATTAAACGTTACATTAAAAGCTTTAATTAGTTGCCATCTTGAATTCGCTGAATAGAAGGAGTAGGTATATCGGTCCAAACCATTCAGCTAGTTAGTCCCATCGAGCGGTTACGCCCCCTGGGTTTTATGTGCACATCGCTCTCCATGGGCAACTATGCCCTATCCCTGCAATCTCAACTTTCTCCCCTCCTTTGTTCCTTGCCCTACCTTGCCTTCCATCTCCCTCATCCTCCATCTCGGCATCTTTTCAAACTCCGTCCTGCTCCTCTTTGAGCTCCCAGTCTTTTTCTCCCAAGCCGAAAGTCTCAAATGAAGACTCGTTCCCCTCAATCAATATATCTCATTTGCCTCCTTTGAGACGCCCCCTATACACTCTCCCCATCTTTGGTAATTCCTTCCCCTCCTCTCTAGACTCTCCACTTTCAAATCATCATCATCAAATTTTCCCTCCCCGATTCCTCACTCCCGCCATAACTTCAAAAGTGTCCTTATCACCTTTCCATCTTTCCTTCATCCTTTCCTACTGCCTGCTCGGGGAGAATTGTCTCGGTGGAGAATGCGGCCGACAGCTAAAGACATTAGTGTCGCTGAGGACTGGTGGATAGGTTGGTGCTACCGGGCTCTAAAGAGAAGCCGATAATTACTCATAGGCTTGCCGGGCGGTTTTGTGCACCTTTTTATTTACGCGGATCCGAAAGGAAGATATGAGCGTGGCGTAATGCGCATTGACTATGTAGATTAATGCGGAAATCGCTGTCTTGAATTTTTCCGGCGCTTGAGATTCTGCGAACATCAGCGTTCTATGTTCAGCGGTTCGGCTAAACGCTTTATCTTTCTTTGCATGCAAAAGTTGCGTTGCTTTAAGGTTGAGCGCTCAGCTTTTCGAACCTGCAACCAAGAATTCAAAGCATAGGGATATCCAGGAATTCAGGGATAACGGACGGTTATGATGCTTTGATCAAGATAAAATGGGTTAAAGATTTAAAAGGCGTTTTTTTTACTTTTTTTTGCGTGGTAAGGAAACTATGCGCCTAGGTCCTCTAAATTTTCTCAGATGGTTATGGCTTTTAGAAAAATGTAGCTTTAAAAAAACATATTTACTTAAAATGCATAGTACAAAAAGTACTTAGACCGATTTGTCATATTATTAGGTGAGGCTTTAAATGCATAATTTTACTGTGTATGGCTGATGATCTGTGGGAGTATCCATTTCTTGAATGCCATCATACTGTTTTACAGCAACTTGGGTTAATTGTTGATCATTACCCTTGGAGTCTTTCGTTGTGATTTCTTGATGTCACTTTTCCCGCTCTTCACTCTTAACTTATATTCCCTCTTTTCGCGAGGAAAAACCAGTCGCGCGCTGGAAAAAAATGTTGCGACAATATTTGGAATCCTGTCTCGACGATCCTTCAATTGTTGAGCGGGAACCGCCAGGCTCCCCAGCGGATAGTCCCGGCGAATTCAAAAACGAGAAGTGATTCCTCTTCGGTTCATATACAGGGTCGTTGGAAAGCGGTCGCTCCTCAGGGACCAGAACTCCGCGCCTCAGCCAAGAGGAGCTATGAAGAAAAGCGGCAAAGATTGCGTTTCTTTTGTCATACCCATTATTTTTTTATATATTCACCTCGTACCGAATACGTATCGTCCCCAAGGCGTGCGTGCTCGCGCACTCCGACCGTCGACTGCGACAACGGCGCAGTCGCGCGGAGGAAACGCGAAACCTCCGAGGAGGACGGTGGGAACAAATGACTCACGACGGAGCGAAGGAATTTTTCAAGCGAGGGATGGGGGGAGGAGAGGTGGAGGGGGAATCGAAATAATTATCAAAAAATAGTGGGAGGTAAATAAACGTGGTAAGTAAAACGCATCGCCTTTTTTTAGCGAGTGAGATTTCCGCTGTTCCCTTTTTTTTTCGTAATTCACGTTCGCTTGTTCGGTTTCTCTGGGGTTTGAGGACGTATATTGGAGTTGGTTTGTGGGTGGAAGATTGGAGGGGATAAGGTGCGTCGTGGGATTAACGTGCGCTGAAGGAGAAGCATATAGAGGGGGGTCGGAGGGAAACATCGACAAAACGACTTGCTAACGCGCGGAGCTTACCTGTGAGAATGATATATATGTACGGACGGGGCGCGTTTTATTCTCCCGCCAGCTACCGCGCGTATAACGCTCCAGTGCTTCCGATAGCTGTTAAGCAAATTGGCGGCACTCCAGAGGTTACTCCTGCACCCTCTCCTCTTGGAGGGGGAGGGGCTGGGGGGCGGTTTAGGTTACTCTCTTCAGCAAGCCGATCCCTCCTCCTTTGCCAAGTGTGCCGCTTCGCCTGTGAGGTGGCGAGAACACGGTTTTCCCAAGGAAAAGGGTTGTTGGTTTCTAAGGGATCCGCGGGATAAAGGGCGCTTAGCAACGGTTTGACGGAGTGGGCGGAGGTGTATGAAGATTTCATCGAGTGGAAAACTGGTCCTTGCGTCAGTCACTTGTTCCGTCGTAATAGCGACAGGGGTGGGAGCGGTGGCAAGGGTACGACGTCGCGTTGCGCCAATGGAAATCGGGCGAGAAGGCGTTAAGGGATTAGTACCCCTTATTTATCTCCAGGTAAGAATAAGGATGCTGAGACTGTCATTGTGGCTTCCCAGTCGATCCCAAAGGAAATTTCGTTGCACCTGACGTGCCTCGTAGCAAAAGCATATCGATTACGCAGTGCAGACTCCACTTGTTCTCATGAAAATGACTCCTGGAAGAACGTATTTACCTGATTTCTTTCTCTTGAAATCTCTTCTTTGATGTATCTTTTGAAAATTGAGTCTGCCATTCATTAGGCATAATTAGTGGCATTAGGCATAATAATTCATTGCATCCATCGCGGTTGCATCACTTCCAATATCTACGAAGTCTGAAAATTAATATGGACGCGATTAATGGTCTTTGGCTTCATTTTGAATATAATTTTATACTTGAAGAAACATTGTTTAGTGATTAATATAGGAATAGTCCAAGCTGACAAAAATACGATGCCTTTCAAACTACCTTGTATATTCTATCGCAAGTGTAAAATTGAAAGTTATTTCTGGAGCCTTTATCTATTTACTGACGATTATATATTTGCAATCACTGAAGATGATGCAAGCTTGCTAGTTTTGACCGCTTGAAATTGGTTGCCTACGGTGAAATTCAGGAGAATTGAAAGAAAAACTATTGTTACTCAACGCAACATTTATTCCACCCACGACCAGTTTTGACATAGGTTATCGTTTTCGGAGTATTTCTACAAAAAACTCGAGAAATACGAAAATCCGTTTTTATTTCTAGAATTTTACTTGATGATAGCACCGAAGCCTAATTCGTACGTGTGATGACTTTTGTGTGGAATGACAAAAGTTTTGCAGTCGTTTCAATCTCTACTGCTTACAATTGCTTTGAGGAAAGACGGCAGCTTTCTTCCAGGCTTGGTGGTGCCAATGCGGCGCGTATTGACGTAGACCCGGAGCATTCCGAGTGACATTTGTTCACGTGCATAAACCCGTTGCGACCTGATTTTCTGAGAGTGGGTGCTCCTTACCGCTCTGGGATGCAGGCGTGCCAACCTCAGGGTAGGCTAGATCCTTTAACCCACATCATATTCCACGGCTCAATCTTGAGATGCCTCACCCTACTTCCCTCACTTTGCCCCAATGCAACCCTGACTTCTCGACTGAGAACCCGCAATCCCTTAAGCTTCGCCTCCTCTCTTTCGGTATATATATTACATGCCTTCCCAATCTCCCTCCCTCCTACCTTGTTCTTTTGTCATGCACTTTTTCAACCTCCTTACCACCTACCTCCCCGGCACTTCGAGAAAAAAATGCGGTTAATGCCAACCCTCCCAGAAACCTACCCTTCCACGCCAAAACCCCCAAGATATTTCTTTCCCGCTCTTTTTTTTCATCCCTTCAACAATCCGTCTCGCGTTATATTTCCCTTGCGCCGTCCTACCTACCTACCCAGCCTAAACACCCTCCAAAAATTGCCGCCGCGGCCTCGGCAGACTTGTAGTCATAAAAAAGGGGGACATGCGTACAACGCACTCCAAATACTCCTTTGCAATCCCCTCTCCATAGCCTCTGTTCTTGGCTTGTTCTCCCGGCTGCGTTCAAGGCGAACCCCGGTCCTTATCCGTTACGTGAATAACCTACCCCCTTACACACACCGCCTCGTTCCGTAAGTCACACACCGGTTTCTTTCCCCCTAACAGGGTTGAAAGGGTGAGGAGAGAGATTTATTTAAAAAAAGAGCATTTCTACCCTCAAACCAAAAACACTTTTCCGTTCCTTCTTTACCAATTCCCCGTTTCTCGGCCATTATTCTCCTATTTCCGTGTGATTCACGAACTTTTGCCACCTCTCGAATCACCTCCCTCACTTACTTGCCTGTTCTTTCATCCCCATTACACTTCGCAGTGTTCGACTTGCTTGATTCCAACACCCTCTCCGTTTTTTTCTTCTTTCAATCCTCCCCTGCTTCTCTCTACCGTTTTTTTTAGATTGTTTTTCTTTGATAATTTATTTTTTTGCGCGTCTGCAGTCCCGCCGGCCCTCAAGATCCCAAGCAAATGGAACGGAGGAAAGCCGTCGTCTAGGAATAAGTGCTCTTTCGCCCATCTCCGCGTTTTATTCTTGTATTTCTCTCCTTATGTGTTCACGTGCCAACGAGGAAGCCAGTTGAGTTTTTATAACGTCTCGGTTTGAACATATATCATAGTATAGCTAATGTTTGTCAAGTTTCGAATTTAGTTTCATTCGTTAGCCCCAATGTTGTGGTAATATTAATAAATTTTGCGTGTTTTTTGCTAGCCTGGTGTGAATCCAACAGCAAACTTTATTGTTAACAGTTAGGAACTTCACCCAAAACCCCTATGATGATTATCCATTCCAGTATTTCAATGCATAGAGGAAAATTTACTATCAAATTTTGATTACTGATAAATGGCGTATAGTATTTAATTGCGCTGCCTTTTACGCTAAGTCACTAATAATTTATCAAGTTATAAATGAGATATTACAGCGTTTGAAGTGGCATCATCCGTATTAAATTCATCTTTGAAATCATCAATCTCCTTTTAAAAAAATCCCTAAAAGCCGTTTCAATCCCACTTTCTGATCACCCAAACTTCTTCTCCCAAACTTGCTAATCCTTCATTTCCTTGAGTCTGCCAGACACTTTGACGAATGTCATTTTTTCATATTCTACTCGGACATTCTCTTTCCGTCTCTTTTATTCTACTCTTCCCAGCATACACCTCTTCCAAACCTCCCTCCTTCCTTCGTTCCTTGAATCCCACTCCTCAGCATCGTTGAGGAATAACAAACTCTTTCCTCAGCCTCCCCTCACTTTTTTTTTCTCGGGAAACAAATTTCTCCCTCTCTCTCCCTTTTCCTCACCCTCATCTTTTTCACCCCATTTTTCAGCTCTCTGGGTTTTTTTATGCATCTTTCACCGTCACTTCTCCGTTTTCATCCCAACCCACCACGAATCTTCGTTCCACACCCCTAAATTTACTCCCAACCCCCAATCCCTCCCCCCCCATCCCTGCCTTCCTTCTCCAACCTCCCCTCCCCCGCCACCCTTTCACCGTGAGCATGAGCAGAATTGCCAAGTCAGGAGTCACTTAATTAAAAATTACTTAATTACCGACTTGGCTCTAATTAGTGAACATGCCTCCTCCTTTCCTGCTCCCTCTCTCTCTCCCTCTTTCTCTTCACTACTCTGTCCCTTGGCGGCCCTTCCCTCGCTTTCCTTTGCGCCACCGGACCCCTCCCCCCCCTTGGCCCTCGCCCCGTCCTAACCATTAACGTTCGCTACCCCTCTCCACCCCCACAACCCTCTGTAGCGGTGGTCCAGCGCAGCATCCAACCATCTTTCTCGCCGCCTCTCCCAACGCAGAGCACTCTTCCGAAACGTTCTCTCATCCTCTCCTCAAACATACGTGGCCATGTACTGCACGCGGGCATAACCATGTATACACTGCAGCCAACCATACCCACCCCATAACCCCCGCTACCCAGACCTGTGCATTTTTTTGCATAGTTACTACATGTACTACAGATTACCCTGCAAGCCGCCGCTAGGGTGCGTAGCGATGGATGGTAGCTTCTCTTTTACTCAACTACTTCTACTTTACTAGCCTTAAAAGGGAAAGGGAGTGAAAAAATAGGGTAATAATATGTGTTTTCACTTGTCAATGTTTTGGTTCTGTTTGTGCTGTGTTTATTCATTTTGCGTGGAACGTATGACACAGAACCTTTTAGGTTCAGGTGTTCATCACATAAGTTCTGTTTTTTTCATATTCAATTCAAGTTTTATATTCACAGAATTAAACCAATTGAATCGTTTGATACTTTGCGGAACTTCTCTGCTGATGTATGTTTGCCCATTTGATTGTGACGAGTACAGTGTTATAAATAAGTTACTTTGATGCGCGCAGTCGTTTGGTCTATAAAAACCAGTATACAATATTACAAAATTTGTTCAATTTATATTATGTTTAACGTTATGGTCAAATTCTTAAACCTGATCTATTGATATTTTTGGAATAAATGGAATCCAATATTTAGCCAAGGTATCTTTCAAGGAATTAAGATTCCAGATTTTCATGCAATCGAAGCTTTGAGTTGTTGAAGAAAATATTTCATGAACAGGGTGGAGAAATTTGTATTTTTCGTAGATTTTCTGTCGCAGAATCCACCCTTTACGTCCACTTATTATTCCTCTTCCTCAAAGATACCCTCACTCCGTTGACTTCCACTCATCCCTTGGGGAAGTCCTCAATCTCACCCCCGAAAAACATTCAAAACCACGCTCAAAATTCTTTCCCGCTAACAACCCCCCCGTTAAACACCCCCTCAAAAAACTTCTCCCGGCTCTTTCCGAATGTTCTCAACCCCCTCCCCGCCCCTGCCCAACTCTCTCCCGGTCCTTCACGCTCCTGTATTTCACCCTCACTCCCAACCTGCACCCAACCCACCCACCGTGCCAAACTTGAAAAGCCCAACGCCAGGGGTTCGTTCCCTTATGTCTGATTCCTTTTAAACGCCGAGTCGTTTTTCCACGAACCGCCCCCACCCCCTAGTAATCCTCCACTTTCAATCCGCGTTCTTCAACCCTTTTGGTGATATCCCCGTACAGGGCTGAGCGGGAGATCACCCCTCATTCTGCTGACATTTTTTTTGCATACCTCCAGGGCTGTAATAGAACCTAGAAATCAGAGATGACTGGTGAAGTTCAAAATCATAAGAAAACTTCAAGAAAAATTGTAGTGAATTCGAAAAATTTACCTAAATCGGGGGAAGTTTTTGGAGAATGGCCTTCCACTCTTGTAATATCGTGATGAAGCATTAGTCTCGGGACCCCTCACTTGCAATCGGCTATCCGATTCCAACGGATAGATATACTCTACTAACTGTGTTCGTAGAGCAGCTATATCAAGATGCCAGATGAGAAAAACATATGCCATCTCGAACGAGCTACTATCGTTTTCCCGCACCGTTCAGCCTCAATGTTATGAGCAAACAGTGTCAAGAGCAATGAAAGTGTGGAAGTGTTACATAATGCGTGTTTCAACTAATGGAGAAATTAGTGGCCATTTTAGAGAGAGCATTAGGTACACCTCAAAAAGGCTCTCTTGTTTTTTTTTTCAAAAAAATTTCGAACAACCTCGCGCGTGGATTTAGTCTTTTTTCTCGCTCGGAGCGTTCCCTTCGCCGTTCTCGTTGCTTTTGTCTGTTTAAAAAAATGTGTGTACCTATTACCTATACTGAATTAGAAAAAAATTAATGTTTTTTTTAATGAATGGAAGGAGAACCGCGACGACCTCAGGTTCCGACTCCTGGTTCCTTGTCCCCCTCCCCTTTATTCCCCTTTCCCTCACCCATATGAACTCTCTCGCCGTGATCGCGGAACGTTTAATTGCGTTTCTTAACGTCCTTAATTACCACGTCATTCTTCCGACGCGAGGGTGGTTCGCGTCGGTGCAGTTTTGTGTGACGGCGAGGCGCGGGCGCTTGCCGCTCAGCGATCGGGTCGTTTGCCGCACCCGGGTGTCGAACGCCTTCGTATCTCCCGAGCGTGCATTCGTGGTCTTTGCGAAATTATTCGGATATTTAATTCCGTCCGCTGTCCATAAACGACTCCATTTGTTATTATCTCGTCAGGGTTTTCCATTCTCTACAGTTTATAATCGGCAACTGACCACTTAACCTCAGAAAATTGTATAAAGCTGCACCGTACAAGTACTGCATTTCGTGGTTTCCCGAGAAGTCTTTGCCTCTCCGTGATTGCTGAAGTTTGGCTTGATTCCTCTTGCGTGCGTCATGTCTGATTCTTAAGACGCAAGCGTTTCTCCGAGTCGTGGAAAGTAATTAAGGCGAGTATAATGGGATATTTCCGAATGGGATTTAATGTACTTACTGAATTGCTTCCTTGTCGTATTACAAAACTTTTATTTGTATTAAACGGTGTATTTTCTTACCGCATCATATTTTCGCTAAATTTCACCGTGATTCCGGGAAATGGGTGCTATATAATACGGCTCACTTCTAAAAACTCCTGTTTTCCTCGATCGAATTAATAACCTTACCAAATATTCTGTGAATTATATTTCGATTTTCAGCAACACAGAGAAAAACAAAATATTTTTATGTCGTCCTAAAAACAGTGCTCTAGAGGCTGCAAATTAAAAATGACCTACTCTTTTTCACTCCATTCTACTTATTGGAAACCGTGTAAATAGTTCGATTTAAAAAATGTTTTCCCCTATATTTTCTCCTTAGTGGCACCATACTTTAATTGCTAAAACAATACAATTATCATTTAGATCGCGTGCTATGGATATTGAATTAGAGCGTGATTTTGACGCCACTATCTTATCGGGGATTAAATAGTAGCCTCCTCAGCCGCGAACTTCCGCACATAACCGCTTCAAAAAATGACTGGGGAAAATTAAACTTTGGCGCCGAAGTGATTAGCGAACGTCTCGGAGCTGCTATTTCATTCTGACATCTCTCCGCTTCTGGCGAGATTGGCGGAATTTTTCTCATTCTTCTCATGGTTCATCGATTCCGATCGCGGGTGGCGAAGTTCCCTTTCCTTCCGTCCGCCCATTGGTGTGACTTTCGCCCCTTCATTCCTTTCTAAGACGCCTGCGAGGGTCGAAAAAGGAGAAAAAGGAGCGGTGAAGGGAATGACTTGGGAGCAATTAAACTTTCCGGCTTCTTCCCCCGCTTGAAGACCACGGGAAAATCACCATCCTGGCCGGGCAGTCGGAGTCTTTTAAGGTCTTACACACAAACACACACACTCTCCTCTCCGCCTATCGTGCCTGGCCAAACGATCTGCCGTCACGCGAACCTTTGTTACTCCGCGTTCTTCTTCGCCCTGTCGCATTGGGAGAAAAAATTAAGTTAAAAATTAAGGGAGAGTTAACCTAGTCTTTTTCCGAGTCGATTTCGAACTTTGTCTTCCAATCGAACTGCTGAATTGAAGACGGTGTTTCTAACCTAAATTTTCCTAAATTCTTTCCTTAATTCTACTTCGTTGAATTGGTATTGACAACTTTAATAAAGAATGGGTTAATTTATGGACGTTTGGTCGAGTCTTTTTAAAAATCTTTACTTGCTTTTTTCGCCCAAAAAAGCGAAAAAAGGAAGTTGAGGTTTTTAAAAAGACATGAACAAACCTCCATAAACAATTCTACAGTGTTTCATTTTTTGAGGATTTCTTCTCCCGTTTACTAAGTATTGAAATTGTGTTTTTCTTGATTTCGCGAGATTTTGTTCGTAAAATAAAACTTTTCACACCAATTTTGACGTTTCATCACAGCCATCCTCAGGGTTACATTTAAAATTTTAGGAAAAAAAACATCGAGTTACATTCAGCTATGTGTAGAAGCTTATCAGAAAATGCCTTTCTCATCATGAAACTAAACAAACTCCTTTTATACTGGCGTATTTTCCCTAAAACTTTTAATGTAGCCCTAATCGCAGGAATCAAAATCGATCGTCAATTTTTTCAGATTACTATGCGAAACATTACCTTCAGAGCTTTAAGTTCTGTTACTAAATGTAAGACATGTTAACCCAATTGGATATAAATGTTTACTGATTTAACGAAACTGTTATTAGGGTGTACAGCTTTAATCAACGGTTCATATTTTTGCTTTTGGCAGCAGATCGCACGGTCTTCTTCCAATTCACGAGGCTCCCAAAACAATGAGTGATTTTAAAATATGCGTGGGCTCTTGCCATAAAAACGAATTCATTATCGCAGGACTGATTTAACTCCTGAATCCTCGGCGTATTTGTGCTCCCGTTGTAAGCGTGGATGTGTGCACCTGGGAAACACCCCTTCTTTACCGACTCGGCAACCCTTTCCACTTCCTCGCGAGCCACACCTATTGATCACATCAGAAACCCGTTCATTCTCGGCAATGCCTTCTCAGACAAAAAAGAGAGAAATCCATTATCCTTCCCCTTTCCCAATTTCATATCCCCCCCTCAACCCAGGGCACGGAATATATACCATTCCCTATCCGAGTTGCACCGATATCCTGAGCGAACATCCCGAACAACCCAGCGTTTTCGACACCTTTAAGAAATTGCACCATGAGGAGTGGGAGTGGAAAAACTTCCACGCCAGCCGTTTACTCTCCAAATCGCTCGGGGATTGAGGGCGTAAACCCTTTTGTTATCCTTACCAACTCCGATCCTTAGGCGAGTCGGTTGCATTTCGCTCCTCGCTTGCTTCGTGCATTCTTCCCCAGACTTTTTTTCCCTGCATCCCTTCGAATGATTTCTGTATCTTCCCTCTTCGCCTCCGAACTATTGTCGCGAAAGCTTTAACACGTACCCCCCCGCCCTTCTTAATCCCCACCCTCTGTGGGACGATTTGACCCTTCCCCCATATCGGGATTTTATCCCGTTAGCCTTGGGCTTGAGGAGCGCCAGTCGTTTCTTTTTTGTTTTTTTTTTTATTTCATTTTTTTTCGTGGAGGTGGAGCCACCCGATGCAGATCCGCTGGCTCCTTATATTTTTCGCCTCCGCGAAATATCTCCTTGCCCATTCTCCCGTACACAAGTTGACTCACCCCATTCTCACGACTGCATCGAAAGAAAAATTTGGTTGCGTCTGCATCCGCCCCGTTTGCAATTTTTTCAAAGTATATTTCACCACCCCGGAGTGCAGTCCGCAAACGTCGCGAGCGAGATAGCATTCTTCCAGTTTCTGGTTTTGAGGTGGTTTCCACTTGACGAAATGAAATAATAATGGAAAAACCGTTCATAATTTTTTATAAATTTATACGGTTCTAACTCATGAAATGATGTTTAAAGTCCTTCCAATGACGTACTGGTCATTGTTTCCCTTAGGGCTAAAGAGAGGAAAATTTCTGTTGGTATATAATATGAAATTTTATTCCAATCATAGTTTAAGAAGGTTTTTAATTGTATGTTTAGTTTAAAATAGTAATCTCCTCACTGAAATTGTCATTAAATTGAAGGCCGAGCTGATTTCGTGAGCTTAACATCGTTAGTTTTTCCTGCGTTGCCTGGAATTCATTGTTGAATTGGGAGAGAAACCCCTGCTGAAACAGCATAGAAATCCGTTATTCCGTTACAAATGCTTGAGTTAGTTTCAATTAACTCCTCGCAAATCAATGTCTTTTTTTACATTTTAACGTATTTTGGTGTATGTTCTGATTTATTTTGCTTTCCGACTGGATGAATAATGTTTTCTCAAAGTGGGTTGAATATGTGTTGTTGTATCGCAAACTCTTATGAAGAGACGTACAGGTTGCGTAGATTGAACCAAGATTAAAATTTGCCCTTAATGCGTTAATTGACATAACTTATTATGACGCTCCGTCGGTGACCTCCGCCAACTTGCTTGGAAGTTAATCTCAGAGAAATTCCATTCACCAAGTCTTCGTTATCCCTCGGACAACCCACAATGGTCGTGAAACTTAAAACCGTAATAAGTCCTCAGAAATGTAACCGTGTGTGCACGCTTTGCCGAGAAAGCTAAAAAAAAAGCGTCACCTTTGTGGCCGGTCTTGCAAAAAAGACGGCGGATAAATTAGTCGGAAGATTTTTAATGAAGCTGAAACGGTTTCCGACGCAAAACCTCGGGGTAATATTTTTAGAAAGGGCAAAAAAAATGTTTGTAAAAGCCACCTTTTTCGAAAAGGGTAGCTGAGATAAGCCACGCGAAATAACGTTAATTTTTTTTACAGCGCAAAAGCCACCGCGCCGTGGCATTGAATGGGAGAAGTCGAAGACACGACATTTTTTGGTAAAAATGTGCGAATTTGAATTAAAAATGTGAAGGAAATGCGAGGGGCGAAAATAATAATTCGCGTAAAACCTGAAAGACTTCAGAGGGAGGCTGTACTGAGATTATATGAGGAGGGGGAGTGCTGGGAAGGAAAGGCGGGCAGAAAGCCAATTCTCCTCATTGGCTGTCTCAGAGAACATGACCCTCAGTGGGCAGGGATCGCCAACGATGAACTAATGAAAAAAAATGAAGAAGGAAAAACGGGCGGGCACCCAGTTGTGCCCGCAAGTTTCTCCAAACCCTCCACAGTATTACCAACAAGGAAATTTGAAATGGCCGTCGCGAATTCGTACCTGTTGTGGTGGAGACTTGATAAAACCCCCCCACCGGTCCATTCTCGGAAAGGTTTGTGTGGGTGGTAATGGTTATTTACGTGTTTGTCTGGCCACATGGGACCCTGGCATGTGGGTGCCGATGGAATTAAGGCCACTCCTGCCAATATACCTACATACTTACAAGGGGGAAGGGGGTCGGGTCGCCGCCTTTTTTAATGAGAGTGCCGGGGAAATGTGTATTGTCTTGGCCCCTTGTGAACCGGACGTGTTTCCATACTGCCGTCTTTTCTTTCTTGGACGGCGAAAAAAAGTGGGTGACGAGTGAAGCTGGGAGGGAAAGCTCGACTCGACGTGCCACTTTTTAAGGTTGAAGGGTATATTTTCTCTCTTCTTGGTTAACTCTCCCTGAGAGGAAAACCCTATACTCGGACTTTTTATTGTTTGTTCTTCGAGAAATGTTCAAACAACCGTTCTCATCCGTCTAGCCTTTATTCACTAATTTTTTACCTACACTCTATGCTTGCATTTTTCTCCCCGCTCTCTACAAGTATCTCGATAGAGAGAGTGAAAAAAAATCCTGTCGTTGACAAGAAGCTGTCGAATTTTTGTTTTTGAATATGCGAAAAAGTGCATTTCACATCGTCCCTTTTTGGTCACATTATCCGGTGATATTAGCGTTTTTTGTTTGGTAATTACTGGCAAAGGTTTCATTTTTTTTAAACTGTTTTACATTTTCTATTGAAGTTTTTATAATAGGGAGAATTCCAACTGTGCACTGCGTAGTTATGAACAAATGATAACAGCTGGAACAAACGTTTTCTTCGAGCATGCGTTGCCATTTATTCGAAGGGCGAGTTGTCGGTGGACATGTTCTCGTCCTTCACGCAGCCTGGGCAGTTGGATTCGCGTCTCGCGGTCGAACCCCGCATCTCCGCCCAGCTAACTGCTTGATGCTCTTCCCCTCTTGGACGCCCACGATCCCCATGGCCGTTCCCCGTCTTCTCTCCATCGTGCCTCGGAGAGCGCTAGGGCCGGAAGCGAGACGGACGGGACCTGGCCGGCATTACGGCGAGCAGCGTTAGCCCAGGACACATTCGCCAGGAGAGAGGGAGAGATTATGACGTAATCAAGCCTCCACAATGGCTTATGGTTTTGCGGGCTCGAGAGGATAACAGGTGGTCAGGCGTGTAGTCCGTCCGCACGGCGCAGGAAATTATTCATGGTTTACCGTCAACGGATCGTCAATTTCGTGTACCCTAATCCTTTCTTCCCTGTTTGGATGCCTCATCGGAATACATTAGAACGTCATTCAAACCTTCATATGCTTCTTCTCGCTCGTGATGCTCTTCATTGAAAATCAGTAATGATCTAAAGATAATCGTCATTTATTTATTGATATTATTTAATCTCATCTTGAAGATTTGAGTCGTTAGTGAAGCTAGTAAATCCGTAGAAGTAGCTCACAGGGTCGTTTCAATACTAATATTTTAATTTTTGATCGGTCTTGTTTTAGGTTTAGGATTAAAAGCGCAGCGATTCCATATGCCAGCATGATTAATTCACTGGACGCATAATTTATTTTCGATTGACATATTCGGATACCGAGACTTGGCTCGTAGAAATACACCATGTGGAATAAACGCGTTCCTCTCCTACCTCACATTACGATGTGAAATGTTTCTAAAAAGAAAACCTGAGATATTTTCAAGAATAGTGTCTCAAAAGAGTCGAGGCATAATTAATATTGAGTAAGCTCTTTTCTTCATGTTATTTTCAATTTTTATGACTCTTCTTTCGGAAAATTCTGTAAGATTAATTACATCTATTTGTTCAAACTGTGTATCTTGACGTAAAAATTAATGTGGAACTCCGAGTTTTTGCCCCTTCTGCGTCTTTCCCCCAATACTTTCCTTTGTTTTCCCTATCCTTAAAAAAACCTCTTGTCCATTTGACCCATGTACCCAGAGCGTGTCGTAGCTTCTTCATGCTTTCCCTAAGAGGAGCAGTACACGTAGATCGGACCATGGAGTTTGGCCATCCACCCCCGCACTATAACCCTCTCAGTCAGTGGTCGTTTCTCCCCCCCCCTTTCTCTCCCCAAGGGCTCCTCAGGGAGAATGGTCACCAGACTGGGAGACCCGTAAACAGGGCAGCATGCAAAGACAAAATCAATCAAGTACCTTTCATTGCTCTGTCGCGATTTGTCGAGGGGTTTGGTCATAAGGAGGAGGAGTTGGGAGTGCGGACAGCTTTTGTGGATGGATATGGGTGCAGGGGGGGGACATGTTTTAGGCCTAGGAGAGATATCAGGGGGGGGCACTGATGGGAGAGATGAGGTTTGAAACCTTGAGGGGTTGGTACGCGTGTATGCGCGTTCGGTTAGGAGTTGTCAGTCGTTAGCGTGCATTTACAAGCCCGCCCTCGCTCCGGGATGCGAATGCAAATCTCCCGTCTCCCCGTCACTCAAAGCCGTTACTCTCCTCTCAACACTCCCGCCGCTGCACCAATCCATGCCCCACCCACCCCCTGCCATACTCCTTTGGGAACTCCCTCTCCTCCTCCCCCCACTAGTGCACCCACACGAATCACGGTGGTGTCCGTCCTTCCCATCACTTTGCGTTCCGCCCCGCACATAGAATCCCCCGGAATCCGGAAATGCTCTAAACCATTCCCCGGAGGTTTGAGGGCCGTATCCCCTGGAGACAGATGGTAGTCTAGGTGGGAGGGAGAGGCTATGAGATTGGGAGGCCTGGTCCCATCCACTCAAACGGCGCATCGCGTGTCTGAGCTTAGGAACCTCCGTCCCGTGAAATATTCATCCAGATTTCGACCCCTTAAGCGCTAAATGATATCTTCGCGACGGAGGCTCCGGGGTCCAGTTGGAGGAGCGCTTGAATCGGGGATTTGGGTTCAATCCCGGTTTGGTTACCTCTGGGAGTTCCCCGTGCTAAGGCGAGCGATTTCCTGGGTAGGATGGTCTTCCGGAGAAATCACGGATCGCACAGGGAATGGAGTGGGCCACTGCAGATTCAGTAATTTAAATAAAAAAACATACTCACCCAGCAAATACAATTTTTCAAAAATACCTGCAAAGAAAAGAATGCCCTTTTCCCTAATTTTTGCATCCATTATGAAAACAGCGCACTAAATATTTTTTTCTCTAAGAAAGGTGATATTACCCCGTTTCATTTGCCAGTTCAAGTTAGTGAATTATAATCACAGCATTTTAACTATATTCTAGCAACATTCATTTCATTCTATTATAAGCACAGCATTCTTAATCTATTCTAGCAACATTCATCATTAAAATCATTCTAGGAACAGCTAAATCACAGTAATATCTAGAGGACTTTGATCTTCTAAGAATGTTGATTTCAACGCTAAATGACAACATGGTCACAAAAACAAGAAATACATCTCTGGAAATTAAACTTTTTTACACTTCAATTTTACTTCCGAGAGGTGAAAAATTTCCACCTGAGACTTGTCACAAATCTGTCACTGTCACAAATCTATTCGCCTTAGACAAAGATTTAATCAATTTCACCGTTTGCCCAAATAAAACCAGTCCGCAGAAAGAGTTTATTGAATAATATTGGATAATGTCATAATATCTTGCGCACAATCATGTGTGACAAAACTTGCATACTCTCCATTTAAAAAATCAAAGGATGCGGCTTGACCACCCCTTCCATGTAATCTAACCGTTAACTACCTCCCTCCTCACCAGATGGGATATCGTGCTTCTATGGGAGATGCCGATTGGCCAATGAGCCAACTAGTATGGAGGGAAAGAAGAAGGGCTGAAAAAAATAATGAAGATTTTTTAAAAAATTGTGAAATCTTTATGCGGTGGTGGGAAAGGGTTTGCAATGGGAAGTAACCTAGCAACAGAAAGAGAGAAGGATTGAAAGGGAATAGGGGATGGTGAGAAGGGAGAGATAATCTCGGGATATGCGAAGAGACCTGCCTACAGTGCGTACAGGGTAAATAGATGCGCGTGGGTGGGTTCCGAATGGTATGACTTTTATTTCCATTTACTTTTTTTTTCTTTTTAAAAGGATTGTGATTTTTCGGGGGATGGGGGTATAGGGGAGTGTATGGCAGGGGAGGGAGGGGTCGAAGAATGGGTGGCGTAGTAGGAAGGACGTCGGGTTGATGTGTATTGCATCGGCGAAGGGTAATAGAAGGTTTTTGTACGAGTATGGGAATGGGACGAGGCTTTGGATGCTCTCTCAGAGAGCACGGAGGGGGGATGGGGTAGGTGAAGGGAGAGAGTAAGTAGTTGAAAACGTCAGAATACAAGTGCACAGTACTTCTATTGACCGCCCTGACCCAAACGCAGCGCATGTGTGTGCCGGTCACGAAAAGGAGGACTTGCCGTCAAGAGCTATTTCCTCCTACTCCTCGTTTTCCCTTTGCTCTGCTTCCCCTCTTTTTTGTTTTTTTCCACTCCTGCACATGCTGCCACTCCCATACTTATGCGCCGGTAGGAATAGAACGCACCGACCGCCCTAGGCACTGCACACTATCCGCCGTAATTTACCTAATAGAATAGGCGATCTCTTATTGATGCACAAATGGGTTGTGAAAAATAGCCGTGTTTACATCGTAAACATAATTCTCGCGCACTATATTATTTATCTCAAGATGGTTGCAACGTTTTTTCTAAGTTGATCGGCAGAATTCATTTGGCTTTCCCATCGATGTCTAGGTTTAGGTGTTTTTTTTGTGTTTTAAGTTGATGCTTTGAGTTTCTTACTTACACAAAAGTAATCATCAATTGTTATTATTGCGAGTATTTTATTGTTACTGAGATGGTTTTGGGTACACTTTAAAATACACTTCTTAACTCCGTATTTTGACTGTAAATTTACTCTTTTCCTCCATTCAGTTTTGCCACATTTCCCACCTTCCTCCGCAGCCTATACTTACCTCAATCAAAAATGACGTTTACTCTTCTCCGCCTTAAAGCATAACATTACATCGCCTCGTCAATAACGCCTTCAACATTCCACTGCCAATTATATTTGCACCAACTTCATGCTGAGACGGAATTTGGATTTGGGTTCACCCAATGGGAAATCATACGAAAAATATATTTTGCTTGTGTCACCATTGAATGACAGGCGTGTTTTATGCGCAAGGTTATGGGGAGGAAACATTATTTTTCCATGAAATTACGGTCAATACTTATAGTCCCCAATCTGGTTTCCCGTGTGTGATACAGCTCATGAGTATTTTTCTCGTAAGTTCCTCTGCGACCCCTTGCCGATCGATGCTCGCCCTCTCATCATTTCCACACCCATGATGTGGAAAAAAAATGAAAGTGTGGACTCGTATGTGATGAGCAGGGGGTCGGATGGTGAATAAAAAAAGTGATATACGCGGCGGTATCTCCTTTCTCTCATGTGCGAACCTCGTGTATGTGAATCCATCTGTGGCCGGTAGAGTATGTGTGATGGGGTAGAATTTCACGGTCGTGAAGAGAAGGATATGTAAGGAAGAGAGAGAGGGGATGTAGGCGTGTACAGGATATGCTGCTGCTGCTGCACCGAGCATCATCCCACACGGATACGCGTGCACCGTGGGCGATCGCGTATATGCGCGCGGGAGGACTCAGTAGCGCGGAGCCGGCCACTGGCTGTATATCCGACGGCGTGGTCAGTCCCAGGGCTAGAACCCGGAGCTTTTTGTTCCCAGGCTGGGCTTGCGTGCCCCCCCCCCCCACCCATTCACCCCAGCCTACCTTTCCCACCCCTATTCTACACCCCTCATTTCAGCCCTCCTGATTTAATTTTTTTCTCCCCCATGTTTTATTTTATGCATCCGTCGGAAATTAGTCCGCTAGAGCCCGAACTCTTTCAACTCTCGTTTTACTCCCTATCCCATTTGCGATTCTCCCTCTTTGCATCTCTTCCTATCCTGCAACAGCGTTCAATTTTGTATTTTTATCTTTTTCTTTAGACTTAAGCCTATTCTGTCCCAACTCCCATATCCCGGTGGTCCTTTACTACTGCCACTACCCTCAATCCACCTGCCTGCTGCCGAGCGTAATTCCCCGCACACTTTTTCCACCTCTTTCCCATCTCACCCATCCTACAATCTGCCTACCCGTGCCTACGAAAACCCCGTCCACCGTCTATCATCTCTTTATACGTTGGCCATCCTATTAAAATCCTACGTCACGTGAGCATCAGAGAGAGAAAGAGAATGGATTCTTTCTTTTTTTCAATTTCTTCCTTTTTAATCCATGCGAATGCATAGTATGGGATGCGAGAACGGGAGTGAGGGATTCCGTTTGCCCTCTCGCAGGAATCCTCTCCGGTGCCTGGGGTTTCCATTAGTCTATAATTTGCAGGGCATCCATCGGAAGGGTTGGAGAAGGCTCCGGGCATTCTTTGTGGTTGCGTGCAGGTTTATTAGTATTTTTTCAAAACTTGTTCAGAAGCGGCATTGGTCGTTTATGGCGTGCGCAATTATGCCGATCCCGTGGTCTGAAGGGATGATTCCTACTCCTCGATAGTGCCCCTTAACGTTTCGCCTGACAACCAATCAGTCATTTTATGTATTCCTTCTATTCATTTACCTTTCAGTTAACTTTTCAGTTTAGGTAAGAAATGATGAATACATCTCTTTCTCAAGTTCTTGGCTTACTTGCAAAGGGACTAACTTTGAGGTCGTCTGTATTTAAAAAAAATAGCCTTAGTATATTAAAGGCTATGCACATATTTTAAAATTTGTATACTTGCTAACCCCTATGCGTCAGTTTACATATATATCCACATTTTATCATGTTATGGCTTGTCTTATAACGCAATCCGACGATGCCTTACTTTTTTAAATAAATTTTTACCGGGAGGAACTTGGCTTATGTGGTGGTTGTACCCTTAAGATATTCGATCTATTTAATGCAGTAGGTAGTCAAATTATTCACATTTTGTTTTTACTTGTCCTAGGTTTTTCCAATGCATTCGGTTATTGTGTCAAAAATGTGGCCCCTCCGTGTATTCCACCAGCCCCGTTAGCACCACTCAATTTCACCCCAAAAGCACCCCTAAACTCTTGCTTTTGTCTCCCTCCCTTGCAGCGAGAGCGTCGCTCATGTCCGGCAATTGAGCTACGTCTCGCCACATTTCCCTCCTAAGTGACCCTAAAATCCTATTCTATTCGCATGAAACCTACCTGCGCGCTATAGTTAATGCTTGGGACTTTTTTACTGTTTCCTTCCACCTTTCTTCTACCTTAGGTTATCGAAAAAAAGAGAAGAGTCACCGGCGACTTTCACGATATGAACAAATAAATAACTAATCCTATTAGATATTTGCAATATGTATTTCTGCGTTGTTCAATAGCATTACATATCATCATCATATTTTTTTTAAAGTTTTGATCCAAAGTAAACAAAGGCCAGTGATTCGTCTTTGAATATTTGCTGATGTTTTGTGAAAGCATCCTCGGGGCTGATCCCAAAAACAAGGGCAACGTTATGCTCTCAGATTCAACCATAGGTGTGGTTAAGGAGGCGGGTTTTTGATAGTATATATATTATGATAAAGAGAGACAAGTCAACAGATGCCTAAGTGATTCACGCTCGCCGCGGTAGTTGGACGAATCCGGAGGAAAAACCGTGAGATTGGCATCACTGCTCTTCCCATCCTCCTCCCAAGTTCTCCCTCCTCTTGCCTTCTTCGCTGCAGCATCTCCCACCCCTCTCTTTCTCCCCACGCCCCCTCCCCACCCTCCCCCCCCATCAACCGACCCACCCACTCCACTCTCACCCTCCTGCCAATCAGAAGTAGGAGGAGCCTTAAGAGTCGGCCGGACCTCCTCCCCGCCCTCTCCCCCCGCTCACCACCCCCTCCCACCCCCCGCTCTCACTCCGATGGACCCTTGGGGGAGTGGCCCTGAGGTCGAAGCCCGGCAGGAACATGGCGCTCTTCATCATTTATACCCAGGAACCCTTCGGAACTCGCCTTCACCTCCTCCCCCACTCTTCCTCCCTCCCTCCTTCGTGATATTCCTCCCCCTTTCCCTCCTCACCAACACCCCCCCTACTTTGTGCGGCGGGTGGAGGGGAGGCGGTGCTGCTCACGGTGCACGGGAGATTGCGGCAGTGGCGTGGGCGTGCGCTCGGAGCCGTGCATCGCACTCACGATGTGAATCGCAAATCTCGTGTTGCCGATGCTTCGGCTTTGTGACGCAAGTTGGTGGCGTCAATTTACTAATTATAAAGCATAGTTTTATATGAAAACATTGCTTTTATTTGGCAACATCGCTTTTTGCGCGTCAACGTCGCGCCAAATTTGCAACATTGCTTTTACTTAACAATATATCTTTTCGCGCGGCAACGTCACGTTGAAATTGCAGCATTACGTTTACGTGGCAACACTGCTTTCACTTGACAATATCTCTTTTCGTGCGGCAAATTATCGTAAATAAATCAACATTGATTTCACGTAGGAACGTTGATTTTACTTGATAATATCTCTTTTTTGCGGCAACGTAGCGTTAAATTTGCAATATTGCTTTTACATGACAATATCTATTTTGCGCGGCAACGTAGCTTTAACTTGACAATATCTCTTTTCGCGCGGCAAGGTCGCGTTAAAATTGCTACTTTGATTTTACGTGACAACATTGATTTCACTCGACAACATCGCTTTTCACGCGACGTCGTGGTGTTAAAATTGCAACATCACATATCGCTTCGCAGAATCGTGGAGGGTTTGCGGTGTTGGATTGGCGTCCTGATGAAGGGGAGCGGGGTTCGCTTGGGGAAATAAGGGTAGCCGAGTGTGGTGGCCGAGATTTTTTTTTGTCCGGGCGTGGGTGGTCCAGCTGCATAATCCCAACCCCCACCCGGAAGCGAGTGGTGCGTGCTGGGTAAAAGTGAGCGACTAACATCTCTATCGTGTGTAATAGCCCCCTTAGCCCTATCTTGCTTCATTATTTCAGTCGTAAGTTTTGTTTGGCTTCTTTTAAGACTTTCATCCACCAAACGGCAGAAAAAATGTTTCTGATATGAATTTGATTAACGATAATTGAATATGCTAATGATGGCGAGTACATTTTCTTTTAAATTCTGTAAGATTTCCGTGCACTCTCCTGTATGCAAAGAGTGAAATATCGTGATTAATTTACCTTAATGATAATTCTTATACTTATGTGTTTCTATAATGTGAGTAAACTAAGGGTCTCAAGAATTTAATCAGCTGCATTGATTGCTGAATGAGTGGGGCAGATGGTCAAGTCTGGTTTTCTGGTAATCCCTCCACATTTTGTGGAATCGTGAACCGTTTTCCTGGTGCTGTGCCTCGACCTTTTACCCGACCACGATCTTCCCCTCCCTAATGGCACCAACGAGGGCAGCCTACGACCTCCTCTTGCGGCCCCGAATATTTCCGCCTTCGCACAACAATGAACCTCCCGTTCCTTCTGTCCCTTGCTACGGGCGGGCATCTCCTCTGTCGATGCATCAAGGCTTTTGAGGGGGACAGTTATGGAGGTAGGGGGGGTCTTGTCACCGCTGGGGGAATTATTGGATTGTGAGAACATCTGCCCATCTGCAAGTTTTTCGGGGTAGGCGGAAGAAAGAGGAAGACCTACTGCGATGGGGTGTCCGCCTATCCCATATGCCGCTTCCTGGTAGCGAATAGAGGACCATGGCACACTTCCCTCACGTCCATCTCCCTAGACCTCCGATAAAAACGGATATTTTTTTCCAACTCACCCCTCTAAAAACCCCTCCGCCGTACTCTGCCCGCGTTCCTTTTTTTGTGTGTTCTCCTGTACCCTGAGGTAAGGGGCTCTCTTACTTTCTCCGTTGCAGCCGCCCCTTGCATCTCCCGTTGGAGCCGGTGATTCATAAGGGGCCTTTCGTGTCCTGACGACGCGGAGTCCATTGATTTGATGTTAAGAGGGCGGGTCGGCGAGGCGGGATTATTCCCTCACTCTCGCCTTTTGGTGAGAAGCAATTGCCGTCCGAAAAAAGGGTGCCAAGGGTAATAACTCGCTTCTCCGGCCCTTACTCATCTCAGGGGGTCCTGAAGCGATTTAATTTCTTTCGCGATTAGCTCTGCTTGGGTGGGAAGAATGGAATGATTATCTTCGCGCTGGTGTGGTTTTCGACACAGGGCAAGGTGTCTCCAGGGATCGTCATTGGTGTGTCTCGATTTTATTGTCTTCACGTATAAAGGAATGCTTTTTGAGGGAATTCATTTGGACGTAATATTTCTATTCGGTTAAATTAAATACACTCTATTAGTTTGTAGATAAGCATTAATTTCATACCGTGCTTTCGCAATGGTTTGTAATTCTATAGCTAAAGAAAAAATTCGCAGAAATAGAAAAAGGGCCGTCAACTTCTGAATATCAATGATGTCACGTTACATATCTCATAAACAATATATATATATTGTGAAACTTAGAATCAAACTTATGCATAGTATACTTAATTAGTAGTTAACTTAGTTCATTGCAAATTAGATCAAAGAAAGAAATAGCTCCAGTGCAAATATATCTTTGGAGCTCTATCTCCGTTAAATTTATCATCCAATTAGGAAAGCATGAAAAGTAAGGTTATAATTAGCTGATTGGGGTCCTTAGAAAGAATATATCCTTTTATTTATACTGATACTAAATGGATTGAATTTAATAAGTACTGATTGCGCAAATTACCCCAAGTTCAGCGGGAGACTACGTTTGAGGCGTGGCGCTGAATTCCGCGGAGTGGTCACCATCACATCACCGCGGGGAAAGATCTCATAACCGCCCACCGTGATGACGAAGACCCAGGGAGCCGTGGACTCGGCCGTCCGCAGGCAAGAGGAGTAATAACTGAAGTGCATCGATTGCCCGGAGAAAAGGAAGGAGGCTTGAGAACATGAATTTATCATCTCCCACGCTTGCAGCGGCAGCGTCCGAGACGGTGCGTGTGGTGGGGAAGGGTTGGTTTTTTTGTGTCTCAAACTGCCGAGAGGATTGTGTTCGGAGATGGTAGGGGGGTGGGAAGGGGAGATGTATGCCATGTATTAAGTAGTCCGGGGAGGGAAACTTAATTCCGGACGTTGGGGAGAGAGAGTGAAGGGCTGAGAGAGTGGGACTGCTGGTGTTTTAGAAAAGTTTCACCCATGTGGGATAAATGGTGGTGTAAGGGAGTGCATTGGAATCGGCGAGTTGGTGTTGGTTCCGGGGTGGTGGGGGGCGCGGTAAGAAATGCACCAGGATCACCCTCCTACCCAACCTTCTACCATCCCTCCGCTTCTATCCCGACGGATTTTAAGTAAAAACAAACAAAAAAATACTTCCCACCCCTATCCCCGCTGCATTTTACCGTTAAGCCCTACCCTCCTCTCTACACCCTGACACAAAAATTTTCGCCGAAAAATAGGGGAAATGCATTAAAAAGTGCAAGCGGCCGAAAAAATGCGTGAGAGCTCCCCTCAAAAAACCTGCGTGGAAAACTCCGAGATGAGGGGGTTCCGTCTTTCTCTGACCTCACGCGAAACCCAACGTCTCTCCCTTTTTATCTCTTTCGGAGTAAACCCGTTCGTTTGTGGGTTGGTTCCAGGGAGGGGGAGGAGGAAGGGGGTAGGATAAAAAACTCCTCCCTACTATTTTTTGATTTTCCACGGAACTCATAAACAAAAAAAAACTTCAATTTTTTTCTCTCCCACCCACACAAACCCCCTTAAACTCCTACCTCCTTACAGTACCGAAAGGAATGAGACCAACCCTTCCTTTTCACCCCTTCACGTCACCCCTTCACGTCACCCTCCTCCCATATGCATGCCTACGCTGAAACCATCCCCCTCTGCATCTACCGAGTCTCCTACTCTCCTCGGCGAACTCCTGCAACTTTCCCATGCATTTTCGAAACCCCGTTTTCGGGCCCCTACTTTCCCGCCCTCTGCTCCCTTCACCCCCACACCCTCTTCTGCATCCAACCAACTCCCACACCATTCCCACAAGTTCCTTTTCCACTTTCCAACCGTCCTCTCACACCCCTATCACATATGCCCACCAAACCCCTCCACATCTCCCGCTTTGAAAGCCTCGGACGGACAAACCAACTTGCCTCCTTCCACTTCCCCCCCTCTCTTAGTTCCCCCACCACTCTCCTCCTCCTCCTCTTTCTCTCTTCCACCCCCGCATCCTCCCAGCTATCGATTTTCAAAAAGTTTCGAGTACTAACTCCAACGTCGTTGGAGGATATTTCGCTGCATCTCCCCCTCTCCACACGCTCCTTCAAACAGTGCGAAATTTTAGCGAGTTTGAATACGCGTGACCCTCGAATTGATTTTGGCTTTCATTTGGACGAATAGGTCTAGCACAATGCGGGTTGTGTTTTTTTAAATTTTAACTTGTTCAGATTTCGGAGATTAGGCGTAATTTTCGTGATTCAAATGAGAATTCTCGAAAATTAGTTGTTTTGCGTTGAATAATAATGAAATTTATTTCGTAATAAATCAATTACCAAGCAACGAAATCTTCAATAAGTTTTGTGGGAACACCAGTCATCATTCATCATAATTTTGTCTTCTCTGCCCTCAACCGGTTCTTTAATTATAGCATTCAGTGACCATGCATCATATTTTTGACACATTTGGGGTATTGATAATCGCGGTTTTATGCTAATAGGTAAAAAAAAACTGTTTTCATAATTCATAACTTAAAAGATGGCCAAGGGGCAAAATGTTGTTTGTAAATTTAATGCCAATTATATTTGCCAGAAAAAATCTCGAATACTGATAAAAATTTATCAATTTCAACGGAGAAACACTCAGTATAGGGGTATGATACGTAAGCCTACCAACATATGTGTCACGCAATAGTCCTTCATCCTTGAATTCAGAAGTTTCTCGAGGATAAATGTTTCATAAAACGCTAGTAATTGTGGTAACCAAGGAGGATGTCTTGTGACTTTCCTTGGCGCTCTGCCGTGAAAGCAGCGCCGTTCTATCACCAGGTCCCCGCAGTCCTCCCCTCCACCAACTCCACAGCGCCCAAGCGAAATCCTTTTGAATTTTGGCAAATTTCCATTTGCAATTTCGAAAAGCATCCATTCCCCTCAATCTGTTGTCCCTATTATCCGGGCTTTAGGTTTGTCACTGTTTCCGTTCTCCCCTGCCTTTTTGTACACCGTATGCCAATGCTTTATTACACTTCCTCTTCCCGATCCCTATCGTTGTTCCGATGTCTTCCTTCAACCATTCCTTCCACCGGCCCACTTCCCCGCCCTCGCCTCCCACACCAATTCCTCCTGAACCACCCACCAGTCTAATTCACTCCTCTCCCCCTTCAAAGCCAGAGCATGAGCGCAATTGTTCTTGTCACTTGTCTCTATAACGAGGGGTCATGCCCCCTCCCTATCTCCTCAACCCTTTTCCCCCTTTTTCCCTCACTCTTTCTCTCTTTACTCAGTGAGGATCTCTCTCTCTTAATACATCCAATACTAGTCAGTCTCCCCTCCTGAGGGGTGCCCACCGCTTCTACTTTCGAAGCAACCCGCTCAGTAGATGATGACGCTGATGTTGGCGTTACACGCCGGATCAGCTGTGTGACGAGGATGTGGGAGGGAGAGTTTATTTGCAAGTTTTTCGGGGTTGACGTGGACAGGGACCGAATACGTACTCCCTCCCGCGCTTCCTCTGCTCGTGAAGGGGTTTATAGAGCTCGCCGCGGTTTGATAAGGCTGTCAACGCTCACATCGCCTCCTTCACCAGGTTTAATTTCTCTCTCTTGCGGGGGTGGCTCATGTTGCCGAGGGCACGTCGGTTGGCAGCGGCGTCGGTGAGTACAGGGAAGCCGCACCATCTCGTTTACAGCTTGAAAGTTTTCATTCAACTCGAGCAATCAAGAAGAAATGACATCTCGTGTCTATGGAAAGATATTTGAGAGTCCTCCCTAGAAACAATTGCTCTCGACGGAAGGAAAAGTTGGGGTATTAAATGTGCAAATTTCGCAAAATAGCAGAATTAAGACCGAAGTGAGATTAAAATTTAAGTTTTTTCTAGCATTATCTTTTTGTAGGAGTAAAGCCAAGAATTGTTGCAAAAATAACATTTCGAATCGTGTGGATATGTAATTTCCGTCTACTAGTGTGGTTAAAAATATGCAAAACTTGAGTTGCGATTCATTTCCGCAAGCTTAGCTTCATATTCCATTAATAGGGTCTAAATTTTCGAAAGAATTTTTCTTGACTGATTGAAAGTGTACATTCGAAAACATGGCGAAATTGTTGTACATTCCGTGGATTTAGTGATATAATCTTATGTCATGAAATTTTAGTACTATAGGTGAACGAATAAACTGTCAGTAATCATGATTAATAAAAATACACAGTCCTTTTCTACAATTTTTTTAATTGTACGAAGCGTTTCACCGGTTTACTGCATCGACAGGTAAAGAAAGTTACCCGACGATGCCGTAAATCGGTGAAACGCGTCGTGCAATTTAAAAATTGCCGAAAAGTACTACGTATTTTCATTAATCATGAGTACTAGCAATGAACTTCTATGAAGTGAATCCTGCCGCTGTCAAGTTAATGAATAAACTGTTGTTTGGTGATACATTATTGCATAACTGTAGATATTGAGAAGCAGGAATGTTCACGCTCAAGTAAATGGAACAGCTAGTTCATTTCCGTGAGTTAGGAGCTGTATCCAAGCTGGTTGCAGCTCTAAGGAAACCGTAAACTTCGATCCATCCGTGCCTCAGATACAATGTCCCTCTCATCACCGAATCCGTGCCTTTACCCGTGCTTTTCCCGGTGTACCTCTCTCACTCTCTCTCTGGGCCCGCTTGCTTTCCCCGCTCAGCATGAAGGCAAGCAGCCTTTTGCGAAGGGCATCCCTCTAAAACCGCCGCCTCGTCCCTTTCACGTCCCCTTAATCCTGCGTGCCTCCAATCCTTTCATTCACTTGCCACTACCTTACATCCCCGTGCGCTCTTTAAACCCTTCCGGGAGTCTTAAGCGCGCGGTGTGGCCCTTTACTCCGGGCCCAACTTATTGGCTTTTCGCCCCGTGACTCCCAACTCGACGTGAATCAACCCTTCTATTCCTCATCTCCTTCTCCTCTCAATATCCCACTCTCTATCTATCTCTCGCCCCGCAAGCCCCTCTTTACTTCTTTTGTTTTTTTCGACCCAATCCACTTTCCCTGCATTTCGCTCCCCACCCGAAATTCTACCTCTCCCCCCTTCCTTTCGTACCTCATTCACAACTCCCGCTTTCAAAATGCGTGCACGCAAGTCAAATAGAGAGCACGGAGAAGAAGAAGATCTCTCCCCTTTTTTATTCACGTCCATCTATTTGGCGAAATAAGAGGTGGATATTTCTACGCGGCGGATGCCTGCGAACGTCTGAAATGGATATCCAATTTATCCAGTAATGCAGATAGTTTTGGCGTGTTAGGTAATATCTAGGTTTTACCAGCAATCTTGGCCCGATGATTGCATTTCCGCTAGGGATGTTTCATAAATCAGAGGATTATATCAAAGAATTATTTCGGCAGTCCCAAAAATAAAACCATTATTTCATTTGCCATTTTAACATCAGGGGTTGAAAATGTTTTCTGGGTTACACAATTCTTCCAAAGTTTTTCATTAAACTGAAAATATCTTCGATACCAGTGCAACAATACATAAAATTTATATTGGTATGTACTTAAGCGTGTCTTTAATATTCACTCCATGGAAAATACAAGTCCCATTGCTACGAAAAGTATGGTTATCATTTGTTTTCTACCGGATCAAGTAAGTTTTTTTGGGCATAAAAATATATTTTAAAAGCAGGCTAAAAGAATGGGGCACAGGATAAGAAACAGCTCAAGGTAACTGACAGAGAGTAGTGACCATTGGTATGTTAAATCCAACTTGGAAACTACTTCCAAAGAAAACATTACAAATACGTAACTTCTCCTCCGAGGGCTCTAGAGTCTAAAAGTTCTCTTCTCCTTCACATTCCCCAATCTCCTTCTACACACCTACCCATCACCAATTAGGAACGGAAAGCACTTTCCCTTTCGTACAGAAATGGCACGAAGATGGACTTCTTCCACTCCTCCCTTGAGCCCTCATCGCATCTCGACTGACCCTTTCTTCGATCCACTCTTTCCGAGTCCAGTAGTGACCGTGGCAAGATGAAGCACAGATTCTCTCCTTCGACTCCTTTTCCTTTGGAGAAATTAAACAGACTTGGGAATTTTCTTTTAAAGCAAGAGAAGATAAGGTGCGTTGAAGGATGATGTCAATGGGGTGATGAAGGAAGGAAGAGGGAAGGAATTAGCCTTCGCTAATGAAAGAAAATCAAGCCCTACTTCCCATCCTACCATTCCTCCCCTTACTCTTTCTGTCGAACTTTTCGCTGTTTTCCTACCGCAATTTCACTGTCTTTCTGCTGAGGTATGCCGGTGATAGTGGGTAGCTCAATATTAATTTTTGCTAACGATCCACATTCACAGCGTATATTTCCTTGCTATAATTTTCTTATATTTCAATATCTGCCTGGCAGTTATTAAGGAATGGTAAATGAAAACAAAAACAAAACGCTGAACCTTAATGAGCTGGGTTTCGTTGAAAATAATTTAAATCCAACCTCAATTTTTCATACAGACATCCTTGTAAATTTGTAACTTTGTTCCGAGAACGCATCTAGATATGCATGTCAAATTATGCAGTATTCACCTTTAAGTTTACCATTACAATTTCAAAACACTAAGCTTCTAATGGTTACTCTTGAATCCCTTGAATATTTTATAACTTTCTGTCCTCGTTTTGAGGTTTTAAATTATGTCTCATAGAAATATTTCGTTGCTTGTCTTCTCTCGCACGAAAATGAGCTCGCGGAGTGACAAGAATGACTCGTTAGCCCTTTTGACAATTTCATTAATTTTAATTACTCGAGCGAAAACAAGTAATTTTATTTTGCGGTCAACCCCAGGAAACCTTAATACTCACGCATTTCCGTAGAGTTTTTGATCTGGTTTCAGATATGGTGACTGTTTTTGGGGGGTATCGCAATAGAAATATGATATTAATAGGCTTGAAGCCGCTCTCGCCGCGATTTTATTATCTCGTGGTAAAAAAGTAGACTCCTCGATAATGGTCGGTGTAGTTACTGCTGCTTGAGGATCATTGTGGAGGGGAGAAGCATCTGACTAACTCCGCCCAGATCGGAATTCTTGGGCGTGGTTCCAGATATCCGCATGCCGCAGTGACCGTCTCGGTCCGGGAACATTCGTCCAAACTTGTACCTTTTGAATGTGTCCTCGGAATTGGGATTTTTTTTATTTGTGATGGCGTCTGCTTTTGCATAAATAATCCTCGTCTGGGGCACCCATTGAGGGAGAAAGCGAACCATAGGTGGAAGTTTTGTTTCCACGTTCTCCATGGCACATTCATTTTTTTCCTCTCCGACACACTCAAGGGACCACCTGGAAGTTTCCTTTTTCTCGTCGTGTCCGACCCCAAGTGACTCTCTCCCAGGGACATGCCTTTTGCTGGGAGAAGTCTCAGGGCATCCTTCCTTTTTGGGCTTGCTACTCTTCCCTTTGCACCTGATGAACAATGGGAATTCAACCAACCCCCAAACTCGTGTCACCCAGCCCTTTACGGGAGCACCCATTATCGCCTCTCTTTCTCCCCCTATCTCTTCCCTGGACTGTGAGGAGCCCGTCCCACTTCGCCTACCCCCGACTCGAAAAAATCGAAATATGAAAATCATGGAGAGGGTGAGCGATTTAAGCTGATTGGATTGGTGCGACGGATGTTGCTCTAACCTTCCCACCGAGAAAGCACTGGTTCGAATCTTGGGCGATGCTTTAGATTTCCTGGCCGGTGACGTCAGGGTAACACTTCAAGTACCATTCAGAATTCGTCCGATATGGTGTAATAATTGTGCTAATTTTATATCTTCTTTTACCTTCTGCTTCTTAATATCCTGATTTATTCCTAGTCTGGCACACGTCTCTAAATTTACGAGTTCACTCAAATTTTGGCCCCTTTTTGAGGTTCTGGCACTGTAACTGTTACATGAATTGTGGATTAAATCATACGTCTTCTATTAACGGTTACGCATAAAAAGTAGATCACCTACCGTGTGATGAAGATTATTATTAATGTAACAGGTGAGTTAATGACTCTCCTTGTGGTATCAATTGGTGAATATCATAATCGTTTCACTTACCAAGGGAACCTAAACCGTTCTCAGTTTTGGTGCATTAAAAAATTGCTTGCGTCCGGGGATCATAATTTTTTTTCTTCTGCGTATCCACGGGCTCCATGCATCGGAAATCCTACACGTTCGCAGGTCAAACACACAAACTTAATTTCAGCATTGCCTCCGAATTTTCCCGATATATATTTGCAATATTATATTTTTATCTCCAAATCACCATCAACTTCCGTCTTAGTCGGATCAATATATCCAAGAAAGGGTCTTCCGTTTGATTCCCCAAGCCGCAGGCAGGGAGTGGATATTGGGGCGTACCTGTTCATTTGAGGGCGAATATAAAGTGCTTGCGTCCCCCCCTGGGATGATTGAGGGGAAAGCAACCCTGCTTGCAATAGCAATGTAGACCGAAAAATCGCAGTTGGGAAGACAAGACGTCGCAGCCCACGTGACACCGGAAAACTGAGAGGAAAGAAGTTAATGGGAGAAAAGTAACTTTGAGAAACAGATTGTGTACCCTGGAGGGAAGAGGGGTTCCTAAAGAGACTTGGGAAGCTCCTGGAGGTCGGGAAACGGGGAGGATTCTTTGTGTTTTTGTCCATTAATTTCTCAGCGCTAATTGGTCGCAACTAATTAATAGGGGAGTAGGGTGGAGTATGAGAGAAATCAGGTTGTGTGGATGAGGGTGGGTGGGGGTTATTTGCAGGTCAGGAAAAGGGTGGGACATGTCATTTCCTTAGGACAGGTAGGGAGAAGGTTATGGGTTGGGGGGAGCGAGTTTTTGTTAAAAATGCTAATTATGAGACCCTTACACCTTCAAAGGGAAGGAATCTGGGAGAAGATTTGTCTGACTCTGGAGGAGGTAGAGAAAAGGGGAAAGATTTTGGGCAGGGAGAATTAAGCGGGAGCCTCCCCCCATAATATTACGGGTCTCGTGAAGTTTCGGGCGTCAACCTTCCTTTGTCTTTGTTCTCTGAGTTTTAATTCTTGGTGTCTTTTACGGAGCTCGGATGCGGGCAGGTATAAGAAAACTTCCTCCATCCTTTTTCTTTTATTTTCGTTCATTTTTGAGGTTTTTCACAATTTAAGGGGATAAATGTTGTATCGCGCGGCCTGTAGAGGAAAGGCGAAGCTCATAAGCCGTAAACAACTTCCTCCAGCCATTAATTTCATTGGTTTATGGGAGAGATGAAAAGAGACGAAAATGAGTTGTGAATGTAAAGTTTTGTCGTTTAACGTTTTCCTCCCTTCAAGTTGGCTTTTGCCACTGGGTACTTAAGTCGCGGACTTAGAATAGTCGACGATGAATCGGAGAAATGCCCATAAAAATAAGTGTGGGAAAGATCACTGGGTCTGGGAGAAATCAATGAAAGGAGTTTGTATATTTATTTTCTATTAATTTCGCTCCGGCAGTGCTTTTCCAATGGAAGTCATTTGTGAGTTATGCATACGCATTGTGTGTCTTCCAGCCTATCGAGACGGCAAGGAATATCATTAAGTTCGAAAAGGGTTTCATACAAATTGTTTCTCGAATATGAGGTGAGATAAACTTAATTAAGTCACTCGCCCGCGTTAATATGTCCTATTTAATTCGAATCTGACTTATTATTTGGCAGGACAGAAAGCCAAAGAAGGAGCTTTTTCCATTGTCTTTCGTCTCGGACAGTTCTTGCAGTCCGAGCGGTGTAGTCTTTAGCGAATGTGGGCACAGCGTAATTATAATTCGTTTCCACTCGCAATTTACCTGCCTACATTGCTAGCAAGTTGCTTTTTACCCCCACCCCAAATCCAGTAAGAGAGTTCCCACGGCCTAACCGATTAATGACTCAATTTATTATTCTCTCAATTATTCAGATCTCGCGGTAATATTTCAAAAATTTTTCCTCGCCAATTGTCTCTGATATGAACTTTCCAGACATTTTTCCAATTGGGGGCAGGTTAACGAAAGGTTGAATCACAAAGAGATTGAGAGAGAGAGAGAGAAACTCAGTGCCAACTGCCGTGAATTTAAGTGTTAAAAAAATAAGCGGAACAATTCTTCGGTGCATGTGTGTGTGGCGTGTGTTTTGAGTCCTTGCATTCGCCCAAGGTTTGTTCCCTCGCAGTATTTTTCCCTAATTGAGCGCCAAGCGTGTACATATGTTGCGCCATTCCCGTCGCGTTCTTGCATTTGAGTCGCACGTGCAGTTTAAACCCGTCCGTCTTCTTGCAATGACGGACCGCCTCATTAAATTTTTCACTCCGCCGAAAAATAAATGAGCAAAAAAAAAATGAAAGTCAGCTCACTAACTTCTCTTCAACCATCGCACCACCGCGTAACGTATTGGAAGGCGCCTCGCGTGAGCAAACCTACGAACAAAAAATATATTTAAGTATGGGTATGGGGACGGACGGACGTTTAAGCTTTCAGACGTCGGCATTTTGTGTAGTTGTGTTGTTTCTAAACATGGGTTTTTCAGTCGTGAGGTGGGTACAATTCGCTTGAGTGGAGACTATGCGGACACATACGCACAACTCTCACGTATCTAAGTTATGGTTTCATTTGGACTTGCCACACTTTTGAACAGTTTATTTTGATCGTAAAATGTATCATCCACAAATGCACACTATACTTTCAATGGGATACCATTACATTTTTCTATCACTTTCTGAAGTTCAACATTTTGATCCGTACATCTTCTACCACACTTTAACCTTCATTGCACACCCTATAAATCAACCATAATCTCTCTCAACCTTTCAATTAATATTTTATCACACGCTTTCCTAGAATTTCTCAGTAAATTTTTTATTGAGTTTATTAATTATATTGCTCCGCAATTTTTACATAAGTTCTTCCAGTCAGTTAGTAAAAGTAGTTAGAAGAAGTTTCCAAGCATAAATCGAACAATTCGTACTTATGATTTATGAGTAACATGCACCCACGCTTCAATATTTCAATACACATCCGATCAACACCTGCAGCCTTCCGATTTTTCTATATTTCCGATGTCACTACGACCTCATTCTCACCTCTACTTGCCTGTTGATATTTGTGCATCCTATTTCTGTAACTCTTTATAATTAAATGTGACTAACCCGAAAGGGTTCGGCTTAATGGGTATTTCTGTGTGTACATTTAGCATCGAATCATGTTTTAATGCTTTGGATTATAAAAATATTTCCATTTTTTGTTCTTTCAGGGAGTTCTACTACATCCAGATGGAGAAATACGCGAGGCAAGCCGTGAGCGAAGGTGTGAAGACTTCAGAAGAGCTGATCGTCACTCTTGAATCTGAAATCTACCGCGTCCTAAACCTTCACTACAATCGTAACAATCACATAGAGGTATGGGGACCACAGGTGCGGCAAAACTCAATTAACTCTCTTCAATGTCTGTCTCGCGTATGCCTTATTTAAAAAAAACTATTCCTATCATGCACGTGTATTGTTTAGTTTTTTGTCGTCACCTAGAAATATTAATCGCGCCCATAGAATAGTCCACGAAAGATTAATGCTTTTCGAGTTAACTTAGTAATTGATCGCGATGAAGTCAATACCGTTCTCTATTCTCAGAGGAAAATCTTGTGGTTTACGTCTAAGGAGACAAGCACATGAATGTCTCAAAAATTATCATGACTTTTACAATTTGTTCTTGATTTTGCGCTTGCAGGAGTAACTCATGATGGCATTACTGTTTCCGTTACTCATGATATGATTCAGTAATGAATGCGATTCACCAATGAACGATCTTTTTTGACTCGTTTTTTGATGCTTCGTGCTTCAATCAGCTTCAACAGCTGAAATGTAATAGTAAAATTGAAATGGGATATTCTTTATACCCGTGATGATGATAAAAATCGGTGGTGTTTATTTACTTGAAATTTGTCGAAAGCTTTCTACTTTTGAGACTAAATCTATCTATGGGCCTTTCATAATTTCGTCTTTAGTGCACCTGAAGTATTATAATGCGCGCTTTTTTATTGTAATGAATGTAACTTTATTTTTCGTTTTATTGTGAGAACATGTAGTTGTGGAGATGTTTTTCCGAATTCAGAGTAAGAGGTTGACGTGGCAGGGCCCTTTGCCTTCCCAAGATGACCAATTCCACGCTCTCTAAAACCCTCTCTCTTGTCCCTTGGTCAAATTTCGAAGGAAACGGTCGCAGGGGACCACCTTTACGTAAATGGAGTGGACTTCTGAGTGGTCTTCCTGTCCACTTAGTCGGAGACACCCTCACTCCCCTATTTGATTCCTACTCCTGCCTCCACCCCCACTTCCCCGTCAGACTTAAAACTCTTATTCGCACCCTTTCACGGCGCTTTTCCACTCCTTTGTGTAAAGGCACCGTCTTTTCTTGACGCCCTTCCCCCTTTTCCTCCGCACCTCCCGCACTCTCCGCGCTTAAGTGCCACTTTGTTCGTTTGAAAGGAACTAACCGGTGGTGGAGGGCAGGAGGGAAAGTAGCGGGTTGACGGTCAGTTTAATCGGATCCGTTCAGGGAGCCACCACCACCATCCACTGGCCTTTTTAGCATAAAACGTCTTGTCGGACGAGAAATGTCGTATAAATATTTATTCCTGTCCCATCAATTTAACTACTTTCCTGAAGAATCACCTGCGTCATCGCTATGTGCCAAATCGCCTCTCCCTCTCCTTCCATTTTCCTTCAACTTCTCCCGTTGGAGGTTTTTTTTTTAATATTTCAAGAGCGTGTAACGCGGGGAGATACCACGTTTTTGTCACAAATCCTGAGAACACGGAGGTGTCAATTGTCCTCTTCTTTTTGGTCATGTAATCATTCATTTTTTGGACTAACCATGTTCGTCTTCTCTTGGTTTCCATGTTTAACTCTGAATACCTCCCATTGTGTATCATTTATCTCTATTAAACTTATGTTTATCATAACCTTGAGCAAATTTGCTGTGTGCATCCTTTTAATATCATAATGATTTTGTTTTCTAGATGTAAAATTTCTGTTTGAATAATTAGATTGCGCATCTTATTTCATAATTACAATCTTAATATATTTTGCATTTTACGAATGAAGCTATTTTTGATGTAATACAGTAAAGTTTTATTCTTTTTTTCCAAGTAGAGATTTTTGATTTCCTAAATGCCAACTCTCTGGTATAATTTAATAAAACTTTTGCTCAATACTTACATTTAACGTATGCTAACGGCATGTTTTTTATTTCTTGTACTTCCAGGTCCCTTCAAATTTCCGGTACGTCGTGGAGCAGACTCTTAGAGAATTTTTCAAGGCAATCCAAACCGGAAAGGACACCGAACAGTCGTGGAAGAAGTCAATCTACAAGATAATCTCTCGACTGGACGACCCAGTGCCCGAGTACTTCAAGTCTCCAAACTTTCTGGAACAGCTAGAGTAAGGAGGCTTGTTTGTTGGGATATGGACACTTGATCACACTCAAAACACTAGCACCCCTAGGGAAAACCAAAAACCCATTTATCAGTTTTCTTAGACGAAGGACTCTGTAAAATACACAGAGATACACAACATTATATATATTTCAGACATTCCCTAGGAAATGTGTGAATCCTACACAGTCCTGTGAATAACTCTTGAAATCAGACAATGAAAACGTTTACAGGTTGGCAACAATTTCGTGTGAGTGTGTGAGTGGATTTCATACAGATGCCACTGTGAAACTTTTGTCAATCAAAAAACATGACTAGTCAAAAACAAAAAGCATGGACTGAACTGTGACCTGAGTGGAGCCTGTTCATTGCCTTCCATCCACATTGGTGTGAAAGATGTAAACTTATCTAGTATTATAACCTGTTAAGTTTGGTTTGTACTAAAGTGAAAAAATCTTTTTGAAAAAAAATTACAGCGATAACACTGTCTAGGACTCTCACTCGCTATGCCTTAAACCCTGAACTCTGTCTCTATGGCTGCCTCTCTATCTTTATCTATCTTTCTGTTGTACACTTCTATTTTCCAACCTGTAAGTTGGGCAAAGATACTAGGTCTGTCGTAGCATTTATGTGTGGTAATCAATGTTGTTTTGTTAGAATAGTCTTTATAATTTATTTGCCATGGTTTTCTCGACATTTAATGTTCAAATCTCAAAGGTTGTGGTGTTTAATATGTTTCAAGGGAATCAAGAAGTGATAGCTTCGTTTGTCACATTCCTTTTAAGTTTCCTTATTTCTTGGTTTTACTGTCTCATTCTACTCACTTAATGCCACAAAATGTCTTTCCACCAAGACTGTAGTTTGTGGTGCTTCAAAACTGTGAATTTTCTTATTTTTTCTTTCTATCTGAATGCCCCATAGTCCTCTCCTTGGCCCCAGAAAATTTCCAAACGGACATAGTGCGCAAGGAGGCGCCATGTACATGGTACCAAGATTTTGAGTGAAACATTTTAAGGTCTCATGGTGATGCTCATAACAGTCTTTGTATTCACATTAAGAACAATTGCACAGACCAAAAAAAAGAGTTCATGAATCTTCTACTTCTGCTTCATCTTCCTGCTTCCGAAAAAAAATATGTTTACTCCAACTGAAAAAAAAACTTCTACTACCACCTTGACCACAACAAATAAAAGCTGTTGAATACTATACTAAAGTAAAAAAAACCAAGCGATAAAAAATGTGAGAGAAAACCAAAAAAAAATAAAAAACAAAACAAAAATCACTTTGAAGAGATGTTGTGAACGTGATGAAGTGAGGAAAGAGAAATTAATGCCAAACGTATTTGCCGTGCAGATTGTCCGTGCTCGAGCGGCGTCATCGAGAACTGGAGGAAAAGAGAAAGGTTGGCAGGAGGCGATTGGAGTGCTGGGGTTCGGAAGGTGGAGCAGGAGGAATGGAGAGGAAGGAAGAGGAGGAAGATATGAAAGTGGGCCTCTGGGGCGGCCTCAACGAATCCTCGGGCTGAGCTGTGCTGGCCAACGGCGAGGAGGCGTCAGCGGGCCGCGACTAGACCCCGGAGATTGCTGGAGAGAGGACCATCTGAAGACCACCTCTTCCCTCTCTCTGGACTGGAGCTGAAGGGTTTGGTGGAATTATGAGCGGTCCTGACCGACCCCCTTTAATCCCTTCCCAGTTCTCCCGATTCTCCCCGAAGAAACCCTCCCTCTGTCCAGAATACAAATCTCTTTTTGTCTTAAAAGAAAAACAACCCTCCAAACACCCCTTTGTTCACCCTCATCAAGAGATGTTGGTAGCCGCACCAGATGTCACCGACCTTCGAGAACTTCGGCGAAGGTGTGATTTTTCTGTTGCAATGCTGGAGAATGTATCTCTTTGGGGCTGAGGGGGACTTGGGGGACATTTCTTTTTTCTTAAACGCGAGACAACTCATGGTATGTTTTTTGTCTCTTGTCCAATCAGTGAGATCACATGAGAACTCTTCCACTATAGGGAGGAGGGAGAGAGAACTAAATTGTAAATAAATTCTTATTTATAACGAATGCCATTGAAAGAGTTGAAACGTTCACGCTTGTGAAAACGAAAAAAAAATTGATTCACGAAGCTACGTTTTCACGTATTTCATACGAACGGTGTCGGCAGCTTGTGTTGTGGAGACGTTCGTAGAACCCGAACCCGATTTGGAATTCGAGGTACGAATCCAATTTCTGCTATTTGAAGAAGAGACAAATGAGACGGATAGGTTAAGATGGGCGAGTCTAAACTTGAGAACACAATTTCTTTCCCAAAGTCTGAGAAATATATTCCGAATTTTCTTGAAAGATGCAAGGATGGAGGGGCTATGGCGAGACTGTAGGTTCCCTAAGCAAACAGTTTTTATCAATGTCCCTTCATTTTTCAATGAAGGCCTTATAGTTTGTTTCATGTGTGATTAGACGTTGTGTTGTTTTCTCCACTCAATAGAATGACCTAGCTCGTCTCCTCTTTTTAAATAAATAATAGGGAAAGGAATTGTCGATGAGCAAATGGATGAGTATTGTTTAAAAACAAGCCAATATCCATTAGCCTTCGAACGGTGAATCGAGAGAGGGTTTGAGAATGTGACAGATTAAGGGATAAGTTAGCGAGTGAGAGATTTTTTTATTGAAAAAGTTCACAACCAAAGATTATTATTATTAATATTATTATTGTCATTACCTAATTATTATCAATATTATTATATGATAAATTATATGTAGAAGAGGTGTTTGTGAAAGAGTGAAAGTGTGTATGGGTTGTATAAAACAAAGAGTGTTGATGATGGTTTTGAGGTTTTTAAAAAAAATCCAATTGCCTTCATGAGTCGCTAAAGATTTTAAATGAGCAATCACTTGTTTTAGCTTGTCATCTTCTTGCCCAAAGTTTACTCTTTGGTAATTAGGGGACGAGTTTTTTCTCCAAAAATTTCACTTGATATTTTTGTTAGGGTGAATATTTTTATCTAAGACGAAAAAAATAAATAACGAATATATAAATATATTTTTCATTTAAACCGTCTAGATCCGATGAGTTTTTCAAAATATATGTCCTAAGTGAATGCTTATTTGAAAGAAATGGCCTTGAAACTGTTTCTTTTTTTATTGGAAAAATATTGCAGTAGGAATTACGGAGGTTGATGACTTGTGTGTTGAGAGTCTTTCGAGTTGTCGGTCCAAATCCTGTATTGCAAACCATTTTTTTGTTTTGATGTTTGTGACTGAATTTTTGAACTAGTCTCCGTGGTCTGTGAATATTTTAAAGGAAATATTTCTCTTGCCACGTGAAAATATATTTTTTTAAAGGTGCTAGCTTTTAATTTGTTTGTCCGGTGAAGCAAGATATGGCATTTGTTTATTTAATAATTGGGTAGAAATACCTATCATGCCCTCTTAGTAGCTTCAAAGCACAAACAAAATGGAACTGGCACCTTAATAATGGTTCTATTTTGTTTTCATTCCCTTCTAAACTATCACTGTATATTATCATTTCACCAAAATTATATATTATATATAATTATATATATATATACACAAACCATTCCATTTGTGTTGTTTAATTTTAAAACTGAAGAATGTTTGTGTGTGCCTGAGACAGGTGGACGCAGTTTTGCGTTATGTTTGCGTGTTATTTGAAGTTTGGCGGGTTAGTGATGGAAGATAAGCCCGTTCATTGCTGTCATGAACTATCTGAATGAAGTATGCTGGTTATATTGTTTTTCGAGTGAGTTGGATAGGCAAAAGAAGAGAGTGCGTGAATAACTTATAATCGACAAATAAAGAGACTTTTATGAAGACTTTACGTGTGGCACTTTTAGTCAAAGGAAAATCGATGGACGGCTGTTTTGTGGTTATTTCTGCAACTGAGATAAAGGATTGAAGATGCAGATGTCACTGTGAGAAGACAAAGATAGGAAGTGCTTTACAAAATCATGCATATAAATTGGACATGGCAGATCTGGACTGCAAAAAATATATATATGGTTGATAGTGAACCAACTTCCCTCCTTGTTCTATATACCTTGATATATATAAAAAATCATTCCCTAATTTAAAAGCTGTGTCTTTTTCCTTTCTGAAACACTGAAGAAATTCAGTAGAAAATGGTCCTTCGACTTGTGTGCGAAAGCTTGTGCAAGAAAGACAATGAGAAGTAGTGCCTTCTCAAGCCTTCCAAATCCTATACATATAAGAAAATATATATTAAGAGGTATATAAATATATATATATATAAATCGAAGAAGCCATTAAAGTTAAACATTAATGGGATCTATCTTGTACATACGTGCCGTATACATACGCATATTTATGAAAATATTATGGTGTGCCCAAAACCTTTTATTTTAAATGAACGAGAAAATTATTCGAAACGTGAGATGTAAATACATGAGGAGAGAATGAGGATCAATGTACGTTACTTATGTATTCAAACTACCTTCTACGAGTGAACCCTTTTATCCTTCACAGAGGTTAGCAAGCATACGATTTAGTTACGAGTGTGGTGAACTGTTTACTGAGTCTTTCATTTCTTGTACTACTTCCGCCAATGAAAATCTGAAGAATGAGACTGAGGGCCTTGCGAATAATCGTATTATAGGTGATATGACGAGATGATAAACAAAATACCATACGTTTTGTTTGCGATCACCATCGTTAGTACACCGTCATTAATCAGTGCGCCTAATAATTTAATGTATAATTTGTAATATAAACTTGTATAATTTAATAATTCATGGATCGAATCACGTGTGTCGGAATCATCTCCCAAGTATATAAGTATAAATTCATACACTTCGAGAACATATATCACTGCATACCTGCCACGGTTTAAGATACAGCTGAGCAAATTCAACTGATTTGTGAAAGTTTTCGTTGAACTTATTCCTCTTACAGGAGGATATTCTTCGTGGAATTAAAGAGCCAGTCACTGATATTGTTTTTGCATTCCTCTTTTTCAAATGACATTGAATTAATTTAAAATTTTCAAGCAAAGGGTAGACGATTATTGTGGGGTAACTCCTATGTAGAGAGTGTGGCGAAGGATTTCCCTAAATAAAACTGTGAATGATTAGTTTATTAGTAATTAAATATACCAAGAGTCCTCAAAATTTCATTGATGGATCTTATTACTCAACCGTTACGATGGAAACTGGTGAGAAATTCATATTCTGAGGGTTGACGGATGATTTTAAGCAAATTGGTCAAATTATCCTGAAGAAAGTATTTTTAATTATACAAAGGAACCCGTCGTTTTATTTACAACGACTGGGTACCTATTGGTATCATAGCAAATTGGTAGTATTATTCACTCTCCCCTGTCAAAATTCCATTCATTTCATTCTAATGCTCTTGCCGTGTCAAAATGCTTTATTTCGGAAAGTCTGAATTCGCCTAGTCTAGTTACAATAAATGCCAAGTTAAAACAAAGAGCACATTGTTTTCCTTCTGTGATTTGTTTGTACGTGCTGATTTGCAATGTTTATTCCGTTAGCGTTATTACTCAACAGTCCTGACATATAGCCATCGAAGAAGTTTTGCAAAGGAAATGTTATCATTATTTGCTGGGAGAAAATTTTTATGTTGATTAGGAGATAATGTTCCAATATTCAAGAATCTTGAAAATGTGTGGACTGTACCCTCCCGGGAATATGTTAGTTTAGTTTGCTCTCATGATGCAAAATGGAGCTGGCCGTCTGTTGCAGTATTCACCGCCGTAATAAAACGTTGAATTTCCTTTGTATACGGTCATACCTACTTACTTTGTTGAATAATAATATGTACGATACCATGAATCTTAAATTGGATGGAACGTCGCTGCAATTCTCCTTGTCTTTAAGCTTGTTCCATTAATTAAGGAGTACTTCGGTGACCAAAGAGAATGATGACGGCAAGCCGAGCTTGGGTTTCGGTTACTCTAAATCAGTGTACTTCAAACTTAACTCGTTATTAAAGTTCACGTTATATAACTCAGGACTTTTAACATGCCTAACCACCATTCAGTTAATTTAAAATCAAAACACGAAAAGACTTGAATCTTGTTTTTATACACCGAGTAGTTACAGTGAAATGGTTATTATTGACGTATTTCTTTCGGCCCTTTTAGGGAGTTGTTTATTGAGAATTGTTTCCCTCTTAAAGGGTGTTCATTAAAAGTAGTGGTTTTTATAGCTCTTATTTACTGCTAATTTATAACCAGACCATTGTCTAGAATATATTATTGCGAATAGTTGGCAGAAGTTATTTCGTTGAAATAGTGGTTAATACATTCATATTTCTGTTAACTTTCATACGAATGAACAGGTAATCTTCGCACGTTTTTCACTTTCTTGGCTCTGTTTCCCAAAACATATATCGTGTTTCATTCGTCAGGGACAAGCTGACACCTACAAAAATGTTTGTACATAAAACATTAGCGGAATGTTATCATTCAGTTTTCACTGTGTCCATGAAATCGTCTACCTTATTGTAAATCAGGGTATTTTTCTCAGTTTCAATAGTTATCTTTAGGAGACATTAGTATTTACATTTTTAGGTGATCAACGTAAAAACTCCTGGTTCAAAATCAAACGAAGCTTTCAATGAAGTTTTTTGGCTCTTTGCTTGCAAGTTTTTACCACACTTACATTGAAAATATAATACTTAATCTGCAACATTTGCTAGCGATACTGCTATAGTAAGAAAAATAATGTTATTCTGGAGTTATTGCGTGTGTAAGTTGATCTGTGCTCCCTCACAGTGTGATGACGATGGGGAACAATCTAATAGATGCAAGACTTCTTGAGAATAAAAAAATCCCTCTAAGGATTTAAAAGAACATTGTAAAATTTGTAAATGAGACTGAATGAGTGTTAATGATGAACGAATGGTTGTAGCGATATCGTCGCTCATTGTAAAATGTTTCTGTTCTGTGGCTGTACACATTAACTCAGTATTACTCACCTCCATACACTTCATTGCTCCTTTTCGTAGAAAAGTTACGAAAACTAAAAATAAAATATGTACCTTTTTCGCAGAGAGATCACATGATAGAAAAGGATTAGGCTCATACCGTGTCCCAATCGACCGTGTTGAAGACCCCCAGCGAGTTGTTTGCCTGAAGAGCGATTGCATGAGATCATCAGTTCACTTGCAAAATTCAGTCATTTTTAATAACAATAGCAGGAATAGAAGGCAAACACTGACCAACCACCGCAGCGAAACTTCAACAGTTCAAAAAACCGGACCTAAATCCGTTCATGGGGTCTAATGTTGAGGTTGATCCCAACCTCATCGTTCATCTTGAACGGATGATTAAACAGCACATTAATATTTCACCGAAAGGCCATTACACTATCTCTCTCATTCACACCCATAAACATTAAAAAGAAAACTCTCTCTTTACGTAAATACATTTTACAGGGCCCGCGCGTCCGATATGAAGTGCCTTCAAAAAAGTGTAAATCCTTTTTTTAGAAGTTATTTATTTTTCAAAAAAATTATGAAAGGGCCCTTAATAATTCCGTAAGAAAGAGCAGCCCCATATACTAAGACAGCAACTCGCAATGAGGTCCTATCACGGTCGATACGCTGGTGCATGGTACAAACAATAGCCGACCAACAATCCACCGCGCATTTCTAATACATTTTAGCGAAAAAATTCATTGATCAAGACCATTCGAATCCGGAATACATTTCGTATTTTCAAACCGTGAACAATAATGATACGTGTTTTTTTAATTATGGTACGGGAACTGGGAAGGAATATGTTTAATAATCTGTTTTGGAATGGTGTCCTTAAAAGTATGAGCAGTGTAATGTGCTGTTTTTTCACTGTTGCAAACCTTGGAAATGTACTTGCAGGAGTTTGATACTGTCATGCATGGGAAATCGTATATTCATGAATAGAAATATTCTAGACTGTAGGAATACATGATTACTATGATAATATAATGTCATGATCTTTTTATTTGTAATTCCATCCTTCACAGCCAACATCCCTGAAAAAATCCTTCTGCTACTCAAGGCATTGCATAGAACATGCCTTCGGTTAGATAAGCAGTCAGTGTTAACAAAATGGTCTCATATTAGCAGCGACAGTTCCAAACGTTTACACTTTAATATATACTCCATCAGTAGTCCAAAGATTGTTTTTCTAGCTCAGATATAGCTAATGGTGAAAGATATGCCTTTATTGTGTATACATATTGCTCCACATACGCATTGGGAAATGGAAGCACTAACTGGTAAATTGGCCATACCATAGAGTTATTGATTTATTATGAATGACTCGCGACAAGGATTAATCAATAGGGAATAAACGGTGACACAGCTCATCTAACCGTAATTTTAAATTTCTAGGATTAGTTACCACTTGTAGCCAAACCATCTTCTCCAATTGCAGCCGATGATTCAGACAGCACATTATTTATCACAATTTTGGAAAAATCTCAAAACCATTATTTATTTAGACGCACAAGAACACCCAAATATTAGATAAGGGTCAAAGATTTGGAAGTGCAATCAAGAAGAAAAATCCGTTAACTGTGACTGAATTATGCAATTTCCATAGCGAGTATTTGTAAATATATTTTTTAACGGAAACAAGAAGCGATTGGTGCTGAAAATTTTATATAAATAAAGACAAATAACGTAAAAAATTCTCCGCGGAAATGTTCAAAATTCCGTGCGATAGTGAATTATATCGCTTGCGTTTAATCGCCCGGTCATACATAAACGATCAAGCGACCGATTAAGCTCAAAGAGTACAAATGAAAAAGAGGGAATTTTTTCAAATGGCTCAATCGAATGTGTTGATAGCAGAAAGAAATAAGTGGGTCGGGTAGGAAAAAAAACTCGCTGGCATGAGAAAAAATCTTATTCCTGGTCCGACTATTAATAATTTCTCGCTTGGGGATCAGTGAGTGCGTGTGTATTAAAGGCGATGAATTATTAATACCTACTTACATGTTTACATTTGAAGATTCGACAGCACCACTGACACAAGGACAGTGATCGCTTGAGTTCGAACTTTTTCGAAGATGTATAGTTAGTCCTGGAATAAGTAGCTTATAATTTATTTGATTGAGTTTGTATGTAGAGATGAAAATTTATCATCAAAGTGCCGATTTCTATTGTATCATTAGGAAAAAGTGCAAGGTCTAGGAGCGATAATTGTGAAAATGAATATGTGGAAACTTGTGACTTGCTCCGATGAAATCGGAATATTTTTCGTAAACCCCAAGAAGTCTAGCTTTAAGGACTCTCTTTTAAAGTATGCTACTCCAATAGTTTTACTCCAATAAGTCGTGGTCTCCACTTCTTACTTTATAACTTGCTTCTAACTGTGAAGTGCTTTTCTGGATGAGGAAAAATTGTGCACTGTTTTTTGTGTCAAAATGTAGGCGAGGGAAACTGTGAATGAGTGTAGTTAAATCATCTTGAAGTATTCTTGAATGAGTAATCAACCAAATGAACTTTTCCTATCAAAGGAAATCATGCACATTTTTATATATATACATATAGAATAGCAGAAGACTGTTTATAAAAGTGATCTTTGCATAAGATCATGGTACATGAACACAAGATGATTATGTGCTGTCGCCAAATGTGGCGTTAACTTTGTAAAGAAGAAATACGTACAAATTTTTAAAGTGTATAGATTTTCTATACAGTGAGTGTTTTGAACTACTTTTCTTGAATGTTAATCTTGTTGTGTTAAAAAAATTTGAAATTTAACGAACAAGATTGAGCTGAGGGCGTCCCATTCCATCAACGGCGTGTCGTTGTGCAATTACTGTTGTTAGAAAGTTCCAATGTTCAATGTATGTTAGATTAAAATGAAAAGCCTATTTCATGTAACAAAAGTTTCTTTTGGAAGTTTGTGTTGTCTGCATATATTATTGCGTGAGAGAATTGTTGATATCAATGTGACTACATTGGTGATTACAGTAATAAAGCTGTAAAATGATTTCAAAATATTTTACTCGTCACTTTCCATCATTTTCCACAGTTTATCAGAGCGAAAACTAGTATTCAAAATAATACCCTTTACTCTTTTACTATTCTGAATGGTGGCATATTTTAATTGTCCCGACGAATTCACTGTCCTATATCTGAACTCAGTATGCTAAATGCAACATTTTGATGGATTTTCAGCAAAGCATTTGTTGCAGTGCTCAGTCTGGCATCACTGTGAGTGGTTGAAAGCATTGATTGATTAATAAGAACAGAAATATCAATGATTTGGAGAAACTCAAATTCCATTATCCAAACACAAAATTAATGAGAAAAAAGAAGCTAAGGAAACCATGACTGAATTAAATTTATCTTCAGCAAGTACTTCATCTCTCTATAAGAACAGAGGGATGAAGTAAGACCACTAAATGATGATGAAATGACACATTTGATCTGATTTCGGCAAGCGCTTGTCAATGTCTAAGCGCTGAATTGTACATCAACAGACAAGGAACCCATATCTCTATTATTGTATATCATTGCTGAGGCTTCAATCAAGTGCTATGTCATCGAAGAAATGTGATCGGAGAAAGGACAACGGAGAAATATAATGTAAGGAAAGGTAAGTATGGACCATCTCGCAATGTCTCGCAGAACCCTGATGAAATTGTTGAAAACTTGGAAATGAGCGCTTTGAACTCTGAAGTCTATTATTCACCTGGGCCTCTTAGCTTAACCTATTTATCGCAGACCAACTTGGTTCCTCATTTAAAAATTTACCTGCACTACAGAATGAAGCAAACCTTTCCCTTCGTAATTTTGATGCGATGGAAATAAATAATATTTCGCGGAAAAACGTACAAAACTTGGATTTATTGTAAAACTCTCACATTTATTAATCAAAATTCCCAAACAACGATCAATTTTCAACTCTGGAACCTGCATTTATGCGCCCTGGCAATGTTTATTTCTTACATTCCTCTAGCTTATAACTTCAGGGTGACAATTGCTGTAGAATTGAGGCTCTAAGAAGTAATTTTTGTTGAAGACCTCGAAGATTTTATACTTGAAACTGGCCGTGTATATGTAGTACATGGTGTGAAGTTAATGCTTGATATTTTTCCATAATACAATGATTGGCAAGACGCTGTACACGTTAAATTAACCTTAAAACTTTTGGCGTGTGAAGTGATAACACCTGCGTGACATTGTGGCTAATCCGAAGGTCGGTGTATTCATTCATTCAAAATATTACTTCGTTTTCCTTCAGTCATTTATAAACTTTTAAAGGGTAAGAAATAAATATGACCCCACATTCTTTGTTAGACATTAGAGTATAAGGATCTATCAGACATGTGTTTCTTGGTCATTGGGGAAGTTATGTGACATGAAAACATTGTAGTATTAAATATAAAACATTACAATTGATGGCATCACATGACTCAAACTCGCTTAAATGCTTGGAAATAAGTTTTTTCCCGTAGAAACACGTGTAATCCTTATCGACCCCATGTACTGGAAAGGTTTGTTTTGATTGCGTTGCCCGTACTTTCCCAATGTGTCGAAATAACTGGTGGCTTCCTTCTTTCTTTAAAAACATTTCGACCATTTGAGCCGTCCACCCCGCTAGCATACCGCCGTCATCCCCGTGCCTTTCCAAGGTTGTGGTGTGTGACCCTTGTGGTCGAAAGGGATCCATCACTGGAAACAAAAGGGCATTCGACTGGCCACGAGCAAGTGGAGACTCCGCTGTGTTCATTCAGACAGTCATCGTAAAATACGCTACTACGTCAGGGAAACCCTGCTGGCCGGTTCCTAGTAAAATTCAACCCGGTTATCCTGCCGGTGGGAAAGGTAGTGGGAAGAGGGCGCAGTGCATGAAACACAATCATCAATAGATAACACTGGTCTGCGTTTCAAAACAATTTTTCTGAGGTCAAGGGCTTTTTCGGTGATCTTTCATATTTAGTGCATGCTGAATTCAAAAATGTAATTCACATTGCTCAGTCAGATCACGTTTCTTTGCTACCTCAATATTTAGGTAGTAGCCTATTAGGTAAAACAGTCATTCAACTCTTTGACATTTTGAAGTTATTTGTCACAAAGATGAATTATTTCCACATCATATGCCTACATTAAATTTATCATATTCAAATAAATATGTTAAACAAGATTCGTCTAAGTATTTGTGTTTTTTTTATACATTGAAAATGGCACTAGAGGTGCAGCCATAGCTGGCAATTCTGTATACAAATATGGAGGTGGCAACTGTGTAGGAGAGAATGGTTGAAGGTGGTAAGGTGAATGAGGTGACCTTGCTTCTAGCTTGTAGCAACCTGTAGGCTATGTATGGATTGAGGTTTCTCATTGAAAACAACATTGGGCATTCATAAAGGCCGAATCGCGTATGAGATTCTCACAGAAAAAGAAATGAAAGCTACTCTCCGAAAGGAGACGAACGCCACATGCGGCGCTGCTGTAACCCACGAATTCAAATATCGACGCAATAGCTTATAACAATATTAAATTAAATGTGATAACATAATGATTGATTTAGTTCTGTTTCAATTATTTTCAATTAAATGTATGCTCTACCTTACAATACGAAATTAAGTTCGTGAATGCCGACTATATGTTAAAAAGAACGCTGTAAACAAACAGTGGTGGAATCCATCTTGAATTCCGCCAAGTTATTTATCGCGCCAAATTCCATCTCACAATCAGTACAAGTCATTTATACGTGTCTAGTGTGGATTTCCCGTTTCCCGGTGTTTAAGCCAGCGTTGATAATAGGATAAGCAATCACAATGCCTGGCCGTAAGTAATGTGCGGCGATGTGGTGTCCGAACTTCGCTGGAAGCCGTCTCGATAGAGAAATATCTTTCTTCGGCTTTCCGAAGGATCCTGCGAGGTAAGTATGGCCCATTGGTGTAGTAAGATGTGTAGTTTCTCTTTTCATTGTACCGATTTATTGTCGTTTATTTGTTCGCAGTTTTCTGCTTGACTTATTGTGAATTGGTATTTTTTAGGGGCTAAAGAGTGGGCTAGGTTTTGTCATCGGGATGATCTTTTAGCACGACAATGGGAGCTCGATAAGAATATCCACCATTTTGTGTGCTCTGAGCACTTCGGAGAGGGAGACTTGAAGAGAAGACATCCTTTTACTCTCTTGAGGCCGGGTGTTATACACAGTATCGTAGAGGGTGAGTTTCTCACATCACATTTGTATTATCAGTATGCTTATTTGTATCTACAATTTCGCCGTTGATCACAAGTGCCCGTTACTTGTCCTGTATTTTTATTCATGTTTTATGGTCATTTTTGGGACCTGGACAGGGGAATGCTTTTCCAAGAACGTTTCGTTGGCAATTACTCTTGTGTCATCAATGACACAAGAGTGCCTGCTGTCTTTCATTGTACCCAACTTCCACGAAATGACTAACGTCCATGTTCGGCTTGATTTCCTGGGAACACGTCTAAAGCTATACACCATATTAAACCTTTTCTCGAAATGTTGTGGCATACGTAAGGCCAAAAAGGACACTTAGTGTAAATCAGTCTCTATTGTTAACTCTTTTTCGTCTGTTTTTGTTCTTTCAGTAAAGACCTACATAATGTAATATTTCACTTTTATCTTCGGTATCCACTCTACTCTATTTTCATACGTATTTTCTGGGTTATGACTGCTAGGTAGCTGTAAATGTGTATATATAACCACAGAATTGCAAACTCATGTTTTTAAAATTCTGAATATGCTGTAGTAATTTTCAAATATGTTGTCAATGCTCAGGGTTGTTAGAATAAAACGGCGCTTCAATTTATCTGTATTCATTGTGAAATGATGAATGTGATTTGACTGCTTTGGACCTCATTTTAATGGTCTTAATCAATCCAGTGTCAATCCAGTGTCAAGGCTAGTCTAGGTTAACATAGGTGACCAAGTAATTAACAAGACAATTATGCATCATCGTAGCAACATACACATTGTCACCAGCCATTACCTTAGAGTGATCATTATACAGCATCTATGGCCGAATATGAATTTATGATGCAATATTCGTTGAAGGTGGAGATAAAAAAATATCAAAAAGTATGACTGGGCTCCTTGTTTCATCAACTGTGATAACATTGCAATGGTGGCTATATCTTTTATTACAGCCCATGCATAATGATGTAGATTCTTCATTTTTTAACTTTTTATGTCCTGATTATCCCTTAAAATTGAATGTTTAATTTTCTGAAAACGTTAGCCAAAGGTGTTTGAGTTGGTAGGTAGTTATTTAACGTCCAACTAACCCTCTAGAAAGCAAGAGTTATTATTGATCCACATCTAATTTTCCACCATCAGATGAAACGTCACCTGCGCATGGGACAACTCCTAAATTACATCATCTCGTCAGCCTTATGCTCGGTGCTTGGATAAAGAATGCGATGATTTCGAACTACTTCCTTCCCCTATCAACGCATGACTTAAACTTTTGGCACGGCGTTCGAAAAATAGGTGAAAATTATATTGGAGTATGTTTTATCGAACTTTGACTCAGCGTGGCACCTTCAATTCTTCAATTAGCGTGGCACCTTCACTCTTCAATTAGCAACCATTATAATAAGATGAAATGTATTATACGATTTAAGTTTTTCCCGGTGAATAATATTTAGGTATTGCTCTCTTAAATATTTGCTCGCTTCTCGTGCAGAGCCCAGTAGCAATGCCTAAATAAAATGTATTATTCCGTGTTGAAAATAAAAACTAAATAAAAGTAATCAAATAATTGCGAAATATGTCTACAGTGCCAAAATGTTTCGTGTTTACAAAGCATTGAATTGCCAAAAAAAAATCGGAAGAATATTTTTTTTCACTTTTATCCATAGATATAAATAACAAGGGCACGTGTGCAACATTTCACGCAAATGATGTCTTAAGAATAAACTTGGTTATATATTTCACGCAATATTTCTTATATTTCTTGCACTCAACTGGTTTTGACCTTTTCAGGTAACTCTTGATATTGACCTGAAAAGGTCGAAACCGGTTAAATGCAATGAATATTGTGTGTAATACAACCAAGTGTATTCTTAAAACACCACGTATTTATTACACCAAGTAAACTCGCCAACCATTTAATTATAATTATAATAATTATAATTATATTTCACGCAAATCCGTGCATCGCATAAATATTACTCCAACCACCCAAAACCAGCTTTGTGTCACTGCTCATTTTTTTTAATTTTGGCCATGAATTTTCTACTCGTTAAATACATCTATTTAAGTAAAATTCTAATACCGGGTTTTATGCCAATATAAGCATTCCCTCTTCATAATTTCCTATGTGGATAGGTTCTCGATCGATATCCCTCGCGTTAGCTGTCAGCAGTGCCTTACAAAATAGTTAAAATGTCTGCGTAAGGAAGAAGTCAACTGCCAGTAAATGTAAAAAAGACGTTTTAAAATTAATTCTAAATATTCATTGAATTTTTAAGCAAATATTTATGGCTTAACATTGTCATCCTTTTTCTGGAACTGTTCACAGAAGTAAATTTGAAATTACTCTGCGCCGAGTCAACAAAGAGTCAGAGGATTCATAAATCTGAAGCGTAAAAAAAAAGAATTTAATTTATTTTGCTCAGGTCCTGATTTGAACTAGCTTCATGCTCTCTAAATATCGATGGGTAAGATATTTGGGAAGTTATGGGATACATACTACCTCGCTACATGTTTCTTTTTGCCCAGGGTAGAGGTGAGAGAAAATTCACCAGCAAACGATGGCGATGAGCGAAATTTCCCAAAAATGCAAAAAAAAATTCCGTCCATACAGTTTGAAAAGCGCGCTGTCCTCTCAGTCGCCGCATTCACGTCGCCATTTCGTGCGAAACACAGTGAAGCACGCAACGCCTCCGCAGAGGAACTTTGCACTGTGCTTTAGCGTCGCCAGCGGCAAACGCTTGAACTACTTCCAATTCGTGACTCGGTTCCCGCTCACGGTGAAGCGCGGGCTGTTTCTTCCACATTTGTATTTGAATTGTTCTTTGCCCGTTTATAGTTATTCTTTTATACTGTTTAAGTAGTTGAAGCGAGATATTATTACGCATCATATTAAGTTACTTGGGCCTCATCATAAAGAAAAACACTTCATCTATCTTATGATGAAAATATCAGACTTTTATCATTCTACTTTTCGAGATATTAACTAAAAAATGGAAGTCCTTTTCCATTACATATGTCATTGGCAGTGCGCTTCAGAGAGACATTATTTTTAAAAAATGAAGAAGTTACGGCATAGATCGTAGTGAGGTAGTGGTGTTTAGTTTGAATGTTTCCTCAATTATTTTTCAAGTGAATCTTTCAATACTCTCCGTAATACTTTTTATAAAATCGAAAGAGGAAGAGATCTTCGGTAGTGGAGGCGTTTTCAACCTAAGGTGTGATCAAAATTTTCAAGAAAAAGCCTTATTTATGTATTTAGTTAATTACTGAGAAGTTCAGTTACCTTTTAAATAGCTTTTGCGTCATCAATATCGTTATATTTTCTTTATGATTCTTACGACAGCTTAAAATTTTAAATATGATTCTAATATTGCCCTTTTTAAAGCCAGAACAAAATCCCGATAGAGGTTACTTGCTATACCTATAGGATTAAAAAGCCGTTTGCATAATTGTATATTGTGAAAATTAAGAAGCTATCCTGCAGGTATATTCTCTATCAACGCACAAAAAACATATTTATTGATGATATACCTTTTTTTCCAGTAAAAAATCTGAGACCCTTTATTGAAGTTAATATATTCCTTCTTAGGATCGTATTAACTCCAAGAAAAACACGGAAAGTATCCCAAGATCCTATCCGAAGGAAAGAGTATGTGCCGCAAATGACTTTATTTTATTCCATAAATCTCCTCATTAGAACATGAATATATAACTGAAGACCGAGAAAAGAAGCCTAGAAATGACTGTAGCCTGTTCTTTACGAAAGGCAGTTTAACCAACATTCCATTGCATGCAAGGTGTCTTTGGCCTCCAAATTGGATTTCACCAGTTCAAGGATTTTGACACAGGGTCTTCGTGTGGTAAGCCGCTGCGCTACCCAACGTGGTGATTTGACCGACCGATAAATATACGAGCAGCAAATGGGCACTTACCCTGCACAACAAACGCCGTTGCCCAGTAGCATTCAAGTCCCATGAGTCATTTACCCCTGGGGGTTTCGGCTTGGCTTGAAGAGCACGTGGCCAGTCAAGCAAATCTCCTTCGGCGATCCGTGGTTGTATTGGAGAAAAGAGTACGCCCTACGATCTCATTGGGGCAGTTCGTAATTTTCACGCATTACATTCAGTCAACCTTCTGTCTCTTTCGCGTACGTAGAGAAGCCCGTGTTACCAGGCTGTGTACCTGTGAATGTAGTACGAGTCACTTCACGTCGACGGAACCATTTCCTTAAGAAAAATTGAATCGGTGCTTTTTCACAGCCCTATGGGTTGGTGTTAAGTTAGGAAGAAAATTACTCTCCTCGCCACAGAAGATGCGGTACATTCAAGATCGCTTCGTCAAGTAAGTTGTACTTTCTGACATAATTGATTTAAGTCTCACCCGTAATTACTCTCATATATTTATTTCAAATATTCTATTTTTCAGGGTGTTATAAAACTTTCATGTTCTCGGTGACTGACTACAGATTGACTACAGATGGTGAAAGTAGCGAACTTCTCAGCGGCTTCTCCAACAATATCAATTAAGGCTTGAGCTCTTGGTGCATTGGAAACGTCGCGTCTAGCCAGGAGGAAAGCATGCAGAAGAATTGTGAGTACATACCTACTTACTTCGAAGTTATTGAGTCATTGCAATCGTATGTTTGAAAATTCGGCATGGAAAGATCATTACCGTAACTATTATTTAGTGAGTTACGTTTTATAAAGTAAACAACTTTTTAACTTCATCTGAATCATGCTGATGATGAAAGCAACATCTTACTTCACTATTTTACATGCCGGAGATAGGAACTCGGGTCCTCCAACTGCTTTTCTTTGGTTGGCTAAAAAATGGCTCATAATCTCGGGTGTTTGAGAAAGCAGAAAAAAACAAACGATAGCTTTCGAAATACATTAACAGATGATAATACGCGGTAACGCTGAAATGCGTCCTGAGTCGGAAGGAAATCCAATTTTGGTGACTTACAAAATACCCAAATATTAATAATGAATAAAAAACAAGCGTTCCTTGTCAATAATTAATGATTAGGGAGCTAAAGGAGGAATGAGAAAATTAATACACTTCGTGCGAAGTCAAATTCCACATCTTAGACCGGAAACCGATCGGTGTCATATGTTTTGATTTGGCTCTGGCGCAGTTTTTCAAACTACTTTCTCACTCACTCCCAAAGGTCTCACTTCAAACAAAAACAACGGCTGGTCTCTTCAATTTTCAACTTGTCTCAATTCACTCAGCAAAGAATTACTTTCGAATGAAATGGAGCTGAATGTTTTGTGTCTATGCGGCACTCAGGAAAATTAAACTCAGGAAGCAGGCAAATTATTGTGAAACAAAGAGTCACCTAGATGTGTTTTGTGTGAAGGTTGCTACTTCTTAGAAATTTCTTTGTCTACTCATTCTTTAGAAACTACGTACATAATACTTCTTTAGATACATCATATTTTGAAAATAAACAAACTCCCTGGCAACAAAACCAAATTGATAATGGTAAATAAGGAATAACTTAGGGTTTAACTAAGGCTGTAGTGAACTCATTCAATAGTTATTTATTAATATATATTGGTTTGAAAGTTAACGTGCTCCTTAGCAAATAAACTACCAAACAAACTTCCCTCCCTTCCTCCTTTCAAGAGACCAGTGCATTGCTGGTTTTCGACACATTGATAATGACGGTTGTCCGTTGTAACCTTGATCGGGAGGGCATAAAATTTGTATGGATCAATACCATTATAAACGTGTTCTTTCTGATTACTATGAATGAGTCCACCAAGGGAAGCCTGAAACAATTTGTTTAGTACCTAAGTCCGGTTTTATCATGTCTTACTTACATTACCCGCAAGTAGGCGTGGCCTTTACATTAATTTGATGGCCACAGAGAATTCACGTTCACCAGAATTTCAGTTGTTTGACGTGAGCAATATCGACGAAAGAGGGTATTGCCTTCGGTTTTTATACGGAGAAGATATGTAAATAGAGATTGTAAAACAGGCCTAAATGATAGAACTACTTGGTCGCTACACGTAGGATTCCAAATAATGAGCGTGGACCTACCGCTATTGGTACATAGGGTGGGAAAAGTGACGAAATAACATTGGATTCAAGAATTCCAAAAGATGATGAGTGGTTCGCCTTTTCTTTCATACGTTCAAAGCAATCAAGGAGATGAACTGTGGAAATCCCGAAATATTTTCAGCCAAAAGTAGAGTCCTGACGGATTAGTGTCTCTTCATCTGTTTGTAACCATCATTGGTAAACGGATAGAAGGAAATCTTGAACCATACTGATCGACAGTAAATCTTTTGAATAGTATTAGTGGAACTTGGTGGCAGTTGCCTGCGCGAAGCGTTACGTTAATTTGGGGGAAGACGCCCGTGGAAAGGGTTGGCGTGAGAACGGAGGGGAGAAAATTTGGTGGTAAAAGCTGCAAAAATAACTGTACTTAGCCTGTGAGGGCGGATAAGTGTTAGCAGTGCGTTAAACGGTAATGTTTACGAGCTAAACCAGTGATTCTCAACCGGTGTGCCGCGAGCCTCGGCCGAGTGTGCCGCAACGCTTATAAAAACCATAAAAGATCAATAATAATAAATCAAATTATTTAAATTATAGATACTTTTCAATTTTGCTATTTTTGTAACGATAAGTTTTGTTTATTGGTTTTCATCAATCAGTAGCTTTAAAACTGCTGACAATTAAATATAACAAATCAAAGTTTCTGTTCTCTGGTGTGCCGTCTGCATTTCCAAACACCTCAAGTGTGCCTTTGTGTCAAAAAGGTAGAGAACCACTGATCTAAACAAAGCTGCATCAAAATACACTCATGTTGCTCGCAACTCATGGGATGAGCTCGTATAAACAATTGAAAGAAGAGCCATAGGGAGCATTTTATTTAATTTGACTTGATGTATACAGAGATTTTGAAGTTGGCTAGGATTGTTTTCAATCTTGGGAACCCAGGCAGTCAAACGCGAAGACTTCTTAACTCCCCGTGCATCGCTTTGTAGAAATGTTCCTTCTGCTGAAAAGGGCCTTGTGCGTAACTGCCTCCATGCTTACCTGCCACTGATACCTAGGTCTCACGAGGTACGAATTTGTCAAGTAACTTTAACCCAGTCTAGCGTGTAAAATTTCAGTCTCTTGCGGCCTTCTCCGCTACTTCAATTAGTTTTCAATTTGTTTTGCCTCACTTTTCGTTTATGGTTGTCGCTATTTTCAATAAAATTGGCTTTCTCATAGCATTTTGCTCATCTCATGTTTATGATTGCACTCATTTCTTTTTTCAATAGATGGCAAGCAAGCTCCCACATACGTTCCCCACTTACTGTCACATGACGCGAGCGAATGCATTTTTCAACATTCACACAAGGGAAACTGCTTAGTAACAGCTTGCAGTGACTTGAGTGATACACTACGTGTGTCTTTTAATTGCAAAAATTCCATAACCATAACACTAATACTTTTCCAGCTATACGTTTTTAACTAAGCCGTTTCAAGAAAAGGAGTCCAAAGCCTGGGCATTTTTTTACTAAAACCACTCCAATGAAATTACTGTTGAACTCCAAAAACATTGTTTTACATAGCATAACGCAGAATCAAACAGGAAAAATATTGGTGTCACTCATTTGGCTATGAGCCAATTGGTTCGTTCGTAGTTAACTCCTAAGATCGAGTGCCCATAAGAAAAGATCCGAAAGTAGATGTAAATACTTGTGGCCCTTTTAAAAGTGGTCTAGCGAAGGTGAGATGACGCCTATTTTACGTCCGAGGTCCTTCCAGCTATCTGCTTGATCAATTCTTATCCATCCGATGTAATACCACAACGTTTCCAATACGTTTTTCCCCATAATGGTAAACAAAAGCAGATATCTGGGCTACTACCCATTCGTATAAAGCGACTAGGCATTAGGAAATAGACCCTGCCGAATTCCGTTGTCGTCCACTGCGAATCTGCCACGATCTTTTGCAAAGGCTGCATCTTTCCCAAAAGCCTAATGTCCATTTAAATCTTTTGAGACCAAAGCATGCATTGAAAGCAACTCAGACGGTAAAAACCAACCTTGTGCTTGATAACTGCAGAGCGACGGATTCCTTTGGTCAGCGTGCGTCTTGTCATTTCCTTCAAGGCTGCCTTGTGAGTCTTAAGAACGTCAATTCGTATTCGGCTGAACACTTGATTCGCAGGCCTTCGAGATTCTCTTTCAAGGTAAGTCACTTGGGTCGATTGATTTCGTGATTAGGTCCTGGAAGTTGTGAGATTTAAAAATGCATGATTGAAAAGAAAGAATAAAACTCGACTCAGTAACCGCCGTAAAATTTAAGGGGCCCGACAGTGAGCTTATCCACGAATATTCTCTGGCGTTACTCGGTGGAACTCCTTCAAAATGAATGAAAACACAAGCACTTGGTTATGATTTCACACTTTATTTGACGACTTAGGTTTCGGCATATTGGTATCCGCAGGTGGAGGGGGGTGGATTTAAGGTGGTTCCACCGTAAAATGACTTAAGTGTCATTTTATTCATACTCTGTCTACTTATAAAAAAAACCTTGTCCTTATCTGTTATGAACACCAAAATAATACCTATCCAAGCTATTTTATTCTATTACTGAACTTGAATTTACAATGTGTTCAATGGGGGAATGAGAGAAGCACGAGGAAAAATTGTATTTTTCCTTAAAAAATAAATGCCATTTTTGCGGAAAACTATTTATTCGACGGAAATAATCCAGAGAAATTGAATAAAAATAATATATTGGCATCTTACCACCTTATGTTATTAGTTATTAGGGAATTAATGCCGAAATTGAAGTCAAAATGCGGTAGTTCGTAGGAAATGGCGCTGCAGTCGGCTCCAATGGCTGGAAAAAAGTGCTAATTTAAAATACACTCGTGGAATAATCTGAATTTTTTACACTTTACTTTTTGTTTTCTGTAGGTAACGCATTTCATCAGTGAAAGCAGGATTTTTGGACAAAATATAAAAAATGTGGAATTTAGTATTTGTTTTGACTCACACAGTCGCAGCGGAACCTCCTTAAAAACAAGGAGGATCGGGAGCATAGGAGTAACGGACAAGTGCTTGTTTTTTCATTTATCCTCAAATAGATGCCGAGATAAATACTTCATCAATCCAATGGATATTTAATATTTACCATGGTTTTCAGTGGACTGTGATGATACGTTGGTGCCGGCGAATTAATGGCTTAGTGTACAAATATAAATAGTGAAAATTATAGTTATAATGTAACTAAAATAAGTAACTTGAAAATGTTTCCGCCGTCTATATTGGGGTTTTTAAAAATCTGTACCGAGTCTTCTGAGTTGCTTGATATCTGATTATACGCTTTGAAGAGGTATGTGAAAGGATGATACTTGTGTCGTACACATCATCATCAATATTTTATCCCCCCCGGTGAATTTCAACGGATACCTCCCGCTAGTAAATAAATAAACAATAAATGATTCAATTCCAATCGGTTTTCATTAGCTTATTCTCGTATTGATTCATAGTTATCTACTCTTTGTCATAAGAACGTGAGGTTTGATCAATATTTGTCAATTCAACCGAGCCGTCAAAAGGTCGGGACGATCCAGTGTTGGGATCACGATTCCTTCTTTCGCCTTGTCATTATCGCTATCTTAAACGCAAACTACTGTAGAAGGGTAATGCTCACAGTGACTGTAAGAACGCACACCATCAATTAAAACTAATGATTTAAAAGCACCTGACAATTTTTGAAGAATTGCGATCGTAATTTTTCGCTTTCATGAGCGCAATTGAAAAACAAAATAACGATAGCGCGAGAGCACGCGTTGTGGAGAACCGTGATTCCACCCCAGCTAATTTCTTTGAGTGATCATTAAACGCATGCCTCAAAATGAACACTCATTACTCACTCTGTAAATACCAGTCAGTGGGCATCATAGCTTAAAAATTTACATGCCTCGCCGAAAATGGTGGTCAAGTTGGTCACGTTTCGTCATGGTCACCAGACGGTGGTGGGTTCGAGTCCCGTTATGGGCATGAACATTGTGCATGCCTGAGAATAAAGTTTTTGGTAAAACTTTGCCTCAGAAGTCGGAGTTTCTATGTATAGCACAAGTCTACTTCCATTGACATGTCTACTCTGTGAATCCGTTTTCATTTTAAAGCGAATCCTAAAGAGATGAAAAATAGCGCAAACATGTTTGGCGTCTGAATTCGGCGTTCTCTCAACGTAAACTTACGGTATTTTTGCGGCCTAAATTCACAAGATTGCCTTGGAGTTTTTTTTACGTGGACACAGTCATATTGCATTTCTACCTTCCTGTAACCAAATGTAGACCCAATGTATACTAAAAAATATCATAATGATACTTAAAATATAAAGGATTTAAGGTTTAATTATAAGGAAACTTAAAATGTTTGTGGTTCAGCAGCTAAGATATAATACCCGCTATTATAGTTCTCCAAAATTTTACAATAGACGGATTTTGAATCGGAATATGAATTTCTTAATTGCCAACGCTTTAGCCTACCTTAAGTGAGAGATTTTTCGTGCGTATGACAAAGTGGTGAAAAGTTGCTTCTGAGTGAAGACTTCGCGGGTTTTCCATCAGGTCAGGTGTTGGGCTGCCGACAATTGGATAACCCGCGAACACTTCAATTACATCATACGCCGGAAAAAATTAAATTCGTCAAAAGATTTTTTAAATACACTTAGCATCTCCATTGGGGAATGTTGTGAAAGATAAAATTAAAGTAATGTCGTCTTCATGAGCAGAACACGGATTGAAGTGTTCTTTCATGCAATCAACTCATTTACAAAGACCTAATCTTCCGGATGGTTTAAATTCCACTCACCCACCCACCAAATACCATCCGGATTCGAACCAGCGACCTTTGCCCCGCTGCCATCGAGGCTGGCGTAGAATTACGTCGCTAGTCGAAAGTCATGCATCAATGTACAATTTTAAAAGAAAATTTTGATCGCTACGACCGGTTTCAGCGCTAAGGCATTATCATCAAGTTCATAACACTTCCAAAACCTATCCATTGAGAGAGTCGTTTGGAATTGGTCGTCCAAAATAAAACTTTGAGTGAGAATGCTCATTGATGTAAGATTTCATTCAATATTAGTTTGCTTAAAGAAGACAGTCCAGTCATCAGCTATTTCATGGAAAATATTTGGTATTCCAACTTTCTGTTTTCACTTTCAAAGTTAGATAACTAACTATTGGAGGGAAATCATTAGCACCAAGATGATAGCGAAAAGGCCTTTGCCTAATTTAAAGCGATTGTATATAGTTGCCTTGTTAAAAATTAACGACAACTAATACTCCACATAGTTTCCAGTAAGAACACACGAAGAGTCAAATGCTTTTATTTCTACTTTAACCTTGCAACTCTCAATACTTGCATTAGATAGCTTGGATAGCCCCGAGGATGAAGGATTAGGCTACAAGTCAGAGGGTGCGGAGTTCAAACCTAGATGGGAACGCTTTGGAAACTTCCATCCAAGACGTACGATACAATATCCTTTTTCTACACCTACTGGGAAATCGTAGAGGATCTAGGGGGAATAACATATTTAACATCATTAATGCAACTAAAATTAAAATATGAGGCATCTGAATAATTGTTCCTTGGATTTCCGGTATTACTTCAACCAAGAAAAGAATTGTTTTTCATAACAGTAGTAAGTTTTTTAAAAACCCAAGTTTTTGATCGTGCAAATATCCTTAACTCAGGATGACATTTCTGGTTATTTTAATGTCTTGTCAAGTTATTTAAACTCAGTTAATTCTATAATTACCGTACCTTATTAATTCAATATCTATTTGACCCATATTATCCACTTAGCGGCTGAAGCTGCAATTACTCATAACCAAGTGCAATTTTATCGGTGAAATATAAAAGCTGTTTCACTTACAGGCTCTTACCCAGAAAAAGTTTTCTTTCGTCTCTATTTTGAACATATATTCTCTCTTTCGGAATAAATTCATCTGGTCTGTGTAACTAACCGGGGTTGAACCTGAGTATCAATTTACCAGCCACTCTCGGAGTGTATGGGCCAACAAATGGATTGAAAAGTAGTAGGGAAATGATAATTGCTTTTTAGAAAACGGAACTAGCAAAATGACAGTATCAAAAAATGTATAATCCGTAACCTCGTCTAATTTTACGTATACCCTGCGTTATAACAACTTGGTCGATTCCCTAACGGGGAACTACTTTCTTTGCTGCTTATTCGCTTAACTCCATATGATGAAGAATTCACCGCTTCCGTCAATTATCGCGACAATCAAAGCTGGTTCTACATCGTGCGCTGGAGTAATCGCTTCCGCCAGGAGCAATTTCCATTCCATCACGGGCTACCTGGAATTATCTGCCTGCATCGGTGTGTCAAATCAGTGTTTTTTGTGAGATGGGAAACAAAAGGAGTGTAAGACCAATTAATAATAAATCAAGTTACACGGACCAATGCCCACCAAAGAGCTGTCGATGAAAGCAATATACATAAAACCACGGTGGTCGTGTATTTAGCCTTTTTTACTTTGTTTTTTCTCTCTTTTCAAGAGCTAAAATTTTTTCATGCATCCTTTTAGTTTTACGTGCTCACATACATACCCATCATGGCGTTCTTTTTAGGAGAGAACACAGTCAAAATATTTTAGTCTCGGTGGTAGACCTGCCTGGCTAAGTTTTATTAAATAGAATGATTAAAACTTTGCAATTTTCCATTCATCATTCTATCATGTCGAAATTCCACTAAGCAAACGCTTCAATCATCTTGTATAAGTTTTATTATTTTTCTGCATAAGTTTTACCATATCCGTGCATTAATGTATTCCGTTAAACGTACTCATTAATTGCTTCATTCACGCCCAACTGTCCTCAATTTTACACAGTTCTAATCGCGTCGAAGACAAGTACTCTTAACTGTTTTTAATACTCCCAACTGTCCCTCTCTTAAGATTTTAGCAGAAATTGATTTTAGGCACTCATATATTTTCTAAATAGAGGATGCGAATTATTTATTCCACGTTTGGTCTTCATAAATTTCATTCGTTTTTTCCTTCGGTGTTCTCCCAATTAATTGGTAGGTTGATCGGTAGAATTGGCCTACGGGCCCTGTGTCAATTCACTTTATAGTGGCGCCCTCTTTAAATTCCTTTGGTGCCATTGACTATTTGCGCACCATCAATTCTCTCTTTAGATCCTCAATCTTAGCTCCTCTTTCTTCTGCTCTGCCGCGAAACGTTTTTCAAGCTCCTAATTTAATTTAAAGTTCTATAATTACTGAACGTTTTTTTTCATCTTCTGAAATACATTTTTCTCCTAAACCCGGGAGTAGTCGCTAAGCTTTTCTCCTTATCACGCGAGCGGTCGCGTGTGAGACTTTTTCTCTCAGTCAGATTTATCATTGATTTATCTATCATAGAGCGTTTATTGCAATATATTACACCATATTTAGATATAATTTATTTCTCTCAATGTTCATTTTAAACAATGATTTCCACAGGTTCACAATTACTGATACAATTACGTAATCATTGCTAATTTTACTGGCGATTATATCATTGGGTATAATGAAGAACATTACCATTCTCATGAAGAAATATATGTTTCTGAGGACATACGTTCTTATGATTCATAAATTTACATGAAAATATCTGCTCTCCACGAAATGAATCCACTTTGACCGAATGCTGTGAAAGTGTAACGCAACTGAGTGATACAAAAACAATAACGTCAGTGGTCGGGCGATGAGAAAAAGTCTCACACTTTGTAGCCAACGGTATCAGACATATCATTACACAGCTGCGGACGCTTCATTTACACATTTTGAGACGCTCGGTCAGTAGGAAGAGATAAAAAGTCAGCTAGAAGGACAGAAAACTTATTCTAACTCATGATTATAAAGTGAGCACAAGTTAACGTTTGGTGTGAGAGAAAATCTCATTGCACGACCAATGGCGGGTTAAAGGTAACTTCCGTCTTCAGCCATGTCTACCACCTTCAAAAGTCATATTATCCGCCCAGTCGACCTGAAACTCGCGATATTCGAACTTGTGTCCTTAACTTAGTCAAATGCGAAACCTTCCGTTCTCGAGTGGCTAATTCCAAATTCCTTCCAACAGTTTTGTCACAGTTGAAGGCTACATTTTTTCAGATGTTTCGCCTCATCGTTGTTTTTATGACAACAGTTTTGCCTGCGTTCCAGCAGGCGTCTTCAGATCGAAATAATGACCGAATTGGTTGAATGTGCCGAATGTCCCAACCACGTACTAACTGCTTCAACAAATCACTCGACTATAAGTCTTTCCTGTCATCTTTAGTTTTAAGTTCTTGTTATTCACTCGGTCCTTAGAAATACCTTTTTTATTTTAAGAGAGCGAATAAATGAAAAAAAGCAATGAAAAATATAAATAAGGGATAAAAAATACTAATATGCAAACAAAAAACTGATAAACTAAAGAATTACAACAAAAAATGATAAAATGATATAATTGAGAAAAGAAGCATTTATAAATTTTAATAAATTAAACAAAAATATCTTTAGATAACTAACATTAAGTTTCTCTTTTACGAAAACACTACACTTCTACACCCACTTTCGCATCCACCGTTATAGCTTGCCGATTGTTTTTATTGAAACGGTTAGGGTGGGCTTTGCCCACCGGAACGGTCGAATTGAGAGCACCTTCGTCTCCGTTTTGGTTGGCGTCAATTTCCCCTATTGGCGGGAATTTCCCCCGTCGGCCGCTTCTGCACGAAACAGTCTCTTCCATGTGCTTTGGAGGTGATACCCGTCCTTCCGATCGAAATTCCTTTGATTTTTTTAATATCTCGATAGCCTATGTCGTCATAAAAACAACGACGCGGTGAAAAACCCGAAAAATGCAGCCTTCAACTTCAACACACCGCGAAAGCCTTCGCACCAGTTTTGTCGCACTTTCTATGAAATCTACATCTACGCAGTGACTTGCAAGGCACCCAAATTGGGCGTGGCAGGGAGTGACTCCACATTATACATGCTGTAACGCACACAATCATACTGTTATCAGATATGGAAATTTCAGGAAAGAGATTTTACGTGCAATATGACTTATTCTATCATTCTACTCGTTCGGGATAGAATCTACCCTCATTCATCTCGGGGCCATTTGTTGAAGTTTATTCACGCTTACAAGCAGATCGAGCAAACATTATTACAAAATTTAAAATGTACAGTGTATATGATAATATTATAATATCCCATGCAGGAATAAAATATAAAAAAATTGTAAAAGCAACGTGACTTGCTATTTACATAATTTGCTGCTTCCATCGAGGCTGTTGTGCTCCCTGAACGTACGTGGAGACATAGCATTCTTAACTTATCCTTGCGGGAATCTATCTCACTTATTTTATTTATGTTTTTCAGTATTATATTCAGATCGCGGACTAAATCTTTCAGACGAAAGTCCCAAATAATAGCGGCTTCCTAGAGAAGTAGCCTAGCGAAAGTGACACATCTCTTTCACTTTTTCACGCAATGTCCTCTCAACTAATCCCTTGATGAATACCAATCTCCTAATTTTTTAGGATACCAGGACTAGCCACGGTAGTTACCTTTACGAAGTCACCCGCAAGTGCACATAAGTGCGATATTCCACAGAGGAAAAATATTTCGCTTTGACCGGGATCCCGGTCAAGGCGAATGATTTTTCCTCTGTGGAATATCGCACCAATCTCCTTAATGCAGTGTCTAAAATATTTCGTCCGCGACAGGTTGGAAGCTATGGCAATACATAGGCTTTTGGCTTGATCCGCTATAATTATGTCCACTCTCCTCATTTTATAAGCAAGAAGTTTACATAATTTCTTCCCTAAGAAGTTAATGACAGTGGAGTTTTCTGCGGTTGAATCCTATCCCCAATTCAAATCACTTAAAATTACATTGCTAAGATGCAGTGAAAGGGCAAATGTTTCCGTAAATTATCCGAATTGACAGAAAGCAATATCATTTTTCTTGCAAATCTGGAGGTCATACCATTTTTTATGTACGAGGAATAATGGGGTGGGCTATCACGTTTCCTTGTGGGACACCGGATGTACCCCTATCTTTCTCTTTATTGCATCGGTTTATAAACGATCTAGGGCGTCTAATAATTCCCAATCTCTATTGTTGTTGGTCGTTCCATTGCCCTTCATATGGACCTCTACCCCTCATCTCGTTTTTAATCCCTTCAATCCAGGTCTCCCTGGACCTTCCTCTTTACCTTTTACTGATATGTGTCCACAATAGGACATGTTTTGGTTAAGGTGGCTGGCGCGGTAATCGTGAGTGAGAAGGCACATTCTAAAAACTTTTCAAATAAGTCGAAAAAAATATTCTTGGACCACATTTCACCCACGTACACCTGTTTAAACGTTGAAAATCACCACAATGCAGTAATGTATATGATGCAAGAGTAATATTTCAAATTTTCGCCTTAATTAAAGCATTGTTTTGACTTGGATTTTCGGCGCGAAGTTCAAAATTTACGCGAAAATCATATCTAAATACGCTTTTTTTACTCGGTATGATGCCTTGATATTTGTTGGCAGCTATTATAATAATATGAAACTTACTATTTCGCATTTAGGAGAAAATCTGTACTTTAGTAATAGAATTATTTCAAAATATATGCCGTGTTCCATAAGATTACTTGTTAAAATACCATTGAATTGCCAGGAAACCAAATCGGTAACATGCAGTTTTTTTTATTTTATCGATAGGTATTACTAACAAGGACACGTATGCAAAGTTTCACGCAAATCTGTATACAAACAAAAATCGCTCCAGCCACCTTAACTCTCGTTTCCCATTCGTTTGACGTGGTCCGACCAATCTAATTGATCTTATTTTATATCTTCGTTAATTTCATCCCGGACGCCCATAATTTCTCTAATTATTAGTAAATTTGATTATTTTAAGTTGAACTCGTGGAAGTGATAGATATCCATTTTGATAAAAACACTCTGTACATTTTCACACATTATTTAATAACTGCGACCGGTTTCACCTTCATAAGGAAGATGCCTGATTAAGGTGAAACTGGTCGCAATTTTTTAAATAAAATGTGGAAAAGTACAACGTTTTTTAATCAAAATGGGTTCACTAATTATTTTGTTCCGTGCCTTTTCGAGTAGAGTTATTCTTGCATGTTACCCATATATTGGCACTAAAAAGGAAGATAATTGGAATTTTTACTGAAGACACGACAAGTGAAGCTATGTCGGGGACATACACATAGATTTTGTAATTGAGGTCGCGGGTTTGTTCAGCATTGGCATCAGGACGGATTGCCCTGCAGCCATTACATCCCCGTGCCCCTCCTTAGGGTTATTACGTAACGTTTTGACTCCGAATGGAAATGCGCTCTTGATTACCCAGAAATTTTATTTTGGAAATTCGTGAGGAAGCGATAGAAACAATCGGGAGAAAGTTACTTAAGAGCACAGTTCGGACAATGCGTTTGATTGCATTCGATTGTGGGGTGGTTTATGAGTTATAACAAGAAATACGATGAGCACAGTACATAGTTAGACAATAATACACATGAGGCGCGATAATGGATCTTATGCGAGTTAACACATCGAGGTGATCGAATATCGATGACTTATGTGGAAGTATCGAGTGTAGTGCCGTCTAGATATGCATCGCTACTTGCAGGGCATTGTTTTGCTTACACGTTGCTACCGTTTTTTCTAATGAAAAGATTCGTGGAAGTGTGCTACGAACGTGGTTATTTCGAAAATCTCCTAATTTCGGCAATCCAAGCGTTTCTATATATCACAGTGGTAGATTTCCATAGGCATTCGAGGATTTTATATACTTTTAAAATTACGTTGAATGTCTCTGTGCAATTTTAATAAGCATCAATTTTGAGAATTGTTTTATTATTCAATTCTAGAACACCCATAAGACATTACTAATTGTTCTCTTTAAAATTAAAAATATTTCCAGGTACATATTAATGTTTGCATATGTAAGATTAAGTCCCCATCCGGCAAATTCATAAATTGTCTTACATTTTTAATCCCCTTTCGCAGTCATGTCACCAGGATATCACCGAATGCGATGCGGTTATATCGCAGAATTTAAACGCAATCTTCAGAAAAAATCGAAGCAAGCCTATTTACCGTGCACGTGCGAACCGCAGTCGATTCTCCCTCTGCCATAGAAGCACGTGCTTGGACTTCAAAGTGTTACTCTGCAAGCGACCACTACTGCCATTGAAGTACTATCACGTGTAAGGCTGCCTTTTTCTGCGCGTCATCTCTATCTATACCCAAAGAGCAAACGTCCATTGTTGCGAACTGCTCGCGATCACAGTTCCCGCGACTCGATCCGCTAATGCGAGAACGTAATTTTAAAGAACAGGCATAGTTTGAAGAACGTTGATAGAATTTTTCTTATTCAACTAGGTTTTAAAAGGCCCCCGCGGCGCCTATTGATTCAAGGAAGATATTAAAATTAAATCACACTTGATATCGTGAGTTTATTTCCAACACTTAAAAATTACGTTCTTTCCGTTTATTTGCAAGAGAGAGAGCAATGCACAGATAATACTGATCTTTGGTACTGCCAACGTGGCCAAACGACTGACCCTGTGACTTTTTGGTTTTAACCGCATATGGCCGTATCACTGGAAATTGTCGTCGTCGCAAGATGAAAGGGAGCGTTGTCTCAGTCGGAGCCAAATCAGAAATGATTCTCGCTTTTATGAAACTTCTTGCAAGCAGTTGCATAACGGTATTATAAATTTAAGTGACTGTGGCTTCATCTAACAAGGATATTCTTAAAATTAAGTGACCGTGGCTTCATCTTACAGCGTTCCTCAGTCAGTGAGTGAGTGACAAGGGCTTGTCTTACATGCATGTATACATGAAGCTGCTACAAAATTACGGTAATGCTACGCTCACGCTACGAAAACGCGTGATCACGTCCAATGTTTTTTCCCATTTTCGGTCTGATTTGAAGATGCATCCATGTCAAAAAAAAGTTCAACATTAATAGGTCGGCCAAAGGCGTAATTTTAACGGCGTAAACTTTTTTCTTCGGCTCTCCAAAAGTCCTCTCCGTGCTGCGACCACTGCGGTCAGCTGTTCGCGGGGGTGATTCCCGAGTCCTTTTCAACCAAGTCTACGCGGGTTGTGCATCGCTCCCTCTTGCATCACAACGCGGAGGGCAGGAGTTCATCGTGTACGGAGAGTGGGGAGGAGGCAGAACTCATGAGCGGTCGGAAGGCGAAACATCCCGCGATCTACAAGGCGAAATTAAAGGTGTACGGGGTTTCGTTGCGAATCTGTGAAGAGCTTCTCGGCCTTTATAGCCGAGTCAGTCCCTTCTCCTCCCTTTCTCTCTCTCTCCTCCCTTTGGCCGGAGTATGGAGCTTGGGAGCAAAAGGGTTGGGGTATTTTTTTTATTTTTTTACCCCGTGGCGGGTGTGAGGAAGGGGGTGGTTGGGAAATGAGAGAGGGGTGTACAGCAAAAGGGGGAATTTGAGGGGGAGGGAGATACGTATTCGGGGAGAGATTGAAGGACGTGCAGGGTATGAAGAGAAAGCAGCAAACGTCGGTAGTAGGGTGAAGGGATAAGAGTTAGGGTCAGCTGGATTCCTTTATTGCGTTGCATGTGCCATTGGTGGGTAGGGAGGGGGGGGGGACGAGTTGAAAATGAGAGGGATGTGGATTCGGTAAGATCTCGGGGGTTTTCCGAAGCATCACTTACTTATTCCTATACATTTTGTGCGTATGTATAAGACTAACGGTATACAACTTCCAACTATAATAACCAACGGTATAAGACTTCATAGAAATCATAGCATGCACGTAGATATCTTACGAAGGTTTAAATATCTAACTAGACTTAGTTTAAATTATACGAGCGCGTGTTGCCTAGGGAAATTCGGAAAGGCGAAGTAATTGCGCTGATAGGTATATTCCATTTCTTTAGTTCCTTACAGAGTTTCAGTATCGTTGTTACACTCAAGATATCGGCTATGAGTGTAAAAGTGCCGCAGAATATTTCATTAACAAAAATAAAACTTTAAGAAAAAAGAAGTTACCCAAATTTTGGCGGTGACCTGATTAGCTCAGTTGAGTGTACTGTTACCCAATGGTCACTTGTCTTTAGGGGGTTTATCGTGACGTGAAATGTTGTACAAAATTTAGTTTATGAAATAACGCTTGGCCACCTCTTCACTGCATTTCTCAGTAAAAGCTCAGAACTATGTAAATATAAAAGCAATGCTACGGTTTGTATTCTTAAGTCTTTTCCGGCTTCTGTGTTTTTATGAATAATTATTCAACGTTTCACCCCTTATACTGGACGCTTTGTCAGGAATAATGTGAATAGTGGTGCTCTAGCCATATGTGTATAGGTATTTCTATCATAGTGAGATCATTGCCCATTATTCTCCCTCACGTTTCCTTTGAATTTCTTTTCTCGGTCGTTATTTTTCCGAAAATAATTATTCGATGCGATTATCTCAGCTTGTATCCATCTTCACAGTAGAAATCATGTGTTTTTTTTTCAATTTGTATCGCTCATCTAATAATATATTGGTGGTATTTAACTTCTCGCGGGAGTTGCTTTAAAATTTCAAACCGATTTTTATAGCCTGGAACAGGGATACTGTGCCCTGCCATGGCAGATTCCTTCATCTGGGAGTTATCGTTAATAAGCACAGTACAATCATATATCTAATTACAGAAAGGTCTTTTTCTGTCATTTCGTATATGCTCCGTTAATACTGCACCTACAGTGATAAATGAGGTATCATTTTAAACGTTGAATCACCGGCTTCTGACGAAAAATACAATCTCAATCTCAAAATTCACTATTTACCCATTAATTTGACTTAAAAGTTTCGATAACCTCTCTTGCCTGTATTGTATTCATATGTTTTGTATATTTTTGCAAGAAAACAAGTAAAAAGAAAGTATTTTATGATACACCTTCTTCTCTATTTTAAACCCAATTACACCGTTTCCTTAACATACTTATTCCCTGATAGCGTGAAAGTGCGAAATTTTCGCACGGGTTACCTAGTAAACGCTTATTACGTACACATAATTTTGACAAAGCGCTCGGCAGAGGTCGCAGCGCTTACAATGATAATTGGAAAAACAAATCAAAGCCGGAAAAATTCCTCGTAATGTGAATGAAAATTCTGTCTATACTTCTCAACACGGATTCAGAGGCATTGGTAGTGTGTGAAAATAGAGTAAAATGTACATGAACATTTTTGTAGATTTTCGCAGCTCATTGTTTATAGTATTCAGGCTTTTGGTCCTGCGATTAATTATTTAGTATTAGGCAACAGTTTCGCCGTGCTATGCGACCAGCTTCGTCGGGCTTTTAAGAACAACAATGGTCTTTTTAAAAAAATAAATAATCAATTCCAGCAGTTGACGATTTTGAGAAGTAAAAACTTAATTTCGAATAAGTCTCTTCCAGGTATAATGGAGTTTATAACTATCCTCTCTTTTGATATTATTTGGTATTTTTTATATTTCAATCGCCTCCCTTATGAGCCGCGGAAAGTAACTGCTTTATTTGTGTAGTTCTCTTGCCGTCTCGATGTCAATGGCGTGACTCTCCTCTAACGTAGTGTGCTCAGCCACGGCAGAGTGATACCAGTCTTTCTTAGAATATTATTGAGATTGAAATACATAAAAGACCAAATTATATCAAAAGAGAGGATAGTTATAAACTCCCTTATACCTGGAAGAGACTTCTTCGAAATAAAGTTTTTACTTCTCAAAATAATCAACAGCTGGAATTGTTTATTTATTTTTTAAAGAAGACCATTGTTGTTCTTAAAAGCCCGACGAAGCCGGCAGCATAGCACGGCGAAACTGTTGCCTAATACTAAATAATTAATCGCAGAACCAAAAGCCTGAATACCATAAAATGTATATGGTTGAATATGGAAATAGGAAGCAATCAATTAGTTTCAGGCTTAAATTTGTGGAACTCTTTCATTATTAAAGAAATAATGCCTTAAAAATGGCGGTTATCCGTTGAAACCTGGGTCGGTATTGTGAATAAAAGTGTGGATTAATACTATTTTAAGGTTCTTCTTTTTTTTTTTTAAAGGAATAATCATAAGGCGAACGAACCCGTGAGTAACAGTTAGCATATATCCATACTTAAATAATGCTTACAGGAACATAATTTGAAAATAGGTATCACAAAATAAGTTATGTGAGAAAGTATTCATTGTGACTAGCCCAGTTAGAAAACATCTTTCGGAGTGACATAATATCCAAATGCATTAACTGGATTATACATTCCCGTTACCCTATCCCCCCGTGAGAGATCAAATGTGAAACGAACTCTGCCAGAATATTAGGTGGCTTGAAATGAGCTGTGGTGGGATGGTGAGAGGGGTGGGGATTTTTTTCTGCAGCACCCTGGGATTGATCTGCCGGCAGTTGGCGAGCCGCGAGGGTTCACAGCAGAGAAGGGTACGACTGCGTATGTGTGGGTTCGAGTGCCGGCCCTGGCGAAAAGGGCACAGCCCGAAGAGCCCGAGCCCCTTACCCATCCTTATTCTTTCGCCCCCGTTGTCTCTCCTCACTCACTTTACCCTCTCCGCTCGGATAGGAATGAACTTTCATACGCTCTGCACTTGAAAACGTCATACCAAGCCGTCCGCACGTGCATCGCATTGTTCTGCAGTCCAATAATGCATCTCGGGGGGGCGCTAAGCGTTTCAACCTCTTTTTCGGAGCTACGTGCTCTGGGGCATGAAGGGGGGTAGGGGGGTGGGGTGGGGTTAGGGTAGGGGTGGGGGGGTTCAGGGGAGGGGGAAGTACGATGGTTTTCGGTTAGGCGGTCATCTCCACTGCGGGGGAGTTCGATGACAGATGAGAGAAATGGACGGCGTTCCGGGAGTTTTTTTTTTATATAGACGGATGATGATGGTGGATCATCGAGATGCTGTGAGATGGTCCACTCCCTTCGAGGACATCGCGAATGGCAAATAAGTCTTGGCTCCTCAAACCCTTGGGAAAGGCAGGAATTGGCCGATATGTGTACACATATGTTTCGTCGAATGTCCCGGATATTGGCGATTCTTGACATGCTCCAGGCGTTTCTTCCCTCGTTCTCACATGCCAGCGCTAAAAAGTTCCCAACTTTTCGCAAAAAAATACAACTGGGAGGATGCAAAAAAATTACCGATATTCTTTCCTTAGTGATGGAGACTGTATACCCAGAGCCATAAAAAACATAGTACATACCCTGACATCAAAAGCAGACTCTACGGCTAAGTTGTTAGATCTATAAAATTGTACTCATCATCAGCATCTCTTCTTCTTGTGGTAAATAGAGGTACAAAATGGGTTATAGAAACACGATTTAGGACCAAATTACGCTCAATTCCGAGAACCAGGCAAGCAAATATGTAAAAATAATAACGAATAACATATAAAAAATATAAATGACAGTAAGTAAAATGAGTTATAAGGATCAAATCACTGAGAAAGTAAAAAATCAATAAGAAAAAACTTCAGTGCAAAAATGGCAAACAGCTCTGTCAGGATGCTTATTGAAATCGCAAACGACAAGAGTAGCCCTTGGGACCAGTAGTATAACGGGCCTAATACTGAGGTCAAACCGTGACAGAAAGTAAAATAGTTGATGATAGGCTTGGAATTTTCTTAGATTAGCTAATGATTAGAAGCTGGGCATAGAGCAAAAAATAAATTTGTATTGGCGTTCCTAGATAGAAAATGTTGGATCAAACCTTGAGACAAACTGTCCCTTGGTGGTTAAAAAATATGTTGGGCGGTTTCGGAGGAAAAAATCGATGGTATGTTGTTGAGTTTGCGAGGCATTTCCGTCGTTTGTTCTGAAACGTCATCATCTGTACCTTCCCCCTCCGTCTTTCATTACGCGCACATGAAGTAACCTACGCGTCATAACCTCACCCTAACTCGATCTGACGTCTCGACGGTGATTTGACATTTTGATTCGGTCTGTCCAAGTTTGACAAAGTTGGCGGGCAGGGATGAATATTAGGATTGAATGGGAATTAGGGTCGGATCCCTCATGACTCTCAAACTGTGCGCAACCCGCCGACTGGCCCCAATTCAGATCGTATGGTACAACTGCAATCTTAGGGTGTGAGTGATGTAGTAACGATATTGTGGTCCATGGAGATGCAATAATATTTCAATGAATAAAATATATTTTACGATCTATTTGTTATTCGAACATAAAGCAAAAACAGATAATAACACAGTGAGGAATGGGCAATCCATACCCTCTACACAAAGAGATTTTTGACTTTAGGATATCTACCGATTGACTCTTTATGCGTAGAAATTTCAACGAAAAAACTATCAACTTGCACCAGGAATTGAACCATGGACCTTTGGCTCACCGAGCCAATGCGGAGTCTGCTGCGCTACCCTGACTTCCTCATTTACATCACAGTTTTTTGGAGGTTTAGGGAAAAGGGAAATAGTCGTTATTATAGTGGCAATTCTGTATATTTCACAGACGTGTAGCTTTGCACAGAAGCGTATCACCATTTCCAATCAATTATTTCATCGTCATCATTAGTTGACTGCAGCCCTCCAACCTTCCATATCTAATGCTAGTTCTATTACTCCCCGGTGGTTCTTCTAATGCACTTTACTCTTTATTTGGTCTATGTATTCATCCCTCGGCCTTCCTCTTGCGAGTTTCCCTCGATTTTACCATCAATTATATTCCTCATTGTACCTAAGGGTATGTCCAATCCATTTACATCTTCTTTTCTGAGTTGCTTTCCATACGGTTCTTTCATTTTGTGCTCATACGTTGTTTACTTGCTTCATATTCTTCATCTGCATACTAGGTACATATTTTGGATAGATTTAAAATGTAATTTTTCCCGCGAACGATAAGAGACCGTAACAGCTGCCAATGAGACTTTTAACTAGATTTGTCGATAAGTAGTGTAGCTCTTAGTAGTAGAAGTTCTCCCTAATACCTGTATCCTTGTCTGCAACCTAGCACTTACAGCACGCCGAGTATGTTTTCACCATAACTCTTGAATCTCGGTTCGTTTATGTAGTTGCAAAATACATAAATACTAACGGTCCCTTTAACATTGGTATCATATCTATAGTGTAGTGCATGGTTGTGAGGCTTCGCCTCGTGACAAGCATCAGCTATTTATAGTAGGGATGGTCAGCTCGGATCCGTCAGATCCAAAGATCCGCAGATATTACGTTTCACCGGATACCGAACTCGGATCCTAATGAATTCCAAAAAATCGGATCTGGATCCTAAAAACATATTAGCACACACGCTTGAGTGAATGATGCGTCCTATTAAAGGGAATAAAAAAATATCGAAGTTCCGATTCTCTCTTCGCATGCGCCGATGCATTGCGATACTTGTCCTATTGATGTGGCGATGCGTTTTAAAACTCTTTCGGGCACTACGCAACATAATTTTAGGTTGTGGAAAAATAACGAAGAAGTGCGAAATCTAACTCACCGCTACCACCGGGGTAAAGTTACCAATGTGTGAATCTATCGAAATAACAGCTACCCTCATTTCTTTTCAGCATCGGAGCACCCAGTGATGGCTGCGAAAGCCCACCCCCTCCCCCACTAGTCGAAGCCACCTGGTTAAATCATCATCGTCATACTAATATATGAAAATTGAATGGTGTCTTTCTGTCTGTTGCTCAATCACGCAAAAACTACAAAACCGATTGAGCTGAAATTTGGCATGTGGTGATAAAATGTAACTGGGTGTAACATAGGCTATATGAAAAATTCTCAGGGCCCCCAAAGGCCCCCCTGGTGCTCCCTTGTGGTCCATGCTATGCATTAGGTTTGGTGCAGAGGTTTCATTTTTTGCTTTTTAAAAGTACTTACACTCAAGATAGAGGGCTGGGATTTTTTATCGGATGGCTGAATAAATGAAGTTTCTAGTTCTTTCAATCGATTTTCTTTTACGCTTCGTAACTCTCTGAAAATATTATTTTTTCTTAAAAATCATACATTTTTCTCTGAAATCAACAATAACATATTTCCTTGACAACCAGATATATGACTTTCTAAGGATATTCACGCCTCTGGCATTTATGCTTTCCTGCAGGCTCAAGATAGCACGTAGAAAGAAAATTTGTAAAAGAAGGGCCCAGAGTCCCAAGGGTCCCATGATAGACTGCTTAGGGGGTCAATCGTTAAATTCAATGCATATTTACAACAAGTATACTCTTCAATGTCAATTCTCAAAGTAGCTCTCATAGGGGCACTGTGCGTATATCAGTGAACACTTACAAAGTAAATGATACACATAAAGAAATTAAACGTGCCAGAATATTTACGAGAAGTGAATAGTAACGATCATAATTCCTCTGTTTCTACAACAAACATGGCGTTGTGTATTATCTTTTAATACTCAGATTACGTGTTAGAATACGTGTTAGAACCATCTGCCTCTCATTACCATTGCGAACTGTTTTTTAGACCAATTCCCACATCATTAACGTTACGAGTTATTTACATATGTTTAAAGCTGTTAAATTTCAATTAACTTACATTCACTCAATCAAAAAGTTGCCTATTCAAGATTCTCACTAGCCGCTGTATTTCCCCTCTTTGGACCTAAACATATATCCATCAACATGCCTGATAAAAAAAAGAGTAATCTTTCGAATCACTCTTCTAAAGCAAGAGGAATGTCTTATTTGCGAGAAAATGAGCCATTGCAATAAAGACGACAAAGATTATACTTAGATAGAATTCATTGTTACAAAAACAAAATACAAAATTCCACTAATTATTTTTAATTCTGTCAACCGGTTTCGACGTCTAAAGCGTCATTTACAAGACAAAACAGAAGTGGAATACTTTATTGGTGGAATTTTGTTCTGTGTTTTTGTAACAAATAATTCTATCTTTAACTTCCACAAAGTATTGCTATAATCGATTAATTTGGTTATACTTGTATGTTAAAAGACATGCCCACCAGCGAACTCATGAGAATCTCCCAGTGGTGTTTGGACTTAAACGTATATCCATCAACATACCTGATAGAAAAAAGATTAACCTTTCAAAAAAATCTTCTAAAGCAAGAGGAATGTCTTCTTTGCGAGTAAATGAGTCATTGTATGAAAAACGACAAAGGTTAGACTTGGATGTTCAAAGACATGTCCACCAGCGATCTCATGAGCATCTCCCCGAGTGTTGTTTCTCGGGTTACGCTAAGAACTGCACAAATTTCATCCTTACCCAACCTACGGACGGGTAGCCAACTGTAAATCTCGTTCATATATAGACCCCATCTGTTACGAAACTCCCATCTGTTTTAAGATGGCAGAAATTATAATGACGTCTCTGCATGTTTCTTACCCGAATAAAGAATGGAAATTCTGCGCCATCCGTACACTAAAAGTGCATTAGGAATCACCACAGATTATTGCATTAAGAAACCGAAACCAATGATTATGGCTTTATGCCGAAGGTTCAGTCCGGGTGATGGAGGATTCATAGGTCAAGTAAACATGGCTGCTGCTGTTAATTCTCTTTTTGACGTTGTCAACCACTGGATTGTACCCTATTCTCCAATCCTGATTGAGATACTCAACTCACATATCAACTTTGAATTGCGCAACTAAATTGAGTCATTGAATGCAAATATATTTTTGTACACAAGGGAAGCGATCAAGACATTAATCACTCAGACTGGTCAAGAGAACCGGAGGGACGAGGTGACCATCTATCAATCTGGATGTTATTTAAGTAGTTTTTTGGTTTCCCATGCATGAAAGAGGACCAACAGTTACTCATCTCTCCGTGCACCTGAAAAATGGTCAGCGTGTCTACAATAACGAACACAACATACAATATAGGTTACGAACTCCTCAAAAGACCAGGCTGACAGTATTCTTAAGGCTTTGTGGTTATCTTATAAAATAAGTTCAATGTTTTTCACACCCGTTGAGTTTCAATCTCAAACGGGTACCTTCCGCTAGTAATAATAATAAATTGTACACTAATGCATTAATAGTCGTAGCTACACTAACTTTAGGGTATAGTGTAATGAATGCTGGTGACTACTCACCCCCTGCCACACTCCCTTGAGGTGGCGTGTAGGGTATTTCGTAGATGTAGATATAGACTACCTTGCGCAAAGAGGTGTATCAGAGGGTGTTTGTACACCAGTCAGTATCAGGAGAGGATAGGGAAAATAAGGGGGAAGATCGCAGAAGGGAATTGTGTGTTACCGATGTGTCTTATGTAAATACCACGCTGTTTTTTTTTATCACTAATGGCACGTGGAAAGAAGGTATTTTTCCACTTACCCATTCGGACGTGTATCTGTTTTACTTAGTCGATTATATGTATTGGAGGAAGAGATATGTGAGGAGAGATATGTGCTGTGCCAATTTTTAACTAACCGTATATTGCCGCGCTGAGTATACTTTGCAATATTTATGATATTTTGCAGACATTTATAAATACGAATTCCGTGGGAATGTACGAAAACTTTAAAAAAGCTGCTACTACGTGTGTCATGCATGAAAAATTGAATAATGAGGGTAGGACTTCAAGGCTAAATGGTAAAATATTTTATAATGAGCTAATTCACATCGTTTTGCGACGAAGTATCCAAATTTTCAATATCTAAGGATGGCAACTCTGTGTAACCTCACCCGGTAACGTTTAGTTTCCTATTAAAAGAACTTCGATAAACCTCCGCAATCACCCAAACACTTAAAACTTACCTCCTTGATGAAAGGATTAATGGTTAACATTAAACAACATATTAATAAAAACACATTGCTCAATTAATTTAATAGTATAATACTTTCTTTTAATAAAATATTTGACTTGGTTATGACAGCATCAGTATTTAGAGCCTTTTAAATGTATTGGATCCAATTTACAATGTTACTCTTTTATGATCCAATTTTTATTTTACATTTACGTTATTTTAGATAGCAGTACTTTTATAAATGGAGGTAATTGTTTTTTTTATGACTTTGTTATTCTTATAGTTAGACTTATCAGACGCTGGGGTTTCTCGTCTCTCTTATGTGGCTGCGGATATGCTTTCACGGTCTTCCTCGTTTCCAGAATTCTGGACTGTACGGTTTCTATCTTGGGTGTCTTTCCCGATTCCTTCCTGGCCTCTTTATAAATCCCTGGTTTCTCTATCGTCACCTCTATGCCGCTTTGTATCCGCTCCCTGCCGTTTTTATTCTCCGACTTTCGAACTGTTTCCTCACTTCGCGTCCTTAAGATCTTTACTCCTCCAATTATCTCTGCTGACTCCCCCTGTTAAATCCTCAACCTCTCAAGCGTCCCCCGTTACTTATTGTTTTTCTTTTATTATTTTTGCGTCGTCCTGAACTCCCCGATGTAAGAATTGATTTATGTTTGGCGTCCCTAGTTATCTATTGTTATGTGCTGTTTTATTATGATTTATGGCTATATATTTGAATTGTGATTTTAATTTCGGATTTTATTTATGGTAGGATTCTATTTGGTTACATCTGACTACATTGAAAATGTTAAAATACGAATATAAATAGCACTACCTAAAAATAAAATATCAAAGTTTATCAATTGTTATGCAACTATACAAGCTTCAAAGTAATGTAAATATTTTTTTAAATCATGCAAATTACTCAATTAATATACTCCCAATTTTTAATTGATAAAGTTTTAAGGCACGTACAAAAAGTAGGATAATTTACAATATGGAAAAATTAAGAAATGGTAACACTAGCAGTACATACCAAGAAACTTTAATATAGCCATTAGCGTCATCCACTAATTTCTTATTTAGCCCGTATGTTTCAATTTCAGTACGCAAAAATTCTTTCGCAAAAATTCCCCGATTATTTCGGTAGATGAAGCAGATGATATAATGGTATCTCATTGACTTCCGAGCGCTAACTTTACTTACAGCTCAAGTCATATTGTTAGTATAAATTGAGTCGATTCCCCCGTTTTTTTCTGAGCAGAAAGCCGAGTGTTAATGTCTCTCATTATGAATTTGTCGGACCTGGAAAGTTCACCATAGCCGATGATACAAAGGATGGCGTCCAAAAATGGTGAAATCGAAAGGCGGTAGAATTGCGCAAACAGATCATCTTCCAGGGAGAGCCAAGATATGCTGAAAGTGGATCAAATCATAAATAATTAAATACGGATAAATCAATTACTTTCACTGATACTAATTGATTTATGATCATTATGGTTTAAAATTTCTGAAAAAATCTCATACTGCCCTAAAATTGCAATTTAATGGCCTCCTTTTTCCACTGCCACATCATTCTTTAAATTGTTTTGCCTTTCATGAATCACAAGCCTAAAATATTCATAGGGTGTCATTTTGATTAATTTGTTGGCTTTCGTTTCGAAGACTTCGTAGGCTAATTATTATGTTTTCACGACATTGACCTCTTGATCCCCACCCCATTCGATTTTCAGGTAATCCCAACGCCCATTGTGTATTTGCGAAGGTTACCATGTTGACATGCAGACGCCAGCTGGAGCACAGGTGGAAGCGATATCAAAACAAACAGCGCGCGAAGGTTAACTCCAAAAACAAAAATAATGAATGCTTCCATCCGAATGCTGGTTTTCCCGCTGTTTTCTCCCAACCCCATGTGAATCCACTTTATAGTGGTTCCCTACTTAGAATACGAGCTCGATAAAGTGTTAGCGAAACATGGTGGCAGTTGTGAAGAAGGCCCTTTTCCGTAGTAGAGTCCAATCTCTACGCTTAAGACGTAGCGAAACGAAGAGAAACTTTAGTTTCCTCGTTTGACCACCAAAGGTTACAAGGTTGAAAATCTTCATTGTCTACTTCAAAATGCTCACTTTGTTATTCGAATGAACTTTCTACCTCTGTATGGCTCTAATTTCTCTTGTATAGACGGGCTTCTCCAATGGGATGTGAACAGTATCAGCGTATTTTAATCCCACATTGTTTGGATCGTAAATATTGTCGTGAAACGCGCTTCTGACAGTTTCCCTCCCTATCAAGTTAAAAGCAGTTGTGTTGGCAACCTTGCCTTCCATATTCTGTTCTCTCCCCTCCGCCTTATAATCGACCCCTTCCACACCATAATTCTCCTTCGCAACGTAACGCTTCGCGCTAGCGACTGCCACTATATTTCTCTACCACTCAACCTCTTATTTCTTCAATTTATTTTTATCTAGTTTGAGTATAACCTGCACTCTTTGAAATGGAAAGATCTATGTCCCATCACATTTTCCTCTAAATGTTTGTCAATAATCTAGGTAGCCGGCATAAGTTTCCTCGACTTCATCCACGGGAAGTATGTTCCCTGAGCTATTCCTTGCGTTCAGCGCGGATTTATTGCAACATGATCCGTGCTACGTTCCGCTCAGCGATACAACTACATCGTACTTTTATTGCATCCATAAATTCCAGCCGCACAAGAGGCGTTTTTCATTACGTTTCTTCGAGATCTTCTGAGCGTTTAAGTGCACGGAAATAATGCGTTTATTCCAGATAGAAATTTTACTATATTTCCTTGCGTCTTACGGATAATATTCCAATGAAAAGATCGGAATTATGTCACATGATTTGGGCAATGCATATTATTTACCATAAGATTGTTCTACCCATCAGGTTATGGTCGGCTTTGGTCATATACAATTGAAGAGTTCTTTGCTGTAGACGCGAGAGAGCGACCGTCTCTAGGCAAGAACTTGAGGGTTTATGAAAGCTACTGAGGTCCCGTAAATAATTATAGTTTCTGGAAAATCCAATCCCTCTGTGACATCGCTAAATACTGACTTCCCAGATAAAAAAGGCGAATAGAAACAGGGTATAATAGTAAAAAAATATGGATGGCACGACCAGATCTTCGGAATGCAAGTATATCATGATTCACGAAAATGAGAGTTTCGTATCATGTTCACATTCACAACGATGGATGTTTTCATGAGACGCTATAGACAAATGTTAACGAAGGTAATCGACAATGGCCGTTCCTATTCCCGATTGACAGCCGTTCATAAACTAGAATTGTCAAAAGAGTCCTATTCATGGTTAATCAAGGCTTGAAACAGTTGTCATCAATCAGATATAGACGTGACTAGTGTCCAAGCACTCCCAGGCATTGGGTTGTGGGCTGAAGCATAGATGCGGACACCGTTAGCATTGTTTGCAAAAGAGAAAATGTTATTAATTCAAAAATATTTTGTATTTCAAAGGGGGTATGTTGTCGGGCTAAAAACAAGTCCTGCTCGACCGAACATAACAGGGTAGGGATTCAAATGAGAAGATTGTTCGGTTTAGCGAATGGAATGGGGATTAGCATACTGGTACCTGGATTTCCGGTCTATTTGCGTAAGCTGGGGCCAAGTGTCTCAGATGTTAGATTCTTTATTCAAATGCAGCACATTCGACCGAGTCGCGAAGATTCGCCATTATGATATCGCAAAAAGGTAACAGCGAGCACTCCGTTTGGTGACGGGGAAATTTAATGGGATGTCGCGCGATGTCTCCAAACGCAAATATGTGCCAATGAGCGTTGATACAATGGCCGTAATAGTTGACACAAAACTATATTGCCGTCGGACAATGAGTAAGGCATCCAACGGAACTACGGGAGATCATTCTCTTGCAGTCAGCTTGGCAACAATGAGAAAGCCAGATTCATCCACTTATTATTTAACATCTAGTTTTAAAAAATGGGTTATACTCATAGCAAAAAGACATTTATACGGACTACATTCGCCAGTTTGCCTTGACTCCGGGAAATTTTTTTTACAAGATATTGGGCAAAAAATTTGCATTTTTAACATGTAAAAAGGCTATGCTACTCCATTTTTTTAATTCAGAGATCTCTTTGTTTGCTTTGTTTAATTGCTTCATTCCTGATACAAATTAAAAATGTTAATTTTAGATAAATGACAGAACGGATGTTTTAATTCTCGCATTAAATCTCCGTATTCTCATCGCATTTTCCTGGAATTTTAGTTTTTAGCTCGAAAATCTCAAATTTTTGAACTACTTCAACAATTGAATAAGTTATTTACTTGGAAACCGCAGCATATGCATGGAATGGAAATTCGTGCCCGAGATATTTACGGCTCTTTCAAAAAATCTCATTTACATATGTACTTTGAAATTTTAGCTGGAATATATTTCAACCCTACCTCTCCATGTGTGGTTAATGGCTACTACAGAGTAAATGGTATTGATCATGTAATTTTGAAAGTGTTTACGTGAGTCCTCTAGGGGCTGTAGAATAAAGTATCCGATCTATAGAACAACCTGAAAGAGAACATCAGCAGCAAATGGTACAAGGTGATGACCAAATGCCCAATACCTCAAAGAATTTATTCCGGAGAAAGTAAAACAAGTTTATGACTGCCTCAAGTAGTTTAATTCCTTAAAATGAACATTTTCTGACATAAGCAAGACCAAGCTGGGTAGCAAAAGCCAATTGTAAAAATAGGTTATTTGAAATGATGACTGAACTAAATGATTCTTACTCTCAAGAGAGGAACAATCAGAAAAGAAGAAGCAAGAATATGAGTCCTCCGATGATCGTCTAGAGCATTTAAAAATGATGCGTGATCTTGCACGAATCCAGAGAAGTGGCGAATCAAACAAACAAAGGGAACTACATTTGTAAAAGATATGGCAACGACAAAATAGCCAAAGAACAGAAGAATCAGACTCACAAAAACATTAGTGGCTTCAAGGTATGCGTGAACGAGAGGCTCAGAGGCGTAAGTACAGTAGATTTTGATGATGATGATCATCAACGATTGGAAGAAGAACGCCGGAGAAATTCAAGACGACAACAAGCATTACGGCTAAACCGAATAAGTTCCTACAAGGCAGCTACAACGGCTGATTTTTCTCACCATAGTTTTCAACCTTTTAGTGATGCTTGTATTCATTATGGAACATTGCATTTTCCCGAAGAACGTGTGTCAAATCGAATTCATTGAGACTCGTTTGGGGACTGTTGCTTGCATGGTAGGATAGATCTACCACATTCAGAATTTCCGAACGAGTTAGCGCGATCGTTTCTTCGGTGTCATCCATTTTTGATAACTTTTATGAAAGGATTCGAAATTTGAATTTATGTGTTGCAATGGCTTCATTAACCGTAGATGACGATCGAACAGTCAACGGTCGAGGAGTTTATAGTTACATTACTAACGGTCACGTTTATCACAAACTTAATGTAGCAGCTCACCCCACTCAAAATGATGATGGAAAATTTGAACGGCCTCAATAAGGACATATATACATTTGGATAATCATGATGATCTTAGTGCCCGCATAAACAATGCCATTAATTATGGTATCAGCGAGAATCTTATTAGTCTCTTGGAACATATTTTGAGATCTGAAAATCCGTTTGCTCTTGGATTCATGATAATGCGGGAAGTAGAAGAAGAAGCTAGTAGACGCGCTGTTGCAGAAGGTGTAGACTGTAGAGCCGCCTTATGTTAAGCTGCTTTTTGGATTACCTGATGCTGTTGATCATAGAAGGTTAAACATCCCTTCAGAATGAAGTTTGTGCTATTATTACCCTCAACGCTGACCAAAGTTTCCAGGTAAAGAGTTAATTATTCGTAAACGTGGGAAATCTCTAATTGCCATGAACAATATTGACAGTCGTGTTGGGCCCTTTACTTATCCACCATTTTACCCAAATTTTGCAATTTTGTATTCTCTTTTATAATATTCCTTTTAGAAGACCTTGTAACAGACATCAAAATTTGACTAGATTTGAACTAGCTCAGTACCGATTAGCATTAAGACCTCAACTTGCAAAATATTTTCCCTCAGACATTAACCTGAGAAATCCAGATATCCGCCTTTTGAAGTTCAATGCTTTGTATTTCGGTGGTCGGCTTTTTTAGCAATATAAGGTTGATTCTTATATAAGAGTGGAACATAACCGTATTCAATGGATTAAAGCAAATTAAAAAAAACACTTGCAGAAAACTGTACTAGAGCGATTCAATTGTTGAGTGAATTGGTTGAAAAAAAGAATGCTGTTGCTGTTGAAAGGATTATTTTGCCTTTTTCGTTTCCTGGATCAACACGTTTTTACAATGAACATATTGAAGAAGGTATGGCCTTTGTCCGTCGACTTGGACCATCAGACTTCTTTATCACAATGACGTGCAATCCTGAATGGCCTGAATTTGCGGAAGCAGCTCGTACAACTTTTGAAGAAATTGCGGTCGGATCCTGACTCAATAACTTCGACACACGAGAAACGTTGTATGGAAAATAATATTGAATAATTTTTAATCTAATAACAACAATAATATGTCAATGAATATTGGAAATAGTGAAAACAATGTAAATATTGAATTAATTGATGATTTCAGAATTTCGTTAGAAGAACATTTTAGTGTTAGTGGTGTTTTTGAGTTTGCTTTACACTACCTAATTGCATCATCACTACTATATTTAAAAAAATAAATATCCGTAATACTTTATAAAATTTGTTTTATAAAAACCTTTAATCGCACATGTGAATGCCCAATATAATTAAAATAGACAATAAGTAGCAGAATAGGAGCATACAAGTTCATAGTACACCAAATAAATAGCAAGTAACCAGGTACTAATACAATGATATTAACAATATTAACAAGTACTTTGACATCATTACAAAATACTTCGTGATAGAAACAGACAAGACAGAAATTTTAAGATAAATGGATTTTTAATCGCCATATGAATTACTTGTTCACTCGCAAGTTGATCTAACATTTCATTAGTGCGTAGAAAAAATTAGCAAAGTAAATCCTAAGATTTCCTTGTCGTTTGACTTGAAGTATAATAGTTTTCGGGTGATCCTTCGCATGGTATCCATTGACCAGACAACAGTTTCACCAGCACGTATATGTAGCCTTGTAGTCCGTCATATGTAGCCTTGTCTGAGCCGTTGGATCGTCCTGATTGTTGGATCGGTTTCCCGCGTTTTCTGTCTAGAATAGCTAGGGTTACCGCGAGAATATAGCGGGAAAACGAAACATGTTTAGTATGACCAACGTATGAATTGATTACTCTCACGCCCGACAGATGGTGACATTAATCGAAGAACTTCTTCCAACCTGACTGTAGTAGTATACTATACCTATACTCTACCAGATTATATGTTGGTTGGTGATTTTACCTTACTTAAATAACTAAAATAAAATTGAGGAAATATTTATTTAAATGAGTAGTTATCATTTTTCTGATGCATATTCCACTTTTTTTAAATTTAAAAACATCAAAGAAAGGTGCCCACCATTGTAACCTCATAATGTCAATGGAGGCAGGCGATACTTTGTGGAATTTAGTTGCACTGAACATGTTAAATGAAAGACTTTGTACTATTCCACGATATGAGAATATCGTGGAATAGTACAAAGTCTTTCATTTAACATGTTCCTTGTAACCTCAGTCTAAAAAGTGCCGCAAACTTAAAAGGGCTGGGAATCACTGGTCTAGGTAATTCTCTTCCAGGCGCTGGAAAGATTGTACCCGTCCTCCCGGTCATAGCTGTTTGGCTGGTGACACTGTCGCCGACAATGGACTTCACGCGGAGGAACTCCCAAAAGCTGTTACTCCTCAAAAAACTGGTATGTTACAGCTCTTAAGATACCCTCGAAACTGCCATTGAGAAATTTTCTCACTATTACGTCCACTTCGTCTACATTCACGAAGTTCCGTGAAAGCCACCTCCCGGTTGTGTGGCACGGGGTGATTCCACATCAGACATGTAGCGCTCGTCCCAGTTCAAAACAGAACCTCACACGCTCCCCCGGCCGATAGGCGAGGACCAGAAAACCATCAGGAGAGCAAAACAAGGCCAAACCAGAATCCAAGGAAGTGCTGCGTCGACAAACACACTAATATGCAGTCACTAAAATGCTCTCTATGGCTCTAATTCCAATTGGTTATATGGGCTTATCCGATTGGTTGCGATAACTGTCAGCGTATTTTGATCCAGCTTCGTTTTTTAAGTTCCTCTAAAGTTTATTGCAGTTATGTTTGCAACGATTCCTGCCATATGCTTCATCTTTTCTCCCATCCGCTCTTTTGCCAATTTCTCCCACGCACGCTTTCCCCTCCGTGTCGCCGTGCAGGCGATTGCCACCAAGTTTTGCTATCATTGTACATACAATATAAGAAACCTGAGGGTTAAAGAATTCAAACCCTGGAGAGGGCTCTTTGAATACCCATACCTTACATTGCCACGATGCAATACTCTTGTCTTCGAAGCATAGCAGGAACCCGCAGGAGATCCGAGTAAAAAATTGATCCTACTACCTAAAAGTTTAAATTATATACTTATTCGTATATGTGTAAAAATATTTAGCTTATCTTTCTTGGGAAACCGACTCCACTAGGTTCCAGCTAATTTTCACCCTTAGTCATTTTTAGCTAAACATACTCTTATTGATTCCTCTTTCTAGAGCAAATAGCTATCGGTTATTCTCCCCTAAGCAAGAGCTGAGTGACAACAGAATTTCAACCTATGGAGCCCGGAACATTGACATTACGTTTACAGGAGGGTGCTTAGTTAAAAAATTAGTTTGTCTGTTCGTTTCAGCGATTTGACTTGCTTGATTTTTTTAAATATTAGCGATATTCACATGTTTCAATGTATGCCATTCTTTATAAATAACAATTTAAACCTTTCTTTATGAACAGGATCGTAACAATTTGTATTTGTGAATTCTTAAAAAATAGGTTTACCATCGTCAAATTGAAAAAACCTCATATGTCCCTCTGAAAAACCTCTTTTTTCATTTGGAACCTTTCGTTTAGAGCACATTAATGCTGACACAGGGTTTCTCTCTCACCTTACTCAGTTCCCAAAGCATATTCTTCCCTTACCAGCTTACCCACCAATCCTCATGGAGAAAATTACCTGAGTGCTGGTCAACTCACCAAATATTCATGGTAACCAATAAAAATATACTTACGGTATAATTATAATAACTTTGTTAACTCCACTAATTATTTATTACCACGACCCGGGTTTCTTCAGGTGAAGACTTCCCATCGTCGTGGTAATAAATAATTAGTGGAGTTAACAAAGTTATTATAATTATTCCGTAATGGATCAATTCCACAAGGTCAAGCCTACAACCGTGTCCTTTGCAAAAATATGCTTTGTCAATTCCACATAATTTTATTTGAAACGACCCAGGTTTCGACAACTTTCACTCGGATTTGAACCCGGGACCCTTCAATCAGTAGCCTAGCTCTCGACCCACTAGGCCACCACGCTCCCCGTTACCATGAATACTACGATGTTCCACAAAGTGACGCCTTAAGTCCTACCTGAAGCTAACCAATAACCAAATAACCAATCAACGTATAGCGTAGCCGTGTAGTGAAATATGATAGTTCATGTACCATATTGCACTATCATTCCATCTACAAATCTGCCCGGGAGCCTGTCTTAAAATTGAAGGACTTGGAATTATATTTCCAGAGATGAGAAGCAGTGACTTTCATTAAAGCGGATATCGAATGTTATATATTAGAGACGATTCACGTAACCAAGGTCAACTACAACATTCTTTTACCCCTGTAGTTTTATTCAAATTGGTGAGAGCATTTGGTTTGGATCATAAAATTTAATCCTTCGTGTTTCTCTGTCATAAAAATTCTGATTCCTTTGAAGCTGAGTTGGTGATGCAATGGGAACCGGTTTGAAATATGTAATTTGAGGATCAAACCTTTCTTGTTGCAAGAGCCTTAATTGATGATCTGATGCTTGTGCATGTACCCACATGCACCTAGTGATTTAAAAAACATGAATTTCATGGTCCTTCCGTTATTCAGTGTCTGGAAATAATTGGCGGTCGAAATAATGACCAGAGCTTCGGCGCGACCTTAAGAAAAATTACCAGCCTCAGCTCAATTGCTTCCTAAGTGCATATGCATACATAAAACAGTGTTGCAGAGTAGAAAGAATTAATTTGAGGGAATTAATTCGCTCACGTTCCTAAAAAAAACGCACGGGAATATAATGAGCCTCAAAAACAACGGTTAACGAGACACAAGTGACGCAGTTTATTTAACTAGTCCTTAAGGCCATTCCAAGACTTTGAGGGTTGCTTCGACTGATAATGACTTCCATGAACAAACGTATTCTAGTGAGACAATCGCCGAGTGAAAACGAGCAGCATGCATAGAATTTAAAAACTATTTGGATGCGTAGTTCATATTCTTAAATACACAGGGCCAAAATATTGTCGACAAAAATAACGTCGTTTTATGAAAATGTTTCTCGCTAAAAATTTCACGTCCAGGGTGGCTTCAAGACATTAAGTTATCGGAAACCCCGTGGGTGACTTCACAAAGCAGTATTGCAGCGAGTGTAGAGACGCATTTAGTCGTGAATGGTCAACCAAGTTCACCGAATACAGCCGTTTATAATCCCTTAATTAATGGGGAGTGACAGTGAACTAATATGAAATAATCCTTCCTGTTTGAATGCATTTCGAGGAGAGAAAGGCTACCGTGTGTGGATATCAGGCAACTGAGATCCCTTTTTGGATCATGTGACTTTAAAAAAAATGTCATGCACTCTCCATAAGTAATTATTGTTACTTTTTTCTATCAAGCAAATGTTGGTTTTATATTCGGGTTCGTTTAAAATAATGCAATGATTTACACACTTTAGATATGAGAAATAAATTTAATGGTTTATGGTGTTGAGTAACTTCCATGATTAAATATTTTTTCAAGCGATCTGGTTGGTATTGCAGCTATATTGTCACCCATAGTACTAGGATAGGAAATAGAATCCCAGTCGTGGCGAATACTTTTTCCTGAAAACCGATGCCTTCTTGGGTGCCATGTTGAGAGCACTTCACTACTCCATTCGTCTAGTGGGAAGATCATTATTGGACCACTTTTGAGCTCTTCGTAAAGCGATGGTCAATGTACAAGATGGTTGAAGGGTTGACTTTGTGGGATTTCGACATGATGTAATAATTTAAAAAAAAATTATATTATTTATAAATTAATTTGTGAATATTACAAATTCTTAATTATTACATCACGATGGCTAATAGTTATCGAAATCTGGTTTCTTTTCAACCTTCATCCATTCCCGAAATTGTCCTTTTGTGTACAAAAAATCTAACTTTTTTTAAATTTCGCAAATGATCGAAGTGTTCGGTTGGCCCTAAAGAATAACAAACCAATGTCCATTGTTTCAGCGAACATCTTCCAGAGCAAAAAGTTTTACTTCCGACGACGCAAATTTGCTCCGGAAGACGATCATTTTCTTACGAAGACCTTTGCTCCTTTGCTCCCGAAAATGCTTCTTTGCTCCTGAAGATAGTTACTGCAACGTGATACGAAACACTGAGCTATGAAAATTATCACCAGGTGGAAAAACTCGAAAGCCTCTCTCCAGCAGTTACGAATCGCGGCGGAAGCATACGATCTAAGTTAACTCCTCCCTTAGTTAAATTTGCATGACAGCCTAAAAGTAATTGGTCGTAACTTGAAAGTATGTACATTATGCTTTCTGGCATCCACTTTTCCAACACCCTTTGCTTAACGGTACCTAAACACCCTTGGCTAAAAGGAGTCTAAATTGAGGAAAACACAACAGCAAAATGAACTCTTGGCCGAAGTTATTGCTAGGTAATTAATCAATAAAAGAACACTTTACGAAGCCAATGTGACACTAGCAACGATTAAGCTTCATTTTATGAATGTAATTGAAATTCATTTTATCTTCAACCATCATAATTTTTTTATTGACCGTCAATCGTTGAAATTAATCATTTTTTCAAACTAAGGATTAAAGATCTGTGAATAATTCATTAAAATTTTCTGGTTAACTAAAAACGCCTTCTCTGCTGTGTTGATTAAAGCAATGGATGATTCGAACGATCGGAAGCTTTACAGCATTTTAGAATGGAATTAATTGACCATCTACCCAAAACTTAATACCATCACCTTCAGTCAACACAATAGTAAATGAGATCCTATTAAGGTAATTAACTCACCGCCTTGGTTGTGAGTAGCGAAGGAGTCAATCAATCAGTACGAGAGCTCCATCACCTCTGCATTTCTCGCTGCGGCAAATAGTTTTTACCAGTCAAGAAATCCCCCATGAGTGGTTTTCATTTGGCAACATTTAGCGCAAGATCACTTTTCATTGCGATCCCATTCTGAGCGAAAGGGAGCCGCTAATGTGTTGGGGAGGTTAGAATTAACGGCCTCTGATTACGGTCGGCGAAAGGATTATCGCGTTAAGAGATTCCGATTTCACGCCAAGGACTGAAAGGACTTCCGCTGAACGAGAAACACGATCGGGGTATCCGTCTAAGAGGCGACTTGGGGAAAAGAAGGAGAACGTGAGAAAGATTGTGCTTGTTTTTCACCGTTAAATGGCGAATTTTCAACACAGGAATTAACCTTGGCAAGTAACATGGGAGACCACTCGAACTGTAAGCGGGAGCATTATTAATCCCAGCACTCGACAATATTCTGAATTGTTTTAGGTGAGGCTCGACTTGAAGATTGATACACTCAGCTAATGCTGCATGCAGGTTGCACTTTGAAAGCTCCTAATACATACATGTCCTCCTCTCCTTAATCCAACAACCGCCGCATATTTTGTGTGTTAATGGACGTTGTTAACTCACGGTTGACAGCAGTATTGGCGGGGTAGGCGGGTGGGTACGGAGTCATGCGGCGAAGAAGTCGAGTAGTTGAGTAGGTTGCGACTTATGCTGGATTCATATCCATGCTCCAGTGGGCTTCTTCAGAAAAAAAACACCCCTTTGTTATCTACAATATACATTGAGTTACTTTCAGTTCAAACTTTGGATGGGGATATGCAACTATTATTGTCATTAGTATTCATGAGCTTAAAATGGGCATAAATGGGCATAAAATTTTTTTTTTCATGAATGAATATTTATTCACATTACTTCTGCTCATACAAAATGCATACATTTTTGAGGAACGTGGTTAAAATTCTGGCCCATTCAGCTAAAAACAACATATTTTCTTCATTTAAGATTGGCTCATGATGATATGCCTATAGTAAGAATATTCGGCCCTATGTCGATTGGTGTTCGGTTCCAGCCCGACTTTTCGAAATGTGAAAAATAGAATTGTAAAAAATAGAATTGTGAACTAGAAATGTGAGAGCACGAAAAAAAAACAGTTATTTATTCCGATGTTTTCCCAGCCTTGGGCAGAAGCTAGGATTATGTAAAATTTCCAAGTTATTGGTCTAGAACCAACATTTATTTTGACACGTATAAATATTCAATTATATTAACCATAATTACATTCGTGACTTCTATTTTTAGGCATACGTACAGATGACCCTACCATTTCTATTTCAAAAAAATATACTTTTGTAACTGAATTTAGCATATTACTGTTACGTAAACTTTTCTTTTGTCCATTATTGCATTCAATTTGACATGGTTTTCCAGGATTGCTTAGATGATAAAACTGAGTTATAAATAATGTGTGGTTTGTAGGCCTGCCATCTGCAATGAAATTCCTGCCGAATTGTTGATCTATTTTTATAATAAGTATTCAACTGGGACAAGAACTATTTCTTTTGGTAATGCTACGAATATTATTCCCAAAATTTCCCATTTTTTGGGGAACAAACTGAAATGTTTTTTTCCGGTTTGAAAGTTTTTTCCTAGCCTTCAAGATTTTCCGAAATTTTACATAACTATTCTTGAACTTTGCTTGTCACATCTTCAAAAGAAACTAATGATCACAGCTGATGACGCTCTTATTTTTAACAATTATTCATGGTATTTACTCAAGTGGAAGATGTGGAAGGGCGGCAGAACTGATGGGGAAAGGTGGAGTTGAATTTTTACTGATGACTAGGCCCCAATAGAGGCTGATTTTGAGAGCAACATCTCCACCGAAATATTGTTTACATATAATAATATGTAATATTATAATATTGTGACTTTGGCGATGATTCAAATTATTTTGAAGTCAATCGCGTGTCTCAAGGCTTCATATTTAGCAATTTCTCACGTCGATGTTTGCCCCAGTTTTGGATGGCTCGTTAGTGATTTTTCAGCCTAGTTTTCGCTGACCGTTTAGTCTCCCCGATCATTTCTTGCCGCATGTTCCGCAGGGAATTTTATACTCCTTCGATTTACAGTGGAGATCTATCCTTCACGTTTCTTAGGAGATGTTACACTTCAAAAAATGCTTGAATATAGCCTTGATTTCGCACTTGCGGAGAACGTTACCTAACTTATATGTCATACCTTTTATATAAGGAGGGAAGGTTTCTTCTGTATGGTGATGTCCTCGTTTGGCGTAACCACAGTTTCATACGGGTTACCTAAGCCTTTTTTAAACATAATTTTGTTAAATCATTTGAAGATAGCTCCGTTATCGTAACCGCTTAGGCGTAGAATGATTACAATTTTATTTCTGCTGAGAAATTCGTCTCGTCGCTCAACCGGATGGACCGGGGATGTACCCCATGTTGATGACGGTTTTTATCTGTGCCGGGTGATGATTAGGACTGGCATAGAGGCACCGGTTATTTGATGATAGCTTTCTACATACAGCGAGTGACCCAGGGTTTGATATATCATCATTTTTCTCAACCAGGACGTCTAGAAACGGAAGCTTTCCAACCATTTCTATTTCAGTGGTGAACTTAATATGGCTCTTTGTGCCATTGAGTTATAATAAAATTCTTCTATTCCATCCCAACCATGTGTCCAAATGATAAAAGTGTCGTTAGTTAATCTGAGCCAGATCTTGGTCTGCTGTTTGAATTTTAAAGCACTGTCGTTTCTTGACTCTTCATGCAGATATTGATCACCGTTGGTGAGATAGGATGATGCCTCCGAAGTCTGTTCATAAAAATGATTTTTCCATCGCAAGAAGGTTCTGGTCAACCAGATTTCTTTTAACCTAGCGATATTTTTGTAGAATTTCTCTTCGATTACTTCCGCTGTCTCAACTCGGGATGTATTCGTCAAAAGAGGAGTCAAAGGGTGATGACGAGGATGCCCTCCTGGCTAACTCGGGTATCTTTTAATTATCTGTAGAAAATGTCATTTCTCGCATAAGATTTAGCTTCCTCCGCTGTGGGTTGCAATACTTATGCCAAATGTATGACCAGTTTACAGGTCTATAGCGCTAACGATGGGCCTCAGTAGTGTGCATATTTTACGGATCTTGGACTACCTGTGGAGACAGGGACAGGTAATTTGGAGATATTAACAATGAAATTTATGTTGCCTAGCTTGTTATGTTTTTCAGTCTTGTGATGTATCATTTTCTGATTAGGACATGCCTTATTCACCCGAGACTCATTACATTACAACAGAGTTCAATAGCTTCTGGGATCTTTGCTGAAGAGAGGTTGAAATGCTACCTCCTGAAATGATGTGGAGCTCTCTTAGTCACATTTTAGCTTGGGAAAAAGATCTGACCGCATATATTTGTTTCCTAGCTGCTGCTCTGAGTCCGTTTTAACAGCAAAAAATGGTACAGTAAAAAATCGTATGGCAATCCAATACGCAAATATATGTTCTTTATATCAATCACGATCAGGTTGAGCAAGGAAGGTAGGAGGATATGATTATTGTAATGAATTCCAAATATATGAAATAAAGTCGCACCGATGTTAGACGTTCATTGCTTCACGAGTGCATTGACGTTGAATCAACTAAGCTGTTTAAAATTGTCTTGAGCGTCCAGATAGTCGATACGTTGTACGCGTCTCAGAAGATCCAAATGCCTCAAAGTCAGTGTCCTGTTTTCCTGCTCCGCGGTGATGGGACAATGTGGACGGCGTTCCTTCGCATTTATATAAGACGCTGACCTTTTCAGGACGAGGATACCCTCGAGGGGCTTTTCTTTTTTATATTCCAGCCATCGACTACAAAATGTTCTCCCGACCATTTGGCAGACTCCCTTCCTCAAATGTGAATCTAAATTGATGCACTCTTGCCTTCGCGAACGGGTAAAAATACTCTACGACGGCAGTGAAGAGAGCCTCCGAGAGCACTGCCTTATGTTTACCGTACAAATGTACATATTATTGAAGTGTTTTCCCTTCCAAGTCCTTATCGAAGGATGCTCTTCCCCGGCGTGCGGTAATGGGAGCTGAGACTGTCCGTCCAAGAACAGGTATGTACCTTCCCCCCCCCCCTCCGTCCCTCCACTCATCGAGTCGGGATGATTTTTACAGCGTTTCGTGAAAAGAAAAAAATGTTTTTATCAAATTGGCTACGAGCGCGCATTTCTTTGTTGATCTTCCTCCGCTCGCAAAAGTTTGGTTGACACTTTGTGGAAATCCTCTCCAAGTCAAGGTCAAGGCTAGGGTTTCGTAAAAATTATTGCCTTGCTTGCACTTAGCGTCTCCGTGAAAAGCCGTCAAGTTCTGCAATTTGCCATATTTTTACAAAGTAGATCTGGCTTTCATGAAAGCGTTTATGGGCTTGATTTTACGCTCTTTCCTGGCAAGGGAATTCTAAATAATATACCGCTGTGCAACTCTTGCATTCATGAAAATATCAAGACCAATCAATTTCAGGTGAAGTCAAGGCTACATTTTTTAAGGTACCATAGAGGCAAGACAAAGTTTGATGCTCTTTTTCTATTTTATTGTAGATTTGATGATTATTTTTGATGTTTCAAAATTCATTTTATTTAACAAAAAAACGGCCACTTGCACTGCAGTAGAGAGGGAGGGAAGCATTCTGCTGTATGTATTTGTGTGAGAATGATCAAGTATTGATAAATTCGCATTAAAAATATTTAGTGGGAGTATGTAATGTATCCAGCTTTTTTTAATTTTAAGTGTTAATGCTCAAAAATCTATTACTGGAATTGATTCTGCCATTCTATTCAGACCATATGGATACTCTTTATTATCAACTATTTCCACCTAACTCATCCGGACACAATATCGTAAACACCTCTAGCACTTTATAAATATGTACATGAGCTCAGCTCAGCTCTCTTGATTCCTAACATCTGTATCACTCTCTAATATTCAGCTCATTCTGCTTTGATTTAATTATATTCCAATTACTTCCACCCATCTCCAAGTTCATCTGTCTTCTGTTCTTGTCTTATTTACATTCCTTGGCGTATCATTCCAAAATAGTAAAAATCAAAATTTATTTAAAGATTTTTAACGTTTAAATTTCTAGTGTAAAAAACAATTGGCATGAATTTACCATTGGGTAGGGCGTGAAACTTTAATATGGAAATTCGATATAGACTGGGACATATACTTTTGGGAGGATGTGATAGGTTTCCTGCAGTTGAACTTCAGCGAGCCAATCGACGAGCAGCCACAGAGGCTACGCCAGTCTCTTTAGCTGCTCGCCGGCATTTGGTATTCACAACGTCAGTACCATCGTTGAAGTGTTTACAAATAGAATAAAAAATGAAATTTATTATTCCTGGAGATGTGTGTCCCTTAGGAACATATATGATTATACATATCTTTAGAGTCAAACAAATATTACAATAGCAAGACATACATGATGCATCAATGTAACAGAATCCGACATAATATTTAACAAAATGGCAAAATTATAAAAAAAACATCAGATTTTGTACAACGTAGCGCAATATTTAGTTCACTTACAATATTTAGCTCACCTGTAGAAATATTTCATTATATATCTTTTTATATTTATTTGCATTTTCAGATTTTTTTTTGTCTTCTGACAATTGATTCCATACTTCGCAAGAGGTGGAATGGAAAGACCTAGCGTAGACAGATGTTCGATAGTGTGGTATATAAAGTTCTCCCGTGCGGCGTATTGGACGTTTATTTGTTCTAGCATTGCAATTCTATATTGTACACTCCGGTGTAAATGTGTGGGAATTTCTGTCGTTATTAACTTGTAAATGAATGTTGCCTTATTATGTAAGCGCCTATTTTGTATATTTAGCCATCTGAGTTTTTCAAAATATGGCGTCACGTGTTCATAATATGTGATGCCAAAGATATACCTCACACAGGATTTGTGAATCCTCTGGGGTTTTAGATTCAGTTCGTTTGTATAAGGTCAGAGTATGTATGTTTACGGGGAGGAGAGCAGACTTTGGAGGAATTCAAGTATTTCGTAAGGTGATTTTGGCCACTTTTTAACCCCTTCCCATCACTCATGCAAGAAAACGTAAGGTTACACCATCTCCTATCCCAATCCAACGCAAGTTGCCAAAACTTTTCGGAAGCATACAAATATTGTATCCAATTCAACTTCGTGGAACTGCATCACATTTGAAAATAAAACCATAATTAGTTTTTCCACATAATAGTTTTATTGTCAGACCCGGGATTCCTCGAGGATCGACGTCATCAGGCACAACATAAAGAGAAATTAGGATTTAGATAACTCTTTCAGAGGCGGGGGAGGGAGGAGACAAAAAAATTCTTTGGAGGGAGAATTAATTTAACAGGGAAGGAATGGCTCTGGTTTGGAGTTGAGTAAGCTTGAGCTTGAGCTGGAGTGGTATGGAGGGTAAAGGGGGGGAGGCACCAAAAGGTGGTCTGGAACCATTTTATTTACGTAAGTGCTTTCCAATATTTAAGAGGGGGAGCGGGGAATGGAATAAATACAGTACATTGCTAAGAAGAATATTAACTCCTTTCAAGTTTTTAAAAATTTCCATCTTCTCCAAAAAATTCGAGCCTTGATCCCTTATTTTCAAAATGGAGAATCTTTGGGCGACGAAACCCGGGTCTTACCTACAATAAAACCATTTATGTGGAAAAACTCAGTATTTTTTTATTTTCAAAACCATATACATAAATAGAAATACATATATGGGCGATTCCATTTTCCCAGGGTTTAAATAGGTACTGATCAATAGCGGTTTTAGAGAATTCGTAATTCACAGCAGGCGCGACTCGCAAAACAAGTGATCTTTAAAATTACGATATCTCCAAACTAATGAACGCTAGGAATTAATCATACGTTTTTTCTGTAGTTAAGTATATATTCAGGCATGCTGCCATTTTGTTTACCCTACAAAGTAAGGTTTTTCGTCCGGTAATAATTTTGAATAGTGATAAAAATACGATCTCAGAAGCAGGAAAAATCTTGCGTAAGATTGTCTCGGTCCTCCCCACCCTCCTTAGTAAGAAAACGTAGAAAAAACTCAACCCCCAGCACCACGTAAAACATCTTATGAATGCCAATAAAAAGTAAGCATGGCAAAAAGGTAGCAATAGTATAACAAACTAGTTTATTCTCAGTAACGTCACGGGACATCTAAATTAAATATCACACTCGAAATATATGCTGGAATACCTGAGATGTTCAAAAAACAAAATAACTAAAAATAATTTGACTCATTCACGCTCCATTTCCTGGAGAAGATGGGTCTTAGGGCTTTGTCAGTTATTTGTAGAACAAGTTTTGGATGTTGTGTGTATAAAGATGCTTGTATAAACATGGCGTGAGCTACAACCGATAGATGGCGTAATCAAACTGTTGCTCAGTCTTTTGGAGTGAAAATGTAATAAACCTATGTGTAAGCCCTTTATAACTGTTGTAGGTATTGACCTTTTGGTCAATACCTACAACCATTTGAGCATTTTGACATTGAACAAGCATACCTGCAATGGCTCGCGCAAAATATTGTATTTTACACTTGATATTTTCTGGAATATTCTTTAAAATCCGTCTCATATTTAAGATTTTCGGAGAACTGTGTTTCCGAATGTCTTCATAAACCCACCAAACCGAATGTAAACCTCAAAATCAAGAGTATGAACCCGGCTGTTCCTCCATCATTATCTGTGCAGTGTGTCGTTGATTATAGACGAATGAAATTGGAGACTTCCGTATGGCTCCCGCATAAGTTCCTGGCGGAGACCTGCGCGGCAAGGAGGGTTGGTTGAAGTGAAGCGGGAGTAAGGACAGGAGGGTTAGAGGAGGATGTAACGAAAGAGAGGGTGAGTCAGGTGAACCAAACTCTTTCGCCAAAAAGGCACGAGGCATACTCACGCAAGGCTAATAGGCAAGTGGTTAAAATCACCCATCGCTATGGCTTAATCGGATATAATTTTTAAAAATCTTATTGTGAGACGAGTTGAATGAATCATCCCACTTTTAGAGATTCTACTATTGGCAGCAATATCAAAGGCTTTGTGACTGTCCCTCCAGACAAAACAACCTTACTCCCCGATTCGTAGCACTTTAAAAGTTCCGTAGCCCATGTCCCAAAATCAATGAAGATTAAAACAGATTCGAATGAGTCATCCCACTCCACGAGACACTGCTATTGGCAGCAATTACAAAGCCTTTATGACTGTCCCGCCACACTAAACAACCTTACTCCCCACTTCGCAGTATTTTGAAAGTTCCGTAGCGCATGTCCCAAACTCGTCCCCTGCGCGATGCCAGTAACTTTTGCGAGAGATATGCCCAGCAGATTTCTTCACTCTCCATCGCATGAGACTCCGCTACATTTCTTTCAGAATGCTACTGGAGTTAATGTGAGAATGCAATATAGATGACTCTCCGCGGCATATATCGCAAAAACTTTTCTGGAAACTCAGGGAATGTGAGCTGTTGAGGTTGCAGGGTCGTCACATATGAATTCATTCCTTCCCTCGCATTGGGTCCCGCATGCGAATCGCGTCATAATCGCGCTCGACGACGCGCGGCTTTGAGAACAATTTGGCATGCGCTTCTTTTGGAAGTTCATCAGCTCCCATCGTGACCGCGGAGAGGGAATTCCTGTGGGGCAGTTGATTCCACGGGCTCGGTAACCGGGCGTTGTACCTTTCACCTCGCGGTGACGAGGGATATCTCTTAACCCGTCCGACTCCCACTTCGCCTACCCCACACGTCAAAACCCCTCAGCAACGGCGTCCATCTCGGCTCAGCGATTTGAAATTCACCTTACCTCGAGGATCTTTCTAGGATTATATTTCCGAGGAGAATTCAGAGTGCCAGAGGACGTTACCAGCTGAGGAGATGGCTTACGGTAAATAACGAAGAAGAAAGCATCCCATGCATATGTACAGCCAAACATTTTTTTTTCTAGAGGAAAATATAAAGAACATTGAAGCAAGCTTAAAGTTACGCAATTTACGACGTAATTTAAATATAATAGATATTATTATGATTTAAGTAGACCAGGGTTTCCCGGAGGTTCAACTGCCGAGATAATAATGCATAGGCGAGTTGTGCTGCGCCGAGCAGCTATTATTTGTAGAGAGATGTTATGATAAATCAAGCAGTCGGGGCCAATAAAAGAATTGGGATAGGAATCGCATTCACAGCGCATTAAAAATAGGCTTGAACTCCTGAGTAAACTGCAGGTGAGTTACATCTCCGAAGACGCAAGGCCTCCTGACCTGAGTGCAACTACTATCCGACATAGCGTAAGCTATGATCACAGGTGAACTAAAAATAATTACGGGTGAGAACCCTGATAGCAACCAGATAGCATGATAGCGTTTTAACCTTAAGAGACAAAGCTTTTTAATGCGTTATATCATTAATGCTTATGGAAATGGCTAAATTGATAGGGGTATTTGAATTTTTTTAATAGTAGAAACGTAAAATGGTAATAGCTTCGTAGATCCTTCTTGTGAAAGAATCAATTCCCTCCAAACTAGCTTCACATGGGGCAGTAGCATAGTCTCCGCGTTGACTACTTGAAATCTCAAGGTCTACACCTTCATTGCCATATTTAAAATAATCAATCTTTTATTCAAACTGACTTTCTAGCTCTCTATGGCTCCAAGCTTTTAGATGGTCTCCCCTGATGAGTTACGATCCATTGTAGAATATTTTCATCCTTCCATTTTTTCATGTTGTCACCAGGATCGTAAACATTGCCATTTAACGTATGTTTAACACTCTCCTGCCCTTTCAAGTTACATGTTGTTATGTTGGTAGCGTTCCCTATCATGTACTGTCCTCTCACCTCCTTTCCATGCCAACAATTTCAAACGAGCCTTGCCCTCCTTTACGTCACGCTACGCAGGTGATTGTAACCATGTTTCACTACTACCTTAAGTATAATTCTGTTGCATGTATTACGAGGGCGAGGTGAACATTTCTCGGCCTGGCAATGAAAGAATCTCATTTTTATGTAAAAATGAATTTATTTTTCTACATAGTCCCCCTTTATGTCAATTCACTTTGTCCAACGTTTTTCAAATGAGTAGATTCCATGACGGAAGTGCGATTCTGGTAGGTCTGTAGTATAACCATCTGCAGCTGCCATAACATCTTCATTGGGCTCAAAACGTTTTCCAGCCACAAATGTTTTAAAATGTGGGAATAGACGGAAGTCAGAGGGTGCCAGATCTGGTGAATAGGATGAATTTTCCAATAATTTGTACTTCAAATCCCTCAGTTTCCCCATTGCCAAAGCAACTTTGTGGGCCGGTGCATTTCCCTGGTGAAAGATGACTTTTTTCTTTTGCAACCCATACCTCTTCTCACGTATTTTCTCATCCAGTTAGTCCATATGACTTGCGTAGTATTCGCCATTTATTTTTTCGCCATTTTCAAGGTAAACAATAAGAAGAATCCCTTAGGCATCCCAGAAAACACTGGCCATCACCTTTCCGGCAGATAAAATCAACGTCGCTTTTTTGGGGCAGGTCCACCGGCTTCCACTCACTGCTTCGATGGCTATTTACTTTCTGGCGTGTAGTGATGGACCTAGGTCTCAATTACAGTAACATATCAGCGCACAAAATCAGCTCTATTCTTTTGAAAACGGTCCAAACATTGCTGAGAAATTTGTTTACGCACTTGCTTTCAGTCAGCATTTAACAAATTCGGCACTGAACATGCACAAAGCTTTTAAATATTTAATTCTTCATGAAAAAGGTGCCGTTTTCTTTCTTCTGATATGCTTATGGCATCAGCTATTTCATACACCTTTAATCACCGATCGTCCAGCACCATATTGTGCACTTTCTAGATGTTTCATTTGTGGTTACAGTTTTGGGACGTCCTTCACATGGTTCATCTTCAAGAGAATTTCGGCCACGTTTAAATTCTGCCACCCATTTCTTAACTGTCGAAAATGAAGGAGCAGATTTCTTATAAATCTTCACCAACTTTGCATGAATTTCCGTTGGCGATAAACCGTCCAAAACGAATAGTTTTATGACAGCACGATACTCCAGTTTATCCATTTGAACAAAACACACACAACACGTCTACTTCGAAAAGCCGTGTCAACAATACTATGTGGTAGCTCTAGTTGAAACTTTAATTACATTGTTGGGAAACGCGCACGAACATAGAAAAACCAAAATTTCATTGCTACCAACACCGTCTCTTTGTAAGGCCGAGAACGTATCACCTCACCCTCGCAGTGCCCTTCAAGGGATTGGCCACGTGAGGTGCTTAGGTTCTTAGCCCGAAGCTTGGTGGTGTAACTGGCGAACACGCCTGACCGGCAATTGGAAGCTTCGGGTTTAAATCCCGGTCAGGTCAAATATTTTCTCATAGCGAATTTCATCCTCTTGCAATTAGTGTATATATCTCCGCATCCATGTGCCTGACTGCCTGCCACATAATTTGTTCATTTTTGCAGAGACCTTTGCAGAGACCAGAGATAAAACCTAGCTAACTGAGAAACAAAACTAGCGCGCAAACTTAGGTGCTTGTTGGAGCATCAAAAAGGACAAGATGGCTGCAGGCGTTCGAGAACTGGATGTGGATGAGATCGGATAAATTGCGGTGGACAGAAAGGAGATGAGCGAGGAAGTATGGTGAATGAATAGTGAATGGTGCTTAGAGAGATCAGGAGGAGGCAGAGTAGGTGTTTGGAATAGGTAACAAGGGGCGGAAGTATGCAGAAAGCCAAGTGATTGAGGGGTGGATGTTGGGTAATCGAGGAAGGGGAGGAATGAGAATAGGCTTGATAATAATAATGAGCGAATAATATTCAGGGCGAAATAAGGGCTATGCAGCCCTCTTCTACATTTAACCCTCACCCATTGACACCCATGCCCTGAGTGGAAGAAAACCTACTCAGGCGGGAATCGAAGCCGCGAATTTCGGATTAGCAGGCAAGGACTTTGCCCCGCCGTCACCGATGCCGGGGAGATGGACGGGATAAAGAGAGGCAGGACTTAGGTATTCAGAGCTATAAAAATACATTGTACTAGGCCCTGTACTCGTAAAAATCTTGGCTATTTTTATTTTCTCCCATCTTAACCCTCCTTTAACTTAAGTGGTAAATTATCCTATAATAATAGTAATAGAATGTTGCCTTTCCTAGCTTTAGCTTTTCGCCTGCTTCGATATGCATCATTTGCAATGCATTTATGTTTCCAACTATTTTTTTTATTATCCTTTGATGTAGATATCGCAGAACATTGTGGGAATTTCCTCCCTAATGCATAACATCATGAAGAAGAAAATATGCGAGGTTGGGGGGACTATGTGACCGTAGTGCATTGGACACTATGTCCTAAAAGGGAGACTTCCGTCCGCTGATTCACGCCTCCTTCATCCAACCATCCTTTATACTTCTGTGGTTTATATAATAAAATCCACAAACTTCCGTGGTATTAATAAATTAAATTTTATAACATAAAGCCTTACGCATGCCAAGAAGAGAATAGTGGTGAAGTGGGGACAATAATGTTCGAAAATTCTTGAATTTTCATTTTTGAGAACATTTAAACAACATGGAACCAAATAGGCCCAACACTTTTGTTAGGACAACTTGGATTTTTCCATCGGGGATAACACCCATTAAGTTTAAATTACTGGCATTAAAAAAGGCAAAAAATGACGAAAATTGAGGGAATTTTATATCTCTAATCATAAATTCAAAGAGGAGGAAACAATGGAAAAAATTGTTTTAAAATAAAGGTCCTGCCGCGGTTTCTGTGGTTATTGATGGGTTTTCGGAAAGTTCTGGGTGCATAATATTCGTAGTTTCAGGATAGTTGTAAAGCATTCCCTCTCAAACTATTTTCCACGTATAATTTGGCTCTCTTAGCTGCCGCGTCAGAAAATAACACCTATGCGCTGGCATTGATTTCGAACCCCAGACCTTTTGGCTGACAGCTAAAATTGTATTAAATCAATTAGATAAGATTGGATAAAAAGGCATCAAATGATGCTATTTTATCCAATCCTGCACATCGAGGTACAATAAATCCTCTTTTTTAGATGGATAGATATATTTTGATAGATATATGTGTTGCTCATGTACAGATAGAGAATACACAAAACATGAATAGGAGCATTCGGTTGCTTCTAGGATATTCCTGTGGGATGCTACCATCTCGATATAAGTGCTTATCATCAAAAGCATGCTTAATACAAATTGAATTATATTAAATACATTTATTTATAAAAAAATTGAGTAGAAATTCTGTAAACATGATTTGAACATGAATAACTAGAAAGTACATAATAATATAACTCGAAGGAATGAAAGGATGCAGCTTGTGATTGTGTAGTTATGCTTGATGCAGCAGAAGAAGGTACCTGATGATGACGCCGTAGCGTTGAAACTAGCAGTATAAATAAAATACTCTGTGGATTTAAACATAGTTGGCATTGTCATTATTTGAGATGCAGCTTAATTTTGCGTTAAAAATAAAACGGTTTTAGTAACTCGGTTTCAAATCGTAAATTCCCCTCAAATGGATATCACTCGTACTCCGATCACTTCCGTGAAACCAGTGGGCATTGAAGGCACACCTACTCACGTCTTCTAGATACTCTTAACCGTCGGACGCCTAGTAATGTCAATTGGCATCAGCAAGCGCATTCTCTCAACCATATCTGTGATTAATTGTACTCATTCCATGGGATTTATTTTCAGTTACGACACAGTTGCAATGAAACTGTTGTGTTCTTTTAGTGCCACCACTAATACAGCCTATTTCCCTCTCGATACAACACAGATTCGGCCAAAAACTGAGGTGGTGGCTGTTTCTGCTATGTCATTTAGTGGTCGATCATTCTCAGGCCAGTAGCGGAAATAAATTTTCCGATAAAAATAGTTTATTGAATAGCGTGAGTGAAAATTTTCGAGCACCTACATCCCCTCCATCCCACATATATCCATCCCGTGTCAGTTTTTTTATATTAACTCAAAGTGATCCTCTTTATAGAAACACGTTTAATTTACGGTGTCTCTTGGTAGAAGTGACGCAAATTGATATAACCTAAAAACTTGTGGTGTCATTTCCTCAGCAGTTAGCATAGGTATAGCCATACTCAGATTTCAACGTACCAGGGCATTCACTGAAAACTTTTTTGAGACATGTTTTTATGCAAATGTGGAGTTGAGGCGAAACCTTTTAAAAATATATGTATGTATTGCAAAACATTTTTATTTTTTCTCGTTCTTTTCACAGTTTTAGTTTTTACCGTTTGGTTACAAACTTAGATGTTCAATGTTACCTAGAGGATTTTTCTGAAATTGATTAATAACGCCCGTTTGGTCACTACCTGAAATTGTACTAGTATATCTCATCACGGCAATAGTAAAAACACAAAATCACGGCTTACGTAATCTGATAAATAATTTTATCCCATATAGGTAGCACTGTCTTTTTAAATACAAATTCATGGATACTCTAATCATTATTTGAAGTCGGTAACTTGAGCTTACGAAATAATACCACTGTAGTTAGTTTAGGTAGCTTCAATTTGGAAAGCTGAACACGATAGAGTAGAAATTCACAGTGAAAATAGGTATTTTATTTGACCAGAATTCGAACTCGAATTTCCCGATTGTATGACAAATGTATTGGTTAACCATTATTACAAATTTTAGCCTTGATTCCCTTGCAAGCATAAAGGCAGGAAAGGGGGTCTGGTCTGGTCAAATGATTTTTTTCATGTTCAATTTTCACACACAAATGTTTTATCTTGCATGTGCCTTGTGCGTGACGACATTCAATGATAAACAATTTGTTTGATTTTCACAATGATTTATTTTCTACTACAATGAAGTCGGGATATTTGAGAAAGAAAAAAGATCGCAGGTTGATCGTAGGTTTAGGCTAAACCTAAACAATAGTTGGTTGTCAAGGGACACATAATATGATCATAGATTTTACACAAAAATAGAGGTCCTTCAACACACGTCCAGTTTTCACCTGTCAATTGTAACTTTGAACGTGACAATGAATCTCAATAAATCTATTTCAGGAAACAAATCAATTATTTTTGCATTAAAGCTTGCTATGATTTTCATATAATCAAATATATCATATATATCATATCATATAATATAATCAAATTGGAATCCGAGCCCAAATTTGGTTAGGTATAATTGATTATTCAATGCTTTTGATATGGTTGCACGATTGTGGTGGTTGTGACTTAGGCTTGAAATGTCTTATATTTACTGTTTTGAGCACATTATACCCCTTAGTGAGCAAAAACGTGTGTTGTAAAGTTCTTAATAACCATTTCTAATATTAGCTATAATATTTAAGAAACTAATCAGAAACGTAGCCCATGGAATGGAGTACCTACTCCTGAATATATCCAGTTTACGTACAAGACGTTGTAACATTATTTCCTTACTCATCTCTCACCTTTTCTCTCACCTCTTTCATTACTCACCACTCACCATAAATTTTCAATATTATAATTTGACTGAGAAATTGTACGCAGACTTTTGAGGTAGTAAAATCCTTGCATGTATGAGACCAAATTTTCCAAAAAAAAAATTTGAGTCAAAGTGTATCATTTTTATAGAATTGACTTTTCCTCGGAAACTACTCTGTTTAAAAGGTTGAACGAATGCAATCGTCTTCTAGTGAGTCTAGAATCCAGTTTAGGTATAACGTGTTAAGCATTTGGGTATCCTCTCACCCAGTGACGGATTAACAAACATAGGGTCCTGTAGGAAGTACGAACAACGGGGCCCACGTTAATAACCAAGTTGCAAGAGAAGAAAGTGGAAAACATTCTCAGGGCTCCTCCGGGGCCCCCAAAGCCTCGGAGGCCCTTAGGCAACTGCCTACTTTGCCTTATTGGTAATCCAGCATTGCTCTCACCGTAAAATTTTCATAAGGAAATGAAAAAAAAATAGATCATTTGAAGAATTAATTCGACTATGAAATTGAATGCATCTACTTGAGTTAGTGTAAACCGCTAATTTTCCATTTGAAAAAATGTGAATCAAAGATACATAATTAAAAGAAATGCTACTTAGGTACGCCTTTTCTGCTAAACTAGCACTTTTAATATAAGATACGTAAGAGTTATATATGAGACGTATAAGTTACGCCGGAGACAGTGTCTTATATTAAAAGTGAAATGCTACTTATAAAAAAAAACTCACCCTTCATGAGACTAATGTACAGTTTCAATGCGAAGTGATTATCCTGTATTCTGATTTACAGACTGTGTTTTTAGATTACAAGGGACCGCGTAGTTTCGTCGATTCCTTAGAAGTCAACTTAGGAAATCAAAACCCGGGCCGAGTTTTCATAAAAATTCTGTGGTACTCGTAAAAGTTGTGTTTTTCTCCCTCTAAATGTTACTCTGTTGAAATTTCTGTGGGCTACAAATCCGGCTCATGCCAGGCGCGAACATATCAACGAGTTTTTGCCGAATGTGATCTACATCATATTGTCTACATATCTACATCATATCATCCAGCGAGACGCCACTGGAGCGTGTGGCGAAAGGCTTTAGCTCACAATCCATGGTAGAGGGTATGTATAAGAATAGGAAATAGGAAGGGAATAGGAAAATAGAGAGGACTTAAGTGATTGGTACGTTATTGGATCGTTTAAATGTCTTACTGTTTTTACTCTAGCCACTTATTGGGGCATGGAAAGGGGGAAATTACGAGGGGGGACCAAAAAATAACCGGACACCATTTTTTCTAGATACAGAATTTATAAATCAAATACACAGCTTCAGGCTCTACTTTGTAGAAACTTTTAATATTCATTATAATAAAGTTTTGTACTTTTCCACAATTTATATTTTTTTAATCTATGAAATTGCAGCTATGCATTAATTAAAGTTATACATTAAATTAATTAATTATTAATTTAAATTTATGCATTCTCCAAATCTATTCAATGAGCAGCTTTTTACACATACATCCCCACTACTTTCTGGAAAATTTTCGTTAAAAAACGTTGACCTTTCTCATACCACCACCCCCTGATTTCATTGTTTTTGCCAAGCATTGTATGTAAACATTTGTTGTTATTATTTTCATGTTAATATTTTTTACCCTGCTTTTCATTTTTGTTTCATTTCCTTTTTGTAATTTTTTAATGTAAACTTTTCTTTGAAATCAAATTTTATGTTTTGTATCTAACAACGACAACAATATAATATATATGCAAACAAATTACTACACCTGACGATGTCATAGAATTGGTGAAACGCGTAGTTTGTTTTAAAAAATAAAAAGTGTAGATAAGTACCAAATTTTATTATAACTAATACAGAATTTATTTTTTCGAGTTACAAACATTAGTCACCTTCGAAGTATTCTCCATCAACACTAATACATTGGTTCAAACGTGTATTCCACTGCGTGATATACACCTTTGGTACTCGTTTACACCTATAAGTATGACAGTGCATCTCTCCTGTTTTGACGTTTCTGTCAGTTTTATAAATACGGTGTGCGGTCGAAATAATTCTTGCCACAATGAAACTCCATAAACTGAATTATATCAATTCATCTTAGTCTAGCGTGTAGCCTACAAGTCCCTAACTGCACCCAACTTTAGTCCTTCTGTCAGCTTTGTCACACCATCTATTTGCCCGATGCAGTTTTTTCACTGATCATACAGCTTTTAATTGTATTTCATTCGTTTCGCGTGTTTAATATTTCTGTACAAATGCTCGTGACGTAATCAATATGAGGCCTTACTTAAGAAAAGCAATTTCTCTCTTTAACTTCGTCATCCGACGGTTTCTCGCTGAATTAATACTGCTCTCATTCATGCATGACGGAAATAAAGTCATCACCACAATGCGACCTTGCGACGTCGTTTTTCCGTCCTCGGGATCTGAATTATGATATTTATTCCACTCAGGAAAAATCATCCGCCATTATGTTTATGCCCCATGCAAGTTTAATTGTGCAATATAGTGTCATATCACTTATTTAGCGCCGAGTTCCGTCGGACTGTTCGCCTGCTGAAGCGTTACTTAGTTTCATTGAAGTGCAGGGGAGTGAATTAGCGCTTGAGAGAATAATGTGGCGTCATTCTCATTCACGCTAAAAGGTTGAGACCACGTTCGGCGAGAAGAGTCAATCATTTTTATTGCGACGCTTAAAAAACCGGTTGCGGGAGACGAGAGAGGTGGACGGGCACGTGGGGAAGAGAAATGGACCGCGAGCGGCCCATCCATAGTCCCCACAATTGCCATGTATAATCTCGGCAACGCTAGCAGTAAGACTTAAGAATTTATAACTTAATTTTTTGAACTTGTAATTTTTGTCTGGCAAGGGGCCATTCAAGTATTACGTAAGGCGTTTTGGGGAGGGAGGGGGGTTGGGCTATTCTTACGTTGTTTAACGTAGGGGGGAGAGGGAGTCTTAAGTAAGATATAAGTCACTTTTGAATTGGTATTTTTATCACTTTTTAAATTTTTTTTCGTCGGAAAAATCTAACTTTTTAGGATCACTGGTGGTGATTACCAGTGGAGAACCTGAATACAATTCATTAGTGTTGAGTGTTACACTTTATGGATCTGAGGCATGGCCCATTGGAAAGCTTGAACAGATAGAGAGTACGGATATGATCAGAAACGAAGAAGTGTACATGAAAATAAAAGAGGAGAACATCCTATGGAAGACTATCAGAAATACAGGGCCCAGATAAATAGGTCTACGTTATAAGACACAAAGATTTTGCAATAAACATACTGGAAGGGAAAACCCTCACGACTTTGTTTTTATTTTACCTGGCCAGGATGAGGGTACAAACCAGGCCCCTCTTCCCCCTGCCCAGGACTCTTTTACTAAGTTATAATGATGTAAACTGTCAAAGTTACATGATTAGGTTTAAGTTTTAGCAATTTATGTACAGCAGAGTTTAGCTATTTTTCAGCTTCTTGGAGAGTCCATACAATAATTCATGACTGATCAGAAAAAAATAATACAAAAATAATGAATCAGTACTGCGGTGGCTTGCCGGACAGGTCAGGTTATAGATTCTCCCGTCCTGCTCCGCAGCACGACTCTCCCGATCTGAATGTTAAAAATAGAAATTGCAAAACATTAGAACACTTAACATATAAAATCAATAAGCAAGGAAAACAATAAAACTAATATCTTAAAAAGATCAATTATTTTTGTAATAAAACAAAGTGAAAAATTCATATAAAAGCCGATTTCATAGTTAAAAAATATTTGCTCTGTATAAAGCATTTATCTGGAGTGAAAAAAGAAAATCTCAAAAAGTTATAAACTTAATAACTCTGGTAGAAAAGCATATTGTCATTGGTGTTAATAAAATGGCTTAGAAAAACATTCATATTCACAGCATATTTCAAAAGTTTAAAAACACTTTTTAAAAAGAAATAGGTAGTAACAAGGAAACGAAAGGAGTAAAGTGGTGATAAAATAGGTATTGAATAGGTAAAACAAGGGGGGTAATAAATAGAGAGGTGGGAGATGTGACAGTGTAGGCAGAGAGGTACTATGGGGGCAGGGGGAGTGTGTTTGATACAGAGCAGTTTTACCCATCACTGATGACCTTACCCTTAGCTCTTAAGGTGGTGGAGGAGGGATTCATATCGAAGTCTCTGTTTTTTTTGTTTTATGGGGTTAAGGAGCTAAGTCTCTCAGTCTACACGCCAGAGCGTGCACGTCAACCCCCAACCCTAACATAGACTTTGGGATATCTAGTTGGCTACATATGTCCCTCATGATTTGTTTAAATAAGGGATCAGGGATGGTGGTTAGCAGGGGCTGGTAATTGGGGTACAGATGAGGCTCCTCATCCTCACCTGATTCGCAGGATGTCCTGGATTCGGCCTCTTCCGAAACCGTCTCCTCCTCCTCCTGAGGCGGAGCCGACTCGCACGCCTTCCGTTTCACTGGCAACCGCATGGCTGGCTCCAGGACGGGAGAGTCTTTCTTCGACGGCCTCGCCCTCACCTCCTCTGCCTCCATGGGGGCGTCCTCGGGCTGGTCCGGAACTTCCGTCGCGGCTGGCCTGGCGGAAGCTATCACGGAGACAGGCGCGGTAGTTAGTTCCTCGGCGGTGGTGGTCGGTTGAGGGATTGGCGAGGCGGTGCATCGGTGGTGGTAGGGGGTATGTTGGGGTGCTGGACGGGGGGTCGTTGTGAACCGTGCCTGATGGTGGCTAGTTCTCCCGCAATTGGTGGAGGTGTGGTCGTCTAAATTTAGAAATACCGTGAGGGTAATTCTTACGTTCGTCACCTTGATGGCAATTGGGAGGGTGGCCAGGTTCTCCACCACGACGTTGGCCTCCCTCCTGAACCCTTTTACGTGCTGAAAGAGCGGGTTCCGGCAGGCCGATCTTACAAAATGTATCTGCCCGACCACCCGCCCGTATTGGGAGAGGTGGTAGTGCAGGATGCTGGCAGGTATATCCGGGATTGCGTTCGATAAAAATATCCTTGTCGCCCCTGTCACATATTTTCAAAAGGAGATAGTGACCCCCTTCTGCTGGACAGGAGGGGCGGCCATCACCCTATCTGCATAATTGGTGGTTTGCAGGTAAATTCAGACAGTTCTGGCTGTTTCTGGAGGCGTGGGTGATGTCCAGTGGGTCGAAGGTGTTGGTGATAAAAGGACAGCGGTCAAAAGGAAGAGCGAGGACAACTGTCCTCGCTCTCGAGGACAGTTGTCCTCGAGAGCGAGGGTCTCGTGGACATCGCTGACAACCGCTGTCCTTTTATCAGCCATGGGCGTGTAATCGTGGTGGTGGTCATGGAGGCTAGCCTTATGCTGTGTGGCACTGGCGTAGGACCGGGGTAGCGGGTTGGATGGTGCGGCCGGGATGAGCGTTAGGGATGGTGATGAGGCGGTGGTGGCCCCAGGCTGTTGCATGGTGGCGGATGAGGGGGGTTGGACGGTTTGGTGGTTGAGGGTGGTTGGAACGGTGGTGGTGGTTGTTGACGATGTAGAAAGCGTAGAGAGGGTGGTAGAGGAGGTGGTGGTTGAGGTTATGAGTGAAGTCCTGATGTCCTTCGATGATTGTGGTGCGGCAAGGGAAACCTTGCTTCGTTCGCCGTCATCCTTTGCAGCGGTACCCCGGAGCTCGGCACTGGCGATGCTGGCGATCGGGGACCCCAACCCTCGGGAACCTATCTGGGATTGCACCCGGGACTCCCGAGAATATTAAAAGTTCCCGGAAAAATCTAGCTTAAATTTTAAAGATCGACAGGAGGGAGAACTACATTGGCCAACTAAAACGGTACATGAAAGGGAAGAGCTAGGTCACTATTTTACCCGCGAGTAGGTTAAAATGTAAGAAATTTGATGGTATATGGACTTGCAACATTGGAGGAGCAATGGTTCAGTTACACTGAGTTAAATTAGAAGCTTGGTGCGTAAGAAACACCCCGCGCGCCCTTCCTCATGTTATAACATGTATAAACTTACTATAAAATACTACAGAGTTTATAACATTTGTAATATTGTCGACGTGGTTTCGCTGGGGTGATCCGCGGCCGCGTACGGAGTCCGCGTCCAGCAGTCGCTGCAGCATCCCATGTATATCAAATGGGCGCGGTTTCGCTGAGACGTCTCGGGCGTCGCGTTCGACTGCTGACGTCCGACGTCTGTGTCTCGACTGCTTCGAGAGCAGTCGAGACGCGGACGCCTAGTTGGGCAGTCCCAATTCTCAGTGATTTTTCTGCTCTCCTCTCTCCGCGTTTTAATAAAATCCATATTCTCCCACATCGCCCTTCCGCGGAAACGGGACGTCGACGTCTGAATGAAACCACCCGGCCGTGTCGTCCAGCCGCGACGTCCAGACGCGGCGGTTGGACGTGGCCGCTGGACGCCCCAGTGAAGCCAGACCTTTAACGAGTAAGAAACTTAAACAGGCGCACTGTAACAGACAGCTACGTTACTTTGAGTGAACCCTCCCCCTCGTTACCCGCAGTAGGTTTTTAGGGGGGCCCCTCTCCCCCTAATTTGGTAACTTAGTTTATGCACGACCCCTAAGGACATAAAGGATTTAGTGGCCATTCAAGTATTACGTAAGACGTTTTTGGGGGAGAGGGGGTTAGGATCATCTTACATTTTCTTATGTAGGAGGGGGCAGGGGGTTTGGAACCAATTTACATAAAATATTTGTCCGTCTTGAAACATATCGTTTCCGAATGAAATTTAGCAGTGACATGGAGCATCCACTCGTTAATGGCGTATTTTCCATAATCTCACCGCTACACCAATTCGCCCCTATTCTGTCTCCTGATTGGTTAGCTACATTTCCTCCATGCTCAATGAATGTGGTACTCCAACACTGCATAATTATATGATATCCAGTGCTGAAAGCTGTACTATGGCTTCTATGGAAAGATGACAATGCAGAAAGCGAGCATTTAACGAAGAGTAGATACAAATATCTAGCGTCTTAGTAAGACTGAGAGGGAGAGGTGGGGGTTGGATAAATCTTACATTGTATTTCATACGGGGAGGAGGGGGGGTAAAAATGGCATAACTTGTCTTACGTAATACTTGAAACGTAGTTTATGCACGACCCCTAAGGACATTAAGCAGCTATCACAGGTTAAGGTAGAATGGAGGGGTGCAATCAACCAATCTAAAGATTGAATGATTAATGATGATGATAATGAATTTTGATGGCAGTGAATGATGTATTTCTTATAATTCCGTCGATATTTATGATGCTTAGCTTGACATTGAAAATGACCTTTCCTGAGGTAAAGCTTTTGAACGATTATATTGTTTTGAAATGGCGGTAACCATTCCAAATTATTAAGTCCATTGGGGATGTAACTATTTGTGGAGTTTTTCGGTATTGAGTAAGTGAAAGTCATAAAGAAAACTTTTCCGTAAATCCTCAAAGATCCCATCGCAGTGGAGTAAATAGAGGTCGGATCTATCCAAATACCCACCAAATAATTTTTCCATGTAAAAATTAAGAACTTTAAGCTTAAAGCTGCAACAAAGGTTGCTCAAAAATCAGCCAACATGTTGAAATTATGCAGAAGCATTATTATACTGAAGTTATGAACCATTGGTCGAACTGCAAAACAAACAATTTTTCAGAAAGAATTTTTCATGTAATTGCAATGCGAATCGTGCAATTAGTAAAACCAAGGAACTTCATATTGAGTTAGTATATTTTTAAAACTGAGTCTGATCGACAATAGGGTGACCAAGAATTTAGAGGGTGCTTCAAATCTCAAATTTTTTTTCTAGATGTACCGTCATGCCAAGTAATCAATCCCAGTCGGCATAAGGAAATTATTGAATTAAGTGGCAATCACTGCTTTTCCAAAAATAGTTGAATTCTTCAAATCTTGTGGGTTAGTTCTATAGTCCTTTACTATATCTCAAGTATTAAGGATGTCCAAAGATTTTTCCTCTTAAAGTTTTTTGACCACAAAGTCCCAGTATGGTCGTGTATTGCCTTATCTCGTACCGTTGGATTGTATTTTACGAGTGTGTGGCAATTGGACTCCCATCTACTCTCTGCCACCGCAAGTGGCAGAGCCGTAGTTAATGCTTACTTTTCCCTCTCTGGAACATCATATCCACATTCTATCATAACTCATTAAATCCAACCTCTGTCACTAATTTACTCTTGCAATGCCGTTCAAGTACGTCATACACTCATTAGCTATGCGTGGACTTAAAGATATCGATTTCAAGTATTCCATGGATTTAAAGTTTTATTGTAGATCAAAATTTGGGAGTATTTCGTATTATAAATCGATGTAATGGTTTTGGATGATGCATATTGTCCGAACACTAGACTTAAGAGCGCTGTCATTTCCACGTTTACTAGTATATTGTAACTAGAAGGACACGATTAGAAATGTTTCAATCATTGCCATTGCACAAATGGTGTGGTACGCAGTACGGGTGCAAAGATGTAGAATAGAATAGAAAAAATAGTTATTCTTCTAGGAGCAATTCCTCCTATGGGGCCGAAGTTTAAATAAAAACATATTTTGCTTGCAAAGGAAAAATACATACTTAGTATACAACATACAGAAATTCTTGTTGTTCTCACTTTTACATTTTTGTTTCGAGTTATATTGCCATAGAGGTAGGTTGGATGCCCTGTTTCCATAAGTTTGTACATGAAAAGTCCCAATTGATACAGTCTACGAGATTCGACTTTTAAAATATTTAATCTTGTATAGTATCAAGTTACGAGCTCCCGGTAGGTACCCAATATTACAAATGTATCTGATACCTGCATTTTGTATTTTTTTGCAGTTTTATAAGTTGATCTTTATTTACATCTGTATATGCTAAAGTGCAATAATCACTATGAGGCATAAGGAGTGAGTTGACTATTTTTTGTCTTATCGAAGTAGACATCATGTTCCTAAAATACTTCATTTGGTAGATTGTTTTATATATTTTATTGGAAATAAATACAATATGATCTTGCCAACATAAGGTACTATTTAGGATTAATCCTAGATTGTTGACTTTGCTTGAATGGTCTATTAAAATGTTCCTTGAACTTTAATTTTAGTAAGAATATAAAAATCCAGATTTTTTATATAGTATGGACTACCTATTATTATTGATTTAGTTTTCTTCGCATTTAATTTTAGTTTATTATAGAATACCCAGGTGCATATAGATAAGATATCTTGATTAACTTTATTTATGGCTTCGTCAATGTTTGCTGGGTGGCAATTAAGATAAATCTGTAAATCGTCGGTGTACGAGTAATATGTACAATTACAAACCACTTTGGGAAGGTCACTGATAAAGAGAATGAGAAAAGCACCTTAGAGGGTGAAGTTTATCCTGAAATGAAAGAAACCATTTGACTTGGCCGGGATTTGAACCTGGATCCCAATTGCCGGTCAAATGTGTTAGCCACTTACACCACCAAACCATTTTAATTCAAGACGAATTTCACCATCTTCAGTGTATTATATTGAAGGAATATCAATCATGAACCATGATGGAACACAAAATTTCTGGTGGAAAAAGGTAAAAGAGAAAGATTCTCCACAGTCGTCAATAGGAAACTAGAGAGTGGAGGACAAATGGGCACCGAAGGAAGATGAGATGAGTTGAAGAGGGCTATTACAGAAGTAGCAGATGAGTAACTGATGAATAGAAAAGCCGAGACAAACAAGCCATGAGTTACGACGAAGGTTAGGGGACTTGATGAAAGAAGAAAGTACAAGAGTCAAAGAAACCAAGGTGAGGCAATCCTCCGTAAGAAGCTTAGGAACCAAGTCGTTCAAGAATGCAAGAGGACAAAGGAGGATTGGATAGAAAGCTACTGCGAGGAAATCAACACAAACATGAAGAGGGGAAAACCGAAACGACATACAAGCTAGTGAAGAGACACTTCGGAGAGAGATAAACGATACTCAACAATATCAGGGATGTGAACGGGAATATGCAGATAAGTGGGAGAAGATATTGGGAATAGATGGAAACAATACATTGAAGAACTCTAGCAAGGACCGAGGCCCCTGGAAGAAAATCTAACGAAAGGCAAGAGCGATGTGGACGAGAATGACCGGGACCCAGATATACTGAGAAGTGTAAAACTGGAAGTATTCATGCATCATTTGGAATAAAAAAACACATTTTTTAATTTATTACTGTTAAGTTTATAATGTCGCACTTCCTCTTTGTAGCAGTTTATGAAGACCAACTGATTTCACCTAATGAACCCATTTATTTGTATTCATAAGTATCCATTCGTATCTAGTATCAATATTAGTCCATGGGTATCGAAGACATTGAATTTGAACAGCTTTTGCCGCTAATACAACACTCCCATTCATAAATTCTGAGATATCGTTGGCTAATTTCATCAAATCCGATGGCAATGTCGGCACTTTAATACTTCCACTTCTAACACGATTATTTTTGCATCCAATGTCTATGTTAAACCAATGTCTATGTTATGTCAATGTCTATTTTGAAAGATAGAACTGGTCTTTAGGTACCATGTTAACGGTACCACCATTGAGTTTTAGTTGGCAACTAAAAGCGGTCTATTCGCTTACGACTCTCCTTAATGTCGTTACTCTTCCAGATCCAACTCCGTCCGCATCTTCTTACCACATCCACGTAATGATGCTCTCTTGTCATTTACCTTACGATCCTGACGATCGTAAACTCTCCGACACACAAAGTGCATTCTGGGACTGCACGGAAATTTCAAGTGGCAATAAAATTCCTGCGATTCGATTCCTTCCAGTCGATGATATCACCTGGTCACATAAAAAGCGTCGCAATGGCACATTTAATGCAAGTCGTTAAAAAGTTTAAATCTAAGTTTATAAATGAAAATCAATCCATTCGCTTTTATCGCACGTTATTAAACACGAAGTGCCCATACTTTGGCGGAGCAAGTCTTAAATTCTAAGACATTTAATGTGCTATCTTCGCGTTACTTAGCTCGCTTTTATTAGCCTTAGGAGCTTCGAAAATACTTTCCTTCAACAGCACTTTGTTAAGGTTAAGTACTTTTCGCGATTTTTCTGTACGACTTGTCAAGGATGCCAATAAATACAGTCCTTAGAGCAATAACTCATGATGAAGTCCCAACTACGCAAAAAATAATTGAGGTCATTTTTAAGGCACTTTCCACCTGTATAATCCCTACAAGGAATGCTTTCTTATTTAAAGACGCTAGCCATCTAGTTAACTCTTTGAGGAGCGTTGCGGCAGAAACTTCTACTACCTCACGATGTTGCAGGATTCCCTTTTCACCAGTGGCGTTAACCTGAGTAAAAAATTCGATATTTTTTCAGACCATCCCCTAGGTGGTTAAATATATTCAAAACATTCCCGAGAGAAATTATCGCACTAGTAGCTATATTCTTTGAATCAAATATCAACTCAAAGGTTGCTTTGATGGTTGAGTTAGGGCCTCACGTCATACTCAACAGAAATTTTTATTGAGGAGCCTGTCCTCGGATAGGATTCTTCGTAACTGCTTCATCGTTATTATCTGGTCCTGCGTTACATCGCTGAGATTTTTATAATTCTTTCCCATCATTGGGTCTGTCATCAAATTAAATTTTCCTCTTCTCTCCTTCTCTCACCCTCAATCTATATCCTTTTACTGTCTTTTTTAAATGTCATTTCTCATAATGCGTTCAATTTATGATTATTGAAAAACATCACTTTTTCCGCTAATTTACCATAGTTACGTTGTAGCATCACTAGTAAAGCCAAGTGCTTTCATTCATCACGATTATCGACAAATTTTACCAGGTCCAGGTTGTAGCAGTTATACGAGTTCAATTAAGTAAGTACTCCTTATTAAGCATCTCATAATGCTCACTTACTTAACATATCTCTGTCTGGTGAGGTTCACTCTCGCAGATCAAACCAGCATTTGGTTTCAATACCCACTGTAGTGATTTATTTACACCTGTCGGAAATATATATCATAGAGTGCTTATTTGGTTGGATAACAGCGTTGTGTATCACCATTGTTTTCCTAACCAGTTCTTGGCTTAAAATTTTTATTTGAAAAGATTTCTTACGTTTTAATTTTTTCCAGCTCTTAATTTTTTCTACTCTTCAAGTACATATAATCCTCTTCATTGTTTACCCTAGCCACATTTAATATCCTTCAAAATATTTCTCTCTCATATGGCCGACCATAATTCAGATCCATGTATTACTACAATCCAAACTGAACATTAAATGTAAGTCATTCTATTAATTATGATTGTACAGAAATAGTTTCCCCATGCCAAAAGTAATTATTCCCAATACCATGTATTCCAGTTCTTTTAAGTTCTATCTCCAATATACAATTTTTATTCCATGCAATCATGCTTCCTTCGCATTGAATATATGATAGTTTTAGTCTTTATCTGCGTGCGATCATGTTCAATAAGACCTTTCTTTCGTTAACTTCATTGCTTATTTCTTCCTTGAGTTTATTTTTATTCCAAATTTTTAAACTTACAATGTAATGCAATTCATACACCCGGAGAGTTGTGTCCGATTTCTTTACCTATATAATGTTTTTTAAACACTGGTGCGTAGAAAATCACTTAGTAGTATTTTAGCTGGCGGTAATTCACCCAAATATAAACACAGGATCCTCCATTCCGCAGAAAAATATTCTGCACACTCAGATATCGAGTCAAATTTGGCCTCATTAAACAGAGAAAAATTGTATATATAGAAATAAAGATAGCTTTATTAACAGATGGGTATAGAGACAGTATCAATATTTGAGTTATATACCGATTGACATAGGTTTTAATGCAAAAGAGAAAATCTTCTACAATTTAACAGGCTTAATCCCCAATCCCCTAAAATGATTTATTTCTTCAGCTCAGCATACATACTCTTCATCCCAACCATAAAGCCTATTCTCCTTATTTCCTTTCCCCGTTTGACCTGCATCCTCCCATCTATAACGGCCTTTAGCATCCCATTGCCCCTCATCATCTGATCCAATCACCTACTCTGCCTTCTCCTATCTATCTACTCTATCCTCCCTAGAAGTTTCCTCTCCTCATCCTCAATGCAGGGCACTTCCTCGTTCTTCTTACTTTACGTCCATTCCAATTCCTCCATTCCCTTCCACACCCGTATCTCAAAAATCTGCAGCCCACTTTCATATACATGTTGTGGAAGTTCACGTTTCTACACCATGTTACGCTACACCTCATTTTAAAATATTCGCCAACCTTCTTTACGCTCTTACACGGGGTCTGCCATCATCAGCTACCTCCTAGCACTGAACACCTTCTTCTCTTGCGCAATTCTTCTTCCAATATCCCTACCACTATGCCTCATTTTCCTCCAACCTGCGACCCATGTATATTAAAATTGTTTTTCTTGCCCCAGATTCAGCCCTCCCCCTTTTCTGACGTAACACATTATACAACCAACTCACTAGTAATATGTTAAGGCTTAAATGAATAGTTAATTTTCCAAAAAAGGAAAAACGGCTGTTTTTATTTGATTAAGTACCTAAATACCTTACGCTATTGATAGAGATCATTCGTGCATTCATTGGGTCTTACGTGTCAATTAGGTCTTACGTGCCAATAGGGTCTTACGTGCCGTATTTACATTTACGTAAGTTTGGGTTCTTAAGAAAAATACATCACTCCATCCACATCATCTATCAATCACTCCATCTATCTATCCATCACTCCATCTACCAAGCCTTAGGGATAAAAACTTAAGTTTTATTTCAAGATTTACCTACAAATACTTTTTGCTTTCAGGAATTATATGATAGTATTTGGCTGACTCAGCTACTTCGTCATGCAGATAATCTCTGCAGCATTGCTCAACTGATATCATTATCTTTTTAATTTAGAAGTCGAGCCTAGTCCCTGTTATCTTTAACCAATGTAACAGGCAGCGAGGTGTTTTATGATAAATCGATATGGCTTCTGGAGGTGATAAGAGTCAATATAAAGCATTTCTGTTCAATGGGCATGGGGTGGATACTCCTTAATTGGCAACTCGTGCAACATTTTATCCAGCATATTTCGCATTTCTATGATAACGCCAAGTAACAGTGGCCCATAAGGATGAAACGTCTAGATCATAAAGTGGGATAAAACTTGTCTCAGTAATGTATGGAATATGAATTGATCTTTCAATATCATCACTCATGCCTATGGCAGCTTAATTTCAAGATGGCACTCAAATACGCCATCGGTATTTGGCATTTATATGGCAATTGCAAAATATTCCGGATGAAATATTTGCTTCGTGAGTCCTCCTAAATAGCTCCGAAAGCAAGAACATGCGGCCCTTTGACTATTGGAAAAAAAGATATCGAATAAGCTAATCTCTTATTATCTCTAGAAGCATCTAGAAGTTACGCACATTCAACCAGAAGCACACTATGTATTCAGTTTGTCTGTTATACATCTATGTGGTACCTTGAAAGCCACCTCAAGGATGTGTGGAAGGAGGTGATTCTACACCAGGCATGCAATCACCGTCAAACACACTGTCATACTGCTATTAGCAATTCTAAAAAATATACTTTAACATTAAATCAAGGGACATAAGTGGTAGGGACTTCACATGCAATACGGCTTTTAAATATAAATCTACTAATGCGTGGTTGACGCTGCACTGAAGCATCAAAAGAACCATACGTTTGAATTCATTCCTGCTGACATGTAAAAATAATTACAAAATAACTGGCAAGTAATACAAAAATAAAAAAAACAAGCAATGTTGAAATTTGAAGTATAAATATAACGGGTGAATAAATACAAGTTTAAAATCAAATGGTGTATCGTTACCAAAACATTAAGTTGGGTTTATACTTCCAAGCAAACTCAAGTTAACGGTCGCCGCCTGTGGTTGCCAACTGGGGTGGTAGAAGCCCAACGGGAAACTGTGAAGGCGGCGGTGACAAAAATGGAGTGGGGAACGATTATCCTTGGGTGGGGATGGAACGTAACCACCGATAGGTAAAGGCCGGCGCGACGAGTTATCCAGAGTGGATCTAGAAATATGGTCGTTCGTTCATTCGTAAGCACGTGTACTTCACTTATACACAGCTCCGGGTAAGCCATATGTTCGATTGATATCTTTTAGTCATTAATATTGATTTTAATTAAGTTACATCTTCGAAATACGTAAGTTTATCGCCTCCTAAAATTAATGCCAGCGAAGAGTCGACCGTGAGATAAACAAAACTACGAATAGTATCCCAAGGAAGTATTGGGAAATCTGGCTTACAAATGTTGCATCCTGCACGATTTGATGACTTGGAATAATTAGGCTTCACCATAACTCCAGCAATTGGATACTTGTGAAACTAGTACTGTTCAAGAGCTGACAAAATGCTACAAGGGCTTCCAATCCAAATCTTTGAGTGAAGCAGATAGTTTCGGAAATAAAAAGGCATAAAACATATAGATCAATGCAATAGGTTCTTTAGTTAATTAATGCAACTTAAATAATCTAATGCAGAAATAGTTTTAAACTCGATGGTTTCAGGCTTCACTTTGTGAAAATCCATTCTAATGAATTCAAAAAAGATATGGTACACCTGATGATGTCGCCTATGCGACGAAACCGGTCGACTTGAAATAAAAATCTGTGAAAAAAGTACCATATCTTTTTTGAATTCATTAGAAATAGTTTTCATTGACGGGGAACAAAATATTGTTTGTCATATTCACCTCGGTCATAATCCCATCTCATCCAACAGCTATATACATATCATGTAGCTACTTAAGTTATTTAAGGACTGGGTTGATAACAGAATTGCTCAAAAGATTTTAATTAACATGATTTTATTATAATAATTTTTACTATTGATACAGATACAAATATTATATTGGCAGTAGGTACAAAAATATATCCAATCCTTCCAGAACAATGCGAAAGCATTTATAACAAATATTAAAAAGAATATACAACTATTTTTTAAACTTTTTCAGACATCTTGCCTTCATCGCCTTTTCCTCTGCCTCCAAGTCATTCTCTTTTTACAATAATTATTTTAAAAAAGTTGGTAAATGCCCATAAAAGCATTTTAGCTACATCCATTGGTTCATGCCCAAATGGCAACTTTAAGAAAAGAGGTTCTCGCAGTCAACCAACTTTTCCGTTAGAGTTACAGCTAACAGTTGTTGAGAGGAAACCCTTAAAAATGCCTCCTCCTCAGAGTAACACAGGTGTTGCACAATGAAATAATTATAAAGAATTAAATTGACCACATTTGGTACAGGGAAAAGCAATTGTCCCCGATCCATCCTCATGATGAAATTGAAGGCTTAATCGAAATGAAGGTCCTTGTCCACAGTTAAATTTTTTTAACAAAACCCACATTGCAAGATTTTAAAAATGCTAAAAACACAATACCCTGAAATATATGTTAATACAGGCAATGGTACCTGTACTTTCGAAATATCATCTCCCGCAATATTTATTTGAAAATTTGAAGTACTTCCTAGCACCTCTTCAAGCCCATCAAAATTACCATCAAAATGAACTTCAGTATTTGTAATTCGGCCATGCTTTTTAAACAATCCCCAACCTCATGTTCTCCTGTAGCCTTAGCTTATTTTCTGATTCATATAGTTGCCTAATTGAAATATGATGTTGGCTCCCAGACAACTGCCGGTAGAGACTAAACCTTCCCTCCAAATTTTCTGTGTGGTATTTCCCAGGGAGAATGTAGGACATACCTAGCTCTTCATTGCAGTAGGATGCTATTTCTACAATGGCATATGTACTTAGTTTAAGGGCAGAGAATTTTTCTTTGGATAGCACCCCATCATTGCAGTTCATTGCATCCCACTTGTCTAACCAGTCTAAAAAATTGTGCAGAAATTGCAATCTATCATTTGGGGCAGTAGTGAGAGGATTTTTAAATTTGTCATTTGGTCTGAGACCGACATGAGGTGTCTTAACTTTCATCACTTTCCACCAATCTAACATTATTTTCAAATAGGCTGCAGTACTCTTTAAAAAAGGAATTTCATATCTATTGATTACAGTAAGAAGAGCAGCAATTACATGTTCACTAAAAATTTGCAGAGCCGCTTTGAAATTTTTCCGGTCAAGGCTTGATGGAGAAAGTACTTTCAGGCTTAATTAGTATCCAAATTCGGCCAGACTATCAGCTTCACATCTATGAAGCTTTTTCAATGACATAAAAGAGGCTGAATGAAACTCTTTGTATTCAGTAAAATGTTCAAAAGTAGGGAAAAACATGCTCTTCCCATCATCTTTCTGGCCATGCCATTTTCATGCCAGTTATTTTTGATGCTCTTAATTAGGTGTACCGGGTCAATTATGCAAAACAAGGGTCTTTTTCAATTGTTCGGATGAGGATATACAATTTAAAATTTAGGGAGGTATGAAAACTGAGACATTGACTTCCTGTTGATTGAATTATTACCAGTGACCACAGCAAACACATGAAAACCTATTTCTTCCAACCGGATAATTATTTTCTTAATGAAATGGTGCAATTCAACAAATGTCAGAGATTTAACAGGCAATACATGGGCGACATCTTTATATGGGGAAGTTACACTGGATATCATGAACACATGTGCACCAGTTGCCATGTTTTCACTGTCAAATTCCATCCCAACAACATTACCTGACCTGTAGTCGTAGTATGGGTTAAGGTGAATTTCGTCGACCATTAGCAAAACTTTTTTATCCTCAGGTTTAAGATGAGGAAACTTTTGTAGGAGGTATTTTAAGAAATTTTGGTTGCTTTTTTCACACATGGGGCTTAAACTTAGAGAAGAAGATAGTCTTTGAATGGTACTAGGGTGAGGTAATATGAATTTACCTGAATGTCTGACGTATTGTACGCATGAAGTGATAGACTATGAAAAATTGTACTAAAAATTAACATATCTGTAGAATAATCTGGCTTTTTAGCACACTTTAAAGAAATCTGTTCTGAAATTAACTGAAAGCATGGGTCATCGTCAGGAGTTGCTGATACAAGATAGTGTTTGGCTCAAACCACAGATTCTCTCTCATCCACTGGAGGATAATCAGAGCCAGATAAAAGAGTCAATATATCGTTCATCGTCAATATATCGCCAAGTACCTACATTTGTTAGCTGCATGGGGAAGGAAAGCGTACCCAGTTTTGATATATGAATCTGCTCATTGTACAAACTCACGTTCAGATCCGTGCTAACAAGAGAGAATACTTAATGCGAGAATGGGGCATAAAATCACATTAACAAAAGCAGCAAAGTCATTCCTCCGTATGAATGTCCATAAGTTGCCCAAGTTAACAAACCGTATCTTTTCTTCCAACTCTGTCAAGCTGGAAACCATCATTCCCTGGTCATGGCGCAGCTTTTCCTTTCGGCTCTCTTCAACTGCTCTTAACTTACGACTATTTGTTACCTGCCCTTACGACGACTACTTATGTATCCATTGCAGAACTTATATTATTTTGACAGAATTTGTTTTTTTTCTCAACGTGATTTAAATTTCTTCGATGTGATCATTGATGGTATGTATTACCAACTTCAAGTACTCGTGAATTACGCTCACTATTCTCACCGGCGCTAATGATTTAGTTTTGTAGCCTTTCACTCTTTTTTCATAATTCTAAACGCCCATCATTTTCAAATGATTTCCTTTCATCTGTTGAACCCCTATGATGGAAAATTGAAATGCTAAAATGGAAGCCGTAACTGGGTTAGAGGGAAACGTCTGAAACGAGCTTCTTAGCCCCGGTATATTGCCACCTTATGGTGAAATATATCATAGCTATTGTGGTCCCTAGTCGTACGCGAAAAAAAATACTTTTGAAACCTATCAATTTTGCATCCTATCTCTTTAATTGTATATGCCGTGATGATAAATTGAAAACGCCTCTGGATATATATGGGTGGTATTGCTCCACGGGACGTAGTTTGAGAAAGTTCATATTTCTCAAGGCAGCCCAATCTTCACTTCATAACGGTTTCTTTCCGGCTTCGGTGACGGACTTGCTGAACGCGACCACCTGTTGACGCGATCTCTACCGAACCCCTCCTTTTCCTTGCTCTATCGCTCAACTTGAATCTCCCCAGGGGGGGGGCTACATTTTTGGGGCGGATTCCGCACAATTTAGGTGGGGACGGGGAACATTCCGAACATGACCGAGGGGCAATATATTTAATTCAAGGCAGATACCAGGATTTTCCACATGCGGAACTCCAGTGGGCTTGAATTAAACCCAGTGGGACGCAGAATTACATCATTTATGATTCATATGCAAAGTATGAAGATCGAAAAATGTTTTCCGTATTTTCCGTGATGTAAAAACTAATTTAACATGTGAATGTATGATATAGTTCATGCATTTAAAGCTAAGCAAAAAAGTAAATGAAAACCATATGAAACAAATGCACTTTGTTCTACTTAGTGATTTGGGAGGAAGACTTCTACTATTACTAAAACAATTGCATTACCGAAATGGGTTTAACCAAATGACCGGAACTTGTGGAAGGATTATTCTTGAACGTTGCCATGTATCGTTTTCTAATGAAAATGAATAATTTTTCTTACTGATTTAAGATATAAATGATTGCGATTAAGGAGATGGGAAAAGAAACATCATAATTTTTAGGTTATCACTTGTGATTTGGCCCCAGGAAAACTTAGCGCAAAGCTTCTTGGCTGTCATGAGAGCCTGGGAGCACGTTCTCCCGCATAGTAGAGCCATGAAATAGAAGAGAAGCTTGAGGGAGACCACAAGTAACCAGTGTGTAGTGCACTGGGCTATTGATCGTTGGGTCCTGGGTTCAAATCCGGGTGAAGCCTCTCCTGACACCCCCTCCGAAAATCCTCGCGGTGTGACTGTCTGATTGTCAGAACGTCGTGGAGAATCATAGGTGGCCCAGGGAAAGGAATTGGTCCCCCTACCCTGAATGTGTCAATGTCACACGCCAGTGGCTTAGTATGGGGTGAGCTCTACTCTCATCTTTTTATTTATTAATCACGTCCAGAAACAGCACAAGGCCAATTACAATGGACAAATAACAACATTAATCCAAAACGAATAAACAAAGAACCATATAACAACATTAAATAAATTGATAACAAAGTAGCGTTAAACACTGAACAAATTAGAACCAAACAGACGGAGCGAAAGATGAGAGCAGATCTAGGATGAGGGAGGAGTGCGACAGATACGGAATGAATGGAATGGATCGAATTCAGGGACACTTCTCAACGTCGCATTACATGTAGATAACTGTAGATAAAAGACCGTTTGGAGACAGAGAGACGTGAGGTGGTGCAATGAAATAGCTCATTCAGTCTTGTAGTTCGTGAAGGAACACGTAAGGAGAAAAGAGAAAGAAGTTCCGATTACCTATAGTTTTTATTTACTATTTTCATGAAAAATGTACTGTCTAGAAGGGCACGACGGTCAGTCAGGGAGGATATGCCTAGAGATGATCTTAAATTATCGAGGGAGTAGTTACGGAACTGTATATGGTGGTGCCTGATTTTGGAGAGGAAGAAATGTAGTTATTGGTCTTTCAAGGAGTTTGAGCATAGAAGGTGTGGCAGTGGCCCAAATTTGGGAGTAGTATTCAAGTACTGGAGAAACACAGCCAAAATAAAAAGTATGTAGATTATTTAGATCAGATATCTCACCATAGCAAAAAAGTAAGCCAACTAAAGACATAGCACGAAAGAAAATGCTTTTTATGTGCTCATGGAAGAGAAGTTTAGTGTCAAATATAACCCCCAAGTCTTTTTGAGTAGTGACTGGAGGAATAACTTGGCCTGAAATTTTATGTGTTTACTTGAGGAGATCTACGTAATGTGAAAGATAAAACCAAAGACTTGTATGGTTTCATTCTTAGGGACCAATTATTGGACCAATTAGCCAGGGCATGTAGAGCATTTTGCAGGTTAATGCTGTCATTAACAGAATGTACTTGTTTGAAACCAACCTTCGACTTGAATCACTGAGTGAGTGAGATTTGGTTGGAATATTTTAGAGTTATTTTACCCATGACTCGTGAGGAAAAAAATCACTATTGTATGCCATCTACCTCTAAACCAAGCAAAAAAATTATAAAGGAGGATTTATCTATCCTATGTTACATTTGACCCGCGGTATAATGTTTTTTAATGTAAATGTATTCAGAATTTGGTTCTATCACACAGCAAATATCATATTTTCGCATTATAATGTGTAATAATCATGGAAAGTATGTCATAGATTTCCTTCTCTAAGGAACTCAAGTCTTATTACATGGCGTAAGCAATGAAAAGAATTAAAGCAAAAGATTTGAGAGGAGGGAAAATAAAATTCTCCCTTTCGCGTGTTAAGTCATCGTGACTGGTAAGAAACGTTTTTATCTTCCGCGAATGGCCACACTCGGCAACGTCGTTAACTACTCTCGGAGTCGTAGGCAGTGACAGCCAGAAACTGCAAATTGAAACTTTTAATTATCCCTCTGTGTAACGATTCGTTTTCTCAGCGGTATCGCTGTGTAATTTAAAACTCTTTTTTTTCTTTTCAAGACTCCCAATTGCCAGTCATTCAAACAAATGGACCTTTAATTGATAAATGAGAATATCGCTTGCGTTAAAACTACTTGGCCTCTCCCAACAAGAGAAAGGGATGGGTGAGAGTCGCTATCAGTGTAAATATAAAATAGGATAAAACAAACTGGATATATTTCTCATAAAATTTATTACTAATTGAGAGATTAAGTGCTGCAATAGAAATTTTAAAAATCCTGCAGACTCTCTTTTGTATGATCTATGTGCTAAATTGAATGCTAGAAGTTAATGAAAGTCTGAATTGGACATATACCCACACGTTTTTTTTTCAAGCCTAGTTCTTCTTCACGACAGAACTCGACGCTTTGCGTCAAAAATTTATTGGGTCTCATTTCCATCACATATTATTGGTTGAGGGTCATGGCTTCACGCTGGGCGTTTCACCATGACAAGCCTCAGCGGTAATTCCGGCCCTGCGATTTTCTAAATGCCAGATTGCGAAGAATCGCCAATATAACATGAAGAGGAGGTAACCCTCCTACCGTTGCGTCGGGAGAATTAACCACTCCGTTAGGCTAGGTAAACAAAATAGGAATTAAACGTTCGTCAATCAGCGCCTCACTCCGAACGTAACACTGTATTATGTATGTCATGGAATTAAAACATTGGTGGATGAATGCAGTAAGTGTTAAACCCCTACAATTTGTTTTACAGTGAAAATTCCTTGCCTTTAAAGCTATGGATGTGATTTAACTAAATGTTTTACTACGCTGGCGTTATGGCCGGACGTAGGAAGTGCGTATAGGTTGTCTAATAATTATATGCATTTAGGCTAAGAAGAATGCAACAAAAAATGCGTCTTTGATGTTACTGATATAAGAAATAACATAATCTATGAACATTAAAAAATCTAAATGAGCTTTTCGTGAAGAAATTTAGACAGCACATTCTGTCAACAATCAAGAATAAAAGCAGTGTGCTTACTTTCCCTGTTAATATCGAGATAGTTAATGCAAATGAAATAACAAGACATATTCCTTATAAAAATGATAAGATTAAGGATAAGGTTTAGGTCAAACACTTGTGATGGAGAAGAAATCGCTAATATCGCTAATAAGTAGAAGCATCGCTAATATATAGGAGACCGAATGCTAATAGTTCTTCGCTCAGAGAAATATGTATTAGTAAGTTACAACAAATGTGGAATTAATAACCCTAGCGAAAACGAAAGGAGTATATAAATGGCGAGAGAAAGAACTCAGTCAGTAAAATCGAGCCCATTTATTATATTAAATAATATATATTAAATTCATTCCCAAACATTAGACTTGGTCTTAACGATAGTTACCTGACCGAAAATAATATTATTTGATGCATTTTTCAGAAATTTTCCCCTGTTAGCATAACTTTTTTAAAAGTCTCGAGTTTAAAATAGAAATGATAAGATTCGGCATTCAAAAATTCGAGTTAAAGGTATGCTAATCAGAATCGTTAATGTATCGGCAACCTGGTTACAACGCAAAATTCATTGGGTATCTCTGTCACGGAGACGCCAGAGTCGCTACGGTCGTAAAATCAAATCACCCAGTCCAACTAACCTCACGCAACGAGATGAAGAAATAAATATCGAAATGCTTCGACTTGTTAAGACTATAATTTAAGATTTGAGAACTTTAAAGACTGTTGGTAACTTGGCTCATGTTATAAGGTAAATATCTAAATGCGCAAGTCTCTCCCAAGTTGTTTAAAGGCACTGCATGCGTATCATTTTTAATAGTATATCTCTCTGTAATCGTTGACCAAAAGGCTGTCGGATATCATTCATCTCCAATTAGTATTTCGTTAATGTTATCCATTGAGAAATACAGTGATTTCATTTATATCACTCACTGATCATTCCAGCCTGGGCGAAACAAACTCAGACATTGTACTTGTTTGCAAAAGAGCGCAAATGGATTGGACTAATGTTACATAAATATTTACCACTGAGGCAGAGGTGCGGAGAAGGCAGAAGATATGGATGGAGGAGGTTTTGAGAGGAGAGGGCATGTTGAAGAGAGTTATGGAGGGTAGAACACTGGGGAAGCGTGGAAGAGGAAGGAGGAGGATAGGAATTCTGGACGAAATAAGAGGAGGTAGAAGATATGAAGCATTGAAGTAGAATCTAACGGCGGGACATCCTTAGGAATGGAAGTGAGACAGTGTCCATGAAATTCGGATGCAGAATGGGGACTGCCCAAGAGCCTACCTATCAGCTGGTAGAATACTTGAATGAATGTCAATAATCTATTATGATATTATGATATAATTAGCTAAAGGAAAAATGAACTAATTTCTACCAAGATAAAAGACTCGAAACGAATTTTCATAACATGACTTATTTATTTATGTGGATACTTTTTAATTTTTAATTGTTGATTCATTAAAATTGTTTGTATTGATTTAATAACTTGAAGAACGGGAATTATAGTGAATACTTGGTTTTGGAGGTATTTTAATTTTTAGCATAGCGATTAAATAATTTCTTGTTAAATAACTGTCGATGTCATATTTGTTAGTTCTCTTTTTACGCATTTTTCAATGGCTAAGCTTTACTTGTCATGGTTAATCGCGTTGCCTTCACTTCACGCTTAAGATCTTGTGTCTTGTAGAGCGGCGAGTTAGGTCTTTGAAGGAGAATAATATTGATCGGGAAATGAATGCGAAACTAAATTTGCGGAAATGTCATCCTCGTTCAACACACAAAAGTTTTGTGAAGGGAGGTTTCTTTGGTGTTCTACCGGGTTAGAGGCTCCATTTCTGATGACATTTCCAAGAACGACTGGCTCGGGTTTTTTTTGCTAGGGTTCCAAAAGCCCTGATGATGAAGAGCGAGTCATTCTTCGTAACATTGGCCTACAGGGAACTAATCTAATGCGGTGGAACGCAATAAACCTTTCTTCAGGAGATTTTTTGGGAATAAAATAGATAATTCAACACTCAAAAGCTCTATTGATTAATGAAAAGGCTATAACCAAATAGAATATATTATCCTATAAAAGTGTCATAAAGTTAAAAAATATTGCTGGATTATGAAAAATGCAATATATCGTGAAACTTCCGGCTTTTTTAAGAACTCAATGCTAAACTCGGTGGTTTCAGGCGTGACTACGTGGAAATACTTTTGAATGATGAAAAAGAACACTTATTACAGTTATTTTCCATAGAATTTTATTGATGCACTAAACATACACTAGTTTCAACGCGTAGGCATCATCTCCTGGTAAAATTTCATCGCAAAATAAAGTAATCAAGTGTTAGATCAACGAAAACTAATTTCAAGGTTTGAATTTTGGAGAGGGACCCAAAGGGTTCTCTTGACTCTTGACATTAAAAAAATACCTGAAGATGACGCCTATGCGTTGAAACTAGTAGTGACTCAATAAAATATGTATAATAGACCTCATGTTCTTTTTCATCTTTGAACTCAACATTAGTTTTACCGTTGGTGTTCACAAAGGAAAGACAGTTGTTGAAATAAATACTTTACTGTCCAAGTCATTTTTACCCAAAAAGACATTGCACTTATATTTTCTGTTAAAAATCCTTTGCGTTCGTTAAAATTGCAGCGTAAAATTAGTTTACATCGTGAAGTATAGTAATCAAGTGTTAGATCCACGAAAAGTAATTTAAATGCTTGAATTTTGGAAAGAGCTACAAAGAGTTCTTTTAGACTCTTCGCATTTAAAATAATGTGAAATATTGTGCAATTTTTTGTGAAAATTATTTTACCCAATAAAAATTAAATATCACCAACACTCTTCCTGGAAGGTTTGAGTTGCATGCAAGTCGCTTTATTTTAAATTCCAATTTGATCCTTAATTCTTCGTTCGCGGAGATATGTGAGGAAAGTAATCCAAATATTTCACTTTTCTACAGGCCAATGATAAAATATTGTTCTATTAGCAATTATATTTCATATTCAGCCATGGATCATGGTGGCGGAGGGGTTAAGATCTCGTTTGCTAATCTAGGGATAGAGGTTTCGAGCCCCATGAGAGTGGGTTTTTCTACCCTCAGGGCATACTGTAGATTACTTTTCAAATAGTTAAATGCAGGATATGACGGCATAGTCTGAATTTAGCACGAACTAAATTCGCATTATTGATATTATTCCTTGTTGATCTTTTAAGGAGATGAGAAGCATTTCCTGTACACAACTATCCTTTCCCCGTCACATTTCCATCTTGCTTTTCCTAGGGTGTCAAGTGAATTCAGGTATTTTAAAAATTTCTACTGAAAATTATACACATTGGATATATCTTCTTCTTTCGATAGAGTACGTAGGTTTTCTTTTCTTTTCTTCGTCACTCCTCCTGCCATATTTCTTCGATGGCAAGGTTATCACGCCATCTTTTTTTGGTATTTTGCACACTTCTTTTTCTCAACGGTATCTATTCACGTGATACTTTTACTAATCTTTCTTCGACCATACGATTTACGTGATGACTCCTCCCACGCTTTCATTTTCTAAAGTTCACTCGTAATTGTTTTCCGATTTGCAGTTTTTTCTTGTTTTCTTTCAGTTCTCAGCTCATTAATGTTTTGCCCGTTGATTTGCGCAGCGCTTTCATCCACCCCTTCAAGTTCCCTTCCCTGAAGTAAAGACCGTCACTGCTCATAGAACCGAAACTTTGCTTCGTAGCGTGACGGATCTTGAGATGACTTTGTAAATTAGAACGAGTTAATGAGAGATCATGAGAGATGATTTAGTAATAATCTTAATCGTGGAATAGCTTGCCTATTCCCTTAATTGTTATTATTGCTGAGGAATTTTCTGTGTCTGTGCAGCTTTTCAATCTTACTCACTGGGATGAAAAAAAAGCAAAATACTAATCATAGTCTCCAGGTGACTTTCAGGTTTCCTCAAACTTCACGTGCACTATTGATTTTGTGGAAAAATAGGTGTTGAAACATATCATGAAAAGACCGATACCGAAAAGACCGAAAGACCGAGGGACCGATAAAAGGCTGATCCACTCTACCTACAGCGTTCCAATCGTAAAAATAACTCTTGAATTATATAAGGTACATTATATGGCCCATTAGTCCCTCCATTCGGTTAAGTGGAGTAATTTGCATTCCTGTTCGATCTTCAAGATATCAAAAATGCCACGTATTATAATTGACCAGATCATTAGAGCCGTTTCACAACATATTTGAAACCCCTTTAGATATCAATATTATGCCATGATAAAGATATATTTAGCTCAATGGGGCTCATAAAACCGCTCGGGAGCATTGAGGGACATTAACTTTCTTAAAGTTGAGGTGAGAAGTACTACGATGCTACTACAACACAAGGGAAGTCATGTATGCATTGTAGTCAATTGAAGGAGGTACAAATCGGCGAATGAATAAATGCCGGTTTATTTGAACAGAGAGAGAGAGAAGTTTATCTGTGAACGCCATTCTCCAAAAACAAAATAAGATTGAATGCTGTTTCCATCGTTCTTATGAATGTGAGCTTTTGAGGGTTCTATGAAGTTTACTCCCATCTCAATAAATATAAAATTTGGAGCGACGATATTTTGACTGTTCTGCTTAAATCGATATTATATTATTTAGTTTCTGGAATGAATAATGCTTTACTCCACTAACACAGGCCATCAGCGTGTTATTATCGTCCTTTTTGCAACGTCTTATTGAATATTTATTTGCAAAAATAAATTCGTTCTTTGTTCATTTTGTCAATATTTCAGGCCAATGATTGCATGACACTGTTATTAAAAGCGGATTTCTATGAGATTTAATGTTTACCTCGATGATTAGTGCAGAATACGTAATTGAACTTCATTACTGTCACCTTCTTGTTCTTTTCCTGTTTTTCGGATGTTTTCAGATTTTTTTGCAGGACCTTTGGAATAAGTAGACTCAATAGCAAGAAATAAAACAAAATCTCCAAGTCTTTTCTTCCTAACTACATGATCAAAACTTAAGGGATGGTATTACGCAAACAGTTCTCTCTTTAGCGTTAGTATGCAAGATTTGCAATAAAATAGATACTGTTTTATCAGTTTATATGGCTCTTATGTAAAACTTCCAGAATTTATTTCCATTCCTAAAACCCAGCGTAAGATCTATGAATAATTATCACAGGCAATTATACCCACAGGTGGATGAATAGATCTGGAGTTTCTCACCGGATAACAGTGTCGTTCAGCAATGACATTACGAAATTAGTCTACCACTGTCTTTAGTGTGAACCTTACAGACGATGGTGGACAGATCAAGAAACGTCGTTGGTGAAGAACACTGCTATTCGGAGGGCAACGCGTTATCTCTTCTTCCAGTCTCTTGGCCGGGAAAACCGGAGGTCCTTCATGTCCACGGGTGTGTTTCAGAGTCGACAACAATCTACTAAAATATAGTTCGACAAAGATTTATGTTTCATAAGAATGTAATTCTTAAAAAAAACCTTTTGTGCATTCATGGAGTGAACATTGTGCCGGGCCTTTTTTCTGATCCTATTTCTATGTAAATTTGCAGGAAGTAGAAAGCTCACCGGTGTTCGCTTTTTGAGGGATGAAAAGTGGCCACCACTGCCATAAATTGGTCGGCTGTCTTAAAACACTCCTCCATTTAGTTGTTTTTCGAGCATTGAGGTGTGTTTTGAAAAAAGAACAAGAATTTGCTTCGGTCTTCGTAGGAATTTCAGAAAATATGTATTGATGTCACTATAGCATCCGAGAATGAATTCAAATATATTTTTGAGCAGGTGTCGCGGTTGAAAATTAAATATCGAAATCGGTTCTCTGACTCTGAGAAGCCAATGCTAATTGCGTTCAGTACTTTTTCTTAATGATTTTTACCCCAATCTGATAAAATCGTTACCTTTATTTGTAGTTTTACTGGCAAATTAATCATGCAGAATTGCACAGCTTTTAAAATCTAAAAATGAAAATCGAGTTCTTGATATTTGTAAAATGATTAGAAATCAATACCAGTACGAAAAGAACTGCAAATTTATTAGAACTTCACTTGATTTATGCCAAAATTTAAGCGGACTATTAAATTCAAAATTGCATCTGAGTTCTATGGTTTTATAAATACTTGATGAGCGTAATGAAACTGAATCTAAATTACTTAATGAATTAAAGATAAAATCTAATTCTGAGGATAAAAATTCTATCACTAAGATGATATAGAATAGGAGCGAATAATTCATCAAATTAAAGGCAAGGAAGCAGTCAAGCTGGGAGAGTGAGGTGAGTAAAATAATAATGCAATTTCAATCCAGACATTACGAGGTCATGGAAAAAAATTTTAGGACGCAATTTATGATCATTTTGGGATTCAAGAAAACGTTTTGAGACTGAAAGCCTCCAGAGTTATGTTTAAATCATTACGCATTGTCAATTACTAGAAGAATCTCTCCCATTGTCTATTTTATAACCCAAACTATACACCCTTTTTCTTAGAATTGTCGGGGTCTCTAACTTTGGCAGAGAGGTAAAAAACCAACTTTCAATAAAATTCTTTACAAAAATTATTAAAGCATACCATAATTAAGAATGCCTTTGGGAGCAAAAGCCTTCGCCGTAATAAGACATTGTAACAATCTATACGTCATAAAATGACTATACGCAAATGCCAGTGGCCCAAAATTTCAGTTATCCGCACGGAATACAATTTTATGGGTGTCAGAATTCAAGACAGCCAGAAGTAACGCAGACATTGGCCACCTTTCATTTGATCGTGACAATTTCATTCTCCCATCGACTTAGCATAAGATTCAATCTGCTCACCTATCAAACCATCTTTCCAGTTGGTAAATGGATGAGTGAGGTAGCAATAAGCAGTGGAATGTGATGAACTAGTTTGGCCAATGACAAAAAAGTACCCATTGGGTGAAAAAAAAGAATTGGATTATTACTCCTGAAAGGTATTGACCTGGAAATTATATAATAATGATGTAATCCAAGCTATAGGGGCTAAGTGTTTTCAAGTATTGGGGTTAAGCGCTGTATTGTTGACTGCATGATTAAGTTCCCTCGTCAGTTATAAACATTTTTTTTGTCAGTTTAACAGTTTTTAGCGCAGTTATATCTTTGAATTTTTTTCATTGTGAAAATGAGAGCCAAATTTGAGAACAAGACCATGACAAACGCTACGTTAAGTCACCAACCGTGCTTAAAAAGTAAAGCCGCTAGAGCAAAAAGTATGTGTCCACCAAATGCGCACTTGTATCATAATTTTTTCGGCGGCCAGCAAATTTCAGGCTCTGGATAAGCGTTTGTACGTAGAATATGCGTTCATAGTCACTTATTTGAAATGATTGGTATCGTTTAAAATATCTAATGTTGAAAAATTCGGCTTGCCAGCATTAATAAATGTCACAGGATACGCAACATTTGCCGGCAGGAAACAAAGATCTTGCCTCCCTCGAGAGACGGAAGCCAGCAGTTCAACTCCTTGTGGCGAATTTTTTTAACACAGTCTCCATCATATTTGTTCTTAACATTAACGCTGGCTTTTATAATGCTACAGCACCAGTAATCGACCTTGAACTTCGGCCATGCCCACCTTTTCAATTCCGTTGCTCCACTTTGAGCAATTAGGCATATGGCCAATTTACATAACCGGTCTTGTTACCCCGAACAAGGTTGAATCGTCAATTTTCATTTGCTGTAGGTATTGTCACATGCTCAGCTATTCATTTTCTCTTATTCATGGATCGACATAAGATTTTTTTAAATTTTTATTTCGTATGGAGCAGTTATTTCGGAAATTTTTGATCCCTTAATACTTATTAATACCTTAATTACATTCTTACATATATCTACTTCATTTCAATCATAACTTGTGTGCAGTCACATATACATATTTTGGACTAAATTTTGTTTATTTTACTAGGATATCTGCTCTATTCCCAGTTATTACAAAATAAAAATTATGGAGTTGAATGTTCAATAAATTGAGACCCGAGAATTTTATTACTAACTCCTAATCATGCTTATTTCTTTTATGATATTATCTACGCATCAGTCGTGCATAATTTAATCTATAACAGCATTCATGATGTGCAAAAAATGTGCTGACTTCTATTTAAAATTTACGTAGTATTTTTTCCTGAGTCAGCTGTTTATTTAATTAAAATCTCAAATTATTTGATTTTACAGCCAAATGAAAAAATAAAACATGTGGCTTACACTTATGGAATGTTTAAGAGATAAAGAGAGAGAGTCAGGGGAAGTTAAAACAATAAATATTATTGCAGTGGGAAACAGCGCAACTTTCAAAAATTTGTTGTGTGTGAAATAAACATAAACCTGTATAAATCTTGCTTGTTGAATAAGTTAATATTCCTCCACTTTTCCTTGATTTCTCTGCGACACGCATTTGCGGCGCGGCGGCTCCCAGGGTTGTAAGCAGATTATATCCGGCTGATTACCAGATTGAAGTTGTTGACAAGTTGATTGCATTAATTGCCAGTGAAAATTTGCATAAGACTTCAACATAAATCATCCTGAGCAATTAAGTTAAAATCGAGATGCATCACCACTGCCTTAATCTGCGTAGCTATTGGAATTTAAATGTTGAACTGACTATGCAACCGTATTAAAAAGCATCTTCTTTTTCGACTTTGAGGTGCTAAGGACCACGAAAAATAACCCAATGCATTCATTTTCCAATCATCGCGATTGCACAAATGGTATGTTACGCCGTCACGCGCACGGTTGCGAAGACATAGTACACCAAAAACGTGTGTTAAAAGTGAAAGAATGTGAAATTCGCCATGAAAAAATCATTTCACTTGGCCGGTAGATTGAAGACGAAAACCACTTGTTCGTATACATCCCCGCTAAAATTCGACTTGAAGTAAGATGGCTTGGTGGTGTAACTGGCAAATACATCTTACCGGCATTTGGGAGATCCGGGTTCATATCCCGGTCAAGTCAAATGATTTTTTTCATGGCGAATTTCACTGTCTTCGGTGTATACCTATATTCATTTTACTTTGTTATTGTCCGCTTCTCTTCTTGCTCTCCAATAATTTGTCATCCTTTTGCTTTGCTCTCTCCTCCTTTCTTCTGTCAAGGTGTAATTTTCTTCCCTCTTTTACATTATCCGCAAACCCTTGAAGTTCCTTATCAATCTAAAAAAAATCACCTATTAATTTCAAAATCATCTTAATATAGAGGTAAAAGAATTGTGTCTCAAATGATGGATTAGGTAGGTACCTTTAAACTTAGTGAAGTAATTACCAAGAATGAACTGTTGAATAATTTCATGCTTTCAGAAAACAATTACATGCAAGTGTAAATCAAATTACGATAAATGTTTTCGAACAACATATGCGAAGTCCATGAGTGGTGGAGCTAATATTGGAGGAAAATCGCATTGCCAGATCACAAATTAAACACCATGCTAGCAGAATTAATCGATTGATCTCTTCGTTCTTCAATTGGACGTTGCCGTCGAAGTAAATTGCTAAGTAGTCACCATGCTGTTGTTTTACATTACCGAAATTTTGCCATACTTTCCCGAGTTGAAGACATGGATTAAACATTTCAAGATTCATTGCATTGTTTCATAAAATTATTTTAATGGGATTTTTTTTTTATTTTAAATATGAGTTATACAAATATTCTGGTCCTCCAAAGGCAGAGGCTTGTCTGGAGGGGCTAATTTATAAAATTAAAAGTGTACAGGTATCTAATGATAAAATATTGGGATAAAATTTAGTTTTACATAAGAACAGCACAATAGGTGCATATGTTAAATATGATCATGATGAACGAATAAGCTCAAAAGTAATTTCCACTTGAAAAAACACGGTCAAAATTCGTACATTTCCTAATATTTCACAATTAAAATAAATAAGAATCTTTTTTCTGGCATTTTTAGTCTCAGTTGATATGACTTTTGGAATCAAAGTAAGCATATGCTGATCGAGTATTGCAATAATTGTTTTTCTGGAGAAGCGTGGTACTTCACAGGAGCATCATCTCCTATGAATATTGAATGAACGGGAAATATCTCAAAGTTTATGTCATCGTATCGCTCACGAATCAGGCTTACAGAAAGGATGAGTGACCTAATATAAAATCGATTAATATCCTTAATATTAGTGTGATCTACAGGCAAAGGTAGGTTTAGACAGAAGAAAGTAAAAATCTTCTAGACTTCCTCAGACATAGGTCCCTATCTCTACACACGATTTCTTTCTTCAGCTTGGTATACGTTGGTACACGTCTTGTCCTTCTTCATTCCATCCATGAAGTCTTCACCTTCCCTGCCAACCCAACATGTTTTCCTTCATAAAAGCTTTCAGTATCCTCTTCCCCCCTCATTACCTGTTCCAGCCAATTTCTTTATCTCCTCCTAATCTTCTCCAGACGTTTCATCTCATCTCCCATAGTTTCAAGCAATTCCTCGATCGTCATCCTTTCCGTCCATCCCAATCGTATCAATACTCCACCTTCCTGCACATCCACATTTGAAAGACCTGCAGCCTATTTTCGTCCTCTGCACTCAAGACTCCAGGTTTCTGCACCATACAAAACTATACTCAATGTTTAACTCTTCATCAACCTCCTTTTTGCATTCATTCCCAGGCATCAGCTCTCTCTTATTGCTGAAACGCTACATATATAAGCGTAATGTCCTTGCTACCATACATATTTTACTCCAAGCACTACCCGAAGTGATTAAATGGCTCGTTCTATCCACATCATTACTAAAAATTATATCCAGATTCAGAGCATTTGTATTCACCCTTGTTCTAAATTGTCTTTTTTTCAATACCGTAGCAATCCTTGCTCTACTGGTGGGTATTTATATAAGATTCTCAATCCTTCGCATAAAAGCGTGGGTACATGACTGTATATTTTTCAGTTTCCAGGTTTTAAGATCAAAATAAAAATTCTCATGTGAGCTTTTATCAACTATTCCCACGCTAAACGCCATCTGACGTAAATAGGCTTTTAGGAGACCGGAGTCCGGTCACCCATTAATGCTACGTTTAATTTAGCACTAAAGGCTGGCAGTTTTCACTCTAGAGCCGTCCGGCAATTATCCCGATCACATTTCAAGGCAAACTGCACCAATACCACTTCCTCGCGATCGTTTGCCACGTCAGAAAAGTAACGATATGCGGTGAAGTAGCAGCCCGATCAATCTCAGCTTATCCCAATCTCATGGCAACCGGAATCATCTTAGGAGAAGGATAAATTACTTTGCACTATTCCACTGGAGAAATATGATTTATTGAGTCAACATGTTTCACTGCACTGCAGCATCATCAGGACTGATCATCAGCATCAGTCCTCAGTATCAGCAGTCCTGATGATGCTGCAGTGCAGTGAAATATGTCGACTCAATAAATCATATTTCTCCAGTGGAATAGTGCAAAGTATTTTACCCTTTTCCTACAATGGAATTCCACAAAGTATCGGCCGCCACCAATAACTTCACGGAATCATCTTTTTGAATAGGAGAAGTAAAAGATCGCGTAAATGCAATACCTATGTTCACAGCACATCTTCATCGCTTAAGCAAACTTGGACAGAACGATTTAAAGCCTACATTATCGGTGGTTATCTCTAATAGAAAAAAAATTCCTTCCAATTCCTTCCACTTTTGGATGGATTTGAAACACAATTATCTTTGCGTAACTTTTTTTTTCAGAAAGGTCGTAGTACTCTTTAATAGAGATGAAGAAGAATACTCATTAATATTTTTTATGAAATTAGTTTATCTGACAAAGGCCCTAAATATGGTATTCATTAACCATGTAATATGTCTATGAAACCTCAAAGGCACCCTTCGTCGATATGAATAGCCTTCGGTCTGAGGCGTATCGGTCGTCGAACGTAACCCGCTAACTCAATCTCCATAGATTTTTCATGGGTATGCTAATTTATGTATTTATATTAATTTACAGTTGGTTTTTACGATAAATTTGTAGATAAAATAATAGTTTCCATCCAATGATGCATTTAATAAGTGATGAAAAAAATCAAAGAAAAATCAATCTCCATAGATTATTCATGGGTATGCTGATATATTTCGCTATACCTATTAATTTATAGTAGGTTTTTACGACAAATGTGTGGATAAAAGAATAATTTCCATCAAATGTTGCATTTATTAAGTAATGAAAGGTACTCTATGCCAAATGGTAATTTTAATTATTTATTTATTTCATATAGCACCAAAAACAGCAACTAAGGCCTTTAAATTGGGTTCTATAAAAAATAAATTATGTAAACAAAATATTTAACAAAGATAACAAAGAAATTTAAACGAAAAGAGACAATCTAAATGAAAGTAAGTTGGGAGGTGAATTTGTTGCGAGAGGTAAAGAGGCCAAGGGAAGGGGAAGTGATGGAGGGAAGGTAATCGGTAGAATAAGGATAGTTGGGAAATTGACAGATGGAATTTGGGTTTGTGTAATAGCCCAGCATTGCGAATGGCACGGGCAGGAGTGTGGAGAGAACAAAATGAGAGGAGATAATTAGAGCGGAAGGACCCATTCATTATGGAGTGAAGATATTTGAGGTCGGAGGTCAGTCAGCGATTAGTGAGTTGTGATTGGCCAAGCAAGAGCAAAATTTCTTCACGTGAGGATAACCAAAATGAAAGATGAGTGAAGACTCTCTCATGAAATGTAGAGTTCCTCGAATTCATTGTTACAAAAACACAGCACAAAATTCCACTAATTATTTTCAATGCTGTCGACCGGTTTCGACGTCTAAAGCGTCATTTACAAGACAAAACAGAAGGAAATATTGCTACTGCTAGCCTTATGTAATAAAGAAGGGGGGATGGGAACATGGAGAAATGAGGGGAGGTCAGGAATTGACGGTTGGTTGGAAGGAGGACGGGTCGGGGAGAAGACTAAGTTACTTGGGGAAGGGGGGGTGGGAGTACGGTCGGTAGAGGTAAAATGCAAGGAAGGAGTGGGTTTGTAACAAAGCAGTCACATTTATCAACGGTAGACCACAGGATAGGGACATTTGAAATCCATCAAGATATCTGAAATAGGACACTTAAGCGAAAAAACGGGGGAGGTCAGTTGACGGTTGATAGAAAGGAGTACAAGTCGGGGAGGAGACTTAGTTACGGGGGAGAGGGAACGGGAGAATAGGTCATGGTGGTGAAATTCAAGGGGGTTCTTCGGTTCGGAAAAGTTATATAATGGGAAATAGGATGAGCACAGTTTGGAAGATGGCAATATATAATTTTGAAGAAGGTTAGAGAAGGTAATTTTGGTAGATAACTCAGGGTTGGGTTTGGTAGAGGGGTTGCGGAGGAAGAAGGGCGATATAATTTGCTGAAGTAAAGGAATGTGCAGCGGAAAATACGTCGGAGGAAAATAATTGCGAATAAAATTGAAAATAAAAAAGTTTACTGAATTGTAACGGGTTTTTAAAGAGTATATTTCAGGGATCTTTCGGAGTTTACACCGGGTAGTTAGGTCCATGGCGGCCAACGTTTCGATGCTCGAGGCGAGCATCGTCCTCAGGGCAGAGATGGACCGCCACGGACCTAGCCACCCAGTGCAAACCCCGAAAGATCCCTGATATAAATCTTCGCCGGGAAAGCCTGAAATCCGGTTTTTGAAGAGGTTGGCGAATATGGAGGGGTGAATTTAGGGAAAAATGTGAATATGCTGGGAAGGAATTGATATTTATGACAGCGTGAGAGAAATAGGAAATATGTATATATTAAGAAGGGAATGGCGTCGGGCATATATAGTGGTAGGATCGACTCATGGCTGTGGTTCTCAGCTATTGGTACGCGTTCTCGGAGAGGTATGTATATGGTGGTTCAGGAGTAAGCGAAAAAATTTTATTAAGTTCGGTTGTAAGTTTGAAATAGCAGTAAGAATGTTAGTTACGAACATATTTCTAATGGCAGGGCCCCAATGTTTGTAAATTGGTGACCGGGGGGTGCGAAATCAAATTAGGCTGGGAACTGCTGGCTTAAGAGTGATTATTTGTGATAGAGGAGCTTGGATATTTCTTCCAACCTCCTAATATAGGCAGAACACCTATGACAGTTAAATTACTCCAATGATATAATTACAATAAATTAGTGACAAGAACATGAGAAATTTATAGGCTAAGTTCTAAAGAGATCTTTAATTTATAGCTAACACCATTCAAAGAGTTTCAACCTGGAATATATCCACATACCGCTGTCAAAATCATATGCACGAATAAACCCGGAAGTTAATGCTTGCTGTTTTCACCTACTGCTCTTACCGGTGTGATTATGTTAACAGACTCCATTTGGAGTGGATTTTCTAAGCTTTCTCTTTTTGAGGCGTTTTCACAACCGTTGAAGTGGTTGTGAGCCTTAAACCGATTCACTTGCAACACTGTGGCACACATCTATAGATTTCTTGAAAAAAATAATTGACATTGATACCTTGAATGGCTTCTGGAGCCGTAATATGTGATAGTCCAAAACGCAATTCTCTTACAATCCCTACAGGAGAATTATCATTTAAATTTCAGCCACATTAAGGTAGTTTAAGCGAGATACCATTTCACCTAGAGTTTGATGAATTTCACCTCATTTTAAAGAAAACACTTTCATGTTTTCAAAGGTATCAACATACCAACCCCTTTCCGAACTACTTTTCAACCAATTTGCCTGAAAATATAAGCTGTTTTGCATGGGATAGATTACAGCAGTGTGCTCCAGAGGGAGAATATTGAGAAAATTAGGAATTTCTATCACATAGATTTCATAAAAAAACTAACGGTGTGAAGTCTGTATGTTTTTTCAACTATTTATAAAATACTACTTGTCGCCCAGTGGTCGAAAATCGACCGTAATTCTTGAAATTTTTAACTTTGAACGTTATTGAGGTTCATTTGTTAAAGAGTATGCCTCTATATTCATTGCATATAATTGTTTTGAATTTTGTTGTATTACGTCAGCTGCGAGTTCGTACGAATACGTCATTAGCGTGTATTGTTTGCCTTGATTCCCTGCAATACCTATGAAGTTATTAAATTTAATGCTATTAACAGTTGAAAAAAAAACACAATTACAGCTTGTATTCGTATATATTTTTTTATATAATTCATTAACAGTTTTATTTTTTCATGTTATTATTGAATCAAATGAACGCAAATAGAAATTAGACTTGAAATTCATAGAAGTGTATATATAATACGTGCCTCGTATTTTTTCATGCGTTTTTCATTAAATCAAAAAAAAACAGTCGGTTAGTAAAATAAATGTTGTCCATTGAACTTAAAATAGTTTGAAACTGAATTTAATGATTCAGAACTTCTGTGTAAACGATGTTTTTTTTTTTAAACTCTTTCATCATTTGCTAAATGCCCTTGGCCATTATATTCGAAAATATAAAATCTCAATCCATGGAATGATCGAACTCTACCTGCTGCGACGTACAATTGACCATGTGTACATACTGGCTGCCTCAATAAAAATTCCAAGGTTTTCGAATGTTTGTCGTTATTTATTTATTGCCAACATAAATGCAGGTATAATTGGAAATTGAGTTCCATGACAGTTAAATGGTAAAATAGTGCCGGAATATGTTAAATGTATACGTGGAATCAAAATTCTCTGATTGCGTGAGGTTCCAGTTAAAACTTCGAAATCAATAGCATTACGATGCATACACTTGATGCGTATTCTTGTTCCATTGACTAATACTTCCTTTGTATTTTAGTTTCTGATCAGTAAAGCGATGCAATTAACTTTCAATGCTGACCTATGTGGTGGCAAACCACTAATAGTCAAAGAATTCAAAAACTACTGGTTATTGATTTCATTGTCATCATCACACATTATTTTATCGTAGCTATGATATTTTTTCTGTTCACCTGGTATTCGATTAAGTATATCAGTATTAATAAAAGAAGGTACAATCATCATTTTTAGGAGCTAAAATAACTGACTTCAATATGTTATTGCGAGTGTATTATTATCCCTTTAAATTATTATTCACGGTTATAACAATTTTCACTCGTCTGTGATATCACGCACTTCCTCTAGTTCTTGTAGTTAAGTCGTAGGAAATTATGTTTAATGTATATTTTTCATATGGTCATCACAATTTAAAAAATAATGCGTGAGAAATATAGTTAAGTATATTTTAAAAAGTTGTTAACATTCGGTTGCTACAATAGTATTTAGTATGAGTACCTAGTCATTTATTTATACCTTAATTAGTTCAGAGTGAAAATTTAAAGCAAGGATTTAGCTAGTGTTATCCCAAGCTTTATGCAAGCCTTTGATTTTTGCTTGGGCTTTTCATTTTTATGTGTAAGACTTTTTTTTAATATCATATTTTAAAAATGTAAAATTATTCACAATTTGAATTTATTTAAAGGTAAAAATTCATTTATAAGTCAAATTATATTTATCTTGAGTTACATCAGAACATTAATGGGGAAACCTGCATAATGTTCATGTCATGGAGTCATGGAAATCAAGGCGTACATAGGTTGCTGCAACGAATGTGTTGTGTTTTTGTATGATCCACCTTAAAAGAAAAGTTTGAACACAAAGTTACTGGTTTTACACATCAAACTCAACTGTACTTCGCGGTGAACAATTTGATTTGGGGCCAAATATTCCACTTTACGCCACCACTCATAGGTAAGTCGAATTTTCCAATGCCGGTCTCATGCTGTTAAGCACAAAGTTTTGTTGGATATCAGCCATTACCCCCAGCAATACCTATTCAAAATATATTTCAAGTCAAAATATTTTTTTAAACAATCGAAAAACGTCTATGATCCATTGTGATCTGTGTTTCTTTCCCTTAAAAATGAATATTAATTGATTTCCCGCGAATAGGAAAATGATTGAGTGATTCGTTGATGTTTTTTGAGTGACTCAACAATCTTCTTAATGAACTGTTGTGCTTAAAGGAGGCCTAGTGCACCTTTAGTAATGTCACTGGGTTGAAAAAATAAGCTTTCGTGTGTTTCCTGAGTGTTCTTGCACGTAAATGTGAGGAAACGGTTCAAAATTTGCATGCAAAATTCCTTTTCTGTGCGTTCAAGCAAATAGCTGTGAAAAACATTTGCATGCAGCATATCGTGACTGCTGACATTTTTCGTCAAAAAGGGCCATTCTGTGATGTGATGCGTCGGAGGCAGTCGCGCGTTAGACAGACCGAATTTTCCCCGCCTTCAACCTGGGCGGGTTCTGTACCCACGGGTAGGTAGCCGACACGCGCTTAAGGAAAGATGGCTAAGAAAAATTCGTAAGCAAAATCATTCTATTTTATCCTCGGTTTAAGAGTTTGAGCGAGATATTTCCCTAGTCATAATGGAGACCAGATTCGAATTTAAGTTTTTCATTTCAGCGTCTGTAAGAAGAATAAAGATAATATTGTAATATTAATGGCTTCGGTGAATTGGTTATTGACCACTTGCCGATGTTTCGCATTTTAATTAATAATTAATTAATAATAAATAATTAATTTATAAAGCACCTTCAGGGATCAAAGGTGAGATCAACTTTCCTGCTCTGACAATGGACCATTTTAATTTTAAGAATAAAATCTTCTGTTAATGCAGAAAATCATTAAATACATCCAATGCCATTTAGCTAAGGGAATCACGAGAACAAAGCATCCACGAAGATAGCCTTTGTTCAAATCATACGATTGTGATAATTTTTTTAGTTTTAATTTTTTTCGAAGCCAAACACTTCTTCTCCCTAAAGGTTTATACTCTAAAACCTTTCTGGGAATCCTTTCTAAAGGCATGCGCTCAACATGTTCTTTCCATCTTTCTTTATAATTTGTTGCTACTTCTGTTACAGTATTGTATATAATAAAGTTTTAGGCTTTACTTTGAGCTTGAACACGCCCAAATTAAAAAGTTGATATTTCCACACAATAATGTTGTTCACTCGACTACGATTTCTAGGAATACCTTGGAGTTTTTTTCTTTATAGTGAGGCAACAGTGTTAAAACTACGGTTAAACGTAATTTGAAAGTAGTGTCGTAAGACCTAGTTTCTTATGTAGGTTGATGAAAATGTTTCTCTAGTTGTAATAGAGACCGTGTTAGAATTTTATTTTGAAAACTTAAGCAGTTGTAAGACTCATGAAGTTAATATAGAAATATCAATGATTCAAGAACTGTTTTTATGACTTAATTTTTAAGTAAATAACTAAATTTTGTTTGAAATTAAAGAGTAGCTCAATGAAAGCAAAGGAATATTTGCCCCAGTGCAACATTTCGGTCGTCCCGGTGACCATCGACGGGGAGTTAAATCACGTTCAAAAGGTGCTTATTCCAACATTTGCAAAGTACAGGAAACATTAGAGATACAGCGTGGCATAACAAATACAACAAAGTAAGACATAACAACGCAAATGTGGACCCTGGTGTTGGCTTTCGCCTCCTCAGGGCAGGAATATCCTTTCACTGGAATTATGTCACTGGAAAATGTGTGGGGAAGACTTTGACCTGGAATACGCCCTAAGGGCGACGGGAAACCCGCAAAAACTGTCATCAGGTCATAACAGGTAACAATTGATGATGACAAGAACTGTCAAAAATAAATAAATAAATAACAAATGTTTAGACTCTGGAAGTTCGACGGGGGTATATGTACATATTCTCTGTTAAATAGTTCTGATATTATCTTTGGCTTTGATTGGTCACTGGGTTGGCACTGGGGATTTACTGGGATTCACTTTCGGGCCATTGCAGCCTTGAATCTTCTCTTTTTCTTCTTTGGGATGAGTGGGAGTCCGTGCGAGATGGTTAATTGTTTTGGCGCAGGAACGGAAGGTCGGATGTCTGTGGGAGGCAAGGTGACATCTAGATGAAACAGGTGCACGTGGTCGGCGATGAATCTGGGCGTGGAATCGACGTAGAGAGTTAAACTCTCGTAAACACGGGCGTGTTATTCGAGGCTCAAGTCTGGATTCCGAGTGATGGGATTTTAACCCTCCCTGCCGATGGTCACTTGGATGACCGAAATGCATTCATATAAATCACATTTCCTATACCTTTCTCTGAGAGTTTGGATCAATCTTTAATTTAAATTTTCTCATAAATTGTTCTCTTCATGAATAAACTAAATATTGAGGCTGTGGCTCGACATCAGAGGCTTTTTCTTGATTTTTTTGTTCCACGCCGTTCACCTCGCAAACGAAGGTTTTTTTTCCATTTTATAGAAACTGTTACAAAGGCAATCCATGTTTTTTAATAACTGGGAATACGTATGAATTACTTTATGGAGTAAATATCAGGAATTATTGATTAAATAAAAAATTTTAAACTTCTGCCAACGTTTCTGTTTTTTTTCCATCGTCAAGGTTATGATGAAATGTTACTTAAGATGGTTTTGAGCGAGATAGTTCTCTAGTCACAATGGAGACCATATTATATTTTGTAATATTATAGCGTCTATAAGAAATATGAAATAAATATTGAAATATTAATGGTACAAATATTTTTGTTAACATATGACCAAAATTCTCAGCAATTAAATAAATAAAGCTACATAAGTCTCTAACTTGACTCATTTTTTCCCGCCGTACGGCTGAAAACCCTTCAAAACAGCAGCATTTTTTGCGATTCTGTAAACATTACTGTGGTGAGTAATAGATTATTTTTATAAATAGTTAAGAAAACATGCAACCTACACACCGTTAGTTTTTTTGACGAAATCTAGGTGTTATTAATTCCTAATTTTTTTAAATATTCTCCCTCAGGAACGCACAGCCGTAATCTATCCCATGTAAAACAGCTTATATTTTAAGGCAAATTTCTCGAAAAGTAGTTCGGCAAGGGGTTGACAATTTTATATCATTGTAAGATGAGAGTTATTTCTGTAAAATGAGACCAAATTCATCAAATTTGTGATTTTTCGCTCAAACTACCTTTTTGAAAAATTTGTTCTACAACCTTTTTTGAGGACAGAAATTTAAATAAGAGATTAACTCAATGTAGACAAAGCCATTAGCATATTTTAACCATTCTGCCTTCAAAAGAGGATGTTTAGAAAATGTTTTAATTCTAAGTAAACTTTCATTATAGCCCAATAGATGGATAAATAAATATCCAAATCCAATAATATAGATCAGTGGTTCCCAACCTTATTGACACCAAGGCACACTTTAGGTGTTTAGAAATACAGACGACACACCAGTAAACAATGAATAACTTCAAAGACTTATTAAAAACCAAGTATAAAAAAACTATAAACAAAACTTATCGTTTTTAAGCAAAAATAACAAAACTGAGAAGTATTTATTAGTTTAATAATTTATTTTTTTGTTATTATTGATATTTTATGATTTTATTTTATGCGCGTTGCGGCACATTTGGCAGAGGCTTGCGGCACACCAGTGTGTCGCGGCACACCGATTGAGAATCGCTGATATAGATGGATAAATAAATATCCAAAACATTGGCAAATGTTTAACATGTTTTATCTGACCTAAAACTCCTGATACTTACACCATAAAATATGAAGAGGTCGACAATTCACATCATATGTATGAACTACTCACGATTACAATACTGACGCGTTCTTACTTCAGAGAATACTCTGTCTTCAACGTCCGTCTGGATCGCACTTTTTATTACATCCCATGGAAAATGTCTTCATTATTTTGAAAATTTAAATATATCTTAAGGAATAGTTCAATTAGTGTTCAATATTTTAGAATCATTAGACAGAAGAGATCATTGTCTCCATTGCAAGACTTAGCTCATTGACAAATAAATTCAACCTCACTTATTTTACCTGAATAGGGTCAAATAAAATAATATCGTGGCATTATATAAAAGCAGCAAGAACAGGTTGATCCTGATCAGCCTAATGAATTCTGAGAACGAGAAGACTTTGGAAGGGAGGAATAATAGTCGCCTTGAAAAAAGGGTGAGTGCATGTTGCAATGTGCTTATGTAACAGAAGTGAGAGAGACATACAAGGATGGAAATTAAGGCTATGTAAATTGGGAACAACGAGTCATTATTTAACGCCTGCCATTAATTAATTAGATTTATTTTGGCTTCATCCCGAAAGGAAAATAAGTGATACGATTTATTGCAGGTTGTAGTGATTGTGCGTAGCGGAGGTGGTGATTATTTCTGAGCACAATTGCTGTTAATTGAAATACAATTACCGTTCCCTCGTATATTCCCACCCTCTCGACTATGACCTTGGCCAGATGGAAGTTGGTAGGGTTTCCGACCTAATTTTACTAGCTGTGAGGACATACATGTTAAAAGAATTAGGACGAGTGTGCACTTCCTTAAAATAAAACGACCAAATTATGCTTCCATAAATATATTGCTAAATGATATCTCACATTCTCGTGAATTGATTGACAGGTAGCATTTTATTTTGTTTTCTTTAGGTGTTCTATTGTAATAGCGAAATATGGTGGCTGTCGCGGTTTAGATGTACCTTGCAGTTTATCTAGTTTTTCTTAGCTGTTACATGTGAAACATGTTGGTAGTAACGGTTTGCAGGTAGCAGTATATTTTGTTTTTCTTGGGTGCTATATGGTGGCAGTTAAGCATGGCGGTATTCATGGTTCATAGGTAGAATTTCACTAAGTTTAATTTGAGGTTTATATAGTAGTAACGTAACATGGTGTCAGTCGCGGAGATGGCCCTTTCTAACCTGCCAACTGGCCCCACGCATTAGAGTGAGGTAGGCTCCAAGATTAACTACCACGGTCATTATGGTCGCAAAGCTTCATCATCAAATACCCTTAACTTCAAAATACCCTATATTTCTTTATCCTCTACTTTCTAGTTTTTAATGGCTCTTAATCCAAATTTAAGATAGGCTTCTGCGATGGGTTGCGAACAATTTCAACGTGAAATTTGCCTGGAAAAACATCGGGACAGGCAATCGAACCACGGACCTTTCAATTGCCGGAGCAATGCGGAGCAATGCTACTCACACACCCTAATTGTCATGGAACTTTTTAGATGATTCAAGGGTACAGGAATATGAACTACAGCGTCATCTAGCCTTGAATCCTCCAAAATTGCCTTGGGAATTAGAAAACCTGAGTATCGTTGTGGTCTGTGTATTGCTCCTCCAAGCCAAACGTCCGTGGTTCGATGGTTGGTCACGACCCATTTTTCCTCTCATGAATGCCAAGTGGCAATTTTCCCGTAATTCATCACCGTATTTTCAGCAGTATGAAACTCATCGAATATCAGGGTATTGTAATCCAGCTTTGGATTGGATCCAGCATTGTCTTGAAACGAGCTGCTGACACCATCTCGATTTTTCAAGATAAATGCAGTTATTTTGGTAGTTTTCCCCTGTCATTTGCTCTTTTCTCCCCTACGTTTCGACCGTGACCTTGTTTATCTAAGTCCCCGTTTACTCTCTCATGCACTTACTCATTCCCAATACTGAGTTATGATCCCTCACCGTTCATTCAAAAACAACCTCCCGTCTCATTACCCAAAGGAAAATTAGACTTTACGAGACGTTTCCAGACCTTTTCGTAGTTCTCTTAAGAAAGATGCGAGCATGTATATACTTCTTGGATATGCATTCTTCATATATATCTTAACTTATTTATTTGAAATCGATGATAAACCCTATTCCCAGCGAAATCTAATAGTAAAATTCAGTAGAATCCATAACTTACAGTAACTAATATATCATGTTTCAAGAGTTACTCACCTAAAACTTTCAACACGTACCTTCTGTTGAAAGTTTTAGGTGATCCACAAATCTCAACTCTTAAATGGCCCAACTTGAAATTTTGGAGGCTGTGACGTCAACATCTCGTCGCTCTCGAGGCTCGGAAATTCCGTAGCGATACCGAATAACCCCTCTGATCAAGAGAGGACATTAAGGCAGGCTTATTTTTTTTCCGCCGTCCTTGTCATCGGGACACGCGTCCTCTGGACAGCATGCATGAGAGCAGGCGGTTAAGGACGTGGGTACGCCCGGGCGCAGGTGTAGACTTGAGTGCGAGCGTGCAGTCTGCGCTTCCGTGGGATGCGACCAGGGGAGGAGACCGGGGAACGAGTTCTGCAAGTTCCGCCGCCCGCGCGCCCGCCAAGAAGAGGACAGCCATCCACCTCTCCCGCGCGAGCTATGTCAAACGGTCTTAAACCTCCTCCCGTCGCTTTCCCTACCAACCCTCCGTCTCCCCCTTCTCCCCCCACTCAGCCCTCTGGGACAGATTTAAACACACTCCCCTACTTCCCTTCCGTCACTCCCCCCCTTCTGCGACAGCCTCCTTTCCCCTCCCGTGAGCTGGGCGTGCATATTTCACGTCCGATGACCACTACTTTTGGGTAGAGTATCAAACTGAAGTGAAAGTTTCTATTGAGTCAACATTGTTTGTTTTCGCTAGAGCTAACATACACTGGTATATCTCTAGTTTTGAAGAGTCTAGTGGTATATAAAAGTTAGCTTTTGACGAACAGTTATTTAATTCACAAATGAAAGAGAAAACTTTGTTTTATTCCACCAATTTATTTTACGGTACGACAAGTTTCGACGCAGCGGCGTTATCTTGAGGTACCAAGAGTAAAGGCAAAATCATGATGCATATATACCATCCAGGATAGGGGTTGGGAAACAGCCGTCATCAGTGAACTTGTGTCGCAATTGAAAGTTATTTAATTATTCGATCGCAATTAAAAAACAGCCTGCAGCAGCGGCGACATGTTTCGGTACCAAACTCTTTTGTACCGAGTTTGAATCTCTTTATTAGTGGGTTGGCTAAACCCTCCTTAGCCCCCGTGAAGTAGGTTATCTGGTCCATCCGGGAAAAGTTGAAAAATTACGTTTCTCAGTTCAGCTTCTATCCCAATGGCTCTCCCCTTCAACCGAGTTACTGTCATAACTGTAGTAGGTAATAGAAGAGTCTGGAAAATAAAGAGTAATAATTAATTGAGTGACCTTAACTTACGAGAAATAAATTCCCTGGAATTATTCTTCCAAGGTTGCTTCACATATTCCATCCATATTTATCATATTTCCCTATTTTTTTCATTTTGGAGTGATTCTGATATTTTTAAATGTAAAATTATCCAAATAAACTAATTAAAATAGCTAGCAATTTAGATCCCATTTTCATAGCATGAGATGACGTCAATTTATCTTTGTAATGTGACCGCAGGAAATGCTCAATTTGTAAGATTTATCGCGGATCAACCCAACATAGTGAACAGATTTACAGATCAAGTCATCCTTCATCCAGATTTCGCGTGAGATCTCTCCGGGTGATAGTGTGACCACGGTGGTCATCACGTACGAGTCTTGCTAGACGAGAGACCTCTCCTCTGAACTCCCACCCCTTGTCATTCCAGCTCCAGTCTACCCTTCCTTCCAGCCGCCATCAAGCCCACACCGCGAAGGAATTCCACTCGGCCAGCACACCGTATCCAGAGAGACGACCATTTAATTGGTTCGTTCGTTACGACAATGTGAACTCGCAATCATTTTTCCGATCCAGGTGTCGCGTCTCGTCGATGTAAGGCGTGGGTAGTGTGGTGGTCAAACATTCCGCCGGTGACCGATTAAGACAGACGTGAAGGAAACTTTCAATGCCCTCCAAAGGGACGGGGTGATCCACTAGAGCGGTCTAACTAAACACTTCATCATGCCCATATTTGGGATTAACGATTTTAAACTTTGACGATTAAAATTAATCGTTAAAAATGTAGTTAGCTATTTAACTTAACCGTTACTTTTTAAGAAGAGTTAACTTTAACTTTTAATCATTAAAATTACACATTAACTGATACAAAACTAACTTCAGTTAATTGTTTTCGTTAATTTTTGGCGAATGTCGACCTGTTTGAATTTGGGCGCAATGCTTGCCCAACAGACAAAGGGGAAAATAAAACGGTATATGAAAATGCAATTAAGATTGGTAGTTGTGTAAGAATGCAGTGAATAGGCCCAGACGAATACATAAAAAAAGCGGAGTTGAGTGGAGTGACCGCCAAAGTTTAGGAACGCACCCTCAGAGGAGAAAACAAGACACCACTCGAAGACCATGTCCCGCGAGGTACAGTACTGGCATTCCATCATCAGCGCAATGTGAAAGGATATTTAGTGCTGCAGGGCTTCTTTTTCAGACAAGAGATGACGGATGTCCGAAACAAATTGTGAAATGAGTATGTTTTTAAAGTTTAATGACTTTTTAATTAAAAGTTAAATATTTTCTTCTTAAATTTATAGGAAAATAGCTTTCAAAATTTATTTTTAAAAAGTTTCTTAAAAGTAACTGGAAAAGTAACTTTTTTTTAAACCATAATTGGCAGTAGAGTCACTCGCTTCGTCCTGGATTACTTTCATTAATACTTAATAAAATAGTATGTGTAGTTCTAAGGACTTAATAGTATTATTAGGAGAAGAATCAGGATGGAGAAAATATGTTTCATTGCGCAAAAATTTGGTCACTGAGGTAAGAGGATAGGAGAAAATAGGTGTCGTTTGCGATGTAGTTGTGGAGGAGAATGAAGAAGGAGCGTCGGGCGGTAAAGAGGACATATTTGGAAGGCTTGGATATTCGAGTGAAACACGGGTAAATACGGGCAGGTACTTACGGGAGAGGAGATGCTGAAGGTCATAATAGTGGGAATGATAATGGGTATGCAGGCATAGGAGAGAAAGACTTCATGGATAGGAAGAAGAGAGGACGGATATGCAGACGAAGGAAGAACTCGAATAAGGAGATAAATAAAAGTAGTTACAAAATATTAGTAGAGGTAAAATTATCTCCATCTAGAGCAGTGGTTCTCAACCTTCCTAATGCCACGACCCTTTAATACAGTTCCTCATGTTGTGGTGACCCCCGAAAATATTGAAGCCATCATAAGACCATCGGAAATGTGTTTTCCGATAGTCTTAGGCGACCCCTGTTAAAGGGTCGTTCGACCTCCAAAGGGTTCGCGACCCACAGGTTGAGAACCGCTGATCTAGATCTACCTTATCCGGCAGGTGACCTCTTGACGATCATATACTTTAATAACTCATTTAATATATTATGTATTAACTTTATACGAAAAAATATTTAACTTTTAATTAAAAAGTCATTAAACTTTAAAAACATTTTACACACTATTGATTTCTACAATGACTGTAAAATATTTACACTTATAGCTGCTTTGATTAATTAATTTATCATCATTTTCCAAAAGTTTCCATTTCCTCAAGAAAAGTGATGATAATGCTAAACCTTCTGGCCTCAATATTATCTCGATTTAAATATTACTATTATTGTAACTGGGGTATGGGCAAAAAAGTCATCAAGTGATTTAAGACTTCAATTTGATACTTATTAGTTCAATTTGTTTTACCAGTTAGTGGAAAGTCATCATAGAAAGCGCATAGATTCTCTAACTATCGAATTGAACAGCTAAGCGCCATATATTATTTTAGACAAGTGAAGCTTAACTGTTGTCTTGCTGAATAACAATGCTCTTCACTGACTTCATTCGGCAAAACCAAATATTGTGGTTGTCATCAGAATCCTCTATCTCAGAATCATCAGAATCATCAGAATGTTCTATCTGAGCAATCATAACCTGTCAAGACCTACGATAAACAGCAGTGTAAGGGAGCAATAAACGTTTAAATGATCTACGATAGGTGAACCAATCGTAGGTCATTTAAACATTTATTGATCTCTCACATACAGAGAGAAAAAATAAAGTTATATTACCTTCCTTCAGGTGTTACTTTTTAAATGTATCTCATGGCAAGGGCCTAGCCACGTTGAAACACCGGTTCCCATCAGATCACCGAGCTAAGCAACGTTGGGCCCGGACGGTGGTTGGATGGGTGACCCTCCTCCATACCTCGACCAAGCGTGGATGGAGAGGTGATACTCCCTCCATGCCTATACCGGGAGGCCGGAGGGAGACCCAGACTGGGCCGGTTGGAGGGAGGACATCCTCTATACCTGGTACTGGGGTGAGGCAGGGGGAGGCCAATCCTCCATACCTCTACCGAGGTGCTCTTGTCCCCTGTCTGCAAGTGGCAGACAGGCATGGGGTTGGCACAATGGACCAAGAAAGGTCTAAGTGCCCGGTCTCCTGACGAAGGCCCCCCCAAAAACAATCTAATCTAAATGTATCTCATTCTATCTATTAGTTTTAATTACGTTCGCTATCTAATTCCAGTCATGGGTTAGAAGAACTTTGAATTTTTGGGTAATATTGCTATTCCTGTCTCTAAATACCTTCAATTTTCCTTAAATATAACCAGAATAAAGGACTTTAGCGAAAAACTCTTCTTCAAACAGCCCTTATTGATCGAATTTTTTAAATAAAAAGTTGTTGAATATTCAGGTAAATATTTTTAACCCAATAATTCGTAAATCTTCCACATTGCATTTATACCTGCTGCTATTTCTTTCTTAATATATATGTGTATATATTCTATATATTTTTTTTTAATGGCCAAGAAAATGAGCAAAACGTGTCACTAAACATCTACCTGCATGAAAAATTTATGAATCAATGAACTGGATAAGTAAATTATTAATGAAATGCATTTTCCGGAGAATACTTTGGCATCAGTTTCACCCTAAATGTACATTTGTACAAATGTACGATGTAATACATGATTTTGTAAAGCGGTAACTATTTTTCTCCATGATTATATAGTTATTTTCCGTAAAAGCATAAATAAGTACAATTTTGAGCTTTTAATTGCTGTCTATTTCTATACATATACTGAAAAATGGCGGGTACTTCCATTGCCATGGTTGCTAATTGTTTGCTTTCGGCTTCGTCATTGCTCTCGCGTGTCATAACGCATCGGCTTGCAGGCCGAGAGCTGTAAAATTCTTTGAGTGCCTTCCAGCTTCTTTTAGCCGAGGACCGGTTGTTCATTAGGGGAGAAAGCAATATGAAAAATAAAATAAAAAAACATAAAAAGTTCGTTTGCTTGATTGCTCCGCGGAAAATGAAATTTATAACGCGAGGTTCAATAAAAATTTATCTCTTCTCAGAAGCAAGGGTTTATATGTGCTTCATTATAGGCTAGCTCAGTTTATTAGCGGCACCGTTGTGGGAGCTATGAAATGACTTAGTATTTAATGTGGCTATGGGGTGTTTTGTTATCCGCAAACTGTACGTTCTGGGAGATTTTTTTAATGTAAAACGTTGGGATGCTTAAGAACAAATCCATCCAGTCAGCGGCCAAAACAAAACTGCCTAGTTATCATTTTTCATTCAGACTCTTCCTGATTCGTCTGATGATTTTATAAATTTGAACTTGCCAGGCATGCATTATAAATAGTGTTGCTCTTTTATTTTCAGTAAAAATATTTATAGGCAGGGTTCTTACATTAACAGGAATTACTTTTGTTCTAGAAGATGAGCGAATCAGTTGCACCAAAACTGAGGTTCTCAAAAAGGGTATATATCTACCCGTTCCTTATTCGATCATTGCACTTCTGATTTTATATAATATACCGAAGGACAAATTATTTATCATTAGTGTAAAATGAGGAGATTCATTTTACAGCTGTGATTTTGAGACTAAGGTTGAAGTTAACTACACGTGTATGTTGCACATTCTATGACTATGTGAAGTCATTTTTTATCTCGCAATTGCATAAATATTGCCGATTAGTGGTTTTTACAACACTATCCCTCCCCTCTATGCACTTAAATTTGTTTCAATGCCAGATCACAGAATAAAAATATAGTTCTCAAGTTACTGCTTATTCTTTTTATTGGAAATCCAGCTGAATACAAGATAAAGATTCTTGTACATAGATTAATTTCATTTTAAAGATTTCGAAAATATATTTAGCTTTTTATGGTGGATAATGTTGTAACTTTAGTAACCTTTTAAATGAAACTCGTAATATCCGTGGAAGCATGACACTTTTAAAATTATCTCGTTCAATAAATTATAAGATTTTCATTTGAACCACTTTATTTCGTATTTCAAGTTTATATAATTTTCAAAGTTAGTTATATCGTAGAAAAAGTGCTAATTTTCTCGTTGAACGTAATCAGAAAATCTTTGTTTAACTAGAATCAACATTACACACTATAATCTTTGCAATACACTATTTCTGATTTCAACTTCTTGGGCAGCATAACTCACGAAAAGTATCAAATAGGATATCCTATTGTGTTGTGCACGGCTTTTTTATATGTCCATTCGAAAGCTTAAACTAAAAAATTACTGGCTATGTCATGCAATTATTGCGGCCATTTTATAAACTTAACAACGCTCTGAAGGTAGGAAAATTTTATGCTGCCCTGAAACACGCTACTCCTATCTATTTTAGTTGGGTTGTGACGTCTAACATAGGCAGTGCCGTCACCGTGACCTTGATTTATGTGTTGAGAGAATCGGCAATACAACATTTTTTTTCGCTCAACAAAATGTTTGGACACACTAAAAACCATAAAACGACTAGCTATAAATGGTATATTGTTCCTCAACATTGATCTGAACGCGTGAATGAGTATTTCTTTCTCTATCTAATGTCTAAACCGTTTGAAGGAAATAGTTGAAGGGGATAGTCTCTTATAGAGCGCTAAAAAACTTTTTTTTTTGAAACTTTTTACAAATAAAACATTTTTCAGCACTCTAAAGCGTTCTAATATTTTTGTTATGGATTATTATACTTTTAAAGAATATAAAAATATCATTAACCAATAAAATATTGTTTAATAATGGAGATAAGTGGTGGTCATTAAAGCGCTACACCTCTGGAGTGACTGATTGGTGGTAACGATGGAGCTCGTAGTCTTTCTATAAATAATTAAAAGTTTTATTAAATTTAGATGTGTTTTTATTTTAAAGATTTGTCATTGAAGTTTATATGTTTCCATATCTTAGTGCTATAAAAATTGTTTAAACACTTTTTTATTTATGTTTTAGTCACTTTGGATGTTTTTAATGCTTCAACAAAAACATTTTAATCTTATTGATAGGTAAATAATTTTCTTTCTTAATCATTATTCCAAATTTGTCATAATCGCAATAATATAATTTCCAAAAAACCTCACCTTCAAGTTTTTGATTGGAGGAAATACAGAATATTATTTAATAACGCAATAAGTCCTAATCGGCTCTACCTGGTACATAAAATAATTATTCATCCATTTTGGAAAACTCGTTTCGCTTCATTCAATCGAGTCTAAATTCCGTGTAACACGAGGCATTTTATTGCACAATCTGATGTACGTATTTACGTGCATTGAAAATTGCGTCGTGTGAATTGCTAGAATGCATGCGCAAATCCGTAAAGGAGAGATGGGAAAATAGCCCATGTTCTAAATCCGAGCATCGCATTGCGTAAAAAGATGCTGCTTCAAATTGTGCCATAAAGTGCCTATTTTAAAGCGGCCTTAAGGGCAGCAAGAGCCTCCTTGCTGCTGGTCTCCCCGCTCGATCTGGCGCGCGACTCAAATCGTGAACATCTTACACTTTTTTCTATTATTTATTTCCAGCAATTCTATGATCATTAAAATTATTGCACAGCCTTCATTGTCTGTATTATGACAATATTTTGGAAGGTGAATAAATAGTCTGTCAGCAATTTCAACTAGTTTAGCGCCCGGATTTATGTGTTTCGAAGCGCTGCGCCTTGTGGTGGAATTCGCATTTTCTTTTGAGTTTTGAGTATGCCCCCTTAAAAATCTTGACAATAGGTCGTCTTTGGACATTTCTTCATAGATGGTCTGGATACGCGTATACATATCCGTGTGAATGACACGAGGAGGATGTTTGAAATAGTAAAATTGATTGGCAGCCTCAACTCTGCGCCACTTGCGCCAACTATTGGCGCCCGGAGGACAATTATCATGCATCGGTGTTTCGCCAGTTGAACAAAAATGTTGCACAGTAGCCATTATCACTTTCTTCATTTCTGAAACGTAGTCAACATTTCTTATTAAAAATTCCGAAGATTCAGACGATATGGCGAAGAATTTCAACATGATACGGTTGAAGAGTTAACAACAATTACTTTAAACTCTTCAACCGTATCAATTTCTTCTTATCACCAAGGCATTTTATTTTATTAATTTTTTTAATAGAGAATCTGTCAGCCGCTCCTTTTCACCAAATCAGTTCAATTCAAGGTGTTTATTTCCACATTTATAACACAGGGAAAGGAAGAAAAAACTTAACCAAACCACGAACGATAACAACGAAAAGAAGAAAACAGCAGTAAATATGGGCCCCACTTTAGGCTTTTTCCCTCTTCAGGGCGCAAACATTATCACTGGATTAGAGTTAACGTAGTGATACATCTCCTGCGGGCGACATTTTTCATATGATTTTCCAGGAATAATGTTTGAACCAAGTGTTTGTTACTACTAGTTTATTTTTCTATAAAACGTCAACTGCCTTATCGCGACATCCATTTCTTGTCCCTAACGCGTAAATCCCACTCCAAATTCATCCCTCTCTTTTCCCACCACTGCATTCCAGTCGACCATCACCATCAGGTTTTTCTTTCCCATTGCTTCTCTCATTACCTCTTCTAGTTGCCTATACACCCCATCCACTCGTTCCTCGCCATAGCTTATTGCAGGAACATACACCTGCAGCAATACAAAATTCGTATGGCAGGCCTTAATTTCACCCACTGACATCTTGTCGCACACCTGTTCAATGTTCAATACCCTCGTCCCCAATATTGTATTCAGCAGCGCAGCTTCCCCACGTTGACTCTCATCCCCTTCACCATAGATTACCCTGTAACTATCACTCCAATAGTCTCCACTATCACTTCATCTCACCTCACACAGTTCCAGACCATCTATTTTCCCTTTCTCTATTTCCTGTTTAATATTTTATTGCTTCCCTGCCCTCATCATTGTCCTTACGTTCCTGGTTCCTATTTTTACTGCTGATTTCCTCCTGTTCTTTTTCTTTTTCTTCGTCCCCTCTCCCCTATTCCTTGTATCTTCTGATGACCCTGTCACCACAGGATTTCGTAAGGGTTTCGTGTGATGACGATGCCTTGCCTCACCCGCTGCCAGGCACGACAACGGAGCCACTGGGCCCGTAGTGGCCAGGTTTCAATTACATATGAATGACATACATATTCTGTGTAATGGATTGTTGGGACGTCTTCCCACCCCCACTTCCCAACAGTATTTTCAATTCGACACCATCACGGAACTAACTTTCGTCTGGTTCCTACCCTTCGACCTATCTGGCATGGGTGGCTCTACAAGGAGCAATAGAAATTTCTTCTGCCAGTCCAGCTCTAGGGTTCCTTGGAACACGCAAGCCCTTCCACCACATCAAGGTTGTAGTTATAGGGAAGTGGTGGTACTGATATTTTATTCATAATTCTGAGGTACCAAACCTGCGAAATGATCTTCGCATTTAAAATTTGATTTAATGATGCATTGATACTCCAAACTCTAATATACTACCGTTTCTACAGCCGTTTTAATAATGAGGAACTTTGAAATGTTTTGAAAATAATTAAGGTAAAGAGGCTGTTAATAATAGTACACTGCTGAAAACCCGGGGTCAAAGTGAAGCTTAGTTTTTGAGATAAAAATTCGCAAAGTAGTAGCAATTTGAGCGCAAGGAAAAACGGTCTGAAAGGGGGCGTGTCCCCGTTTAACGTCACAACAGCAGCGCAAGCAGCGCCAGCAGTCTTCCTCGTCCCATGACGAGCTCGGGTGATCCCGGTGGCGGGCATCAGTAACGGCGGAGTGCAAGACTGTAAATTAATTAAAGGGTATTCATTGAGTGAAAAACCCAGTTGTTAAATAATTCTTAGCGGAACGACTTTTCGAAATTTTCCCGTAAGGGCCACATTTTCCTAAATGTTTCTAAAAAACGAGTAATGTATTGCAAATATTAAATATACTTAAAACTTTTGGCGCTTTTATCGAGCGAAGATGACTTTGCTGTGGTGAATTCGATCAAAAATTGATTATAGATAGCTTCGCATTTTCTTTGTTGTTGTTTACCAATCTGTACACTGGTCATCGCGTACAAAGCTATTGTTTTTACCAGCATGAGTAATTTTCGATACAAATATTGCTTGGTACCAGGTTGCCTAAGTACTACCTTTATAGATCCAAATATTTTATTTCTTTGTTTAACGAAGGAGAGAAAAATGAGGTGCTTGTGGCTGAAGACTATCAGAAGAAATTCCGGAGATATTTCGAGAAAAACTGCAGGATTTGTGTTTGGGGATCAATTCAATGTAAGTAAAATATCATGCGACACATGTCTAATTCTAAGTTAGTGATATTATTTAATAATTAGCAGTCAATAATAAACTTTTAACTCGGTACACAAAAATTGATCAAAAGCCGAAGTATGGATCTTCGAGCCCCAATCCGCTATAATCGTCCTAAAGAGCCAAATTAATTATTAGGTAGTACAAATTTTGTTCCCAAATAAGCTAAACTGAAAATAGTTCATTTTATTCAGTACATATATGCCTGATAATAATGCTTACGATTATATTAAAACGGCCTTGAGTCATCATGTGATCCGGTGATTGAAACAAGGTGGTCAATGTAATATCAACAACATCGAGCCCCGATTTCGTTTAATTTTTTTCCTGAATTATTTTGAGTTTACGTTTCCTGAGTTAACACCCATTCCAACATTAATGAAAACTATAGTTTCTGTAGTAGCCTAATTGATATTGCAGTTAGTTTGCAACGTTTGATTGCACTCTTGAGTTGACTCATGATACAACATGGGTACTCAGAAAGATGTAATAGCATATGCGTTCCTAAATACACTTAAAATATCCATGATTATCTAATAAAAATTACCATTTGCATGGAAAATGTTGGCACTGTTCTAAGCATGGGTCTCGCTGGCCAATAGACCTTGAAGACTAACTTAATGTCACTAAATTATGATTTGACTAGGATTGCAGCTCAGAGGCCCTTCAAAAAATAATCAAAATGGGAAAAGGTACACCAATTATTATGTTTAGGCTCCAGTTAGGCTCCAATTGTAAAAAAATTGGAGCGTAGGCTCCAGGCTCCAATTAGGGCTTCAGTTGAAAAAGTCACCGTTGTTGCCACCTAAAAACCTGTAACACCACTTTGAACGATAATGCCTTTAAATTGACATATGAAACTTGCATGAGTATAATGAAGCCTCTTAAAGCGTAGGGAGAGAGGTGAAGGAGAAATAGAAAGTTGAGCGGCGTTAAGAAGGTTCCACTATGACTGAGTGACTCAAAACAAATACTAAATTACAACTTTTAGTTTAATTGGTTTAAAAAAATAATGTTTTAGCTGTTAAAATGAGCTATATTATTTATTGAGCATGATCAATAGTATTTCTTTCAAATATATTTATACATTGGAGCTTCCGTTGAAATTCAACAAGGACGGTAAAATGTTCAACATTATGTATTTTTTTATATTATATTTTATTATGTATAATTCTTATTCTTCCTTCTATATTCGGTTAGTGGCCTGTTCTTCTTCGCTAATGCTTAGATTGTCCTTCCATCGACTTCTGGGTCTTCCTACACTTAGTCTACCAGTTGTACCAATGAATGATCTTCATTGCAATTAATTTCAAAATACAAGAACAAAAAACATCTGCACCGAATTCAATTCTGCTCCTATGGAAGTGTAAATTAAAAATAATCGGATAAAAACTACGTTGAAAATATCTTTACCACCAGTAGCTTGGGCTGTGCGTTGATTACTGAATGAATTACTCAGTCTATCAGGACGTCCCACTTTAAATGTATAAATTGAAGTGTGTAGGCCTACATTATAACCCTCAGTTTATGTTATTCTAAGCACCATTCTACCAACCCTGAATCACATCTGATTCGATTACCGTCTTTCTTGTCCTATCCTTAGTTATGGGTCTCTTCGTATTTGTTTGCCCTCTTTTACAACCTGAAAAATGATTAACTTCGACATGTAGCATCCTCTTTTCCCTCTCACGTTGTAACTTCTCAATTTCTTTTCCTTGTAATCTTCACCACGTTTACCGTAAGCTTTGCTTTCGCGCACTGCTTTCTTACGTTCAGCTACTTCCCCAGAAACTCTGAGGGATGTAGATACCAAGCTAAAATCCAAAAGTGATTTGCCGAAATGCTCACAGATTTCGTTAAGGAGCAATGGATATGGTGAAGGGGATTCAATTCGGCTGGAAAGTAGGGACTTGGCGGGAAACCGGCGCTACCTACACGGACGCCCAACGAAGAAGGCGTATGGCATCCTCCACGATTTTATCGATCAAAACAAATCTATTAAAACCTATATTCTTGATATATTCCAAATTAGAAGGTGAAGGATCATTTCACGACGTTTATGCTAGTTCGTTTTTGTATCACTCTTTAGTCACCTAGTACTCCTCATTAAAATATGGTTTTGTATATATAAGTTTGCTATTTTTCTTTCCGATACGATTATAACCCCATAAACAAAAAAAAACTTATGCCCTATTGCTCCATTTTATCCGCACCGAATGCTAAAAATAGGATGGTTTTAATGTCTTTGTATGAAACAGTGGAGATGAAAGCCAATGTCGTCTAAAAATAGCATTTTGTGCATAATATTCACCCCCATCGACTAAGACAGGCTATTTGAGTATAGCTCTCACAAAAGTTCCTGGAGCAGGTCTGCGCGGCAAGGAGGGGAGGTAGAAGTGGAGTGGGTGAAGGTGAAAGAGGTAGAGAGAGGAAGGCAACGAGGGAGAGAGTGTGAGGTAGAGGAGCCAAACTGCTTCGCAAAAAAGGCACAAGGCACACACGCAAGGCTATCAGGCAAGGGGTTAAAATCACCCATTGCTATGAATTTACCTGGTACCTTATCTTGAGGTCTAATTGCGAGCCCAGTCGAAACAGGGCGGCAGGCAGTTTTGCGTCATTCCACTTCTGGAAGCGCTTATGTTGGCAGACATTATATATTTTTCCTGATTGACCCTCCATTATAATAGAAAACGTTCCCTCTACGTTTCGTAGGATTTTGAAATTTCCGTAGCCCATATCCCAAAGTGTTCCACTGCGCAGTCCCAGGAATTAATACGAGAGCTATACCTTTTGATTTTCTCGGTCAGTGAAACGCAACGTAAACATAAGAAATAATTAGAAATTTACAAGTGTTTTTTATTCCAGTTATGGGTTCATTAGTACGTAAAATATTGTTCCAAAGGCGATCTCACTATTTTTTAGCGGCGTCAATGTCCAGCCGTTCGTGAATTTGTGTCTTTACACTCGAAAGGAAGGAGTTGGGTTGGGGAGTAAGAAATTCCGCCAATGTTTTGTTCTGCTTTAGCACATTTTTTCATACATACCTCTAACCATCGAGTAGAAAGAAATCCCGCCGCCCATGGTCCAAAACCATCCACTGCGCAGTGCCAGGAAGCTTTTCGAGAGCTATAAGCTGTCATCAGAAAGGCAAGTAGTTGGGGGAGAGCACTTTCCGTCTCCTATTCAGAGCCTTTACAAGCCTGCTTTCCTCGATTCGTCTCCGTCCCTCACGCAATATCCCATCTCCCTCCCTCACTCACCCCTCTCTCCACGACTTCCCTGAATACCTTCCGCCTACTCGGCCACGTACTCCGTTCCGGTCTTCTTAGTTTTCCCCTCCGCCACGAAGGTGCAACTCCGACGCCTTTTGGCACAGAGTAGAGTCGTAAAGACGAGGGCCATCTTACGGCGAGAGAGGAGGTATGAGACGGGCAAGAGAGGGGGGAAGTAGGTTGTGTTTCTCTTCTGTTTTCTTTATAACGCAGCATCCTCACCAAGAGGGGTTGGGAAGTGGAGGGGGTTGATTGGCAAGGGCAAAGGAGACTAGGGGAGTGGCCGGGAAGGAGTATTAGAGGTAGGGGGATGATTGGGAGGGGAAGGGTTTGTAGCGGAGAAGGGGGTGAATGGCTGTAGGTGGGAAGGAGACCGGTTGCCCCGAGATGGTGCGGTGAGTCCTAAATGACTCGGTCAGGGGCGAGAGGCGGTTCATCCACGGAGGAAGACGAGAGGCGCACGGGGCAACATTGGTCCGATAAGGATGTACGAAACGGTGAGGCAGTGTGCGAACAATCAGTTTTGAGTCCTGCAGATGGAGGGTTATTCTCACTTGATGTGGACAATAAATTTTAGTTGAATCCGTCCATCGTAAAAAGCCAGTTGTGTTCTTTGTTCTCGACCCAATCAATCATCCGATATCACATTTGCGTGTGACTAAGATGGTCGTTACATACTCCTTCGCCTGAACGAACTGGTCGGCTTTTAATGGATCTAGTGAGACCAAACTACATTTTTGGGTGACAGACTGAAATGCTTTCAGTTAAAGGAGGATGCTGATAGCGGATTCAGGTGCATGAAACTGAAATTTTAAGCCACAATAGAAGACAAATACGTCGAAATAGAACTGCAGGTAGTGTTGTGTCGTCCCACTTCTCGAAGCGCTTGTGTTGGCAGCAGTTATAAAGGTTTCCGCACTGATTCTCCGCAAAAAAAAGGAAACTTTCCTTCTCCGTTTCGTAGGATTTTGAAAGTTCCGTAGCCCATGTCTCAAAGTCGTCCACGGCGCAGCGCGAGGAATCTATACGAGAGCAATACCTGATGAGACAAATACGTCAAATAACAAACGACTAAATAAATACTCGATGGTCGGTCAAATCAATCAAAAGTTTTCAATATCTTTTCTTGGCTACAGGGATTTATTTTAGGCAATGTGAGGTGCTCAATATATTCAGGACTTGGATCGTTGATGATGATATGAAAATTTGCGACAAGTGTGCGGCCTGCTGCTGTTCGAGAACCTGAATCTACATACTGCTCTGCGAGCCGATACGGGTGTTCACCAGCGGGTGCGTACATGATACCAGAACCAGCTATGTAAATGGGGGGGGGGGCATAAAAAAAATAAAATGGAAGAGAACTCTGGTTTATTGCATTTTAAGTGTCTCAGTTACTCAATATTTGTTATAGTCGCTAATGGCTCGTGGAAAGAGGGACATTTTGTAACTATCAGTCGGATAGTGTAGTGTATATAGTTTTTTCTTCGTTTCTATCAGTTCTAGATATATGGTGAGGGATTAAAATAATACCCTCCGGGCCATCATGGAATTCATATGTTCAGAAATTTTCAATTAATTTAAGTCCCACTTTTAGCCTTCGAATTTCAATCTGCTCTAAGTTTGATGCGATGCCAATGGATTTAGAATATAATAGCATTTTCAGTGTAAATTTTAATATTGACTACATATAAATAGATTACCAGATCATAGGGGAGTTTAACTCTGACTAATTTATAAAAGTTTGATCCATATTTTAGACCTGTAACTTCTTTTTAAATTATTAGAAAGGAGTAGACATAATTTTTCCAAACAGTAATGACAAATGAACAGTAATCAGTCAGTATTCGAGGGCTTTTAATTTTCGATGACGATATCTTTTATTTTTGACTCACAACCACAGGAGGATGGAGCAACAAAACGAAATTTAGAATAATTTTGAAATTTTGTGGCACAAAAAAGACAAGTTTGACTAATTGTTTCATGCAAGATACACACGGAAGAATTAAAATATCGTAGTTAATACCACTTGTTAGATTTATTGTCACGGCTCTGGTTTCGACAATTTTTGTCATCTTTGTGTCGATGGTCTTCACCAGAAGATGACACAATGTGTCGAAACCCGGGTCCTGACAATAATTTTTACAATTGGAATTAACTAAGGTATTGCAATTCTTCCATAATGGATAACTCCTTCAAAGTTATGCCTACAACCGTTGTCTTTGTTAAGATACATATTTTTCTGCTGTTGGAAACTTTATTTTTCAAAAACAATATTGAAATTTGAGGGTAATTTAGTCAAACATACAAAAAAAGGCAAACATTGTGGTCTACACCGCACGTGCCGGCTTGGAAAATGGCGCATTGTAGCGTTAGGAGGTCGGTCAATACGTATGCCGCGCGTTGAATCATTAAGTAAATAAGTTACGTAGTGTCTGATGCTCACCTAATCTCCACATCGAATATGGTCTGGCCACAAGGGTATGGCCATTTCTTTGCGTTTGCATGGAGTCGTCCTATTGCTGCCTAATATTACGTTATGGTCTGGCTGAAGAACAATAAATAATGACAAGCAAGGACATTATGAGCTACACGTGAGTTCTTAGCAGATGCACGAGTGGAAAACACTGGAAACGGTGAGTAAACCGTGACAAGCTTGTTAGAATCAAGTGAAAGTGGTCACGTTCAGCAGTTAGTGGACGGGAGGTCAATTAAATGTGCGATCACGGTAGTACAATAAAATTCAAATTTGATAATTTATATTGTCTGTAATGGCAGGGTGAAGTGAGAGACAGTATGGAAAATGACTGAAATTATAGGAGGTAGGGATAAGGAATGTTTAAAATTGTGTGCTTTTAACTATGTGGATAACCTCAAACTAAAAACATGACCTGATTTCCTGTCGCTAAAATGAAAACTTTCGTTTCAAGTTAGTTTATAGTTGTTTTCAGTTTTCAGCCAAGCAGACATACATAAAGAACTCACTGCTCCAGCCCGCTTGCTTAAGAGGTGTGGCTAATATTTCATCCTTGTAAAGTCAAGAGAAAATAATCATGGGTGGGTAAAACAAACTCGTGAAACTGTAGATTGAAAACAGTCGCTGAGTATTTAGGGAAAAAGTGATTTTTACAATAAAGCTATGGTTGCATCTCAATTACGGACTCAATGCCACTAATTATGACGCATTTTAAACCGGGCCAATTTTTTTTATCGCATTTATGAAGAATAATGGCATGTCTATAATTATATCCGTACTACAGTGAAATTCACAAGTGAAACTGATTTTTGTGTAGTCTGAAAGCTGTACTGAAATGAACCTTGCAGTGGTGTCGCTGATGTTTTATTTGCCAACAGAATCTCAGTTCCTGGAAGTGAAGAATACCCAAAGGCAACAAGAGAAATGTATTATTATGTAACATTAGATGTATTTCATTTTTTCCATAGCAAAATGGAAGGGAACACTATATTAGTCTGCAAGTAGAAGTATGGAAAGGATTAGTAGATGATATTGGCTTGCTAAAGGCAATGACGCATGTTCGTGGAGTGACTAGTGTGGAATTCAATAACTCACATTAGAGACACTTCGTATATCTTTTTCAATCCTTTCCAATTATCTTTTATGGCTCATTATGACAAAAACGCAGTACAAAATTCCACTATTTATTTTAATGCTGTCAACCGGTTTCAACGTCTAAAGCGTCATTTACATGACAAACGGAAGGAAATATTGCTACTGCTAGCCTTATGTAATAAATAAATGGGAACATGGATAAATGAGGGGAGGTCAGGAATTGACGGTTGGCTGGAAGGAGGACGGGTCGGGGAGAAGACTATATTATTATATAAGGTTAGCAGAAGCAATATTTCCTTCTGTTTGTCTTGTAAATGACGCTTTAGACGTCGAAACCGGTCGAAAGCATTAAAATAAATACTGGAATTTTGTTCTGTGTTTTTGTCACAGTGAATTCAATTTCCACCAAGTATCGCCACAGTCGATTAATTAGATATGTTATGGTAAATTGAGTGATATTTTTCTATTGTTGCAAATAAAGACCAAATTCGAATTTTATTTCAATCTTAACAAGTTGTAAGAACCAATAAGTGGTTAAAAGTAGTGCTAATGACGCAAAAATATTTTTACGAATAAAATTTTAAGTATTTCGCTAAATACACCTACATATTCGAGGCTTTATATTATAAATATATTTCTTTATGCTCTGTGGCAAAGCCACCTAAGAGCAACAATAAGCATACACTTGCTATTTGTCGCTGCGAGAACTCAACGCATTACAACGCATGTCGGGCATTTTGAGGCCAAGTGCAATTTGGGCAGATTTTCATGAAAGCGAAAATTACGAAAATGCAGACCTACGCCTACCTGAGCGGCGCCACTGGACGGGCAGACACAAGAGCGAATGCGAGAAAATAATGTCCTACCCATCCTAGACCTAACTCACGCAGATCAGCATAACTTTTTTTTATTCTGGTGGGGGTCCGGGGGTGAAGCCGCCGGCATGGGGGGACCCAGGGGGGCATCGCCCCCCTGGCTAGCTCCTGCGGTGAGTGAAGCGAGCCGTAAGCGGCTAGTCTTTTAATAAAGTCTCTCTGGAGCAAACAGCCACATCAGATAGAAAATAGCTTCTATTTTAAGGAATATATCACGAAAAGTAATGGATGGAAAAGTTGGATGATATTTTTATTCATTGGTTAATTTATCATTCTTTTTTAAGAAACTCAACTTCCTCTTTCCGCCGACGTTTCGCCTTTTTATTTAAGGCTTCTTCAGGGCTCAAAAGATTAACTTTCTTACTGAATTGACCAAACCTCCATAAATTAATCAATGTATTATTAAAGTGGTTAATAACCATTCAAAGAAAATATTTTTATTGTAATTAAAAAGGCGATATCATTTCATATTCATAGAGATAAATTCTTTAGTTTAAAAAAATTGATATCTCACTCAAACTACAATAATTTTACATCGTCACGTTCCGTTCAAAGTAAATTTCCTTCCCGCGTCCGAAACGTTTGATCACTTCTACAATCATCGCTTCATAAACGTTTTGGCGCAGTAATATTTCCCATGTCTTCTTTTTCTGTCATCTTTAGACCCCAGTATCTGAGATCATTCTCCATCCTACTAAGAATTATCCCTTATCAAGTTGCTACAAAGGGTTCCGCGGAGGTGATTATACCATGACTCGAGGATTTTCGGGTTTTTCCTGAGTTTGCTCATTCTTGTGGACGACAGTTTCGCCGGCATACCAGTCGGCATCTTCAGGTCCGAAGTAAGTCTGCAGAGTTTTTTGGCCGGTAGTTATAGGGTTCTTGGCCCTCCAAGTACACGGCTTGGGCTAGTCTGGCGTAGGGATTGGAAATTTAAATCCAGAATCGATTTTCGATTAATCGCCTTTCGATTTTGGTTTTTAAAATCGATTTTCTAAAAATTCGATTTTTTGTCCAAAATAATCGAAAAATCGAAATCGATAATTTAAGATAGTAAAGTATTTGTCTGCTGAAATACGGATGTGCTGTTGTAACAAAATGCAAAATATGGGTTAGTGGAAGCACTAGGGATAAGAACTGAATAAGGTTAAATTTATTAATACAATATATTATTTTAAAGATATTAATAAGGTATGCAGGGAAGTAATAATCCATACCAGATAATTACATATAGTTTAGTAGCAATAAGAATTGTACCTATATTGACAAGTGGGCATACCTACCACAAAATAAAAAACAGAATTTTATTTATTTCTTGTTTGCAAAGCCGTGGAAACAGTGTTCCTCAGGGTTGGACCTTCAAAAACTAACTTATTTATATGTTTTCCGGATAATCGATTTCGCACTTGTGTTGCAATTAACCCGGCGTGAGAAAATAGTCGCTCACACGGGACGGCAAGAGGCAACTATAGATAATATCCTACTGGCTAGTTTGTATTCGTGGGGATATTCTCCCTTAATCTTCTTCCAGGCTTGTAGTGGATTGGGGTTGGACTTGCGGTCGACTGGAGGGCAGTTTCCGAACTGGCGCAGCTCGATTGGCAAAATTAAAATGCTGTAGCAAGCTAAAAATCGAAAATCGATCGGCTAGAATCGATTTTATCGATTATTCAAAACAAAAAGTCGACTTCGATTGAATCGAAAATCGGAGTGTGATAATCGATTTTCGATTAAAATCGAAATCGATTTTCCAATCCCTAGTCTGGCGCACTCTGAATGACTGAAAGATCCGTTGCGGTATGGTTGATAGTACCGTTGAAATAAATGATTAGGTATAATTATTATTATTAGGCCTCGATTCACAATATTCCTTATCCTTTGGCTCATGCATCTTGATATCTTAAGTATTTTCATATGATTGAGATATGTCTTATTTCTTTAAAATTTCGCTCGTCCAATGCCCTTGGCAAAGAGAAAACCGAAAATGTTTGGATGGAGTATTTAAGTTAACATCTGTGTAGTGTGGCTGGATATTATATCATAATATTTGTGAACAAATACTGATAATGCATAAGCCACATACGATTTTTTAAGAAAATATCAAAATTTCTGAAGATTATATTGATGTAATTATTCCCGATCTGTCCAAAAAAGATGGTGTCCGAGGTGTAACGTTGGTTTTTATATAGTAGAGCCTCTTTTACGGACTTGGGGATGTGCATGGTTTAAAATTCATTAATGTAAGCACCACCATTGCCGTGAGCTTCTATATTGCTTGCAGACTTGTAGTAAGACTCGACTATCGTTTTGAGTATCTGTCACTCCCGAAATTTTATGGAAATTTCTGTTATAGTCTTGGCTTTTAAGGGTTCAGAATTTGATGTTCTTGTATCCTTTCCCCTCTTTCTGTAGGCATTAGTCTCTTATCTTGGAAATATGTTGGCATTTCCCTGAAATTCACAAATATTTGTATACATCACGATTTATATCCCACAATTTTCCAAGCCTTGTGGATTCAGTTTGTTTCGCTGTTATATCTCTAGTACGATCTAAACCATTTCTATTCAAACCATTGTCGAACTTCTTGCATGATTCTACGTGGAGATACGATAATTTTTATGCAGTCGGTCACTCGTCTTTTTATGCCCATATTTGGCGACCATCTTTTTTGTGACATCATCAATTTCAAGATTTTCAATTATTGAATCTATTCATATTACTTGCATCAAATGCTTTCCAATTTATAGATAAATTTTGGGGAAACATATTACCATTGCATCGCCTCCAGACACAGGCACCCTCCATCCATACCAAATAAAAATATGTTACACATCGACAACATTTTAATTATGTAGATTTTATCTATATTTGACACTTGAATTTCATCACAGCGAATATCTTCTTTCTAGAATATACTGGAGCCCATTTGTTGCCTCTCCTCTGTGGACCATAGAGCTGCGATGTAATTCTAAAAGACGTGGATGAATAGTAAGTCATAGTGCACATTCCAATTAACCAAGTGCCCACAGCCCACCCTTTCCAGACTGATTCATTTTATCAACTTATAGCTTGCCTTGGTTATTTTTACTTTCCTGATAATTCTAACAAATCTCGGAGAGTACTGCTCACTCGTTTTTGACTCATCGTACGGGAAAGTGTAGCATAGTTTCTCTTCCGTCAGCTAGGATTTTAGATGAATAAATGCCATTTTTCTCCATTATGACGGAATCAATTAACCTTGTGAACGATGCCATAGCACTTGCAGCTGCCTTTGATGCTAACGCAAAAAGATGATGCTTTAAGCAGAACTTGTATGGAACCAGGGGAGCTTATTTTACTTGAATAAAGGTTGAATATATTTTCGGAAACACGAGAGAACTGATCTTTTTAAAGTATTTTATTCACATTCACTATGCATCCAATTTAATGCCCTGGAACGTAATCAAGAGGTGAGTAATTATAAAGAATTAGTATCTAATTAGGTTTCTGCATGTATTATTAAATTAGCATTGGTCATTAGCAAGTCAAAAATTGGTGAAAAGTAATAGAAGAAGCTTTTGAGTGCTTCAAAGCAATCTTTATATTGATTTTTTGTTGAAAGTAGTGAAAGTTTAACGCATAACAAACCATGGAAAACTATCTTCGTCAGCAGAGAAGTTCAAGTATGCTCGCTGGCAGATCCTTCCATGGCATTCCTTCTCATTGCTTGAGACAGTACCTATTTGCATGAGTCTTTTCTATTTTCCATGAGATTTCTATTTTGAGTCAGAGCGAAACACAAAAGCATAATATTATGAGCTAATAAAACGGACCAATGGATTTAAATACGCCTGATGTAACAAATACATATAATCACGAACAGTTTGGAAATTTCGTGGTTTAGTGACTGATAAATCGAACGAAATGTTTTACAATGTAAAATTAAATGGAAACATGTTGGAAGAAATTTTATGCATAAATCTACTCTGAACAGGGTCATTGTCTTTGACTCTTTTTATTTTTTATCTACCTATTCTATTAGCTCTGGCCATGCACCAGCGCCTTTGCCTACCGTAGTAAATAATACACTTTTAAGTAAAAATAAAAAAGATAATCTGAATAAAGTCACCATAAAGTGCGCAAGTTGTGTGCTAATCACGTGACCTGCGCTAGGAATTATGCTGTTGCGCATTTCTTACGTGAATTGCTAACATCTTATCTATCCTCCGTAGTAACTTACGTTGCAGCTCCTCTTATAGTAAAAATTCTGCACGCTTTATTGTATCGCACTCCTAGCGCTCGGCGCTTTCCAGGCCTAATTAAGACCGCAGCAGGCTGGGAGCGGGATAATAAAGTATGGGTTTTATTTCCCGCTTGCGATGGGCAGGGAGTCCTTGGACGGGTGGCGTACAGCAAGCAGGCGGCCGGAGCGAATCCAATCCGGCTAGAAAGTTGTGAGTGGGTGGCCAACGCGAGCAACGGAGCTGAAAACAATCATTTCTCTACCACTTTCTCACAAATTCTTCTGGGATTGGCTATTTTGTATTCCTTAAATATATTACGAGTGCTTATCTTTTATCATAAATACCTACTTGGTTGGAACTATTCTTCGCTTGGACAATACAATGAACCCTCAGAAGTGGAACATAATCCTTTGCAGTAGGTAGTTCGACTTTCGGTATGGGCGACATTCGAGTCAAGTTTCCCACAGTGAAACAATTGAACTGAATTAATCCGTCCCTTATCCATAAATTATACTCATTGCATTATATTTTAAATGCAAATACTGGTTGATAAATTAATTGTTATTATAAAATATTATGTATGCCTTGAGCCACGCCCGCTTAAAAAACTGATAACTTAAGTGCACTTTCAGTGTGATGAGTATTCACGTTAACTTATTTAGTAGTTAGCCGCAACATAATCCTTTGTACTTTCCCAAGGACCAAAACCATGTGTATCCTTTAAGACTATGGTAGATTATTATATTCTTCCGTCTTTCTTAAATGCACTTAACTGCATTATATCTCTAACCATCACTTATTTTATAAATTGGCAATGATTCTCAATATTAACTATAGCACAAGATCTTTTAATACTAGGCAAACAAGGCATGGACTCTTTGGGACATGGCATCTGCAGTGCAAAAGAGATTGAAAGATTTGGAAATGCAGAATTATTGAATAATAATGAATTAAAAACGAACGGAGAGAATCACCATTGGAGAAGTCTGACGAGAAGTTGAAAAGATGTATAATGAAAACTTAGAAGGAGAAGAGACCAACTTATTGGACATAGTTTGCGACGCACTGACCTCATGAAAAGAGTGTTGGCAGAAGAAAAGAACAGGAATAATGGCTGAGGAAGACAATGAATTGAATACACCACACAATTCAAGAGGGAATGTTTTATATGTAGGAATGAAGTTGTTTGCAGAGAGGAGAGTGGAATGTAAATCTGCAGCAAACTAATCTTCGTACCGATGACTGCTAATGATGATGATACTGATAAGTACGTATATGATTTTTATGTTAATTAAAATTGATAAAAATGATTTATTCAGTTTAGCTGGAAAGTGACTTGAACATGCATACGGCTGTATTCAACCGTAGACGATATTCGCATGATCTGGACGTCAGTTAAGTATATCGGAGCATCGAAGTTAAAAAGAAAGTTGCGAATCGTGATGAATAGATTTATTCTGAAAAATAAGGATGGGTGCAACATTAACAATGTACACAAAGGGGCGGAGCACTCTTGTACAGGGAAAAAGACAAGGATGGCTGCCCTTCCACGCTAGCTGACTGCCTCGAACGCTACATTTCAACCCACAACCTTGTCCGCAAGCCACATACACAGCCCTACAAGACCGCAAGGCACAGACTCAGCTCCGTCGGAGGAAGAGTCTCTATCGGCGTAAGGAGAAAGCACAAATAAAACAATCCCAAATACTCCATGTGGGTGACGCAAACAGATAAAAGCAACATCAACTAATTTTTTTCTTATATCAAATTCACGCATTTATACTTCAGAATAAATAGCATTTTAATTGAAATCTGTGTCACCGTTGACAAATTTTTCCAAATACAAGCTAGAGAACTTTGCATATTTAAATGGAGATAATAAAGTTGTCGTCAAATATGATTGATTTACTCGGCGCACCATTCATTGCAAATAGGGGTTAATTCAAGTCAAATCCACCTACCTAATGCCTTGCCTAATGAATGGTTTTTCGAATGAAATTCTTGAATGTTGGCACACCCATTTTAATTATAGAAAGAAACATTGACGTATTTTATGGTATATTTAACTGGTCCAGTTTTAAGTTAGCCTTCATCATTTGACATGATGAATATTTCATTGAATTTCATAACTTCACCATGAAATCAACAAAGTTGATCCAGAAACTATTTTAATCATTGCAAGAAACATAGACATGTTTTATGAAATATTAACTCGTCCGTTTTTAAATTAGCCTCCTTTATAATTTGACATGATGAATATTTTATTGAATTTCATTACATTTACCATGAAACTTCACGAAGTTGAGCCAGAAACTGTTGAATTTTACATAATACTTAGAACTTCAATTGTATAGTGCTTATTACTTTGAATTTGTAAGAGATTTTCTGCTGATGTAGTGTAATCTCAAAGGTTTAATAATTTACCCTAATTGAATGAGCAAATATTTTTTCCGTAGTGCGTCAATATTTTGTTGGTCATTAAGCAAGTAGTAAATTTAATTTCAGAGCAAGATTTTTTATTTAGAAAAATATCCAATTTGTGTCATTCCTTGAGATTCCTCGGGAGAGAAATATCCAGATAATTTTATCTTGGTTGATTTGATATGTAGGAACAACACGAAAATATATTTGACACATGATGATATGATCATAATATTTGCTACCCTGATGCATTCAATATTCATTTTGATGTATCAATGTTGATTTCTCCTTTTCAATATCTGATATTTATAGTATGACGATATGTTTAAGCTGCGTCACTGGTTGCCGCGCATCTTCGAATGTAGCTTCAGGAATTCCGGGATTCCCTACCTGAAATGAAAACTGTACTAAGAAAGATATTACCATACCATACCAGAGCATGCCAATCGACACATTTTCAGCACGCAGCAGGAATTTTACTTCCAGACAAAGAAGATTCTCTTCGCGAATGATGCAAATGAAAGCCGTGCGATAAAAAAATAAAAGCTATCAGCAAACAGAGAATTTAATACATCTGATTAAAGTACTAGGTAGGAATCCACTAAATATCAGGCTACAAGAAAAACTAATATATAAGTGGAAACTTAGATGACGTGACTTTCAGACAGACCCGAGGGTTATTAATTTAACTCCACTCGGCATCTTAAAATTGACAGAAGCGAGAATATATGAGGATACTGATAGAAAAATTCATTCTTCCTTCACACCATGAATAGTAGTAATAAAAACTGATCGAGATACTATTGGTCATTAAACACTTCGTCTCTAGTTCTTTATCTCTTCCAATTTCGTATCCCTAACCTTTTCCTCTTTTGAACTCGGTAGGTGTTCTTAGGGGCTATTCAAGTAAGGCGATTTTGACTGTTTTTTACCCTGTCCCCCCTTCCCATGTAAGAAAACGTAAGATTTTTTTAACCATCCCTTCCCAATCATACGTAAGTTATCAGACATTTTTGAAACCATGGACATAGATAGTGAACCTCGTATTGAATGAGAAGCAGTAACTTTGTAATTCCACATGTATTCATTGGAAACGACCTAGGTTTCGACGTAGCACGTTATCATCAGGTACAAATATCACGGAACACTCAGAATATATAGTCGCAAACATTAGGGAGGAGGGCGAGAGGGAGGCTGACGTAGATTGGGGAGGATGAGTTGTGGAGAATTAGGTTTGGTAGGACCTCTCCCACACCTAATTCTCCACAACTCATCCTCCCAAATCTACGTCACCCTCCCTCTCGCCCTCCTCCCTAATGTTTGTGACTATATATTCTGAGTGTTCTGTGATATTTGTACCTGATGATGACGTGCTACGTCGAAACCTAGGTCGTTTCCAACAAATACTTGAAGAATTACAAAGTTACTGTTTCTCATTCAATATGCTAAGCAAATTCCATAAAGTATCGCCTGAGACAACGGAGTTTATAGTAAACCTCGGTGGATTTTATGTAAAATGCGCAAAAACTGACAATCACGGATATAGATAACGATTTCTGATATTTCGTGATCCGCCGTACATACAAACAACTCGCAAAACATGTGATCTTTGAAAATGCGACATCTCCAAACTAATTTACGCAACGATTGGGTTGTACGCTTTTCTTTAGTTTAGCATACATCCAGGCGTACCACCTGAATGCATGCTAAACTATAGGAATGTACGATATGCTAAACTACCTAAAAAGTAAACTTTTTTCCTACTAAAGCAATTTTAATAAGTGATTAAAATTCGAATTCAGAAGTGACTTATACCTTACGTAAGACTGTCTCAACCCTCTCATCCCCTACGTAAGACAACGTAAGAAAAGCCCAACCCACCACCTCCCTCCCCAAAACGTCTTACGTAATACTTGAGAATACCTTACACCCCTTGCCTCACGTCCTAGAGGATCGAAAAGTAGTCGATAAATGAAAATGTAAGCTGTGGTAGTTTAAGCAAGACTACGCGACACGAAGGACGAGTTCAGCCTTATTTTAGTGAAAAATATCTCATTTTTCAAATTATATCAAAATATATATTCAACTCATTGCACTACTTTTCGAGATACTTGCAATACGAATCAGTTTGGAATGGCATATACGCAGGGCTCTACGGAGGCGAAGTAAAGCATTAGTAAGTTAAAACGCACAGATTGCGTCATCTATGGGTAGTTTATTTGTTTACTCATTAATTTTTCAAAATGAATGTTTTCTAGATGGAATAATTGTTATAAAATCGCAAAAGATAACCTTCGGTCGTGAAGGTGATCCAAGCGTGAAGCGAATGCTAAGTCAAGTTAAAACCACAAATTTGTATACTTAGTTAATTCCTTTGTATTTCTGTCATTCAAACAGTGTATCTAATATTAATTTATTTACGTCATGCTACTCACAACTGCTTACATGTTTAAAGTATAATTCAAATATGGTCTCTAATTTGACTGAAATAATGTCCCACACTACCTGAAGGCTCAAGTATATTTTTTACTACATTATTCTTGGTATGGGTCAGAAGTTCACCCAACCACGCAAAGAAGCCACTTTAACGTAGTGGTGGCTATAAAAGGACACAACAGTCTCATTGAAGCAGTTTCGCAACCGAAAAATTTCAAAACGTAACAATTCCGTGAAACACCCTGTTGCTGACAACAGCTAGAGGCACACCAAACAACAGGCGCTATTAGAACATGGCTGGTAGTTCTGTATTCTATGCAATAAGAATTATTTCACTCAAATTAAGTAATGATTGCATTTGGATTCATGAAAGAAAGTATCTTCCATTCGTCCAAATGCAATTGTAACTTAATCTGAGTAAACAATTCTAATTTTATATGCAACAATGGGTAGATATGTGTTGGCTGAATAATACGGCAACCTCCAGCAACCGATTCAAATTCAACAAAGTGTAAATAATAACCGCAACGCAGCCACACGTGTAGTGAAAACGGACCAGAATATATGACGAAACAGTCAGCTTCAGCAATCAGTTGCCGCTGCACAGCACAGAGGCTGCGGCACGATCACGGAATTAACATGTTGTTTGCAACAGTTGTTTGAAACAGTTCAATGACTGAAACAGTTGCGGCTGCATCCGATCCGCTCCGACAACACTTAGGTAATTCCACCTCTACTTTAACCCCATAGTTTTGACTTAACTCCCCACCCCATCGCCACCGGTTCTGAATCCCGTCCAGACACTTTGCAGAGGAGACCGGGGGAAGGTAGACGGAAACGGACCGTTCCGTTTTGGCAAGGAATCAACAGGTTCGGAGAGGCCTTGTCGAAAGAGATTAAAGCTCACAATTAGATGGGAGGACGGGGAATCAGCTGCATGGTTAGGTGTGAGGAGATCGAAGGAGAGATCATTTTGCAGTAGGAAGGAGCGGAAAGGGGCAACCCTTATATGTTTCATGCCGTCCTTCCAAACATTTCGCGCTGTCGAGTATAGTGGTAGCGAAACATTATGGAAGTCGCCTGCTCTATGCGTGAAGTCAATAAAGGGGAAGGCTTGCGTGGAAGGAGTCTGCAAAAGAGCTGAGGTGAGTGCAGCGCATGGTAGGCAGCGCTGCAAACATGACTGCATTTAAATTGGGAGGGAAGAAAAGTGTCAGCAGCAATGTTCACGATCCGAACAAAGCTGGACCCAAGTATTAATAATAATTATTAATTTTTCTTCTGTGGAATTTCGCACTAATGTGCACTTGCGGGTTGCTCCGTAAAAAGTTATACCGTGGCTAGACCCATTATCTTCAAAATTTGTCAAAAAGAGCGAGCATCTCACTGTGCTCCGTTTGGCTTTATCCATGTGGACTGTGGCGCTAGGCGCACGCCTAGGACTGCTTCAGTGACATAATATGTCCGGCAGTCCAGAACAACTTGTTCCTATTTAACCCTTAAAATCCACTGGTGAAGGTGGACACCTCGGTAGTTTAACTGGCTAAAGCACTCTGCGCGGAATCGAGGGATCCGGGTTCGAATACGGTTCAATGCGAATGAATTTCCCTCTATGGAATTTCGCACTAATGCCATATTTAAAGTTTAATTTCGCAATTGTTTTTCATTCTCGCGTAAGGGCGGGATTAAGATAAACGTTTTCTGTCGTGACGAAAATGGGCGGTAGCGTTCGCGAAGTTAGTTCATTGTTGACGAGGCCGTTAATATCCGCCCATCGTAATAGTTCCAACTTCATAACAATCAACAAACTTCGTGAACGCTACCGTCCGTTTCCGTCAGGCCAGAAAACGATGATCGCAATCCGCCTCTAAGCCGAAAGTAACGCGTAACCCGAACGATACGGAGGAAGTATCGATTCACATCGAGACATCGCTACACTCGCCACTTCCTATGAAGTCAACTTCCATCGTCCAAGCTCCTGAGCCTGAAGTGATGTGATGCGGGGAGCAAATCGTTCTATAAAGGAGGGAAGATCGAGTCATCAATTTCAAATAATATATTTAAACGCTAGAAGGTTTAAGGTGGTGGGGACGATTTTTGTTAATGTACAAATTTGCGATAAACATCCGTGTTCTCGTTAGCGATATCATACTAATATATAAAAATGTAATAATGTATGTCTCTCTGTCTGTCTGTTGCTCAATCACGCAAAAACTACTGAACTGATTGAGCTGAAATTTGGCATGTAGTGATAAAATGTAACTGGGTGTAACATAGGCTATATTAAAAAGCCCTCAGAGCCCCCGAAGACCCCCCCCCCTGGTGGTCGATGCTAAGCATTAGGTTCGGAGCAGTGGTTTCATTTTTTGCTTTTTAAAAGTACTTTTACTTAAGATAGAGGGCTGGGATTTTTTTATCGAATGGCTGAATAATTGAAGATTCTTATTCTTTCATTCGATTTTCTTTCCCACTTCGTAATTGTCTGAAAATAATGTTTTTAGTTAAAGAATCTCTTTCTGAAATCAACAATAGCATATTTTCTAGACAACCAGAGATTTGATTTTCAAAGGATATTCACGCCTCTGACATTTAAGTTTTCCTGCAAGACCATGATAGCACGTAGAAATAAAATCTGTATAAGAAGGACCCAGGTACCCAAGGGACCCATAATTGATTGCTTCAGGGGGTTATCGGTAAATGAAATGCGTATTTACAAGGACTTATACTCTTCAATGTCAATTCTCAAAGTAGCTCTCATAGGGGCACTGCATGTATATGAGAGAAAACTTACGTAGTAAACGATACACATAAAGGAATTAAACGTGTATGAATATTTACGTGCAGTGAATAGTAACGATCATAATGCCCCTGTTTCTACAACAAACATGGCGTTGTTTATTATCTTTTAATACTCAGATGCATTACACGTATTAGAACCGTCTGCCTCTCATTACCATTGCGAACTGTTTTTTAGACCAATTCCCACATCATTAACGCTACGAGTTATTTACATATGTTTAAAGCTGTTAAATTTCAGTTAACTTACATGCACTCAATCATCGAGTTGCCTATTCTAGACTCGCACTCGCCGCTGTTTCCCCTCCTTGGGCTTAAACAAATATCCATCAACTTGCCTGATAGAAAAAAAGAGTAACCTTTCGAAAAAATCTTCTAAAGCAAGAGGAATGTCTTCTTTTCGAGTAAATGAGTCCTTGCATCAAAAACAACAAAGGTTAGACTTGGATGTTCAAAGAAATGGCCACTAGTTATTTCGTGAGCATCTCCCCGTGGTGTTTCTCGGGCTACGCTAAGTCCCGCACAAATTTCATCCTAACCCAACCTACGGATGGGTTATCAACTATAAATCTAGTTCAAATATAGATCCATCTGTTTCGAATCTCCAATCTGATTTAAGAAATGCTGTTGCCGGAAATTATAATGACGTCAGAATGATGGAAATGGAAGAAGAATGGATGGAAATGGACAGAAGAATGGAAATTCTGCGCAATAAACGACATCCGCACATAAAAATCGAAAAGTGCACTAAGAATTACCATAGATTTTTTTTATTTAGCAACCGAAACCGAAGATTATGGCTATCCTTTTTGCCGAAGGCGCAGTCCGGGTGATGGAGGATTCATAGGTATTTCTTTGTCCATCCTCCTCCATCCTCAGGATGGAGGATTCATACTCCTCATGGCTGCTGCGACTAATGCTCTTTTTGACGTTGTCAACTACTATTCTCCAATCCTGATTAAGATACTCAACGCACATATCGACGTTGAGTTACGCAACTTAATTGAGTCATTGAATGCAAATATATTTTTGTACACAAGAGAAGCGATCAAGATATAATCACTCAGACTGCACAAGAGAATCGGAGGGACGAGGTGACCATCTATTAACCTGGATGTTATTTAAGTAGTTTTTTGGTTTCCCATGCATGAAAGAGGACCAACAGTCACTCATCTCTCCGTGTACCTGAAAAACGGTCAGTGTGCCTACTACAACGAACACAACATACAAGATAGGTTACGAACTTCTCAAATGACCACGCTGACAGTATTCTGTAGGCTTCGTGGTTTTACTATAAAATAAGTTCAATTTTTTTTACACCCGTTGAATTTCAACGGGTACCTTCCGCTAGTTTATAGATAAAGAACTGCATCATACCAATTTGGTTTTTTGGCAATTCTAACGCGTTTCGTTATGGCACATGGCATATATTTCGTAACAATTCGATTACATACGCACAAATTTTCTTCTAAACGGGAAATATTACATGTATTATTATTATTGTTGATAACGAATATAAACGCAGAGTCCAAAATAAAAAAAATATATTTTTATATAAATTCGTCTAAATTTCGAATACCGCGCCTAAAACTATAGTGATACCATTGTTTAAATAAGGAAAAAGATTTAAAAGGTATTTATTCTATTATTTCCAATTCTTTTGGTATGGTTTATTCCAATATACAAACATAAACTTAAGTGAAATATGGTCTAAGAATTTTATTTCGATTCACTTTTAAAGAATTAAAATTTGCACTCAATGTCCCAAGTTTTACCGCTCCAGCCAACGAAGGTTTTATACCTTCGTTGATATTTGCCTCGACCAAGTTCTCCAACATTCATTAAGTATGAGATTTTGAATCTGCCTAGCACATAATACAATCAAACAGATTGCATAACGAGCTAGGCAGAGTTAGACCTCATTTTTTCGTCTTACTGAGTCTGCGTCGTAAAGTTTTAACGCAACTTTTATGCCTCCTTGCATTTGCATAGAATAGTTCACATATGCAGGTGCCGTAAAATTGTCGCGAAATTGAATTACATTGGAGCGACTCCAACGCTGTAGACTAGTTCTAGTTCCCACAGTTCGCAAGCTAAATTAGGTTACGTGATTTTTTATGCCAACGATTTTTAATTAAGGTTTGCTTGCAGAAATACCCAGTCTTGCTACAAATAAACGTTTATGAGATAAGAATAAAATATGGCGACCCAACAATTATTTTGCTCTAATAGCATGAGAACATTCAAGTGTGGATTTTCTCCATGTGATATATTTACAATAGTTTTACTGATAAAGATTCCCCAAAGAACGTCCCCCTACAGTGAGTATATAATTTAACATTGGAAAAATTTGGTCTCAATCAAGATGTGAAATCAGTTCCGGAATCAAAGGGATCTAACAAATTATAACATTATTCAATTTATCACACTAGTACATGTTCTATTTTGGTGTTAGTCAGGAAAGCTTTACCAAACTGTTTGTCAAAAGGACAGGTGGGCAATATGACGGAGAAAATATAGTTTGACCACTCATCTTGCGTTTGCTCTGCTCTTCTGTGAGAAACAATTTCCTTCACCAAAACTTTTGGAAGTGAAGGAAGCATAATCAACGGCATAACAGGATATAACATTTAGAAATTTATATATTTTTATACAATTGACTACAATTGCGTACAACGAACCATCATCAGGTATTACCTGATGATGGTTCTGTGAGCCGAAACGCGTTGTACGCAATAAACCATTTTGTGGAAAAGTGCAATTGTTTCTCTTACATTATTAAGAACTTCCACGATATCTCGCCTGAATCTGTTGAATTTATTTAACATGACTTTTAATGGCTCAATTGCAAAGGAAAGCGTAGAGAAAAAAAACCCTGATGAGGTGAAGGATGGATGATTCCTTTGTGAACATGAACAAAAATGAATTATCGTGAAGAAAAAAAACAAGAATGATATGACCAAAATGAATCATACAAAATAATTACTCTTAGCCGGATCAAACAACCGCGTCGCATAATATGACGACGGGCCAACACCAATGATCGACAATTTACTCAATTTTAAACACACAGTGGGGCCCTGGGGACCTCCCACTTCAAACAAACACGATACAATGATGAATTTAGGGTGAATTCAGGTTCGTTGCACAAAAGTCCCGCAACGACGATGAAACACGTTGCTGAAGAGATGAATTTGGATGCACAACGACGAATAAGGGCAATAATCAAAGGAGGGCGGAGTATCAGTGGCTTACGTGACCAATTCAGACAACAGCAAATGGTGAGGAGACCGTAGCATGCGGCAGTGCGTCACGTGTGAGCTCACAGCGGTGTCAAACCTCGTGCTTCACGTCGTCTCTCGGAATCGTCACGCCTGGTAACCGACCCTCCTCCTTTCGCCTTCGTCCGTGGACACCACACCTCGTCTCTCTCTCAGACAAATGACTGTAGAACGACCACTACAAAGATGTGGACTCTCCGGTGATGAATGACCATCCTACTTTTCTCTCTGCACTTTCCCTTTTATAGCACTTTTACTTCAAACAAAACACACACGAAAAAGACACTGGTACCCTCACTCGCGCCCTAGCGAACTACCTCGTACACAATGGCGCAACATTCAAACATATCAAACCATCGTCACCTCCCATTCATACCACATAACAATCATTAAATACACATATGTGATGGATGCCGTCACAATAACTATTTTCCCATTTTTTGCGACCCGCTAAAGGAACAGAAGCTTTGAAACACAAATTATGCAATTCTCACCAGTGACTAGATTAGTAACTCACACACACACACACTTATATATTTCACTAAGTATTTTTTCACTTATTAATTTAATGAATGACCGATTTCGTTGGTCATGGATGTCAACATTTGGTGAAGAAAAGTCAAGCCATTTGGTATATGTGCTTACCCTTTCATGTAAGTTTTGAGGGTTAAGGATCGGGATGATACAGAGGGGAGGGATGAAACGAGAGAAGGAGGGAGAGTGGGTAGGATTTCATTGAATAATAATTGGCAATACAAGAAATAATTAAAATATGCATCATAAAAGTTTTTAAAAAACCTTTAATAATATATTCAATCAAGTAACAAGGTCATTACAAAGGAGCAGAATTCAAATGGTAGTTTAACACTTCCCATTCAATAAAATAACAAATTGTAATGTGACCAAAATTAAAAGGTCAATGAAAATGCTAGTAAATCTAATCAAAAATAAAAACGTAAACTAATTTTAAAATCATTTTCAAATTTTAAGGTTTTGGTGAGAAGATGTTTGCCGTTGAGGAAATTATGGGCCGTCCCCGGTGAAGGAAAAATGCTGGCATGGATGTGGGTTAAAGATTTCAGGAATTTTAACGAGTTTTTTCAAGTTTTTTTTCAAGGGTTCAGAAAGAGTTCACCGTTACTTACACCGTTAGGGATAGAGAGATTTCCAAGAGTTGGGGTTATCTGTATAGCTGATTTTCGTTCAAAAACTGTTCAACAGAAATGAAAAGACTTCGTATAGTCCACACATGAAAACTAAATGTATTAACGACCCGGGTTTCAACTGCTCTGCAGTCTGCAGAACTCCACCTGATGCTTCTGCTGCAATTGTTTAGGCTTGGTGTGCTACTCATCCTGCACTCATTCTACTTTTACAGAATTTCTTTAAAATGAGGCCTTGATTAACAGGAAAAATTGCTCATTGATATTAGAGTACCCTAGGTGTTACCCGAGGAATTTATTCCTCGAAATTCTGGAGAAATTTCACATACAATGTACAATTTGTTTAAAGTACTAGCGCAGCAGAATTGGGTAGACTCTTCTTCGAACTTTGTAATTTGCACCTGAAGATAACATGAACTGTTTAAACCCGGGTCCTGTATAAAAAAACAGTGAAATTCGCAAAGTTTGTTCCTTTCCATTATGGAGAAATTTCACATATTTATCCCTGCCAATGTACGATTTGTATTTGATATTAATTTACCTGACGTGGGGAAGGAATGCTTCCAGATAATTCTGGCGGAGGTATTTTCAAAATAATTTTTCTTTTATATATTTAAAATAGAGTAATTTTCATAAAATAAAGTACCATAAAATAAAAAGCTATAATAAGAAATGTACGCCATTCTACGCATTCAGGCGCACGGGTGCGAAGATATTTATTTATTTATTTATTCATCTCACACAACCAAAAATGGCACAATGGCTAATTACATTGGTCGATGCAAAAAAATAAATAAACATAGAACTACAATAACGAATAACACGAAGAATGAAATAAAAAATAAAAACATCAACACAAATACAAAATTAAATCAAATTTTTGGGTTCCATACCCAAGTGCCGTTTGATGAATGATTTGAATATGTTGGGCGAGGAGAAAAGGTCAAGGGACGGATGCGCTGAGGGCAATATGTTAAATTTGGAGGGGATTCTGTAAAACAGGGACCGCTGTGATAGAGAAAGCCGGAATTTCGGGATGTGTAAGAGATTGAAGTTACGCGTGGGGCGAGGAGGGACACGAATTGGAAAAAGAGAGAGAAGTTCACAGGAACGAAGCTGTCCATTCATTATACTGTGCAAGAATTTCAGGTCAGATAGTGAACGGCGATGGGAGAGCAGAGGAATTCCTAGGAAGGACGAAATGGATTCACGGGTTGAATTCTTGAGGGAGGGAATGCGATGACGGGCAATGGCTAGGAAAAAATTGACGGGACGATTTAGAAGTTTCAGAGTGGATGGGCAAGCAGTTGACCAAATTGGTGAGCAGTATTCTAAGATTGGGAGGACACAACCAAAGAATACTGTTCTGAGGGCAAGGGGATCATGAATGTCAGTGTGACGGTACAGTAGGCCAACCACCGCCATCGCCTTGCTCACAACCCTTTTTATGTGGTCTTGGAAATGTAGCCTATCGTCAAATATGACACCTAGGTCACCATGGGATCTCACTGCTGGAATAAGGCTATTTTGGAACGTGTAAGAATGATCGGCGGGTTTACGTCTCAAGGAAAAGGTCATGACAGTTGACTTAGTAGGGTTAATGCACAACTGCCACTGAGCACTCCACGAGTTCAATAGGTCCAGTGCAGATTGAAGGGCTAGGTGGTCGGAAGGACCGTCAACTTGTTTGAAGATTTTACAGTCGTCTGCGTATAGTAATATGTTGCATCCTTTGGAGATGATAGAGTCGACAATGTCATCTACATATAGAGAGAAGAGTAGGGGGCCGAGAACGCTGCCCTGTGGTACCCCAGAAGACACAGGCTGGAGTTTAGAGGAAATGCCATCAATTAATACACGCTGATTACGTGAAGTAAGGAAGTTCTCAATGATGGAAAGGAAATTGCCATGGATGCTATAGCGAGATTTTAGCTTGTGACCCAGAAGAGAGTGGTTGACAGAATCAAAAGCTTTGGAAAAGTCAATATAACAGACCGCGAGCTGAGAATTCAATTCAAAAGATTTTATTATATGATGGTGTAAGACGGCAAAATTGGAGAGACATGAGCCACCAGGGAGAAAACCATGCTGGTGGGGGGAGATATACGGTAGAGTAAATTTTAGGAGTCTGTCATGAATAATGCGCTCGAAAATAATGGAAAGAACCGGCAATATGGATATGGGTCGGTAACTCTCGACTTTAGTTTTTAAGCCCGATTTTAGGATGGGAGTAATGTTTGAATCTTTCCATAGGCATGGAAATGAGCCAGTTAAAAAGAATCTGTTGTACAAAATTGAAATTGGTATGTGTAGGGAGTTAGCCGTGCGGTTGAGGAAGAGGGAGCCAATGTTGTCGGAACCCGTGGATTTATAGCAAGGCAGCAAGGTTAGGTAATTTAAAATTTCAAACGGGTCGGTTGAGATACTGGAGAGGGAATGAGGGCATACAGGTTGTAGGTCAGGAAAAGGCAAGGAGGGCACTGAATGATTAAAATTAGAGGAAAAGAAGTCATTAAATGCTGAAGGGCGGGAATCACCTTCGATGTTAACATCGTTCAACTTTACTGAAACTGGAATACGATTGGATTTCCTTCTAGCATTAATTAACGACCAAAACCTTTTTGAGTTATCCTGAAGGCCATTGGTAATTTCCGTTATATAATTCTTGTAGTCCCGCCGAAGAAGAAAGCAAGAATGTCGCCTTATGGTCACAAAAGATGCTCGGGTGTGAACGTTGGGTTGGCTTTTCCACAGTTTCCAAGCCCTTTGTTTTTTTTTTTAGGGCAAGGGTAGTTTCATGGGAGTGCCAAATAGGTCTATTCTTCGACACGCGACGTGCAGGGACGAATTCCTCAATGACACTGTGGAGGAGGTCGTAGAAGAGATCCAGGGCCTCTTCGGGGGTACCGCACTCAAGTAAGCCCCAGGGAAGAAGATAAAGGACACGGTATACAAGACGATGAATACGGTATACTTGTACACCAAAGACGATGAATTCGCTATGAAAAAATCATCTGACTGGGATTAGAACCCGGATCTCTCAATTGCCGGTCAGATGTTGGTCAGCCTGTTACTACCAAGTTATCTTAATTAAAAGCGAATATTAGCGGGCTTTTTCCATTTCATTTATGCAATCGCAATGGTTGGAAAATTGTCAAGCTAGTCGTTCTAAAGCAACAATGTTGGGTTTATTCTACGCGACCGTGGCATATCATGCACAACAACGTCTCCTGTGCTACATTGTGGACTGGGGACGAAAACAACTTGTTCGTATAAAGTATAAACCCCCGCTGATATTTGCATTAAATTAAGAGGGCTTGGTGGTGTAACTGTCTTATACACCTGATCGAACTTTGGGAGATCCGATTTCGAATTCCATTAAAGTAAACGATTGTTTCATTGTGAATTTCACCATCTTTGGTGTATTAATTCTTGCATTTTAAACCCGTTAAATTTGAAGTACTATATTGGATTATACATCGTATTAGTATTTAGGACTTTGATACTTTAAATATTGAATAAAATCTTAATTTAGGGCAATTACCTACAGGTTAACATTGCTATTTCAACGTAAAGCCGACGAGATACACAAATAGCCTATCTCTTTATTTGCCAGAAATCACATTAAAAACAAAAACACTTCTCTCGCTGTAAAATATCTTCCATATTTCCTATGTAATGTAAGCACGATACTAGAGAAATTAAAATCATGCGATCGTTCAAGTATATTTATTTATTTTTGAATTACATTTCGATTTTTTAGTCATTTCTTTACAAATACAAAATCATCTAGGATATTCCATCCGATGTTTTGTTGCCTTGTGGTCTCCTGCCTCACAGTAGAAATGGGATGACATTCAAGTATTTCTTTGTCGGGAGATCTGTAATAAAAAACATATGCATTGTATTCCTCAGAGGGTTTTCCGGTTATTGGTAGCCAACACAATTGGGATGCTCATTATTGTCCGTTTGTTTAACATTTTTCAATTTTTCATGCGGAACTTCAAGACTGTATTTGAATTATTTATCAATTTTATAATTGGCCCATTTGTTATACATTTTCATCCGAAATGTGCTACTTGCTTCTACTTCAAATAATATGCTTATTATTTCTAAGGTGATTCAATGATTTTTCTGGACGGTATATAATCATTTAAAGAACACTCTTTGACAATTTTCTGCCCCCATAATTATTTTTATCTAGTAATTGTTTTTAGGTTCAATAGCTTAATGCGCAACGTGCTCCTGCAATTGTTTACCATATTTAATGATGGAAAGTGAATGCACAAAATGCATCCAAGTCATAAGTCTTCGATCGAAAGCTGAATAAGTTTCTTCTTTTTCTTTATTGCCTGTATTAAATCTGCTAGTTACCTTAGCGCCAGGAGTTAATACAAGCATGAAACGGCAATGAATTGAACAGTTTTTACTCTCTTCAATAGAGCTATTTCGAGGGCATTTGTAAATACCTAGTAAAAGCTAAGAAATATTTTATTCAAAAAGAGCATTTTATTGTCCTCCATTTTTGTTATGCCATCCCACACCTATTGGAAGGGGAAGGTGAGCATGACTGGATATAGAGATTGGATGTATAAATTTCCCCAGGATTACCATTAGATTTGAAGGCGAATTGGTAATTATTATTCTGTAAATTTATTTGGTTAGATGAATGCGCTACCTTTGAAAGTGTAAATAGACGTTAAATTTCATTAAACCTGAAATTTTTTGCCTTACTATCTGTCTACGGAAATTATTCCACCATTGTATTAAAAATAGGTAACTTCACCTAAGTAATGAGGTAATGATGGTCTGAATTTCGGTACTTCTCCTTCGGACTCAAGGGTATTTAAGTGAGGAGTGAGGAATCGGAGTGATGCACCTTGGTCACTATGTGCACATTACAACCCTATTGACACCTAATTCAGGAATAATTCGGTCTCTTCAATCACGTGGACGTGTCATCACAGGCTAAGCAAATATCAATGTCATATCTGAATATTTCAAGGCCGTGATGTCAAAATTTTGCCACTGTCAAAGCTGGAAAATGTCGCGGCCTTCTTGAATGGAGCACCTGTTGGGCCATATATAGCTTGAAGAGGGGTAAGAAATATGTGGCTTAGATGTGTAGAAGGCAGCCACATCGGATGGATTGGACTGGATGAAATGAGTGATGGCATTTTGGTGTGGTTGTGCATGACTAGAGTGACACACTCTGGTATTTACCTGCAGTTTAAAACCTTCCTGGTGGGCCGTAGCTGGTAGCTGGCACTGGTGGGGCAAATGCGGGGGCAGCCGGGGAAAATCCAATGTTAGCGGGAGCAGCCGGAGAAAATCCAATGTTAGCGGGGGCGGCTGGGGCAAATCCCACGGTGAACGTTTCCGGTCCTGACGGGGCGAATCCGGAGGTTGCCGGGGCGAATCCGGAGGTTGCCGGGGCTGAGGGGGCAAAGGAACCTCCTACCGGTGGGGAGAATGCTCCTCCAGCCGGTGGGGCGAATATGCCCCCTGCGGGTGGGGCGAAGCCACCAGCTGCGGGTGGGGCAAAGGCGCCCCCAGCGGGTGGGGCAAAGGCGCCCCCAGCGGGTGGGGCAAAGGCGCCTCCGGCGGGTGGGGCAAAGGCGCCCCCAGCGGGTGGGGCGAATCCGCCACCCGCGGGTGGGGCAAATCCTGGGGCGGGTGGTCCATATGATGTGGATGGTGCTCGGATTTGAGCCTGGGCAAGGGCAGCCAATGCCAGAAGTGCAACGACGAACTGTTGGCGTAGGAGAAATGCACACAAGTTAGTTATTTGAGGACGGGACCGACTACTATGGCAATTTGCGCATTAAGGTAGTATTAGCGATAAAGCAATTCACCTAGATTTTGATTAATTTGACGTAAAAAAAAAAATCCCACCTTATTAATAATATCAAAATATTAACCTCTTGCCAAACTACTTTTCGAGCAATTTGTCTAAAAATATAAGGCAATTTTTTATCAGGAGATGTAGGTCAATAAATTTGAAAGATGTTTATTCCCTTTGCCGACGTTTCGTATGTGTATGGATGCTTCTTTAGGGCTTTAATGAAAAATGTTGGTTGTATTGTAAAGTAATTGAATTTGGTCTACAAATTTGGTACATAGTAATTTGATAAATTTATTCACCTACATCTGCTTAATAAATTGCATTATTAAAAGTGGTCATTTAGTAGAACCATCTAGATAAAAATATGTTTTCCATGGGGTAGATTACGGATGTGCGCTCCAGAGGGAGATAATGGAAAAAAATGACCTTTTAACACCTAGATTTCGTCATAATACTAACAGTGTGTAGTTTGTATGCTTTCTCAACTATTTATAAAATTTAATCCATTACTCACTGCAGTACATTTTACAGAATCGCAAAAAAAACCTTCAATTGTGAAGGCGATGCCACAGTACGGCGTGAAGAAATGAGTCAAATTACAGACTAATGTGGTTATATTCATTTAATTTCTAAGAATATTTGTAATGGATAGCTTTATTTTTGCACCATTAATATTACAATATTTACTTCATACTTCTGACAGACGCTTAAATTAAAATTATAATATGGTCCCTTTGATGACTTGGGAACTATCTTGCTCAAACTACCTTAAGAATTGATGTTCAGGAGGGTGAGGATACTGAAATAAGAGTGGATTTCTAACCCGGTGTCGCTGGCTGTCGAAAGACGCCCAGGGTCCAACAGTTCAACGTCCCATCCGACGGACGGGGTACTCAACTTGAAATGCTCTCCACAATGCACCCAAGTGGAGAACGGGAGTCCACAAAAAATCCCCACCTCCACCAGGATTCGAACCTGGACCTTCATGGTAGGATGCCAGTACTTAATGCACCATGCTAACGCGATCTCAATCGCAATAAAAATTCGTGTTGCAATAAGCAATGCGAGACCTTTCGGGGATAGACTTGCATTTTTAGGCGCTCCAACTGTTAAAGTTATATCGCTCCGCCTAAAGTGGTCTTAAACTTTAAGGAATCTTAAAATCATTAATAACACGATTTAGAGTATGCTTAACCTTTTAACTACGTTCATGTGTTGAGCCAAGAGTGGGGACTCGAACTTAATATGAGCAAATGCACGGCGGTACATTCTTGCGGAGGTCGTCCACTACCCCCATGTATATGCTGTGGATGGTGTTAACATAACGGCGACATATGAAGTGAAGTATCTAGGAGTTACGATAACTTTGAACCTATCGTGGGGAACATATATAAGAAATATTTGTTGCAGATCTCTGAAGAAGCTAGGATTCGACAAGCGTATTGTGGGAAGATTTTCGGATGAAAAAGTAAAAGAGAGGTGCTATTTCGCACTCGTCCGGCCACGCCTTGAATATACAGCGAGCATATGGGACCAGGTGCAGAAAGACTTAATCCGGGAACTTAATAAAATACAAAGGAAAGCTGCGCGATTCGTCAAAAACTCCTACGGGCGTACAGACAGCGTTACACAGATGTTAAACGAATTAGGCTGGGAGCCGCTAGAGACTCGGAGGTTGCGCGCTAGGCTTAGATTACTTGAGCAATTAAGAATAGATATCTTTAAGAGCGACATGGAGAACATCATATTAGAACCCCACTATATTTCCAGGTCCGACATAAACGATAAATTAAGAGAGATATTTTGCCGAACGGATAGGTATGGGAATTCGTTTTTCCCCCGAACAATAAGGGACTTCAATAAATGCTAGGCGTAATTTCATTAGAGCGTTTCCTTTTTATATGTAAACGGATGGTGTCCTAATACACGCCTTTAAAGGCAGCTTGCGCCACACGCCTTTAAAGGCAGCTTGCGGGGTAGTATGTAGATGTAGATGAAACTTCCTACATACAAATTAGTTATATCGCCACAGTATCGATAAGGGAGAATAACAAGTAAACGAGCCCTGAGATTAAAACATCAGAATAATCAGGGGAATTGGGATATGCTGTGTACAGAATAAATCCTCACTACCATTAAAAGGAGCCTTTTTGTGTAGAAGTAACTTAGAGGCACCTAATTACAGGCACAATGATTCCCTACCTCAATTACCTTGCATTCACAGAATCTCGTGAGAGAGTTAAAAAATTCATTAATGCTATATTTGAGTAGTTATAGTGTCGTTCCCTTCCGTGCAAGTACTTCGAGTAATTTGGAAAAAGCGATCATTCACGGAAATTCTCTCCCAACTTGAAAACTTCCGAGACAAATATATGTTCGACATAAAACAAAATTTCCGAGACAAAATTATAAGCCTTAATTGAATTCTTAACCAGTAAGTACAGTTTAAAATTACATTTCATTCTCATTAGGTTTTTTACCGCAAACTGACTTGCCCGAAGGTCAAGTATTATCTGAACTGTTCAAAACGTTAAATAGATATTTTTGCTGCTCTGGATTTGAAATTTATAATTACAGTTTAGGACGTAATATAGACTTTACCTAAAAGGCAACTAGAAAAACTGATGAAGACTAGAATTATTCTAAATGTTCTTGTCAAATACTTACAGCCTTCATTGTGCTGGAGTTATTGTAGTTTGCTCTGACAGTTCCTTTCTGATCGGGCTTGTTGCCTGGTGTGATTTGAATAGTGAACTGGTGCACCTTATATACTTCCTCGTTATACGGCTGTTATCGTTACGTTCGCTGGGAAAAACACCCCCCACCTTCACCCCCTCGTCCAGAATCCACCCCGCCCCCCATACTATTATTTGCATCACGCAGTTCTCCCATCTTGATTTTCGAATATTCAAGGTGGCCTGCCCACCTCCTCCTCGTTCTCCAGCTCCACAAGAGAAGTCATGCCACATGTGGTGAAACTTTCACCGTCTGAAAACACGTGTCTCCACGCAATATTCCGTCAAATCATCAGTGCGGGTGGTATGAGGTGGAAGTGCTGGACATCCGTCACATTGACGATTGAATTTAGGGTTTAGAAACCAGCAATTCTTTCGCGTTGTACGCAGTCACTCTAAATTATAGTTTGGAAGAATAACCACAGATTTAGTCCATTGTCGAAGATTTCTTCATAAAAATAATTTAAATGTAATTTATGTCTAGTGGTCCAATCACTAGCTGTTCAAAATGAAGACAATAGTGATTGAAACGGTTAGCTTGTGGGATAGTGCATTTTAGAGCTTCAACAAACTAATTTTTGCATTGGTCAGGAAAGTATCAGCTTTTTGTAATATGATATTTGTGTATGCTAGTAAAATAAAATTATGCTTCAGCCATTTTTTACTTAATATACCATTCATTTCAAGTTTAATATAAGATGTTGATTGGGATAATTAATCTCGTAGGATTGTGCTTTCATTATCAGATACCGAGTACGTTTTTATTTATGTTTATTTATTCATTTATTTACATTCTACAACCACCGAAAACAGCACCAAAGGCCTTTTAAATCCGGGTATTCAGCAAGTAACAAAGGACAAACACACACATGCACACCCACAACTTTGTACTTTACCAAAATTATGAAAATTACGAAATTATGCCCTGCGTGGTGATAAATCTCTCCAAGGCGGGATTCGAACCCGCGACCATATGGTTAGCAGGCGAGGGCTTTACCTCGCCAGCTAATGGCTAACATTTTATGAATTGCATCAAGATAATATACGTAAGTGGCAATCACGCCAATTCATTTCGTAGTAGGAACAGTCAAATGCTTATTTATTGCTGTTGGGTCTGGGAAAATGATTCTCCTTTAATAATTTCCTCAATCATGCCTTATTAACTTGAATGCCTCTTTTGCTTCCATTTCATTTATTCATACACACTCTCCTGTTCATAAGACTTCTCTCAAGTATTCCTCCTCTTACGTACCTCTTCCTTCACATTAGCCCTCTCCTCTTAGTGATAAATGTAAGATGTATTGTATAAATCTTGCTACTTACTTTTATTGATTTGCTTTTTATTGCTCCATTTCTATTTTTACGAACATGTAAAAACGTTTGGTGGAAAGGGAATTGAACCCTGAAGCCGTTCAAAAATTAAAAGTAATCGGCTTTTTTACCAAGCCATCTTCAGGTACAATGGCTAAGTGAGAAAACCGAAACACGTGTTGTAAATTTAAAATAAAGTGGACAGCACTATATCGATTACTTTTAATTTTTTATGATGCGATTCCACCACAACCCGCCGGAAACTGTTGACTTTACCTGAACCCGTTAATAATTTATTTAAAAAATGTATTTCCTCCTCTGTTTAATAGACCTCGTTAATCTCGTCTATGAATATAAAATCATCACAGTATTAATATTTATTCGTTTGTTTGAATGAAAGATGTGAATGATGAGGGAGATTGCATGAGGAGTATTTGAATAATGGAATTGGACCAGAGATAAAACCAAAGTGTACTTTTCCGGTTTTCTTGGGAATACATTTTCCAGCTATTTAAACCATCATTAGAAAGATAAAATCCACATAATAAGATTATAGTTCTTACACAAGGCCTCGCTGAAAACTATTTTCCCCGTACGTAAAGGTGACATATTCCAGGAGAATATTTTTCAAATTATCTACTTGGATCAATTAAGTGCTGCTCTTTAAGATCCCTCTGATAGAGGGTAGAATCAACCCTTATGGTTGTCTATCCATCTCGTATAACTTTGTACTTTTCCAAAACTATGAAAAATTTCTTATGCCTAAAAGAATTTTGCCCTCGGAAAAAGTTTCCGTAAATCGTGGGAGAGAAAACTTTTTGTAACTAGCGACATGCCATTTTACGTTTCATGTTACAAAAGTTTTACGTAAAATTAATATTGTCTGCAATCACAGAGATATGTATAACTTTAGTAACTTCATTAATGATTTGGTATCGTTTTTTTTCGGTTAAGTTTACTTAAACAGATATTTTTATTGGTTCTGAGCAAACGGAAGTTGCTATTTTTCGCTACTTCTTGAATAATACTTTTTCTCCTCTCTTCTTCACCTTTATTACAATCGTTCAACGCTCCATTCATCATTTCATGTTTTCAACACCACATATTTCATCAAATTTACTAAATTTCTTAAATTTCTTTCGAAAATGTTCTTGTAATATCTTCCTCCTACACTAATTACTCATCTATATAGTATCTATATACTCAAGTATATATTCCGTATCAATTTTCTCATCATCTCCAAACCTTCAAAGCCCTTGACTTTATCCCAATGCATTAAAGTCAATTCCGCACTTTTTCATTCCCATCTTTGTCCTTTCTATACCTCTACTACTTGAACCACGAACGTACCTATAAGTTCCTTATACCCACCTATTGGATTAGCCAGAAAGTTGTCCCGTAATTTATTTTTTCCTACTTTTTTCTTGTATAACGAAGCACATAATTCTAGCCGCGAAACGACTATATGGTTGGTTTTTCAACCATTGCAAAATGATCATACCGTCTAAGCACGCTAATATTTAATTCTACCAACCAATACCGGGCAGAGCCAACGGCTTAGCAGCTGAACAACTTCATTTCAAAATAAACCGCCAAAATTTACCAGGTCATCAATGTAATATTCCATCCCACCGTCATGAAATTGCTGTTGAAAACTCTTTATTCACTTTCACGAAACATTTTCAGGCGTGGTGGTAAAATTTTTAAGAGAAGGAATTCGGTTACAGAATTTCGTAAATATAGCTGCACATGGGGATTAATGGAACTAACGAGTCAGAATAATCTCATTCAGCACTGATACTAAAATCTAAATGAAACGGAAATAATACATAGTAGCTATGGTCAAATGGAAAATTTTAATAGTATTGTGACAAAACTGATTTTCCGGCAGTGAGAAGCAAACTAAATTACTCCATGCATACGAAGTAAAGGATTTATTGAAGGTCCACAGATAGTAATCCCCTTACATTCAAAACGCAAGATGATATTCCGTTATAGCCGACCTTGGCCTTTCGTAAAAGTGCTGTTTTGACAATCAGAACGGATTTTGTCTGATAAAAACAGATTTCACATGAAAGCGTCGACGTCACTTATTTCCGAGAAACGAAACGAAATTTCTCTCCATCACTCATCGCTTTCATGTTGAAAGGTTTTATTACTCATGCATAAAAGTCTGTAATCTTATTTATGAGGATTGCATATCTGTGGGGCGATGGGCACATTTCTGATTACTATTGTGAATAGAAAAATAAAAGTAAGAATGGATAATGGTTAAAAATTTAAACGCGAAGTTGAACAGCTCTCTTTAAGGTAGTTTGAGTGAAAAATCAATTCACCTAGAATTTGATGAATTTGGTCTCATTTTAAAGAGAAAACTCATCATTCCAACGGTATCAAAATATCAATCCCTTGCCAAATAACTAATAGAGCAATTTGCCTGAAAATATTAGCTGTTTTACATGGGATAGATTACGGCTTTGCGCCCCGGGGGTACATTTAAAAAAATTAGGAACTTCTAGCACCTAGATTTCGTAAAAAAAACTAACGGTCTGTAGATTGCATGTTTTCTCAACTATTTATAAAAATTAATCTATTACTCCCTAAAGTAAGTTTTACAGAATCGTAAAAAAACCTGTTGTTTTGGAGGCTTTTCAGTCATACGGCGAGAAAAAATGAGTCAAGTTTGAGACTTATGTGCTTATATTTATTTATTCACTGATAATTTTGGTGATATATAACAAAATATTTGTACCATTAATATTTCAATATTTATTTCATATTTCTTACAGATGTTGAAATCAAAAAATAAAATTCGAATATGGTCTCCATTATGACTAGGGAACTATCTCGCTCAAACCAGCTTAAGCTTTCGTATATTACAAATAGAACAATACTCTTAACACTTGCCGAACACCATTAAAAACTTAAAATCTATTTCTAGAGTAATTAGACAACAAATTAATTAATTTCTAAATGATTTTGCAATGAAATTAGTTTATTCCCCAATATTTTAAACTTTTTTAATATTACTTTATCATATATTAAATTGCAATGTATATTTACCATAAATGCAAGTTATATCCCTCAGGGTTATTGGAGTCATGAATTTAAGTTTTGGAACTGGAGCCCAGGGGAACAACAACATCGGGTGACTCCATAGACGCACTAAATTCTTGGAGGTTGGAAAAAGTGACTGTTTAGTCTTGATGTACTCAAACTAAAATTCTCTTAGTATACATACTCTTAATATCATTAAACTTGCTTCATACAAATATGATGAAGAATATTTTTCCGGCGAAGTTTTACACTGCAAGATGAAATTACTGGAGCTGTCGAAGGATGCATAATGTGACTGCTACTTTTCCAACTAAAAATTAGTGAAAAAGCCGCAGATTGCATAAAACATTGGCATGGACCCTAAGCAGCACTTTGAATTTCTATTTCTATAATATTTCTTGCGTCCCTTCTTTCTGCTTAACTTATAGTTCTCCATCTCCATTCTCCGTTTTTTTCTTAAGCATACAATTCGTCCAAATGTTGCCTTGAGATGTTTTAGAAGATATTATAAAAATTGTAGGATTAAAAATGCGATTAAAATTATTTTGCTTCTTTTGATATATCAATTTTAAAATTATTTTCGACACTAAATTCCTTAAAATACAGAATCATATATTTTGTGTGTCTCCTATTTCATTTTTTCCTTTGCAACCTAATTTTCTCAAATTATTTAAATTACTCTTAAAAGTTCATGACTGATTTCATGACCTTTGAAAATCATTTCCTTGATAAAAATAGTTTGTGAATGCAAAATCCAGAAGCTAAAAAAACTTGACTGAATCGTTTCAAGAAAAATTAAGCTTTATTAGAGAAAAAAAACAATTTGTAGCTTTCAAAACGATATTAAAATCATTGTTATTATATTGATGTATATATTTAAAAATTTCGACACCAAATCACTAAAAATACAGAATCATATTTTTTTCTTTGATTTAATTTTCTTTTCTTTGAAACCTAATTTTCTCAACCTAATTTAATTACTATTAATAGCACAGCCATTGAAAATCATATCGTTGATAAAAAATATTTAATGAATGAGAAAACCGAAACTGATAAAAAATATTTCCAAATGGTTTCAGTAGAAACAATTTTTTAGAAGAGATAAAATTACTTTGTAACATTTAAAATGCGATTGAAATAATTTTATTATTATTGAAATATTGACTTTAAATACGTTTTTGACACCAAATTATTAAAAAAAAAAGTAAATCACTTTTTTTATCTCTTGTTTCAGGAAAAACAAGAGATTAAAAAATTTGTAGCATTCATAATTTATGAATGAAATCATATTTTTCTATTAAAATATCAATTGAAAATATATTTTTGACACCAAATTACTAAAAATAAAAAGGGTATAATTTGTGTTTCTCCGATTTTTTTTATATTTTGTTGCATCCTACTTTGATTAAATTATTATTCTTTGCATTGGGGTCTAAAAATAATAATTTGATAAAAATTATTTGTGAATATTAAAACTAAAGCAGAAAAAAATTTCCTGTTGTCATGAAAAAGAATTTGTGAGAAGAGATAAATAATTTTTAAAAATGCGATTGAAATTATTTTGTTTCAATCCAAACATCAAATTTAAAATCATTTTCAACACCAAATATCAAAATACTGAATTATTATTTTTATGTTACTCCAAGATAATAAACCTACATGTCTTTTCAATTACATTTTATTTTCTTTGCAACCTACTTTTCTCAACTTATTTCAATACTAATAACAGCATAGCCTTTGAGGATAATATACATAATAAAATATTTGCGTTTGAAAAAGCTGAAGCTGAAAGACCAATTTCAAAAGAAACAGAGCTTTAAAAGAGTTTGAAACAATTTTGAAAAGGGTAACATTTAACAATTTGTGTATTACGTTGTGTATCTTTAAAGGGACTATTATAGTATCCTTATTTTCATTTAAGGAATTAAAGTGAATGGCTGATATCTTGCGCAAAGGTTTATACTGTTCATATTTTTAGCAGTACAACATTTGACATTTTTATTTGATGCTTGATCTTTTGAAGAAGTATTTCACATTTTTTATTGTACCAATTCAGGTAAAGTATCTCTTCTGTTTTTCCGGAATTTGCCTCAAAATGACTGAAAGTTGGCTACTTCTTTCAGTTGAGTATTCTTTCCTAATATTTTTTAAGTACATTTTTTTTTTTTATTATTTTTTTTTCTTTTTTACAAGAAAAATTACAATTTCAAAACAGATAAGATTGAATCACAAAACAATTACATTGGAATTGACATACATTCGAAGATTATTATTTATATTATAAAATTACGATCGCTATTATTATTATAGCAAACTGATATATACAATACAGTCAAGCCATATATCATACATAACATACATAGGATACCTTTTAAGTCCTGCTAAGCCTTTCCAGGCTTGTCGGCAGGTGCTCTTATTTATGTCTATTTATTTTCACTAGGTAGTTCAATACATATTTAAAATCGATTAAATACTATATTTATACATTAGTACATTAGTTCAAGTTTAAAAAAAGATAAAAAATAAATAAATAAATAAAAATGTAATAATGTATTTAGTTACCTGTTCAATTGTCAGAAATTATAATTTGTTAAAAGTAAAAGACAAACCCATTTAATAGTAATAAAAAACATAAATATACACAAAACAAAAAGTACTATTTCTATCACAACATTAAAATCTACCTCTGTTTCGTTTATTTTTTAACTATTTTTATAGAATGCACAGCATTTTTCAGTCAAAAACAGATAAAAAATTTTAAAAGAAAACATAATTATATTCCAAAATATAATAAAAGTTATGTATGGATAAATCATATTTATAAAAATTTCTAAAAAATCATATGTAAACTTCTTAGTTTAAGAACTTGGTATATTATTTTAAAATTAAGTTCACAACATTTAATTTTATCAGCTGTTAGCTTACCCTATTGACTCAATTGCATATTTCTTTATTCCACAACCATTTTTTTACTTCTCTCTTTAATACAGAGATTTTTTCAGTTTCACGTAAGGTTTGTGGTAGCTTATTGAATATCTTTGGTACAATATACATTAAACAACTCTTACCGTGCCTGTTATTACATTTTGGAACAATATTTTTCGATACAGCGAAGTCCAATATTATGTTTAACAATTCTTTGTATTTTAAACTTGTTTTGGAAAACATTTTCACATATTATTACATACTGAAAAAGTTCTGGTAATGGTAATAAACCTAATTTCATATATATATATTTGATACATTGGACTCAGTTACATCCAGACAGGCTACTATTTTATTTTGAATTTTCAATACCTCGTATAAAAAACTTCGGTACGTTGTACCCCATACGGTTAGTCCGTATCGTATGATAGCTTCGGCTAATCCTTGGCAAAGTAACTTTTTCACCTCAGTTGACAACGTATATTTTAAAAGAGATAATTGAAAGAGAATGCATCGAAGCTTTCCACACAAATAATTCAAATGTGGCCTAAAATTGTATTTTTCGTCTATAATCAAACCTAAGTATTTAAAATTATCAACCTGGGAAATTAATACACATGAATATAAGCGGCAGGTATTGCTTGTTTGACAGCCCTGAGTGGAGTGCAAGCATAAGTGGGAATGAAGCGTTAAGTTTATAGCTTTTCTTTTTTCTTTAACACTGATAAATTGTAAAGTAACAGTTTTTTTATTGTTAATTACTAATTTATTGTTATGACACCATTTTGGATGGCACAAAAATCGGATTCAAGTTTTTGCCTTGCCATCTCAAAGGTCTTACTGGTCGAAAGTAAAGCGATATCGTCTGCATACATATATATTTTACATCTTTTAATATGGTCAGGTATATCATTGATGTATAAAAGAAATAGAATTGGTCCTAAAATGGATCCCTGTGGAACACCAGTTTCTATGGTTTTTATTGTGCTGTGATGATCGAACAACCTGACCACTATTTTCCTGTCGCTGAGGTAAGATCTAAGCCAGGAGAGCGGTGCTCCACGTATTCCTGATCGTTCCAGTTTTTTCAAAAGAATGTTTATATCGATTGTATCGAATGCTTTTTGAAAATCGATAAACACAGCGAGTGCGGAATGTTTCTTATTTAGACATTTCCGAACGTCTTCGCTGAAGTCTTCAAGAAGAATTTTAGTACTTTTTTGTTGTTGATATCCATACTGGTGTCGAGTGATGACATTAAATTTAGCAAGAAAACCTCTCAACTGGTTGGCAACATAGCGTTCCATGATTTTATCAAGTGAGGGAAGAATAGATATTGGACGATAGTTGTTAGTATCATTTCTCTTTCCTTGTTTATAAATTGGCCTAATTGTTGCAAGTTTTAAATTAGCTTGCATCTTTCCTTGTTCGATATTTAGGTTTATCCACTTTGATATTATTGTGGTTAATTCCTGTCTATATGTAAGGTCCACCAATCTAATTTTATCATATCCAGTGAATTCTATTCGAATATCACCAATCTAATATTATAATATCCATTCTTTCCTAATATTTTTTAAGTACATACATTACTTATGACAATAATGGTAATTTTTATGCTTTAAACTGACAATGACGTCGATATAATATTAGGCTATAATGGGGAAAAAACAGAAAACTGGACCCCACAGTTGAGAAGGGTAGAAAAACAGTGTGGAAAAAAGTAGTGGAACAGTGGCTTCGGGAGGCGCATGATGGGGAAACAGATGTCTCGGACGAGTCCAGTGATTCTGAATATAATGCTGAGGAAGGAAGAACAGAGAATACAGACACCTGGCAGGACGTGAGTGACAGTAATGTGAATTCTGAAACATACATACTGCGACTTAGTGGACACATTTCATTGGACGAGACAAAATTTCACGCTGGTGTAAAAGTGCCTCTATAATGAATGTTCGAATGCGTCTACATAACATTGTGACTCATTTACCGAGAGTAATAGGTGTAGCTAAAGAAGCTAAATATCCTATAGAATTCTGGGAGTTATTTTTGACAGTGTTATTAATTCTGCTTGCGTTGAATGTACAGATCAGAAAATTTCAAGGATTCTGCGACATTATAGTAGAGAATGAGATGTGAAACCGACCGATGCTTTAGAAATCAAGGCTCTATTTGGTGTGATTTATTTATATGGGGCGAGGAAAGCAAATAGAGCAAACATTTCCAGTAGTTGGATGTACGCCTCTGCGGACAGAACGGGTATCGCATTATGTCGTCTCGTATTCTCTGAGAAGCGGTTCAAGTTTTTGATCCACTGCTTGAGGTTTGACGAAAACAATTCTAGAGAGGAGAGGAAAAGAGTAGACGATTTGGCTCCTATTAGAGATGTATTTGAAAATTTTGTAAATAATTGTCAAAAACATTAGTGTTGTAGAATATTGTACAATTGACGAGAAATTGGAGGGATTTCGTGGTAGATGTCATTTTAGACGTTACACTCCAAGCCAAAAAAGTATGGCATTAAAATTTCGCGTGTGTACTACACCTTCAATCTTGAAATATACGCCGGAAAGCAACCTTTGGGCACTTTTCACGTCAGTAACAGCCCAATTGATGTCGTCAAACGGTTAAGTTCTCAAATTTCTTGGTCGGGACTTAGCATTACATGTGACAATTGCTTTACTAGCATAGAATCATCTGAGTATTTACTTAAAAAAATAACATTACTGTTGTAGGAACTATGAGAAAAAAATAACAGAGAGATTCCACCTTGTTTTATAGAAAGAAAATCTCGAGTAAAAGAATCTAGTTTATTTGGGTTTAAAAAGAATACACATTGGTATCCTTTGTGCCAAAGAAAAATAAACATGTGTTGCTTATTTCAACAATGCCTATTGACGCTAGTGCAGATAGATCTGATAGAAATAAACCAGAGATAATTGAATTTATAATCTAACAAAGTCAAGCGTTGATACTGTCGACCAGCTCTGCGGCTCATACGATGCATCGAGAAAAACAAATATATGGTCCATGGTGTTTTTTTATGGCATGATGATCATTGCTGGAATAAATGCTCAAATAATTTTCCGTATCATTGAGATTTCTCTCTTAAATATTCGGAGTGGGTTCTTTATTTCATTTCCCCGAGAATTAATGATGGATTATTTACAGACCCGGAAACAGTGCTCTTCTCTACCCCGAGAATTAAGGCTAAAAATTGAAGTATTATGTCCTAGCACATCTTCAGTCGGGCAAACAGATGAAGAAATTACCACCGTAAAAAGACGAAGATGTATCAAATGCGGGCGTAGTAAAAATAGATTCACAAAGTACAAATGTAAGATATGTACAAGTGTTATTTGTTTAGAACACGCCAACATGGTGTGCTTTGACTGCTAATCTCTTGAGTTCTGAGAAACAATGTTAAAAAATGATATCAATGGGTTTATAATTAAGAAAAATAAAATGAATGTAGTGTTTTATTATGACACATAAATCCCAAATGGTAGTCTAAGGCTTGAAAAACTCACTGGCGTCTATGAGATGCCGCGCGACCTTTCCCGTAACTTTTCGTCGCGTACCCTCTGTAGGTTTAATAAATGAATAATTAGTTATTAATAAACGTAATTTTTAGTACGCAACTTGGTGTTCTAAGTTCTACCACCAAGCGATTTTGTTTTCAAGTTTAGTCAAGGCGATTTTCGGCGGAATAATTATAATAAACGAAGCGTTGGCAGATTTCTTGATTCATTTATTTTCTAACTGGAACTCCATATTAATATATATTGAAATATTAGTGTTATAAACTATGAAGAGGTATTTGAAAATTATTTTCCGATTCCGGTGGTCTTCTGGAGAATCCGGGAGCGTTAGCCACGCTAAGCTCAAAATGTATTTTCGCAAGTGTTAGGGATGGGAGATTAATCAAACTTTTTTGTATGCGAAGATTTTTGTATCGTATAAATGGTGCCTTTCGTACTCCGTCCAACTAGCAAAAGCCCCCCTTGATGGCGGAAAATAATGACTTCTAATCAATCCGAGCTTAATTCATTCATTTGATTCCACGCAGGGATAATCTTAGATTTTAAACGCTAGCGACGAATGAAATAATTTATTACAATTAATTTGCGGACTATGTCACGATGTGGAGACTCTCTGTCGATCTTTCACTGCTAAGTGAATTAAAAGTCCCGTGAAAGACTGATGGAGTTGGCTTCTCGTCAAAGCGTTAGCAAGAAGCTCCGCGGCGGGACGGTGGACTAACTGCTGAGGGGACATCTTCCATTATCACGCGGCATTTAACGCTGCCTATATTCTGAATGCTGAAGTACTTCAAAGAAATGACCACGCTCAATTTTATTCCAATACCCTTATTTTGCTGGCAAGATATTGATGACTGCGACCACAGGAAAATGCACTGACTCTAATTAACGTGCATTTTGATGACAGTGAATAATTGGGAGCTTTGTATTCATGGTGTTGAAGTTAACGCAGATCGGGACATGTCAGCGTGCACAAACGACGTTGAATGAAACGATGAGCGCTGGCGAAATTTTTTGTAAGCTGTCAGTAGGTAGCATTCATGTGGATGAACAACAGTCACGGGCGAATGTTTCGTGTAAAGTTATGGAATTCGTTCAAGATAAGTATTAATAAACTTTACCTAAAACCATAGGGTATTTAAAAACTTTACATCATCCAAGTGTTATGCCTTGAATGACAATCCGCAAAAAAACAACAGTCACAGATTGTATTATCTAAGTTCTTTTAGCATTTAGCACACGAACACTGTGTTTCCGGTCTGTTTTGAAGTGCTTTGCATAGTGTGCAGTGTCTGAAAGGATTGGAAGGGAAGTGTGCTGTAGTGTTGAAAAGTGATCAAAACACTAGGGCGAATGAATAACTCTTATTATCTATACCTGCGTACTACCCAGAGAGGCACCGAATTGCCCAGCGTGTGACAGGAGGTATTAATTTTGCGGTATTAATAAAATACCACCCATTAGAGGAAGGGTACTGGGAAGGGATGTGGAAGTGGGAAAGGATGAAAAATTGATTAAAAATTAGCGTAGATGGCGTCTTGACGCTAGAAAGTGAAAACGATTTGCGCGGAAAATGATCCATGTAACACTGTTTTTTCTCGTAATTTGTCCAAAAACAAAGAAATATAAAAGCTGCAACCATTTAACATCCCACACACTACCTTACGTAACGATACTGATAAAGAGTTTGAGACGAGTTGTGGTGTATAGAATGAAAGGCTCAGAAACCTGGACACTGAGGAAAGAGGATGAAAATAGATTGGACGCATGCGAGATGTTGACATGGGGTTAGGAGGGTAGACATGCGAATGGACCTGCAAATAATATCCGCAGTGTTGACCTGATACGTATGAGATACGAATTCTTCTCTTAACCGTATCCTATCGTGTGGCATTCGAGTCTTAACGTATCCAAACCCAGGGAGTCTAATAGTTAGTTCACACTCCCTATTAGCATTTGGGTCGGCGGGTAGTTCCCGAGCAAAACTTGGAGCAACGCGTACCGTGCTGACAGTTTGTTATTTTTCTGTGCGATTCTGAATTCTCGCTCTTGTAAAATTGTGTTCTTGATTCTGGTTTGCAAGCGTCACAAACGATTGGCTGGCTCTGGAATGTTTAGATTTAAAATTTTATTATAAGATGTAAAATGCACTTCCTAATTTTAAAATAATATATTGATAATATTTGTTTAATGCTGAATTTTCAAATCTCACTCGTGCTGCGAAAGAGTTTTTTTTCTTGAATTGGTTATATCGGATAGGAAATCAAATCCCTTCCCTCGTAACGCTACATGACGGATCTGAGATTAAGGATAAATGTTTTTGTTAAAATTGCTTTTTTTTCCCTCGACATGATCGCACTTGGGAGCATGATCTGGAGGCTCTGTGTCATTTCATTTTTCCTCATTTCTTGTGTCTCAAGCGCAGAATGAATGCCAACGTGCTTGTCCACTTTCGCATTTAAATACAATGACTCGACGAGAGGTGTCTTTCGTTCGAAGCGATGCTTCCCGCTCTCTTTACGGCCCACGACTCCACCGTATCTTTTTACGACGACGAAACGTTCGGCGAACAAATTATTTGCAAAGAGAGCAAGTGGGTACTTTACGACTTCTCGTGACATGCATCATTCGTAAGGGCTATAAATTTGTCAGCTGGAAAATCTGCCATTCAAGTCATCGGGATGTGATGCTGTAGGTAGAATTTTTCTGTGACGATCTGAGAAAATTATGATCGCGCTTCAACTTGGGGTATATCTTGAGATTAAGTTGCCGTCGCTTCTTCTATACTGCGGAAACACCGACCTTGGTGACTACTCTACTCGTGAAACACATAGACAAGGTGCCTAATTACCAATGAGGAAAAGTAGGCAGTTGTCTATGGGCCCCGAGGCTTTGGGGGCCCGGGAGGTGCCCCGAGATTTTTTCCCCTTTCTTCTCTTACGACTTGTGGGCGTGGGCCCCGTAACGTGGGCCCCGTTGCATGAACTGCCAACAGGCCCCAAGTGTGTTAATGCGTCACTGCATAAACATCATGCAATGCCAACATGGAACAAGGATTTTTTTTAGGGATTCCATATTAATTTTCTTTGATGACTCTCTGACCTCATAGTCTAAATATTTTCCCTTATTATTGCCTTGTGCGGTTGCAGTCGTGACTATTCATTACGTCATGCCATCTGCTTTTTCAACGCTTCTCTTAGGCATCGTAACGGACTGAGTGATTTTTTTTCAAGCAAACTTTGATGAACACACTAGCCATGGCATCAAACTGTCGAAGTCTATGATTTAGGTACCTTGCCAATTATTGCAGCTCTTGCGTAGTGCATGATAAATATTCAGGGGGCTAAAAATAAAATGAAACGCTAGTCACATCTATTTGAAGGACTTCCAGGCGACTTAATAAGTTCAATTTTTGCAGGAATATGGGTCGTGATCTTAAACAAACCGGAAAAAATTTGCGAAGTCTGGTTCTTGTTTACGATTGTCAAAATTCCATTGCAGAAAAAAATATCGCACCATCGCCAAAATGTTTAAGTAAAAATGTATTTAGATTTTACGTTTTCCATTGGTACTTACATACGTTTCTTGTTGTTTTTATGTCATCCTGTGAGCATAAATACGTTGAAATTCACTTGCTGCTGAATTTAAGTTCTAAGGCTTAGAAATCGATTGTTTAAAAATAAGGATTGATCGTAAGGAACGTGCATCTTTATGCCATAGTTCTACTTTACGGTAGCCAAGACATTTTTTTCCGTGACAGAGTTTTGGATACAATGACTTGAATAAGATTGGGAGTTTCTGATTTCTCATCATTCAGGCGGTTGTGATACCAAGTCTTGATTCGAAATTTCAAGTCGCAAGAATTGTAATCGCTTGAGCAGTGAGCTACCGGAGCAAATGTTCAAAAAGTTTGTCCCTTACATTCTGACGTTTTCGTAAATATTTTCTCTAGCCCATCGTAAGACTGATTAGTGATTCCCCTCGTATACTTGGTCTCCATCATATTACTTTCTCTAGCACCGCATTTATCATGAAATCCTTTTTTAGATTATTTTCAGCCGTTAACGACAAATTATCACAGTAATACAATGAAATACACCAGTAAAGGATTTCCTACTTAATTGAAATTTAAGTAGGTACCTCGATATTTGTTGAGAAACACTGATACTTGTGAGTAAGAACAATCTTTATTACAAAAGTTGTTTCAGATCTTTGCACTCTTCACCTTGCACTTTTATATATGATGTATGTTTTTTTAGTGAAACTGTAAAGCTTCACCTTCATGAAAAAATGCCTGGAAGCATTAGCTTTTTTAATCTTTTGAGGAAATAAAGGCTATTATGGTTTAAAAGCTGGCTTTACCACAGCAGCACGTCTACTTAACTTGAATGAAATAAAAAGCACATTTATCATTACCAGGAACTATAATTTGTATATTGCAAAACTTCCTTTGATACTTACGTTGTTCTAAGTAATCTTACATGCATGGATTTAATTTCCGGTACTTGAAACATAAATATGAATAACTTCCACGTTTCATTTAATCATACCTTATAATCAACTAATAGTTAGCCATTATGTTTCTTATATTCGAGAAGAAAGAAAGAAACCATCAACGATAAAACTTGGATATTACTTCGCCGAATACAACGGTCTCATTCTATGCCCTATGCAAACTTTAATTGATAGAATATGCTTTACAATTATTACTTAATTAAAACTTCCTGTTGAAATCCGTTATGATATCTAAATGCCAAATATGATATCTAAATGGCAAAGTGCTTTCCTATAATGACTTTCAGAATTAATTACTTTCTTGGAGAAGAGAGGTTTTTTAAGCGGAAATGCACATGCCATCCCGTCTTGGAAAAAACATGTACCATTGGATTTATCGCCTTATTCTGGTTGGCTGTGCAAATATATCTCTTTGTATTTTATATATGAATTTTAATGAGATTAAGGACGGAAGCGTCATAGATTGCATGAACTAGATGGAATAATTATTTTGGTAATTACATATTAAATTAGGCTTCAGACCGAATATTCTCCTTGCGGTTATATTAATACTTTCAATTAGCTAATTAATTATAGTTTCCCACATCACTCATTTCCAGAAGACTAGACATACGTATATCAGTGACTGAACTTTCAAAGAATGCTGATAGTTTCCTATTTGCACATAATTTTCTTCGGACTTTTTTTCGGAAGCCATTATTGAGCGTAGTAAGCAATACTAATTACTCTGTTGGATAAGTTGGAGGTAGTTTGAGGGTGAATTATCTCTGACCATGATGAAGAGTACACTCGAATTTTTATTTAAACTATAAGAAGTTGTTAGAAGGAGGAAGTATAGATAAAAATATTAATGACGTCTTTGTTTTCATGACTGAATTACTTAATTATTAACTAAGTACACCTATTATAAGAAGATTTAGCTGGCCTTGTTTGCTTCACGCCACGCGCTGAAAACCCTCCACGACAAAGTTTTTGTTATTTAATGATAAATATTATTTTGTAATAATTTTTTATAATAATTAATTGTTGAAATAATTGAGAAAATTAAAAAAACTGCTCACTGCTACATTTATGACACGATCTTTTCGTCAAAAATTTTTAATTTTAATATCTCCCTGGAGCATAGAGCCGTAATATATCCCATGGAAAATGGCTTCAATTTTTTATCAAGTACCTCGAAAGTTAACGTGATTAGGGGTTGATATTTGGGTATAGTGTTAGAAAGATGGCCATTTGTCTTTGTAATGAGACCAAAGACCTTATAGTGAAGCACAATAAAGCCTCACTTTCATAGCTTGAGATCATAATTTCTGCAATTTCGGTGTTATGCAAACGAATAGAGAAAGAAGTATTAACTTTCCGTAGAGCTATTTAGGTTACGAGTGAAGTAAAACATGTTTTCTGATTGTTTCAACATTAAAGTCACTCATAAAAAAATTAATGTCAAGGTATGTATAAGGTGATAAAATTTCAATTTTTATTTCAATTCATGAAAGTATACTCAGTACGTTGGTATGTTCTTCAATCGAGTAAAAAAATTAATAATTTACATGAAAATTAAGTGGAAAAAAACGATTGTGTACCACAAACGAGAGATTCTCAGGCCAGCTCCTATGTAATTTGTCGGATACTGATGCTCCCTATATCAACGTGCTTCAGCGGTACTATTTATGTATTTGCAGCAATAAATTGTATTACATTTATGTCTCTTTAATAATTCTTCAATTATACCAAATTTCCATTGCTTCCAGGTTATATAAAATAAGGTCTAAATATTTTGTTCCCGAGGACAAAGTGTCACATTCACATTGCTCTTAAATAAAATATGTACGCCTGAAGTTAGAAGAGCGTGACCATCGCATAGTGAAAACTATTATGCGAAATTATAAAACGTAAATTTATTTAATTTTATAACAGTGAAATTATTAGTATTTTCCATGAAATATTTATAAGAGATGAAGGTAGGTCTTGATGGGAGTAGGAATACCTACACTATTCTTTTTCAGGTGAAGATCATTTTCTCTATAAAATATTTCAATATTCAGCCCGTATAAAATTATCTTCATCCCATCCATAAAGCCTATTCCCTTTCTTCCCCTACCCCGCTTACCAAACATTCTCTCCTCTTTCACGGCCTTCAGCATCCCCTCGCCCCTTGTCACCCATTCATAACTCCTACTCTACTTGCTCCTGATTTTCTTCAGCATCTTCCTCTCCTCTCCCGCCATGCCGAGCAATTCCTCGTTCTTTCTTTCTGTCCGTCGAACCTGCTCCGTCATACTCCGCACCCACGTACCAAACGCCTGCAGCCTATTCTCATTCTTGTTCCTCAAAATTCACGTTTCTGCAACATACGAAACTACACTCTACACAAACTCAACGCTAGTATTTTCTTTTCATATTTACTCAAAGTCCCCATCATTAATTCATTCTCATTTGTAAACGCTTCCTTTTCTAATATTATTACAATTTACAATTCTGAAGCTACCCTTTCCTTTATCAGCACGAACATAAAAAAGCAAAGGCGAAAATAGAAACCCTGCCATAGTTACCCATCAACCTATAACTGCGATTCCTGGTATTTCGTCAGACACCCTCCCCTGTGCCGTCTGGTAAATGAGTAAGTTTCGAATGTGTATCCTTTCTTTACAATTTACTCCTATTTTCTAAAGTATCTTCAAATATTTTTACCATTGATCTCTTTCTAATGCCATAGTTTCAATCACTACGAAAATGTACAAACGACATGGAACGCAGTCACGCGCATGGGTTATAAGGTTTACAACTATGGGATGAAAGAAAACACCAGGTTCACATAAACAGCCGCAAAATTTTACCTCGAATTAAAATGGCTTAACATTTTTGGAAAAAACCATATATTTTATTTCGTGCTCCCCATAAGACCAATTTAAAATTAAATATGGAGATAATTGCTACATATGTTCCGGGTCAGAGGAATGTATGCTTTTCAAACGAACGCTTTCAATTAATTTAAACGCGATTTATATAAACGCGAACATTTAATTCACAAGATATTAAATTGATATCAGTGGAAATGGACATGTAGCTGACACGAACTATCAATGATTGACTGCTTGAAACTACGCATTACGTCTGCCATCCTTGGCGAAGATGGGAAATATAGACATCGTGTTGCCGTTATTTTATTCATCGAAATAAAGCAGGGCTCAGTATATCCTTGCCTTGCATTATGAATCATTAATATCGAACAACTAAAGAGTGAATATACGCTAAATTCATTTGTATTTTGAGTTTCCAACTGAACGTAAACCTACGCTCTCCTGGCATAGGGATCATCACGGAGGAGTTGACGTCACGAGGCTGGTTCATTCACTCGACGTCACTGATTAATGATTAATAATTAATGACTTTTTTTTAATGAATTTTGGCACCATACAAAACCATCATCTTTCGACGCGTATAGTAATAAAACCAAGCAGTGTAGAAAATTGGGACCAACTGCATTTTATTTCTTTTTGAGCTTATTACGGCAAATTAATTTTTTAAACTTAGAAGACTTACCCATTGGGTGATCCGGTTAATCCAAATGAATATTTCGTGGTAAATGTCGAATGGGGGAGAAAGCATACAATACCAAGTTTTCTACCGTACGATTTCGAAAGAGATATTACGATTGTATGGAGATATCGTACGATATCGAAGTCTACGAAAGCGCGCGGGATATTGTACACTACCTCAGGATTTATCGAAAAAAGCAATTACCGTTCATCGTATCAGCCGATATCTACGGAGCTAACGTTCGGTGTGCTACCGATGGTTTCGTTACCAATGAATTTCCATGAATTCTACGAAAACAAATGTTGGTATTTAAAGACAATAGAGCTCTCCGTTTTAGTATTATTTTTACAGAAGAATTTTTTACGAGAATCAATGAACTGATTCAAGAAGAGCTATTATATTCTACTATTATGCAAGCTGCTATTCGTTTTTTTTCTCAGAAGCCAAACGTTTAGTTCGAAGAGTACCTATTTTGAATAATTTGGGTTTCAAAAATAGTTTGAGCATTTTTCATCATTTCACTTGCATATTGTGTGCAATTGTCAGGAAAAATGCACGTAAAATGTGTGTAGTTAGTAGGAAACATTTTTAGGAGACGTGCAAATGTCACTAAATGATTGACGGTTGACAGAGTTTTTTGTTGCTTTAGAAGCCAGTTATCGTGAATCTATTAGTAATTCTATAAAACCTAACCGTTATAAAAAAACATTCCGTAAGTAAACACTTGAAAGTAATTAACTAGTAAAAATTATCCGTATTGAGCTAGAGATACTTGAGCTAAGTCTGTTGAAGTTTAAAGATTACAAAGGCGAGGAATAATTTTTTTCTGATTTTTTTCAAATTATATTTCACTTTACAACATGAAATTTTCGCAACCTATTTGCTCTAACCTCTGTCACGTGATAAGTAGACAAACGCTCTTATTACGCTGTCACTTATAGTATCCTCTCATATGCTGATTCCTTTTCGACTGTCACTTGTCACGCTGGCCTCTCGTGAAACCGCGCGAAAAACACGAGAAGATTACCATCGCTTACCGCTCCCCTCCCCAAAATCAACGAATATCAATGCTGTCTGCTGTGTGACGTCACGGAGAGCTGATGTCTTCCCTGTCGTTAGAATTAAGTGCATGTGAAAAGTTCCAAGGCATGGTAAGTTGTAAACTGAAAATAAAATATGACTCATTCCTCTTTTTAATCTTATGAACTAACAATAATTCTTTGAATTTTAAAACTTTATGGTCTCTGATGGTTGAATCGCGATTCGGACACATTATACGGGATGATGGAGGAAAAAGAATTATAAATAGAAAAAAATCGTTATTCTGTGTATCGTATAAGATGGACGTAATATTGCTAATGATTGCTTCAATGCTTTCTCGTGTGTCGCTTTTTTGTGAATACTAGCTCAATTGTCGAATTTTAGTTGCAAAAACTATGTAACTGAAGCGCTTTGGGTTAATGAACTTATTCAATGGTATCTGAGAATAATATTTTATGTTGATTCAGCTCCTTTAACTCCCCGTGCACCCAGGTTTGCCTGTTTTCTTGTAAAATATTGTCCCCAATAAATTCAATGAAGGAGCGGCATTCCATCAAAGTTCTCCGTAACGGTAGCCAAACAAATGACCAAACAGTGAATGCAACATTTTTATAACATAATTTGCAAAAGGATGGAATAGGTACTCAATAATTTATTGGTTCTATTGTAGAGTGAATGGGCCATATAGACAAGACATGCAACAAATTGAAAAGGAATTGAATGGATAGCCTGGGCTAATTGGCAGTTAAGGAAGGGTGAAAAAGTTTTGTTCTATTTATTATCATCTCATTCCATTTAGAAATTTTTAAAACGAGCAATATAAAGAACACAGAAAAAAGTTGGGACAACACTTTCATGGAATACTACAATGGATATTACCGTTTGTTTTCAATGAGACTATAGTAGCTTTTTCAGGCACAATAACTTGCCTTCATCTATATTTCAGCATCAAAATCAGTCTATATCTACGGTTTGTCATACCGATTTTAAAGTTTCATAATAAAAAAATTATCTTTAGTATACATACACACCAATTTTTTTACTTAACTTACTTACGTCACGACTGGTAACCGTCACCTTGCAACGTACGGCTGCCCGTTGAAACTTCGGTTGGTAAAATGAAGGTTATGCATAGAAAAACACCAAAGGACATCAATTTTCTTTCATTGCGAAAATAAAAAATTATCCTCGAATTTAAGCCTGAAATTATTTGTTTAATTTTAAATTTCGTTCCAATAATAACTTTCTTTTTGCTCCAAGGAAGGAAGACTTAGAATAGTACAACTATCGGCGATGCATTCCTCACGAAGTAAACATATATTTGCAGGAAACAGCATGAATTCTTAAGAATAGCTCGCAATTTCCTTCGCAGTGATCGCGAGAAAATGAAACAATAACTTTAGTGGCTTTGAGTCAGACGCTTACCATTAATTTAAAGGTAATTATTATTTTAGCTATTTATATCTTTCCAAGAATATCGGAGATTATCATATTTCGTCATTCAACTGTCTTCCAGAATATACTGAACAAGCTGAAACGGAATTGGCTAAAATTCATTGAAACTACTTTTAATGAAAAAATTGCTTTTGCTTAGATAATTAGGCTATTATAATAACCAAGCACGGCTGCAATTTTTAAAATGACATTAATACATTTAAAAGTAGTGGAAATGAAATCATTACCTATAACATTTGCAGGGATGTATTTCATATTATTACTTTCTTAAATTTAAACCAAAGAAGTGCACGGTTGGATCAACTATATCTCTAGCAATATAATTTTACCTATTGATCCAAGGTAACCTTATAGTTCCTGATTAATTGAAAGTAATCATCGCTGCCAATCAAATTAAAGTAGTTTTGTTTTTTTTAACCATATTCTCTTTGTAAGATTAGTTCCCCGTAATCCACCAATAGATTATTCATAGAATAATCAGTGCTGTAACCGTTTATCTTAATTAGTTATTTCTTCAAATCTTCGAGCTGTTTCCTTTCTTTCCCGTATCCGCTTAGTGTCGCATAAATCCTGAGGTCAAGATATATGAGTCGGTGGATGTCGTGAAAACGTCAATGCCGTTAGAGAAACGCTCATTTCTCAGAATGTGATAGATGGGGCAGAGAGGAGGAAGATCAGAGACCTCTAGACTGCATTTACAGCACTACCTCCTCTTGAAGAGCGTGAGGGATGCTACCAGAGGGCTCTGGGGAAGTGGTGTAGGTCGCGCTAGCGCAGGCGATTGCCGCAGGCGCCTGGGAGCAAGGAATGGGAAACCTAATACAAAACATCTTCTTGATACAAACCATCAGCTACCAAGAATAGGTATTGAGATACAATTTAACTAACAATGATGAAAATGAGTCCACTCATAATCGCCCTTTTAGAGCTGCTATGGTAAACAAAGGTTAGTTAATTAAACATTGAGGAGGTGGCCGACACCTAACCATTTTTCGTCATTCAAAAAAGTTACTTTGGTATCTACAATTAATTCATTTTATCGAATAATTTTAATCCAGCGATAAAAAATACTTACATTAATGTAATGTTTGATAATTGGCCTGTGTGAGTCTAATTTTAATATCAATCTGTCACTTGTTAAGCCCTTAGTATCATATTTTATTGCTGTGTGCAACCGTGACATTATATTTTCAGTATGTAGACCCTTAACTACAGTCGTGATATTTGGGCAATACGGTAGCCAACAAGTAACCGGTCATCGTGGGGCCAGTTTTGACCCCTGATTTTAAAAATAAATTTGACATTATTAATGGCTCAAAACAAATGTGACTATTTTAAACTAAAAAATTCTAAATTAGCAATTTTCCACTTTTTTAAATTAATTATAGGTTATCTACATCTACGAAGTACAGTGCAAGACACCACTAGGGTGTGTGGCACGGGGTGATTCCAAACCAGGCATTCAGCACTCGTCCCAGCACAAATCAGAACAGAATAAGTTATAAATCGGCTATTATTAAATATAGGCAATAAACCTATAACTTTATATATAACTTAATAATAAAAAAGCAAAACTGCTTATTAATTCATTCCTATTGAATCAATTCCATCACATCTGCCCTATGGCCACTTTATTTAAAAATTCTAAAGTAATACATACAAGTGGGTAAGAGTATTTTGGGCATTCAAAACCAATTTATTACTAGAGATATGAACTAAAACATATTAGTTTTACAAAGAATAGGAAGTATTGCCAATAAGTAAAGATATATCGGAAAAGATTTTCTGAACACAAATGTTTTATTCATTGAAAAGTGTAATTTCATCAACTAAACGCAAGCGGTAAATACATATTACTCTTTTGCAGCTACAACTAAAAAAGGTTACGTAACTACCATTCCAATTAGAACCCATCACGTTTATCATTTTCAAAAAATCATTTACAGAGTTATGGCAGATAGTCCAAGAAACAGAGAAAAAATATCGATTTCAGGGATGTAATTGAGGAATGAAAGGGACCTGTTTTACGTTGTAGAGGGGGATGAAAGAAGATCCCCAAATATGTTTGCGACTTGAGGTTCGGTGTCTTTTCCGGAGCTACGTGCATCCAAAGTTGGCCAAAACAGGTTTTTTTATTCTGCAACTCAATATAAGATTGTTAGAGAATTAAAAGCATAAGATAATTGTAGGTAGTTTAAAGACCTTTATATTGAGCTGTAGTTAGGTCGCTTTCCTTAATTTTTTATTACAATATTCACGAAAAACCGTCCAAAACGGTCATTTTTTTAAATGAATTATTTTCAGAAAATCAGTTTGTTTAATGTTTTGATGACTTCAAAGGAAGCTTTTTCAATTCCGAATCGATCGAGAGTTTGTAAAAGTCAATCCGTTTATTTGTTGCTGAGGTTTGTTAATTTGTTCATCCCTGGACCCTAAATGTTGAAAGCCATAACTTTTTTGTTTATAAACCTTCCGGGTCAATTCATAATGTATTTTCTTCTAAAAGAGTTATATATTCAATTTTTAATAAAAATAAATGAAAACATTAAATATCAACTTCATATTTTTTGATTAAAATAGGGGGAACTTTTTTGTTATAAACAATTTGAGCCACAGCATTGTTCGTACATTGTACGTGATTCTAACTTAAATAAATGGCAAGCTCGCCCAAAGATTTAAAAAAAAATTGCCCTGCGACCCATAAATCCGGAGTTAGGAATTGATTTTTAATAATTCGCAGCTGCTCTGTTTATAACAATTAAGAAACGAATCTTACGGCATTAGATAGTAAAAGACTTATATTTTCGAAACACTAAATTCGTTTAAAAAAAAGCTTTCTAGTTACTGCGTACTACGTAGTTTTAGCGTATAAACTGAATCGTACTCAGACGCTGCGCGACCGTAGCGGAAGTGGTGGTGGGGATAACCGGTGAGAGACTCGCGCGCGACACAAAAACTGAAAACGCAGCTTCAAATCGGCGGCGCGCGGAAAATTCGCCATATCTCCGTGATAACCCAACAGTTTTCGACGTTCATTTTTTAAATCTGGGGTAGCTTGAAAACTTATTATCAACCATGTTAATGTTTTTTTTTATAATAATGAGTATTTAACGGTTGTTTATACGCATTTTAAACTTTTGCTTAAACAAAATAAATACTAACTTTAAAAACAAATTACTAATAGGTATTTACTGCGTACTTCGATTGTTTAATGTTTAGTTTTGTTTAATATAATAATATATAATAATATAATAATAAATGTAAAGTTATTTAAATAAAGGATAGTTAAAAAATGAAACCTTCTTAGAATATACATTTCAAATTAAAAATTTAAAATATTTATTGTATTTTTTCTTTTTAGATACATTGCACATCTCATGGCATGAAAACATTTTGATGTGCTTCGTAGTGCATAACATAAAACATATTAATGAATAATTAAAGTTATCCATAAAATCTTTTGGCAAGGTAAAGAGCCGTTTTACCCCATCTTTTACTCTTACCCTACAATACAATTTCCATGTCTCTGTAATCAGTGCGCATAATTGCTACAATGTATCTTTTTTCCGATACAAAGTAGTGCGAGACAGAAAATTGAGAGGCGCAGGGTTAATTTGGCATGGTTACTTGGTATTTCTCGGGTTACTTGCCATCAATCGTCAAGCATTTTTTATCTCAGGATAGTTTTTTATTTGTCACTCGTATCAAGTTTCGGGGTTCCTTCACCTTGTAAGTGATACTTTGTTTTGCAGAAAAAAAAGGCTCATATGTGATTAATTTGTTACCAAGGGTAGAGAGGCAGTTGGCAGTGGGTTTCGCAAGAGTGAACTCAGCTGTCTATATTTACTGCTACATTGTACTCCTTACAATATTTCATCGCCACCAGCCACGAGTTTCCTTTATTACTTTGTATGACAATGTTGCATCATGATGATAAAGTAATTTCAGGGGCGCTATGGGGTATAACATAAGACGTTATGGTGGTTTTGGTGGCTCGTCTTACGAAGGGGGGGTGAGAGGTTTCGAGACAAACTTACGCAAGATTTTAGGCACTTGCGAGATCTTATCTTTGTCAATTTTTTAATTATTGTCGAACGAAAAATCTAACTTTGTACCTCTGCTAAAATCGCCTCTATTTCCTTGCGCGACGCGCCGTCGCGACGGCTGGGCACCAGTGCGGTCCTCATGGACCGCTGTGTTCCATTGTGGTTGCGACCGTCCAATGGGACCCGCACAGCGGACCGCTAATAAAGCACATAGGATAGAACGGACCAACGATGGCCCGAAGGACCACCACGGACAGAAGAGGTTCGGGGAATGAAGGAAAAAACCAAAAAATATCAACATTTTCCTCTACCATAATGACATTGAAAAATATTAAAATTATATTCGTTACACATAATTTTTACCCTTTCAAGATCAGTTCTCTGCTTAGAAGTTTCCTTGAGGTACATGGCAAAAAATGCAGGACAAAAGTGAGGATTTCCTTTGCAGTCTTCACAGGAAGTTATTACTAATGGCACGTTTGAGCACTTTTATGCCCCTCTTTATCTTTTCATATCAGCCCTTACAATATTTTCTTACTTTTTGCCATGATCCATTCTTTTATGGTGGTGGAGAATACCTTATCTACTTTTTTATTTGGAGTAAAATTTTGTAGTTGATATGTCATGGCCATTAGTACTTACAGTTAGCTGAAAGAATCCTGATGATTGCAGTATATTCTGCCACTGTTTTTCGTAGCTTCAGTCTCTACTGTCTTCTGTTTCTGTAAGGTAGCCCAAACATAGGCGTACCGCTGCACAGTGGTCTGAAATCGAAAAATCCGTCCAAAATGTTAGTGTTTTTTATTAGTGGAAGTTGAAAATTTGCATGGTCATAGTCCATTAATTGATGCATGAGGAGGCACATGTGATTTGTAACAGTCCTCACACATAAACAATATACGAGAGCTTGTAGATACTTGAAGTAATTTTGAAAAACCCGCCTGCCTTCAATTTATACTGAAAATCGACGGGGTCAGGCTGGTACAGAACCTGTTGGTGTTAAGTTATGGGATAATGTAGAAAGGTACTGGTACAAGTGTTTTTTTTCTTCTCAACTATTATTTATTTGCATGTTTTTTTTTTCATTCAACTCCGTTCTGCAACAAAATGGCAGAATTTGTATTCAGTCAAAATTTCGCAATCATGTGCATTAAAAATAAATTAAGACACCGATAGACACGGAGATATTCAAACACGAAAATTTGCAAATCAAGTAGTGTTTCAAAAAAGATAAGCTGCGACTGAAAGGAACCCCGAAAAAATCGATTTTCTTTATGTGTGGCAGAGTCCGGTGAAAAAGCTGCAGTATATTGTCGTCAATATCCCTAAGGGAAGCCAAAATTGTGCAAAACATCGGTCAACAAATAATCAGTTGCTCCATATGCTTGGTTCCATACATTCGTGACAATTTACGCAAGTATATTATCATTATAGTAATCTACCGGTTAGAGGTTGGTTATGATGAAAGTAAAAAGTTTGTAGGAATAGAGGGTTGCAGTTTTTCGTTTACTTAAGATGATGATGTAAAATGTAACATCGATAAGCAGTATTGCTTTTATTCTAAATTTCAAGCTCGCAATGGGTCTGTTTAAACCTTGAGGTATGAATCTATGTTCACACAGACCGTGCTTGAGCCAATTATTTTCAGTCGCAAGGACAATATGCAAATAGTTTTTTCAATGACAACCTCGTCATTTTGTGGCTTACATGCGAGCCACAGCTATGCAAGAACTCGTAGAGCTATGAAAGAGCTTTTAGAATATGAATTCTATGGTGGCTGCATGCTGTGATGATTTCCATTTAACTTCCGTCAAGATCCATTCATCTCACCTCAACAATTTTTTTTCTCTTTTGGGTACAATGTGTGTTCAAGGATTTTATTCGTTTTTTAAGCAATGATATATATCTCGAGGAAATTAATATTATAACTCCAGCATCAGCTGAAGGTGAAGAAATCCGACACCAGGTTGCAAGACTTGGTTCTCATGTGACCAGCAGCTGCTGCGAAATCGGATCCGCTATCCTCCGTTCTACGTTCGCCACAGTTGTTGTGATGCTTGAGGGTGGAATAGGATAGGATGACGAAGAAATTGGAAACCAACCACAAAAAAACGAGTAGCCGACGCGTGGCTCGACATACATTCGACAGGTGCCATACAAGTTTTACGCAAGACGTTTTGGGGAGGGAAGGGGATTGGGCTTTTATTATGTTGTCTTATGTAGGGGGGAGAGACAGTCTTACGTAAGATATGTAACTTCTGAATTCGTATTTTTATCACTTTTTAAAATTATTTTCGTTGGAAAAGTCTTACTTTTTTGGATCACCGCGGCACTACGCCTGAATGTATGCTAAACTATAGAAAAACGTACAACCAATTCGTTGCGTTCACTAGTTTGGATAATTCGGATTTTCAAAGATCGCATGTTTCGCGAGTTGTGCGTACAGCGAATCGCGAAATACCGAAAACTTTTATCGATTTGATAACCGTGATGAGGTCAGTTTTTGCGAATTTTGACATAAAATCCCCCGAAGTTTATTATGTCTGTCAATGGTTTCAAAAATGTCTCATAACTTACGTGAGATTGGGAAGGGGAGGGTTCGTGTAATCTTACGTTGTCTTACGTGGGGGGGCGTGGGGGGGGGGGGAGTTAAAAAGTAGTAAAACGTAAAAGTAGCAATTTTAGGGATAATAACATATTTTATGCTAATTCTTTTTGTACATTAAATTTCTTGAGTAAAATCTCCCGTTGTGTGGAGAAGAGAACCTAATAGGAGGAAATCGGGCTAAATTTGATCAAACCATAGATTGAAGAGAATGGAACCGTACGATAAAGTAGCATAGGGGAATGTAGGAAACCAACAAAATTCGCAATCGTCCATATTGAATGGATAAATTTGTGAAATTATAGGTATTACTACATATTGCTGAAGGAAGTTTTCGCGTCCACAGTCCACAGTCTGCAAAAAAAAAGTCAAGACACCCGAGTTTGGAATCTTCCAAATGAAACGCAATTTAATGCAGTAAATGCACCTAAAATATTGCTTATTTCTACATTTAATAATATACGTAAACAATTTATGTCATCTACGCTGTACTTTTATGAATCTTTATTTGAAAAAATTCACGATTTTGGTACTTACGTATAAATTTGATTTCCCATGCTTGAGTACTTGGTATTCTGTTCCTTTTTATCCAATTAACCTGCAAATTTAAAGTAAAAAATCCAAATCTACTTAAAACAGTTTTCTGTAAACGATTTGTTTGCATCGTAAAAATCGTATAATTTGTTGACAAATGCGTAAAACTCTGCTGACTTCGAAGTGAATGGCTCGATTGAAACTTGAGTTGGACTTTGGTGTGCTTTAGAATGCCAGCATCACGGATACTTCGACGAAAATAGTCAATTATTAGTAGTAGGTATTGTCAATGTAGAATGTTATTTATATTAACTTAACGTGTACCGTACCACCAGGTTTAGCGTGTGGTGGGAGGAAGTCAGGACCCGGTTCTGTTTGGCGTTAGTTATAATAACATTTCGTAAATCTACAGGTAAGGCGACATATAACCTTAAATGTAGGTAGTACATTAATGAACGTAGAAATGAACTAGCTTTCCGGTGCATTTTACTGCACTGAATTTGTTTCTTAATTTAGAGGATGTCAAACTCAGGCATCACGTCTATTTTTGCAGACAGTTGTAGGACCCAAAGTAAAAATAATTTACAAAATAGCACTCCATTGTTCGCAAAATTTATGGACAAATTGCTCTCGATAGTCATGTTAGGCGGATTAGTTTTCATAAAATGAATAGGTTTCACTTCCGTGCGTTGTGACGACATAATTATACTTTCTTCTTCAACGTATGGATTAAACAAATGGAAAGCTCATATTCTTACGATTACCGGGACGACAATATTGGCTCGATGCAACATACAATTATTGTCGAATTGGGGCCTATATTTTTTATGCTTTCAGGATGCTCGTGGTAATAATGAAGGTAGTTTGAGCGAAATATTTCCCTAGTCATATTGGAGACACATGCGAATTTTATTTTTTTAATCCAGCGTCTGTAAGAAGCGTGAAGTATATATTATAATATAATTGGCACAAAAATATAGCTATACCTAGAAGACCCAAATTTCTCAGTATTTAAATAAATATATCTACATAAGTCTTTTACTTGACTCATTTTTTCACGCCGTACGGCTAAAAACCCTTCAAAACAGCAGTTTTTTTTGCGATTCTGTAAAAAGGACTGCGGTGAGAAATAGATTACATTTTATGAATAGTTGAGGAAATATACAAACTATACACCGTTAGTATTATGACGAAATAAAGGCGTTATAAATTCCTAATTTTTTCAAAATTCTCCCTCTGGAGCGCACTGTCGTTATCAATTCCATGTAAAACAGCTTGTATTTTCAGGAAAATTGCTCAAAAAGAAGTTGGGCAATGTGTTAATATTTTGATATCATAGGAAAGATGAGTTTTTTTTCTTGAAAATGAAGTCAAATTCATGAAATTCTTGGCGAAATGATATTTCGCTAAAAACTACCATAAAGAAGAAGACAGCTGAAGTCATTGACATCGTTTTGGGTTGGTTGATAGGACGGTAAGGGTAGAGTTAATTGGGTAACGGAGTATGGTTGGATGAAACCCAGAGTCGACGAGAGCCTACTTCAACAGAAAAATGCCTTGGGAAACGCAGACGAAATAGCTACCTATTCGACGGACTGGTACCAAATTTTCTTGTAGTATTTGCACAAAGAATATTGAAAAATATTCACTGACATTTTTTCTCTTTTTTGAACATGAAGACCGCTCCAATTCTCTCCCCATTGCCTACCTTGAGGTGCCTTTCACATTATATCACGGAATTCCTCTGGAAAATCACCACCACAGGTGGGATTCAAACCCAAACCCTTGGGAATGGGAGTTAATACCGTGTCTTCCACACTATCCCGTGCTACAAAATCCATTTATTTACGAACTTGATCTACTTATAAGATATTAATGGAATGGCAAAATATAATTTGGTGATACAGTAAATTAATATCCCTGTGAGATCGCTCTGTGATTACTTTTGCAGTAATTATATTTTCTTGTAGATCTATTTATACGGCCATAAGATAGGGAAAGATATCGGGAGCGAGAAATGTTGAAGAGACAAGTACAAAGAATAGATTCTTTATGAATTTCGTCAAGTTTACACACGCCAGAGGTTACAATTTTATTTATTTATTTATATGACAACACCCCCGAAAACAGCCACTAATTGGGCCTTTTTTGAGGTGTATTAACAATTCATAACGGACAACACAAACAATGTCCTAGGAAGTGAAAAATCCTCCCCAGGCGGGATTCGAACCCGCGACCTTTGGGTTAGCAGGCGTGGACGTTACCCCGCCGCCACCGAGGCCGACAGATTTCCTCGCTATACCATTCTCATGTTTTCACCGAGTGATTGGAAATTAAAATTCAATGTATTAAAATAAACTTCACGGTATAGTTTTTCAAAATACGATATTTTTTAAGTGATGCATGCGTTGTAAAAATAGCAGCTCGGAAACCCCTGATGCCTTTTATAGGTTCTCTGGATGCAGTGATAAATTGAAGATTCATGCATCCGTCATCATTTCTTTTTACATTTTATCAGGGATGGCTGTAGATATCCAATGGACTGACGAAAAACTAAGACGCGAAGACTTCAATGGAACGTCATTTTCCACGTCCCTCACCGAACTTGTGGTACTTTAGACTACTTGCTTACCCAAGTTATATTACCCCACAATACCCTCCCTGGATTTGCACTCAGCTATTCGGCATTAAAACTTATTTTTCGCTACCGTCGGCGTCCATTCATAGACGAGCTTCAAAACCAAGGGAGTTTTTTATATGTTTGAGTTCCGCTTGAGAGAAAAAAAAATCTCGGCGAACGATAGCAGCAATAATTTTCCCGTGGTTAGCGACGTCTAAGACACATGACAGGAAGGATAGACGGAGAAAGATCGTGAAATACGCTGTCTGGAAATTCATAATAAAAAAATGCAGAGCACTGGAGGAGGGAGGGGTGGCAGCGTAGCGGTCGTGAAATCCTTTGCACGAACGAACTACCGGCCGGGGGTTTTGTAGAGAAGGGTATACGGGAAGGGAGGAATCCACAGATCGTAAAACTTCGTGAAAGGAATAAAAAAAGTGGCCTAGCAGAGCAACCAGCCGTGCATTCACCAAAACCCCCTCGAATGCGTATCATGGACCCTTATATATATATATACCTACCTTCCCCTCCGTCAGCATTCGGAGTGTCACCTCTCGCCACGAGAAAAATACCATTTCGTTCATCCTTCTCACACCCTTTACCCAGATCGATTGTCGCAACGTGTCAACCAATCCCGATGCTTTCTTTCTTCGTCTTTATGTCCGCATATACCACTTCTCTCCTTGACGACAAGCACCCCATCCACGCATTAATATCTACGATTCCGCGACGATATTCGAGTAGTCAAAATTCACTGGCCGACGAGCCGAGGTTAAAGTGGGGCCCTTGCCACTCACCTCTCACTGCTCTGCCGTCTCGTCCATTGCTGTCGCTGTCGCTTTGACCGCTCCAATTCTTTCCCCATTGCCTACCTACTAATCAACCCGCTTGACGCGATTCGCGCAAGGATTACCGCGCTTCTGCGGGAAAATATTTACAACTAGTTGGTTGTAAGACGCCTAAGGTTGATGAATTTCATGATTTTTTCGGCAAATTGATAATTTTCCACGCAAAAATGCCCTTACGTAAAAATAACGGTCTTTTAAAATTTAAGTGGCTGTGGCCCCATATAACTCGCATTGCTCCCCGGAATTAAATGAGTGTATCATTTTAGAGAGAAAGAAATTGAGTGAACATATTTTAAATGGAAGTTACCATGAAGAAAGTAGACAATCTAAAAAGATAAGCGAAAAAAAACTATGAAAAAAGAAACGAAATATATATCACAACAGGGCATCGAACTACATACTTCCCACTCCAAAATTCACCACATTACCACTGCTTCCTTGATGTATACTCACAGGGTTTTAATGCGTTTTCGTGACTGTGGCCGTACAGCGTTAACACAGAGAATATAGTCGTACGATAAGGTAGCAAAGGAGAAAATTGAAACCATTAAAATACGCCAACAACCTCGATGAGTGGATCAGTTTTGCAGCGAAAGATATTAGTAGCGAAATTGTTGCGGTACCGTAATGATGTAGGTAGAAATTGCCACGTGAAACAATCGCACTTGAGAAAAAATAAAACTACGAACCTCTGTGTAAGAGCAAATCCTTTCCCGGCGAATGATGAATGTGAACTCTTCTCAGTCAATTTTCACTGAGAATTATCTTTGCTCTGATGATGATCTCGCCCATCGGAACGTTGGATGAAATGGAAGAATGAACCAATGTGCAACCCGATTAGAGTTCACTTTCACGAGCCTCTGGCTTGCAGGGTCCACCACGCTACTCAGGATTGAAGAAATTAGAATATTTTAACGAAAATATGATAAAAAGCGAAGCGAACTTAGTCAATAGATAAATTTGCAGCTAATCCTTTCGAATACGTATAAATCAAGATTTAGATTTCTAGTTATGATTTCCATGCATACCTCGATTTCATTAATTGCATTTATTGAATAATATATGCAAGATGATTGAACGTAATTACCTCCTAATGGACGATCTACCGGCCTGAGATAGGTTTAAAAGGAAGCTATGGTAAAAATCTTCCAGACTTTTCGCAGGGGGCAAGCCCCTCTCTGATTACATAATTTATTTCTTCACATCAGCATACGACCTACCTCTATTCATCTCATTTTTTCATTTTATTAATTTTTCAAATATTAGCTTTGGCATTATAATTTTTAATTATACTTACGCTGGGCATTAGTCACAGGTGAGAATAACAGCAAAATCCGGACGACTGCATGACAATAAGGATTCTTACAAACACAAACATGGCTGGTTTCCTAGCACCCCCTGCCTCACACTCTAGTGTCGGTCCACTGGGTACAACGTGTATGTAGTGTCTTTGTAATCTAGTGTCAGTGCCTCACCGCCAAAGTCTTCGTTTTAGAATCTGGACTCCTGGAGTAAGATGCTGTAGGAGTTGACTATTATCATAGAGACCGACTCCCTGTTCTCCATCTGTGGGAGGACGAGTAATGTATTATGTTGCCTTTGGTAGGTAAACCCCTTCGAGCAATAGTGGTAGCATCGTAATATGCGTGCTAAATTGCGAGGACTCTCATCAATAATTAGTCAAGAGAGGCAATATACGAATTTTCGACCATCAGGTATGAAGTCTAGCTGGACCGTCCTTTTTCCATTCGTCACTACTTATTTCTAAGCATTACTATCCCATAGAGAACTTCTGCATCCGATATCTCCTACCCTAGCGTTAAAAAAAGTTCAAAAATACTAAATAAATAGATAAATTAATTAATAACATTACTGTTTCACTTTATCCGTCCATATCACCCTGACCATATCAAATCATCCCTGTACTTCCTCCCACCGCTACCGCTACCTTTCCAGCTAGTCTCCGGTCCACTATCTCCTATCAGTTTCTAATCTCCCACCCAACGAAATTCTTCTTGTCTCTTCCTCTTAATTTAAATTTGAATTTTTCCACGGCTGTGGAGGGGTTCATATTCCTATATTCATATATATATATATCATTTGCACAGGCTGATTCCCAAAGTCAGCTCATGAAATGAAATGCTGTTCGTAAGGATGGTGATATTCCATGGTTATCCTCGTTTTTCTTTCGAGATAATGGAAAAAAATTGTATTTGGTGATTATACATGCATGTGAAAGTCTTATCTCAGTATTTGGTACGAAATCATAGCTTGTGCTCGAAAATGGAGTACCTATGCATAAGGCGCGCAGTGCAATGTGATGTTTTTTCAGATGAAATAACATGCGATATCACATTTGCTGAGAAAAATGATACTGATTTATGAGATAATTTTTCCGTCTAAGAACTGGGTTGTCAAGTTTCGAAGTTTTCGCGGGCCGCGGTATAGGTCTTCTCCGACATTTGATGAAAGATACCATCTGATATTTTGGTTTAAGCATTATTATACAGGGACAAGTATATGAGTGAAAGCTGATTCACGATTGTTGAGATTCAGTCATGGCGTAGCCAGATTGGCGAGGAAGTTATTATTTTTCTCTCCAAGCTAAGAAATATGCATGAATATTTTTTTACTCTAAGATTTAATACGAATGTAAAAAAAAACAGAACGGTGAACAGAGCGGCAGAGCGTGTAGCTATTGGAGTCATTGATGCACACACTGGATTCTCGATTAACTACAGTACGGCTAACTAGAATGCCTCAAACGAAACCGTCCTCTCCGAATTCGTTTTGTCATCACTTAATTTGGATGTTCAACGATGAAAAATCATTTTACTCCATCCATATAAAAGTGGAAAGAGAGAATTGAGCTTGACGAACGATCAAATTAATTAAAGTTTTCATATTGTTTCAATACGTATTGTTTTATTTCCCTTGTTTCAATTAGACATTTTTTTATGAAAGTGAAAGGGGTTTCCTGGAATATATAAGAGTAAATCTCCATGAATGTTATGTATAAAGAGGTGAAATTATAACAAAGATACAAATTTATTTACTTTTGGATTAGCCTAGATCAGGTTTATCCATATAGTCTCCGAACGAGTGTAAATATATTCGGCTTAATCTCTTGGCCATAGAACAACCTTAATCCAATTCAGAAGATTATTATTCATAAAACATAAATAATGATATTTTCTAAGACTAAGGAAGCAAGGTTAGATGTGGAAAAAGGAGGGCACAAACTGGATGGAGCAAGTGAAATACCTTATTTCATTATTTTGTAAGTAACTACTTTGGAGGAAAATAGGTCATAGTAGCAAGGACATTAGAAGGAGAATTGCGCTAGTGAAAGAAACATTCAGCAATAGGATGTAGATGATGAAGGGAACCTTGTGTATGATTGTAAAGAAAAGGTGGGTGTAGAGTTTAATAAGGAGTGTAGCATTTCATGGGGCAGAATCGTGGACTTCGAAAGAGGATGAGAATAGGTTGCAGGCGTTTGAGCTCTGAGTTGGAGGACAATGTAGAAAGAGCAATGGACAGAAATGAAGACGAAAGAGCTGAAAGACAAGATAGAAGTGCTTTGCGAAATAAAAAATATGTACTGGATCTAGTTAACTAGCGCCTCTCTCCCTGATAACCATGAACAAAAAATCGCGTTTAGTTAACCTCCTCTCTTGATCGTAGGGGACGCAAAATTTATGAAATTCTCGAAAAACATTTTCCTTTCTTATCTAAAGAAAATCCGCAATATAAATGGTAAAAATGTCATCAAAAGTCTCAAAAAAACAATGCAGGTTTTCCTGAAAAACAAATAAATACCTATATTTGACCACTTTCGAAGGTGAGTGTGATTTGTTTGTGGCATCCTGTGTTACAAATGCATATTTCTGGGTGGAGTTATTTTTGCATTCGACAGCACAAATGATCCAAGAGCCGGAATACTCAGATTTGGAAAGTAAATTTTTAGAACAGAATCCCAGATGTTTTATTATCCAAAGTCTCCACACGTCAATATAATAAAAACCAAGCTAAAAGTAATATTAAAACTGAGACAATATCCGAATGTTAAAATCTTTCTCATGTCGTTGCTGTGTACCTGAATTAGAGGTTCTCTAGTAACTAATTGTTCACGATTTTATCTATAGGTACTCCCCAAAATATTGAAAGGGTATAATATTCCACTGAGTTGTACACACCAATATAAAGGTCATCCGATAAAAAAAAATAGCAGAGCATCACACTTATGAAAAGCATCTTAGGAAAAAAGCTAATTTTCTTGAATTCCTGTAATTTTCTTGAAAATGTCTTTTTAAAAGTCATATTTAGTCAAAAAAATCACTGGAGACCAAAACAAGGCAGCAAATTTATAATATCCGTCTTGACGCCTCAGGTGAAATAATTTATGGATAATCGAAAAAATAACTTGAAAAGCCTCTATAAAATAGAAGGTCGAAAAACCTTTTTGCGCTCTCAGATTTGTAAAGAACTCATGTCAAAGAAAGGTGACGGGGCTACGTTAGGATAAGAGCGTGCCAAAATGTCTTATCGACGCACATATCCCCAGTTGGCAACCGTTGTGGGGGCAATCGAACGAACATCGACAACGAACAGAAATTCACTTTTGCTGGAAAAAGGAAATAGCAAGGTCAATGGAGAGTGGAAACTGTGCTAGTTATGTAAAATACTAAAACTCATATTTGAAGTGAGTGGATTAAAGAAAAGGATTTTCTGTTCCATCTGATGTCATAAATAGTGTTTCCTTCACTCCAGTGGAGTTTTTAAAAGTAATTGTTTACAATAACAGAAAAGGTGACAGCGCTCGGTGACAGAATGGACCACAATCGCTCCGCTAAATCGTCCACTTGTCCAATCGCTGATACCGGCAGATAACACGATTCGTCGGCATTTACTGGAAACCTTTAGTGTCAATATTTTACTGCAACTCTGATTCATTCAGTGCGTAACCAAATTGTTTGTGGCGATTTCTTTACATGAACTCCTGAAAATATTTTCTTGGATCTGTAAAAGTTACTCAATTCAAGACCCGTATCTTCGGACTGCACACATATTGTTTGTTGGATATCGCATTTTTTTAAATGTTCATTAAAATTTCTTAAGGAATAGCGAGTTTAATAATAAAACCTATTTTCAACAGACTGGATCCATCACATTGACGTATATGTACTTGAAATAATTCTTTTATCTTTTAAATCGACCAGTTTTTCAAGTATATATTTAACTGGTGTTTCCAGGCGTTACTTGGTGAAACTTATTCATTGTATAAATGAAAAACCTTTAACTTTGTGTTTCCACAATGATATTTTTATTAGCACGACCCGGGTTTCGACGTACTATAGCGTCATCTTCAGGTGGTATATACCGTATATAAGACGCACTTTTTTTCGATTTTTAAGGCCCAAAAAGTGGTGTGCGTCTTATACGAGTGTACAAAAGGAGAAAAATCGTGAAAAATTACCAAAGTAGTATAGGTAAATTGGTACAGCGTGCCTCGAGAAACGGTAGGAGAATTTGGCGATGATTTTAAATGTTAAAACAACAGAAATACTGATGTTTTTGGTAGCGGCCGATACTTTGTGGAATTCTATTGTAGGAAAAGGATATATTACTTTGCACTATTCCACTGGAGAAATTAGATTTATTGAGTCGCATGTTTCACTGCACTGCAGCATCATCAGGACTCTCACCATATGGCTCCCAATGATGGAAATATATATATTTGATTTACCACCCTTTTTAAAATGTTATAAAAGATTTCCAAAAATGGAAGAATCAAATGGGAATGCACAGGGAAATATTGAAGGAATTAAAATTCGTAATCGCCCACATTGAATGGATCACTTTTGGTGATAGCACATATTACTCAGGAACGGCTGAGTAATCTGTGATGTGTAATAAATACATCAATTGAATGATACTAAAAAAAACCACCAACTGAGCATAGTTACTCTGAACTACCATTAATAATTAGTGTGGTAGAAAAGTGCTACGGATTTAAGCTCCATCTATGGAGGTTAATCCTTCCATTAAAAATGGCAACATGAGCACAATTGAAATTTAAAGAAGCAGTATCTCCAATATTGGAACAGATAGTTTATTTTCATGATCACACAATAATAATTCTATTAGTTATTACTGTAATAGTATGTTATGTAATAACCTCATTATGTTGAAATAAACAACTAAACCGAAACTTATATTTGCTAACGTAATTTTCATGACATAGATATTAGTAGTGGAATTGCAGCGGTCCATTCTGCATGATGTTCCCCTCCCAGTAATTCCCACCCGGAGATCCTATTGGGGGAATATTTTACTGGGAGGGATGCCTTCAAGTTATGTATTGTTGAATGCAAGGCTGCATCTTCTAGGGACTAGGTTATCCGTTGCCTGCCACATCGCAGTACTCAGGCCGATTCCGTGAAGTTCACTCTCGCCCGAAGCTGTGACAGTTGATGCCAGACCTATCGTCTACATATGACCCTTCTGCTGAGATTGCAGCCTCTGCAGTGTAGAAACATGTAGGGCGTAGAAAATACTTTTGTCTCGTTCCAGAAAACCGATTGTTATTTTCCATTAACATATTTTCCAAAATCAGGTAAATATATTTGCCTTAATACAATGCAGTGGACTCGAACCTGAGACCCTCCGATTGGGAGTCAAACACGCAATCACTTGCCCACCCTGGGCACCAATCGCAGCGGTACCACGATAATTTGTCTACAAAAATGGAAAACATTTCACAAGAAGCACCGCAATGTTCACGTAATTTATGGCCAAATTGCGCGCGTGATAGTCAATGACAGGCGGATCATTTTTCGTAAAAAAAACCAGCCTTCACATCCGTGCCTCAGGACGCCATCTACCTCTCCCTCGTAATCTATGAGCGAGACTGAAACAGGAATGAAAGTCTGAATAAAAGATTTGGAATACATATTTAGAACTGGAAAAGTTTCCGTTTCTGACCATTCCTTGACGCCCCGACCTGACGTGATTCCACGCCTCCCCGTCGAGACGTCTTGGGGGAACCGCTAGATAAAGTGCACTTGAAATTGCACCCGTATCGTCCAAGTCGGAAGTCTGGTTTTCGCGGGCAGTGCAATCTTTTCTCTCCTCCTCTGCACATATCTCTTCTTCTCCTCCCAAGTGCACTTCAACCTCCCCTACTTATCCCCTCCCCTCCCGGCACTCTCCTCCCGTCCAACCCTCCCAGCGCCACCTCACCCCCACGCCCTCCTTTCCCCCTCCTCTACCCCCTCAACGTCACAAACTCGGGCCGCAAAGCATACCCCCCACCCCACCATCTAGTGAGCGCCTCCTTCTCCTCCATCGCTGGCCAAGACGACGAAAGCCTTCATTCTTCCACCCCTTCCGTCTCTCAAGCCACACGCGGTCGGCCGCTGCTTCGCGCAAGGACTTGGTGCGGAAAGTGTAGTGAGAGCTGCGCGTTCGTCTTGCGAGGGAGTTTTCGCGAAGCGCTTTTCTTCTTCAGTGCGTTTAAATTGTGCCCGTGTGCTTAGTGAGTGCATTTGCCTGCCTTTCGAGGGGAAAAGTGAAGATAAACTTTGTGGTTACTCACCGACCTCTCCTCCCGGATGAAAGAGTCATCACTGCGTAAAGACATTGAGACTACGTTTGTCTAACAAGAGTGAGGAAAAGTGAAGGGAAAACTCTTTGAGGATTATTGCTTCTACTTTCCCTGATACAGTGCGCCGATTGTTTGGTAATTCTTCACGTGTTCGCTTCGTTTGGGGAAGTGTTCGCGAAGTTGCTGAAGGCAATCATCCCCACGCGAGTTCATTTATCTCGACGCCGTTCGAAAAAAAAGAGTTGACTGTCGTCGGGCGCGCTACGCGTAACCAATTGACAGCGCATGTGTCGGGAAGTTTTAAAAGTGCGAAAATCATTCGTGAAGTTTGATTTGTGTGTTTTACTATCCTTTGTTGGACTATTTTACGTCTCCGTTACTTCATAAACGCATTCTCTATCGTCCGTGTGGTCGCAGTTGTGCCGATAGCCGTGTTTTTCGCGCTGATAGTGGTCGCTAACGTGCTTTATTATAACGTGCGTCAATATTTTGAAAGGATGCTTCGAAAGTAGTGCGGTGCATCTCACGGATGCCCAACATGCCATGACGTCCCGATAGGCGCCAGGTCGTCACCAAAGGTGGACTCGCTGTGCTTCAGGAAATAAAGGAACAGGTGTTTTGTCTCCGTTGTTTTATTGGGGCCGGGCACGATTTTCTCCACGTGTTGGCGTGTTTGAGTGCTCGGCAGGGGGGCGCTGTGTGTGCATGCCTTTGCTGTCCCGATTCGCCACGATTTCTGAAACGAAATCAAACCCTGATTCGATGGTATCGGAGACGTCCGTTATGGCGGGGATCGGTCTAACGTCGCCCCAGGTCGAAACCCCGCACGCCACCAACGAGGCTTATGACAACAGTTACGATCCGTCCAGCTCGGCAGCAACAGGAGCCGGCGGGCCCTCGTCCGCCTCCAACGCGCCTGGAGATCAGGAATCCTGCCCCCGGACTCCTCAGGCCTCCTCATCGGGGGCTGGAGGCGTAGCCGATATGTCGGCGCACGGAGGGGGTGGTTCCGGCAGTGAAAAGTGCTCCCCATCGGCAGGACTAGGTGCCAGGACCCCCCTAAGTGCGCCCGTTGTCGAAACCACCTCCTAAAGATCGCGCTGAAAGGACACAAGAGATACTGCAAATTCAGGTACTGCAAGTGCGACAAGTGTCGACTCACGGCAGAGCGACAGAGGGTCATGGCAATGCAGACGGCCCTCAGGAGGGCCCAAGCGCAAGATGAGGCCAACAGGGGTTTGCTCCCGGTGGATGGCCCCGAAGGAGGTGTAGTGGAGGCTTCCTCCTCGACCCCCATGTGGGGCGAGGGCCCTTCGGGAGGCGAGGGCCCAAGCGGTGGACCCCAGCAGAGGCGGGACAGGATGCCGAGCCCTGTCTTGGTTAGGAGCGCCTACTCTCCCATAGGGCACGGAGCGTCGAGGGCTGAGAGCAGCGGTTCGTCGGCGACGCCTTCGCCGCCGGCCTCTTCGGGCCTCGGGCCAGCCCAGTGCCCGGGGGGCAGCGGCCTGCCCGTGGGCCCCATGATGATGATGCCGGTCGGTCGGCTGCCACCCCCTCCCGGTCCCTCATCGTTGGCGGCGACTTCCATGGGACATTCCGGCGTCTCGCCGACCGTCGCGCCCGGGATGTGCGCCGCCCAGCACTCTATGAACCCGTCGACATCTGCAAACGGTGAGTTCAATTCCATTCAGATCTTTTAGACCCAGCGGTCGTAAGACGGAGTCCCCGGCTGGTGGACTTTTAGTTGCGAAACAATATAATGCCTACAAGCTAATGTTTTTTATTTCGTTAATTCTGGATTGGATGGGCAAAGCGTATGGCATTTTTTGAGTATTTTGAAATTAGCTCATAAGTTTTACAGAATCAGAACTTTTAAAGTTAATTTTCTAGTTTCTGTAGTCATGTTAGTACACGACAAAATCTTATCGATTCATATTTTAGTGTAACCTGACTATCCAAAATGCTTTATTGGGGTTGTAATTATTTTATTTCTGTATTATCTTTTTAAATCAGTAAGAAAATGGGAAGGTTATTAAAATAGATTTTAAGTAACTCTTCAATTCCCGCTTCATATCACACATTTCCCTCTACTCAATCATTCTTGCATTTCATCAATCTTATCTTTTAATGCGGAATTTCAGTGCCTAGTAAGACCAATTTTCGTTGAAATAAATTTTTAGATATAACTATTAGTTTTGAAAACTGTTTTGCTGTCTTTGACCACTGGGTCTTACTGGGCCGAGTTTGAATCATCACTTGTTTCTTCATCTCACATTCTTTTCACTGGACTTCCCATTCTGCTGTTGATTTGCTTTTCCTTTCATTTCCCAATAATTTGTAATAATGATTTAATTATTGTATGGTCTCTGTGAATGTGAATTCACCCTAATGACGATGTTTTAAGCTAGTTATTTCAAGTCACTCAACACCAAAGTTACCTCAAAATTCAGTGTGAAAATCTATGATATGAGTTGCAAGTTTTATTTGGGATGATTATATTCCCTATCAGATTCTATTTTAATTGGGATGTTATGGTTCGACCCTAGTCATATAATATATTGGTACCTATAGCATTTATTAGCGGTTGTTTACTCCGACACGTCTCATAGCAACAAGAAATTTTGAAACTAAGTTACAATGTTACCCGGGAGGAGACGGAACGTGAGGCCGATGTAATAAGATCATGTTTGACGAAGCGCAAATGTGTTTCGTCTGCCGGCGCGTCTCAAATTCCACACCCGCCTCCCGCGCGTCTGCCCCTTGTCGGAGCCAAGGAATAAAAAAATAGAGTAATGGAAATCAGGGTTGCCAACATTTGTGAGTTGATATCGCGTCAAAATGTGTGGTGTCAACTGTGACAACTTTGCGTGATAAATCCTTATTCATCAGACCGAGATATATTTTCCACGGGGAATAGGAATCTAGTAGCGACATTATCGAGTCAACTGACCAAAAGGGTTAAAAGCATTCCCGAATACGATAAACCTACATGAGTAAAATGTAAATTCACTAACAATAAGATAAAAATATCATTTCACTGGTGTTATAATTCTCACTGACGATCGGTTTGCGGTGGTGTCCAGAAATCTGCTTTCTCCTCCCAATAGCCTTGACTCTTATCCTGGCCGAGGAGGAGATTTTTTTCAATTGAATCTCGTTCCCCACTTAGGTGCGATATGGAGAACGCTTAGGAGTCATTCAAGTATTACGTAAGACGTTTTGGTGAGGGAGGGGGGTTAGGCTTTTCTCACGTTGTCTTACGCAGGGGTCCGAGACAGTGTTGCCTAGGATATTAGTCACTTCTAAATTCATATTTTTATCACTTTTTAAAATTATTTTCGGAGGGAAAATCTTACTTTTTAGGATCACCGCCGATGTCTGGTTCACTCTAGTTCATCTCCGTTCTCCAAATAGTCCTTTCCAAATAACCAACCGGCACCAAGAGTCGCACCATTGAGAATATATTGGTAGGTTGGTAGAGGAGGAAGGTTGGATTGAAATGTAGCGTCGGCATCAGCCATCTCATAACAAAAGGCGCCAAAGTGTCCACAGTCCAATGCTCCACCCTCATTGCACGGTGTACTATAATCAAGTGCTATCCAAAAAGTGCACATTTTGGCCCGTCCGCGTCAGTTGATTGCATAGAGACAGGTAGGTCTGTTCGATCATCGAATGTAATCTATATCGATCAATTATAAGAATAATTGATGGTACTGTGGTCGATTCCATTGCCGGGAATTGAAGAAATAAAAATGAATTGAAGTCATTCAATTAATTGACTAAGACCAATTAGTTGACATCGAAATGGGTGTTAATTAGTTGTCATTGCTCAATTAATTGACATCAAACAATTAATTCACAGGACTTAATTGGATCATGCTTTTCAAAGGTTTTCCTTTGGCAATGAGAAGAATGAAGTAACTAATTTTAAAAACAACAAAATAATTCAAATAGGTTGGCTTTTATTAATTAAAGTAATGGATCGCTATTTGAAGACAGGCAGATGAGATCCTCAGCGTGTTCATCCGACAGACACTGGCGTGTGTAGATGACTATGTTCCCACCGAAACTGAACAACCTCTCGGACGCAGTGCTAGTTGCCGGGATAGCTAGATATCTTCTTGCTAACTTCTGGAGGGAGGGGTAGGTGGTGGCCGTCACCACTGTCAATAATCGTCAATTAATCGATGACCGAACAATGGTTGTGAATTGAATAACAATTTACAATCGAACAACAATTGACACTTGAAAAAAATTGACAATCGAGTCAATTACCGCAATCGACAATCGATGTGCTGAAATAATCGATCAATTGTAAAAATAATTGAATCGACGATTCAATTAATCGAATAATCGCTCAGGCCTGGAGACAGGTTTTTACTTACGCCAAGGAGGTTTTAATACATAGGAGGGGCCACTACAGGGGGGCTATTCTCTATCTCGAAGCTACCGATGCCGGAGCTTCGAATAAGCTACCAAAATTGGCTTCCAACCGTTAGATTAGATTGTTGTTGGGGGGGCCTTCGTCAGGAGCCCTGGCACTTAGACCTTTCTTGGTCCATTGTGCCAACCCCATGCCTGTCTGCCACTTGCAGACAGGGGACAAGAGCACCTCGGTAGAGGTATGGAGGATTGGCCTCCCCCTGCCTCACCCCAGTACTAGGTCTAGAGGATGTCCTCCCTCCAACCGGCCCGGTTTGGCCTGGCCTGGCCTCTCAGGCCTCCCGGTATAGGTATGGAGGGAGTATTATCTCTCCATCCATGCCTGGTTGAGGTATGGAGGAGGGTCACCCATCCAACCACCGTCCGGGCCCAACGTTGCTTAACTTCGGTGTTCTGATGGGAACCGGTGTTTCAACGTGGCTAGGCCCTTGCCCCGGCTTCCAACCGTATTCTCTAACTCGCGGGAGCTTTCTCAAGAACGTAATAGGAAGTGGAGAGAGGTTTGGCGAAAGGCGGTTATGAGAATCTTTTTAAACCAAATCCGCGGAAACTTCATTACTGGTGACGTCATTCTTAGAACCAATGGGAGAGCTCGTCTCAAGTTTTTCCGTGGATGATACTGGTGAAACATGTTTTAAGGCCGTTTTAGACGGTGAAGATGTTCTTGTATCGTGTTTAGCGAAAAATTCCACGCATTAAAAATCATGCGAGCAAAATTCTAAAAATGTTCTATTTTTGCTCACATAATCTCGTGAACAATCTCGTGAATAGGAACGCACAACGTCTATCTTGGCTGTTTTGATCACTTGAAATAAGATTGTTCGTAAATATATTCGGGAATTAGGGGTCATGTCGATGATATGGTTCAATATTATTCGTGCTATTTGCTTTCGTCGATTACTCGTTGCTTCAAATAATTTAAATAATATACGAAGATGATACTTTCAAAAGAAATGCGAAGGTGATACACGTTACCACGGCCCACCGGTGTGTATTTCATTATGGGCTGGAATCACATTATTCACCGAAGGTAAATATGGCTTTCCGTCACTCCAGTTAATATCTTTTTTTTGTGAAAAATCCCGCTAATGGCGAAAATGACAAAGTAACCTAGTGAAAGTGCAAGGAATGCGCATTTAATAAATATAAGAAACATACCCGTGAGTTGGATAATTATAGATAGATAAGCGTAATAAAATGACCAATATTTAAGCAGGGTATTCGGAGGCCGCGCTTCGTAAGGCTACCGTGGGAGCTTATTGGGGCTACGGAAGTAGCCTCGTGACATTTACAGAATATGGGTGGGAGCCTAATATGCTTCCGGTAGCTTCTGCTTGCTCTTTCTCCGGTAGCTTCCATGATAGAGAATACCGTTGGGAGCAAGTAGCTTATTGAAGCATCTTCTCGCCAGAAAGCTCCGATGCTTCGAGTTAGAGAATAAGCCCCCAGGTTCTGGGCATGGAGCGGAAGGGTGGCAGGAATAGGGGTGCTTGGGTAGGACAGGCCACGCCTACTTTGACCAAAACATTGGCATTTGCCTAAGCATCAATGATAAAATTTTAGAGAAACTTCCGATTAAAACTCGGAAATATACTGTAATACACTTTCTCTCACAAATGTAAGACCTCCTTTTCACACGTTTATGGCAGCTTTTGCAAAATTATTACCCAGATATCTTTTCCTAATCCAAAATAACTAGAAAGCCCCTTGATTTCGTAAAACATTTTTCCCAGCTAAAAACAAAAGTCAAGCTCGATAAGAGTAATTTTATGGTTCCAGATAAACTATTACCCTGCATCTTGAGTGATATTTAATACAATAATAGCCAAAGGAAATCGAACGTTCACAAAAGTAGCCACGTCATTTAAATAAAATAATTATGCACAAATATACCACAAGTCATTCCGTTAATTCTGGCGAAATGCTTATTAATCCAAAGAGGACTAAGTGGCCGTGAATAGTTCAACAGCAAGCAGAACGAAAATCCAGAGTACAAGGTAGCACGACCCAGGCAATCAGTGGGCGCAGAGAGACTAACAATAAGTCCAGAACTTGGAAAAATAAGATGGCGGACTTTTGAACACACTGAAAACTCGTAAACAGCTCCTCATGTATATTCCTCCTTGACTTACTCCTGAGGATACCGCGCGCGGGCCAAGCGGAGAGCCTTCCCAGTACGCGTTGTTTTTCTTGTGGTAACAAGACCGTTCAATCAAGTTTTACGCGAAGTTTTGTTATTTTTCGACAATATAACCTGTGATTTTGATACTGAAGTTTTAATTGGTGAAGATGAGGTCAGTGCACACTTGACAGTACACACTTCATCACATGAAGAGTACAGGAACCGAGAATTGCGTTCAAAGACATGACAAGAGATTAGCAAAAAAATCGTGCCTGATTTTTAGAGTTTAAATGAGACAGATCAAGTGAAATACGGTAATATCACTTTTATTTTCTTTGTACAGGAAATTCAGTCGTTAAAAATACAGAAGTTCTGGCAGTTGCCTTGCCAGTCATCACAATAGACATATATTAATTAATTGTGCGCAAGTGACATTTCTCAACTTTTAAATCATAAATGCAGTTTTTAGTTATTTGAAGAGAGTTCGCTTGTATTCAGTGAATTTTTTATACCTGCCAGGGCACAGCCCCAGTAACAATAAAATATTCTGCGAACTTATCTCGCACGGTATTTCCCGATCTACTGGAAGAAGCAGTTTCTCCCTCATCTTCGAAACCGATAACGTTCGAATGTTTAACCGTCTCGGAGCCTGACAAAATTATGCAAAATGCAGCATGCTTTGGTAATAGATACCGCTAATTCAACATCAACATTCAATAGTCGGTGGAAAATCATCCACTTGTTAATCAAAATCCCAAAAGCGCATTCAATAAACCTCCGAGCTCTAGTCAGTCGGTAATTAAAATTTATTTTCTTGTGGTTCAGGTTTTTCCGCGCATATGGTCTCAAAACGCTATCTGATGAAGCAAAGGCTTCATCCACCACAATAACATGGCAAAAGGGGGTTTATGTATAACCGAGAGTGGTTCTGGTTTGGGCAACGCTAAGGTATTATTTTCTATTTTCTTCCAAAGAGCGCTGTCTGTCAATACACGAGAAACACATTTTTTCCGTATGCTCCTACACCAATGAAAGTAAAACAATAATTGCTGTCGCATGTAGCCATTAGAACTATGGAGAAAAAGTTTTTGTACTACTTGCAAAAGAGAGATCCGCTTTTCTTCGGTCTCACCAGTGGCGGCTCGTGACCTATGAAGTAGTGGAAGTGCTGGACTGAGAATGTTTCTGTTTTCCCAGTTCGCCTATCGGCCCTCCCCTCCAATAGAGCAACCAAATAAATAAACAGACAATAATTATTGGCAATTTTAAGTTTCCTATGAAAAATCAACCAAGTTTGAAACGGTAAATTAAAACTAATAAAATATGATGCACTTTCTGGTTAAAAGAACGATAAGGCCTGTTTTTCGGTCACAACTTTTTTAACCATAAGATTTGAAATTATATGATCACTAGAAAACCTATCAATTTAAAAGACTGAATATATTACTAAACGAAGGCTTCTACAAAAAAAGTACTTATCATGGTACAAAATCGTAAAAACAAGCATTACCTCATTTTCAACTCTGAACCTATCTTTATCTACTGCTTGTACATAAAATCTATCCTGCGGTCCTTTAGGACAGCTAGTCTGTCCAAAATCCCCTTCATGAACGCTTCACTGTCACTATTTTCTAGGTGACACAACAAATCTCTATGAATTGCAATGTTTGCTAATGACGACAATCTGGTCTGGGAAATTTTGTTCCTTAAGTAAGTCGATATCCTTTTTAGGAGCTAGGAGAAACTTATCTCTGCCGGAGCACTAGTTCATGGCATTGCAACTGCCAACTTAATCAGTTTGTACAATTCTTGTAATATTTCATTATGCACGTTTTCTTCAAGAAGACGCTGCAATGCTTTGATGACTCCAGCGTTTTTAAAGTAGTTCGGGTCTTGATGCAGAAGTTCCAGCTCATTTTTCTAGCGCTGCTGCTTTTAAAACAAAGTAGGGTTGAAATACGATTGAAATAAATTGATGAAAGCGTCGGAATGGAAACATTTAGTATGATCGACAAATTTTTAATGTCCCCTAAAAAGAGACATTCAAGTCTGTGTGTCTTCAAATCTTGTATTAAGTTCCATTAATATGTTGACGATGGTTTAAAAAAAAGCCTTTTAATTTGAAAAAAGGTCATATGCTTTCGTTGCCTCTTGTTTGAAACGTACTCACGTCGGTTTTGATTTTAGCGTCGTGTAATATGTTTTTACATATGTTTTCACTCCTTTGTCTTTGAATTTAGACACTTGTGTTCTTGATTTTGTGATACACAATATGTAATATCCAATAAATTCTTTTGTAATATGTCAAATAAAATGTCCGCGGTGGAAAAAATATCATGAAACACCTGTGCTGAAAATATGAATTCGAAATCATTCATGTTATTTAAATAACTAATACTTTGACGGACGGAAGACGCATCTGACACTTTTTCTGCAACAGTATTTTGAAAAACTTCTTTAAGGAGGTTCCGCCGCGACTGTGTAAGTGAAAACAAATACTAAATTCCACATTTTTTATATTTTGTTAAAAAAAATCCTGCTTTCACTGATGCAATGCGTTACCTATAGAAACCCAAAAGTAAGGTACAAAATATGCAGATTATTCCACGAATGTATTTTAAATTAGCACTTTTTTTCAGCCATAGGAGCCGACTGCAGCACCATTTCCTACGAATTACCGCATTTTGACTTCAATTATGGCATTAATTCTTCAATAACTAGAAATATAAGGTGGTGAGATGCCTGTATTTAATTTTTATTCAATTTCTCTGGATTATTTACTTCTTTGAGACAGTTTTCCACGAAAATGGCATTTGTATTTTTTGGAAAAATACTATTTTTCCCCGTGTTTCTCTCACTCCCCCATTGAACACCATGTAATTTCAAGTTCAATTATAGAATAAAATAGCGTGGAAAGGTATTATTTTGTTGTTCGTATCAGATAGAGGACAACTTTTTCTACAAGTAGACATAATATGAATAAAATGACATTTAAGTCATTTTACGGTGGAACCACCTTAAGTCCCGACCAGTTCTCAACAATTGCACTCATATCCTTTGAGTTTGAGGTCCCCTGGTGTCGACAGCAGTAGGTATGCGTAAACCAACAATAAACCTCCGAAAGGGGGAGAGGGTTGAGCGTGCGAGACTAGGATGGCGCAGAAGCGTACTGCGCAAGTCACGTGTTGAGAAAAGAACTTCACCGAGCAAGTGGTTGCCATGGCAACAGACGATGCTTCACCGCCTCGCGCGCTCCTTCCCTCTCCCGGCGCAACCCTAGAGATAAAGTGCCGAAACTAGCACTTTACCTGCTGACACGTTACGGAAATTGCCGATTGACGGACGCGTCAGCGCCATACGGGAGCGCTGCATGGGCCAATTTAGATATATGCTAAATTGGTCCATGGATTGGCCATTGGATTTATGGATGCATACATTTCTGTTGCATAATTTGGGAATAAGTAGCGTATCTGGAGGCGCATGAGTATCTACGGTTTTCTAGGGTTCACGGGCCCTTCGTAGTAGTAGTAGTATTTTTGTTTAATGTGCTTCGACGGCAAAAGTCATTTCGCAATTACTGTCTGCCACGCGCAGACAGGGACAATAGCACTCGGACGATTCGGAGGATCACCACTCCAAACCCGAACCGAGCCCAACGATGCTTTACTTCGGTGACTGATCGGGAACCGGTGTTTCCATCGTGGCAGGCCGTTGACGGGACCTTCGTTTTCAGAACTAAGTCACTTATGATAGAACTCCCTCCAACGGAGAAGTTAACAGTGGTTAATTGTTAGGTACAATATAATAATTTTAAATACAAATACCATTGAAATAAAGGAAATGCAGTAGAAGTTAACATAAAAGACATTTATAGATTGACAATCGCATTAAACAGAATGGCTAAAAATTTTCCGGGGGATCAAATCAATCTAAACGGAGAAGCCAAGCAGAGAACATTGTAAGATTATTACAGTATTTCGTAAAACCTAAACATCGCCATTTAATTTTATGAAAATAACCATTCTGAACAAATTATAGCAGGGGCCTGTTTCTCAAAGCTACAAGTCTACAAGTTACAAGTCTATTCACTTGTAACTTGTGAAATTCTGTATCTCAAACGTACAAGTCTACCAATTACAAGTTCACAAGTTACAAGTCCATTTCACAAGTTACAAGTGTTTACTCATAAGTGTTTTCATGGTTACGACACATTCTGTTTCTCAAACAGACTTGTAAATTGCAAGGCCTTGTAACTTATAAGAAAATTTCTACTAGTCCTCTGAAGTGAGTAAATCGCAATAAATCGGAAAGAATAACTGGGTAAACAAATAAAAAGCGACATGCGATCTCCTTTTCTCAACTGTTACGAAGGCGATAGCGACGAACAAGGTATCAGAAGATAGGATTTTTTAAAATGACTTTTGACTTAACATGCTCAGTTTACGTAAAAACACATTGTTTGTTTATAATTTAAAGTTAAAATAAAAGTCTTTTAGACTAAAAAGTGATGAGATAAGAACACCCCCACGAAGGCTTTGTGAATAAACAACGAAAAAGAAAGATTTATTCCGACAGGAAACATGTATATTGCTTTTAATCGTGCAATTTATAAATGATCTCATTTGGTAAAGAATAAATCATTTTGGGGAGGTGGGAATGGTTAAAAATGCGAACTTTACGCTCTAGTTTACTGGTATTATTTATTACTATTGAACAATGTATACCTACTTTTCATGTCACGTCATTATGTTCATACATTGAGAGGTAAAAATGCAGGGCATAAGTTCCCGTACTAAAATGATAAATCGCTATGAAATATTCAGTCGTGAAAGTTCAATAGGGAACTCCATACGTATTTAAAGTCGTCATTTTTGTGTGATGCAGGAGATGCAAATGCCCCGCTAATATGCTGCGGTTTTCCCCAATACGCCGTAGTCATATGTCCGATATCCTTGGTGCAACTTGGGGCAAAAGGACAAGTGAAATGAAAATAAATTGTGCTTAAGTCCTGATACGAAGTTACATAAATTGGTGGTAAAATATCTCCTCAGCCCATCAAAATGAAAGAGGAAAAATATTAACTACTGTGGGGATCGATCTCGTATCCTTCGGCATCGTAGTATCGCCCACTACCACTACACCAAATTACTTTATGGACAAATGGTGTTCCCCTTGGGTGTTAATAATCAACATTCCAAATGGCTGAACTCATAGTCTTCGCTTGTCTGACGATAAAACGCTATTCCGCTATATATTCGTATCTATGAAAGATAAACACTGCACAAGATAATGTACTGACATGCAAGAATTGTGAATAACCTTCATTTCGAGTTCATCTTTCCCTTCACGCAATGGAATAAACGACTTTTCCTCGTGATGTTCAAGTTTTGCAGACGATTCGTCCTCGCTTGAGATATTTTAAGGTAAACTGTGAACCAAAAATTCCGTTTATCTTGTATTCACGCATTTATAGACACGAGCAACATAGCACTGGTTCTTGGTTATAGAAGATGGCTGGAGAAACTCGCGAAATATATTGAAAGCTTTAAATAATAGCTAAATATGGACTACACGACCGACATTTTCACTTCATTTTCACTTCGCCATCTTTGAGAATTCACAAGCCCTCCGTTTTCGTTTGAGAAACACTTGTAAGTCACACTTGTAAAATCCGACTTGTAACTAGTAGACTTGTAACTAGTAGACTTTTAACTAGTGAGCTTGTAGCTTTCAGAAACAGGCCCCTAGTCTTACAGAGCATATCATATTATTTCTTTTAACGTATCATATTCAGCTACTCACCTCATGAAAGCACTTAGACCTCAAGTTAATGTTTTGGTTTTTGATGGAGGGTGACCTGTTATTCCAATGTTTTAGGCACGAAAAGTGTAACGATCAGTCCCTTATGAATAATAAGATTGTACACAATGAACATTAGGCGCACTGGATACAAACTCAACTATAATACTATGTAATATAAGATAACGCTATGAAGTTCCTCTTATTTAAGTTACCAAAAGTAAAAAATCACTGCGTATGAAAGTCAATTAAGTTGGCCTCATTTTAAAGTACAATATCTCATAATTCAAGTGAAATCCTCAAATGTGCTTTAGCTCAGTCGTATAAAAACTATATTTTGCCATTTGCAACAATAAGCACCTATTTGCACCTATATACTATACCTATTTGCTTCCTGCTTTTCACTGTTGCTTAAATTTTCGAATCAAATGAAATCCATGTTAGAAAATATCGCTTAAACTACTCCAAGAAACTGCAGCGGACGATATCTTCTTCATAACTGTAATGTGTGACGAAACTGATTAGTGAAATCGATGTGGGTGGCATGCGCTATTCAGGAGTCCGATAAGGATTTAATTGCCCGACCCACAGCACTTACTCCTATGAATAAGTCATTAAACGCTGACCACCGGGGTCAAACTCCACCGACACTATACATTATGGATGCATTACGCTATCATATCGCCGGAACGCAGTGTTCAGCTGCGTACTCACAAAGGAGCCTTTTGAGTGAAAGGGAAGTTGTGGTTTGCATTGAAAGCATCTCTTTTATTTTTTTAAGAAACTCGGCAGTAAAAATCTTATAAATTGATTTGTGGGGCCGGAAGTTATCTGGATACTCAATCCCCATTCTCAAATATCAAAAGTGACAACCGTGAACATATCATCTTGATTTAGTTCGCCAAAGATTGTCGTATTAGTTAAGAAGGCAAATATTTTTGCCTGAATATTTTGTTTTAATGAGGAAAGAGAGTGAAAAGTAAATCAAGTAGAGAGAACCAATGAATAATGCTATAAATTTCTCCGTGATCGAATAGCAAATTATAAATGTTGTAAAAGGTCTTCAATATTGACTCCAATTTAGTTGTTATTTGAAGGAGCAGGAAATTTTACAACAATTGGCCGATGGTTTGAGTCATAGACGTAGTGACCATATTTGATTTTTTTTAAATTTAAGTCGCTTTTAGAGGAATGACGTAAATACATTAGGTAATATAAATGACCCAAATACTCGACTTTGTTTTTATTGACTGAACGTCTCAGTAATTAATTAAGTAAACAACTTATTTTTCCGCGTCGTACGCTGTAAATTCCGTGACATTTTAAGGACTTTTTCGCAATATCATATGAAGTAGTACGGTGGCTAATAAATTTTTTTAAATTTATTGTGAAAACAAACAAACTAACCACCGTCACATTTATAGCACCACCAGTCAGTCAGGTTTTTAAATAATGTATCTTGGGGACGCACAGCCGTACCATATCCCTATTTGCTGAAACATTTTAGCGAAAACCTCGAAAACCCAGTGGGGAATTGATTGTCCAAAAGATGTTCAAAGAACGTTCAGTGAAGACTATTTAAACGTTCAAAGATCATTCAAGAAGGACATTCAATGAACGTTCAATTGCCAGTCACAGATAGTACAAAGAACATTCATTGGAATACTTCTTAAAATGTTCAACGTAGATGAATTTCGGCCCTACTGTTTTTGAATTAATAAAACATGAACCATGAATGAATGTTTAAAAAAATAGATCTCGTGAAATGATGCTCGATTCATATCGTATTACCTCTCAACTGACTTCCTGCTCTCTCAAATACAAAAATGATAAATTAAAATTATTCACTACGAATGTGCAATTACGGTACGTAATTTTAGTCCGTAATTTTAGTCCGTCCCAAGCCTATCTTGAATCTTCCTAACGTCATTGTACCCATGTCGCATTATTAGGCACCATACAACTCGACGCGCAGTTTCTAGCACCCAATATTACTTAGCAATTCTGAATTAGTTGAAAACCGTGCATAGTCCCGGTTCCTCAAAATAGGATTCCGATGAATTTTGTGTGTTGTGACACAAAGTAGCTTTCTTTATGCGTGCAGAACTAAACTCAGGAGAAAATGTTTCAGCAATGTACGTTTGAAAAGCGGCGTGGGCAATTAGTGCGGAGGTAATTAGGCGCTGCTGACCGCGCGCTATCAAAAAAGTGCACAACTTAAAAGAACATTGGCTGGAGAAATATGCAATGAAGTACAATATTTAAAAAAAACTAGGTACGCTTGGTGACTTTTTTGTGTAAAACAAAAAAGGATCACTCTTTTGGTTAAATACATGAAACCTTCTTGCAAATTAGCTGAGAATTATTATAGCTATATTTTAATCGTGCACACCGGTGTTTTGAAATATATGTCAGGAGAGTAATTACATAATAATAAATTGATAAATCCCTGTAAATTTTCGACGAGAGACTTGGTCTTAAAAGGAAAGTTTTTATATTGTTTTTTCTCGTTCATGAACATACATGCATATTGATTCCAGAATCCAACCTTTCAACACTTTTTTTCCTCAAAATCAACATGAATGTACAATTCTCTCGGAGTTTTCCGCGGCGATTAGATGAATGTTCCATTCTTCTTCCGGGTATCTGCCGCGTCGTTGTGTTTTTCTGACAATGTTTCTCCTCCCGTCCTGGAGGCGTCTTCAGGTCGAAGATATCTGCGCTGCATTTTGGTCCGACTTTATACTGGAGCTGGTCACATTTGATTGGCTGTCAATTATGGCGCTTTTCCACTTTCAAACCACTTTTCGCGCCATTTCTCATTTCGTTACGCGCCTATACCCTCCTCCAAGTGGTAGCTAGGTTGTAACCATCATCTCTGTTGAAATTTTTGGGGCATTTGGCAATTTCGATCGCCTCCCGTATCAGCCGTGGTAAGTATCGGCTCTCCCCGCTCAGAACATTGCAGCGCAGATATCTTCGACCTGAAGACGCCTCCAGGACGGGAGGAGAAACGTTGTCAGAAAAACACAACGACGCGGCAGATACCCGGAAGAAGAATAGAACATGAATACCTATTTTTCAGAATAAATACCTATTTTGTCAACAAAAAAAGATTACATAAATGGAATATTCATTTTTGAAAAATTATTGTACCTTATTCTCCTTTTTTATTCAAATTTAGTTGCCAGCGTGTGGTCCTAAGCACACCCAATTTTTTTATAACAGTAAAATTGAGAAAGAACGTGATCACGATGTAACCTTGGAGGAAAATGAAATTAAAGGACACACTATGGAGTCCTCAGGCGAACAAGGAATTGTTCTATTAAGAATCGCGCCCCAGAGGTGCTCACAGGTAGGTACTTGGTACCCTCCGCGTGCATCCACATAACTTCATGCGTGTGATGAGTAATCCGCTTGGCCGAGCGGTAAGATTGGAGCTAACGACCCTCCCCCTCTATCACTCAATCTCCTGGTCGCTGCACTGCAATCAAAAAAACAAGAAGGGACGGAGGGAATTTCAATCTTCGGTGTGGTCGAGGCATGTTGAAGCAAAGTAAGAAGATCGCCGCACGCTCCGCCGAGGCTTCAATAACAGCTTATCCGATGAGTCGTGCAGTATTGGGGCTCTGCACAAGCCGTTATCGAGGTAGGGATGGGTGATATGCATTCGATACAAGGCAAGATAGATGGTTGGGTTTATTGTAATAAAATGGCTGAAATAATGCAGTTTATAATTATTTCAACCAATTATCTTATTTATCTGAAAACAACGTTTTCAGCTGAAAAAACGCACATTTTTCTCTGAAATCAACATTTAGCATATTTCCTTGACAGCTAGATTTTGGTCTTTAACGCATTTAAAGTTCATTTTGCTTAGTTAAGCTGATTAGGAATGCTAAGCATTGGGTTTTGTGCAGTGATTTATTTTTTTTGCTTTTTAAAAACTACTTTCACTCAAAATAGAGAGTTATCAGGGGTGTTATTTTGTAATCTCACTTAAGTGAGAACACGTCATAAAATGTGGAAAATTACGTGATTTTTCGTAGTTCAACTCCGCCAACCAGTCGGCGTGACCATGTTCGGCTCTCAACTGGTGAACTGCCGGTCTATTTATTTGATTCACCCGTTCTTTCGACTCTTGATCCGTATCTTTCGACTCTTAATCCGCTTCTTTTGGCTCCGCATCTCATTAGTTCCATCTCAACTGTCGTAAGGATCGTGAAATGGAGCCACTATCGGACCTTGACCGATCGTGAGCCGATCATTAAGAGAGCGAAATGGATCTCCCGCCTTCCCGCAAAGAGTCATTAAAAAGGTGAGATTGCAAAATAACCCCCAAATACCCGAAAGAATTATGTTTCTCATTTTTTCAATCGACTCTCCTCTTATATGATGAGTTATGGGGGGTTATTTTGTAATCTCACCTTTTCAATTACTATTTGTGGGAAGGCGGGAGATTCGTTTCGCTCTCTAAATGATCGGTTCACGATCGGCCAAGGTCCGATGGTGGCTCCATTTCACGTTCCTAACGACATGTGAGTAGGAACTAATAAAATGCGGAGCAAAATGAAACGGTTCAAGAGTCGAAAGTTACGGATCAAGAGTTGAAAGAGCGGATGAATCAAATATGTAGACCGGCAGTTCACCACTTGAGAGCCGAAGATGGTCACGCTGCCTGGGTGGCGGAGTTGAACTACAAAAAAAACGTAATATTCCACATTTTATGTCGCATTCTCACTTAGGTGAGATTACAAAATAACCCCCATGAAGGAAGTGTGATCCTGAGCAACGCCGGGATCTTTCAGCTAGTTTCAAATAGTTAATCTTTTCATTATTCAGCTAGTTACTCATACGTTCCTAATGGCATCTCCATTCCAAAGTTGCACTCTTGCATTGGACTTCTCTTCGCAACAATGTTTTCCGCTGTCGTGACTTTGCAGTGTCACGAGATTACGATGGTATCAGAGATCAACCGATAGGTGGAAGAGCATCGGCCTTGCTCCGAAACCGGCCTTGCGCGTCTCCCAGCATACCATCTTTCCACGCACGTCTTCGCTTTCTTAAGGCCATTTTACTCGGCGAATGATCTTGCGCATGATCATTCGAGCATTAATTCGCGAATTAATTTCAATGATGACCTGAAAAGTTCCCGTTTTACACGGCGAATTAATTCAGTGAATTTTCTGCGCAGACTGAATGCGCAGTAGTAGATCTATCGATTGGATATATATCGATTACGGGAGATTTCCGACCTACATAGCTGTTTTGACAGTCGGAGCAGACGGAGTTTTGTTTTGTTTGTCTATATCATGAATATTATAGATACTTGGATATTCGCTTACATTATTTTTAGGTTTAGATATTCGTTTAAATTATTCCCCTGAGCACTGAGCAACTGCAAAAGTTTAGTGAGTGACGTTATGCTATTCAAGATGGACTGTGATGAGACCTGAAAAGGAATTGTGATCAACTACTAATGAACCAGTGGAAAAAGCAAACTAATGGCAAATTAATTCTGTCGGACACGGTTTTTCAAAGGTTTTCCGAGATTACGAGGAAATGTAGGAATAAAATCCTCAACTGGGAGTTGGATAAGCGCAGAGATTAGTCAACTTCCCACTTTGATGGCCTGGATACTAGCCTAAATATATGTGTTCCCTCGTATTCCGAACTACAGTTGTGTGAAATGAAGATAAAATTATGGTGCGGTGGCATCTGCACTTTTTATTAGGGATACGGAATAGGAAAAAGGCTTCATTGCGTATTATTATGATAGTGTACTCTGAAATGGTGGAGTTATTGTTCACAGGTTAAGAGAGTTTCCAAGTATACCTCAGTTTAATTAATGGTGACTTTCTTTTGGGAGAAATTAGGGCTCTGCAGCCCTCTCTTCCATTTGACCCTCACACATTGACACCCATACCCTCGGTGTTCGGATAACCCACACATGCGGAGCCACCGACGAAGGCATATGTTTGGGTATACGTTTGTCATATTTAACTTTCATATTTTAGGAAGCGAATTAATTTACACCTATGATTATAGCCCTTTATTTTGGTGTTTTAGTATAGATTTTTTCTATGATAAGAAATAGATTTCAATGGGCCTGATCGCACATAGGCCAGATTCGCTAATCCGTGCCGTCAGATGATGCCTAAAGTTGTATTCAATGTATCAAAACTTTCACTTTTTTACATAACATATGCTGTAGGCACACAACGTGTTTCAGCTCAATGAAATTGTCTGCATCTGATGATGACTGATTCAGCTGAAATTCGTTTTGCGCCTAATAAACAAGAAAAAGTGATAGAATTGAATCACTTCCTTCCTCAATGTCTCTCCAAATATAAATGCTTAACACTTTTGTGGATAAATATCAAATGAAAAACTTTCCCCAGCCTTTAATTTTCGTGTATCACGATGGTGAATCATTAATAACCTCTTTAAATCTTTAAGCTTCTTGCATGTGCTAGGTAAGTAACGATCCTTATTATTTACTATTTCTAATTGTATTTCAAGGGAGGAGAGATACATGAATTTCCTTCACACAATAGACATTTTTTTTAGAGTTCATCTCTCGATTCTCTATGAGCACTAATTATAATTTATGAGTCAAGCAAATATGTGCATGTGTTGGTCTTGAAGTTATCGCACAGTTTTTTATGTCTCCAAAAATCTGTTATAATTAACTGGGAGCAGCCAATTTGGGATTTTAGTTTCTGGTAGCTTTACAAACAGTAGTCACGGAGTGAATATATTTTTATGATGCAGAGCATAGCATAAATGCGGTGTAAAACTTATTAAGTGCATAAAACAGCATTCTAATAGAGTCAGTTTCTAGAAAGTAGTCGTACACCTGTAATATATTGCTTAATATCTTCTCTCCCAACCATACGTATGTACCATATAAAAAAACTGAAAATTTTACAATTCATTTTATTCAATACGACCGGTTTCATCGCATAAGCATAATTCTGTCAATATGAAATTTTACGAAGTAACGCCTGAGAATATCGAGTATGTACAATAGCTGATTGTAGCTTGGGGAGATTTTTTGTTACTTTTTGAATTCCACAGGTATGTATGGAAGTATGATTTGATTAGCTGTTGAAAGTCTTGTTTTTCCATCCACTCTTCCCCTGCTCAAGTCTCTCCCCCTGCTTCATATCCCTGTTCATCCTGGCACGCATCCTACCTCTCACTATCCTGTCGACTAAGCCTAGTTTTCCATGCTTCATCCCCGCCTTCTCGTAACTCCTCTCTCAATAAAAACCTGCAGAAAATCGTCGCTTCTCTCGACTTTGTCTCCTTAGCCCACTCCTAATTTCCACCATCAACTTATTTTCCCCTTCCACCATGCTATATTCTACACCATTTTCTTCCTTTCATTTTAGCCAAACTTACTTTATTCTTCTAATGACCCACATCTCATACGCCTCCTGTCTATTTCCATTCTCTTTCCACCATAGTGTGTGACGGTTGAAGAGAGGGCTGCTAAGCACTAAATTCGCGCTAAAGACAGTCTCCACAAGGTCTTGATTTCGATTCCGTTTGACGCTCAATTTCAAATGTGAATTTCATCTCATGTATGTTTGCAGAATCATTAATTGTTAGAATATCATGATCATTTTTATTACCTGCGATTGTTTTTTTACGTATCATTGTCATTTCCCTCTGACTACTTATTCGTGTCTTGAGCGAGTTCTTGACCAGCGCGGTCCGGTCCTCTGCTGTATGCCAAGGCATGAGTGCGTCGAGAAACCTAGCCAACACAAATAAGTGGGTCTCAAACCGCAGAAAACTTGCATAACTTTTATTTTAGAGATCTCATTTTGAAAGCATCTTGAGTGTCTTTTCCTTCGCCAAGTGCAACTTTTCATCTCGAGACTAGCTGACGTCTCATCAACAGTTAAAAGTTGGCGTTTTCCCCAGTCCAGTGACGTAGCATCGGTGTTGTTTCGCAGAGACAAATTTGTCTGCCCTACGCGATTATAGCGTCCTTCAATGGGAACTGAGACCGCAAAAAGTAAACGTAGCGGTCATAAACACTTGGGATGCTGAATAATGCGTTACTTTTATCTCATGTGGTTCTATTTCAAGATTTTCAGGCCAGGAGTTCTCAACTAGGATAACATCTTTTTTGAGCCGGCCGAAGCCACAGTCATGCCAATATCACTCATGTACTCGCCTGTTTCGCATTATGTGCCTCAATCCTCACTTCTCCCACTTCATTAGCGAGGAAAAGAATTATTTGAATTGCGGGCATAAACCTCGCTTGCGAAACGCGGTGCCGGAAATGAGAAGCATCTCAATGCGTTCCTTGCTATTTTGAGTTTTCCAATGAGATACTCGTGGGCCATGCACACAATTTGTTCTTTCGCTAAAAATGATTGCTTCCAGCCTGGAATTATGGCTGTAACCTTTTGGTGAGCTAAATACATTTTTTATGAGAAACTATTGAATAGGAGTTGAGTGCGGACAGATGTAACGACGTGCTCAGTCGTAAAAAAATAGCGTTATCATTACTTCGAAGAAATTAAAAGATTATTTTTATACTTTGTCCTGAAATTGAGTAAGCCTCGAGAGAGAGAAACTGCAAAAATGTATTCGACCCTGCGTCGTGTATGGAAAAAAGTAACAAAATTCTGGTATAGATGTTGTTGAATTATTTTGCGCGTCACTCACTCAGTGATTCAACCTGAAGGTTGGTTTGGATAGTTGAGGGAAAGAGCTTAACCCGGACTAAGCCACAGGCATGTGATTTTCACACATTCAGGGTAGGGGGGCCAGTTCCTTTCCCTGGGCCACTCCGAGGAGGATTTTTGTTCGGGGGCGTTCAAAGGCTTCACCTGGATTTGAACCCAGGACACTTCGATCAGTAGCCAAGCGCTCTACCCACTAGGCCACCACGCTCCCTTGCGCGCGGCAAACATTAAACTCTTGAGGTCAGAAACGTTTTTGTCTCTAGTGCATACATTCAGGCAGGCTTGTCAGATTTTAATGGGAAGATAATGTGATTGGGAATTTCTCGTAAGTAATTTGTCTCTTTCCTGATATCATATAAGGGTTGAAATAATGGTTGAAGTATATACTCAAGGTCCAAATATCTCACCCCCACCACTGCGGTTGAAGTTAAATGCATTGTTCCTCTCTAGTACTTTATAAGCCTTGTTATGAAAACATGTCCATCTCTAGAAGATGTAACAGCCAGTTTTCATGAATTTCAAAATCCTTTGATTTTTACCCATCCGTAATTTATTTTCATATTGAATTTATTTGTATACAGTAGAACCGTACTGGATAAACTAAATATTATAGTGTGAACCATATATAACTCAATAATCACCGATATACACATACAGATGGATTAAAATTTTATCAGTTCTTTTCACTGTGATTGCGGACATCTGGAGGTGAAAATGGCATGAAAACGTGACACCTAAACCATGTTCTCCATTGTGGGAAATTCCACAGTTACTATTCTGACTGCTATTACATGTGTATCGAAACGTCTTTATTCTTTGGAAAGTTCATTTAAGCAACCATTTGGAAGGTAGCAGATGTGAACGTGGAATTGGGTACTTCACATTCTTCAATGTGACGTGCCCAATTAAAAATTTGAAAAGAAAAATTGGCTCATGCTATGCCAAATAGGAATATTCGCATGCAAAATAAGGAATGATGGAATAGAAGGATAAAAATCCATCGATATCGACTCTAAAGAATGCTAATGTGTACCAAAATTAAGTAAATTGTGTTAACCAAAGATGAAAAAAAAAGGATTGAGGTTTTTATTTGAAATAATTATCCCAGTGACGAAAGCCAATATATGCTTGTTTAATGCAAAAGAGGGACATGCTGTCCCGTTTCTGACCTAAGTGAATTAAATAACCTTTGATATTACACTTGTGTTCATATGTGCATTATTTTTTTCCATTTTCAAATGCTCAACCTCTCTAGCACTTGAGGATGTTTCTTTAATTTTTGTTTCTTTTTAGATTAAAATATATCTATTGAAAGATTTTTATACATTTACTGTTTATAATAGATTATTTTCAGAAAATAAAAAAATTGGCTTTAATATTTTGAAAAATAAAGTCGCATCAGGATAAAAATTGATTGAATATTGCTATGGCAAATACGGCAAATATTAGTATGAAAAATAAGTTCAGAAGGATGAAAATCCATCGATGTCGACCTCTACATCTTGCTAATGTGTACCAAAATTTTTGACAGAAGATTTAACTGAAGAGTTTAACTGAAGATTTTGGCAACAACGTCCAATTCGATATTAAAAATGTTCAGTGCGTAAATTTCATTTTCACGTGATTGAGTGTACTCCGCCGAATGAGGTCTGGACATCCTGCAAAGGTGAAGAAGAAGTTTTAGCCAGACGTCCCGGGACGTTTAGGATGATAGTCCAGAATGGGCGTTGACATGTCGGGAAGAATGCAAGCACTCTTTCCCGTAGGGTAGGCGATCACCACTCCGATGCCTTTCTGAGGATCCTCAATTGGGGTGAAGGGATGGTACTTCCTGCACATTTCTTCGCTTTTATGACTCGATGGGGTTCCATCAGCCCCGTCCAAAGACGGCTGGTTTGGCTGGAGGCGGGAAAGGATGGCAGGCAGGCGGAGAAAGAAGAGAGGTGTGTCAGAAAGGGAAGGACCAGAAAGATTTTCATCCCGGGGATAATATATGTGACAATTTTCGTTTTTACGACTCACAACCGCATAAGAACCACACTTCCAAGGAGGTCTAAAAACGTCAAACTAAATCGCCGAGTTATGCCTCTCTCCCTGATTATTGCGTGGCGAAGGTTTTATTATAAACATCATCGCCCGTTTTGAAAATTCTCCGAAAACGGCGTCATTCCCGTCGCGGGGAATCGCTCGTCAATTTTTTTCTCGCCGACACCAAAAAATTTATTTTTACGAGTTTTAAATTCGACCGTTTCGCATCAAAGGGAGCGGGAGACTTATGTATCCTCCTGCGTGGAATATCTAATTAATTGAACAAGAACTGCTCTGGAAATGGCTTGTTATTGAAGACTGAGCTTATCGGCAGTAAAAAGGAAATCTTCTTGTGCACGAGTTTTAACATGGCGGAGGTTGGCGGTGAGATACCAGTCCGGGGAGACCGGCCGGGTTTTGAATAATCCTCTTGCTTCTTCGTGCGTTAGACTGGCAACCTGGATGACGGACTTCGTTCCAGACAGGGTGAGCCCGGAATAGTCCGGCCACCTTGTCCAGAATCCAGTTCCACAGACACGCCGTGCTCAGCCGGCCGTAAAACGTTTGACTTTTTACTTATTTTTTAAAGATTTTTACTCGCTCAGCCGTCTTGCCTTTCCTTAGCGCACCGTTCGCTCCGCAAACTTTGTCAAGATTTTGCAAGACGCCCTCTCAAGTTTATAGCGCGCTCCGAAGTGATAGAAGGGGGGTGGTGGGAGAGGAAGGGGAAAGGAACATGTTGAAGAGGTCCCATAAAAAGACCTCCATGCTTGAATTGAGGTGGGCGAAGTTCTCCCCTTACGGTGTGTCTCGAAATTTTTCGATTCCTTCCACCCTCCTCCACCGTCAATTTATTCTTCGGTCCAGCCCGTGTGTGTTGTTTTAAGAGTATACGGATGGACGTCAAATCCTTTGACTCCATCCAGGCATTGGGTCCATAAAAAGTTGGCCCGCCTCAAGACTGCGATAAGAGGATTCAAAGTGAAGGAAAGGAAACAATGTAGCTTTTTTTAAGACTGGGCGCCAAGGAGTGGTCGAGCAAGGGAACAGGTCTCCTGAGGAAAAAATCTTAATTTGAATCGGGAGATTTAACTTTTAATTTTATCTCCTTGTGGCTTAATTACAGGTTCTAATTGAGTGTTCAAGGTAGTGGTGACAGTTTATTTATAAAAAACCTAATAAAGCAGGAGTTTCCCGATGGAAATGGTTTCCATTGTTCTCTGAATAACAATTTTTGTCCATAGAGGAAATTAATTTTATCAAATCGGAATGATAAAATTATCTCAGATTACATTCAGGATAGGAATTAATTGTGTGAAATTACAGCAACTGACGGTTATGGTGGTGAAGTACACAAGAAGTTCTTCCTGTCGATTTATATCAGCAACTCAAGTCCACAACCGATTGACGATTTCCCTCCCTAGCTCGGATTACTCCCTGGCTCTCTTTAGCCCTTCATTAAAAAAGTCAATTTTACTTCCAAGCTATATCAGCGCACGGAACCTTCTCCCTTATATCACGACCTTTAGCATCCCTTCGCTGCTAGTTACCAATTCCATCCACTGCACTCTACCTGATTCCTTCTTCCTCTGAGAGGTGCCTTTTCTCAACAGTCATGCCCAGAAAGTCGTAATTCGTTTTCCCTTCCGTCTCTCGTACTAGTGCCATCCTTCGTCACACCACATTTAAAGTAACTCCAGTCAACTTTCATTCCCTACGCCATGGATATAGCAACCATTTTCATATCAGTTTCCTTCCCATTTTCTCTGCTGATATCCTAACACCCCATGCTTCACGCCCCTGAAATAGCTCGCAGTGTTATATGTGGATGTAGATGAGTAAAAATTATATACATACATTATGATTGCTTATGAGATCAGATTCATAAATTAGCGGAAAAAGAGATAATTACATTTCTATAATCCTTGAGAGGACCAAGGCCTATTGTGAATCCAATGCAAAAGTTCTAGCAAGATTTTCTTCTGACTAATTGTCATTAAAACTGAAAATGGTTCACTACAATGAGATAAACCACTGAAGTATGGTGTGTGACTTAATAGTTGTCATGAGGCTATGTATACACTCACCGATCAAACACTAACCTTCTATTCAGATTATTGAAATAGGCGAGTATCATAGAATCGCATGTCAAGCCAAGCCAAGTATGGCGGCCAATACAAATAGAATATGAATAGGAGAGAGTCAGAAGAGCGTGACTTGCGATTGTCCGTTTTGCTAGTTATTTTTGCCTCATAAGAGCATATTTCTAGCGTTGTGCCACGTCATATCTCCACATTGAGATGAAGCGCGTTCTTTATACTCTTTCTAGACATTTTTTTCATTTGACTTCCAGTATTGCTGTTATAATTACTTTCATTCGGAGTATGCCTTTCCTTGGGCTGTGTGTTCATCGCAATTCTCAATCGTCTGCTTGAAGTAAAATAGAATTCAATAACTCGTAACGAATTGACTTCGGCCTATGCTTTCCCAAATTAATACTACAAAGTACTAAATTTGTAAAAATATTTTTGGCAGATTTAAAGCATTGAAGAATAATTAAATTATTCCGATTTAACATGCCTATTCCTATCTGTGTACGGTCCTTTTCATGTGGAAGAAGCTGAAATTTTCGCCGAAGCTCATTTGATTTTCCTTCGATGCGGCTACTGTGGTTTCAAAACCCTTTTTATTTTGTTTCCCTCGTGCTTTCCTTAGATGCAATTCCCTCCTACTTACTGTTGGATCATAAATTCCTGTCGCAGTTGGCCATTTTGTAGTCGGATACCTAACCAGCATCATTTTAGGCCCTTTCGGAGGTTTTATGCTCTAGGCACGCATGTCTAAATTTTTGTCCAGACTAATTCTTTATTTCCAGTGGATTGCGAAGGATTGTTTTCTCATAGAATAATTTCTTCTTGCTACTTTCTTATTTTTTAATAAAACTGAATGTAACTATCAGCTAAACAATAAATAAGGATACTCTTAGGCATTAGTAATGCTTACTTTGCGTATGAAATGCATGAAAGGTAAATTTTCGACGGTTTAGGTTTGACCTAACCTCGCATACGGACCAAAGGAGTATATCATTACATTTGCTAGAATCTTCCTCACTTTCCGGAGAGATATGACGATGAATTATGGGAGACTGATAGTTTATTCGATTAGTTTCTTCAAAATTACAAAAGCCCATTTGGTTAGTATAAAATATGTGTTCCTATGGATGACTTCTCTTTGGAGTATTCATCAAATTGCTTGCGGCCTCGTCGGTAAAGTACAAGTTACATTATTAAACAATAAAGTCCTCCCTACTTTGCTATTGACTCAGGCCCACACCGGGCTTTAGAGATTATGCTTATATCCCTTGGTGGGCCTTGGCCTCGCTCATTACGATCCTCCACTCTTCTTGTAACTTCTGCCCTCTAGATTTATCTCCTAATTTTCACCGGAGCTCCGCAGAAATCTACATAACTACAAAAACAGTAAAAAGCCAGATATAAGTTCTGCTATTCGCCTCATCATCATAGTATTACAATCCTAGGATTGATATACTGCAGCCCTCCATTTTTCCCTCTCCCAGGCCAGTTCCTTCACTTCCCTATGGTTCTTTGCCTACTCGCCTAGAAAACTGTACTTTCCTACTGGCATGTTTTCGTATTGCATTGGTGATGGTAATAATTTTTTTCTGCATCTTTAATGAGCGTCTGATAATAGCTAATTTAAAATCAAATATATGCTTGTTATTCCATTGTCCACAGTGCATATTAATTTATATGCTCGGTTCTCAAAGACGCACGGTCAGAATGGACCGACAAATAAAAACGTGTCTACTCTACTCATCGGCTCCAACGTGAATGTATTGATATTTTACAACTGAGATACGACTAAAGTGCTTGGGAACCCTAGGGAATCATTATTTGTCTAGCTGCGGTCTCGAAAAAAATAATAAAACATCTTCAGCTTTTATGTCCCGATCATAACCCCAGATCGGATTTCTCGAACCGTAACGACTTAGCAAATGGCGTCTCGAGGTTGTAATGATGAGTAAACCGCGGCCGGTAACAATGGTTGGCTGAGTCTCAAACTCGAAAATGACGGGACCCTTCTGCGCATGCGCAAAAGGGAATCCCGCGGCCACGTGTGTCCTCTTGCACTTTTTAAGACCCCCCCGTCTGAGGCGGTTCCCTCGGAAGATTTATCTGCTCGTAAAAACGGAGCGAAAGAGCCCTTACAGCGTGTTTTCGGTTGAGGAATAGTCGTGCAGGCCTTGTGGGAACGGGAGTAGGTAATCGGAATAGGAGGGAAGGATCATTTTCGGCTCTTCCTAGGTTTTCCGAGTTGTGTGCGCGAAGCTCTTGGTCGCATAGATATACACGCCCGTGTGGACTGAACCTGGTGTCTGAAATGTACGACGGTTGCGATAAATCTGAGCCTTCCTTGGCGGTTTTAACGCCTCTTAAACCAGGAGAAGAGTCTTTAAAAGGAAAAAAGACCCGTATTAAGCTTAGAGAATGCAGTCTTGCGTGATGTTTCCAGATTGGCGTGCTTCCTCTACCAGGTTGAGATCTTATTTGACGTCGGCCATGCTTGTCCCAGCCTTTATTTCTTTGAAATAGGAGGTAGTGCTCTCCTTAAGTTATTCATTCATAGCTTCCTTATTTGGACTTTCTTTAGTGATAAAGTCTGAGGTGAGCTTGTTTTCGAAATAATCATGGGAATTCAGGAGAAATTTTAAATGATTAATGTCGACAGTAGCATTATTTTTTCAGGTGTTACATTAAAATAAATACCATACTTCTGACTCTGAACAAATATTGCTATATGTGAGGTTTCCAATGACTTAATGGGGCTTAAGAAGTTTTTATTTATTATGTACACTTGCATTTTACGTTTCCGCTGATAATTAGTTTCATATATCACCATTTGTATCTCCATACGTATTGATTCACAGGTAATTTTTAATAGAACACCTGCTGCTCTGGAAATATTTTTGGAGTATTTTATATGCATCACATTTCTCACTATAAAATTAAAAATATAGTAAATCATAACTATGCTTCTTATTTCTGGATTAAACCCTATCACTTAGAACGATTATGAAATATGGCATTGGGATAGCAATTTTGCTCCAAATAAAAAAGGTTGTTCATTGTATGCATTTTTGTATCTCCGTGTTTCGTTATTTTGATCATATAAAATGTATTTTTTTACATCTAAGTAAATAAAACCCTTCCCTTGGACTACAACTTTGATGTCGGTGGAAGAGCTTGCGCATTCCAATGAACCCTAGAGCCGGACTGGCGGGAGCAACAACGATTGCTCCCGGTAGGGCCAACCCATGTCTGATAGGTCGAAGGGTTGGAGCCAAGCGAAAGATAATTGAGGTGATGGTGTCACGTTAAAAATACCGTTGGAGAGCGTCGATGGGGAAGCCCCCCTCCCCAAATATCACTGCCTGCAAATGGAAATCAATCCAAGAGAACTGAATCCTGGCAACTAAGGGACGTCGCGCCGCCCAATAGGGCGGGTGTCGTGCCCGCCAGCGGGGGAGACAAGGCCTCCGCGGTCGTCATCGTACGAAATTTTTGCGCAATAATGTCATAATTTAGAGAGAGAGGAACAAGTGCTTTAAAAACTTTATTTTTAAGTATCATGGTTTTATTAAACATAGAAATATAAGTGAAACAAAGGTTTTGCTGCCATGGTCCATGTAGATGCGAGGGGCTTCTTACAACGGGGTGCGCCTGGTGCCCCGATAATGTCTTCCATTTATGTACAAGTAAAAATTCGCCGAGCACACCAAAACACGAGTAACTTTTCGATAGCCAAGAATAAAGTAAACAACCGACATAGCAACCAACTTCATGAAGCGATCCCGGGCCTATGGGAGAGAAAGCCGTATCACTTATACACTTGTAATATTGTATTGTCATCGAAGTTACACCTGTGAGCAAAATTTGCAGGAGATCTGATGAGTGTAAGTGGGTGAAAAATCGTTCAACAGATTCCACCAAAAAAGACAGAAACTAAAGTTAAATAAAACCATATAAAAAGAAGTAGAGGAGAAGGTAAGTTAGTTAAAAATAGGAACTTGGAAAGCTAGGAAAACAATGAGGGCTGTGAAGCTAGAAAATATTAAACAGGAGATGGAGAAACGGAGCATAGATGCTTTGAGGATGTGCGAGGTGAGATGGAAGGATAGCGGGGACTATTGGAGTGATAATTACAGGGTAATCTGTAGCGGGGGGAAATATGAGTCAACGTGGGGTAGCCATAGTATTGAAAGCAAAACTGGGCGTGTGGGTAGTAAATGTTGAACAGATGAAAGATAAGATATTAGTGGTTGAAATTAAGGCCTACCCTGCGAATTTCTTATTAGTCCAGGTGTACATGCCTAAACTTAGCCATGTCGAGGAAGGAGTGAATGGGGTGTGCGAGAAACTAGAAGAGACATTGAGAAAAGTCCCGGGGAAGAAAAAAGTGGTAGTGATGGGTGACTGGAATGCAGTGGTGGGAAAAGGGAGGGATGGATTTGAAGCGGGAAGCAACGGGTTAGGAACAAGAAATGACCTCGATGAGAAAGCAGTTGAATTTTGTAGAAGAAATAAATTACCGTAAAGAACACTTGGTATTACCCTAGGTGTACGTATGCATGGAAAATGCCGGGAAGCAGGGAGATATAAAATTGATTACATTATGACAAGACAGGTTAAGGAACAGAGTCAAAAACTCAAATAGTTATCCGAGGGTGGATGCGGACTCAGATGATATGTGATGATAGATTCAAAAGGCTTTGTAAAATTTTGTAGTGGAATTAATAGCTGAAATGGGGAAGTATTTAAAGGGATGAAAACGAGGCGATACCAGGAGCTAGTGGAAATGAACATAGGTGAGGCAAAGGAAATAGTAAAAATCGAATAACATGGGATATTATTAAATCAGGTATAGTAAGTGCGGCAGAATCAGGAAAATAAAGGAAGAAAGGATCAAGGGGGAAAACGCCGACACCGACCTAGGCAAGAGGATATATATATAAGGTATTAAATAAACTTCGGCGAGTAACTAATTGGGCGAAGGAAAGCTAGTGAAAATTACAGTGCAAAGAAATGGAGAAGTTAAAGATAGAGGAAAGTGTGTGAACTAAACGCTAAAGTAAAAATGTCATCGAGATGTAAAAGGGGGTGAATGGTACATACAAAAGTTTAAGAGCAAAACAGGGAAGATATTGATCGAAAAGGAATATATCCAGAATAGGTGGAGAGAATACGTGAAAAAGCTATATATATCATCGGCAACAGACCTGTGATTCTAGGCATAGAGGATGAGAGAAAAATAAACAAGGTTAACCTCGAACCAGAGATACTCGACAGCGAATTAGATAAGGCGATAAGAGAGATGAAGGCAAAGAAAGCTTTGGGAGTATATAACATACCTTCGGAGTTTCTTAAAAGTTTAGGTAATAATGGAAGACGATCTTTTTTCCATCTTATCCGTAGGGTCTACGAGGAAAGAGTTTGGCCAGAGGACTTCATAAAAACAGTGCTGATACCCATTCCAAAGAAAAAGAAAGCGTCAGATTGCGAGGGTGATAGTACAATTAACTTCATATCACACGCAGAAAACGTTTTTCTTTATGAAAGGTTTTAATTGATAAAAGGCTGGAGAGTAGGGCAAATTACTACTTGGGCGATGACCAGTTGGGATTCAGGAAGGGAAAGGCGACTAGGGATGCGATAGCGGTGATGAGAACACACACACAGAGAAATATAGAATATAACCAAGAGGTTTTTGCTTGAATTGTGGATTTCAAAAAGCCGTTTGGCTGAGGTAATTGGGGAAGACTAATGCAATTGCTGATGAATATAGGAATTGGTTGGCAGGATAGCATACTTATCCGAAGGTACTACCCAGGCTAAGAGGGCACATGTTAGGGTGGCTGATGGTGAATCAAGGTGGGCAGTTATGGGTCGTGGGGTAAGGCAAGGGTGCTCGTTGTCGTCTTTGCTTCTTAACATACATATATGCCGAGGAAATGGTAAGAGATGCATGAGAAGAGTTAGATGTGGAAATCAAAGTAGGAGGCGAGCTGATAAAGTCAAATTGATTCGCGGACGACCAGGAGTTGGTTAGTCGATCATCGAAGGAATTGCAAGCTCTAGTAGATGCATTAGAAAAGAAGTTCGGGAAATTCGGATGAAGGATGACAAATCATATGGAAACAAAAGTAATAAGATTCTTTAGGACAAAGAAAGCGAGGCTGGTCATAAGAGTAGGAGGACACAAACTGGTGCAAGTAGGGCATTCAATTACTTGGGCAGCGCGCTACAAGATAATGGGCATAGTAGCAAAGACACTAGGAGGAGAATAGCACTAGCGAAGGAAACGTTCAGTAATAGGAGGGAGCTGATGACGGAGGGAGCTTGGAGAGGATATAAAGAAGAGGTTGGTGAAAAGCTTGAGGAGTGTTGCGTTGTACGGGGCAGAAACATGGACTCTGAGAAAGGAGGACGAGAATGGGCTGGAAGCGCAAGGAAGAGTGTGGATGAGGTTAGAGCTGGACGGAAAGGAAGACAAACGAGGAAGTGCTTGGTACGGAAAGGAAACTTCTGGGTGAGATTAGGAATAGGCAAGCTAGGTGTTTGGAGGGGATAATGAGGGGTGACGGGTTACTTAAGGGGAGGTGAAGGGCAATCGAGGGGAGGATTTTTGGTAAGCGGGGAAGAGGAAGAAATAGATTAGGTTTTATGGACGGAGTAAGAAGGGTAGGAGGTATTCTGAGATTTACAAAGGGAGCATTGGTAGAGAGGAGCACATGTAAAAATCTAGAGAGTTTTTATTTACTTCCATTTAAACCTACTTTAACCAGTAGGACACCTAATAATAATAAACCAATAAGAATGGCTACTATAACCTTCTTCATATAGGCTAAATGGAAATAGATATTTAGGCACAGACGATCCACTTAATATTATTCTACGATTACTAAATGCGTGAATTTATGCCAATATCATAGTCTCCAAGTATTAGGTACTCCAATGCCTTCATTTATTTTTACTCAAGATTCAATTATGTCAATTTCTTCACGCAGTCAATGTTCCGTCGATGGGATTTATTTTTTTTTTCGATTCTAAACCAACATTTCTCTTCAGCTTGATTCTGAGCCTTTAAACACATAAATCTCATTCGGTATTTCGGCTAACCGTGGCGACATCTATTCCAGATACCTCATGTCGGAGCTAGTGGCTATAAAAATGACAAGTGCGGTGGCCTAAGAGAGGGAATACTAAAATTTTAATGATCTACACTTAAGCGTGTTTATTTTTAAAATCGGAAGCCCCTTTACGAGGTTCACCAATGCTAGGCATTCCTTTGAACCCACTCTTAATTCTCCAGAAGGGGGACCATAAACATTCCACAGGTGTGAAAGACTTGGAACTTGTGCGCAAAGAGGTGATAAGTCGTTGGCCTAATCCTTAAGAAATCCTTAACCTTGCGGCTACTTAGGAGTATCTTAGGGGTATTGTAGTGAAATATTAAGGCTGAATATCCGCCCAAGACAACAAATTCAACACCATCAATATCAGAGACATATTTTCTTATCCAATATTTCAGAATGTATCGTAAAGGGTGAATAGCTTTAGGATTGTAGACGATTCGGAACTTAAATTTTCATGCAAAATGGCCACAACTCAATGCGAATAATTCCCGGTGGTTTTCAAACAGAATATTTTAATGTTATTAGTATAGGTCGACACCAGATACTTTTCAATCGACGGATATTCATGCGTTTTGAGGAATTGTCCAATGTACCTTAGCAAGGCTAATTCCGCCAAGGGTAAGGGAATTCAGAGTGAAATATATTTGTTTAATTATTGACTAAAAAATTTTTTTAATGACAACAAATGGTCTTCTACGTTGAATTAATATCTAGTAAATAAATCAATTAACTTGAATAAATTAGAATCAAGAGAAGATAACCATAATAGTTGCCCGTACAATTAACCACTAGGGAGGTCAAGATTAGGAGGCAAGAAGTCTTTTGACTCGAGTGGTTAATGTGTGATGGGTGGTGGAGGGGTCAAGTCAGGCGTGGGTTGAAGAAAGTAAGTTGAATAGTTTCGGGAGTTTATAGAAAAGAGATATCTGGGAAAGTGAAAGACGGAATTTGAGTAATAATTCACCAAGACTGGGATTGAGCCCTTTTCTATTTTGAAGTCTATCAGTTACTCTTCACAAAGGTGATTTCAGACTCTCTTCAGACAGACTTCATAACGCCCATTAAAGTTTAGTGCTATAAATCCAACTTTCCATCGACGATCAGGTTGTTTACGATGAAAAAAGGTGAGGACGCTATTTTTTCATTTGATGTCGTTTTCTCATGTTTAGAATCTTAAATAACTTAGGGAAGCTCTGTGGGTATTCGGGTAGTAACTACAGCGTATTTTACTGTATTTATATTTAATTTGAATGGCCTATTATGTATTGTTTATTCATATACTAGTGCATTTTAGCCTAAACTCTTTCGCCATCTCTGCCGTCATAATCAGAAGACCACAATCTGAACATTTCTTTGCTGCATATCTCAACTCCACGCTTCCATCAGCTTATCGCTGTAATCCTTCATAAGTATTCTTTTTTACATCCCTCCCAATGTCACCTATTATACTCGGTAGGTGAGCAGGTTGGATAAATGTTCAGATTAATATTTGTCATGGTTTAGCAAAGAATATCCCATTGTGGCATTGCATACTGAAAAAAAAGGTTGTTTTTTCCTGAGAATACCCAGCCTCAGATTTCGTTTCATTTGCTCTGTTGATTTGATTTGTAGAAAGCCATGTCACTTGTCACTCATTTTTTGTACTCTACCGTTTTCTTCAACATCATGGTCTCATTGAGGTATTAACATGCATCCTAAGGGTAAACAGCTACGTTCACGACGTCACCAGCAAAAGGGTGACTCAAATGTCGGCAATTCACCGTGAAAAAATGATTCTTCAGTACTGCAATGCAGGTGAACATTGAAGTCCTCAATGTAAATTTGAGTAATGTGGATTGAAGTCGGAAGAATGTGGCACTGATTCGATGAGAGCATCTTTCCAAGATCCTCATCTCTCAAGTCATGATGAAGGCCAGATTCGAACTTCATTTTGAACTTCAAGCAGTTGAAGAAAGCATGTCGTAGGTATATATAATAATATTTATAACACAAAAACTTTGTTCTTATGGACTGAAATTCTCCATAATTAACAAATTATTCATATTATATATGCTAAAAATTTAAGCGTTTTTTTCACGCTGTGCGCTGAAAGAACGCCTATTAACTGAATTTTTAATGAGCTATAAAGAATGAATACGGTGAATAATATTTGTATTTAAAAAAATAATCGTGAAAGCATACAAAACTACATATAATTTCATTTATAACGCGTCCTGTGACAAAATTGAAGTATAAAAAAAATCAATCTCACTGGAGCTCACTGGAGCTCACATGTGTACCAAGTCCTATGGAAAAGGACTCCTTTTTGTCGGCAAATATTGCAATAAGTGGCTGTTTTATTGATGTCGTTAGAAATATGAGATTTTTCGTCTTAATTTAAGCACGAATTCACTGAATTTAATGCGCGGAGATAATTTGCTCATACTACCCTTATTCCGATCTTTTCTTTCATCTCGTGCAGAGCTTTGTTGCATGGTGGCGTTTCAAGTTTAACGGATAGTATGGGCTCTTGTTAAGATCAATTTCCAGTGGGAAATCATATACTATATAGTGAGCAATGATAGTATATATTTAAGTTCTATGTGATTATTTTGTCGAATATTGGTTATCCGATCTACCCGAATTTAAGGGTTTCACAGTATGGGAAAGCGATTGGTATTAGTCCCATATCTGCGAAATACCTGTTTCGTGTAGGAATAAAAGGGCCGAAATTCCCATAATAAATGCATATACGGCTACTTCGGTATATATCTTTTGGCTCCGCAGCCACGCTTTATTAATTAATTTATTCATTTCATTAAGGGTTAATGTTTTAAGACCAAGAGTTTTAATTTGTTGGTATATTTTTACTTAAAGCAGTTTTGTATGCACGGAATGTTACACGTAGCTTTTCCCGACTCAAAAGACGAAGCAATTTAAAAGTACTTTTACCACCGGAACACCCCTGTCATACTCGAATGGAAAGAAGTGTTGAATTATTTGGACGTAAATCATAATATCATCACCCACATGAACCTTGAAAATGAAAACATTAATTTGGACTTCATTGAAGATTTTAATATGACTTTGTAATTTTTTTTAAAGTTTCTCACTTATTATTTTACATAATCGGTATAATTTTATTTTTATATAAGCGTAAATGCACTGTATTCAAGTCGTTTCTTTTTAATACATATTTATATTTGTGTATAAAATGAACGTTCTATAGCTTTTTAATTCAAATAAAACCTATCTAAGCCATTATTAATTAGTCTTTATTTGTGATAAAATATATAAAAATGTTTAAAAATTGTATTTGATAGCATCATTTTTAATTTTATTTAAAAAAATAATTAATGCATATAGAGTACCGAGGAAAGCTCGGTCCCCCGGTACAGGTTGCTTAAGTGGCGTAGAGGTGAGCACAAGGAGCGTAAGTTTGGCAACAGCGCCCTCCATAAGGCCTATACAGTCAACTAAATGCGGAACGCTCTATAGGACATTTTTTATTACTTATTTCCCTAGCAATACCCTTTTCTCCTCTCATTGCCGTACAGCGAGAAGATCAGCAGACCGAGGGTTATTAAAAGGGTGATCCCTAAGGGACTGACATACGGTTTTAAGCAGCTCCATGAAAGTCACTCAGATTAATGTCACGCGCGCTGTAAATTCCGTGTTTCTCCTTTGAGGCCTGTGCCAAAAACATCCGCTGCCATATTGAGGAAACGTTTCGGCTTCGATGCCGTGTATTTCTTAGCATTTTTTGTTTCATGTCTCTTAAGATTCTTCTTCCCTCGGTGGTGCTCTTAAGAGCCTTTGTGCTGTTAGTTTGCTGTAACACATGTGTGGTCGCTTCTATCGCCCTGCTGATGGAAAGGGGCCCCTGTTTTCATTGGAAACAAATTCCTTCATTAATGGGTATCTTAAATTCATACATTTTTTGCTAACATAGCCATCATTGCACTCTGCTCTTTTCAACCCCCTTTACATCCTTGAAAACCGAGAAATCTGCAAGGAATGTATACTTCCTTAATAAATTCCGAGTATCCTCCAAGATTTTAACATATTTTCAAAAGATCTTGATTTTTCCATTAATTTCTTGCACAATGGCAAAATGACGGAGTAGTTTTAGGAAAATCACGAACTTAGTGTCAAAACTCAATCCCGATCCCTCCTTGAGTATCTTGTGGAGGATACTTCAGGTACAGTACTCTGTTTATCGGATAAGACGTTGAACTGTGGTCCCCTATGCACTTATCAATAATAGCAGACTAGTGCCGACGCTGAGTTTCACTCTATTCTTCTTATCCCTGAATAATCTCTCCCTGAAGTTGGTCATAGCGGTTTTTATTTATTTACAGATTAGCGTGAATCACCGCATACGTTTATTCTCATCAGTGATATCTATTGATAAACGTTAAAAAGTTGCACCATGCCGCTTTGGTTTTTTGTCAATTCAATGCTATTTTAATACGTAGTCTTACGGCACACGACATATGTTTCATATTTACAGATTCTCTTCTAAATGTGAGATAATACAGTTCTAATCATTATAATTGTTGCTAAAAATATCAAGGTGTCGCGCCAAGTCCAATATTTAAAAAAATCAATATAATTTCGTTTAAATTTCGAATTAGGCGCCGAAAACTTTAGTCAAAGTATGTACTCAGTGACCTGCGATTACCGGTCACTTATCCTCCATGGCACGAATGACCTCAGCTGTCGAAGGCCTCCCAAAATAACCAACCAACAAACCATCTTGCCATGGTTACTTTGAGTGGTATTATATTTCTTTAAATTATGCCATCATCTCTGCTGGGGTTCCGATTCGTGTGGTGGCTAGAGTACTGCCTTACCTTTCAAAGGGCCTGGGTTCGAACCCCGAGTCTGTTGCAGTTTTATCAGCTGGATAACCATCCCTAGGAAAATCTAAGAATGAGTGTTTGTCTAGGGAAGCGGTAATCACAGTGCACAAAAGTGTTCTCCCAACGTTATCATATGACAGTAAAACCTATGCATGTCAGGATAAGCACTAGAGAGGCTAAATGCAGTGGGAATGGGGTACATGAGAAGTTTTTGCCGGAGAAGTAGGATAGATAGGGTCAGGAATGAGTTGGGGATGAAATAATATGGTTTGAATGCTCCAGATATGGACGCATATGAAAGGAGTGTGCTTCGTTGGTGTTGCCGTGTCAAGAGAATGTCAGATATTCGAATAAATCTGTTCCCATTTTCGCTCCTCTAATCACCTTTAAGTCCAGCATGTTGCATCTCATTTCTCTTGTGAACATCATATTATGCTTCTTGCACCTCTTCGGTCAGCTTCATTGGTAATTTAATGGATTCTTTCATGCTGGAAAAAGGTGTTTCCAAACATAAGACCATTCTCAATACAAAAATCAATAATTCCTTTTCCATTTTCGTTTTAAACTGTACTTTCTACTCCAAAGAGTCACATTGTTCCATGATGCTAAATTTCATTCGTAGTATTATATCGCTCAAACTATTTGGAAGGTTTTACATCAATCATCACAATGAATTACGGAAGTTTACGAAAATGCATTTTTGCCTGACAAGCTATCTCACAATCAGACTTTACTTTTCATGTAGTAGTATCACATACAGATGTGTTACGACCTAAGCTGATGAGTTGAGAATTTCTCTTTCGGGAGGAGCAAAACTTACGCTAATAGTTTTCATGGAGTTACACTGAAAACGTTTTAGTCAACAACTAGAGCACTCAAACGCGTCCCAAATTTATTTTCCCCCTCCCAGCGAAGTGATTGCATGCCAGTTACACTAATCGTAAGTCAAAGATTAATTCTTTACTTTTCTACCTGCATGCCAGTCACACCAAGTCAAGGATTCTCTTCTTTACTCAACGAAAGCAAACCAACAGGTTATATCGGATTCCTGATTGCTCAGGATAACGTCTCTAGTAGCTGAACACAAATTCTAACCTCTGGCCATGAAAGAGGGCACGTAACGGAAAAACAATTTGCATTTATCGTACTGTATTAAGTAGAACTAATTAGTGGAGTCAGAAGCATTACATATTAGATATGACCGCGTTTATTAAATTTGAATTTTATACTGCAAAAGATATTCCACCGAAAGTTGAAATTATTTTTAAAAGTACTGATATAATTTATAGAAAATAAATTTGCCTGAAGAAGACTTTGTTATTCCAGAAACACACTCCGATTTCATTTTAGGAAATTCTAGAAGTAAATAATGATTTGAGAAGATGGCTCTTCTCAAAAAGGAATCTAAATTGCTATCTGTTTCATAGAACCATTAGCAAAGGCAACGATGAAAGTGACTACATCAAGCGTTGATGAAAATCCAATGTTTTGTTATTTGTGGCGTTGAATGCAAAGTATGTGATTAATTTCACAATTTCCTTCATATTCATCGGAGAATTTCTAGACACTTATCATTATTACAAATCTCGAGTTGTTGGGAGTGATAGCCAAATAGTGAGGAAAGTGTTGCCATTGTATGAATTGAAGCGCTAATCGAGCTCAATTGATTGAGCACAACAGTCTGATTCGAGGAAAACAACTTTTACAACTAAACTAAATAACATGCTGATGTTGATAGTCGATTTCCTATTGCATGCAGTCACTCACTGTACAGTAACTAGGCCGCATTAGAGAATTCACCTTGGAAGGATAACATGTCCATGTGTTGATATATCGGGTGGAAAACGGCTGCTACCTGTGTTTCAGAAAATCACAGTTCTAAACGCATTAGTTATCTCCTTGGTCTTTACAAGGATCAGGCAAGTAATGCGAGTGATTAATAAAGTGAACTAAATATCATTTCCCAAGTCACGACCCTTGTGTAAACTGATATAAAAATGGCTAAAAGCAACGTTCCCAACTCTTAATAGCCGCATCGACCTTTTTTGGAGGATTATCAAGAAAATACCCAGTAATGCATTTAACTAAATATGCACAGGTACTTTAGATTCTACCCAAGTCACGGAACATATGAAATGAAAATGGCGTGGAAATAGTAGAACATTATTTGAATCTATATATATTAATTTTGTAGCGTGTCAGTCAGTCAGTCAGTCAGTCATTCTGTATCCATTTTGTTTATATCTCTCTCAAGTTTTGAGCTAGAGAAATGAGGTTTGGTGCATTAAATGTGGATTCTGTGTCTGTATTATTTGGTTGTAGTTTTGGATTTTAGCAGTTGGTGGTCCAAAGAAAAATTAACAAACCGTGGTTTTTGAGAGTTTAAATTTAGTTCGATTCCGGGGACTTAAGTTTTTCGGGACTCCCGGGTTCACTTAAATAGGTTAGCATATGAAATGCGCATGTATTATATGCAGAACTAAATTGTTAGCTATTAAGCTAATAATCCGTAAAAACTGAATTACACATTCGTTTTGCCTTTTTGGGGAAGTAAAATTGCTAGTGGGGCACCTAAAATAATGCAATTTTCAAAAATTGTTTTTATCTCCAAAATGTTTACTTATGTTTCAAAAACTATTTTCAATGTTTTTTGCAATTTTTGGAAACATATACACTCATTTAGCCACATTTACCACTGTTTCCACTTGTGTAGTGCATAAAAAACAAAAACACCAAGTTCACCTCAGGAGCACACCAGACAGAGACAGGCAGCAGGTCTGCTAGTCGGAACATTTATGAAGATCTTGAGAGTGAATTAGACGGCTAAAATGTTTAATACATGATTATTACCTTGTGACTTGATACTCCCTTGCTGTCCTCTTTGCCTCCAAAATACAGTAATAACACTGAAGAATTAAGCAATTTCACCCCGAGGATCACATGATTATGCGATATATGCGACTGCCGGCCTCGGTGGCGGCGGGATAACGTCCTCGCCTGCTAACCCAAAGGTCGCGGGTTCGAATCCCGCCTGGGGAGGATTTTTCACTTCCCATGGTTGTTTGAGCTCGTCCATTGTTAATTGTTAATACCCCGATGTAAAGGCCAATAAGAGCTGTTTTCGGTGCTTCTTAAAAATAAATAAATATATATATACCAGAAAGGAAAATGTTGATGGACACATGTCATGTTGAGAACTGTGAATTCGCGACGAAGGTTTCACCATGCCACATGGTTACTTTTGTTGTAGAAATGGTAACAGAGGAAAAGAGGAAGTTCTCTTCAAGAAGGATACCTTTGTTGGGACTAACCAGAGTAGGGATTGGAAAATCGATTTCGATTTGATCGAAAATCGATTATCACACTCCGATTTTTGGTTTAATCGAAGTCGACTTTTTGTTATGAAAAACCGATCAAAATCGATTCTAGCCGATCGATTTTCGATTTTTAGCTTGCTAGCTAAAGCTAGAGTTTGAATTTTGCCAATTGAACTGCGCCAGTTCGTAAACCGCCCTCCAGTCGACCGCAAGTCCAACTCTGATCCACTACTATCCTAGAAGGAGATTGAGGGAGAATATCCCCACGTATTCAAAGTAGCCAGCAGGATTTTATCTATAGTTGCCTCTTCCGTGCCGTGTGAGCGACTATTTTCTCACGCCGGGTTAATTGCAACTCAGGTGCAAAATCGATTATTCGGAGAACATTTAAATATGTCAGTTTTCTTAAGGTCCATCCCTGAGGAACACTGGTTCCACGGCTTTGCAAACAAGAGATAAATAAAATTCTGTTTTTCATTTTGTGGTATGCCCACTTTTCAATATACAATTCTTATTGCTACTAAACTATATGTAATTTGCTTATTATATTACCTATGTGTTTATATAAGTATCTGTTATGGATTATTACTTCCCTGTATATCTTATTAATATCTTTAAAATAATATATTGTATTAATAAATTTAACTGTATTCAGTTCTTATCCCTAGTGCTTCCATTAACCCATATTTTTCATTTTGTTACAACAACACATCCGCATTTCAGCAGACAATTACTTTACTATGTATAAAAATCGATTTCGATTTTTCGATTATTTTGGGCAAAAATCGATTTTTTAGAAAATCGATTTTTAAAACCAAAATCGAAAGTCGATTAATCGAAAATCGATTCTGGATTAATTTCCAATCCCTAAACCAGAGGTTTCAAAGTCTTTTTATCTATCAACTCGGCCTTTACCAAAGTAAATTAGCCTAGTAATGTGAGAAAGTCAAGGTCTCTATGCCATACTGAATACACTACACTTCACATGTGGGAAGTGATAATAAGGGGGTGATAGAAAGTAAAGCCTCGCTCCTTCCGCTCAATTGTTTTATTTTTGCATTCAGTATTAACGCGGGTGAACATAGAAAACCTACCTTTGTTGAAATACAAATGTGCATATACATCATTGGGAGGCAAAGGCTGACATAGCGAGTGCAAATCTGAGTTCATAACTGCTAACCTCCTACCTCTGTCATTTCCATTATTAGCCACGAGAGTATAAAGTATAGCGTAAAAATACAAGCCTATAATCGCTAGAACAATGCCACGACACGTATAACCTGAAATCAAAATTGTGAGGGAAAAGTTTGCCATTCTTTGGATTGAAACGCCAATGGATAATCGATGCCGCTTACATTAAGATTAAGATCGATTACCAAATTATGATAAAACTGCTGTCTTAACTGAAGAAAAAAAAAGTGTATTTCTACCAAAATTAATTAAATTACGACTAGTTTAAACGCATCGGCGTCATCATCAGGTCCCCTCATGCGTTGCAGATGCGTTATAATTTGCCGTAACTTAATAAATATTGGTAGAAATATACATTGTGCTTTTACTTCAAATTACATTTATTGATATTAAAGTCAGCTTTCTTAAGCAGAGCGTACTAGAAAATTCACCCCGCAGGAATAGCATGCCCATATGCGGGTATATTACTAGGAAAAGACTGATATTATGAGCGTAAACCGGAGTTCTCAACGACTCACGGACCTCTCAACTCTCTCTCTACCAGGATTAGCCCAGCAATGTTTGCAAGTCAAAGCGTTGACTCCTCGCCATACCCAAGTGACTATACGGAAGGTTTGGGTCATCCACAGCCTTGAAAATGACAGGAAGGTCTCCTGTCGAAACGTCGGCCAACATGGAGAACCTAACCCGAACCTAAGCCCGAGAATAAATCATCAGTATCATTCGCCAGGAAAGCCTGAAATCTTACTTACCACACTACTTTTCGAGTTCGTTTCTGAGGACTACTTTGCCTAAAAGTAAAAGCCGCTTTCCATGCAAAATGGTATTGGTATGCACTTCAGAGAGAATTGCTTTTAAAATGAGGAATTATGTACGCATAGATTGCGCCAGAAATATATCAGCAAGTAGTTTTTATGCTTTCTCAACTGGTTTTTTTAAACAAATCAAATATTCACCGCAGTAATTAGTACATAATCGCAAAAATCTTAGGTTATGGTGGCGTTATCAGCGCATGGCGTGCAAAAAAGAGTCAAGCTAAAACCTTACTGCGATATTCCACAGGGGAAAAATCACTAGCGTTGATCATCATCATCATCATAAAAATCATCATCCCGGTCAAGGCGAATGATTTTTCCTCTGTGGAATATCGCACTAATGTGCACTTGCGGGTGACTCCGTATAAGGTGGTGGTATCCTCAAAATTAGGCTAAAACCTTACATATGTATATCAAGTTAATAACTGAGAATTTCAGTCTAATAAAACAAAAGTTTTGCATTATTTATTTTACAACATTTATTCCATGTTTCTTACAGTAGCTAATATTTAGAAATAGAATTCGAACATGATATTTATTATGACATGTGAAAAATTGAAAACTACCTTGCGGTAGTTTGAGCGAGATAGTTCCCTAGTCATAACGGAGACCATAGTCGAATTTTAGATTTTAATTTCAGCGTCTGTGAGAAGTGTGAAGTAAATATTGTAATATAAATGGTGCAAAAAACAGTTATATATGACCAAAATTCTCTGTAATTAAATAAATATAACTACATAAGTCTCTAACTTGACTCATTTTTTCACGCCTTACGGTGGAATCGCCCTCAAAACAAGAGGCTTTTTTGCGATTTTGTAAACATTATTGCGGTGAGTAATAGATTAATTTTTATTAATAGTTGATGAAACATACAAACTAAACACCGTTAGTTTTTTGACGAAATCTGGGTGTTTCACATTCCTAATTTTTTCAATATTCTCCCTCTGGAGCGCACATCCGTAATCTATCCCATGTAAAACAGCATCGATTTATTGGCAGATTGCTCAAAAAGCAGTTCGGCAAGGGGTTAGTATGCTGATATAATTGGAAAGATGAGTTTTTTCTTTAAAATGAGGTGAAATTCATCGATTTCTAGGTGAAGTGATTTTTCGCTCAAACTATCTTAACTTGTGGGAAATTATATCAAAATGGCTTACCTACGCGAGGAAAAAGCGACCGCTGTAGGGAGACGGAGAGGTAATTGGGGTGGTAATGGGCGGAGGGGCGGTCTCTTGAGTTGGTAGGGTGGGGCAGGTGGGTTGTTTTTGAGGGGGATGGGGGTTTGAAAGCAGGAGGAGATGGGTGGGTTGAGGAAGGGAGAATGCGGCCAACCTCGTTAACTACTTCGTCTTAAAAGTCCCCCCACTACGTCGTCTCCCCCCCCCCCCCGTCTCCCCATTCCACCGTCGCGGAAAACCCCGCCCACTTCTCTGCCCCCCACCCAACCCCACCCCCACGCTCTTCTTCCCAAAGCCGCCTCCTCTCACTGCCCCCAAGTCCTCCTCCCCACGTCTGACAACCATCTTAAAGCGTCAGTCACGCGTTTTTATGCACCCACAGCCTTTTTCCAATTCCCTTCCCCTGACTGGTTACCTCGCCGACTCCCTCTCCCCGAGGTCTCTCCCTCTGCACCTCCCTCCATACGCTTACTCCCTCCTCCTCCTCATCCTCCCATGCAAGCACTGCGCACTCCCCGCACCGTCAAGACGTGCCTCCAGCACCAACTCCTGCAACGCATCTGTTTAACGACTCAGTGTCGCCGCCAAACGCCTCACGCGCCACTGAAAACCTGGTACTTTTCTAAAGGGCGTTGCTCTGGGGGGGCTATTCTGAATGTTCTCGGACTTTCCAAGCCTCGAAAGTGACGAAGTTTTGAAGTCACAGCCACTAATATTTCTAATAGGACCATTCAAAAGTTGAGATTTGTCGGGGGAAGTGACGTCACATTCACGGATTTTCCGAGGTCCAACCATGTCGAGTCCTTACTGAATAAGGTCCCTGATTCCGTGATATGTTCGTACTGAAATTTCTCCTAAATGGGAGGGGTCACCGACTGTTTCTATCTGTGTGTAGGTACATTTAATTGTCAAACTTGACTTGGTGAAACCACATCGCAAAGGAAAATAAGAAGGTTTGTTAAGATTTCACAAAACAATTAATACGCAGATCTAGGTTTCGACTTGATAAATCGTTCTCGAGGTAAATTCGAGTTTATCTTTCAACATTTTCGACTTTCAACTTATTTGACTAGCCTCAAAATCTTTAGAATGATTAAATATGTTGAAGATTAGGTCGGTGTATTATAAATTTAGTGGAATATTTCAAAGTCTTCTCAATTTCCTTAGCCCTAGACAGATTTTTCCATTCGACTCCTTGGATGACATTTCCAACGCTAATTGAATCTAGTGCTTACCTAGGGGGTGTTGCTCTGGTCCCGTGTAATGTGCGCACAGAACTGTTTCCTGAATGCTAGGAGTCACCTACTGTCCCTACCTGTATGTACATAAAATTATCAGGCTTGACTTGGTGGAACAACATTATAAAGGAAACTAAGGTCTGGCAAGATTCCACATAACAATTAATACGCAGATCTAGGTTTCGACTTGCTCTTAATTAAAGAAAATTGGCAATATTCCACAATATAAACTTAAATACGACCGGTTTCGATGCAATGTATCATCATCAGGTAACGAATACTTCAAGCGCAGGCTTCAAGTTCACCATTCTAGGACTTCATAATATTTTCCATCCACCAAATCTGCTCCTTTCGAAGCCTGCGTTTGCGCCTCCAGTGGTTTCCTAGAGAGGTTGGGTGCTCAGAATGTCACTGAACTCGGGTGTAAGCGAACGTGCTCAAATGGTGTTTCACAGATTTTTACCCGGTCAATGACCAAGCGCACTACTTGTTTTTTTTGTTCAAAGGTCTGCTCACAAGGTTGAAGCGTCAATTAGAATATGTTGTAGCATAATAATGGTGAGGTTATAAAATAACAGAAATATCTTTTGGCTTTCTGCGGTATACTTACTATTTTGAGCAACAGTTTCGCCGAGATATTCTGCCGGCTTCTTCAGGCTCTCTATTGATGAAATTAATGGAAAATTTTTATTTTCCGCCGAGTTTATTTTGAATTGTATGCATTTTGTTCCTTTCTGATGACGCACAATCATCGGATATGTTCCAACGCATTTTTTCTATTATTGCACGAACGCAACAGATGATGGTAGTAAACTTTGGATAGCGCTTGAAAAGATTATTTTATCGATCTAGGTTTTGACTGAAGAGTCAAGGTTTCATTTTGGACCAAAAAGGAGCGTTAAAAGTGTAAAACGTAAAGAGTGGCTGCCAAAATTGAAATTTACAGAGTGAAATATAAGTTTTTGGACTCTTTTACATATTCATATTAATGGTCAATATTAAAGGTCATAAAGTATTGTTCAAAACACACTTGCATTACCCTCCGTCACTATCGTTTATGGGCAATATCTACTTCAGAGCAGGGTCTGGATAAGCACGGACGGAATTATTTCAAAGTGAGTCGTTTTATTTGTAAATGTATATCCTGATTCCGCTTCGTTCTTCAACTCGGAACTATATCTATCTCACTTAATTCCCGTTTAAAGACCTAAATATATTTCCTCCCAATTAGTTGTTTTCTCAACATTTTCACTTCAAGCGCAGGCTTCAAGTTCACCATTCTAGGACTTCATAATATTTTCCATCCACCAAATCTGCTCCTTTCGAAGCCTGCGTTTTCGCCTCCAGTGGTTTCCTAGAGGGGTTGGGTGCTCAGAATGTCACTGAACTCGGGTGTAAGCGAACGTGCTCAAATGGTGTTTCACAGATTTTTACCCGGTCAATGACCGAGCGCACTACTTGATTTTTTTGTTCAAAGGTCTGCTCACAAGGTTGAAGCGTCAATTATAATATGTTGTAGCATAATAATGGTGAGGTTATAAAATAACAGAAACATGTAATTTGCTGTTTCGATATTTTGTTGCCATTCCTCATCGAGTAAATGCTTATTGTTACTCAATTCTCATTACTACTTAAAATAATCTGAAAAAGAAAGTGCTACACTATGCCCCAATTGTGTGATACAAATACTTTCAGAAGGGACAGGACAAAAAACAGAAAGTTGTAGGAACGAGGGAAGACTAAAAAGTTTAATGGAGATATTTTATTTACATTTTCTGGCATTCATGAACATGTTCTTGAACGCAGTGAGTTTCTATATATGTGATACCAAAGATATTGGTACCTTATAAATGTAGAATTGCATTATTTCCCACCCTCTTACTATTACATCAAATGGTAAAAATAAATTATTCATGTATATTTTTCTTCTTTCAGGAGATATAGGTCTACTAATTTATAAATTATTTGACACACAATATGTACATTTTATATATTTACTCATATTTCATTTATCAATTATTTTATTTATTATTCTGAAGGAACTCTCTTTGAGCCCTGTAGAAGCATGTATAAAAATGTGAAACTTCGACAAAGAGAATAAATAATTTATAATTTAACTGACATATATCTTCTGAAAGAAGGAAAAATCATCATTTAAATAAATTCTTATACATCAGGTCTCCAGTCATCATAGTACTTCGTATCCGTAATAGAGTAACAATACTAGCAACTTTTTTACAATGTTTTTCATTATAATAAGCGTATCCCGACTTAAAGCATCATCAGGCACAAAAATAGATTTCAGAGTATATCTCATGTATTGTATTGTTATGTATACACTCCCTGACTATATTCTTGCTGATAGATTTCGCTGAAGTTCCTGTCGCAGACCTAGGCGGCAAGGAGGGGTGTCAAAAGTGGAGTTGGTGAAGTGGAAGAGAGGGAGGTTACGAGAGAGAGGCAGGGGAACGAAAACTTCGCGTAAAAGACACGAGGTGCACAAACGCAAGGCTTATGGGCAGGTGGTTAAGATCACCCATCGCTATGAATTTATCAGGGATCATATTTTGAGGCCTAATTGTGAAAGTAGTCGAAACGGGACGGTAGGTAGCGTTTTGACACCCCACTTATCAAAATGATTGTGTTTGCAGCAATTAGTAAGGTTTTCTGACCCTCCATACTGAAAAACCTTCCTCCCCCGTTTTGCAGGGTTTTCAAAGTTCCGTACCACAAGTCCCAAAATCGTTCAATTCGTAACGACAGTAACTTGTGCGATGGACATGGCTGATGATGCCGTCGAAGTCGGCGAAACTTGGAGTACAAGTAAGAAAAAAATTAGGAATGTGCTAGTGTTTAGTTTGTCGCTATGAATTCATCAGGGATTCTATGTTGAGGTATCATTGTGAGACTAGTCGAGACGGGACGGTAGGTAGCGGTGAGTCATCCCACTTATCAAGACGGTTGTGTAGGCAGCAATTAGCAAGGTTTTCTGACCCTCCACACTAAACAACCTTCCTTCCCCGTTTTGCAGAATTTTCAAAGTTCCGTACCCCATGTCCCAAAATCGTCCACTTCGCAACGCCAGCAACTTGTGCGATGGACACGCCTGATGATGCTGTCGAAGTCGCCGGAACTCGGAGTAGAAGTAAGAAAAAAATGAGGAATGTACAAGTGTTTTTAATTCCAATTATGGACCCACTTTTTTTGTGAACATTGTTCCAGGCGACCTGGCCATTTCTAGCGGCGTCAATATCCAGCCGTTCGTGAGTTCGTGTCGCTACCCTCGAAGGGAAGGAGTTGGGTTGGGGAGTAAGGAATGTCGCCAATGTTTTGTCCTGCTTTAGCACATTTTTTTATACCTGCCACTTACCCTTGAGTAGAAAGAAGCTTGGAATTTTTTCCTCTCTCGGCATCGGAGAGTGAAAACATCTACGTCCCCTCTCCAAGGCATCTCAAAGGTATTTCTTCTCTCATTATTTACTATTCTTTTTTGTCGCAAATACGGGAAACTTGAGTGAACTTAGTGCTCACTTTGTATCGGCGTATCGCCTTCTCTTTTTCTCCCTTGATATAAAAACCTTTTCACGTTCGCGGGGCGGCGGTCCATCCGGTTCCAAATTAATTGACCTCGACTCTCGTACCGTATCCGGACATGAATGTAAATGGCGAATTTGGCGAAGGTTTTCAGGGGGTCCGCCCCGAGAATTAAGCCTCGTTGTGTTTTTCGACAGCATGCCCACACGGCTGTGTCGTTGTTCCTTGCCCGAATCTGTAAGGCTCTCCATGTAAGATCCCCATGTGAGTTGTGCGCGGGACAATTTGCCAAGGAGGATTTTTTTTCAGCGACAATATTTACCCCAGGAAAGAATCCGAGGTAGGTATTGTCACCGTAAAAAAATATTTTACCTCAATTATATATAAACTCGATGGTTTCGGGCTTCACTTTGTTAAAATCCATTTTAAAGAATTCAAAAAATATTTAGTACTCTTTTTACATTTTTTTATTCCAAGTTTATTGGACCACTTTCGTCGCATAGACCTGACGTCGCATAGAGTCGTCAAGAAGACCTGATGACGTCGCCTATGGGACGAAACCGGTCGACTTGGAATAAAATACTGTGTAAAACGTACCATATCTCATTTATGTATTTTGATGGACGTATAATAGCTTTATTGTTTGCGTCTGCTCACGATTTAATTTGAGCAAATGAAAATTTAAAGCGTTTCCTAGAAGTCATATGCCAATTATACTAGAAAGACTTTAGGTTTATCTGTGATCCTCAGCCTTTCATGTCCATCCTTCCGTATTATATGATTTCATTTTTCATTTTTTAATGTTTCGTTGAATGTAATATCCAGTGGGAGAAGACAATACTTCAAGGACGTCTCTGATTTTATTTTAGGAAAAAAATTAATAGAAGAACATCTGCTGTGTCACAGAACATTGTGTTTCTAATCTTCAGTTTTACGAAAGCATATATATCATAGCTATATTTTAGTCACCCACAATCTAAGCACCGTCATTGAAGGAATTACATAAACGTTGCTTTGAAAATTTCTGTAGCGCGAATATCTTATTAAGCAAAAATAATTTTTGACACGAATAATCCAATGAAACGCACATCTATCGCCACGTGTTTCACAAGATACAAATACTTCAAAATGATTGGGGTAATATTTCGACAATTCTAGTTGGCTGTGCCTTTCTCATTCATTCTGTTCACACTTCATCTTATAGCAAGAAATGCATTCACTGCTTAGTGCTTATACGCATCGGAATTGCTACCAATTTCAGAAACAATTTTTGGGCAATTAAGCATGTTTTTTGCCGCTAAGCTGTTTCTGAGTTAGAGCATAATCCTGTTTTTTTTTCTATAATGAAAATAAAATCACTCTCTTTGAGGTGTTTGGTGAATACTTGCCGATGATAACATCTGAACGAAGTAAAACCTTCCTTATAGGTATTTGGCCTAGCCATCTTCTTTTTTGTGATTTCACTTTTTTTGCTTTTAGTAAGTAAAATGGAGTTGGTCTGAAAGTGGCTTATAATCGACGAATTTAACGAATGTGTACGGGAAATTAAATGGAGGAATGGTAATGAAAAGGATTAAAATTAACTTACTATATTTAAAATATACCATTTGAAGAACGGTTCACTTTAGAAATGTAGAGTTCAGGGTATAGTTGTGCTTGGAAAGGCTACTGTAGTAAAATGGAAGAGCCAAACAGCTTTTTTATTATAAGAATATTAATTATGCCATTTCAGACGAAAGGCATCAGTTTAGTAAAGATAGAGAATCGTATTTCAACCCTCTTTGAGCCAACTAGTTTCATTGGAACCTTTCAGAAATGCCGCGGACGACACGTAAATAAAATATAACCTTTCAGAAGACAACAACATTCGGCAGTAATTCTTTAAAGTAGCAATCTCCAGTCTTCTTTTAACATTTATATTTGTTTAACCGTAAATGCTACCCTCCCTTTTCATCACAGAGAGAAGAAATGAATCTTAATTAGTTAAACAGATTTTATCAATGCTGCATGCGTAAGCCGGTATATCGACCCGCTGCACTTATCGCCTAAAAAACTGGAGACTAAAACGTTCAACGTGTCTATGCGCCGTGTGACAAGAGGCTGGTAAAAGTGTTTACAAGCAATATATTTGCCGATTAGTTAGGACCTTTCATGCGTTGTTGTAAATTTGCAAGGGCTTGAGAATGCTGAATGTGTAATCATAATTTATTTTGATAATGCCCTCTGTTATTCGTCATACTTTCTTTTAACGGCATAAATGTATGTAAAGTCTAATTTCTTCTCCCTAAACAATATGCATTCGAATGTCTTGCATTCTGTGCAAGGGCCTGAGAATGAAAAAAATCGAAAATGCCTCGACCATACTTATGTATCAATGAGGCCTTGAGAGGCTAATATTAACTGCGACTCAACTAAATTTAGTGAAATCTATTTCTTTTGTAGCAATTAAGGTTCAATGTCAACTTCGCTTTCAATACTCTCTTCAGAGGAGAGTATCGCGACTTGATGAATTGAATGTCTCATTTATGTGGTTGGGAAACTCATTGACTCAAGAAAACAGGTCCGATTGTTTTTTATTAGTCCTTCCACCATGCTTAAAACATGTGAAGCAGCTGCAGAGATCGTATGTGAGAATTCATCTGAGGGGAGCTTCCTGTGTATCGCATGATCATTTTGTAGCTAAGGTGAAGCATTATGCATGTCTTATTTTGTTAAATCGTCAGTAGTCCACACAACCTTTCCAGCAAAAATGGGAACTAGTCCCCAACGGAGTCTGTAGAGCATTTACTAGGAGATGTATTTTAGGAAATTACTTCTCCTCATATCATTGGTCAAATAAAATAATTATGCTTGCGTAATTTGGATACACAACGATTTCAATGCAATCAAACTTTATGTAATGCTACATCCTGGTAGCGATTAGATGCCACTGACTACATTTCCGAACTCGAGGAGAGGTTAAGATGTCTGCAACAAGTAAATTATTGATCAAGGTCCGCTACCACAGTACCCGTTCTTCGAGGCAATTATGGATTTGAGTCCTTCATTTGTTTCTTTTAAACGGATTATGCCCATTTTTTAGCATGCAAGGATTTGGATTAAAATTTGCTTAACGAAAGGTCCAGATATTGTAATTAGAGGAGCAATTGATTTAATGAGTGAATTAATAAAGATTCACTAAAATTCTAAAAGGCTAGAGGAAACGAGGAACATCTTGGAAAACAAAATTTGTTGATAGTTCTTATTCCTTACTTGTTAAATTGTTAGAGAAGAATACGAAGAGCACCTAGTAGGCAGTGCTGTTTTATAATGAGTATCGTTCTAACTTAAAACAGGAATGCCTGAATGATGCAGTATTGGTCGAGTGAAGAATATATGAGTTAATATTGTTTGATCAATCACCGTGAGTTAGCTCTGATGTATTCGTCGGAAAACAAGTCCTCTTTATAAACACGCTGAATACAAGAGAGAATGTCCATTTCAAATAAACAATATTGGTAAATTTCCACACAGTATATTATAAGAACACAGTTAAAATACACCACCGACCAAGGTTTCGGCACGTAATGCCGTCGTGTAATCAAGGCCTGCCATCGTGGGATTCCACAGGTGCAACGGGTACTTAGGAGCATCAAATATGCTGTAAAAGATTCGGACTTAATTGTGACTAAAGCTGATAAAGGCAATAGCATTGTGGTTTTAAATAGGATCAACTATGTTAACAAATGTGATGAGCTTTTAAATAGTAACGATTTTGTAAAGTTGAAAAGTGATCCAACTCGTAAACTTCAAGCAGATTTGAAAAGCCACTTAACTAATTGTCAAAACTTACTTAGTAACTCAGATAAGTGGCGTCTTACCAGTATGAATCCTCTACCACCTAGATTTTATGGCTTGCCAAAGACTCATAAACCCAATATTCCGATTAGACCAGTGGTTTCCCATGTCACGGCTCCATGTCACCGTCTAGCAAGAAGGTTAAATCCATGGATTAGGCAACATTCAGACTTTAAACTTATGTACAGCATTAATAAGCCGAAACCTTGGTCGGTGTAGTATTTTAACTGTTTTTATAATATACTGTGTGGAAATTTACCAATATTGTTTATTTGAAATGGACATAAAGTATTTCCACAAATTTAAGCCTGATACGCTTTTATACAAGAGAGAATATTGGATGACAACACAGGGTACGAAATACAAAATATGTACAACTTATATACTAGTTGTAATATTTAACTGAACTATCACGATGTAAACGCTCAAATGAGCTCCCTCTTTGTTTATTCGGGAGCAAGCGAATTGCTGTTTGTTGGGGTTTACCACAGCCCGTTTGATCACGTGGCATGTGAGGTTGTCAATCCTTCCGTCCTCTATAAATTTATATTTTCTTCCTTGGTCTTGGAAGTAAAACAACGTTCACTAAATGGCTATTGAGAACAACAGAAATGCGGGAGATAAGACTGATCGCGGAACACATTCTTATGGATAGAAAATGAAACATCGATTTTTAGGCACTAAACAAACAGAAGGTAAAGAGAGAGAAGATACTGGGATACGAACGTCGCGTCGGTAGAATGACGGAAGACAGACTTCCCAGCAGTGTAAGAGACAACATTCCGCCATCGCAGGAGACCGATAAGAAGACTATCAAAATGATGTAAGGACAGCTGGCAATCCACCTACAAAAATCAGGATTAATTTTCAGTGAAATACAGTCGACTCGTTTACCTTGAGAAAAAGATCTGTGAAGTTGACCGGGAAAGTTCTTTTAAGTAGCAGCCCGTTGGAATATTTTTAAAATACTGCGTCGATTTAAACGTGAAATTTGGATAAACTACCTCTAGAATCTAGAAATAGGATGGCTGAAATCACTTTTTCATTTTTTAAAAACTTGAATGAGATATTCGCAACAGTAACACTTGGGCATGCGAACAAATTTGAAGCGAAGTGTGGACCTGTTGGTATTTTCTACGGGACTCTCCAATCTGCGGTCAGAAAGCTATTTCACGCCGGTCTTTATCACCTGTACTGATATAATTTTCGTGACAAATCCTCTCGATGACTGTTCTTGGATGTCCAAGTTTGTACTTCCATTCATCTGACTATTCTCCCCTTTTTCCTTTGTTTCAATTTCCTTTATGTAATGGGAATCTTTATCCGCACGGAGTGGTACCGGAGATGCTTGTTTATTCACACTGAGGCCCATTGAAGGGCCATCGAAGCCACGCCATGCAGTTCGCTCTTGAATTTTGAGCGAGGCGAATGGAAGGCGGGCGGAGAACTTGCAGTCCAGACGTCCTTGCAGCGCTTCCTACTCCCGTCGAAATCTTTTTTGGGGCGCGTGACTACCCACAAGCGAGCAGTTCGGAATCAGCGTCAGCGGCTTAGATGTCCGCGGGATCCGATGTACATGTTGGCAGATCCGGCGTGAGGATTGGGATCGTCGACATATAAATGCGGCACGCATTCGAGTGTCTTACGTGTCTATAGTAGTTATATTGTATCTCTAAACCAATCATTCATCCGCTATTATATTAACTTGTGACTAAGAAAGTCGTTCTATGCACCTTTGTCTGAACGAGCTGGTCGGGTATTGATTTAGCGAGCAGAAAATGTATTATTAGGAGGACAGACTGAGTTTTTTATTTGAGGAGGATTTTTGTTTGGTTTAAGGCGGATCCTGATATTGGATTCTGGAGCATTTTACTGAATTATAGGGTGTAATGGTTGACTAATACTTTAGTTAATGAATTATTTATAGCCGGACTAATATTTCTATAAAATATTTTGCGATACGCCTTGGCTACAGGGAATATTTTAAGCAATGTGAAGCTCTCCATATGTTGAAGACTTGCATTACGGGTTGTAGATAATTATTAGGTTACTGGAGATGTGTGCTGCCAGCTTCTGTTAAATTTGGTGTACAGTGACAAGTTGATTGCGCAAGTAACTTGCAGCAAGTGACTTTCGACGTAAATTACAGGCATAAACAGCTCTGCAAGTCCGCTTGTAGAACTGTTAAAAGTTCGGCAAATCACTTTCAGAAGCGTATTGTTGCAAGTGTAAACAGCTACCAATCTGGTACTGCACTAACTCCTGAAAAAATATTTCCTCAGAGCTAAATCCCCCACAAGCTCTTGCAGAAGAAACTTGTGAAAGTAATTTTCCAGTGTAAAACCACCATTAGGGTACATCTGCATACTACCCTGCGAGACGCCGCAGCAGCGTGTTGCACGGGTTGTGGTAACACCAGCGAAGTTAAGGTAAGGGAAAATGAAAAGCAAATGGGAGAGAACAAAGTTGCATTGTAGGTTAGCATAGCGTCTTAGTGTATGTTTTTCTGTTTTGGTTAACGTCTTTTCTCATTTCTGTTTTTGCTATCGTCATTAATTTTGCGTGGAAAGGAGAAGTTTTTGTATTTTCCAGTTCGGCAGTGTCTCTTTCATTTTATTATCAGTTCTGGAGATACCACGCGGGATTAAAATAGTACCTCCCATTTCTCCCTGGAACTCTTTCAGCAAGTATCTGCAAGCATGGTCCAAAATGTTCAATTAATCTTAGCCCAGTGTGTAGCCTCCAAGTGCCTATCGACTCTAAAGTATATTCAATTCCACTAGGGTATATTTTTTGCACTGATAGTTGAAAGTTCGCAAGTATATGGCAACCCTTCCATAAGTTTCTGCGGCTTGAAGAGTCTAGAAACGATATCCAAGGGGGATAAAGTGGAAAATAGAAGAGAACAAAAATGAAATACCTGACGGAAATGAGTCGGGCACCGGTGGTTCGAACTGAACGAAGTAAAAATACGTTTGAGGATTGCCGCCATATTGGTGAAATCAACGCAAACTCGAAGAATCTCCCGAGTAAGTTATTTGCATGAGTGCGCGATACTTGAGGTCATTCCGACCAAGTTTATCGTTGAATGGTGGCGCGAAGGCCAAGCGAGGCGTCTACCGACTTGTACATTTTCGGGAATAGGCCTGCTTTTTGCGTCGAAGACAATTTTTAAGCGGATGATGTAGACGCCCCTTTCTTGACTGGCTCCGCGCGGAGAAATGTCCGTAATCGCGGGCCGGCTCAAATTGAAGCACCGCATCCCTTATTCCATTGCGACGCTAAACCGTCAAGTCTGGGGACTCGGCGTCGGCCGCGTAAATGGAGAAAAAGCCACTTCTGAAGGAGACTTTATTTCGCTTCCACGCGCTCTCGCATATATTTCCTCGGAAGATCTTTCTGTCAAACGAGATCTTGAGCGTTGGCGAAGCATTTGCTGAAATTTACGACGTGGCCGGGGAGGATGAGGCGAAGGGGGGAAAAAAACCCCGGACAAGAAGTTTCTCGAGATCATATTTGAAGACTCGGGAACTTTTCTCTACCTCGAGGCGTGCGCTCCGGAGACGTTCGACTGTTTTCTGTTAACCCACCATTACTATGGTAACGGTCTATAAAAGTAGCCGCTATTGGAACCCTCGCTGAAAATGGCGTCTCGTAATTGGCCGAAAACTTTTGCTATAACTTTTATCGTTTTGTTTTTTTTTTATTCCTCTCTTACACTTCTTCAACAATGTTTTGAGGATGTCAGAAATGATATTTGCAAATAGGTGCTGGCTTTCATTTTCGGAGCAATCAGCAGCTGACGGACTTTTGAAACGACCGCATTTGAAATCTCTTCCCGTTTTGGCGGTAGTGAGTTTCAAGAAAGTGGCCAATCAAGGATATTTTTTGGAGCCATTACCCCTCCTGTGTATGGATTCTGTTGCCCTCTGTGGGTTTGCACCATGTGAGAACGACACGTTTTTATATTCTTCAATTGGTCGTTGAATTTTTATGGCGATATTCGAGGCGATTTTCATAAAAATTTTACGGGTGTGAAAATATTTCGGTAGCCATCTCTTATTCAAAATTTCTTCTCGCGCTGCAGGAAAGTCTAATCGATGCCCACTGCCTCACACAGTAATTTTCTCGCTGATTGGCGATTTATTTAAAGCCCAAAGAAGTTGAGTATACACTATAAATCAACTTTGGTAGTTGTTTACATAGCAATGCGTTAGAGAGTTTTATTTAATTAAAATATAGAATTTTTAAATATGCTGATAAACACTATTAGTGGCTCTGCTTTCCTTAATGTAGAGCGTCGTGAAAGGGTTTCCGTATACGCATTTTCTACCAAAAAAGTAACTAGAATCTATGTGTGACAAATGTTCAGCTTCTACGTATATGCTTGAAAAAACAATATATTTCAATTAAAGTTTTCAGACGCCTCTGAATAAAGTTTTCAATTGAGCTATTATTATGAAACAGTAAGGGATGATTATGATCATAATACCTCCCATTTTGTGAAAGTGTCATGTCCCCGTATGTCAAGGTAAGTTAATTACCTTTGACGAGCAAGTAAAAGAGCCATTTCTCCGTTAGCACTTGGAAGAATTATAAATAAAAATGTGCTAAATATTTGAGGCGTGTAATGAAGTCAAGAGTTTTATTTTCATGCCTATCTTAACAGTAATAATTATTGTAAAACTTCAAATGAAGCACTCGAAGCATTGCCTTCTGGCGTTTTCCCAAGATTTCTATTCGCCCAACCCATGTGCGTCTATTTTCATTATTCTTTTACCGGGATTATTACGTTCGGGACACCATGTTTGGTTCGCCATCCGCAGTTTTTTTCCGCTGCATAAAATGTACAATAATATTTATATGGTGGCATCCTGTGGTGTGAGAGATATACCAGAAAACCGTGGCCATCTTATAATTAAATTCATAGCGTGCTGCATCCTTAGCATCAACCTACTTAATTTTGAGAAAGCTATCCATTAATCTTGGGAGAGTTAACGTTCGCTGCAAATACAGAGCTCATTACCTATTTATCCACCTTCAAGGAACAACAAACCGTTCTTTATTTGAAATGAGTTTATTCTTGCATGAGAAGATACCTTGTACCAGGACGATGTCTATAATTGATGAACTTACGATAATCATGTACTTTTCACCGTGTTTTTTTTGCAACCAGATAAATATAAATAACAATGCTCTTGCAGAGACATTGGTGCCCATATTTGAACCATTACGCTGATAACCAAAATTGGAAAGGAATCTTGTACAAATTCTGCGAAAGTCTTCCACTCCGAGATCCAAAATAAATTTTCACAAACAAAATATAAAAAAAACCTTTTAACCTTGTGTTAGGTCAAGTTCTGCCCACGAACCTCCCGTTTCTATATCTTAACTACCGGAAAATCTGATTTCCTGCTGGCTGCTTCTTTGGTTTGCCTTCAGCAACCCATTTCCCTTAATTAATTCCTCCATCCAAATAATCTGCCGCTTCAGATGTCGTACCATTCCTGCATCTCTTTCGCTACAACTCGTGATAGTTCTTTGTTCATCTTTTTTATCTCATACCTTATTTCCTAATCCTACTGCGGCACTCTGTAGTACTACCTGAAAACGGTGGAATGCTACCTGTAGAATTTTATATAGCCAAGTATGGATTTCAAGCTTTAATTGATAGAACACTTAGGGGTCTTGCATGTTGAATGGTCTTGCATGAATCGGTTGTTGCTACGTTACCGTTTTCGGTGATTTTTTACCCCTCCGTTGACAACCGTAGTACCCCCCCCCCCATCTCCTCCTACATGTAACGTTGTCTCTACTAATGAAACTTTCCGTTCAAAAATATTTTCTCAATTATTGAGTGGGTTTATTTTTAGGGAGGGGTTGAAATAAGACAAATAAAGTAGCCGAACTAGATAAAACAGAACTGTCTACTCTCAATTGGAACAAGTAATATTAATTTGGAAATTCTAAATATCAACCATGAATCACGGCGCAAGGTGCTGTGCTCTTCTACTTTGTAGTCTCCCCTCCCCACATTGATGACTGCTTCATTGAAAAGTGTTACCACGAGGTCTCTATTTAACCCGCGAGAAGGTTAAAATGTAAGCAATTTGATGGTATGAAGACTTGCAACAATGTAGAGGCATTGGTTCAGTTAGATTGAGTCAAAGTAGAAACTTGGGGTGTAAGAAACAGCCCGCGAGCCCTTCCTCAGGTTTACTCTGTACTACTGTCGAGGCGATGTTGGCGAGTAAGAAATGTAAATAGCCGCATCGTTTTCTGATCTCAGGGAACTTCGAGTTAGAATATATACAGCAGACGTAGGATGAAAGTTGGAACTGTGTACCGCCGAACCGTGATCATGTCAGTTACGCAACATGTCTGTGATATATATTGGAAACCATTACATTTAGCACCATCAGCTAGTTCACTGTAATAAATGATATGATAAATGATATGATGAATATTGACATATATATTAGTGAAAATTATTCGTATTTAGGTACCAGTATTATTGAAATTCATTATACCTACATATAATATATATTTAGTATACTGTCATACGTTATATTGATAATTTTTAAAACATCTATGCACAGCTACGTTATTTTGAATGGACCCCCCTTCCCCCTTGTTACTCGCCGTAGGTTTTTAGGCGACCCCCCCCCCAAGTTGGTAACGTAGTTTATGCACGACCCCTTAACTATTATCATAAAAAAGAAAAATTACTTGATACTACTTCACACTGTTATCTAATATATGACCATAGTTCGGGCACAGAGCGCCATCGACAGACTTCATAATAGTTCTCCTTGCCCAAAACATTATCGGTTGTTGAATATAAATTATGTGGATTACTCCCTCAGGAATAACTGTCTCAAAGCTCTCCAATCCAATTCCATACCCTCTCCTCCACCACCAGGTTTCGGAACCCAACAGCTCGGTATACAACCTCCCTGATGGAAATTTCCCTATGAGAATTCTCTAGAACATAGGGAAAAGCAAGGGAAAAATTTAAAATTCCTTAGAAAAAAATTTATTTTCTAGGGAAATGCAATATAACTTTAGTAACTTTTTTTCTTGAACTTTTTTCCTTAGAAATGGCAGACGGTCAGTAATTTCCCTAGAACAAAATGCTACTTTAGGGAAAATCTTCAGGCATAGGAAAATTATACCAGCAATTCCATAGAGTTCAGTTTGCAGTGCCTAGATTGAATGACTATGGAGGAAAAAATATGCATCCATAAAACCAAAAAAAATATTCCACATAGCTTCATTTATACAACAATAGAGATCACGATTAATTATAATGAGAGTGACGAAATATATCTCAATAAACAAGATGTGCAACCATTATAAAAAATCACCTCTCACAGTCAACTATATTTGGTGTAAATTAAATATATTCCAAGCCACTGCAACCCACTTTCAAAAGCATTTCCCATGGAAAATGTACTATAGGGAAATTGTTCCCTAGAGGTATACATATTTTCTAGGGAAATTTCCGACAGGGCTACTAAATCAACGGCCTCAACTGCCTCTGGAAGGAATTAACGAGACCTTGACGAAGGAAGAAAATTCCTTCCGACATTTGAGTGCTTTTAGAACTCGAAAATTGAAAATAAAAATCCCCTATGCCCTCCAATCTTTTCTCATTTTAATTCCCCACCGTCCAGGTTTCCGAGCCCACGTGCTCCACGTGTCTCTTGAAAAAAGTAGTCGGTTTTCGTGCCTCTGGAAGAAGAAACGGCGCTAGCGTGGCGACGTAAGAAACTGCTTTCAGTCGTGTACACTAGAGAGTGCGCGCTAATCACTTGATGGATACTCGAAGAATCGCGATACGCTGCGTTCTTTTTTTATGTGATTTTCCACAGTCGGCGCTGTTGCGTGAGTGGGATATTTTTGAAAACATCAACCGAGCTTCGCCGATTATGGAGGAGTGGATAGGCTATCTTCCATCCTCGGTGAGAGTGCGTCTATGAGACGGTAATGTTCCAAGAGGAGCGGACAGTTAACTCTGGCGTCGCTGTTCCAAGGAGGAGCGCTCACTTAGCCTTGCCTCGTGTCACGCCTTATCCTTTTGACCCCTTCGCGGCCTGGCTTCCACGTGGCGCGACTCTTCGGCGTTGCATCAACAGCTCGTGCACCACACACGCACGAGCAATCCAGCCGCCGCACCCACGGATCTGCATCTCCTTCTGTCTAAGATGGATGTGAAACCTCGAAATAAAACTGGTTCGTCCGGACGATGCTACGTCACGTTTTACCCGGCCATTTTTTAACATCTCCCCTGCCTCCCTTGTATCTTGGCGCGAAGTTCAAATCCAATCTGCGTATGCATAGCAGGTTTTTCAAAGGCGAAAGTCGCCTCAACTTCAGGGCATTTCGATTTTCTATGAGAGAAAACTGAATGTACCCCCTTATTAGATAAGAGTCGCATTACTTGCACTCTTAATTACCGACTTGTACCATCCAAATGCCTAAAATATGTCACTAACTTCCAAAGATTGTCTTAAAATACGGACCTTCGTTACGTGTCTACGAGCAAACAACCCTTCACGCGTAAACACCATGGACGCGTAAATACCTGCCAGTGGCACTCGTAGTTTGTCAGAACTCCGCAACATCAATTCTGTGCAACCTCAAACACGCGTAGAAGATAGGAAATGTTACTGGCATGGAACAGAGTGGCGAAAAAAAACTCTAAAAAATAAGGTCAATTGCCTCGGTGTTCCCAAGGTCTCACCTTCGCTCCTAAACAATAATTCCAAGAGAGAAATATTTGTTAAAATATTAGTAATCCACATTTTAGTATAAACTTAAAAAAATTGTGGACCTGAGAGTCAAAGTAATTACAAGTGACATCAACACGAAAAACGATAAGCGATGCATGTATTCTAAGTTGGTACCGTCGGGTACTGACAGGTAGCTACAGGAAAAGGAATACAAGTGTTCGAAATTATGGTGCTGCGATCTAGCCGCCGAACACTTAAGCTACTTTGCTTTTTGCCATTTTTTACCGGGGTGAAGTTATACAGGTGACACTGGACGATGTTTGTCACTTGTATTAATTTGACTCTCAGGCCCTCAATTATTATCGCGTATTATCCTGTGAGCCACCGTAGGGGTTCGTGGAGAAGGGGTGTTATTACAGCAGAGAGGTAATGAAGAGGGAATAGAAATAAGCTAATGAAAGAGGGAGTTAATGAAAAGGAATGGAGATTCTTAGTTTCTCGTTCTGAATTTTCCTTAGTCACTAGTGGTGTGTGAAAAAAAACTTATTTTTCCTATCGATTGGCACTGTATATTTCTTACTTTTTTCGCTAATATCAGTCCTAGAGATATAGTTCGGGGTTAAAATAATAACCTCCGTCTTACAATTAGCCTAATAATCACGTGATCAGAATATTTCAAGTAACCTAGCATATAGCCTCCGAGTCTCTAGCGGCTATGATTTGAAACATTTTAACCTCATTAAGGAGATAATTAATTGAAAACAACGGGTAATCAACCGCTATATTCCAGAGACTGCGAGAGATTCAATTCTCCCAGCTGACTAAATTAAATGAATAACCACGGAATCATACACGAAACCATAGTACTAAAGAGATCAAGCATCTAATTGTAAAAAATAAAAGTTCTTACATCGAGAAAATAAACATCATATAATCTTCAACATCATCGTGAGTGCAATCTTCTTACCTTCGTATTGTAATCCTTTTTCCGTTTAAATATTGAGATTAATAACTTTGCGCATTGACAAAAATATAAGTATCAGGTTAAATGTGATGGAATTTCAACATAATGAAGGCAGATTTTGCAAGTTTCAACTGGTGTTCCAATAGATTTATTGCAGCCTGATGATGATATAATACATACATTGAAAAAAGGTCCAAAAAACTCTAATTTTACAGTGAAAAATAGCTATTTCCGTCGTCATTATTTTGCACGTTGACATAAGTCCGTACGCTTCAGAGTCAAATTTATAATACCATAGATTAATAGTGCCTTCTCAAATAAAAAGCCTCTGGTGTACGGATAGAAACTATAGTAGGAACGACGGAAACTTTATTTTTGTTAATAACCTCTGCTTATTTATGGCCACTAACATAGAATCTCTCTGACTATGGAGCATTGGCCTCCATAAAAACAAGCCATCAAATGCCTGCCGAAGTTTTGTTCATTTTAATCACATCGTTACCAGGTCTAGTTAAAAAATACGACCTATTAGCGAATCAATAGTGTTGCCAGATATTCACGCCCATAAGGATATATATATCTTAGCTTTACTTTATATAGCTTAGTAAATTTAATGGTAGTCTTTCTTTTTCAATTTTCAAACTCTGGAGAAGAGTGATTTATTAAAAATATTACAGTACTTTAAGATTGAAGACGAATTTTTAAGATCATATGGTCTTAAAACTTATGTCTCTATTTCAAGCTTTTATCGGGAAATAATCTTATGAACAATTGTAAAAGGTGTGTAATAAAACTTGTTATTTGTTTTTGTCGTTTTTATAACTATCCCTGATGGTATTCATTAAGACTAACATCGGCAACGATTTCATATTTGGATTATTTTACGACCAAAATTCCATAATCAGAGATTTATTTTTGCATTAATATTTTGGCCTGGTTTTTCGGCATTTGCTACCTCAGCGTGTCGTTTAATTCGAGGGATGATAGGCGTGTGGTTAGCAAGGTTAACTACCTGCCAACCCTAGCGGCGTTAGGCCGAAATCTAAATGCGGATTAGAGGTAATAGACTGTGAAGAGTGTAATTCGTTGCTAGCCTGAACAATTCACTGAGAGAGCAAGGGGAAGACTATCGCAGATTTGGTGTTTTGTTAACAGGGGAACCATGCCCATCGTTTCAATTTAATGACACGTTCTATCACCTAGTGGTGGATACACCGCGTCGTACACCACAACCTAAGGTGGATACGCCGCGTCGAGAATGCCATTTTAGTCTTGCATGTAATGGCGAAACAATTTTCAATTGCGCACTTGTGCATGTCGCGACTTGATTCTTTAAGGATGCCATTTTTAATGGCTCAGAGAATCCACTCGGTGGGAAAGTGCTTTCCTTGGACTGTATTTTTCATTTTAGGGTGGTTAATGCTACCATTTTCCTGTTTTTTTTTAGCGCTAGTGAATTTTACGACCGCCTGCAATTCGACTACTTGCCGGAGTGCACAGGATTCCCCTATGATTTACCTTGCCTTGTGGAGAGCGGGGTAAGGAACGCGTCGCTCGTGTTGAAAGACGAAATAATGTTCGTTTTGCTCAGTTTCCAACACTCAACAGGCGATCCAGAAGGATTCACCGCCATTAGTCTTCGAATCACCGTGGGGTGCCCTCAACGGTCCGTTCGCGTTTAACAAGACGGGATGCATCATCAGCTCCCGAGCAATGATGGACCATTCTTCAGTTATATGGCTCTCATTTGCCATTTCGAGGAAGCATTCCTCGTGCCTCGTCTCGGGCCGGAGGAAAAATAGTTGAGCGTCAAAACGCGAACCACTTTCGGCTTCACTTTCTTGTAACATAACAGCCTTTCTGCGGTATCCCTTTCATGTCGCGACTAGCCTCACATTCGCTTATCGTTCCACCACCATAGTTTGCCTCCGCGTGAGTATTTTCGCAGGTTTTCCCGTCTTGTGTCACTAAGTGGGGGCCGTGAATCTCTCCTTAGGAATCCTAGGCCGGTATTTAAGAACTTTTTCTGTAGGTGTCGCGAGTTTTTTTAGGTGCAGTGTGGAAATAAAAAGCTCATTTATGGTATTTAACACTTTTTGTGCAATCACTTCCCAGTTTATGCATTACTTACCAAGTGGATGTAATGAATCCTCATATGAATCAGAGCTCGGTTCCTAAAAACATTTTTCTGAAGGTGTCGTCTGGTTTTTAGCTCACCGTGGGAATAAAATACTTATTAATGATATTGAACAAATCTTGCCACTGGAAATCATCTTCCAGTTTATACATTAACTTCCACTCTTGAGGTTTTATTCGTTTTAGCTTGCACATGACGCACAAACATGTTTGCTTTTCAGGTTTGTTGGCTTCCATTCGCTTCTACGAGTTACCTACGAAAAGACCGAGTAGATTCTGTCAGAGGGATGACATGCTAAACGTGCTCCTGCGTTACAGATTTATGGAGGGTAATTATCATTATCTCAGTAATGGTAAGACCGTAGTTTATGGGTTGCAACCGCGTCCATCCACATCGCAATATAGTAGTGTCGCCATGTAGAAGGTCAAAAAACGTTTGGGGAATTCGTCTTTTCTAATCCCTAGTCTTATCTTTCAGCACCTTAGCAGCACGCAAACAATGCAATTAACTTATAGTTTCAAGTTTACCCTTCGTGACAAGATCATGACTACTCCTCCATAATGAGATAACGCCTACATAAGTGCAATGATTAATTTTATTAAAAAATGCTGCTTGTTTCTCTTGAGGGAACGGAATCGAATAAAATCAAATTTTAATTATATCCAGCGATGAATTATAGAATCATAAACCATAATAGTGCGAATCTTACTGACAATTACCTGATCTATATACACAGGTAGTAATGATTACGTAGTGAAATATTTCCTCTATTGGTACCTTACTTAGACATTTCATGTATTTATCCTCTTCCAACCATAAACTTTCTATTTCCATTCCTAATTACAGGAACTCATGATTTAATATGAATATAAGGTTATCCACGGAATCCAAAACTTCATCTACATAGCACCCTACAAGCCACCTCAAGGGTGTGCGGCAGAGGGTGAATTATCACCAACATACACTACACCATACCCTAACAAGGTTAATGAAACTACTATTATTAATTCATTAGCAAAAACCTACAAATTCTTGTCAGAAGTTCATATTTCACCAATATGCACTACACTAAAGGAATAATACCAATTTTAGAGAAATGATATTTATGTATTTAGAAACTACATAAATTCAAAGAAATACAAGAGTAGTATTGGAAAAATGCAAGACGTTCTGTTAATACTTCGTTGCAGATTTAGAAACAGGCAATAAGGAGCAAATGAAGTAATAAGCCACACTACCTATTGACAAGCCTGGTTAAAAGTCTCATTGGTAGCCATTATGGCCTCTTATCGTTCGAGGGAAAAATGACATTTTAAATCCGCCTGTTCTGCAGTCTATTTCCCTATATTTATTCTCATGATCTAATCTCCAGGAGAATGTCGGGTTTCGTTAAATTTTATTGACGTCGCCATAAATTGATCGGCTTGTAACTTACATAAAAGATTCAGTCTAAATTTTAATCGACTGTTTGATAGCGATTCACATTCCAGTTGTTAGAGTAGTCCAGTGACACTAACGTAATCATCAAAACGGCCTTTTACCAATCTTGTCGATCTTCGCTGACGCGTTCGATTTTTAAGCCTACCTCATAAGGATCCCAAATACTGGCAGCGAATTCCAAGATGGAGAAGCAGCTAATTTCCCTAACTTCGTCGTCGCATTTGTCAAGTACTCTTTTAACAGACCCTAATTTACGATTAGCTTAACCAGAACTACGAAGCACCACTCCTTTCAACACTATTATCGTTTTTAAAATCCTCGACAATTGGGTATTTTCCACGTATTTCAAACTATCGATATTCTCATTCAGTTACTTGAACTTATTGCATTGGCTAAAAATTTTCTTATCAAATTGTATGAATTTCGGTTTTAAAAGCTAAAGAAAGTAGAAGGTTACGAAAGCTCCCGAGCACACTCCGGAAACAACCGAATGGCCTGTGACGTCATTTTCGCTGTTTACATTTAGACCCAGGCGTTTCCTTATGCTTACAGTGGTAACCAATGCGGCGAAATTAGTTTCTGACGTGTTCACGTTTCTAGATATGCCTTTAAATGGCATCTAAGTAAGGGATATAGATGGTGTTTTGTGCCACAATGTACGAATACATCGGTTGAAACACCGAACAAGAAATTTATTCACGCAATCACGACATTGAATGATTGAAATTTCTTCCTTGGATTCCTCAATGTCCACCCGTAAAAATGTATGCTTTACTCCGCACTTTGTGTTCTGGACATATTCTTGCAATGACTGTGCACAGTGGTCCATCTCTCTTTACTTGGACGTATCCTATAGCATTATCACCATAACTCTCACGAGAAGCTTTATAATATAACAACACTTACATTCAACTTTGAATAGACATTTAGGAGATGAGAACCTATTTTTAGGCATTTCTACAGCAGATAAGCCAAATTATAAAATAAAAAAATTAACGTTATAGGTGTGTCGAGTATTGGCACCACAAACATTTGGCGAGTACTGTGTTATGTTGATATGTTACTAAGATACTGTTTGTTTACTGTTGCATGGACTGATATGGACTTCGATAAAGAAAGAAGTATCATAATGATTATGAGTGTATTGGAAAAACAGTTAATAAAGTTCATACACCAAATACATAATTATATGTATCAAAAATGATATAAAACAGTAATGACGATTTTAAAAGCAAACTTTAAGCTTACATTTTTTGGACATAAGCTCAACGAATTTCCGCAGCATTAAATCGCTCGTCCTTCTTCATTAAAACGCCTACCATAAACATATCCACTTTGGGTAAATTATCTTATGTGGTTTTTATAAAACCATTGCACGCCATAGTCTTTGTTTTCAATGAAAAATCTTTAAATATACGGTAGATCTTCTACAGTTACTCACTTTCTCCCTCACATCCGTCTATCGCTCAGCGAAAATGACGTCAAGCCAATCAGATTTAGTTTCGCAGCGGCGTAAAAAAATTTGAAATTTCGACTATTTTAATCTTAAATATCTCAATTATTATTGAATCAATTTTAAAACTACTTTCACTCCGCAAGCTTTTTCGAGTTTAAGTAACATATAAAGATCCGTAAACTTAAATTTAAAATTTTGGAAAATACCCAATTGTGCTTTTATGTCCATAGGACAAAAAACATCAGTTTTCATCAGTTGACTCAGAAGAATGAACCTTGTTTTTTTCCTATTTAAATCTGCTCATGTCGGAATGATGCAGTGAGAGTTTCTTTTAGAAATAGTTTTATGGTTATAGTATGTATCACAGTACAAAGAGTGACCAAAGAAGGTGTTTTCAAGTCATATAAATGAGTATTGAAGCAAATGCATGCCAATTAAAATGGATTTGTTCCAGTTTTATCTACAATTGTAAATATCTTGAGACTAAGAACCCGTTGCTTATCCTTAAAATAATAAAACAACTAAAAAATGGATATAAAAAATACGCTGGAATGTGCTTATAGCACAGATGGGCTTCTTTTAAATCAGCATGATATTTTCATTTATTTTATTGCTTGCTCCCCAGGTACCGTTTTAATAACCTCCTCCAATCATAGCCGCGACTTTTTTCCTCACCATTCTGTAAGCTAATTTCGTTACTGTGAACTTCGGGCCTTTTGGCGCTCGGGTTGTTCCTTCAGAACGAAGGTTAAGATAATATTGATGGAGTAGGTTACTTGACTTGACAATGTATTTGTCCACATCAATATTTTGAAGGAGAAGGAAAAAATTGTTCAAAAACGTACCTACTTTATTCTAAAAATTTGGAAATATTGCTTGTGGGTTTAAAATGAAAAAATAAATATTTACTCATGTAGGAAGAGATCTATAATTTCACTGAAAACTGAACAGTTCCACATATTTTCTGCAGGGTTCACTCCTGGTTGGCCATCAAAGACACCACGTTGGTTTCATTGCGGCAGAAAATAGCTGTCTTTAAAAATTGTGCGCAAGCATCTTAATTTACAATAGAAAAAAGTTTCCAGCGCCTTAAGTAATAAGATAATACAATCGGATAAGAAATAGATTTGAACTTATGAGATAAATAATACATTTGCGATTCCCACAAATATATGTTATTTATCCTTAGCAGATTAGATACAGTGAAGGCATAGTTATCGGTGTATAAAAAATATAATTGGATAAGTCGCACGAGGAACTCATAGCCCTTTGGTGTAATCTACACATTGCTATAATATCGCCCAACGATCCGTCGCAGGACCGTTAGGCTGGGGCTTTTAAGATACCAGCTATGACAAAGGGAGGGAAATGGAATGGAGGTAGGAGATAGTAGAGGAAAAGGATGATAGTCAACTGCATGCTAATGTGTCTTAGTGTTACGCTAATAATTTTTCTTGTAGTCATTAATGTTGCGTGGAAAGAAGAAGTTTTGTACCTATAGTCTCCGCATCCTCTCTTTCCTTTGTTTGGTCGCTTCCAGCGTTAGGTGGTAGAGATGCAGTGCAGTTTTACACTAATATCCTCCGTCTCATTCTGAATATCGCATAACCTAAATTTTTATCACGCTTATTTTTGTTCATTTGTTTGTTTGTTGGTTTGTCTGGATGGAATCTTGTAATCGAAATCTAACCGACTTCCCAATGTTCAATCGAGCTGAACTTTGCCACACTTAGGTACTTACTCTCGATGACAATACATGAATCAGTCATTAAATTCACCAATTACCAAGTTAATCTACTACAATTAAATGGCTTACATTTTATATGGAAAAATGTATTTTGCCAATAGATGGCGCTAGTAGAAGGTAGCATTTATAGTGAGAAGAAATGCTAACAATTTAAATTTTAAAGATACGTTGCTCAATTCATATAAAGGCTAAAAATTACAAAATTTACTTTTTCCTACACTTGAATATAACCTAGTTATTTTAAGTACTTTTTTTTACATATTACTACCAAGTAATCTAAATGCACATGAAATTTAATTTGCAATAAATCAATGAAATATTAAATATTTTTCCGTTTAACTCAGAATAATACATTTCATATTAATATAATGGTTATTAACAAATATCAACGTGTCACGACGAGTCCAAAATTAAACAAAAAATTATTTAATTATTAGTGTTAGCATTACGTGTAGCCTGTGAGCCTCACTCAGCTTCAAGTCTAGACGGTCTAGACACTCCATCTATAGGCATAGTGAAACTTGGTGGCATTAGAAAGGGGAGTGTCTGATGCCAGTGAAGGTGAGTGACGCGTCGATGAGCAGGCAGAGGTACCACAGGGCTCCTGTTTGGTCCTCTTGATGAACTCTCGGCCTTACCCCACCTCTCTTACATGCTTAACCCTCCCGAACGTCATGCTTTTCGCAAGCGAGTGCCACCAAGTTTCGCTACAGCTATACTGCGTCACACTCTCTGCTCGTAGCAATTTTTAACGAAACGGGTGTCTCTCCTTTCTTTTTTGTTTACATCGCGTATTGAATTCCTGCGCAGGGCCCCAAGTGCTCGCGGCATACTGGAAATGTGGCCTAACCAGAGCGATGTAACATCAGATTCAGTTTTTCATTTAAGTATTCGCTTGACAAATCCTAGTCTCATAATTGCAACGCAGCGAATGGATCACATGTGATGTTGAAGGTTGTTCGGGCTTCCCACCGGGTTAAAAGTCTCCATCTCTGCCGATGTTTCTATGACTAAGTAAGTGTCGCCCCTGATGCCCTGATGATAGCTAAACCCGGTGGGAAGCCCGATCAGCCTTCAATATCCACCATACGCCGGGAAAGCCTTGGATCGTATGTGTTTTTCCTACTTTGAGCCTGAAGTTGAGATGATTCCCAGTTATTTCACTTCATCTTATAATTCATGTCTCTATACCCACTTTATAAGAATTTTGTAGTTAAGAGTTTTTTTGTATCAAGTTTCCTGCATTTACTAGATTAAGTTTGAGTTTCCGCTCAAGGTCAGTTTACGTCACTAATATCCGATTAGAGAGCTACTGAGTCTGGTTTTTGGCAATTTTTCAACAGATGACCTCATCATCAGCAAGCAGTCATCTTCTCTCTTAGTTACTTTTAAGTCGAACGACAAGACGCTAATATTTGCAACGTTGGTAGGACGATGTTGCTATTCCAAGGGCTTCTGGATAATAAAGTCGTTTGGTTTCTAATCACTGGCTCTGCTCCTCAGCTCTCCTAAGGAGAGGACGTTGGCAGATGGAAAAGGATTCACATTGTATTCATCCTCACTTTGCGGCGAACGGAACACATGGCCCCAGAAGAGATAAACGCAGAGACGAATCTGAGTGGGTCATTTGCGGTCGAGCCGTTGGCAAGGAGGCCTTCGCGAAAAATCAACAACGGCCAGAAGGCGAACGTTTGAAGTCACCATGCTGTCTTAGGGTTCCCCATCTGCCGGCAAGAGGTACTTTTTGATGCTCTTGACTGTCTACCCTTCTCGAATCAATGTAAGGGTTTTCAATAGCTGGGGTTTACAGGATAACGTGGAAAAAAGTACTTTTTATTTGGCATGGAAGAGGAATTAACATAATTCAAGCTCAATGTAAAAGTCTTGATTTATGCTCCTTCTTCAGGGGCCTTTCAAGTGTTTTGAGGCCATAAAGCTGGCTTTTGTGGAATAAGAAATGACAATAGTAATTTCTAATGTATGTTCTTCTCTTCAGAGGTGCTGGACCCGCTCTATACAAGAGTAAATGTGTAAAACTTGTGGATTCGGGTAATATTGTCAGGACTTTTTCCATTTGAATAACTGGAATTAAGTAAAATTTTCTACAGAGAGATACACTTTGTTTCAGAACCCGGATTCCAATGTTTTACATCATCTTCAGGTTTCATCAGGTGATACCTGAAGATGATGTAGAAAATTTAAACCCGGGTCGTGAATTGAAGTGTATATCTCTGTGGAAAATTGCACTTCATCCAAATGTATAAAGATAAAATGTTGTTTCTACAATACTCAAATGGTTACTGGTAGTAAGGGAGTAACACGAATCATTGGAAACTTGTAACTGAAGAGAATAGAGGCTTTCGAAACTTGGTGCAAAAGGTGGATGCTGAGTGATCAAATGGACGGATAGAATCAGAAACGAAGAGATGTTCCATAGAATGGAAGAGGAGAACCACATATGGATTACTATCATTAAGACAAGGTCCAAATGGATAGGCCACAATTTAAGTCGCAACAAATTTGTTAAGAATATAATATGTAGATGATAAAATAGAGAGAGAATCTCCACGAGGATTGGTACACACGCCAACTAAAACGGGATAAAAAACAGAAGAGTTACAAGAAAATAAAAAGAGTTACGAGGGAACAGGATAGAATGGAGGGCTGCAGTCAATCGTTGTTAGGATTGAGTGAATAAAGGCGATGATGAATTTATAGACTCAGTTACACAATGGTAACAATATAATGTCTGTGGCCTAATGATAGTGGTATAATGTGTGTGGGTTATCTGAAAAGTGTCTGTAGTAAATGTAGGAGAGATAGGGTTAGGAATGCGTACGTGATGAAAGAATGTGTAATGAATGCTCTAGTAATCGACTTAAATGAAAAGAGCGTATTTTGTTGGTTTGGCCATGTTTACAAAATGAATTCGAGTGGAATAGCTGAATAGATAAAGTATGATAGTTGTGTGAATGGCGTGAGAGGAAGGGGTAGACCGAGAATGTCATGGCTGAATGTGTCGGAAGAGACTAAATAGGAGGAATATTAGGAGTCTTAGGAGTAGGAGATGGTGTACGATGCAATGCATGAAAGTTGCAGCAGATAAGTAGGTTTGTAAGGAAAGAGCAATATGGAGGAAATTATTAAAATCGAAGGCAGTTTAAGAGGGCTATATAACTGAAAATAATTGAGCTCTTTTAGCTATACTTACCCCGAAAGGGATCGGCGTGGTGAGTATTCATGCATGCATGATTGTGTAAATAATATCTGCCCTAAAAATCTAGAATAATGAGTAAACTTTGAGGATGTGGGAAGGATTTCTTCTGTTCACATTGTTTCAGGCGAGGAAAATATAACTCGAAAGTCGAACCAACTCTTGGAACGGATTTTTTTTTCAACTTCCGAGGGCCCGTTGTATGCTTCAGCAGTCCCTGATTTAGACGTATCCTTGTTCTGCCGACAGTTCAGACAGGAGCCAGCCAAATCCGCCTCCCTTTCACGCTGTATTCCCGTCTCCCCACGTCCCCACCCTGTCGTGTAGCTCTCGCGAAAACCAAGTCCGGCAAAACCCTTGACTGCCTCGACTACGACAAAATGTTACTATGGCTACCGGTTCTTCCCCTTTTTCCTCCTCAACCCTCCCACCTCCCAACCCAACCTCCCTCCCCCTCCTGAGGCTATCCAATCATCCTCCAAGCCGCCTTGGACGGCCTCACCCTCCTCGCAGTCCAGAGAGTCGTAAAAATCACACTTTATGTCAAATTTCCATGCCTCTCCTCTTAACCAAGGGAGACCGCTGACGGGAGAAAAAGCAACTCAGGCTCTCAGACTCTCCCCGGACTAGGAGATATCCCCCCTTTTCCCTTCCCTTGTATATTCTTTTCCTTTTAATCTCCCGTAACGTACGTTTTTAAGCTGCACCCCTTCACCCTTCCTCCTCCTCCCCCTCCCCCATCACCATATCATGCTATGCCTACCGCCACTCCCAAAGCTCGCATTTGGGCCGGCGGGGCTGTAAACTATATCCCTTTGACGTTTGAATTAAGATACGAAGCGTTGAAGCGGCTCCGGAGTGGAGGTGGTCGCGTCGTTTAAGCAAAACGGCGTTCGTCTTTTTTTCCTTCTCTTTTATTTGTTCCTGTTACGTCCAGTCTTTTTTCATCTTCCTCTTCTCCCACTTCCCCTTACACCACTGCTCCTTCCAGTTTCCCTTCCTTCCTTATTTCGCCCTGCTTTACATCTCCTTTCTTAATCTAGTTCCACTGCGATCGTGTGAGTCAAAACTAATGCCATATTCCGCATTTTCTTTTACATTGTTTAAAAAAATATTGATTTCACTGATGAATTTTCTTATCCTACAGAAAGCAAAATTAATGTGCAAAATATATTTTTTATAGATTATTCGAGAGATATTTATTTTTCATGAATATTTTTTCCAGCCTAAGGAGCCAACTTCAGCGTCATTTGCATTGAATTTCTACTTCAATTTTTCCATTTATTTACTACACAACTCCAAAAAAAAAGATGGAGTGGAGACTTAATATCATCACGTTTAAATTTTCTGGGAGAGTTTGCTTCTTTATAGCAGTTTTACACGAAGAGGGCATTTATATCATTTAGAGAAATAATGTTTTCTTAACCTATTTTCCACACATAGGTACTCGCTTTTAACTCCATGTAATTTCAAGCATAAGTTTCGGAAAAAATAGCGTAGAAAGGTATGATTTTAGTTGTACGTACATTAAGCAAATTACATAGTTATATCTAAATTAAAAATAAATCCAACTTGTCAATAAAGCAGAGGACTCATATACATGCATTTTGGTCATACAGTTGACCATCGACTGGGGGAATTTACATCTTCAAAACACGTGCGTGTTCTCCGAGGTAAAGAGAGGACTTTGAACCCCGGAAAACACGATCGTGATTACGAGATAAAACTGCTCCCTGTCGATGCGTACCTGGCTGACCGAAATGGAAACACAGGAGTCTAAATTCCTCTGCTTTCATTAATAATTTGGATTAATCTTTAATTTAAATTTACTTGTCAGCAGCTCATCTTGAATTACAGTTTTCTCGAAATAGCTAGAACATGAATTAAATTTTATTTAATGATATTTAAGTCATATACGAAGTTTTCCGTGGGGTTTGATTAGTGGAGCAGCTTTCGGCGTTCCTTTAGCCAGTTCAGACCAGAAGACGCCAGCAGGATAGCTGGAGAAACTGTTGTCGAGCATAGACATCACGCGGAGGTGCTCAACTGATATTTAAGTCAGTTTACGGGGAATCACCAAAAGACGTCAATTCCAGGATGAAACTTGGGTGTGTGTGTGTTTTTTACTGCTTTTTTATTTCGTTGTTTCCTTCCTCTTCCTACGCTTTCTCTTTTCCTACGCCTTCGTCAGTCCCATTTCCCATATTATTTCTTTCGTTTCCCTTTCTTATAATAATTCGTTTCCATGGTTGATTATTGTTTTCTTCTTTATGTTTTCTGTCGATTTTTTCGTCTCTGCGCTTTTGCATAATCTGCTTTTTCCTTTTGCCCCTTATCCTGCTTTCACCTCCTCTCCTAAGCTTCCTTAGTCTCTAGGATGATACCCGTCCTTGGCGAAATATTAGATATTTCGTTCTATTCATATACCCTTGAAGCTCCCTTTATCATGTTGCTCCATGACTTAAAAGGAACAATTTTTCTTAAAAATATTTCTTCGATTCCTCCGAGTCTATGAATTCATCCCAGACACATATTATAGAAGGAAGTATATGAAGTCAAACATAATAATAGCACAAGGGAATAAGGAGACAATTAAAATGCGTAATCCGCCATATTGAATGAATCAGTAGTAGTAGGTAGGTATTGTTAGTGCGCCGAAAACATAAGTATCAGTAGCTTAATTGTTGCGGTATCGTAGTGATTATCAAGAAAAATGCAGGATGGAAATGATTTTCAAGGGTGCACTGGATTATGGACAAAATGCATGAGAGAGCCATGTTAAGGTAGTTTGAGCGATATATCAATTCACCTAGAATTTGACGTCATTTCAAATAAAAAAACTCCCATCTTTCCAATGATATAAAAATATTAACCCCTTGCCGAACTACTTTTCGAGTTATTTGCCCAAAAAATGTAAGCTGTTTTACATGGGATAGAATACTCCAGAGGGAGAATATTGAAAGAGTTAGTAACTTCTGGCACCTAGATTTCGTAAAAAAAAACGAACGGTGTGTACTTCGTATGTTTTCTCAACTATTTATAAAAAAGAATCAACTACTCACCAACGAAATTTTAACAGAATCGCAAAAAATACCTTCTATTGTGAAGGTGATTTCACCGTACGGCGTGAAAAAATGAGTCAAGTTAGACACTTATGTGGTTATATTTATTTAATTACTGAGAATTTTGGTCATATTTAAATATATTTTTACATTTTTGCACCATTAATATAACAATATTTATTTCATACTTCTTAAAGACGTTGAAATTAAAAAATAAAATTCGAATATCGTATCCATAATGACTAGGGAACTACCTCGCTCGAACTACTTAGTTAAATGGATCATTTTTCTCGATGGAACAGTCTATCTACACTTAATCACGTCAAGACGCCATCTACTTCCTTCTTAAACCTATGGTCACTGTTTGTAGGGGAAGGCATGGATTAATAGTAGCACGCGATTCTTGATGGAAGTCAGGCGGCTGAAGGGGGTGAGTTAGGGGAGTTGGATTCCCTTTTCGTATGCATGTGTATATATGGGTGTACATTGCAGAATGGGTAACAAGTCGGGGTCTTTCTGATTTTTTTAAATCTTTTACCCCATCTTGACATCCCTTAACTCATGCTCCACCCTCTTTCTCCCCTTTCACTGACTGCATGGTCTTCTCATTCGAGTCCAGACGGGGCCAGTATTTTTAACGTCCATTAACGCGGTCGCGGGTGGGTTTGGGTGAACGCCAATTTTTTTTTCGTCCACTTGTATCACAATATCATTTCATTTTGGTCCACTCAATGCGTACACTGTTGGAACTGCCCCTCATGCAGATTCGCGTCGCCCACGTAAACATCCCTTTCTCCCCCCCCCCCCCGGTTTTCTCACAGCCGCGATCATCGCATAAAAAGCTAATAGCGTGCTCCTTCGGCGATTTGCGTTCCAGACGCCTCGCGCTGGTAACAACTCTATTAAAGACTTATTAATTCGTTAAAATGGGCTCTCCCTTGCAAAATATATTCGACGAATACGTTTGGTCTCGCTCGTAATAATTAAAATATTTTTGTAATCGCTGATTAGCTAATATGTGGAGAACAAGACGCTCTACTCAACTTTCAAAGTTTTGGCCAATTTCACAAAGAGATGAGAACTCCTAAGCTAATTGTTTAAAGATATCAGTCGCACAATGAAAGGTTAAGTAAACAAATATGATTTACCTGATCATCGAAATTTCTCAACCAAAATCACATCGTAAAGGAACAGGAATCATGCTTCCACTATCAGTAGATAAGTAGTTAAACTGTAATTTGTCAACTATAATAGCATTTTCGATGATATATATTACTAATCCAATGTTCATATTTTATAGTTGATATCCACCCATTCATATCACTGAATTAGGTTTGTATGTAGGTAGGTGAACTAAATGCTAACCCAAAATGACGTTCAACAAAAAAGTACTGTTACAGTTAATGGAAAAAGAGTAGTAGCAATTAAACAAAGGTATAATGAATGACGTCAAATTTATGTCTTACATGAATATCCAGCTTTTATGGGCGTCAAACTTGTAGAGACTGCTCAAGTGTAAGATCCTATGGAATGAATCAAGTCATACCTATTTCTCTTCCATGCATGCATGTAATAGAGGCGGAAGAGGTATGTTAGTGCAGGGCATTATGGAGGAAATAATTGAAAGAACAGCGATTGGCTTAACAGCAATAACTAAGTTCCTGGTGCTTACACCGAAAGTGAATATCTGCATGAGAATCCTTGTCTGTATTACATAAACTAAACTTTATATATTAATAAATGTGTTGTGCGATATATTAACTTAGAAATGTATGTAAAAAAGCGAAGAGACCTTTCTGAGTCAAGATAGGGGGTCACTTGCACCTGAAAATTTTTATAAATTCTTCAGCACATAAGAGTAGCCAACTAGAAAATTTACCGCAGTTTGTGTTGGTTGACTCGGCTTTAAGTGAAAATTGGTACTATCTATAGCATGGTATATGACCTAACTTTCGTGCCATTTTATACGAGGCATGCCTTTGAAGTACTACATACCCTCACAGCTGCTAACAACAAACGTTTCCGCTGAGTATCATACTGAAATCATGCCCGAGAAGCCTATGAGTTACTCCCCTCTTCCCTACTAGCAACTGAGTCACGAACGGCCTCCGAACATTCGAGGATATCACGCTGCGTGGCTAAAAGGACGCTATAAAGTGCTGAAATTTAGCGTGCTGATCCCCCCCCTCCCTTCAACCTCCTCGCAGTCATTTGTAATATTCGCATCGAAGCGAAAGAGATTCGGACCTATGGAAGCTCGCAACTTTTGCTTCCCCACGCCGAAAGAGCGCACGTCAAATTATCTCCTGCATTAGATTGCCCCCAACACTCCCAAGGTAAGGGGCCTTTCGAAGATGACGCAGATAAGTTTGCACCAAAACAGAACGCTTTGTACAAGAGAGGGAGGGTGAAAAAAATCGGCGATGCACTTCGATCGGGAGGATGGAAGCGAGTCCAGTGGTCGGGGATCAAATGTGAGCAACCCACCTCGTCGCAGTTTGCAAGTCCCTTATTCGCTCACGCGGGACCTTCTGGATCGCGAAGAAGCGAGCATGATCTCCTTGTCAACCTCTCCCGCGACGCGTAAATTCGCCTCTGCCGGTCAGGCATTATACTTATACTGTATATGGACACGCACTCATAATTATCCTCCTTTTGCCTCCGCACAACCTCCCCGTAGCATTACTTTTAGGTTGTATGCGCCATTGAAATCGCCAATCGGCAGTCCAGGGGATATTTATTCTTTTTTTTCTCTCTCTCCCAACCTGCAGCCAATACGGAATGCGCGGATAAATATTCCCTCTACCCCCTCAAACCTTCGGCATAACTTAAACGGTTTTATGCACGCATGGTATTTTTCAGTATCTTTTTTTTTAAACCGAGATTATAATACGCACATATCCAATGAAATACGGAGCGGGTGCGTAAGTTACAAAAAACCTGTACTTATGTTTTTTTTAGAGACGATGGCCGGCAAAATGGCGGTCTTTTTCCTTGCGCCGCGTGAGATTTAGTCACTCTTTTGTCATTTTCCCCCCGTCGGTTTTCTACAGAGCTTTTATTCATAGATATAGGTATGCCCTGGCGAGCTGGGTATAGATTCCACTTTCTCAATGTGGTAGGAACCCGCAACGTGTAGTCTTCCGCGGAGAATAATGAAATTCAAATACCTGTACCTGGATTGTATCACACCGAGTTCTCGCGTGTAACTCTTGCGTCCTAATATGAGAGCGGATGCCTTCATGCTGGCCGCCGCTAATAAAGTCGGTAGTTGATGCGTTCATTCTTGGCTGAGTCAGTGGGAAAGGGCGTAATTTAGAGCTTCGTGCGCCCTCATTAGGAGTATCTTAACATTGATGCTCTGCATTGCTCCGAAAACCGCGCCCCAAGAGATATTTTGTCCTGCATCCGAACAAATGTTCGCGATAAATTGGCGCAGCTCGGAAATTATTAGTCGTTCCCCCCGTGAAAACGCTTTCCAAGCTATCTTTGAGCATAGAAGACTGCCATGAACCTCTGGCTTAAATGTGTAATGAGAAAAACGATCCGCGATGAATTTTGCTCTCCGAACCTCAACTAAACTCTTGAAGCTCATTACATCATTTGTTTCTGTAACTGATCGCATTTTGGTCGCATTGCATCGCTTGGAAATAATAGCACGACATTGGGTTAGTACAATCTTCTAGGAAAATTACAGAATGTCTCGTAATTTATGGTTAAATTGAACTAGTGCATTCTTCGAGAACGCATTTTGGTCATGCTATAATTTTTATAAAATTTGTACCCTGTTACCGATTTCATTCGATAAATAATGTCTATCTTCACGGAGATTCTTTACAATATTTCTGAGAGCACTTAGCACTTACACACTATGCTAAAACACATACGGTGGAACTAAGACTGTTAAGATATTTGTATAAGTCTATAAAATTAACAGTGTTATTCATGGTAAAGGTGAATCATACAGGACTCATCAAGGACCCCCAACTGCTTTATTTCTTCAGTATGATTACGGACAATATCACGTTTTATTTACCTGACCCATACTCAATCCATTTTAACAGAATGTTATCGTCTCCTTGAAGAACAAGGCTTTGTCATACCGAGCGATGATATTAGGCAGTGGTTGTCAAACTGGGGTACCCTTACCTTCAAGTGATACGTGTTTCCTGGTTTAGGGGTACGTGAGAAAAGCTGAACCTTGGCAGAGGCATGGTAAACATGCGGTATATTGCACTGAGTTCGGTGATGTATTAGGAGTTCAACTACTTGGGGTACTTTCTGGGTAAATGGGCCATCAATCGGTACCCACGGCATAAAAGATTGTTTATCGCCGACGCTAATTTTTTTATTTATTCGCAGCTTTCCATTCACGGTGTTCATGTTTTAGCATTGACCGAAACACACCAACGACGATTTGTTTTGCCAATATTGGAGTATGGCAGCATTGTCTGGTCACCATTTTACAAGTGCCAAATCACTACGCTCTCGAAGATCCAAAGGTGTTTTCTCAGATTGTATGCGTAAATGTTGAGTTGACCTTAATACCATCTCTTATATAGACGTATACAAAGATTTGGGTACATATTTCAACCCTGTCTTCCAGGCGTATCAAAGCAGACATTATGTTCTTGTACAAATTATTGAAGAGTAATATATTAGTCCGGATCTTCTGGCACTGATTTCCTTTTAAACTTCAACACATCATACCAGGAATAAGACCTTATTTTATAGATAATTTCATCGACGTAATTACATGTACAATAGCCCAATACCTAGAATTTTAAGGGAAGGAAATGAGCTTCTCTCCGAGGTCGAGATATTTCTCTATAAATGTGGCACAATTCAAGCGATCCAAGGGAACTTATTTTTTCATTACTGTGAAATGGTAATTACTTGTTGTAACTCGAATACTGTCAAACTATACATACCTACATTTGGTACAGTATATAAATGAGTGGATGGATGTGTACATGTGAAAGGTTCGTTAACTGGATGTTAGATTGCATTCTGCAGGAACACACTTATTGTTAGTCACGACTGAATATTTTTTAAATAGTTCGCGAATCCGTTCGAATTACATACGTAATTGTGAAGGGAAGCTTTTTATCACAGAGTAATCAAAAAATTCACGTAACCCATGAGCAATGACTTTGATGAATCTAAACACAACCACAACCATGGATATGATTTTCAAATTTCTTTTTTTTTGTCTAGCGAACATCAACTCTGCTTCAAACTTATTTTGAAGTGTGTTGCCTAGTGCGCAGGGTCTGAAAGGAATGAAAAGCAAGTGCTCTGTGTGTGCCCTAGAGCAAATAGAAAGCTCCATAAGAGTTCTCATAAAATGGAAAAGAGAAATTGCCATTGCTCTGATCAGCGTCCTGGACGGTTGAACAAACAGCTTTCAATCTTAAACGCAGTCGTTTCCTCAATCTTTTCCATTAACTTTTTTTTTACTTAGGCATACGTCCTTCTCAGGCCCCCTGGAATCTCGATAAGCCTTCGCATGCCATCAGACTTCCTAAGGAACTAACAGTCGCAGCTAGTAGCGAGATTTAACTCAAATGCACGACCACATGAATTTGCATTAGTAGTGACAACACATCGCGCTCAGCCTCACATTTCAGCAATGGAGCGCAGAATCAGATCCACGTATTGCACGTAACTTCCCAAAAGTGTAAAAACTATGTTTTTATACCAATACGAAAGTTTTTTAAATATTAAAATATTATCCATTGATAACAGCATTGAGATACGCACGAAAACAAATCCAATCTGTGATTTTTCTGTGATTTTTCACTATTTTAGTAGCGTGTGACGTATTAAACCCTTTTTGACACATCTGGTCAATACCATAACGATTCATTAGAAATATTTTTGCAACTAGGGTGCACCTGGCTATTTTCTCCAAGGACATGGATGGCACAATTCATTTGACTCCACTTCCAATTACATAAATTTCTGGATAATGCTAAACTTGGAATTACATGAATATATTTTGCGAAGCGCTGGCACGAAACTTATTGCATTGAAAGCATATTTTTTCTATAATAATGTTTGCGCAAATGACAGACACTTCTAGCGTGAAAATTTCATCTCATGAAAAGTGCAAATTTATTAGTTATGAACTTGTGGCACTTTCGGCTCTCAAAAGAGACTACTCCGAGAGATTACTAGGTACTAGAGACTACGGCACATTCAGCTACTTGTCAGAGACAAGTATAAAGGAAATTTATCTCCAATAATTCAATTCCAAATGAAAAATTTCTGGCCCTAAAATTGGCAGTAAGTGTAAGTTTTTCTTGAATTTTGTACCATGTACCACTTAGTGTACTTAGGAATAGATGAACTTTTGAAATAAATCTTGAAATATCCTGTCCAGCATAGAATATCTAGTGTCAAACATTCGACATGGGATAGAACAATATTTTGGGTTTTTAGTGCCATTATATCTATTGGCCAATATTTTATCTTGAAACGCATGATGCAGAGCGACCAAACGTCACACAGTATACACGTGATTCAAGTCGCTCATGATGAGAGTTCGAATTAAGATTTTTTGTCGCCATTGCACTTTCCTTCACCTTACTGCGAGAATCTAAAGCTTGGGTGTGTAAGGATAAGAATCAATGTCAGTTAACTACTGTGGATATGGTTTACCTGAGCAGTATTTAGCTCCTCTTGCATTTCTTGGGTAGAACGGTGGTTAACATGGTTGCACCAGCCAACTTGCTCTCAAATTATTTCCTGTGCACTTCAGCGGAGATGCTGGGGAACTCTGGAGGAGAGTACCTGAGGAATTGAAAAAAAAATAAAATGAAGCTCCATATTCGCCTGCAGCAATGCCATGGTTACTACCCATGGTTTGAAGGATTTGGAAGAAGGCAGCAAATTGAAGGAGGCAGTGGACATTTCGCTTCCTCAAAACTTAGCAACTAGGATAAATAAATTATTCCGGGCATTCATTCACGGCTATATTCTACCATAATTAGGAAATTTTGTGGCATTAGGACACATTTAATCACATTTCATACATTTGTAGGTGTTTATACTGCCAATTTCATCAATTCTTTCACCTCTGAATTGACTCACTGGCATATAAGTCCAGGAGTACTTCAGTGCACAAAACTTATTGTGTGGTGCTGCCGTTTTTCTACTTAATGCTACATTTTATAGCTCGTATGCCAACACTGTTCACAAGCCTTTCAAAGGCCAGTGTCCGTCGCCAACGCTTGTAAGTAACTTGGGAGAGGTTAAAAAGTTTACTTGGGGTTTGCTCCAATTTGTTTTTTTTACTACGGTGAACTTATTATAAATGTCCGAGTTACCAGGGTAGAAAACTAGTAATGTTAACGGGGTTGAATCAGTGTTGAAATGGAAGAGATATGGTGAAAAATGGATAGGCGATGAAAAAGAGTTTCCAAGCTCTGGTATTGTGTAAGTAAAAACAGTATGTTGTGGTGGTTCCGACGCGATTTTTTGCATAAAAAAATTGAACTCCGCCTTTTCATTTGTCTTGTTAAAAAAAGTACTGATTTCACTGATGGCAAGCTTCAGCTCTTAGAAAACAAAGTCAAGGTAATAAGCATGCGCATAGTTTGATGAATATATTCTTAATTTATTCTTGTTCTAGCCATTGGATTCTACTGTAGCGCTATTTCTCTAGAAATAACGCATTTTGACTTCAGTTTCTGCAGTAATTTGCTTACATTTTGAACATTAAGATGGATTGGAGCCCTATACTTAAGTAGCAATTCAACAAATATTGCAATTCGATCACTTTGGGAAATTTTCTTCGTTAACTTTTTGTGACAATGATACTGATATCAATGAGAAAAATACGATTTCAACTCATTTCACCCGTTCTTGCAATTTACACTTTCTTTAAGTTCATTTTGCGAAAACTTTAGCTTGTAATGTTGTTATGGGAAAGGTAAAATTTTAATTTTCATATCAAACAATAGGTAATGCTTTTCTATAAGAAGAAAGTAAATGCATTCAATGACATCTGATTCATTTTATGGTGGTGGTATTAACCACCTTAGGTGCAGGAAATATCACCAAAAAGACGCAACGTAGAATATTAAATTTTGCGATGTGAAAGGGGGTATAACCGGAAAGTCGTGCATGGAAGTGACTAAGAGATTCCTCAGAGAGGAACGTGAGTGGTCTCAGGAACATGAGAGCATGCATGAAAAATTGAATTATCTTGGCTTTGGGATTTTAAGGATGGTGAAGTGTGAATGAAATGTGTTAAGAGATCCCACTTCCTTTGCTAACGACCAGTAATCAGACGTTACCTTGAGTGGGAAATTACCTGAAGGATATGTAAGCAGATGTAACAAAACTCCGAGTATCTGCGTATTTTAATTCCGTGAACCAATTTTCTATTTTCCTCAAACCGGTATGGGCTTTTTACTAAAGCTACCAGGATATAAAATTGCCTGAAATTTATTGAAGCAGGTTTAAATACCCGCGGGTACCCGCCAATTTCGATTCTCTTATTAACCGTTTATCTCTGCCTTACTCGCTACGAGAGAAGCTGGGTTCGCAGTATGTACACTGAATTGATTTCAGTAATGAATCATTCGAGCCTTGATTACTTCCAGAAACCATGATATTTTCATTCTTTATATTAATAACTTAGTTGCATTTTTCACCTTTTTTGTGTGTAGTTCACCATTCTTGTCATATATTTATTTTCTGCCAGAAAAGGTGAATCATCAGCAAATCATGGAAGCATTCTGATTGTTTCTCCAGGCACGTATATTTCTGATTAAAATTGTCTGATTTCTGAAAACATCTTTCCAATGATATCAAAATATTAACCCCTTGCCAAACTACTTTTCGAGCAATTTTCCTGAAAATAAAAGCTGTTTTAAATGGGATAGATAACGGCTGTGCGCTCCAGAGGGAGAGTATAGAAACAATTACTAATTTATAACACCTAGATTTCGTAAAAAAAACTGACGGTGTGCACTTTGTATGTTTTCTCAACTATTTATAAAAATTAATTTATTACTCACTGCAGTTATTATTACAGAATCACAACACAACCTGCTGTTTTGAAGGGTCTTTTAACTATACGGCGTGAAAAAATGTCTCAAGTTAGAGACTTATGTAGTTATATTTATTTAATTATTGAGAATTTTGGTCTTGTATAGCTATATTTTTGTGCCATTAATGTTACATTATTCACTTCATACTTCTTACAGGTGCTGGAATAAAAAAATAAAATTTGAATATGGTCTTCATTATGACTAACAATAAGAAAATATCTCGCTCAAACTACCTTAAGTCGTATGCGGTCTACAGCCGAAATAAAGGGTCGAAGGTGGTCTACAGGAATATCTTTTTCGTTTTGAATTGAACGTTTTTTCATTTTCACGCTGTTGATAGAAAAATGCGTATTTTTTCTTTAGTTTATATTTATCCCTGGCGAGAAAAAGTTTTGGAGACATATTCTTTGCATTTTTTTCCTTTGAGGCAAATCCTGCGTTCATTTTTTGTATGAGCTTTTGTCTACCTCACTTTGTATGCCTCCGTTCCTCGCAATCAATCCTCTTTATTTATTCCGTCATCGTCCTCCTCATATTCGTCGACGCCTCTCTTTTCGGACTTCTCGTCGTTCGGGTCGGGCCCGTCTGCCCACATTCCTCAGGACGTCCCATATCGTCTTTTTTTCGCCGCTACGGAGGGCATGGCTCGCTTGGTCACATGTCTGGGATTTCTCGGCCCGCCCCCCAGCCGATCCGTCTGGAACTGCGCTCTGTTCTGGACCTGGGGGGGCGGGAGAGGGTGTGTGCAAGAGATGATAGCAGAAGGGGAAGGATTATGGGGTTATTGTTCACCGCGATCTGGTATGAAGTGTGAGACTGATCCCATACAAGGACGTGTCCAAAAGCTTCTGTGCGCGGACGAACACCTGGACCTGACGGTCGTGAATTCTCTTGAGACGGTAAGTCATCGACTCGAATCCTATAGCTGCGGAGGCACAGAGCTACATTTTATAGCTTTACTTCGATACCCTGCAAGCCATTTCTGTGCGGCAGGCGGTGAGTCCTCGCCAGGCATGTACTAACCGCGAAACGCACTATCATAATGTAAATCGCCATTTCACTGAATATAATAGGATGTTTTTGGATAGTTGGTCTTCAATAAATTATATTACATGAGTACTCTTGCCAACGTTTAGAAAATTAATATTTTCATCATCAGAGCCACAATAATATAAAATATATGTATAAGCAGTTTTTTTTGCTGAAATATTTAAAAAATATATTATCATGCCTAGAGGTGGAAAAATTAGATCAAGAATCCAGAATATGCAATAATTTGAGTTATAAACAATTGTTAATACATGTATTTTACATCACTGTTGTAGCCCTGATGATTAAAATAATAATTTTCGAAACGTTGGCAAGAGTATTCATGTGATATAATTTATTGAAGACCAACTCTCCACAAAGTATACTTTTATAATTAACTGGTCAATAACAAGCTCACATAAAACTACATATAATGCTACTTAAGGAGATTTCACGTGTAATTCGGTGTCTTAATTATTTATTTATTTTTTGCTATCGTCCAAAACAGCGCCTTTCCAGTTACATATTGATAATAACAACAGTAGACATGTAAACAACAAAGTATAAATATCATAAATAGCATTGAACGATGAACGAAATAGAACTAAAACAGGCAAAGGTCGATAGACGAGAGCAGAATGAGAAAGGTGTACGACAAATACGGGATGTATACGATGAATGTAATTCAGGGGCACTTTAAAACGTCACAACTACTCGTTCGTGAAGGAAACATAGAAAAAATAAAGAAGTACAGATGCTTCATACTTTCCATTGGTCTTATCCATTCCATTGGTCTTGGTTAAAAACCTGATGCTTTGAGGGGCGCGAAAGTCAGACGGAGGAAATGCTTAAAGGTGATCTAAATTTAATGAGGGAGTAGTTGCGGAACTGTAAATTACGATGCTTGGTTAAATATAGAAGTAGACGTCTAGCATCATGGCGATAGCCGGCTACTGACAGCAGCAGTTGGCGATCGCCAGGTGACCAAATGAAATAAAACAGCTCAAAGCGGCTTTATAAGCATGCGAATTTCGTCTCGTGTTCATTTAAGCCGTTGAAGACAGCTCTACACACAAGCAAATACTAGGAATGGGCAACTGCAACAAAATTATCAATAAAACTATCATTTTATCTGAAGCCTTTCAATACGCTAATGCGATATATTGGTTAAAAATTATCGATACAATGCGGTATCGAATCCATTGCGATTTAAAAAATCCCGACGTTAATTATATGAAATTTTCTTAAACTTTTGATAATATAAGCACAGCATTTATGACTACTAACAATAAGCTATGCTAGAGAGACCGTGCATATAACTTGTCATTGCGCTTTTGAACAACCAGTAGGTTATACAACGTAAGCCGTATAGTGAGCACCAAATCGGGTATGAATTTACGTGTTAAGGAAACGGGGAATGTGAGTCATAGTGATTCTGATGGATGGAATGATGGCAGATAAAATGGCACCAAAACCATATCTATATAGTACTAGTCGTAGGCGAGAGTAAGGGTCCGGACTGTAGTGGCCGGCACGGGGTCACTCACCAACTCCTAGCTACATTTCCGCAGGAGAGGGACGAGGAAAAATATGAGTCAGAGTGACTCTATTAGAAGAAATGGTGAGTGACAAACTGACACCGAAACTATCTCTATATTACGAGCCGCTGGCGATATTAAAGGCCTAGAGTATGGTATCCGGCGAGGGGTCACCAAATCCGGGCTGGAATTCCGTGAATAAGGAATGGGAAAAATGTACCATATAGAAGGAATGAAGATGAATACAACGATACCTCTCAAATCCAAACTAACTACCCTGAATTATCTCTTGGTGCACGGAGATGAATCCCTTCTTGTTTTATATTTTTAAAGTTTTTGTTACTCTTGTCACATACTTACATCTTCTGACCACCGAGTCTACATTTTGTTTTCAAAGTTAAATGTGGACTTAGCTCTCCTGCACAGAGAAACAGGGTAACTGCTATAGGCATAGCGAAACTTGGTGGCATTCACTGGTGAACAGCATGACGCAAAAGAGAGGAAAGCATTCAAAAGATGTGGGATAAAGAGTCCGAGTCTTCCTTTAGAGGTCCCTCCGCATGTCCTATTGTACATGTGTCCGCTCAATAAACGCTTGTGTTACCCTCAATGACCACTAATCCTCAGCTTTTGAGTGCCACGAAGTTTCACTATACTTATACCTTGCACAGCGCTGTAAGATTTACTTCTGGCAGGATGAGACATAAGATAACTTAGGTAATCAATCATGCGTTCACTAAAAAACATTGCTTGCAAGATCTGCGTAAAAAAAACGAAGAGGACTGCTTGGATATGCAATTGATACAAAATATCGAATCAAAATAATCGATGTAGTCAATTATCGGAAGACATTCGATACGATAATTATCAAATCATTGTCGAAAGAGAAATATCAATATGCGCTTTTATAGAATACCTCGCCCATCCCGAGCGCATATTGCTCTTCATTTGTTCGGCTCGCGTCGGGGGGATCAGCCGCCGAAAGCCAGTGATATCCGGCTATTCTGCTCATTGAAAAGCATCATGTGTGTTGATCCCGCGATATAAAAGATTGTAATGTAGCTATCTTCTTACAATAAGTAAAAACTTTATTCTTATACGTTTTATCTCACTGGAGCAACTCTGCAACGTATTGCGGCCTAAGTATATTGCCCGCGACGTCGCATGTTGGTCGACAGTGACCAGTATAGTATGAAATCCGAACCTTTCAACACGGCGATCAGTGGAGAAAACGCGAAATCGATCGTAGAAATAATTAGTTCAGGGGAAAATACGCGTGTGTACTGAGAAACTCTTGAGAAACTGAAGAATATCAATATACGGACAAATAGATGAACTTTTCTTAGAACTGGGACAGTTCTCGCGTAAACACCGTCAAGTTTATGTGAAAACCGACAAATTTGTACTGAGACGCCCAGTAATTCTTTCTATGTCCTCATTTTGTTAGCATGCAAGTATGCTACAAGTTTTGGGATTTGAGGAATGTAGCCCGATGTAAACTGGAGGCATCAATTTATCCATGTTTTAATTTATCTCTCTATCTCTCTCCATTCACTAATTTCAACTTTTAAATAAAGTATTTGTAAATGATATGTTAACTTAGTTTTTCCATATAGACTTAGTAACAATACGACCTAGGTTTCGACAAAGCTTGTCATCATGAAGTTTTCCACGAGGGCAAATTCCACGAAGTCACGCCCGAGACAACGGAATACGTCAACTTCATACTCAATGATTAGTGACTAATGATAGTGGTTTCACGATAAACATCTTTGCCTTCTAAGGGATTCGAGTGTAGACTCCCAGATACAGCGCACAGCAACCACCAAATTATCTTTACTCAAGGCTATTTTTTGCTTCATTTCTATGAGTTACGAAGGAGTTTGTTGGATTCTATTGTTCTAAATATTGAAAAAGTTTGCCATAAATATGCTATTATGTTTTCACGGCTTATTACTGATCAATTATTCAATTAAACCTGCTACACATTTAGCTTTTTCAATAATGAGTAACAATGAAGAAAATATACATCACCGACCAGCAGCTGGGCATGAAATACATTTGGATCCCCACCTACAATGTAACAGTATTCCCCCATTGGGGAAACTCCATTGTTTCACTTAAAGATAATCGCGGCTATCAAATGACACGGAGTGTACATTTTAATGGCCGTAGCGCAGATGGCATCCGTTAGAGCAAGTATCAAATCATTTAATTTGTAGTAGTTGATCAAGGCAGTTCTCGCCTCGCTCTGAGGCGTAAGTAAGGAATTTTTAAGTCATTGCCAAGTTTTTTCGGCATTTTCCGTGTTCTTCTGGCGTTGATCTCAATTTGTCATCTTTCAAACCCGTTAGTTATGTCGGATCAGTGTAGTGATTTCCGTTTCCCTGAGTTGCTGCATTCAGATGACATTAACGAGTTGCTGGCCAATCCGGAAAGTCCCCGGAATGGGACTTATGATTCTCCAGAAGGTATTTGGGACTCTTTATTTATCCTCAGTTGCTTTGTTTTGGTCCATTTCGATAAGCTCTGAAGAGGTGAAACTAGCTATGTACTTGTTAAGAATGGCATATTTCATCACGTTGCCTAGTAGTTGGTCAATGGATTTCCATGGATTTTTTTGTATCAATAAACTACGCTGAAGGACCAGTTATTGCACCAAGAGTATTATATTTAAGTCAAGGATTTGCACACGGTTACAAATTTAATAGCTAAGGACGTCGTTATTTTAGTGTGATTTGCCATTCTAGAGCAAAAATCATATACATGATCAACGTAGCCTCAGATAAGAAATTGAATTTGATTTTATTTAATAGGCTTTAACAGTTCCGTTGTAAATTCTAAGAAAATGTTTAAAGGAGTTTTCCGCAACTTCACCGCTGTTGCCTTAGAAACAACAATGTTACAAACTCAAGTAACAGGATATATTTCTTCGCAGCCTCCAGCTGTGATTCAGGGTAGGTATCAATCGCAAACGGTAAAGTGACATTCCACTCGCTCGATTTCATAATGAATTCTGCCAACTGGAAATTCTTAAATGGATATCCTACTGGCTACGGGATGAAGTTTTTTTTCCTCCTTACCTTTTGTATAAGTTGCGTCTAGGTTAAATGGTGTTTTTTTAACGAGAACAGTTATTAGGTAACTCACTGGGTAATTATAGAGACATGATTATTCTGGGTAATTATTCTAGATTCTGGGTAATTATAGAGAGAATTTTTACCCAAGCTATGAAAACAATTTACTGGTGGAATTGGAATGATTTATGTTAGTATTGCTATCTCCGTGAAATTTATGGTTTAAGGAATCAGAAAATATATTTCGAATTTTCTCAGACAGTGATGATTTTCAGTATTTATTCTTTTCGATGATTATTCACTTCATCAATACGATAAAAACGCGTTTTTATGTGTGTCCGAAATGACGTACGTAGGTCAAGTAAGGTTCAGATTTTCTCTCATTTGCTACTTTTATTTTTTGTGGACGTGCGAGTACAGAAAACTACAGTACTCTGTGAAAGAAAACTGTATTGACTCAATTTGATGTGAAATTAGAGACTTTTTCAAGCAATGCCTTTTGCCTAATGTAGATTGTGGGGGCATTGTCCGAAGCGTATCGGAATATGACTAATATAACTACGTCGCTTGTGTATTCATACTGGTTTATGAAGATTTGAGCAATGGAACATTTTTATAATTTTGCCGTAATAATTTTGGAGTAATATTTGGTAAGGTTGATTTGGATAATATTGCGTGATTGGATAATCATTTATGGCCGGCATTGTGTGGATTTTGAAGTTTCTTTTTTATTTGGAAGATTTTTAAAAATTCGTTCGTCTAGGCTTTTTTAAAAATGGCACTGCTTCTTGCGTTTTTGTTTGGATGAAAATTCATTCATGCGTAATAAATTAGACAATTATTTTCCTTTTCAGAATCTCGTTATCTAATCTGTCCTCTCTGGCAGTAAAATTCCGAATGGTGATTGGTTAAGCGATAAACTATATAGCCAATAATACACACTGAAAAACGACATCCATATTTGAAGATGGTATTTTTTTCGCTCGAATAATATTCACCACTTATTTCGTTTCATCCCTTACTCTTATACGAGCAATAACAATTGTATCTCACCGCGTAATACCCTACTAACTGTCACAGAAGCGTCTAGCAGGGGGTGTTATTGACAACACCCGTGAAAGTGGAGGGAATTCATTACGCTAGGCCTGATCTTCGGGAAAATTCGCTAAGGAGCCAAACCTGAGCCCAAAGAACTTTTGAATACCCTGCTCTTATCTTTCCAATATTTGTTACTATTGTTTCTAATATCCTGTTTAATTTATTGTGCATGATCTTTATGGTGCCTTTTTTCCGATGAAAATTCATGTTTTTTCCTGAATCTAAATGTTTCCATTGACAGTTTAAACTGCAGATCTCATCTTCTTAACATGTAAACTTAGTAGGTAACAGTCTTTTCATTTGCCTGTATATTTTATAGCCTGTATTTTGTGGCCAATATGCATTTTCTGTCAGGGTTTTGGTGAAAGATGTAACTCAATAGAGAATAAATTTCGCCCCACGTTAAAAAAAAACAATCTATCGATATCGATATCCGTCTTGTGTCGCTATTTCTTCCACAATGCCTACGCCAACCGTGATGCAACGTTCTGCGTATCCTCCTGCCATGTGTTTTCACGTCATTGTTTGTTAATGGGTCAATTACAGATCGAAATTAATTTATTTCGAAATTATTTTGAGTCAATACAAATCGACCCCTCTTGGACATGGTAAGGTTGCCTAAACATATTATCGAGGGTCGCTTCGGTGGGGTGCAGCGACGAAGAATCAGAGGAAAAGGTCTTTGACTGAAGGGGTGGTGAGTCAGGGGTTGAAAAAAAAAATGGTCTGGGGTGTTCCTTCTAAAAGCCCAGATGTGTACACAACGGTGCGTGTCGGCGTCCCTCCTCTCTTGAGGTCAGCGCATAATTCTTGCCCTCTACACTTCAGGTCCCTCAAGTCAACTTCTCTGTCGTACCCCTCACAATTGACCCTGCTCACAAAGTTCCCTTCTTCTCTGCCCCCCCCAATGGAATGATTGGTGGGCATCCTGCCCAGTATCTTTCCACACCGAGGTTTATTTACGTTACCCGGCCGGCTCCCCTCCCCGCCCTTATGCTGCGGGCAAGAATCTTTTCCCGAAGATGCAAAGAGCCGTCGGGAGAAAGTCTTTTCCTAAGATGTCATCATGACCCCTTTCCGCTCTGGCAGGGGGTCGGATGTTATCTCTGCTTTGGCCAGTCCCCTCTCAGACCTGCCCGTGCCAATAATACAAATTATGCAAGGTAGATGACAAAGAAACCGTTTTTCAATGGTCTGGTTTCCGCAGGAAGAGTTGCTGTAAGTTTAGCACCATGACGTCCGTAGGTTGTTAAAAAAGGCATAATCAAAACCAGACATGACAGCAATAGACATGTTATTTGGACTTTAAAAGCATCATAATTACCATTTAGCCATTTTTGTGAGTACCTACTGATAACACTATGTCCTACATTTTTTATACTCTTCGGTAGTCATGTCGTACACGGTCTTCATGTCATTTACCGTGTACCACAGTATATTATAATTTGGCGAAAGAAGAATAACACATAAACTGTACAAACACTTTGAATATCAAATTATTTTAAATGTGGCTCTAATCCAATAAAAACGTTCTCACCGACTGATATGACAGTGCATATTAGAAGTCAGAAAGTGCGGTAAGTAGACTGTCAGGGATCTGGACAGTGGATCAGTGTGATGCGTCGCGAATTCGAAAACTTTATTAAGCAAATATTTTTCCTTAACATCCCCGCACACCATTGAGTTACAGTAATGTCTTCTTGGCCCTTATATAATGCGACCGCGAAAGTAGTTGAACCTTAATATTTTAAAATTAAATATAGGAAAAAGTAAAAAGCTGTTCATTTGTCATTTTAATTGGATCTATATTTTTTAGATTCACCTTTAAACGCTATTTGAGTGTATTTGTACTAAGTATCAATGATGGTATCTTACCATGAACGATAAATAACTCCTCAATTTAGAAATATATGGGCTGCAAAGCGTGCGTAAAACGAGCAACACACACTTTATGTTTTTAAGTTTACAAGTACTGGAACGCTGTGAGAATGTGATGTTCAAAGGTAAATTTTAGAAATCAAATTGGATAAAAAATATTGCAATTTTTCGAGCTTATACCGAATCATGGCAATAGTAAGATGTAGACTCGAGGAGGTGTGGATTTTTTTCTTAAATCATTAAGAAGTCGGATGAATTTTCTCTCCTCGAACTTAGACAATGATTTGGTGGATTTGTGCAACGATTAAGACCTGGATCGCACCCACGTGGCTGAATTAAATTGTCCATTTCTTTCCAACCCGGTAGGATTTCGAAACCGCCAAGGATGTATAACGAGAGACCCTAAGGCTTAATTTACTCCTCGGTAAGAGGAAAGAAACGCTAATGCCCCGCGAAGCAGTTACTTCGAGACAATCCTGGCACGCTTTTCGTTGCCGAAGAAGCTATTAAAGCAGATGGAAGGATCCCTGAAAAAAACAGAACATTTATTTGCATTGCTTTCGCGAGATAGACCGAACGGAGAATCCACGCGTTCTGGATTATATATATATAGGGTCGTTACTCGAGGTCAATGGCAGTGACCACTGTGGTACACGTGCCGATGTTGTCAAGTCGCGACGAATGTAACCTTTATGTACATACTGAACCAATCTCATTATTTACTGGTACCTCAACATGATTAAGATTTGTGTAATAGTAATTGCGATTCGCTTTCTATACTGCAATTTGTACTCCGTCGTGATGATTTAGGTGGGTGATATGAGTAGCACCACATCAACGTCTTTGAACCCACATAGAAGATGTGTACATTTATTAACGATAAATTATCCCATTTTTATTACATTTTAGGTTTTAAATCTTTTTTCTTCAATATTTTATTAAAATCTGTTTTCTGAATAATATACCAGTAACGTTTTTTTAATCTGCTTTGATTTTTGCATCAATACTTGATTGACCATTCGGTGGACACTATATGAAAGAGCACCTGCTGACAAGCCATACGCTTTGCAGGACTTTCTCTGGTACATATTGTAGGAAATTGTTTATCACTGTAGGAAATTGTTTTCTAGTCTGTAACCATCTAGTACGGAACCGGTAAGGTAAAGTGCAGATAACTGCCAGATGATAAGATTATTAAATGCAAAATACAAAACTGAAAAGTACGATTGACCATTTCAATTCACTCGGCTCAGCAAGAAAACAGGTGCATTTAATTAACCCATACTTTAATAAAATATAAAATCCCATGGTTCACCTGGATTTCATTAAGAATTTTTTGGAACAGGGTCAAATATTTATATTCTGCATATGTGTAGGAATTATTAAAAATTTGAGTTATATTCGGTGTTTGATTTACAACAAAATAATCCAAAATTATATTTACCGAATTATATCATCCTTGATAGAAATGACGTATTAAGGTGTAACTTTTGAATTAAAAATACAATCTCTGCCTATTTATATAGGTTTGGATAGATTACAAGGAAGCTTTTCATCACTTGAGTGGGCTGGTACAGCTAAGCGGAATTATTCTAAATGTAGCCTGATATATTCTTGTCTTCCTTGGTACATAAATACACGTCTTTTAATACTAAATTAACATTTTGGAACTCTCAGGAAGGACGACTCATGTGGAGACAATAGAGTCGGGAGGCTAAATGCCTTGAACGTAATGTATTTATGCTTGTAGTGGATCCTGCTTTTCTACATTTTCCAAAGCTTGGAGGGAAATCTGAATTTGGTTCGTATACATTCATTTGGGAAGATGTTTGTGAGGTTCTACACTATAGCTTAGCTTGAATCCATGTTTCTGGAGATCCATCGGCTGCATTAGGAAATTCCCGCAGGTTTCATTTTTCCTCAAACCAATATATTTTATTCCACTCCCTCCCTTTTGTTTACCCTCTAAAGATGAAGAAACCTGAAGAATTGATGTATCTCCACCCCACCACCCGAAAGGTAGTTTGAGCGAAATTCCACTTCACCTAGAATTTAATGAATTTGACCTCGTTTTGAAGAAAAAACTTCCATATTTCTAATGATATCAAAATATTAACCCCTTGCCGTACTACCTTTCGAGCAATTTTCCTGAAAATATAAGCTGTTTTACGTGGGATAGATTACGGCTGTGCACTCCAGAGGGAGAATATTGAAAAAATTCGGAATTTATAACACCTAGACTTTTTCAAAAAACGAACAGTGTATAGTTTGTGTGTTTTCTCAGCTATTTATAAAAATTAATCTATTACTCACCGCAGAATGTTTTACGGAATCGCAAAAAACACCATCTGTTTTGAAGACTTTTTAGCCGTAGGGCGTGAAAAAATGAGTCGAGTTAGAGACTCATGAGGATTGAATTACTGAGAATTTCTGTCATATTCAACTATATTTTCAAACCATTAATATTACAATATTTACTTCCCACTTCTTACAGACGCTGAAATATAAAAATTCTAATATGGTCTCCATTATGACTAGGGAAATATCTCGCACAAAATACCTCAAAGTCCGAGATAATGGTTATAATTTCATTACGTCTCGTGAGACTGCGGTTGGATGGTCGTCCGCGGTGGGTGGCCGGCACCTTGGCTGCAGCGGCGATAAGATTGCATCATTCTCGGGGAGAGGGGAGTGGAGTGGAGATAATTTTGGAGCGGTTACGCCCAGCTGTGAACGAGAATCGCCACTTGGGCCGCGCGCCGCAAGAGATGGATCTTGTTCCACCCGCCATACGGCAACCGTCTTTGAATCGCTCTTTCGAAACAAGAGCGGGGAATCCCTTTCACAATAATGGTGGGAGTTCGTCATTTTTATTTCAATCCGCAAGATTGGTTTACCGCAGCCCTTCAACCTCCCACACACGTCGTTAATTGTACCGCATCACGATCTATTTCAACGAGAACCTCCTTTACTTTGATCACATGTGTATCGGTTTATGCATCTCTTTTTCCTTAGATTATTCTAAAACAATATGTCAATAATTCGTCGCCAATGTTTTGATAGTGTCCATTAATAATTCCCATGATTCCAGAAGCATAAAGTCACTCAAAAATTCAATAAAATGAATTAATAAAATGCATCCATAAGTATTGGATAAGGTCAAAAGGTTATCATTGATAGTCTCTAATGGCATTCTTTACTTTGGTTCTTCTAATATAACTGCAGACAGGTTATATAGGTACCTAGTTCACTTAGGCCTGGTTTTATTAGTTCTGGGTAAATATTTCCTCGTAATGAAATCCGAGTTTTATATTTTCTCTCATCTCCTCGCTCTATGAAACGCTCACGTCATCTAACCAACAGTCTTATTTCATATACGAAACCCAAACACTCATTTAACATCAATTTACGGAAAGACTACGACACCTTATGGTTAACGTAAACTAGACGTTATAAAGCTGGTGGTCCATGATGTCATACCCACCACTGGGTGAATAATTACCTGGAAGGCATGGTGAATTGTAATAGTATCGTGGCTGGTCTGATGAACTCTTCCACAATATTGTATAAATATGTATCAGTTTTCCCCTGAGATGATTCAATTTCACAACCAATTTCGATGGATTTACATAATTTTCAAGTGTTGACAGTCTTGCATTCGGCGAGAAAGAAATTGAAGTCTGCAAGAACTTGAAAATGATGAATAAACGTCGAGATTAGACGTGATATTTACTTACCGAATTGGCAAGTAGCTAACGGTTTAATCAGCATTGTGGATGAGTTAAGTCACGATAAGATATAAGGCACGATGATGAAGCCAGGAATTTTGGCAGAAAATAATAACATCCGGATTCAAATTCCGATAGTCAGGTGTTTTGTTCCATAGACAATTTTGCGATTAATATTGAAAACTTACGCGAGACGGCATACAATGATCCTTGTGGGTTTTCGTTCAGAAAATGTTTTTGTGAAGGTTGACTTTCATCCGGCCGAAATACGGAGGTGAAATGCGCGAAAATTGCCACGAGATAGAGTTATAGGATAGAATTGATAGTTTGATGTTCCGCAAGTTGCCAAGGCGGTCACAGGGTGGGGATTTATAACCAAGAAGTTCTTCATACCCTTAGGTAATGCACGCTCAAATCGGCGATCATGTGTCTCACCTCGGGAGATACCCCACCCTATTCAGATGTTTTTTACGTCCAAGGCAAATCGAAGGATTGAATTGCTGTGAGAGACGCTTCGTGCATGCCAATCGCCTTCTTGGTTTCGAGTACTCAGATTTACGAGCACTGAAAACATCAATCGACGCCCGTCCACCATTATGTTTTCAGGGAGAGTGTCTGGCCAAGTTCTTGATTGATAAGTAGTGCCATCGAACGAAAGCCGTTCTCGAGTGGAAACAGCTCCTGCTACCAAGCAATTGGAGTCTATTACCACCTATACATTTCCCCGCTTAATCTATTTCATTTCAAATGCTATCAGGAAGCGTTCAGCAATAGGATGGGGCTGATAACGAAGACTTTGTGAAAGAATGTAAAGAAAGTGTTTGCGAAGCGTTGAATGTAGAAGTTTAATATATCTAGTGAAGCACTGTATGGTGCAGAACCGTGAACCCTCGAGAAAAGAAGACGGGAATAGGCTAATGGCGTTGGATATGTGGAAAATAGAGAAGCTGCGAAGGAATAAAAACGAGAAAACTTGTAATGGTGGGTGGGTGATACTCCTGGAAAATATTAGGAGGAGGTAGAGTAGGCTGTTGGAAGATGAGAGGTGAAGGGTTTGCTGAAGGCCGTGATAAAGGGAGGATGTTGGTTTAGTGGGGAAGGAGAATAAAGAGAATATATACTTTATTGACAGGATGAAGAGAGGTAGGACTTATGCTGGGATGAAGAAAAATACCGTGTAAAGAGATTTAAGCATGCACCTGTAGAGAGTAAATTTAATGAGAGTAAATCTAGATCAGCTTTTGCTCTCTTATAATTAAACTTATCTTACCAGGTGGATTAATACTGATACAAATGACCTATTCACTCACTCCATTTCATTAAGTGCTACAGATGTGGGCTCATTTTGCAATTAAAACCATTTACCTGCCTTCTTAACAAATGTTAAATATTTTCATAGCAAAATTTCAAATCGAACATTGGTTATTTCAACTTAATTGATTGCGTGCTACTTGGAAACATTATGTCACTAAAGTATTCAATGATTAATCTTATCATAAGTTAAGTCAATAGCATTATTTAAATTCGAATATTTACATGCTGATTATGGTCTACATGCACTTCAATCTTGATACGAGTGCTCTAAAAATAAAAAAAATATGACCGAATGAGTGTTTCCCCCCAAAAATTGGAATGAATGTGCAAAAGCTTTATCTTTAAGGGTCTACTCACAAGATTTTTTTATTATCTTCCAGGTAAGCCTCTGAGTGATATTCCTCGTGAATCCTTTCCTGTGGTGAGTTAAAATTGAGTTGATTTTATACAAATTAATGTGCCTACAAATAATTCTTATGACTCACCGAATGAAAGAACAAAGTAGAAAGGTTAGTGCGCAGTGTTAATAACCTTTGAATTCAAATTTAAAATCTTCCAGACGCCTTATTTAGAGTATTCCGTGACAAGGAATGCTCTTTGACTGACTCCTTTTATTGAAGTGTGTATAGGCTAATTTATGTCACAAATGGAAAACCTTACCGCATAAATTATTGGCACATTACTGTTACCCTTTTTATTGGAATTATTTCGATTTTGATTTCGTTTAATTTAAAAGGGTTGATGCCATAAAATTGTTTGCTGCTACAGCTCATCAAATGTGTTCAAACCATGTATTACTTAGTATTTGCCTTAACACCGTTACCATCCCATGTTGGGATACCGTTGACACTTACTCTTCGTGTGACGCACCTATTAGCACCAATTCTTTCGTCCTGTTATGTTTTACGGAGTCTTCTGATTACATGGCAAGAGTTACTCCACACACATTTTTGATGAGTGGAAATTATGGAATGATATCTTCATGATACACTGAGTTGCTTCACGGTGTCTTCACGGTATATCTTCACGGTCTTTATTATCATTATCAGTGGTGATCAGCTTGAACTTTGGTTTGTGGTAGCTTTCCACTTGACAATACTCTCAGTTAACCGTTTCATACCAACATAGCTCTTTTTAACTTTGATTTCCTTCGTAATTTTCCTAAATCAATTTCAAATGTGGCTTTCCACGCGAATTCTTCCCATTCATTTCTCCTTCCATTATTGCTTTTAAGACTCTGCTGTTTCACAAATTGAGACCAAAAGTTTGTCTCTTCCTCTTCTCAGAGTTATATTATACTTTTTTCCCCTCCAACTCTTCCCTGGACTCGTTCATTAGTGATTCTCTACGTTCATTTGATCTCCATCACTCTTCGATGGCACCAAATTTCCAATGCTTCTCATTTTCTTCTTTCTGCAGCCGTTACTGCACAGGCTTCACTGCCATATAAGAACGTGCTCCATATATACGTTTAAATGAATCCCTTCCTTTCTTCCAAGCTTGGGTGGCTGACTGTTTGTTGAATCTTCTTCAGGTGGAATGCCTTTCTTTGAATTCCATTTTTATGTTTATATATCTTTTATATCTCTATGTATATATTTTATTTACACCTTATGTAATGTTTTGATTTTTAAAATGTTATAGATGTTTCCCGACTGCTGGACGTGCAATAGAAAAGCGAATAGCGCGCTCTGCGCCACCGTCCGGGTTAAAGCCAAAAATTGAACAGTTTTGACTTTGGTTTTGCTCATAAACTTCTCGTTTTGTTTTTTCCGAAAATATTCACGGGAGAAAAGGGCGCCTCTGTGTTTTAATTTGCTAAATCACTCGAAGGATCCGTGTTCGAGTCCCGGTCAAGGTGGATGATTTCTCCTCAGTGGAATCATCGCAGTTATGTGCACTTTCCGGTGACGCTGTAAATGGTAATACCGCGGCTAGTTCGCGGTTTACTAAAAAATGTGTTGAATTGTGAATTGTAGATCCTCTGGATACGTCGAAAAATAAGATATCTAGTTCTAGTGCAATGTGCGGCGTTAAGCAACCTGTGTTAACGAAGAAGATGTGCATTTGCACTCCTGGAGTAAAAATAGCTGGTGCACAAGAAATTTATGCGTCACCTGCTCTGCATAAAATAAAGTCGTCGCGGAATTATTCCGAGCAGATGTTCGCATTTGAAACTCGCTTCCGCCATTTTAAGGCGATTCGTAGTATAATATTTAACGTTTATTGCCGCAAGAACTTAACAGGCGTAAAAACAACGGCTGTCTTGCTATAAAACACAGCGATTTAAACTTTAATCTTCCGTTCCGCGCCCTTTTCCCTACTGCGTGAGTGCGTCCTTCGCTATTCCACGCCGAATTCTTTCGCGAACTTGCGTTCTCTGCAGCGATTGAATCGAGCTTCTTCCTTTGAAATTTTCCACCTACGCGGGACCATTACCTAAAGTGGTCCGGGGAAATAAGAGAGACTGCCTTTCGAGAAGGACAACTTATGATGGCCCCACGTTGCGTCTTTGTCATGGGGTTCTATTTAAAGCGGTGCACCAGAACAATCCGCAGCACCTCCAGAATTCTAATGAGGGGCATTCATTACTGCGGCTCCCTACAAAATCTCAGGCCAAGTCTTTCATGTTGTTTTTTTTTCCTTTTTGTCCGAGCGCTGGCGGGAGACATCTTTTTCGGACGCAGGCCGTTGGCTTCACATAAGGCGAATCTTAATTGATTGCCGGGACATTCGTCCCGCCTAGTAAGCGAGGTAGGACAGGACCGCTCGGGGAAACATGCGCGGTAAGATGCTTCTCCCAGGTTCTTCCTCGGGCTGGATGAATATTCCCTCCCCTTCTCCTCCAGTTCAGTAAAGACAGAGAGAATTGAGAGCTGTGTACGACTTTGACCTTCTCGCCAGGTAATTATGCGGCCGCTGACATATTACACGCACCATATATCCTTATCTTCCTTCTGCTCCCTCGTGATTTTGTTTCCGTATCGGGGTCTGTTCGATGTGCTATTTGGGCACCTCGAGTCGCGTTTGGAATCCTAAAGAGTCTCTGCTATATTTCTGTCATTCCTCAATCTTATGGCCACCCCTAAAAGTCTTTCCGTTTCACTACATTTCGACTCCCGTTTGATGATTCTATCTCAGATGTCATTGTAGTCCACCAAAGAATAGAATTTGGAAAGGAGTGTGCAGCTATTGGAGTTGTACGAGACATACATATGCATTGTCTGGCAAGCAAAGAGGCAGTAACTTTTTGAGAAGATTTTTTTATTTTTCATATATTACGTTCGCCCTGAAAAATATGACGGGATAAACAACATCACATTCAATAAGTCATAAAATGTTCAAGGGGAAAAGCGTCAAAGCATAATTTGAACACCGTGTAACAAAAATAACAGTGGCTCCTCTTTTGAAACAATTGAATTCAATCGAGTTCTTGAACAATTGAATAGTATTCTTGTTAAAGTTTTGGAGGAATACTTAATAATGCTGAGCTTTGGAAATAGTTTCTTTTTGAGATTTTCTTTTTGGTTTCACAATAATAATTATTTTTCTCTGAACTTGTCCAGTTTCTTTACAATATTTGAATTTTATTGTGCAAGTGGCTTAAGCGGAAGCGGTATTAGTATTCGAGCAGAGTCAAAGCATGTTTACTACAAGATTATAGCATATATGTAAGGCTTTTTCTTCTGTGTAGCAGTAAGTAGGCATTGCTTTTATATCATTATGCACATTTTAGAGGCAAGTGTGGAAATAATTTTCTTGGAGCGTGATGAGGATAATATTGGTTTCATTACAGGAATAATCATATCATAGGGTCAAGTTTTTCTCATTTTTATCACACTTTTCCAATGTTGGTTAAATTGTTAGCAGAACCAAACACTGCCAAAGTTGCTGTAAAATTAAATGTTTTTCGGTTGAATTTATTTATTTTTCTTTTAAAAAGTATTCGCTTCTTGACCAAAAAGGCAAAGCGTTTCTTTCGAAAAAGTATCATCAACAAGGTCAATAATGGAGGAAAACGTGGACATCAAGAAAATATAGAATATTCATCTTGTATCATCCAGTGTTGGTGCATTTACCACTGCCGGGTAAGTGTTACACTTCCACAAAATCACCCGTTTACGTCCTCACTTATTCTAGGCCGATATCAATTCCCGTATTTAATTTATCGCGATTCACTTATCTTAGAATGCATTTACTTAATGCATTCTAAATGAATACAGTAACTGCTCAGCGTTAACTTACTCTATTGGTTTATTGAACATCCCGGAGGCTGGTCTGATTGATTAGTATGAGACTGCCTCATAAATAAAGCCCAAAGCTCTATACAGGTATATGCCATAGTCTGCAGTTGTATCTGCTGTATTCAACGCCACTGATGTTGGGGTTGTATCACAGCGTCTAACCCAATTCTATGAAACCAACTTTCAAATAGACAGAACCACCTTATATTCATTAATATACTCGTTTTTGTAAGTTTCAATATCATTAATTTTGTTAAGAAGCTAGCCGGTATCTAAACTCTTTGTAGTGAACATCATTTAACCTGTGTACTGTGTCGGAGTTAAGGCTTTTTAGTGGCTCGGTTTGGAAAGCGTATGGGTCTAGCAAGGGTTATAATGTCCAAAAAAATGCTCTAATGTCCTCTGGATGTGACATAAATAGCTGCAGCCGTTCCGCTTGACTGTTTACAAATTCTTCTTCATTAATCAATAGCTTCATTTGATAGTCATTAGGAGGGCAAAGTTCCGTATATGCTGTCGTGGAAAAAATTTACTTAAAACGGCTAAAGAAAAGTGATAGTAAGAATAAAGTAGAAATTGTTTTTTTGCATCTCAATGAGTAGCAGATTACTTTTATAGAGAAAAAATAACGGCGGATGAGTCGATACATTAAAGAGTTGAAATCACGCGTTGCGAAAATTTCATTTCTGAGTCAGGGAGATAGTTCGAGGACGGAAGTGGCGGAAAACTTGAATATGTGAAACAATTCTTATGATTGCTAGAAGCAAGTGGGTCGCATTTTATGGGCGAAATGTAGCCAAAGATATTATAGCGATGAATAAATAACCTACCTAATCTCTTCTATAACGCTCAGGGTTTCACTGTCTTTTCTTCTAAGTCGTTGCCATATTAGCGCGCACATTGGTTAAGTGCAATTCAATAATATATTCTGATCGTCGCCTAGCATGAGACATAGATTTAAAATTTTATTTGTGAAAATAATTTTCCCAATAATAAATTTACCCAAATTTTCTTGGTGCATTTTTGTAGACGGTAAAAAATTTGTCATTGGATTTTCAGTTATTGGTTGCTCAATAATGAAACAACTCGGGCCTTTGGTTTTCTATGACTTCGCTATCCAACTTTGGTGTTCGGCGTTCAGTGGCTTCTTACTTTTCAGTTTTTTCTAACACTGCTTAAGAATTCTTTCCTTTGTATCTTGATAAGCCTCTTCTTCACTATCCCAAAACATTATTGGTACAAATAGAGGTAGTGTGTGTACAGTTATTGCATCGGGCGTGCGTTCCGCTTGCCCGATTAAAAAAAACCTTTGGGTATACGTGAGGGGATATTTCACACCATTCCTTCCCGAATTTCTGAATTAAAAAAGCACCGGTAATTATTTTTCCTTGTTAACGTATTTCTACTTTTTTTCCTTTCGAACAGTTCATGTGCCCTTACTTAATATTGTGTATACATCTTAAAATTTGTCGTGATTGTCTCCAATATGTCAAATAGATTGACCTCATATCATTCATCTTCGAGGATTTTTTTAGGGTTCAATGTAGCATCCCAATGTTATTAAGGGATATAAGAAAATGCTGTTTGCGAGGAAAGTATTGAGGGCAGTTTAATAAATCGTGCTTTTGCCCATCTCACCACCAAACTCATTTAGAGCATGAAACGAAATGTCGAAATTCTTCAACTCTTTTAATTTTCAGTGGGGATGGTTAATTATTTAATCACGGGACAAATGCCACAAACATTTCCTGTCTAATGTTACCCCATCCCATTGATAATACTATCTCCTCCGGCAGTGGAACCATTTTCATCCTCTTAGCTCTCTCGACCTCCCGACTAAACTGTTGGCGGAGGGCGACTCTGCAGATATCGTTGCAGCTGCTTAATTCGAGCCTGCATTATCTCGGACGCGAACCCCAAGCGATACGATAGAGGCAGACTAGACTCTTTCATTCGCGCTTTGCACCGAGGTAAGCGTCTGTGAATGGAAGGATGAGAGGAAACCTCACAGTGGAACGTGGTTGTGTTGAGTGAGAGTGCTAATCATTCCTCCAGCGCGCTACTGGTCTTTCGTCGCAGATGATATGGCCACAGGTCCAGACGAAATAACTATATCCAACGCCCACGCGTGCTCGTGCTGACGTGGAGTTTGTGACCGTCTTGTACGGCTGGATACCCGGCTGAAGTTATCTCATCATTCATATTGCTCTCTCTTTCTGCTTACTTATATACCCCTTCCTCCCACCGCTCACGATTCCCTTGATTAGGCTCGTCTGCAATGCCTCTATGAAAGCTCGACGCACCAGTATATAATCTTGAAGGGAAGTTTTGTCTAGGTGATTTCTTTGATCGCAAGCAAGGCAATTGATGCGGCTGCGCGCCCAAGGCTTATCTTCGTCGACCTCGGCGGTCAACGTGTTTTGCTGGCAATGAAGCCCAGACCGAAGCAAACAATGGCGATTCATTTTAAGCTTGCTGGAGATCCTTCCCTTATCTTTCAAGCGTCCGCCAACGGTAGCGAGGTATAAGAATAAATGTTTCTACCCCGGGACGCTTCGAGATATTTCCCTAGTCATCATTGAGACCATATTTGAATTTTATTTGTTTTTAATTTCAGCGTCTGTAGAAGTGTGAAGTAAACATTGTAGCATTAATGGCGCAAAAAATAGTTATATATAACAAAAATTCTCAGTAATTAAATAAATAAAGCTACATAAGTCTCTAACTTGACTCATTATTTCACGTCATATGACTAAAAAGCCTTCAAAACAGCAGGTTATTTTGTAATTCTGAAAAAATTACTGTGGTGAGCAATGGATTAATTTTTATGAATAGCTGAGAAAACTTAAAAACCACACGCCGTTAGTTTTTTGACGAAATCTAGTTGTTATAAATTCCTAATTTTTTTAACATTCTCACTCTGGAGCGCACAGCCGTAATCTATCCAATGTAAAACAGCTTATATTTTTAGGCAAATTGCTCAAAAAATAGTTCGGTAAGGGTTTAATATTTTGATATACATAATTGGAAAGATGGGAGTTATTTTCTTTAAAATGGGGCAAAATTCGTCAAATTATAGGTGAAGTGATTTTTCGCTCAAACTACCTATGAAGGTGTTGCCCAGATGTTGTAGAACGAGTCGATGGACCCCCTGAAAAACCTTCCTTTAGAATATTACTTCGGCAAAATATCAGATAACGGGTGCATACTTATCCCCCATATCGCCACTGCTATTTTTCAATCGCTGGAGATACAAGGAGATATTTCCATTTCGGCGCTTGATGAAGAAGTGAGGGAAGATGGCTGAGGAATTGGAAGAGGGAAATGGCTAACATCTAGATGTGTTTTGATGCATTAAGCTCTGAGTCTAAAGGCCGTTTTACACGGTACATTTGTTTGTACAAACTCTTCCGTGAACTCTTGCATGAGGCAAAATGTATCGTGTAAAGCGGCGAATTGTATGAACGCTTGTGCGAATGTCTCAATGCCTGCACGGCAAATAGAACCTGTTCTAATTTCGTTGAGACAAACGTACAATCTCACGTACATTCGTTTGTACAAAATCTTTCATCGTGTAAAACGGCCTTAAGATAAGTGTCAACTTGAAACGTTAAACTTGAATTGGATCCACGTTCACCATTTCGGTTCACGATCGCCTGTTGACCGGAGCTTGCGTTCGTCAATCCTCGATTGTCTTTGCTGACCTTCGGCAACAAGTTCATGCTAGCATATTGGCGAGTTGAATCCCTCTATCCCATCTCCTTGTCCATAAATCTCAATACCAAGATTTCTTTCCGTATTTTTCTGTTATGTTTTACATTTTTAGGGTATATTTTGTTAAAATTTAGATTTATTTGTTTGCTTGTCGACCAATTCAATCCAATTTTTGGGGACTTTTCAAATAAATAAATAAATGCAAACATCCTGCGCTATCCTGATAGCGATGGCTGAGTCAACTATAGAAACGTTGAAGAATCTCAAAAATCTCACACGGTGTCAAACCCGAGAAACCTTTACGTATATCCTCTGCTATGAATATAAACATGAAGACGATGCACTAATTTGCGTGCTCACAGCAATAATAATGCAACGGTGAATAGATCATTATTTATATTTTTAAATTAATTAAAGAAATCTACTTAATGTAGTGAAAGAAACTGAAACTTTAGCCAACATGGAAAGTTTTATTTCACGACCCAGGTTTCACCGTTTCACTTGGTGGTTAAATGTAAGTCCTGGTATGTACTAAACTTCCTGGTAGGAAATATGACCTCGGGCAATTCCTTTTGATAACATGAAATCGTGAACACTAGAAGGACCAGACCCGTCATTTTGACGGGTAGCCTCAACTTACTTAATCATATTGCCTATAACTTTTTTTCTGTCGTCTTAATTTTTTCTGACTTTTATTTATTTTGTATGGTACGTATCCTGTTAAAATATAATTTAATTTTTTCACATAGAAATGGAGTTATACCACCTGTCTACCTTAAAGGACCAACACCCGTCAAAATGACGGGTTAAGCGTTTCTATTTTATTTGTAACGGTAACGCGTGTTTTATCCAGGAAATCACTAAACTATATTACGTCTGGCCTTTTTGATGTTTTAGTTAAAGAAAGTTAGTTTAGTTTTTGATGTTTTAGTTAGGGAAAGAAAAGGCCGATAAGGGTTATATCGTGCGTGGGTGGCCTTACAGCGCATATATGAGTGTGGCGTCAGTAGCTTTTGCAAGGCTTACGGGAGCAGCGCTTCTTCCTCGAAATTATTTGTAAAACATTACTCATTTGTATTGATAAATAAAGAAAAAGGTTATATTTAATGAAGTTATCAATTAATTTTAACATAAACGAAGAAATATTTAAAATAATTACTACCCGTCAAAATGACGGGTAATGGTCCTTCTAGGTAGCCATACAACCCCGGTCCTTCTAGTGTTAACCGCACTGTTTTATCTGAATCCGTTTACTTCTTCGACGACCGTTCCTATTTTGCTGCCCCAGCGTAATTTCCATGTTAAGGGAGAGCATTACAAAGAATCCAGTGTGGGTTTCTCGGGTTATTCATACGGGTTTAGATCAGGGGCACCAAAAAAGGTCGATCTAAACCCTCGTAGAACGATAAGACATTGATTGGGATCGATAGGGTTGCATGGTCCGATGTTGATGTAGACCTATCCCTCGCCAATCCTTTTTTCCTACCCCTTTGCCTTCTTCAAGGCTGAAGGCGTAACACCCTCTACCTTACGCCCTTGCAGCGACTTTAAGAGCAATTCGGTGATGTACTCCTGGAGGTATCCTGTATAATATCCTTCAGAATCGATTACTTGCTTTAAATCGAGGATGCTACGTGACGCTTAGACGCGCGCGACACGGAGGCAGGCGGAACTGGTATTCTCAATCGGAGATCGACGCCCTAAGGAGACCGGTTTCGCTTTGTTTTACGCATGAGAAACCCTCCCCTTGCTGTTTTTTTTTAATTCCTGTCAGAATGGAGCACATTGTATGAGCACTTCCAGCGAGTGGGACGGCTCGAGCCAATGATGGCTCCGCTCGCCAATTCCGGCCAAATCAGGATGGACATACCAGTAAGATATCTCCTGAATCGTTTATTTTATTTCCAATCCAGTCATCAAGAGACCGAAATTCGATAGTTCCTATTTCAAACACACGGTAGCAACGGTAATTCATGAACGCCGTAGCCTTTGTAATTTCATTGCTTTTAATTGGAATCGTGGTGACCAGCACCGCCTTTTTAAGACATCTTTATTCTACATACTTATTTTTAGCGATAATTCATGTGAGTGGGAAGAATATAATTCCCTGAGATGAGATGTTTTTCTTGGGCAAAAGGAACATGCTATTATCAGCTCAAATAGAAAGTTCATCTTTTTCACAGTAATGTAATGTCAGCTTTTGTGAGAAGCACGCATCACCTAAAACCTTATCCTTGAACCAATTATAAAGCTTGTTTTGAATTTTATCTCGCCATAAAACACTTCTTCTTAAAAATATTTTAATAACTTATACTGAAACTTCATTCTATTTGTAACTTTCCTGTTTTTTCTAACTTTTTCCTATGGCTAAATAAAAAGGGAATAGCGCTTCAAGAGGACCTGAAGCTTATGGTTGACCAATTGGAGGCAGTTGGTTAATGATAAAATGACTCTAAGTTGCAGTAAAAATTATCCAGGGGAAGTAAAAGTGGCGTAAATGTTTATCATCGGATGATTATAAGATTTCTTTACCTACATGATATCGTATGCCTCAGTGGCCTTTTGACGTCGTAAGACGCTTCAATGACATGAAGTAGTTCGTTAACTCATGGGAGCCTGTTTCCTCTGAGTCCATATCCACAACATTTCTTCACGGTCGTTATATTATTCCTTCCATGTGACCCGGGATGGATGCTAATAAAGAGCTCCGCCCAATAAATAACCCTTTAAAACTCTCCCCGTACGTGACCGTGAGGCCTTTTTTGGGCGGAATGTGGGGGGAAAAAGTCGACGCTAATGGAATTGTGCAATTCAAGACGTTCTCGTTTTTTAAACGCGACGACTTGAGGAAAGAGACTAGACTCATCTCGAGACTCTTGCCGGGGGGAGGCGCGTGAGGAGATGTGGAGCCTTGAAGCGGTTGCACCCAGCCCTTGTGTGAGGCGGAATATTTACGTCGCCCGGGGCGACGAACGGACGGAACCAATGAGTGCGCCCCGTCGTGTTATCTTCCGTTTCTATGCACCCCACAACGGTCGCCCTTCATCCACTCGGCCAGAAATGTGGTTCTCTCAACACCTACAGGCGCTGCTATCCCCAAAAGGGTGTCTATGTGTCTAATATTTTATAAGGGCTTTTATCTATCAAGGAGGTTCCACTACGACAGTGTGAGTCAAACAATAAAATACTGAATACCATCGTTTTCTATAGTATCGTATAGAAAATGCTGCTTTCACTATTTCAATCCAATTCATTTATTATCGTGGGCCTTTCTGGCCCATGGGATATTTTCACATTGATACTGCATTGGAATTTATAACAAAAAGGAAACAATTGAATAAGAAAAGTATAAAAAATAATATAATAATAAAAAATAAAGTAATAATACAAACAATATACATACATTTAAATCCCATTGAGTGCGAATTCGCCAGTATTCAGCTTCAAAATATGATATACATATCACGTAAATTGAAAATACCCTTGTTACGTAAATGTTTACTCAATATTTTCCAAGTTAGGTAGAACAGTAATTCATAACTATAATAGGTAACACAGTTCGTAAATATATCAAAGAACAAAATTACATACATTATACATTCTTTTCCACTTCATGTAAATTGTTAGAGCAGCATGATTAGTTATACAGGTAACTGCCATGCGTTATTAAGAAGTAGCTAAAGTAGCTTTTGACTTGAAGAGCTTCGTTTTCGTTTGGATCGATTGGAAAATGCTGCTTTCAATAATTAAAGTAGTTTATTATTGTGTATATTATTTTTATATACATTTATATATTATGTGTGTATATAATATTTATATATTTTTATCACACAGTATATATTATTTGCATATTTACTATGTATAATATGAATATATTTTTATTTTTAGTATATATCAGGGGTGTCCAACAAGTCGATCGCGATCGACCGGTCGATCGCGAGGCCAATTTTGGTCGATCGTCGATCTCTCGCAATGTCTGGGGCAGAATTCCGTGTACTCCCGTGACTTTGAAGCGATTTTAGAAGACAAAACTTTGTAGTAATAGTTGAATGTATTCTGGGAACTTGCCAAGTTCATGAATACCTAGAATTCTGACAGCCAGACACTGTTATCTCCGCTCACCCAGCACAATACATTTTGACTTATGTGTTACATTGTCACCGGACACAACGCGCGAACGCAACAGTTCTAACTCGACTCATCGAAGAACACAGTCAGTCAGCTTGAATATTTGGTAGTGCCATACGGTAGCTTCTTTTCTTTTGTATTAACTGTGTCATTATTAAGCAATATTTTTTATCCTCGGTGACCACGTTGGATTTAAATTTTTCTTCTGTTTAAAATGTAAGTACATTTTCTTTGTTTTAAATTAAATTGCTTTTCTTACCTATCTATTTACTTGATAAGTGAGCATTCTCAGCAACAGATCTCTAAACTGCGGTCATTACACTGGGAGAAAAATAAGGGACAGTATTACAAATATATTAGGAAAAACAGTAATTCTATCTAAAGTAAGAGGTCAGTATTGTAAACCGTAATAAATATATTGTAACTTTAACATACTTCTTGTAAATTCGAATATATCTATATTAGATTTTAATATACTTGTATTGTTGTCCCCGATTGTAGTATGCAGGATTGTTATTATTTCTCTCAATGTAACGGAGATAATTGCCGCAGTTCACGAGTTTTTGAATTTTCTAGGAAAATATTTAATTCAATATTTATTCTTTAAATTGTCATATTTCTTTGCAATCTAGTATACCCATGAACATGAGTAGTAAACCGAAGAAATCTAAAACTTATCATTTCAATGAAGAATGGGAGCTCGATTACTTTTTTACAATGGTGAATGATAAATGCTGTTGTTTAATATGCCTTACCTTGGTAGCCAATGCTAAGAAGGGTAATCTGGAGAGACATTTTTTAGCTTTACATATATATTATTTGTATACATACTATGTATAATATGCATATATTTTTATATAAATTTACATAAACTCGTATTTATTGTAAGTTTTTTTTATTTCAGACGGTAATGATAATTCTATATTCTACCAGCTGTCACCATAAAAGATTTATTGAGTTGAGGGGTTCTGTGTTGGGAGATATGAATGTCAACAGAGTGGTTCGTGGTAGATATTGAATGAACATTTCTTTTCCAAGTTAATCTTTTGAACAGATAACGTGGATTACCAGAGGATAGTATTTTAAAAGTAAGACAAGTGAGAGGATGCAACTGGCTATACTTAGATACAAGAAAACGAAATAGAGGCAGAAAATATGCGGATTAATGATGGTTGGTATGCCGGTAAATTTTTAAAGAACACCGTTCCTTGCCAATGGAGTCCACTGAAGCGTTATTTCTACTGAACTAGTTCCTTTTCCTGTATAATTGGCGGTTTCAAGCGTAACTTTGTGGAATCGATTAATGTTAGAATAAAAAAATATATCTTTGAGGCTCACCCTGAAGATGACATTGAAAGTCGAAACCCGGGTTATATCTAATACCGGGAAATAATGTAGAATCACAAAGTTCCAGTTTTTAATTATTCCTGTTTCTGTTGTTATTTGCTGATGGCTAAAAAAAAGATGAATTGATGCCTTTATTTTATCGCATTCAATGCGCAGGTAGAAATAGGTTCTTGCAAACAGTATTACGCGAAAATGGCTTTAGTATTTATAGAAGCGCAAATCAAATAATTTTACTCCTTAACGACAAGTTCACTGAGAAAGAATTATTTCGATTCAGTGAAAACATATAAGTTTTTTAAGCAGCCTTTTCGCAAGAGATTTCGAGAAAAAATGGGAAAACATCAGCAAGTATCCCCATTTATTTTTTTTCACCGGTTAGCGAAGAATCGTTTATTATACAACATATGTAAAAGTGTGGGTATGTCTTGAATTTTGATGTTAGCACATTCGGGTTTCCACCGCGTTTGCTGTTTCTATAGACAAAAGTATCGCACGTGTTACGACGTGCGTCATCTGTTTGGAGGCCTGGGCGTCTTGAGGTCACTTCAGGCAAAACTCTTGTCTGTAGAAACAACTAACGCAACGGAAACACGAATTTGTTGACATCTTCATATCAACGCTGCTGAAACCAACGATTAAACATAGCTGTTCGATTTTTAAATCAGTGGGCTACATTTTTATTTTTCAGACGCCCAATATTCCGGCTTACTTTCAGTAAATTTGGTTACGTGCCCTTAACGGAATCCGTGTATTTATTTCTTAATCCCAGAAGAAAATTTCTCTGTTTGCACTCGCTGTTTATTCATAAAAATCAACAGACATTCATACCTTATACGTGTGTTTGCTGCCGAATGGGCACTTGAAGAAATTTGAATACCCGCTCAGTTCCGGATTATGTAACTGGTACTTCATGTTCAGTGCCTAGGTGGAGTGAAGTAAAAGTTGGTTACGGAACTAATAATTGTGGAAATATAAGCTATGGGTACTAAAATAAGACATTGCATCTTTGCTCATTCTGTTTATTTTGTCGTGTAAAAATCTACAGGGTTTTCTCTGACTTTCAATGACACCTATCTTTTACTGGTACACTACTTCAATGTATGTTTATTTCGCATAATGGATTTTTCTACAAATTAATTAAAACTGAATAAGTTACATTCATAAAACTTTGAATTGGTCTTAGTTGAATACAATTCATGCAAGTATTAACACTCTATTACCTTCTGCAAATATCTAACTACCCATTTTGTGTAACCATATTGAATGAGCAAATGCGTAAATGACAATATTAAGGGAAAGTGGAATACGACAGGATACGTGACGTTTAGCAACAAAAAACATCCCCAAAGCCAAAACAAAACGACTCATCCCGACTGATTCTGACTCCTGCGACTCAAAAATTTACTAGACGCTTATTTTATATCTCGTTATAACTTATTGTATAGTTGAAAAAAGTGATAATCTTTTATCGTGCCTAATCACTTCTTATTTTCTAAATATAGAGTTATTTTATTTTCATGAATAGAAAAACAATGTGTCGGAACGAATGTGTTTCAACCAATCACTATGCGCTTGCTCTGCTGAGTTGTGGGAAACAATTTCTTTGGCAAGCACAGCTGCAGTGAAGAAAAAACTACTGATGACATCACAGGGAACGGAGTACTTAAAAATGCACAACTTTTCGTCTAGCTTTTGTATTTAACTGAACTGTCTTAATTATAACGCTTGCTTGGTTTACCCTTAGGTTTACTCGGGCGCAAGCGAATTATCGTTCGTCGATGCTTCCCTCGCTTGTGCAGTCACGCAGCACGTGAGTCTAATTGTCCAATTAATGTTGATAAAGATGTTTAGGGCCAACGAAAAGCAGAATTCTGCTCTGCTCCAGCTCTATATTTTACCTATTTATTTGCCTCTGCAAGTATTTCACTGAAATGTGCACCATTTATGGTCCAAAGTCATGTTATATACCGTTTCCTATAACCTCTTCTTCTACATTTGTAGTTTCACAATAATCACGTGGTAGTTGTAATAATGTCGGCACTGATGCACAAAAGCGTATAACTGCGAAGTCACTCCTCACTTCTTGACTGTGAAACTAGTTTGAAATCTCTCTACCGTTTTATTCCGCCAAATATTTATGCTGATTAAATATTTACTCTAAACAAGGTTCTTGGCGGTAAATATTTAAACAGAAAGTATTTCGTTCTCTTGTGGATAGATGCTTTCATCTTGTTCCGGCCCTTTTAGCGCCAGAGTGCACCACTTAGCTCAAGTATGTATCAGTCTTATTGCTGGTTTCTTGAAACTGAGTGTCGCGGTGAAGTCTGAGGACAAAGCTGGAGAGTTTTGTTCCAAGAATTGCTACCTCTCGTTGCTCAAGTTTGGTACGTAGAATGAGGAAAAGTTAGTAATATGTGGCATTTTCTGTCAAAGATTTTGTTAGCTTCACAAGTCTGCAAAAGAACAACTGGAGTGTTGATTTTTTGTTTTTGCCAAAAGTCCACGACTTTCCTTGCGTGCTCCAACGGCTTAAAATTCATCGCATCTTCAAGATTAGAGTAATCCTAAACTAAAAACATCACTATCCACCTCCAAGGCAGGTTCTGAATCCATGGTTTTCAGGTAGTCGTGATATTCACGTAATATTTGCATAAATTTGTAGAAGATAGACGCTTGGTTCAACGCGATAACTGCGATGCGAAAAAAAGATTGAGACAAATATACTCCAACCGCAGCATGAATCGTAAGTCACATCAGCGTCTACGAACACTGGTGAAATCTTACACATAAGTTTATTTTAAAAGCTTATTGAAACCAATAACATAACAGTTTTCTGACATTCAGTGGTTACCCTTTAAGCAGATATATTTTTGAAATTTGCACAAAAGTTGGTGGAGATATTGTGAGGAAATGTTTTATTTTTATATGTAGGACAATGGACACTCACAGTCTGCAATTTCCCTCCTATTTACGCCACTTAAAATAAAATGTCTTACAGATCACACCGATGGTTAGTACTTATTTCCATTGGGAAACCGTGTCAGTCGGAGAGATTGCAGACCTACTTTAAAAATAATTCTCCAAGATGTGAGGGGTCACCTACTCCACCCTTTCTAGTATTTTTGTGACAAAATTCGAATCAAGGTTCATGCTGTACCTATTTTCTCTCCAATCATTCCGCGCTGACCAATGGTCAAAATTTTGCATAGGATGTGGGTTATAAATCTTTTCATTTCTATCGTCGTCCTTTTTTAAGTACACAGAGAGTATAAATCAATGACCACATTGGTCACATATTGAGGTTACAAGTTATGATAAAAGTACATTTCCAAGGAAAATCATATCTTACGTTCATCTTTTATGTCATCCTTAATTCGTTTTTCGTTATTCTGTGGGCGTTTTTCGTGGGAGCGCTCAAATTTACTTAAAAATTCCGCAGCTTATTATTTCTGAGTCTTCAGAAAAAAGGGTATTCGGATTCGGTTCCGTGACTTCGAGTCCTTCATTTCATTCTTTTTTTGTTTTTAGTGAACGCCTTTTCCAGTCCAAAAGAAAATTGGGAGGATTGTGGAGAAAAGTGTAAGACATTATCTCGGCTCTGGATTAAACTGCCGCCGATTCTATTCCGTCTGTTGTATCTTCTCTTTGCAAAAGTCCTATATCTCAAACAGATCGGAATATATTGACCAAGTTCGACGTTGTTTTGGACTGTCGACGCGACAAGAAACGTCATGAGCGTGTCGTCACGCATGAGTTCCTCGAAGAAAAGGGAGCCTGATGTCTCATTTGTTTCAATCCTCGAGACTTTTTTAGTTTTTCGATGCTCGTGCATACGCAAGCCTCATACACCAAGCTACGAGAAAGCGAACCTTGATTGCATGGCGCGACTTTATAATTTATGCAGCAAAAACAAGTGCTTTGAATTATAAATTTCGATTCACGAGTTATGGATGGAAAAATACATTCAATAATCTCACCATGCAATATTGAAATTGAAAAATCCTAATTCTCATTATTGCTGTGAGATTTTTTTTTGCCAACCGAAGAGATTTTTTCGTTCTAGCCATTTTAAATTGCCTTGTAAATACAAAGTTTTGTCCACATTTGATGATTTTAGTTACATTAAAATGTTTTTGACGCTTTAGAATTCAATTTCGTTTCTAGCAAAGGAAACAAGAGAAGTTAAAAGTAACTTTCTTTGTATCATAGTGACTACTAAATAGTGCAGTCGTTCTATGAGTAGGATGTAATTATCAAGAACTTAAAGGCATATGTAAATTTAAAATATTTAGAAATGAATGGTGCAAAAGCTATTGCCTACTGGCGCCGTGAGGTGCATATATTAAGAGCCGCTCTCCCATTTGCATCATCTCCTCTTAGTAATGGATGTTCCCGATTGAATGTCCCTTTCTCTACGCGCCAATTCCTTGGTGCTAGCTTCTTCAGACTCGCCTCATTATTTTACTCCTGGTTACCTCCATCACACTTGTTATTTGCTTTATGGCTGGCGCTCGCGTTTAAAGTATTTCCAACGGATGCGTTTTATATGGGGATCGTTTACCGCTGAAGGCGTTTACATATAACCTACGATGAAAATTAGCAGACGACCGATATTAATAACGCCGACATTTTTTCTTCATCATTCATTGCTTCTGGGAAATAACTTTTCAAATATATTACCTTTCTAAGTGTTCATTGTCTATAAAAGGTGTGAAATACTTTCATCAGTTGCCTTCCCTCATGAACATACATCTTTATTTATTTGCGTCTCGGATGATTCTAGTTGTGGCGCGGAAAATTTATTTTTCCTTATGCACCAGCAGGAAATACTTGTATTTACTATGAAATAAGTTCAGATTTTCACAAGCAGCAACATCCTGAGCTCAATTACTGACTTCACATTTCCATCGGTTTCAATGTCGGGCGAAATGAAACAGCAAATTTGAAATTGAAATGAAATGACGAACTAGAACTTCTACTGGACCTTTTATCGTATAACGCGTTTCAAAACCTTAGAGACATAACCAGGTACAAACAATGTTGGCGACGAGGCGGTGGAACGCTTTCAACTATAAAAGTTCTTGTGGATGGTACAAGTTTTTAATTTCATTTGAATTTCAAAAACATCGTCCCCCTTCCGCACATTCCACGTATTTGATCCACATTCCGATAAACGTGAATTCTTCTAAAATTGAATAACCAATGCTCCAGCTTGTTTTATAAAATAAGATGGGCTCCGCGTAAAAGGTTTGCATTCCTATTCCTCACAATTTTTTTCCATCCGGTCGGACAAGGATGACAGATACGTAAAGAGTAACTAATGAATTTTAATGCATGCAATTTGTTTTCGAAAGTGACAAAAAATTAAGGTTATAAGATCCAGCAAGGGCGCTGCTTTTGTTGATTGAAAGTGCATTAAAATCCGAGCCAGATACTTACCCGAAGATTTAATGAGGAGATAACCTTGAAATGCAGGGTTACTGTGTAGGCATTTTGCATAGTTAGCGCTAGGCTAATTCAACGCAAGAAAATTTCTTTTAGCCCGAGATGTCTGCACGCTCCTTCCATTTTGTGCAGCTTTTTTAGAATTAGTCAGTAAAAATGTTCAAATGTTTGAAACGCACAAGTTTTACTCGTGGAAAATGCCGAGTAGGCTACTGAGTTCTAACTCTAGCAAAGTTTTAGTTGTACCGAAAACTGCGAGCAGTACTGTGCAAGGTGTAATGCGAAATGTGTTTCCCAGAAATGCATGGAAACGTATATATGTGCTTCAGATGAGGTCCAGGTAGCTTGAGCGATATATCTCCACGCATTAAATGAAATTAATTTGGTTTTGTTATACAGAAAAGATATAATCTTTCTAATGATACCAAAATTTCAGCCACATATCGGTCCAATTTTCGTTATTTTTACCAAAAACGTTGACGCCGTTTTCCATGGGCTATGACACGGCTGTGCGCTTTATAGATGTTATTAAAAATTTCTGAAGTGCCAATGCATAGATCGCATCATAATCCGACGGATAATTTTCTTAATTGTTTTCAGAAATATATTAATTATTCAAAATAATACTTTTTATAAAATAGCATTTCATGGTATAACGTGAAATAGAAATGTGCGGTTAAAGTCTCATACATATTCATTTCTGAGTTCATTACTGAGACGTGTATTCTTAAAACCCCTTTTTGCGTTATTAAAATTACTATATGTTATTCTTTCTTCTTTCGATTGCTTAGATTTTAAAGTAAATCTACGAATATTTTCTCTGATGTTGCTAAAAACAATCTAGCTCTAGCAAGCTTGAAACAGTGGGTCGCTCAACAGCTCATAAGCTATCATAATTTCTTCGTAGCAAAAGAATCCAAAAGAATCAAAATAATATTTTCTAACCCCATAGTATAATCTTCTTAGACCATCATTGGATCAATGAACTTAACCGTCAATGTTTCAATCATGATTTAGATTCCAAGTTGATGTCTATTTGCGGAGAGACCGTAGATGCTTCCCCTATGCTCGCGTTCCTTCGATTTTGAACTGTTTCCAGCACGTTATACTTTTCGTCAAGGCAGTGAGTGATGCAACTTTTTGCTCTTTTTTGCCTCTGCCAGCCAGTTCTCCTCCACTCCGTTTTAATTTATCCGCTTAAGATGAGGGGAAGGGAGGATAGCTTGGAGGAGGATAGCGACTGAGAAAAGTGCACTCGGGATGTTTTCTTAGGCTGGCGATGAACGACGCGCCCCTGGGCGTGGTATGAGGAAAGATGGGAGAGAGTAGGGGTGGGCAAAGAAGGGAAAGGCGGAAGAAAAAAGAAGCCATGCATTCGCAGTCCCTCGGATGAAAAAAAGGGAAAGAGATATTTTACTCTGGCCCTTTCCATCTCAAATCATGCTGGAGGTGCGGGGTGACCATCACGGATGTTTCTAAAAACATATATGTTGTAGACCAAATACCAAACATTCAAGAATCTGCCATTTTTATTTTTATAAGTTAATTTTTCATTAACGTACAGTCATTAAAAACACCTACAATAGCCGTTTTAACAATCAAGGGCAAAACGGTGAATTTTCAAATGTCTCTAATTTGGCCAATAATGAGGCTAGGATGTTGAAATGTTTTTTTGTTTTGAAGTGCTATCTTTGTATTTGTACTACATTTTATGAAAAAAGTTGAAATTTGAATGGAAAGTGGAGTATAAATTTCACAAATGTTTAAAAATCAGAAAATTGTTGCAACTTTGAATGTTTTTTCAGCTATGAAATGTGCTAAAAGTGAAAAAAAAATCAGCTTTACAAGTTTTATTGTGGTATGTTAGTGAAAACATATTTTTATTAGCTCTGAATATGCTGTATTACCATGAAATGTGCTTTCAAAGTATGAAAAACTGCCATTTTTGCATAAACAAAAGAGAATATATATATATATATATATTTTTAAACCATCTTTAAAAATTATGAAAATGCTAACATATATATATAAAGCAGAGGCTATAAAGTGCGTTAAATATACCTCCAGTGACCTAATTTAAAACGATTTCTTAGGCGTGCCCGTTTACATTTAAACTTTATATCTTTGTTAGTCATTTGTGTAAGTTTAAAACAAATACTTAAAAACCACATTTTCACTTGAACTGCGAGAAGAGATGATTTGAGAAAAATATTATTGTATAACGTTAAGAAATTTTTATTTCGCTGATTACAGTACCGGACTACAAGTAAAGAAGATTAAGATACAAAATCTACACATTATTCGCCGATTAAATATAAAATGAACACTTTTTTGGCCATGTTAGCTTACTGCGGCGCCATTTCTACTTAACGAACGGGTTTTGACTTTAGTTCCTGCCGTTGTTTGCTAATTACTAAAAAATTAAGATGAATTAGTACTCATATATTATTATCGTTCAATTCTCTGGGAGTATTTGCTTCTTATTACTTTTTTACAAAAATGACATTCAGTAAGTATATTTTCAGAGAAATGTTATTTTTATCCCCATGTCATTTCAAGCTTGATTCGCAAAAAATAAAGACGGAAAGGTATGAGTTTGTCATTAATATGAAACAGAGAACAAGTTCTTCCATAAGTAGTCATTAATGAAATTTAATTCATTTTGCAGTGTAACTACCTTAGACAGATAGATTGACAAATATGGAAAACATGATAATATCTGACCAGATAACCATGAAATTATTGCCGTTTAGGTTTTATTTCCTCTCTGAACTGTCATAAAAAAAACATTTTATATTATTAATTTTTAATTTTATGGCCTTCATTGGACCACTTAAGTCATCTTCTGGATTTTTTCTGTAAGCCTAGTACTTCATTCGCTCGGATCATACTTTTCTTTCTTCATCTGAGATCACCATGTTTCCATATTTGTAAATGTATCTGTTACCGATCTGGTATCGAACCACATCCGCTTCGCCATATCATTCACCTGTCCATGTAGGTAGTTTGAGCGAAAAATCACTTCACCTAGAATTTGATGAATTAGGCCTCATTTTAAAGACAAAAACTCATCTTTAAAATTATAGCAAAATATCAACCGAACTACTTTTCGAGCAATTTGCCTAAAAATATAAGCTGTTTTTAAGTGGGATAGATTATGGCTGTACGCTCCAGATAGAGAATATTTTTTTAAAAAATTAGGAACTTCTAGCACCTCGATGTCGTCAAAAAACTAGCAGTTTGTAGATTGAATGTTTTCCCAACTATTTACAAAAATAATCTATTACTCACCATGGTAACTTTTACAGAATCGCAAAAAAACCTGCCGTTTTGAAGGGTTTTCAGCCATACGGGGGGAAAAAATGAGTCAGGATAGAGACTTAATATGTAGCTTTATTTATTTAATTACTGATAATTTTGGTCATATTTAACTATATCTTTGCGCCATTAATATTACTATATTTATTTCATACTTCTTACAGATGCTGAAATTAAAAAATAAAATTTGAATATGGTCTCCATTATGACTAGGGAACTATCTTGCTCAAACAACCTTAAGGTGACTGGAGCGGTAATCATGGGTCATGGAGTGCACATTTTAATAATTATTTATTTAAGTAGAAAAAGTTCTTGGACCACATATCACTTAAGTGCATCCGCCTATGTATTGGAACTCACGATACAGGCAATAATAGAAATGATACATGAAATATACTTTATATTTTGGCCTTAAATAAAAGCATGTAATGACAAGAATTCTTGGCGCGGTAGGTATTCGAAATTTAGACGAAATAATATTGAAATATGCTGTTTTCGAATGCTGGATTCGGATTCATTCATTCATCACAGTAATCTACCGGTTAGAGGTAGGTTGTGATGAAAGTCAGAGAATATCAAACAGACTCTTACACGTTCCGTGCCCTTTCTACCTCTAGTATTTCTTTCTTCATTTCAGCACAGTCCTATCTTTCTTCATCCCGTCCATAAAACCGATTCTCTTCCTTCCCCTTCCCCGCTTACCCAACATCCTTCCCTCTATCACGGCCTTCAGCAAACCATCGTCCCTCATTACCCCTTCCAGCCACCTACCCTGCCTTCCCCTAATCTCATCTATAAGTTTCCTCTCCTCGCCTACTATGTCAAGCACTTCCTCATTTGTCTTCCTTTCCGTCCAACGCACCTTCTCCATCCTCCTCCACACCTACATCTCAAAAGCCTTCAGCCTATTTTCGTCTTCCTTTCTCAAGGTCCACGTTTCTGCCCCATCCAACGCCACACTCCATATCAAGCTCTTCACTAGCCTCTTTTTTACATCCTTACTTAAGGTCCCCGTCATCAGTTCCCTTCTATTATTGAACGCTTCCTTCGCTAGTGCTATTCTCCTCCTAATGTCTTTGCTACTATGTCCTCTTTCTTCTAGCGTACTACCCAAGTAATTAAATTGTTCTACTTGGATTCGTATTAACACCTTGAAATTTGTTGGCAACAGTTATAATAATTTTAAATGAAATATTTTTTTTCAGGGGATACAGGTCTATAAATTTGAAATATTTTTATTTTCTTTGCCTACGTTTCGCATGTGTATGCATACTTCTTAAGGGCTCAGAGAGAGTTCTTTCGCATGCATACACATGCGAAACGTAGGCAAAGAAAATAAATATATTTCAAATTTATAGACCTATATCCCCTGAAAAAGTATTGCAAATTGTTAAAAGAAGTCATGGAGAAGAATCATCTAAATAATTATAAATGCATAATTTCGCGTTTAGGAGAAAATCTTTCCACATGTAATCGAATTTGTACGAAATACATGTCATGTGCCAGAAGAATACGTGTTAGAATAGCAACGAATTGCCAAAAACTAAATAGGTATGATGCAATATGTTTTCTCTTTTTTCTTTAACTATCACTTATGAGAAAACGTATTCAAACTTTCACGTACATCTGTGCATAAACAAAATTCGCTCCGACTACCTTGAGTTTTATCTTGATTATCACGGACTTGTCTTGTAGATGCGTCGGGAAAGGGAAAATTGCGCGGCCATAGACTTAGAGAGACTAGCCGTGAAGGAACGGGTTGTTGCGTGTGTGTGAAGTCGTTCCCGTTCCTTAAAAGATATAGTCAGAATTCAATGAAGGTGCTGCGGACGGCAGGAGCAAGATCTCCGTGAACAGGCGCGTGTGTTTATGTCCGACGATATGAGGCGCTGCCGTGGGCGGAGAAATTGGTGTTTCCGCCGGCTAAAATAGCTCCGGGGGCGCTATGTACCTTAGTTACGACGTGATCAGCGCACGCGCTGAAGCTAGGGAGCTGAAAAACACAAGGAATGCATGTTTTTAGGATTCACAATGGAGAGACGGATTAGCATAGTGAATAGACTACAGTGTGCTTCATCTCTAATGCGCATTGCTGAATATTCTACAAGAGACATTTTTACGCTGAACTTCCCATGTGACTGACTATCCCTCTAATCGTAGCAGCATCATCGCGGGGGCAAAGGACGGGCGGGGAACTCAATTGGTGCTAAAAAACATTCCACGTTTACGCATTCGTTCTTTTCTCTTGCTCTCGGTGTAAATATTTCAATGGTTATCATTAATCGATATTACAATCAGTATGTATAAGTCGTTACTCCTGTTGAAGAAAAAAATAATACCATAATAAAATTATAAAGATTTATTTTTTTTCAATAGTTAATAAGTGAAATAAAACCTACATCGTGACATCTTCATTATAATCTGTGTAAGAATAGCCCTTGTCACTCACTCACTGACTCAGGAAGCATTTTAAAATTTAAGTGACTGTGGCACCAATAAAGATAGAGCCATAGTCACTTAAATTTTAAAATGCCGTTATTAGATGGAGCAACAGTCACCTAAATTTTCAAATGCTGTTATTAGATGGAGCCACAGTCACCTAAATTTTCAAATGCTGTTATTAGATGGAGACACAGTCACCTAAATTTTCAAATGCCGTTATTCAACTGCTGGCAAGAGATTTAATTAAAGCGGGAATCATTTCTGATTTGGCTCCGACTGAGACAACGCTCCCTTTCCTCTTGCGACGACGACAATTTCCGGGGACTCCGGATTACAATCAACAAGTCTTAGGGTCAGTCGTTTGACCACGGTGGACTTCAACTCCAAACAGCAGCATTCTCACCTGGACAACTTTACGTTGCTCACTCCCTCGCAAATAAACGGAAAGAATGTAATTATTTTAGTGCTGGGAATAAACTCAAGATATCAAGGTGGGCGCCACGAGCGCTTTTTAAAATATAGTGTTTCCCATTTTTGTCAATTGAATGGTTCTGTCACTGGTTTTATGGGCATATGTTAAAATAAGCGATTGAAATATTAATTGTAACCATTTAAATATACACTCCCAGAGCTATTGGAGAGAGCAAATACGTGAACGATGAATAATTTTCGCGCCAAATTCAGAGCTCCAGCGATCCAGTGCCACTGCGAAGAGACTACGATTATAGAGATGAGTGTATAATATAGGAAGTTCCTTGTTAAAAAGCCTTGTGTGGGGTTTTCTGTACCACAAGAAAGAGATGGAACGCACTCTACTTGCTTCCCAATTGGTGGGCTCGGGTTCCAATGCCGACCGTTTATGGCTCCAGAACTCGGGAGGGTGGTTCGCGATTTTGAACCCTCAAACCGTGCTGTTGGTCTGAAAGTAAGCTATGCCCGGTGACCGCCATTTTTTATTCCCTTCCCTTGCCATGTGCCGTTGTACACGCCTGTAGCTTCCTAATAAATACAATGGAACGTTTCTCCAGAAAGTGTCCAAATGGCTCTTAGAAATATTAATAAAACTTACAAGATTTTACCCCGTAAATGACTAAATCTTTGTCATGTACTTGAGACAAATTAACAAATGAATCAACTGTTTTTAAAGTGCTCTACTTCGCTTTTCAATATTTTGTGACAGATTACGATATTCTCAAAGAGATGAACCAAACGAAATGAAACCAAGGAAATGAAAAAACAAGTTAGTATAAAATGTCAATGAGTAAATACACTGTGCAGATGATGACCATCTTGGCACGCGCATCATCTTATCAATAGTCTTTACTATTCCAAGCCTTTGTTATCTGTTATGAAAATTAGTGTTTCCAAGGTGGTTGCCATATTTCATTCTCTTTGCAATTCGTTCAGGAAAGCATGAGAGGAAGACAAGTAGAATTTTATCACGCAATCATGAACCGTTCACGCAAAACGTTTTTCCTGCACTAAATCGAAGTCTCTCTACCTTTTATTTACTCGATAGTATAGAATATGCACCGAGTTGTATAAGGAAGACACACTTTGGTCTACTTATCGTTGGCATGGTCAGTAGCAATTTTTAAAAAATCCTAACTTCGGTGATATAGTTATACGGTTAGTAAGTGTATCTACTTCGGGTGAATCGAGTTTATAATCGTTAGAGATATCAACTTTTTCCTGGATTCCCGGTCGGAAAAACGAACTCGCGCCAGGATTAGTTTAAAAAAATCTTTTTGAATCGTCAAAAAGTCTTAACTATTAGGTGGGGATTACTGATATATGAAAAATGGCCCAGAAATTTTAAGCCATTCGCGGAGTTTTCACTCAGAATTATGTCGAGAGCTAAAATTATTTGTTGAGCAAATCATACTTCTCAGCAGGGTTGATCATGTGTGCAGCAACCAATATTTTAAGTCTGAAAATAAAGTATGCTACGGATGTATGTAAACATTCAGATCCATATTAACAAAAAATATAAATACTAATATTATAACGAAGAAATGGTAAATAACAAATAACGTGTTTGACATCGGCATCACCGTTTACGTGGGTAATATTTTCACAACATTGTTTGAAAAAAAGCTAATTCCCTTTGAAATAGGTAAGCTTTATTTGGAAACTTAGTCCAAATATTCTGTGGTTTGAACATTAATAGGACGTAAGAGGCTTGAGTCATCTCCTTCACGGAGTCACCCGCAAGTGAACTTAATTGCGACATTCCACAGAGGAGAAATCACTCGCCTTGGCCGGGACTGGAACCCGGATTCTTCGATATCGCGCCGAGTGCTTTAGCCAGTGAAGCTCATTCATTCAAGTATTCTACCAGCTGATTGGTAGGTTCTTGGACAGTCCCCATTCTGTATCCCAATTCAATAGGCATTGTCTCGCTTTCCCTCCTAAGGATGGCCCGTTATTAGATCCCTCTTCAATTCTTCGTATTTTCTACCTCCTCTTATATCGTCCAGAATTCCTATCCTCCTCCTTCCTCTTCCACGCTTCCCCAGTGTTCTCCCCTCTATCACTCTCTTCAACATGCCCTCTCCTCTCAAAACCTCTTCCATCCATCTCTTCTGCCTTCTCTGAACTTCTGCCACAAGCTTCCTCTCCTCTCCGACCATATCCAGTACACCGAGGCATAAAAAAGGTTCTTGCGGGAGAAGGACGCCTCGTTACTATAAGTGGCTAAAGCACTCGGCGGTATATTGAGAGATCCGGGTTCGAGTCCCGTTCAAGGCGAGTGATTTTTTTTCCTCTGCGAAATTACGCACTCAAGAACGGAAATATATTCGGGCAGGGTCCACATGACGGCATATTAATATCAGTATCTGCAAGAAGAAATGGAAAGCGGCTCAGACATTGTCAAAACTGGAGAAAAGTCTTTATTGTCCCAGAAACTTGCCGTATACTCTTACGCGTGGCTTTCTGTAGATAGATTAGGGGGTAACTGAGCTTTGTTTAAGGTTAAGGTGCATTTTCAGCCCCTATGAAGTGACTTTTCGGGGTTATACATCATTTAGATAATGGCTTTCTTTGATTCCCAGCCCAGCAGAATTCAAAACAGGCGGGAAGGGAAGGGGGAAGGGATAAGAGTTCGACGCTGTGTGGGGTAGCCACGTTTTTTTTTGTGCGTGGGTTGCTAGTGGGCTCTTTGACCGCGCGATGGCTCTGGGTGTGAATCAGTGCTCGTGAAATAAGGCCTCCCTTAACGATGCCGTTAGTGCTCCTTGAGAGGGGGGGATTAATTTTATGTGCTTTTGGCGGTTCTGCGCCGTAACTTTTTCTTTATTGGGAAAACAGATTATGTTTTCGGTTAAAAAGTTAGCTGTGAAACTGCGTCTCAAGGGGTTCCTTTAATTCCTTGGCTATGATGGAAAATTTAATTGTTCAAAGCGAAAAGTAACTTAAATATAGTTTGTCTGAAATGTCATGCTCGACTTCTCCACTTAAATTCAAACTTTAAGCAGAATAAAAGCGGAAATACGCGTCAAAATCACAAATTTTAGGAAAGCGTTGTAATGCATGTTTTTTACTAAACGGAATGACCTAAAAGGACTTCTCTGAAGTGTGCCATAAATTTATTTCACATTCAACTTTTAAAAGGACAAGCTAATGATTGTACACGACCTTGCTATATTGAAACGATTTATATAATTCTCCAATTTCACTTTTGAACGTTATTATAGTGACTCTCGATAGAAAAACATAATCTAGAACAAATTTTCGACGGTGAAGCTGATATTATTACTTTGTTTATGTGACGTAATAGATCATAAGGTTAAAGGGCAGCAGTATCCCCAGCTTAAGAGAACCCAAACAAAACTTCATTTCTAATGACTTACTCTTAAATCACGTCCAAATATGTGTCCTGCAAGCAAAGCATCCTCCATAATAACAAAATAAAACTTCTAATCTATGTATTAGAACTTTTATCATTTCCTCCTTTTTATAATCAATGCAGACTAGATATAAAATTTCTAAAGTGCCATTGATAATAAAAAATGATCGAACGACCACAGAGACACAGTCTACATTAAAAAATTAGTTCAGCTGTTTCACTTCGGAACCACCAACGGTGAAGTAACATGGTTAAGTTACGCTAAATGATTAAAGTAATTCCTGCTGCAAATATGTTTTGAAACAAGAATGAAATACGCATTAACGTGATATTCTTTCTATTGTACATAAATAATTAGCATGTAACAATTGTTTTAATCGCATGTAGCTGTACATTCACAATCAGTGTAGGGCGTCACGGATGCTATTGCAAACGGAAAATATCATGTCATCTGCTAAGCAACAGTCGAACATTTGTCAATATTTTGTTTTACGGAAACTTACTCTACTCTCCATTTCAAAACTTGAAGAACCTGAGTCAGACAGTAAACCCCTTCAAAAAGTTAAGAGCTGTCGTGGTTTATTTAAGTGAGCTGTTTGCATTAACAAATGTCAAAACCTCCCCATCACGGCTGCTTAAGTTTTACTTACAAAGCGAAGATACGGAGCATAGGCCTATGCTCCGTATCTTCGCTTTGCGGACAAATGCAAACAATCATGTCTTTAGGGAGTTTAACAATCGATTCCCATTCCCACGTAAACCTGTATCAATCTTGTCCAGAGAAGAGACATTCGACCTTACTCTTCCTTGGTTTATTCCTGAGAACGGGTGTCTGTAAAGCGTCTGTCTTCACCTGCCCGACGCATTTCCGCGAGAAAAAGTCTCAGTAATTTGGACGCGTTAGTCTGTCAACCCTCCTCAGCATCCCAAGGCTCCATCGACCCCGTGTTTTTGCTGCATTCCAAGCGCCGAAGAGGATCACATTGTGTCTGCTTTGAGAGAAAATGCCTGCGATGCTCTTAAATCCTCTTCAAGACGGGTCTTTCTCTGTCTACTAACTAAGTCGCCCTTTTTCACTCTCCATAGAAATGTTTTTCTTAGCTCTCATTTTATCATCAACAGCTTTTTTAATAGAATGTTGGCTTATTTTTTCTTATTGGAGAATTCACTGCTTATTCTGGACCTTTTCTTGTAGTTTGATTCTTAATTGATGGAAGGCTTCCTTCATGCTTCCTGAGGCGTCCTTCATGCTTCTCTATTTAAAGGGTTTTGCTAATTGGCAGGGATTCTAATGCAAGTAAATGTAAAAACAAGTTAATATAAAGCGTCAATGAGTAAAATACTTTACTGTTCAAATGATTTTCAAAGTTATCTAGTACAAAAATTAATCCATAACATGTATCACCCATTATAGCATCCGCATAATGTTTTGAATTGCCTTGACCAAGAATATACATATGGATGCTAAACTTGCCCCCAGTGGGTGTTGCCAAACATACCGCATGCACCGAAAAATCAGGACCAAGCAGATTGTAGCGCCACCACTCTAGAGACTTCCACACCACTCAGGTCGTGATTATAATGGAGATACTGGAAATATAGGTACCGGAATAGGCCTCAAAACCGGCCATTTTTGACGCACAGAAGCAGAACCATCCCGATTGCAACGCGACCTATCTTTTGTGGAAAGCTAGGCAACACCTTTGCCCGTACAGTGGTGACGAAGATTTAGATCCACATGTATATTCATGGCCCTGACTCGTCCAAGCATTTACTATCTCTTCAGGAAACATGCGAATATAAAATTGGTGTCATATTAAATGGTTTTCACTTCTGCTAATTGGTAGGGATTCTCAAAAACAGTTTTGTTTTCGCAAATTAATTATGTACTAGTGTCGCATTTTCTATTGAAGCATTGTCCTTACTTTATTTTAAGTATGTATTTCCAGCCCTAAGAACACAAGCAGAATTATTTCTAGCAGTGAATAACTGTTATAAATAATGAGATGGAAAAAGTGTGATTATTCCTATCTCTGACATTACTTCTTATGTGCATTCTGCCAGAGTCAAAGCGGATGATACGAATCTCTATAAAAGCCTGGAACCTTTACCGCTATAAATAGTTGCGACGAATCCGCTTCTTAACTGTAATCCTTGGAGATGCGGCTCTTGTAAGTTTATCATTCTTCTATGTAGTTATATGAGGCAATACGAAATTGATTTTGTCAGAGATGTTCCAAATATACTAGCGGTTACCTACATCTTACGATATGTATGCCCTTCGTCCACCAATTTCTCAAATTGTACCCTTTATATAAGAAAATGTTCATTTATTATATTTTAATGCAATTTAATATTTTACCCTTTATGTTTGACGACGGCAATTTGAAGGAATAACCTGCAAATAATGTAATCTACGATATTTCGTTGCCATCTCGGAAAGCCACAATTAGCATATACCGTAATACGGAGAAAGTGATTAATTGAATACTGCTACGAAACAACTGAAATTACCACGCAATTGTTTCATAATCTGAGATGGTAGCTCCGGAGAGGTGACAACTAGGTACTTGTACTTATTGCAAGCGCACCGAGTCCGTTCGCGGCTTCGGCGAAAAAAATCTTATTTCCAACTACATCGGCAGGTCAGATGATGTTTACGAATGATAAAGAGAGCCTAAAGTAAGGTTATAAAGGTTATTCTTTTTCCTCACCTTATTTGCGACCGCATTTCAAACGGAGCGATACAGCGCAGCAAATTATGTATCCATTCTTTTCCTTGCTTATTTCCTCATTCTTTGTCCTCTCCATTCGGCTTGCAACCAAACTAAGACCCTCACCACTTGTGTCGCGTTGGCTTGCATGTAGATTTAGGGGAGGAGAGACGAGAGGCAGGAGTTATTTACAAAATGTGCTTTTATATACAAGAAGAACGATAAAAAAACTGCCGAGTTGGTCCTCAGATGCGATGAATGAAGGTGATGGAAAATATGAAAGCAAAAACGAAGAGTGGAACGCTGCACATGCATGAAGCATTGGAAGGGAAAATGTGAATCAACCTAGGCCTGGACGATATATCGATATATCGTAAAATATCGCGATATTTTAATATATCGCGATATTTTAATATATCGCCAATCCGATTTTGAGTTTTTAAAATTGATGATATATCGTTGCTCGATAAATATCGTGTTCATGATAAATATCGCGATTAAATATCATGTTATCGCCTCCTGATAAAATATCACGATATCGCGCCCCGATAAAATATCACGATAAATATCACGATAAAAGATCGTGATATTACTCTCCTTCAAATATCGCGTAATCGCTCCCGATGAATTATCGTTAATTCCCAAGTGGTAATTCCCAAATGTCTTGTAACCAATTTTTATGTAAACATTATAACAAGCATAAGCAACATTGTCTTACGCCATGACTCGGCGAATAATTTTTACGAACCATGAGAGCAAGTGATACTTTGTTCAAATGCATGACAGAGGGTATCTTCCACGTTTTTCATAAATCAGTAAGAAAAGTTGTTACTTTGTTTGAATGATGGCGTACAAGCGACAACTTCTTATAACGCAGCGTAACATTTTTATGAGTCAGTTTGAGCAAGTGATACTTTGTAATAATACGAGAAATATGTACAGTCTATCTTCACGCTGACTAGCGTTCGTTATTCGTCGTCGCTGGTCTGGCCGGTCTGGTAGTGTGGTGTTAGGTTCTTCAGTTGGTGAGATAAATATCACGATCTTTTATCGTGATAATATATCGTGATATTTTATCGGGACGCGATATCATGATATTTTATCGCGATATTTATCGTGATATTTATCGCGATATTTATCGTGATCGCGATATTTATCGTGCCCCGATAAAATATCGGCGTACGATAAGACGATATTTATCGTCACGATATGAGTTATCGATATCGCCACCTGACGATATGCTAAAATTAGCGAATCCCGATATTGAGTCATCAATATCGCCCAGGCCTACATCAACCCAGTCTTTATATGACGATAGAGAAAACTGATCAGTCATGGCCCATTTAAGAGCTGTGACTATGAAGATAAAAGAAAATATTTTAGCAGCAATTAGCAGTGTTCTATACTCTTTTCATAGTATGGACTATTGAAAGAAGGTTGTCAATCGGCTGGTTTACGTCTTACTGGCAGTAGTGCATGTGTACTTAATCAATGGTAATACAGAGTTCTGCGTTTGAAAATAGCAGCCAAATTGACTTGGTTCTACAGACACTTCGTCACATGCTAGGCTTCTCATGTATCATTTTGGGCTGTGTGTGACCATTGTAGCGGCAGCTGCGATATTTCGAAAAATCGTCCAACATTTCTTAACTCCTTTTAAGGCCTCGTCTTTGGATGAGTTTTATTAGATGTTAGAGAGGGCGGGAAGACTCGCTGACTTGTGAATAATAAATTACTATAAAAGTGTTCTACTCCACTCTGAGGTGATTGTATGCGAATTAACGTGGTGGAATTGAGACATAATTAAAGTAAAATAATTGAAATTGGTATATATCCAAAAATTGTTTTTAGTACGTCGGCATGGAGTACTTATGAGTCGGTTTCACTCGTCAATTGGCCGCATTCTCTTCATAATAACGCGAGCATTGTGTTGAAACCGTTCGAGGTACTCAAATAAAGTCTGGAATACATGAAGTATAATTCTTTTAATTCAATTCTTCTTATGATGAAAAAATATTGAAATAAAGCAACAATAAAGTAAAGAAGTTAAATGTAAATACAAGTTTGTTCAATGCGTCAGTGATTAAATACTTTACTGTTCAAATTGCTGTCAAATTTACAAAGCGTCAGTGATGAAATACTTTGCTGTTCAAATTGCTGTCAACTATATTGTATAGCTCTCGCGAAAGCGTATGGCATTCGGATGCGCGGCGTTTGTGTTTTCCACGTCATATAAATTCCATTTTTTTTAATGCAATCATGCATGTTACAAATGTCTTCGCTTTCCCCTGCGTCCCTTTTCCCTACCCCTCCACCAAAATTTACCCCTCCACGACGTCTTCTTCTGGACATCCGAACGCCATAAGTTTTCGCGAGAGCTTGTACCTAGTAGATATAAAAAAATTCCCACGGATTTAATCACCCATTATGGCAACCGCATCACACATTCAGAACTATCAGAACTTGACAGAAACACTGCCCATGCCCTTTGTGGAAAAACCAGTCCAGGCGGGACTCAAACCCACGACCCCTACATAAGGCAAGCGAGAACTTCACACCTTCCTTCATGGACGACCTTCGCTCCCGAGAGCACTACCTCCATCACTCCAATAGTTAAATTAGTCACTCAATCAGAATTGATCATGGGCACAATATCGACTTTCAATGAACGCATTGACTGTGTCATGCAAATGAGTAGTACTGCAATCGTGTCATAAGAGAGGCTGAAGAAATTAGGACGGAGAGTTACAATCTCAACAGAGACAATGGCTTGCAATGGAGGAATGCGTGGAAACCTAGGAGGTTAAAATGAAATGGAGTAGGCATGACCGTGAACGCTCATGGGCGAAAGTGAAGCAAGAATAGAGGTGTTTGGGAAGGATTTTGTGCCGAGTAGGTGTTGCCAAACCAGTCACAAAACATCGCCTTGTCTGTGGTTTTTAACTTTTGTTAGATTTGACGAAAATCGAACGCGACAGCCGGACACGTAATCCAAAGGAGGTTCTAAACTGTGCCGACTGCAATGGCGGAATTGGCTTCAAGAATCAAGTGGTATGTCGCCTCCATTTCTTTCCTAACCTCCTTGGTGGAAACCAATTCTCAAGGAAACTGAGCATGAGGGAAAACAAGCCGATTCGGGAGCCTAACAGTCAGAGCCCATAAATTTGACTGTTTCAGGCTTGACTTTGTGGAAGTGATAGACATCCATTTTTAATACCAAAAAAACTTTGTACTTTTCCACACTTTATTTAAAAACTGCGACCCGTTTCACCTTAATAAGGCATCTTCTGGCACATTCTGAAGCTTAGGTCATACAATATATACCCAGAGAAAGTTAAAAATGGTGGGGGTTGGTTTGAAATGGGGGAGAGAGGAGCAGGGTGGTTAGGGCATGGCAGAGTGAGGAGGGGTGGTGGAAAATTGCGAGAGGATATGCAGGAAAGTGAATCGGGGAAAGACAATGAGAGGAGTAGAAGGTCACCAAGTTACTCTGTATTCAATTTTTTTAAAGGAAGTTTTTAAATAAAGTGCGGAAAAGAACAAAGTTTTTAAAATTAAAAATGGAAATCAGAGCCCACTTTAACTTGGGCTAAAACGAATATAAACCCTGGAAAATCCTTATCATTCTCCCTGAAGACAAAATGGGAGACTTAGGTACTGAACAGCACAGCTACCTGGTAGGAAACCCGAGATATCTTCCTCCAATCTATTCGCCGGGAAACCAAAGATCCTTCTGTTCAATTAGTGTCGCATCAACCACACAGATGCCACTTCGCCTGTGTTGTGTCTCTTGCGTTCACAACCACCTTCTGTACAATTGAATTGTGCACTTCTCGCTTCTCATGTTCTTTCGCTAATTTGGATTCTAAAGAGACGACCACCCGCCACCTTCGTCATATTCATTTTCTTACGCGATTGGGAGATAATGCGTCATACGTCGCCAAGGATGAGGGAGTTTGCTTCCTGTGACGTGTAAAATGCATTTTAGTGCCCGTTCCACCGCAGACAATGCTTCAAACGCCTGCTGCGTGCATGCTTCACGTGAAGTGCCGATAATCATCTTAATTCGCATATCTCTTGCGTTTTCTGCTGCATTTCATTAGCATTGCGTTAAATTGCTTTGCATTTACTCTAGATGGTTCAATCGATTTTGTTTTAATAAGGATGTTGTTTTTGTTAATAGTTTATTCAAACCGTGGGTCTTGTCACTTAAAGTATTACTTGAATCTGTTTTTATTTATTTTATTTATTAAAATATTCAAAAACAGCCACAAATGGCCTATTACATTTAATTTATAACAATTAAATAAATTAATCAACAATAAGAAAATAAATCAAGAAAATAACAAAAATAGTGGCCCGTACAATCAAACACTTAGGAGTCAAACCAGTAATATTAGGAGGCAAGAAGTTTTTTTGATTCGAGTGGTAATGAAGAAACGGGAGGGAGAGGTCAAGTAATGGGTGATTTGAAGAATGTATGTTGGATTATTTCGGGAGTCTGAAGAAAAGAGAACGCTGGGAGAGCGAAAAACGGAATTTAGGTAGGTGAAGGAGATCACTGTTGCGGGTTTTGCGGCTTGGAATATGAAGGGAGAAAAAAGGAAGGATGCCGATGGATCGGAAATTGCCGTTTAAGGCAGAATGGAGGAGATTTAGGTCATGAACTTTTCGGCGGGTTGACAAAGGGGAAATTCCAAGAGATGACATTATTTCGCTATGGGATGAGCTACGCAGGTGGGGAACACGGTGACGGACAATATAGAGGTGAAAATTTTCAGGGGACGGTCCAAGAGTTTAAGCTGGGTTCATTATTTTCCTGCAACAGGCAGTTGACCAAATTAATGAGCAGTACTCAACAATGGGAAGTATATAGCCAGTTAAGATCGTTTTTAGTGCTTTGGAGTCTGACATTTCAGTGAATATGTGGAGGATTCCCACAATAGACATGGCTTTCGACTTAGTCTCTCTGAGATGAGGTTTAGAATTTTTTGGCCTACTATGATTGAATCAAGTCCTAAAAATTATTTTTCTTCCATTGAATTCCCCTCGATTGGAAGCTAGCGTTGTGTGATGCATTTTCCATTTTGCAGTTGCGTCACTGCCGGCTACACGTAGCAATTTGCAGTTTCGTTAAATTGTTTAACTCTGGGTAGATAATACGTTTCTTAACGAAGTTTACGCTAAAGCTAATCGCATTATATTTCCTGTTAGTTACATTAAGGAGACAAATAGGTTGTGATCAAATTTCAGACTGTAAACTGCATGTTACCAGGAATTATATGCCGGATAACCATCGCTGGTGTTCTACCAAAATATATACCCCATAAGGGAGTCCTTCCTAGCGTTTACCCCAGTTTGGAGTAATATGTTGGCTTTCACGTACCAAAACACTGTATACGACTTGTATAATCGTCATCTTAAAATCATCGTTTCTCCTACCTATTCTCATCATTTCACCATATTTGTGTATGGCCGCCATTTTTGGAGAGAATCTCTATTTGGGTCCATTAAAAGCCATAAATGATCTTGCAGTGGAGAAGTTAGCTTAGTAAGGTATTGAAAGGATAAAACTGGTTAATAATGTGTAAAGCTACGTCGAAGGTTCAATTTAATCACACATTTTTTCAATTTTATTTAAAACCAAATGCATCTTCCACGGTGCAGAGCGAAATATTTTATCGCGATTTCAGAGATTTCTATGATCGGACTTTTAAACCTAATGTGAAAAGTAGCAACTAATTTTTAAAATGTTAATGAGAAAACGGTCAATTCTGAAAATATGTGTAATCACGAAAATAATGTAGGCAGAAAATTATTGCCACGACTTTCTACTCGTTCATTTTCGATCGATTGATTAGAGAGGATCTCATAAGTCCGAAACCTCTGAAGTTTTGTCACACTATATCTCACACAGCCGTGAAATAAAGAACACATTTTTAAATTAGCGTAAATTTTAAGATGAAGGGACTGGCGATTTGATTTCCATAATTTCAGATTGCCGTATTCGATGTACATTTTTTGCTAAGCAACTACCTACTCATTATTTTCCTACAAGTAACTGCTTCACAAGATTGCCTAATTTGAGTCTCTTAGTTCACCTGTTAACATTCTATAGGAGAAAATTTGCTGTAAATTTAAATTAACTGGTAGATAAAAGAGGTATCATCCAATCATGATGACATGATTAGCGATCGTTCTAGAAAACTGTGATTTTTTAAGTTTGTCTTTAAAGTAGATATTTGGCTAATTTGACTCCTTTATATATATATATATATATATTCTGCTATTTATTCCGTGAAGCTAGGAATGAGAAGAAAAAAAACACTTATATGCGAGTATTAGCGTATGCCATTCCTTCCTGATTGTGTAGTACGTATGTCGAGCTTAAAGTCAAATCGTCTAATGAGATGAGGGCATTCAGTTACAAAAAGATCAATACAGGGAACCCTTTTTTCCATCTAATCCTACCTTGACCGGTTGATCACCTACCAACACATGTTTTTTTCATATTTTATTTTGTTAATGCTGCAGATTCTAAGTTGTAAATATTCAATGTAAAGGCCGACATCGGCTGTTTTTGAATGTTTAAAATAAATTAAATCAAATCAAAATCAAATCTTAACAATTTTGTACTTTGTTGAAGTAGCATTTGAATCCTGAAATTCAATTTTCGACCATTTTTCTAATTTCATGCGTGTATATCATCTCTTTCCTTAGATGCTGTGTTTAATCATTAGATATTAAATTATGGGGGTGGAAAAAGTGATGATTGCACCTTCACAATCTCGCTCTTCACATGGATCGACCCTTAGGCGCTTTGCCAATCCATTTCCCATCTCCAGGGCAATCCTGTTCTCATTTTTGCATCATTTCTCTACTGCCTGTTTAACTACCCCTATGCGTTTTTTTTCACTCCATCCTTCCCTCTCCGACCCCACCCTGCTGCACTTGCAATTGAGACCCACGCTAATCCGAATCCTTTCCGTGGCCGGTGACGTATACATGCACGCATATCGGTCCAGGGACTTGATTAGGAGATAGCCACGGCGGAAACAGAGGCGCTTATGGATTTTCCATGCCGTATTATGGGATGGTATAGATCCTCTTGAAGGGAATAGCGAAAAGGGTTTTGCAGATGAAGGGGAATTGACACACGGGGGTCGAAAGAGGATGAGGTGGGGTATTAAAAAAATCGAAAGAGAATTCTGGAAAACGAAGGCATTCTTATTTCCTCTTTTTTTTTCGTTTCATTTCGCAATGGGGATGTGTGTAGGAGCGCCGGATTGATGGGATAATTAGACTATGAGTGCATAGGATAGGGATTTTTTTTACAGTGAGGGAAATGGCAGGGTCATCACCGAGGAGAAGGGTTTTATAAAACCAATCCCGGATGCAGTAGGGGGGGCTTGGCTATGGTGCCTGTTCAGCGTTACGAGTTGGGGTGCTATGGATGGCGGAAAGACCACGGCGTCTCTCCACCCTCATGCTCCCGGGTCAGTGAGAATAGCACCCACATCTCTGGCCGACTCCCGTTCTTGCTTTCCTCATCCCTCACCACCCCCTGCCACAGCCCACTCTATCACTATCCGTGGATAGTGCGTTGCGTAGGGTCATAGAAAACTCATTTTACTCCGGCGAACGGAAGGCACGATGGGGAATGCGAAACAGCTCCTATCCCTCGGTTAAAATGCGATTGTTTGCTCATGGGGGCTCCACAGTTTCGAGAGTGGACGAGGGATATGGTTTTAGGCTTGAATGTTTTAGTTCGGGCTACATTTAGGTCGTAAATATAATGATCCTCCAAATCCATAGGCTTTTCTTGTCACAAGAAATCAACCATCCAGGTAAAAAATTGTTTGACTGAGGACCGTACTTTTAAAATACTGGTAAAATCATGTACATCTACAAAATACCCTGCAAGCCACCTCGAGGGTGTGTGGCTGGGGGAAGGCACTCAGCAGTCACTTAATTGATAAACAAAACATTTCCAAATGCAAGAGAAGCACTGCACAGTCGTAATTAACTCAAGGCCAACCTAATTGTAATATTTAGGCTATAAATGAAAAATTTGTCGCGGAAATTCAGTGAAACGTCTGAGGAACTGGCACAAGTGTGATAATTTGGGCTTGGTAAATTCTGGAAAAAAAGTTAATGCATATTTCTAATGTTTATTTCATACTTCTTTAGAAATGAGTCAGAGCACGCGCTCGTCAATTGCTAAGATTTATTGCTAAGCTTTCTGTCGACAGTCTGACGCATAGAAATTAACTAATTGGTAAGGTCCGCAGCTGCACGATTTTTTAATCAAGTTTATAATCATGTTTGCCACCTCATAACGGACAAACCGATGAACTCCTATTAGTACTCATGATTAAAGATAATGCTTAGTACTTTTCTACTAACTTTTTATTGTACGACGTGTTTCACCGATTTACGGCATTGTAACTTCTGTACCTGACGATGCCGTTAATTGGTGAAACGCGTGGCACAATAAAAATTTTGTAGAAAAGTACTAAGTATTATCTTTAATCATGAGTACTAATATAATAAACTTCTACGAAGTAAAGCCTGCCACTGTCAAGTTTATTCGATGAACTTCTTTTTTATTTTTGCTCGTTGGTAGCACTAGGAAGGATATGTGTATATAAGAAAAGCCTCAAAGCTCTCAAAGAGGGCCCTCCGGCGGCTGTATAATGCTTCTGAACTAGGGTTTCTTTAACTATTGTGGATATACGTTATATTTATATACGTTAAACCTTAAGCCATAAGTCCAAAAGGTCAGATATAGGAGTTGGGCCACGGTAAACACCATTAACTCTTCATCTGTGTTGATGATCCAAGCCGCCAAGCCATTATTTATCTAGGAAAATTTAAAATGCTGAACTATAGGCATGATCCTTTTCATATAACCAGCTAGTTATGCATGAAATCATTTCTGAAAGACTTGAAACTTCAAATACTGAAAATCTCCTTTTGCACCAGTGGAGGAGACTTTTCTGGGAGAGATTCTCAAATAAATACTCTCCTTCGGGGGAAAACTTATAAAAGCGGATCGGAAAAAAGTTTTATTCCCACGTTTCATCTTTTCGTTTGAAAGTCAGGTATAACCTCAGCTGAAATGCACGCTGCCGCATAACATAACAAGGGAAAATAAAGGGTAAAATAAATAGTGACATAACAAGTGGAAGGTGGATTAGAAGAAGATACCATCATCACATTAAAAATATTTGTTCCCATAAAATTTCTCTTTTTGGCCCCGTTAACTGCCACTACGCGGGATTAAATTCTTTGATCAATACTTTTTTTGAGAGATTTACATTGATTAGATAAATATCAAATAATAAGACTGTATTATGATTTTTAAATAAAATTAATCATGTAAAATGTATTCAAGAGTTACGAAACCTCAGTGGCTCCAAAAAAAAAGGAACACATGATAAATGAGCGAGAGGCATTTCTTGATGGTACCATTGCTTCATTGATCATTAGCGTAAGGTGGACCGCAGTGGAAAAAATATCACGAAAAAGTGAAATGTTTATCAGTCATTTCTCTTCCTTTTGCTGGAAATTAAGATACCATATTAGTAGCCTAAGCAAACTTGCTCGCGCTTAGCACATAATTACACATATTGCCTGACACTCTGTTGAGAGAATGGCTACGAAGTTTTGAGATGTACCTTAATGTGATGCTGTAAAATTAACTTTCATCCGAAATCATTCAAATTTCACCTTAAACTTCTTGAAACGGAAAAAAAGAGTCGGATGAGTCGAGTGTAATATGATTTCCAGGATGGCTCACAGTTGCGCTCCAGAGGGAGAATATTGAAAAATTAGGAACTTCTAACTCCTAGATTTCAGCGAAAAACTAAACGGTGTTTAGTTTGTGTTTTCTTAAATACTTATAAAAATTAATCAACTACTCGCCGCAGTACTTTTTACAGAAGCGCGAAAAAAACCTTTTGTGAAGGCAATTTCACCGTATGTCGTGAAAAAATGAGTCAAGTTAAAGACTTATGTGGTTATATTTATTTAATTACTGAGAATTTTGGTTATATTTAACTATATTTTCAAACCATTAATATTACAATATTTACTTCATGCTTCTTACAGACGCTGAAATTAAAAAATCAAATTCGAATATGGTCTCCATTATGACTAGGGAGCTATCTCGCTCAAACTACCCCAGGGAAATTTTCATCTTAATTTTTAATCCCTCGGTTTCGGCGTTAGACATCGCATCAGCGAAATCCTCATTAGATGACTCCTGCCTTTCGTATCGCCTCGCACGCGTTTGCGAACCGCGAGTTCTCGTGTCAGTAGTCGGACGTGCATCGTAGGCGCTCGGGGTGAGAGTGGCATGGGACGACGCCGTGGATATTTACCCATCAATTCCCATGGCGACGGGCCGTGTTGACCCTGGTTTCGAGTCCCGGCGCCGATCACTTCCTCACAGCGGCGTTTGCGAGCAGTAGGAAGAGGTGAATGGTATGGGGTGGGAGATAGGTTTGGAGGTAAGTAGCAGAGCAGGCTTGTTTGCTCGGAGGTTAATGGGGAGTGTATCGAGAGGTTTGAGGGACTCTATTGGTGTTGGGGGTGAGGGCTGGTTTGAAAATGGATAAGGGGCTAGTTGGACGGATATAGGAGGAGGGAAGGGTTGGCATTGACCGACACTAGCCTAACCCACCCCTGATCCAATGCACCCGATGCATTCTCCACGCGTTCTTGTACTGAGAAACAAAAAAATAATTTAAAATATCCCCTTAGTCAGTCCCCATATGCACCTTTCCCACCAACATCCTCCCCATTTTATTTATTTTTATTTTTTTAGAGTTTTCTATCAAGCATCGTCCCATTCAATGCCTTGCTATAGGATCGAATAGAACAGCACGTGCTTGTAGTACCCGATTCAGTCTGTGCAAGAGCCGGGGAGCGTAGATTTCTCCTTTTTTTCCCCATACATATCCTATTCCTGTACGCCTCACCCCATCCGCAATGTGCCTTCGAATCCTCCGCTCTTCACCTCCTGTATACCATTCTCCTCATCCCGGCCTTTCCCTACGGGGAATCTGAAGGGTTTGTTATACCGACCCGTGTCCCTATAGGTGGGACTCCGGACGTAGTTGCCTTCTCTTTGCTTCGCGGTCAGTCCGCTAGATGGAGGGGCGGGCTGAGGGTGCGATGGGCTTGCCCCACCCCACGTGGCCGGAGGTTGGGGAAGGTCTGGGATATAAAAAAGGATAGAAGGATGATGATAGGAAGCTTGTGTAGGGAAAGGGAATGGATTACAAAAGCTCAGCGTACCCTGGCGAACCTTGCCCATCCACACCTCCCATGCCAGCGCACCCCCTTTTCAAATCCCCACCTCTCCAGGGCGGTGTACACACACAGTCGGACGTATATACATATACGGAAAACTCTATGAGATGAGCATTCTCCTTGCAGGGATACCAACACTCCTAGATACTACCTGATATTACATAACTCCCTGAGCAGGACAGTTAATTTGAATCTTTGGCCACCTGAACTGAGAATTTTTCTACAAGTTAAAAATCAAGTTTATGCTTTATTCTTTCCAATATAAGTCGTTTACTGTGATTTATTACATTTTTCTCATCACTAAAAGTTCCAATTTCACAGATTATGTAAGTTTCCCTGAACATTACGTGATTTTTGGGGACGGGATGGTGTGGCTGCTATAGTGCTGGCTTCCCATCATGAAGGCCCAGATTAAAATCCAGCTATGGCGGATATTTTTCAGAGGAATTCCTAAATCAGAGGAAATAAGAAAACTTTAGTTTTGTACTCTTGAACGCTGTTTAGAGCAATACTTCATCCAATGAATGGGACAGTAAACTGTGGTATCTAAACTTCTTCCCTTGTCCACATTCGTCTTACCCATCTCTCCTCAATCGCATAAGCTACTTCAGTTCTTGGTCACCTCCCCAAATAACCAACCGACCTATTGCAATTCATATGTTAAGGCATGCTGATAAAACAGAGGCATTTTTAAGCTAAATACCGAGAATTAAGCTTTGGCTTGAAGCAAATGAATAATGTTCATCATGTGGATTAATTCCGGGCTCTATTGCTGGGACTAGGTGAATTGTGGAATTAATTCTGCTCCTCTATTGAGAATGCCCATTTAACTATAGTTGCATAATGCTTTCAACTTAACCTCATGGGGGTTCTGTGCAAATTTCTCCAGGAATATGTTGTTCAGGAGTTTGCGACTTTATCTCTTTGCAGTATCTGGTTTGATAAGAATTAGGGTAAATTTTGAGGATACTGAGACTAGCCACGGTATAAACTTTACGGAATCACCCGCAACCCAGCCTCGGTAGCCCGACTGGCTAATGCACTCGGCGCGTTATCGAGGGATTCGAGTCCGAGTCCCGGTCAAGGTGAATGATATTTCCTCAGTGGAATTTCGAAAGAGGTTTTTAGACTTTGTCTTTCCTAAAAGGTATCTTAACGATTGATTATGCATGTATAGATAATTGTACTAGCTCTCGTTGGAGGTATATCACGAATGCGAATGAATGCTACTCATTTATTAAGAATACACATTCGACGGTAGTTATAATAATGATATATACATAATTTCTCGACCTTTCTTACTCATAGAATCAACTCTTCGGGATAAAGTGCAAAAGAAAGATATCAATTCCACAGGGTGGTGATTCACTGATTCATAACTCGGTAATTGATGCTCTCGATTCATCTTAAGGTCTGATTTCTCACCTGAGTACAGTGCTTCAGCATCTAAATCCAGGTCGTGAATCAATAAATTCTCATCAGCAGCCGTCATCTATTTGAATGTTAGTTCTCCACAGCTCTGCACATCACTATCTTCGCAGCCAATCGCTTCATTCCTACAAAATTCTTTACTTTGACGTCCTTCGTAATTTTCTTGGTGCTTTCCATTTCTTTTACTGTATAATTCTCCTAGTTGTATTTCTCCTTCCGCTATTGTTCTCCGTGGGTTTCAGCTTCCACTCACAGTGTCGCAAAGTATTTTCAATAAGTTATTTTCTTCTTTTCCTCATAGTTCTCTTTATGCGTCTTTTCTCTCAGTTGAACTTCTTCGTGGTAGATTTTCTATGCCTGTTGAATTTTTTTACTACATAATTAATCAGTTACTTAACTCAAAATTATCGAAATGCGGCACAACTTAGTCTCGCCCTGATCCTTTCAATTTTAGTTATCAAAACTCTTTTTTTTCCTTTCCTGATTCCAACTTTTCTTATACCGATCACATTTCGCTTCACATTCTATCACCATCTGGTAATTATATGCAATATAGAATGCTGGTGAAGATATCAAAGTCTTTGCCGAAATTCTATGCCCAAAAAAAGAGGGCAAAATCGACTATCAAATGTGAAGTTTTATATTTGAACTTAAATGCCATAATTTTATGTGCATAACTTTGGCTACTACTTCTGTTTTACCACCGTCGCTTTTGAGGCACTAAACCTTTACCGTAGCGTCAAATATTCACAGCATTGTATCTTGTTATTTTCCAAACAATGTGGAAACAGTACCTAAATCTTTCGTCTCAAAACAATTACCGAAAGTGATGTGGTGCGTGCTATTCATATACGTCCCCATTGCATCCCAGCTTGGCGTTCGTTGTACAAGGCATTCACATAACGTCTACTACTTAAAATATTTTTTATCTATAGACGTCATTTTTCAGGCTCCACCTCAATATGAGAGTATGCTCCAAACATATATTTTTATTAAGCGCTACCTCACCTCCAGGTCACTAAAATCACTACTTAGAATTAATCACAGCTCCGTCGAGTTGTTTTATTTATTTTACCCTTTATATCGAAATACTTCACCAAGATAAGCCTGAAACTGCTACCTTCAACTCTCCATGAGTTGGCAGCCCTATCTCCTAGCCAGTTGCGGTACCTGGTTTTGCTCCTCCCGATAGGTGGGCGGACCTCGCTTCGATGTGCGTGGGGGTTTTCTCGTTAGGTTCGGGGGATGCAGGGTGCACGAAGGTAAGGGACATGAGGATGGTGGTCTGGCCTATAGAGCTCTCGTAGATAGAGAGGACATCCTGGAGAGGGAACAGAAAAAATAGAAGATTCTCTTTTTCTTTCTTTTTTTTTTAATAAAGGGACCTGCGTCCTCCGTGGGGATTTATATCCCTGACCCTCGATCCATTTGAGCGGGAGAGATATATATAGAGATGGAAGGAGAGAGCCGGACTTGGGAGGAGAGACCTCTCTCGTTTGTTGTAAAACGCGCGCTTTTCGCTCGTCATTTTTTCCTACTCTCCATTTTCCCCTACCTTTTCCTCCCTCACTTCTTTTTTTTGGTACTATTTTTAAAAAATAAGAGGGCAAGCCCCATAGGAGTGCGCAGGAGTCTAAAACTTTTGTTCTCTAAAAGGGAAGCCAAATGGCCGCTGCGCTTGCAAAATGCGAAAAAAAATAAGAATGATATAATGAACAGTTTTCTTTTACTTTATGCAATCGCTCAGTTCACAACGGGATATAAGGGGATTTGTGAGTAGAGGTGGGAGAGGGCGAATAATAGTTATTTTATTTAATTAACTCACCACCTCCACCATTTTTTTTATTCCTTTCCTCACAACAAGCGTGAAACGGATGCACTCTGGATTTTTAGTGTGCACTCCGCTGATATTTGGATTCGAGAAAAAAACACGGAGGGGTCGTATGTTGAGCTCGGAGAAGACAGTTTTTCTGAGGTATCTCTTCCTGTTTTCCTTATTAGTTCCTAATTAAATCTTACCGTTGCGGAGACTGCTCGCTGTTTAACTCCTCCATATCTACGGATGAGCTTCGCGCGTTGTTAGTATTACTCCCTTAGCATATAATGAGGATTTTTTTCCTCTCTCAGGTGTGGGTAAGTTTAGCCATTACCCCTCCCCCGGTCACCCATGCAGCGCTGCTGAGTTCTTTCTCCATCCATAAGGAACTGGAAAACACTTGTTCAAATTGCTGACAAAGTTATCTTCCAGAAAAGAAATTATACCGCCGGTTCTTGAGCATGCGTTACAAAAACTACCATTGTAGTTTTTGTCCTCACCGCTTTTGGTGCGGAAAGATGTCTTTTGAACGGAGAAAACCGTGAAGCTAGCGGAAGTGAGAACAATTTTATGCCGTGAGTCGCTGTGGTGTGAAATGACTGTACAAGACGACGTTTCACCTTTGATGGACACCGTGCTGTTTAAAGAAGATTTACTCTCCTCTACATAAAAGCGGTTGAAAATTAAACGTGAAAAGCTGAAGAGATTGAAATGGGTGAGCAACTGAGCATGGTAATTAATTTGCTTTGACCTGAATTTGTTTATTTTTGATGCCATGAACATATTAGCAAATTTGCAAGTTCCTTAATGCAATCATTTGAAATTGTTAAGCTAAAGTATATGACATGTTGGTGAAATTTATGTAGGAACTGAGATAAGGGTTTCACAGTGATTGATTTGCGCCCTATCAAGAAATGTAGATGACACCACGAGTGTAATAAATCGGAGAATTTTGGGGATAGTGACGTGAATTTGGTGGGACATATCGATTGAAAAATAGCTAATATTTATCTCTATTCACTCATCGAATCGAGTACTAAAAAATGACAATCGAGATCTAGCTCAGTAAAATCTGATTCATGAGCTGATTTTAACCCAAAAGTTTGTCGCCAAATTGGAAAAGAAACCTGCGTAAGATTTCGAAGTGCTTCGCATCAGCTCGAAACGCTTAAGTTAAAATCTTTAAAGACTCCATCCCATTCTAACCTTTTATTAGAGGTGTCATTATCGCTATTTACTTTCTTACTTTAAGACCCAGAGGGTACAACATGACCATCACTCTATATATTTAAATTGGAAAATACGGACAAAACTAAAAGAGATTCCCAGTTAAACTTACAAACCATGAACTTTTCAAACCACATTCACGACCACAACACAAAGAGATCGTTATAGATGGGCAAAGGAAACGGTTTAAGGCTTAACTTTGTGGAAGTTATCCATTACGGAAGTATTAAAATACCTTAGTTATACTTATATAATTATAATACCTTACATGACGAAAAGTGTTGAAACTCGGGTCGTGACAAAAAATCTTACTAGTGGAATGAACTACGGTATTTTAATTCTTTCGTTATACATCTACATCTACAAAATACCCTGCAAGCCACCTCAGGGGTGTGTGGCAGGGGGTGAGTAGTCACCAACATGCATTACACTATACCCTAAAATTAGTGAAAGTAAGACTAATTATGCATTAGCATACATAACTAATGGGGTTGGGATGGGGTTATAGATGGGGTCGGGATAAATGGTGCCAAACGCATTTTCTATAACACTCGTAAAATCTTCAATAATTTTCCTTTTGCGTCGGTATTCACTATCGCTACAATCGGGCACTCAGTGAATAACGTGAATAGGTAATAAAACTATTTGCAAGCTTTTATGGTCAATGCTTTAATTGATAATGAAATTGTACTAGCTGGATATCTCTCTATCGGTCCAACAATTTCTATTCAAAACGCTGACCAAGGAGGTAAACTTTTACTTGGTTCCAGTTAATATTCTCCCACTTAAGTCAGCAACTAAAGTCGCCTCCTTTTTTGAGCCAGTGCATTTGGCTGGCTGAGTAAAATTAGAACCCGTTTATCAGCATGTAACGGTTCGAATACCCTTCTGTTAGCGAGCGACGCGACATCTAGTGCACCTCCGATAGACAGCATTACGACCTCCGCTTTGAAGGACTCGCCGACGGTTAGTTATTGGCGACATGCTACTGAGTCATTTCCTTCCCCCATGAGGATCATTACATTCCATATCCTTTGTCGATTACTCATTATTTGGCATGGCTGGCTCCTCGTCAATTATCTATAGTTCATTAGTAGTAAATAACCTTAGAATTCCACTTTATAAGAACTATTACATATGAATATTGTAACTTCATTTAACTCCTTTTGTTAACTAATCCATTAGTTACGTATGTTTCATATTTAGTAATTTAACTTAGCAGCAAAATATTAAAATGATACGCCTCTAAGAAAACCATTTCTTTTCGCACGACAGCTACGGAGTAAATACAGTGAGGCCTAGAGAGACAATGACTGTAATAACTTTATTTGCGCAATCCACCATGTTCCCAGCAACTTCCAACTCGGACAGTCGATAGTCAACGTAGGTAGTGAGAGAAAATTGCTTTTTAAAGAGAAAAGATTACTCAGAAGTAATGGTGAACATGAGAATCATTTCTCATTTTAATCGTTTTTAGTGTAATAAAATAGTATACACTCCAACAAAATTGTTACCTAGTATTCCCTTTCAGTCGGAATTACCATCATTTCTCGCCCATAGTTCATTGCTTTTTGGTAGGTTTTAATTAAGAATACACAATTTTCCTTTCGCACCTCTACCAAATCCAAATATGTATGCAATTCGTCAAAAATACCCGAATGCTCGGTATAGATCTCAAGCTTTGGGACCAAGGAACTGGTTGACAATATGGTGGCGGTGCGTAACAATCATTACATGAAATAGCATACGAAACTACCAATGTTGCCTTCCTGCAAATACTGCCACGTCAACTTGCATAGCGATTCACGAAGCTCCCGTGGGTAGAGCGATGAATGTTCCAACCCTATCAAGAGAAATGTTTATTTATTTTACTGAGGGAAGTGTGAACCATGTAGCGACAACCCGTGGCGTAGGTTAGTAACGGCCGGCGCTCCCAATTCCAAGGCCGCTATTTCTGGCCGCAACCTGGTCACGTGGTCTGGCGCGCTTGTTTTTAAAGGAGTCAATGCTCGTCTTCTTTTATTTTATATTTTAATTCGTACACGAGCACACACTCGAATATCACTCGACAAGTCACGAGTCGGCTTTGGAACTCTGGTGGCATCGAAGAGATATCTGATGCACGAAACGGATTTCCTGGGTCTTTTGTTTTTTTTATTCCGCATCGATATCTGCGTTTTTCCTTGCGGACGCAGGGGAGACTGCTTCTTTGTTGCGGTCTTCCGAATGCCACTGCGGTTGGCTACGTGTTCCATCTTCGCCCCCGAGGAATTTTGGCTCATTGCCCTCTGGAAGAGGGGGACCGCTGTTATTTTACGACGCTTGTCTGCGACACCTCTTTTAAGAACTCGATTAACATTCTCCTCGCGTAAAGCTTGGACTAATATTATGAGCTGATGGAATAAATTACTTGGCTCGTTAAAAATTGTTTGATTTTGAGACATTTCTCGAAGCAAAGGACCAGTTCTCGCGAAAATCTAAAATCCATTATTTGACTAAATTGTGACGAGAAAAAATCTACCTGGACCGTGAATTGAACCTCGGACCTTTGGCTTATCAAGGCAATGCGCAGGCCACCATGCAGGATTCTTAATTCTTCAACTTACAGATTTTGTGGTAGTAATTTGTGGTAGAAGTTATAACTTCAACATTCATCGATTTTATTAATGCACTTGCCATACCGCTTCTTAAAATTTGAACGAATATTGTATGTATTCCAGAGAAGGATGAGAAATGTTTGTGAGATATAAAATGTGAAAACGGTTACGCACTAAACTCTCTTAAATAAGTGAATCATACCATTTACATAGAAATAAAAAATTCTAAAAGATTCTGTGCTCAAGTTTAAGTGAGTTTTTACCTGAAATGTTTTGATATCATGCCAAGGGGAGGGAATAGTTATTGCTATAATTGAATGGGAATCTGAAGCTCAGAAATCAGTCCTCGGTCATCAACGAGTTACGCCTCCCAGTTGAATATAGATCACTTGAAAATTTTCCCTGCATGAGCTTTTTTTATTTTTTTTGCCCTCGAACGATTCTGGTGGTCCGTATGTCCCTGCGATCGCGATAACCCTTTGGCTTGTCGTCAGGTTTCGCAGGGGCCGAACCACCAGAACTTGACAGAAACACCCATGCCCGGGGCAGTCGAGAAACCGACCCAGGCGGGATTAGCAGGCGAGGACTTTGCCCCTTCGCCACCGGGGCCGGATTATTATTAGTATTTAGCTATCGCGGATGGAATACAGTGATATTCCCGGAATTTTAAATAAAAATTCGCGTTTGACTGCAAAATATGTTGGTATAGTTTTGGTGCAACTATTCGTATTTTGTAGTTTGTAACAACGACCCATCTATCCCAGTCACTCTGAAAACAGAGTTATAATTTATTACTTAGTAAAATCAATTTTTTTTATTCCATCAATAAATTATGATCCTAGTGCATTAGTTCATTTACAATAGACCTATTTGTGCATTATAGAGGAACGATATGGAACTGCAGGACTACTACACATACATACCCATAACACCATTTTCTTTTGGGCTAGGCACAGTCTAAGATCTTTACCATAGCTGTTAGCTTTTTGGAACTGGCTATCTTTATAACAGGTCTGTTCAAAAAATAACCAAACTTTTTGTATTGCGCGGCAACGGATAGTCCTAGTGACGTCTGGTTGATGGCGCTGCATTCTGTAAAACATTCCGAGTAAACATGGCTTTTCCGTTTCTTGACATTTTGTTTAGTTTTCTTAATATCGCTGTTTAAGTGAAGGTGTTTTAGTCGTCATGCCGATTTTTGCAATGTCCGAGTTACAGAAACAAAGTTGCAATGTGAAACTGCGTGAAACATGAAAATACTTTTAAGGAAAACTCAAAACTTTTGAAGGAGCCTTATAATGCTCTTAGTTGTACGCAGTGTTATAAATGGTTTGCCCGAATTATAACTGACCATCAGTTAGTTCGTGGCGATCCTCGACCAGGAAGGTCGAGGCTCGTCTTGAAGCACGACAGTCTCGGTCGAACGTTACGATGAAGCTCACATTTGTTCGATTTTGTAGGCACTGTGCATTATGAATTTCGCCCTGAAGGAAAAGCAGTCAACCGTAAATACTATGAAAGTGTATTGAAAATGTTGCGTGGAAAAATTCGCAAAAAGAGGCCAGCGTTGTGACGCGGCAATTCCTTGTTAAGGTAGTTTGAGCGAAAAATCACTGCACCTAGAATTTGATGAATTTGGCCTCATGTTAAAGAAAAATCTCCCATATTTCCAATTATATCAAAACAATAACCCTTTACCGAACTACATTTCGAGCAATTTCCCTGAAAATACAAGCAGTTTTACATGGGATAGATTACGGCTGTGCACCCCACACAGAGGGGAAATTGTGAAAATATTCGGAATATATAAAAATTAATCCATCACTCACAGCTGTAAGTTTTACAAAATCACAAAAAAACCTTTTTAGCAACAAAGGCTTTTTAGCCGTACGGCGTGAAAAAATTAGTCAAATTGAGATTTATGTAGATATATTTATTAAAATTCTGAGAATGTTTATCATGTATAACTATATTTTTGCGCCATTTATATGACAATATTTACTTCACGCTTCTTACAGTCGCTGAAATTAATATATGAAATTCGAATATGGTGTCCATTATGACTAGGGAAATATCTCACTCGAACTACCTTAACTGGTGCACTCGGCACGAACTCGAGTGGTCTGGGTTCGAATCCCAGTCCAGGCGAATGAATTTTTTCACCGTGAATTTCACACAATTGTGTGAATATTGACGGCATTAAAGAGAATTCGGCACGGGAACTGCAGACGATACCCAAAGAAGCATTCCAGGTATGTATGTCGGAGTGGAAACACCGCTGAAATAAGTGTATCTGCATAGAAGGACAGTACTTAGAAGAAGAAAGGGATCAATAAAATGGGCACTATAAAATAATTTTTTTACAAAAATTCCAGTTATATTTTCAACCAATCGCGTATGGCCTTGCATACCTCTTCTGCTTCTTGAAAATTCCTACATTGCTTTGTTCACGCCGAATTGTTCTTATGACTCTACCGGCAGTATTAGCCTAGATTATATATAATGTTTTTGCATAAATAGCAGAATTAGATTCTGGAAAGAGTCACCATTCTTTCTTTTTAGTTTCTTAATGGCAGTATGTAAGTAATATATCTTGTAATTATTGTCAAATGTGAAAAAACATTAATTTAAATACTTCAAAATTAATTATTCAATCCATTACCTAAGTCTAATGAAACGCTGGAAGAACAAATTGGAATACCTTCAAACTTGCAAGTAATACAACAATACCTTCTACTAAGTAATGCAAACCAAGTTAAGGATAATCTAAAACTGATATGTAATTTTTCGTTTCTGGTGAAACAGTTCATTCTTATGGCAAAAGTTTAACTTTTCATCTTCTCTTCGGAAAGCCACCGGAATTACTCTCTCCCATACACTTTATTCTTTCTCACGCCTCTCCCTGCAATGTATGTAGGGCCAATGACTGCCCATGCACCCGCCGGGGAGAGCTGGAAGCCTCCAGTCATGTTTTGTCTAGACATTTCCTCCGCCTTGCTTATTTTCGACGTGCCGACGAAAGCTTGTTTCGACGAGGCTGGTGCAACCTCGACTCGATTTTTTTTCTCAATTTTTGCTGTAGAATTTTGTTTCTGTACTGCTTTTTTTCGCTACTAAGCCGTCTTGATCCAGCCGATCACTCGTGCATACATCTTCATCCTTGCATCTTCCAGAAGACAACAAGGAATCCTGCGGTTATGCTGAGGCAATTTGTCATGAATGTTGGGACAAACGGTGATTCAATCGATTTTTATAGGCCGTATCGCGATGCATCTAACAACTTAATGACGGAGGTGTTACATTCGAGGTGTCGGTTGCTCAGGGATATGAAAACAGCGCGGCCACTCAGCAACAGAATCTCTGAGTTCAACCTGGCATTGGTAACCGTGAGAAATATCCTGCACAAACAGTCAATTTTGTTTTAAAGCCTGTGATTTTCGTTTGCAGCGGCCCCATAGTTTGTCATTATTTCAAGATAAGAAAAGTAAACCTTTCCGTTTTATGATAAAATCACGAGGTGGGTTAACTACATGAATAAATATATAATAATATAAATGTCTGCAGTGGAGAAGTATAAACAGGATCCATGCAAGCATGCAGTCTTTGGTCCACGTAACCCCTTAGACGTTAAAACTTTGTAGATGTGCTGTTCCAGGTTTTGAAATTTCTTGGTGCGAGATCTTGGGAAGTAATAAGTGAGGGGACGGAAAGAAATATAACTCATGAGCATGTATCAATTGTTGATGCACTGCAGAATGCTTTCGACTTAGCCATGAGAAAGATTCTTTCGTATCTTTTACACACCACTCTCTATGCGAGAAGCCGAGATATCCGGGTTTCATCTCGATAGCCAATGAACTGATTGTAATGAAATCAACTGCGTATAAAAGGCTAGTCGTTTTTTCAGTCCGTGATTTGTATGGAAAATATTTAAATCATTGGTTATTTTTTATAGGGTTTCTATTGAAAAAATTCTTGGTTGTTGCCGCCTGGAAAAAAACTTGAGCACCATTTTGAATGATAATTACTTTAAATTCCCGCAAAATACGTGTGTGAGCTTTAAAATATGCTAACTGATGCGTGGAAGTAGCATGTTTTTTCAGTAAAACTAACGCCTAATTTTACAATTATTTAAAACTGCTATTTTCTTTACTAGTGGGCTTATGAGGTTTCATGCCCTTTTGGTACCAGTTAGTTTTCAGTAGTCACTCGGTACTTACTCTTTTTGCGTAGGTATCTATGAAGCAACAAAATATTTTTCTGTGTAAATAGCAAGTTACCGATTTATTCCTTTTTAACACTTGCAAGAGTCTTTGAATGATGGATTCCAGCAATCATAAATTACAGGCTTGAGGGCCCCTTTAATATCCTGTTCAGTTAAAGCGTTGGGAATAATCCATGGGATTGAGTGATAGTAGAAATAATATCACATATCCCCAGATTCATGCCAGTACAGAACAAGGACTAATAAAAAAATGCCCCGGGTGAGGATCGACCTCACGACCTTACGATTGTGAGACGCGCTGCCTACTGCGCTACCGAGGCTGGTAAACGGTAAGCATAACGTAAAGAAGTTACTAAAATAAATTTTGCGATTGTATCATCGCAATGTGGTCATGGTCTGGATACCTAAAAACACCTGTTAGTGTATTTATATTACCTTTAATCATTGCAAATGTATATGGAAGTATTGGCAGTTTCCCCTCCTCGCAATCCAATACTGATTTATCTCTAACATTTTCATAATAATTTATTTCAGCAATAAAACATTCAAATTGTTGTTGCCCATTTATCTATCTCCGCTTTTAATACTAATACAAAAACTACTATTTATTTAATTAATTTAACCTTTCTGCGTATATTCCTTGTCGACACTTGATTTTTTATATTTTATTTTATAGAAAGTAGTACACTGTACATTAGGGTGTCCCAAGACATAAGGGAAATTTTTTTTTTCGCGAAATCAAATACGCATACCCTCTACTTTTTTTCTGTTTGACCTTAATAACTCGTATAATAAATATTACTGCGATTAAATTATGATAACACGTGCCGACTCGATCCCAAGTATGAGAAATAAAAATTATTCCTGGCTTAGTATGGAAGGATTCTAGAACTTAATGTTTATTTAGTAAATACAATACCAATATACCCAAATCGTGTTTATTTACTGTTTAACTTGTAAAAACATTATTCTTTAAATTTTCTTTTCAAAGTTTGCTTTTTGCAGTCAGGATAAATCTTCCGGTGTTCTTGTACGCAACGTAGCAAAAATTGCTTTATTCCTCCTCAACCGTGATTAAACCGTGAAAATCTGGCATCAACTTGACCGCTCTTTCAGCTGTATCGTTCACTGCCCTCAGCGTTGAAACCTTCTTTCTGGCTTCTTGAAACGAAGAATTATTTGACCACATGGTAGGAAATTCGTGGAGAAAACTGTCATCAATTTTAAGACGATCGCACAATGACTTACTTCTGACTGAAATAAAGTTGTAGATGTTTTTCTCTGAAATAAAACTAGAGAAAGTCAGTTGACGAAATTGTGATCTAAACAGAAAGCTAAAGAAACAACTTCTATATTTACTAATTTAACTTACCATACAATGGACCGCAAAGTTCTTCCTTTGATGAGATGTAACGTTTGCCATGAGTTGATTGGTGAAATTTTCAACCATTTTTAATTTAGTTTCTTGATCCAAATCATCGTCAAACAGTGATAAGACAGAAATTTCATCAGTCAAATACCATAAATGCTGGTTTATCTTCTGTAAAACGGCATTATCAATTTTTCGTAAACCGTCATTGAATTCAAAAAGCACAAATCTTGGTAAGGTGATTTACTGCCAAAATATATTGGAGCCATGGCTTGACGTAGGATTTCACGGTAAACAGGCAAACGTCTAACAGCGCTGCCTTATCCTCGATCGTAATTTTGAAATGATCACTTAGTAATGATATTTTTAGGGAATAAATTGCTCTCGCCATCCATCGAGCTTGGTGGATGGCACCTGGAGGTCGAATTATAAATTTTCCCTGTGTATCTCCGCCTAAAAATATTACAGAAAGCTCTATCAAATCTTGATAGTTATTTCTGACTATTTCTTTGGTCAGTTCAGTTCGGTACAACTCAAGGAGATTGTCAATTTTGGAAACAGTCAGGTACAATGCGAGCTTTTCTTTATAGCACTGTACTCTATCTGGATCGACACCATTCCAGTTATTTCGGAACTTTTTGAAGAGTGGAATGTCAGGATTTGCTGTCCAACAAATTATCTAAGTTGTTGAAAAACTCTTGTCGGCGCTGCTTAAATACGTTTTGGGTTTTTTGTGCATTTTTTTGTAACTCCCTCCAAAATTGATATAGGTTCACTAGTTTTTTCACACAATTAGGGAAAGAGTTGGTAGGTACACGCGCCTTTTCCCAAAAGATAATAAATTCGCGAATAGTGAGATTTGCACTTTCATTGACAGTAAAATTAACTTCACGGATATTATAAAATAAAACTTCCAGAACCTGTCCATTAGAGGGCAGTTTTGAACCTTTTATCTGATATAACTAATGATATCAAGCCCGACCTCGTGGAAATTATAGATATCCATGTCGAGAAAACCACCTTTGTTATTTTCACAAAACTTTATTCCGCTGCCACTCGGAATAAAGTTTTGTGGAAATAACAATGGTGGTTTTCTCAACATAGACTGTTATTAGATGTTTTACGCCCCTTTAAATATACCCTTTTTAGAACTACGTAATTCCACTGACATGTTCATTGTTCTCTGATTGAAAAGAATACGTTTACTAACAAAATAACAAGTGATTACAAACACATCGACGGCTTCGACGCGTTAACACACTGTCACAACGTACAAGCAAAACCTGCTTCACTAAACAATCACTACGGACAACCAACGTGACTCTGATAGCGAGTTCCAGCTCGAACTGATAGCGTATCACATATTCAATCGAACACTAAGCTATCAGTTTCAAAACTTTATTTACACACCTTGTACAATGTACAATTGTGCAATGTACATTGTACATTTTTCGCTAAATTCGCATTAACCGGTGGGCGCCGCCTAAGTTTCTTGGTTATCAAAAAAATGTCGGGTGCGCTACCTGTAAGTCTAGCTATTTCTTCTTCGTCTTATTTTGTGCACATTGTAGCAGTTGTTTTGTGCTTATCATCTCATTGTCAGATCCGTTTGGGCGTTTAAACTTAAGGTGTCGGATTTTGGTGCGTTCCTTGCGGTAGGACCCTTCGGTGGGCGAGCCGCCGCACTCTGCGCGGCATAATTTCTTGGTTATAAAAAAACCAGCCATCATACCAGTCACCAGACCATGTTCAAACATCATATATTAGTTTCCCATTACTTAAAAAAATTTATATTCAGGTTAAACTGCTGCATCAGTCGCCGGAGGGTTAACATATGGAAGGTTTTCAGTGACTCCTTACTTCGCAAGTACTGACATGTTTCAATACAAGTCGGCACGGGTTTCCATGGTCCTACGTTTATAAAATTTTATTTATAATTGTTTTGACATCGTATAAATAAATTAAGAGGGTATGCGTTAGAAAAAAACGACTTCGATTTTTTTGGGACACCCTACTGTACATAAATAATTCCAATTTAGAGTACACTTGTAATAGACACAAAATGAGACTTAAAACTAAACAAATAACCAACAAAAAACCAACTTCATGAAGATGGAATAGGGATAATGATTATGGTATAGATTTACTGATCATTTCCGGAGAGGTGTGCTGTGGCCAATGTAGTGGCATGTTTAGGAGAAAGGGAAAAGGGAACAGTATCAGGAGGGAGTTAAGTTATTAGGAAGAATAGACAGAAGAAGAGCGACTTAGTGATAATCTGGGTGAGGGCATGAAGAGTAATGAGGAAATTGAGTTTGTTTGGGTAGGACGAGAAGGCATTCTGATACTGATGAAAGAAATAAGTTCCGGATTGCCAATGTAAGAATTGAGGGTGCCGTAGGTGTGTTTTTTGAAGTCAGATTTGAGTCTGTGACGGGAGAGACCTCAGAGAGAGAGTGAAGATCCGTCCTTGGACGCATTGTGGAAATTATAGTGGAAAAGTTACGTAGTAGGACCCTATAAATGTAATTATTTTAATCTGTCATGGATTATAATTGAATAAAAGTAATCGGATTACCGGTAACGATTACATTTTGGGTATTTTTTACTTGTATCTAATCGTTACTTAAAAAAGTAATTTTACTTGTAATCTACTCCTCATTCACTATTAGTAATCGTTACTTTTAAGTAATCGGTACTTTTCAAAAATCATGACAAATGGTTTTTTATAGCTAAATTTTTTCGACTCTCGAATTCTTCCTCTTCATATTGTAGATTGATAAAATTACTATCAAATGGTAGGAAAAACTTGTTGCTAAGAATTTGATCAAATTCAAAAGTTAAGTTGAAATGAATATTTAAAGAAAGGCCATTAAAATTAAGCTATTAACGTAACAAGAGAAATGTAAGTTTGAGTGCTGATTATTTCATTCCGAAGCTCGTGACGAATTGCCAAAGTAATTTACTTGTAATTGTAATCAATCACTTTTTTGGAAAGTAATTGATACTTGTAATCAATTACATTTCAGTCAGAGTAACTGTATTCGAGCCCAATGACTTTTCGTCAGTAATCGGGCCGTCACTGGTTATAATGCAAAACGGCCTTCACCCTAAGCTCGCCGCCTCCTGCCATCATCTCCCCTTGCTCACCCTTGCTGTCCAACCCCATTCCACCTTTAGCCCTCCCTCCCCCTCCATACCTTTCCCTTCCCATCCCAACCACCCTCCGCAACCCATACAAGTCCGTAATTAGGAAATCCTGAGTTGCTTGCTCACTGACCAATCGGTCGGAATGGAAGTCATTCGGGAAGATGGGTCGGTTGGGGGGAGGGTCGGGGGTACCGGGGGGGGGGGGGGGAGGGACTGGTGTGAGGGTACCGGGCGATGGCTGAGCGAAGTACGGACAGATTGGAGCTAGGGGGGAGTTAGGAAAGGCGGGAACGGTGTGCGTTGTAGAAAGCTTGAGTCTGTGGGAGTAAATAAAAAACGTATAAACCATTCAGCTCAACCGAGTCGCATATACCGGGGTCTTCGAAGGTTTTCTAATTCGTAATACTGAGGGAATCATTGTGGAAAATGAATATTAGGGGCTATTAAAGTATTACGTAAGGCGATTTTTTATCACTTTTTAACACTGCCCTCCCCCCTCCATGTAAGACAACGTAAGATTTTACGAACCCTCCCCTCCCAATCTGACGTAATTTACCATACATTTTTGAAACAATCGAAAAATATATATGAATCAACTGAGGTGTCACAGGCGTGACAAGTTAAAAAAGATATAGGCACACAAAAAATAGATAACTCACACGTTTTTTTGATATTTCGGCAGCACGACTGCCATCTTCTGAATTGTATAGAGTAATCACTACTATATATATATACAATATGCCAAGAGGGTGGCCGATAAAAATATACACACGGAAAAAAGAACACTTACAAATAAAAACTTCCGATATTTCGGTGAAGATATTCGCTCCACCTTTCTCTAGGAGAAGAGTAGGTAGAAGAGTAGTAGTAACCTAGAGAAAGGTGGAGCGAATATCTTCACCGAAATATCGGAAGTTTTTATTTGTAAGTGTTCTTTTTTCCGTGTGTATATTTTTATCGGCCACCCTCTTGGCATATTGTATATTTATCACCCGAGTGATTCTCCTGGAAGTTATATATATATATATATATATATATATATATATATATATATATATATATATATATATATATATATATATATATATATATATATATATATATATATTCTTTTGAAGTTTTCGCCAATTGGCCACAAATATATAAATTCAAACTTACAGGAGGTAGGAGAAAGAGAAAAAAAGATAAAGAATTCGTTCTTACGGGAACGTTTCGAACCAGTTGGTCCTTCGTCAGCTCTAGAAGCGTTAGAAGCTCGAAACGTTCCCGTAAGAACGAATTCTTTATCTTTTTTTCTCTTTCTCCTACCTCCTGTAAGTTTGAATTTATATATATATATATATATAGTAAACTATGATGGATTCTATGACAAAATGCGCAAAAACTGACCTCATTACGGGTATCGACAATAGTTTTCGATATTTTGGGACTCGCTGTATGCACAACTCGAAAAACATTTGATTTTTGAAATTACAACATCTCCAAACTAATGAATGTCACGAATTGATTGTAATACGCTTTTCAATAGTTTAGCATACATTTCGGTGAACCACGCTAGGCGTAGGTGATCCTAAAAAGTAAGATTTTTCCTCCGAAAATAGTTTTAAAAAGTGATTAAAATATGTATTCAGAAGTGACTTTTATCAGACGTAAGACTGTCTCGGACCCCCTCAACCCCCCCCCCACGCAAGACAACATAATAAAAGCCCAACCCCCCTCCCTCCCCAAAACGTCTTGCGTAATACTTAATGGTCCCTAAGTGGACACCAAAATATGTTTTCTAATCATTGCGATCGCGCAAATGGCGTGGTACGCAGTCACGAACACGGGTGCGAAGATGTACACCAAAGACGGTATAATAAGCGATGAAAAATTCATTTTAATTGACCGGGATTCAAACCCAGATCTCCCAATTGTCGGTCAGGTAGCACACCTGGCCGGCAATTGGAAGATCCGGGTTCGAATCCCGGTGAGATCAAATGATTTTTAATGGCGAATTTCACCGTCTTTGGTGTACACCATAATATGTTGCTGGGGAATTGAGAAAAGTCAGATGGGTGATGCATCAGTCTGGTAACCCAAAAGTCGTGAGTTTGTATCCCGCCCCGGGACAAGGATGCTGTCCTTGTCTCATTATCGTAAATTTGAACAGTTTACAACTGAACAGTTTTCTATTCAATAGTTGAAAAAAGTCAGCTTCTACGGCGGTCATAGGTGTGAGACGGAAAATAATGTAATCGAGTACTTAATGAATATCCTTGGCTGGAGACGCTATGAAGATATTCAGTCCTGTTTTTGGCGTAGGCTAAAAAACAAATAGTCAGCGAATATCATCAGTCCCCATCGATATATTGGGGGCTGTTGTCAATGTTTTTAGCAAGAATAAAATAATAAAATTTGCCTTAAAATTTGTACAACTTGAAACAAGTGACAATGATTTGAGGCTAAGTACTTCGAAGAAGTTAAAAAGAACGGAGCTCTAATTTGAGGGGATAACTATATCGTTTAATTTAGCAAAAACATATTTTAAAATAATGCACGATAGTCGAAGCGAGAAAATAATTTTCTAAGACGTAAATTATGAAGTAATCGCCGTCAGCCAGAAGGGAATGAGCATTCTGATGTTTACCCTCAGCACTTGAATAATTAGGAATTGATAACTTTAATCCTTCCGAAAATTAGGAAGATAAGGTCATCGGGTGGTGAATAAATGAATGCCCATGCCGGCAGGGATTGATTGTGCGGTGGTTGGGATCGAATAGCCGGCCAGTGGCGCGGTAGATTGTACCACCAATAGTATTCGACTTTGGCGGCACGCGGGGGTCCCAAGATTAGGTCGGTCAGCCAAGTGGGATTCTTTCTCGCATGGCCGGCGACGAACTATTTCTAATTCATGAAGCCTTAAGGGAATTCAAGACACCCGAAAAGGTATCGGTCGAGGAAGGGGACAGCATTTAAATTCCGATTCTCAGTAGCAAAGTTTTCGCACGCAATGGGCGTTAAGGACACTTTGGAAGTGGACTTTTTATGGCATTCCAGCCCTTAGGGTCTTCGGGGAAAATACACGAGTGAAACTTTTATATTAAGGCATTAAGTTTGCTTTTTTGCATGGTTCAGCATTGCTTTGAGTTCGAGAAGTCCCAGCTTTGGAATTTCAGCACGCTTTTCTGTTAAATTATCACTTACTTCTCTTTCGGAGATCAATTAACTTCCTTGGATATTTGAGCCGTTGAGAGATAAAGTTGTGTGGGCCAGTTTTTTTGCCATATCTTACTAAGGTTTGCACAAACATTCCTATACCTGTATTATGTTTTATTCAGGAGTGGTGTGAATTTAGCTTCCTATTTTTTCCACTGTAAAAACAAATATAGGGTTAACTTTTTTGTTCATATCACTTTAAACCTCGTTTCCCAAAAAGTGGTTTGTTCACTAACACCATTCTTGCTCTCAAGGGCAAATTTACGCACAATTGGAAAAGCATGGCTCATGTCAAGATTAATTGATCAGTAAAAAAAAAATAATCGTTTTAGTAAAACATTTTCTGAATCAGAAAAACATTTTTACCAGAGTCTGAGGCAGAAAGATGATAAAAGAAGATCGTTAAAAAGAGTCAGGAGCGGAGGGCTACAGAAAACCAATACTGCTGTTGAAATGCTTGTGCATGCAATTCTTCCTTTCTTTGAAACTTGGTGAGAACACATTTCGATGATTTATCGAATATTTTAATAGATTTTCCAGATAATTTATAAAGTCGTACTACAGCATCACGTTCCATATATTTTTTGGCAGAAACGAGCATGTTTAGAGTGTTATTTATTTTACAAACGTTTAGTGACAACAAAAACTGAAATTGAAGTCGCCAACAGCGTAAATATTTATGTTCTTTATCGTTGTTTTTATACTTTTATTGCTACATGAGTTGGTAATTTTATTATACGTGTTATATGTCTGTGATTTGGCAATCATGTTTTTCCTTTGCATCCTAACATGACCACTTTAACAAATAGTTCTCGTGTTGTATGAGTTGCGTCCTTCCCGTGTTAGTTGATAGATGGGTAGAAGCCGTGCTGCGTGTGTAATATCCTTCCATGTATGTTACTTCACAGTGTAGTTAGTAAAATAAGTAATAACAGTATGATAGGGTTTTTACTGTAGTCCATGCCTGGCGTGGAGTCACCCCCTGCCACACATACTTGAGGTATTTTTCAGGATACCTTTTCGATATACATGTAGGTCTTTCAATGACACCTAATCGTAAATGTGGACGTTTTCTTTCGTCGTTCTGGGGAAATGTTAAGGGCTGGAGAGTGAGGAAGGAAGATGCAGGGAAGTTAAGTGCTTTGAATTCCAACTCGACATTAGTTAATGGCTTGAGAAATCAGGGTATAGGGAATCAATTTTCTAAATAGTTTTAGAATTCCCCACCTTCTCGGGTCCATCGTGAGATATCGGTGCGCTTACCCTTGAGAATGGAGAGGAAATTTCCATCAGCCTGCCGCAACGATTAAGGTGTTGGCTAAAAGTGTTAACTGCCTTTCGATGGTCCCTATCTTTTCACTAGATAACATTTTACATTATAATGGATGGGTGATCAATATAGGGGAACAACTGCGGTAAGAAGGCACGTTTTCTCTGCCCTCCTGTGGGAAATTATGCCCTTAAATAAACCTTGAAGTGAAGGAAACACTATTCATAAAATCTTGGGGGACGAAATCTTAAAAAAATTACAATATTTATATTAGCAAGAAAGAATTAAATGCATAAAATTCCATTGGTTTTTTTGAGTTAGGCATAAGTAACAAATAGTTTTATTGATAACATTTCAGATTCAAGGATAGTAGCCAATCTAATGACAACGACAGTTTGTTTAGTGCGTTTCATTCACTTACTCTGCTTTGGAGTTGTTTGTATTGACTCTCGTTGTTACGCTTGATGTTTATTTCAGGTACTTTCTCGATATTGGTCAACATAAAATTGAGCCTAAAAGGCTATTTCTGACCATAGCTCTAGCATTGATTAATGACGAATAAATCAATGAAAGTATCGTTATAATAGACAAATATGTGGTGAACCTTAATTGAAGTTGAACTTATCTGAAAAATAACGTACAGCGTAAAAATAGATGAAGTTGGTGATTTTAATTTCAAAAAGTTCCGTGCATCATCTCGAGTCTTTTGAGTGCTGAAGTGAACTAACTTTCGTTCCGTTGAGTGCCACAGTTAATTTTAAGTTATGCTCTGGCCCTGTTCCCTTTCTGTTTACTGCCCTTCCTTGTGCCCCTTAGCCCTTCGTGTAGCTCCATCACAGCATCCATCCCGAGGTTCTATTTCGGTGCCCGCCCCTCAAAGCAGTCTGCACGGCATCCCGAGTCCTGCATGAGACGATTCTCTCCTTTTTATAAGGCGACGTCAATTATCATTCGTGCAAGTGTCGTAAAAATGTTTTCGCGCGCCGGGTCTCCCCGCGTCTTATCCCCTGCTCCGGTTTCACAAGTATCCTTCGCAATCAGAGCATGCATATATACCCTGGAGGAGAGAATATGCTCTCGACCGAAGTTATTACGCATTGATTAGCCACCGCTGGAACAGCCATTAATGCGGCTGTAATTGCTGCAAGAAGTGCCGGAATCGGCACGTCTTGTCTCACATTTTAATTAGATATTTTTTTCGTAGTTTCGCCAGACACTTCATTATCAAGGTAAAGGATTGTCATAGAATACCTAAAATATCATTTAACTCAGATTCTGGTTACTCAATGAAAAACGTGTCCGCTGTTGTGTATGAACAATTATACCTTTCTTCACTATTTTAGTAGAAAATTGAATTTTGTAATACATTCTGATGAATGGATTAATTGGTGAAACACAGGAAAAATATTAATTTATATCCACTCTAGGGAGGGTATATTATTGATACTATATCGTATACGTTCAGAAATCTTTCGGAGAGATAAAAACCGGAAGCAGCGTATTTTCGTAACCGCCCGATTGGCGCATCTTTATGGCTGATGTAAAGCACCTCAAAAGCTATTCATCCTGTCACTTTTGCGCATAATATGGATATATGCGTGATCAAAGGTGGCAAGAAATATGTAAAGATACTATAATTACTACTATTACTCGCCAACATCTCTTTGAAATGCGGGCGCAGACAGCGGAGGCAGTCGACCAGACGCTCATCTGGTGGAAATGCGAGGAGAGACGCTGAAATTCCCGAGAAATTAATTTTAATGGTAATGTTGAAGTTGAGGATTATTTCCCGCGCGGGCCTGATTTAAGTCTTCCACCTGATTCGCGGCAGCCTCGGAAAGCTTGCAAAAACTTATTTTAACCCACATGCCAGGCCCTTTATGTCACTCTTTATGGGCCATTACAGTTGGTCCTTTTTTCCTTTCCCACATAGTTTTTAAATGTGTCTTTTGGCGCGAACGCTTGCCAGACGCTACCTCTAATGAATTCGGATGGGGAAATTGTTTTCAAATCATACTGAATGGACGTTTTTCTCCGTACTTTTGCAGATACATAATTTTCGCTCCTCTTTGGTAATCGGGGAGGTGATTTTTCCATAAAATTATCACTTTGTCATAAATACCTCGTTAAACCTGTTTCAAATGTGTTTTGACATTTAAAAACTACTTTTAGAGATACATGCAATGACCGTGAAATAACTTTTTATTGAGAAAAATTTGCTGGCTCTAGCATAATTTCTAAGCAATTGTTGACACAACTATGTACATTAAAGCAATCGAAGCGATTCACAGGGTGTTTATCGACCGGGAACACAGGGGAATATCCGGAAAATTTCATTTGAGCGGGGAGAAACCGGGATTCTAATTTCAAATCGGGAATTTCTTGCTGTTTATTATTTTAACCTAGAGTGTAGTATCGTTTTTGGCATAACAAGTGTCGACCTTGCCGCTGCAGCACTTGCCATGATGTTATACTTCCGCAAAACCACAGAAATAACTGTTTTGGGAAAAGAGGTCGAATTATACGAAAAAGCGAAATCAGATATAATACGGGATCGCCCAGATCCTCGCGCCAGACTCTGGGACCTTTTCGAAGGAAGCCTCCTCTCACTGCCCGTTCAAGAAAGGGTTAACGATCCCTTTGCTGGTTGGATTTTCCGTATGGTGAAAGGATGTGTCGCCGGTGCGGGAGCGAAAGGCAATCCCAAAATGCGAAATACGATTGCGCCAAAAACGGTTTTCGGTGCCCACTTTAAAACCCACCCTCCTGTTCTTAAGACTCATAATATGCTTCCTCTTCAGGGTATGTCCAACAACATTCCCCCATGACTTTAGTGGTCTGCCCCGCGCTCACCATTCACTCCAATCTCATATATGGGTGTCTTTATCTAGCCCCTTACAGGTCACGCACGGTCTAATTGACCGTGCAGCTGAATTAATTAGATGTAAAACAAATTTCATTACTCTTACTCTTACTTTTACTCCCATGGCCATTTATACCCTAGATGGTATTTGGCCTCGCCAACTGTCTGCCTCCATTTCTTCCGATCTTTTGCATCCACCTCGCTGACTTTCATTCTCCTCATATCAATGGTCACCTCATCCTTCCATCTTTTTTTCGGTCTTCCCGGAGGTCGCCTTCCATCAGGGTTTTCTGTCCAGACTTGTTTTAATATGGTATCTTGTTCTCGTCTCATGACGTGCCCTGCCCATCGCAATCTCCGGCTCTTGGCCTCAGCTACAACGTCCGGTGAGTTAAAAAGATCCCTGATATCCTTATTGTGTTTTATTCTCCGAGTTCCATTTTCTCTTGTGGGTCCAAAAACTTTCCTTAACACCTTATTTTCTAAGGTAATTAACTTCTTTTCCGTTCTTTTGTCGATAACCCATGATCCAGCTCCATAGAGAAGAATTGGTCTTATTATGGTTTTATAAATTTTAAGTGTGGTTCTGATGGATAAAATTTTGGATGTTAGCAGTTTATTTAGGGCAAACATGTTTCTATTGGCTGAATTTATTGTAAAAGTTACAATTAAATCATCTGAATTTATTCTGCTTTGGATTTCCTGTGATTCACAATTGTTTGCGCTGATTATGGTACCAAGGTATTTCAATTCGTTTACTCTTGCAAAATTGTGATCCTCAATAGTAACGTTTCTGGAGTTATCAGGGTTTCGACCAAAGGACATAAATTTGGTCTTATCCTCATTGATTTTCAGTCCTACTTCTTCAAATCATCTTCGTCAAACAAATTTCATTACTACCTTATAACTCTCCTTATGAGTATTTTCCCAAAATTGTATATTGCATAACTTAAAAAATAGTTTAAAATGGTAAAAAAATAAAGATAAATATGCAACTGTAGAGCGACTCCGAGGTTCGAGGAAAAAGTTCTGAGGAGGAATAGTTTGCTGTCAATGCTCTTTATTTCAACGAGATGCACCAAATTTTTCGAATCGCGAACGAGAGGGGTCACGAACGGTCTAAACGACCAACCAGCTGCTGCTCCAACTATCCGCATGCGTTTGTTATTTTGTCTCAACACTTTACTTTTGAGGTCTTCAGGCCTGTGTTCGTTCTAACAAAGTATCTTCGCATGCGCTATTTGAGCTTAGTTTGCCGAGTGTGCATTTGAGAGGGGCTGAGCCGTGTAATTGTGAATCAGGTGTCTCCAAACATTTCGCCACGAGGGCCAACGTGTTTTTCACTACTTTTCAGCGGACCGTAGTAAAAAAAATGAAGATAAATATGCAACTGTAGACATGAGTTTTTTCGTATAAAGTTTTTGAACTAAATATATATAGAGTATGTGAAATTTTTTGTTTCGTATAATGAAGACTACGAACAACATCAGCAAACTCCCATAGTTTCATCTGTAAATTATAATAAAACCATTCATGTGACTGATGTAATTGTGCTTGTGCTTATAAAGTATTACTAAATCCAAATAAATACTAGATTAAAATTTGAAACACTAATTACAGGTAGCGAACATCCCAGCAAGAATTTTACGGCGCAGTTCCGCGTCATTCTTCCGCGGGCCGAATTAAGTTAGATTCAGGGCCGGGTGTGGCCCGCGGGCCGTACTTCCGTACTTTGGAGACCCCTGGTCTAAATGGAAACGCGGTTGCCGATCACGTCTCTGCGTCATGCGACAGTGACCGAAAAAAGTGGGCTGGCTCAACTTTCAAGAGTCAGAGATACGATGGCGTCGGGTTGCGCTGTGGAAGACTTGAAGCCTGATATAGATAAGATGACACGTAAAATGTAACCTGATATGTATTTCCAGAAAAAAATACTCCCTCAGCTGTGCTGGTGTCAGGTTTCGCAGTGGAAAGAGAACGGAATATTTGGAAGGGAGAGATTTGGTACATTTTAAAGTTGGAATTTGGATTAATTGAGATTTCTTTCCATATGATGTCACAAAGATATATTTGTGTAATACCATGTGGGGATTTATTCTTATTCCTTACTTATGATAGAATATTTTCAAATCAAAATAAAATTTCCTCGCCTCATAGAGGTAAAGTGCTTGGTACTTATATTTAAAATTAAAGCATAGCAGTCAAGTGACTGTCACAGCTTCAAGGTAAACGATGGTGAAAAAAATATACTTAAGCATTACAGTGTGATATTGATAAAAAATATGGATCGAAAATCATTTGAAATTTCACTGCAAAAACTTTGAAAATCCTAGAAAAACCTTTTTAAAAATCTGGAAAAAACCTTGAATTTCATTTCATAAGATTAGTAGACACTCTGGATTCACCCCAAATTCTTTGCGTTACAGACAACATGGGTGCTCCTGAAGTAAATGATGGGTAAGGCAAGGCTTAAGAGTGATAAAATAAGTTGTTAACATTTATGAATTTAACGATAATAAAATCCTCTTTTTTGGTCACAGATACCTACTTTACTTCTTGTGGAACTGGACTACTGGACTCGCAGCATGTCTCAAACTCTTTGCTATAAAACCCAATCATTAACACTTCCGTGTCACATTTTTACATATTGAGCGTGACTTTTTACAGTTTCATTTGTGTAAAATAAATTCATATTTTATTTAATATTAAAATTTAAATACATTTAATATTGTTGAATAATCTGGTCACTACAAAGTGAAAAATCGCCCTTTACCTCACGCGACCGTGAATTAACTAGCATGACTACGCCTCCCGATATACATGAAAGGCCGAAGACGATAACATCTGAGTCGCCTTGAACTTAAGGCACGTTTTCATAGACGCGTCTTGCGCGCACGCGCGCGACGAGACGTGTCATTCTTCGCGTGAACTGTTCTCATGAAAGCAAACCTATGCGTAGGCGATCCCGGCGAACCTACGCGTATGAGGTACCCGCGTGCTATCTGTAACAGAGAAACAATAATAAAACAAACGAAACGTGACGACCGTGAATATATCTCACAATAGCGGTATTGTTATTCCTTACTCCATCCTAGCAAATCCTACCTTACTCCATCCTAGCATCCTACAATTAAGTATAGTTCTTCGATTTTCTCTGGAAGCCCATTCCTCACATCCGCACGCCAATTTGCTGTACAGGTTATTGAAAAGACAATGGATGTAGTGGTACGATTGAATCACTTCCAAATGGAATGGAGGTTCAATGCACTATTAGGACTTGTATCGCTAAGAAGACGGCGTTACACGAGAAAAAGGTGGTGGGTACGACCAATATTTGAGGAACGGAGACGGCAGGGAGACTATCATCACCTCCTTCAAGAGATGAGAATCTCTGACCACGAGTCATTATTCATTAATTATTTCCGAATGTCCGTGGAAATGTTTGACGTTTTGCTAAGAATGTTTTGACCTTGGTGGATTGCTGGAAATAGCCTTGGGGGCTTGTCCTACCAGTATATAATGATTATTATTAATAATTAAAAAAAATGCCTAAAATATTTTTCATTTAAGCAACGGTGATAAGAACAATTTGTAAAAGTTAAAACAGTGAAAACCTAAAAGAAAAAGAATTTAAAAAAAATTCCAAGGGAGGGGACCGATCTAGGTACCTTGAACACTAACAGCCGACCACCTGAACCACTAGCCTAATACCTATATGTTCAGATTCGAAATTTCACAGCAATTAAATACAGCGACATTTTTTCTTGAGCAAGTTTTTAAATGCTTGGATTTCATGACTTTTTTGCAAAGGCCAATTCATATAATTACCTGTTAACAAATATATCAATATGAGAATAAATAGCAAGAAAACCTAAGTAATGACATGCAGAACAGATCAAGCCCAGGAACAGAGAAGAAATATCCTGACGAGAACAGAACAACTAGAAGAGATTCAAGAATATATCTATTTAGGAAGCGAAATCACAAAAGATGGTAAATGTAAAAGGGAAATAATAAGCGCGATTTAACAAGCCAAGATCGCCTTAAACTAAAAAGGGATAGATTCATGAATCATATGTGTGGATCGTGTTGTTTGTGGAATTTTGTTTGTGGAGTGTGTTTTGTATGGAATGATTGGAGCAAGAAACTGTCGAAGAAGACCAATACTGTCCTACATAGAGCAAATCATGAGCGATATGGGTTGCACCTCGTATGAAGAGATAAAAAGGAAAGCAGAACGAAGAACTGAGTGGTGAGCTACTGCAGACCAACCTCAGTGTTGACAACTTAAGAAGAAGAAGAACTATAATTTTTAGGTGCACTTTTGGAAAAGCAAAGGCTTTATCTCTTAAATTTATGTTTCTGTAGTCTCTCAAATTATACACGTAGGTGTATTTCTCCCTAATTTCCGCGATGATGAATTCATCCACGGGGACTTCACTGCGGCAGGCAAGCCATGTTGACGAGTTTCACGCGTCGAAAGTGGAGGAAATTTCAACTCGGGCGACACGGTTCTACGCGAACTCACGCGAAGGATTCCGGGCCTCTGATTGGCTGAAGATCCCGTTTTCGCGTCTCTTCGCCTGAAACGCGTCCATGAAAACGTACCTAACTAACTAACGCAGCTGAATCAGGGTCAGTACTTTTTCAGGGTATTTTTTTATATTTTGGTGGTGTATCTTGCACTATTTCCGATGGCTGTGTTTCATATAATTGGAGTAATTAAAATAAAATTAGTGTTGCCCGTACCATTTTGTTTTTCCCGCCCCTTAGAAAAACAACAAAGATTGTCTGGGTCGGATCTTACTCATACGCAGAGAATTGACCTCTAATTTTTGACCTGGAAACGTTTTAAAAATCATATTGATAATGGGGTACCAGGATGGAAACGGGGATGTAGCATTTGCATGCTGATCCATTCTGACGCTTAATTTCGGGACTAATGACACGATTGAAATAAACGTGATCTCCTTCAAGCGGGTATACGACCACAATTGAACATTAACTGAGAGATTGCTCCACGCATATACAAGGCCCATATGGGCGAGTGGTGGCCACTTTGAACAAGGATGAAAACATATGCGCCGAGGATCTCTCGACTCAAATGTGCCAGCGCATTGGTTTTGGGGTTAAACAAAACATATAACCTTAATATGAAACTTTTAACGATAAACTGATTTTGTTTAATATTTGTCGGTGATTATTCAAAAATTAAGTGGCGAAAGTTTAAGTTAAATTCAGATGTCAATTCCTACTCACCGGAAGGCCCAGAGGAGACACATGTAAATATATTTTTTTTAGAAAGGGCGTCTAATTAGTTATCGATCAGTGCGCCTACATATATATCCGTTGTGGAACGGGTCAGACGGCTCCAGGAAGGTCGGTAAGTCTACGCGGTTATCGCCGCAAACGACAGCACATGCACCTCGCTAACGCAGACTCCACGATCGTTTACCTGTTGTAGACTCTCCCGGTTTCTTTTATTTATGATAAAGCGCTTGGAGTTCCTTAACATTTTTTCTAATTCCATCAACAAATCCCTTGCAATTTTTATACCGAATCGCACGGTCACATTCCATACTCGGGAATTTCGTGTTCAGCGATAGCGGCAATGACAGCCCAAATGATGGCATAGTGACGCCATTATTTTCAGGGATTGCGACAATGAACCCTATCCCATTTTCCATCATTTTATATCTTCCTGTTTTCCATCACTGGACACGTACGTGAATTTAACTCCCGCTAATCAGAGCGCACGGTAACAATTAAGGGATGTGGCGCCACGTGTTAGTTTCATGGAAATGAGAATTGTAAACAGGAAGGAAGTTATGCTCACAGTTGCTGAAAAAATTACGGAGTGATCGGGAATATGATGACTTGTGCTATCATTTTTCCTTTCTTTGAAAATCGAAATGATCCCTGGACTTGTGTGTTCAAAATGACCGGGAGAATCAGATTTTAGTCAGGCTTTTCGAGGCGTTACCCTCGTCAAATCTTCCTACTTATCTTTGAAATCCTTTAGTCTGTGATTTAATTTAAGTTCCAGTCACCCTTCCAGACGCCTTACATCGCTTGTGAGCGCCGCTAAAAATCCTAATATATCAATGTATAATTATAGCATAAATTATTCCTTAAACTCCAAAGTTTTATTTTTTTCCTCTTTCTTTTTCTCTTCAACCCTCTTTCCCTATGTGTGAAATAGTACCAAATCCAGGTAGAATAAAAATATACACTTCAGGATGACCGAAGAATCAGAAAAGATGTTGATATAAAATTCAGGATGACCGAAGAATCAGAAAAGATGTTGATATAAAATTGGATCTCATCCTCCTGCTGGATCAAAAAACGATGTATTAATATTTCGATCTGGGAATAGTATTGTAATTGCACCGGCTAATACAGGTAGTGATAATAACAATAGTGCTGCACTACTCTTAGTGATTTACCTTTTCCTTGCGCTCTCGGGTAGATACAAGTGACTCCTCCCCCTTGCAAAGGTTGAGTGGCCTTCGAACCCGTGCCATTTTTGCCTTCGAACTTCGTTTCGAGTGCAATGAGGGTCGTCTGGTGATCTAAGCTTAACTATAAAAAAGTACTGATACAGAAAAGATATATGGTCGTTATGGTAATATCTAGATATGGCCAGATTTTAAAGTATCAGGCGAAAGTTTGTGAAAAATTGTCACAGATTGCATTGTAACAGAAAACACTTTGTAAATATTTCCACACCAATTTTTATTCTACCGACCTAGGTTTCGGTAAACATTGCGATTATCATTACCTTGATAATGGCAATGTTTGCCGAAACATAGGTCGGTAGAATAAAAATTGGTGTGGAAATATTTACAAAGTGTTTTCTGTTACAATGCAATCTATCTAGATATGGATTACATCAAAGCCTCTCGCTTCTCAGCGTCAAAAATGTTTTGGGAAATACCTCACGCTACTGTCATTCAAATCGTTGACATAAGCATCAGGAAAATACAGTAGCGTACGAAAATGTTTTGACATGTCGTTGAATTTAAACAATAAGGGATCAAAAATGTTTCCATAAATAATGGATGCATGAGTAATTTGTTAGTCTAGTTAGATACATTTTTGAGCAATGTTTTATTTATCGTGCTTGCCACCACTAACGAAAGTTAGTCTCCCGAGCCTGTTTTCTTTCTCGATAGTCAAATTACTTTGCGGATGTGTGTATACTATGAACCCAGGGAAGTACTCTCTAAAAACGTCAAAGACGCTACTTAGTTCATGTTGGGGGATGATTCACCATGTGCCACACACCCTTGAGGTGGCTTGCAGGGTGGCCTACTATGTAAATGTAAATCTGTTTGGAGAAGATGACTTATGCAGACATCACGCATATGTACTCTCTCTCCCTCACGCAGTTTTTAGCGCCGAGACAGTGGTTTTTACGATTCCTTTGCGCTCATACTTTCAGAAGAGCTTCCAGTCCCGCTGTTGTTCATTCGTCATTTTCGAGTCCTGCTTCTCCCTGCCTTCTTTGCTGGAACTCATTGTGACGGCGTTCCGGTCATTTTGACCCGGGTAGTTAAAAAAAATGAAGACCGAGGAGGGAGCTGGTTCCTCGGCTTTGCTTTGCCTTCTCCCCCCCCCCCCCCCCAGCCGCCGGGTCCTCAACTCTGTGTGCGTGCTCTGTTTAACAGCTTCCGCCTATAGGACAGTCCCGACGCCTCCCGTGTCTCCTGGACGCTGTGGGAGCGGTAGTCTTCTTCCCCTGACTGACTGCACGCCCGTGGCCGCATTATCCGCGCATCGCGTCGTCCCCCGACATTTTTACGGCCCTGTCTCCTATAACTCTCCTAGAATTCCACCGAGTCCTGCCTCCTTCGGACGGGGGAAATTTTACGCGCTCACGTCTGCTCCTTCGGTGACGATGCTGCTCACGAAATGTTGACGAGGACTAAAATAGGGCAGCCAGTTTCCAATAGTCAGCAGTATTTAAGGTGGCTGGAGCAGTAATTTTGGGTCCTTGAGTGAACATTTTGATAATTTTTTAAGCAAGACGAAAAAATATGCTTGGACCACATTTCATTTAAGTACAGCTGTTTATGCGATTTAACTCGCCACTTAGGCATCAATGGAAATGGTACAATAATTATATTTTAATTTTTCTCCGTAATTCAAGCATGTCAAGACTAGAGTGTTCCTCGTGGTATTCGAAATTTCGACGAAATTTACTTATTTGTTTAAGTTCACCACAAAACAGCCGCTAGGCCTTTTACATTGGCAAATTAAAATAAATAAATTGATAGAAGTAAATTATACATATCAAAAGGTGGAGGTAACATAAACATTTGTAAGTAAAATACAGATTTTTTTAAATTTTACTTCCTCACTAAAACGCTACCACTTAAAACTAGATTCATGGGATGAATACTGAAGGGACTTGTTGGAGATTGAGATGAAAAGGGATGGGATTCGGTGGAAAAGGGACCTTTTCGAAACGGATAGGCGGAATTGGGGTGTGAGAAGAAGACACTTGTTTCGAGTTATATTGAAATAGGTATGTTGTTTTCGAATATTGAACCCGGCGTGATAGCTTGATATTTGTTAGCAACAATTACAATAATAAGAAATATATTTTTCGCGGATATATTTAAATCTGTAGACATTTAATCGATTTATTACGAAACAAATGCCATGTGCCACAAGGCTACGTGTTAAAATAGCATTGAATAGCCGAAAAATCAAATCGGGTTTTTGCAAATTTTTCACTTTGATTCATAAATATAACAAATGAGAACACTTATACAAAGTTCCACGCAAATCTGCACATGAACAAAAATCGCTCATACACCAAAAGTTTGGAATGATTTGCGAATGAGTTAAAAAAAATAATTTAGGCATTGAGAGTTGAATGCTGACAAGTATAGGGAATGATTTAAAAGTCTCAGTAAAACAGTTGGTTGCGGAGATCGTAGAAGATAGGTTAGGGCAGTTAAACAAGCTTTTTTTGGCCGTTAAGTCCTTCACAGAGCTCCTCGACTATTCAATGAACCCATATAATTTACGACAAATCCTCGGCATTGTGGAACGAAGCAAAAAAAAGCCATTAACTGAGCCACTGCGCTCCTTGGGGTCAATTGTAACAGCTAATTGTAAGTATGGGACCCTTCAGCTAATGATTCTAAAAAAAAAGCTTGAAATATTTAAGGTTGTATGCTCTTTAGTCCTGCAGGGCAAATGTTAACATATCGATTCCAGTTAGAAAGGATCTTCTCACTATGATAATTTTTTAAACCATTACATTCCGATTTTCTTAGCATTTTATTTTAAATCGCATCATATAAATTGAGATGCGTTAGTTGATAAAGCTTAGAAAATTAATTCTTCACGTGTTACACGCCCGAGTCCTCCAACCTCTGCCGTCGCTTCATTTAGCTACTTGCTTACGGTCTTAGGTTTTGCATTATCTGGCTAAATAATCTCTTGGTTTTGATAATAATTCTTTACTACGTCATCCCATCGAGAAAGTTCACGTGAGCCAATCTACATCCTGATATAATACATAAAACTTGAGCTCACATTTAACATGAATTTGTCTAAAATGCTACGTCATGTTGCTGTGAAAGTTAATCAAAACGTATGTAAAAACATCTATGAAATAATAATTATTTTTAAAAATTATATAGATATATTAAGGTGGTTGGAGTAATTTTTGTTCATGCACATATTTGCGTGAAACATAGTGTACAACGTACGCCGTACGTGTTCACATTAGTATCAATATATAGTATATGATTCTATTCATAAAAGTGAAAAACCTAAGCATATCTTACCGATTTGGATTTTTGGCAACTCAATGTTATTTTAGCTCGTAGCCTTACCCCACTTAACATATATTTCGTAGTAATTCGATTACATATTTGCAGATTTTATTCAAAACGCGAAATAATACATTTGTAATTGTTATAATTGTTGCTAAAATAATTCCAAGGTGCCAAGAATAACTCAACATTCAGAAACAACACACTCCATTATAATGTCGTCTAAATTTCAAATAGGTACCGCGCCGTTAAATCTAGACATACCAAGCTTTAATTAAGGAATAAAATTTAAAATAAAATTCTAGCATAATTTCAATTACTGCCTGTATAGTGCATTCTATTATGCAGTAGATGGTCCCAAGCTAAATGTGGTCCAACAATTTTTTAAACTTAAAATAGCTACTAAAATGTATACTCAATGACCCACGATTACCACTACAGCCGCCTCAAGGAGCGAGGGGGTGCTACAGTGATAGTGTTGCGAGTAAAAGTAAATACTTAGTTCGACCTTTTCACTTTTTACTATTTCAAAATAATTCTGTCACCAATGACTTACATCACAAACTGGAGCAAGTAGAAAAATTTAATTACTTGGGTAGTACGCTAGAAGAAACAGGTCATAGTAGCAAAGACATAAGGAGGAGAATAGCGCTAGCGAAGGAAGCGTTCAATAATAGAAGGGAGCAGATGAATGGCGGGCACATTAACGGACCCTGTGGTACCCTTATTGGAAAAAACTTTATTACTAGACCATTCTCGCCGCAGGCTTTTCATTGAGGTTTCCAAGATCTCGGCCGGATACACCAAAACTGATCGCATCGTTATGTTATTTAAGGGTACACCTCTATCACACATCTCAAGATTATTTACACACCATAAATTCTGCATTTGATTCTTCGTCGTCGGGTGCCTTTTCCCAGCCAATGCTTGGGTCTTTGACGATACTTGAGAGAAGAGGGTTCATGCCGTGTAAACGAATTAATTTGTGGGGAAGGAGACTGAATTTTTTGGGCCATTTCAAGATTGGATGGAATATTTTCGTTTACCTCCCTTGTGTGCAGATAAATCTTTATTTTTAGCCTTATTTCCTACATGGTTTTAGGGAGGGAAAATGTTTAGTGACATTGCCTGCGGCGTACCTTAAACTGTATTGCCTGTCTTCAGTCACTTTCAGGCTTAGCTATCAATAGATAGATACTGATTTAAAAAATTACAAATTTTGAACGGGAATTTTATTCCGTTTGGTTAAACTCTAATCCGAACCAAAAAATAAACACGGATAGGTTTGGAATCGCCTTCTTAGAAAACACTTTGAGACTGCTTTAGCAGTAGTATTTTTTAAGGGAGCCTTCAGTACTCCAGACAATTTGGTTAAGATAAAAAAGAAACAGATAAGAGCCTGACAGACTAAAAATGCATCATTCCATAAACAAAAACCAATAAGTTATTTGTGATCACTTCACTTTCTTGATTATTTTTAATTTAAGAATTAATAAATGTCATTGTGAAACTAAATTGCTGCTCAACTTCATTCCTTTTACATTTAAATTTTTTGGACTAGCGTTTGAAGGAAATCTTGGATCTACATATGGGTTCATAAAATTACAATAAATAAAAAATTGATTAGGACTTGTTTTTTTACATGCTTTGGTAATGAAAAGAAATCAGGATTCATATTTAGGTGTATAACAGATTCAAAATTCGATATTGAAGATTCGTTAAAAAAAAGAGTTTTCGGATTCAGTATTCTAATTCCATAAATTTTAGATTCGACTCATCACCGAAAAAATATAAAATAAAAATGATTCAATGACAAAGCACATAATCAGGCTTGACCTCGAAAATGAGAAACTTCAAAATGAATGTAAATCCATAATACCTATTTCTGCCGAAAAAGAACTTTCAGATGATTTTGTCATGGTGTTAAGTTCATCTTTTTAACGAACAAATCCGCAAAGCTAGTCGCTTTTCTCTTGTATTCTACCATGGTGTAAGTATACCGTGCACATTTATACCGAAATTTAATAAAATATAATGGGGTTTTATTAAGTTCTATCCTCTCAAATTTCTTACATCTCTGTTCATTTCTTGAATTTAATTTTTTGATATATTTTTTTCTAAGTTTTGTACTTAAAACATTATTCAATACAGTTAAATATTGATGAAGTCTTCTGCGGAGTGGTGGAATAGGCGTGGCTAATGTTCCGGAATTTCCTCCCCGTCGATACATCTTCGTACGACAGTTTCGCCGGCGTTTCAGCAGGCGTTTTCAGGTATGAAGTGACTTCATACCTGAAGTCGCCTGCTGAAACGCCGGCGAAACTGTCGTACGAAGATGTATCGACGGGGAGGAAATCTCGGAAAATTAGCCACGCCTATTCAATATGGTTATTCAGCTATTGATATTTCAATGTTCTTTTAACAAGCCCGCAGGCGATTTTTTTCATCGTGAATTCCACACGTTCGTGCATCACTCCAGCGGGTGGCTACTGCTAAAGTGACTGTCTTGGCCAATCCCTTAGCAAGCTTTGAATAAGGGCCTTTTGGATTTCGTCGCTTCAAGCAAGAGTGGTGAAGTGCACAGAAGACCTTTCGCGCCTCGTTCGAGCCGGTCCAGTTGAAAGGGGGATACGCTGGTGGTCCGAGAGGACTCATAAAAAGGATTTTCTTAACGCGGTTACAGTCGTAAAACTCTCGGTCCCTTTGCTCTTTCGGCCAGTTTCCTCCAAGCATCGATTCTTTTGATTCCACTGTTCAGTGGATTGGTCGGGCTCACCTTCGCCCTCGGCGGGAGCTGAGGTTCTAACTTCTCTATTTAAATTCATGCGCTTTGAGAGGGCCAGGAATTTTATGGGATCACCACTTAAGTTTCTCGAATGACATTCCCTCTGGCTAGTATTTATTTCTTCTTCAGTTAGCGATTCCTGGGGTCGACATGCGTGAGAATGAATGGTTCATGAATATTATTACATCGAGCCATTATATTTCGTGAGAATCCCATACGTTGGGCTTATATATCCGCGATCATGAACAAATTGCAGCTGTGTCGGTAGCTAAAATCAGGTGTGAAGGAAAAGGATCTTTTTTTACGGATTGAAAATCCACAAATGATTACAAGGAAACCCATGATTACATTTTTTAAATTAATTACTTAAAGCGTGAAGCAAACAGCCATTTTCACGTTCAATACCAGTGATCATTCGAGCTATAGCTTTTAAATGATAGGGAAAATAGTATATTAAGTCATAATTTCACCTATTTTTATTGATTTTATTGCATTTCAGTATCCTGAAAAACCACGAAATTTAAATTACTAGTGAATAGCACAGACATTTGTAAAGGATTACAGAAGTTTTATTCTTTACGTCATTCTTGAACTTGACCTTACGTTATGTCAAGAGTTCTTTGTGGAAAAATTGGCTCGGTAAGGTAGAAATCTGTCGGCATATAATGGTAGGGGACACCTTTTCTTTACTGCAATAGTCGTAAATATGAGTAACATAAGTTAACTTTTATGATTCAACTTCCTTAAGATTCAGCGGCGGCCTCTTGCAGCGGAAGCGAGGGCTGGAACTGCACGCACGGTCCACCACCTGCCTCCTCCCCCCTCCCCCACACCCCATCACACCCCCCTGCACCCTTCACCAAGCATCGTCCCAACCCCTCTTATCTGACATTCTCGCCACTTATACTTTAGGCGGCTTTACTCATAGATTTTGACTTCTATGGATGTAGCGATGCGTATCGCCATTTGCAGGACATCATTCTGCTCACACATTACTTCCTGTTTTTTCCCCAAAAAATTGAATGACGGAAGTATACGATGAATGAGCCAATTACGAAAATCGGCTAACTTATGCAATCAATGAGTTCTAGCATCGCAGTCTTTGAGTTCCGCTGGCAATTATAGAACTTATCTTGATTTGATTTAATATATATTTATTTTTGTTAGCTCGTTAAGTGTTAGTAGAAAGGGCCTGATGGCAAAACGTTGAATATCCTCTTATCAAGAATCTTGCATAACATTAACCTAAAAATAGCATTATTGAAAGTTAGAATCAGGATCAAACATAATTGTTAAAATGATGCAGCATTGTATCTTTTATTAAATAAATTCGCACTTGTTGGGAAAGGGTCAAATAGGTCTGTAAATAAATAATTTCATTCGATAATTGTTCTGTTTGGAAATTAATATTTCTTTGTATAAGTTTTTTTTGCATTATCTCTTTAATTTTGTAGGCATGGTCGTTCTTTCACATGAACGTTGGTTAATCTGTTAGTTTCCTCCATGCTTCCTCTTTCTTTACTGTTTTGAACATTCCACACAGCCTACTCCTCCTTTCTTCCAGACACACACTTTCTCCAAACTTCTGATATGCCCCTCTTCATGCGGTTCCCATACCATTGCTGCGTTCTCTAGAGTTGGGCGAACTATTTCTTTGTGTGATTTCTTTTTGGTGGCTACACTACTTCCTTTCAAATTTCTCACCACCCGTTGCAACACATTAAAAGCTTTCTTTGTTACATATTCCACCTGTAGTCCCCATCCCAGTACATAGGTTGAGGAAATACACAAGTAGTTGCAATTTTTTCTGCTTTGGATTGGATCTCTTTTGTGTATTTTTTTAGAACATGTTGTGTACCAACGCTCTTATTTATTATATTTACTCCCATTTTATTTTTGTTTATCCAATCATAGAGTAGGTTTAGATCTTTTTGGAGGATGTTGTGTTTGCATGTACAAAGCGTATTAGGTGTACAATAATTTTATTTGATATAACTCAATGCAAGAACAGTCGCAATTCTAACATTTTAGTAACTTCTAGCGGCAAAAAACAAAGCAGGTAAAAATAATTTTTTAAATGTGTAGCAATAAGTCTTCCTCCGGTTAATTAATTTTTAAAAACAATTTTCATCCTCGTCCACAGACATATCATCAGGGTTTCACTGAATGTTTTGCAATACTATCGCAGAATCGAAATGCTGCTGGCAGAATAAATAGAACCCAGTCTATTTTCAGAGAAAGTGCGAGCCGTGGTCGATAGAGTAGATACCGATAGCAACCCCAATCGAACCCGACTGCCATAGAAGTCCATGCTTAATCATCGGAGTATCAAGCAACATGTAAAGCTACTGCTATGGTATTAACGTCCATATGTAAAACCAACTTTCCGGAAACCATACGCGAACGTACTGACAATATCGCGGGGGGTGCCAAATCTCCGGGATTCTTCGGTAGACTCTCGGAAAAAGGGAAATAGTTTTTAAAAACTACCTTCTTACTTTTCAATAATGATCAAACAATATTGTTTCCAAGACTACTATTTGTTTGGTTTCTTTTTTCACGCCTGAGTTGCTTACGATGATGTCACAGAATGCGTTAGAAAATATATCTACCTACGTCAGCATTTCATGTTTTAAATACTTTTTCCTTTATGTACAAGTTTTGGCTATAAATCGATTGTTACCAGAACGCAGTTTTTTGTTGGCTTCTCAATCAACAATACATAACACTTCTTTTATGAAATAATAATCAGGTGTTTTTTTTACTTTTGTCAATAACTAAACATTTTTTGTCCTCCATTTTTTTGCAGGCGGATGGAAAACTTTAGGTGAACATCGAACTTCAGAAAATGACCAAACGAGATCTTACTATGGCCAATTACCAACGCGTCCGAGCGAATATCATAACTGGCCAATGAAAACTAACGATGGTAAGAACTTTATCGAGGAGAGGATTTTGCTTCCAACATTTCTTCTTAGATAGTATCTTTCTGCATGTAGGAATGACTTCCAGTAATAAATTAGGTAGTTAAAAAGTATTTATTTATAAAGCGAAAATTTTAATGATCCAATAAATGTTTTTTATTCCAAAAATGATATAGTGAGGTGATACTCGGGTAATGGTGAAGATCTAATACTGTTTTAGCAATAATAGTAATGAAGAGACTTTGAGACTTTCACAGTTTTTAATATATAATAAACTGTGGAAGTCACTAAGTCTCTTCATTGCCATTATGGAGTCCTTCCACCACACCACAGATTCCAATTTCGATTTAACTGTTTTAGCAATATTAAGCCTGTTTTTTTTAATACTTGGAGATGGAACGGTTGATTTATGTGGCAGTAAAACCCATTTTTTCTTTACCAAGAAAATTTGAATGCTGTATTTCATCGTCAATTAGCGCCAGAGAATTTGTGTATTTCTAGAATATTTATTACCTACCTCCATTGGAATAACATGCTGTATTTTTGTTTAGATCGCCACATCTTGGGCGGAATGGAATGTAGTCGTACTTAACAATGCAACTATTCATTGACGAGATGCATGCATGTTTATTTTTTCTGCATCGACCAAGTGTTTATTTTTTCTGCATCGACCAATTTCCCAAGCTTTTCATTTCATGGAGTCTCAGTGCTAAATCTGAAAATTGAGAATCGCGCTTGGATAGATCCATTTGAAGTGGCTCCGGACTGGTTTCCTCACGCTTATAGATTCTCTAATGTTTCCGTTTATATAATTAGTTTTTTTCTTCTCATAGTTAACCACGGAGGCCCTTGCTTTCTTTCATTTCCAGAGCATATAATTTTGCAGCTGTTATTATATTGTTGTTAACGCTCATCACTCAGAACCGGAGAAATTGAAACGGAAAATCAAATTTGAATTATTAGAAGGTAATGCTTTGTTAATGATACCCTAGAGCAAAGGGCAGGACAAAAATGAAGATGAAACGCAATGGCCATGCAAAATGACGGGTTTATAAGTATTGGTCGATCGAAATTTCGGCCGCAAAAATTTCCGACTGCTCTCTCACCATTTCATAGGCCGAACAAACGTATAAAAGTTGGCGGAAGGATTCAAACTCAAAGTACTTTTTAATGCCTTATTGTTTAACCGTGTGCATTTCTACCAAATACGTTTTTCAAAGATAAGGATCACACAAACGCTAACATATTAAATGGTAAACACGAATGAGGGAACAATATTTGTTCCTTTGGATGCTTCGTTTTTTTCAGGCGAGGGAAGCTTAAAATGGAGCACCCTGGGAATCAAAAAGATGCATTCCCCCTTAGTGTTGCCACTCAACACAGAAATTTAGATCGTTTGAATATTCACACCGGTATCATAAAAAATAGAAAATAAAATCCCGTCATTCATACCGTTAATTATTATATACACCGTGTAACACTGATTTAAAAATCAAGAAACGTGTTCATAAATTTAGCCCTATGCTGATTTTTTCTTCGGCATCTTCATACTGCTATTTTCAATCGTGTTCAATAACTTTATCCTGGTATTAATTGTAGCTGTCCTATTTTTGGATTAACCATAACAATTTTAATCCATGGCTTTAATGTGCTTTTCTCATAGCTAGTACCTCTCGGATTAAGTGGATTCGTTGCTTGATGTTCACGTAAGGCTTGCTGTAAGTTGCAGAAGGAGCCTGCGGTCACTAAGATTGTTGCATTCTTGGTCGCGATCGTCACGATGTATTTTTCTTCCGTCCTACCACACGGAGACCACAGGACAGGGGCGTTAACCCGAGTGCATGTCAGGATGACCACCCGTGGTATCTTGTGTCACATGCCGGATCTCTTTTGCGTGGTGCCCGAGGAATCTTCCTCTCGCAGCTGTATAAATTCTTTGCGTCTCCCTTGTCAGTTATATGAAAATTTTTCAGTCTTTTTTAAAACGAAATAACATGAATTTCAAGCGGTTATCACTTTTAGAGCAACTTTTGTAGTTTAACAGAGATCAAAGCGCTCTACGATATCGCCCAAATAAAATATTTTCCATCATCTTATAGGTCTATTCAACCCGGATCATTTTCCAGTCATTCAACCCGGTTCCGCCAAAAAAAAACACAATTTTAGGCTTTACAGGAGCTAAATTCAGTTTTGCATATTCTGATTCGAAGAATTTATCTCAGGGTACATGTAAATTAATTTTTATTTTGAAAAGCATGAATGAATGAATATTTATTATGCTCTAGGTAAAACCAATTTGAGCAAAAAAGAAAATACAGGAAATGTTCTACTCTTAATAAATGACATTTTGAAAAAAATATGGCACTATGGAGATTATTGCTAGGCTAACAAGTAGTACATATTTAGATAAAAAGTGTAAAATATTCAATATTAATAACACAAAACTATAAGTTTTAACACATATCATGGTAAGCACACACATACATATATGTATATTTATGTAGAAAGTTTGAATAACATCACAAGTTTAAGATGATAACTTCAATAAGTTGAGGAGACTATGTGCTTGAATTAAATGGGAGCGATTTGATTCTTAATCACGAACAGAAATCCCTTGGCGCCAAACAATGGAAATACATAATTAGGAATAACAGTCCCTCTCTGTGAGGGCAGACTTTCTATCAAATAGTAAAAATATCAGTAGGGTCTTAGGGGATGAAATTCCGCTTGAAACATTCACCTTGTAGTGCATCTGCGAAGCTATATCGGTAGCATTCTGAAATTCTTGTTGCATTTGAAATACGCTGGCAGACTATGCTCTTCTGCCCATCGAGTTTCTTTTCTTGCATGCCACGGAGTCAATTTCACAGATTCATGGAACAAAATTATTAGTATATTTTCCAAGTTATGGAGACGAGATACGTAGAAAATTGCCGCTAGAAAAAACCCACCTAGACTGGGAATCGAAACATGGACATTTTGATTTATAGGATAATGCGCAAACCTTCACGCTACCCAGGCTTTCTAATTGTCTTAGCGATTTTTGGGGGGTTCAAAGGAACTATAGTCATGGTTCAGTACCGTCTCAGTTATCCGAATCCCAATTTACCGATTCTCCATATTATCCGGAGCACTATGCTACAAGATCATTATGCTGTGGCCGTACCAAGTCAATTCAGCTCGTGCAAACAAACTTGGGAATACGGTAATTTATTTGGTCTTCATCCAAAGGGGATTCACTGCTCAATTTTATCCTTGCATTGTTACAAATACGGCATAATAAGACAGTAAAATACGGAAAAACGTAGGGATGGTTTATTTTGCCTTAACGTATGTTCGTAGGAAATATGAATATATTCTACAGCGCGCTGTTCTTATCATCGTCATCACGCTAGAGGAATACAATTACACTGCACAGTATTAATTCTAGTTACTGGATCGTGACAAATGATAATCTCGATCATCAATAACGGGCCTCAACGGTGCAGGTGTATTGCGGGTGGAATATAGCCTGCGGTTATTTTTTCCAAATGGAAAACTCTATCCTAAGCATCCGTTGACATTCACCCTCCTTCATATTCTCATTTTCCCGACATCACCTGCGGTTACCATCCGTCACTACCCGCAGATTTTTATATCCCAAAGTATTATATGGTGGAGGAGTTCTTAAGTAGGTATATAAACTTGGCTAAATTGTGAGCAATTGTAATCAATCAATTGTGAATAATTTTCGGTTCATTGAAGTGAGTAGATCGCAGTCAATTTCCCTCAAAGTTTTTTTCAAAACTTCCTTTCATCTATATATCATTCCTGAATATAATCCTGAAAATATTTTGTCAAGTAATTTTCCACCTTATTGCTAGACAATGACGTGGAGTAGTTCATTCAGATAGCTACCCTTGGTGATGTGCCAATTCTTAATCTCGACAGGATAGATGTTTCGCCTATCGTCATGTCACGAATTTTGACCGTATTTTAACATCAATTAATTAAATTAGCACACTTATCCCTCTTAAGTAATTTTATTAGCATTAGCATTATTAGATGAAAAAATAAAAACACATCGAAAAAACTAAATCGTAGTTATTATCTTTTTACCTACAAATTAATTACAAGTCTAAAAATACTTTCGAAGCTTATAGTTCTTATTAGTAACAATTTTAGGCTACCTATAATAAGTCTTATGAACTTTTCAATATGGCAGCTGATACAATACTGCTATAAGTCTCCGTAAGTTTTGTATTTCAATTACATTCTCGTCGTTGAGGCAAATTGAACATTTAAAGTAAATAAAATGTTGATGATAACATCTGATTATAATATATATGATGAAGTGCGACAGCATATTTTACGTACTTCCAAGGATATTCAACGCACTATTAGCATTGAAATTGAGACTTTCATTGTTAAATATTTTTTTTCCTCTGACACCATTCTTTTTTAAGATCAATCATACAAATGGGCTTCACTCATGCTGGGCTCAAATGTTTTAATTATTGGCCGTCCAGTTCAAAAATCAATCACTTGCTACGGAAACTATTTAACTGTGATATAACATGCCGATTGGAGAATGATAACAGAAAATGTACCGGTCATGAATTAATTGTAAGATGTCCTTGTTTATATTGTTGGACCATGCTTTTGATCCAACCAACATTTCTTAACAGCACCAACTTTGCATATTTTTGGTGAATTGTACCGACAATTTGAAAACGGCTCGGCACTTTAATTCATTATTACCTTATGTAAAACGGGAGAATGTAAGGAATGTGTCTTGCTTGTTAATTTATTCTTCTTATTTCTCCGATAGAGTCGGAAAAAAGTGTCTCTAAAACGATCATTGTTTTTGCAATCGTTGCTATTTAGTGTATTTCCGCGGAGAAGTATATAATAAAGGCAAACTAAAAACTAAATTTATTTATTTTTGCTTCATCTGGGCAAGTGGAAATGTAAAGTCATCTTATAAATGATTTAATTAGTACCGATGGATATTAAATGTTGTCAATTTAATATTTTTTTAAACATTATTATGTTTTTGAAACCATGAAGTGTTCATGAAATATATATTTATATGAAAAGACACTCGGGCAAAAATTTTACGTTTGAACGAAACTTGTAATTTTACTTTGAAGGAAAAGTAAAATTTTCAGGCGTGTCGACAATCCTTAAATGGTGATTTTCCGTTATTTGTCATTTCTCAGCTCAAAAAGATACGCTTTAAGTAAGGAGAGCGGTACAGAACCCTGCTGGTTCAGCGAGTAAAGTTAGATTCTTGAATAGCTGTGCAATCCTTTACTTTTTTTTTCAAATATTCTCAGAGTTCCGTTCATTGGAGGGACTGCTGAAATAGTTCTTTTTCCGTTTACGTCACTCGCTCCTCCAATCTTCGATATATCTTCTGCTAGATTTGATGAGCAGTTGAAAGTTTTAACTGCACCAATTTACATCGTAATTTCAGCACTTTTTACGCCGCAATAGACTCGACATGTTTTCCAGAAATTCCCTGAACGAAGGAAACTGTGCTTGTAAATTGATTTCAAAAGTCGCACATGAAGGACGCAAACGATAACCGTCATATCTTGCTGAAATATTCTTTGAGTTCTCCCAATCGTGATGCCCTCCACATCATTTAAGTCACATCCAAGTTGAATCTCCCGTGAAGTCTTTCATCTTTTTTTATTGGCTTATGTTAAATTTTACGTGAGTGCATTTTATAACTTTACTGAATTTACTCTTTCTGAAGTGTACTACTTAACATTTACCGTAAAAATGTCTGGATCCGAGTATTGGTTGATAACATTTAGGCTGTAATAGTAAAGAATTCAGCTAAGGGGATCGGAAAGCGATGGTGGCTATATGAGATATTCAACGATGTTTGGCGAGATATGGTGGAACTTGGTAAAATTTAGTAAGTAACACTTGAAGTAATGTCCACTGATAAATTTTTATTGTAATAATAGAAGGGGGCTGATGACGGGGACCTTAAGTTAGGATGTAAAAAAGAGGCTGGTGAAGAGCTTGATATGGAGTGTGGCGTTTTATGGGGCAGAAACGTGGACCTTGAGAAAGAAAGACGAAAATAGGCTGAAGGCTTTCGAGATGTGGGTGTGGAGGAGGATGGAGAAGGTGCGTTGGTCGGTAAGGAAGACAAGTGAGGAAGTGCTTGAGATGGTGGGCGAGGAGAGGAAACTTGTGGATGACATTAGGGAAAGGCAGGGTAGGTAGGTGGAAGCGGCAATGAGGGAAGATGGTTAGCTGAAGGCCGTGATAGAGGGAATGAGTTGGACAAGCGGGGAAGAGGAAGAAAGAGAATAGGTTTTATGGACGGGATGAAGAAAGGTAGAACTTATGCTGAGATGAAAAAGGAAATACTAAGAGATGGATAGGATACGGTACGTGTAAGAGTCTGTTGGATATTCTCCGACTTTCATCATGACCTACCTCTAACCGGTACATTTTTCAGACTAACACATTTAAGACGCGTGCCGAAGAACACGAGAGATGCTTCCAAAACAAAGAAAACAAATCTCTAATCGTCGAGTAACTCATCACTGAAGGTCACCACAGACGTTTCAACCCCAAAATTCATAAGTTTGAGGACAAGGGACGCCGCTTCGTCGCTCTCGAACAATGGGAGATCATCGGGAGAAGGAAAAGAAGAACAAATCTAATGAACGGAATATGATGTCATTACCACTCCCCCATACTCTCTTTCCCACCCTGGAGCTATGACCAAACCCCCCATTTTTCCCCATTTCCAAACATCTAATTCCTTCCAGAATCGTCCCTCTCCTTCCTCCGCCCTTGTTTCTGAATGGTATGCAAAGCTGTCATTTTTCGCCAACCGACATTGTACCTGATGATGACGCCTTAGCGTCGAAAGGCGAAGTTCAATGCAATTTATTAGTGATTCACCAAGTTTTTTATACCAAGTTTTATTCGCTTAATTTATAACACTAGAGTACATTCTTATCCCGTGAGATAAGGGTTCGATTCCCGGCAGTGTGTGAGGATTTTCTTTTGAATCCTGATCCATACTTGCTTGCCACTCTGAAAGCATTTCTTTTGCAGTACTACGTTCTTGAGTTTGGACGTTAAACTATGTACTCTCGGAGCCTATCGTTTAAGTAGGTAAAAGACTTTTTACCGGGGACAACCAAGTCCTAATCACAACTTGTGATACTAGCGACTTTTGAATAAATGACTGTAAATTCATAATGAATAAAAACACTTGGTAATCTTCCACAGATTTCTCTGGAAATAATAAATCTGTGGAAGATTGCTAAGTGTTTTTATTCATTATGAATATCGAGAACTTTCACCATATCTAGCCTGAAACAGTTATATTTAAATCACTGTAAATTTTAGGCAAGTTTTGCTTGCTGTAAATTCCTGGTCCAGCACAACTTGGAATACTGGTATCATTCACGTTACCACGTTAAATATATAGCAATGGTGAGGTCTTTTGTATCACAAATGTTCCCCCATGGTTTTATTTTTAGTCACAAATAATCACGTTCTTCCTGTTGTAGGCCAGTTTTCACAGCTCAATAATTAATTTCTACTTTTTAGTAAATGTTTTAATAAAACTTTGTTTTTTAATTTTTTTATTCATTAGTTTCACTAGCAATAAAAGCTTCTTTGAAGAGAGAGTTCATCTCTTTATCACTTCATGAAACATGTTTGAAACGCACATGTTCGCTACAAGCATGCTTTATGGGCAGGAATTTGCTGTCTATTGTACAAAATAAAGGCTTACACTTACTAACAAACTGAGACCTCTTTATTTCGAGTGGACTCGGAATCATCGTGAAGAAAATAAAGCATGGTAATTGATCGTTTTTGCTGTTGAACCAAATTCGGGACAGTGGTTTTTTTTGCATCTTATTTACGACCAGCTATTGTTGCCGCCAGAACCTCTCCATGCCATCATTGGGGAATTATTTTTTACTCTCGAACGAGCACCCGGGAAGTTCCCAAATCGAAGTTTCATTTGTGGGGGTTGATGCACTCGCATCTCCTCGCATGAGTTACCGAAGGGAAACCGCAAGGGGGGCACCTGCTCCATTTTTCTTTCAACCAAGCCGACATCGACTTAATTCACAGGGTTGGTTTACGATTACGGAAGCGACTCGCGTTGGGTACTTGCACCGCGCCGTCTTTTTACCCGCCTTGCTCCTCATCCCCACCAACTGGAACCGTCTTCCTTCACCATACCAATTGCGTCTTCTTTTGCGGGAGACGGAATTCGACCCCTTTCTCTCACTTCCCACCCCCCCCGTTTCGACTTATTTAGTTTTCCTAATTAAGGAAGCGAGAGCTCTTTCGGAGGGGGAGGGTTGAGAGAACTGTTGGGGAGGGCTGAGAAAAATATGAAAACAAATGTGAAACGAGAGGCGAGACCGCTCTGAGGAAATGGGCGTGGAGTCTCGATTGTAATCCCTTCTTTTTCGGCGAGACTTCAAAATGTTTTTTTTTTAAGACCGAACGACGGAGAGCGGGTGGAAAGTGTTGCGCCCTGGGGGGAGGGGGGTTAAGGGCGGTTGCGAAAGGGGAAACTCCCCCTTGGGGAGGTACGGCAGGGGGTTGATGTGAGCGATGCTTATTTGGGGTGAAGGGAGAAGCCGGGGAAACAAAGGGTTTTGGAGTCTCCGCTTTCTTTTCCCCTTCCTCTTAATACCACCTCCTCCTACCCTTTCCCACTGTTGCTCGTATTCCTTCGTCTAACCACCCCTCACCCCCCACCCCAAATACACCCCATCCGGTTTCGATGGCGAAAGAAACTTTCCTGAAAGGAATATTTTGCCAAAATCCACTTCTAGCGGGAACATTTTTCACCGAATTCTGTTCAACAGTCTTTTAAGAAGAGTATAAGGTGATTTTGTTCAACCTGAGTGATGTCCAAAGCATTGGTTTCCATCCAAGTTTCCGTTCGGAGACTTTTTCTGGAAAATTCTGATTAATCTCTTTGTTTCTCTCGTGTTGAGTCCATTATTCATTGTCAGAAATCGCGGATTCTATTTAATTCTCATCCCCTTACATAATATATCAATAACACATTGTAATAAATTTAAAATAGTTTACAAAAGAAATATAATAGGAGGTAGGTGTTAAAATATTTTAGTTCACCTGAGCCACAGGCGTATTGGGTGGCTCTTTAGGCATAATAATTCATCTTTAATATTAAAGTCATATAAATTATAAAAAGGTCACATAAAACGCCGTACTTCGTAGGCATAATATCACTTAAATATTAAGCAACATCAAAATAATGTACACCAGCAATCATGATGCAGATAAATGATTATGAATTTTAGCCGTTATTAATTCAGTGACAAAAGTTTGCTGTCTTGATGAGAGAGAATCTTTTTATTGAAGTTTATTAATTTATTCAATGAAAAAAGTTATTCACTTTTTCCAATGCTTGTAAAGGTGATGTTTGCTTTGTAACTACATTGGGTAATATATTAAATAGTTCACGTACGACAACGTGAATTCTTTTTTCGCCGTAGTTATTGTGATATTTTGACATATGACTCTGAAGTTCTCTTTATAACCATTTTCTCTTTTCTTTGAAGACCTTTGTAGGCATTTCCAATATAATATGCTGTTATTAGTATAGCAGAATACATATTTTACAACAGTTTGCTCTTTTCTTTGAAGACCTTTATTGGCATTTCATAAACAATATTTGGTTATAATTATTATTTGTGCACTAATTAAATTACTGTTAATATGTGTCTCTTCCTGTTTATTTGTATAGTTCTTTATTTGATAATTGGTTCCACGATAGGTATCATTTCAACCGAGCGATTTTGTCAGGTGATTAGCTAGGATATTGACTGAATCTTGCAAAACCCCACAGGTTAACATTATAGCTTAGTAGATTTTCTGCAAAAGCAAAATGTATTTACAACCTTGCATGATTTAATTCTGAGCATGTGTTTGGCATGATATGAAAGATAATTTATTTTCAATTATTTAATTTGAACGAAAAATAAGTAAATGAAAAGTAAAAGTGATATGCAATAGTTCAGTTGATGTTCCTAAAGGTGATCACATTTAAGATGGGACCATTGAATACAGATAATGACGTAGGGATAAGAGGTAGGGCCTGTTGCACATTTTTAAAATGTTCCTAAAAACATACCGTGAAATCAGTATAAAAGTTCATTTGAAGTATAAAAAGTGCTAATTTTTCTCAAAATGCGCTTTCTGACGATTCCACTGGTCAGTAAATTCAGGATATATAGTCTTTTGATAGTTCTTCTTAGTTAAAACTATCTTACAACAATTTTTTAGCATGATCAGTAGACATAATCGTTTGCTATCACGAGCGGTGTGAATAATGTCGGTGGCATAAAGTGAAGACATTCGTCAGTTGACTCGGAAACAATCAGTAGTAATGACTACTTGAGGATGAAAATTAATTACTTCCACGCATTCATACTGCCACCGGCACGATAGCAGCTTGGTAATACCAAACGCATTTCTTTATGTGTATCACGTTAAATCAAAATTGGAAGCTATGACGTGGTGGAAGGGCTCCATATTAGCAATGAAGACACTTTGTGACTTCCACTGTTTATTAAAGTAAATAAACTGTGGAAGTCACAAAGTATTTTCATTGCTTATATGTGTATCACGTCCCCTCTCCAAAAAAAAAGTTCTTCAATTTACATGTAATTGAGGGAAAAAGTGACATTCACTCATTAAACACTCTAAGATCTCTAGAGTGCGTTCAAGATAATAGCGTAGTTGACAGAAATACAGCCAATTTCGTGGGGTTAATGCAAAAACCGGTCAAGTACCTACACTTGGGTCATTTTTGAATTATGTACACAGTTATAATCAAAAAATGAAGCTCTATCGTCGGCGAGAACCCTTTAAGTGCTATTCCCATTACATTAGCTATTAAACACTATATTATTAAATTTCTACTCCTGTAGGTACTCCGATTTTTCAGGTAAAGAAAAACCATAAAATGTTCCTTTCTCAAAACTTAGTAAACTGCACTTCAAGGGTTTTTTAAGTTAGCCCACGGTTTGTAAACACGTCCAATGCCGTTTGGCGAAGGGAATCATTTGACCGAAGAATCCATAATGGTGGCCTTTTTTAATCATATCATCGCGAAAAAATTGTTAACCTCTCATTTCTTTCAAAGCCAAATCAGTATATTTCAACTGCACTGTTACCTTGGACGGAATCTAGAGATGGATTACTGAGCTTACATTTCGAAGTTCATGCTCAACATTTCTTGCAGAAAAGATTTTTTGGCTGTATCGTGAGGAGGATTTTCAGCTCCTTCCCTCCTAAAAAACGTTCCCTAAGAAGACAATCACAGCCGGAATTGGATTTTTCCTGGGCCTTCACGTAAGAAGGATTAACTTTCTGAAAGGTTCCGATTCGAAGCCTTTAGTTTTCCTTCCTGTTTTCGTTCCCTCCTCGCACGCCTGCATGTGCGGGGGCCAATCTTAATATTTCCCACTCCCCCCAACCCCTTCCGCAGACTAACAAACCACCTCCTCCCCCGAGAGAGGCTGGCTCCCTTAATTAGTTCTTTTGGGTCGCAGGATCGATTTTTCTTTTTCGTACGACCGAACACCCTAAATGGAATGAGAGGGGTCGTGGGAATGCCGAGCAATGGCTTGAAATGTCTCTCGGGAAGGCCTACGGTATTATGAGTGCCCTCCCCCCTCCTGATTGTACGCTCAGCTCATCCGATAAACGCAATTGCTTCAGACTTCACTTTGTGGCAGTTAAAGGTGTATATGTATATGTATGTGTATATATATATATATATATATATATATATATATATATATATATATTTTTTTTTTAACACACAAATATAAATATAGTTTTAAAAACACAGGCACACGAAAATAAATAGAAGGATACTCGCAAAAAATGCATGGACGTTTCGGCGGTCATGCCACCATCGTCGGCAAGTGATCTGCTACTTGTGGGTGAGGGGAAGGTGGAAAATGAGAGGGGAAGGGGACTGGTGGGAAGCGAGAGATAACTATTGGTCAATAGGCCAAATTTTTCCCGGGCGATTCAAATGCTCTTGTAAACATAGTATTTTACTTATAAACTTGCTCTTGTAAATTTCTTGGAATATATATATATATATATATATATATATATATATATATATATATATATATATATATATATATATAATCAAAGGGTACAACGTATTTTTCCTCAGGCAATTTTTTAATATGGCGCGATTCACCGTGATACGGCACGGTAAGGTAGGACAAATATGATAGGGCATAAGGGCACATATATACTTTCTAAATACTTAAATATGTAAAATAAAGTGAAAATTTGTATGCATGCCTTCCACAAATTACACCCCTTCAATCAAAATCCTTATCTCTCAATCCTCGAACAATACCTCTAAACTAATCCACTTCAAACGGGAATTTCTGACAAAATTCGAACAAAACTTCAATTCCGCTACTTGATATGATAATTGTGGCTTTAATTATTTCTCATTTACATCGAATGACTCGTTATATTCAATGAACGCTCAGCTCTTTGCTAGTCTCTGTATTAATTCTCTTCTTTCTTGCTTTCAGGTGAAAACATGAATTTCATCAAAGATGCCATCCTAGCATTACTACAAATGTTCCGATTACCTGTGGAAACCCTTCCTCTCATCTACGCAATCCTCCAAAATGCAAGGTGTGACGTGAAGGAAGCTTCACACCAAATACAAGATGGTGGGTACAAAGTTTCACGAGCGCCTATAGTGGCCGTGAAATGAGAGTTCTTGTGCAATGGTTGGGGGAAAATATTAGTTTTTGTGATCTGGAATTCAATGAATTCTCAGTAATTGAGCTCAAAATTAACGAGCTGGCAGTTGATCTTGCGATCAAAGCATTTCAAGGCCTGGAAAGTCTTGAGTTATACTTACTGTGTTTAGCAATGATGTGCATGATCGTCTCATGCTGGTGTGTTTTATGTGATGAAAATCATTGGATAAATTTTAAATGCATCTAATCTTTGAAATTATATATTTCCAAAGAAATGAGTTGCTTGTGGAAACAGCTTAGCCCTTTGCCTAAAATAATTTTTTATTAAATAAATGACAAAGGGCGTGTTTTGATGCTGCAATAAGTATCACGACGATATATTTCAAATAAATCTAATTCTTAACATGGCTTGACAATAGTAAGCATTATGTTGACAATTCAGAATACGGCAGAGAAAATGAAAATATAGATCTTAATCAGCATAGAAATGAATTATATTAAACCATAACTCATTCTTCGAGTTTGTTGAGTGTTTTGTGAACTTACTGCACTTTCTTCGACGGCTTTGGAATGCAATTCATTGAACGGCCTTGGAGCTGAAGTACGGTGAAATTATCTTTAAAAGGTCAAAAAAATATGAAAAAATATGAGAGAATCACTATTTTGTGAACCAGACCTTGGATTTTACCTGCTGAAAATCAGTGATTTATAAAGTGCTTCGCTAATCATAGTGTGTCACGTGGAATATGCAAAATTTTAGAAATAAATGATAGATGACATAAAGTCATAAATTTCGAGGATAGGTCAAAAATTTAAAAACTATAACTCCTTGCCAACGATTCGGTGTATAATTCAGCCACCATCTTGAGGGCTACAATTTCAGGTACAACAACATTATAAACGAAGTAACAAAAAATATCACAAGTTTCACCTTACAAATTAAAGTACCATACAAGCCATTACATTATACTAATAAGAAATACCTCGGATTTAGCCAGGAACATAATGTTTCAACAATCCAACTCTCAAAATAAAACTGTATAATATTTTTCCGAATAAGGAGCTATCAGAACCATTTGATGGAATGGTACATTACTATATCGTGACCATATATCATTATGGTTACCAATTCCATAACCACAATGATCTTTTAAAACAATTGACAAACAAAATTTAAAAAGTGACATCTATGTATAGAGCCAAAAAATATTCCAACACACTTAAATCATTAATAATACAAACGATCTTATAAATAATTTTTTTTTCAAAATTAAAACAAAAATACAAAAAAAGTGATTTATAAGATCGTTTGTAGATTTAATGATTTAAGTTTGTTGAAATATTGTTTGGCTGTATACATAGATGCCACTTTTTAGATTTTGTTTGTCAATTGTTTTAAAAGATCATTGTGGTTATAGAATTGGTAACCATAATGATATATGGTCAAAATATAGTAATGTACCAGTCAATCAAATGGTTCTGATAGCTCCTTATCCGGAAAAATATTATACAGTTTTACTTTGAGAGGTGGATTGTTGAAACATGATGTTCCTGGCTAAATCCGAGGTAATTCTTATTTGTATATTGTAATGACGTGTATGATACTTTGATTTTCAAGGTGAAACTTGTGATATTTTTTATGTTACTTCATTAATAATGTAGTTGTACCAAAAATTGCAGCCCTGAAGATGGTGTCAATTATACACCGAAACGTTGGCAAGGAGTTATAGTTTTTAAATTTTTTACTTCAGTTATGAATTTCATGCATTCAAAAAGAAAAATGGAATAAAGTGAATCCTCAGTGTGATTTCGTGTTTCTTTGCACGAGTGAGTTCGGTGCAAAACTATTGATGAGCATAATATGAAGTGAAAGTTCATCGGAGAGAGCAAGTGTTTATTTTGCTGTGCTGCAGAAAGAAAATGAATGATTGTATAAGGCTATAAAGTGCTATTTTTTTGGAAATGCATATAGTGAAGTGTCCAAGTGATTATGTTTTCACTCCTATGCTTAAGTGTTTTTTTTACAAATCCAGTGAGACGTAGAGGTGAAACTTCTGATGCTAAAGTTTAATATCAAATACGAAATGTGAAGCACCTGTTTCTAACTAACACGAGAATAAAAAACATCTCATGGTCGAGGTATCTTGGGAGAGCATTTCATGCTATGATTTTCTCCTTCAAATTAGTGCATGTGAATCTGGAAGTGCCTAATATTGCAGGGTGGTTTACACCACAATATTCGGATTTGCGCGTGTCTGCGCTAAGATGAAAACCAACATTTATTTCTTCTACCAACTGAATAGCTGGTCTATGGACGAGGTGGCTTCAGATTTTCAGAATGTATTTCATCAAAATGAATAATGAATTCTGATCTAACATTATTGTGTGGTGCGAAACGTTAATGAAGAATGATGAAATGTTGCCATTTTCTTCGACGGATAATCTGTGGATGCTATCATCGCATTTTCATGTCATTAAGTCTCAAGTGAAATGGACGAGTTTCAAAATTCAATGTCCATTATTGCGTTGAAAATTGTTCCACCTAAGCCGTCGCCGAATCCCCCAGCTTGGCGTAAGCATGCTTGATCGTGACGGGGTGATGACGCAGAGGAAGCACCAAAGCTCCTTCAGCAAGATTCCAGAATACCTTGCTATGTGCTCTGGCTTAGGCTAGATGCTTGGGCTACCGTCTTCGCAATTTTTTATTATGCTTTGGCTGTCTTCGGAATGGATAAAGTTCGACCAAGATCAGAGTTTCACTTACCATTAAAGCATGTCTTGTCTCTGCCAAGTATCCATATCGGCCAGGACCATTGTTCCAAACCTGCAAAGGAAGAAATTAACTTTTAGGCATTGTTGTCTCGCCAGTTAACCGGGTTTTCACCATGGAAAAGTAGGAATGCTGCATTTTACAATATTTCAGTATCAAATAGTTGATATTGGTAAAATGTTCTACATTATGTAGTGCTTAAGATTGAAATGTGATATGTGAAGTGGCAAAGTGTGCATAATACCATTTGGGTGATTTTCCGCCCATCCATTTCTTAGATAATGGCGAAGGATTTATTGGATTGGATTTATTCCTGAGGGGAAACTTTATCCAGACAAAGTGATCAAATATGTGCTTAAATAAAACTGCAGTAAGTGTACTGTCCACTTACATTTTAATGCAAATATTACACTACACGTGTTTCGACGTTTCTTAGGGTGTCATCATCAGGTCTACACAAGTTACGTCTCCAATGGGAATATTTATACATGAGCAAAGGAAAGAGGGGGGGGGGTTCGGTTGAAGGTGAATAACAGGGGAGAGGGTGTTGTTACGAGACATGTGACCTTCCCGAGGATTTGGGAGTGTGGCCTATGGGGGGTTCTTGTGAAATGTGGAGATAAGCAGAGGAAAGAGGAGGGGGGGAAGGGAGTACAGGCTTGTGTTGTAAGGTGGACTAGGATATAATGTGGGAGTGAACATCAAATTCTACAGAATTAAGAAGTTTGATTTTCTTATTCTTTCTCTTGATAATCTCCCACTGTTCCAAGGTGTCCAGGCGTCGTCCCTTTTTCTCGTAATGGAGGATCTTCACATCGAAGTTTGTACAATGGGACTCCTCTATCAATTGTTTGGCAAGGTGGGATTTGGGATCACTGTTTGACAAGCAATTATTGTGGTCATTGATGCGGATTTCAAAATTTCGCCCCGTTTGACCAAAATACACACCCTCACACGTGTCGCAGGTCACTTCATATACCCCGTATTTCTTCATGGGATCGTATGGGTCTTTGGCATTGTTAAATATGTCCCTCAGTGTGAGTGAAGTGTAAAAAGTGACTTAATATTTGTCCCTGGGAAAGTTTCGAGCTGCTTTGTACGACCCCCGGCCAAGATGCGGTAACCTAGCCCACCTTTGTTTCTTCTCCTTGCAAACCTGGGTGGAAGCGATATTTTGTATGGCTAACTTTTTTTCCTCCTTACTTTCCCCCCCTTCCTTACTACTACCTCCTCCATTTGTCAAGAATTCCCCCCCTCTTTCCTTTGCTCATGTATAAATATTCCCATTGGATACATAACTTGTGTAGACCTGATGATGACGCCCTAAGAAACGTCGAAACACGTGAAGAGTAATATTTACATTAAAATTAAAGTGGAAAGTACAATTACTGCAGCTTTTTTAAAGTACTAAAATGCTGTTCCACCATATAACGCCAGAGACTGTCAAATTGATCAAATATGTGTAGAAAAAGTTCGCCAAAATAAAAATGCGTCACTGCCTACGGAATCCTTGAAGATCTGTGTTATTGTGATTCTGCTGCACTGCATGCTATTTACTTTATCATTCAACAATAAAAGTCTCCCAACTAATAGCCTGGAGTGCTTCATCAAATAAATGTGATCATGAAATTTTCTGTGAGCAGTGCAATTAAGAACAAAGTGATCTCTTTAGAGAGTTCAAACTAAATTAACTCTTAACGCCTGCTGCCATTTAGTAATGCGAGTGATATGAGTGAGATGCAGTGGTAATAAAACTAAAAAAATGAGTAATTTCTCAAATGAAATAATTTTTTTTTAAGTTTTCTATATTGGTGCCTTTTGCCACAATTCGCGTGATTGTTACTGTTTCGGATTTATTGGAATGCATTTGCTTTGAATAACCAGGCAAATTCACCCAAAATATTTGAATACTGGTTCGTGGATTTCAATAATGGTATTCACAGGTGTAAATAAGTGCAACAAGAATTTCAAGTGCTCAGGTGTTAAAAGTGAATAAATTACTCTCGAAAAAGGAGTACCAAAGAGGGCATTGACCCCAAGAGAAGGGAAAGTGACTGTTATTGAGAGTGGAGTCAGTGCCCTGATTTTCCCCTGATTGGCAGTGAAGTGGATATAAAAAGTAAATGAAGATGAAAACCGAGGAAGTGAATAAGCATTGTTATTGATTCAGTTACTATTTTTACCTCTTCTGTTTAACGGAAGATAAGGCTTACCTCACTGAGAAATGAAATATTGGGAGGAGGAGATAATATTAAAAATGCAGCTAAATTGGGCCGTTATTTTTGCAATAGCTTTTCAAAACTAAATATAAGAAATCAATCAGCTTCACAAGAATGGATGTTCATCTGGATATTGCTGATTGTTTTGGTGATATGATAATTGTGAACTGTGATTATCTGTTAACTAAAAGTGAGTTATTTTACGGCCCATAGGAAAGTGTCTTTTTGAAAATGTTGTTTGAGATACTTAACCTGGTGATATCAATGGATCAATAGTGTACGTAGAATGCGTAATTTCAAATATGAATCTATTCTTCGCTCAACTGGTGATGAGCTATTATATCTGATCCAAAGTTTGATGAGTTTCTGTGAATGAAGGACCATAAAGGAGAAAATTTCAACGTGTGGGTTACAGAGGTAAAAGGAAAGTAGTGCAAGCAGACAAAAAAATCACAAAGCTCTTTCCATCTATTTTGTGAAGTGACAATTTAAATAAATGCCTATTTCGATGCTGAATATTGGTTTTTAAAAAAAGTGGGCAAAACTTTCATTTTTGCCCGACCGAATACAAACTACTGTTTGCTTCTTATATTTTTCTACTCTAGTGCTTTCAAATAAAATAGAAGAGCTGTGATTCTGTGCTTCCCTACCTTGCAACTTGAATCGTAATGATTTCGAATTTGGAATTAATATTGCAAGAAATATTTAGTGCCCTTACGAAATATAACATTTCTGCTCACAGAAAAAAAATGGAAAATGTGAAGCAATTTGGAAAAGTGATATTTTTGTGAAGTGAAAAATGCTATTTCCATTCAAATGTGCTATGGAGCGATTCAATAATTAAACCCTGGTGAAGTTTAAGATCATTTGAGATATATGTTCTTAAATATGTGTTGTTTATAATTTGCAGCAGTTTGGCAGGTTTTAGAAAGCATCTGCTTATGGTGAAGTGATTATGAAGTGAAAAGTGATTGCGATTTATCCATGCCGTCAAAGACTCTTTTAGTCGGCTGACGTGCCTATGTTTTTAGTTTCCTCCCTAAATATTTTCATTTGGCTTACCTAAGTTCTTCGACACTACGAGGATTTCTGGAATTAAAACCACTTACTGGAGGGTACCTAGTGAATTTGATAGGTGCTAAAATAAATAAAACAGCTTTTCACAGTTGTTGCTAGGGATTGCATTATTTTATTAGGAATTTGATGCTAATAGAAGTTGACATTAAAAATTGAAATTATATTTGTTGCTTGGTTAAAATATTTAGAAATAATTGAGTGTAAAGCATGCACACATTTTGGCCAAACTGTTCACATTATTGACGGGATGTTTACAATTGGTGGTGGTTTTCAAATTTTAGATACAAAGCATCACCATCTCTATCTATATTTTGTGTGTTGCTGTATGTGTTAAGTGCTGCGTCAACTATGCCTCTTAAAAGAAATTGGTGATTATAGAAATATATGCGTATTTTTGGCATTGAAATGCCAGGTAAGTGGAAATTGTTTTTATAAGCAAAATGAAATGATTTGCAAAAGGGAAGTGCATTTTCAAATTATTTATTTGATTTCCTTCAATAAGCTAAGTGCGTTCGAATTTTGGTTATCATGATTCCATTTTCGATTCAAGAGCAATGTTTTTTAATGTTTTTGTCAAGTAATATTTTTTAGTATTGTAGTATATGAATTTTTTAATTGCATTCAATCACCCTGGTTTTTAATAATGTCGTTGTTGATTGTGGACTGTTAGGGTCGTATTATGCGAATTAAGCTAGTAACTTTCCTGAAAGGTATTCGCCAGAAACATTCAAGGAATACCTCAGTGCAATTTCCGATTGATTTTGGGTTCGGAATATCTCTAAAGAAGAAAATGTGATCTCATGAAAGAGAAAATTTTCTGCAAGTACTGATAGATTTTTTTAAATAGAGGAGAGTTTTTAACTTTATTTCTTTTATCAAGATGGTATTGTGGAAGCATGTTAATCAAAGACGGATTTCAGCTAAATGCACGCAAATGGCTTAGTTCTGAAGTGACTGGGAAGAAATCATTAGCACACAGTCTAATGATTTGAGCATTTCCAATCACGCAATATATTTGCTAAAAGAAAATTAAGATGTTGGAAATGTTTCATGTGAATCAGCTTTTGGAGAAGATTTATGATTTGTGAAGCTGAAAATGTTAACCCTTGAGGATGAATACGGGTGTAGCATGTGGCTTGAGCATTGAAATTCTTTAAAATAGGGATATTTCAGTATTTACTGATATCACTGCTACTTTGCTCTTTGTCTCACTTCAAAAATGGCATTTATTTAATGAGTAATTTAAGGTGGAGGAAATGCTGAAAACTGCCAAAAATTGGATTATACCACATTTAAGTAGTACATTTACAGTGGTGCAATTATCTGTCGCAAGTTTGCAAGATTCTGAGGCAGATATTAAAGAAAATAATGAATAGTGAATCTAAATTAAAATTATATAATGGTGATAACATTGAAGCCTAAACGCTTAAATAATGGCGAATGGCAGGCTGTGATAAAACGAGCGATAAGTGTGATAATTATCGCAAATTAATGTTGCTGCTCACCGGTCATCTCCCCTACGGATTTTCACTTTACTATCGGACATGACCCACTTGGCGAAGAATATCGGAACACATTCAAGCTGACTTCTTCACCTTAAGCTGATCTTCAACTACTACTCCGGAACGGTAAGCCCTTTAATCATCCTCTAATCACACCACTCCTAAGGTTAGCAACCGATATATATACATATATTTATATATTCGTTTGAAAATGTTCGCCAATTGGCCACAAATATATAAAATAAACTTACAGGAGTTGCGAGAAAGAGATATAGATATAAAAAGGATTTGTTCTTACAGAACGTTTCGGACCGGTTGGTCCTTCCTCAGCTTTAGAAGCTTGACTTCTAAGCTGAGGAAGGACCAACCGGTCCGAAACGTTCTGTAAGAACAAATCCTTTTTATATCTATATCTCTTTCTCTCAACTCCTATAAGTTTATTAATATTTGGAGGTCAGTTAAAATTAGAAGAAAAAAGACTTAGTTTTCATCATATATCACCAACTGCGTTCTTTTCGTATTGCACTTAAAGAGGTTCATAGAGAAATAAATGGATATGTCATTGCCCTTGGGTTGCTTGTTAATCTCCAATGGATTAGTCATGTGGTCAACACCGTTGAAAAAACATTTATGGCTCCAACATACAACCTTTTTTAAATAATAAATAGCAAGGGTATGTTATGAGTATCTCAATTTTTTCACCATGACTTTTACTTTTACAAGCAGTATAAAATATTCTTGGGATGCAATTCGTATAGAGATCACTCATCCCTCTTAGTTTAAATTTATAAAATACTTTTACTTCCTAACAGCATCGTACTGAGTGAGTAGTCATAAAATTTGAGTACATATTTGAAAGTACCTTATAAGAAATCATGTATGTCACAGAGCGGTTTTACAAGGCGTTTAGCTATCTGCATATGCATACTCTCCTGCAGGTTGCCATAGGAGCGTGAGGAAGGGGGTGTTAGGGTATTGTCCATAAAAAAGTAAGGAAAAAGGCTAAAGAGGGAGAAGACGAAAGTTCACGGATTGTCTTGCTCTGTTTTTGTTTTAATCATTAATGGTGCGAAGAAATCCTTGTTATGGCTTCCGCGGAGTATTTCTAAGAAAAGGTACGGTATTTCGGGTTCTCTACTGCGGATTTCCATTTTTTGTGGCAACAGTTTCGCTGGCGTTGCAGTCGGTGTCTTCAGGTCAATTGACATTTTAAAATGCGGGCTCGTCTTATGCATACCGACCGTTAAGAGTCAGGTGCGCCGTGATTGGTTGATGTCCCATTGTTTTTAAAAATTGATCTTCCATTGTTGTCCAACTCTAACGGTTGATATACATAAGACGGCCCCGCATTTTTAATTGTCAATTGACCTGAAGACGCCGACTGCAACGCCGGCGAGACTGTTGTACCAAAAAATGGAAGTTCGCGTTGGAGAACCCGAAAGACCGGATCTTTTCGAAGAAAGAATAATTTTTTGTGCCAATCACCTCGGCTGCGTATTGTTCTCACTTTGCCACTTCTTTGAGTTATAAAGTTTTAGTGCAATGTGAAAATAATGTTCAAAGTCCCGCCCTGAAACTGGCATAATCTGAAATTATCCATCATAGACTAGCGTACCTGTAGTTTTTCAGTGGTATTCAAACTAATCGGTCACTAAATCTATTAGCTACGTCACTATCTTTCTTCACTCGGAGAAATTTTTTTATAGAGCCATTATTGTTCATACACGTTGTCGATAGATTTTCTTGTATTATTGTTTATCTTCTGTATTAAATCTTTCTGTGCGGGGCCCCAAATGCTAGCGGCGTACTCGATATGTGACCTAACTACAGCGAAGTAACAATCTCTTTCACTTTTTCATCCGAGCAATTTACTGCTACTCGCTTAATGAATTATAGTCTTCAGAATGCTCTGCTGCAAATGTTCATCTGTGTTTCCCCTAGGTTAGACATGAAGTTATGGTGATTATCAGTTATTCGACTATTCTGATGCATTTGCAATTGCTCCCCCACGTTTTGATGTGATTTGGCATTGATGTGATTTATATCTTGAGGAGTGTAACGCAGTGCATTTACTAAAATAAAGTTAAAGACCCCACTCGAGACACCTCGAGTTAACGTTGTTAAATTGTGAAGACAGAGCCTCAAAGCCTGCTTTTGTGGCAATTTCCAAGTAGATGACGGCTTCGTCAGCAAAAATTCGAATTTTGCTGCTAACTCAAGAGAGAATGTTATTTATATAAATGAGTAATTATACGGGACTGATGATGCCACCTTGTAGGACGCCCTAGCCATGCCATGAGCTTATGACGTCGACTACTACATTTTGCATGCCATCATTTAGAAGTCAATTACTAATTCATAGTCACTTCGTTGTTGTACTGGCGAGTTTCTTTACTCTCGCGTTTCGCCTTTTAGAGACTATTTCACATGTTTTTAGTCAAAAGCAACCAACAAAACTAAATTGCAAGGACGAAGAATGATCCAATAGGCTATTTTGACTATAAGTTATATTCATTACTTCCTACTAGTCATCTGTTCATTGATACTAGAATGCGACACGTACTTTGAAATCTCAAGACCTCACTTTTTATTTGTATTTGGCTGTTCTAAATCAATCAATTATAGTGGTATAGTAAAGAAAACTTATTTTTTCCTGTCTTTTTGCCGGTTACGTTGAAACCATAAATACGTTTCCCAAGAGTAATAAAATCAATAAGTCCAAGCATTCGTTCAACATGCGTTGCAGATACATTAAATAAATTAATTTTCATGTAGGGCCTTACTTGGTCGGATGGAATGGAGTATAATACTTTCGAGTTTCACAAGTAACCAAGATAGTGCATGCGTAATGAACCGCTTGGAGGATTAATTACTAGATATAAGAGTTATTATGTGACAAATGACGAGTTTATTTATTCATACGGACTAAAAATGATGCGCATAAGTTATTTCATGCTTACGATAAACATACATGAATTTTATCAAGCGGTAGGAATGAATAAGATATACGATAAAAATTTACTATTTGAGGACAATTAATGAAAGCCAGAATTCCTGCAACCCGAGTGGAGTATAGAGGTCCATAGCTTCTGGATCTCATAACTATCGATACTATAGGTAAACCGGCCATATTTCGGTCATTTTCTTTTCAGCAACACAAAGCAGTACGCATGGATGACGTAGCAATAGTTTGAATATTGTCAAAAAGGAAAAACGTAGCACCAATCTCGGGTATTAAGTGGCCAGTTTGGCTTCAGGTGCCCAAACTGGTCACCTGCACCCACTGGCGTATTACGTTTTATTGCGGGTGATATTAAGCCCACAGTAGTTTGGTTCCGCTATGGTCTCAAGAACTCTCAAAGGGACCGCGGGGTAATAGCGAGAGCTAAATTTGTATTCCGCAAGTTTAAACCAGTAAGTGTGGTAGATAACGATTACACTTCCGTGCCGGGGATCTTTCGTGAGATAATTGACCGGGGCTTCGTGAGTGCAGTAAAAACTAACCCCGTTGCGTAGAAGTTGAGCTTCAGGCCTGAAATGCGAAAGTTTACTTTATGATTGCGTGTGTATCTTACCCTCACCACATCTCATAACTGTTGGATTTGGAGTTTTCGAGTTATCAATTATGGCATCACCTGCAGCGCTGCAATTTTGTGCACCGCCATTGAGAGCAAGATCGTAAGCCCTTTCCTCAAATCTACTGGTCAGTTAAGCCAAGGAATTTTTAAACTATAGCATGTAGATAAACGAAACTTTTCTTTTTTGCTCCATTAGTTCTATCAGCATACAAATATTCTTAGACTTTCCCGCACCGAAAACCCAAGGAACTTCAAGATTTTCAATTCCCGAAAACGGGCATTTAGCCCCAAATGTCTGTGCCCAATTCCGTTTTATTGTTCGTATTATATTCAAAAAGTCTCAAAAAAGAGTAACATTTAAATTCGAATTCATAAGCTCACTCAAAGTTTTATTGAAAGTATCCAAACGTTTTAGGTAAAATCGTCCGGACGACATCACCCGTGTTGACGCGATAAGGATAAGAAGTGTTTGCATAAATATGATACAATTTCTATGTCGTTCATGATGATACCGAGTTAAATAGAGCAAGAATGTGGTCGTAAACAATGTGATGGCTGATTGAAGTTGTCCTAAGAAGTTAGTAAAACTATGAACCATAAATCTTATAGCAAGTTTCCCTGTCCACGGTGTAAAATCGCGAAGACTAGCATTGTTTACTCAACTAATAATAAGCTTTTCCCGGAGAGGCTAGTATAACTTTTTTTACTTTCGGAACATTAGTCTATCTCGTTCAAAAACTCTTGTTATTTGGTAGCTAGAATTCGACCCATGACTCTACTATTTTTTCATTAGTACAGCGTTGTAAGGAAATTTTACGCCACACCAACTCTAGAATTGCTATGAATAAATATTCAATGGATTCAACTTGGACGTTTTCCAGCGAATTACTGTGTAAATTTATTTTGATAATCAAGGAATCTCAGTTGTTATTTTCTAAATTGTTTATTTCATTTATTTTGTATAGCTCTTGTTTTGGAAGGAGATTGGTAATTGGAGGTGACGGTGGAGGGATAGGGGGAACGTCAATCTTCGGTAACACGGTTGAAAAACAATTTTGTCTCTACCTGAGGATGACGTGAAACGTCGAAACGCATATTATTTTATCGAAAAAAACCCTGTGGAAAATTAAGACAGAGACTCGTTGATGATCATGATTTCCGATGAAAGAGTGAGTGAGAGGGGCGATGCTACTTTTCTCTGGTTAGGCCACATCTCGAATGCGCCTCGAGCATTTGGTATCCTGCACAAAAAGATTTAACTCGATAAGTAAATAAAATATAAAGGAAAGCCGCGCTTTTCGATTAAAACAGCTACGAGAAAATTGGTAGCGTACAATAGCTGATGGAAGTACTAGATTGGGAGCAGTTTGAGACTCGGAGGCTACATACTACGCTAAGATAATTTGAAAAATTCAGTACTGGTGAGTTTCAATACAACATGGAGGATTTTATTTTGAACCCGCGCTATATTTCTAGAACTGATAGACGTCCCAAAATAAGATATTTTAATAAAAGATAGATAAAAACACGGCGGAACTGATAGTTTCAAAAATTCCTCTTTTCCACGCACCATTGTTGACTATAACAGAAACAGCGTGACACTAAAATTCGACACATCGTAAACATACAATTCTCTGTCCTCTCCCCACTCCTTTTCCCTATTTCCTCCCCTGTCATAGCTGTTGTCCAAACATCCCCTACCATACACCTCTGCGGTGGCTAACAGGGCATTATGTAGATGAGGTGATTTGATGAAATCAACTACTTAATCTGCTTGTCCTTTAGTTGGGCTTTCAAGTATAAAAATAAATTACACCTTGGTCACTTGGTAACTGCTTTGTTAGTTGGTTTAATGCGATATTTGAAATGTTTTTGTCAAACGCAACGGCTTCGTTTGAAACTTCTCTTTTATTCCATTTTTTTCTCCAACAGAAACAACTTCACTGTCACACATCAGCATAGAACTGTTGCAAAGTTATTCAATCAAAATGAGACATGCCGAGGATATACCTCCATATGATACCTAAGAATAAGTAGTGTGTTAAGCTCACGCTATATTTATTGATGCAATAAGGAAACAGAACTCTCTGTCGATTCAGAATGATTTATCGCCTCTGTTGTAAGAGCTTCCAATATAATTATTCAGTCTAAAGTTATAAGAGTCTATTTTATCTAGATTGATGTCAGATAATAAAAGTGAAAGTATATGTTTGGAAGTTTGAAACTATAATTACTAAAATGATGAATGAGGAATAGTTACAGTACTATATTTCTTGTTCGAGATGACGCTTTTCTGCCTTTACACATCTGATGAATCTCGGGGATGAATAAATCTTGATGACGTTATATACGTAATAAGTAAATGTGTGTTCTTCGCATTTGAGGAAGGAAATCTTTTAAAAATAACACGAATAATAATTTAATTCATTGCTGGTTATAATTTGAGGCAATTTGGTTGCTGATCAGAGAAACTGGGATGGTTGGGACACAAAAGAAAATACTCAGAGAAATATACTTTCGCCATTCTACTTTGAAAATTCGCTTGTTTTAAATTTGTTCTTATTGAAATAAATAAGCGTTTAAGGTTTTCCATAACTTCGAATCTTGATGTTGACATTACATATAATGAACGAATTGCAACATTTTCCATCGTAGATTACTGCGGCTTTGAAACAGATATTTTGCAAGTCTCTGATGCTCACCGCACAGTTGTGTTTTGACCTGAAGGCACCCGTTTCAATACGGACGAAGTTGTTGTCTTGAAAAACAGCCGCGGTGATCGTCCGAAAAAAGAGGAGCGAATTGGAATTAATTTTTTCTCATATCGGAAGTATAATTATCGTAATCAGCTAGTAAGTGTAGACATCATTTTGCCCTCTTATCCTTTTCATTGTAATTGCATTCTACGACCATAATGAAATTAGTGAAGTGAAAATGTAAGCTAGAGAGACTTAATACCTACTGATTAATTCTCCCAGAACTCATTCATAATATTTTGCACGTGGATTTATTAAACATGAGCGTTCTTTCTGATTTCCAGACCTGAAAATGTCAGTGTGATTTTATATTATTGACCACCTAGCCTGGAATTAGTTAAAGTTATTGTTTAAAAAATAAATAAGCTTTTTTCTTCGTCTTCGTAGTCTTAGTATATATTCTTAATTGTTTTGGTATATTTATTTTTTTATCCGTTAATGATGCAGAGGCCTAGTAGTTATCTCCTCATGGTCTTTATCAATTATCTAGTGGTAGGGTAAACCGTAGTCATTGGCCACCCAAAAGTTATAAGCCATTTAGTATTTTGAAGTATATAGTAAGAGTACAGTTGGACAACATTTACAGTAATCACTATTGTAAATTTTGCAAGCAATATTGTCAACTTTTTTTCAAACTGTATTCTTATTATACTCTTCAAAAAATCAAGTGACGAATAACTGTACCGTTTACCTAGTCTTTATATCAATCTCACGGGTAATAAATATTTATCAAATTTAAAAGTTTGGTCCTCATACCCGTCGATATATTTAATCATTTATTGAGAAAAATTAATTCTATCCTGAGTGCTAAGAGTTTAAATATATACTACTCGTACTAATTTCTGTTTTCAGTACCAAGAGTTGAAATAGAATATTTCGAATACGATTACGCCCTTTACACAAGGCCCACCCGTTCCACTAAATACGGAACACTATACCTCGGGACACCACTCGAGACTCTCACGGGAAACCAGGATCAGGTACCATTTCAGCAATTTGCTGTGATGCACCTCGTTTCCATTTGTTCTCCGTCTTTCTGACCCATTCTCTTTTCTCCATCCTGCACCGAAACACAACCCCGTGCATGCACGAAGGCGGAGGCCTCGCACACAAGCAAGCAGCAACTCCGCAATTCCCCTTTCATGCACAGCTGCGTCCGTCACCGTCATTACTGCCGATTTTATTGCACCCACCTCGGTTTTCGTTCGTGCGAGCGATGCGAGTACAAGAGTTCTGGGAACGATCGTAAAAATCTACTGCGAGTACATAGCAGTCGGCTTGGGGGGGGATTGTGGCTTTGAGGGGGGAGGGGTGGCTGGTGGTCGAAGGGGTAGGTGAGAAGAGATGAAAGAATTTTGATTCAATAGGAACGAGTTGGAAAGAAGTCTGAAGAGTAATGGTTGGAACTTCGAGGATGTGCACCCCTAGAAGGAGCGCACACTATACTTGCGACGTTAATGCTTTTGAGGCCAGAGTAAGCCAACTTTTGTGAGGTCAGACACGGTAAGATTGCATGCTAGAATTCGGTTGTAGATCTCGCAAAAGTTACTGGCGCAGGCCTGCGCGCCAAGGAGGGGAGGTAGAATTAGAAGGGGCGAAGAGGAAGAGAGAGAGGCATGGAAACCAAACTACTTCGCGAAAATAGCACGTGGAATCCCCAAGCCCAAGTATAATGTGCAAAAGCTTGAAATAACCCACCACTATGACTTTTCCAGTGACCTTATCTTGAGATATCATTGTGAAATGAGTCGAAACGGGACACAATCTGATGATTAGTCATCCCGCTTATCAAAACGCTCGTGTTGTCAGCTATTAGAAAGGTTTTCTGACTGACCCTCCACACTAAACAACCTTCCTCCCCCGTATTGCTGAATTTTTAAAGTTCCGAAGCCCATTTCCCAAATTCTCTGTGCAGCGCCAGGAACTTTTTCGAGAGGAATATCCAAAAAAAGTCACTTTTGGAGTTTACAATGAGGGATAAAAATTTTTAGCCGACGTTTTATTGAATATATTTTAAAGGTAAAAATGCCTCTAGCCGGGTTTGAAGGTCAAAAACCAACTAATGACCACCACAGTCATTTGAAATTTCGGTTTGAATCCCGATGACGTGGGAAGCGTATGATATTGCTGTTGTTTGCAATCTGAACGCATTGGTTTTAACGTCGCGATGGAGCCAGCCATTTGAAAAACGTTTCGCGGAGTGGGCGTTTGCAAGCTTTGTAAAGTAATTAAATTAATCGATTGTGGAAATACTTTGTGGAAATTGAAGATAGAATTCACTGTCACAAAACACGGTACAAAATTCCACTAATTATTTTATTGCTGTCGACCGGTTTCGACGTCTAAAGCGTCATTTACAAGACAAGACAGTTTTGTCTTGTAAATGACGCTTTAGTCGTCGAAACCGGTCGACAGCAATACAATAATTAGTGGAATTTTGTACCATGTTTTTGTGGCAGTGAATTCGTAAAGTAACACTGAAATTCGGAGGGTGTGTTTGTTTTGCTTTAAGATTATTTTAAAATCATTCATATCCAATTTTTTAAATTTGGGCGATCCTTTCTATAATTGTGGTAAAGCTACTTTTTTATTGCCGCATAAGGAGGAACCATCATTTGAGACAAGCCCGAAAACCTGCCCTGATTTTGACATGTATTATAGTCCATGATTTCTCTTATCGATTGGTGTAATAATATTACTATGTCATCGACCATTTAATGAAGATATATGGATTTAAAAATGATGGAATTTTACGTTGAAATGCATTGTCTTAATGGCAGAACGATGACCTCCCTTCACATAACATTTTTATCTCAAGTTTGGCCCAAAAAATATCGTTAAGAACTAGTATAACGTGAAAGAGATATCAATGCACTCAATATATTTTTTCACCTTAGGTTATCAAAAGTTTATCATTAATTCAATCACTAAGTCAAAGGGATATACACGTATTAATGAGACATGCAGGTGAGGTTTGAATGATTTCTCCTTTATTGAACACACATACTCTGCTGGATTACATAGCTTGAGGACTTAATGATTCTTTCAAGAAATGGCATGCTAAAACATTGGCCTTATCGGCCGTACTTCCATGCCGGACGTTACTCGTCCAAAAGTTTCTCCGGAGATAATTTCCTAAACTAAAGACGTCTAGTCCGTCTAGTCTCATCCTGGTGTCCCACGGTCAAATTTTCGGCAAAAATGTTATCAAACGGGCTTGGGTGTCGTGTGACCGGCATTAATAGAAGAAAATGCGATTTTATTCCGAGAATTTGATTGATTCATTGATAAAGATAAAGAAATAATATATTGTTCTTGGACCCTTGGTCCACTAAGAACATACAAAGGTATACATTAGTATCAGAGCTCGAGTACACAGTAAAATTGGATACATACAATAAATGATATAATAATGGTAACAAAAAATACAAGCATATTGGTAAATTAAATTTTTTCCTGTAATAGCATTTTATTGAACAGTATGTTTTTGAAAGCAATCAGTGATTTGGAGTTTTTGATTGAGGAGTACTATTCCCAACAACAGAAAAGGATTTATTAAATGTAGAGGTTCGGTGTAGTGAGACAATTAAAAAATCTGGTGACATTCGAGTTGCAACATTTTTATTTTTCTCTTTAGACTGAAAAAATTGCATGATATATTCAGGCTGTTGACTATTGAAAAGTTTATATAAAAAGGAGTCAAGCATGTATTCCCTCCTTGTTTTAGCTTTAAGCCATTCTAACTTAGAAAAATAAGGGGATATATGATCATCTTTTTAAGATCATAAATGAACCTGACACACATATTTAGCTGTCGTTGAATCATGGTGTTAATCTCTTCAGTTAGGTCATGATAAACAAGACAGCAGTAATCAATATGGGGTAATATTAGCGAGGATACCATATGCTTGCGGGTATGAGAGGGCAAAAAGGTTTTTATGAATTTTTAGCTGAAACAGGATCATGTTAATCTTATTGCTGATGGCTTGAACATGGTTTTGCCAAGACAAATTGGGCGTCAATATGACCCCAAGATTGATGACAAAATTACATTTCCCTAAAATTCCGCCTGTTAAACGGCTTTGTGTATAATGTGGCTGTCAAAAGACGTTGCGCCAAATTTTGTCCAAAAATTGGGCCGTTGGACTGAGGCATTAAACTTTTAGCTGGATCAAAATAAGCTGATACTTTTCGAAAACCTTCGGAGAAGCGCATCTAAACAACTTGATAGGGAGCCATAGAAAGTTAACGTGAATAAAATACTTTGCATTTTGACTTTTTAAATAAAAGTTTGCGGCCATGGGACTACCTCACTCCCCTATGTATAGTTCAAAGATAGAGACTACCTCACTCCCCTATGCGAAGATAGTTTGTAGACAATGGACCCTTCCACTAGGAATGGTTTTCTGTGCTACTACCACCATGTTTCGCTGCCTCTATGCACGCTCGAAGAGCTGAACTATGTCCCCCACGCGCCCCACCACCTCACTACTCAATGTTATAAGCACCCAAAGGCGTAAAAAAAACGGAAATTTGTCTTAAAAACATCCTCTTCCATTGTCGAAGCCGTTATTTCAAATGACTGGAAAACCTATTTTTCCAAGTTAACTGGATTTCCTTGTCTCGCCCTCGTTCGTGGATGACTTAAGCTCCCGTCTCCATAAAACCGCTACAGAAATGAGATACGCGTCCTCCACATGATTTACGTCGCTCCGTCCAGATACGTATATGGTTTTTTAAATTGGATCGTTTCGGTTTTAAAAAAATTTAACGTTTGCGCTTTTGAAAATACTCTTTTCCTGAATGCTTCATTCTTCGGACCTGTCGGAGAAAGTGACTCTTCTCTCGCCCCATCGTGTGGAAGAAGTTATTTTCCCGGAAATTCGACATGACTCGCTTCGCACGTTATGACTCGAAGAGATTCCGTGGCCTACCGCGGTCGCTCATTTAACTGTCGGCTCCGCCCTCGAATGGGTGCTCTAGGGGAAGAGCGGGTAGAAATTGAGGCTAGGAAGATGATAGGGTGAGTTAGAAGAGTAAGGGAAACATGGTGGAAGTTGCGCAAAAGGCCCTGTTTAGTGGAAGAATCCATTTCTTACGAATTGGCTACACGTGGGAGAGAATGGTTCTCTCCACCCTTGATCACCAGTGTTCCCAAGATAGAAAATCTTCCTTGCCAACTTCAAAATCATTCATCGCATTCTGTTTATTCTTGTTGTTGTGTTCAAATTCTTTTAATTGCATCAACTTTCTATGGCTCTTAGTCCAATTATTTAGATGTCCTTTCCTGTTGACTTGCGAATCATATCAGCATATTTTGATCCAGATTTGTTTTGGTCGTAAAAATTGTAGTGAAACGTGTTGCCGGCACTTCCCTGTTCTCTCAAGTTAAATGCATTTATGCTGGCAGTGCTATCTGCCTTGTCCTTTGCTCTCCCCTCTACTCCTTTACCGACTTTACCCACACGGGCCTCACTCCCTAAACTTCACACTTAAACCATGTTTCACTACCACTATATGTCGTACCGTAGAAGAGCCGTGTTGTATTTTCCCACCTAATTGAAAAAAGTTAATGCGTGATGACCATGCGTGTAATAAGTGTACCATATTACGTGTTTGGGTTCTTCCAGCACCAATCGAAATTAACGTGTGAAATCGACCTGATGTAATTTTTCTAATGCAAGTCTTTTCGGCCGACATGCTATTGAAACTTAAATTTGCGTCCACTGGTGTGTTCAAGCATAATCGTTGCCATTATTTTGGACATTTTTCAACGAAACACTATCCTCTATATAATCAAAAGACGCTTAGAAATATTCAACTCTTTAGTTGGCACAAAATTTAACTTTCTTGTATTTCATAATACCGCTGTCCACTGATTGGGTTCTTACCATTACGAACAGTATGTGGAAAAGAATATGTAACCTATAAATTATTACTCATGTATGAATTTACAATAACGTTCGTGTATTAATGATGCTACAATTCCAATTATTTTTCGTGTCTACTATCAATATTAAATTATAGTAATTTATTCTTTTTCTATTTCTGGAATTCCAATATATAGAAACGCATTGGTCAAAACCGTTTACCCTTTTCTAGCTTAGAAAAACAAAAGCCTAAAGATTTTTTTAAAGTTCTGAGAATTCTATTTTTTTTAAATCTATTTTAGATAATTCAACCTTCTGTATTCAAGCGTCATATGCAAACTCCTCATTCTCATAATGCATCTAAATTATGGATGGGGTGAAATACCGCAAATCTTCCGAAATAAAGAAGCTAAAATGAAATGCACGATGGCCAAACTAATTCGGCCAGCAAAAATATTTAGTTTAGTTTTAATTGATTTCCATTATTCTTATTTCTTTCTGGAAATACTTGAGGTCTTGCTAGATGAACTCCGCGTTGAAACTCTGCAAAATTTGAGACAATATGATGAGGTAGGGCGAAAAACATATAAACTTAAGTTTAACTATATTTTAGATTGTTATAGACAGAACTAAATGTTAAAGTTTTTAATGACTTCTTGGCCTTGTGATTCTAGCATACTTATTTTCCTCTGAATCTAAACCCTTCTTCGAAAAGTTAAAGTACTTTTTTTGCAGCTAACACACCTCATCCTTCACTCCAACAATCTATCCGTTTGTCTTCCTCACCTTATATCGCACATTCTCGATGACTTCTCATTCCAGATTCATATTCAACTCGTATTCTATTCCTTCACCATCCTGGTTTTCGCACCAGAGTAGCTATTCTGTATCTCTATAAGATATGCAAGTGACATCTGTCTTTTTTCAAACGACTTTCTATTAATACTCCACAGAGCTATAGTTGACTATTTTAATCTTTAGTATAACGTTTTGGGTGGATACGACTAGTTATGCATATAGTCGCTAAAGTGCTAGGCATTAGATATAATTCTGCGGAAAGTGAAGATTCGTTAGTAGAAGTTGATTGACTATATAAGTTGCAAACATATCTAAACAACTTTGGACGTGCCTTTCACTAGATATCACAATACAATAGCAGATTATAGTAGAGTCCGAGGTATGTCCGAGATTGCAAAATGGTCATCTTTATTTGTTTTAGGAATGATTCATTGAGCAATGTTATTCTAGCGCATAATTATCCCAGATATTTGTAGTTAATAATAAATTTCACTTGCGACTCGTTAAATGTTTCGATTTTCATTTATTTCATATTTATTATCACAAGGGGATGAGTTAAATAAATCTCAGCCCTTTGAATGAATTTACTCGAAGCGTCTTCTTCGTTTCCGTTATTAGATTTTGCAACGGGTGTATGTAGCAATTCGTGATGCAAATTATTTCGGATCTAAATCTGTTCGTTTTTCATGAGAAATATCGCAACCAATAGAGGGAAATGATGAACCATTTACAATAAAATGATGCACATAGCAAATATAACTACAAAATACGACCGTCATATGCTTCTCTCGTTTTTCTTGAGCTTCATTAGTTAGGTCACTTTCACCGATAGCTACCTATCTGCCACAAGCCTTACTGTCACCATCAGGGATTATACGTGCCTTCAACAACTAACTAAGCATGGCTCATTTCTAAACATTCAGTTTATTCTGATTCATCTCAACTCGCACAAGAGAAACAGCATAAGGGCCAGCAATCAGCATAGCTCATAGAAAGATGTCGACAAAAGGCTGCTGCCCATTGACGCAACATTTTCGTCTTCTACTGGACGGGAATCCATGATTTAGTTTTTGCGGCTGTTGATTTATTTATTAAAATCCTTTTTTAGCCTTTTAAAATCACACACAAATATTTTCAACTGCTCTCATCGTTCGGCTATAAGCCATGGATAGATTTGAGTATTCCTAATTTATTTTGACGGATGTGTTGTCAAATAGCATGCATATTTCGACGTTCGGTATATAGTAAAAAGCAGATCAAAGGAAATGTTCCTGTCCTCAGTGGAAATTATGTAATATATTTGCTCTCGTCTTAACCTAACTCAATGAAAAATCCCAAGGGTGCTCGAGTGACCTTAGGTATGTTTATGCTTGCAAAATACTTATGCTTTGTTGAGGAAATGTTATATGAAATTTTATAGTGCCACCATATAACTTACCCAAATTCTTGGTTCTAATTTTCGCGTATGGCTGGCTCATAAAATATTTAGTTTTTCGTTTCTCTGACGAATATAAGGTGATGAGTTAACTTAAAACTCGTTATTTTGAAAAATGTTTAGGGCATATTCTCCTCACCTATATCAATGCTTGACTGCCAGTCAAACGATTCATTAGGCATTGAAATTAATTATTGTACAAAAAGTATTCAAATCAGTCCCAAGACAGTGGGATAGGAATGAGGCAAAAGGTTTGTGCCTCATTTTCCTTGGCAATTAAGTCGGCCGGAATTCTTTTATGATTCTTCACTCCGAGACTGCTTCAAAGAAAGCGCTTTACCATGCGATAGTTCACGGACACTCGGCCTCGCCCGGTGGTGACCAATCCTATTCGACCTCTTCGCCGGACAGAAAATAAGTTTTGGTAAAAAAAATCACATATATCTCATCTTTACGGCCGGTCCTCTAATTTTAAGTGCTTATTACGAAGCTTGTAAGGAGCTTTAAAAAAACCCTCTCATAAGTCCTTTTAAGGGGTTTGGTCTTCGGGACATACCAGCTAGCATGGGGGATCGCTAGACCCTTTTTCTGTTCCCTTTCCAGTCGCCTCCACCCATTACAGCACCCTCCCCCCCTTCGCCCCCTTTTGATCCGCGTCCTAGCTTGAGTCCGCTCGAAGGTTTAGTCACGCCTTGCCGTGTCCGCCCGCAGATGACTGCTGGAAGAGGCTGCTTCCTTTTTTTTCCTCCTCAAGGGTAAGACCCTTCTCTCCTCAAGACCAGACAGTTCACATAAATATATGTTACGATTTCTCCGTCGAGGAGTCGTAAATATCTTTTTTAAGACCGGTCAAGTCTCTCGTCCGGGCAGGAAAAATAACATTCGCGCTTCGGATGTGGTGCGTGGCGCGCCGTGCATGATGAACGGTGATGGCAGTCTTAAAACGGAGCAGGGTGGCGCTAGATTTTTCCCGAGACGAGACCGAGTGCAAAAGACGAGGGAGGAATTTGCAGTAGTCGCACGGTTAATTCGCGGGGTTTCTCCAGTCTCCTCCCGTCCACCTAAATGCCACCCACCGTGGGTATAATTAAGTTCTGGGGAGGTCGCCAGCTGAAGTGCCGTGAATGGATTCAATGGCATGATTTCATCAGATCTTGATTGCCTTTCTTGGTTATGCCAACTATCCAGCTATTATCTGTTGTGCATAATCCACCTATAGCCACTTGATGTATATTTTTTCCTCGTCAACACATATAATCCCTTATTACTTACTTACTTACTCCTGTGGCCACTCAAATCCAAGTCGATTTTTGGCCTCACCGACAAGTTGTCTCCAGACTCTTCTGTCCTCCGCCATGTCAACCTCTCCTCCAAGTCTTCTCATGTCTTCAGCCACTTGATCATTCCATCTTCTCCATTCTTGGTCATTCCACCCTTCTTCAAATGTTGGCCCATATATCCTTCTCGATATTTTATTTTCAAATGTTATTAACTTCTTCTGGGTCTGTTTTGTTAGGGTCCATACCTCCGCCCCATACAAGAGAACTGGCTGTATTATGACTGTGTATATTCTAATTTTTGTATTTCTTGAGAGGAGTTTTCTCTTCAATAGTTTTTATAGACTCCAGTAACATCTATTAGCTACATTTAACCTCATTTGTATCTCTGCTTCTATTTTATTTTTGCTGTTAATGGTAACTCCCAAATACTTAAATTCTTCAGTCATTGTAAACCTGTATCCCATAACGCCCAGCGTTGAATTATTGGGCTTTGCCACTCTTCCAATTTTCATATATTTAATCCCTTATTCCCCATCCTAAATGATGCGATGATTATGTGCTACATTTTCGCACAATTTAATATTGTCTTCATCAGTCGAATATTAATGTTTCCCAAAGGAAATGGTTGTAGGCTTTATCTTTTGGAATTCATCCATTACGGAAGAATTTAATAACTTTAATAACTCCACTACTTATTTATTACCATGACCCGGGTTTCAAAACTTGGTGTCATCTTCACTTAACGTGTAGTTAACAAAGTTATTAAATTCTTCCGTAATTAATGTTACATTAGAGAAAATATCTTTTCTTCACAATTTTGCTCTGGAGATCAGAACCTCTGAGTAAGAATAAAAGACTTTCTCTCTAAACTTTGTGCTATTCCAAATTAAAGATTTAATAAAATAAACTAATACAAACCACATAAAAATGGAACTCACGACCCGGGTTTCGGCCCTTAGGCGTCATCATCAGGGCCTTCACATTGGCCCGACAGGCTTAATATCCAAGAATACCATTCCTAATATGGCTTAATTTTTTGCCACGACAAGTTGTTCTACTTTTATGTCACACTAACGCGACCTAATGAGAGAGAAAGTTTGTGCGCTCATTTGTTCAAGAATTCTTTATTTTAGGCACCATTCACCTCCACATCACTGAAGGAACAAAGAACTAATACATCATACGCCATTATAATCTCCAATATTGCCAGATTTATATTTCGTATTTTCTGTAATTTTCACATTTGTTCAACTTCAGCAGCTACATCACCCCCTTGCTAAGGTTTTCATGTTAATATGCCGCTGCAAACTATGTGCGAGTAAATTTTCTAATAAAGGTAAACTCTTCCAGTAGCCTCATTACATTTTGAAAGCCTTATTTACTTTCTCCGATTCAAAATTTGGAATACAAGAACGTGATTGATTGCTTAGAAAGTGACTACGAGAAAAAATTTTCTCCTAAATTTATACCCTCTGCAAAAGTCACAAGTATCGATCACCACTTTTATCATGAAAAGTCACATTTCCAATGTACCTTAATAACTCGCCTTTACTCGCACAAATAGTTTCCGTGACAACATGCTGCCCCTTGTTTATTTATGTCCTCATTGCCTAATAGTTTTTACCTTTGCATTAATTTTTTCCGGGAAATCTCATTGCTATTGTGTTCTTAAGGGAAAGGTCTCGTCCCACATTCCTCGCAGTGATTTTAAATGCGGTTAACAGTGACTACAAAATCTTGGCTACATCACTTTAGTCCCAAAAATCGAATTTTCCGAGGCTTTCTCAAAGTTCGAAATGTGAAGATATTCTGGTTGTATTCCAGAGTGCTCTCTTCTAATTATCTCGTTAAAGGGACAACACAAAAATTAGCTTATTCTAGGAAAAACATCTCGTTTATTTCGCTCCATCCAAAACCTTCATTTAATATTTCCAGCACAGTAGAATTTAATCATAGTGATCCAAAGTCAGTCGCGACGACGACGCATTTTTTCATATCGCAACGATTAAGCAGTCGATATTTAATTAGTGAAATGAGCTAAGTATCAATTATGCATTTCACGCATGTCTGCTAAAATAGAGGGATTGAAATGGGGTTTGGGGTCATTCGATTCGTTGTTACTGATGTCGTACGTGCATAAGTTTGTCTCGTTTCGTTATTGGACAAAATATGGAGAAATTTCTTTCCTAACAATAACATCAGTAATAATGGTTTTATGAATATGGCATTATTTTGTTGATTTAGGCTCTACTATCTAACTTTAAGAATTTACAAACATTTAAGTAACTTATTTTTATTACCCATGCATTTAATTTTTTAATGTATATTATATAGTCACTTTAATCGGACCAATCCCACTACACAACATTTGATAATTTTAAGCGGGCTATATAGAGCCTCGCTCAACTTTTCTCTGGTTAAGTTAAAGCGTTTTAATGGATATATATTATCTAATGATGAGTTATTCTTACGTTGTGGGGGTTTCCTAGAAAAATGATATCCTATGAAAGGCGACTTATTTTTCTAAATGTTTAGATTTTACTGCCCTATCATTTTAAGCAAGTGGTGTGCGAAAGTCGCATCGATTTTAGAGAGGTGTGGTTTGACGATTGCTATTTCAAGAGCCTGTTTCGCTTATATAGCTCGTTTCGCTCGTTTTCGCTTCGCTTTCGCTTCGCAAGTGCGCTGATGTCAATGAGCTATGTGAGCATTTTTGCCACATTTTTATTTGCCTTATCCCGTAAAAAGGTCGTTTTATTTTAGCAAAATTGTACATTCTTCAATTTCAAGATTTTGATTTCGGATTAGGGTATATGGTGTTAATCTTCATCGTAAAAATAAAATGTATGATATATACCCCTTGTATTTTGCTACTGGCCTGGCTTGACGAGCAGTTATCCCGTCGTTCGTTTTGTGTAAATTGTGCATAAAGGTGAGGCAATATTTTATTGCAATTTATTCCACTTCGAAGCAGTAAACATAATTCTTCCGTGGCAGGAAATGTTTCAACCTTTTCCTCATCTCCACCGTAGCCCATATATTTTAATTTTATTTGATTCTTCTTCGGGATTATATTATACGATAAATTAAGTGGTGTACTTTAGTTTAAGTTTTCTTTTTATGTGAACATTACGGCAGCCATCATGCGAATATACTCACAAAGCTATCGCAGTAGCAAAGCTGAGGATAAAATACACTTCCGCTCGTTAAGATTTAAAGCGTTATAGCAAAAATTATGCCTATTTCTCATTTTATCGCTTTCTTCATCCACGAAATAGAGCGAGCTTGTTTGTTTCAAATCAGGAACAACTGAGCACTACAAAACTGATGGAGAAACTGTTGTCTTAATCTTTGCCAGGGTAGGGAAAATTGAGACATAAATATGGTAGAATTTATGACTTGTATATATATATATATAATCTTGACCACTTAATTATTATTGTTTTTTCTGGAGCTTTGGTCTATTATTTTTTCAATTAAAAAAACCATCAATATGAAAACGTTTTGCTTTTTATGTAGGCTTCATCAGGCCTAAAAATGCAATACATAAGTCATACATGAACAAACGTGCTTGAATATACATAAATATTGTTTATACTTTTAGGTGATATTTCAAGAGGAGAGTCAAAGGTTTATATCACAGTTTGTTTCCAATACATAACAACAATGTTCTTCTTAGAAACAAAAATTTCAATATAAACATATTTAAACGAACAAATAATTTTTATGTACAAAAAATATTAAAATTGATAATACTAAGCAAAAAAATTTAAAGTAAATATTTAAAAAATAAAATACGGCTAGATATCAGTTTAATATGTCAAGTTTGTAAAAAAAGGAATAGTCTAATTCTAATGGTTATGTTATAATATTTTTGCTGTGGATGTTATGAATCAGATTGTGATATATGTTGCTCAATTTTGGAATGTCCGTTCTATTATTGCATGCATTTGGATTTTGCATTATATGCATATGTAGAATTTATAAGCTGTATAGATGACTAAGATTAACATTATGATTCTATAGCTAGGTACATTTCAATATTACCGAACAAATATAGTTAATGTTTTATGATAATTTTATAGTTTTCCTCTTATTCTTATGTCAGCAGGTTGTTTCTAGTTTTATGACAACAGCGTAATATTTTTCATTTATGAAAATAATTTTGAATGTATCTTTTGAATAGATTTTTTCAATCAGAGATAAAACGCTATATTCTGTTATTTTACGAAATTTTTTTTATTCACATCCAATCCAGGAGAAAATCTCTAAGCAAATAATGTTATAATACACTGGTATTACAGGGTCACGGTTTGACGTCAAAATTGATAATCAGAAGTTATTTGCAACTTTTTAAAAAAGTTTTTACAATTACCTACAAGCAATCGCGATAGTTCTATTGGACTTAAATCATATTTTCCTAATCATTGAGTTAACTTCCTCAAAAACTTGGCTGGCAAAATGTTATTCTTTATGCATGATATCATAAAATATAATCAATACAAGCTTTGGGTACATACCCACACAAGTATAATGAGAGAAAGGAGAGCCGAACAACACCATAATATTTTCTTCTGAAAGCCAGGTTCCCCTGGCTTTACTTAAAAATCGTACAATCGATTTTGTCCAAACATTTTTACAATTGTCACATGGAAAACGCATTTAGGAAAAATGCATATATAATTGTTTTCAGAACGAAAATAGAATTGATAACAGAAACGAGAAAATATTATGCAAGGCGCTGTTGCTTAGTGACTGGAGTGTGGGCTTTGCCTGTTTCTTTGGTTCCAAAGATGTTATCATATGACGGACGTCTATTATAGGCAAGATACTCGAACATATCGTCGTTAGCAATATCATGACGTTCCTGGACAGTCGTAACTTCCTTCATGGCTGTCAGCACGGCTTTCGGAAAGGTAGATCATGTGAAACACAGCTCGCGCTCTTTCTTCATGACGTTCTCAAATCTGGTGAATCGAAAACACAAGTGGACGCATTATTCCTAGATTTTAAGAAAGCTTTCGACACGGTACCTCACAACAAACTTTTATACAAATTACAGTCATGCGGCCTAAACGAAACAGTAGTAAACTGGATACGCGACTTTCTGAGTGATCGTAAGCAAAAAGTAGTTCTTGACGGAATTAGCTCTGATGCAGTTAAAGTGACATCAGGTGTCCCACAAGGAAGCGTAATCGGCCCCCTTTTGTTCATTATATACATAAATGATCTATGCTCTCGAATTAGCAGTAAAATACGTTTATTTGCTGACGACGCTGTCATCTATCGCGAAATTAATGATCACTCTGACTTTGAAATTCTATCATCGGATTTAAACAACGTTCATGTGTGGAGCCAAGAGTGGGGACTCGAACTTAATCTGAGCAAATGTGCGGCGGTACATTTCTTGCGGAGGTCGTCCAACTATCCCCGTGAATATGCTGTGGATGGCGTTAAGATAAAGGCGACAGATGAAGTAAAGTATCTGGGAGTTACGATAACCTCAAACCTATCGTGGGGAACACATATAAGAAATATTTGTGGCAGAGCTCTGAAGAAGCTAGGATTCGTCAAGCGTATTGTGGGAAGATTCTCAGATGAAAAAGTAAAAGAGAGGTGCTATTTCGCACTCGTCCGGCCACACCTTGAATATGCAGCAAGCATATGGGATCCGGTGCAGAAAGAATTAATTCGGGAACTTAATAAAATACAAAGGAAAGCTGCGCGATTCGTCAAAAACTGCTACGGGCGTACAGACAGCGTTACGCAGATGTTAAACGAATTAGGCTGGGAGCCGCTAGAGACTCGGAGGCTGCGCGCTAGGCTTAGATTACTTGAACATTTGAGAATAGATATCTTTCAGAGCGACACGGAGAACATCATATTAGAACCCCACTATATTTCCAGGTCCGACAGAAACAATAAATTAAGAGAGATATTTTGCCGAACGGATAGGTATGGGAATTCGTTTTTCCCCCGAACAATAAGGGACTTTAATAAATGCAAGGCGTAATTTCATAGAGCGTTTCCTTTTTATATGTAAACGGCTGGTGTCCTAACACCCCCCGCCACACGCCTATTGAGGCGGCTTGCGGGGTAGTATGTAGATGTAGATGTAGATATGAATTATTTTCGTTCAAATCATGTTTTTCTTTTCCTAAACTTTTATTCCAAGAGACACTAGCTGAACTCAGAGTAACATTTGGATTAAAATAATACAAAATGATTCATTAAATAGTTGATTGAATATTGCCTATTTTTCCAAATATTTTCTAAATTAAAATGCAACAAAACTGTCACATGAATCCGATTTAGTTAATTTACCTGACATTCGAGATAATAAAAGAATGCGATTTATTTATAGTTGAATCAGGGAAATTATGTTGAATTCAGGGAATCAGATGTGGGTTCAGTCTGTCACATGATGGGGCAGAATATATACCTTAGTACGAAGCAATATGATCATTATAAAGTACTGAGATACACCGGAGAATGTTTACTGCTCATTTATTTAATTTCAATTGAAAAAACATGTTAGAACTATCCGTTGCTTAAAACATCTATTGGCTTTCAGCTCTATATTTTATCAGTTGTAAACCTTCTCGTGAAAATTAATATGTTATCTTATTATGTTATGTTAGCGTGATATTTTTGTTTTTAAAAATCTACAGAGTGCGACATTCAAATATAAAGATGGTATAAAGGCCATACCTTTCCGCTGGTATGAAGTTAATGTCCGTTACGTCTATCTTCACATTAGCATATTCCATTAGAGTATATTATTGCGACTGGTAACAAAATTATTAAAGTGGACGGTGAATTTTTAAATGATCACTACAGATGATTTATGCTTCATGGCCTTCCAAGTTCGGTTAGTGGATTTCAGTCTTACTTGTGGAAACCCTATTTATCTCGAATGTGATATGGTAATATTGTCATGTTCATTTTATGGGTACGTACGTTTGAGAGAATTGTTACACAATTGTGATGATCAAGGTTTGCTCTTCAGTTTTTGTGAAATAAGTATATTTTATTTTAGAAAATTGGGAATAATCATTGCATAGATGCTCGAACTAATTATTATTTAATTGCTTATATATCAAGTCATTCCATTTATATTCATTGTATTTTTCTATTTCTGTAGTGAATATAATATGTATCTATATCTTATTGTTAGCTTCTTACTCACTCGGTGTCTTCGTTATTTTGAAAATAGTATCATAGAGTTATGCATAAAATATATTAAATGGTGTTCAGACTAGTAGCTGTTTAAAATTTAAGTGTCTCCAATGCACAATTCATCATAGTTATTAGATAGATAGTTTGAAGTTGTAGACCTGACTTTTGAAATATGTTATAGACCAGAAATATGAAATTATCATTAAACTATACCTAAGACTGCCAAAGTGATTTTTTCCAAGCCTTTACCTACAGATGATAATTGATATTTACTCCCTGTAGTTGTGGATTTTTGTTATATGAGAGGAAATTATTTCAAGTGGTAATACAAGCACTTCACTTTGAATAATTATCACCGCAATTAATGCGCTGATTAAGTTGCGGGTAGACATTAATTTCAACGTTCCGTTGACCGTCTAACGGTCTTGAAGGTGTCACGTCGTTTCCCCCCTCATCTACAGTTCATTGTGAGTTTAACCGAATTAAAACGCTATCACGCGTCATTATTCTGAATACCACTTATAGCATCAGGAATTACTATAAGTTTTAGCGGTGGCCAAACATGCAGCACGGGTAATAAATATCCTCCTGAATTAGAACTGGCAGATATGGTTAGAGGAAATTTATATTGAAATCAGTAGAAAAAATCTAGATTCAAAGCAATTTACGACGTCTAGTAGACAATTTATTGTCGTCTCACATTCTCTGGAAAGCGCTTTTTTCAGGAGTTTTACATGCATTATTGGCAGTGATTATAGCGTAGGCTAAATTATTTATCTTCATAAAGAGCTTTGAAATCTGGTATTTGATTATGGTGATTCAGTTTTAACTTGTGCTACATAAATCCACTATTGATGAACCATTACCCAAAGTAGAGTCGCAATTACAAAAAAACGCTTCAGCGATCATAATCTGGGTTTTGTTTTAGTTACTCTACCCTTGATATTGTGTCTGATATCCTTTAAACATCAAACCTCAATCTAGATGGGTGTAGCGTTCTGTGAGTCTTAATATGTTTCGTCTTTCGCGATTTGAATCTCATTCATACCAATATTCATGTTCCTTCCCTTCAATTGCATCCCTATTGCTTGCAATTTTGCCATGTCTCGTTAAGCATGCAGGGATTTGAGTAGGTATAGTACCTATTATATATTTTTTCCTCAATTATGTCAGTAAACGTAGAGAAGAGTGGCCCAGGTGTGTTCTTCAATGAAGGCACTTCTTTTTCATCGCCGTTGTCCATGAGGAAAAATCAATTGTGATCCCATTTAGAAGTTATCAAACAACTTTATGCAATAGGCATTTTATTATGTCAAAATGTGTATATTTATTTATAGCTTTAATATTAAATTTTAGAAACCTTGTTATTCTTCTCCATTTCAATAATGCTAAAATTGCACAGTGTGAGATATTATTGAGCTGTCTATTTTAATTTTATTAAATTCCAAATATATTCTGAATTTTAACTATGAGCTTTACAGGAATTGGATTTTATGGCCTACTAGAAGTGAAACTTAAATGTTGTCTTTTCAACCTGTCATTTTAGAGCTCTAGAGCTCTTTCATAGCCTAACAGGAGTGAAATTTAAATTTACTCCTTTCAACCTATGATTTAATAGCTCAAAACACTAATTGCCCGTATTATATAGTAATGGAATAACCAATTTTAATATATGGGTAAGTTTCTTTGAATTCCCAAATATTCTTTGTATTCTAAGGCCTGCATTTACATTTTAGCTAAAGATTACTACACCAAATGTTTACTTTATAATGAAAAACTTGTAAAATGAAGTGAAAAACTGATTAATGAGTTATGATAATGATTTTAAAGGCATCAAACATCACTTAAGAGGGTACTAAATGGTGCCGTGTTGATCTCGACTTCATCGATATTTTGGTACTTTTCAATTTTTAATGTCTTTATAAATAGTTGATTCCACAAAACAAAATTTTTACTGGTTATTTCTCATATAAAGGACTGTAAATGGACCAAATTTCAAATTTTTATTTTCATGCGCAACAAAGTTAAACATTAAACATATTAATGACATTAAACTTTGGAAATTTTGAAAAATCAAGAATTTTAAAAACATTTAATAAAAAAAACCACTTAAGTCCACAGCTTAAATTTCTGCAAACTAAAAGAATGGCTTTATACCTTTCAAATAAAAAAATTATAAACATTAAGTATCTTGCCTTCCAAAATAAAAAAAATGTAAAAATTGATTTTTTTAGTTAAGTGATGAAAACTTTGAAGCAATATTTGGACCCTTAGACTTAATTTTAGGTCGATACGTCACCTTCCTTTTATTTAAGTTCATTATTTACTAAATCGATTGGTTTTTGTTTGATTGTTCTAGGATACCTACTCAGAATTGGAGATATTTGCTTTTACTGCAGAACACTGAAATCGCCTAAAATCGGTGTTTCGTTAACATAAAAATGGCCACTATCAGGAAAATAAAATTTAAAAAAATAAAATTAGGACATCTTTGTATTCTTAATAAATGTTAGTTTGTACGGTAAAAATATTAAAAATCACCAAGCAACAAACTTTTTCTGGACCACTTAATATTGATTGACCCAATGATATTTATTTCTCCATTCACTTACGGACGAAAAAAAGTCAAAGCTTTTTACAATTGAATGAAAATTAATTTAGGTATCCTCTTTGGACATGCGGGGTACCTAAACATCACAGCTTGAGTTTAAAGTAGATAAATAAATTTACGTGAGACCAATTTAATAACAGAAATATAGTTACACCAAACATAGGTAACAGTTTTTAAAACTAATTGCCTTGTTATGGCTTAGTTTATATTTTTACCACAAGTATTTTTTTAAACCGTATGGATCTTCTTGGGTAAACAACCAGATTTTTACAATGGTTAAAAATATTGCTCTGCTATAAATATTCTTGACATTATCAGATAGTCTAATAAATAGCTTGGGCCCTTTAAAGAAAAATGAACATTTGGACAGAGTATATTGACTTTCGCAAAATAAGATATGTTTGGATGAGAATTGGGGATTAACAGTACTACGTAATGTACACGGAAAAATAATATTGGGAAATTGAAATGCTCCAGATAGAATAGTGTAGTCCCTTCTATCATCGTAATCGCTTTAGAGATGTCTCTCCCAGTCTGTCAACTTGAATGATTCATGCCCCTGTAAAAGAAGTGCTTTGCATGATGCCCTTGCTATATCTTCACTCTAATGTGTGCCTGGTGCCCAGGATTGTTCGATGTCCAAAGTCTACCATCGATCCAAATACTATTAGTCTATGTGTGTCGGCAATATTCTGCCTTACGGCGCGTCGTATTCACAGATCTAATCTTGAAAAGCACATCTCATCCAACACGTCATTATGTCAATTTTGACTTTTCGAATTTCCGTGACACATATATATGTATATCGTACAGTATGATCCGTTGAGGGCCTGTCAGTAGGGCTACAAATTCAGTAGGAAATAGCTTATTTAGTTAGCTTGAATGGAGATAAATGGATTGCAAAATAATCAATGCCAAAATAATAGTTTTGTTGGTTTACACGAAATGCCATTTGAGTTCATGATTTCATTAGAGTAATCTACCGGGTAGAGGTAGGTCATGGTGAAAGTCAGAGAATATCCAACAGACTCTTACACGTTCCCGTAGCCTATACATCGCTAGTATTTCCTTTTTCATCTCTGCGTAAGTCCTACCTTTCTTCATCCCGTCCATAAAACCAATTCTCTTTCTTCCCCTTCCCCGCTTACCCAACATCCTACCCTCTATCACGGCCTTCAGCAAACCATCGCCCCTCATTACCCCTTCCAGCCACCTACCCTGTCTTCCCCTAATCTCATCCACAAGTTTCCTCTCCTCACCCACCATGTCAAGCACTTCCTCGTTTGTCTTCCTTTCCGTCCAACTCACATTCTCCATCCTCCTCCACACCCACATCTCGAACGCCTTCAGCCTATTTTCGTCTTCCTTTCTCAAGGTCCACGTTTATGCCCCATACAACGCAACGCCACACTCCATATCAAGCTCTTCACCAGCCTCTTTTTTACATCCTTACTTAAAGTTCCCGTTATCAGCTCCCTTCTATTATTGAACGCTTCCTTTGCTAGCGCTATTCTCCTCCAAATGTCTTTTCTACTATGTCCTCTTTCTTCTAGCGTACTACCCAAGTAATTAAATTGTTCTACCTGCTCGAGTTTGTGACTTCCTACTCTTATCACCAGCCTCGCTTTCTTTGTCCTGGAGAATCTCATTACTTTTGTTTCTTATGATTAATCTTCACCCCGTATTTCTTGTACTGCTTTTCCAATGCATCTACTAAAGTTTGCAATCCTTTCGATGAACGACTGACCAACGCCTGGTCGTCCGCGAATCTAACCGACTTTATCCGCTGGCCTCCTACTTTGATTCCCTCATCTAGCTCATCCCATGCCTCTCTTACCATTTCCTCAGCATAGATGTTAAAAAGTAAAGGTGACAACGGAGTTTATCGTTAAATTTTAAATTGCTCAGAATAATAATTATTATTAGGCTACTCAAGTTGGAATTGCATACGCCTGCTGGCATTGCGTAGGTTTGAGTTCCACCATGGGCAAAGGAGTTGAATAATTTTTGGCATCTGGGCCCAAGTTCACCAGACAAAGAGCTCAAAACACCATCGCAGGATCCTACGAGTACCTACATGGTACTTAGGAATCAGAGACGTTTTAAGCCTAATAAAGAACATAAAAAAGACGTTTTAAGTCTAATAAACAACATAAAATAGGCCAAAAGGTTTTCATGCTAGGCTACCGTGGTTTAACCTTCTTGCGACTGATAAATAAATTTTGATACCAGGAATATTACCGAATTGTAAGAGCTATCTTTATTTACCTTCAACAAGTGATATAATAATGGAACGATAATCGGCAGTGAATTCGGTTATCATTCCATATTAATGCAGTACAACATTTGCGAATATAATAGTTGCTACTAATGCTTGAACTTTATTGCATGCTTTTCGATTGTGATACGCTGCCCTGGCGCTATAGCCAACACCTTAGGGAACAACTTGCGAAGGCTCTGTAAAAAAAATAGCCTGCTTATGTTTTCAGCGCCTCTAGTCGGCATGGAAACAAATCGCTGATGGACTGGAGACCAAAACCCCAAGAAAGCGATTTTGATGGACTTCGATGGATGGTAAAACAACATGAGCCATGACCTCCCGGAAATAATAACCTTGGAACATTTTCTGAACAGATTTGGTTTTTGAAACATTTACATGGAAGATGTTAACGCAATGCATCGATAATTCACCTGCAGTCAAAAAATAACACAATTCGTCAATTACAGTCTAATAAACGATGGATTATAACGACGGATTCATCGTTGGAACGGAATAACCTGAGTCAGGTGATAATCTTCAGGTTATTTCCATCCCTATCTCGCTGCCTCTTATTAGCGACGCGGTATTGTGTGATTTTGGAATTGGATATTTAATGACCGTCGTAAGAGTGCGATATTCTACAGAGGAAAAATCATTCGCCTTGATAGGGATTCGAACCCGGATCCCTAGATTTCGCGCCGAGTACTGTAGCCAGTTACCAACTACCGAGGACTGCCGGACATACGATGTCACGGAAGCAGTCCAAGGCGTGCGCTTAGCGCCACAATCCACGTGGATAAAGCCAAATATGGAACACATTGAGGAGTTCGCTCATTTTGGCAAATTTTGAGGATACCGGGACGAGGGCGGTCCGGCAGTCCAGAACAACTTGCTGGTAACCGGCTACAGTACTTGGCGCGAAATCGAGGGATCCTGGTTCGAATTCCGGTCAAGGCAAATGATTATTCCTCTCTGGAATATCGCACTAATGTGCACTTGCGGGTGACTCCGTATATATTATTCCGTGGCTAGTGCCGGTATAAAAAAAAGACTGCCGTAAGAAATGATTGTGAGCATACGACATACACATTTTAGAGACAAGTTAAAGTCTTAACCTTTAGTTGTCCCTAAAACTTGGAGCTTGTCTGTGTGTTTTCTTTAACCTTCATGTCTTTTTCGCCGTTTCGAATGCGAACCGCAGCTCAGGAGAACCTGCGTGCCATGGCTCTGAGGATGATCTACCCCAGCCACTCTTACTACGGGGAGGCGTACAGCGGGCCTACGTACATCCCCGAACCGGCCGTGGACATCCCGAGCCACGGAGCAGCTTACCCACCCCCACCGATGGGGGCGCACCTGCCCCCGGCGTCCGCCGCCATGGGCGTGCACCCGCCGCCCCCGCACCACCTGGGACACCTCCAGCACATGTTCCCGCACCCCGCTTCACTCGGCATGTCCCTTAACCCTGGATCTCCGAAGGGCAACGCCACGACGGGTGTCGGATCCTAGTGGTGAGTACTACCTACATGCTTACTGATCAAAATTAGTTTCATTCAAATTCAGCCAAATTGGTCGTAGTGAATGACCAAATTATTAGTAATATCCCATTTGTAAATACTTTCATTCAAAACTATCAACAAAAGGTGATGTAGTGCATCGTAAACTCGGACAGAATCAAATTGCTCACCCGTGGTCAATTGTTTTAAGTCCATCTGTGATGTCCCAAATCCAGCACATCACGCTGGATTCAGAATGTTTTCTATTACTCGTTACTTTGACGAACAGCACTTTCTTGACATTAAAACAAACAATACTTTCAACTTGAATATGCAATCGCGATTCAATATGTATAAATGAACAATTGCACTGATAGAAGTTTGTTTTTTTATCATTCCTCATTAAAACCTTGTAGCGTAGGACGCCACTTTCATGGTTATTCTTCTCTTGGCGAAGGGCTTTCGATTGTGGCTGCGTAGCCATTTTATTCACTTAACATTGCGCATGTCCTCCTCCCTGTCATTATTTTGTACTCAATGGTGCCCAGGGCTGTCTCCACGGATTGAGGGGCCCTGTGCAAACGAAAGTGGGGTCCCCCCTAACTTTACATTCCCTAATTGATATAGTAATATCTTTTAAGCATATTTCATGGAAAGAAGGAAATTAACCGGCCAACCGGCTAATTATTTCAAGAAATTTACACATGTACTAAGTAGTAGGCAAGTTTGGGTAATAGGCGGGTTTCCCCGCACTGTCTGAAAGAGGCAATCCCGGGGGGGGCCCCCCAATAGGCGCGGAGCCCAGTGCAGCGCCAACTGTCGCACTACCCAAGGGACGCACTACCCACTGATGGTGCCCCCAAGTTCTGCAATACTAATGCCCTATCTCGTTTTCCAACCTTCTTCTCCTTCGGGTTAAGATCTGAGCCTGATTAATGCATTTGTCATTCATGATGTGAGTTTTTTTTCGCTTTCTGTGACCATGCTACCCTGAGTTTGCTTACCATTTTCATCGTAATTATTTGTTTCCACTGCTTTTCCTGCATTTTTTCATACAGTTAGTTTCATGGCGCTTGAATCCTTTAATTTCCTCTTCATCTTTGAAACTTCAAGGAAGTGTTATCTATGTAAACGTGTTACAGTGAAGATAATCAAGTGTTTTCCTGTTCCTTATTGTAGGTCCCCGGTTCAGAAATGCGCTATTTCCTCCTCCAATGCTCCCGAACCCAACTTGGAGCCTGACTCTATTAATTCAGATGTGGATAACGACTCCTTTCTTTCTTAAAATTTTAAGCTTTTCGGATATTTTCTTTCTAAGTTTCTATCCCATTTTTATCAGTTGTTGTGTTTGATCTTAGACCTTAATGCATATATATGCTAATACGAACCTTTTTTGCTAAATTAATTCCAAAGTTCGCTTAAAATTTTACTCTTGCACATGTTTATGCATGTAAACGCATGGAGTATTTCAGCTTGTACGCAAGCATTATTATTATTTATAAAACAGTGATTTTTCAAACGCCTAAAAATGCCCACCTTATAAAATTTGCAGATGCATGCACTTGACAAATTAGATTATCACGCATGTGCTCTTTTCAATAACGCATACGAGCATAGAAATAACCGCTGTGCATTTACCTTCTATTACTTAGATCCAATGTCATAAATGAGGTGGAATGGTGCGGTTTTATTTAGGATTTGCAAAATTGTATTCCTTCGTATAATTTTAATGTTTCCGCAAAAAATTTGTAGCGCTTAGTACATACAGGTTCTGCAGCTAAGGATCCGCCTGCTTTTTGTGCCGTGAACAATTTCTTGGTTTCAAAATGCAAGTTGAATTATGAATTAAGTTTTTTTAGTATGGAAACAACGTCCATAGATTACTGCCATATTGCTTTTTTCCTTGCTACAGTAAAAACTGTCAATGAGTCTTCAAGGCATGTGATCAACAATTAAAATTCCATGAATGTAATCGCACACTACATATCCTTGACGAAGATAAAACTTTTATTCGGACTTGTCAATTTCTCGCCCTCATTTGAGATAGCATCGTCAAAGAAGTTTGATTGCTGTCGAACGACGCGGCGGATATGAGGCAGACGAGGAACGAAAGCCTTTTGTGATAAGATTAACTTGACCCTTCCGTGAGAACGCTGCCCTTTCCGTCTTCACCCTGCAGTCTTAGTGGACTGGAGGTGCACGGTACGCCTCTTCCAGGCAGGCACCCGCAGTTCTCACCGCCCGTGCCCGCCATAAAACGTTCACAGCTCGGGGTAGGTCAGGTCTACGGCGATAGCATGAAGTCTTCGTGACTCACATGCACGAGTGTCTGGATTCCCTTCGTATATTTTTCATAAGATGGTTGTAGCGATTTTTGTTTATGTACAGATTTGCGTGAAACATTTCATACGTGTTCTCATTAGTGATATCTATAGATAAAAGTGAAAAAAATTGTATCCTAACGATTCGGTTTTTATCAATTCAATTTTGCTTTAAAACGTAACCTTATGCATGACGTATATTTCGTTGTACTTCGATTACATATGTACAGGTTTTCTTCTAAATGTGAGAATACATTTCTTATTTCTATAACTATTGCTGACAAATATCAATGTGTCACGCCCAGCCCAATACTCGAAAACAACATATTTCAATATTATTTCGTCTAAATTTCGAATTCAACGCCGAAAACTCTAAGTCATAACATGCTTTAAATGCATGCTATGACTCCAAATTTTATTTTTTTATTTCAGCGTCTTGAAGAAGTTTGAAATAAATATTGAAATATTAATGGCGCAAAGATATAGTTGTATATGACTAAAATACTCAGTAATTAAATAAATAAAGCTACATCAGTTTCTAACTTGACTCATTTTTCCCGCCGTACGGCTGAAAACCCTTCAAAACAGCAGGTTTTTTTTTGCGATTCTGTAAAAATTACTGGGGTGAGTAATAGATTATTTTTTATAAATAGTTTAGAAAACATGCAATCTACACACCGTTAGTTTTTTGATGAAATCTAGGTGCTATAAGTTCCTAAATGTTTTAATATTCTCCCTCTGGAGCGCACAACCATAATCTATCCCATGTTAAACTGTTTATATTTCCAGGCAAATTGCTCTAAAAGTAGTTCGGCAAGGGGTTGATATTTTGATATCACTGGAAAGATGAGTTTTTTTCTTTAAAGTGAGGCCAAATTCATCAAATTCTAGGTGAAGTGATTTTTCGCTCAAACTACCTTAAATTGCAGAAGGTTAACCTCCACCTAAAAGTAAAGTATCGATTTCCTTCTAAATGAAGTTGAGGCAAACAAGCCTGGCAGAATTAGCGGTTTATCTGACTTCAGAATTAGAAATCATCCTCCACAGCTGGAAAAGAGGCACTAGGCGATGACATGGAAGTTTCTCGCGCCTTCCGAAGTCTACCTCTCCGAGCACATGCAAGCGTGTATTAGCGGACACCGTAGTGATGTATTTGCCGTGTATGCTGCGGACTGGGAAAGCAGAGAAATTAAGAAAATAAAAAAAGACAGGGAGTTGCAAACTTGCCGCGGAAAACCGGTCCCGTCGGGGGAATTGATCTAAAATTCTTAGAATTATAAATATTCCTGGTAGAAAAATCTAGTTTTTCTACTTCTCCGTGATGAGGTTCCCAAGTTGAATTCTTCATGCCGCACCGGGATAAGTGTGCACGCCAAGTCATACTGCTACAATGTGAGTAATATGTGACCTTTTAGTATTTCTCCGCGTTGGTAATTCCTACCTTAGTGTGTTCACGCACACGAACAAGGTTTTTAATGGAAGAGTAATACTTCATTAATTTGCAAGCTACCAACTTTTTGTGAATTTCTGTGGAGATTTTCAATATATTTTGTTTTAATCTGTGTAATTGGCATGGATCTTAGGATTCCTCATATAATTTATTAGGGTTATCTTCATATTACAATGGATCGTGGCTCTTTGCTTTCGATTTTTTTGTTGAACTCAAAAGACTGGGAGTTAGCTTTCTAAGTTAGAAATGTTTACTACAGAATACAAAATCATGCATTTCCTTTAACCATTTCTTATTTATTGAATGGAACAACACACTCATCGACTCCCGGAAAATATGAAGACTCGCATCTACAGATCTCGTCATTAAAAACATTCCATTGTCCGAAACGAGAGATAGGATATTAACATTTCCAACATTGTAGGCTTTCCTCTCGATCGTCAAGAATTTGTTATTTATATCTATATTGGCGGAACTTGTAAACAAAAACACAACACGGATTCAGAAAGGGAAGATCTTGCGAAACTCAATTAGCACTTTTTGCCCACGATATTTTAATCACGGGCGAACATAACGTTCCAGTTGATGTAATTTTTCTTGATTTTAAAAAGGCATTTGATAATTTTCCCACAATAGGTTACTCATTAAATTAAAATCCTAAGGTTTAGACGACAACGTAATCTCTATCTCTAATGAAGTACAAGTCACATCGGGTGTCCCGCAGGGTAGTGACATAGACCCACTTCTGTTCCTTTTGTACATAAACGAAATCGGTGAAAAATTGACAGTACACTTAGATTATTTGCATACGTCGCAGTGGTATATAGAGAAATTCATAGCCTTAATGATAAGGAAGCGCAAACCAAGGATCTCGAGACAATACAGAGTGGTGCGATGCGTGGCAGCTAGAATTAAACCTGAAAAAATGCGTTGTTATGAACTTTTGGAAACGGAAAAACGCTCCTTTTAAGAGCTATTGCATAAACAACAGACAATTAGATACTGTAGAATCGGCTAAATACCTCTGAGTTAAACTGACTAATGATCTCTCGTGGAGTAAACATATTCGAGAAATTACCGGTCAAGCTAAACGTAAATTGGGATTTGTTAAAAGAGTACTTGGCAAGTGCGACGATAAAGTTTTGGAAATCAGCTACTTCTCCCTCGTTAGACCCCACTTGGAATATGCTGTCAGTATTTGGGATCCTTATGAGATAGGTTGGCTTGGAAAATAAGTTAGAACGCGTGCAGCGAAGATCGCCAAGATACGTTAAAGACTGTTTTGATAATCTCGTTAGTGTTACTGACCTTTTGCAGCAACTGGGATGGGAAAAGCTTTCAGACCGTCGATTAAAATTTAGACTCAATCTATTATGTAAGTTCCAACCCGGTCTATTTTCTGACGACGTTGATAATATTTTACGAAATCCGACATACTACGGTAGATCAGACCATGATAATAAAATTAGGGAACTAGACTGCAGAACGGACAGATTTAAAATGCCATTTTTCCCACGAACGATAAGGGACCATAACAGCTGTCAGTGAGACTTTTATCTAGGTTTGTCGTTAGGTAGTGTAGCTCTTAGTATAAGTAGTACTCCCTAATACTTGAATCATTATCTGTTACCTAGTACTAACAGCACGCCGTGCATGTTTTCTACATAAGTCTTTAGTCTCTGTCCATTTGTGTAGTTGCTAAATACATACATATTAATGGTCCCTCTCCATTGTTATAATATTTGTAGTGTAGTAGTGCATGCTTATGAGGTTTCGCCTCGTGACAAGCATTAGCGAATTATGCTAATGCATAATTAGTCGTCGTTACATAATTCAAGTTAATAATAATAAGTTCAAGTTCAGAACGCAAGGAAGACTGCACGCAAAATCATCCCAACTCTAATTCGATGAATTCATCCTCGCATTGCTGACTCCTCACTTACCTCATCCATCTACTTCTTACGATAACTTCTGCAGCATTCTGAAAGCATTATAACTATTGACACAATAGCACCAATAGCCAGCGTACAGTTTTCCCGGCGTCTTGTACACTTATGAAAACAGTTCACAATCGCACCTTAAAGAATCACTAGATTCTAAGTAATGATCAGTATGAGTTGAATCTGGTATTTTTCTATCTCCTGAACTCGGCCCAGTTTCTTTACTCATTGTTCTAGTTCAAGTTCAGAATGCATAGGAAAATCACGTGGGTATCTCATAAATCAGACTACCTTAATGATCTCACCCAAAATTTACCGTTTTGTTTGTATTATAGCAAGTTCTAGTCATGGAGATTCCTCTACAGATGTTGAGCTTCAAACCATCGCAATGGCCACCTATATCCATAACTTCTTAGAAACTGAATAGATCTGAAACACCACGAAAATTCCGTTGTCTCGGGCGTGACTTCGTGGAACTTGTTTAGCACTGTAAACGATAAGTATAACATAGTTTTTCCATATAGATTTAATATAAAAGACGACCTAGGTTTCGACGACGACGACGATTTTTGAGTGTCTCCCCCAATTCTGAGTGACTATATATTCTTGGTCTTTTTCTAGTGTACCTGATGATGACGAGCTTCGTCGAAAGCTTGGTCGTATTTTAAATTAAATCTATGTGGAAAACTGTTATAATTATCATTTACAACATGAAAAATAATGCTGAGTACTGAAAGTTACAAATTTAAGTATTTTCCGGCTCATAAGACGCGCTACTTTTCCAAAGAAACGCACAGAAAACCACCAAGCTTTCGGTGATTCGTTGCCGGTTAACGGAATTCCGAAAGTCATTGTAGGAATGGGCGTGAATTATAATTAAGATTTAAGTACTGAAATATCTTTTTTACGAGTATAAATGGTTACGATCTCTGGCAGCAGTACGTTCCAGTAATATATCGTCATAAATTTGTTTAATCTTCTATCATAATTATTTATTTTTATGACTAACATAAATCCTACAGTAAGACGTAATTAAAAAATAAGCACGATGGCATTCCGGTTCACGCTGTCACCATGTTTGTTGCGGTATTAGCTAAAAGAGCGCTTCTCTGCTTCACCGTGGGCAACATCGAAGGGTTTTATAAGCGTTATTTATTTTTTTCGATTGCTGTGGTCAAAACTAAGGTGCACCTTACGTGCATATTATGAGCTGGAAAATAGGGTACTTGCTTTTTGTATAACCATTCCACGAATCATGAGCTCCCAAAGTTGCTTTTTCTCAAGAGCCATTTGAAGCGGGTTGCGGTCTGTCATTTTCTCTATACGGATGCTCCTTCAAAGTGCGCGATGGAATTCTTCTAGCTCGCAAAAGCTTTCGGCGGGTTTATGCGCGGAACAATACTCTCCTGTCTGAGGGAAATCTTTATATATATAAAAGTCAATGTATGTATGTATGTATGTATGTATGTATGTATGTTCCACATCTCCTCCTAAACCACAGGGCCGATTTTGATGAAATTTGGAACACGAGTTTGTCACTGATAGACAACAAACACTGTAGGGTTCAATTAACCGAATCCCTATTTTTTCAGGGTTAAGGGTGTGATCCTTAATAATATGTATAAAAATGTAATGGTGTCTGTCTGTCTGTTGCTCCATCACGCAAAAACTACTGAACCGATTGAGCTGAAATTTGGCATGCAGATAGAAAACATATGTGGTTGTAACATATGCTATATTAAAAATCCCTAAGGGCCCCCAAAGGCCCCCTGAAGGTCCCCCCTGGTGGTTCATGCTAAGCATTGGGTTCGGTGCAGTGGTTTCATTTATTTGTTTTTAAGATTACTTTCACTCAAGATATAGGGCTGGGATTTTTTTATCGGATGGCTGAATAAATGAAGTTTCTAATTTTATCAATCGATTTCCTTCTACGCTCCGTATTTGTCTGAACTTCATGTATTCAGCTGAAAAAGCTCACCTTTTTCTCTGAAATCAACAATAACATATTTCCTTGACAACCATAGTTTTGATTTTCAAAGGATATACACGCCTCTAGCATTTAAATATCACGCCTTCCTGCAGGCCCATGATAGTACGTAGAAAAAGAAAATCCGTATAAGAAGAGCCCAGAGTCCCAAGGGCCCCATGATAAATTGCTTCGGGGGGTACTCGATAAAGTCAATGCATATTTAACAAGTATACTTTTCAACGTCTATTCTCAAAGTAGCTCTCAAAGGGGCACTGCATGTAGGTATATGAGATAACACTTATCTACGTAGTAAACGATACACATAAAGGAATTAAATAGATTACACACTTAATTAAATGTGCAAGAATATTTACGTGGAGCGAATATCAATGGTAATAATGCCTCTGTTGCTGCAACAAACACGGAGTTTAATTATTTAATTCTCAGATGTATTACACGTAGTGAAACCGTCTGCTTCTCATTGCGATTGCGAACTGTTTTTTAGACCACTTCCTACATCATTAACGTCACGAGTTATTTATATGTTTAAAAGTGTTAAAGTGCTGTTAACTTAGGTACATTCACTCAATCATCGCGTTGCCTATTCTAGACTCTCACTTGCCGCTGTGTTTCCGTTCCTTGGACTTAAAAATATATCCATCAACATGCCTAATATAAAAAAGAGTAACCTTTCGAAAAGATCTTCTAAAGCAAAATGAATGTCTTAATTGCGAGAAAATGAGCCCTTGAAAGAAAAACGACAAAGGTTAGACTTGGATGGTCAAAGACATGCCCACCAGCGATCTCATGAGATTCTCCCCGTGGTGTTTCTTGGGTTACGCTAAGATCCGCACAAATTTCATCCTTACCCAACATACGGACGGGTAACCAGCTCTAAATCTGGTTCAAAAATCAGACCCATCTGTTTCGAACCTTCAAATGAATGTCTTATTTGCGAGAAAATGAGCCCTTGAAAGAAAAACGACAAAGGTTAGACTTGGAGGGTCAAAGACATGCCCACCAGCGATCTCATGATAATCTCCCCGTGGTGTTTCTCTGGTTACGCTAAGATCCACACAAATTTCATCCTTACCCAACATATGGACGGGTAACCAGCTCTAAATCTGGTTCAAATACAGACCCATCTGTTTCGAACCTTCAATCTGCTTTAAGATGGCGGAAATTATAATGACGCCACTACATGCTTCTTACCCGAAAGCAGAACGGACATTCTGCACAATTAACGACAAGTGTACTATGAATCACCATAGATTTTTTATTTATCAACCGAAACCAATGATTATGGCTATGCCGAAGGCACAGTCCCACACATGTACAGTCCCACACAGCCGAAGGCACAGGCCACATTGTTGGAGGATTCATAGGTCAAATAAACATGGCTTCTGCTGCCATCACTCCTCTTGACGTTGTCAACCGCTGGATTGTACTCTTCTGTTCAATCCGGATTAAGATAATCAATGCACATATCAACGTTGAATAGTGCAACTGAATTAAGTCATGGAATGCAAATATATGTATGTACACAAGGGAAGCGATCAAGATGTTAATCACTCAGAAGACGGCTCAAGAGAACCGGAGGGACGAGGTGACCATCTATCAACCTTTGCTATTTAAGTAGTAATGAGCCTGCGAGGCCGATTTTTGGGTTTCCCGAGCATGAAAGTGATCCAATAGTCACTCATCTCTCCGTGCACCTGGAAAACGGTCATGCGTGTCTACTACAACGAACACAACATACAAGATAGGTTACGAACTCCTCGAATGACCACGCATACAGTTTTTCTTCGGGCTTTGTGGTTTTATTATAAAAAATAAGTTTAATGTTTTTCACACCCGTTGAATTTCAACGGGTATCTTCCGCTCGTATACAATTAAAACTAACCACAGTTACTATCCCTATAAGAGTACTTTTGTATCCATTCTGTCCGGATATTTGTATGCTGTTTTCTACACTGTATCTCGTGTAAAGTGTTAAAATACAGGTCTCTGCAAAATCTTAAGCCGGTAGGTCATGTACAAGTGGTCGAAAATCCAGTTCATATGTAGAAGGAGTCGAAATTCGGCCAAGTTGGGTTGGCTTGTGTTGGGTCGGATTTTAAAATGAGAATATTTCATACACTGAGATACGTTGAGTGACAAGGTTTGCGTCGTTTTGAAGGAAATTGAATTTCAAGCCGTAAAACTGTCGTCAAAATTGAGATTTGACCCACCGTTTAAAAGATTCAGTCTTTTTTGGTGCTTTGGATCGCAGTACGAGGCGCACCGGACCGAAACAAATGCTTTGGAGAAACGTTTTCGATCAACTGTATGATTTCTCATTCTCCCAAAAACCTAGCGTTGAAAAGTGAGGAGGAAGAGTCTCCTGGAAACTAAACTTTTGCAAAAGCTGGTAGCAGACTGATGGGAAGAACGCTACGTCACGATGGAAGGTAGTCTAGTGGAAGAAACGGTGGTAGTCTAGTGGAAGAAACGGTGGGAAGTGATGGAATGTAAGGTAAGCAGTGGAAGAGAAAGTCGTTTCATCTGCAATTCTGATCTGCCAAGCTGAGAGAATAGTAGTCCCATCGAACGCAGGGGTAAACATAAGCACTCAGCTACTGCCCTTTCAGTCGTGGAGACCGGTTCTTAGAAAATAGAAACATCCAGTCCCAAAATCGTCCGTTTCACATTTGCGCCACGAGCTTTTGCCAGAGCTATAAAACAGCTTAACATCTAAGTCCACACATTAACCTGTGAGCCGCTGCAGGGCCGTGTAGCAGGCGGGGTAAGGACACCATCCAATAGGGGAGGGAATAGGGAAAAGGAATAGGTTGGGAGAGAGGAGAAATATGAATTGCATGTTAACGTAGTGTATTATAGCGTCACGCTCAGAAAAAAAATTAATACCTATCTGTTCAATAGTGTATTTCGTTTACTTATTTCATTTCTATCACATCTAGAGATATAGTCTTGGGTTAGAATAATATTATCTTGCGTCATGCCGAAACTCACCTTATCTGCATTTTATAAGTTGGCAATCCAAGCCTAGTTTGCTGCCTCCGATTCTATATTGGCTCCTAACTTAGTCCTGTCCTTAAACTGTGTTCACTTTATATGGAGCAAACGACCATGCCTGAAACGATACTACAATTAGCCGTATGTGAAAGAAATGCCACTAGAATAAAGCAGTGTGAGAGAAGTAAGTGAAACAGTGCCGGATCCCAATGCCAATGGAATGCTTTCAAACTATCATTCATTTTAAATAATCTAAATTTTCCTTCTTCGCAGCTTTCAGACGCCATGCATTTCAAAGCATGTCCTGCATACAGGAAGTCACATTAAGGGCAAAGGCTCTGGAGATCTTCCTGCAACTGTTTTTTGCCCGTTTTCTCTGTGTGCAATTCAAATCATAAATTCAAATGCGATGCAAAAGCACTGTAAAAAAGCGAAAAAAAGTACTGTACGGAACTTATTTTACATTTACGACTCCAAAAATCTCACGGAAAATGCCTCGTCTACTTTTATTGTATGAAGGTGTACTAAGCTCCTTGTCATTCAGCTCCTTTTACTGGCTTTTCAACCTTGTGATAATCTATTATTCCTCCATACTTCAAGTGATATCATCATTTCACGAATAAAGGCGTGACGCCATAAAAATATATTACTTCATTTTATCATTATGTTTGTCCTGGGAAGTGTGTGTTTCATCGCTTTGATTCGCTGGCTTTTCATATTATTCATGATTTGAAAATATTTTGTACACATCTTATTCACATTCTATACGTTAAAACTGTAAGTTCAAAAGTTTTAAAGTTTATTTTACTAAAATGGCCATTTGACTGAATATATATTTAGAATACAAATTGATCAGAATCAAAGTCAGACTTTGCTCCAGCGTTCTTGCAAATTTTATCTAATGGGAATTTGTTGATGTTTTTCAACCTACTTGATGTATTTTTGAACCTAGAACATAGCTGGCTCACCAAGATTAGTACAGAAACTTTGTTTTTAAGGGACTCAGATCCTCGCAAGTTTATCAAAGGAATGAGTGTGTGACATAAAGTTACCTTACATTCATTGCCATGTAGGCAAAGATAATTACCGATCTGGAATCCCAAAAAATAAAATGTCTTCTTGCCATGAATACTATATATACCATCAGACCTTTCAAGTAAGGTAAATATCTGCCATTTCCTGTCCGGCTACACTATGTCTTGACAATTACGACAACTAAACACTGTCGTCTTCAGATGCGGCTTTGCAAATAGCGCGATTCTCAAGTGAACCTCTTCAATTGACCTGTTCAAGAGCAGCGATGTAAAACAACATATTTTGCTTCCTTTAAAAGAAAATGTCAAGGACACTGAGCAACTACAAGCCTCAAAACATTTTTCCGAGGACGGTTGCTTTGATTGATTTGATTGAGGCGGTTGCCATTCCGAGGGCCCAGGTTCGTCTCTCGGCATTACCGAAAATATTCTCAATAGAATCGTTGATCCTACTTGGGTGTCTTGTAGAGGGCAATTCAAGTGTAGTGCTCCCTCGTTGGGGACCTAATGGGATTGTGACTTTCGTAAATAGTAAGCTGATTCCGAGAACAGTTTTCTCTCCACCCTTCCCCCATCCTTCCTTTACCAACCTACGCAGCTATCCTTAGATGCACAAATGATCTCATTTGGCGGTCTTATCCCCTAAATAAATAAGCAACCAATTGTTCCCCTCGAGAAATTCCGGGTGTCCTTTGCATTTACTGATATTTGACAGCTTTCCTCATGCCACTATTGAATGGGATCTTAACGCGCTATTAATAATGGTAGCCTTGCGTGCTTGAAAACTTCATTTTCCGACACTGATGTTTTTAGACGAGCCTATCTATTGAGAAGGTCACAGGAAAAAGAATTAATTTGATTAGCATCGCAATATAGGGTGCAAGTAGATTTTGATTGCGGTAGGGCGATTAACATTTCGCATTGAACGCATTGATTTTAAATGCATCCTGTTGCGCATAATAGTGTCTTTTTTCTAATTTTTAGATTATCCGAGGTGTCCTTAGTTCACAATATCATAGATGAATGAGATGGTAGTGTTCTTATCAAAATGACGATTCCTCTAATCGATTCAGCCTATAAGCCTTTTGAGAAGGATATTTCTTCCTCTCTTCCTTCTAACTCAGAGGGGAGAAGAGCATCTACATGCTACCCTCGATCCACTGCAAGGGTGTGTGGCAGCAGGTGTTAAGACACCAGCAATGACAAAAGGAAGGAATAGGGGAAGAAATAGGAAGGGGGTATGGACGAAAAGTGAATTTCATTATTTTGGAGTGTCTTAGTATCTCGCTGTTTTTATATAGTTACTAGTAATGCATGGAAAGAAGAAATTTTGTACATTTTTGTTATCGTCACAAATAATTAGTTTGGCTTTCATATTCTGGGAAATGGTAGTTGAGAGGGACTCCCACCCCACTTCTTAACGGTATTTTTAACGTGACACCATCACGGAACTACCTTTCACCTGGCTCCTACCCTTCGACCTATCTGGTATGAGTGGCCCTACCAGGATCAATAGTAATTGCGCCTGATCACCATAACCTACCTCTAACCGGTAGATTACTCAGATGATGATTAGTTCGGCAGTGTATTTTTTTGCCACATTAATCGCTTCTAGAGATGTTGTGCGGGATAAAAATAATTTCCTCTGTGTCATACTGAATCTCGCCTGGTCTGAATTTCATAAGTACTTAGTCTTAGCTTAGCGTGTGCCCTCGAAGTCCCCAGTGGCTACCCAACCTAGATCTTTAATCAGCTGTTGTACACTGTCTATTCGCTCGTTGCAGTTTTTAACGAATCGTGCGACTTTCCTTTGTATTTAGTTTAGTTAGCGAATTAAATCTTTCCGCGCAGGATCCCGAATGCTCGCGGCGGCATTGGAGACGGGGCTTAACCAGAGCGGAATAGCATCTCAGGAGAAAGAGCACCTCCAGTAAAAGAAAAGATCTCAAAGGTTTCCTGCGGGAGGCATTAAAAGCGCGCACGGCAAGGAAATGTACAAAAGTTCTTCTCTTTCTCCTCGGCGGCTAACTCGGCGAATGTCTAGTAGATGGGATTTCAGGCGGGCATGGGTCAGGGGTGGAGGAGAACGAAGGAGTGGTGAGAAGGGCCTTGGTGAAGGGCGGGGGGTGAGAAAAGCATTAAAAGCGAAAACGATCTAAAGAGTTATTCCGCCGGAGGTTTTCCAGAGCCTAGCAGCCGTAAAACATTCACGTTATGACCGACTGTCGTCCACCTGAGTATATTCTTTGGCCCGAGGTCAAAAGGAGGTGGGCTGGAGTAAGGAGTTTTCGGGGGGGGAGGGGGGGAAGGTAAGAGATTCATGTGGCTTTGAGTGAGTTCATAAAAGTTAGGCGGGGTCGGGGATTTTCAAAAGCAGATTTCTCGGAACGGCCGCTCTATACGATGTGAAACGCTTTAATTTCTCGTGCTTATCCCTTTGTGTCTCGGTTCACCCTCACAACCTCTCTTTCATTCTACTTTCTCCTTATCTACTCCTCTTCAGCGTTTCTTCCTTCTCCTTATCAACTCTTCCTCGCATTATGCCTCTGTATCCTCCTGCTAACCAAGCGTTGGTTAATCATCCAGCCAAGGGATTGCAGAGGAGTACATTAAAAGTACTGTGTGGAAGATATGTGACGAAATTAAATCATAAGAAGACCAATGTAATGAGATTTTTTATAAGTGTGGAGGTTATGAATACAAGGGTGGGGGGCATAAAATAGAGCAGGTTGTACAGTTAACGTATCTGGGTAGCATTTTAAAGGAAAAAGGCTTTAGCGCTAGGAAATTCAGATGTAGAATAGCTCTAGCCAAGGAGGCCATTGTCAGAGTGAAGCGATTTGATGAGGGGGCTCCGGGGAGAGACGTCAAGAAAAAGTTGGTAAAATAAAATCAGAAATTGTATGGGACACTGCATGTCGGAACATTATTTTAGTCATTGTTGAATGTAAGTGTGCACATGTTAGGTGCATTTCAGATCAGCAGAAGATTGTAGAGGGTGAGCTAGGTAGTGAGGAAGAGGAACGAGGAGGTTGTGGATATGGTAAGAGAGGAAAGGAAGTTGGTGACGGAGATTTGGAGAATGTAGAACAGATTTATGAGGAACGTGCTGAGAGGTGAGAATGCTGAGAAGGTTGATGGAGGATAGAACGCTGGAAGATGAAAGGAACTTTGGATAACATTAGAAGCCAAAGAGATTGAGGAACGTAAGAGAGACCTAATTACAAGCAAGCAGGTTGCATGAATGTCAAAATATTTCCTACAAATTGCAAAATTTGAGGAAAAAAATTATCCAAAATCTACAAATCAACTGCCAGAATACTCAATAAATAAATGTTTTATTCTGCACCAATCCTTTCCTACTAGAGACAGCAAAATGTATACGCTTTTATCAGTTATACGTCACGGCTTAGTGTATACAGGAATTTTCCAAGGCTTGAATCGATAAAAAAAATTTTTAACCGAAAATAATATTTCGTCAAACCTGTGGAGGTAACTTCCGTTGTAACCCGCAAATATGGGAAATCAAATTTTTATCACTTGTGAATTATTATATCTGACTACTGAAGATATTCGTTGCGATTTATTCGCAGCGGTTGTGAGGAATTTATTCTGTCTATCGAGTATTTGATGACCCAAATAAGTAGTCATTTAGGGAGAGTAGGTTAATTCGTTGGCGTAAGTTCGATGCACACGAATAATCTGTTGAAATTAGCCAAAAGATACACGCTTTCATGCTATAAAGGCGTAATTATTGCATTTTCCTTGATAAGACTAGTGCCGGTGATGGACCTTAGAGTATCCTTTCACTCCAAGGCTTATGTCATTAATTGCCCCAGGTAGCACCTAATAAGGAAGTTTTCAATGAGAAGTATGGCACCAAGAACCTCTTAGGAAATTGGTAAACGCAAAAATGCTCCCAACTTATGAGAATATTTTAAGGGAGCAGAAACTAAAAGAAGTCGCAGATTGCATTTTCAGTGAATTTAATTGTTTGCATGACTCTCGTGAATAACCTATAACCGTTAAATGTTTCAATTTATAAGAAGCGAGAAAACCTCGAATATACTCTACACACCTTTGTCTGCTTATAACGACGTGGGAAAATAGATAGATTAGAGTTTTGCTTTTTTACGGCTGGTGAGCCACTGAGGGAGTCAATACAAATCAGGAATTCCAACTATTTATTAGCCAGCCAGCTATTTATAGTACGGGTGGGTACATTTTATAAGAGTTAATTTTTTGCCAGGGTGACTCATCCTACATCATTTTCCTGCAGCAACTCTGTATTGCGGACGTATTTCGTCCACAGTGCTTTAAATAGTTTGCGGTTAACTTGCGCTTAACATGAAGGCGTAACTTAAATCTTTTACCTTTTTCCTTAAAAAAAATAAATTAAGCATTAGGTTTTATCAAACGGATATATCACTGGCATCTGAAAATATATTTCCTCTGTGACTATTCTTTTGGCTCGCTGGCATCTGTACCGTCATCTACTATAAGTGGGCTTATCATGTGTCCCGGTTTGGCCGGTACAGTCTTCGTTAGAAGGGTCTGTCCCGATGTCCAGACCGGTTGAAATATTTGTCCCATTCTACTCTGAAAAGCCCAAAAATACCAATGCTAAGGCCGTTTTACACGATACTGAGCAGTTGAGCATACTGCTCAACTGCTAGGGTAGGGTATACAGAAATTGCAAGAACGCGGACAGGGAATAATTGCAGGGGCTATTTTCTGTCTTTTGTTCGTGCATTATAGTAATTATTTTAGTAAGTCCCCGCTTATTATGACGTAGTTTACACTGCACTTCCCCACTCATACATCAGGCAGTAAAATGTCTCGTGTAAACCAGCCTTTAGCCCCTTTGTCCACTGCAGGGAGAAATGCGCAGCGACAAGTTTGTAGCGAGATGTGTTATTCGAAAACCTAATCACGCATACTCGAAGGATCTCGATTAAATATTGAGCATTTATCTCTTGGTTGAAAGGAAGAACCCCTGCGATAGAAGCCAAACTGAGCAAATTTTCTTGGAAAAGAGTAATTCCGGAGGAATTACTCGGCGGGGGCAAAGACGGATTCCGCCACCCCACTGGCAACGAGATTAGAACTCAGCACTCCAGAGTTTGGTACTGAAACAAGCTGCCGAAGCTGCGAGTAATAAGTTTATAATGCAATTGTAATCAAAGGATAAAATACCTGTACACCATTAGCCTAACTTTTATTTTTTTAAAGTCCCTATTTTGTCTCAGATTCAGCCTCTTCAAAACCAGATGTGTCCCTGTTTTGGGAAATTAGAATTTGGTATGCCTAACTACAAGTTTTGAGGATATTGGGGTACAAAGCACATCCTTCCCCAAATCCTATTCTTCTCTTTTACTTTATTTCCTTTTTATTGTGTAAAACGGTGTTAAAAATGTTATTTATGGATTTTATTTAGTTAATAATTTATTTTCTTAATGCACTATAACTGAATACTAGCACTATTTATTTCCTTTAGAACAAACTTTTATATCCAAAAGTCACTTCGCACATACACGTTTTTCTAGAAATAATATGAAACGCGTAGAACCGTATTTGGTATTTGCATCTATGATGAAAATATACCCGCCATTTAGGGGCCCAAACTAAAACCCGACATTCTTATTTAATACCGATAAAACACCATCACCACACTGTAAAGCATGTTACTCCGTCCTTAGCATAAGGCACATCCTCACGGATTGCGTGAAATACCCTGACTTCTGCGAAAAATATCAAATGAGAGACGAGGTTTTGGGAAACCCTGGCGAAATACAAGATACACTTTACTTTCAAGTTGATAAAAAATTCTTTTAATAACCTTTTCATAAATTCGCTATTGCTTTAACCATTGGTGTGAATAATGTAGGTTAGGGTAAAATTCTTTTTTCCAATCGTTGCGATTTCACAAATGATGTGGAACGCAGTCACGCGCACGGGTGCGAAGTTATACACCAAATACAGTGAAATTCGCCATGAAATAATCATTTGAATTCTGCTGAAATTCGCCTTGAATTGAGATGTCTTAGTGGTGTAACTGGTTAACACACCTAGTTGATAAAAATTAGGTATCCGTCGAACCGTAGGATGTCCAAGGGGGCTATTCTGTATATTCTCGGAATATCCGAGCCTCGACGTTGACGACATTTTGACGTCACACCCTCTAAAATTTCAAATAGGGCCATTCAATAGCTGAGATTTGTTAGGGACTGTGACGTCAAATCCATGGATTTTCCGAGGTTCGACCGTGCCTTACTGAATAAGGCCCCAGAGAAAGCTTGAAAACCCGGTTACCTGGGAAGCAAAAGCATAACCGGGTTCCATCGGTTACCCGGTAACTCGTCGTCTTCCTACTCCAAGGCAGGAATTTTTGCTGCTTCCCCACCGCCCGGTCGGTCTGTTGAGGACGTAGGAGAAGGGAAAGAGGTTGGTGGATAAAACCGCCCCTTTTCAGCAAACATCTCATCATTAGAGGCTCTTTCACCCACCCCTCCCTCCTGCTGCTGCACGCAAGTTTTTATCGCCGCTCGTCAAAGAGATTTCATCCTCAATCAAGTGAAATTTTTCCCCGTCTGGGCCGTAGAAACAAGGCGCAGTTAAGCGCACTCCAATCACACCATGCACCGCCTTCTTCGAATGCCCGGAAAACTTAATGGCAGAGGTCTCATGTTTTGGGGTGATTTCATGAGCACAAATTCTTCCCTTTAAGTCTCTTTCTCCACATCCAAACTGGGCAATATTCTTGAAATCTTCGTCTGGACGGCTCGACGCCAAGGCCCGACTGAGTTTCGAACACATAATTACGAATGAAAAACAGTTGAAAAGTTGTTTGTTCTTTTGTTACGCACGTCATCTCTCCAGGTATTCCATCTTACACAATCTACGGTGGCCTCTCTCTGCAATTGCACAATAAGTGCGATATTTCCAATTACTGTACCTAGGACAGTCAATGTTTGAAATCGTGTTCCTTCTCTCTTTTTATACTTACCAAATATATGACCACAGAATAATTTACGTTATCTGATGCTATGGTAGTGTTGTGTTGAAATCAATTTAAAAATATCACAATTGTAACCATTCCATCAAACTACGTATCTCGGTTTAACTCAAAAGTTTCTACTGATTATTTCTTCATTAACTTTGTTACAGGTTATAATTTAGTGTTCCCAGGTAGTGTTGAATGAGTGTAATTATTCCATTGTAATTTCATGTCATTCAGGCATTAATATTTCAGTGAAGTTTTTCTGCTAAATATTACGGCGATGAGATAACTTCCATCTGGAAATACGCTAATTAACAAGGAGCAACTTAAATACGCAGTCTATTCCACCATTAGGGATGGTATATGATTAGCCTCATGGAAGTAACTTCTTTGAAGTCCATATGTACATACTTTGCTATCCTTGACGGACCACAAAACAGAACATTGAGTTCCCCAAAACCGTGCTGATATTGCCACGAGAATAAGGAATTTTGGGTAGCGTGGTGGTCTTCGCAATGGCCCGGCAAGCCCATGGCTCGATTCCCATCAAGACTGAATTTGTTGAGGTGATTTGTCTGTACAAACTTCACCAGCTTCGCTCACGGCAAACCTCAAATTGTGAAAGAAGGTCGTAAGAAATTTATGGGTAACAGCCCCGAATATTTTTGTCTGGATATGACTGATTTAATTAGGTACAGGATATTAATCTTATCACAATGTCAATTTTACTATAGATATTTTATTTAAATTGACGGACGACATTTTCCATTTTGATTCTCGGCCTAAAAACTAAGTTTCAAGAATGTCTCCTTATTATCTGATCTGCCGAGTGAAATAATTAGTTTCAGATAGACGCGTTCGTTTGAAACCATTTCAAGCTATTACTTTTTATTTCGGCACAGAGCCTTCTCTGTCGGTTATATTTTAAGGAATTTTTTGCATATAAAGTGCGCGGACGATGACGAAACATGTAGGCCAAGCTACCACTGGCCACGGAGGTAACTGGTAGTAACTTAAATGAGATGATAACTATGCGGAAACCGTTTGGAGTGAGTAGTAAAATCGGTGCTATTCATGCACTGATGTCGCTCTCCTAGAATGTCCAACATTATTTCACCTGTATAGAGACATTAATAATATTTTACTTTATAAATGAGTGATTTTTTTCCACAACCATTCATAACCAAATGTCAACCTGCGGCTATCAAGAACTCTTGTCTTTTGAGCTATTTTTATCTTCGCATTTAGAGCTATTTCCTGTAGCATTCCTTAAAAAAAAACCTTACTTTTTAACGAGCAAATACTTGTTGCGATAATTTTAACTATATTTGTAGCTGCATCTTTCCTCACCCTTCAGCTGTTAGGTTTTCTTTGTCTAGTCTTGATACTTTTGGGCGTCACATTATAGGAGTCCACTTTAGAAAATAGGCAACTTTAATACAGTCCACAAAATAATTTGTTAAGCTTAAAGACCAAGACCGAGATGTTTCGACTCAAAAAGACAAAAACAAGGCCTTAATATAATTTTCTTTTCTCTCCCTAGTCCACTTTTTCTTAGCTATTTCTGCAGCGTGAAAAATATTTTTTTTAAATATCTTAGCCTTTCACGCATTTTTCTTATTTTTTTTCGTTTGTCTAACAGTTCATTATTTAAAGGGTAGACACAAAATTTTCTCCTCGTCCTGGTTTTTTTTTAGGATTTTTATGCCCTTATACTCCACGAGTACGCTAGCTCAAGTTCACGTGACTTGCTAAACCAACTGATTTACGAGCGGCTAAGCTCGATCATGCTTTTCCTCATGTACACACACATACACACACACACACATATATATATATATATATATATATATTATTTATTCTCTCTCATATGGGAGCTGGTTTCCGTCCTAGGTATCGCAGAACCTGACCCTGCCGTAAGGTGGTCCGCTGACATTTTTTACGTCCCTATTCGAGAGGGCCCTTTTGTCGAGATTATTGGATCTCTCTGGGTATCTTTGATTGCGAATGTTGGAAGGGAATGGGAAGGAAATCATATCCAGTGTCGTAAGCTTGAGTGAAATACGGTCGCGTCCTGAAGTCTTGCAGTAATGACGGCTTACCGTGAGTGCATTAAAAAACCTCTTTACTTTTTTTTCTCTTCGTTCAAGGACGATGTTTTTAACTGCCACTAGACGGGAAATGAGGAGTTGGTTCGTGAAAACGCGTCCCCCAACAATAAAAGTTTGCGGCAAATGATTTGTGTCGGCTGTGCGCGAAATTGCGTAAATAATTACGCTTTTGCTGGACGTTCAGCGTTTTTAACTGCCGACAGGAGGTCACCTTTGCATCGGTGGCGAACATTTACTGCAGATTTTTCTGCATCGATGTTCTTAGCGATGCATAAGCGATCTTGGAGCATTTAATTACAGTTTGAAAAAGAAAAGCCATTTATGTCCCTTAATGGGTGTCAGGGAGTTCAAGACTGAAAATCTTTACTCCTTATGCATGCCAAAGAAGCCATCAAGGACATTTCTTGATAAGATTTATTTTATTATATGCCTCTGAATTAGTCAAGCCATTCACAAAACTGCAACGAAAAAAGTTAATAATGCATATATTTTCAGTGATTTCACAGCTTCTGTAACTTGTACCTACACGTTACATTGAAAAGGTCTTTTCTCATATTTTTTCTGGAATAATAAAAACCTCCTTTTAAGGCTTTTTTTTCAATTCCTGTATTTCTCCGTCTCAAAATTAGTTTTTCGTCGGTGTTAACACTTAAGGTTGCATAAAATAAATTTTATGATCAAATGAATCAAGAGAAAATTTGGTTCTCATGGAACCATTTAGATTATTACTTATCAAAGAAACCTATTATTTGTGTGGTTGCATATGTCTAGATATACCCGTTCCTTAAACCTGGTTAAATGTTTTCTTGGTATTCAAACCGAAGTTAATAGGTTCTCCCTTCGATAACGCTCTCGTACGGAAGCCTCATAACCTAATCTTTCGAGACAGCCTACGCCATCTTGCGATTAATCAGTCATTATTAAACCAGGACTGAATGTACCAGTAGAGACGTAATTCCTCGCAGTTCTGCTAAGTACTTTCAACTGATATTGCAAATCGAAGTCCGCATTTCATATCATGCTAAACATTTTTAGTAATGAAGATTACACGTTGAAAAGAACCTAAATCGCTTTGCCTAACGCATTAGGATTGGATGATTCATAACCAGCGCCTTAGTCCAGCGATTAAAAAGCGATGAGTACGTCAATCAGTGATGTAATGCTGCGCCAAAATTAAGAGCTCCTCCAGTTCACAAAAATATTTTCTCGCCAGCATAACAATCTGTGTGTGACACACCCTGTTATTCCTCTCTGTGGACCCATATTACCGATACGATTGCTTGCCTAGCTTGCCAAGGGGATTTAAACTTTCCTAGCTGTGGTTGAAGACTTTTCACGTAAAATTTTAAGTTTCTCTATCAACTCGGAAAAATTGTCAAAACGTATGTTTGGAGTATGTGTACCCATGGCTCAGAAACTTGGACTCAGAGAAAAGCAGAGAGGAAAAAGCTGGAGTACTTTGAAATGTGGTGCTGGAGAATACTATTAAAAACATCTTGGACAGAAAGGGTTACCAACCTGGAAGTACTACAAAGAATTGGGGTGGGACAAACACTGCTAAACTCAATATGTAAAAGAAGAAACGTAATGATTGGACACCTTCTACGGCACTCCGAGTGGATGACAATCTTAATGGAAGGAGTGGTAGAGAGCCGTGCTGGAAGAGGTAGACCAATAAAAGAATACCCGGAGGAGATCTTAGCAGGAAGAAGATACATAGATGTAAAGAGACTTGCTATGGAAAGAAGAAATTGGGATGACCACCAACCTTAGGGTTGAGGAGAAGAAGAAGAAGAGCTGTGGTTTTCTAACGCCGATACTCTTGGAAGAATCCATTGTCCACGTAAAACCTCAAATTGCGTGCGTGTATAATTTTGTGAGAAATATGGAAATTTCAAACTCTGAATTCAGTGACTTTGGCTTTTATATGGTTTGAGCACTTCCTCTCAGTGAAATAAAATGCTATGAAATGTATCCGAATGAATTAAGATCCCTGGCGATGAATTTCACCTATCTCAATTCGATGATGATCTAAGATTGGCGATAAAGGAATTATTAATTATCAATAGATTTTAATCGAAATATTTTATGACAAATTTCATTCAGAAATATGGTTATCTGTAATCAAACTTTCGGTGAATGTCATTTCCATTGCTTGGAAGTTAAGAGTTATGACTATGAGAAATCAAATATTCGTAGTTTGTTTTTCCGTAAGTGACACAATTAAAAGTTGGCGTAACTGCACACACATATATACCAACTTTTTAGTGGAAGGAGAGGAGACCAAGAAGGGAAGTGGAAGTGGAATTTAGTGGAAGGAGAGGAGACATCCAGTGATTAATTTATGATTATGCATGACAATGCCAGTGAACACCAATATCTTGAAACTAAGCCGCAACGTTATGGTGAAGCGTATTTTATGGAGTCGTTATAAGATAAGAGCCACAGTTGGTGTTGACCCTAAAAATCTTGCGCTTTTTTCCATAGCTATCCTTTTCGTGAAGTTGTAAAGCTTTTCTTATTCAGGGGAAGTACAGGAAGTCCCCAAGTTACGTAATAGATGCGTTCCGACTCTAGCGGCGTAAGTCGAAATTTACGTTAGTCGAATTTTACGAAAGTCGAAAAAAAGGAGTCTGAAATTGCTTCGTAACTTAGTCCGTGCTCTTAAGATTACGGTCGATTCGGATTAATACGGGGAAGGCCAGCTCTTACTAACATTACGGCACATGCACTCCTTGAACGTAGACAACCATCCTTCCAAATCCGTAACTTTCGTAATTCTCGTATTTTTTTTGGTAAGGTTGCCACTTACGTAAGTACAGATTTACGCAAGTCGAGGCTTACTAAACATGGGGACTACCTGTATCTGAAATTCGTTAGATCGGCGAACTTATCATGACGCAGGGTTGGGTCGAAAGTTCATCTCGAAAAATATATACTAATGATAATCAGTGATAATTTTTAAAACGTTTAATTGGCTACATAACACTTTTGAAACAAAATTTTAAGCTGAAAAAATCACGCCGACATGTTGGATTTTATTACGACGTCACATAGCAGTTAGCGTCGTAGCTCCATCGTTAAAATGTAATGAGACACACAGACGCGATATCATCCAATGAATTAACACCCGTTTTTTCGGGGGGGGGGATGAAATATTTGTAATATCCCATTTTTTCCGGTTTACGAAAAGTTTCAAACACTTTAAATTGCGAATTAACAACTAAGCACTAAATTTCGATTTACGGCTTTTATTTTCTGCATATAAGTTGTGGTTCACAACTCTATTGGCCAATCGGCACGCGCAGCACTTTTATAGCCCCTGTCACAGGGTCAAGGCCGGTCTTCCTCCATGTGACGTTTGCTCCGCGGCACTGAATTCTCCGATAAATATCTTGATCACTCCCACGCGAAGTTCTTCCACGCCAGTTGAGAGACAGAAGTCAACGCTGCTATGATTTCCGCTACGCTCCGCACGTTTCGTTCGCTTTGTCTTTCATACCGGAATAACTCTGATCGAAGCGAGAGGTGCTGTCACGAGTTTTAGGCATTGGAATGCTGTAAATCGGGAAGGTGATCACGAGCGTGTATCTGTTTTATATACTCCAAATCCATTGCAAAAAAATGTTTTATTCAGGAAGTAGCGAATGAAAGTTGGATCGTCAAGGGCATTAGCCGGTAAAAAGTACTAAATGTTGCTCTGCAGGTGAGGAAAATACCTTGTTTCAATTGATACGAAGCCATTTGAAGATTCCGTTAACTACTATTCCAGTATAAATTACTGAAGGCCATTGTGGCAATGCAATGCGTTCGCTTTTGTAACTCAAGTCTTCTCTTTTGATTTAACTGGAGATTATTACATTACATTAATTTTTTTATTAAAAAATTGCAAAATAAATTACAATAAATTGACACAGGAAACAATTTTTAAAAATTTTGTAACGAAAACGCAAATTATACCTTTCTTTTAGGAAAAAGTGAAACTTATATTTTTAGCAATTGGTTATTTCCTTTCTCTTTCACAAGACAAAAATGATTTTAGTCTATAAAGAAAGGTCTTTTTGATTTACAAAACAATTGTCAATAATGTATTTTAATGTTAGTTATCTTTAGGCAATAATTTCATAATGCTTGCTTCACCGGCATTAGAAATTTTAGTCTAAAAAAGCACATTATCTACGAAACAAACTTGCGAGACCTTTGAAATTAATTGAGCCTAATTAATGAAATAAACGCGAATTTCAGTGCTCCAATTCAGTAGGTACTCGTTATAAATTATAGCCTTGACTATCCAAGTTCCGGCTTTCCTAGGCTCCCCATTTTCCGGAGTACTAATGCTTATGCTTTGGATGTAACAAAGCCAGATCAGCTGATTCTAAAGCTACACAGTGTCAACAAATTTTAAAATATGTAGACATTTATTTTTGCCGTTTTTTATTTCTGTGTATAACCCGTGAGCATGATCCGAGTTTTTGACAGTTCGAGGCTATTTCCTTAATTATTTATTCAGTATTAGATAGATCTTCGGTTTAGGCAGGTCTATATGGAACAGAGCAGATATCTTCTAAATTTTCATAAGCGCAGGCCCGTACCTCCTTACACGATATATTTCTGCAGCCCGGCATAACCTTTCTTCACCTCGGCCATACCTTTCTTCACCCCGTCCGTCAAACCAATTTTATTTTAATAAATCCAAATTCTCAACAAGTCCAAAGAAAAAAGACTCCTATGCATACATTTCGGACATCCAGGTGACCATCCACTCACTGGGATAATATTTTAATATCGTGAACACGTTTGTTACCCGAGGCTAAATGTCCACGTGTGTTGGGTGGTGGGTTTACCGTCGCTGGTGCGATGACGTCATTGTGTTATAATGTGTTCACGTTTGTATTCACGAGATAACAATCTTCTCCCAATGGATGGTCACCGGGATGACCAAAATGCACGCAAAGGAGTCTATTTCCTTTGCTTCTACTGACAATTTGGATTAATATTTTATTTAATTTACTTGTCATTTGCTCTCCTCTTTAATTACTATTTTATTTCTTTCCCTACCCCGCTTAACAAACATCTTCCCATCTTTCACGGCCTTCAGCATCCCTTCGTCCCTCTCTACCTGCTACAACCACCTACTCTGCCTTCTCCTAAACTTCTCCATCAGTTTTCTCTCCTCACCCACCATGCAAAGCACTTTCTCGTTCGTCTCTCTTACCATCCGTCGCTTTTTCTCCCTCCTCCATAATATATATCATATTACTAAGGCTAAGCTGTACTTCACATACTTCTTCCGATAATATCAGTAATTTCCTGCAATAAATACATACATAAGCCATTGATTTTGAAAGTGGTGCCTGTCCTTTTGTAAAAAAAATTACTTACACTGTCATTTATAGATTTGACTATGAATTGTTTAAAAACAGAAATTTCAAGTTAATTTCTAATGAAAATAAGCTGTAACTCTTATTTTATAACGAAATGGCCTTCCCCATTCCTTGCTAATTTTATTAGAAATTAACTTAAAATTTCTGTTTTTAATCAATTCACAACCATATCTATATAATTTACACTGTCATTTACATAAATTATTATTAATTGATTTAAAACAAAAATATTAAGTTGATTTCTAATGAAATTAAGCTGTAACAATTTTTGACAAAATCGACTTGCCCCACATTCAAATTCAACGGCTCACATAATAATGATTTTGCGCTCTTTAGAAATACATTCCGAGTTTTTTTTGAATAAAGAATTCCATTCTACCCTCCACTAATTTATTCCACGTGTGGACAGTGCATCTCATTGTGGGAGACATACGACTATGAAAAGCAGGATTATTTTTACTAGCATTAGTTTTACTATTCGCAGGGGTGAAAACGATCGAATGTCATCTTTTCCTGTACTTATTCTTCGGCTGAGAATGGTTCCTTCTTTACATACAGAATAACAGGCTTTACAGTAATTCTTCGCCGGGATAAGGCCCGCAACAAGCACTCAACGTTATGTTAATCGGGCTGTAAAGGTCATTCTAGGCTATAGAATCGCGTGGGCATTCGTCCGTTGTTGAGTGTTTTCCTCGAGTCGGTTACTCTCCATGCAGTTTTATGCCCACAAATCTTTGCGAGGTTTTTTATGATTCCTCTTACTTTAGTGCTCTTTATGAACGTTTTACGAGTGGAATTTAATTGCTGGAAATAATGAGGTATGGTCCAAAGTATGTTCTAAGACAATACTTGTGTATTATCGTTCATTCAAATGCATCAGTTTTGTGAGAGTATCATATTTCATAGCCTTATTTTTCTGTTACACCCAAATATTTTAGACTAGTTCAATAAATATCGATACAAATATTGATAAAATGTCTCCTAAAAGAAATTAATGAAGCCATATTAGAATATATAACAGTCGCCCCTAGCAATGAGATACATTTTATCTTCACCTCGTCCACTAAATAATTTAAAATGTGGTTATTTTATAATAAATCTCTAAAATGTTACCTTAGGGCAAAGAATGAAGCTTTGCGTGTTGCTTTTACCAGGCATTAACAGTTAACTGATTTTAAAAATATCACGAAACTGTCAATAGTACATAAGAATCACTCAGCTCTCAACTCAAAATATTACTCACTCACTCAACAAAAATTTATTGTTTTCACTAATGTTGGCTTAGCTCACCTTAAAACATGTTAGCCCAAAGCGTGAAAATGTACACATTTAGGTGAGTACCCAGCTGTTTCCTCATCTCCTAGGAGTTTCCCAGATAGATCTGAAGATCCGAAAACTGCAACAAAAAAATTACAAAATAAAAACATGCACTTAGATTTTATATTTGCGCATAGGCCAATACTCTCTAACCACTGATATATGACGCTTCTTAGATTATGCCTTAAATCTTGCGTAACATATTTATTGAATGAATGACTTTTTAACGAAAAGACTGCAGATATTTTGTTTTCCAGAAGATTTTTTTCACGCATTAATCAAGAATACAAAGCCGTTATATTTTATTGAGCATTCCGATAATCATATTTCAGCCCAGTATTAATTAGTACATCTACATTCCTTAAATGAAGCTCGAGAAATACTAAAAATATTCTTAGACTATCTTTCTGATGCTTTATTTTAGCATAGAGCTTTGTATTGTATTTTATTTTCGCAGTTATGTGAGCTTTCTCATTTTTTATTTTGCCAACTTTATGATGCAAATCTCCTCCGTTGGGAATCTTAAAAATTTGAACCTACATTGAATGAAAATCTATATTTACTTCTCTTAAATAAGTATCAGTGAGATTTCATGTTAACAACCGTCTTGATAAATTTTGAATGTGATTTTCACGGCTTTTACACTGGCTTAAGTAAATAGGAACTAACTTTTCAACAGCTGTGTTAATTTGTTGCTTAAATTGTAGCCGAATTCGGTTGAAGTAGGATTTTAATGTCAATGGCTCCCATTATTCATTCACGCGGCAGAGCAACTTTTTATTTTGGTATTTTCTCAATGTTTCCTATGAATGAGGGCATGTACAGATGTTTTGGGCTAAAAAAGCCTTATGCTCCTTTGAATTTCCTTTATCCATAAGCCATTTAAATAAGGATTTGAGGAAGATTATATCAACCGAGACAACGGCAAACTTGACGGTCAACTTGAGCAACTCATGGAAACCAGTCAGTAATACCATGCAAATGAGACGTAAGGGCTGATTTATATACAGAAGTTGATTTATATGGAAGTAGCGAGTTCAGTGTCTCGATGTGAGTCGCTACTTGGCAAGGTATCGTTTTGCTTGCACACTACTATCCGTTGTTTCCCAATGAAATGAATGATAGAAGTCAACCGTGTCCAGCGAGGTGTAGTGAAACAGAATTTTCAAAAATTTAAATTAATAGATATAGTACTAGTCCACGTTATTTTACATTAAGGACACGTGTTTCGGCATATCACTTAGCCACCATCAATGACAAAGTAATGTACAATATCTGTTGATTTTCATTTTTGAATGATAGAAGTAAGCAATTAATATGGCTATTTCCAAAATCACCTAAGTTCGGCAACTATTGCGTTTGTACATCGCACTGATCGAGTTATACAGCCATTCGTGGAGTTTATAAATTTTTTGAAATTATATTAAATACATGTGTACATCAATTAAGCTTGAGGATTATTACATTTCTTAATATCAAATTCTAGAACAGTCATAAGTTTAATCTTTAAGTAATGTCTACCTTGAAAAACGATTCCAGGTGAAAATATATATTTGCATAGTTAATAATTAGTACTTTGGGAAATTTATTTGTTTATATTTTTTTTTTACCACTCCATGAACAATAGACTCCATGCTGTATGCAACCGTCAATGTAATCGCTCTCTCAGACTTAACCCTCATGACGATGGCTGAGTTAGCTGTTGAAACGTTTGTTCCTAATTATTTTAACTGGTGTGAAACCCGTGAAAACTATATTCGATCTATTCGCCGGGAAATCCTAAAACCCTTTATGATTAAGGTTGATTTAATCAGACATAAAACGGGGAATACAATTACAAAGAAAAAACTTTGTCAATCTCACAGTTAACAATAAAAATCATGGAATCTTGAAATCAATCTTGTCATGAAGGATTTATATTTACTAATGAGTAAATATTTGCAGGCCCAATTGGAGAGGGGAGTTATTTCATCAGTTTGTCCGAAAACAATGGTCTGCGTCCATAACTGGTGTATTACCCAAGGAGGTTAAAATGAAATGGAGGAGGCATGACCGTGTACACTCCTGGGCGAAAGTGAAGCAAGAATAGGGGCGCTTGGGAAGGATTTTGTGCCGAGTAGGTGTGGCCAAACCAGTTACAAAACATCGCCTGGTCTGAGGTTTTTCACTTATATTTAACGAAAATCGAGCGCGACCACCGGACAGGTTAGCCAGAGGAAGGTCTAAACTGTGCCGACTGCAATGGCGGAATTGGCTTCAAGAATCAAGTGGTATGTCGCCTCCATTTCTTTTCTAACCTCCTTGGTATTACCGATGTTATCCATTTTGTTTTATGTCATTTGACGGTGGTCTTGGAGTGTTTCATTTTAATAGTTCAAGCTTGGTTTCGATCAAAAGGGTATGATGGATCGATAAGCAAGGGCGGAGGTCACTTCACAATAACGCCATCGAGACGTGAAATAATGAACAGATTGAAGAGACAGTTTCTTACATCCGAGTAGTCGTCAAGGTTATCATTCAAGCACGGGTTTCAGTGGTCATGCCAAGATGCATTGTTACCGTTCGTGTTCTAACCCGGAACTTGCTGATAGCCGAAGAAAACGATATGTTAGTACAAGACCCCTTTCCTACTGCTGTGTATCCCATTTAGTGAAATGTAAGGATGACTTCAGGAACTCATATATTTTTTCCATTAGTCGATATTGTTTTCTTACCACTTAAACCGAGATATGTCTATTGGCAGCTTGAGCCTGACAAATATTGAAAACTGTTGGTGCCATTTACGAGCTGTCATCTTCAAAATCGCACATGTTTTATGACCATTATCTATATTTTCGTGGGGCGGCAAGTCAAGTGTAAAAACATCCATGGGCGTATTTACGGGGGGGACGAACGGGACCGGACCCTCCCCAGAAGCAACTTTGTTAAGGGTACCAACATTAAAAATTAACTAAATATCATTGAATATTTACATAAAAATGGGCTATAAAATGCTGTATTTTTATTATAATTTTCAAAAACTTTCTGGGGTAGGGCCCTCAATTTGGCTGGTCTCAGACCCCTGGTACTCGCCTATCAAAAATATTCCGGCCCCCCCCCCTCCCCCCCAAGAGCCAAATTCTAGATACGCCACTGCAAACATCAATTTTGATTGCCGGGATAACACCGTAATTTACGTCTGAAATTCACTTGGTAACATTTATCTCTTTGATAATATTTTGGCTTAATTTTTAATTTTAACATGTGGAGGAGCATAATTGTCCGTAATTTATGACGACTACGTGGGTTATTTGACATTGAATCTGTGTTCAGAATGCAAGAAATGACGACGGAGATGTAAAACAAGGTTGATGGAATGTTTATTAAAGGATGTAAGTAGCAATGGTCTTACAGGAGACGAGTAAGAGGAATGAGAGAAGTGGAGGAGGCTTGTCGAAAACAGAAGTACGAAAGTGGGAAAAGCAGGGGAAAAAGAATATTCCACCAACATTTAACCAAAGTGATTTTAGGAATACGCACATATTCCCTATTATTTTGACATACGCAAAAACTGAATTTTGCTAAACTTGGTGATATTCATGTGAACATGAGTAACAATGCAAGCTATTTAACTCGCCCAACAATTCTATTATTATGCAGGCGATGAAACATGCCGACTGTATTGTTATTAATTCGCATGGCTTGTTGCATGAGTGCTTCTGATCTCATCATTTGCGCTTATTGAAGTTTTTATTTCGGTATATGATGTTCCAGTCCGAATATTTCTTCAAACATTTATGTTTATCACAGTTGCTCAGACATTTTCTTCCCTGAGTAAATTCTTCACGGGTTTCCAACCGGGTCAGGAGTTCAGGTAACGACGCACGTTTCTATGAGTGAGTTTGTCATCGAAACGTCGTCACCTTGTTTCCTGACACGGTTGGAAACCCGTGAAGATTTATTCATAAAATTCGCTGGGAAACCAGTAGATCCATCTTCACATTCCGCGTTAGTCAGGAAATATGTTTTCCATTGCAATGGTCAAGCTTATTCATTGCATTATCTTGGCGCGAAGTCCATGTGCAGTTTCACAACTACGAGAGCAACCACACGTTAGGCTTAGATTTTTTGATAAATTCAGAACAGGGGGGTTTTAATGTGTCACAGAGAATATAATTTTGACACCGCATTACATCCCTATGTCCGGCAGGAAAGATTAAATATAGTGGTGGAATTAAGTGTTGTCGCAGCGAAATGGCAGCAGCAGCAACTGTTTCGGCCAGACAACTTTTTCAAATAACTGTTGCTAACAACAGGTCAGCTTCGTGATTGTGCCGCAGCCGTGACGCTGCGCTCTGTGCTGTGCAGCGGCAACCGATAGCTGAAGCTGACTGTTTCGAAATACGTCTTCTATTCTGTTCCAGTTGTGTATGCTCGTGTGGCTGCGTTATGGTTATAAGCTACAGTTTGTTGTATTTTAATCAGTTGCACGCAGTTGCTGGTTTATTCAGCCAACACATGAATACAGATTAAATTATTACTTTATTTAAGTGAAAGATTTTTAATTACATAGAATACAGAACTACCAGCCATGTTGTAACAGCGCAGATCGATTGCCTGTTGTTTGGTGTGCCTCGAGCTGTTGTCCGCAACAGGGTGTTTCGCGGAACTGTTTCGTTTTGAAACTGTCTCGGTCGCGAAAGAGTTGCTATGAAACTCATGTATTCTTTTAATTCCACCACTAATTAAATAAAAGAGGTACATTTTCGAACAGATAGGTACAAAAATTCGACCTTCCCACTTACAATAAGTGACCATAATAAAAACGGAAATGCACTCGAAACACAACAGAAATACAATTCACTTTTTCATCTCCTTATAACGTCCTCCTTTACACCTTTACACGGCTGGTGTCCTAACATCCCCTGCCACACGTCCATGCGGCGGCTCGCAGGGTAATATGTACACGTACAGTCCTCGCGAAAGCTATGGCGTTACGCAGTAGACGATTTTGGGACTGGAAGGGTCTATTTTCTAAAAACCGGTTGCCGCGGGTGGAAGGGTGGCACCGGTGGGCTAATGTTTACGATTTTCGTTGCCAACATTGAAATTTGTCATATGCCTTCAATGAATTTGAATTCCCCCAGCTATTTGCCGCAGTGGGTTATGGAGTGGGTTATCGTCCCTTCTTTCTTGAGCACGCGCCAGGGGGTCACGGCCTGGGGATCTCAGGCCGATGACTCGGAAGTGGACTTAGGGCCGAATTTATAGTCGTTACCCAGCAGTCCCATAGCCCCTAGCAGGCCCCTTCGTCAAAAACGGTATTTATAGTCAAATTTCCTCCCCCAGCAACCCCCTTAGCCTCTCCTAATTCTGGCAGGAGATGCATTCTCCACCAGGGGCCCCCTTATCGAAAAAATAACACAACAGATATAATTAAACTGACTCTAATGAACGTGCGTAGCCTTAAATTAATAATTTCGAAGATTTGGTGTTAATAAAACAACGGTAAGATTTGCTCATAATCGATAAATATCTGATGTGACGCCAGACTCATTCCAAGGATGTTCATATGCACTCGCAGCATATTTTTTCCCACACTTTCTTCTTCTTGTGGCAGGAAACTGTGTCCGTTTTCTTACTTTCCACTGTATACCTTTAAGCTTCTACACCAGATCACACAAAATCTTCTTCTCGACACCGTTGAAGCTATTTGCAGGTCGAGCGGCCATCTTAACAGATTTCATGCGGCGTCTGGCTCTTTATTTATCCGTATCCATGTTGATCACGAGCGTCACCACTGAAACATTTGAGCTGCGAATTCCATTTCCCGCCGTTTGTAGTCCTTAGTTACCATATCTATCCCCTACCTAGCAGCTCCCTTAATTTTGACTATAGGACGCACAATTCAAGGGGCCTGCTGGGTAGGGGATGGATAAGGGGACTGCTAGGTAACGACTATAAATACGGCCCTTATAGTTGCAGCAAGTACTAACCTTTTTCTAAAATATTGTACAAAAACAAATATCACATTCGTATTACTTGTGATTTTCGTTTTTTTTTTAATAAATTACGGAAATTATCCTATTTATTTTTGCATAAAAGGGATATGTTCCATCTGTCTCTAGAATATATATTCTTATATTTCCACTCTTTTGTGTTCTCAATGGTCCATATAGTTGCAGCAAGTACTAACCTTTTTCTAAAATATTGTACAAAAACAAATATCACATTCGTATTACTTGTGATTTTCGTTTTTTTTTAAATAAATTACGGAAATTATCCTATTTATTTTTGCATAAAAGGGATATGTTCCATCTGTCTCTAGAATATATATTCTTATATTTCCACTCTTTTGTGTTCTCAATGGTCCATTTATTCATCGAATATACATGTGCATAGTGCCAATTTATTAAATTATCTCTTCAAGTACTTTTGTTTTTATATTTCAGTGACTGAAATTATAGTCTATTGGCATTCAAAGTCTGATTCCAATCATTGCACCAAGTAAAAGAAGGATATAGAATGCACGGTTATTTCGGAATTTTATTGTGATGTCTCAAATCTTGATTACAGAATTTCACGCGGCTGAAAATTTTAGCAACGTTACTGAAAATCAATGGAATTTCGCGAAGTTTGGTGTCTACTTATTCAGTGTTTCAGCGTAATCACGACTATATTTGTTATTTTTTATTAATGTTGAATAAATGTTAATGAATTCAAAGTAATTGAAATACCCAGCTGTGAGTCATCGCGTAAGACCCTCCATTCCACAGCCCCGGCCGCGGAACGGAGGTACGGCGGGGAAGGGTCGCTACCTGCTCCACGCTTCACGAGTCGAATTGTCCAATACGGCTCGGAATTACATTTCTACGCTGAGATACTATGTTGGCCATTCTGCCTGCCACACGTTCACCTTCCCCTCCTTTCCTTTCTCTTACCCCTCCCACACATTTCACCCCCTCTGTTCTGCGCATCTAAAGGCCGTAAGCTTTCGCGAGAACTGTAGCATTCATTCCGCGTCAATTACGCCTGTGTGACAAGAGTTAGATCGCCCTCCGATCGCCTGAACCGTTAGCGCCTTCATTAGCTGGCTTCCCCCCCCCCCCCATACTCCCGAGCTTTGAAAGACATTCGCCACTCCCTCATAGCGACCTCGGACAACATTAAACCCCGGAGGGAAGGGCTAATGGCGTCGATATACTCGAACCGGGTGGCTAAAGATGAATCAACAGAGAACGCGTTAACTCAGCGGTCAGCAGTAATTAATACACGTATGTTGATGAAAACTGGTCGTTTTTATTCCCTCTAGGATTAGGCTGAGTAGATAAAAGGCTGATCATCTTCAATAGACCTGGAGAAATACCTGTGTTCTACTTCTTTTCCCCGTATCTTCTAAGCTCTCCAGCTGCTATTAAGGAAGTCTTCTCGGGTCTTCCACCGGGATAAGCTTTTTAGCACTGCCGACGTTTCGGAGCCCGACTCGTACTCCGTTCCCAAGGCAAATGAAAGAAAATTACTCATGGGAGTTAAAGGGAAAAACGAATGATTTCCGTGTGGAGTAATTTTCTTTCGTTCATTAAAATATGAAATAATTGAGATAGAAGTTTCATTCTTCGACCAAAATGAGGCCAAGAGAATGACTAATTTTCTTTCATTCGCCTTGAGATTGGAGTAAGAGGCGGACTCCGAAACGTCGGCAGGGATAACAGGCTTTTTCCGGTGGAAGAACCGAGAAGGCTTCCTTAATATCATTCGCCGGGAGAAGACTAGATCATACCTCTCCAGCTACTGTCTAATTCATGTATGACATCATACAATTGCCGTTAATCCTAAAACTTCTATTGGAATCTCATCGACAAGTAATTTTAATAAAGCATGCTGACAGAAGGAAACTGTGAGTTCGGTGGTTTGGCTAACATCTACGTGTGTAACTGTAAGTGGTATTATCACGACAGAATGAAGCTCTAAGCCACGGAAACATATTTCACTTGCAGTACCTTACATCTCACATTTCCTTTTTCATATTTTCCCTTTATCACGGCCAGTATTATTACAAACCCTGCCATTAGTCCTTGTGGCAACTCGCCATGTATGATTCATTAATCATTCATTCAGTGTAAAGCATACTTTTGAGGAATACTTTAGGTTTTTAACGGAGGTTTTGTAATATATTCTCTATCATAGATTTAAACCGAGGATATCTGTTACTGGCTCTTCTTGGTTGATATCGTAGACCCATAAGAGGCTGTAAGTTCATTCGCTATTTTTAAAGGAAATCGAATCGATCAATGCCAAGGAATATCCCCAATTGTTGTTAGATAATACCTGCTCACCTTTACCCTTGCCAGCAAACCGGCCTTAAGGTTGATGCAATTCTACACTGTACATGGATACTTTTTCATTTCCGAACTAAATTAGGAGGCGGCCAAGGAAAATAGACTAGAATAAGAAAATAGAAGTGAATTTTTCGGTAGCTTTGTCTTGCCTTTTTAAAAGGAGTGACTTGAAGACAACATGCGGTATCGCGGCGCAAAGTGGATGGCACCAACTTTGTATCAATCGTTGCCGAGGTCGATACGCAAATCCGTTCCGTAATGCATCCCTTCACCTCACGCTTTCAACTAAGCGTAAGTGTGGACTTGATATGCCGAGTGCTCTTGCCAAGTGGCGAGAGGCAAATTAAAATTTATGATCGCCAACGTATTCGGGTGCTCACTTTATAAGAAGTAAGCTAACGGTGCAAAGCAGGATTTGCTTCAATGGCATCCTATCTTATATTAATTACCGCTATTTTGACTGACCTGTATTTGGAATTAATCTTATTTTAGTATTCGCTTGGCTCTTGGGGCAGTGCATTAAATGTTTACTTAAAACCGCCTGGAGTTAAGGCATTTAAGAGCTGCATTCGTATTTGCATTTTCAAGTTTTAATTGCCCCTTAAAAGTCGTTAGGAATCCATCGTCTATCTTGATGCCAACTAGCTTTGCTCAGCGGTTGCTTCTAACGACTGATTCAGCAGGTTCACTTATCAGACAGCGATATCAACTATATAGGCTTGCAGTTCCCTTGATCATGTTTTCATCCATTTTCAAATATCAGATCTCTCTCAATTCTAAATTTGAAGTGTCTCACCCGTGCGATATTCTTAAGCTATTGTTGAATTTGATTTGGCATGAAGGAAAGAGTACAATGATATTAAAAAATGACAACTTATGGTAACTCCAAGGGCGCTGTAATGGTGAGAATAGAACAGCTACTGTGGCCAGAGGCTTCTAGTACCGAGGTCTCGGGATCGTATTTTGGTGGTTGTGGAGAATTTTCAGTGAATCCCAACTCTCATTTGATGCTATGCAGAAAAAACTTCAACCTTGTATTCCTTCCGTCGGATGGAAGGTCGAATTGTAAACTCTAAGAAGCATGTCTTTAAGAGAAGGCTAATTTTGACGTCGGGTTTCTTCCACCATTCTTCCGCTCTCCAAATAATTCTTTCCTTGCCAACCTACCCATCGATTTTTGAAGGCGTGGGTAGTATTTTGGAGGAGAATGGGTTTCGTGGTAGGGAAATCAGATGCAGAATTGCCCTCGCTAAAGACGCATTTTCGAAGACAAGGGAATTGATGAGAGGGCGTCTAAAAAGAGACGTGAAGAAAAGGCTGGTGAAAAACTTTAATATGGAGCGTGGCGCTGTATGGGTCAGAAACTTGGTATTTGAGAAGGGAGAATGTGCGTAGACTCGAGGCTTTTTAGATGTGGGTCTGGAGAAGGATGGAGAGGGTGAGCTGGGTGGCGAGGAAGACGATCGAGGAGGTATTGGATATGGTTGGAGAGGAGGGGTAGCTTGTGGCGGAGGTTCGGAGAAGGCAGAAGAAATGGATGGAGGAGGTTTTGAGAGGAGAGGGCATGTTTAAGAGAGTGATAGAGGGGATAACACTGGGGAAGCGCGGAAGAGGAAGGAGGAGGATAGGAATTATGGACGATAGAAGGGGAGGTAGAAGATCTGAAGAATTTAAGAGGGATCTCATGGCGGGAAATCCTTAGGGGAGAAAGCGAGACAATGTTCATAAATTGGGATGCAGGATTGGTACTGTCCAAGAACCCACCAATCAGCTGGTAGAATACTTAAATGAATGAATGAATGTACTCAGTACTCGGGTCTATTCTCAGATAACCAGCCAATCGAGTTCCATCATGGCTGCTGCACCCTGGGAAACTAAAAGGCATGGGAAAATTGTTTTTTCATCTTGGGAAATAGGGAATATCAAGAAATGAATCCTCCAAAAACGTCATGGACTACTTATTCGGTTTAAAAAACTTGCAAGAATTTTGCAAATTTTGGAGCACACGTACAGGTTTCGTAGCTTTTCACCTGTACAACTTCCTTAGCGTAGTCGCATCGAAGAATACGTTAGTTTGGCAGATGCGTGCGGGAGGTTGTCTTCGTTAAAGTGAAATAGAAATTATATTTAACACATTCATAATAAAAACAACAAAAAATTGGAGAACTTCATGAATCTCGGCGTGTAGTTCGGAAATGATCGTCTGTAACGTTTTGTGTTGTGATACATAAGTCTTCATTACAGATTTATTTGAATTATTTGTTAATTTATGAATAACTATGCTAAAATTTAAAGTCCAGTTTATTTATTGATCTCGAACTAGAACTTGTAAGTTTTCACTTACCAAGGACAATTTTCTCCGTTCTTATTTCTGTCTTTTGTTTATATATTTGCATCAGTAATTTGATTTCATGTTGTTTCTGGTTTCCCTCAGAACAGTGACGCGGTGGAGTTGCGCCGCAATATACTCTTGCGTTGAGCGTATCAATGTTATTTTTTCAGCGACCGCGTTTATTGCACAGTGTGGGGTTTAGAGGGCTAGGATAGCGATCATTGGACATGAGGGACGGTTGTGTGGAGGTCATAAATCCACCACTGTGGTGTTGGCATCCCGCTGTGAAATGTATTTTACCCTTTTCCAGCTCTCTGAGAAATGCATCATGCCGTGAGTTGAGTTGAAAAGCAATAAAGCAATTATGGGAACACCAAAGTTTTAACCTTCACGATAACATGAGCTGAGCATACACATAGCCGTAACGTGAATGGTTGATACATTCTTTGAGATTTTCACAGGTAGAAAGACTTCTTCCTTGTGCTTGATTGAAGAGAATTGGTCTTAGTGGAGAGCTATCGATTTGAAAGTATTAGTATTCCATTTTGAATGCGAGGCTTATTGCACTTAATTTAGTTGGATATTTTGTAACGTAATTTAATAGGTATGAAAATATTTTATTCGAATTTGAACTATTTTGGTAGTAGCTGATTTTGTTTTGAAATTTCACTAATTTTTTGTCACTAATTTTAAATTATGGCGCTAAGCCTTAAATTAAGGTCAGTACTTCGATGTGTAAGCACGGACTTTAGTGGAAATAGGGGTCGATAGCAGTTATAAACAGTACTCTTTCGAGTAAGTTTCACACAGTGCACGAGAATAAGACTAGCCGGTAAGTAGCATTTTGGTTCTGCGATGATAGCGTATCGCATCCGGTGAAATGCAGATCACGTGACTACGAGCGGTTGTTAAAAATGTAAACAATGATTAATTTCCTGGTTAAAGACAGCCGGGTTCACACGAGGCCACTCAGCAGCGCTTCTAAGTGGTTGGTAGGTGGCTCGTTAGTGGCGCTTCCACAGTTACGGCTAAACTGAATGGACGCGCCAATTGTATACGCCGGCGTCTGCGGCGGAGGGAACCACTGAAACTGTTTGTGGCGCTTGCATCCGGTGGCTGTGGTCCTGAGTGAACACTTCCATTCTACCTCTTAATTAGCCAACGGCAGCGCTGCTGAGTGGCTCCGTGTGAACTGGCCTTATTCTTGCATGTGTAAATATAGCGATCAATATTTTGCGTTGATAAGAGCTACCTACAGGTAAGACTTTAACTATTCTTGTAATGATTAGTAATATATAAAATAATGCTCATTCTTTCTTTTTCACCATATATGCGCATATTATTTCATTGGCGTCACAACGGGGAGGATGAGGGTATATTTCCCCTTCACCCTTGATAGTGGGGCATAAGTCGCCCTTATGTAATTCGACTAACGAGGTTAGAAAAGAAATGGAGGTGGCATTCCGCTTCATCCTAGAAGCTAATTCCGCCATTATAGCCTCCACAGCTACTTTCATTCGATGGTCTACTTACTCTGGCATACGTTTCCGGTGGTCGCATTCGATTTTCGTCAAATCTAAGATAAAATCCACAGGTAAAGCGATGTTTTGCGACTGGTAGTCCACTCCCACTCAGTACAAAATCCTTCCCATATACCCATTGTTCTTGATTTACCTTCACCCCTCGGCGTCAACGGCCATCCATGCCTCCTCTCCATTTCATTTTAACCTCCTTGAATGCGACACCCCAAACAGACGAGTCTATTTCCGAAGGCTAGTTTTAAATTTCTAAAACAGTTTTTAGGAAGGGGGGGGTGCTAAGGAAGGGGGGAGGTGCTAAAAAATCTTCCCCCCTAAATATGCAACTATGTTACGCCGCTTTACGCATTTAATGTAATTATTTAACAGAGGTATAAATACCACGAATACCTGTGAAACATGATGAATGTGATGGACAAACGCATTACTTGCCTAAATTAGACGGTTTTCGTAATTGTCGCGTTCAATGTTTACTTCGGTCATTCATTTTTCGATGGATTTCATGGGATTTCCACATCCCTATGGCGTTTTGAGACTTTCGAAATGGTTTTCAAAGCGAATGACTCTCCTCTTTGCCTTTTCATCGAAGCAGCACTATCTGCTTCACCATTTTCATTGCCTTTTTTTTTTAATTATCGTCCTTCATTATTTCCGGTTTCCGTCCGCGACACCATCGCTGACCACCGTTAGGTGGCAGCGTTAAGAACTACCACGTCACCGGTAACCAACGCGCGTTCGCACGGTGATTGGCGCCAACGACGCGTAAGTAGAAACAACGGTCGCTACGTTATTCGTGTGAACGGGGCATTACATAGAAGTCAACTTCTGTGCGTAATACTCCGTTTTCAGTACTAGCTTTCTACCCTACTAACTCGAATGCTAGTAAGAGGTTCACCATGTGACCGCAAGTTAGCGCCAATCTTAGTAAACTTTAAACTTGATATTAACACTTTTTGGGTGACTTCCGCGTATGTTGTTTAGGATCACAAGAGTTTCTTCTCCTGAGGATGTCAGCAGGATAGCTGGCGAAACGTTTGTGATTTTAAGCAACATGCGTGGACGTCAACCGAAAAATGTTGATATCATCTGATCAACGCAGCAGAAACCTGCGAACGAACATCACCTAGAAAACTTATTTACCACGCTAGAGTTACTACGGTTGACGTGGATGCCGGAATTTTAAGTGCGTATGAATGCAAGTTAGTTGAAGTTGTGGTTGAAATACGAGTCAAGAAAACGGAGCGTCAAGCTGAAAGACTACACCGAAAGGGAAACTGACGTTCTTCTGGGAATAATACAGCCATTCAAAGAATGATGCATTGATGAAATTAAAATTAAAGACAGGTGTGGGATGTGAATACTGCTCAGTACTGCTGCAGTTGCGCACGTTGTTACAGTTGTTTTCTTTTAGGTGATTCTTTACTCGTCACCAGAGGTCACCACTACGGTAAACTGTAAATCTTGCGGGGACGCAAGTAAGAGCCATATTCCACAAGAAAAATCATTCACCTTGACCGAGATTCGAACCTGGATCCCTCGATTTCTTGCCGAGTGCTTTATCCAGCTAGGGTAGGGTAGCTTAGCTGGCTGGCAAAGGGTAGCTTAAGCGGGAAATCGAGGAATCTGGGTTCGATCCCGGTAAAGGCGAATAATTTTTTTTTCATCCGTGAAATATCGCACTAATGTGCACTTGCGGGTGACTCCGTATAAGGTTGAACCGTATCCTCAAAATTTGTAAGAGCCGCCACTCCCCTAGTACTGTAAACGGGGCGCAAAGCCCGTCAAAAGTCGGGTAAAATTTTTCAGGGTAAAGACATGCAAATTTGGAGTTATTGCAAAGGTAAAGGTCCCCGCTGTTTCATGAAAGACGATTTTGAGGCCAAAAGACCGATTTAACACAATTATGACACCTGTGTTATGGCGGATTTCCATCGCGGTTTTTCCAATGAAGTTGCACCTCCTGTAATGTTTTTTCACTTCTTATCCCAAAAGGAATTAAATCAAATTAAATTATTCTCACTGTTTATCATGATTTATATCCTTCACATATTAGCAAAATTCTGCCTAATAGACAATATGTTTGGAGAGCTGTGACCTAATATTTACACAAACACCCCGCTATAATCTAAATACGCCAATAGAGATGAGCAACATGAACTTTTATGGTTCATGCTCCCCATAATTGGGCCAACAGGAGTCTTTTTGAGCTCAAATTAAAGCTAAATAAATTTACTATAGATTTATTTCTGATTTCGTTTCTTGTGGGATGATTACTTTTGCCGATATTTGTCAAGACACATGACCAAAACGAAATATTTTCACTTTTTGGAAAAAATTACCTTTTTTTCGAAGTGCTGTTTCTAAAAACGTCCTGGACATTCGTAGTTCGTTTTGGGCTTAAACTAGCATAATGTACCTTTTTAAAATAAGAATAGAGGATAATTTTCTGTAGGTCGCATATTTTAGGAGATATAGAACAAAACAAAACAATAGTGCAAATTTTGCGCAGTTTTTTGCGCACTGCGCAGATTGCACAGGTCTTTCGAAGTTGCCAATTTGGGTTTTTGCTATTGGCATAGATCGTAACAACATATTTAAAAAATTAGAACCACAAGACCTTTTGCAAGGTCGGATGGTATGTGTGGGGATCTCCCCGCAGCCGGGGCTGTCGGGAGATCCTCACAGAGCTGGGGGCGGCGAGCTCTCTGGTATTCGGAGGGGAAGAAGTACGCATGGGCGATTGGGAGCGTCTCAAGGATACGCGGGGAGGGAGGCAGGAGGGAAAGCCTCAAGTCGCTCGGGCTTGACACAGGTCAGTAATCTCTCTCTCTCACTCTCTCTCCCTCTTTGGTGTAGGGGGGGTGATAGGGAGTGGGGGGTGTCGGGAAGACAGCGGGCGCCGCCTCATGTTGCGCGCCAGCGAAGAGGCGGACGAAGGAAGAAGGGGGGCTTCCGTCTTCCAAGTACGCGAGCTGGAGGGGAAGGGGCGTTTTACGTTATCAATTCCTGTCGCTCGGCTTTCCTCGGCCCATTTAATCGGCTAATTTGGCGAAAAATCACTTCACCTAGAATGTGATGAATTTGACCTCATTTTTAAAAAACTCATTATTCCAATGATATCAAATTATTAACTCCTTGACGAACTACTTTTCGAGTAATTTGCCTAAAAATTCAAGCTGTTTTGTATTGGATAGATAACGCACAGCTGTGCGCTCCAGGGGGAGAATATTGAAAAAAATTAGTAATGTGCAACACCCAGATTTCGTCATAAAACTAACGGTGTTTAGTTTGTATGTTTTCTCAACTATTTGTAATAAATAATTTATTAGTCACCGCAGTAATTTTTACAGAATCGCAGAAAAACATGCTGTTTAGAAGGATTTTTAGCCGTGCGGAGTGAAAAAATGAGTCAACTGAAAGACTTATGTAGCTTTATTTATTTAATTACTGAGAATTCTGATCATTTATAACTATATATTTGCGCCATTAAAACTATAATATTTATAAAATACTTCTTACAGACGCTGAAATAAAAAAATAAAATTCGAATATTGTGTCTATTATGACTATAACTATCTAGCTCAAACTACCTAAAGGTGGTTGGAGTGATTTTTTGTTTGACTACAGATTTCCGTGAGCCTTCGCATACGTGTTCTCGTTACTGATATCTATGGATTAAAGTGAAAAACATTGCATCATACCGATTTTATTGTTTTGGCAATTCAATGCTACTTTAACACTTATTATTATGGCACATGACATGCATTTCGCAATACAGATTTTCTCTTGAAAGCGAAATAATACATTTCTTATAATCATAAATGTTGCTGGCAAATATAAAGGTGTCACTCCGAGACTAACAACTAATTTCAATATAATTTTGTATAAATTTCGAATAATGCGTCGTAAACTCTCGTCATAACATGCTTTAATTAAGGAAAATTTTTAAAAACATAATTCTTGTACTAATTCCAGTACTGTGTGTGGCGTGACGTGTTCCAAGACAGATTCACTCGAGTGAAAGTGTAGTCCAAGAATGTTTTTCGACCCAATTTAAATAAATAATAAAAATGTGCACTCAATGACCCACGATTACCGCTCCAGTCACTAAGGTACTCAAGTTCGTAATTAAATCAAACGTAATACAATGCCCAATAAAGGGTTCCCGGGTTTCTAAGATTTGCCGGAGCAACACATGGCTCGATAGAGAACTAACTGTCATCAAGGAATAGTTAGGCATTTGGTTGGCTGTCGAATTTTGAATTTTACTCCTGAATGGTGGTGTACTGCTACTATCGATACAATCAATGACAGCGATGCAATTCTCATAATAAATAAAACTTGTTCTATGGAGTTATAGGAAAACGAGGAAGAATGCGCAACGTGATATTTTGATGTAGAACTTTTCTCCACTATAAATGGATAGCATGTTATAATAGTGCATCAAGAGAGATAACCTTAATAATAAGCTACGTCACATATTTAATAATGTCGTTTTAATCAAAATCAATTGAAAGAAATGAAAATAGAATATTATAGGCATTCCGAAAGGATGTGAGGAAAGGTTGTGTGGCTTTCCTCAAGATCTTCAATACTTAATTACTTACTCCATTGAGAGGGTCGATATACGAAATAACCTCAGTGAAATGATATTTGATTTATTTAGAGATATCAATTTCTGCTATTCAACACCCAGACAAATGCGTGGCATCAGCTTCGAAACCCTTCCCTCCAGGGCTTTCGAACGATTTCTGAATAGTTCGTATTTTTTCCTCTCTTCGGGTGGCCAGATTTCCGACGTTTACACCGACAAAACGTGGAAGAGACATCCAGAAACCAACCAATAGGAGTGGAGCATCAACAAGGCCCTATATGAGGATGTCCAAAATCGTTAGATACTATAATTCTCTTGCCGCAATCCCCGTACAATTCCTATCTCCCAAATCTTTCCCATTCCCTAACCCTATTTTCCCTTTAATAATAATTCCCTATAAAATAGATAACGCTTCCCTAAAGTACACCGCGACCCCTTGTCTATGGTGATTATTATTATGTGAATTGCTCTATAAACGACCTTCGGCTGGAAAGCAGAGTCTAGTAGAATCCCAAGATGACAAGGACATGATATAACGGCGTATGTGGCCCTGCATCTTCGACCTGTAGGTATATGCCGGCCTATCGTTTCCAGCGTAACTTTTGTCGCCAGCCAAACAACAGATGCGAGAGAAGACCGAAAAAAATATAAATTCAACAATGGCAATCAATGTGAAGTTATTCAGAAAAAATCAGAAGTTCATGCCGTGATAAATACATAAACAATAAATAGATGCAACAATGTTGCGTCACTTTTTTCCAACTTAACTTTTATTAGTTCAAACCGCGGTAATGTGGTGCCCCTATCGCTTTGGAAATTCAGCCCACAGAATTATTCGTTAGCTTCTATCGACCATATATTGGCGCGGCTCTGGAGCAGAAGGGAAAAATAAGGATTTAAAAATATCTATGTGCCTGTCTCGAGCGAAAAATGTCTTTATCGGGTTCAGTTCAATCTAACCTTGAGGAGGGAGGAAGGGCAAGGTAAGAGATAAAAAATGTATTTTTGGGTAAAACTGCGGATGAGACGAAAATTCGTGAATGTGACGCAATAATATGGCGCCACTCGTTCCTAAGTTTTATTTTCATACAAAGCCATATATATATGAGTTTTCGCGCCTTTTCTCCAAAAGTCGTTTCCTTTGATCGTCAGCGAGCCGTAAGAGAATAAACTTTATGTCACGGAGTTTACGATCGTGCCGCCGGTGACGTCACCACGTCATCTCAAACCGCTTCCCCCTACCCATCCCCCGCCCCCCTTCACTCTTAACCATCCCCCTCCCCCTTATCCTCACTTCCTTACCCTCCCTCCCCACCCCCCTCTTCCCTTTCCGCTCCTCGTCCGTAAAAAAAAAATTTGGCGTCGGACGAAATCTTCGGAGACGAAAGGAGATATTGTTGACGGAGAGTCGGAATGATATCATCCCCAATGCAGAACGAAGGGTTAAGCAGGGTGGCTCTTGTGTTGCCCTGGCAGGGGCGAGTTTGACAGCGCCATCGTGCGAGGGAAGGAGAATCTTGTCCCTCCCTTCCATCAAGGGTCTGATCCCTTGCATGCCTTGAAATTTTGTTCCAAACGAGGCTCGTAAGTAGAATGGGCCCTTTTAAAGCTAAGCGAAAACATTTCCAAGAAGTTGTTCGACTTTCGTTATATTAGAACCTCGAACCGTTTGAGTTTATTTGAGCTGCGTTTCCTCGCCAGAAACAATGTGAATAGAATAAATCCTTTCCACATACCCAAATATTATTCATCATGTTACATTTTAAGGGCAAATATTGAAAATAATTAAGTACATATTGCAAAACTGTTGTAACACTGCATGCACAGAAATGTTAGTTTTATCTTAAAAAATGCAGTGTCATCTAATCGACTGATAATGCATATTGCTTTTGATTTCTCATTTATAGTTGACCTTCAATATGACCCTAAAAGTTAAAATGGAGCTCAATGGAACTTTGATGCGGTGTTTTCCAAACTCAACATTTTATAGCAGAATTTCGTAAATTACGACGACTGATACTAATGTTTAGTGTTCAAAATGAAAACTAAAAGATTCATGTTGACTGTTGTGCCAATGAGCCAATGTTATCGCTCTGAATTAATTGTATTCTCTTTAATTTAATATTCTCGTTCGACGAATTCAATAAAATAGCGTCTTTGTGCTAACACTTGTCTTTTATCTTATACCTTCGGAAATCTGCAAAAGTTCTATCTAAGATACCACGAGAATTCAGGGCATGAATTCCGATTCACTACAACTTGTAAGATTCAAGTCATAGGCAGATTGACTAAATAATTCTTCACCTAGTCCATTTGCATTCCCCCGATTTGATCCTAAATGTTATAAAGAATCGGGCTGAATCCTTTTCATTGAAAATTTCTCTCTAATGCTTCATTCAAACTTGAGAAAGTGCCCTTTAGAAACGGATGCCATAGTTCATTGGCTTCGCTTCAATAAAAAATCCCTTGGAACCTGAATAAAAAATATTTTATCTCTAATCAAGTCAGGAGGATTTGATATCGTTTTCGGACGGCGGATAATCAATTTTGCGGCATTTCGTTCGCCGGATGTGAAGTGGAATTCCACGCGAAGTTTTAAGACGCATTTTCGAGACAAGTTTGAAAGTATTTCCTCAGTAAAATCTGTTGTCATGCAAACCGAGGGTGAAGAGACTCAGTCAGGCATCTGATACTCTTCAAAAGGTCTTTTTTCCTTCTGCGGATAGATATTTTTTCCTGCAATCCAACGTCCGCCCTTCGAATCCCTTCCTTCACGCGTCATAAACTTGTTAAGATGTTGCCAATTATCTGTGTCTCCCATCACGGCTTGGCGTAGGCTCTTTATTTTCATAATCATTGCTAAATGTTGGAGGACGTATAAACAGCGACTTTACAGCCGAATAGTTTTAGACTTGGGTGTCAGTTTTCTTGAGTCGATTACGGCTGCAGTGCCGACTGAAGGTGGTTTGAACGAGATAGTTCCCTAGTCATAATGGAGACCATATTCAAATTTTATTTTTTTATTTCAGCGTTTCTAAGAGATATGAAGTATACGATGTAGTATTAATGGCGCAAAGATATAGTTATATATGAGCAAATTTCTCAGTAATTAAATTAATAAAGCTTCACAAGTCTCTAACTTGATTCACTTTTTCACGCCACACGGCTGAAAACCTTCAAAACAGCAGGTTTTTTGCGATTCTGTAAAAATTAATTCGGTGAGTAATAGATTAATTTCTATAAAAGTCGAGAAAACATACAATCTATACACCGTTAGTTTTTTGACAAAATCTAGGTGCTAGAAGTTCCTAATTTTTTCAATATTCTCCCTCTGGAGCGCACAGCCGTAATCTATCGCATGTAAAACAGCTAATATTTTGAGGTAAATTGCTCGAAAAGTAGGTCGGCAAGGGGTTAATATTTTGATATAATTGGAAAGAAAGGAGTTTTCCTTTAAAATGGACGTCAACTTCATCACCTTCTGGGTGAACTGATATATTAGGCCTTAGGCATTTGTATGTGTATAACGTGCTTAGATTTTTTCTTGAGAAGTGGTGTAAAGATAACAGTATCAAATAGGCCATTCTTGTGGAACCTACGCAGTGTTTTGCAACCTTTGCCCAGGCCCAAATTGTATTTGTTCAGGCAAAGTTTTTTATACTTTGGGCTAAAAGTGTACAACATACTACATTCTGTCTGCAAAAATTCATCAAACCTAACTTCATTTTTTTTAATGTTAGACATAGGCTATTTAACTATCAAAATATTGAAGGCATATTTAAGGAAGGAATTATTTTTTAAATGTTGGTATATTTTTTCATGTTTAATGGCCGTTTATTCATTTATTTTTTGGCATTGTATTTTTTGTACATATTGTTCGGGAGTAAAAAACATTATTATTATATCGCTCAAACTACCTTAAGGTGGCTCTACACCGGGACTAATAAGCTTGTTTCAGACGTTTCCCTCAAACACAACCGTAAACTATCCCATGTAAAACAGCTTATATTTTGAGGCAAATTTCTCGAAAAGTACGTCAGCAAGGGGTTGATATTTTGATATCATTGGAAGGAATAGTTTTTCTTTAAAATGAGGCCAAATTCATCACATTCTAGGTGAAGTGATTTTTCGCTCAAATTACCTTAAACCACATCGCACCCGGCCTGGGATGCAAACCTGTGACCTTTGGGCTGCAATGCCGGCGCCATAACCACCTGACTACCATATCCAAACCGAGGCTAACCGAGCGTACCTCATTGCTTGTATCAAGGATTATGCGTTTCACATGCAAATGCATTCCACCGATGCGGAATCTTGGGCATGTAACTTCGAAGCGAATGCTGCAAAAAAAACTAGGATATTGGCGGAGGCCTTCTGTGCAAGTTAATCCTCATGGCCAGAAGAAAAAGAAAAACATCGCGAAAATATTCCACGACAGGTTTCCGCCGTTATAATATTTACACTCGTATAAATTGATAATTTTATTCCAATGGTATTTTAGCCTAATTTCAATATACTGCCAGTTAGGCTCGAGTAACCTGACGGAAATATTGAGGTTGAAGACGATATTCGCGTTTCAACTTGACAGTTGTGAGACGTATCTACATTTGTTTAAGAGTTTATTGTCCGCTTCGAAATTGCGCGCTAGTAACGATCTTAAATAAACAGCTGCATATACCTTTTGAGTAGAGAAATTGGAAGGATTCCAAGAGATCTAGTGTCGGAGCTAGTGTGCCATTGAGTTGGATACATTGTGTTATTATGTAAATGCTTTCTCTTTCCCGGGTCAGAAAGGCAGGTAGGAAAGCCATGCTCTTAGCGTCGCCGTTTGCTCTTACTTTGCTCCGGGGTGTTTTATCTACATTAGCAATCCATTCGTCTTATTCATCTAATGCTGACGGGAAAAAAGTTGAAGTCCTTGGCGCGGAAATTTATAGCCTAAACTCACGGCATCCATTAAGACGAGACTTTGAAAATAATTTACTAGGTAGCGCGGTATTAGCGACCTATACAGAGCACAATTCTTTTTATTTCCCTATTTTACCATCAATGATAGTGCAGTGAAACTAGATTGCTCTCATCTTCCCTCGGTAGTGATGCTTTGACTTAAGTCCGTTTAAAGTTGATATGTACGATGGTCACAACGCTAATATTTAAACCAGGTTCATCTGAGGAGACGGATTATTCATCTACATCTACAAACTACCCTGCAAGCCACCTCAGGGATGTATGGCAGGAGGTTTTCCTGAATATCCAATAGTTTAGCTATAGCTGGTCTCTTTAGAAAATCATATGCCTCACGGTTTGATAGGGTTGTTAACCAGCCACTATTGAGTGGAGAAGCCTTCAAGAGCTGGAAGGGAATGGCAACGATATCAATCGAGAGATCGGGCATCACTGTGAAGTCATGGGAATTGAAGACACACCAAGTTGCAGATGGTGTCAAGAGGATGTGGATCTATTGTAACTCGAAATTGTTACCTGGGTACTCCCTTTCCAAAACCCAGGGACATGATAATTTTAACCATCCATTGGGACAGCCATAGGGATCCATGGAAAAATACTCATGGAGATTCAATGGTATCAGGCGAAATATGGTGGAACTCTTTCCTGATGGTTAAAAAGGAAAAACACAGGCGTGGTTCCACAGATATTTTATTTGGCGACCGGCTTCGATATAACGGGCCTGATGATAATTCCTTGTATCGAACCCCGTCTCCAAATCAAATATCTGTGGAATCTTGCCATTGCTTATCCTTTTGAATCGTCACTTATGAAGATGATTGGGCCAATGGACCAATAGGACCCAGTGCCAAACGTCCCAGAGGGAAGCCTATCTAACAGGATGGCCACCCAACCTTGAAACCTTGAAAACCGTGAATCAACCATGAATTTTTATAGTCGTGGAAAACCCATGAATAAGCCGTGAATTTCATGTGTAAACCTTTAATCTAGGTATTTGTGGGTCCAAATTTTTTCTATCATATTTTGAGATGCAGGAAAAGTCAGTTTCATTTCGTCCTGGGAATAGATCTGAGAGGTCTACTTCGAATGTTATACTATGTGCCTTTTCCAACCATTTACTTCTGCTCCTATCGACTTATCTTCGTATTTCTTTGCCAGATCCTGGAAATATATTAGAATATATTCATTTAATATATAAATATAAATATATGTTAAGAAGGTCAAAAAAAATAAAAAGACGCTTATATCGAATAATTTTCAGAGTGTGTTGCATGCATTGAATTCAGTCAATGAGTTAACCTTTTCATTATATTGGTAATTTCAATATTCTTATGCAAATGAAAAAGTAAATTCTAACATTTTATTGAAATAATGGTACTTTAATGGTACGTAGATGATTAGTTTATGGTACATTTCTATTGAATTATGAACTATTATGTTTTTGAAAAAATATGATCCTGAATGACGGCATTTCACTCCAACAAAATAGTGAGAATGGCGATTTTCGACCTTTAAAAACCGCGAATAATCGTTAATATGACTTTATTGAGCGAGTGTCCACCCTCACCAATGCCAATCAACTTCACACGTGGCAACCGATCACTGAGGAACGATCATCACAGTCTATTCAAATAAGGAACAGTCGGAAAGTAGAGACGTCTTCTATCCACAATGGACGTCCATCAACAACTTTAACTGTATTGTGTTATTGTTAAGAGTTAAAAAAAAAATCCCGCGCTACGGAATCAGGATACCGCAAATATGCTTAATTAAACATCCTCTGTGCTGATGAATTTATGATGTGAAAAGTTTGTTTCCGATATGCTATTCTTTGCTGTCAGACGAGCGAAATCTAGGAGGTGGGTGTCATTAAGATATATCCCCCTCAAACAATGGGTAGGTCTGACCTAACTGCAGCCTTCAGCTCACGTAAAAATTCAATTACATAAATGTCATTAACAAAAGTAAATGTAAATCCAATAGTGATGTTTCGTCCCACTGAAGTTGAACATGTTTCACTTTAAAAATTATATTTAACTGAAAATATTAACGTTCTGAAAATTTTTAAAGGTGCCATTCTGAAAATTTAGACCAATAGTCATAAAATACAGCATTGAAATGATCTATGAAACGCCTTTCGCAATACTTCGATACATTTTATACTACCTATATAAGATTGCATCGGGTGTTATTCCCTAGCTGTTGTTCCCTAGTTAGGTTTCCCTAGTATGTTAGTGTAGTTTGTATGTTTATGTATTAGTATGTTCCCTAGTTTCCCTAGTTTTAAATATATAAGATTGCATCGGGTGTTATTCCCTAGCTGTCCATCAAGCATGAAACGTTAGGGAAAAGAGGACTTACAGGAAGCCACAGCCCACGAGGTGGACTCCTATGCAAACTTTAGTATAACACCTGGTCCCCTCGAATCAATAAAAAATTGTAACGAGAAATAGTAAGTCTTGGTTGCATAGTGGTTTGCGAATTGGCCCTAAGTGCGCAGACTATCACGCAAGGGTTTGATTTCCGGTCCATGCGGGTATTTACTTGTGGCAATTTCTGCACATTTCACCAGCCGTTTCATCGTTTCACGTACCTTTTCGAACTGGTCGCAATTCAAACAAAGCATGAAAGTTGCCAATATTTGTTTGAAGGTTTTTGCAGCGATTAGTATTTCCACTATCAACTATTTTCGGATTTTCTGCTGCGTAGAGAAATGTTTTTTATGAAACTCGACGTTTCTTTCTTCCTACTGAGAACCAAATCCATTAAATTTTAACAGGGAAGACTGTTAAAGCCTAGACGCAGGGTCTGGAAAAGACATATTACCACAAATATGAGTTTAACAACCGACCGTTAACTTTTTTTGTTTCTTTTTTAAATTTCATCAACAATGGTCAGACTTTTAGCATAGAGAGAACACAAATTTAACCAACTAGTTAGTTGTAAGGCGCCTAAAGCGCACGTTATGATGAATATAACAAACACTTTACTTAATACACACGAAATATTTATTCATAATTCAATTTCGTAAGATCTTTTTTTCATGAAAATTATTTCTGGTGAATATGGAATGATATAAAAAATATGTGACAACTTTTTTTCATGAAAAACTACATTGCGTGTGAATTGTCTCTGGTCACTTAATAATCTTCCTTGCTGTCGATTCGATTCAATACACACCCTCAGTTGACTTGGAACTCTTGAACGTGATAAAGCCACATGCAATTGGCCGCGTGAAAATACTGCAGTCTCCAAATTGATGAAATGGCTGGCTTTGTGCCTTGTTTATTGTGATAGCGTATTGTATGCATGTATTGTAGGAATTATCGGAAATTGGCAGCGTTTTAATATGAAAGGTAATGTTGTAACCCAATTCTTCAGTCTGCTGACGACGTTTTCGGTAGGAAGAACGAAGCGTTGAGTTTCACAAAAACATTTTCGATTCGCAGCAGAAAACACGAAAATTGTTGATAGTGGAAATATAAAAATTGATGTTCTCCAAAATTTGATTTGTATGTAATGTGGAGAGACTACCAGTCGATCATAGGACAAAAATCGAACTGAATGCACGAGTGGCTTTGCGTGTGGAAGTAGGTTATCAAACTACGCGGCCGTTTTCTTTTTAATCTTTTCCCCCTTAGGGCGATCTCTTGTGCTAGTCGGTCTATTAGATAAGGGCCTTCTATCGCTATGCTCTCGTCACCGCCGCTGCTCCGATAGCCACGCGTGTCGCCGAATGAACCAAGGGAGCGCGTTACGCAACTGTCTCCCCTACTCTTTTTTGTTTAACGGGCGTGAATCACCTGGAGGTGCGACGAGACATGTGACTGTGAAAGTCTTTTAAGGTGGGTCTATACTTCCAAGCCAACTGAAGTTAACGGTCGCCGCCTGTGGTTGCCTACTGGGGTGGTAGAAGCCCAACGGGAAACTGTGAAGGCGGCGCTGACAAAAATTGAGTGGGGAACAATTCTCCTTGGGAGGGGATGTAAAAGGACTACTCCGATGTCAATGCAGGCTTGAACGCTTATCATTGCTATAGCCTTAATACGAAAACAGTATCAATGGTTGTTGATTTTTTGCGTATATGAAATATGATTCTTTGGTTTAAGTGGGCTGAAAATACTCATTTCGGAATCAAGCCTTCGCTACGTGCCCCGGAATATTACCAAACAAAATCGAAAAAACCAAAGTTTTGCTATTTTTTATGAAAAACAACCAATTCATGATAAAGTTACTCCACCAGCAAATAACTCTTCATCTACAGAATACAAAAATTGAAAGTCTCCAGCTGCCACGGCAAAGTCGTTACTGGGTTGGAGGGAAATGTCTGAAACGAGCTTCTCAGTCCCGGTATAGAGCCACCTTAAGGTAGTTTGAGCGATATAAGCCTGGCCGCTAAGCGAGAACCAGAAAGCAGTCAAGTGAAAATTGCGAGGGAAAACCAGAAACAAAGGAAGCGCCACATTAACGGACAAGGTAAAATGCAGTAGACGAGTTTACATACTACTACTGGTTGGTATTGCTTATGCTTTTAATTCATGGATACTACGAGATATTAATTGATGAAATAAACCGTGCAGTTTTCCTCAAAAAGTATAATATATACTTCCAACCCGGGTTCCAATGCTTACTCATCATCTTAAGGTCAGCCACCTGAAGATGATGTGTAAGCATTAAAATCCGGGTCAGAAGTAAATTATATTTCTTGTGGAAAATTGTACGGTTTAATTCTTTGTCATGTACAAATTCCACTCAATTTTTCAGGTATCTTCAGATTTTACAGATACATTAATTAGTGCAGAAAATCATGCCGTCACGTCTTTCCCTTTCCGGATTGACACCGTCAAAAAAATTTAGTTCTCGGTGATAATCTTTCGAAGCTTACCTTGCATCAGTGATTTCCTCCCTCCTGCCTTATCCATGCGTACGTCTTTTGCTTCAGATACATGCATCGCTTCATACACACTTTCTTGAAGAAACGTTTCGCGCAAAAGAGTAATAATTCTCCTCAAACTCGAGAAAACCAGGCTCTTATTAGAACAAAAAAAACCCCGGTCGCCTCGCTTCGTCTCTGTTTGACAAACGGCTCGCAGACTCAGTGCCTAGTCCTCACGCTGCACGTTGCCGGCTCAAGGCAGGTCTCGTCCGTCGCGAGGCATATGGAAACCGAAGTATCGGCGCGAAGTGTTAAGGATTTTACGACGGCAGGAGCGGAGGGTAAGGGAAAAAAGGCCCGTGGATTCACGACTCTCCCGCCGTGGAACCGGGCAAGGTTGTAAAGGATAAGGAACAGTTGAGGTGCGCTCGCCGTGATTGCGTCGAAACGTGAGCTCCGTGACCTTAGGTTGTTAGAACGTCCCCTGGAAAGTCCCTCATTCCATTCCTCATCTAGCCTCCCTTCCTCCATGTACTTCGCGAGTGTATTTATTTTAGAATTCCCTTTCCTCCTCTTCCTTACCCAGATCTCTTTTCATAGTGGTTACTCGGCATTTCATTCCTAGTGCCTCATTAAATTATGCTATTGTTACCTGCGATTTATGCCGCGGCGTATCTGAGCGTGATTCAGCTGGCATGTGGGGGGAAATTTAAGCCCTTTTTACCCGTTTGCCGTTTGATTTAGGAATCTCCTTCGAGGCGCGTAATTTCCCGCTCGTAGCGAAAGCGTATTCGTTTGACACAAGAGAAGAAAATTTATCGGGCGCTAATGAAGAAATAAGTTGTTGCTATTCAAGAGCTAAAGTGAACAATATCTAGGTCGAGCTAATGTGGTATGATACATGGCTTATGAGACTTGGAATATTTTGTACGAAAATATGTATCTCTTCCAGTGGCATCAGACTTCCGAGACCAGAATACTATAGAAAACCGGGTTACACCGCCCTGCAGGCGACGCGACGCCTTGAAATATATGTGTATGTAACTAGGTGGCTATGGAGTCGAGCTTCAGTGTATATATCGTTTATTGGGTTCAATAACGTTTATGGTCATACTTCACGCAGTCTAAATAACAATAACGTTAACATTTAAGGAATTTACACCGTGATTCAAAACAAATACTGAAGTCCACCTTGTTACCATGCATTGCTTAAAAAATTCTGCTTCCTCTGATGTCATAGCTTAGCTCTTTGACAACAAAGTTAAGGCACGAAATATACAGAATATTCGAATAATATGTCTTTAAATAACATCTTTTCTTGCCATACGAGCCGATTTCAATGTCATTTCTTTTTAACTGACGAATTTTTAATTGTGACAATGATTTTCACTCATCAATGAGTTGGCTGTACTATTAATTAATATTCTATAATAATGCCAGAAGTTTCATTTATGTAATAATATGTTTAAGTTGAAAGCGAATTCATTTCATTAAGGTTCATGGAAAGTTATTAATAAATTTCATGGTCATTTACCTTTATCAAATAAACCATCAAAATACACCTTTGTAATTCAAGAAAAGAACAATAATTGACGAGTGAAATTAAATTTAAAACTAATTCAAAATATTTAAAGGAGATTTGTCCGAAATGCATGCATAGAAGTCATTTTTTCTTTGCATATTACTGAAAATTGGATTAGTCTTTATTTTGTATACACCTTTGGGTGGTTTATGAGGCCATCGTCGTGTGAATTTTTGGCCGAGTTAAATCTCAATAAAGGATAAACTTTGATGTTTCCACAAAGAAGGATTTCCACCAAGTGAAGCCTCAAACCACTGCATACATCTCAGTAAATGATATGCACTTCCCAGCGGTGGATGCTGTGGACATCTCAGTCCCGGGAAAGAGTCGTAACTTCACTTTGTGTGCCCCCAACGATGCGTTCCAGAGACTCTTTGTCAGATAGTCGCCTTTTTATCAGTTAATATGGTCGACAATTTTTGTTGATCTCATTCGTTGCCTCCCCCCCTCATTTTTGCATTTCAAACCTCCGGAGTCCATGTGAGACAGTAATGTCCCGTGAATTTATCTGCGGGTTCCATCGGCCGCTCTATAGTTAAGCGGCGATTGACTAATAGCGAGGCAGAGTGCGGAGTCGCGGTGAGCCCTCGCCTGCCCCAAGGACAACCCAACAGAGAGGGAAACATCAATTTCAATCGATTCGCGTCCTACGCTGATGCTTCGGCCAGGGTCGGAATCTATCGCCCCGAGCGCGGACAGCCCCATGCCATGTGGTGATGAACGATACTGCGCTACGCTCCAGGAGGCTGAAATACCCAGTGGGGATGGACCGTGCAGAAAACATTCATGAACTAATTCTGAAGAAGTCCATCACTGAATTATCCTGAGCATGCAACCTCAGAACGTTCATTGAATGTTCAAGTGTGAACTATTAATTTGAACCTATTCACAGATCGTTTTCCAGTCCACAAAGTATTGCTCAATTTTCAGCAAAAATCTTGAACCTCTGTCTGATTCTTCGCCTCGCGACTAGTATTAGCGATTTATGCTAATGATAATTAGTCGTAGTTAAACTAACTTTAGGGTATATTGTAATGCATTTTGGTGACTACTCACCCCTTGCCACACACGCTTGAGGTGGCTTGCAGGGTATTTTGTAGATGTAGATTAAAAAATGCTCCCTGGTTGAACATTTAAAGAATATCTTTAAACCATGTTTATTTGAATTGTCTAACGACAATGTTCATTCCACATTCTATGAATATTCGTGGTGATATTAGCTTTAAACAATACTCAAATGGTGATGCCGCAATATTTTCATAGATTTTATTTTGACTTGAATTGCCGGCTCTGGACTTCCCTAGTCAGATGTGATGCATGTGATCCTTAAATGTGCGTGGTGTGTACGGCGTGTTGCATTTTGTCCTGTGGTATTATTTCCATATTTACTTATTGCTTAGTTTCGAGTGGTTTGGAGTAGCTCAGTAATATTGCCTTTGTATTCATCCTATGTTTAACTGTTTCTGGCATTAATTAATTGAAACCTATGTTTAACATAGGTTTCAATTAATTAATTCCAGAAAACTGTTATCGTGATTGGATGATATTTTCTCTAATTATCACGGTATTTACATTTAAAAATTAAGTATCACAGTTACATTGTCACGGGAAAACGCCACGTATATAGCACTTCGAGTTACTTCAAATCAGTTGCAAGTATAGGTACGTATATGCACATCATAGGTAATGTGATAACAGTAGTATTATTCCGAGAGACAGGAGGAGATATCATGGCTCTATGGTATAAGTAGACATTGTGATTCTATGATAGTAACCTTTGGAGATTAATAAACATATTACGTTTAGAGATTCATTTAAGTTGAACATTCTTTGAACAATCTATGAAGTATTCCAATGAATATTCTTTGCACTATCTATTAGTTCCATTTGAACGTTCATTAAATGCCCTTCTTGAATGATCTTTGATCGTTTTAATAGTATTCCCTGAACGTTCTATGACCATATTTTATACAATAAAGTCCTCACTGGGTATATTGGAAGGGGCGCTGAACAGGAAGCGTGGCAGGAATATTGGGGTGCTTTGGAGAGAGAAAGGACACGCCTGCCTTTATGTTCATGTCGTAAGTGGTATACAGGTTGTCTACGGTCTAAAACAGTATGTAGTAATTTGATCGAAGAATACTAAGAGTAAAACTGAATAAATACGTATTGTAAACACAATATTTTAAACAAATAGAAAATGGATTTAAGGTTTTTTCCAGCGAATTATATACACAAAGGTGTCTCGGGTTTGACACCGGGTAAGATTATAGAAATTCATCAACGTTTCGATGGTGGACTCAGCCATCGTCATCAGGATAATGAGTCGAGCGAGGATGCTGGTGGTTATATATAGTCGCAGATGCCCCATTGTTGTGGGAGCCGTTACGAATTTGAATTTCGTCAATTACCGGTCTCCTTGTCTTACTTAAGTTGGATATATGCGGCTATATATAACCGTCAGCATCCTCGACTCATAATCCTGATGACGAAGGCTGAGTCAACCATCGAAACGTTGATGAATTTCAATAATATAACCCGGTGTCAAACCCGGTAAACCTTTAAGTAGATAGAAATTGCCTTGGGAAAAAATCCACCTGAACCGGGAATCGAACCACGGACCTTAAGCTTGCCGGGCCAATGCGCAGACCACCACGCTACCCGGCCTTCCTAATTCTCAATGCAGTTTTGGAAGGATTTAAGGGAACTAGATGTTCAGCCGCAATGGTCGATCAAGGATCTCACTCCTATGGAAAAAATGGACTTAAAAGAAGCCACCAACCGCGAGGATAAATCCTGAAACATCACTTATTCCGTGAATAGCTACGTATGAACATATTTCACTTCTGCCGAAACCGGAGATGAAAGCATTTTCTACGTATTTTCATCGCGGATATATTGCTACCAAGTAAAAGCGTTTTATAATATCAATATTTTAGAAAATGCTCAATGGAATAACAATTTACACACCTTATTACAACACTTTCTTTGCTCATCTTCTCTTGGAGTTCTTATTTTTGGAACGAGACAATCGTTTCTTAGTTTCGAATTTTCATATAATTCCATCACAAGCATGTCATTCAGTATATTCAGTATATTACTATGTTTTTTGTTATCATTATTTCTATAAATAATTCAGAAAAATCTCTTTAATGAGTGCAACCACTCAATCGCGTATTTCTATCAGCAGTATGAAAATAGAAAAGTCTCTATTCAATAGCTTTCTACGTAAACCAAGAGAGAAGTACATTTTAAGTGGGCAATAGAGATTTAAATCGGGAAAAACTATTTTTTATTTCATAGAAAATGTATCATTTTTTAAAAGTGGCATTATGTGCGTATTTTTCCGGGATATCAATGGGTTATAATAAGATGTCACCAACCCAGTTTAGTTTTTTTTGCTGTCAGCGAATTATTGCAATTACATAGGGCAATAATAGTTGAGGCGTCACCATATAGCAATATGTTACTATAAGAATTGATGATGGATGTACGAATAACATTTCAATTTCCTCTAGCTATTATATTGTTCAAGACCATGGTTTCGTCGCAGAGCAGCATCATCTGGTCTTCATTAATATGCTTTGTAACTGCGAAACCTTTGGTCGTAAACAGCAAAATACTTTGTAAAACAGTTGTAATTGCACTTATATAAATTAACCTTTCATTCCTAAGATATATATCAGCTAGATCGGAATAGCACTTAATTCATCTTCTTAGCATGAGAAAATTTCTTAAAATCACTGAGTTATTCAACCGTTGAATGACCTACATTTTAAGTGCTAAGTTCTTGTATTCATTTCTGTAGAATATCGTCAATGAGAGATCGCGACATTTATTTCACAGCATTAATAAAACCTGCATTCTATCATTTGTCTAGAGACAGGCAGTCGCAAGCCGTTCTCCTTAGACGGTGATGTATTCATTGATCATTTCACCCAATTATGTAATTGTATATTGAAATAAAAGTGAATGCCGTTGTGCGTATTGAATAGTTGATAAGTATATTCCATCTCGTATTGATCTACTTTTATTTATACCATTTGTGGGTGGCAATGAATCCGTCGCCCCTTAAGTGTTTAATACTCCCTTCGATCTCGAAAATGACGTTGAGGTATTGAAATCGATCGGAAATAATGACCAACCCTCAACAGCACTCCTATACACTGCATTAATAACCATGAGTTATGATATTTATGTCCACTTAAGTGTCAGAAATGTATACATTAACGTATGTAGACATTTATGAAAGCAAGCAGGTAGCAGGTTTTCTAAGAGGTGATAATGGCCAAGCATCAGATAGCCAGTCAGTCGATAAATGTGTCGTTTGCCAACGCAACAATGAATTCTTGTAGATGGCTCAGGTAATAAATCATCTGAAACTATTTTTCTCTGGCGTAATTCACTGTACACATTGAAACTCTACTTGAAGATGCAGCTTCCTAAACTCGAGGGACTCGACTTTTTTCATTGAAAATAGGTGTAAGAAATAAACCGAAGCCATAAAAGGAAACGGTATTTTCAACAGCAGTACATTTACAATTACCAGGTTTGTTTTTTGCTGATGCTCATAGTATAAAAAATACGACAGTGTATTCGAGAAGCATGCAAGCTTACAATGTAATAAATTGAGGCCGATCATCTTAGAATGTATTGATTAGAGAAACGTATGATGTCAACGCGCAATGATTGATAAAGTACACTTGAGTAGCCTCTCGACTTTCTCACTTGAACTTGGCACTGAAGATTATACAGTCGTTGATTCTGCAATACGTCACATGTAAAAAAATTGGCAATATCAGAATACCACGCGTCAAGGTTTTCTGATAATTTCATGTAAAGGCTCAAAAAGTTTCCATTGTCACATATCATTCCATTTTCGTGACATTTTTTCAGATCAAGATTAGATCAAAATCAGTCCAGACATTGTTATCAAGATAAGCCATGGTTAGAATGAGTCAATTCTCGGCGAACATGCTGAAGGGTAGAACGCATGGATTTGATGAAAGTGCAACAGGCAGAAATATTCAGATCCCCAATGGTGCGCACACTAATTAGTCGGAATGTATGAGCAGTTTTAGAGGTTATGCAATATAGGATAGCGTTTTCACATTCCGCCGTATTTAAGGAACTTAATTCGACATTGGATACGAGACTACATACCTTCTCTCCTGTAGGGCCGAGCTTTGTAAATTGGTTTTGTTGCAGCTGATAACTAGATGTGCATGTAGAAAATCTTTCATTGAGGTTGATATTCACTGTGACTATGAAGTATGTACAAAAACGATTCTTGCGATAAACAAATTCAGCTAGTTTTGTTTTGTACTTGAAATATTGTTGCCAATACTTAGCCACCTCGTGACTACCTCCAGCGTCGCTCTCGGCAACGATTTTTTGTACCTACTGGGTAGAGATATGATGATGCATATATAGCGGCAAGATCTTCCATGCGCAGGTACTTAGTTACCCAGACATAGTATGAAAAGCGTCGCTGCTACCTTAATCCATGAATGCCTTTACCTATGTTTGCTTACGTTGCTAGTCTTGCTTATTTCCTTAAAAGACCTAAATATTAAACCTTCCTCATCCGCATGGCTGGAGATATTTTAGTCAGGAATTGACCATTTAGGTGTTGAAATCAAACTCGCAACGGGGATTTAAATTTATTAGGGAAATACAAAAAGGAACTTCTCTTTTTATAAACTACACCTACCTTTAAAGTATTCTTTCAGTTCTTAACAGAAATGACGTATCGTGATTTTTCTCAATTGAAAAAAGACGTAGTGGGTGTATTGAAAATATTTTGTGGTTTATTAAGTACATAGACTGATGCTACCTAGTAAATTATACATAAAACATCCCAATTTTTTATGTACAACATGAAGCGCAGTATTAACATTTATATATCTACGCTAAGAAAAGATAGATTTATCGATATTTCTTTCAGTCTCGGTGAGAAAAACGTTCTTCTATTCTACTCATACTATTAATTCTTCACTCATTCGGTGCCAGAAACATTCTTCTATTGATAATATATAAATTTTTAGCGAAGAAAACTCTAAAATAATTATCTCGATATCCTCAAAAAATAAAAATGCTTCAATGAGGCAAAGGCAGAGGAAGGCTTGAGCAAAGATCCTGGAGAAATGGCTAGTAAGGGTGGGCTTCATAATGCTTCATATTCCTATCATCTCCTCATCTCATTCCTATCATCGCAGCAATAAAATTCCTTTTGTGCAGTAGAATAAATTTTATACATTAAGTATAACATTTGGTCGCGAAGACAACATAATAATATTGTGAGTGCCAATAAACTTGTGAAAGGTAAAGACTGGATAGAATAAATCTGGAAACTTTTTCACGACCACAGCACGCTAAGCAGGCACAAGAAACACTGAACCGGAAACACACTCACACACACCAACACGTACGCGTGTGTATTCTGTCTCCTCCACATCGACGTCCCACGATCGTGATCTTTTTATTGTTTCATTTTTTACTATCGTCACTGCAAATGCAAATCGCCACGGTTCAAATCATGGAAAACTTTTTAACGACGCGCCAACTCTTTACGACGCTGAGAGCGGGTAGAAAAAAATATCTCCTCCCGTCGAACCGAGGAAAAAATTAACATTTTTTTCTTCTTCTTTCTTTTTAATACTTTTCCATCACTGTCGTGAAGACACTGCCGTGACGCGGTCGTTTCGTCAGCAATGAGCGGCGGAACTCGTCTCCGTAGTAGAGATTTCATTGCCGTCCCCTACCCCCTCATTCCCCGCCCCGTTAAGGGGGGCGCAAACAACTTCGTGACACAAATGTTACGAGTTGTCGAAAAAACGTAGATCGTGCTTAACCTAATCTCCGCCGCAAACGATTGGGTTGGTCAGTACTGTTTTTATCGCGTCCACTTCCAAACTCATCCGAAGCGTCTTTGGGAAGTGGATATCAAGAGTGCACGCTTGTAACCAGCGGCAGCCAGGAGCTGTGCGAGTTCGCGGCAACTCAATTTTACACATTCGTATTTACCAGCGACGGAATCCTTCACTGGCGCCCAATGTCAAAAACGAATCGTTTGTTTGGAGTATTTCGATGGCTAAAAGCACAATTATGTCCACTTTTGTAAACTTTCAGAAAACGCAAAAAGAAGATTTCGAACTTAAGGAAAAACTAGCAAAAGATCCCCAAATACTCAAAAGTCCCATAAATTTATGCATTAGATAATATTTTATCAGGCAACACTAATTCTTTTAAGTTAATTTTCATTAGTTCTGCCTACATTAATACCAAACCTCATTTGGGAAAAATATGGACACACAATTAATTGTGCTTTAAGCTATCGATATTGTAACGTGCACCAGTTAGATCCGTATCACATACCATGTCCCTGTAATTTTCCTTTGCTAAATCTTCATGCAATCTATAATGATCTTGTTATCTATAATCTAATTATATAGTATTGATGTTCAATCTGATGTAACTCGCATTTCATAAAGAAGACATGGTACCTAACACCACGCAGTACCTATTCTAATTTCTCGTCTTAAAATAAAAAAGTTATAAAAACTTTTTGTGAAAAATTTGGAAGCAGGCTAATAACTAACATTAGACTAACTAAGGTTACAATTTATCCTTCCGTTATGAAAACGAAACACTAGTCTGTAAATATTTTTTAAATAATGTAATTTGTTTAATAAATTCATACTTATTGAAGCATATAAAAATTCATTATATTGTATGGAACCTATATTGATAACCAAGCAGAGAAGAAAATAGAACGAACACATGTAAAGCCATGAAAAACAAACTTTAAATGAGGAAAATTAATAAATAATGTATGATAATCTCATGTAAAATTTTATTGTGGTTGTTGCATAATGCATATAAACAATCGTTACTCATGGTATACATTGCTACCAATATTCTAGCAAGTTTTGCCTCTAAAAACAAAATTACTCCTACGTTTCATTTTTCAATTTAAGAATTTTGTCTTGATTTTCATGGACATCTCCAGCTTCTAGTGGAATAAACTGTTGCATTATTTTATAACGTCTCCTACCGTGCATAAAACTGTATTTTGCATAGAAAATCTTCCACCAGCTAACTGAAAATTTTCTCGGCTAAAAGCACAACTTATTTCACCGGTCGGAATTTAAATGGAATATTTTCTCGCTAGTAATTGGATATGCTTGGATATGCGCTAAGGAGTAATGTCACCGATGCATTAGAATTGCTGCTGTGATCAAAGTAATGACTTCCATGGAGGTTCCGCATTTCTTCCAACCGTTTCAAGGCTTTTCCTCGGAAAAATTATCGGCTTTAAAAACTGAGATAAGTTTCGAAAATGGAATTCAATGAATAGCATTACTTCTCCTGCGCAATAGAATTCGTATTCCTCAACTTTGGTGATCGGTTCATGATTACCTGCAGTGATTGAAGGGAATAAGTCTACCTTATATTTCTATGCTGCGTGAAAGTCGTAGTTGATTCAAAATTTCAGGTGGATTATATGGAACTAAATCATTATTCATAGTGATGAAATTCGACTTGAAAAAAGCATTATACTTGACCGAAATTCATAACCGGATCTACCAACTGCCGGTCAGGTGTGTTAGCCATCAACACCACCAAGAAATATGTGCTCAAGCTGAATTTCGGTCATCCAGATATTTGTTATTCAACATTGGAGCCAAAGTAAATCTCACTGCAGAAGGGTGTTTGCATACTTACATGTATAATTGTCGTTGCGCTGTTTTCTTGGCTGTGAATTCCCTAAAATAAATGGGCTGATGCCCCGTTTATATTGGTTTAATGTTTTGTTTAATCATGGTTGACATGATGGGTTTAACCAACTTCCGTTCACACGTTTTCTCGTTTACCATAGTAGAGATGCTTGTGACCTCTGATGAATATTAAGGAGTCGCTAAAAAGAAAGCAACCTACGTGCCTGCTGTAGTACGATGTTACCATAGACGCATAGAGAAAGGTGGGAGTCAGAGCACTAATTGAATGAGAGGATATTTCGTTTCCGTTAAACTTAGTGACTACTATTAATAAATTATTCCAGGTATGTAATTGCGGCCATATTCTACCACTTCGCGAAATATTTTAGCATGGGGACACAAGTGATTACTTTTTATATTCATCTGGAATGTGTATTTCATCAATGTTTCCTCCTCCGAATAGCCAGAGGAAGGAATCCGAGTCAAGGAAAATTTCAATTTCCTCTTCAGTGTAGTGCTGCTGTCTCTTTACTTGACCTCTCATTCTCTAACTCGTATTCCAACCAACCTCTGTTAACACGCCTCGGTCAACCTCTGCTAAAAAATGGCATTTCAAGCACCAATAACCAGTTCCAGTAATTAGCAACTCCATATTGGTTACAAAGTTTACTATGGCTAGCGTCAACTTGTGGTCATACGGCGAACATTTTGCTAGCGCCCGAGATATCAGGGTAGAAAGTTAGTGTGGCTACGTTGTTTGGCCGCTGCGTTTAAGTTAATGCCGCGATATTCTCAATACAGTGCATAAAATAAGAACTTTTTCTAAGGCGGTAGACAAAACCGAGTTGCAAAACATAGGTCCAAGAAACAGACCTTGTGTAACTCCCACATTGCTCTAATCTTGTATACCTCTTACTCTTCCGTTGAATTTAAGCATTTCTTCGACAGTCGTGCTATAAAAAGTAATATATTTCTTTCCTTTTAAGAGTCCGTGAGATTTTTCAGCGCCCATATTATGAGGGCATAGATTTATCGAAAGCCGCGGGCATTTTTGCGGATGCATTCTCAACCGCTTTGCTGCCACTGCTTCAATCTGATCAAAGTGTTAAAATTTGAAAGGCGCATTACGTCGCGTTGCTTCAATATATACACATTTTTCTGGGGCGTCGTCGCTTCGGCCTCTCTTGGTGCAATTCCGTTTGCTCTCCATCCCGCATCATCGGGCAGTGCAAAAGGAAAAGGTAAGAAGTAGGAAAAAATAGAGAGAATCACAGCACATCGGCCGTGTCATAAAAGCGCCACTCTTGGAACTCACAAGACGCGATCGTGTCCCGTAGGCAAGGCTCTTTATTCTTTCTCGTTCTCGCCAGAGGTTTTTTTTATTTAAAGGAAAATAATTCCACCCAGCAGTTTTCCCCTCGTCCACTCCCACCTTATTTCCTTTGCACGGTGCATTAGTATGTTATCTTCTTTAAACACGTTTATTTCTCCTTCTCGCTCTCATCCACTTTTATATTCAGCCGCGGCCGTAAAGGCCTAGTAGGCGAGTCTCGGACGAAGTACTCATTGCTTCGTTGAGGTTCTGCGGCGCCATTTTATGCCACATTCGTGCTGGGAACTTAGCAAAGGGGAATGGAGAAACATTGCATGGAGATAGTACGTACGAATACAGTTGAATGCCTAGTACAACCAACAACTATGTTACATTAATTATTTCAGAAGCTTTGCTCTTATGAAAATGTGAACTAATATAAGGCTTTAATAATTCTCTGATCCAATACGGTTACTCTGCTCCCTTGGGATTTAAAATAAAACATGCTGCTAAATTGTGTATGTAGGTGTGGTAGCTAGAGTACTAGATTCCCATCTGGAGTACCTGTGTTCGAATTCCGGCAACTGATATTTCTCAGTGGCGTCCTGAAATCTACCTGGGTGCTTTATAGAGAGCCCTTCTAGTGCATTACACCGTCCGTCGGATGATAAGTTACACTGTGTATTCCTTGGCGCTGTTTAGAGCATGCTAATGCCGACGCCGGGTTTCTCTCCACCCTTGCTCATTGACGTAAATGACTCTTTCCTTGCCATCCCTTTCCTCCTATTCTTAATAGCTAGAACGGTCTTAGTTACCGGTTGTTTGACCCGAATTTCCAACCAACCAGTAGACAACGTGCAATCACAGTTGAGTAATTGTACCAAATATTAAATGCTTCATTATTTTAGGGACTTGATTCTGAAATAATTGCGGACTAATAAGTCTTAGATGATAGAGGAGTGAGTAATGTGAGCTTCAACCAACGGAGTATAACTGCAACTATTTTTCTAATCATTAATTAAAATTAATTAGCAAGATATTATATTTCAACATTTATAGGGAACAAATCTCGTTTCTTTAAAAAGCCATCATGTCACAACTTAAGTTAACAAGAAGGTATCGTACTTACTTTTAAAATTATCATAAATTGTAAGCAGCTTCAAAATTATGCAGTGGAAGATGGATTTCTGTTTAATTGCCTGGCTCTGTTACAACGATTGAGGCCCAAGCAAAAGCGTCTCATTCAAACGAAACATTAAAAAGCGAGAAGGTCGAATTCAGTATATATATGTTTTGACCCTCGCAGTGTGATGGGAACCTCCATTAGGTAGCCTTGGGCGACGTAGGTACTCATAGCTTCCTTGGAGGCTCTATGGCACCGTTTCATTCCACGCTAGTGCTCGGACCTCTGGAAAAAGAGACTGGTGAAAAATTGCGAGAAGAAGGATAGTGAGGAAGAAAGAGAGGGAACGCGTGGGAAAAGAAAGGAAATGCAAAAGAAAAAAAACGTCCACACGAATAGGAAAGAAACTCGGTGCGGCGCATATCTACGCTCCCTAGTGCGTGCTGCTTGCAACTGCCACTCGGCTCTCCCGTTTGTGCAGTTTTTACTGCCGCTCGCTAAAAACTTCCATCCCTCCTAAAGGGAAGAGTTTTAAAAACCGCTTTTTACGATCGTCGACGCCGAAGACGCCAAGTGGAAAAGTCGCCAGCCAGCCAACTCCTGTTATATTGTTTTCTATTCCCTCTTTCCCCCCCCCCTTTCCCGCCTCCCCTCCCCTACCAACCCAACCCAGGATCCTATCCGTCCATCCCGCGGACCCCCTCCACCACCTCCCGCGACTACGAATCCCCTCCGACGCCAGTTACGGGAGCGAGAATAACATTTATATCTCGGTGTATTTTCCTTCTTTACTTCGTATTCCTGCGCCGGTGAATGAGCATAATAGAAGTCACGGCATAGTAGGGTGCGGTGGTGGTGGAAATACTGAGCTTCATCATTCCTCCGTTTTCCAGCTAATATTGTGTGTAAATAATTGACGAGGGATATTTTACGATTTTTTGGTGATGATTGCTTATTTGTTCTCCCTTTCCCTTTTGGAAATAATCATTGAGTAACAAAACACGCTTCAACATTGCAAAGATAAATTTCTAACTTTCGTCCAAGAATGTGTGTTGCTAATTTGTTTACGATTGATGAGTCTTCGAGTAAGCGCATAGCTTTCTACTTGGTGCTTATGGATGTGATATCCTGAATTCAGTACTGTTAAAAACTGACCCAACGGAGTTCTCATTTTACTCGGAGTCGTTTCAATATTTCATTGGCTTCCCAATTTATATGCAAAACTATGGATAGAATTCAAACTTGTAAATTGAATAGTAGTATCCATTTAGTCCCTTGTCTTTTTTCTACAGGCGATTTTTTTCAAGGGTTAAAAATCTTAGGAAATATTCACGTTTTATTCAAACTGTTTTTATCACCAGTACCACATTAATATTGATTTGGAAACCAGGTTTAAGACAATTATTATACCTCTTAAGTTTTGCCCTCTTAAATTTATTGTCGTTATATAAGTTATAAAAATACTTAAATTCTTCGCATTCCTCATACAAATCTCAATTTTCCTGAGTGTCAATTAAAAATTTACCAAGCTTATAATTATGCCAATTTATCCGCAAAACTGGGAGTCCATGTGCAAGATTTCAAAATCGAATAAAATAAAAGACTTGAATACCGCAAAACGAAGTAATAAGTAATATCTCATCTATCTGAATGGCAACAAATAAACTTTTGACCGTGTATGTTAAAATTTGTCAGATAAAGTGATACTTGCGCCATAGTATCTAGCATTGGTGGAACAAAACTGGCAATTAAGTGATGAATGGGTATACTTTGCGAAAAAGCATTTTTCATTTCTCAAATCTCTCGACAACCTATTTCATTTTGCTCATATTCTGTTCTTAACTATATTCCTCCTTAATTGAAGTGAGTAGGCCGGCCATTTGCATCTCCTTAGAGCACCAATCTGCATTTGAAAAACGTTATGCACTGCGCAAATGGGTCACATGCTAGTGCAGAGCTGAATAGAACCGTCGAGAGAGTAGAGGTAAAATACGACCTGGCCTAAAGCTTTTCCGAGTCGGAATTGCTATGCCAAAGATTGCTCTACTTGATTAGTGGAAAAATTATTTTACTATTGCCATTAGCCATAAAAAGGGTCATAATTGCAAGCCTGACTCAAGAACTATACCCATTGATAACTCCTAGGCATTGCTCACCCCTTCCATTGCCCTGAAAGTATTTTTTTTGCAACTACGAAGCTATTAACGTGTGAAAAAAATTGGACTGGGTTATCGAAAAAATGCATTTTATTGTTTGCTATGACCATGAGAAAATATTGTAGCTCAACTTTTGCCTGTTTTAGTCCTATTTTTTTCTGGAAGCAACAACTAAAGCCACACCGTCAGAAGAAGAATGGCATTAGCATTGATATGATTCGTTTACTTAGAAATGTTTTTTGAAATAATGAAGATTAAAAGCTATTTTTCGTAGTAATGTCTCAATTTTCTGTTATTTTTATTTTATGATAAATCATTAATAATTTGTTCCTTGCTCAGAGAATATTGAAACATTCGTAATCATCCAATGGAACGTGCCATAATTTAGCGTAGTTCCACCATATTTATTGTGAAATTGTAAATATATATCATAAGTAGTAGCTTAGCGCAATGTTACATTTTTATGAAATAAAAAGTAAATAAATAAATTTTTTTAATAATTATATTTTCCACCTAAAATCTACACGTGTAGGTATATAAAAACCAGATGACATAGGACTTTTATGAGTAACTCACCTGAGATATAAGCTTTTTGATAAACATTAAGTGAATGGTTTAGTATCACCATCTATTTAGTTTATATAAATATTTTCAACGCAACTATTAGGGAGTTGGGTGTAACTCATCTTCGTCATAAAATTGTGCCTGTGATTTGATTAAATGTTTCGTCTTCCAACTCTTATTTACTGCCCAAAAACCAGTATTCTTGAAATATATTTACGCTATATTTTATTTTCTCTTCGTCTCCGCATCATTCCTTCTACATCGTTTCCTGTCACAGACCGTACATAGGCTGTAATTTATTCAAAACCCACCTAAATGTTTTTAGTTGTACATTTATCTTAACTGTGTGGAATACCTACTTTGGCCACGATCGCTTCGTTTGATAGCAGAGCATTGGAAATGTCATTCCATCATATTTCAATATCCAGAGAAGGCTTCCTTGTTTAAATTGATGAAATTCTTTCCATTCAAATCTACCGCTCTTTTCTTGATAGGCTCGCTTCCGAACGCATTTAAAAATTTTCCTCAAGGATTTACTCCACCTCCGCTCTTTTATCTCCACGAATAAATCCTGTTCGCTAATGACGGCATATCTTCACCCCCAGTGTATGTAACCACAACATGGCGGTTCACTCCATGATTCCCATCGGCACCTTGTTGCCATATTCTCAGCAGATGGCCTTTTTTATATCCCGCGAAATCTTCTCCCACAATCCTCTCGGGTGGAAAGAAGTACTTCTTACGCGGCATCAAAGATGATCGTTTTCCCTCTATCCCTCCAAAGTTTATTAGTTTATACTCTAAGTAAACATTTCCCGGCAGGATAAGGAATTTATTGCCGTATATCATTTTCATAGAAAGTACTGGAAACTGGTCACGTGAGTAGAAAATCACTGCCACTTGGCAAAAGGTGGAATGCATTCATGCAGGAGTGTTGATGGGAGGAAGGTACAAGCAGCCTTAGCATGGGACGCATTACCCAGTTTTATAGCAGAATCATGACTCAAGGGCGTTTTAATGACGGGAAAACGTGGAGTGAGGTTCGCGTAGAATTTTTCTAACACTCTTCTAAGCCTGGCCCGCAAAGAGCCCAGAGCATTAAAACAGCATACGCTTAAAAGACCGAGTAAGCGTTGATATCGGTGTGCATACCTTTTTCATATAAATGTGAATGCGTGTGCGTCGTAAAAGGATCCTTTTATTCCCCTTATTCCAAGTCTCTGGAGGACGCTTAAGTCCGGCCTAATATTCATTAAGGCACGGCCAAGATCTTTCACATTGGTGACACATTGTTGCCGGAACCCGTTCACGAGCAGAAGTAAAATTATATATAAGTGACCGCATGGAATAAGCTCTTTCTCACGTTTCTGCGTGTTACAAGAATATAAAGTTTGATGCAGGCGGAGGATTAAATATACCTCAGTGCACGTTGTTTATGGATATGCTGACCTTCATCACGGTAGGTGAAGTGACGTGTATCCTTTGGGTAGGTTTTAGTTAAAAATAAGGAGGATGTATATGCAGAAATAATAAGAGACCGAAGTTTTCGGTGTTATTAACGGGATTTCGAGCACTTTTTTTTACCTCTTCTGGACAATTATACGAGGAGGAATGGAGGACTGACAATTCAACACCGGTGGTGACTAAAGTTGGACAATGGCCCAAGGAAACATGGCTCACCGATTAATCTATTATCAAGAATATGTGCAATCAGTTTAAACGGTAATTAAGGTAGTTTGAGCGAACTTTTTCTCTGAATAGGGACTGCATTCAAATTTAATTTAAAACCATTAGCTTTTTTAACAAGAATTAAGTATATATGACAATATTATTACTCAAAATCTTTGTTTATTATTTATATACCTCTTTATAGTATATTTATGTGCATTCGAGGCTTTAACTTGGCTTATATATTTCACGCCGTATGCTGAAAGCTCTTTCACAACCTCAGTTTTTTTTGTGTTTTCATAAAAAGTATATCAGTAATTAGTTTAATTGGAAAAATAATTAAGTAAACATACAAACTTCACACCGTACAATTTTAAGTCGATCTAAGCGTCAGAGTCAAGATTTTTCCTTTACTAATGCCTCTGGAGTGCATAGACTTACGCAAATACCTCCACAAGTAGCGTGGTAACATGGTTGATATTATCGAAATATGATGTCTTTCTCTTCAAAACGGGATAATATCTCCACAAGTAACGTGATTACATGGCTGATATCATCGAAATACGAGATATTTCTCTACATTATGGGATTTTCCGTGAGTTTATTTGATTATTTTCATTGAAGTGTATTAATTATTGAATTAAAGTAATTCATTGAATAATGAGACCAAATGTATGGATATATCGCTCAAGCTACCCTAAATAAGATTGAAATTAAAATCCCAAAAATGCAATACAAAAGGTAAGATACAACAAAAACCATGTTAGCCTACCCGGTTCCGTGAACAATAAATGACGAAGGAACCCTAATATCAAATGAGTATCAATAATGCTGAACGAATCTGATGGATGAGGTAGAGTCTGATAAACTAGCTGTAGCTATGGGTGAACAGGGATTGCAACACAGATGAGGAAGGACTAAGTTGGGAGTCGCTCGCTAGAGACTTGGAGACTACACCATAGGCAAAGATTACGCGAAAATTTCAGATGATGAGAGTTTCAGAGTGACTATTATTTAACCCCGCGCAACATCACTAGAACTGATAGGAGCGAAAAGAAAAGTGAATACCAAACTGTCAAAAATGTCAAAGATAGGTTAGGCAGCATTATTCTACTACCTTCATGCACCATTATGGCCCAATAGTAATTTTGTTTAAAATTACAAAGAAAGGATATACAAATACCAAACCATTATGTATATACTATTGACCCTCATTACGCAAAATCATCCCTTCCCAGGGATAACGGTTGTTGCAATTACATTGATGTTCATTGTTTTTTTTTTTAAAGACATGTGGTTTGCCTACTGAATCCTGTTATAAGATGTGTACTTTATTGGTATGTTCCATTTGATACATAGCCCTGATGAATATTTATAAATAAATCGAAACTTTGGCTACGGCGTCTACTTGTTCTTGACCAAATCCTAAACAAAAAAAGCCATTATCATGAAATCCAAATATGCATTCATTTTCCTTTGGGTACCAGCTGATCAGTAGGTTTTTGGACTACTAATTTTTAGCATCCCAATCTCTGAGACATCTTCTCACTTTCCCTCCCAAAGATGGCTCGCCATCAGGTGTTTCTAAAATTCCTCATGCCTCTTCTTATTTCGTCCTGAATTCTTCGCCTCTTCCTTCTTCTCCCACGCTTCCCCAGTGTTCTAACCTCTATGAGACTTTTATCTAGGTTTGTCGATAGGTAGTGTAGCTCTTAGTAGTAGTAGTACTCCCTAATACTTGAATCCTTATCTGTTACCTAGTACTAGCAGCACGCCGTGCATGTTTTCTACATAAGTCTCGAGTGTCTGTCCATTTGTGTAGTTGCAAAATACATATATATTAACAGTCCCTCTCCATTGTGATAATATCTGTAGTGTTGTGCATGCTTGTGAGGCTTCGTCTCGTGACAAGCATTAGCGATTTATGCTAATGCATAATTATTCGTAGTTACGCTAACTTTAGGGTATAGTGTAATGCATGTTGGTGAATACTCACCCCCTGCCACACACCCCTGAGGTGGCTTGCAGGGCATTTTGTAGATGTAGATGTACCCTCTTCAGCTCGCTCTCTCCTCTCAAAACTTCCTCCATCCATCCCTTCTGCCTTTTCCGAACCTTCACCACTACCTTTCCTTCCTCTGCCGCCACATCCATCACCTCCTAGTTTGTCTTCCTCGCCACCCAGCTCACTCTCCCCATTCTTCTCCAAACCAACATCTCAAATGTCTCAAGTCTACAGGCACGAAAATTCCTTCTTTCCACGCACCATTAATGACTTTTACAAAAACAGAGACACACACGAAGACACTCCGTCAATATGCATTTCAGTATCTTCCTCTCCGCTCCTTCCGCGGTTCTCATGTTAATATGTACGCATAGAATCATAATGTATGAAAAGCTACCATAGTTTCTCGGGAATGCTTTCCTCTATGGTAGCAAGACCGTTATTATTCCAATGATACAGAAATAGAATATGAGTTTTAAGATCTATTGAATACACGAGTCAAGTTAAGTGTTAGAAACATGAGGAAAAGAGTGAGACCTGCTGTTTACCATTCGAAGGAAGGAGAAAATACGAGTACAAGTTATCGATTCCCCCACGAACCGCTGAGCATGCATCAAATGTTGGAATTTGACGTCAATATATGCTCGCTTCTGTGCTCAATTATGCTCAATTTCTCAGCCAGATGGAAAAGGCCCCAATAAAATATGGTACATACCTATGGTCATCGTGTTTCATGGACCAAATTAGAAAAAAAAATTGTGACATAAACATTGCATTTATGGGATAGTACCATGCATTCTAACTTCAAACTTGTTTGAGGTATGATTTGAATCGTGCTTTCGTAATCGGAGAGGGATGAATATCTCCGCAAACGCGTGTGTTGTGTGACCTCTCGGTGTATCCTTTACGAATTTTCCGGAAAACTCCGATAAGGTACTGCTGGTTTGAGTGTTCCATGTGAATTTCCCTGGCGCGGAATGTTATTCCCGTAAACAATCAAAGAGGATGTGCTTAGTGTTCTTATCCCTGGCACCTAAACTGGGTCTCCTAACAGCTCTATGAGGATGCTTCTCCATTTTCGGGTTTCCACCGCGTAGGTTGCTTTTTCAGACAACAGTTTCGCCCGTAATCCAACGGGCGTCTTCAGGTCGAAGTGGAAATGCGGAAATGGAGAACATTCATCTGAACGCCGCGGAAACCTACGATGGAGCTTTATGAGGATTTCAATTTTTTTTTGTTCAATAAGTGTGTCCTGAGGTTGATCAATGGCGAGGAATTAGCTTTCCCGTAAACCACAACAGAGAGATTGAAAATACTTTTGATTTCCGTTGTGTGCCTGTTTTGCTTTTCGGGTAATCTTTGGCGAGTGTAGCTCAAAACATTATACGGTCATCGGAGTGCTATATTTCTCGTGTCCTTCTGTCAGCGTGTTTATCGTCATATTTCGTTTCCCTTCGCTAATTATTTTTTTTAGCAGCATTTGCCTTCAGCGCCTACATTCATCGTCCTACGGAAATCGGCGGTTCCATATTTCTTCTGCCTTCGATGCGTGAATAACAAATTATAAGCTTGTATTATACTCTCATTTTGAAAATGCCTTCTGAAATCGAAGGGAAACCATAGAACTCACACGATTTAACCTCAAAATCGGATCACATAGGATCGGATATCATCGCCTCCTGATTTTAACCCAGATTCTCAGGAAGGGAAGCTAGTACTCAAGTCACAACACCAACGTGATCCTAAATTTCCTTGTTATATGCTTCTTAGAATTTAGAGTGTGTTTACGTCTATCGTCAGTCATTATTGCAAAATCATGCATTTTACTGCAAGCATTCCTTTGTTTGAATACGAAGGCAATTAGTAGTTCATGAATCAAACGAATTTTCGACACATGAGCACATAAAAGAGGTCGTTACTACGAGCAAAATGGATAATTATTATATCCGCCTCGCTTACAGTGCTCGCAAAAAAACCACTTGGTGGGTTTCTTTCATGATTTTTACTTCCCAAGATTTTACTGGCTATAAAACGAGTTATAGATACCTCGGAGATTATCCCAGTTGAAAAGATTAGCCGTCTTATGGCAGCGCATTACAGTTATCCGCGCATTTAAGCCGGGTTACGACCAGTTCTTTTCTTGTAAGATTGCCCAAGCGATGGATTGACTCCGTAGAGTTAAATAATAATTTAGTTTTGTCGTCTCTATAATTTACTGCGCCTTCCTAAAAGGACGCTGTCCCCATTACTCTTTGGCTTTCATCCATTAGGATAAGGAACAGGAACAATTTTACATTGAAAAATAAATCCCAGCTAAATAAGAATTTCCCTGGTTTACGATATAACTAATCGACCTACAGAAGTAATGTGTAGTCTTCGGTTTTTACCTCTTTCTTTCAATAGTGAAAGAATATTGCCTCCACCGGAATCGGTTGTCACTGGCTTTCATTGCGATTGAGTGAGTATTTTACAACTCTTTGGCAATAAACTCTCTAATTTGCGTTCCGTTAACCTTTTCTGCATTGAATTTATTTCATGGCGTATTTATTTCAAACGCAAAGAATAAATCATTCTTGATTAGAAGCAATCCTTCTTAGCGTTTGATATGTTTTATTAAGTGATAACGAAAACGATAATTATTATGTAGCAGGTAATTTTCTGTTTCGTGCCTTAATTGCTTTTGATATATTGCGCCATAATTGTTTGTTCTATTCACACACCTCTCCCTTTAGATGAATACTTCCTTGCAATAACTTGAAATACCGGGTTTTCATCAGCATAAACTAAGTGACGTCCAAGGCTTGTGGCGCGGTGCAATTCTGCTTCCACATCGTTATTATTACGCCGCGATATTATAACGATTTCCTGGTAGCTTGGGTAGCGCATGTTGGTTTTATACCTTTAACTAACAGGTGATTCCTCCTTCAGTAGACGGACGGTACACCAGTCAAATTCGTTACACTAACGCCGCACTCTGCAATTTCTTTACGTTGATACGTGAAATTATCGCGGGTCACGTTATGATACCGCGAAATTCAATAAACAGAATCGCACAGTCGCTAAGTTACACGGTATTTTACCGTAGCTCACGGCGTTATAGTCGCGCCTCAGGCATGCAATATTCGTTCCAATTTAAGGTCGAACCTCATATGCTCCTGTGATCCTTAGGCACTGGCAGACAAGCTGTCAGGTGAGCAATGCACTGCTTGACCAGAAACTAGGAGGATGAGACTACGCTCGTGAACATGCTAACGTTCAGTTCTCGGAATAAGATCAGATTCGTATGCATAGAATATTAATTCACGAACAGTACGAAATATTAAATTATTCAGAAAACAAATCAATGTGGGACATTTCAAGCGGGGTGAGGTGTTAGTGATAATGATAATTTATAAAACACAAGTATGTACAAAGTCTAGTATACCACGCGTTACTGGAAAGTCCATAGAAAAGGTCTGTAACAACTATTGTGTCCCCTTATTGCCCGTGGAAGAAACTACATTTTTAATCTATTGGTACTGCAATCTGATTTATATCATGCTTGTAATATTTACTACCGTGTTGTGAACAAACTACTGTGACCTTCTTTCTAAATACTTTAAGCTGTTATCAATAAATATGTACCTATCGAAGTATTCCAGCATTCGCACAGTCAGAAATTTTCTAATTAGTATTCCCTGTCATGTACATTACTTGTTTTCTTTCATGTCCTTGCCGTGAAAATGAGACGGCATGTGTAAGTCGTGCGGAACTGTCTTGAAAGAGCTAACTAGCCGTTTTCATACAAGTTGATGGGAAATAAGAAATTAGGAAATTTGGAGGAGTGAGTAGTTCAAATTTGAAAACAATTTTCACATATAATCAAGGGCAAAGACAACCATCCCGATCGCTCAGCGGGCTACTGGTATCCCTATCAGAAAGAAACTAATTCCATTACAGTTTGGTGTCCTACACAGAGACTATAGTGCGAAATGAGCTAAATGCAAAGCTACAATAATTTGTTACGAGCATAACAGAGGGTGTAATACAACTGATGGGAGTAGTGTTGGAATAAAAAGGTTTCTGAGTGAAATCACTGCAGCCGCAACTGTTTCAGTCAGACAACTGATTCAGATAACTGTTGCAAACAACAGGTTAGTTTCGTGATCGTGCCGCAGCCACGACGTTGCGCTCTGTTCTTCTGCTGCGGCAACTGATGATAGCTGAAGCTGACTGTTTCGTCTTCTATTCTGTTACAGTTGCACTGCACGTGTGGTTGCGTTGCGGTTATAAGCTACAATTTATTGGATGTGAAACTGTTGCAGGCGGTTGCTGGTTTATTCGGCCAACACTTGTCTCCCCAACGTTGCAGGTAGAATCATAACTGTGACCTATCTTTAATGAATCCAAATGAAGGTGTTACTTTAATTGAGTGAAATATTTCTTATTACATATAATACAGAACTACCAGCCATGTTCTAAGGGCGCCTATTGTTTGGTGTGCGTCTAGCTGTTGTCCGCAACAGGATGCTTCACGGAGCTGTTATGTTTTGAAACCGTTCCGGTTGCGAAACAGTTGCAACGAAACTGTTGTGTTCTATTAGTTTCACCACGAGATAGACTAGACTATCTTGGGAGACGCTAGACTTGAACAAAGCTGAGATTACTTGAAATTTCCAGATCAAACAAGTTTCAGGGTGACACAGAGGATATTATTTCAACCCCTCACTACATCTCTAAAACTCATAGAAGCGAACTTCACTCCGTACTAAAAGGTACGAAAATATTTCTGTCCACGCACCATAGTGAATTTTAAAAATGTAGAGCTATTCAGTAAGACTCTTAACTTTCAATTCGCTTTCATCCTTTGACTTTTCAAATTCCAATATTTCCTGTTTTTTTCTTAAATGGCCTTGCCTCACGTCCCTGCGACGGCCAGAAGGGTAATGTGTAGCTGTAGAAGAATGCGCATGTAAATGTTTACTGGAGCACTCTAATGAGGACTATCTCAGATCTAGTATTATTTATTTGGAATTGGAGAGGAAAATCGTTCTGGGTATCCATCTCATATTGCTCGAGTACGTGATTGTTTTATTGCGATCAGCGCTATCTGAGAGAGAGAGAGATCATTTCGGCACACTGAAACGAATGTTGTGAAATGTCCCGGCATTGGATTCTCAATCGTTAAACATTGTTACGACTGAATAATTCGCGTGAAGTTGCGTGACTTAGTGCTCGCATTGCATTCGCGAGATTGCCCTCTGGTCGCATGTGGCGTGGGTTTCAATCGAGCAGTGGAGGGGGTCTTTTCAGAACACTCTGCGAGCTCCACGTGGAATTAATAAGGAAAAAAAAGCATTTTTCGATAAATCAGCTGCGTTATTTAATTGATTAAGACCCCGACATTCATTGAAAAATATTAATTAGTTCTTTAATTGAATTATTGCATTTTAAACCAAGAATTATCAACCTATTTTGTCGCTGGCAGTCGTCCAATCGGAGAATAATGAGTGCTCACTCCGAATAATTGTATTTTCCGCCGTTAAGTTTCACACAATTACGTCACTGGAAGCCTTCCAATCATCGGTAAATGTGTTCCAACATTTCAGTGCGTTGGTTTTCATCTAATTATATAACCAGCTGTCCTAAATTTTCTTATGCTGCGTGTCCACCTTCTTTCCTCTCTCTTACTCTTCCCCAAACCCATATAAATCCCCTCCAAGAGTGGCGGTTACTACACCAGAAAAGGCGCTTTCACACCCCTGGAGTTTTCAACTCCTCACTTCCATGCTACAAGATTTTTAAAAAATCAGTTCGGCATACGTCCTACCCCTCTTGAGGTGGCCGCAGAGGTAATCGCTGGTCATTGAATGCACATCTTAATATTTTTATAAGTTGAAAAAAATTCTTGGACCGCATTTCATTTAATTGCATCTGTTTATGCGTTTAAACTCTCCATACTGGCAGTAATTAAAATTACTTAATTACACGATGACCATTTTTCAGGTGCCCGGAGAGATGAGTTAACTGTTGGTCCTCTTTCATGCACGGGAAACCAAAATACTTCTTAAATACTACTTAAATACTACTTAAATACTACTTAAATACTACTTAAATACTACTTAAATACTACTTAAATACTACTTAAATACTACTTAAATACTACTTAAATACTACTTAAATACTACTTAAATACTACTTAAATACTACTTAAATACTACTTAAATACTACTTAAATAGCACTCAGGTTGATAGATGGTCACTTCGTCCCTCCGGTTCTCTTGAGCCATATTCTGAGTGAATAACAGCTTGATCGCTTCCCCTGTGTATAAAAATATATTTGCATTCAATGACTCAATTGAGTTGCGCAATTCAACGTCGATATGTGCGTTGAGTACCATAAAAAGAATCAGGATTGGAGAATAAGGTGCAATCCAGTGGTTGACAACGTCAAAAGGAGCATTAGCAGCAGCAGCCATGTTTATTTGACCTATGAATCCTCCATCACCCGAACTGCGCCTTCGGCATAAAGGATAGCCATAACTATTGGTTTCGGTTGCTAAATAAAAAAATTGTGGTGACTTACAGTGCACTTGTCGATTTTCATGCGCGGATGTCGTTCATTGCGCAGAATTTCCATTCTTTTTTCGGGTAAGAAACATGTAGTGACGTCATTATAATTTCCGCCATCTTAAAACAGACTGGACTTTCGAAACAGATGGGTCTCTATTTGAACCAGATTTATAGTTGGTTACCCGTCCGTAGTTTGAGTTAGACTGAAATTTGTGCGGTTCTTAGCGTAACCCGAGAAACACCACGGGGAGATGCTCATGACATCGCTAGTGGGCATGTCTTTGAGCATCCAAGTGTAACCTTTGTGGTTTTTCATGAAAGGACTCATTTATTCGCAAAGAAGACATTCCTCTTGCTTTAGAAGATTTTTTCGAAAGGTTACTCTTTTTTCTATCAGGCATGTTGATGGATATATGTTTAAGTCCAAGGAGGGGAAACACAGCAGCGATTGAGAGTCTAGAATAGGCAACTCCATGATTGAGTGAATGAAAATTAACTAAAAAAGTCGTAACGTTAATGATGTGGGAATTGGTATAAAAAACAATTCGCAATCGTAATTAGAGGCAGACGGATCCACTACGTGTCATGCATCTGAGTATTAAACGATAATAAACAACGACATGTTTTTTGTTGCAACAGCGGCATTATTACCATTACTATTCACTGCATGTAAATATTCTTGCACGTTTAATTCCTTTATGTGTATCGTTTACCACGTAAGAGTTCTCTCATATTCATGCAGTGCCCCTATGAGAGCTACTTTGAGAATAGACATTGAAGAGTATACTTGTTGTAAATATGCATTTAATTTATCGATAACCCCCTGAAGCAATCAATCATGGGGCCCTAAGGACTCCGGGCCCTTCTTATACAGATTTTCTTTCTACGTGCTATTATGGGCCTGCAGGAAAACTTAAATGCTTGAGGCGTGAATATCCTTTGAATATCAAATCTCTGGTTGTCAAGGTGATATGCTAGTGTTGATTTCAGAGAAAAATATGAGATTTTTCAGCTATAAACATTATTTCCAGACAATTACGAAGCGTAAAAGAACATCGATTGAAAGAATTAGAAATGAAATTTATTCAGCCAAAGAAATCCCAGCCCTCTATCTGGAGTGAAAGTACTTTTAAAAATAAAAAAATGAAACCACTGCACCGAACCCAATGCTTAGCATGGACCACCAGGGGGGACCTTTGGGGGCCCTGAGAGATTTTTAATATAGCCTAAGTTACATCCAGATACATTTTCTCTCTGCATGCCAAATTTCAGCTCAATCGGTTCAGTAGTTTTTGCGTGATTGAGCAACAGACACCATTCAATTTTTATCTATTAGTATGATAGCCCTTGATTTTTAGTATACTGCAATGCATTTGGTTCGATGATTTATCGAAATACAACGTGTCAAACTCGGGTATCTCGACCCGTTCTTTTCATGCGAGATAGGATGCCGGACGTTGCGCACCGCTTTCTATGTTGTCCTAGGTGATGACGGCTCGCGTCAAGGCGGCTGGCGGGCGTCTGACAGAGATCTGCGCCGCTCGCAGCGCCTCTACAATCTTCGCGGCGAAAAAATCGTACACGTGCCGTTCTAGAGGAGCTGCCCCCACCCCCGGGTGTCCGTCCTCCCTCCCCCTCCTCCCACTTCTTTCTCCCCTCCCCTATCTCTTCTTACCACATCGCCAAGTCTCTCCACTCCCTCCCTATCGGTACCTCCTGCCCCCTCCTCCCCCCACCCTCCCCCACTGCCCCCATCCCGAGGAGTCGATTCCACAACTTCGACCCGTCGAGCCCGCGATGCTCAACAATTGCCGATCGAGCATGCGTCCACACACGAGATCGACATCGATTATCCATGCTCAAAAATATTTTTTTGTTCTTTGAAGGAGGTTCCACCGCGATTGTGTGAGTCAAAACAAATACTAACCTCCACATTTTTTTATATTTTGTACAAAAAAATCGTGCTTTCGTAGGTGAAATGCGTTACCTAAAGAAAACCAAAAGTAAGGTACAAAATATGCACATTATTCCACGAATATATTTTAAATGCTCGCCTTTTTTCCAGCCATAGGAGGCGACTGCAGTGCCATTTTTAACGAATTGCCGTATTTTGCCTTCAATTACGGCATTATTTCCCCAATAACTAAAAACATATGTCCGTAAAATGCCTATATTTTATTTTTGTTCAATTCCTCTGGGTTATTTACTTCTTATAAACAGTTTTCCTTGAAAATATAATTTATATTTTTTGGAAAAATAGTATTTTTCCCCGTGTTTCTCTAATTCTCCCATTGAACGCCTTGTAATTTCAAGTTCAATTAGTGAATAAAATAGCGTTCAAAGGTAGCATTTTGTTGTTCATGACAGATAGAGGACATGTTTTTTCAACAAGTAGAATGAATATGAACGAATGACATTAAAGTGATTTTACGGTGGAACCACTTTAACACAACAATAGTACAGCCCATCGTCGCTCCCGTTCCGCCTTATCTCTCTTGCTCTAGGTCAGTGGTTCCCTAAGTGGGTGCTTTAATCAAGGGGGGGGGGTTGAAAATAATAAGGGGAGAGGGGAGGGTCCTGACCGAACGGTGACCATACGCGCCCGTGCATCATACCAACCGGAAAGTAACGAAATCGACACAAATTCAAAATTGATTTGACATTTATTTTCAGATATCATTTCAAGATAGATGGCTTAAGTAAATTATCCTTGCTTTCATTTTTCTTGTGATGAATAAGCTATCTTCCTATTTCATGGTAAAGTAAAATTAAATTAATGTTAATTGTCCTATCTTTATTTGTATAATATTCCTGATTTGGTTATATATTCTATGATTTTAAAGGTTACGATTGGGGAGCTTTGGGTATAGGTTGGTGGAACCGAGAGGTGGCTCGAAAACGTTTGGGAAACGTTGTTCTAGGTATTCATCCATATTCCCCATTTTTCTCTATCATTGCATGTTTCCTCTCAGCAAACCTTACCCCAGGAGCCCCAGGATAAGCCTCTCGCCCGTAAGGTCTCTTCTCGCGTCAACTAACCCTTATATTTTCATCGCCTGCCACACGATTCTGCGTTATCTCGTTGGACAATGCGCATATATGTATCTATCTTTCTCGTAGCCTTCCTCTGGGCCACTCTCTCACTTTCCTTCCCGAATTCTGGGGACTCTACCATCTCTCATTTATATTATATGCCCCATTCATGTATGTATCAGCCAATCATACGATAACTCCCATTCGGGAAATTATTTTTGGTCTCAGTTTAATGGTTTTTTTACATTGCTATTTTACCTGGATTATGGTTATTAATTTTTCAAGCCAAAAGTAGGCAATGTATCAAAAATTTCAGTGTTGCTTCTTGGTTGCTAAACCCATTTCAATTAGCATATCTGTACAATTTTTATCGTCAATAACTCTTATGGACAATCCTTGATTTTTTCTGAGCTTTTTAAACAATAATTGGTGGTGTCACCCAAAACTGTGATTAACGGTGATTTAGTTAAACTTTATGGTGGAGTTGAGTACATATTTTACATTAATATGAGTCGGAAACATATTTTTTAAATTATTCTATATTCGATTTCAAGTATCAGAGGTTGGCTAAGGAAGCATTATCAAAATTAATTGCTGCAAAGTTTCAGGTGAGTATAGACGCACTACACATGAAAATTACTATTTAAAAATGTGAACACAACTATTAATTGACATCAATGAATTCATATATCTAAAAACACTTATATACTGTAACTCTATCTTATAATACGTCCATCATCTACTTCCTATAAATAATTCCACCACTTCAAAACGTCGCAGGCTCAATAGCTACCTATCGTGTGGTATTACTCTGCAAATGCGGTCGAAATAGTTTCTCAATGCTCAAACATTTTCTCAATTTGCAATATTGCTAGCGCTTGGATTAGAAATGGGAAAAATAAAAGCATAGTTTCATATTATTAGGTGACTGACGAACTACCCATGTCTTACGAATCATTTTTTCCAGAAATATTGTATTTGAAGTAAAGAAAATTATATTTAAAGAAATGGTATGCCTGAATTTATTTCATAAATTGCGAGACAGTTATGGTATACCTGAGGTAGTAGCGTCCAATCAATGTGAATTGTGCGCGATAGGAGTATTTAATTTCGAATAGGTAGCTTGAAATATTTTTGTATTTGCGTATCACATACAAACTAATTTGAAATATGAAGAATCTTAAAGGTACAATCAAGGTCAAAGCTATCACGTTGATTTAAAGTTTTGGTGGCCAATACTTTGATTAATCTGTTAGTTCAAGGAAGTGGAGTAAAAATTTGTAATAGTTAAGCTCGAGGATTATAATGTTTTGAGCAATTTTGATCTTACCGTTCTGTCTAGGAGTACCTCACTAAATTACAATGATCCATGTTGGTGAATACTCACCCCCTGCCACGCACCCCTGACGTGGCTTGCAGGGTATTTCGTAGATGTAGATGAACCGTTTTCTCCTGTCTCACATACCATCCATCTACGTACTCAGATAGCTGTACCATATATGTACTTCGGAGTTATATTATTGTCACACATTTACTTGAACAAAAATTTATTTCATCGTACAAACTAGTTTTTCATTTTATAAATATCTCCTCAATTGCACTATATCCTCCGCTAGCATCTACTGACTTTTTGTATAGGACAAGCAGCATCAATCAATCACCGTGCTGTAAAGCTATTACAAAGAATTGCTCAAGTTATTAATTTGCTACTTTTTCGCCAAAATTCCAGGAAGGAAACATCGTACCCTTGACTGAGACTCGAACCCGGATACCGGGAGTCGAGGATCGCAGGATTTGGGTGCGAGTCCCGTCAAGACGGATGATTTATTCCCACTGTGGAATTTTCACACTTTGTGCAACTGCGGGTGACACCGCCGAGGGTAATACAGCGGCTGGTTAGTGGTCTCCTCAAAATAGTTCCTTCTTTACTTTTCCAGAGTCAGTATTAAAAAAGGATATTTGCACTTTCAGTATTAAAGCATCATGTAAACGGCTTCTCCTCAAGATGTCATGAGGTGCGGTCTTCTTGATGATTTTAAGACACGCAAAGGCAACGTTTGGTATGGAACATCTTTTTTTATTCAAGGGAAAGAAAGGAGGAAAGGCTCTGAGCGTGGGGATATTAAGATTTACTCCTAGTAGTTGGATTTCTGGTTCAGCTGGCGGCACTTAGTATTAATTTCTCTCTTGCAGCTGGGCCAAAAAACGAGAAACAGACGTCCCCGGGGTCCTTAAATTTCTCCTAACTACTACCTCCGCTACATTAGTCGGCTTCCTGGCCTCGTCCTGTGCCCTAGAATAACACGGAAGAACCCCTTTTCCATCCTCACGCCACTGAACATACTCCTCTCCCTAGATTCTATCCAATTTAATGTCGATGGAACCAGATAATGTGTGGCCGAAGACAAATAGTTTTTTAGTCGAAATAACTTTAAGAGTAAGAGTGAGAGTAAGTCGGCGCTATTAACTTGACTCAAAAAATTGTTATGCTCATTCAGGTGTACTTGACATACTTTCTTAAAAACTTCCGTATCGCTCAACATTGTACTTTAGTGGTTATAGTAAGAGTACTCCTTCCGATCTCAATAGTATCGGATTATTAGGACTTCGTTACGACCGGGTAAGCGTCAAATTCAGTTGTGTCCCGTGGATATGGGATGCCAGAGATGTCTGTGGTAAGAATTTGTGGAGAGATGGGGTGAGTAATCAGCGTTTCATCAAAGAATATATATCGGCTGCTTTGGTAATAGCCAAGCGTGAAATCAGGGTGTATCATTGATTTGGTAATGATTTGACTAAGTGGCTGAGTGTTGGCTAACTAAACAGGCTGAGTATTGTACAACTAAACGGGCGAACTAGTAAATGGTCTAAGAAGAAGGGCTGGACGAGAAAGTCATGTGTGAATATGAAATCTTCTGAATCAGCTTCTACGAATGATAAATATTAAACGTCTCAGCCATAGTTATATTTTTAAATGTGAGGATTTAGAACAGTACCTATTAAATGATGTGGTAATGTGGAAGAAAGCCAATTCTGAGAAAATCTGGAAGAAACGAAGTTAAATACATCCAGGGTAGACTTTTAAGTATTTTTACTAAATGTCAGCCATGCTTGTGGAACAAATGAGATTTTTATAAGGGGTATTCTTGTGAATCCACGTTGAAGTTTTATTAGAGAAATCCCATAATAAGTTATTTAACTTAATACGGGTGTGAATCTGATTTTCATGGACTTACACTGTCTTTTCTGCACAATATTATCTTTGGCCACAAGGCATTGTACGCTCTGACTTCATTACATCCCATCTACAATGCCAGCGTATTTCCTCTACCTTCCAAGATAGCTAAAATCCTCCATTCCCTCTCGGCCTTCAAAATGCAATGAACTCAATGTAATCAAGCGGATCTTCATCATTTAACTCAGCTACCTTCGCATTTTCTGCAGTAGCCACGCTTCATTCGTTTATAACAATCTATCTAAAACTTATTGGCTAGCCTATTCCTCCAGTCTGTCTAGTTGCCTCCAACCTACTTGAACCCGAATTGAAAGGCCTATTGGCATCTACTATGCCCAAGTTTTTTTTTGGATTCAACTCTCAATATTTCCTCCTGCATAATGTTCAACTCGTCAACTGTATGGACTCTACCCTAAGATTTGCTCATACGTTTGAGTTTCTTTCTGCGTTGGTTTCGACTTATTCCTCATAGAAAGATCCATTAGTGCATGTTATGCTTGACTTTGGGAACTTTTCAGTGTTATTTTGGCAACAGCGAATAGTGTGACGGACTGGAATTCATTAGAGCTTTAAGTAATGCACTGCAGTGCGTTTTTAAGTGTCCTCGGCCTTATTCTTTATTATCGCGCCAAGTTTTTATCGCTTTTCCGGGGGCTGAGTAATAATCCCTGAGCACACTTGAAGGAGATGCAATACGGCACTTCAAGGAATTCCAAGGGTGCTCGCGTTAACTCTTTGCCTCCTGGTTTAAACACACTTTGCCTTTATAAACAGGCCGCAGTTGCTGGCCGCCCAGGGCTGATACCAAGCCAGCGAATTTCTTCCCTCGCAGCCTAAAAATATTTTTAGAGCCCATGGAGGAACTGCAATGGATTAGGATTAGGGGTGGCTCTTACGCGTAAGACAAAAAAAGGCAAGATCGGGGTTTAAAAATATCTTTGTAACCGAATTCCTCTTCCATTTTCCCGTCACGCTCATTAGAAGCATTGTATCCACCATCACACAAAGCATTATATAGAGGGAATAAATGTGTAAAATTAAACATAGGCTCATTAAGTGGGAAGTACGACTTCGACTCCAATGTGTTTTTTTATCAACACAAATCAATAATACTTAATTCTAAAATGATACGAACGGAAATTAAAAGAAGGTAGGAAAATGAGGAAAAAATGTTTCAATGAAGATCTTTTCAACCTGTTGCATATATCCAGAAAAGTATATCAAGTTTTCTCATTTCCTGATAGTTTGATTGATCAAAAGTAAGTAAGATCTGGTGCTTTCCCGGCGAATGATGTGCAGGAACCTTTCTCGGCTTTCCCACCGGGCTAATGGCTCCCATGTTTTCTATTCTCCGTCTGTCGATCTGTAAAGCCCGAAGTACAATCCAGCACCAGTTCGAGGATGCTCGCTAGCCCGATCGCTTTCTGGAAACCAATAATGCTAGATACTAGTGACCCAGCATGCTGACTAACAAACAAGTTCGCTTTCATACTCGCTTAGCAACTTGATTCCATAATTGATGCGGTACTAGTTTTCTACTAGCTCCAATTAGGAACTAGTTGCCGTCGACCAATCAAGTTAGCTTTCACAGTCTTAATGCAATCTTCAATCTCGGGAATCAGCGTCATCTGTACCTCCTTTGGGCTATTAGTAATTTTCTGGCTACGGAATCGACTGTAAATTAAAATATCCCAATTGCCGTTTTGGTCACCTGTTGCAATAGACTGGTTATTTGAAAACTATAGCAGATATAACTGCTACAATATGAATTAAAATACCGCTTTCTCGCCAGTACCTACTAGTTCAATGTTCGTGTGAAATCTTATAGAACGGCTTCAATTACACTGGATTCAGTCCTAACTATGAAGTACCGGCTGGCATACTACATAATTTGAGCAATGCCGAATCTTTTAATAACGTCGACTGTATTTGGTCGATAACCATAATGTTACAGCAACAAACAGTCAACCAATAACTGTCAAACGCTCAAATTTGTATTTTGATGAACGCCTCCGCGGGGTGGTGTAGTTGCAGCAGCGGGATTTCTGGGATGCCCCGGAGAAATCCTGACTCAACGCAGCAAAAATTCCCGGAAAACTTTGCGTTGTAATGATAAATGAACCTTTTAAACATGCCATTGCAAAATTACACCACGATTTCATCACCTGAGGAAATGCAGATAATTGGCATAAGAATGAAAAACTGTAATTATTTCTAAAAATTACTCTGTAAAATATGGGGAACCACAAAGATATCTATATCTTTGTGGTTCTATATCTTATAGATATAGAACCACATGGTGTGGATATCTATATCTTATAAAACTATAGTTTTTCATTCTTATGTGAATCCATTCCATAAAGCTACACCCGTAACCACCGATTTACGTCAGATAATTGACGTTAGATATTAAATGACCACCCGGAGTGCCTTGCGGCTTGAAAAATGAAATTAATGCGGCAGCATTATATCTCTCATATATGGCAGTCAACTTGCAAAAGAAATGCGGATTAACGCAATAAAGTTGGTTATAGTATGCCTGAATTGCGTGTTAAAATAAAAGAATATGGTTTTCATTTCTGCTTAAAAATATCTCGTGTGAGCTGTGAATCGGATTCAATGGTACAGCATAGATTTAACCGTTATTTACAGTTCGGGATATTCTGAAAAATGTAGAACACATAAAATGAAATTTAATGTGAACACCCTCTTATCGGTCTTGAGTTAGTTAAAAGGGCTTTCATAAAAAAATGATTTACTCTCACTAATGTAAATAGTGCCAACTAATAACTTGAATCTGGTGCTGTCCCGAGTGAATCCAATCCAAGACTGATTATGCGAGGAGCATAAATAACTCAATTGGTGCGCGGCTTCGGGCAGCATTTACTTCAAAGTTAGAATGGAGTATGTTGGCATGAGACCAGGTAATATGAGAATAAGTTCTGGTCACTCGAACACGTTGAATCGTGTCCACGTGTAAGTTAATCGTCACAATTTTATCGGGTAAGAGGTAACATGGCCGACAAAGGTGGACTTGAAATCTGATGAACGAAACGTGTTTTCCCCTGCGATAGATTTCTTCCTCTATGAAGTGAGAGACGTTCGACTACCGTGGACTAGCTGACGGAAACGATGTATACCTTCCAAACAAATCCAACCATTAATTTCATCATGTTAGACAGTAGTCCGCTCGCTAAGGTTAGAGTACATCATAATCATTAAACTCTAAGACCGATTGACTGCAGCCTTCGATTCTATCTTTTCCCTTTCTAACTCCTAAATGCCCCTTTGTTTCATGTACCGTTTTAGCTACCTATGCATGCGTCCCGAGGTCTCCCTTCTGTAATATTCCATAAAAATTTCGTTGTCTTAAAGTAAAGCCTATCCATTTGGACCTTGTATTCCTAATATTGAAAGAACTACGGAACTGGCCGCGCAGTAACTTTAACGGAGTCACCCGCTGATGGTTACTCAATTGTGTGAAATTCACAGTGAAAAAATTATTCGCCTGGACTGGGATTCGAACCCAGACCCACCGTGCCAAGTGTTCTACCAGTTAAGCTACTCAGGCGTCATCTGTCACTGTGAATTTCATGGAGGCTTTAAGGAGCGAGATGTCTTCACAGGTACCGTGCATACAATGCCATGGAGTACCCGTGTGCGAGCGCAAAGTGCTACTGTCCACGAGGTAAAGCTAAACTTTAAACACAAAGAATGATGTTTTCACTGTGAATTTCACACAATTTGTGTTCCTAATATTTCTCCATGTGTTTTTTTCCTTTTCTATTCTTTATCACACCTTCTCATTTTTGATCCTACCAAAAACGAGGTGGATGTTCGTAGCATATGTTGGCTTATTAAGATTCAAAATATCAAATGTAAGAGGCTTCGAAGTAAATATTTTACCCCGAAAATAAGTATGCTATTCACTCGGGATAATTTATGCCTCTTTACATTCAATGTGTGTAAGTCATATTCCATGCACATTCTTACTTCAATACACACGCTCTCTCAATAGATCTGTTTGTAAATAACTTTTTTTTCGTCAAATAACTGGGTACCTAGAAAGTAATCGTATCATCGACACTGCATGCAAGCATAATAGCATTTTTTAAACGTACTTCCTTTATAATTGTGTGTATTCCACGAATGTTTCAATATGGCATGACTGGATATTTGTATAAAATTCTAAACAAAGTACCTAGACAAAATAGTACTAACAGCTAACGCAGGGTGTGTAGTAAGGAAGCCTTTTATCGAAACGTAAGTCCTTTAGGAGCATTACCGAATTTGGCAATAAAGCATAGTAACAGCTGCAAAACAAAGATTACTTAAAAGCAATGGAAATAGAGAGAAAAGAGATAATTAACAGCGAGAAACACCATTGTGAATGTTCTATAAAAATTTATGAAAAATCTGGCCACACATTGACGTTGACTTCCATAAATGCGGAAAGTGTAGCGATGTATCGATGTGTATCGATACTTTCACTGCGTCGTTCTGCTTACACCTTGCGTCTGACTCATCCGAAAGTAAATGTCTAAAATAAATTATGAATAAATTGTATATTTACCAATGTTCATAATTTGTACAACACGCTCCTCGAGTTACACTGGCTATTAATAAAAAAAATATAAATCTACATCTTGAAGAGTATTAAGTTTTTGAATTGTATAATTTCTTAATGTTCATGTTATAGATGTAAATATATAATAGAACAGTCATTAGTGTTTCTCTTTATCAAACTAAAATAACTAAAAACATTTCGATATTTTTAACTACAAGTCCTTCTCAGGCAAAGTAATTTGTTGTGCACATCTTTTATTCCCACTTGCGGCTATTTGACCGCAATTTCACCTGACATAATGCGATATGATAGCAGAATCGAAATGCTACATGCAGGCCTTCCGTGCAAGTTGAAATAGTGATCGATAAAGTTCCGATTGAAACCCTTAGCGATCCCTACTTCTTGCAAGTTCTACTCACAAGCGCCGTGTAAGACTGATGCTATAGAAGTAACTTAAACTAAATCTGTAAAGCTGCCTTTCCGATTCCATTGCAGAAAATCAATTGACTTAAGATTTGGCATCCCTGCGAATGCCCAAATCCGCGTTCGCTCGCGGAGGCGGCAAGTGCCACAAAGTTGCCACCGTGGCTTGAAGCCGTGCCAAAATCACGCGGGGAAATTTTAACTCCGGCGGTGGGAGCAGGCTCGCCCCGATCCGTCCAACTTTGTCTCGTTCTATTTAGGCTGGCCTTCGTGGGACGCACCCTCCCCCACTATACACCTCGTGTACCCTTCCGCTACCCACACCTGATAAAGGAGAGGTAATCACTTACGGTAGTTGGTCGAGATATTTCCTTAGTCATAATCGAGACCATACTCGATTTTTTTTGTCTCAGCGTCTGTAAGTAGCATGAAGTAAACAAGGCGCAAAAATATAGTTATATATGACAAAAATTCTCAGTAATTAAATAAATATGTCGACTTAAGTCGACTCCAGTCCAGCTTGTCCAGTCCAGTCCAGTTAAGTCCAGCTTGACTCATTTCTTCACGCCGGACGGCTAAAAAGCCTTCAAAACAGCAGGCTTTTTGCGCTGTAAAAATTATTGCGGTGAGTAATTGTTTGATTTTTATAAATATTTGAGAAAACCTACATACTACACACCGATAGAATTATTGACGAAATCTAGGTGTTATAAATTTCTTTATTTTTTTCATTCTTCTCCCTCAAGAGCGCACAGAAGTAATCTATCCCATGTAAAACAGCTTGTATTTTCAGGCAAATTGATTGAAAAGTAGTTCGGCAAGGGGTTATGTTTTGATATCATTATGGGAGTTATTTCTTTAAAATGAGGTCAAATTCTAGGTTAAGTGATTTTTCGCTCAAACTACCGTAAGAAAGACTCACCGGTTGATTAGTTTCCTTCAGCATTTGGCAGCCGGAGCTTAAATGTAACTGATAACAGCATTAATGGCACAATGTTCACAGGTGATTTTGATTCAAGGAGCTATTGGGGAGAAACCTACAGCGTACCTTATGGGGGAAAGTTTTGGACCTCCTCCAGGTTACTGTCTAAAATCCCTGGAATAAAACGGTGTTTTCCCAGAAGACTTCCTGACTTCGAGATTGTGACTTGAAAATGCTGAAGGTTAAACAAGAAAGTACTGAGAAAAAACTGTTTGGTATTATTGTTAATTATTCCTGAACGAATTGAAAGTCTGGAAAAATGTTCAAATTTCCTGAAAAAATTCAAATTAATGGAAAAATAATATGCAATCGTTGAATTATTCCTCTTCGGAAAGGGGAGGATCAGAGACAACATTTTAAAAAAATCGTGAATGAAATCATTCTTGCTGTTATCCCCTCTTTTTAAATAGAAAACTGCGAGAAATCTTTCATTCACGATGAATAAGTTCCATCAAATCTGCCCTAAGACAAAATCGTTTTTTTTTTTTAAATTACCGCGGGAATACTTTTTTTTCTCGGTGTAATTACACTCCTTTATGTTTGAGCGTGTCCCTCTTTCTTTAAAATTTTTATACATGTACCGATCTTATAGGTATTTTTGAGGGTCATTATCCACAGCAACATTACTTGTTGAAAGGTTCCAATGTAATGATAAGATAAGACTAAAAATCTGTTCAAGCAGTATTATTTACCTCCGCTCGTATAAATTCAGCAATCTTGGCTTTGTGTGATACTATCATTCATTCCAAACAGTATTATGCTGCTCAAGTCAGTAGAATGCTTGTAACCACTACTTCAAGGTAATCCAGGAAATTTCTAGTTCTTGATTTAATTGATAGATTGATCTAATAGATATTGCCGTGCCAAAAACTTACTGGAAATGCTGCCTTGCTAAGTTTGGTTACGACTTGAAAATCTTTCTCATCTAGGTATTTAGGTTTTAATTTTAATTAATTAGGGTCCAGTTTTATGATTCCGTGTTAAGCATTTTCTCATTTTAATGTCTTATTAGGTTGTATAAACACCCATCGATTACGTTCGTGCTAACTAACCGTATTACTAATGCACTACATAAAACCCGAACCGGCTGAGTTAACTCTCACATAAATACATATAAAGGTTGCGTCATCTCATCGTCAACGTCAGCTGGGCGTTAAAACAGCGGACATGTCTTCATCGATAGCCGGATTTATGCCATCTCATTTTCAACAGTCTTCTTCCATTACTATTCATTTACTCATTCAAGCTATACTAGAGAAATTGCGCTGTTATCTGTAGAGGGTAGCAACACCAATTTACTCTCTCCAATTTTGAAACTTGCTGGTCAATCCCGATTCAATTCTTATTGCCTACCATTTTGGTATCTGTACTTAAGAATAAAAATAGCGGATGTAGGCCGAATGGAGTTCCGGTTTAGGATTCGCCTATGGCCAGGTGAAAAACGTCACATATCACGTGACCACACAGGTTGTGGGAAACATCAACAAACAGCGATTCGTTCGCTCCCGAATTAACGAAGCGAGCTGATTAGAGCGCCGAAATTTTAATAATGAATTTAATGTCGTAGTCATTACATAAGTTGTTTTTTTTATATTTCGCCCATATATATAATAATATACCCAGCGATACCATCAATAGTGTTTTTTTTACCTTCAACGTAGTTTATAAATGGAATTTTTTATCACAACAGAACAGATATAAACGTTCGGTGATTAATAGAACCACTCGCTCCGCCATATTGTCCTGCATTGCATTAAGAGCCTTTTTTATAATGAGCTGTTCAAGAGTGGTTTATCACCAACATGGGTTTTACAATAATAGTATGCTTTGTGCGTCGCATGAGCGGAATCAGCTACGGCCTTAACATTTTTGAACGCTCATCATAGGGATAAACTAATCAATTGAAACAACTCGAAAGAAATATCTCGGTATAGAAAGTCTTCGATTTCACAGATATGATTCAGTGAGTACTAATCTATATTCTTAAAACAGTTTTGAGTGATAAAGTCGAATGTTTATGCTACTTCTTTTATCACCTGGTTTTACTGAATTCTTTCGCCTTCACTGATTATTACTGTCCGTTTTTTATTCTTCTCGTATTAGGAGTCGAGTGAAGAGTAGAACAATAATTTTAAATTGTTTTTACATCCTTCCGCTGAAACCAATCAGGCCATTACTGTGAAACATTGTTCTGATTGAATTACCAAAAGAGTGTGTGCAGTGGATAGACGAGCAATACCTCCGGCTGTGACAGAGCAATTTTAAATCTAGAAGTCCACTTTCGGAGGTCAGGCAATAAACTAAACAGCGTTTGTTTTAGTCACAACGATTAATACAGAAGGAAGATTTGATCAACTCATGTGCTGCGTTGAGAAAAACCCACGGGACTTGAACCCGCGACCTTCAATGTAGCAGGCGAGGGCGTTACCTTGTCGTCACCAATGTGGGACTGGATGGTTGTTTTGTTTACAGTAGTCTTTCCATCCTAATGGACCCGGGTCGAATTCCGGGGGCTACTGATTCATTTGAATCCCGATGCTTTATTGGGTGCTATATAACGATTACTTCAAGGTGTGGCAATCCGTCCGCTTTTAAACTAATTGTAAGTCGTTTAAACTCTTGAATCCCTCCAACCCATTCCTTTAGAGTTTGCCAACCCCACAGCGAGATTTCTCTACACCCTTACTACACGAATGTCCTTTAGTATGAATTTGAAATTACATGGATGTGTCCCTATCCCAATACCTTTTGAATTATGTCTAAAGCCACTGCGGTCCTTATCACTGTAGCAGGTTATCCAAGAACACCCTAAACTTACGTAAACGTCCCCACGACCTTGAATTAAGTTGACTCTTAAGTTTAATTAAGGCTGTCAAATGTCTTGATAAATAACATTTTGCATAAGGTATTATTATCTCTAGGGGTCATTGGAACGCATAAGCCCTTCTACCACGTCAAGGTCGTAGTTCGCTCCTGGTAGGGCCACCCATGCCAGATAGGTCGAAGGGTAGGAGCCAGACGAAAGGTAGTTCCGTGATGGTGTCACGTGAAAAATACCGTTGAGTGGCGTGGGAATACCTCTCAACTATCACTTCCTAGAACGTGAAAGTCATTCACAGAGAATTGATTCCTGGCAACTACGGGACGCCGCCCACTAGGGCGGGTGTCGTGCCCGGCAGCGGGGGAGGCAAGGCCTCCGCGGTCGTCATCACACGAAATCCTTGTACAGCATCATAATCGACGGATGGACGGGATGAAGAAAGGTAGGACTTATGCTGAGATGAAGAAAGAAATACTAGAGGTAGAAAGGGCACGGCACGTGTAAGAGTGCGTTGCATATATTCTCTGACTTTCATCACAACTTACCTCTAACCGGTAGATTACTGTAATGAATGAATTATTATCTCGTGCATTTAAATTTTAGCCTACTCTGAATTATTTTCATGTGCAAAAGAAATTTGCCGAATCCTGTTTCCCAATGCCCTCAGGTATTATCTGACGCTGAAGTGACGCTGGAATGATTTTCATTGATCGATTAGCAATCCGAATGAGAAATTTAGGAAATTGCAGATAACTGACATTTGACGCATGGACAGGTTTTATTAAAATGTAAATGGATCGTTTTAAGTTTGAAAATAGGTTCAAAATTATGGGAAACGTTCCGAATCGAGTTACGTGGCACTTGATCAGTATGTGTGCAGTTACTTCTTCTTCATGCCTATTAACCTGGTCAAAATGCTACGTTTGAACGCATAATTATTCCAGTTAATTAACTTGGAAGATCTAAAACTATGTAATGCCCACGTCCACAAACTCCGTTAATGAAACGTCACTCGGTGAATATGCCATGGTGTGATTGATAGACGTTATCGATATCCATCTTTACCAGCACAGACTCTATAGACTGAATAAGTCATACCTAATGAATGAATAACTTAACGATTTTATGTAAATATAAGCCATACTAAACCAGTGCTGACTCCGGTTGATTTAGTAAGAAATTTAGCCAAGAGGCTTGTTTTCCTCCTAAACGAACAGAAGTTTGATCTCTGAGAACGATGGTTTCGTAAGTTGATGTTTTTATGACTATGACTTTTAAACTACTACATTTACCATTTTACCTGTGACGCATGCACCTAAAGCTAATATGCTGTGAGTTTTTTTTCTTTTTTATTTCAAACAAAGAGTTCCCGTGTTAATGAAAATCAACTTATTATAGGTACTCCATAAGGAATCCATAATTATTGCATCTGAATGGCTACGATTTCATTTTATGATTACATTGACGTATACAGATTAATAATATAAAACTGCGACTATTTTCTCTTGAGTTATTCCTTTAGATTCATAAGAAATCCCCAGTGAAGGGAAAATTAAACACCTAATGTTGCCAAAAACCGATACTCAAGTCTCCTTTTCCGTAGATCTCATAGATTCATATAATCGGCCAGCGAGTTCGTTGGTCTCCCGACCTGTTCTTTTTTATTGATTCTAGATTATGTGTAGCCGTTTTACGTAAATAACTCCGCATGCGGTGTGATGAAAAAGTGCTTATAAGCAGTTGGTACCTGTGACCTATTTTGAATTCACGATGAGGCGGCTGATGCCAAATTCTAAAAATAAACGTTTCTTCGGTCGCGAAGATCTGTCCGGTAGTGGAGACATTGTTGGAGGCATGGTACTACTAATACAAGGTAAGTCGTTGCGAATGTCCAGGTTGGCTGCGTGCGCACCCGCAACATCACCTGGCTCCCATAAGCAGACGATAACTCAACAAACTTACGGAGCTGGTCGATTATTGCCGGAATTTTGGTTTGAATTTGATCAATAAGGACGGTATAGAAATGAATAATAAGGTATTTGGTAGTTGGAAGAAGTATTAACCTTTACTTTAACTTCGCATTGCTGAATTAATTGTGGTAATGTCCCCGAAGAAACATTATATCTTTACTACGCCCAGAGTTATATATCAGGTGCCTACTTGCAATTGAAAAAAACATTATTCCTTCGTTCGTGTGACATTAAATACAATTACGTACTGATACATTCTTTGTCTTGTTCATCGTATTAAATATTTTCCCAACCATCTAGGAGCATGCAGTGAAGAATAACTTGTTGATTATGAATAACCTTACTTGTATAGCGTCAAAAATCATAGTGGTTGAGAAGGAGGTAGGGGAAGTTATTATGAAGCGATTCTATCCGATGAGCATGGGTCTGACCTCCTTTGAAATGGAGTTGTGGTAACAATTTATTTTGCAATTTTTGTTAATTTACGTTCGATATAAACGTCCTACGGAAATAAACTTAATTTTCATCTTTGCTAAACCCTAAATCTGCCTTTAGATACCGAAGACACAGGCTATGCCGAACGAAGTCAGTCCACTTATTCAACATATATATATACTGACTAGATTAATATGGCAGATACATTAATTTATATGCAGTTCAGAAGAGAAATCCCCAATATCTTCGCGTATTGATAAACAGGATAGAGTAAGTGGCAACAGTACATAACATGAAGTAATTTCAGGCATCGGATCTCTTTTTATAGACACAAAATTACCACCTGGAAATGGGTAGATTAGTGTACCCATCATCTAAACTAATTGTAAGTTGTACTAGTCTTGTACAGAAGATAAAGAATCTCTTATGCTAGATTAGGAGATAGTACAAGTTCTTGAAGAAGGCAGTATAGGTGATGGGATGTTGTACACAAACATGGGAGCATGTTGCCAATGGACGGGTGACATGTAACGTGATTTTGGCACATTATGCAACATCGCTTGTGGCGCTATAAACGAAGATCGAGCTCACTTGAGCGCTGAAACTGTAATAGTTAAGTTAAATATCAATGCTTATACAAAGGTTGTGCATTTATAAGACTTCATGCCCTATAATGTTATCAATAATGTTGTATTTATTTCAACGGTATTGCTCCTACAACAGTCTTGTATTTTCTTCACCTCAACGGTAGGGTCTTTTTTCCCACAATAGAGCCCAGCAAACGCCGCTATGTACTTGGTCGAATTACATTCGCTCCGGTATCTAAACATATGGGTGTCAGCAAGATCTTTTCGTTTTTTTATTCCCCTTCTCAAGTCACCTCTTCTCCTCAGGGTAACTGCCGAAACAATGAACAATCCAAAAGAGGAAAAATGCGATTGCGCCTGTGGATGTTTAAATATCTGATTTATTGTGCAGCTTAAAGATTAAATGCGTTAGAAGGAAGAAAAGTACGAAGAATTTTAGATGGTTTAATATGAGGTAGAAACACGGATTTTGAAAATTTATGGAAATGATGCCTGAATATCAAAAATCGATTTCCCCTGAGAAACGAAAGCACAATTTATTTCCCTTATAGAAGCATAATTTGTGAAAATTAAGGAATGTTTGAATGAAATACTTTACGGACATTGTTATTCGAGAGTGAAGTGTAGCTTTTAAGGCTAGTTCTATCTGCATTAAGTATACTTTTAATCGATTGAATATTCTTAACGAGTTACACCAAATACGTATTCACACGACGGAGAAGGTAGAACGAAAATCCTCGTGCCTATACAGTTTCGCCTTTACCATACTATATGTTGGGAAAGACTTGGATGTAATCGGCCATCTCTCGATGGAATTATATCCACCAAAGGGGCAATGCCTAAGACTAGGTTTTTTTCATTGAGAAATTCTATTTTTCTTATTCGTTTATTAATACTTCAGGAGAATCACTTCACCCAGGGTAGTGTATCAAATTTTGCACTTTTTCGTCACCAATTGGAACATTTTCAAGAAAGGTTCTTGCCTCACATTTTTTACCCAAGCATTAAACATTATATTGCTTAAATCTCTACTTTAAAGGTTCCATCAACTCTAGTCTGAATGTTTATCTATTTTTAAACGTTCTCAGATTCGTATTGCTCTGCACACAATCTTTTAAAATAAATACTATCAATATAACTCTCGTTCCTGTATTCAAACCGGACTGCCACCTCTACATCTCAGTAAGACATTTATTCTGCTCTCAACAGTCTGCTTCGTATCTCGCTGCCAACCAAGCCAAGTCAATACCTGCCCACTCCTGTCGTACTTATCTCTTATTGGAGTCTCACATATTTTCTAGACCTCACTGCCTCCTTCTGTACTCAACCCATCCTATTTTTACAGTAAAATGCTCAAGCACAATATATACCCAACATGCCACATCTGAGCGCTTGGCTACTGATCGAAGGGTCCCGGGTTCAAATCCGGGTGAAGCCTTTGGATGCCGCGAACATAAAATCCTCGGAGTGCGAGGTGGCCCAGGGAAAGGAACTGGCCCCCCTACCCTGAATGTGTGAAATTCACACGCCTGGGGCTTAGTCCGGGTTGAGCCCTACCATCAACTATCCAAACCAACCTTCGGGTTGAATCACAAAGTGAGAGTGATGCCGCATGTAGAAAACATTTGTAGTGCATTCAAATTTCTCTTACAAACACCGTGTTGGCCGAAATATACTAGAACTATAACCATATCCACAATAATTTTTGCATCCTTCGAACAAATTTACGTTTTTCGCTCTTCAAGTTCCTATTAAAGGCCCTAGGATTCGCTAGCATTTTTTGTAGACTTATCTATCCCATCATATTTCTAAAATAACAGATGCACACATTGATACAACTGATAATTCATGCAATACTTTGCTCATCTGGGATCATGAATTGATCATCCGATTTTCCTAATGCACTGCTATGGATCGCCCAGCCAAAGCCAGCCAGAAAGTGTCTTCGCCCAGCGTATTCGTTTTGCTGCGTCGCAAGGATCACCGTATAAATCGATCAAGGTGGTCGTATAAATCTTGGGCCCTCAGCCAGAAATACTGTGTGATCAACATATCTATTGAAAAACTCCTACATTATATTTCCAACCCCTTAGCGTGTTATCCGTGCATCAGTCTTTCACACACCTTTCCATAAAAAACTTCAGACGGCTGTGGTGACATGGCGCGACCTTGTATCACTCCACGGGATTCTTTCAAATCAATCTATTAAATTCCCAGTCGCACTTAGCTCTTTTTATGGTCATCATCCTTTGCTTCATGAGCAATTCACAACAGCGAATTCTACCCACTTATATTCAATTAAATCCATCAGTATATCTTCACCATTTACTTTGCCACATACTTTATGTGAAACTACGAAAATGTATAACGCTGCGAGTAAAAAAAGATTGGGAATCGCTTTTTTGGGCAGTTCTAATGGCGAAGGTAGATTCTCAGCACATTACAGCTTAAAGTGTCTTCATCAACATTTTGCTTCGTAGGCCACGCAATAAGTGTAAGGGGGTTTAACGACATCAGCCATATTTAAACGATCCCAATGTGATATTAGCAACGGTGTTATGTGCTTATGTATCAAGCTGTATTTCTATTTATAACTGCTTTTCCGTGGTTCTGTGGTGGTAACAAATTGCGCAATGGGAAAAGGAGAATTTAGCGTTATCAGTCACTGGGAATTTATACCCTACCTATGTTATCCCATCTATATAATGTGTCGATAAAATGACAACAATAGTCTTGTCGGCATAAGAAGTTCGGGCTCTCTGTTTTTACTCCCTTTATATTAGCTCACACGGTCTGTCTGCTTGTCTGAGGAAATTATTTTTCTTCTTTTTTTCATAGCCGTTTTCACTTACATCTTTAGAAATTTTGTTTTCATCATCGCATTACCCTCTAAACTTTTTTTTGCAATATTTTACTCGCTAATTTTCATTAATGACGGCGATCAAAGCTTAGTCCTTAGCACTTATTGTTAGCCCTTGGACGTTGTGGGAGATGGACCGTGGTGAGCCAACGACTGTGATTATCGCTATTTTATATTTATACTAATAATTGATAATATTTAATGGTAAAGTTACCATAAAACAATGAAAAAATATAATAAAATGCACTGAGAATATGAAACTTTAAAACGTGACGTAATGCATATGAAAATAAAGGGAGTGTAAAAAAAACTTTGTTTTAATGAGGTTATATTTTTCATATTAGTCTTCATTTTGCTTGATTTCTCCGCGTTCAGAGATACTACCATCCTAGTTCATAATCTCATTTACACCCTGCTTTTACTGATAACAGTTTGTATATAAATCTGTTGTATATTCAATGAATGTATTTTCAAGAATATTATGAAATTCTCCAAAAAGGTTATTTTCAGATGGCTGCCAAATATGTGCCTACTATATGCGTATTCTTTCAAGATTCATATATGCTCAATAGGATCTTTCCCTGACTTTATCACTACATTTTCTAATCACTAGTCTAATGAACCCAAGTTGAAATGAACGCGTTTAACGAAATATTAATTGCTAAGCGCAGAATAGCTTCATCGATATGCTCCAACGACCATTTCCATTGCACTTGATGTAGTTAAAGTGAGATATCTCAGCCAATAAAACTTGAAATTAATTTATCCCCATAGTAAAAAAAAAGAGATCTCATCTTTCTAATAATATCAAAATGTCAGCCACTTATTGCACTCCTTTCCGAAATGTTTGCGAAAAAATAGAAGCAATTTTCCATGGGATATGAAACTGCAGTGCGCTCTAAAGTGCCATCATTTAAAATATAAGGAATATTGGACGCACACATCAAGTAGGAAATGTAGCGGTGTATTTTGCATGTTTTCTCAAACATTAAAAAAACGCACTTTTTGCTAACCGTAATACTTCTTTTAATTTGCAAAACATACTATTTTTAAGACATTTACAGCGTTCAGCGTGAAAAAATCGAATTTTACGGCCCATAATACGCACTTTTTCTTCTCGAAAATAAGTTCTTCAACCGGTCGGCATCTTTGGGTCGAGGGTGAAGGCATGTATGTATGGCCTTAGACTTAGCATTTCCGGCCGAAGTGCCTATCTCTCTACTTTCACCACAGAAGGCCTTGCGATGTGTGACATGAGCAAAAGGAAAAAGGTGCCGTCTCTATCATTCATTTGTTACTGGGATTTTAGGACGATTAACTTTAGTGCAGTTGCTATTTTTGGAAGCTGACCATCCTATTTTCTCCCTTTAAATTGTTAACATAAACTGTGTTAATTTTTGTATTTTTCTTGTAAAATCTGATCCCGAAAATCAGTGTTCAGTGTGTCTTATGGGCCTGAAAATACGGTACGTCGAGTAAGAACCTCAATTATTAATATTTGGTCAAAACTGAGAATTTCAGTCATAAAAACAAATTTTTTGCGTCATCAATATTTTAGCATATTCACCTATATTTTCATATTTACCTATAGCAGTCCTACGACCGCTTAAATTTAAAAATAAAATTCCAATATGGTTCAAAGAACTGCGGAACTGGCCGCGCAGTAACTTTAACGGAGTCACCCGCTATTGTTCACACAATTGTGTGAAATTCACAGTGAAAAAATCATTCGCCTGGAATGAGATTCGAACCCAGACCCCCCGATTTCGCGCCGAGTGCTCTACCATGAGTGAATTTCACACAATTGTGTGGCCACTAGCGGGTCACTCCGTTAAAGTTACTGCGCTGCCAGTTCCGCTGTTCTTTGAATTTGTCAAAGTAAACACCTTTGTGTTTAAAGTTTGGCTTTACCTCGTGGACAGTTGCGCTTAGCGTTCGCACACGGGTACTTTGGCGTTGTATGCACGGTACCTGTAAAGACATCTCGCTCGTTAAAGCCTCCATAAAATTGACAGTGATAGATGACGTCTGGGTAGCTTAACTAGTAGAGCACTCGGCGCGAAATCGGGGGGTCTGGGTTCGAATCCCAGTCCAGGCGAATGATTTTTTTCACTGTGAATTTCACACAATTCCAATATGGTCTTTATTCTGGCGAGAGAACCAAAACACATCTTTTACATTTTGGAATCACTGCAATAATATCAATCAGATCAATATTTTTTCATATTTACCTATGTTTTCATATTTGCATGTAGCAGTCTAACGACTGCTTAAATTTTAAAATAAAATTCCGATACCTATGGTCTCTATTATGGCTAGAGAACCAAAACACATATTTTACTCTTTGGGATCACTGCATCGTCCGCTACGCAGTACGCAACCGTCCCCCTGTTCCCCCATCCTTTCCTACCGCCCCTGCGCGATCTCCAGGTGACGTAATGATGTTGCCGCTACACGTGGAGACCATAAGGCGTCCCTCCTCCCCCTCTTGAGTTCCAAGATAGAGAGAGCGCAAGACGTCATAACATTCCCTGCAACCTCCTACCGTTCCAACGCTGCTCTATTATCGGCCCACTCCCCTCCATAGATCCTCCCTTCATAGATCTCTCCCTCCATCTCCACGCGAATTCATTTGCCCTTGGTCGCGGTTTTCTTTCCCGGGGAAGGTCGACCGGCGCAACAAAGTGAAACAAAGTCCTCGATCGCAGTGCAGGAGATAAGACTTCGCTTCTCAATGTCAACCAACCCATACCCTCCCTCCCACGACGCGACGCCCAGGGTTGCCAGATTTGGCACTCGAAAACGAATTCGCTCAGTTGATGGCTAATGTGGCAACTGAGTTACCTGTATCGAAAGCTTGGTGATTATCGCTGTGCAATATTTTTAATAACAGTATTTTTCGACGCGTTATTAACAGTAATCGTAAGCAGTAAGGAATCTAATGACAATACTGTAGCTCCATTCCCCGCTCTGCTTCCAAATACCAGCTTCATTCCTTCAACATTCTTTTATTTACATCCACCGTGATTTATTTTTTCGTTCCATTCTTGGTCTTCTTCGGTAATTTCACCTAATCTTCCTCCTGTACTAATTTCGTTTACAGGTCTACGGTGTGTTAACGGTCTACAGTAGAATGTATGCAATAATTTGATTAAAGTAGAATAATATATCAACTAAATAAATACTGTGACTCGACACTTTATTTTGAACAGATATATTAATAAAAAAGAAAAACTTTTAATAATCTAAATTTTAATTTTAATGTACACCAATAGAAAATAGCATGTATAAACCTTTTCGATTCCTCGCGGAAATGCTTTGAAAACATCTTCATTTTTTTCATAACATTCACACTCTCTGTGCCAAATATGCCTGGCTGCAATGTCCTTATATCTAAATACAGGTGAACAGCGAGTTTCTTCTCCTTACGGAAGCTAAATCAGTTTTCTTTTTTTTTTGGCACGCGAGTAGCTTCTACGGTTTGAATAATTTCGTGAGTCGTAAGCAGTAACCAACCAGTATAGGCAGGGTCATTTTTACTTCTGTTTATTTCAATAGGGTAAGCAGATTGAGAAATTCCGAACTATTGTTTGAACTTGAATTTGCTCAAACCTTTTCATCCTTGAGTAAATTCTTCACGGGTTTCCAACCGGTAAAGGAGTTCAGGTACCGACGTTTCTATGACTTAGTTAGTTACCTTGTTTCCTGACCCGGTTGGAAATCCTTAAAGAATTTATTCGTACACTTCACCGGGAAACCAGTAGATCCTTCCATATTTTCATCCCACGGTTGTCAGAAAATGAAATATTTTTGCCAATGAAACGGTCAACAGCGTATTCATTGATTTCTTTTGGCGCCATTTGCGGTTCAACAAACACGAAAACAAACACACGTTAGGCTTAGAATGTTTGAGAAATTCAGAACAGATTATCAGACACAGAGAATATCATTTTGACGCCGCACTACATCTCTAGGTCGGATTGGAAAGATAAAATAAGAGAAATACATTTCCGAACAGATCGGTACAAAAACTCGTTCTTCCCACGCACAACAAGTAACCATAATAAACACTGAGATCCACTGAAAACACTGCCGAAATACACTTCACCTTTTCACCTCCCTATAACACCCTCCTTCACACGGCTGGTGTCTTAGCACCCTCTGCCACACGCCCATGCGGTGGCTCGCAGGGTAGTATGTAGATGTAGAAAGTATGCAACATCGCTTTTTTGGACTGTTTCGGTGTTCAAATTTCATTCCGCAAAATAGTGTGTTAACCAAAACTTCGCCGCATATCATTTGTTTTTGGAAAAGGTGAGGGCTTTACTTCTTTACGACCGTGGGTGAGGGGAAACGCCCCTAAGGGCCCTAACGGACTACTTCAGAATCTCATTCCTGGTCTGAATGTTGGAACAATTGATCTCATGTCACATCTTTCATATGGAGGCCATAGTACCCATTGAAACGTTGTACATGACAGCCGACTATGAGTTAACTCTCGAAAAACCTTGGTAATTATTGCATGCAAAAATAACCGATTATATTATGTTCTTTTTAATTATCGCATGATCCACCACTATTTGATATTGCCTATGCAATAATTATAACATTCAGATGGGATGTGTCACCTCAACAACGCTGAATCAACGAAACCATGTGATAATGTCCATGGCCCTCCGAAGTGACTCCCGAGAAGCAACGTAAAAATTCACGAAAAGACGTCTAATATGTATTCAGCTATTTGCAACATACAACCAAAACGTCCCAAATTTCGTTGACCATCTTTTACTTGAGGCTTATACATGAATCACAAAAAATTAACAACAAAGATTCTGTTATAGCCATAATGAGAAAAATTAAAGACGAGGAATTAAGTTTCTCAACATTCTGTTCCACCACTGCTTGCATTTCTAGCTAATTTCAAAGTTTGGTAGACTGTACGTCAAAATCACATTTACGAATAGTTAACTTTTTGGGGAGGTGCTTGCCAATGCATTACAACCACTTTCTTTACACCTCTGCGGATAGGAATTCTAAACTTGGGATGGCGTCTTAGACAAATAGCCACTAGTAGACCACTGCCAATGCGACACTATGCGACCCATCATAGCTCTACACTGAACCAACTTAAAGATTTCCCTTCCACCAATTTTCCACCGCTCTTGTTTGACTCCGGAATCCATGGCATCCGGTGGAGCTCAAGAAAGTGGGCGTCATTTGTTTTCGCGTTTCGCAAATCCGCTCCGCCAGTCTGTTGATCGAGATGGTGTATCCTGACCCCGAAATAACCTGGAAATAGGGCGTAATCCAGTTCTTGTCTTCAATTCAGAATAGAGCTTTAGAATTGCACGCCGTTAAGTGAGGCTTGGCGCACATTGTTTTCTCGCTGCCGCTTGCATTGCGCTCATTGACCTGCTTCTCGACACTGTTCTTTTCTTTCGTGAGAGTGGATCGTAAATGTTGAACACAAGTCCCTGAACGGAGCCATGAGAGGCCACAGCTTTACTTTAAAATCCTCCTTTGTTGCTATGTCAGCGATGACTACATGTGGTTGCAACAGCGTAATCAAACAAGTCCTTATTGCATGCGCATGTTCACGCATGTTTAAAGAACCTTCGTGCATGCTAGGGAGTTAAAATTTGGCGTGAATGCATATCATGTACAAAAAAAGAAGCGTAAAATAGTTAAAACCAAGCACAAAGATTTAACGAGGCTATTTTTACCCAATCATTGCTAACTTTAACTCACATGAAAAAGCAGTGAGTTCGATTAATTTTTTTTTCTTTTTAAAAAATTAATTGCACCAAAACGAATCTATGGGCTTGACATTTTCACTATTGAATGAGTAAAATACTATTTTTTTAATTCTTGCATGCTATTTTCTTGTACGCTTCAAATTATTCCTAACACTTGGACTTTTGGAATAAAACCCAAAATAGTTAATCCAGATTTCGGCAACATAAGTTTTAATTTCTTATGCAGCATCAGTATTGGCTTAAAATGGAACGTTAGGTCCACTTAGTGAGAATTACCAAAAAAATACTTGCTGATTTTTTTTTTAACCCAAGCATCCTCATATGTGGATAATGACTACTATAATATATGCATTTCACATTCCATGTATGAAAGATACTTTCAATCCTATCCAATAGTTTTATCGTTTTCTTCTTCCCGGTTAACTTCAGCGATTATCTTCTCATAGTTAAAATACATTTTCATTTATCGGAAAACCTGATTTAATGCAATTTTCTTGCCGACATATTCATTATGATAAGTAAGCAAATGATTGATACAATCAATTGAAAATTTTACAGTCGACAAATTAATTATTCACTTTATGTACATACATAACTTTTTATTTTTTTGTTCGCAAAAAAATCATAAATTCTTAACCTTTAGGCAACTTATCTCTTAATTTTCCTGCAAATCAATTTTTCTAACAATAAGTACCTTTAGCGAAAATATGATTTTCCAACTTAACTCGCAGTTGATTGTATTAAACATAATTTAAATTTAAAAGTCCGGACAGACGAAAGTAAGGCCTCTTTTTTTTGCTCAAAATGATTCACTTCACATGGTTACCGCGCGAAACTCGCCCACATATTTGAGATGTGCTTTTTTGAAAGTTATTTTTGTACCTCAACTATTGCACTACTAAGATCCTTTTCTTCGGGCTAATAAATATAGCACTCTTTTTTCATTCTATATTTGGTCGATTTCGCATTTTAATGATGTCAGTATTCCCCTGTGCTATCCTACCGCATGGATCCATCTATTCTCTTCTTTAATCTGCGATGAAGAATGATAAGATTCCAGGTACTTTTTTCATCGTGCTCCTTTTCATACAATATTCGGCTGCACTCCAAAGCATTAGCAAACCTTGTGCCTTGTGCCTTGGTGTGAAACTTGGTTTTTCGGTTTTTAACAAATAAGCTCTTCAAATCTTCATTTAGCCATACGGGGCTTAATGTTGTATCATCCCTAGGATCATCCCAGGGTTAAATAACATATTCTAAAGTGCGAATACATCACATTTAACAATTAACTATCCCGCTCGAGTTCACGGTGAGCTAACAATTAATTTTGGGATCAAAAGCACTATCACTGCTATGTTTCAAAGAATTATGCCCAGGAAAAGCATCCATTTTCCCGGTTCACCCAGCTCTAGAGTACGCAGCAATGGTATGGGGCCCTTATGAAGTATCAGAAGTTTTAAGAAAGTACAAAGAAAGGCGGCGAGATACGTGTTGAACAGGCATAAAAGGATAGATAGAGTGACGGAGATGCTGGGTATGCCGGGCTGGGAAAATCTTGAAGAAAGGAGGTCATTGTATAGGCTGTGTGGAATATTTAAAATAGTAAAGAAAGAGGAAGCATGGCGGAACTAAGCGAGAAAATAGACGAACCAACGAACGTGGAAAATAACGGCCATATCTTCAAAATCAAAAGGGAAGTGTAAAAAACAAATACTAAGAAATGTTCAATTCTTAAAAAAAAATATTAGAGAAGTGGCCAAATTGCCTGGAGAGCTTTTTGGTTCATTCCCAACAAATTTGAATGTATTTAAGAAAATATACAAAGCTGCTGATTCGTTCTTCTCGGGATTCTCACCGGGTTAGGCTCTCCATGCTCACCGACTTACGGAATAAGGCCAGAGCCTTGATAATGGCAGGAAAGTCTTCTTCCGAAACGTCAGCGATCATGGAGAGCCTAACCCGGTGGGAAACCCGAGAAGAGCGTATCAGTATCATTCGCCGGGAAAGCCTGAAATCAGATACAAATCTGCATTTTCTTAATAACTCTGTTGGATCAAAATCCTAACTATCAGTAATGTTATTTTAATTTAAATGTTATGTTATTTTAATTTTAATGCTCTGTAAAATTCTCGATATGAAGCTAGGAGGGTGGCAAAAGTTGTGCTACCAGACACTGTCTACTTGCACATAACAAGCTAATAGATAAAATATTACATTTGAGCGAAATAAACCTAGTTTATGGCTGCACGAGGTGATTTAGATTACGGTAACCTCTGAAAATACCCTAAAAAGCTGATATAAACGCAGCTGATCTAATAGTGAGTGACTGCATTGTAACTCAGTTACAATCCTTATACTACTTTTTTAATTATTAGTTTACGCTACTAATATGCGCTACTAATATCTCATAAAGCATGCCTCTGAGGTCCAGTTTTATAATATCCGATCTAATATTTTGGTATTCTATCTAAATCCAGAATATATGAAAACCGATGCTAATACGTTCTATGACGCTCACGTCAACTAACCGAATGTCTGATGTAATAAAGAAAAACAAAACCCTAAGCTGTGATGAGAAAATACCCTAATGACTGTGTTCCGGGAATCGTCCAATTGTAAATTCAAGATAATGTTAATATTATCAACATCAAGAAACACACATTACAGCTTATATAATACAAAACAGGTAAATTAAGGAATTGAATATAGGTTTCAGAATTCGAAAAAAGATAAAAATTATAAGTAGCAAATAATCTAATATATATAACCAGCCATTAGATACAATGCATCTTACATGTCTTATATATAAAAAAGTTTGTTTTGTTCGTTTTTTATGGACTCCAATACCATTCATCCGATTGCGACGAAACTTTGGTGAGTTGATGTGCGTGTGTGCCCGTGAAGGTTTCTTAATTATAAAAATGGCAAACCTTGGGGTCATTTTTACCCCAATATTATTAATATTTACTCTTATAAGGAAAGCATTTAATTCGGTGCAGGTTTTTCTTTAATTGCTTTTTTTAATTACTTGCACTTAAGATATTGGATAGAAATTTGAATCATAGAATGAATAAAATAATGCAGTATTTAATTATTTCATTCAATTTTCTAATACGTTTCGTTTTAGTCCAAGTAATACGTTTTTATCTCAAAACTCATCAATTTTTCTTTCATTTCAACAATACAAAATTTCCTTGGCAACCATGACAAGGAAAAATAAAGGAATTAAACAATGACCATCAACAAGGTAAAAAGTCAATCGCTTCAAGTGTGTCTTTGTTCAAGTGTGTATGTGTTCAAGTGTGCGTAAATCTGGAAATCCATGCTTTTCACAATATACCCACGAGTGGGACAGCCGAAAAATTTATTTATCTTTGGAGAAGGCGGTAAGACCAAAAATAATGTATATCCCAAAGCACTTGGATGCATTTTTTCAACTTTAATTTAATACATAAAAAAACACTCTTTCATTAATTTTATACATGTAAATGTGTCTGCTTTTCATATATGTGCCTACTTAGAAAGAAAAAGAGGCATTGGAACGCATGCCGGGGAAACCTAGGTGAGTTGTTGTGCGCGCGCCTTCGAAGGCTTCTGAATTATTAAATCAAGTGTACAATAGGTGGAGCGCGAATATTTTTAACAAATGAGTGTTTGCATACGAGCTTCTCAAACAAGCGAGGAACAACAAGCAAGCCACGAAGCAGATAGTTTACGAGTTGCTCAATCGCGTGCATCAGAATCGTATCTGTGAGACATCATTTGTGTCAAAAGTAACGTAATTTATTTGAACGTAGAATAAGATTTGGTGCAGTGGTCTCTTTGTTTGCTTTTGGATTTTAAATGCCTATCATAAGATCACTTAAAGAACCAGGTATTGAATTCTTGCATTCGATTTTTCGTATCTGCTTCGCTTTTCCCTAAAATTGGATTTTTAAGGTCAAAAATCTAAAATTTTTGCACTACTTCAAGATAAGAATATTTTATTTACTTATACACCGCAGCATAGGCATGGAATAGAAACTCATGCCATCATTTGTGTGCTATGAATTCCTGTGTAGGTACGAGGAATCCATTGCACTAGGTTTTAAATTTGTTTAGGGACCGATTTTGAAGCCAGAAAATATTTTTGGGCCAAGCCATGAAAAGTATGGAAATTAATGGGGACTTCAATATGGAGTATTTAACTTTGCGAATAGACAAAAAAATCATTGTCCATCATTTATTTTGTACATGTGTGCTTTGTATATAAGTGCCTACTTAGAACGAAAAAGTGGCATTGCAACGCATTACGGGCACAGCTAGTAGGTAATAAAATAGATTTTAAGCGGATTCATGGATGTTATAAATCACAGACTTGTTTCGCTATACAGGATCACCTCAATATAATATTCTAATATGTTTAAAACTACTTTTTGAGCGACTGAATTTGCTATAAAAATTAATGTTAACGTAAACTCTAATTCATCTTAAGTTTGACGTCAATCAGGCATAATGTAACATGACCTAATGGTCATTGAATATCACCCCAATCTTGTATTTTCTCTCAGTGTTTTACAGCCATTTTATCCTCCTGATCTCAAACTTGTGTGATTTGATCAAATCCGGGTCGCTCAAGTTTCTTCGCAAAGGGCAGTATAAATTTATTGCCTCGCATTCCCTGTTTAACGAGGACGGGAGCATTTGCGTGATAATGTCACTTTCTGCGTAGCGGAGCGAACACCAATCGCATAATGCCGAGACAAGAAGCAAAACCTATGCCCATCTACCTCATCTGCACGTCAATTATTGCGAAACGCATTTATGCAGCAATTTTCCATTGACTTTGTTTAATGGGTGCAGATTATTTTACAATTATTCCCTCGATTAGATAACACTTACTCAAAAGAGGTATCCTTTCAAGTTTAGAAATGTTGTGCTCATAACCGCGTGGGTCATGTTACGAACGTTCTTCATTTAACGGTTTCTCATGGAGAATGCATGCAGCCATATGTTCCACTTCTCACAATGAAGTCATTAGGTTTCAGCCGCAAGCATGGTAATGGGCGCATTACTTCGTTATTTTATCATGATATGTTAGCATTCTAAAGATTGTAATGCAGCTCAAGGCTCTAGTCACTTATTCCCAACCGATCTCTCCTTTCCCATATTAATACCTCATTATATAATCTAGTCAATATGTTTAGCCGTTCCACTAGTTGCAAAGCAATTTGAGTCCGGAATTATTTCTTGAAAGTATGAAAATCCACCGGATTAAGAAATATATTTGCTGCTTAATAAAGGTTCATTACATTTCGGTATTCTATCATTACCAAGAGGAACTGCTCCCGATAAACATTAAATGCAAATACGCATTCAAATCTCATATTTCAGAAAAAAATGTTCTCATTGCAGAAGAGATCGGGAGCGCACTGACATATGCGTTACTTTGAAACCTACTCATTAGTGCTAATACTACTTCTGGTCGGTGTAGATGGCATTACTCGGAGCACCAATCTTATTCTAATTATAACATCCTCGAGTATCATAAGAACGAGAGGTTCTAATGACAGCGTCACGATTATTTTTCTTTGGTAGGAACGTGCTGTTTCAAGCTTTTTCAGGCTTCTTTGCCATATAGAGAGTTATAAGCATGCTGCGAACTGTAGATGCATATTAGGGTCTTATAATAAAAAAATATGCTCAAGTATATCAAAGTTTGCCTGTTGATTTATACACATACGATAGGTAGAGCTTTGTTATACCAAACAGACATGCTACGCCACGATCTTTGAAATAGAATTTAGAACGAACTTAGAAAGCTCTAAGTAAAATAAAAGCTTTCAAATAATTTCCATCCACTTACGCATTTTATGCATATTTTATCTTTTAATGAAACAGTAGGCAGTGATGAGGCGTTAATGAGGAAGTTGGCTATTGGCCATGAGGCAAGAGAAAACTCTCTTCATGATAGAAAAAAATATATTTACCACTTAAAAGAGGAAGTAAGTCTCATTAGTGTAAGATATTTCGTATTTTTCCTCAGGCGGCTTGAGTGACCAAACCGGGTTATACGGTCATAAATTTACCAATATAAAGAAGTTGCCGACGTATTAATGCAAATTATATTGAGTGGATAGAGTTGCTGCTTCTAATACACGGAGAACTGCAAGATTTGTGAAAAGTTGTTGCGATAAACTTAGCAGTTTACCGAATTGTTGAAGGAATTAGGGTGGGAATCTATAACTGATCGAAGGGAGAAATACAGGTTTAATCTTTTGATTGGCAGACAAGTTTTTTGCCGGACGTTCAACATATATTTCTAGAGCCAACTACGGTAGAAGCGATCATAGAAATAAGATAAAGGAAATTTACTGCCGAACCGATAGATTTAAAATGTCATTTTTCCCACGTGCAATAAGGGATCATAATAGTTGCGATAGATCAATCACATAAAACTCCCACCCTCAATAGGTAGAGGAGAATTTTCACTTGTGTTTAATTACACAACATCATTACTAACACTTCACACCGCTTGAAATGTCCGGCATTATTTTATTTTGTTCTCTGCATGAAGTAGCATCTCGTAGCACTCATGAATTAACAGTATTAGTAATATTAACCACTTAACCACACAACCACTAGATGTGTGTATAGCATTGTTCTGCATGTTTGCATGTTCATTTACGTATCACTCTCCCAGTTTCTGGTTGGACTGCGCACTGTTCTCCTGACTGCTTTTTGGCCTGCGCCTAGCGCCAGGGGGAGCGTGCGAGGTTCTGATTTGTGCTGGGACGAGTGCTGCATGCCTGGTGTGGAATCATCCCGTGCCACACACACTAGTGGTGGATTGCGCGGTACTTCGTAGATGTAGATGTATTATTTCTACTGGAAATTCAAATAGATTGATATATTTGGCATCTTGAAAAAATAAGGCTGCATCACTCCTCGAACTCACGATAATTATGTATCGACATCTTGGAGTGCACACTGCCAATTATTTAAGTCTAATATTTGTCGTCCATTGAAGAAAGATAAATGAGAGAAGCAGTAGTCTAAAATATATTAGAAGAAACCTGAGGTATTTAAACAAATATGAAACGTTGTAACACAATTGTTTACGAATACTTTACATTATAAACTTCAAGTACAATGATTTACTCACAGGCTTTGGAACCTCATCCACAACACTACTTTTCATTTATGTTTGATCTATACTGTACTCATTTACATTAAAAAGTAAGTCCTGAATTACATCTCTTATCCTTTCTTAAATACTGAAATTCTATCTTTTTATTCACAAGTATGAAATCAGCTATTTGTATTGTTTAATTAATTAGGTTATATTGAAAGGAGAACTAAATTCAAGGATATCTGTCCGTGATTTTGCAAAATTTGCGCGGCGACGGTACGAGAGACTATAATGGCTTAGACCTTTCCCATCAATCTCAAAAGTACAGGATATAAATTCTATCCCACTTTTATGTGAAGCGTGATCTTGCTGAGCAGGTAGTAAATTAAAGGTTTATTTCCTGTCTCAATGCAATGTGAGTATCACCGAAGACTGCCTCCACACATTTTGACAGCATTATTTATTAGACTGCTGAGTTAGCTCGCCCTTTTCATTCATGCGTTGGGGAAACGAGTTTACCTCCATCATCAACCCATAGACTAGTTTAGATCGCGTTTTACCTTAGGTACAGTAGGATCGTGCTGAGTTTTTGAAAGTTTCTCTTCAGCAAGAGTGCGGAAACGAAATGAAGTTGGCCTTTAATTAAGCAAGTGAAACGTTTTGTATTATTTAGCTCATTTTTTTGTTAAGTGCACCTTCTATGAGTGGAATAGTAGGGGACCATGTAGAATCCCATACATCATCATCATATCGGTGTCGTGTTCCACTTTCGTGGGTCTAGGTATTGACTAAGCGCCTCCATCTGGGTCTGTCATGCCACACTTCCTGCCTCACAACATCCTCATGGGAACATCCTCTCTTTTCAATGTCGATTTTACCTTCATCTATCCATCTTCTCCTAGGTCTTCCCCTTGGTCATTTACCTTCTTCTCTCTTTTACAACGTGATTTTAGGTATCCTTACATTTTCCATACTCATTACATGACCAAGCCATCGTATTCTGTTGCTAGAAATTGGCTGTCGTATATCTTTAATATTCAGCTTTGATCTTATATCTTAATTTCTGATTCTATCAAATCTTGTTTTCCCCACAATACTTCTCAGGAACTTAATTTCTTCCGCCATTATTCTACTCCGTTGTTTTTTAAACATTGTCCAAATTATCGAACCATAAAGAATTATCGGTAAGTAATAGCAATTGAACATTAATATTTTCGCTTTCTGTGGCACTTTAATATTCCACACTAGATTTTTGACGGCCTGAAAAAATCTTCCTCCCTTATTGAACCTATTTGTAATTTCACATGGGAAGTTAGGCTAACTCCTAGATATCTAAAACTATCAACACTTTTCAAAAGTGTATTGTCAAGTGTAATATTAACATGTACATTATTTCTCCCTATCACCATAGTTTCGCTTTTTTCAGTACTAATCTTCAGCCCATGGTATTTCATTTGTTCATTCCAACCATTTGGCTGAGCTTGGACTTCATCAACGTTCTCACCCCATATCATCAGGCCGTATGCAAATATCATGAAATTATCTCTATTATTATATTTTTCTTATTAATCCATACAACGATTGGTTATTTGGGTAGGTTTTTTGATTTGACCGACAACTTGGCCATTTCCGCCAGAGAAGGTAGTTATATATATAATATATACACTAGGTGTGTAGGCTGCTAAGGGAAGGGCTATCTGAGAACGGGAGGAAGGGTAGAGAGAAACTCGGTGACGGCGTTAGCCTGCTCTCAACGAAATGCGTCAAGAAGACGGGATAAAGTGGCTGGAGCCGTTGTCGTGGGTCATTGAGTCTATATTTTAATAAATTTTCAAATCGGTCGAAAGATTTCTTGGACCACATTCCATTTAAGTGTATCTGTTCGTATATGCATCTGTATGCGTTGAAACGCACCATACAGGCTTCGATGGAAATGATCCAAGAATTATATTTGACATATAATGATTTGAGTTCCCGACGCGGCACCCGAAATTTAGACGAAATTGTATTCCAATATTTTATTTTCTAATATTGTATTCAGGGTGATAACTTGATATTCATTAGCAACTATAAAAATAATAAGAAATGTATTATATCGCGTTTAGAAGAAAATCTGTACATATGTAATCGAATCATTACGAAATATGTGTCATGTGCCATAAGGGTACGTGTTGAGATAGTATCGAATTGCCAAAAAAATTACATCGATATGATGCAACTTTTTTCACTATTATCCATAGATATTATCTACTAATGAGGGCATGTACGGAAATTTTCACGCAAATCGTTAATAAACAACAATCCCTACAGCCACCTAAAAGTCCCACCCAAGTATGGGTTAGAATTTCAGCGAAAATTCTCCGCGATCGCCGGGAGCGGGAACACGGGCCCTCGGAGTGGAAAGCGAGTTTTATAACCAACTAACCAACCTGTTCCCGGGAAACACATACGGTGACTAAGAATCGAGGCTGAGCCTGAGGCCTGAGCCTGAGGCCTAAGAGAGCAAATGTTATGAACACTGAGAAAATTAGCATTGAATAGGAAAAAATATATGGCTGCAATGAACCAAATGAGATTATTATATTGCCATAGAATAGAATAGAAACAGCTTTTATTGTTCTGGGAACAAAGTCCCTTGGAACATAATTTCAAAATAACAAATACAAATAAGATCATGGCAGATACGAATAATAAATATCACTCAATTTGTGCGAGTAAAAAATATGGTGTTCCGGACACTGAGGGAAATAAATAAACAGGCATTCTCCTTTTGAACTGTGAGACGTTCCTGAATAATTTGATGTAATTGGGCAAGGGAGTTCCACAATTTACAAGAGGAGATGTAGAATGATTTTTCGCTTTTAGTTGTGCGGTATCTGGGGATATGAAATTTTGTAGTTATGCGGGTTGACCTCTTAGTCGTTTGGGGATTAAATATAAAAATTTTTTACAAGTACGATGGAGTTTTCGAGTTGACTACTTTAAATAATTGCATGCACTAATTGCCATAAAAACAATATATTCTAGCCTTAGTTTAATAATAGTGGTTTTGAGAAGCATGAAGTAAATATTATAACGCTAATATAGTAATAATTTTGTTTGTATGATTTAACTTCTGAGTAAATAATTAAATTAACGTATTTGAGGTTTTCTACATGTTTTATTTGTTTACGTCCAACGCTAAAAACACCTTCACAACATAGGTTTTTAATTTAACTATTTCATAAAAAGTATTACCGTGAGTTATAGTGAAGAGTAAAAGTTATTTTCTCTGTAACTTGTAGTTTATTTTAATAAAATAGATTTTCCGCCATGCAGTTTGTTTAATTTTGCTTAAAACTTTAGATGAAATTTACATAAAACTACATTGTCGTATGATTCTGCTAGTCACACGATACTCAAACCCATTTATCAAAATGTTGACTTTGGAACATTGGCTACAGTGATCTTTGCTCACATAATCAGCACCAATTTTAATCCCAACCCAACGACAATTAAAAATAAATCCACCTCCTTGGTCCACCTTGTTTCAGCTAGATCTCCTCAAAGTACATTTGAATTATCCGGCGCAAGCGTGCATAATCGGTAGCGAATGAGCAAAAGCGGATTACATCGGGTTAGCACATTAATCCCAAGTGATTTGCGCTCACTTGAATGAGCGAGCGAATAACATTGAGATACAAAGAAGTTCACCGTCACTTCCACGCGTTCGAAGCTGCATTTCAGCTGCACGTGTGGCTTGCATTGCGTAAGCCACCGCACTGGAAGAAGAGACGATCGCTATTACCGATGCCGCAGCGAAGCGGTTAGCTACTTCCTTGGAGAGGTGCATAAAGGCTGAATACTACTCACCGAGAAAAGTACGCAATCTGTTGCTAACCCCGCGGAGGTGTCAACAGAAGGTGATAGATTCTCGTCATTACCTGTTGAAGCAAAGAAATAGAGAGTGTGTACATGTATTGCTAGTATAACTTTCAAAGGTTATGGATTTGTATAAAATACACTATACATTCCAGTTAATCAAAATAAACAAGGGATTTGGTATTCGGTGGAAAACTCCTACTCAATTTGACGGGTATTAAAATTGTTCTTGGTGAATTAAAAAAAAATTATTTCTTGGGAGATTTATGTTTCGTATCGTAAATATAGGTACGAAAATATATTTCACCCCAATACGTTTTTCAAATAACCCTTAAAGGTCATTAAACCAAACGAATTGGTAATATTTATGCGATATGAATCCCCATAGGTATTTTTCATTCAACGTCCATTTTAGAACTATCATATCGTGTGATTCCAGATTTTCAACGGTGTCGATAATTTTGTTTCGATACTGGATATAATTAGAATATTTATTTCTTTTCGTACCACGTACCAATTTCAATTCCTTATAAAATATTGTTTTCTTTTCCTCCAATTTTCTATCATCTTTTTTCTTTCTTCGTATCACTTTGGACCTTTCCTTTTCTCTGTTCTATTTTTGAGTCTTTCCATCTTCAAACTCTCTCTGAAAATTTCTCGTTCTATTGCACCTCCTTTGTGTTGTTTCCTTCTAAATGTGTTTAACTTTTTTTAATGTAACGAGTTGTTGACATCTTTTCTCAAAGATATTCGAAAATCTACTTTATCAACCTATCGTCATCCATTCTGTATATCTAAAAAAACATTCTTTTTTCGATTTTTCCGTTACATTTATCTTATTTTTTTAAATTTATCGTTAACTTCTTAATCACCAGACTTCTGTAGTTTTTTAATGGGCCTAGTATTTTCCTAATATTAATAATATTCCTATTTTTAACGTGTACAAATTATATTTCAATGCTAGGCATTAACTTGCATAAAGTAGGCATTAGTAGGAATTCAGTTTTTTTAATTGGGCATTCTGGCTTCAAGACTGAATTATGGTGCCTTATTTTCAAGATGACTGTAATGCGAATGAGATGATAGTGTCCATTTGTAACGCCGAAAATTTCATAAAACATTACGTGTGGCAGCAATTTTCCTCATCGTTTTACATGTTCAAGCAGCACCCAATGGCGTATCTCGAGCTATCAAGCAATTACGGAGTACATATTCATCACTATTCAACAGAAAATACAACTTCTGGCACGTTAGTCACCCGGAATTGAATAACTCAACTTACTTCTAACGCCAATGTGATTTCAATGTTTTCGTTGAAGTAGGCGTTGCCTTTCGTTATCTGTTGCATCCCTATTCCTGCCAACGTTGTCGATCGATGTTTGAGACCAGCATTTCTCCCTCCTGTACCTATACTTCAACCTCCTTGCGCCCGAAGCCATTCCAAAAATAGCAATTTCTTTGCGTCTTTTTAATTCTTCCACTTCCCTTGGACCTCCCAAAGATCTTTTATCCGGTGCCCCAACTCTTCTCGACTTGTTTTGAGTCATAGTGGAATCATATTGGATTTGCCTCTCCTTTCCGAAGCGACTGCAGCCAAAGATGCGAGTGAAGTTATTGGTGGCGGACGATACTTTGTGGAATTCCATTGTAGGAAAAGGATAAATTACTTTGTACTATTCCACTGGAGAAATATGATTTATTGAGTCGACATGTTTCACTGCACTGCAGCATCATCAGGACTGATGATGCTGCAGTGCAGTGAAACATGTCGACTCAATAAATCATATTTCTCCAATGGAATAGTGCAAAGTAATTTATCCTTTTCCTACAAAGATGCAAGTGTTGTCCAACAAAAGACTCCCCTACCCCCGTCCAAGGCGTTTGTCTCCGTTCAGACTCGGATGATCTATTATACAAGTCGCTGCTAGACGTCAATTTCCAATGCAACAAAGCAATAGCGCCGTAATTAATAACATGCTGTCAGTATACCTGCGTCAATCAATTACAGGAATAATTGGAAACAGAGACGGAAGGGCGCAATAGGAGGCCTAAGGCGGAAAGTGAAAGGAGAATTTAGGATAAGGCGAGGAAGAGAAAAAGAAAGAATACGGATTTTTGATAAGACATATTGAAGCAAGGAGATTTAAAGCTAAATATTACAAGATCCCAAGGTTTCATGTGTTTACTGGTAGAACGGGTGGAACGCAGTGTTTTTCGAATGCTTATATTTTTATCTCACCCAAAAACACCATAAAATAGAGGAAGACTGATGGTACTATAGGCGAAGCATCTTATTTCATCACATCAATTTTCGAAACTTAATCTCTCGATAAACAGCACATGCTAAAAGGATTGTATTCCTAGTCTCCTTTATGCGGAACAGAAAACTCCAATATAAGCAACTTATACAAAATCTATGAAAAATATAATGCTTTATATAAACAATAAAATTTAATGATCAATAACAGTTGTTTCAAAAAGCGCTATATATAACGAAGCAATTAAGCCATAAAAGTAATCTATTTGCGTCACTATTCATATAGACGATAGTCACTTCGACTTAGTTAATGCGCGTGTTCGACTATCACACTTTTCTTATATAAAGTCGATTTTCGCATTTATATATATCGCTAAATCTTTGGCTACCTCATTCGGACCCTTGGACGCTTGTTTCGTGAATGTGGCGATGCTGTCAAGGCATTAGTCGACGGCAAAGCCTGAAGGAAATCAGAATCCAAGAGATGGCAACAGACATCAGAAAAATCTGCAAGGCAAAGCAAAAAGAACTCCATACGAATTCTCACGCGCACTGCTTTCAAATCCCTCGCATATATATCGATTTTATCGGAGTGACTCGTCACGTGCCGCATACCTCGGTGACTCGTCATCCCGTGACCTTTGGGTAGCGTGGTGCATGCGAATCGCAACGACGCTAGGCTACTTCCAGCTCTCCGTATACACCTTAGAGGTCGTGCATAAACTACGTTACCATCTTTGGGGGTAGGGGGTCGCCTAAAAACCTACGGCGGGTAACGAGGGGGAGGGGGGTTTCTCAAAGTAACTTAGATGTTACAATACACCTGTTTATGCTTCTTACTCGTCAACATCGCGTCGACAATAATACAGAGTTTAACATGAGGAAGGACGGGCGGGGTGTTTCTTACACCCCAAGTTTCTACTTTAACTCAATGTAATGGGCAATTCAAGTATTACGTAAGACGTTTTAGTGGGGAAGGACGGTTAATTTTTTCTTAAGTTGTCTAAGTAGGGAATGAGGGGGTCCGAGACAATCTTACGTAAGAGTTCAGTTGCTCCTGAGATCGTGTTTTCATCACTTTTAATTATTTTTGAACTAAAAATCTTACTTACAATTAGTAAGATTACCGCCGCGGGGCGGTTCGGCTGAAATTAGGCTAAACAATTAAAAAACGTATGCGTCCATTAGTTTGGAGATGATAATGAATTTTATAAGATCACGTGTTTTACGAGTCGTGCCTATTGCAAATCGTGAAATATCGTAAACCGTTATCTATCAGTTTTTGCACACTTGGACATGGAATCGCCCACATATTTACATATATCTGTGTGCATGGTTACAAAGATTAATGGCAATTTACGTGAGGTGGGGAGGGGAGAGGGGGTGTTCATAAAATATTGCGTTGTCTTGTACTAGGGAGAATGTGGCTAAAAAGAGGTCAACACCGCTTTACCTAATACTTGAATGGAACCGTAACTGAACCATTGCCTCTACAATGTTGCGAGTCTTCATACCATCAAATTGATTACATTTTAACCTTCTCGCGAAATTAATAATTTTCTCAGGTTATATAGCGACCTCGTGACAACACTTTTCAAGGCAGCAGTCGGAAATGTGGGGAGTGGAGAGAACAAAGTAGATAAACACAGGCACCTTGCGCCGTGATTCATGGCTGATTTTTAGAATTTAATTAAAAATTAATATTACTTGTTCCAATTGAGATTAGATAGTTCTTTTATATCTAGCTCGGCTACTTTTGTCTTATTTCAACCTATTCCTAAAAATTAACTCACTCAATAATTGAGAAAATATTTTTGTATTGAAAGTTTCATTTGAGGAGACAACGTTACGTGTCGGGGGGGGAGGTAATACTACGGTTGTCAACGAAGGGGGGAGGGAGGCAAAATAAGTCATCGTAAACGGTAACTTAGTTAATGCATGACCCCTTACCTATGCACGCATACTTCCTTCCCGAATTCGAATCTCCTCCTCTTCTCAACCGCCCCTTGCCGTGCCCTTGAGTGCGTTCCGAACCTTCAAGTTTGTGCACGTGCAGTGTGGTTCCCCTCCCCGCCGTCCTCCTCTCCCGTGCGTGGCGCTATTTTAAAAGGCGTGCCCGCGCGCACTGCTTGGCGCCTGCCAGACTCGTTGCTATAAGAAGACTATTGTGGGTGGGCAATCCGCTCTCAGTAAATGGGCGAGTTTAATTGCAATTGTTTATCATGAGAACTTGAGCTTGAGGAGGCGCGTTACGGATGCAGACTATTTTGGCAAGGTGGAGCCACTGTGGGGGCAGAAGTAGAATTAACTCTCTAACAAAGGACACTATTTCAGTGCGAAGAAGCAAATTATATAAAAGGCACCTTAATTTAATGAATTCAATATGCTGATCACCAATCTGACCGTCGTTCATCTGCAAAATGCGTAATTTCTAAGTTAAACGTAGTTGGAATCGAGAATGCCAATTTATTATTGATCTATGAGTTTACTTGCCTTTGCCAGAGGTGGTGTTAACCTTTATTTTTCTTAGTGTGCATTGCAAGATACGCATATATTTTGGAGTGTTCTCTGCTATGTGATTTGCGTGAGAACAGACAAGTTAATAAATAAATTAATACAACATTTACTATAAATTACCGACAAAATATTGACAAAATAATTCTGAAAATAATTTTTTAACGATTTTAGTCTCATCAGCATGTAAAATCATAGAACGATTAAAAAGTTTTAAAAAATTGATACTCTGAACATGAACTACGTTTCTCTCATAAATAACGTAATTTTTTGATGATCAACGAACAGGTTCGTGATCAGTATTCGTTCGAATTTTGTTCGAATTCATTAAGATTTTGTATTTTCTATCAATTGGTTTTTAGAACAGAAAGAGTTTAAATCGTTAGTGCCTCATTTACTGTCAATGTGCTTAATTTTCTCATTAAAATAGTGCTCAATTTGCTGTCAAACCTCTTACAATTAGTAATGCAGTGGATGACTCGTAAATAAAATAATACACCCAAAACATAACAACACTTGGTTAAATCTATTAAAATATCTAACTGATTTTTACACTCGTGAGATCACTTATCGTTGATAAATTTCTCGTTGTTCTTAACAGTAACAACAAAAAATAGGTAAATTTTAATTTGTTATAAAAGTTTTATAAATGCTATTAGCATAAGCCGATCAAGCGAGCCTGGGTACTTTCGACTTGAAGTCGATAATATAGGCAATATATTTATATATTATGTAGGCTCTTGGAACTAAGAGAGAGCTAAAATAATTGTTATGTGTCAAACATGATAGAACTATAGTTCCCAGACAGGCCAACTCAAGGGTTGGTGGTAGAGGGTTAATTTTCCAATTACGTTCAATAAATATGAATTTTAGAAACATGCGCCCTGAGGGAAAGTGTTGGATGATGAAATCCGAAAATTGGATTGGGTATACAATTTTAATGAATAATAGGGAGTTATCCAGTTAATTGGGTGAGCCATGCATTACATATGGATGGTTCATCCCACATTGCAAAATCTTGGCAATAACATTTGAAATATATTATTTATATTCGGTACACTTTAAGGAGTGTATTTCATCGCTTTTTGTTGCCAAATCTGACAAATATCACTCAATTTTCACGATTTTTTTCTCATATTTCTTCCAATTTATGTCTATATTTTGGTGACCGTTACTTTGAAAAAAATCCAATTCTTACTGTCATAAAATAAGTATAACCATCTTAGTCATCCGCCGACCGCCTTCTTGATAAATATATGACCGGCTATCAGACGAGTTGGCTGTCTGATCCAAAAAGATGTTCCTAAGCCTATCGCGAGTTTGAGAGAAATAATGCTTGGTAATTTCCCACGAAATGCTTTAATGCACTGACCGGTTTCGAATTTCAACATATCATCATCAGTCTTAAAATAATAAGTTGAAAAGGCATTTTCAGCAGAAATATCTCTGTCGATGATGTGCTTGACAAAAAAACTGTCAGTGAATTTCACAGCATTTTGTGACATATTATTGCCAAGTGTTATTTCTTTCAAACACGTCTAAATTCCACTGAGTTACTTCGCCCAACATCACGTTATCCTCCTCGCGAGTGTTGTTTACGCCATATTTACGATTTTTTGGCAAAGGAGAAAGAAAATTTTAAGCACCAGACGGCAGGAATTTTTTAAAGAGCATTGAGATGCATTTGTCACCCGCCGCGACATGGCGCAGGTCATTTCAAATGGGCGCATATACACATTTTTTGACATCTTGATTGAATTACCGGCCTTAGAGAACACAGATTTTCAATCTTCCTTCAAAAATGATTGATTTTCTATCAGCGTAGCTGAAAATCCTTTCTTTCGGAGTGAGTTATAACCTGTGCTATCGTAGAAGTACTTACAAATGGTAAAAAGTGCGAATAAAGGCAAAATAATTATTTTTATAATAATTATACAATTGACGTAGTGCTAAGCGAAAGAACTTTTGACTCAAAAGAGCTTTGTTGTGGCGGAATGAGGGAGGATGAAACATATTTTCCATGCAATATGGATTAAAGATTTAAAATAAAGAGTATATTTATCGTCTAGGATCCTAACAAGGAATTCCAAGGCTTGGAAATATTCCAAACTGATAAAGAGTTTGACTTGAATTCGAATTCCTAGCAAGCTTTCATTTCTAATGCTCAGGTATAAGGTTTCTCTGACATTCCATTACAAAGCACTTGATTGACATCTTCATATGCTGGAACTACTTATAAATTAACGTCTTTGTCATGCATAGAATAACATAAGTATGTTATTAGTTATAAAGTACCATGCGCCGTCAATCTGATGTAATACAATTATTCAATTTTTAACATAAATTCCATTCCTGCAAGCTTCGATGGAATATTTGCGTTTCATTGGATTACTAAGCAACTATCTACTTGGCAGTTTTTAAGAAGGAATTACGACAGATGTTTTCTAGTAAGAACTTTAGCAATGTATGACGTGACTGCTCGCAGATTACTGTCAGAAGGCAAGTGATTTTAACTGCCGTTTGCTTAATTTATTGAAAAAGATTATCTCTATAACAGAAAGATAATTGAAAAGGGTCGAGTTGTGACTGTTTTCCATTCAATGGGATTTGGCGGGTGTTTTTCCTCATTGAGTTCCTAAGACTTTGTCGTGACGGATATTAAAGCATTCCATGCAAGGCATAATTCCTATGATGGTGGCAAATGAGATAATTCCATCGTGTATCTTGGCCTATAGGTAATGCCTAGCTTAGGGGCCGACCTGTCTAGGGGAACAAATATTATTGTTAGTTGCCCCCTGGTTTTTACTTCCTTTCTAAGTAATTTATTATCGTTGTGATATTTCCCGTTCTAAAGAATGAACCAAAGTATTTATGAATACTCCCTCTACCCATGCGATTTGAACACGCAACCAAGATTTTGAAAATCCTGGCTCCTTCCACGGAATTCTGACTTCGACGCGATGTTCACCATTGAATGTATTTGTATCTATCTATTCACATTAGTATCCTGAGGACTGCCTCTATTGCATGTTCACCGTTTTTTCTTCGTTGGGAAAATTAATGTGGCTGACTGAAGGGTTTTACATAAACACAGGTGCAGGGAAAGATTAAGAAAATAGGTGTGGCTGCGGAATAAACAATTGAAGCCTTTTGTGGAGTAAAAAGGATAAATGAAGGTTATTGGTATGGAGTAATTGGTGCTGCCTGAATAAGTGTTTTAAGATATTTCCAACGAATACTTTCAAAACCTTACGGGTAAATATTGTATCGAATGCATACAATGCTCAACAAAAACATGAACGTACAATTATTGCGGTGTATTGGATATCAAAACACTTAAAAGTGGAAGAACCTTTATACTACTAATACATTAAACCATAGTTGTTTGCATTTGAGGTGAATCTTAGAAATATCGTGCAGTTTGATGAATTCGTACTTGAAGAGAAGTCCGGCTCCTACTAAACAGATTACGCTGCGAAGCGAAAGCTATGGCATTTTCATATTTTTGTTGCTGGAAAGAAATATCGAATTATTTCAGTTAAATTCTGCGTTTCCACCATTCTTTATATACTAATCTCACATGAAATCACACATAAATTAAAGAAAGAGTTGGCATTACATAGTCTAATTAAATGGAAACAAGTTTATGTGCCATTGATGAGCGTTGTCTAAAACAAAATGGTGTATTATGCCTATTCATCTGGGGCATTAGGTTTTTATGAAGACCATATTTTTCCGATTATTGGCGAATAGGTAGCATAACTTACTGAGGTCTCCATTAGCAGGGAAGATGGTGGATGATGAAGAAGATGGATTACTCGAAAAGAAGTTCGGTAAAGGGTTAATATTTTTATTATATCTTTGGAAAGAGGAGATTTTTTTCTTTAAAAATAGGTAAAATTCATCAAATTCTAGGTGAAGTGATTTTTCGCTCAAACTACCAAATTATCCCTGGACCAGTACGTGATAAATAGTCGTGTAAATCAGGCTTTATATTTCAAAGTTGAATGTCACACAGCCCCGGAGGCAACCACGGTAAAAACCTTGAGCGCGGGGCCCCGCTCGGGTGGCTGTCTACCGTTATGGACCCGCGGTGGTGTACTGACCGAGCGAGCTTCAGTGGTAGGAGTAGATCTGGATGGGAAGCAAGGGAGATGGGAGCCGAGGGGAGGGATGGCAGTGGGTGGAGTGGGGGATAGAACGGAGAATGATAGGGATGGTGGAAGGGGAAGAGAGGGGAGGGAGGGGAAGTTCTGGGTGTTCACCCCCTCCGAACGCGGGAGTCACTGAGAATGCGCATGAAGCGAATTCCTACTCGGTCTCGGGAGTCTGTGAGTTGAGGAAGGACGGCCCGAGGTGGGCGGAGCCTCGCGCAGAGAGTAGAAAAGGTGGCTCATGGCGAGAAGGAGCCGCCCACAGATCTCCACTCACCCCACCAAACCTTAAAACCTTAGCATTTATCCTCACACCGCACACCCTAGCCTTTCTTCACGTATCCCACACTCCCAGGGCCGTCTCCCTGCCGCTAGGATGAAGCCCATTGCCGTACATCGTGCATGCGTACATCCAACTCCACCCTTGATGCATTATCCTCCCCCTACTTCTCTGTTCCCACCGCCCCTAGTTCATGCTTCCCTTCCCTAGATCCCCTAGATGCAGGTTTGCTCACTGGGGGATACGAACTGCAGGATAGGAGCTCAGTTGAACTCCACGTTAGTCTAGGATACGGCTCCCAATCGTCCCGTTTTCCCGGGACAGTCCCGTTTTTTGATAGAATGTCCCGGCGTTCCGACTTTTTTCAAGTGTCCCGCTTTTTTCTTTTGTAAGTATTCTTCCTAAAAGCAATGCATTGGGCTTTTCATTTTAAATATGCAGTACTTCTGGTGGCGAATTCATGAAACTTCTATGAGGTATATCAAGAAGTTGGTAATTCTAATGACGATGCTTGTAAAAAGAATCATGTAAAGACTTATTTTAAGGATTTGTCTTATGTTGACTTCCATGCCCAAATATCAAAAGAAAAGTAACTTCTTGATCAGGTTCATAATTATGTGATAATTATTCTAATGTAACGTGTAAATATGAACTTTAATCAGGCATATTTTGATATTCTGTTCTAATAATCGTTGTAATTGCAATTGTGATTCATAATACAGGCATGGTAAATTTCACTGTATTTTTTTCATATCTACCGTGTCCCACTTTTTTACAAAAAGTCTCAGTTTTTTTTTTCAATAATACACTATGGGAATCCTAGTCTACTCTATTCGTAGGTAGAATCCTATTAGTAGGAGGGAGTTAGGGTCACCAGTGGTCATCAATCCGAAGATTGATGTCAGCTGACAGGGTACTACTAATGCTAATAATAGTATTAGTAGCACCATGCCTGCTGAGAATGCAGCTTTTCTGTAATTTCCACCGCATTAGCCAAGGGTTTTCTTAATGGCGCTTCTGGTGCATTGCAGCATCCGCCTTCAGGTCCGTAGTGACATTTAGTCTGAAGCAGTATCCATCTTCAAGGGTTTCCGGAGATTCCCACTGCATTGAGTCAGAAGTTAGATGGAGTTTCAGATTAATTACAGCATCCATAATCAGACCTAACCTAAAGACAGGCATTAGATCTGCTAGACGGGTGGATGCTGCAAATCATCCGAGCATCGTCATGCAAACCCTGGACCCCTACTACCCCTTGCATGCTTCGCGTTGTCTTCCCATTATTGGTCATCCAGTATCACAATCATGGTTTATTTTGTCTCACAGCAGTTTTTGACATGGAAAATCCTCTAATTTGGTACCGATTAGGGTAATCTGCGGCGGGTGGCAATGCAGCAAATTGGAACCGCTGAGCTAGACTGTACTTTAGAAACAATATTAATTCATGTTACAGCTTATTGTTTTTCTCCAGAATTCACCGTGTTGTTGAATGCAACATCGGAATGCATATATAAAGAAGATAAACGTGCATGCATTGAGTGTGTTCTTCCTAAGAAGTAGGTGAATTTAACAGAATTAAGAGAAATAAAAACCGTGTCTGAGACCTACATTTAAGTAACTAGGTATGTTCACTTTTCCGTCACGTAAGGCCTTATGAATGGTATTTTCCCCTAATTATTTTTCTGTGTACAGGTTTGTCTTATCAGCCTGTATACGGAGAAACACTATAACATCCATGTAACGAGGTACTAATATGGTTCATCCTATTGTGCCTGAAGGTTATTTTATCCGGGAAGGAATTTATGCAGGTTTATTCTTCTAAGGACCCCGTAAATCCGTCTTCACTCATATAGAACTTCGTAAAAGTTACAACACAGTAACTTTCTAATAATTCCAAGTTTTCTGTAGCACACTGATTCAGTACAAGACACCAGCAATGCATTCTTCTGCAGCTTGTTTCTTGTGAAATTTGGAATGACATGATAAAAACTTCCCTTGAACATGATAATATTAACCCATCCATTTTATGATGAATGCCATGTTGTAAACCTTAAAAATTACCACAATATTACATGGTGATATTTACTCTAGGGACTTGTAACTCGTTGCATATGACTAAATATGCCTTACTGAGGCAATTTTGAGGTTATTTTTTAAGGTCGGAAAATTTGCTTCCTCATAGTTTTAAATACTTAATTTTCCCCTCAGTCTAAAGTGCTAAATGAATATCGTTGGAGTAGCACACCATTAGCTGAAATAGATTCATCTGACATTTTAACTGCCAAAAAACTACGTATTGGAGCTGGTTGAAAATTAACTGCTTTTGATAAAGCGTGTAATAATTCAGAATGTCTGGAGTAACTTGGCTTGGATAACATGACGCTCTCCCTGCATTAATCAATAGAGGTTCCTTTCTTGATATTTCTTGCCTCTTCCTCCGGGTTCCTGTATTCATTTCTTGCACATTTATGTCTGAGAAATGTAATACTTAACTCCGGATATACTTGCTTTAAATAATGCCCCGCAGTCCCTCCGGTACAAAAGATTCCAATTCCCTTCTCCTTGGTTTTCCCTCCATTTTCCTCTCAATGGGATATTAGCGGACCGTGATTTCATTTTAATTTCAATGCATTTGAACTGGCACTTATTAATATTTCTCTCTTTCTTTACAGTGTTTGCGTCGAGTGGAAAGAGACACGAATGCAGAGGTGCGAGAGCTGAACCAACTTCCTCCATTGGCTTCGTCGCTTGGCGGTTCGAAGAACTGGAAGTGCAGCATCCGCCTTCAACTTGCATTTCAGTACAATGACGTTACGAAGACATGATGCATTTCTCGAAAGATTCAAGTCATGATATTGATCTTTATATCTGATTTGTTTGAACCGTTGTTCGGGCGTCCAAACTTCTCTCCTAAACTGCTTTTATAGCCCAAGCATTCTGCAAGAGTAATCTGCAGCTGTCTTCTTTGTATAGAATAGTTGTTTAAATTTGATGATGCGGCCCAACCATGTATTGTACTGGTGAACCGAGTTATGTTTTTTTATTCATAAGTCAAGCTGTATTTTTTATTATTTTAGTTTAATATTTAATGTAGAAAGTCAAATCATTTTCGTGATTAAAAAACCGTTTTTGTATGATCCTGATCATAATTCGTTTTTGATTTTTTTTAGAAATTGACGACCCAATTTTATTTATTTAACTATCGGTAATACTTTGTTCACAGCTATATGTGCCCATTGCTCAAATTACGGTCACATGTACTTACAGTGGATTATACGCCATTAGTTTGCAATCATAAAATGCTTTCCGTTGTATGTAATTCCATCCTGCCAATCCATTAACCCCTGCCGCGGAGAAAACAGAACACTGATGTAATTGAGCACGAGTTGTAATTACATTGATTTTATTCAAGCATTCTTCAATGCCTGATGAATATATTCACAGTCATTGATTAAAGACCGCTGTTCTGACAAATATGAATCATCATCATGATACCACACATTGGGTATTAGTTAATTCAAAGAAACTGCTAGATCGGCAACGAACAAGACAAGAAACCAAGTCTAGGATTATATTTGTGGTGTGTTGCACTGCAGTCTTTCTACCATATGGTCTTAGAACGATGGGAGTGCTTGAGTGATAACCAACCAAGTGTTTCCCTGTGAAAGATCTCACCAATGCTAGAAAGTGGTGCCTTCGGTTCTGGTGCTTAAAAATGCTTGGCTCAGCCTCATATACACTTCACTGGATATTATACTGTCAAGTCAAGACAAGTGACCGTCTAATTTTTGAAACGTATACTACAAGAAGATTAATGAGTTTCATCGCTCTTTTACCAATCAGTGTACCTGCTTATATCGCTAATATCTTCAAGTGAACTTGGTGAGTAACAGAAAGTCGCGGAAACAGTGATATTGCCTGGAAAGAGTCTTCAAGGTGTTAAGTCTGACTTAAGCCAGAATTGAACCAATACAACTCTTGTATAGATGCCTTTCGTACGCTGCCTGTTTCTCAGTGTGACACCAAAAGGTAGCAGCGGAAAAACTCTCGAGTGTATGCAAACTTAGTTTAAGTCAAAAAACAGTTCCTGAATTTCCGCTTACCAGTTATGTCATTTTCAGCATGTCCAGAAGTTTGAAACGTGTTATGTGCACCATAAGTCACCCTTGGTTATGCAAGTGCTTTCCTTGGGTGCCGATGAATATGATCGATATCTTCTCAAAATTCATGGCGTAGTTTATGTGAACTCAAACCAAAGCGTCTCTGCGATGGTCATCAGAAATAGCTTTGTTTCTATTTTTATTCTATTTAAACGCTTTTTCATGCTATGCTCCGTTAAAAATGTTAACAATGACTTAATATACAAGAAATATGTATTTGGTTCGCAAAATATAGTTGCAGAAGCAGTCCATCTTTAATTAAATGCATTTCAGTGGAATTCACTACATAATTTCTTCACCTCGCAAAATTCCTGGTTGGATACAGTGAAGAGCATGTGCTGTGTGTAGAAATGGCTTGAGTACATTTGGTTAAGCTGAGAAGGTGAACTAAGATCAGTCAAAGAATGACGTTTTTCGTCATCGACACTGATTACTTCAAAGCAATTCCATTGGTTTTCACACGGCTTGATTTTAAGTGCCCTTTTTTCAATTGAAAATTGTATTATTGCTTTTTGCATTATATGCAAGCAAAGAACCAAATTGTTTGGGGCGCTTATTAAAGCGTCTTTGGAGTATTTTACTACATATTGTGGTTTATAAAACTTAATGTAGTGTCCTAAGCATTAAAAATATTTTTGCTCGTTATAATTTGTAATGTTACAGAAAAAACTCCCACCCTTCACCAGTATTGCATGAAACAATACGCAATAGTTTTTCCTTTTTTTATGTTGCTCCGACAAAAAAATGATACCTCAATTTTACCCTGATACTCTGTTTTTCGTTGAGTAACTGTGATTTAGGTTAAAATACTGGTATGAATGTACCTATTGACCAATAGCTCGTTGTTATTCATTAGTGCTCCACCTCAAGGTTGTATTTTTGAAACTTTTGCTTATTATCCACCTTGTGTACTTACATAACTGTTTTGTAAGATATCTATAATGAATAGACCCAGAGTTGATTCCGCAACAGCTATATAAGCCTACACGACGAGCAATTTTTAGTTTGAACAGTTTTGACGCACGGATAGTCCCATTGACCTGGTTAGATGTGCAGTTGACGCGAAGGGAAGGTGAGTACAGCAGGGGATAGTGCCGTAGACTTCTGACTCTTTTCCAGGAATACTACTCAACGAGAATTCCAGAAATCATCATGTATTGCGTAGGCCCAAAGGAGTGGAAAAACGTGTTATTTATTTTTGTTGTAGAAAACACCCAGTTGATACGCCCGACCCAAGTCTGTAACCCGGCGAAGCGCCTTCCGGGTGCCCCAGATGAGAGACAAGTTACGTCCCCCTTGCTAGGCCGACGTAAGTTTTATCCTTAGGAGAAAAGTGCGCATTACGACAGTGATTTTAAGTTTCTACCAATGGCATAAGAAAGTTCACGATGATTTACTTCTGTTTGGAAAACAACTACAGCTGTACATGAGTATATTATACACATTCTGTCAGTTTCCAATTGAAAGAGCGATGAGGGCCGGCACATTAGCATATACCTCATCCACAGTAGTTATTATAAACGAAGCGTTTATCAATTACTGATGTGAAATCTCAATTTTATACTACGTAAAAATCGACATGTAAACTTAATGAGAAGCGGAGTCTTCAAATTTGATGTTTGAAGTTTAAACTTCTACCTTTAATAGTTCACAACATATGAAAATTTGCTGCTCTAATTACATTAAAGAAGAGTTTGACGAGTAATAATGTGCCATACACGAAGCACATGTTGAAATAAAGCTTAAGTCCCGTATTATAATCTAGGTTATTATAATGACTTATACAAATTTCACTCCATTATTTTTGTAAGCTTCACGTTGTCCGACAGTTTTAAGGGCATTTGAGTTTTCAGTTACCTTATACGTATCGTACTGAATCTCACTTGGGTACTAATTCAATGAAACATCATATTTTCGTTTACATTATAACGATTAATCGTATCGTTCAGGCCGTTCCAATCCACCGTAGTCGTACGGGTAGCACGTATGATTTTATGTGGACGCACATCGGTTGTCAGCTGGATGTCATGCTGTGTACACGGAAGAACGGGCATTACAGCTGTGAACGCTAGCGAATATGTTCTGTCTTGTATTTGTTCGTATTTTCTAATTCATCCGTGTGTGTGACTATAGTCTTCTAGTATATTTCTCATGTATTATTTTACACCAGTGACACAAGGAGAAGAAGTCGTCCGTTAACTTGCTCCACTGACAAAGAAATGGCATTTTTGTAGCTGTTCTCGTTGCGCTTATATTTCGAGATGTATTTTGATTGAACTCAAATTCCAGGTTGAACGCTTAATTAATAGTAATAACAGGCAGTAATTAAATTAATATATCTAAGTATAAATAAGTCTCTAACTTGACTCATTTTTGAATGCCGCACGGTTAAAAAAAACTTAAAATCGGCAAGAATTTTTGTGTTTCTGTAAAAATTACTGCGGTGAATAATAAGTTAATTTTTATAAATAGTTGAAAAAACATACAAACTACACACCACTAGTTGTTTTTAAAACCTAAGTGCTATAAATTCCTAATTTTTTTTTAAATATTCTCCCTCTGGAGCACACAACTGTAATCTGTTTCATCTAAATCAAATAATTTTTTTCAGGCGAATTGCTCGAAAAGTAGTTCGGCAAGGGAATAATATTTTGATATCATTGTGAAAGATGATATTTTTTCTTTAAAATGAGATCGAATTCTAGGTGAAGTGATTTTTCGCTCAAAATACCTTATTGCGTGATATGCACTGACTGTAATGTTAACGGTGATGTTTGAAGGGCAGAAGTGGGGAGGGGGTATTTTCATCAAATATAATTTTTCTTACCATGGAAAAGGGGAGGGATCGAAAGTTATCCGAAGTCGTCTTACGTGGTCCTTGAATGGCCCCAAGCGCAAGGCACATGCTCCATCCACTGAACAAAACATTTTACCATTCTACCGTATCGAATCTTTCTCTATACGTATGTAACTTCCCCGTTGCGGACACCCATTAGCGCGGCCGCGTCTCTTCTCTTGGTGTGCCCCTATACCCGACGCACCATCGGGAAAGGGTTAAACAAGAGGGGTTCGGTGAACATCAAAAGGATTGCGTGCGGACCCTGCAGGGCCCCCTTTACATTAAAAGGATCGAAGGGGGGGGGTGCATCGCCCCGGGACATTGGGGTGAAAAAGTAAGTCACTCAGCCACCCCAAACCTCTCTATAAAAACCCTTAGAAACCACATCCGTGTGGTGTTTTACCCCTACTAAACCCAATTTATGCCCTCCAGCCCGTCTCAACCCTTTCGCTACCAATTTTTTCAGCCTGGGCCCTCCTGCATGTCTCGCTATATGTCCCTCCTCAATCCAGGACGAAAAGGTTAATTTTTGATGGGTGAAAAATTCCGACGTTGACATAACCCTTCCGGTGACATACTAATGAACACCACATCCCCGTTTTGCGTGTTAGAGCAGGTAAAATTCGTGCCTTGGTGTATGACTCATTAGGTGCTCTCATTAGCGACTTTATCAATCCAGTACGCGTTGTGTAATTCCACATGGTGTTAAAAAAAATAATTAAGCCATCCTCGGAAGTGTTTCAGAGGACATTTTCATTCATTCATCTACATTTGCATGGTACCCTGCGAGCCACCTCATTGGTGTGTGGCACAGGATGAATTTTCTCTATCATGGGATATTGTTAACCATTAACATATCACCATGAACAATATGGTACAACTGTAAAAATGTGTTCACGTTCCCAAAAAATTGACGGGATTGGAGCTCACTTAAAAGATTAATTCTAATTTTTTTAGCGTCGCGACGGTCTGATAACGATTCCCATCTTAGTTTTGGTAGTAGGCTTGTAACGTAAATGAAATTATCGCAACGACCATTCGCATTTAAATTTTCGATCTTTGCATACTGTTATCGGCTATCATGGGTAATGGCGTAGCATCCTCCGTCAAAATGGACGTGCCGTGACGTCAAAATCGAAGTCACCATGGCAGCGTGCCTTATTCAGCGCAGCGTCCAAAACATGTCCCAAGCGTTCTATAGTTAACTTTACGTTTTAAACAACACAGTTGTTCAGCTGTGAGTGTTTCTTTTTCAACATGAGCTTTTGATTTTAAAATTAAAAATAGTTATCAAGTAACCCAATCCTGCCTTTCCATAATCTCTTTCAGCAGTTTCTTCTCCTCACCCACCGATCCGAGTATCTACTCGTTCGTCCTCCTTCCTGCCATTGACCCATTTCATGTTCTCCTGCACACCCACATTTTAATTGCCTCCAATTTACCCTCGTGGTCCTCATTCCTAATCATCCAGGTTTCCGCGCCACACAAAGCTACGCACTATTAGACACGCTATACGTAAAGCTAGGAGATAGCCAGCTAATGATGCACGGTGCCACTCACGTAGAGACGAGGAGCAGTTAAGGTGGCTTGAGCTATTTTTTTAAGTCGAGATTTGCGTGAAAATTTGCAATTCAATGTTATTTTAAGCACGTAGCCATATGGCGCTTGACATATACTTTGCAATAATTCGATCAAATAAGCATAAATTTTCTCCTATACGCGAAATAATACGCTCCATATTTTTATAATGGTTGCTTAAAAATTGGAAGGTATTTTTTCGAATATATAAAACGTATTTAGACATGATTTTCACTTAAATTTCGAATTGTGCGCTGAAAATCGAAGTCAAAACAATGGTTTAATTAAGACAAAACTTTTTAAATATAATTCGAATAATTTACATCACTTCAGGAATGGTAATGTCCACCGTAGAACAAGATGTATTAAATTTAAATGCGGTCCAAGAATGTTTTTCCAACTTATTTGAAAAGTTATTAAAATGAGCACTCAAAGACACAATTACCGCTCCAGACACATTAAGTTCCCCATCATGTTTTTGAGCTAACGCTTTCCAAAATTCTCTGTCACACACCATTTGAGCTGCATCTCTTAATGTGCACGGAAGTTATTGATCGGGTTTGTTCTTCACCTCAGCAGGATAGTTTTCATACGCATCCAACAGAGATGTTCCTTGAAGGAGAAATAACCGAGTAGGATACATATTGCGACACTTCTGATTAAAATTCTGAATGGGAATTTGCAGCCTATCGTGCGGGAATTGTAGATATTTTCGAAGTCAACCACTTCTTGTGAGTACCCATTCTTTTTTTTTATCTCAGATTTGTAGTGAGTAGTGATCCCTTAGTGAGATTGTGTATTTCTCGATTTTCCAAAGCAATCATTGTAGCTTTTCAAAAACGTTCCTCAAACGTCATGTGATCTTCGGTGCCACAATCTGATATAAATGCTAAAACATTAGCTTTAAGGTCAGTCATAACGTAGACCAAAGGGATTGGGTTGGTGTGGTTGCTAGAGTATATACTGGGTTCCCATTCCGGAGGTCCCGTGTTCGAAACTCGGCGGAGATTGTGCAGTGGAAATGCGAGTGCTACTCGCCTGCTATACGGAGAGTATTCCAAGTGTAGTACTCCATCCATTGGAAAGGACGTGAAGATGCATACCACTGGGGTAAGTAAGTAAAGGTCAACTTGTACTTTTAGCCTCGGGCAACACACGCGAGTGCACGAGATTAAAAACTTCTCCCAGTGGATGGTCCCCCTGGATGACCGAAATGCATGTTATTTCCTTTGCTTCTAAGGACAATTTCGATTAATCTTTAGCTATTATAAATATCATATATATCGAGGGACCGAGATAGCTTGGTAAGATAATTTATGCTATTGCTACGATCATTTTTTTTCTAAAATTAATATTTTAGAAGAAAAAAATTAAAATTTAAGGGTAATAAGGATAAAATCCTTGACTGAAACACCAAAATAGTTTGTTTCATCTTACTTATCTTAATATATAGATAAGTAAGTCAAAATTGGACGCTAGAAAATTGAAATATTAACCTTTTGGTACATTGTAGTCCAAGTGGTGTTGCCTTTATAAGAGTATTTATCATATTTTAAAGTCGTGAAATGAAATACTCCACATAGTAATTTGCATTTGTTCTCATGCTTTTCATGGTTTGGCCTGGATACCTTTTCAGGACACAAATTCGGTGAACATAAAGGAATTTTACCGGAGATTAGACCTAGTCCAGTAAATTTCTCGCACTACAACCTCTCAATACGTGGTCTTTCATCAAAATTGTTGGCGCCGTTTTCGAGAAACATTTTACATGTATGCATACAATTATTTTTCTTTTAATAGTATAAGGCAAGAAAGATAAGATATTTATACTTCATGCATCACACAATTGCTTAAAATGAATAAAAAACAGTAATTCGAATATGTTTTCTGTGATTACTACTGAAGAAAAACGTTCAAACTATCTTAAACGCTTCCAGATTTTGTTCATTGCAAGGAGTTCATTGGGAGGGTGAGTCCTTGCTTTCTTTTGTTGGATTGAATCAGGAACCCTGCAGGGGTGCGTACCCTTGTCCTCAGCCTGGGTATCCAGTACTCAAGCCATAACACAAATATCAATCACTCGCGTTGGCGATTCCCAGATAAACTATATAAATACTTTGTTAAAAATAGAAATGCTTTCCAGGAAAATATTTCATGCGTGGCGACTGGAGAGAATTGAAATCGAAAATGTTTTCCATCTTTTTCCCCCCGAATTCATTACTTTCGCGTGATGGACAGGGGAAGGGAATATGTGATCGCCGGAGCACGATTTGAAAACAATGTTTTTTCCCCTCGTCGGAATTCGTGCGGGATAGGGATTACGCGGCAGAAATCGAAACACTGCCAGTCAGCCCTTGCGTGAGTGCACCCTTGAGGCATAGGAACGCACCGGACACTGAATTGCTTCGTATCTCCTCGGCGTAACTCAATTCCGCCGCCCGTGCGTTCGGACTCGCGCCCTGAAGGGGTCAAACCGGCGGGTATGACCCACGATGCGTCCGCCAGTGCCGGCCCGCGCGCCATCCCTTCGATTTTCCTGATGGATATTTCCCTATGAGAATTCCCTAGAGCATAGGGAAAAGCAAGTGAAAAATTGAAAATTCCCTAGAAAAAATTCTTTTCTAAGGAAATACCCTAAAACTCTAAGGGATTTTTCCCCATAACTTATTTCCTTAGAAATGACAGACTTCTTTCAGTAATTTCCCTAGAACAAAATGCTACTTTAGGGAAAACCTTAAGGCATATGAAAAATTACACCAGCAGTAGCATAGAGTGCAGTGTGCAGTGTATATAGTCTGTGCCGGATTATCAATAAGGCAAAGTAGACAGTTGCCTATGGACCCCTAGGCTTTGGGGGCCTCGGAGGGGCCACACAAATTTTTCCCCTACCTTCTCTTGTGACTTGTTTGTTAACTTGGGCCCCGTTGCTTGCACTGCCTACAGGCCCCAAAGTGTGTTAATCCGACACTGTATAGAGTGAATGACTATAGAGGAATAAATATATATTCACAAAAACAAAAAATTATTCTGCATAGTTTCATTCACACAACCATAGAGTTATCACAATTAATTATGATGAGACTGATGAAATATTTCTCGATAAAAAAAGATGCGCAACCATTATAAAAAAAATCACCTTTCACAGCCAACGATATTTTTTGTAAAATAAATTTATTCTAAGCCACAGCAACCCTCTCTCAAAAGCATTTCCCATGGAAAATGCATTTTAGGGAAATTGTTCCCTAGAGGTATAGGGAAAACTTTCCTGAGGAAAAAGGGTGCTCAATTTTCTAGGGAATTTTCCGACAGTGCTTGTTACGATTGTGGTTACGAAGAGGGAAGTAGTAATGCGTGGGGACTAAAAGGCGGCCACGCACATCATGGAAGTTGACTTCTGTGGGAATGGCGAGAGTATTCTGGCGAATTTCTTGTTCTTATAGGTCTTAATCATTCGCGGCCCAAGGCAAGGGACACGTGGACGAAAGCTACAATCGTCTGGTCGTAGTGGCGGCCAGTAGGCGACTTATTAATGAACGTGAAAAGGGAACAGATACTACGCATAATAATATAACCTCATAAAAACAACATTTTTATTATACTCCCTTTATTTTCATATGCATTAAGTCACGTTTTAATGTCTCATATTCTCACCGGATTTTATTATATTTTTATTTCTTTTTTTGTATCTTTTCCATTAAATATTGTATTATCACATTGCTAATAAATTTAATTTGTGAAACGAAATCATTCTATCTTCACTGATATGTCAAATTATTCAGGGATTCGACAGCCATTAGGATCATTAGTAATTCGATATGACATTTATATTCATTGTTGAACATTCAATAGCAATAATCACAGTTGTTGGCTCACCACGGTCCATCTCCCACAACGTCCAAGGGCTAAGTGCTAGCTTTGATCGCCGTCACTAATGAATAAGTACCTACAGAGAAAAATATTGCAAAAAAAAAGTTTAGAGGGTAATGCGATGATGAAAACAAAATTTCTAAAGATGTAAGTGAAAGCGGATATGAGAAAAATAAGAGAAATAATTACCCCATCAGGGAATCGAACGCTACACCTTCCTCTCCACAGTCCACTTCATTACCCCTGGGCTACCGGTTGCTTACTTGAATAGGCAGATAACAGGCCTTAAATGCTCTTTCATTTTCATACAAATTTTAATATGCATAACAGAGTCTGTGTGTGTGTGGATTTGTTAAAATTAATCGTTGGTCACAAGGAGTCTATGGACCAAATTTCAGATCGATTGGATGAGGGGAATGGGTTTGTACGTACACAGACAGACAGTGGGAGCTAATATGAAGGGGGTAAAAATTGAAAGATGCAATAAATTTTCTGCATGTATTTCCATCAAAAATTACCTATTTGGTAAATGTTTGCTAAAACTGACTGACACTTGCCCTCCCTAATCGTGAGAAAGTTTCCTTTTCCGTGTGTCAATAAATGAATGAAGCGACGTGTTTCATCGTTTTATTTCTTGTTCTTATACGTCTTTCAATAATCTGCAAAGGAAAAATCATTCGCCTTGAATGGGACGCCGGTTATGCTATCGACCGGTGGTTTTTTTAGGGCTTAAGGCAGTTTGAGCTATGTAGTTCCCAATTCATATTGGAGACCATATTCGAATTTTATATTTTTTTATTCCAGCGTCTGTAAGAAGTATGAAATAAATATTGAAATACTAATGGCGCAAAGATAGAGTTTTATATGGCATAAATACTCTGTAATAAAATAAATATAACTTCTCAAGTCTCTAACTTGACTAATTATTTCACGCCGTATGGTGAAAACGCCTTCAAAACCGAAGGATTTATTTGTGATTCTGCAAAACTTACCGCAGTGAATAATTGGCTAATTTTTATAAATAGTTGATTAAACATACAAACTACACACCGTTAGTTTTTTAGTTGTATTAGAAATTTCTATTTTTTTCAATATTTTCTCTCTGAAGCGCACAGCCGTAATCTATCCCATGTAAAACAGCAAAAATATTTTCAGGTAAATTTCTCAAAAAGTTGTTCAGAAGGGATTCATATTTTGATATAATTGGCAAGATGGGAGTTTTATCTTTAAAAGGAACTGAACATGTTACAAGAAAAACTTTGTACAATTCCACAATATGATTTATTTTACCGATCGATTTCTACGTCTGAGCGTCATTGTCAAGGTATACAGTTATGTTACAGTACAAGGTATACAGTTAGATGTATACCTTGACAATGACGCTCAGACGTTGAAATCGATCGGTAAAATAAATCATATTATGGAATTGTACAAAATTTTTCTTTTAACATGTTCAGTGCAACTACGAGGGCCGTTTTTATTTCAACCTCCGATAGGCTATAAATGAAAGACAAGTTCATGTAAAACAATCATTTTACTACCAAAAGTTTGGTACATTTACGGTTACTTTTCAACATAATCACCGAATAGATTGAGACATTTATCATATCTGTGAACAAGTTTTCCAATACCCTCTTCAAAAAATGTTGCCGCCAGTGAATTAAAATGAGCATTGACGTTGTTTTGAAGATCTTCATAGGTTTGGAAGCGCTTCCCTCCTAGCCATGTCTTCAGCTCAGGAAAAAGATGAAAGTCACTGGGTGCTAGGTCAGGACTATACGGCGGATGATCGAAAATGTCCCATTGAAATTGGTCGAGGAGCCGTTGAGTTGCACCAGCAGTGTGTGGACGAGCATTGTTATGGATCAGAACGATTCACACTTGGCGGGAGAATCAAAGATGGCGGCCATGTTCACGGGGTTGTAGCGCAACGCAAACTGACGCTTTGATGTCGACAATGGCGGAGTGGGTAGTGCGAGAGTTGTGCAGTTGCCTACAGCGCATTACCGCTTTCTGCCGCTCGCGTGGCATCCATACTGGGTGATCGGAGGTTGAAAAAAAAACGGCCCTCGTAAATTCCACCAAGTATCGCCTGCCTCCATTGATATTATTCTTTAAAATGAAGACAAATTCATCAAATTCTTGGTGAAGTGATATTTCGCTCTAGCGACCTTATACGAACAACTTGTTTAGGACTGCCGGAAATATGATATCACTGAAACACTGCAAAGCGGCTGACCCAGTAAAGGTAATACTGTGGCTTGTCCCGGTATCCTCAAAATCCGCTGTTATTGTTTGTTAAATTACCGCCATTACGTTTTGAACTTCAATATAAAATAGAGTATAACTCAGAGTCAAAAAATAATTCTTTACACACAATTTTCGTCATGATAACATTTACTGTAGCCATTATTTTTTTCTTATTCATGGTATTTTCAATTCTATGGTTCTACATTTTCTGTTCTATGGCTATTTTTTCAATATTCTAAAAGAAAATGCGTTGATAGTCTTGCACCGTATATTTAGTATTTGTACGTGTGCAAACACAAACTCAATTCCTATGGTACCAATTATTATGGTACTAATATCTGATGGTAAATACTAATGGTAAATATCCATATGAATCCCAATGAGACATAATGTCTAAGTGAAAATAAGCGTGCAGCATTCAGTCGGAAGAATCAACATTGGTGCCGACTGTGCTGGACGTATGAAAAATCAATTGGAAACTTAACGAAACCGACGATAAACTTAACTCGGGAATCCTAGATAAGGTTTGAGCCCTGCAGGAGTTGTCCATTGAAAAAGCACCACAATAAGGCCAGATCTAATTTAGGTGTTCTTGATAGTATTAATCTAGGCAGAGGTCGTGAAAAATCCAGTTTAAAAATTAATTGTATTTCTCCGGAAATAGTATTTCAGTCACACCATGGTACTAACATGAGTTGTTATCTTTCACATTCTTAGAGCGGTTTGAGCCTGAAGACTGTAATTATATATATGGGTCTGTTTAACTACCTGGGTCGTTTCATAATGCGAAATATACATATTTTATGGGTCATAACTTTTTATCGTTCAATAGAGCCAGTTTACTAGTTTTACTGGCAATGATTGAACTGTTTTTACGCTTCTTACCTCATAAAGAAATAACTTGATGCTATGCGTTGATATAATTTATTATGTCGTTTGAGCAAGCAATGCTAAGTACCTCAATTATTGCTGCATTGGCTCCTACGAGTTTAAAAAATATCAAACCGATCCATGAAGTATTATTTGCCTGTTAAATGTAATCTTTATCACTAAGTCACTGAATGGAATTTGGGTCATAAAATATATACTAAAAATTGTTTTCGAGGTATTTTGCAGGTAATTTTAGAAGAATAAACTATTTTTTAAGTTGCCACCACTGAAAACAGTATGAAACCGCAAAATATTTTTTTTAATCCCCTTGTTCATGGAACAAATATCTACCAGCGTTACGATTTGAATGCCCAACCTCCTCCTCCTCTTATCAGCAGGCAAAATATATTTATGATTAGAACATAAAATAAAATCTCAAGCCGCCACTCTAAACAATAAATGATAACGATCTCTGCCCTGAATGTGAGAATTTCACGTCTTTGGTTTTCGAATAAGGCAAACTATATAACCTCAGCCATCAATGAAAACTTTTGGGTTGATTAATAACGGGTCGTTAGTTACATCAAAGGGGTTTTTTGTATAACACTCTTCTGAGTGGTTTCTGATTGTTTGGCGACCTGGTGGTTACACTTTGCTAGTTGTTTATACGCAAATACACCCAAATTAATAACCATTATATCGACGAAATCCAGTGTTTATTAACTAACTATTTTTCAAGTCATCATCCTTGTAATTATGTCTAATTTTGGTAGTTCTTTAGACATTCTCTGCCATAATAATTTCATTCACACCTCAGTGCTACGGATTAGAAGTGGGAAACATCAGTCCGATAAAGCCGATTGGCCATAGGTACCAACACTAAGGTTAGGTTACGCTAGTAGTGGCTAATATCTACAATTACATTATGAAAGACAGAGGAATAGGACAAAACCATGGAGCAATGATCCACACGTGTTCATGGTACTACTAGTAGTTATTAATGTGTATTAGTAGTACCATGCACGTGTTGTTACATAAAAAGACATGCACGTGTTGTTACATGTAAACAAGAAGACTGCCTGCTAACTAACGGTTAGTTTTTGAAGCAGTGGCTCGTGTCCACTATTACCACAGCTCCATCCGTAGCGTGCGGGGCTTTTAAATTGAGTTGGCTACTCCAAATTTTGACCGTTGGTTCCGAAATCCGACGTTTCTAGTACAGAGGTATGAGTGTATTGAATATTTTCAGAGGTAGTCGTCATATTTCTCTCATCTTGTCCCCCCCCCCCCCTTGACCGACAAGAGAGTAGTCCCCTAAATGACGGAATTTGCATCGTCTTTCGATGTTAATGTTCGTTTCCAGTGTCCTTTCATTCGTCCCTATCTCATGCTAACACCTTTCCCTACCTGCAGTTCATCATGCCCAAGGACCTCTCTATTTTGGTGTGAATACTTCTTTAAAATCGTACTGCTAATCCGAGGGTCGTGGGTTCGAGTCCCGCATGGGTCGGGACTGGGTGTTTCTGTTAAGTTCTGGTGGTTAGGCCCCTGAGAAACCTGAAGACATTCCAATGGCTTATCGGGATCGCAGGGGCATACAGGCCACCAGAGTCGTCCGAGAGAGCAAAAACAATACTGACAATGAGGTACCAGGACGGAAGTAACGATGTAACGTTTGAAGAGTGATCCATTCAAGCTATAACTTCATGACTATTGGCATGAACGAAATAATTGCGGACTAGTTCGATTAGTCTTTTGATTTTTTCTTTCTTTTTTTCCATATTTCTCATCGATATATTTTACGATCATTATGTAAAAAGTATACGCACAATAGGTTTCGCACATCATTCACAGACCCCTTCCTGAGCGTATGTTTTCCTGTCGTGAGTATTTTCGTTGAGGGTGGCAGCCTGACACTCTTGCATTTTTCCTGTACGTTTACATATGTTTCACACTCTTTGCTTTACTATGCACGGTATTTTTTTAGTCACGATTAAATTATTTTTCGCGGATGTAACTTTAACGAGGGATTTGTTGAAAGTAGTGCATTCGCAGTCAATCTCACCGTAATAAACACGAATATCCATCTATATCATGAAATAAATTACTTGTTTTTTTATTATTTGAGGAGATCTGCCGGTTAAGATTGCTTTTAGTGGAAGAAATGAAAAACATTCTACAATTTTAGAGGCGCAGTTCCCAATCTCCGTACGCCATTTCCTTCTTCACCCTGGCACCCGCTTTGCCTTTCTTCATCCCGTCCATTAATGCCCCATTTCCTTTACGCTCTTCTTACGCCTGTTAGGCCTGACGCCGGTTACATTTTGTAATGGAAACGCCAGTTAGCGCCAACCGTGTCGAATTTCTAACCACGGTTGACTGACGCGCGTTAGCCGGTAACGCGTATAAAGAATTGCAGTGGAAACGTTAGTTGCCTGCAAGGAGGATAGAATGAAATGGAGCAGGCATGACCGAGAATGCTCATGGGCGAAAGTGAAGCAAGAATAGGGGTGCTTGGGAAGGATTTTGTGCCGAGTAAGTGTTTCCAAACCAGTCACAAAACAACGCGTTGTCTGTGGTTTTTAACTTAGATTTGACGAAAATCAAACGCGACCGCCGGACACGTAAGCCAGAGGAAGGTCTGAACTGTGCCGACTGCAATGGCAGAGTTGGCTTCAAGAATCAAGTGGTATGTCGCCTCCATTTCTTTTCTAACCTCCTTGAGTTGCATGCATATGTGAACAATTGACGAATTTATTTCACACTTGGGCACGACGGGGACGAAATCAGTTGCGGCAGAGCCTTAAATTTATGTCTAAAAGGGGCACAATTGCAGTCTCCATTTATCTCAAATTGTTTGTAATGAATGTGGGGCTGTAAAAGAAACCCTTTTGTTATTCAACTTTTTACATCCCCCAACTTTGTTGCCCAGCAGGCCATTCGTTAAAGCGGGGCATACTTTTCTCCTGGAACGCAAGTTGGTCACCCAGATTCTCTAACCAGCGTGAGGAAGAGCGTAGTGGAAACAAGGCATAAGCCTATTTATTCTCTCCCTTCCACATCCCCGCCTACCCAACACCCTCCCCTGGAGCACGGCCTTCAACATCCCTTAACCCCTTGTTACCTATTACAACCACCAACTCTGCGGCTTCCTAATCTCCTCGAAAAGTTTTCTACCCTGACCATCCATACCAAGCACTTTCTCGTTCCTCCTCCTTCTCGTCCATTGCATTCTCACCTCCATTCTTCTCCACAGCCACATCTATCAATTTTGCAGATTATTCTTGTCTTCTTTTCTCAGATTCCACGTTTCTGCACCATTCAACCCATAGAGCTACGAAAGTACCAGAGGTGGCTCTGCGTATACTCGGCCGCGAGAGAAGGTGAAGCCGCCTCCACCATACTAATTATCCGTGATATGCCATTAGCGTAATTATGCCGGAACATATTTATTTACACGTTTTCTGCGTATAAAATGTTTTATAAAAGAATAAATACGGAAGTAGGAGCAATGAAAAGCATATCGTCTGCCCTTGAGTGCCTATGCTACACATATGTATATACGAAGCGTGTTTCAAACTAACAAGAATGAAATACCGGAAGTGATCAGGAAATACAACAAACATTACCATTTCAGTATTATTTATGTAAACAGTGCAGGCGATGAACTAGGAAATAAACATTTTTTACAAATTGTTGTTCGCATTGCTATTTTAAATACATTGTGCAATACATTTAAAATTAAATAGATCGTTTACGTACCTCAGGTACTTCACTTTAAAGCTGGAAACACAAGAACTCGTCGTTAGAATATCCGTCACGTCTCACGATCTCATGATTACGGCAATCACAGTACATATTTATTCTAGGGGCGCTCGATATGGCGGAAATGGCTTCACCTGTAGTTCATCACGCCACCTCTGTTTAACCATATACTCTAAGATTCAACCTCATACAACATTTCTCTCTTGACCAGCCTTTTCTTTACATTCATTCTCATAGTCCTCGTCATGAGCTCTCTCGTGTTACTGAACTCTTCTTTCGTGTGAATAAAATGTATATCGCTATGAGATAATGAAAGTCGAATATCGATTAGCCCCAGATCCGACCCTTACCCAACTGTCCCCCATCAAATTCTCTCACACCAATATCCACTCTCCCTAGGGTTACAGGAAATTCGATGCTGCTAATAGGGACTCAAAAACCCCTTTTCAAATTCTCCGCGGAGTTTTCATTTTTTTCCATTCCATTTCCAGTGTCACCCTCGCTCCCTTCCCGTCCAACCCTTTTCTGTTGTTCCCTCCTCCTCCTGGCCTCAACGCAACCCAACAGAACCACCCCCAATGAATATCACCCCTCCATCCAAGCCCTTGCCTTCCTGAGGTATAGGCGTAGCGAAACGTGGTGGCACTCGCTTGTGAGGAGCAAGACGAAATGGAGAGAAAAACATCCTAGAGATGTGGGACGAAGGGCTCAAGTCTTCCTCCATATGTCCCTCCGGGAGTCCTTCGCTATCTTCGCCTGCTCATCAACGCTTCATTCATCCTCAGTCACACCTAATTCTCCGGTGTTCAGTCCCAGAAAGTTTCTCTATAGCTATACAATTCCATTTATTACAATTCCATTTATTCCAATTATTTCGCTGGGCCTGAAAAGAGCAAGTAACGATTACAAGAAAAGCCGCGTTGATAGTCTCCTCAGTCCTGAAATGTCTCCCAAAAAGGAAAAACCCACCGTGAGAGCTTGTCTGCCGTATGTTTCAACCGTCGCCGGAAAACTCTCTAGGATCCTAGCGAAATGGAACATCGATACAATTCATAAACCACCGAAAAAACTGCGTGGCGATTAAGTGCGAGTCAAGGACGAATTGGGACTCAAAACACCTGGAGTTTATAGTATCCCATGTCAGTGTGGAAAAATATACATTGGAGAGACAGGGCGCACGATAGAGACCCGAATAAAAGAGCACAGGAGGTGTATTAGGTTGTTCCAGCCGGAAAAATGTGGTTGGCTGAACGTAGCTTATCGGAAGATCACATCATCTTCTTCGATGAGGCTCGCTTGGTCTCCAAAGCAAATGGGTACTGGGATCGTCTCCTTAAAGAGGCCGTTGAAATCAGACTGGAAGATAACACATTAAATCGAGACTCTGGGTACATCCTCAGCAGAGAATGAAAGCCGTTAATTCGAAAAATAACGGAAAATAAAAGACAACGGATGAGGCGGCTATATATAAGCGCAGGCGGAATGCCCTGCAAGCTTTACTGCTCTGAGGACGATGGAGAAGTATTCCATCGAAACGTCAGCAACCCAAAATCTTACTCGGCTGGAAACCCAAGAATTATTTATTAATATACAATTCCATGTTCCCGCCTACCTCGGTTTTATTTCCGAGACCCACCACTTTCTGCATCGCGATCCATTGCTTGCGTTGAAAGATTTGATGCTTTCCCGGCAAATAATTGATGTGAATTGTTCTCGGGCTACACACAGAGGGTCGGGTCTTTCATGGCGGCCGACGTTTCGATGGGAGACTTTCCCATCGTCTTCAGGGCTGATGAATGATCATGATGACGCTCATTCATCAGCCTTGAAACCGATGGGAAAATCTCCCATAGAAAAGTCGGCGGCATGGAAGACCTGACCCGGTGGGAGGCCAAGAACATTGATTGCGTCTCTTCTTTGCGGCAGGACTTGGTGAGGTTATTCACTAATCATTCGGAAATCGGAAGCTATGTATTTGCTAAGGAGTCTCCACCACAACTGTGTGAGTCAAAACAAATTCTGATTTAATTATTTTCAATTGTGTTGCTTAGAAAATACTTCTTTCCTTGAAGATTATCCTTAGTTATTTAACAATAAAATTAGGTTAGAATAGTAGCTTTAGATTTAGTCTGACCTTTAGCTTTAGACTGACGGAAGTAGTTGGTGATCGCCAGATGACCAAATGAAATGAAGCAGGTCAAGGCGGCTATTCATGCATGTGCAGTCGGTCTCGAGTTCATATAAGCCGTAGATGATAGCTATACACAAATGCGCATATTGCTCTTCATCCATTCGGCCCGCCTCTGAGAGGATAGCCGCCGACAGCCAAGGATAGTCGGCTATTCTGCTAAATGAAAAACCATGGCACGGCATTCCGCCGCAAATTGAAAGCACCCTATAATATCGTCGATGGGAACTTTTTTCTACCGTTGCAACGGACTGCAGTGTCATTTTTTATTGAACGAGCACATGTTGACTTGGGTTCCTGTAGTAATTTGCTAATTACTCCTGAGCTAAGATGGCATTGTGCCATAATTTTATCACCATTCAATTCTTTGAGAGAATCCGCTTCTTATAAGCAGTTCTTCACGGAAATGAAGTTTATACTAGAGAGAAAAGTATTCTTTTTCTCCACGTTTCACCCATTTTCGCACGTTACACGATCTAATTTCAACTTCATTATAAGATGATGAATGATGGATGATGTCTCCTTGGATTTCACTCTTATACACTGATATTAAAATCAAGCCAACAGCCCACCAAAGTTTTTGAATTATTAACAAAAACTGCGATAAATTAAGTAAAAATGCGTTTATTTAGCAGATATTGGGTTTAAGTCGTCTCTTCAGTTGGAACAGTATTCATTGAGACCTTCTATGCCACCAAACCCGCACGTTTATTACCTAAGTGTTTCCTTTCAATGCATGAGGCAGATTATCAGCCAAAGCAGTTTTTTCTCTGCCGGAATTGATAAAAAGTCATCATTCACTATTAATTTTGAATCGCAACCTTGTATTGAAACGCCTTTAATAGAACGCCAAAATTTTGATCGCTGGCTTATCTATTATCATTAGCGTAGAATATACGCATGTATGTCAGAGCATAAAATAAAAAAATTGAAACAAGACCGAAATATACCAACTCATCACCTGAACAACCGAACCACGCTTGACTCTTAAGCTCTCATATATGTAACCAGGACAAATTGGTGCCTTTATCACGGTATGCGTGGTGTTATCTTGGTTACCCAGACGCACTCAGGGGATCCCCAGAAGGAAAGATCTCCCGATATCGATTATTCAAATTAATGCTTAAACTTTCATCGTAAAAACACTGTATAACTGAAGAGAGATGTACTTGAACAGGGTGCATATGGTAAACGGTAGGTGCATAAAACGTATGCTTTAACCTATTTAAATTTTGTGCGTGCATGTTAATAGTGGTAATGGTAAAGTTAAAAAGTTTTTACTCAAGTTGTTAGTAGTTTATTTAGACTTGGCGTTAGTATATTTCACCATAAAGGCGATGGCTGAGTTAGCTACTAAACTTCACTGTTTCACCAAGCTGTCCCGTGTGAAACATGAGAAAATTGATCCACATTGACATATTTTTTGGTGCGTGTATTAGTCACTAAGCTAAGAATAATTCAGAGTGTATAAATGTGTTTTGCCACGTCGAGCAAATCTATAGCCAGTTTCACAAGATATTTGATCCAGCACAAGTTTGAGGATTCTCGCTAGTATAATAGCTTTCAAGTGCCGTGTTATACTGAACCAGCATGCTTGCTAACAAACATGATCGATATCATACACTCTGGGCCAATTGATTTCCTTATTACTGCGGCACTAGCTTGCTACGCACTACCAGTAGGATCTATTAGATGTTGATCTATCACGCTAGCTTTGTCATTCGCTGTGGAATCTTCACTTTTTGAAATCAGCGCATTCTATACACCTTTGCGGCCTTAAGTAATTTTCTGACGTTGAAATTAACAACAGGTGAAAATGACTCCACTGTTTTTACTATGAAACAAAATAGCCAATAATGGCAAGAGTCCTGTTGGAGATAGCGAATAACAGGTTAATACCAGGCACTACACCGGTTGACGTACAATGAAAACATTAATTCGTTGCGAACTCAATTTGCTTAAATTCCTCGATTTCTTCCTTGGGCTCGAATTTGGTTCGTTATTTCCGCGATAAAAACAGCAGCCAATATTTACCTTACTTCATGAAAATTATTCATATTTGTCTAAAGTGCGGAATGATATGATTGGAAGTAGCCCTTCCTCGCAAATACTAGTTCATTGATCGTGTGAAACTTGATCATAGAAGTCAAACCTACATGACTTCGATTCACGACCAAAGAACATTCCTAAAAGCTCATTATCAAATAACTGTTTGCCATGCGTGATAAAATCACCGATGTCACTAATCAGCGTCATGTAATGTGAGTTCGTTTACGTGCTTGACAACGGATCTGCTGGAACTTGCACACACGCATAAAAGGCAAATAATTTGCGATCACTTTGAAACTTGTACGACGAAAAGCAATCATAGAGCTCAGGTTGTCAAACAACAGGATTTTTTCTTAATTTTATCCTTCCTTTTGTTCTTTGGTCTTTTGAATTTCATATACCTCTGAGATCCCAATTACCCACAGGCTTATCTCAAGGGCTTCCCAGCGGTTGAACCGTTATATTTCACAGCAACCCATGATCTGAGTGACGAAGAAACAAACTGAAATTTATTTTATAAATCGGTGTCGTGATAAAATGGATTATTGATTTTAATATTTGACAGATATTTTTTCTGCACGTATATTTTCCACTCTGCTCTCTGACTCACGCGTACGGTCATGGTATTATCGTGCATTTTTAAAGCAATAACAGTACTGATGAATAGCGAGCAATGCTGATAATTACATGAATACGTACTCAACACGCCATTCCCTTTCGGGGTAAGTCAAGTCAAACAACATTACTACTACTGTCAGGCCTTTTTAACTGGTTCTCCTTTAATAAATACAGTTGTATGCAAGGATAGGGAATTATGGAGGAAACTATTGAAGAAATAATTATATTGACGGATCAGAGATAGAAGATGTATTGGTGAAGCGAAACTTGACGGCAGTCACGTTGGCGAAGCTTGACACCTGGTAGAGTCAAGTATACAAGAGATGTGAAACAAAGGGCCTGAGGGTCCCTCTATAGGTCTCCGTGGATGTCCTTCCGTACATCTGTCCCACCATCAACGCTTGATTAATCCTCTATGATCATAGACTCTCAGCTGCCGAGTGTCGCCAAGTTTCGCTATACCTATAACTCTGCAATTCCATATCGTAATTAATTTATTGAATAAAAAAATTAAAAGAAACACTATCGGTTTCGCCGCAGAGCAGCATCTTCAGGTGACCTTCACACCTGAAGATGCTGCTCCGCAGCGAAACCGGTCGTGTGTTTTTTTTTTTTTTTTAATTCAATAAATTAATAACCATATGGAATTTCAGAGTTACTCTCTTCTATTCTTCTATCCCTGATATCAAGGAACTCCACCAAGTGAGGTCTGAAACCATCATCTATATTGACGGATGATTAGTAGAAAAGTATCACCAATTCATAATCTCAAATGCGATCGAATTTAATTCTGCAAGGACCACGCTCCATTTGGCGTTCCGAAACTGATCTTTAAACGAATGAGAATGAGAAGTCAAAAATTAATGTATAATAAATAAATGTGAAATAACTGGACGAAATAACATGAGCATACGTTGTCATTTTCATGCTGAACACCCTCGGGAAAGCGGTCGCAAATTAGCCAAGATGCGGACCATTCTGTCCCCATAGGTTATTTGCTCGCCCTTGTAGTCGCAAAACTTTTTCCGCGGTCCTGTTTTTATTTCGTGACACTGCGTTTCCGCTTTCGGCTTACTACTCAAAGGGTTGGACGGCATTAGCCGCAGGTCACCGGAACGGTTAACACGATTCGATGTGTTCGACGGGGGGGACTGGGATACGTATTCAGGGGGTGAAAGGGTGACTGGGGAGGCAAAGGGATAAGGTTGAATAAAAGCGAACGACACGCAATATGAGATCGCAAGGGGAGGACAACTCGTTTTAGCGGAACGGAGTCCTCCCCGTTGGAATTATGTGGGAGGCTCATATTGTGAAAGGGAAAGGACGGCTCGTTATTATATTTTTCGGTATTTTCATTTTTTATAGTCACCCCTGCCCGCGGAGCGCAGGGTGAATGTAAGTATTCCAGCAAGGGAAAATTTTCAAAACGAAATTTCTGTGTTAAATACACATTTTTAGGCGTGTGTAATACATTTAATCCATTTTCCACGATGAGCTTCTAGTTTATGATATACTTTTCTGTCCATTTGATAGCTATCCATATCGAGGACGTGTATAAAATAATAGATGAAGAGAAAACCCAGCGAAACACTATCAAGAAAAAAGGTCCAAATGGATAAGGGTGGTCCAATAAAATCAAAAATCTTGAAATTTTTCAATCATTCCCCAGATTCGATTCCAAATGACAAGAGAATTCTTTGAGCAATATATTAACTCCGAGCATACACCAGGGAAACGCCTGTAGGGCAGGCAACACGAACGAGAGCATTTTATATTTCGCATCCTCAAAGGCTCCTAATGAGGGTTGGAACTCCGTGGTATACTTGCAAAAATACCTTTTATTTCTTACTTGCCTGAGTAATGAACAGGTTATCAATTATGGATAATTTTCAATATCTACAACTAAAAATCCATTACATCCATTTTAGTAAGTATTGTAAATATGGACATTCATGAAAAATCTGAAGACTTGATTTTTTTGGACCACCCTAATAGACCACACTTTGAGATGCGACGAATTTGTAACGAACATAGTAGAAGGGGATGTTTACAAGGAAGACTTGAGGGACAAATAAATAGGCTAGGACATAAATAAGTTAGCACGTAGTTAAGTTAGACATAGTTAATAAGTTAATAAATAAGTTAGACATAGTTAAGTTAGAGGACAGGATAGAATAGAGGGCTGTAGTTCAGTCTATCTTAGGGTTGAACGCATGATGATTACATTCTCATTGGCTCGTTACATGCTAGCTTACTAGTTCTAGCACTGACTCTTCTAACTCGCTTATTTTATAGTAAATTCAGCGCATTTTCCATAATGAGAGGGCTGCAAGGACGTCCGGCCGCAATGGCTTGACCATTCTAAGAACCAAACGCTGTGCATTTCCCCATTTCTAATCATAAGGAGAACTATTTTTCATCTCTCGGTATATTCCCATATTTTCCACGTTTACCTAGGCTTTGAATAGTGTGTTAACATTGTGAGTAGTTACTATCAACATCTTCGTAGAAAATTAGTTGGTTTCTCAGCACCTCCATTCCATTTGTGTGGCTAACATAGCGATATCTCACACCCAATACCGTTACCCACTATTACGTTCATGTTGTCATTATTACCGGACCCCGAATTCAAGGTACCTACGTTTCCAAGTAGTCTTAAGTTCTCTCTAAAAGGAAAAAACTAATATTGACGAGTTTAGGACTGGACGACACTTATCTAACCATGAAAAGAAAGGGGTGTTATAGCAGAAGAAGGGGGTTATAGAAGAAGGGGGTTATGCATCATGCAGAATTGCACAGGACGAAGTGTGGTTGGATTAGAAAATAATTGAATAGGTATGTATTAATCCTAAAGATTTATCAAACAGTATTTCATAGACACAAGTAACTACTACAGTTGATCTATTTTCTTCTATGATCAAGATAAACGTCATCGTTATCAGTCATCAATCCGGAGATTGTTTTGCTGCAGCTCTTCCTTCCTGTCACCTAACCGTTTAATTCCTGCATAGGTTTTCATTTTAATGCCTCTCTTAATTTACTTGATGTACGTATGTTAGGGGGCGTTCATTAATTACGGGAGGCGATTTTGGTAATTTTTCGACCTCCCCTCCCCCTTTGGTGAGATGTCGTGAGATATGGCTCGACCCCCTACCCCCAATCTTACGTGAGAGTTTTAAAAATGGGTATTCTAGTGTAAATACGTTAATCTGTGCTTGATTGCGTTGGATTTATTTTTTTAAAAACATAATTTGCTTCATTATTTTCATTTAAGACTAGTTAATACTAGTATTTAAGACTACTAAGAATGTAATCTAGAATCACAGTGAGAAAATCGAACAATAAAATACTTTAATAGGAACTACTAAAATTCGTAGAAGAATACTCATTCTAATTCAGTCCACGGGGACTCATGTGTGGTCTCAAGAGTGACTACTGGAACCAATATGTCCATGTGATTTGTTTCCACATGTTTTATGTTTTACTTAGTTTCAGGTTTCATGTTTTACTTAATTAAACCAAGTTTTCTCGCAATTTGACAGTTTCTTACGGAAAAAAAATTACGTGATATTTGCCGAGGCCTGAGATTGGGTGAGATTCGGCTTGACCCCCTCCACCCCCCCCCCCCCCTAAACGCCTCACGTAATTAAAGGACGCACCCTTAGAGGATGCAGTAGACAGTAGGCATAGTAGAAAATTTAAATAGGTTGAGGTAAGAGCCTTTTTAAAGTAAGCTACTGAAGATCCAATAACGGCTCATATTTTAAAAGTCACGTTGTTTAGTATCGCTTGGTTCCGAATCTTAGTCACTGGGATAAGCTGATGAAATGAAAAGAGAAAAAGAAGGTAAGTATTCAGAAATTTCAGATTTGGTGTTATGAAAGGATGCTTAAATATATTGGACAGATAAGAAGGTAAATAAATGTTAGGAAGGAAAGGCAAGGGAAGAGGAGAGACTCAGGAGTCTTATCTTTTTTCTTCCGGTACTGTTTTCAAGAAACTGTTTAGACGCAAAATTTGTCCGATCAGTTCGTCCTATCTTCTCAGGGTTTGCATTCAGCATATTTTCTCTCAAACTCTGCATAGAAATTCTTCATCTTTGATTACCAAGTATTCTCGAGCAGTGCGCTGGTGGCTTCAAACAAACTTTCTCTTTCCTGAAGACAGCATTAAGCTATTTGAATGTCATAGCCGGTAGCTTCAAGCATTCAGCCTCGGCCAGAACACACAGCAAAGGTACTCAGTAGACTAGCTGAACGTGTATGAGAAATAACGGACTCGTGGCGTCGAGTTTAATCTGGTACTTCGTCATAATCGTCGAACTCAGCAATTTCGGAAAACTCTGAATTCAGAACATTGCGGAATTGTCTGATCGCACGTTACCCCTGTCATTGCAGAACAACATCTCCTGTGGCGATATGGCAAAAAGAGATACACACATATATGAATGCATTATATGAATATGCGTGTAGTAGTCCCAGTGGAACGAGCATAGCAAATGATACTCGGATAGGTATCCCCATTGAGTGAGATGGAGAGAGCGCTTGCTATGGTGACCAATGCTAGAAGCACTTACGTGGGCGTGGCAGGTCGGCCATCTTTGTTCCCCTCGATTGACCTTAGCGCTTACGAGCTGACGCACTTCATCTGCACTTTTACGATGTTTTCCATCCATAACTCACTTGAAATCAGCATGCCATTACTTCTTGAATGTGCATTCTTCAAGTTTTTTATTTAACTAGATTAATAATAACCCGTATCCCCAGCGAAAAACCATGGTAAATTGATCATAATCGATAGTTTCGAGTAAATAATATGTTTCAAGAGTTGATTACAGTGGTGGAATAAAGTGTTGTCGGAGCAAAACGGCTGCACCCGTAACTGTTTCGGTCGGACAACTGTTCCAGATAACTATTGTAAACAGCAGGTTAGTTTCGTGATCGTGCCGCAGCCTACTCTGCAACATTCACTCTGTGCTAAGCAGCGGAAACTTATAGCTGAAGCTGACTGTTTCATCTTATATTCTGTTCTGGTTCCACTGCACGTGCGGCTGCGTTTCAGTAGTTATAAGCCTGTTAGTGGAATACCTCCAGGATGCTGTTATCTCAGCCTACGAGAAAAGGTGCCCCCTCAAAACCAAGAAAGGAAATCATCAACCTCCCTGGTGGAGAGCTGAACTTGAAAGACTTCGGAAACATTTCAGGCATTTCAGTAATGCACAGTGAGCACCAAAGCCTTAACATTGGTCTCTCTATAAGGAGGCCCAGCGCAGGTACAAATCGACGATCAAACGTTTAAAAAGGAATGCATGGAAGGCCTTTTGCGAAAATATTGAAGGGGTTCCCGAGGCCGCAAGACTCCATAAGATCCTTTCCAAGGACTCTGAAGCCGGAGTGGGGGCTCTGTTGCTTCCCTCGGGGGCCCATACGTCCTCCGACAAGGAGACATTAAAAGTTCTCTTGGAGACCCATTTCCTTGGCTCAAGCGAGGTACTCGAAACGCATTATACAAGTCCTCCCACCCGTCCTAGTAGGACGGACTGGAGATTGGCCACTAGTATCATTACTTATGAAGCAACTAACTGGGCAGAGTCCATTTTTGCCCCATACAAATCAGCAGGGGAGGATGGAATTTTCCCTGCCTTACTGCAGCAGGGGAGGAAGCAATTAATGCTCCCACTATTACGCATATTTCGGTCCTGTCTGGCATATGGCTATGTCCCAAAAGCTTGGAGGTCAACAAAGGTGGTGTTAATTCCCAAACCTGGGAAGGGGGACTACACAAAAGCTAATTCCTAAAGAGGAATCAGTCTAATGTCCTTCTGCTTAAAAACATTAGAGAAAATAATCGACAGGGATAGACCTCAGAAAGAACATCCTTTACATCTGAACCAACATGCTTACCAAAAGGGCAAGTCTGTGGAATCGGGTCTCCACAATCGGGTCTCCTTGGGACTGTATTTATGGATCCCAGGGAAATCAGGGATCCCCATAAGAGACATCCTGGCCTTCAGCAAGGCCATAGGACTCTATGGGTGAAGAGGTGATATTGTGGACGGCACAATGGACCGACAGGTCTAAGTGCCTTGGGACTCCATAGGGGCAGCCCACCACTAAGCTTAATTTATCTATCTATCCCTCCAATCGATGTCACATATTGAACTCCATTCAACCCCGAGCTCCACAGTTCAAACGGGCTTCAATCCTTCTTTTATGTAATTTCCGCGTCACACTCAAGCACACTTACCTAAGCAAGCTAGGAGATTCGGCCATGACTACTATCTTGGGATCTTCAAAAAGTCCTCAAAGTCGTCCACCGACATGATTTTTCCTAGCTGTTTTGAAAGGGGCTGTCCATAATCCACGTAGACAATAATGGATCACTATTTAAACCCCTAACCCCCATCGTAGACACTCGTAGACTTCATCCGGACCCCCCCGTTCCCCCGTTGTCCACGTACACTTTGTTTTCGGAAAATGCTGTGAAACGAGTTATTAATTGGTTGTCATAGACTATCTGTTATTTAAGGCTGATTTAAAGGAATGGTAAGTAAAAGAAAAACTACTCTTGTAGCTATGATAATTTGTCACTTACTATAATCTGTAAAACAAGAAAATGTAAATTCCTACATTTGGTAAAATAAGTCAAGTTAAAATTTCTCAAATCCAGCGTTTTTCAGGTAATGGCAAGAACTTTGCCATGCAGTTGTAAAAGTAATTTGTCTACGTAGACATCCCTCCAACCTCCCCACCCCCCAACGTGGACCTTCGTTTTCAACCCTCGTGCCCCTATTTGATGTCTACTTGGATTATGGACAGCCCCTAAGATTGAATATGGGAAGCGGTGGCTTCCTATTTCGAGAATGCCAACTATATTTCGGAATCGAGCCAACCTCTTTACAGGAAATACGGCACGAGGAATAACTAATTTTTTCCACCCCGGACCTCAGGAATGGCATTTTGTTGGTAGAGAGGATATTTTTTGCGGAAATTGGGTAGGTTGCTCGGTGCAGAGATAATTCCCCTTTACGGAAGTGAGGGGTAGGGGAAGGGCGTATGGCATGAGTCGGACAGATCGAGCGAGGCGAGTGTTATTTTGAGGGCCGCTGAAGTGTTTTCGGGGGGTTGATCCGATGGCAGGGGTGGCAGGCAGAGTCCTGAAGACCCCCTTCTAAACGGGAGGTCGATTCCGGATAGAGCCACCCCTTGCTCCGTACCCACCCTAATTCCCCTGTGTTATCGGAAAAAAACCTTTCGGACGTACGGGGGAACAGAAGGGGAAACGATGCGTTGTGTGCGCATAAATAAGGGTTTGAGGATTGGATGATAAGGGTGGCTCCAAGCGATCACGCTCACTGTGGAACCAAGAGTAGATAAAAATAAAAAAATAAATAAACATCGATATTTTCATTTTTCCACCTTTTTCTTATTTTTCAGGGTTTAGGGATTTCCCAATTCAACCACCCTCCCTCTGACCCTCTTCTTCCAGCCCCGAAACCACACCCTTGATTCCAAACCCCCGAAAAAAAATACCACCACCGAGTCCGGGTCCGAGTTTCTTTTCATTTTTGGGGTTTAACCTCCGAAAAAAAAACAATTTAAAAAATAAATACATCTCCTTCAATGGTTTTTTTCCGCTCACAAAGTTTATGGAAAATTATCTTATTTTTTTATTTTTGGCATTCAGGGTCGAAAGGGTGGGTTTTGAAAAGGTCAAAAAAAAGGATGGGGGTGCTCAAGAGGGATGAGATGAAAAAATGTCCGTATGAGGGGAGATTTTTCGCGCGGAGGTGTTGAGGAGGACTTTTAAGGCCATCAGCGCTCCATTTTCGGGGAATCGAGAGACGAGAGATGATCTGAGATACGAAAAGTGATTATGAAGGAAAGTGGTTCGTAAAAAAGGATCCTTCGGGATTTGAAACTCTTTCGTGATTCGGCGCAATTATTTCCCATTATTTCTCTTTAATACCAATCGCCGAGGCATTTGAGTTCCTTCCTGAATCTCTTGTTCAATGATTTGTTCTTAGGATTATTTAATTATGATTTGCCTTTTAGTGCTCAAATTTTAGTCCAATTTCAGGGTTTTTTATTCAATGTTAGGCAATAAAATCATTTATTTATTTGGTTCCACCTCAAAATGAGTTAATTGTCAATTAATTCATATTCTACTTAGCATAAACATATACTATATTTCTTCATCTTATATAAATTCCATTTTCGCGAATAATTCTAAAGAAGTAGCAGACATTCAGGAAATTAAATGGTAATAAAATATCGGTACCAATCCATCTTAGTCTTTGGTTTATAACAAAATAACTGCATTCAAAATTGCGTTAGTTCAATAGAAATAAAGCTGGAGTAAGGTCACTTGTACTGGAAAAAACTGCCCCTTATAAATTCAATTGTCTGATAAACCGCAATTATTGCACTGTATTATTTTTTCCTTCTAGCTAAGGACTGTCTGTTTGGCCTTAGCGCAATCAAAAATTGAGCTTTTTTCTTGGTACTAATAATCTGGATCAATGCTCCATCGTACCAGGTTAGAAAGTCTGTTTGTACCTAGTGCGGTCTCGTTCCGCAAATTTCTGGCGGGCAGGATGTCATCAACTTCGGCATTTTTTTAAATAAATACCATCTCGTAACAAGACGGAACCAAATGGAAGATTGTCGAACAACATCGCTTTTCCATGTTGCGTATCGGTAACTGATCGGATTTGGAGCTCTTTAAACGTGTTTGGGACAATTATTTCACATTATATAGATGTGTAACGGGTCGTTAGAAGCCTGATTGATGACAACCGAAACCATGAGATAGTTTGTTCTCACTACGATTCCATAGTGAAGTCACTTGTCTAAATACAATTTCCAAATCAATCTGAGGGTTGATCAATTTGTTTAGGAAACAACAGACAGGTCTCACGTATTTTTAACGGATTATGTTACCATAATTTTACGCATATTATGTGAACATACTAAGGAATAAAGAAGGAATGGCTACAGAATTGTAACTCAACGCAACGTTTTCCAAACATGAATTATGTAAAGGAATTTTGCACTCAGTTGTCGCTAGTAAATTGTTAATAATATGCATGCATGCATGCCCATGACGCCGTTCCGTTTCGAAATTGGCTCAGTCAAAAGGCAAATTCTGAATGTTAGACTTAGGAAACTGTCTTTGCTTCAATAATTTCTTCCAAACTGCCCTCTATTTATATTAATTTAATACTTCGGTATAATAACTTGGGGTTATTTTATATAATAACTTCGGTATAATACATTGGTACACGCTCTCTTATTCTTGACAAATTTAATATTTTTCCTCTTAAGAGTCTTCTAACACATTCACCCAGGAGTTTCTCTGCCCTGATAATACAGTAATAGGAGTAAATTGGTCTCAGGCATGAAGTTCTTTGAACGATTTACATTCATCGTGCTGGAAAACGAACGTACTTTCATCACTTTTTTATTTAAATAAACATCCTTATTTTGTGTCCACTTACGGTTCAAAGTGAAAACCCTCATTGCTGCTGAAATATTTCTTCGGATAGCGCGATAAAATAGTGTAAATTACGCTGATTTTTTTATTACGATGAATGATGTGTATCGTGTTACACTGATTTTCAGCTATCTAAACTTATTTATGAACAGTTTATTTTTTGAAAAGCAGGTATTTGCACTTCTGGTTTTCTGGAATACGTTTCAAGGTGTGCCTCCAAGCCAAGTGTATCTAATTGATCCGTTCTCCACGTCCATCATGCGATCCGGTTTCAAACCAGCGACTTCCTTTGCTCCAAGGCTTTGTGATGAAATGCGACTGAAATGTGTGTGTATATCAAGATTCGAATCAGTACTCCATGTACTTCCTAATTTACGAGTCATTTCGAATGAGGAACTTTATCGAAAGCTTTTTTGAAACTTAAGTATATCGTGTCAACCTGTACGTGCCTCTCTCCTGAGACAAGTATCTGCCGAAGAAAGAGGGTTGCGCAAGACCTCCCTTTCCGGAATCCACACTGATTTTATATTAAAAAGTCTTGGCTATCCAGACACATTATCGAACCAAAAAATATATGCTCCAACATCTTAAAATAAATGGAAGTGAGGGAAATCGGTTTCAAATACCTACGCTCTTTCTTATCACCGCTCAAGGTGGCTGGAGCGGTAATCGAGAGTATTTGAAGGCACATTCCTATAACCTTTCAATTAAGTCGAAAAATACATTCTTGGACCACATTTCACTCAAGTATCCTTGTTTATACGTTGTAAATCACCATACATGCAGTAATGTATATGATGCAAGAGTTATATTTCAAATTTTCATCTTAATTAAAACATTGAAAGAGGATTTTCTTGAATCCCTAGAAATAATCCACCATTTTAAAAAGAGCGTCCCTTTGGCGAACGAGCAAGTTTTCCCCTACCACTCTCCATTATTCTCCATCCCCTTAAACACCCTACGCCTAAAATAGTGGAACAAACCCAAGTGCAATATAATTTGAACTGAAAAACATTGATGACAAATAAGTATATGACTAGCCTACCCACCCGCAGTGAATGTCCCATACCTACGCCTAATGACTTACCCAACCCCTTAAACCCCCCCCCCACCTCAGCAAATTGCCAACACACCCAATGACTAACCTCCCAAACACAAGCCCTCAAAACCCTTCCCTACCTTCCCCTTACTCATTCCCCCTCCCCTCCAATATTTTGTGTATATAAGTGAACTTGAAGTGTATAAGTTACCGGAAGATGACACTACGTGTCGAAACCTAGGTCGTCGCAACAAAATTCACCGTGAAGTTCATTAAGTTTTTTCATACACCCATGATCATAATATTAGTTTCAATTTCACAGTAAAATATATGTCATACAAGCTAAAGCGTCACGAAATGACCGAATTAAAAAAATAGACGTCATGAAACAGGAAAATAAAAGTCATGAAAGTCATAGAATAAAGGTCATGAAATGGAAAAAAAAAAGAAGTCATAAACGTCATGTCTCTGGTTATAAGCGACGAAAAACTGATGTTCTTAACCCTTTCGCTGGAATGGGCGTGCTGAGACTTCTTACGTCATCCCTTCGTTCAACCACAACTGAAACTTCGCCCCTCCTTCGCCCAATCAAAATCTGCTGCGCCAAGAGCTGTGACGGCAGACCTCCCCTCTTCAACTCCAACCCCACTCCACTCCCCAAAACAGCCATGGAGGGGAGGTGGATGACGTAGAAGGTCTCAGTGCAATTCATTCGATGGGCGTCACCTTTTGCGTATTTTAATTTTCAATTTATGAGTGAATGGCTACAGTTAGAAGATTGATTTTTTCACTAAAATTCATTTTTTGTTTCCATCTAACGATTTCGTGAATAAAATAGAAATGTCGGTTCCGAGTGAACATTTTAAACTCTCAGTGGCAGCTATTACGGTCTCTTATCGTTCGCGAGAAAACTTACATCCTAAACCTTATAAGCATGCAGTCATTTCCAACTATAATCCACTGAATACCGTTTTAGCCGGATCCAATAAGGAATGACTCTAAAATTCAAGATGTCCATAAGTTTATACATGCGTGCCATGTACGAAATTTTTTTCCTCGAGTTTCACAACGCTGTCATTCACGCTCAATCGCTATAAACCATGAAATTTTACCATGTATGTCTTGAGCAACGCAGTTTTTATTTGTAAATTATTTCCACTTTGCGTTTTATAGAAAATTAATTTCAATATCGTGACTATGTCACTAGTAATTCCTATATTTTGGCGTTTTCTCAGCGCAATTAGGATCCATTCAACATGGCCGATTGCGCATGTTAATGGCTCCCCTGTGCAACCACACGGTTCCCCAGTGGTACCTACCGTATGGTTTCACATATTCTATTGTTTAATCTTTTACGAGGTCATATTGGATATATGAAATTTTACCGAAAGAAGGAGATCATGAACTATATTATTTCAAATATATACTACTCGTTATTTCTTTAAAAAAGATTTGTTTCTAAATACGTCTGCGATATTTCCTTCTTTATTCTCTCGACTTCTAAAATTATTCTGCTGGCTCTATTAACCTAACAACCATTAGCTACATTTCTTTTCCAAGTCTGGTCCAATCTTTTCTAATCTTAAACGTCAATGATAAACTTTCTCATATATATTATACATAGTATAAGGATGGTACAAAATGGGTTAGTATTGTCGACATTATGATTCTGTCAATAGTTGTGGGTAAACAAACAATCCAAAGAGGGACAAATTTCGCTGAATAAGTCTTCACAACCTCAAGCAATCTGTAGCTGCTATTATTCGGCATAATGAATAGCTTTTCCGTTGGCTTGCATTGATCGATGCATTGGAATATATAGTTTTTTAAAGAGACCCTTTTCACTTATCGGCGATTTTTACTTCTCATCTCAGTTTCTGATATCATTAATTGGGAATACATTTCTCTTTTCCCCTCCATGAAATAGTACCATCGTGAGTACATCCATAGAAAGGAACCTTACATGTTCATGCGATTTGAAAAGATTTAAAATTAAGATCCCAAATATCCGAATAGGCTTAAAACAAAATATACTACCGAGTTCCTGCACTAAAAAAATAAATAATCTTTAAAAAACTTATTAATGCCGGGTCTTTCTTCCTCATTGGTTCTGTTGAAAAGGTACCTGTACCATGGAGAGCATAAGGTAATCTGCGAGGGGGCCCTGCAGGGACTGAGGAAATGCCTTCGATTTTATACGGGTCGAATGGCAAGCCCTTACGTGAGCTCACTTGGTTCGCATCTATAAAATGCATAAAAACGTGATCGGGAAAATCACTCGTGAGACCAAGGGGCTGTGATTTTTTTCGTGCTTACCCTCAGACTTGTTTTTCTCCGAGATAATAAAATGAAGAATGAAATCCTTCCGATGCTCCGTGAAGCGTTATTACGGCTCTCCATGACGCACTGAGCATGGATATGAGAGTTTCTCCTTAACAGGCCCCATCCAGCACAGGTAACCGCCGTCGGCTCTCGATAACAAACGTACTTTTGCACACCCCGATGATTTCATTCTTCCGCTGGCGGGAGAAAGGAAGGTGGGCAGGTTGGCTTCCAGAATTTGCAAGGATAAATATTTTGGTTTGTTTATCATTCTTTTTTAAATGTTTTCTTTTGCCTCTCGAGCCCTATTATAAGGGTCCATCCCTGGTAAGAGAGAGGTAGGGAGAGTTTGAAAAGGGTTGTCCAGCTCTGTTAGGGATTTACAATAGCATAGATAAAAAAAACCCACTCGACTTATCCCGACTGCTCCTGCCTCCTATATCTTGCCCGCAGAGCTACAAAGAGCGACCACGTGCGTGTGCGTTTGCAAACATTGCACGCCGTGCGTATATGAGAGAGGCAATGAGGAGAGGCAAAAAAAAGCGCGTAGCGTTTATGTCTGTGAGCGTGGGGACGACGCTATGAGGGCCCATTTGACTGCGCCCCCATTTGACCGGGCCCCTTTCAACGTAGCCGCATGACAACGCGCGGGCTCTTTTATATTCTCCCGCGCGCAGCATGCCTACCTCGCGGTGGAGGTGGATGCTGAACCTGTGCACTTTTCTCTCCGTCCCTCTCAATAGACGCGCTTCCCTATTTGATCATCGTACTCTCGAACCGTGGGAGTCCAACTCCTCCACGTGTGCAGCACGATGCAAGCTGGCAAGGGGATGGAGAGAAATGGTGCTTCTTTTTTTTAGCTTTTCAAAGGTTTTTTTTTGTTTTTTTATTACTTCACCCATCTCCCGGCTTGCTAGGCCTCTCTCGTCTATCCTCTGGGCGTGTTACGAGTGATATTACCCTCCTTCAGAGCCCTGGTAAAACAAAAAACCTTTCCACGAGACGTTTAGAACTATTTTTCCTCCTCGCTCGGAAGTTTTTTATAATGTTTGCCCTCCGTCCTTCAACAGCTCTTTTGACTAGGGTGCCCAGCGGCGGTGATCACGGAAGCATCACCCATCGATGTCTTCGTTCACTGGAGTGGGCGGCTTTGGATTCGAGTTTCGTCCAAGAGCGCAAGTTAACAGTGAGTGAGGGTGTAGAGGAAATCGCGATGCTATGAGGGTCCGGGCTGCAAAATAAAATATCAAATTGATCTATCCCTTGTCGGAAACCAATGAGGAGCTAATCTGCACACTCATGATTCCGTTCCATCGAACAGTTTGCTATCGCTACCTAAATCAGCTTTAACTTGCAGAGGGAACGCTGAATATAAATGTGCTCAAAGGTACCAAAAGGTAACCGTGAGCCACAGACTAGTGATAATCGAATTCAATTAAAATAGAATTAAGTTTTAAAAATCAGGTAATATGTATTCCTGAAAAATACCCATAGGTTCTTTGGTGAGAAGTAAACAGTAAAAATTCTTATTTCAACTCATCTCTCGTTAAGGTTGTTAAACGAAGAGAGAAATAAAATATGTACTTACTTATATCAATGTTCACTAGCAGATGACATTATATAAGTATTATAATTTGTAGATCCATTATATTTAATAGGTATATAAATTGAAAGTTTGCTAAGTCATTTTGACAATAGTAAAAAAAAATTCTTACAAAATTTCTCAGTTAATACCAAAATTATTGTAAAATATATATACTGCGGCAAATTATCTTTAAATGGTTTGACTGACTGATAGCAGCCAAGGTTAATATCAGCGCCATGGTACTAGCAATTTTACGAATTCATTTGCCGTCAATGAAAGTCAGAAACTCGTTTAGGAAATCTCATCATTTCAACACCCAATTATCTATCGAAGACTCATCTTGCTGGCATTGGAAGATTTGGAAAAAATTTATGCTTTTCCATGAGGTCTCCACTCGGCGCTGTAATCTGTCATACTAACATCACGATATTGGAGAATTTTCTTAAATACCTAAATAACACGGAGTGCCTATCTAATACACGTAAATAACCCAAATAAAGCAATACAACATACAGAAGTAGCAAACACAACCATGCTCTATGTGGTTAAAAAAAAGGATGGATTGGAACCAAAAACAGACTAGATGAGGTGGCGAGAACTTAAACCAGTCGCAACCAAGTCTGGTTCTCTGCCTAACAGACTATATTTGTTCTCAAAATTCTTCGTTAAACATTTTCCGACACATACAGATGCAAAATATTAAAAAATATTTATAAACACAGTAATAAATAAACAGCATTTATACGAGTGACCAGTGTTTTTTCATCAGAAAATTTATCCTGACGACATTACGTCGAGCCAACTGCAAATGGGTTGCGGGGTCCCAATATTAGACAAAAATAATTGATGAAACTGCAGAGAAAGAAAAGAAATTGGCGCGTATCATTTCACAGACGGGAACTACAAGCATTAAAAATACACAGTGGAACATTCCCTGGTGCAAAGTTGTTACCGTTACCGCCAATTGCATGAAAAGAACAGTGTTCGCACACAAAAATTAAATTTTACATTTTGTTTTCGGAATATCCTGGTCTATATATTTTTTACTGTTTCCTATTGTTTATCCAGTTTTGTGTATTTGAACCTTTATTATCCTTCCTATTGTTAATTTCACAGTATTTACATATACTCTTTGGCATACACCAAATGTAAATGGACATAAAATGTTATGTTGGTCACATCCACATTGATTTGCCATTGGGTAGTCATAAGAAAAATTTTGTATTGCATGTATTTTAACAGGGGAAAAGATAAAAATGATCATTCGAATGTACTTGTATTTGTAAACAGTGGGCATGCGTGGTCTCATAATCGGAATGCATTGCCCAGGAATTAGCACTGATTTTACGCCGAATGACAAAAATTTCTAGTAATCATGCATAAAAATACGCCTACACTAAGAGTAATATTTTCGCATGCACACAGCAACACTGAAATTAACTAAACCACATCAAATAAATGATTTTAGTTAAGTAGACATACTTTTGACAAAGTTCCTGGTTTTTATGTTGGCCCTAACCATTTGAGATATGGGTTTGGAGGAGAATGGAAAGGGTGAGCTGTGTACCATGAAGAATGAGCGAGGAAGTTATGGAAATGGTGGGATAGGAGAGGAAGTTGTTGGCGGAGATTCGGAGAAGCCAGAAGAGATGGATGGAGGACATGTTGAGAGTTGAGGGTATGTATTTGAGAATGGTAGAGGGAATGACGCTGGGGAAACAATGAAGAGGTAGGAAGAAAATAGGAATCATGGACGACATAGGGAGAGGCAGAGGATTCGAGTAGCTCAAGAGAGACATTGTGACGATACCTAAATTGATATTGTATGCTATAATGTATTACATAACAAGTCACTCAGATAATCGTTGAATCATGAGATAGAAAATATAACTAAAGCGGAATTTAAACCCTACTATACAAGTAATGGAATAAGTAGAGCATTTATTATGGATAATATTTTGGTGAAACTGTGCCCTATTTATTTTAGCAGCGATTATTTTGCATTTTGGAAATTCATTCCAATGAAACATGAGGAGGCTGGCTTATAGTCTCCGTTTGTGAGTGGAATGCGCACCAAAAGGGTCATTGTGAGGTCAGGGAATGAAAAACGCTTCCCTCACAAGGTGCCACCGATATACGATATACCAAGGGGTGTGAGAGTTCTCTTTCAACCGTCCATTACTCCCGTCCACGGCTAATTAACCTCCACACGGGGGAAGAGCGTCCAACTCTTTAGGCGGCTTTACCCATGGAAGTTGACTTCTCAAGATGCCTAGAGAGTTGCGATACCTCGACGAGTATCACTACTTGCAGAATATTGTTCTGCTTACACGTTAATTTCGGAATATCCGCCAAAAAGGAATGACGGATTTAAACAGTGATTATTGATTTATTTCATAAATCGCCAAATTCCAGGATATCATGGCGTTTTTACACCAGACTCCACTAGTTCCAAAGGCATTTGTGGAATTAAAATTTCCATAAATTATTTATCCATCTATGATGCGTATTGAGCATGAGAATTATTTTATATCTTATTATCCTAAACAATAAGAATCAGCAGTCTTTCTCTGAAGTCATTTCTAAAAACAACAAAAATCTCTGAGGAAATTATAAATAATTATATTTTTTACAATAATTCTTCTTCCCACAGATGAAAATGCTATTAACACTATCTTCTCTGGAGACAAAGGTCTAATCACATATTATTAATTACACTTTTCTGCCAACTTTTCGCATATTTATTATGCTTCAACACTTAGAGGACTCAAGAGTTCCTCTTCTATTTTTTTATGTGATAAATATATATAATATCTCTCCAGATAAGATTAATTATCAGAGGTCATATTAATTAATAGAGGTCGAGAAAAGAAATCAGTGGATAAAATGCTATTTAGATTTTTAATCCTTTTTAGCTGTCGTATGATCAGAATTTCACCGGAAGCTATGTGAATAAATCGCAAAATCGAAATTCCGGAATGCTATTTTTTTACTGAGCAAGTCATTGTACAGCTCTCGCGAAAGCTTATGGCCTTCGGATGCGCGGCGTTTGTGCTGTCCACGTCATACAAATTCCATTTTTTGAAATGCAATAATGCATGGCACAAATGCCAATGTCTTCGATTACCCCTTCGTCCTTTTCTCTACCCCTTCCACCAAAATTTACCCCTCCACGACGTCTTCTTCTGCACATCCGAACGCCATAAGCTTTCGCGAGAGCTGTAGGCAGTGTTCCAATTGCTATCCATATCCATCCATTCCTCCCTGGAAGCCCCTTGCTGATTTAAGTGATGCTTGCAAGCCAGTGGCGCAGCGAGGGGGAGTTTTGGGGGATAAAAACCCCGCCAGAGCTCAGAGAAATTTTTTTAATAAAAATATTTTAATGTGGCAAATTTTGTAACTAATATTAGGGGGACGGATGACTCACAAAAGCCGTAAAACTCACCATTTTGAACCATTTATCTTAAAATATTTCTGGGGGAGGGCCCCCGCACCTCCCGCTTACCCTGGCGGGTATTCCGTACGCCCCAGACCCCCCAGTATTAGTTGCGCCAAAACCCCCCCCCCTAGCCTTAATTCCTAGCTGCGCCCGTTGCAAGCGACTTATGGGTAGCTGCTTTAGAAGTAACCGGTTAGTTATTTGGGAAGGTGAACGACAGCTGAGTTAATTTCTACCACTGATGACAAGTGGGTTGGTTGCTAGGGGAAGATTACTGGGGAACACCGTATGTTTCGTAGGTTAGTATTTTCCCCGCGACACGTTTCAAGTTATGGTGACTCCCAGGCACTTGACTTCATCTGACACATTTACGTTTTCTCCCCGAATTTTTCTTTCAATAAATTCAGTTATTTATTCAGCCTTCGAAAACAATAGTTCTTATGGATATTTATATAGCAAATTTTATTTTACTTTAGGTACTAAGAAGAAATGACGTGGTTATTTCACATAGCAGTTACTATATTTATAGAGTTAATTACCTTGGCTACATGAATAATCAATTTATCGTCGTTAACGTGTAAAAATATTTTTAAATATTATTCGTACTTGCGAGAACAATTTCAAAAAACTCAAATTCTTATATTAAAATATACAAAATTTCGAATCGCGAAATCCCGGAGTGAAATTTCGAAACATGCTTCAAGCGGGGCAGTTAGTTGCCTAATTCCTAAAATGATAGTGACATGCGGCTATTGACTATATTCTGCTATGAGAATGATTGCGGTGATCCACGGTAGTGGTCCAATTTGGCGGGAGTGATGTCCAATTATTGTTGATTATGACTTACATCTTATAGTGAATTAAGGTAAGAATCTTTTATTGACGGAAAATTTGACATAAATCAGTTGCGCCTTGAAAAACTATCGCCAATTATTAAGCTTTTCTTCGACTGTGAGTACTTATAAAGGAAACGGCTGTATATTTTAATATGCATTTAGTTTTTTTTCCTTTCCTTTAAGACCCGTCATGCCATATTCGAGCCTGACTCGAGCTACCCAGGATTATAAAATAATGAAAAATTGGTAACTTCTAGATGTAAATAAAAAAATGTCTCAAACCCTAGATCGTCTCATTAATATTCCTTGTGGTTTTCCACTGAGCCATACCTTACGCTCCTGAGATTCTACAAACATTCTACAGACTGGCAGCTTTACTTCCTGTACAGATTAATGTCACTTATTACTAGCCGCCATTTCATACTCTGGATACTTGCTTATGTTGTCCCTTATTATCGTGAAGTTTTGACACGCAAATACAAAGAATGCTTGCTTTTTAATTCAATGAAGTTCAAACAAGGATATTAGACCAGGGAGTCTCTCCTCACGGCTGGAACCTAGGATTATTCTCAGCCTTTTCAAATGAGGGTTTGTAAAAAAAAAATACTCTGTTAGGAAAACAAGTGAAAATTCCTGGGAGGCAGCATATTAGTTCATATTTGTATTTATCCGCACTCAAGGTGAGCAAACCCACACAAGGTATCACCTTACTGCATTCCCGGGTCCAGAATGAAATGCATTCGGCTGATATTAAATGGAAAAACCATACCTGCACATATTTGTAACTAAATTCAAGAATGCGTTCCCGCTGCCGCAATATATCTCATGGGATTTATGCTTAAAATCTCTGAAAGTTGTAATTTATGGCCGACTCCCTGGTGTGCACTGACGTATAAACACAAGCGAGCGACCAGCAATTAATTTCCAGGGGACAAGCAGCACTTAGTGCATTGCTTTTGGGAGCCATCCATCATTGCATCTTACGCCGGCGAACTGGCGGAATGCTCTTTACTACGCAGAGAGAAGTGATATCCATTCGCACTTGACCTATGATTTATAAAACTCTGGGTAGGCATGTATTAAAATTCACGGGACATAAAGCTTTACCTGGACTTTAAAAAGTCGGTTTAACGAAGTTCCTTTAACACGAATATTCAAATATTTCAATTCCTGGCTGGCGAAAGGTAGATTCAAGACCCTGCTCGTTTATTTAAGAAAGCTTTCGGCACATTTAAAACTTGAATTTCTTCCCCAATTCTAAGACTACAAATTAAACGGTGATGACGACAAATTCGTATCACAAAGTTTGGTAGGAACACCTTGGTATCAATTTACGTTAGACCTTGCTTGTCTCAACTTGAAACTTTGTGTCTGTCAAATAATGAAACATTTTGTAAGGGAACATCCTTTAATTCAATAATTTAAAGTCAATAAAACGGTTGACATAACTTAATAGCCATCAAAATATATACAAGCAGGAAAACTTCGTTGGCAATAAACCGCTCTAGTGAGCTGCAGGAGGCACACTTAACTGACCTAATTATTCATGCCTCAATTTTCTCTGAAAGTGCGTATGATTCATGCTGATAGTTGCTTTATATTCTATCCATAGCCCTTAATCATCGAATTGGGCTTAAACTTGTAAAATGTTGCTTATTCTATTGATTTACAATCTTATTTTGACAGTTCATTTTCATTTTGGTTAATGATAACTTCAGAGGACTGTTATAACCAAATAGTCTCTGGAAAAAAACGAACAAAACCTCTGTGCGACAAATTTGTGACAGCTTGATCAAAGAATTGCGACCTACTATTGACACATTTCCTATGTAAGTGCACTATATCACATGGGAAAGGGCAATATGATAACCAAATCAAACGATAAATTTGCATGAATTGCCAAGAAACACAATATCGATATTATCTACTGACTTTGAAGGTAATAGAAAAAGTATTATGTATTTGTTGAAAGCAGTATGCAATGAAAAATCAAGATAATCGTCTAAAAGCAATCGTAAATGAATATCTTTTGCGAACGATTGAGCGTGACAAAAGTTATTCTAAGATATTCCTATGTCATCCTGGAGAAGAAGCTCTCCAAATATTTCGAAATATCTGTGTGTGCCCGACGGAACAATAACACCAAACAGTTTGTATGACGATTCACAGATGAGCTTCCACCCGTATATAAAGAAAACTCCTTACCCTTCGCTTAGGCTCAGGTCAGATCGAACCTTAGCTGTCAAAACCATCCTTGGGGCTGAACCAAATCTGAATGCACTGGACTATTCAAGTAGTTTAACATTTTATTTTGCCATTTCGGACGGAATTTTTCCCCAGCAGCTCTATTCACGTTGCACCCAAGTAGGGATGGGAATGCCAGTGCAAAATCTCCTCCTCAGTCAGGATACAAACCCGACCTCTCAGAGTGGGAATCCAGTTATCCAGCCACCACATCAAACCCGACCCCATCTGTAGAAAATGGCACATCGATGACATTTCGCCTAAATATTGCATATGAATGAAACAACGTGAAAAGATGCAGAAGGGAATTCAATTGTGTTGGTGCTATCCCATCCCGAGGGCCCTGATGGAAATTTCCCAGTAAGAATTCCCTAGAATATAGGGAAAAGCAAGGGAAAAATTGAAAATTCCTTAGAAATAATTTATTTTCTAAGGAAATGTCCTTAAAACTCTATGGATTTTTCCTATAAATTTCCTTACAAATGATAGACTTCGGCCAGTAATTTTCCTAGAACACAATTCTTATTTAGGGAAAACCTTTTCATTTCTAAGGAAATGCCCTGAAAACTCTAGGGAATGTTTTTCCTAAAACTTTTTCCTTATAAATAACAGACTTATATTAGCAATTTCCGTAGAATAAAATGTTACTTCAAGGAAAACCTTATATTTTCTAAGGAAATGCCCTTAAAACTCTAGGGAATGCCTAATTCCTAGATGCATATTTTCTAGGAAAAATGGGGATTCAATTTTATTGGGAATTTTCCAACAGGGCGCGCGGGTTCTGATTCCGGTTATGTCGGAAAATGTTCTATGAAAACCCTTTCCCTTACACTTGGGTGCCTTGTGGAGAGAACTTCTAGTTCAGCACTCCGTCCGTCGGATGAGACGTTAAACTTTGGGGCCCTTGGCGCCATTTGGTAACAGTAGGCTAATGAATATACATATGGATCTAAATATTCAGCACCACTGTACGGGCAAAGGTGTTGCCTAGCATTCCACTGAAGATAGGTCGCGCTGCAGTCGACATGGTTCCGCTTTTGTGTGCCAAAAATGCCCGGTTCAATTGGGAGGTCAATTCCGGTACCTTTATTTCTAGTATCTCCATTTGAATCACGGCCTTTCCTTCGGCATGGTTCGCTTGTGTGTATCAAAAATGGCCAGTGTTAATAGGGAGGCCAATTCCGGTACCTTTATTTCCAGCATCTCCATTTGAATCACGGTCTTTCCTTATTAGAACCACCTTCTGTAGAGTGGCGGCGCTACAACCTGCTTGGTCCTGATTTTTCGGTGCATGTGGAATGTTTGGCAACACCCACCGGGGGCAAGTTTAGGATCCATATGTATATTCATGAGTAGGCTAATGCCGATGCCAGGTTTTTCTCTCACCTTCCTACACTCCCAGGGTTAACCTTCCCGAATACTTGTGGCACTAAAAGAACGCAACGGTTTCATTGCAACTGTTTCGCAACCGAAACGGTTTCAAAACAAAACAGTTCCGTGAAACACCCTGTTGCAGACAACAGCTAAAGGCACACCAAACAACGGGTGATCGATCGGCGATGTTACAACACGGCTGGTAGTTCTGTATTCTATGTAATAAGAAATATTTCACTTAAATAAAGTATCAATTTTATTTGGTCACATGAAATATTGGTACGTATTTCACAGTTCTAATTCTATCCGCAACGATGGGCGGACATGTGCAGGCGGAATAAACCAGCATCCGCCTGCAACAGATTCGAATCCAACAAATTGTAGCTAATGACCGTAACGCATCCACACGTGCAGTGCAACTGGAGCCGAACAGAAGACGAAGCAGTCAGCTTCAGCTATCAGTTGGCGCTGCACAGCACAGAGCGCAACGATAAGGAGCGCAACGAGCGCAACGGCTGCGGCACGATCACGAAACAAACCTGTTGTTTGCAACTGTTATTTGAAACAGTTGTCCGACCGAAACAGTTGCGGCTGCAACCGTTTCGCCCCGACAACGCTTTATTCCAACACTATTCCCTTATCAACCTACCTACTTATCCTAATGGCGCAAATGACGTCACTTGTCAGCCATTTCCCCAAATAACCATCCTTCCAACCAAGCAATGACTGCGTAAATATCTTCTTCTTTCCCGTTTATGCCATTGGCGTCGGGGCTTCGATGAACTGCTCTTTTCTTTCCATACTTCTCAATCCCTTGCATCCATGTCTTTCTCGGTTGACCTCTAATTCTTCTCCCATCAGGTTTTCCTTCCAATACTTCCCCGAGCATTCTATTCTGATCCATTCTATTGAGATGCCCATACCATTTAAATTGATTTCTCTCTATAATAATTATTAAGGGCTCCTTCTAGAGTTTTACTCAGGTTTTTGTACTTCTTTCCAAATCCCTTTTCGTTTTATTTCCTATTCTTTTCGAGATTTCATTTCTGCTGCCGTTATTTTGCTTTCTATTTTGGTTTTAATCGGTCACCTTTCAGAGCCATAAGCTAGTATGGGCGGTATGGGCACAAAAATAGATTTATGTAATTCTAGTTTTGTTTTTTGGTATATCTCTCTTTTTTCTATTATTGTGTTATTTATCTGGTTATATATACTACTGGGTTGTATTATTCGGTGTTGTATTTCTTGATTAATTTTCCCTTTTTTTGCTAATATTGCTCCTAACAACTGCGGAAATATGTCAAAAATATTAATGTGCAATGCACATACAAGAGACTTCGTAGCAGACGGACGTGCTCACCGATCGCTCCGAGTTTTTACCGTGCATTGTGCTTCCTTACAACTTCTACTGTGGTGATTTTTGCATCAACTGTTCGTCAGAGACATTGCTGCCCATGAGTACGCTTTTTCCGCGTAGATTGTGATTTATTGTGAGATTTTCTTACTTTTGCGACTAGTTTTAAAAATAATTTTGTGACTAGTTAAGGTGGCTGGAGCGATTTTTGTCGATGTACAGATTTGAGTGAAACTTTGCATACGTGTCGTTATTAGTAATATCTATCGACAAAAGTGAAAAAAACTGCATGCTTCCGATTTGGTTTCCTGGCAATTCAATGATATTTTAACAAGTACTCTTATGGCATACGGCATATAGTTTGAAACAATTCGATTAAGTATGTACAGATTATCTCCTAAATGCGAAATAATAAGTTTCATATTATTGTAATAGCTACTAACAAATATCAAGGTTTCATGCCGAGTAAGAAAAGCGTATTTAGAAATGCTTTTTTCGTAAATTTCGAATTTCGCGCCGAAAAACCAAGTCAAAACAATACTTTAATGAAAGCAAAATTTTTAAATATAACACTTGTATAATGTTCACTACTGCATTTATGGTTATTTCCAACGTATAAACTTGTACTTGAGTGAAATGTGGTCCAAGAATATTTTTTTAGGACTTGCTTGAAAAATTATTGTAATGTGCCTTCAACGACTCACAATTACCGCTCCAGCCACCTTAATAGTGTGAGTAATAGTTGGCAGCAAGCACTTTGTCCGACCAGCAGACTTCATCCACCGTCCGGGTGAACTCCCGGTCGGATGTGGCCGATTCCGAGGTTAACTTTGCAACAAGTGACTCCCTACATGAAGATCATCCTTTAGTTCGTGCTCCAACCTAGAGTGAGTGTACGCCTGTGTGCGCGTCGTAAATATCTACATTGTCACAAAGTGGCATTAAGTGTAAGCCATCAGAAGGAATATCATCGATTACACCTACCCCGTTTTCAGTTCATTCCGCGGTAAAGATAAACTCCACAAAAATAAGTGACGTTTCGTCCACTACAATCGTTCTTAACCGGCAGAATGGTGTACTCACCACTTCTGTCATTATGCCTTTCAAGCAAGCTGCACCTTCCTCAAAGAGATTCCACCGCGACTGTGTGAGTGAAACAAATACTTAATTCCAACTCTTTATATTGTTTTAAAAAATTCTACTTCCGGTGAAAACCATTTTGAATAAAAAAACTTCGCACTTTTCCACACTTTATTTAAAAAACTGAAACCGGTTTCACCATAATAAGGCCAGGCATCTTTTGGCACATTCTGAAGCTTAGGGCATTCTATATATACCCAGAGAAAAGTTTAAAAAATTGGTGGGGGTTGGTTTGAGATGGAGGAGAGGGGAGCAGGGCGGTTAGGACATGGCAGAATGAAGACAAAACAGGGAGAAGGCGCATTTTTTATGCACATTGCAAGGCTGAGGCCGAGAACTATTGGGAGTTGGGCAAAGATTTTAAGTACACCGACCCCTAACGTACACAATGTGGAGAGGGGGTAGGGGAAAATTGGGAAAGGAAAGGAAGTGAAACGGGAGGATTTTACACTTTCTCTGGGTATATATAGAATTCCCTAAGCTTCAGACTGTGAGGGAAGATGCATTATTAAGGAGAAACCGGTCGCAGTTATTAAGTAAATTGAGGAAAATTACGAAGTTTTTATTTCAAAATGAATATCTACCACTTCCACGAAGTCAAGCCTCAATTAATCAATTTTTTTCGGCAATAACTTACGTTAGCTATTGAAACCAATATTAAGGTACAAAATTTGCAGATTAGTCCACGAATATATTTTTTATTGACACTTTTTTATAGCCATAGATGCAGACTCGAGTGCTAATTTGCTCGAGTTACCAAATTTGGACTTCAATTATCGCAGTAATTAGCGAATAACTCAAAACATAGGTCGTTAAGACGAATCTATTTTATTTTTAATCAATCCTCCGGGAGTTTTTGCTTCTTACACACATATAAATAGATCAGAAGTTGTACTGCCGACTAAATCAATTTATTTACGAAGCTTTTCAATGCGTCAGCGTCATCTTCAGGTACAAACAACTGTACAAACTGACAAAAATAAAGGCCAATCCTTTACTTCCTTCCCCCCGCCTCTCCCCTTTCTTTTCCTCTCTTGGTTGGGTATATAAAGGAAAAGGTCTTTTAATGTTTTCAGTTTGTACCTGAAGATGACGCTGAGGCATTGGAACACGTCGTAAATAAATTGAATTAGTGGACAGTAAAACTTGTGGTCTTTATATATAAGATGCAATTCCATCACGTCTTGCCGAATACAATTGAGTTAATTCTTACACACAGTTTCCGTGAAAATGGCATTTATATTAGATAGAAAAATACTATATTTCCCTGTGTTTCTCTCATTAAAAACCATGTAATTACAAGTTCAATTTGCGACAAAAAAGCGTGGTAAGGTAACATTTTGTTGCTCATATGAGATAGAGGACTTTTTTTTCATGAGTATCCAGAATATGGATGAAAATAACATTTATGTCTATGAGAAATTGTTTCCGGCGTAACCTGGTGGAAATGTTTAATATGCATATTTACGAATAAACCGACCCAGGTTTCGGCAACTCAGTGCCATTTTCAAGGTAGCTGATCGTGTGGTGGCCGAGTATATATACATCATAGGGTGGAGGGGGAGGGAGGTAAAAGGAGTGGGAGGGAGTGGATTTTTCAATATGAACATTTATGTCCTTTCTACGGAGGGAACCACCTAAATTGCAGGTGATAATGAAAAGTTAGATTCCATCCAAATGGTCAGTTCAACTCCGTCCCCCTTCCCCTTCCCTTCTCCCGACCCCCTTCTCCCACTCTAGGCCCCAATATTCATTCCGTGACTTCCTCACCTTGATCCCAACACCAAGTGAGCCACGCGCTTCGACTTTCATTTCTCCCTCTCCTCCTCCCCCTCCCCTCACTATGACTCATCCCACCTCGGCGTCGCCTATAGCAAATAACTCCCAGTACCCCCAGTACTTGGTAAGTACCTAGCCACGTTGAAATACCGGTTCCCGTCAGATCACCGAAGATAAGCAAGGTTGGGCCCGGACGGTGGTTGGAGAGGTGACCCTCCGTACCCCTACCGCGGTGCACTTGTCCCGTCTGCAAGTGGTTGGCAGGTTAAATGCGGGAGGGCACAATGGACCCATATGGGTTTAAGTGACAGGAGAGCTCCAGAAGTCCCTCACCCACCCAATCAATAAACCCCCAGTAGGAGTTTTCGACATTTGACTTCCGACGCTAGTCAACGGACCCTTTTCCCTCGCTTCAGTCAACCTCACACGTACTACCTACCTCCGCCAACCTTCCTGTCTCAGCACATACTTCAGCTTGCCTCAACCTTGGCCTACCTCCCTGCTTCCTCCGACGACCTACCTTTCCACACCCGTTACGGCAATTCCCGGCGCTCACGCCCGCAACGGCGGAGTTAGGAATCAAAACAAACGTACCTTCGCGCACCGCTTGCGAGGTAGCACGATTGAAGAGGCGCAAGACAGGGAAAAACAAAACGTTTTTGTATTCACGAGGAGGAAATTAAAAGTACCAACAGAAAGGCCCAATAAACGGAAATACATCGCGTTTCAGCCCTTACCGATGTCAACACACATGACTAAAAGGGATAGGAGCCGAAAGAAAATGCTAGGAAATTATAATGAGATACTGAGGAAATTCTTTAGGCATTGCAAGAGCTGGAAGAAAACAGAGTAATCCACGAACCCGCCCTAAAGCAGCGGGTTAGACGACTGGTGGAGGCTTGTAACTCCAAATGGGCAGTTTTCGGACAGCATAATTAAATACAGGCAGGATAGGCAGGCAGGAAGGCTGCTGATATATTTGGCATGTATTTAAAGATGGGGAATGTCTATATCGATTAATTTGCTGAATGTTGCCAAGTTGTATTGTAACTAAAACCTTTGAAAATAGTTTTCTCTCTGCTTTTTAAAATTACAATATGCCATTTTGTTGCATGCCGCTTTGTATGCTTTGTTGAACCTTATGTAAATCTTATAAGGGCAAAGTCTGTCCATGTATCTAATAAAAGAAGAAAAATGGAAAAATAAAAAATAGTTATAATACATTAAGAGTACATTATAATAAATGTAAAATCCGTGTGCAGCGCAGGAAATTGGGCCCAGTTGACTTCCTTCATCAGAGTAAAATCTACTGATGAAAGAGGTAAACACTACCCAAGCAGCCATACCAACCTTACTAGATTTTGTATTTTATTTTAACGGACCCACAACATATCACACAGGCACCTGTATCGCAGTGAAAATAAATTAAGAACCAGTCGTGTTTAACACCCAAACAATCTGCCCCGGGAATGCCCAGAGCCTCACCATAAATGTTAACCCCAATGCCCCTCTTCACCTTCGCACCTAACTCATGATAATAAAAATATATGGGCCTCAGGATGAAGATGTCGGAATCCATATGATTTCAGCACTGGAAGACGAGATATCAAAAACGCAATCGCGAATAATAAGAAACAACCTGCACCTGGTAATTGCAGGGGATTTTATTGTCACGCTATTTCCTCATAAAGACAGGTCATCAGGGTACGAAAGGTACCAGCGCCTTTCGTCAAAGCCCAGGCATATTGTTGCTGACTCGGACCTAGTCGACATCTGGGAACATCTTCATCCCGAAAGGTTTGGTTTTATCTTCCAAAGCTGTAGTGACGGCAGCTATGGTTCTAGGCTGTAAAGGTTTTGCGCCATCTCACAAATTAGGGACGTTCCTGACATCACTCTGCGTTCCTGACATCACTCTGCGTTCCTGACATCACTCTGCGTTCCTGACATCACTCTGCTGCTTTTCTTTTCAGATCATAAAGGTATCAGTATCCGCATCAACACTGAATATAAGTCCCCCAGACAGCCATACTGGATTTTCAATAACTCACCCCTCGAATATGAGGTCTACTGCACGTACATCAAAGAAATCATACGCTGCATGTACAAACGGTGAATTCTACCGCAGGAATTCATGTAGAATGGCTAATCCCAGCATTAATATGGAGGCTTAATACGTTGCCGAGGTAAAAAACATAGTTACAAGAATGGGATGGAAAAACATTGGCAAACGATGCCCCAAACACAGCCCATCGTACTCAGAGGGCAATCAAGTTAACCCTGAAGCCTCTCCAACGACTGAGGATAAACGGAATTTTAATAACAGAACCTAAACAACTCTGCAGAGAGCCTCATCAATATTTTTTCAATATTTACAATCCAAGATCAGCCCTCGACCAAAGAAAGGACCAAGAGCAGTCAGTCACCCCTCCCAGGAATCACCAAGCTAGATGAGTTGCAGCAGTCCCTTCTAGATTCGCCACTCCCAATTGAAGATTTTACCATGGCGCTGAAACAACTGAACAAAGGAAAAGCGTCGGAGCTTGATGACCTTTCAGTCGAATTCTACTGCACATTTTGGAAGGGGCTCAAAATTCTTTTCATGAAAATGGACTTCGCTAGTCAATATTACAAAACTCGTCGACCGGAAATACAGGAAGGCCTCCCCCTCCTCCTGAGCATAGCCCAAGATTATTCCTCATGTCGCCTACCACCAATAAAACAAATTGCCCTTCCCCTACCAAAAAGGCAAGTGTATGTAGACTGCATGTATAGGGCGAATGAAGGACTTGGGTCTATAAAAGGAAAAGTAGATGACACAGTGATCTATTGAGCAAGCTACAGGGAACGCCCAACCTTCGGCAGGGATGCAGACACATCATGGAGACTCGCACATGGAACTTGGGCAAACGCGGTCTTTATAAAAAAAAAGTTCGAAAAAAAAAACAGACAGACTGCTTGCTACCCATGGTGTCCTGGACTAACTGGGACCGCGTGGCATCTTGCATTTGAATGTGTAAAGGTAAAATAATAAAAGAAATATGATCGCTTACAAAAAGATCACAAAAAAACTGATAACGTTTGAAAATAAAGAGTTGAGACGAATATTCGGCCCCATTAAAGAGGGAGAATGGATAATAAGGAAAAACAAAGAGTTGAGGGAACTGTACAAAGAACCAGATATTGTGGGTATAGTCAGAAGCAGACGACTTAGATGGCTGGGCCATGTCCACAGAAGAAGTGACAACAAAATGGTAAATATGATATGGAAAGGAAAACCGGAAGGCACTAGACCACCAGAGAGACCAAAAATGCTCTGGAGCGACGACGTGAAGAAGGACCTAAAAAAAATGGGAGCTAAACTCGACACAGCAGAAAACAGAAGGGCATGGAGGGGAGTGGTTGGCGAGGCCAAGGACCATCTAGGTTTTCAATGGCCACAGGAGTAAGTAAGTAAAGGTAAAATGCCTCTGGAAATTACTAATGCTACGCGAAGACTCAGGAGAATTTAGTACTATCCTCCGCATAAATTTATTCGCAGGTTTTCCGACGAGGAAGGCTGAAAAAACTCGTAAAGAAAATTGTAAAATTGGACGCATCCTCGGAAACTACATTTTCACACTAGCCAACTGAGTCATACATAGGGAATCAAATCTCTGTTTCCAAGAAAAGAAGCAACATGTCAATTATCATCTCTCTTTTAAATAGAATTATTGAAGAGACTCCAGCAAGAAAGAAATTATCCACAGACGTTCGGTAAAAAGGAAAATTTCAAAAGCCCTTGGGCACATAAAAATTACTAAGTGTCATCATGCACCGGAGATATCAATATGGACTGACCTTTGTTCAAATGACCATAGGAGCCATGCTGATCATCGTCTAAATGAACAAAGAAACAAAATGCGCTATGAACCACTCGGCACGGGGTCCAATCAAATTGGACGGCCAGAACAAAGGGATAGGTCCCAGGGTTGGTCTAGCAGCCCCCTCGGCGGGACTCCCCTGCGTGGGTCGTTTTCACGAAGGTCGGCCCTTGCCTTGTTTGTATCCCAGCGGGATAGCGAGGGAAAAATAGATGAATAGATGAGAAAATTAATAAATAAAAATGAAAATAACCCTACTATAGCGATGATTTTATAATAAAACACAACTTTTGAACGACAGGAAACCCCCTTCCTTATCCGTGTTGGAATAAAGTTCCGCGAATGGTGCCATATCACCATTCGGTGAAGTAGCAGGCCGATCCAGAAAAGGATCGATACATTTAAACATATACGAGTAAAAGACACATTGACTAAGATCCACAGGTTCCGATTGTCGGGTAGGCTGGTTCTGCGAATTCCGATGGTCGGGAGATAAGCATAACTTCGTGAAACAATAAGTATGTAAAGCAAAATACGCCAGCCACGACCCAACGGCTCGTGCTGGACGACGTCCATCGATCAGCGGGAGGTGTCTGTGCATGGGACCCATTCACGAAAACAATTTTATACCATTGAACAACATTTTTAATATCCCTTTTCACACACGTATGAAAATTAATAACCCTGATGAGATGAAGTAAGCAATGGAAGAACTTTGGTAACATAACTATATAGTGTATTGAATGCTTGTGAGGCTTCGCCTCGTGACAAGCATTAGCGATTTACGCCAATGTATCAATAGCCGTTGTTAAACTACTTTAGGGTATAGTATAATGCATGTTGGTGACTACTCACTCCCTGCCACACACCCTTGAGGTGGCTTGCAGGGTATTTTGTAGATGAAGATGTAGAACTGAATAAATAACGGGTGGTACGTACATAGATGAGAAATCGTATAAGACACAAAAAGAATGAATGAATGAAGACAATTTTAGAAAGAATGGATATAAATTAATTAACAAATTGAAAAACTCTACGCTTGAGGTGGTTTATTCTATTACTTTTGATTGCGTCCTGGATATTGGACATTAGACACGTTGATTTCACTTTATTCCACACCAGTGGCTCTATTACATTTACTGTATTTATTGAATATGTTGCAGCTTGAGGAGTTTGAAGGGGAGTGACTAATGTTGAGAAGATTGGAGGGCGGGGGACGGAAGTGACTCACATATTAAGACGTCACACGACGATGAAGCTCCCTCGTGCCAGAACCGCAGTACCGTCTCTTCGACACCAAGCGGTGTTTTCCACGGCTAGTTAAGGGCTCCGTCGATCTTGACCCAGGAGTCTAGGAGCTGCAGAATCGTGTAAAACTGCACGATTCCAAACTAGGCGGGGCCCCAGTGGGAACTCTACAACTTCTCCTGCGCGATCCGTATTTCTGCCCCACTAACGGCAGCGAACAAAAATATCGCCCCCGACGACTTCCCGTCTTTTCCCCCTTCACGGTCACCAAGTTTCTCCTCCCTCTCCTCTCCATTTTCCTTTACGCCGTCTCCTCCCAAAACACGTGAATCACGAAATACACACACGCTCCTACGTGGATTCATGGAGCTATCACCACATTGGCGCGACTCACAAAACTACTAAACCATCGCCACTCGCAAAAACATAAGAAAAACTACTCGTAAAGAAACAATTTCTTTACAAATTCACACGCGGAGAAAATTTATATTTAATATGGGGCTATTCAAGTGTTACGTAAGGCGATTTTTGCCACTTTTTAACCCACCCTCCTCCCATGTAAGACAACGTAAGATTTCAATAACCCTCCACTCCCAATCTTACGTAAGGCTTCAGACATTTTTGTAACCATGGATAGAGATAATAAACTTCGGGGGATTCTATGTCAAAATGCCCAAAGTGTGACCTCATCACGGATATTGATAACTGTTTTCGATATTTCGCGATTCGCTGTACGCACAACTCGCGAAACATGCGATCTTTGAAAATGCGAATTCTCCAAACTAATGAACGCAGCGAATTGGTTGTACGTTTTTCTATAGTTTAGCATACCTTCAGGCGTACCACCTAAAAAGTAAGATTTTTCCAACGAAAATAATTTTAAAAAGTGATAAAAATAAGAATTCAGAAGTGACATATCTTACGTAATACTGTCTTAGACCCCCCTACGTAAGACAACGTAAGAAAAGCCCAACCCCCCTCCCTCCCCAAAACGTCTTACGTAATACTTGAATGGTCCCTAAGACGTCACAGGCGTCACAAGCAAAAACACATGCACACAAAGAAAAAGAAACTCACACGTCAGTTTTTTTTAATTTCCGAAATCACAACCGCCTTTTTTCCGAACAAGGGAGAATAATGTTCTTCATCCTCTCTTATTCGAAATAAGGTTTTTAATCGAGGAGGGGGATCTTAAATGCAATGGTGACCTATGCGCGTATAAATTTCGGCATTTAATCATCCTTCTTCCCCACCTCAGTACCAGTAAATCTCTGACATTCTTCCTTTTCAACGCGGAATTTACCCCCGGGAATACAAAAAAAGCTCCTTTCCTTCTTCCTTCCCCATTACTTGCGCGAAGTGGTACAAACTGGACGCTCCTTTTCTCTCTCCCATTACTCTGTGACAGTCTAAACTGCCAAGCGCTAGCGTTTCCTCCAGTTACTGGAAGATAAATGGAAGACCCCGCTGTAATATTCTACCTGTTCCTGCGCTTCGGTGCGTATGCTTATGCCTCTCTCAGTTCCTCCTCCTCTATGTCTCGAAGCTTTCCTTACCACCTCCGCTATAGGTACCCAGTTTGTTTTAATAAATGTGGCGGAGGCCGTTCTATAAATGATGTATTAATGGCCAATCAATTTAAAAAAACAATACTGATGAAAATAATAGCGAAATCAATTTGAAGAAATTCCGAATAGGTAATCCATACCATGGTTACAATTTGGGATATCTTTTCTTCGGGGGTGGTGCACATCAAAATTATCTACATTTCTGTTATTCAGTATTCAACTTATTTAAAGTTGGTTTCTAATTTCTTTAGGTTCTTTGACCTTTTACTGCATTAATCAAATTCCCTTACTACACATAACGTTACTAACGTTTTAATAATTCAACCACTCGTTAGTATTTTTAACACTTCTATCACCCAGTGACTAGTAGATTTTTTTACAAATATTATGATGTGATCTTATTCTTACCGAAAATTGCGATTACGATTCTATGGCTTGCAGATTTTACGCTAACTAAGTATCTGTATGATGAATAACCTCAAATTTTAACGTTGAGTTAAATCTCAATACATATTAACCAAAACCTTGAATCACTCCTAATCTCTCATTCAACGAATCTCGCTTGTAACGTTACGAAAACTCATTCCCGGACACTAACACTTTGAGCGGGATTTACTGTATGGTTTACTCAGCATATCCTAGGAGTTAAAGTAATGAAGAAGTTGAATTTCTCTGCTATTGACTTTTAGGTGTTCACCTTAAATATTCTTTCTGGTCATATCGAAATGCACCTTCAACAATTAAGGATTAATTTAGTTTTGGAAATTATTAAGAAATTAAAACAAGGATAAGTGATCCAAGAAAATTTATAAAATGAATAGAATAGATTAATGGACTTTGACTATGTCCTACCTTCAAATTTTATCCGGGTAGGTTTATCGGAAACTCTGCACGATATTCTAATTCGGGTTAATAATTTGAAATTGGGAAGAGTAACATCCACTTTGAACTCATGCAGTGTTTTTCATGGTTTTAATTCAACTACTTAGTCACTGTTATTAATGTAATTTACCGAAATATTAAAATAAACATTATAAAACAGAAATTCTCCTGAAATTTCTCTGAAATAAGAAAGTTCTACTCCTGAAATGTATATTTAACTTTTTTGTAAATGGTAAAGAGTACCATTGGAAAGTGACTGATTTATTGTAGTGAAATCGTTTATTAAATTTTAAACAGTTGAATTTCCCGATTCGTAGAAAAAAAGCCTAGTTTAAAAAGTGAGATTATTGAGACGAATGATAACCTATAAATTCCAGCGTTATTTCACGGATTCACTCAAGAAACCTGTTCACCAATATGCCTTGCCGGTTTTTCAACCTAATGGCGTTTTTATTAACCACATGTTGCTCTATCTTCTTATATATAAAAAAGGAATGTTTGTTTTGTTCATTCTTTATGCACTCCAATACCATTCATCCGATTGCAATGAAACTTTGGTGAGCTGTTGTGCGCGCATAAAAAAAGGCAATTTTTGGGGTTGTTTTTACCCCAATATTGTTAACATTTACTCCCATAAGAAAAGCATTGAATTCGGTGCAGGTTTTTCATTAATTGCTTTTTTAAATTACTTGCACTCAAGATATTGAATAGAAGTTTGTATCATAGAATGCATAAAATAATGCAGTATTTAATTCTTTCATTATATTTTCTTATACGCTTCGATTTTGTCCAAGTACTGCGTTTTTATCTCGAAATTCATCAATTTTTCTTTCATTTCAACAATACAAAATTCCTTGGCAACTAGGCGTGAATATCCATTTAATAGCGATTTCATGAATGGTTATTCACTCCTGCAGCATTTAAAAGCCAGTTTCAGTGACTAATTTTAAATATTTAGTCAAACGACTACAGTTCACCGTTCACCTTGCCTTCTCAACGACCATCAACAAGGCACAAGTTCAATCACTTCAAGTGTGTGGATTTAATATGGAAAATCCATGCTTTTCACGTGGTCAAGTATATGTTGCATGCTCACGTATGAGACAGACCAGTAATACCAAATTCAACGCCAGCTGATGAACTAAACGTTTGCCTCAAAGGTTAGCTTCTTTGGAGACGTGCAGAAACTCACGTTAACGACCAATATGCGCGTAAATCTGCAGCGCAATGTGTCACCCATATTTTCAAAACAGCTATTGGACATTGGTAATAGAAAAGTACCAGTTGATGCCGACACAAAATATATTTCAATTCCATTGAACTTTTGTGCCATTGTTCCATCGATCGAAAAAATGATTCAGAAAGTTTTTCCACATATTGTCACCAAATACAAAAGTCACCAATGGCTTTGTGAACGCGCTATTTTGGTAGCAAAAAACACCGACGTCAATGCAATCAACTACGCCATCCACGAACAAATTTTGGGCGAGTCTGTCACCTACAAGTCGATCGACAGCGTCATGAATGCAGACGAGATTTTTAATTATCCAATTGAGTTTTTAAATTAGTTGGATCTTTCTGGTGTACCACCGCAAAAATTGTCACTCAAACTCTGCGCACCAATAATTCTTTTGCTCTACATGTATACACCATGAATGCGCAATAGAACCTGGCTCACTGACAAACAACTGATGCCAAACGTCATCGAAGCAACAATTCTGAATGGCAAGTCAAAAAGTGAAGATGTGCTTATTCCACGTATTCCCATCATTCCCCTCCGACATGCCATTTGATTTCAAACGACTACAGTTCCCCGTTTGCTTTGCATTCTCAATGACAATCAACAAGGCACAAGGTCAATCGCTTCAAGTGTGTGGATAAAATCCATGCTTTACACACGGTCAATTATATGTTGCATGCTCATGATTGGGACAGCCGAAAAATTTATCTGTTTTTGCAGAGGGTGGTAGGACCAAAAATATTGTATATTCGAAAGCCCTCCAATAAAATTTTCAACTCTATTTTTATACACACAGTATAATTTTCTTTCATTAATTTTCAACGTGCAAATGTGTCTGCTTTGTATATGTGTGCCTACTTAGAGAGAAAAATAGGCATTGCAACGCATGTCGGGCACAGCTAGTTTACAATAATGAGGAGTTTTATAGGAGTTCTTTTGAAGACGGAAGAGTTTTCTCCGGTAATAAGGTGCCTAATTTTACTTCATATGCTCGAATACTTCTTAAGATCTTACCGAGCGAATACAAGGTACTCACTTTTAAGTAAATTGTAAGCATTGCTAGTCATTTGTCAAATCTCGAGCGTCATGGCAATTGATGACGGCTTCAACCGCATGAATACAATGGAAATTAATGCAACAAGCTTTAGTACAGCAGATAAATTTTGAACTTAACAATGTAAAACACTATTATGATGTTCCACTGGAGTATTGAACTCAGTTAAAAAGTGTCTTAAATAAATATTTGCGCGTGGAAGGTGCCTAAGGTGGAAGTTATTTTTTCCGGCAAGTTGTCAGCCTATATATTGACTTCCAATTTATTTGTAATAATGCTTGCGGAACGACCATCAAAACGTATGATATACATCCCGGTGAAAGATGTTAATTCCATTTGGCAAGCGGGAAAGGATGCCTGATAGAGTTACTAGAAGTTAATTCTTACTTATAGGAAACTTCAAGCATAAATTACTATCCTGCTCATTCCTATAAAGAGTTATGGGTTACTAGGATGAAATTCACAAGCAATAAGGGATGATATTCATTGCTATGTTGTCGTTTTTAATGGTTTCTGTTTGTAAACACCGTGTTCGAAGCATTATTAATACACCTTTGATTCGTCTTGCTCAGGTCGCGTCAGGTTCGAAGAACTGCTCTGCCATACTTCATTCAACGATTCGTGTACTTAAAGTACTCCATCTATGACGTGCACCCGGTTGTCCGACCTTGAGGGAGCAACTGGTTAGGCTATTCAACTGTGGCTACCACGAAAGGGGAGAGAGTGCCGGTTTCTAGTGCAAGTATATGAGTATTTCCATATCAGGTAAAGTTGATGCTAAGCTTTGGTGCTGGTGACATACGACGTTTTATACGCAAGTATCTGTTTATTGATTCGAGAATTAGGCAAAATTGAAATGACACGTGATCTTTGACCGTTACGCGTGAACAGGTGGGGATGTTCTTTTTGCTCATCGCCACTGGCTTCGAGCATTCATACGGTCGATAAGCATGTGCCTCCTAAGCAATCCTATTCAACACTAGCTGACCTGAACTTCTATTTAGGAACTTATGAGTTTCAATCACCATGAGTCGACGTGAAACGTTTCGCATCTGGATAAGGTTGGGAGTTACATATAGTGGTAACGAAACATTGTGCCATCCCCTGTACGAAGCGTGACGTCAACGAAGGGAATAACTACTACTAATTTGCGAGGGTGGAACAGTGTCAGCAGCGCATTTCAGGAAAATGTTCAGGGTTCAAACAATGTTAAATCGGAATACCCTGATATTGTTAGTAACCCATCGGAAAATCCCATAAAACAATTGGATTAAGAGCCATAGCGAGCTTAAAAGTTGACGTGAATTACAGATTTAAAATTTGAAAGTTGGCAGTGAAGGTTAGCCACCTTGGAAACACTAATAGCCAAACGCGGAGAGTACCTCATTCTAGGCCTGGGCGATATATCGATATATCGTAAAACATCGCGATATTTTAATTTATCGCCAATCCGATTTTGAGTTTTTAAAATTGACGATATATCGTTGCTCGATAAATATCGTCTTATCGTGCCCCGATATTTTATCGGGTACGATAAATATCGCGATAAATATCGCGATCACGATAAATATCGCGATAAAATATCATGTCATCGCCTCCCGATAAAATATCACGATATCGCGCTCCGATAAAATATCACGATAAATATCACGATAAAAGATCTTGATATTGCTCTCCTTCAAATGCCGCGTAATCGCGCCCGATGAATTATCGTGATATTGCACCGGTTTATCGTGTCGGAAAAAGACAGCCGTTGGGTTGGCCTTCGCTTAAGCTGGAGCAAGTATGTTTGAAAACTGACTATTCTGCTATCGGCTAATTCAAATTCTCAGACAAAATATACACTAATGTACATACAAACAGTTGTTTTCATTTCCTTCCAAAATTTGAACAAGACGTCACCCATAAACTATCGGACCACTGAAATTGAAAGAGAGAGAGAGAGAGAGAGGAGAGAGAGAGAGAGAGAGAGAACTGCTGAGAATTTGAATTAGCAGATAGCAGAATAGTCAGTTTTCAAGCATACTTGCTCCAGCTTAAGCGAAGGCCAACCCAACGGCTGTCTTTTTCCGACACGATAAACCGGTGCAATATCACAATAATTCATCGGGCGCGATTACGCGGCATTTGAAGGAGAGCAATATCACGATCTTTTATCGTGATATTTATCGCGATATTTTATCGGAGCGCGATATCGTGATATTTTATCGGGAGGCGATGACATGATATTTTATCGCGACATTTATCGTGATCGCGATATTTATCGCGATATTTATCGTACCCGATAAAATATCGGGGCACGATAAGACGATATTTATCGTCACGATATGAGTTATCGATATCGCCACCTGACGATATGCTAAAATTATCGTATCCCGATATTTAATTATCAATATCGCCCAGGCCTACCTCATTCCCCCGTGTGGAGCCAGTACGTAGAGAAAAGGCTCTTCAACTAGAAAGGGCCTTCTGCGAAACTGCCACCATATTTCACTACCACTGCACACCTGGCGACGATGCAACTTAATTGTGCATAACACATATTTCATCACAACTTGAATATAACCAGGAACTAAATTAGATCGACTCGTTACAACTATAAAGTATATTAGATGTATGTAAGGGCCACGTGCCAATCGAAAGAGAAAAGTTGCAAGAGTTAAATAATTGGCGTAATAAATAAGAGGCCCGAGAGGCCGAGTAATTCAATTTGCCATTTTGTGCGATTGAGTGGATTAAGCATGAATCGTTAAATGAAGTTCATATATAGCAAAGCAGTAATTAACGTGAGCGAGATGAATCAAAAGCGTATTTATTTAATGCTTCGAGCGCGGTGTTTACAAACAGAAGCCATTAAGAACGACAACATTGCGATGAATGTCGTCCCTTGGTACTGGTGAATTGCATCCAAGGAGCATATAACTATTTATAAGAATAAGCAGCATACTAATTTATGCTTTAAGTTTTCCTATACGTAATTATTAACTTCCAGTAACTATGTGAGGAAACCTTTCCCGCTTTCAAAATAAATCTTGTACTTAGTTGATAATGTAATCGTAGAAAAAGAGGTCCGCCACATATGGGCATAAATTCACGTGTCGCAGACAGCATAATATTAAATTAGTTCAACGTCTAATTGCGAGAGGATTTCGCGAGTTATTTCACTGGGAAGCGTTCAGATCGTTTGAAGTAATAAAACAACGTAACAAGTTGAATTCACATATACTAAAAACTTGAGAAATATAAGTTTTTAATTTGCGCATGCCAGGGAAAATATCTTTTTTTAAATCTCTAAAAGAAGAAAGTGGATTATTGTATGGCTTTTCGTTCTGCGATTAATTTTTTTGTATTAGGCAACAGTTTCGCCGTGCTATGCTGCCGGCTTCGTCGGGCTTTTAAGAACAACAATGGTTTTTTTTAATAAATAAACAATTCCAGCAGTTGATGATTTTGAGAAGTAAAAAAATTAATTTCGAATAAATCTCTTCCAGGTATAAGGGAGTTTATAACTGTCCTCTCTATTGATGTTATTTGGTCTTTTTTCTATTTCAATCGCCTCCCTTATGAGCCGCGGAAAGTAACTGCTTTCTTTGTGTATGACTCTAGCCGTCTCGATGTCAATGGCGTGATCCTCCTCTAACGTAGTGTGCTCAGCCACGGCAGGGTGATACCAGTCTTTCTTCCGTATTGTACGTTCATGTTCTTTTAATCGGCATCCAATTCCTCTTGGTCAATGATAAACAATGAGCTGCGAAAATCTACAAAAAAAGAAAGTGGATTCATTTACGATAAAGTGTACAGAATGAAAGAGCACATAGCAAAAGAGCTGTGAATCCAATATTCTCATCCATATAATGTTCCCGAAAACTTCGGAAGCGACAGAAACTCACAGCGATAGCCGAATCAAGTTCCTACTTATGGGGTGCGAGCAATGTAGAAGCTGACGGCGATAGTGGCGCGTCTCATTTATTCACTTCAACTCCCCAAGTCACAAGAATAGGTAGAAGGTTTCACGCGTTAAATGTAAATAGTAGTATTGCGGACCCTAGGTGTTAGTTTCTTTAGTCCTGCCTCCATAGAGTAAAGGTAGTTTGAGCGAAAAATCACTTCACCTTGAATTTGATGAATTTGGCCTCATTTTAAAGAAAACACTCTCATCTTTGCAAAGATATCAAAGTATCAACCCCTTGCCGAACTACTTTTCGAGCTATTTGCCTAAAAATATAAGCTGTTTTAAATGGGATATATCAGGGTTGTGCGCTCCAGAGGGAGAATATTGGAAAAATTAGGAATTTCTAGCACCTAGATTTCGTCAAAAAACTAACTGTGTGTAGATTGCATGTTTTTTCAACTATTAACAAAAAATAATCTATTAGTCACCACAGTAATTTTTACAGAATCGCAAAAAAACTTGCTATTTTGAAGGGCTTTCAGACGCACGGCGGGAAAAAAAGAGTCAAGTTAGAGACTTTTGTAGCTTTATTTATTTGACTACTGAGATTTTAGTAATATATAACTATATCTTTGCGCCATTAATATTACAATATTTATTTCATACTTCTTACAAACGCTGAAATAAAAAAATAAAATTTTGATATGGTCTCCATTATGACTAGGAAACTATCTCGCTCAAACCACCTTAATCTAATCCAGGGCAAAACCGATGTCAACTTACGGACGTGTGGCGCAAACAAGAAGCTGGTGCCAGTGCAGATCAAGGTTGAGAGAATTCGACAGTTTGTAAAGGTAGTCAGAATTCGCGAAGTAAATAATATACCACGGTTCTCCGGGCAGTTCTTGCATGTTATAGAAAAATTTACCAAATAGGTACTTACGGTATATGTTTCTCGTGCACATCACCATGGATACCTGGAAAATTAACCTCATGACTCTTGCTCTGAAAACAAATCCCCTGACATTCAATTACACCATTAATTCAACTTCCTTAAACAGAGTGACAGCTATAACCGACCAAAAACTAAATTACTCCGGCCACATTCAGACTGTAAAAGGTAATGCAATGTCCCTATTAGGCCTTCTTTACCGCTTCACAGAAATTAAAGATCACAGAGCACTCCATTCCTACTTCTCAACAATTGTTCTTCCCGTAGTATCATATTTCTCCCCAATATGGTCCATATCAGCCCCGACTAATCTAAAATCCCTTGATTGCATCCCCCATTTCTTTGCCAAATTGCTTTGTCAAACACAGAGTCCCACATTTCCGCAATATGTCCTCAAATGCTATTCTGTCTTCTCTTTCCATTTCTAATCTCCAAAACCACAGACTTAAAACTGATTTAAAACTCCTCCACATTACCCTTAACTCGACCATTGACTGCCCTGAACTGACTTTCTCTCTTCAACTTTAGGATACCAACTCGATCCACCCGCACGCTTTCTCTACTCCACCTGCCTATTCCTAGGATATCACTCACCCAGCGCTCACCATTATTTCGCCTCTCCTCCCTTCTTAATTCACTCCCTCACACTGTCGATCCTTTTTATTTATCATGTAACCATTTCACCACCCAAGCTATGTCCCACCTGTCAACAAATTAAATATTTCCCTTTTCTGCGTTGTTGATTTTTATGTTTTTACTGTATTTTTGTCCTCTGTCATGTTTATTGTTAAATGTGTCACTGTAAATTGGCGCTAATTCTGTATGTGAACAATGTTTTAAATAAATAAATGTGCGCGGGGATTATAACCGACACCATACGTTTACGCTCGTTTATTTTAATTTACGTGGTTCAAGTTTGGCGTTACGTTTAAAAGCATCCCAAACTTCAATGAGACATTGCTCTAACGAAAATTGACTTTTCCTCCAGGGATGATGGCGGGAAGAAATAGGGTTAGAGGTTTTAAACAGACCTATATTAGACTTTTAAGCTATAATTTTACTGAAGTATTAATTGTTCCACGAGCAGGATATGAAAATCAACAATTTATTACAAAATTGATAAAGGCAAACAAGAGTGTATGCACAATGAAAGGAATTACAAGCCATTTTCATCTAATTTTCTCCTTGGCTACTCCCAGGAGACCACTTGAATCTTCCCTTTCTTAGAAGCCGCTTCAAAATGTCTCGACCTCCTCCCCCCATCAAAAATCTTCCTTCTTTCCACCCCTTCGCCCCTCACCGAGACCCGCGCACAAAGCTTCCCAAGTCTTTATTGGAAGCCGGGAATCTTAATGAAAACCAGAGAGGTTGAGACCCAATCCTCATCCCCATGGAAACACTCTTAAAAGGCATTGAGTTTTAGGGGAATCTTTCCCTCCTTCTGAACTCCTCGCATTCCTTTTTATGAATGGGAATTTGCCCCCGTCAGGAAGCCACCGTCTCCAAAGGAGGCCAATTTACGCCTCGCTGATTGGTCTAATCGACTTAATCGTGCTCTCAACGGCCAGGGTGTTGAGGGCAGGGGGTGAGTGATCTTTGCGAAGCGGAGAAAATAATAAAAGGGCGAAAGGAAAAGTGAAGGGGATGTTGGAAGAGCCCGCTGAAGTGGACTGAGGAGATAGGAAGGTGTTTGTTGCGCGAGTGATCTTCAAGGTCTTCTCTATGCGAGAAGATACTCTATCAGGAAAATGTTTTTCAATCTCCTCCGAAAACAAAATGAATTTTAATGACTTCGGGGGCAATTACAAGCGTTGAATGACCCCCGAATTACAAAATCAGAGCATGCGGAATGCCTCACAAAAAATTGACAGGCCGTAGTTACAAAGTTTTGGCATCTTAAATTGACGGAAAAGGGTTTTAACTGTTTTAAACATTTTGAATGACATTGGAGCAGCTTTCGGGCGTTCCTCCACTTGATGTCTATCTATGACAACATTTTCTCCAGCCATCCTGCTGGCGTCTTCAGACCTGAAAACGCCAGCAGGGTGCTGGAGAAAATGTTGTCATCAATAGACACCACGCGGAGGAACGCCCGAAAGCTACTTCAATAACACTGGTCGGCAAAAAACTTTTATCACCCACCATTTTTGGGGGAAGCCCCCCCTCTTATTTTTATCACTTTGCGATAATTTGGAGGGATGGAAAGGATTATTAATTAATTTAGAATTAAAGAATTATAATCAAACCCCGCGGAAAACTTTGTACCAATTTTTAATGACAAGTTAATACCAATTTAACAAAATTTTTACAAGGTACGGCCGGTTTCTATAGTCATTATCAGATACAAATTCCTTGTTGAAGGAGTTTTTTCTAAGTCCAATATCCTCAATCTGTTTAGCAAGAAGTGAAAGGTCGAATACTTCTAGAAAAGACGGTGTCGAAAGTTGTACGGCGTGACACGATTCGTAGTGGTATCCTTTCGAACAATACCAAACTCAAAGCTCATTCCATTCTGAGACACTGGCACGTCAAGAAAATTTAGTCTTTCTTCCATCTACTTACAGTTGAATTTTCTTTTCTTTCTTTCTTTATTCTTGGACGTAGAATTTTCACAATGTATTCCATTCTTGATTTTCATCAGTCTAACCGTCTTTTGGAGCCCATCCATACTGCAAAAATGTCAGCAACCTACCTAAACCATCATACCAAAGCAAAAAATTTATATTTCACTGCACTGTATTCAAATAACCTTTCTTCGAATCTTGTTCCAAAAAAATATCCGCAAAAGTAGGTGATTAGTTGAAACCTATGGCTAAACCTTCCGTTTGTTTCTACTATTCATAGTTGAATTGAAATATTTTTCCTCACATAATTGTTTGTAATATCACAAACTGACTTGAGGAATGGGGTCTGGGTACCTGCCTTTACATGTCGGCATCTCTATGAGTAAGAATAACATGCAATATGTCACTTATTATGAGACAATTTTTGTCTAGCAACTGCTTTTCCAAATGATCGAATACTGTATACCCTCGGTGTTTCTGGATTAAATTCGTTCCAAACTTGATGGTCAGGACGACTTGTAATGTAATCAACACTCTTTTTAATTTGTGCTAATTAATAACAATATATAAATTTATTGTATTGTTATTTTTTAATTGGATTTTTTTTCAATATGTTACTTCCAAGTAGTCAAGTTTTGCATTGATACATGTGTCATAAAACTTAGAAGGCCACAATGTAGATGTTAAAAAAATTTCGGAAATTCAAGCCAAAATTTCTCCTGAAATTGTATTAATTTAGTATTATGCTAAATCCATATTTGAAATGTATTCTAAGAATTATTTAAAAAAATTAGTTGTTAATAAGAACTAAGACGATGCAATTTTCCACAGACAAAATTTTTGATCGACCCGGGTTTCGATGCACTGCATCAACATCAGGTGATATAAGAATAATAAAAAAGAAAAATAATAAGAATAATAATAACTAAGTCGATCCAATTTTCCACAGATAAAATTTTTCATCGACCCGGGTCGATTAAAAATTTTATCTGTGGAAAATTGCATCGTCTTAGTTCTTATTATGTTCATGTTCCACAACATCTCGCCTGATTCCTCCCTTTTTGTGAAAGTAGTTGCTAGTAAGCAACGGAAAAGTACTCACGCTCAAAGCATCGTTATATCCTATGTGGATTTATCCCATCGTACTATTTCCAATAATGATTTCATAAGCAGAGGCTGAGGATACAGAAATTGAAAGCGAACGCGAACACTGCTCATTTTTTAATACCTCATATTCGCCAAAGACGATCAGTCCACGCAACTTCAAAGCTCGTCTCGGAAAATTATTATTGAGATAGAATCAGAAATTCTGTAAGGTGTATAACTATTGAGTACCGTGCAACGATATCTCACTTTTATTCCCCACGAATATTCGAAATTCGCTAAATTGTACGAACAACGTTATATTGCTACTTCCTTTCGTGTCGCAAGGTATTTTTAATTCACAAAGTGAAAACTAATTATATTATTAATCTTCAATCCGTATATTGGTTTGTTTCAGCTTATCAATCATTGTCTTTGTTGCCTAGAATAGGTACTAATCAATATCTTAATTTGCCAAAAAACTTTAGGTGTGATTAGGTTGTCCATATTGGCCGACGTTTCGACAGGAGACTTTCCTGTCATCTTCAAGGCTGTGGATCTAACACTGGTGAAAGCCCGAGAAGAACTCATCAGTATCATTTGCCGGGAAATCCCGAAATCTTACATTAATTATGAAGTCCGTTGTGCTTTTATTTTATCGAAATCCATGTTGCTCCTCTCCCAATTTTGTTTCAATGATATCTCTAGCTCATTTTTCTAAAATCCTTTTATAGATTTTGGTGAGTTTCTTTTGGTTTTCTGCGATTTAACTAAACTTTTTAGCAACAATTTCGCCATGCTATTCTGCCGGCTTCGTCAGGCATTCTAAATCAACAATGAAAAATAAATAAACAAACTTAAGCGGTTATTATGTACAGCATGATTAATTATCATCAGGGAAGACATTGAAATAGAAAAAAGACTTAACAACCTAAACAGAGAAGATGGCTACAAACTTCCTTATACATGGAAAAGACTTTTGAAAAACTAAAGTATTAATTAATCATGCTGTACATAATAACCGCTTAAGTTTGTTTATTCATTTTTCATTGTTGATTTAGAATGCCTGACGAAGCCGGCAGAATAGCACGGCGAAACTGTTGCCAAAAAAGTTTAGTTAAATCGCAGAAAACCAAAAGAAACTTACCAAAATTAAAATGAACTGCGAAAATCTACGAAAAAAATATACTTTTATAGATCTTTGTGATTAATAGTTATCCGTATTCCTGGCGAAAATCCTGAGTAAAATCGAAAAGAATCTACTCAAAGTAACTAATATTTGTTCGAATAGTTAGTTACCTTAAATTTTCAAGAAATGGTAGACATTCTTGCTTTATATCCGCTAATGCTTCCACCCCTCCGTGCTATCCAAAGGCAAGCAAGGACAGAATACGGGGAAGACATATGGTGAACATTTCGGTTGCTAGGGTGCAGTTTGATGACGTCATGCCCTCCCCATCTACCTCAATTGTACTTCCAGACAAGTATTTTTATTGCTTTTGAATACTTTAAATACTCAAGTTCTTTTATAAATACGTGCCTAGAGCTAACAATTCCACTGCAGTGAAACCGAAAGCTCCAACTATGAGTACCCTGCGGCAAGCAGCCAATTTTACTTCTCCCAGACTTCTCGCTGTTTTTCCAATTCCTCCCCTTTGTCGTCCTTCACCCTTTTATTCCCCCCCTTCCTGGCCTCCTCCTGCCCACCCCTACCCCCAGCCCACCGTCCGCAACCCCTCGTCGTCCTCAGAGGACCTCGTCCTACAGCAGTCCCTCTTTTCACGACGACTTGTCCCTTAAGGGGTTGATTACCGAACCCCTCGGGGGAGGGGGGGAGGGCTGAGTATCAGCAAGTAAGGGTGGTGGGGATAAGGGACTGTAATGGGGTTAAGAGCTTGGTGAACGCTTTTGATCAGGAAATAGCCCGGAACGGGTTGACTCTTGCCTGCATCCTTGTACGGCCGTGTTTTGTCCAAGGGAAGAGAAGGGAGAGGGAGTAGAGATTCATGGATGTGAAAGATTTTTTTTCATCCATGTCCTTTTCAACGACTCATAATCCCACGGGCGCTTCTGGAAGGGGGAAGATAGGTACGCCGAGTGCTTTCAGTGCCGCCGGCCCGCCAGAAGGGCCCGCGTTCGACTCCCGAGGGAGTTGGCTTCAACCACAATCATCCGAGACCCCTCTACGAGAGGGAGCCCAAGGACTCGCCTTCGTCCGAAGGCTAAGATGCGCGGATTCGGCCGAATGCATTCCCGGAACGAGTCGGATGAAAGCATCTCTGGCATTAACCCCAAAAAAATTATAATAAATAAAATAATTAAAAATTATAATGAAGGAGTTGGAAGTCATTGAAAGAAGAATATTAAGAAAAATACAAGTACCAGTTTTATATGAGGAACAATACAGAAAACGCCACAACAATGAGCTCTATACACATATAGAAAAAATTAAACATACAATCAGAAAAAGTAGAATTGCTTTTTATGGATGACTTCCAAGAATGAGCTCCAAAAGATTCGCATGATGACTCTTGAACACTCCGAACGCTGAAAATGGGAAATACATGGATTACAGAAACCGAAAAATATATTCAATTACTCAAAATCACAAAAGATGACATTAAAAAACTTTCTCTACTACTAGATAAACTACGAAATCCAAAGCGTTCCTGGAAAAATCCAAGAAGAAGACTGGTGCGGTGTTGACTGAGGAAAGGAAGGGATATTCCCATCGAGGATGAATGAAAGATAATCGGGAGAAGAAGAAAGATTGGAAGAAAAATTAAAATAATTGACGTCTTTCTTGAGCGGAATTAGGTTCTCACAAAAATATATTAAATGTCACTCGTAACACATCTCTGCCCTGAGTGGTGAAATTACCATCCAGGCAGGAGTCCGGATTAGCAGGTATGGACGTTACCACGCCGCCATTAAGACTGGTAAAAGATATGTCAAACCCTGGGAAAGAACCAGGGACCTTAAGATATTCAGTTTAATACTTTCCCAAATTAGCTATTTTGGCTGAGATATAGTGAAAATGTAGCCATTTTGTATCAAATGTACCATAAATATAGCAAAGCCATGTACATTGATAATGTCTGGTTTTTATTAGGATTGGGTCAAGAACAAGTTGAAGCCGTTGCCTACCAAACCCTCAAACCAATAAAAAACCCACAAAACCACCGAAACCTAAAAAACAGCCATTATCAATGTATTTTACTATGTTCGAAAATTTTGATAAAATGAAAAACCATTTACCGAAATATGGCAAAAATGTCGCCCGTAACTCAATTCAGTGTGATTTGGTGGTTGGATAATGGCAATAAATACATTAGCGTCATTTATCTCGACCACAGCCAGTTAGATTCCTTATTCATTCCATTTATCTTGCCCGCAGCGAGTAGTAATCAAGGATTCCTCATTTAATCATGAATACTGATGGAATTTTAAAACTGACTTACTCGATTGGATAGAGTTATATAGTTTTTCAGGAATTTGAAATATTTTTAAGTTTTGAAATTGAACCTCGTTTAATGTTCAATTTTAGTACACCATTTTGATGGATGATGAAAGATTTATTAGTAATGCCACTGACTACACTCATATACTTTTATCATTCCAACGTTTTGCCTCTGCTACAATCGACTTTTAATGCTCCATGGAGAAAAATATTTTTACTCTGCAGATATTTTGAATTAATTTTGACCATAGTTTTCGAAGGAGGCAGCCAATGTGAACGGAGGATGTTTTCAAAATTACCATCATTTTTACAGAGTGATAACTGGATGAACGTGAACGAGGAATGAAAAGAATGTAAATGCAGTTTGGTACGAATGAAGACTGAATATTTTAAAGAGCTTCAGAGGGGCGATATGTTGAGGAAATAGTATGTTGAGGGTAGATTAACAATGATCTGGCTATGGGGAAAGTAAAAAAGAGCCTTCTGATCAATTGATTTTCCCAATCGTAATGATTTTAAAGATTTTATCTGTAGAATAAATCAATTCCTCGAAATGTGGCTTTATTTTGTCATTCTGATCCTGAAAATTGAAAAATCGTCGTCTTTTCTCACATTCATGAAAGACTACTTGTTCTAACGCAATTAGTAAGTATGTTCGTCAACACTTATTCTCCTAGAATACCTTACATATAATCTTCAATGGTTAAGGCAAACCGTAAGCCAAATCATTATTTTTTTCGTCATAAATAAACGGGTGGAATTTCTCATTTTATTTTAATCCTGCAGTCGTGATGGCACCACCTGTTAAGGTCATGTTAAGGTTAACAATTCATTGATTTAGAGGTTATTTTTATATTTTAGTAACCTAAATTCGATAGATAGATAGGGGTGTATGTTGGGATACAATATGGGAAAAGTGAATACAATTGACATAAAATTGAAAATATTTTTCGCCGGCATTCTTTTCCAATACAAACCACTTGAAAATCGCGGCCCTTATTTACGTTTTACGACCTAGTTCCCTTATTTTCAACGATATCCATTCCCAAAATCCTATTCCCTACTCAATGAAAATCCAATAAATGATTCCGATTGAAAAATTTAATTTTCAGATTTTGCCTCTTCATCCTTAATGAAAGTGAAAGATATGACACGGGACACAATTACGGCAGTTTTTGCGATTAAGATAAACTTGGAATTTTCCGGAAATACGCGCGAGGTGATAATCACCCTCAATCAACTCCTCATAACTTGGCAACCCTCGGGACCGCTGGGGAAGGCTGAAGGGGGTTGAATGGGGGAGATGTTGTTGGGGTTGGTCTCAGGGCTTTTGCTTGGGTGGGGAGGGGGGTTGATTCCGGGCGAGGAAGCCTGGCGGCAAGATCAAAGCCGCTTCACGAAGGGGTCCCGAATGAAACAGGAGGGGTATGAAACGAGTGATTGACAAAATGTGGAGGAGCTCTATAGGCCCAATAACCCTAAAGGTATCCAATAGGGCATTCCTAAAAGTATCCAATGATGCAAAAATAGGAAAAGCTAGAGTATCTGGGTTCAATCGATAATCCTGTGGGCAGAAAAATTACAATCATACCTTATTTTATGCATTCAAACGAGAAATATGGGTGTGGCGAAACTTGGTGGCACTCATTTGTGAAAATCATGTATTGCAATGATTTTATAAAGGTCGGTTTACACGTAGCAGTCGACTGCTATGACAGTCGACTGCTAAGCTCGACTCGTACGTGTGAGTGCGAACTGCGATGCGAGAGTCAAAAGAGGACTAGGTCGAACGTGGTCAACTCTGGATCGATTCGAGATATTATCAGAGTAGAAGGACTTCTACTTTCCATCACAGTGAGGTTCAATTTATCGCAACACTCGCTAGCGGTTGTAGACGCGCTATGGAAGAGACCGGGAATTTGAAGAAGTTGGCGAGGATTTCTCTGCCAGAAGGTGGTCTCTTCAGATTTATCGAAGGATATAGGGAACAAGAATGCTTATGGAATACAAGAAGCTGGGAGTACAAAATATTGACGCCTTAGACGCTCAGAGACAGTTATGAATCTCCAGGGGCCAAGAAACTTAGACATATGGCCAGTCACACCTTTGAAGATATTAATTCTCTCAATACATTTCTGATTCTTTCCGGTTTTGGGCCAGTCTGTTAAGTAGGGTATGCATAATTATGTTAATACATGAACTTTTTAACCGATTCTCATAATTGTTACAGTACGGAATATCCATCAGAAATCTTTAAAAACCATCCATAGCATGTAAAACAAGAAATTATTCATTGTCAACACGTAAAAAATTCCAATATTCCTCTCCGTCAATAAATGAGTAAACTTTGAAGAGAGTTTATTCTAAACTTTAGTCAATCCTCTTCTATTCTCCAATCCTGATTCCGCAGCTCTCTAACAAAGAGGATTATGAAAAGAGTTCGTCACCTTCCTTGCAAAATGGAAGCCATTTTGAAGTGCCTACTGGTGGTGATATGCTGCGATAGTTGTAGATGGTGGTAGCAGTAGCGATGTATCGCGTATCGAACGACTGCTATAGCAGTCGACTGCTACGTGTAAACCCACCTTAAGTTTGGTAATCAACGGGGATTTCAGGGAAGAGGAGAACTCGCTGACGGAGGGGTAAAATACGCGTCTACCAATCACAAGGTCGTGGGTTCAAATCCCTTCTTGGTGATTTGTGTATGCTAGTCTGTGTTTATATAAATATAGTATGCGTATAATTAATCGTAATAGGTGATAGCTGGAGATATTATAAATTTAAAGAACTTAATGGTGTAGTGTTTTATTTTGTGACAGTAACACGTGATAAAATACACATTAGACAATGAGACATGGACTAAATTGAGGGCCAGAGAAGTGAACGATAGTTTCAAAATTGTGAGAAATTCACAGGGAAAAAATAATTCTCCCGGCGTCTTATTCGGTAAGGACTCGACACGGTCGAACCTCGGATAATCCGTGGGTTTGACGTCACAGCCCCCAACAAATCTCAACTATTGAATGACTCTATTTGAAATTTTAGAGGCTGCGATGTCAAAATTTCGTCACTTTCGAGGCTTGAAAATTCCGAGAACATACAGAATAGCCCCTCTGAGCAGGAATTCAAACCCAGAATACTCGATTTCGCGCCTTGTTTTTCTCTCACTGTGAATTTCATGGAGGCTTTAAGGAGTGAGTTGTCGTCGCAGGTATACTCACGTGCCTCATGATGAACGGAAGCGTGCTATTTTGCTTTCTTCATACCTTTTGACCTGTTACCTTTAAATACTGCAAAAAAACTACCGTGGTAAACAATAAAGCATCGTCATGTTTACGCATTGCCTCGGCAATGCATTACTTCGCATTTCGTTTTTCGATGGATATTACTCCCATAGAGCTTGATATGGAGTGTGGCGTTGTATGGGGCAGAAACGTGGACCTTGAGAAAGGAAGACGAAAATAGGCTGAAGGCTTTGAAGATGTGGGTTTGGAGGAGGATGGAGAAAGTGCGTTGGACGGAAAGGAAGACAAATGAAGAAGTGCTTGACATGGTGGGCGAGGAGAGGAAACTTATAGATGAGATTAGGGGAAGGCAGGGTAGGTGGCTGGAAGGGGTAATGAGGGACGATGGTTTGCTGAAGGCCGTGATAGAGGGTAGGATGTTGGGTATGCGGGGAAGGGGACGGAAGAGAATCGGTTTTATGGACGGGATAAAGAAAGGTAGGACTTATGCTGAGATGAAGAAAGAAATACTAGAGGTAGAAAGGGCACGGCACGTGTAAGAGTTCGTTGGATATTCTCTGACTTTCATCACAACCTACCTCTAACCGGTAGATTACTGAAATGAATGAATTACTCCCATACGATATTCATCAACAGTGTTAATCAATCTCCATTTATTGTTATTTTTCTAACACTGTTAAAGATTAATTAAATTTTCACAATTAAATACACGTGCACACAGTGTCATGGAGTACCCGTGTAGGAGCGCTAAGCGTTACTGTTGGTGAGGTTAATCCCAGCCTTAAACACTAAGGTGTTTACTAACACAAATTCAAAGAATTGCGGAGCTGGCCGCGCAGTAACTTCACCCTTAACTTAACTTAACGTAGTCACCCGCTGATGGTCACACAATCGTGTGAAGTCCCCATTTTAAATTCACCGGGAAAGCCTGTTGTCTAATATGAAAGGCAGTAGAACTTAAAAAAAATTAACTTAATCAGCACATGTGACCGCTTCGTGAGAAGATATTGGGCATATTTTGCGACACAAAATTTATTTTTAAGGCAAAAATGGAAGGAATGATTGGGAATAATTACAGAAGAATACCAAGGATGGAATACATAAGGCAAATTATGAAAGACACCAAAGTGAGATTGTATGAACGGTGTGAAGTGGTTGGCTAATGGGAGAGTGTAATGGAGATCTTCAGCAAACAAATCTTCGGATTGTTGACTGCTGATGATGATGAAATCGATATGCCTTTGCAAATCTTCATATTACTTTAAAATATACATTTATCATAAAATTAGGCTGAATGTGAAGGGGACAACGTTTTTAAACCCAAAAAGGATTTTTTTTTCAAACCATGCTCACTATAATATGTAATTCACTGATAATAATTGAAGCTACTATTATTCCTAGCTCCGGGAAATATGGCATCGGACTAGCAGATCAACCCGTCTGGTATATTTTTTCAGCATCCAATACGTAAATTGAAGGCATAAAATAGCAACTTATATTTCTTTTTTGAGGTATTTTCTCTTCCTTTTTTGGTGAAGGGTTAATGGACAAAGAAGTGTTCTCCGTTTTACACTTAAACTTACGCGGATATTGAAGTCAGCATCAACAGGAAAATATGTTTTTGGTATAGTTACATATTTTGTCCCATACTAGAATCATCGAATGTGCCTCATGATGAACGGAAGCGTGCCTTCCTGCTTTCTTCATACCTTTTGACCTGTCACCTTAAAATCCTGCAAAAACTGCCGAGGTTAACAAGAAAGCATCGGCAGGTTTACCCATTGCCCCGGCAATCCAATAGTTCGTCTTTCGTTTTTCGATTGATAATACTCTCGCACGATATTCATCAAAGTGTAAATCAATCTCCATTTATTGTTATATTTCTAAAACTTTTAAAGATTATTTAACTTTTCACAATTAAACGCATTAGTGTGATTTACCATTAAACACTAATTATTTCACATTGACATTTAAACTTTCAAGACATTTAAAATGTCCGTTTAAGAACCACAATATTTATTGTAAGGTCGAGGGAATTATTATGGCAGAATTTTAGCTTTCTATTTTACATATTTGACTAGTTATGTATGTTAAACGTATGCTAATAGAATTATTCAGCGCATTTTCCCGTCATTGTCTTGGGTATTTCCCCATGCACGCGATGTGCGCCAGCAAATTACGAGAACCCTGGTACAGATGATGCACAATTTGACCTTACACCCAAAGGTCGGGGAAAATTGTTCGAAATGTCAGACAGATTACTCCCGGGGTATGAACAGAATAGCGCAGCGAGAATCAAACCACTCATTATAAAATCTGAGATTCATTCTCACTCAGTAAGGCTGTTGCCAATTACATCCCTTTCTATTTCTTGCCACGACTTAGCTCCTCGTCATCGCCGTTATTACATCGACTACAAAGCCTCGTTTCCTTCTAAGTTTTATATCAAACAACAAAAATACGCAGAGACACTAAGGTAGGCCTGTGCGATTATCGAAAAAAATCGATATCGATCAATTATAAGAATAATTGGAAATGTGGACGATTCAATCGTCGGGAATTGAAGAAATGACAATTCATTGAAGTAATTCAATTAATTGACAAAAGTCAATTAATTGGCATCGAAATCGGTGTCAATTAATTGTCATTGCTCAATAAATTGACATCAACCAATTAATTGACAGGACTCAGTATGATCGTGCTTTTCAAAGGCTTTCCTTTGGCAATGAGAAGAATGAAAGAGCTAATTTTATAAACAAACAATTATTCAATTAGTTAGCTATTATTAATTAATTAAAGGAATACATCGCTATTTGAAGGCAGACAGTTGAGATCCTCAGCGTGTTCATCCGACAGACACTGGCGTGTCTGCGAGCAGGAAGCATCAGCAGCGTCGGCCATCGGCCGGCGTCGAGCAAGTTTAAACGTGCAATTTGCAATCCATAGCGAATCAATATTCGTCAATTAATCGTATAACAATTGAGAATTGAACAAAAATTGACAATCGAGTCAATTACGGCAATCGACATAGACGTGCTGAAATAATCGATCAATTGTAAAAATAATTGAATCGACGATTCAATTAATCGCACAGGCCTAGTTTCTTACACCCTTAGATTCTACTTTAACTCAATGTAACTGAACCATAGAGTATTTGCGTAAGTGTGGTATTTTGTTGAAATTTATTATAGCGAGTAGTGTTTGGTTTCGAAATGCCACGTACGAAATACCAAGGTATAATTCCAACTAATTAATTAAATAAATAGCTTTTAATATGCATTGTTTTAGCATCGAAATTACCTAGGTATAAACGCCCAACCATTGTTTCTTCGTAGTGTGACGTCATCTCCCATATTAGCAGAAGCGAAATAGCCTAGCTGTGCGTTGAGAGTGAAATAGTATTTGCCTTTTCGAAGTTATTTCGATATTTGCTAATTAATAGCTAAAGTTTCGTCCGCACGCTAAGACTACACAGTCACACAATCTCCAAATCAACAAATGGTCTACTATGGGATATGACGTCAGAGCCTACAAAACATGGCGGACCAGTGTTTCGGCGCAATAATACATTATTAGATTTTATTAGCTAATAAAAAATTAACGAAAAGCCTCTCGAGCGTCAGAATGAAAATTTAGTGTCTGAAGTATCGATAGATTTTTTAAATGTCACTTCCCAAAAGTGTGCAAATACTCTATTGCCTCTAGTATGTTGCAAGTCTTCAAACCATCAAATTCCTTTAATGTTAACCTTCTCGCGGGTTAAATAACGACCTCGTGACAACACTTTTCAAGGAAACAGTCAGAGATGTGGGGAGTGGAGAGAACAAAGTAGATGAAAACAGCACCTTGCGCCGTGATTCATGGTTGATTTTTAGAATTAAAAAATTAATATTACTTGTTCCAATTGAGATTACATAGTCCTATTATATCTAGTTTGGCTACTTTATGTCTTATTTCAACCTATCCCTAAAAATAAACTCACTCAATAATTGAGAAAGCATTATTGAATTGAAAGTTTCATTTGTAGAGGCAACGTTAAATGTGGGGGTGGGGAGAGGGGCTGGGAAAAATACTACGGTTATCAACGAAGGGGGGGGGGGGGTAAAAACTCACCCAAAAACTGTAACGAAGTTTGTGCACGACCCCTAAGGCACTCCGTGAATTTACAATTCACTTAGTCAATTAGCGTAATATCCTTCGCTCATTATCGCAATATGTATTATCTTTTCCTTCTTCCTATTTTCTCCCCTTTAATGGCTAGTATCCTTACAACCCCCTGCCCAATGCCTCTTTGGCGGTTCGCAGGGTAATATGTAACTTGATACATCAGCTTACTTTGCCTCTTCTAGTTTGGTATTAGCACCTTTCCATTTCTCTTCGCCAGGCATACCACGTTTTTGCCCATCTTCCTTTCGATACCATATACTTTCAAGTAAATTTCGCAGTGCTCCACACTCATTTTCAAATGCATCCAATCTATTCACGTCCGCTGCCTCCGTGGTTCCGATAAAGCAAACTAGGTCACGCGTTCCATACCAGGTTATTTTACTATCTTACTCAGGATCCTCAATAAGGCTTCTAGTCATCACTTCTCTCCCGTTAAATTTACCGTGTTCATGACACACACTGAAAAACCATGGTGTTTCTTGTGTAGGATTTCGAAGTTCATTTTAATGCAAGTTTAATGTTTTTGGTCTTCTGCGATTATTTTTCTACGTCTTATGTAAATGTTTTCGCCACAGCTTCGCTTCACCATTCTGAAGGGCTTCGATAGAATCGAATAGTCGTCGTCAAAGGTAATTGTCTTTGATTGTCATATAATCGTTTGAATGTTATAGGATGGTGATCACGCATAAATAGGCAAAGATTTTTAATGAGATTTTCATGAAGGAAAAAGATGGCACTGAATATGAGGATGTGGTGTGATAGAATCTAGCCCTGTGTGCAACCGCGGGGGCTTTTGGTATTGGGTGATAGGACACCTTAGGGTTGAAGACAAAACATTTTAGGCATTGATCATAACACGCTGTTTTTTAAATCTTAATTATTGGCATATGCTAATACCGAGGCCCTGGACACCAAATATGTACTCCATTACAGTATTCTTCAATTGCGTACTCCTCTGCGAACCACCACGTGGTAGAGGGTGTTAGGGCAACAGCAGCAACAGCTATTATGATAAGATGAGATCTATTTACTCTGAGGAGCACCCTTTGAGCATGAAAATAAAAGTACAGGCTACTTCTCTGTTAAGTATTAAATCAATGAGCTGATTGTTCATAAGAATAAGAATAACAAAGATTACAAGACGTAATTTACATAGCATATGACAGGAATTAATATACAATTAATATACATTATAAACATACAACAACTGACGCTAAATTACATTCAAAATAAATTTTCAAACAGGAATATACCATAGGTTAACAATAAACAATGAAATAATACCAATAAATGTGAAAACTTCTGACGAGCTATGATCTAAACTGTTTGAATATTTAGGGGGTTTTTGAAGTATTTATTTTTGAAAGATAATGGACTTTCGGCGTTTTTTAGATCATGAAGTAAAGCATTCCATACGTTGGAGCCGGATATAAGAATCTAATTTTAAAAGAAGAATTATTAAAGAAATATAGTTTAAGAAAAGAGTTATTAAAAGAAGAATTAATAGGGGAAATGAATGAGAAGAAGGACAGGACGAAAGTGAATCGCATGTTAATGGAGTTACTTAAGTGACTCGCTCCGCTTCTGTTGTAATCTCTAGCGGTGCGCGGAAAGATAGAATGTTCATACGTGTCATTTCGGCAGTATATACCTCTCATATTTTGTCGTCTACATCAGCTCTAGAGATAAGTGCGGGGTTTAAATCAATATCCTCCGTGTCACCTTTGAACTTGCGTGATCTGAATCTATAAATAATCACCGCGTACAAAAAATTCAAACTTGCAAACCTGCGATGTATTTTTTTTAACTTCGGGTGTCGACGTCAGTCGCTTGAATTCGTCTTCCACCGCGCCCTCTACCTCCTGACACCTCGCCTGTCTCTTCCCTCGACCTCTTGCCTCCAGAAAGCAGCTCACCTCCGCTTGCCCGCTTCTTTACCTCCCTTTCTTCGCTTAAAACCTCTTCAACCCGTCCGCCCTGCCTCCTTCGCCCGCTCACTTCTGCGACAGAAGCAAAAAGACCCAGACTTTCGGAAGTAATTACATTTTCAACTCCGTCGGGCGCAAGAGCGCTACGGCAGAAGGGGTGAAAGAAATAAGGTGCTCTCCGAGTAAGGCCCTGCGTGAAGGAGGACAAGGAAATAGTGGTGGAGTAGCTTGAGGCTCACGAGGTGGAGGCAATGCTACTAGCCGCCCTCATTGTACCGGATATGTCCTCATCCAACATGTACTACCCGGTATGAATTAATTTAGTAAATATATTACGAAGTTAGAATTTGATCACTTGTGCGAAATATAGATTGAACCCATTGACGAAAAGAGATTTCAATTAGATGGCTCAATAGATCTAGGTGAAAATATAAAGTATCCATTTTTAATTTTGAAAACTTTGTACTTTTCAATACTTTATTTAAAAACTGCGACCGGTTTTACCTTCATAAGGCATCTTCTGGCACACTCTGCCATGCCCCAACCGCCCTGATCCTCTCTCCCCCATTTCAAACCAACCCCCACCATTTTAAACTTTCTCTGGGTATATATTGTATGACCTAAGCTTCAGAATGTGCCAGAAGATGCCTTATTAAGGTGAAACCGGTCGCGGTTTTTAAATAAAGTGTGGAGAAGTACAAAGTTTTTTTAAATGGATATCTATCACTTCCACGAAGTCAAGCCTGAAACAACCAAATTTAAATATAAAGTAGATTAAAGAGACGGTGATTCGCCAGTTTTGTACAGTTTAATCCTTTTACCTTCCAACCTTCCAACCTTCCTACCTTCCAATCACCTTCCAACATAATTAATTAATATTTTAAGCACATTTTTTCATTTATATAAACTTTAAAAATATATTTAGCAATTTTTATCACGTATAAGACGCAAACATTTCTCATTTGTTTCACAGATATAATTTTTAGATAAAAATTATAGTATGAACAAAATAAAACTTTTAATGCAATTAATAGTTACTCAGAGGAAGGTGATCACTCAGAAATACTAAGAGTAAAGAAGAGAGTACATTTTGTCCTGAGACATGGAAGTGAAAACTGTTTTTTTATGCGAAAAAACATTCTCCTAACATGGCTACCACGAGCAACTTGTGCGTTACTTTTTTTAACTATCAGGCTTTTTGAAAATTATTTCCATTTTCCATATTTTTCATAAATCCTTACCTAACCGCGCCGATTCCGCTACTTATATTAATGTTTTCATCGCATTAATAGTAAATTTGACCCATTCAGTATGGCGAACTTGATTTATTTTTTTAGAATAATTTGACGTGAAAATGCAAGATTTTGTTGACATCACAAGAACGACATCATTTTCATATATGAAGAATCCTTTATGTTTTTTGATTAAAAAGTATAAATGACTTAAGCTTTTTTGTAACCACAGCTTTTGTTTGAATAATGTGCAAAATCTTATAATCTAATATTGCTTTTTGTACGAACCCTCGTTTTTCTATGTTCCAGTTCTTTACATAATGCTTTGAAGTAGGAAACATTATATTTAACCAAAGTTACCCAAACATTAGGTTAATATTGGTCCACGAAAAAAAGATTAAAATTTTTGAACAGCGGTGAAGAAAATTTTAATTTTCTTATACTGATAAATGTAGATAATCCACTCAACATCAAAATATTTACCATAACCTATAATTGGCAATCAAAATGCCTTTATTATAGTTAAAACTAATTTTTTAACAAAAGTGGGTCAAAGAAGCCAAGATTTACGGTTATCAAAATGGGGGAAAATCAAAATAAAATTATATTCTTTTTTGCGTGGTAATCTCTCAACAGGAAGGGGTGGAGAAGGTCTGTTGTGTTTTTCGGGACGGTAGAGGCAAGGAGGAAAATTTACGAGAAAGGTGAACGGTAAGGGAAACGTGCGTTCTCCGCCTGTCTCTTGTCTTATTTTTTTTCTTCCTCCTCTTTCATAATCGGAGGCAACAGCGACACAAGACAAAGGAAGCGGAGCCGGCGTGGTCCTTGTCTTTGCGGAAAGTCAACTCCCCGCTACAACCCCAAACGACGACCTGAAATCCCGAATTTTTTTCCTTTCGTCTTCTCCTCTCGTGAAGGGAGGCATATTCTGGTTCAGAGAAGGTAGTATCCCTTCCCAAGGTTTCCCATTCCCCCCCAATACATCCTTAAAACGTGGGGCTCCAAAGGGAAGGAGGGGGCAGGGGTTCAAGGGTGTTGGAAGGGAAAGGCAACGCACCAAGGCGTGTAACGCGAGAAGAGCGGATCAAGGATCCGTAAGGAAAAGACGACGCCCGCGTGATATTAATTATAAAATTAACGGATTTCAAGACCCCTTTCTCCTACTCGCACAGTCTTCCTTCATAAAGGGCGACGTTTTCAATTTAAGGATTAGGGAACTCCTATCCACCCTCTTCCCTCAAAGAAATTGCCTACTAAACTAAACATTCTGTACTTTTTTGCCTCTCAGCACCATCACAAAGGAAACTGACACTGCGTAGCATGAATTCAAGAACAAGAGCTCGAAGAACACGATAAATTAAATAACAATTTTAAGATGGATAACCAGAAGGCACGGTTAAACCCTAGTAATTAATTACCCAACTTGTTCAAGTTTCCTTCAGTTTATACATTTGATATCACTTTCTCTTTCCGGTAAACTATCTTGGATGAATTTTTCTTTGGGTTATTGTTTATTCCAAATTTTCCGAACTGATTTTCTAATGCGTCATATTGCCTGCAATGTTTTGGATGACTTGTTTAAACCTGATCGACAGCAAGTCTAACCGACTTAATCAACTGCATTCCTGCTCGCACTGTGATTCCCTTAGCATTTCTTCTGCACAAATACTGAAAATCAGTGGCAATAAGGGTTAATATTGTCTTACTCCACGACATCTTACTGTTACATCCCAATTCTCTGGCCACTCTTTCTTCGGTCATCGTAGCCACCTTGCAAGAGTTTCGAATGGATCTTTGACCTCTCCAAATTGATCCTATTTTCATAAGTATCTTCATTAATTTTCCTCAATTCACTCCAGCAAACGCGTTTTCAAAATAAGCCAAAGAAGCAGATGTGTCTCATGCAACCGTTTGCAAATTAAGAGTGTATTTTTAAGTATATGGAATAAATTTTAGATCAATTACTAGATTGGGACCTTGATATTAGGTACTTCTGTTTTTTCGACTCTAAGAAGTTGTGTATCCAAATTCTACTTAATGCAAAATAGATCTACATTAAGTCTCATAAAGATTACCAATCATGCTCTAATCAAATCTACTTAGCATTGTGGAAGATAAATTTGAGAAGTGCATGTAAAAACTCATTTAATTCTACATGTATCCACCAAAAAAGGATTTGAAGAAGCATTACTTCGAAAAATAGATTTTCACATTCATACCCTTTATTTGTGAGCCTAAATTTTCTCCCATTAATACACTTGTAGATATTTAAGGTATTGAAATTATTCTACGTCATAAGTGGTTTAATGTCAGCTGTTTCTTACTGCGCATTTAAGTAAACTTTGAGAAGAGGAAATATACCATTAATTAAGTAAAATATATTTTTTTCAATTGAAAGTTTCTTAAAGTGGGCCCAAAGATGTTTAATATGTTTCCAGAAGAAATTAAAGTAATATGAAACGTTTTATAATTTCTCAGTGGTTGCTCATGTCTAGGTGATCCTCCACTGCTGGGGATCGAACCCGGACCCTCGGGATGCGAATTCAGTACTTCAGCCACCTCACCAAACTCATTAAAGCTTTCTCATTTAGGAAAATAAAATTCTGTAACGTACTGATGTTGAAAGCAAACGAGTTACTTATGTTCTGATTATTATCAACTTTCTGCTGCTGTGCACCACAAATGCGTCAAGGGATGCCTTTCTTTTCCAAAACATGAACTAGTCTTAAACTAAGAAGTCGTTCACTCTCATCTCTGATTTCTGATTCAAACCTGACTGATTCGGGCAGACCTGTTAGAGCCAGAAGACGATTCAAAATTCCAAAGTGTAGGACAAATGTATATCACTTGTCAACTATAAATTCTGGCCTAAGAATATGGAACAGTATTCCTGATAATGTAGTTAACTATATCAATGTACACCAATTTAAATTTACAATGTTATCATTTATATATGAAAAATATTATTGTATATCATTATAAACCACTTGGATATGCATTACCTTGTTCCTTTTTCTGTATGTATGCATGTCAATCATTACGCTATTCATATTTTTTGTTGTAAATATTGTACTACAGTACTATTCTTGAATACATATATTTGTAAGTTCCAATACTTAATTTTGGTTACCTCCGTTCCTCAATTATCTCTGTTATTGCAACCTTTCAATATTTTTTTTTATTTTCATTTCTTTGTTGTTATTGCAATTAATTGTGTCATGTCTTAGCGACCAATACTGCAGTGTCATGTCTTAGTGTCCAATACAAAATGCTGTCAAATTATTATACTCATCTAATTATTCATAAATACATGGTAGACATTATTGTTATATTAGATGTTGCACATGTTAAACTTAGAATTCCTGCTAATTTTTTTTTATATCATTTGGAATAACGTCTCTTGCATATTATTGTTTTATATTTATCAAACTGTTTTGGCTATTCATTCTCCGCTGTACCTATTCAGTTCGGTTTAGTATGTTCTCCATTGTAAAACCACAGAGACCATTGAATGTATGTATGGAATACATGTTCCATAGGACAAACGTCCTAGAACAATAAATTTATATTTATTATTATTATTATTATCTCTATTCTCATACTTATTACTCCAAGTAGCACCCGCACCTCATATGAAATTTAATATTGCTCAGTTATTTTGCCCGTACACATGATATTCCCATTACATTAATAAAGGTTTATGTTTCTCCAGATTTTTTCATACATTGAACTTAATTTTATCTATAAACAGGGACAAAAATTCTAATCAACGAAGAATAAGCCCGCAGCAACAAAATTTTAATGATATAATTGTTACAAGGTTTAATTTATTTCCTTATGAATCAATTAGCTTCAATTCCTTTGAAGTTTATTTGAGGATTTCTGGGCGTAATTGTGATATGAAAGAGATTTCACAGCAAATAACACAAGTGTCGGAAATTCTTTCATGATATATTAGTAAAATTTATTAATTTACGATCATAGAATGATAAACTATATGCAATGCACACACCCAACGGCCTCAAACTAGAAAACACAAACATTTAATTAGTTATTTCATTAGCCGGGGTATTCCGGCAGTTTGAAAAAAAAATGGACAATCGTGACCCTAATTTTACGATTTTCTGCCTTTCGCCCAACGATTATGTTTGCAATGGACGTTTATTTAAATCAACTCGAGTTTCCGCCTCAACAGAAAGCATTCATATTTTTATTTCTTGACTAAACGCCACTGGTTAATGGACCTTTGGATTTCAAATTAATAAATCGAGGCTAATTATCGTTCCAAACTCCCACGGTGACATGAAATTCCTCCCCTCTTCTGAATGCCCTCCCTTTCGAGCAAGCCGCCAAACTTTCTCAGAAATGCTAATTCTTTCATTTTCACCGTCGAAATTCCCCCCTCAACTTGCTTGAGGCGTTTTTGAGAGATTCCATCCGAAAGTCTTGTAACCTTCCGAACGACATGGTTATTAATTAAGTCCTTATAATTACCTAAAAGAAGGAAATGTTTTAACCGTATTTCAGGGAAAAAAATATGTGTAAGAGAGAGATATTTCAACCTAACGAGCTTCCAAAAAGGCTTTTATAGCATCATTTAAGGAAATATCTTGGTATTTGGTCAAGTAGCTTTAAAAAAATAATTATTTATAATATCTCTTCATTCGGCGACGCTTTTCATTTTTCTAACCTACAAATTGGCCTTCCGGACTTTATTGACTTATGAACTTTATTTTTTTTCAGAAATGAAAATAGATTACAGAATAACTTTTCGTTCTACGGTATTTGCTTTCCTCAAATGCCTAAAAAAAGGCTGGAATTGTACAACCTCCCAAACATATGTCTGGTAGCCCTGCGTATTTTTCTTGATAGTACAAATAACGGGTTATCACTGTACTTGAGTTTATTCTAGATCATTTTGTGGCATGTTTATGGCAGTCAAGATAATGCATGGCTATTCCAACGGGTTTTGTGCAAGCCGATCTACCCTATGGTCGTGGCTTTGAATCTAAGCTTAGACATTGGCTGCTGTTTTACCATGACTTTGACTTTTCCGAAAGAAGTAGACATATTTGCAGTTGGCACTGGAGCATATTTAAGGACGCACTCCTCACTGACAGTTTTTTAGTGAGGAATGAACTTGTGTTTTATTGGAAACAAGAAATACAAAACATTTAAATTTAAAAAAAGTCTTCAATTTGACGACAAAAGTCACCTAAAAAGTTGCAAATAGATATTTTGAAAATATTTAAATTCTTAGGAATGTCCATGAGTATGTTGCAATATTTAAGTTTACACTATAAAAAACAGCTCAGAAATACGGTCTATATGGATTTGTATGGTTCGGTAATATTCCATGTATATTTATTATAACACTCCGGTTCATAACTATCACTTAAGGTAAAGCAGAATATTTTTTTCTGTAGAGTTGCAATACATGTCTTATCATATGGGATCATTGGCCAAGAGCTCTCGCAATTTTTAATACATTTGATATTGACATAATAACTGGAGGGGATAAAATTGATGGCAGGTGGAAAGATAATTTTGTACCGTCTAATGATGGTCTTCCAAGTAGCCGAGCTCACCAAATTTTAGTAAACTATTGTTATCAGGCACGAAGGCTCTCTGTGAAGCATTTGAGTAGGTAAGATTTTTACTTGGGTTGGTTACCGGCCATCGGCAAAACCCCCTACAAGGAGGATCATTTCTTTCGGGGTTTACTCCCTTATCCAACTTGATCTAGTTTTTGGGCACCAGATACTCGCCCCCCACCCTCCACATTCAGTATTGCCCAGGGTGCACGACAGGGACGTATGTGGTAGGATTCGCTGACAGAGCCTATATGAGACGGTCAGCATTTCTCAGCATTTACTAGGGTTTTGGGGTTAGCACCCTCCACCCCACTGAGACTGTTTACCCCCATACGTAAATGTTATTTTTTTATGTGCCCCTATACATAGATGTTATATTTTTATATACATAGATGACTGCCTACGAGAAAGAAGAAAGTTACACCACCAGGAATACAAATAAAAGAAAACGAGTTTTAAAGCTCAATGCTATTTGCAGATGGCCATGTCATAATTCAAGATAATGAAGAACATTTACAATTTACTGTCCATAAATTAAATCGGGTATCTAGAGACTATAACTTGAAGATGTCTGTACAAAAAACCAAGACAATGGCATTCCTAGGAAAGTACCCAATCCGAACTAAAATAATAATTGAAAATAATATCTTGGATAAAATTTTCTTGGATCAGATTTTCTTGGATCAGACAATTTATATATTTGGGATGTGACATCACCTATGAAGAGGACAGAGATATTTTAAATAAAACAACTTATTACCAAAGAATGTGTGGGACTGTAAGGGAAAAACTGCAAAAGAAACTCAAATAAAATTTTACAAAATAATGGCTGTCCCCACATTACTATACGGATCAGAAGCTTGGACACTTAGAACAAGAGACTTAAAACTAAGTAAAACATCAGAAATGAAATTCCTTAGATCTGTGAAAGGCTGTACAGTGTACACGCCTGGACCATATGAAAAATGAAGACATTTGGCAAGAATTAGAAGTACAACCAGTAACAGAAGTAGCAACGAATTATAAAGACAGATGGAAAGAACATATTGAGCGCATGACTCTAGTAAGGATTCCCAGAAAGGTTTTAGAGTAAAAGCCTTTAGGGAGAAGAAGTGTTGTGAGGCCGAGATAACGATAGTGAAGCCGGAACAGGCGAATTGCCTAAACCTGGAAAGGAGGAAGAAGAAGATTGTTATCAGGTATTTCACTACATCTTCATTGTCTTGTGAATTATAGCATGCCTAAACTTTTAACGATTCTTGCCTCAAAGCAGGTATTTAAAAACTTAAAAAATAAAATATGTCATACCTTTCCGTGGAGTAACTGTAAGTAATATTTCCTCAGAGAACTTTCAGATGGTACGGCCTTTTACAAATTTTTCCATACATGATGTTTTGATTTGTGCATGGAAATGTTCATTGCAAAATATAGCTCGCGCAACACAAAGGAAACACATCGCGTTCGGATGCAAAAAATAACTAGATTTGTAGCAAACTGCGAGTTCGTGGCTTCTTTCAATTTTATAAGAAACTGATGCGATGAGCTGTCAATGTACCTACTGTTTCACGAGCAACTTTTTGTCAGATGATTTGAGCAGTTACAAGAAAAATCTTTAAATATCAAATGTCATTTACATTAGAACTGTATATTTATATATTTAGAATACATATTTAAAACCTGCAATTAGAAGTTTGAAATCATATTATCTTATATGATTGATTTTGAATAAAAATGTAATACTTAGTTTTATACACGTTAAACATTTAATGTGAATATAACTTAGTATAACCTCTTTCTTCAAAATGAATAGCAGGTCATAAAGTCACGCCAGAAACCACCAATTTTAATATGATAGAATTATTCGTGAGTAATGTTGCGAAACGAAGGACTGAATTTTCATATTCGCCAGTTAACACGTAGATGCTTCAAAAGTTTTATTGGTACCATTGGTACTCTCGGTTTTTACACAAGCATTGCGGTAAACGCTTTTACTCAAAACATGCCGGTGCATAGATAACGAAAGATACGCAATCACTTTGACTCCTACGACGATACTTATCCTATCATCTGAAACGTTTCTCACTTCGTATCTCTTGAACAATTCCACCGAGCTGCACAAACGTGAACGACTGAGTCTTATGACGCTTTGACATATCAGGAAATGATACCGGCTTCACGTAGCTTGTTCTCGTGGAAAATAAAATAGCGTGTCCAGACATATACCGGCCTTTCTTAGTCCTTGATTTGTTCTCTTAAATGTCAAGTCTAAATGGCACATTGATTGCCGCGCTACATTGTTAGCCCTAAGATCTGGCTCTAACATCTGCGTAGGTAGCGTGAACATCGTCGGAATTTTTCATGATGAATAAGGTACTTAGTGCATTTTTCTCCTTAATTCCTTGAATAAGGGCGGAGCGTCAGCCGGAGTCGGGTGGGAGTGCTTGGTTTTTCAACAGAACGCCCGGGTTCAAATTCATTAGTTCATCACACCAATAACCTGGAGCACCGAAGGAATAAACTACTTTTTCCTCCGGAAGGAATCAATTATTATTTACTCCGAATCAGTTATTAATTTTTTTCTTTAAAAAATGTCAGATACATGCGTACGGATATTGTTTTGGGGTGCACCAAACTCTTATTTGAGGGTAACTAGGGTTCCTTGGAGTAAGGGTTGAGAAAAACTGAGATAGAAAACTCCCAGTTGGACCAAAGTGTTCATAACTGTCATTTCAGAATTCTCTTTCAGCTAATATGCATTCGGAACCAGGACAGATGGTGATTTATGGCTAAAAAAATGTGATTTAAATGAAAAGTCCTAGATAAGTTTTTTTGTAAAAAGTCCCGATGTCTAAGAAGTCCAAAAAATTATCCAGCAAAGTACTTAAAAAATGTTCTATGTAATGGCATTGGAGAAAATATTTCGTTAAATTCATATAAGTCCCAATTTTATGAAAAGTCCAAACACTATTTTTCCTCGCTCGAGTCATTACTTTTGTTTTCTTTTGATCAATTTTTATTTTGCATTTCAGGCACTGACGTTCTAACGTATACACAAATGCCTTTTCGTTTCTTTACATTCTTATCTAAGGTTAACATCATTAATTTTCTATTATTTGTGAACACCTAATCTCGAGTTAAAAATGTGGCCAATATCGTCTCAGGCCTTGAATGAACCCTTAGGCGTCAGATAATCCTTGCTTAGCACTTCCATTCCCTGAGAGGGAAGGTCCATGGAAAGGCATAATAATTATAATGTTTATTACCCTTCAATATTACAAAGCAAGTCAGGTAAAGGTAGAGAAACAAAGTAAAACTAAAATTTACAATTTTCGACTGTCCAATTTAAATCTAAACACACTTTATTCATTCAAAAATTCGTCTAACGAGTAGTATGCTTTTTCATGCAGTATATTTTTAATGCAGCGATGAAATCTGTTGTTTTCCATTATGTGCATACTTTATTTTGTCAGGAAGCTTATTGTGAAATTTCTTTCCTTTATACAATACATTTTTTTCAAGGAATGCTTTTTTATGCGCTATAAAGTTAAAATAACTCGCATACCTTGTTTGGTAGGCATGAATGCCTGAATAGGTTGCAAAGATATTTGTATTTTTCCTGACGAACAATAGAATATCATCATGCTAATATATAAATATTGAATGGTGTCTGTCTGTCTCTCTGTCTGTTGCTCAATCACGCAAAAACTACTTAACCGACTGAGCTGAAATTTGGCATGTAGAGATAAAATGTACATGGGATGAACATAGGCTATATTAAGAAGCCCTCAGGGCCTCCGAAGCCACCCCCTGTTGGTCCATGCTAAGCAATGGGTTCGGTGCAGTGGTTTCATTTTTTGCTTTTTAAAATTACTTTCACTCAAGATAGAGGACTGGGATTTTTTTGATCGGATGGCTGAATAAATGAAGTTGCTAATTTTTTCAATAGATTTTCTTTTACGTTTCGTAATTGCCTGAAAATCATGTTTTTTGCTTGCACATTTTTCTCTAAAATCAGCAATAGTATATTTCCTTGACAACCAGAGATTTTATTTTCAGTATTCACGCCTATATCACGTTTTCCAGCTACATGATAGCACGTAGGATGAAAATCTGTATAAGAAGGGCCCAGAGTCCCAAGGGTCCCATGATAGATTGCTTCGGGTGGTAATCGATATATTCAATGCATATTTACAACAAGTATACTCTTCAGGGTGTATTATCAAAGTTGCTCTCATAGGGGCACTGCATGTATATGAGTGAACACTAGTAGTAACGTAGTAAACGATGCACATAAAGGACTTAAATAGACTACACACGCAATTAAATGTGCAAGAATATTTACGTGCAGTGAATAGTAATGGTCTCTATTATTACAACAAACACGACGTTGTTTATTATCGTTTAATACTCAGATGTATAACACGTTGTGGAACCGTCTGCCTCTCATTACGATTGCGAAATATTTTTTAGATCAATTCTCACATCATAAACGTTACGAGATATTTATATATGTTTAAAAGTGTTAAAGTGTAGTTAACTTACATTCACTCAATCATCGAATTGCCTATTCAAGACTCTCACTCATGGCTGTGTTTCCCCTCCTTGGACTTAAAAATATATCCATCAACATGCCTAATAGAAAAAAATAGTAACCTTTCGAATCAACCTTCTAAAGCAAGAGAAATGTCTTCTTTGCGAGAAAATGGGCCCTTGCAATAAAAACGACAAATGTTTGACTTGGATGCTCAAAGGCATGTCCATCAGCGATCTCTTGAGTTTCTCCCCATGGTGTTTCTCGGGTTACGCTAAGAACCGCACAAATTTCATCCTAACCCATAAATCTGGTTCAAATTTAGACCCATCTGTTTCGGAACTTCAATCTATTTTAAGATGGTGGAAATGATTATGACGTCACTATATGCTTCTTATCCGAAAGAAGAATGGATATTCTGCGCAATGAAGGACATATCCGTGAATGAAAATCGGCAAGTGCACTAAGAATCACCATAGATTTTTTATTTAGCAGCCGAAACCAATGGCTACACTTTTTTCTGAAGGTGCAGTCCGGGTGATGGAGGATTCATAGGAAAAATTAACAGGGCTGCTGCTGCAAATGACCCTTTTGACGTTGTTAACCGCTGTATTCTACCCTAAACTCCAATCCTGATTAAGAAACTCAACGCACATATCAAAGTTGAATAGTGGAACTCAGTTAAGTCATTGAATCCAAATATACTTATGTACAAAAGGGAAGCGATCAAGCTGTTATTCACTCAGAAGACGGCTCAAGAGAATCGGAGGGACGAGGTGGCCATCTATCAAACTGGGTGATATTGAAGTAGTAATGAATCTGCATGGCCCATTTTTGGGTTTCCCATGCATGAAAGAGGACCAACAGTCGCCCATCTCTCCGAGCACCTGGAAAACTGTCAGCGTGTCTACTAAAACGAACACAACATACAAGATAGGTTACGAACTCTTCATATGATCACGCCGACAGTATTCTTCAGGCTTTGTGGTTTTCTTACAAAATAAGTTCAATGTTTTTCACACCCGTTGAATTTCAACGGGTTCCTCCCGCTAGTTCAAGATATAAATACATGGAAGTATTAAACTTTTGTCTTTTATAAAATATATCTTTTGACAGATTCATTTGGTTTGAGACCATTTAAAACTCCCATGGCTCTCTTCTGAATCCTGAATAATCTGTTGATGTACAAGGTTGGGGCCTGTCCCATAAATGTCTTCATCTCCTCCTGTGCCTGCTTTCTGATTCCTCCGAATACCTTCTCTTTCGTGTGCTTTGTAGTGGCTCTCGGGAAAAGTTTAAGATGAACCCCGCCCTCCCATTCCTCCTCGAACATTTCATTACACCCGCAATTCCTTTTGCCTTCCCCCCCTTCTCTTCAAGCCTGGGTTTTCCTCCTTTATTAAAACTGTATGGAAGATCAGCATATGTCCCACGGATTTCCCCCACGGGTAGGTACTTATAAAAAGGTACGGCGGCAAGTTATAAAGGCGCCTGGTTCAGCTACGATATGATTCAACGCCTATCTCTGCAATATTGAGATTAATATAATTCAAGGAAGTTAAGTGGTTCCTTCCACTGTGAAGACACTATTATGAAAGTTGAGTAGTTCTTAAATATTTCAAATTACAGTTTTGTTCATTACCTACTGCCTGTGAGTGTAAAAGTAGGAGATTATATACGGAAGGATGCCCTTCTTTTCAGATAATTTTAAACTCTGGAAATATATGAGTATCATCCCTTAATAAAGAATTATGTAAAATAAAATTAATTTTATTTTCAAGGTTGAACTTAGTGATGCTTGAAAATAGCATACAAAAGAAAGCTAAATCTGATTTTTGGCAGCATTGCAGTATATTTTGCTTTCCTAAAAGTTATAATTCGGTAGATTCGCTACTTTACTTTTGTTTGACGATGTTTGATAATAGCGCTTTTTACATTGGTGTAGCTTGATGCAGTCATATGCGAAGAAGTCTATTTTTAACTCGATAGTTTTATTCAGTAACTTACCGCTCTTTTACCGTTAGTAACATAGTGGGTGCATTTTGAAGGTGGTTGTATATATTGCAATAGAGGGAGCTATATGTTTTTATGAAAAGAGTAAGAGTAGAACTTGTATTCAAAGGCCTAATAAATTGACTCAAACCAATGATAATAGGGATGGAGGGACTCAAACCAATGATAATAGGGATGGAGATGTGCCAAATTTCCCTTGTCATTGCTAGCTAATGCGTAGGTACTTACTTAAATAGCCACTTTCAACACAGGAAAGATAGTTTATCATTGTGAATATTGACTAATATGCTAGATAATGGTCGTAATTATTTATCGCAGAACCAGCAATCGTACTTCGTCACCAATTACAACAAAATCTTTGGAGCGTTCTGTCGGTTGATGCTGTGCGTTCTAATGGCAGTACCGCATTAGTAAGAGACAAGAATCATTCCTGAAAACACGGGATTACAATGGACCCGAATATTGATATTTGATAAGCTGGATCTAAGGATAATTTTATTTAATAGGCGAAGACTAAATAATAGATTATCTTTATGTGTCCAGGAAGAAAAACTGTCCCTTGCGTGCATAATTAACATTGCATTTTACCCATGAAAAATCATAATGTGAAGGGGAAATACTTTTGAAGAGATCACGAGTATAACTAGTCATTCGCAAGGCAGAATTTTACTAACGCCAGCATTGCGCCCTTGAGAAATGATAAAAAATAGTTAATTTATTTAACTAGTCTTCATCGAGTTATCACAGTTAAATGTTGTTTAAAAATCAGTTGGTGCTTTATAGAACTTAAACATATGTAGCGGTGTAAATAGTAGTAGGTGTAGCGGTAGTAGGGAGAAATACAGGTTAAATCTTTTGCGCAAATTTGGAGCAGACAGTTTTCTGCCGGACGTTCAACATATATTGCTAGAGCCAACGTACTACGGTAGAAGCGATCACAGGAATAAGATAAAGGAAATTGATTGCAGAACCGATAGATTTAAAATGTCATTTTTCCCACGTACAATAAGGGATCATAATAGTTGCGATAAACCAATCATATGAAACTCCCACCCTCAATAGGTAGAGTAGAATTTTCACTTGTGATTAATAACACAACATCATTACTAACACTTCACACCGGTTGATTTGTCCGGCATTATTTTATTTTGTTCTCTGCATGAAGTAGCATCTCGTAGCACTCATGAATTAACAGTATTAGTAATATTAACCACTTAACCACACAACCACTAGATGTGTGTATAGCATTGTTCTGCATGTTTGCATGTTCATTTACGTATCACTCTCCCAGTTTCTGGTCGGACTGCACACTGTTCTCCTGACTGCTTTTTGGCCTGAGCCTAGCGGCAGGGGGAGCGTGCGAGGTTCTGATTTGTTCTGGGACGAGTGCTGCAAGCCTGATGTGGAATCACCCCGTGCCACACACCCTAGAGGTGGCTTGCATGGTATTTCGTAGATGTAGATGAAATAGAGTGAAATACATTTACACATACGTAATACATACATACTAAGAGCTAACTAATTCAGAAACTTTGGTTTTGCATAGTTACAGCTCTTCCCTTGAACGATCACTCAAGGTGATAATATCTTCCATACGCAACATTGGCTACACTTGTCGTATACAGTGAGTCTACGGAATCGAACTAGTCTTCATCGTCGTGTTCTACAAATCGCTCGACTTCAATAGGCCAGTGATATCCTCACTCACTTCAAGATGAGCTGTGCATTGCGGATCGACTTCTGTCCCAGATACAAGCAGAGACGACCGCTCGGCGAATTGATTGGGGAAGTAAACAGGAAGCCGGACGAAGTCAATCAGACCCGCTTCGGCAAGGAATTTCATCCTCGTTTTTTTAACAAACCAATAATGAATCGCCGTCCACCAAACATCCCCCTCCAACCTTGCCTGTTTTAGTCCTAGCTCTCGCTATGTACGTCACAGACGTCCGATTCATGGGTCACCCGTTCGGTCAGCGTGCCAATGTCGTGGCCAGAGTAGGGAGAAAGGATGGAGAAAAATTGTTTTTTTGTGTGCGTGAATTTGCGAGTTTATAAAAGCCTTCTCCTCGTCGAACTCTGTTCCTAGTATAAGCTCTGGAGCGTTGCCGGTTTGGTCTGCCGTCTGAGCATTACAATAACGCAACTAAGGCTCGCTAGACAGTTTCAATAAGGTACAAGCTAACTCTGAAACATTTAGCAAACTTCATCATAAACATTTTGGTCTTGTGGAAGCTGTTTGCCTGCGGAAGTCCTGCACACACAACTGCTCTATTATGGTGGAGAGAGTATAGTTTCCTCGTTTCTGTTTTCGGGAGATATTACTACTGACCCGCGTGTTGTGTCGCCATTACCGTGCCCATTCGACTCCGTGATATTGACAGCGAATGAGGAACGCTGGGTGGCATTTGCAGTGTTGAATCGGAGGGCCCGGGAGCAGGGTGGGCGAGTATGGCGGAGCCTGGTGGCCACGTGGCGGACTCCGGAGATTGGTACGAGAGTCAGCCGAACGAAGCGAAGCACGGGGATTTCCTGCGGCGGGTCGTGGAGTTGCTCCTAAAGGATGCGGTGTTCGAAGGGACCAAGCCCCAGGACGGCTCCGGTGGGTGTCCGGTGCTCAGGTGGTGCGAGCCGGAGGATTTGGCGACTCGGCTGGGTGAGCACAGGCCTTCCGCTGACGGCAGGCCCGCTACTCATGACCAGCTACTGGCCTTCGTCCGATTCATGGTGGATTACAGCGTGAAGACGGGACACCCGCACTTCTTCAATCAGCTCTTCTCAAGGTGATGGGCTTGCTTTTGTGTGTGACACCCAACAAAGTTTGCATGGGTAAGGAAAGACAGTTAGTAGGCAAGTAGATGTAGTCACCAGAGAAGACGACCAAAAATTCAGGTACATTGAGCGTATAGCTTCCACCGCAGTTGTGGATTAGGCCTCCAGCCAGTCTCCTATCAGCTTTTATGCGGAATAGTGCCACTTAATTGTTTAAAACCTTTTTACTCGATTGTACTGCGCAAGTTGGTCACCTTTTAATTTATTTTGCTATCTGCAGCCATTCTCATGCAATGGGGAGACTGTATTTTATGCTGAGCGTTCAGCGTAGCAATATTACTTTCACAATATGATACTGGTGTTATAAAACTGGTGTTGTAATCCTTCTTCTTTTTACGAATGGTGCCAAAAGGTTAATAGTTTTACCTTCCGCCCGACGGATTTTTACAGCATAAACGCAGGTCAAACGGGAATCAAAGAGGAAAGAGATTCTTCAGAAAAATCTTCCCAACCTCCTGTTTCATATAGGTATCTGCTAGTTTTTTAGTGGGTAGAGATCATAGCTGACTCAATCAACCTGTCCTAATTAGTCTTATCCCTTTGCTTGTAAATTTGTGAATGATAAGAGGTGCATCTTATATGATCAGTTTGCCAAACTAGTCAAAATATAAAAAAGAGAAGTATCAGGCGTGTTATGGAGGAAAATTGCAACTTAATCTTCATTAGTCAAAATATTCTCAAATAAACTGGCTACTGTCTTAAACGCACGTTGAGATTAGACACAATAGTAGCTCGACAACTCAATATTTCTATCAATGAAAATATCTTCAAAATGATTCCCGAGATCCATTACACTCACTGTGAAAAATGTCTTTCGCATAAATTAGGATTGGTGCCAAAATCCCCCGAATGTCTGCTGTGTGATTTTTCAAGTTAACTACCTTGGTAGCTTAACTGGGAAAGAACTCGGGACGATTCCAGGAAATTGGGGCTCAAGCCCACCTGGGTAGCTATATCTGTATACCTTCTCCGCGAGTCAACTCCGGTTAGTCCCGCAGTTCTTCTACTATGATAGGACCGTGATCGACTCGATTAATTGACAATTAATGGAGCCTAATGCACTGCAACATATCCATCGTAATAGAGCTCGTATGTACGCATTATAATAGAGTCTTGCTAGCCAATAGCCTAGGAAAACAAGAATTTTCTGGACAAAGTTGTTTTCCGATATATCCAAATCTGGCTTCAAAGATGACAATTTTTCAATGGAGACCAAGCCTCATGATTGCGCTACTATGGTGAACGAAGGGTGGACGGAGTTGTTCTACGAATTTCTTAAAGTCTTTAAAGCCACGCCTGAAATCCCGCCGTCATGCCTTCTTCTGTTTTTCTCACAAATCCGACGAAGTAGTGTGTGTTCTCAATATATAAATATTTTTCTCGGATGTCGTGGAATGTTCGCCTGCTAAATCACTTTCTCTTCCAAGTATATTGGTGTACTTCCTGAGATATTCCCTACCATCGTCAATTCCAATGTGCCCCTAACCAACAATTATTATCCTTGGGTGTGCAAAACTTAGTTACTTCTTCTGCGTGTTGTGATCCGGATGAATATTTATCCATCAAATTGAATTCAGAGCTTCCCCTTTTCTCATTTTATTTCCCTAATTAGTCTCCAGCAGCAGCCTCCAGCCCAAGATTTTGAAAATTTCTAATCTCCCTTGGTTATATCTTCCTTTATCCCTGCTTCTGATCTTTGAAGCACTGCACTTGTTGCCAATGTTTTGCATTTTGAATCATATTTCCAAATAAGATTTGGCTCCCAAGTGCTTCAAGATTTTTCGGGCACTTTAAATGTATTGGACAGTTTAAGGATATCACCTACCGTCAACGCTGTGGGAGGGATTAGCAGTTCTACAGACATTACTTTCAGTTGTGGCCTAAGTTAAACTCAATCTTTTACTCCATAGCACTAATATTTTGCAAAAAACAATACATTTCAACGTGGCTAAAATTAACACAAGAACTGCGGTTAAATATTGCCAACTGCCGTTGTTTGTGAGTTTTTTGCTTCAAATACATACTAATATACATGCACATCACGCCATTCTCTGAACACACGGTGGGTAGGCACAATCAATGAACTTAGTTATTGACGCCGGGCCTAGGATACTGGCCTTCTTTTATATCCATTTCAATAATGTTTTGTACTTGTCTACACTTTTTTATTTTTTAAATCCACAACGCGTTTCGCCAATTTTTGGCATCGTCAGGTGTAGTAGAATATGTTTACAAACAAAACAAATTCCACCACACCTGACGATGCCAAAAATCGGTGAAACGCGACGTGGATTAAAAAAATAAAAAAGTGTAGAAAAGTACAAAACATTATTGAAATGGATATAAAAAGATTCTACAAAGTAGAGCCTGAAACTGCGGATTTTATTTTGGCCTTCTTTTGATAATTTCGTTATTTTTGCATACCTCTTTCTCTTCTGTTGCATTAATGCATTGCTTCATTCACGCTTTCCTATTCTTAAGACCCCAATGTTCCTCTTCTTAAGAGACTTCCACCACAATCACCATGACTTTACCTGTCTGCTACCTCTATCGCTATTCACTCCTCTATCATAAAACGGCTTTACTATTTGACTCTCATCCATTCTGTCAACATGGCCAAACCAACGAAGCTCATTCATTTCATTCATGTACAATGTATATGTGTCAATCGCTGGAGCAACCAAACCACATTCTTTCATGATCCACTTATTCCTAACCCTATTCCTTCGACTTTACTGCAAGCACTTCTCAGGTACCTACCTCGTTCTCACTGAATTTAGGTTTATCCTGGCATGCCAAGGTTTCACGAACAATATAGTGAACAATCTTTGAATTGAAAGCCACAAATGAAAAGTTTACTTCTCCCCAAAGTTGATGCTTGAAAAATTTTGCGTGAAATAATCAGAGTGGCTTAGATCTCCCATCCGCTAAGCTTAATTTGAGCGTCTTTGTCAAATATGTTAAGAATGGCTTTGAAGCGTTCTAGTGATGGCACAATGAAGTCGGGTATAAGTTTGGAAGTTAATCAATAGCATTTATCCTGATGGACAAATTATTGGGCATCACAAAATTTAAATTTGCTCCTATGTTTCAAATTGTTACGTTGAAGAACTAGGTATTTTGTTAAGTTTCTGGTAAATCTAAGGATCTGCTAAAAGATACTTAAAAACCCAGAAAAACTGTTCGACCAAGCTAGTAAAACTCAAATCCTTTTCGGAGAGGAATTGAAGGAATTGAATTGTCCATGTGATATTGAGCCAATGCGAAAGTATCCTAAAATGCTACGAGACCTCAAACTCTCTCCAGTGTATATGAAATTTGGCGGAAATACTATATTGTCGCCAGTTCACCATGAAAGCACTTGTTATTCCCACTCAGACCTTATTTCTTTGTCCTACCTGATGGGCATAAGACATGCAATGGCAGCAATAAATATTAATTGCAATATTTTCGCAAGCATGATTGAAAATGCGTAGTTTTTCTGAAAATGGCAGTATTTTGGAATATTTTGAAACATAAAGAAAAGATAACTGGGCAAATATAGAATCCGTGCAAATTAACGAACAACTTGCAATTTATTTGATCGGACGGAGCTACGTTTTTGTATTTCAAGTTTAATTATGACTGCTATTGGTTCAAGAAAATAATGAATTTGATGCCTATAGTCAAAATTGTTGAAAACTTTAGTGAATATCACAAAATGACAATTGTTCCAATTTGAAAAAATCTGACAAGTTCCCTCGTGATTGTTGAGCCAACGAGAAATTCCTCATTCCTCATGGCATGCCATGCTACTGGGAATCCAGAGTAAGACTTGTGGCTATTCAACAAATAAATTTTCAATCAATACCTTTTCCAGCCTGAAGAGACGACTTCAACGCAATTTTATCTGTTGAACTAATACTTAAGTACTTCAATAATTGCAGTAATTTTCTAATTACTCAGATATAATATTGATAGGTTACTTAATTTCTACCCTGTTGAATTTATTGGAATAATTCTCTTAATTTATCTGTTTTCTTAGGGGAGCGTGGTGGCCTAGTAGGTAGAGCGCTTGGCTATTGATCCCGGGTTCAAATTCTGACGCACCCGAACAAAAAAATCCTGGGAAATCCAGGGAAAGGAACTTCCCCCCCTACCCTGAAAGTGTGAAATTCACACGCCTGTGGTTTAGTCCGGGTTGAGCTCTATCCTCAACTATCCAAACCAACCTTCGGGTTGAATCACTGAGTGAGTGATCTGTATTCTTAACCTATGCGCCTTCAATCCTTTGAAATTTCAAGGGTAATTTGAGAAAGCAATTATGTGGAGAGTTTGAATTTTGCTGAATTTATTATACAGATGAAACTTTTTTCTACAGGTAAACTGAATATGTAAAAATTATTATAAATTTATTCCGTAAATATTACATCATACTGTGGAACGACTTCAAGCAGCGACAGCGACTTTTAAATACTGAATTCCATTCTCTCGTTTGCCTTTTTTGAAAGATTCTGCTTTTACTGATAGCATTTCCCAGTAATTACATGATGAAACTAAGGTACAAAATATTCAGACTAGACGCTAGATGTACATTTTAATGAACACTTTTTCGGCCACAGAAGCCAACTGAAGTCAGAATTGAGTGGACGCATGAAACCGAAATTGCTATTTTATTCATGAAATCGTTATATGGAAACAAAAAATGAATTTCAGTGAAAAAATCAATCTTCTAATCGTAGCCATTCACTCATACATTGAAAATTAAAATACGCAAAAGGTGACGCCCATCGAATGAGTTACGCTGAGACCCTCTACGTCATCCACTTCCCTTCTTTGGCTGTTTTGGGGAGTGGAGTGGGGGTTGAGTCCGGGAGGGGAGGTCTGTTTACACAGCACAGATTTTGATTGGGCGAAGGAGCTGTGCAGTCACAGTTGTGATTGGACGAAGGGATGACGTAAGAAGTCTCAGCACGCACATTCCAGCGAAAGAGTTAAGAACATCAGTTTTCGGCGCTTATAACTCGAGAACTAGGTGACGGGTCGAAAAATGGAAAAATACGGGTCTTTTTATTATACAAACTCTATCATATTCGGCAATTTAAAAAAAATGGTAAACACCTCCATTATTGCACTAATTTACTAACAACTCAAAAATTAAAATGGAACATTCCATCCACGAAAACGACATCAACTGTGGTCAACGCCATTTATTAACCGACACTGCAACCCTATATATGCAAATCTATAGGTAACTATAAAAGCTATACGTTTTTATAGAAACCTTTACATATCTATAGAAATCTATACGTTTCTATAAAAAAACTACGTACGTATAGAAATTTTCACCTATATAAGTAAAAAATATGGATAAAAATACATTTAAATGTCATATATAACACATATATGGAAAAAATATGAAACATACATATTATACCCACATATTTCCCCATATATGTAACATATATCGGCAGTGCAACATATCATGAGCAAATATATGGATCATATATGGAGAATATATGTCCATGTATATCCATTCTATCTCCCATATATGGGGTTTCAGTTTGGGACGGTGCCTAAATTTTATTTACATTCTATTTCCTGGGAAAAATTACTTCTTATAACCTGATTGTTTTGCAAAAATAGCACTCAAGTTAGATAGAAAAATACTATTTTCATCATTTTCTTTTTCCAACACACACTTGCATTTAGCAACATGTCATTTCAAGTTTCATTTGCGGATAAACAGTGTGAAAAGGCGTGATTTTGGTGTTCATATCTAAAATAAAACACGTTTTTCTTTAACTAATAAAAAGATGAATTAAATTAAGGTGGCAGGAGCGGTAATCGTGGGACATTGAGTGCACATTTTAATAATTTTTCAAGTAAGTACAAAAAAACTCTACGACCACATTTCATTTAAGTACATTTGTTTATTGTGATGGAACTCACCATGCATGCAGTAATAGAAATGATACAAGAAATAGAATATTAGATTTTTTGCTTATAATTAAAGCAAGTTATGACTAGAGTTTTCAGCACGGTATTCGAAATTCAGGCGAAAATTTTATTTAAAAGTTATTCGAATCTGTGGCTTAACATGATACTTTGATATTTGTTCTAATCGAATTAAATGTATTATTTCGCGTATAAAAGAAAATCTGTGCACATGACATTAAATGATTACAAAATGTATGTCATAAGAAATTCGGCTACGAGTTAAAATAGCATTAGATGACATAAAAACCAAATTGGTACGATGTATGTTTTTTTTACTTTTATGTATCGATATCACTAACGAAAACACGTATGCAAAGTTACACTCAAATCGGTATAAAAACAAAAATCGCTACATCGACCTTAATTTTAATCAATTTTATGGTGGAACTCTCCTTTGAGTTTTCGAAAAAAGTTTTTCCTGGTAAGTTTTCGTAATATTTATACATTCAATAATGACCGGACTTCGGCCAACACTTTACAGTCGTTTTCAATCGTCTTTAATGTCTGCTTACCAATTTCGCTTATAGCCTGGACCCATATGGACTCGCGGGGCAGTGGTTGACCGATTCTCTGAACCCCAGCGTGTATACCTATGAGGTCGCTCCAGTCTTCACTCTGATGGAGACGGAGATCCTTCTGAGCATGCGCAAACTGGTTTACGGCGACAGCCACCCATCGGCGACCGAAGGAGACGGGATTTTCTGCCCGGGCGGGTCCATGGCCAACGGATGCGCCATCAACCTGGCGAGGTACAAGTTCGCGCCCGAAGTGAAGGTAGGTTCAACGCCCACGAATGAGGAGCCTGCATTATTTTTTAAAAACTATATGCCTATGAAGTTCACATTCTTTGTCGTACATCACATGTAGTACGTTTATTAAGAGCTAAGACTTGTTCTATTTGAGGAATGGTAACAAAATCCCAGGAGAAAACAGGCCTTACTTAGGCAGCGTACGAAGGGAATCGGTACCCTTGTCCAAGCCTAACGTGACACTGTTCAAGAGACGTTTCTTATGTGTAGGGACAAATTTATTTAATATTGTAACCACTGACTGGAAAAAGACATGAAGTCTAACACCTTTTTTTTAAGTGAGAAAAATTGGCTATTTACTTGAATGCATTTAGAAGAGATATTTTGAACATATATCTACTTAATGTCTTGTTCTATTTTGGTTTTCTAGTCCCAACACATGGGTAAATTTATTTGATGGTAACCCCACTACAGGTTTTTCCTTCTAGATTACCGTAGGTACCGTATTTATTTGTTTCTCTTTCTCAATGTACCATTTGGGAGTAATAAAACTTCACTTACTCACTACTTACATAAATGGGGTAGACGAAAAACGTTGTTTTCTGAAAATAGAAGCTGCAACCATTCATAATAAACAATTATAACTTTGTATAATTTGGCAGAGGAGAAGATGGAGTCACTAACCCGGACAGTAACCCGTGAAGAATTTGCCTCAACTATTCGCCGGGAGAAAATCAACCTCTACTATCTGTATTTTTTCAGCATAAAAAGCACAGAGAGGAAGCAGTTGTAGCGATATTTAATTCTTGAAATTTATGTTTAAATAATTATAATTAATAAATCAGATGGTGCATAAGAGCATGCTGTTGAGAAATTACATCACTAGGCGTTCAAAGGCGATGTAAAAATTGCTAATAAAAATAATATAAGTATTTTTAAAAGCGTCAAGCGTAAACGCCTCCATGATGTTAAAATATTCGACTGGATGAAAAGTATAAGACCCTAGATTCCTTCAAGGAGGTTTTCACAGAGACCTATACAATAGGGTGGGCCGAAAAACACGAAAGTGTCCAAATCGAATCGTAATAGCGCGGAAAAGTTGCTACTCGTCACCCTGATCACAAAGAAAGAAAAATTTTCAAAATCAGACTATGTCTTCCGGTCGCATATCTCGTTCGAAGTTTTGAAAAATCGTAAAAAATATTACCTTTTTAGGGATTTTTTAAAATGAGTTACAGTGACTGGATTACGTTCAAAATCGGTATATGGCCTCTTCTAAAGAACCTCTGTCTTAAACAAATATGTAACTCCCCTTATCTGCTTCTTTAAGGGGGAGGAGGAATCGCTCATCGCGTTCAAATTATCGAAAAATCGTAAAAAACATGACTTTTTTCAGAATATTCTCTTTATGAGTTACAGTGATCGGATTGCGTTCAATATCGGTATGTAGCCTCTTCTAAAAGTCCTCTGTCTTTTAAGAAAGATATAATTCCCGTTCCCTCCTTATTTAATGGGGGAGGGGAGGGGCATGTATCGTAAAAATGAGTGACCTAACGGTCGTTGTTTTTCTCGTGTGAATTGTGCAGCTCTTCGCCCGCTCCTATAAACTTTAGGTATATGGGAGCGAATCATAACTCACCTTTATGTAATGAGCCACAATGAACCGATATTGAACCGATATACCGATACCGATATTGAACGCAATCCGATCACTGTGCTCATAATGATAAAATCCCGAAAAAAGTCATGTTTTTTACGATTTTTCGATAATTTGAACGCAATGAGCGACTCCCCCTCCCCCTAAAAGAAGTAGATAAGGGGAGTTACATATATTTTTAAGAGAGAAGTTTTTTAGAAGAGGCCATATACCGATTTTTAACGTAATACAATCACTGTACCTCATTTTAAAAAATCCCTAAAAAAGTCATCTTTTTTACGATTTTTCAAAACTTCGAACGAGATGTGCGACCGGAAGATATGGTCCGATTTCGAAAATTTTTCTTTCTTTGTGATCAGGGTGACGAGTAGCAACTTTTCCGCGCTATTACGATTTCATTTGGACACTTTCGTGTTTTTCGGCCCACCCTACTATACAAGGTCATCGCAAGCGCTGCTGGCTGTAAATGTCTTCCCCTCGTTGGCCGCAAAGCTTTTATCCTGCAGTCACGCTTCCATAATTCAGGGAAGCCACATCTGCTTCTAAGTTGCTCCGCATATATATCACCATGCATTCCCCAACACCATCGGTCATCTAAAGTCGGCTTGATCATCCACTATATTCTGCCCCCGTCTCTCATGTCTCCATACAAACCTCCGCTTGCAGAATGCTGCGATCTCTTGCACGCCTTTTATGTATATATTTTTTTCCTTTTTTTATTGTCAACACACACAACTTGCATTTAGTATTGCAGTTTATAAATTGACTACTCTGTCTTAAGTTATCGCAGAGTCTTCACACCTTCTTGTACGGATTTTTTTCCTGCCGTGGGTTTATTTTGCAAGGAATTGAGCCAAATCCTAAATTTTTCACCATAATGGTTTTTATCTTTCATATTTTGGTTACTATTTTATTTGCTATCATTTTTATTGCATATTTACTTTATCAAGCGTACATTAATAATGTCATTCTTGTTTATAAATATTTCCTCTGACAAACTTTTAACTCCTGGTCTCAAATCATTAAACTGTAAACTTGGTAACATTTTTCCACGTCTTGGTAATATTGGTCAAAAACTAAAAGGGGTGGTTTTATCCCATATGTGTTATCTTTCTCTTCCGTAAGAATAACAATGAATTTGATGAAAAAGTTTCTTTCTTCGTTGCTTTGTAATACTAGCACTCAAGACATAAGGTTTAAATTTTCAATATTAGATAGCTGAAAGATTACAGTTGTTAATTCTTGCATTTCATTTTTCTACGTGCTTCGTTTGTGCCTAAAACTACGTTTTTGACCCCAACGGGAGATTTCGATTTATTATGGCGATAGCCGGCTATAGGCAGCAACTATTGGCGATTGCCAGGCAACCAAATCCGCAGTCCGTCTCGCGTATACGTAAGCAGTTACGGATACCTGTGAAGAAATGCGCATGTTGTTCTTCGATTGTTCGGCTCACCTCGGACCTCGGAGAGGATGGGCGGTTATTACGTTTTATTGGAAAAATCATGGCGTACATCGCTGGTTATCTCCGCAATTTGAAAGCACCCAATGGGTAGAGTCAGATTTTTCAACATTTTTACAATTGAAACTATAATTTCCTTGGCAACCACATTATAAGCTTTAAATAGTAGCATAAAGTGGATTTACCCTGGCAAGTTTATTCCGCAAGTAACTAGCAGCATGCGACGTACGACGTAGCTTCCAGGTGTAAACGGCTCTGCAAGTCCACTTGCAGAACTGGTAAAAGTTTCGGAAAGTCGATTGAAGACGCGTATTGTTGGTAGTGTGAACGGCAACCCAACTCGATCCGCACTAACTCGTGAAAAATATTTCGTCACAGTAAAATCCCCCCGCAAGCTCTCGCAAAAGAAACTTGCAGAAGTAATTTGACGGTGTTAACCCACCCTTATACCTTAAGTGATAAAATAAGATAATTACAGTGAGATCTTCATGGGTGTTTTACCACCCCAACCCCTCCATAGAGGCTGCTGACTCACTAGCATGGTAGATATATGCATATTGCACGTCACGTTTAAAGGATTCTTTCAAGCCTATACACCTCATTTTGAATTTTCTTTCTTCCCGTCAAATTTCAACGGACATTCTCTCCAAGTCATTCACGAAAGCAGTAGCGGAAATTTATTAAAAGAGCATTGTGATACTGGAGTCGTAATGTTATATTTGGCGAAAAAATGGGGGCCGTTTGAGTAAATCAATAGCGATAAATTCATATATTTTGATGAGCAAGAATTCTAAGACTTAATAATGGGAATATGGGCGGTTCACAGCGAATATATATAATACTCGAGAGAATCACCGTACAGGGAAGGCCAAGCTCTTCTTCGCCAAGTACTCACTCAGGAAAGGCAAAACTAGGGAATTAGGAAAACTCACCCAAATTCTGCCTTGAGTAAACGCGATGGCCAAAGTGTGGCATTGAGTCCGCGTCTTTGTCTTTGTAAATGTGAATTTATGAAAATACTGAAACTTTTAACAGTATCTGCAAATATGAAAACAGTAGATAGCTGTAGTAATAATACTAACAATAACTTATTGAGTTGCTATAACTTATTTTCAAATAGGGTAGTTTCCTTCATCAAAGAAAACAGAATTCATTTATTGCGACAGGTGCCCCAGCATAAACGTATTCATTAAACGCAAATTATTTGGATTAAAAAGTCTTAGTTTACAAGTAAATTGAATGTTAATTTTAAGTTCATTTGAAAAGGCTCGGAAATGGCGGAACAGCGGCAGCTCTTATGATGACGTAACAGGTAGATAGTCGACATTGCGAGGTATATGGAATTGTCATCGACTGTACTTACTGTAGTATTTCAGAGTCCCTAAAATCTGGTAAACATGTATTAATATACCTCGATTAAAATGCTCAAATTTCGGAAAGTCTCCTCCGTTGAGCATGCCATTAAAAGAAGTTTTCTAGGCTCCTACGCTACCTGCTAGTACAGAGCTACCGCGAAGGAGTTCTTCGCGGCAAGCGTCGCATGCGCAGTGAAATGAATAACGAAACTGCGTACCTGTGACTTCGCGTTCTGTGGTGTCCCGGCCTAGATGTTTACGTTTTGATCACTTTCGTTTTGACAAACATTTCCTTTATCTCATCTTCTATTCCTTTCATTTACCATTCCTATCATTCATACCTTGCATATTTCATTAGTTACCTTTCATCATCAGTTCCTTTTGCTGATATACAAAGCCACAAGGTTTCATGAGAAGAGGTTCAATGACTTTACAAACTGGTTTTGTACGGACAATCTACCGTAAGTGGATGTGGCCATGGTGGTGGAGTTCTTTAGAGAAGATGTTCGGTTTAGTGCAGGTGAAATCAGAGGATTAAATCAAGGTACTACTCTCTTCTGACAGATTTTAACCACAAAATTCTCCTCTTCTCGATTAGTGGAACCGCGACGTAAGCTTTCTTGCTATCGCTAAATGTTGTTGTGTGACACTGCGGCACAAAACAATTTTTATAAAGCAATGTTCTCGGAGGCATGTTACTAGTACTCCTTGGAGAATATGATGCTGATCAGCTGATGCAGTGAATCACGAGTTCCCATCAATGGTCTGTGATCACGGTGAGGGGTGATCAACGCATTTTAGTTGTTTTAGTATTTGCTCAGACATAGTTTGCTTCGAGAGTTTGCCATCCATTATGCTATTGACGGTAAGCCTTTTTTGCTAATTTCATTTTCTGGCAATGACACCTCGACAAAGTGGATGAATTAAAAATAATGTGTAATCGTATCATAGCTGCGGCGCAGCACCTGCTCTCCGTATAGTTATTAAGTGACGATTTCGTGCTTGCTTGCGGGAAATATTTCGAAATGAATACGAACAAAATGGTTTATTTCATGCTTTTCATACTAACTTTACCTAAAAAATAGGAGCTAGCACCATTAATTTGAGAATATATTATACTATACGATTTTCATTCCCCATACCGTAACCATAAATGTTTCATTATTTTGATGAGGTTTCTCTATGCGACTAGAGCAGCTAAATTAATAAATAAAGCTCATTTCCATTTTACACCAAGTTTACTTTTGTTAATAGTTTTTTTCCCGTCAATAAATTTATTATTATTATTAAAGCTTTTTCGGCGGACGTCGTCTGCAGATAAGCAGCGGCGGCGAACCACCTAGTGGCAGATTGCGGTAGTTGCGTACGTACCTGTGACGTCACACGTAGGATTAACCAGCATGCAATAGTTCGCCGTCGCGTTTTCGCGCCGTTGAATTTTTTCACTTTTTAATTAATAAGGAAAAATACTTAACGCCATTTAAAAATCGAACGGCTTCAAACACGTACTCCAGGGGTTATAAACTTCAGATCTAGGCAATAAAAAAAAAATAGGAAACCACCCTATTCTAAATTGTGATACGTTTGATTTACGAAACGTGTAAAAAGAAAATCTACGATGTATGATAAATTTTAAAACTACATATATGCAAATATGAAATGAAAGATAATTTTTATAATGCGAACAATTTTAATCTAGTAATGGGATTTCTAAATGTAAAAATGTGCTTTTACTCATTTCCGAATTCCTAATTGTGATTATTTTGAAATATGAAACGTAAGTAAAAAAAACCTTTACAAAACTGTACCCAATGTAAAATTCTACAAATTTATGTGTGTAAAATGTAAAGCCTTCAAAAAGGACAATGAAGAAGGGTAAGCAAAATTGTATATACCCTCAACAAATAAAGAAACTTTAAAAAAAAAGCCCCAAACATCAGCAATGTCTATGGTATTATCCCACCGACTCGCCATTATTGACGAACCATTCAGTTCTGCCCCAAAATAGTGGGAAAAATCGAAGTATCTTCACCACAAACTCAATATCCTCGGGCATATTATTTTCAGATTGATTTCTAAATGTATATAATGCGATCAAGGAGATTCCACAGTGCGAACTAAAACTAACACTTAATTCCACCTTTTCGTTGCTATTGATAAAAAACTATTTGTCCTGATGACAAGACTTATTTATTATAAAACAAACTTAATGAAAAATATACACTGATTATTTGACGAATATATTTTTTTAAACTTACAGTCCTTCATGCCATAGGAGACGACTGCCTGGCTAATTCCAATGAAATTAACGCATTATAACTTAAATTATTTCAGTGATTTACTCACCTCACGCGCATAATATTTTTTTAAGTTCAACTAGCAAAATATATCGAGAAAAGGCACGAGTTAGTAATTAATATGATAAAAAGGACACTTTTTTCCTATAAGTAGGCAGAATATGAATAAAACGACACACTCACAACTCAAAAAAAGATAAAGAGAAGCCTGAAGTTTATTATCCTTCTATTCCCTGGGCCTTATTCGCATCATATGAGCATTATTTTACAATAATGTAAATTTAATTAGATATGTAGAAGCTATTTTCCCCCATTTTCCACCAATTCTCGCACATAATATTTTTTAAGAAAAACTAGCAAAATATATCGTGAAAAGGCACGATATAGTAATCAATATGATAACTACAAAGGACACTTTTTTCCCACAAGTAGGCAGAATATGAATAAAACGACATTTACACATTTCATTTTACGGTGAAGCCACCTTATGGTTATTTATTGAATTTCTGGCGAATCGTCACCTGTTTGGTATAAACAACAAAATCAGAACTTTCCCGGCCATTTTTTTGCAAATTGAACTTGAATGCACTGTGTTGAATGCAAGAATGGGTGAAATATGAAGGAAAATAGTATTTGCTTTCATATAACTATATTAATAGAAATGCCATTTTCGCGAGTGACTGTTCATAAGAAGCAAAATTCTACAAGATAATCGAATGTTACTATAAATTAAGGCACCTATACCTACATCTTATTTTATCGAGTTAATAGTAATAAACTGAAATAAAAACTAACAATAAGTAAAAATGCACAAATTCAGTGGAAATTGTAGTCGGTTCCAATAGTTGAAAAAGTGTTCGAATCAAAAAATATACTCGTCTAACAGTCCGCATTTCTTGTGCCATAATTTTCATTTTTTCTTTAATTCCTAAGACATATCATTATTGAAAGTGGGATTGTTTACGAAAATTCCAAAGAGGAAAAATCAATCTCCTTGGCCTGGACCGAAAGCGCTAATTGTTTTTCTTCTGCGGAGTTTCAGCAGATATGCGCACTTGCGGGTGACTCCTTAATAGTAATACCGTGGCTAGTCGCGGTGTTCTCAACATTTGTCAGTATTATTAAAAAATACAAACAAAAAGGAAGGATTTAGTATGTTTTTTCTTATGCAGTCGTGGAGGAACCTTAATATATAGTTGAAAATGAGATAGACGCAGGGCGTTCTTGTCCATTTGACATTTTAATCCCAGTGCCCGGAGGATACGAAATATTAAGGGTCCTCAAAATAAAAAAAATTGAGAAAATAGAAGTTGTGTCAGTTAAAAAAACGTTAAATATTTGCTCAGTCAGTTTACTCTGCAAACTTTTTTACACTTTTTTGCGAGAAAAATATTTCATAATTTCCTCAACTGGCAACTTTTATATTTAACTTTCCATTAAAAGTAGTAAAAAATATAAACATTTTGCTTGGAAAAAATTAGATCTCAAACTATTGTATTGCGAGTGAGTGTTGAAAAAGATCGTTTTACGTCAGAATTTAATCCCAATACTGACATATGCATTCTGTAAGGATCGATTCGATTCGATCTGCTCAATGTAAAACTAAAAATTGATGTCATGTACTTTATATTGTATTGTACTATATACATAGTGATAACATTGTTCCCATAAAAATGCTTTAAATTATTTACATGGTAGGTACTAAAAATACGTAAAATTACACACTATAATATAATTGTTTTCTTTAAGTACTACTAAAATATGTAATCTTGACGAAAACTTAATACGGCTCTGGACGGAAGTAACTTATATCTCTCGCTTTCTTGAAAGGCGAACGGTCTTCACGGAATGCCTCGCCTCGTCCTGTTCACGTCAGAGGACGCGCACTACTCCGTCTACAAGATGGCCGCCCTCCAGGGACTGGGCGAAGACGGCGTGATCGTCGTGAAAACAGACTCGGAAGGACGAATGGACATCGGCCACCTCGAGTCTCAGATCGAATCGGCTATTACAAGGGGTTATGCACCCTTCATGGTCTCTGCCACAGCAGGTTAGTTGATTTTCCATTCCCTTTCCGAATTAAAAATCATATATGGAACTTGGAACTAAGAAATTGGAACTGACACCGATAAATACGGGAGGGGCATAAAACTGCGTGTTCCATTCTGAGAACTTCATTTCGTACTCTACATCAACAGTTATCTTTTCAACTTATTTTAAATTATCTCGATACATATGATAAAACAGGTGCCTGAAAATATACTAACACTAACAATTCAACCTTCTCATTGCTTCGTGTTAAGGGAGGAGTAAAAGAGCCTATGTTCTTTCAGCGGTGGCTTCATGCTTCACGAACATGCGCTACAGCAGCGTATTGCTGGCGTGCATCACCCATGCGCTGTTGATGCGCTGCAGCTATACCCTTTGGCAGCGCGCTCCGAAATACCGCTGCGGAGACGCTGCGGCAGCGCTTCCTTAAGTGCGAGTTGCGCGTGCAACCTTGAAACCCTTGTGCAGCGCTGCTGCAGCTTTTTTTGTTTATAGGGTAGGGTTAATAAAGCTCAAACCCTGATATAACCCTTTTCATTTACATCCAGGCAAACCATACATTTAAGAAGAGGTGGGATCAGTTTTTCCCAAACTTTTTCGAGCTGCCTACTTTATTATTCCATTAATTACGTGAGGCGTATAGGGGGGGGGGGAGGGGGTCGAGCCGAATCTCACCCAATCTCACGTGGGGGAGAGGCAAGGTCTGTAGAGTACAGACTACAACTACAGACAGTACTCTACAGACCTTGAGGGAGAGGGGGGTTCTCGGCAAATATCACGTAATTTTTTTCCGCAAGAAACAGTGTAAAATGGAGATAAAATTGGGTTAAATTAAGTAAAACGTGTGGAAACAATTCACATGGACATGTTGGTTCCAGTAGTCACTCTTGAGACCACACATGAGTCCCCGTGGACTGAATTAGAATGAGAATTCATTTACGAATTTTAGAAGTTCCTATTTAAGGATTTTATTGCTCGATTTTATCACTGTGATTCCAGATTACGTTCTTAGTAATCTTTAATACTAGTCTTAACTAGTTTTAAATAAAAATAATTAAGCAATTTGTTTTTTTTTTATAAATCCAACGCAATCAAGCACAGATTAACGTATTTACACAACAAACACGATTTTTTTTATATCTCACGTGAGATTAGGGGGGGGAGGTCAAGCCAAATCTCACGACATTTCACCAATGGGGGAGGGGGGGGGGTGGAAAGGGGGGGTCAAGGGGGGAGGGGGGATCGCCTAACGTAATTAATGGATGCCCCCCTAGGTTCCACATACCTATACCCAACACCCTTCCGGAAGCTTTGAAATTATGGACACACATAGGACAAGTCAAGACTCACATAGCAATAAAAGTGGACTCTCGCATGATTATAAAAGTTATATAAAAATTATTTAGACAAATAATTTTAATTAATAATTTTTAAAAGTTTGTGCTAAACTTTTTTTCAATTACACTATATCCATTATATCATAATATTCCCAATATTTACCATTTGTGGAAATAGAGTCGCCAATAAATGTTCTACTTGAATTATTTTAACAAATTGAGTGACTATAGTTTCTCAAGGTCTTCAAGTCAATTGAGAAAATTTTTACATTTAAATTTAGCAGCAAATTCTTATTAAATAAATTTTCAATGCAAAGGATGGCCTTAATGAAGGGTTTGATGAAGTTTTATAGGAAGGATTCCAAAGACGCCTCTGTCACCGTTCGGTTAGGACCCTGCCTCGAGTCTCCCCCTATTTCTTTTCCCCCAAATTAAAGCACCGTCCCCCAGGGCTGCTACAGGGCCTGGGGGACGCTACGTCCACTTTGGGAAACACTGGGATAGATGAAACTATATGATAAGATAGAACAGGGATATATATTGAAGCCTATACGATGCGCAATCGGCCATATTGAATGGATCATATGTGCTGTTAATACGCAGAATGCATAGCCTCTTTTCCTTCAGTCACACTCGTGCATAGATTCATGCTCGCCCTCCAATTGCCGCCCATTAAAGCATATTATGACCAAAGTTTTCGGTGCGGTAGTCGAAATTTAAACGAATTTTTTTTATATTGGACTCCGCGTGGCACAATATTTGTTAGCAACAAATATTATTATAACAAATGTATTATTTCGCGCTTAGAAGATAATCCGTACATGTGTACCTAATCAATTTATTGCGAAATATATTTCATGTGCCATGTGCCATTTCAAAATTTTCTAAAAAATCCAATTTGGAACCTTTGTCACAAAACAAAGGTGTTGTTTGTGACAAAGGTGCCAAATTGGATTTTTTTAGAAAATTATGAACTTTTTTTAGCCTATAAAAAATCTAGTCATAGGGTCTTAAATGATTTAATTCATGACAAATCGTCCCCCCTTTTTACCGTGCCTCTCCCTCCCTCTTTTAACTCTTGACACTGTTGGTTTTAAATTTCCCGTGACCTTGCCCCGTTAACCCCCGCCTCTTTACTAATATCTTCCCCCCCCCCCCCATCCCAACCTCCTCCTCCTTACTTCCTTCCCCGGAAACCCAGTATAAATATCATGCCACCACCTCTGTACGCTGCAATTTTGGCCTCTGATGATGATGTGTTTTCATTGAAACCGGTCAGGCTTGTACTAATAATAAAACAGTGTGGAATATTACAAAGTTTTAATTATTGCATCTTGTCTATATCTATTTGCGTAAATAACAATTTTCTTAGACGGCTACGAAATCTGGCTTCACTTTTACAGAAGATTTGTCTCTAGGCAAGTTCTATCTTCGTGGCATAACGTGGAAATCTTCGTGGAAGATATGTATCTAGGCAAGTTCTATTAAAAATCTTCTTCGTGATTCGATTATCATCCATTTTGTCGACATAGCCAAACCTACGAAGCACGCTGCTTTCATACATATCCGTTACCGGACCACCAATTCCGCTAATAGTGCAACAAGAGTATAAAACTATTAAAAAAGTATAACAAAAGTATAACAAATATACGCTCTGTATAAGTTGACTTGCGGTATATAAGTATAAGTATTTCGATTGAGCCAGAGGCGGATTTCTGTGTTTGGGGGCCCCGGGCGGTACAAATAAAAATGGCCTACAGAAGTGATTTGATAAATGTACTAATTTGATGAATTAACAAATGCCACTGCTAATATCCATAACAAGTAAATATATTATATATACTACATTATTACAAATAAATAAAGGTACTCCCGAAAACATCGTATAAAGAAGGAGAGACATCGTATTGTTAGAAGGAGAGAAAAACTGGAAACTGGTGGCAAGATATGCACATAGCATTTTGAGAGCAAAGAAGGCAGACCTCGACCGTCTCGACCGAGTGGTTTGATATGAGGCAAGATATACCCGTCGGAATAATGAAAAATGGCCTAACACGAAGTAATGTGACTGACGGTTCCGTGCTGGTGCCCGAGGGGAAAGGGAGGGGGGGGGCGTTTTAGTCGGTAGTCCGGTAACTGGAGTCCGACACTCAGTCCGTAAATGGATTTCACCCCTCCATTAAAAAAATATCCATTACAATGCACATGCGTAGTGACTAAAAGTCTTATTTTTTTCTGATAACAAACGGCATTAAATCAGAAACTACAGCAATTATAAAAACATCAATAGTTTTATATTCTCTATATATTTCATAATAACATTCTCTATATACCTATTGACTAGCTTGATTTTTAATTTTACCTTGATGATGATTGCTGTGCAGTCGAAACCTGGTTCGCCAATAAGCCATTTTTTAGTGTGGAATATGCTAAGATAAAATTTTTCGTCATGTCAATAGTTTACAATTATTTACATTCCAATTACCTACTTGTTTGATCACGTACAAAAAATGGCATTCATAAAAATTGCAATCGCATGGTAAAATAGCATGCATATAATCAAATGTAGCGATTGCGATTCTGCATGTAACATTAGCCCTGGAGGCCCGTTCAAAATTAGCATTTGTTCAATTAAAAATAGTTATGCGAGTAATATTTTAATATCGTAGCTAGGGATTCATTGGGCCCTCAAGGTGCAAGGGTGGCCGCTCCGTCCGCCCACAGTTAAATCCTCCACAGCATTGAACCTCCCAGAATGAAAAAGAACGGTAGATCGAAATATTCTTTCACTACGCCGCGCCACTCCGTAGCGCCAATCACCGCCACTGTGGTCAGAGTGAAAATGAAACAAAGTGGAACATCGAAGTATCGGCGGTCCCTTTGGGGAGCGAAGCGAATTGAAGTATGATGTGAGATACGTTTCGACAGGCAGACGGACGTAAGGGAAAGAAGCTGGCCGGACGACTTTCTTAGGGCGCCAAGGCGGCGAAGGTCGCTTTTCCAGCGTCAAATTTTATTCCGATCACTGCCTATGAGGAGATATGTCAAAGGAATATCAAGGCCGTTTATTTTTCAGACGATGCTAAAGAGTCGGCTCTTAAAAAGTAAAGAAACAAATTGTTCACTCAAAAATAAAACGAATTAATATATAAAATAAGTACCTAATTTATCTTTTCCGCTGAGATTTATTTAATTTTAAATTTTCTATTTTTTCATTCTTTTCTTTTGCTAGAATAATCAACCTATTGAATTTGATGTGGTATCGAATATTATAAAACGGGGGATAAAAGACTTGGTTATTTCGATTTCTAGCTACAATTATCTAAAAACAGTATTTTTATTGTTTTTTTAGCCATGAACTTTATCTATGTCTCTTGCGCTAATTCTTGCTACACATAATACTTCAGACATTTTTTTCGTAAATTTTTTCACTTGTTTAAATCACAAATGAGAACACGTATGCAAAGTTTCACGCAAATCTGTACGTAAACAAAAATCGCTCCAACCACCTTAATGGCTGTTACTACTATAGACACTTTTTCAGAAAGAAAGACTTCTTTGTATCAATGATATTTAATTAAGTGACCCAATTTATCCACTAGGCACCACCGTCCTGGGAGCATTCGACCCTCTCCTGGAAATAGCCAAGGTGTGCGAGAAGTATAGCCTCTGGATGCACGTTGATGCGGCCTGGGGCGGAGGACTCCTGTTTTCCAGGAGCCATCGTGGTCGCCTTGCAGGGATCGAAAGGTATTTTCAAGTATTTGAAAAATGCTATTTGTTGAAGCCAGGGGTGGATAAGTTCATTGTTTGTGGGGGGGGGGGGAAGATTGCTACCTACTTTCCGGGGGTCTTGACATTTTTCCTATTCTACCAGGAATTACGAGGGGGTGGCTTACATTGTCTATCACTCCTTACAGTGGTGGCGTGGGTATTCAGGGGCCCGGGCCGCTGCACGACCAGAGGGGCCCAGTTTTTGTTAAAACGTTAACACGTTAAACTACAATTTAATAGATATTTATGCACAGTATGGCAAAATTGTACTTTCACTCAGAGATGCCTGGTCTGCTGGCTGTTCAAAGTTCGGGGCCTGGCCCGCCGGGCCCTTCGGACCCGAGCCCGAAACCTAGTGCATGTTCCCGTTGCCAGGCAGGAATCCCCGCCCTGGCCACGCTGCCCCTGACTCCTTAGAATCCAATGTTCTGCATCTACTGTCACAAGCTACGCTGCAAGCCTATGCAAAGGGATGCTTGGTCATCAGCAGTGGCGTAATAACTAGGGGAAGGGGGGCTAGAGTACATTAGCCCCTCCCCCCAACCAAATGCATTGGAGGGAGCCGAAGGCGTTTGCTTCAAACTTTATTTTGTAATTTTCAAAATATACTCTTAAAACATTTCTAGCGAAAGCTGAAAACTTGATCAAAAACCTCAATTTCCAGTCTTTAAAATATTTTTTTTGAGATTGTAAAAGAATGATTCTAAAGTTCGAAAGGATTTGTTGGTTGGGGGGCCATATAGCCACGGCACGGCGGTGTCAGAACGCTTGCCCCTACATCCGCAACGTCATTACTCCACTGGTCACCAGTCATTAAAAAAGGATGAGAGTAGAGTGAAACGGGTTTTGTTGGATTTGTGACTCATTCCGTTTTTGTTATCGTTAAATGATGCATGGGAAGGAGTTCTTTTATGTTTCTTTTCAAGAGTAAATTTCTTTTATTCTGTCACTTTCATCCAAACTACAGATGTGCGTGTGGCAATAAAGTAATATCCTCAGTTCACCCAAAGTCAGAATTTCAACCCACTTCCATGTGATAGATATTTAGATAGATCCCTGCTTTGTGTGTAACCTTAAGTCTTTAGCAGCACTAACACCAGTCATTCCAGAGGCTTTAACCTTAGAACCACTTAGCTGGTAGGGAAGAACTTTAACCACCTGAGGAGGGCTCCACCCACCAATGTTTACCCCAATATAGATGGACTGTCATGGCAGGAAAACCGGTCCTCTCTCTCAGTCACTGAAGTTAAACAATGTTGGGCTCAGCTCGAATTTTGAGGGATTATCTTTCTATTCATCCCTAGAGTTCTTGCCCCCATTTTCAAGTAGCAGAAATGAATTTCAAAATTACCTAATCCATGGAAGTATATTTAACTGAACTACTACCCAATATAGACATCAATGAAAAGGTTTAACCCTCATGGAATGAAGATTTTTCTTTCACCTGAGGTCTTCAGTCACGTAAAAATGGTCTCACTTGATTTGATTTGCATTATTCAACCTTTTATTTATTCACATTGGCCTTATAACACTGAATCTTTAACAATAATATTTTTATAGATTCTTAGCATGAAATATAATATAAAATAAAAATAAAATAACAGTGTTATCAATACATATAAAACAAAAGGCAGCAAGATTGAAAATGGGGGTTAAGAAGTAATTGTTTTCCTGGGTTGGTTGGCGTTATTTTGAAAGGGTGGAGAGATTGATTGAAATTTGGGTAGAGGACATGGTGTTCAACATTTCAGGGAGCCAGTAAGAAAGAGATCAGTGGGAGATAGAAAGACGTAATTTAGTTAAGTGAAGGGGAGTGACTGTAGCTCAAGGTATGAGTATAGAAATTAAAAGAGAAATATTAAATGAACTTACAGGATTATCATTTTATTTTTTGATAGAGAATGAGAAGGAGTGAAAAACAGGAGTGCTCTATTTCCAATAATTTTTCTAAAGCTGTGTTTCTACATAGAGAGGCTGCCTCATGAAGGTAGCAAGGCAAGGACGTGAATCAGGTTGAGCCTTCGGTTATCGCGATGCAAATGAAGCAACTGCATCTCAGGAACAACCTGTCTCCTGCTGTAATGAAGTCTAAGATCAAGGTGTGGGCTTTCTTTCTTCAAAAATGAAATTAAAAAGTAGTTGAAGAGGTATTTTAAAATGTAATAGGCAAGGAAAGTGTTTTCCAATCTTTGGAAACATAAAAATCACTTAAGTTACCACTCAAGACTGACTGGTTAAGATTTAACTTTAAAGGCAGCTCACACCAAGTAACACCTTGAGATTTAGCAATCAGTGCATGGCCTGAGGCAAGCTAGAAGATCTATTTTTGGACCAAAATCTAGTTGTGAAAAATAGCTTCCATCATTAGATGGAGGCAAATTGAGTAGGCAATGGTAGGGCTGTTAACAGGCATCTAACGAGTAAAGAAGCACCTCCACAATATGGGAGTCAAAGGTACACCAAGCTGCAGATGCTGGGAAGAGGATGAGGAAACAGCTTCCCATATCTTGTGCAGATGCCTAGCAATGGCTAGGACTTGGGAACATAACCCAAGTACCCCCCTTCCGGAAACTGGAGACATCAGGAATTTATCCATTGGAAACATTCTGGCCTTTGGCAAAGCTTCTTTATGATTTTAGAGCTTCAGGGATAAATCTTCTTCGAGATGGAACCCACAATGGAACAGTCTAAGTGACTTAGGGCTCAAAAGGAACTCCATCAAACCTCAATGAATCAATCAACAACCTGTATACGTGGAGTGTGCTAACCACTGTGAGGCATCTTTGGTAGCATCCGAAGATCCAACTAGGGTTGACTTACTGGTGAGACTGCCTATTCCACCTATTTGAAGAAGCCTATCTCCCCTTTGAGCAGTCAGGAATAGGCAAGGCATTGAATTTCACAAGGCAACAATCACGAGGCAGCCTTGCTTTGTTCTTGATTCTGATTTAGCTCGGAAGGACGTCTTTTTTTCATTTTTCTTGTGTGTATAAGTGGCACTTCCATCATATATGTTTTTAACTCCATTACCCTTATAATCTGTCGGAGGTAGAGATGGGAAAATTACCGCAATTTTCATCTGAGGTAAATTACCACGGTAATTTATGGTAATTTTCAAAAATTACCATAATTTTCCAGTATTTTTTAGTTTTAAGCATTTAACAGCGAATGAACGGTTAAATAAGAAAGCCAATAGCAATAGGAAGGGAATTACTATGTTTAAACCATACCTAATACAACATTAATCTATTAAGAATTTTTAAAATTGTAAGAAGATCTATGGCAGCAACAAGCAATCTGGCTTTCTTTTGTCAAAGTATGAGAAATTTTCAAGAAGAATATTCTATTACATTACTCTTATAAAGTTATAACTTAAGTAAAATATTCCAAAAATGAGTTGTACATGCCTCAATTTATTATTAAACACGTAAGAAATGTGAACTTGGCTTAAAAGAACATGTTGGGAATTTATCTGTAAGAAAAATTGTCTCAAAAATAGGTGAATTATCTAGAAAATTACAGTAATTTACAAGGGACGTGGTAAATTACGAAAGATACCATGGTAATTTACAAAAATTACCGAGGTAATTTTCAGAGTGGCCCATCTCTAGTTGTAGGCATAGGTGTATCCAGGGGGGATTTTGGGGGTTGTTACCCCCCCCCCCCCCCCCCCCCATTGATAAAAAAGTTAACATTAGGGGTATGGAATACCAGTAGCATACACAGGATTGACTGCTGGGGGAGAGGAGGGGTTTGACTTCTGGGGGGGGGGGGGGGGGGGGGGAGTTCATTAATATTTATGTGTATCATCATAAAAGAAATTTAGATTATTATTCACAAAAACAATAATTAAATTAACATTCTCTTTTCGTGAAGGCAATTCAACTATAGCCCAATAAGCAAAATTCTAAACGCTAGTTCAGGTAAACAAACGAAAACTAATTCAGATAAACATGTATTGGGGGTGGGGGTTTAAACCCTAAAAGCCCCCATCCATACGCCACTGTGGAATACCCCCATACCCCCCTTCAGTGGTGGTAACCCCCCTTCAGTGGTGGTGACCCCCCCTTCAGATGCTTCAAGATATGCCTATGGATGTATATCTGTACCACAACTGCATCCTTAGGTTTCGCTTCTAATCTAACCATAATTATCCTTACATTTTATTGAATGTAGATTTTTAATTGCATACCACTACTTTTCTTAAGTAGGTACTATTCCAACATCTGCATTTCTGTTCCTAGATCCAAAGCGGATAATCCTGTAGCTGATGCTTCAGAAGTCCCCTTCTTCAGGCCTTTCATTTCACTAATTCCTAAAGCATCCAGACCCATTCCTCTTCTCTCAATTTTCAGATTTAAAGTTGTCCAAATCTTCAAAGTGATCATTCATTCCAGGTACCAATCCTAAAATACTGCTTATGAGTATTGACTGACAGACACTCTTGTATAGCCCCTGTCTGAAGATCCAAAATGGGGGAATAGTTTACTTTCGAAATATTTTTCTCGAGAGAATTCCATCATGTATTTTTTTATAAAACTTATCAGAAATATAGTTGAAGAGCAGCTCCTCCTCAGGATAAATTAGCTGGTGATTTGCCGTTGCCTTCCACCTTGCAATACTATAGCCGTTTAGGAAAGTAACTTAACATGCCTGTAGTGTAATGAGTGTTGCTGTACTAACCAATGCAGTCTTCACATTCACTCATGCGAAGGAGACCTGCTACCCCCTACTCTAGGTTACAGGCTGCATATTACAGGGTGATTACGAAAGAATGCATCGGTTTCAAAGATCTGTATTTTTCAAATGGTATGAGCTACAGTGCTGCGCGACCTCTTAAAATGACTGGTACATTCTCTAATTTTGTTGAAAATAGCATCACAAATGGTCAATATATCCTCCTTGAGTAGCCCGAACAATGTCAAGTCGATATTCAAATTCCTCCCACACTCTGTGAAGCATGTCAGCAATTACTGTCTTCAAAGTCAAAGTCATGCATTCATTCAATTCCTCGCTGATAGTAGGCATAGATTAACATTGGGTTTTTCCTTTACTGGAAGCAGATTTCAATGATTTTGTGTTTCAGCAAGACCCCCCCCCATTGGCACCTCTCAGTTCGTGCTCATCTTAATGAGACCTACCCACAAAGATATATTGGTCGATCTGCAAGGCAAGACCTCACCCTTCATCTGTGACCTCTGAGGTCACCTGATTCACACCATGTGATTTTTAGTGGGGATATGTCAAGGGTCAAGTCTTTGTGCCGTCATTGCCTACTAACAGAACAGCAAGGAATTGAAAGAACGCATAACTTTGGCTGTGAAGACAGTAACTGCTGACATCCTTCACAGTGTGGGAGGAATATGAATATCGACTTGATATTGTTCGGGTTATTCAAGGAGGACATATTTAACATTTTAAATGTTTTTTTTCAACCAAACTAGAGAATGTATTGGTCATTTTAAGAGATCCCGCAGCTCTGTATCTCGTACCATTTTAAAAATACAGATCTTTGAAGCCGACGCATTCTTTTCTAATCACCCTGTATTTGGCCCTTTCGCCAAGTCAGTGTTTATTCACAGGTTTTGGTAGCATTTTAGAGGAGAGAGAGCATGTATACCTAAATCTACACACCCCTGCCCCTACACCCTTTAGTTTGGTTTTGGCCCACGACTGCTTATTCAATGAGTAAACTCACTTATTTCACAGCTAACCTTTATATCTAAAGGTCGACGCACCATCTGCAACCCGGTAGATGCATTTGGTAGCAGTAAGCTGGCCCAAAGGTCAATTTCATATGCATTTAATTTACTTGTCATTCATAACAAATGACCTAGCCATAGTTTCACACAATTAACAAAAGAAAAATAAAATATTGGAGTGAATATAGATAAACCTATATCTTTAAAAAATAGCTTTCTATCGACTCATAATGTCCAATCATCTACCAATGTGTAGTATGTATGCATATTTCCAAGCATATTTGGCACAACTAACGTAATATATTATTACATTATTGGATAGTTAAAACATTAAAGGGTAACATCTGATTCCTCAGGGCAGACTCTGTAGCCTGGAACCCTCACAAGCTGTTAGCAGTCCCTCAGCAGTGCTCCACCCTGCTCCTGCGACACAAAGGGCTTCTTTCAGCATGCCATTCGAGAAGTGCCTCCTATTTATTTCAAAAGGACAAATTTTATGACACCAGTTATGATGTAGGAGACAAATATCTGCAATGTGGCCGACGAGTGGATGCTCTCAAGTTCTGGATGATGTGGAAGGCCAAGGTAGGTGTTCCTCTCCTCACATTTTAAGAAAGTAAATGATTCTAGTGGGTAGCACCCTTTAAAAATACCCATGCATATTCATGTTTCCAGCAATACTTTTAGCTTCTCTGGCTATTATTCTCTTTTTTTATTATTATTCAATGTTTTACATCCTCTGATGAGTGATTCATCAAGAATGAAGAACATTGTGGTGGACTGTCCATAAATTTATCGCATCCAAGTGAGCAGCAGGCCATTTTCCATTTTTCTTCCCCCTATATCCTTCAAATCCTGATCATCTCTTCTTCTTATTCTTTTCCGCTGACTTTGGACCACTTTAAATTGAATCACCATTTTCAAGCTTGGATCTTCACCCAATACTCCACTCTGTTCTCTCCACCTTTCTTCTGTCGATAGTGTTTGGGCCCTAGATTTTGTTCCATCTCGGAAACCCTTGGTGGCCTCAATTCAGGATTTTAACCCTTTTGTTCCAGAGCCTTGTGAGAGGAAATACTTTCCCTGTCACGAGTATGGTATTTCACTCTATCCCTCAGTAAGGAATTCTATCGTGGTAAGGACTAGCCCAGGTATACTTTTCATCCATTTTGGGACCCAAGTTCTCAGAACACAAAACCCTTTCCTTCGTTGGTAGTGGAGGAAATCTCGATCTTTGCCTCAGTGCCAGCCCATGTCTACAGCTAACAAATTTTCACTTGTTCCTTACTCAGAAAATGTAGACTAAGAAGTGTACTCCTAAGTGTTTTCTGTGCATTTACAAATTTTTATGGAACTCGGTGGAAATTATTAACAAAGTTCTTGGAGAAGCATGTCGCCACCTACTTGCCTAAAGTAAGGTTTGAGTTCTATTTTAAATTCACAAATGATCAGTTTAACATAAGGAATGCACTCCGGAGCCTGCATTTTCTGAGTAACCAACAAATGTTTTTTTTATATCCATCAAAAAAACAGATGCTTCTCTGCAGTCACATCCTTGAGTCACTAACAGGAAGGGTAGAGATAATCCTACCCACAACCGAGGATAGGATCCCATGTTCGGCAGGGTAGTTCCCTAATACATAATAATAGCCTTTAGAGGAGCTAGAGGCCAAGATCACGCTGGTGCGATGGTAGGCATCAAAGATTCAGCTTGTGATGAAATGCATCACATTTGGGTTAACTTTTACTCCCAAAGTTCAGCGTATTGCATGCAACCTCAGATACCACCATCAAACAATGCATAAAAGCGTACTGCTTACCACTAAGCAGCAAGAGGTATGGGTATGGGCACTCAACACAGCCCATAAAAAAACTCCTCAAAAGGAATAGGGTCATAAGGGAGAATTCAACCTATCTCCTTCACACGTCCCATCTCTTTTTACCACCTCCGCCTGTTGTTGAATCTCTACCACCTATCCAAGAGATGGAACATTTCTGGAAGGATATCAATAAAACATTGAAGTGATTCAGCAGAGACACTCCAGCCATAACCCTCTTTAAAAATTTTTGTGATCGCCACGTATATGATGTGGGTGGACCCCTTTCTTTCATAGAAAGTGACATGAAGAAGGCCTTCTCTTACAAGAAAAACTTCTCGGCTCCAGGAATGGATGGAGTGAACAATTTCTGGTGGAAGAAGTTAACCTCCACCCACAAACATCTTGCTAAAATTTTAACATCCTTTCTGTCAGGCAGAGAACCGTTTCCACCTTGGCTGACTGAGGGTCGCATGGTTCTCATGCCTAAGAAGGGAGACTTGTCCAAACCAAAGAACTACCACTCTATAACCTGCCTCAACACTGAATATAAGGCTCTCTTCTCTATCTTGATCTAAATTACCCTCTACCACATCCAGCCCGTGGGAGGTGTACAAGCATAGGGACTCAAAGTGGGGAACCCCGGGATGTATGGACAACCTGCTCATTGATAGGTGCATATGCCAGGATGCCATTCAGCATAAGCGAAACCTATCAATGGTCTGGGTGTACTACAAAAAGAAGTTTGACACCACTTTGCATGAGCTACTCATTACCATGCTGAAGTTTATTGAAGTTCACCCAGACATTGTATCCTGCATTCAGCACCTTTTACCACTCGGGAAAAAGCACTTCATCCTGACTTCAGGTAGGCAGTCAATTTTGACAGAGTTGGTAACAGAGTTGGTAAAAATTCAAGACATTTTCCAAGGCAATAGTATGAGCCCCCTACTGTTCTGTGTTTTACTTATTCCCTATAGGGACCTCTTCTCTAGCTTGTATCTTGCTTTGCTGCAGAGTGGTGTAAACAAAGTGTTCATTCTCTAGTGTAGAAAAATTCAAGTCCTATAAAAAATGGCTTTCGTCACCATGAGATGAAAAATTGGCACTATGTTAACAAGACATTTGTAGCGAAAAGGTTGACGCTTTCCAGAGGCACAACTCTTTCCTGCACTCCCATTTCCTGCATCTCTTTCCACCTCCTGAAACCAGCATGCCTTAGTTTTCCTATTCTCGAAGAATTTTAATATGTATTTTATTATTTAGTCTTCGCTGGTCCATTTGGTAGACATGACCAATCTCCTTACCATCAAGGTCCTAGTATTTCTCTCAGCTTTTTCCTCTATAGGAATTCCAATCTCTTATCCCTGTCTCCCTCTCCATTGTTAAATATTGGCTTAAATTCCTAGTTTATGCACGAAATCATTGGATGTACCTTGATCTCTTCTATGCATTAATATTTTATCACTCCTACCTCTTTACTTTATGATTCGTCTAATATTAAAGATACATTCCATGGGCTGATTCTAACTTTTGCAGCCATTTTCTGGGTCAACATTCACAGCATTTGTGTCCCCTGCTCTGGAAGGATTTCCTTATTAATGTCATGGTGGCCTTGCCTCCCCAATGCCAGACATTATACTCATCTCACTTGATTTTAATCATGTAGTCACCCCGATTCATTCTACGTCTGGGCTAATTTATTTACTCTCTTGAAAAAAAACAGTCAATGGCTTCTCATAAATTTTCTCAATTGTGTTTGTTTTTAATGTGAGACCACTACCATGAATAAGGGAAATGAGAAAATAACCTCATGAAGAAAAGAATGTATAAGTAATGAAATACAGAGGAGAAGAAGAGTGAGATTAGATGAAGCACCACAGATGTTGTGGAAATGCATGTAGTTTGATGATTGAGGAAACTGGCTCCATTTCATTGACGTCTTCCACACTGCATCAATAAAACTAATAAACACGCATTATTCAACCACACCTAGTTTGGTGTAAAGCAGTTGTTTCAAATGTAAGCTTTTAAAATGATTGGTTACATAATAATTTGCCAAAAAAAGTTTTATGGGACTATTCCGCAAGTGTTTATCCTTTCAATGAAAAATCACAATATGAATTAAAATACAACAGTTTAACTTCATTCTTTTTCTTTGACCGCATACATCCATTACCATTCAGGTGTAACCATTCCTCTCATACAATTCACTCTTCCATTATCCCTTGAAGATCTAAACCTTCCTGTCATAAATATGATTACATATACTTTACTATTAAACAAGCAAATCTTGTATATATATCCTATACTATTACACGAGCAAATCTTGTGTATATATATATACCTATATATATCTATTTAATGTCTTGGTAGAAAATCGCTCTCGACGACGATGCACATGCACAAATAAAACAGCGATACACTAAATAAACACAGAAACACGCAAAAAGGACACTTACAAAAGAAAACTTAGACGTTTCGATGGTCAAGCCATCATCATCGGCTTCTCGAAGTCTTCTACCGCCGATGATGACGGCTTGACCGTCGAAACGTCCAAGTTTTCTTTTGTAAGTGTCCTTTTTGTGTGTTTCTGTGTTTATTTAGTGTATCGCTGTTTTATATATATATTCATTCATTCACACAAACCGTTCACAGGCGTAAATAATAAATATTTTCGTTCAAACAGAGGGTGAAAGAAAGAGGATAGGAAACACACAAAATTGTGAAGTCCAATGGTGGTGTGAAGATGGAATGATGGCCGATTCACAGTGAAAAAAATTCGACTAGGCAGGGAATTGAACCACGGACCTTTGGATGTCGCGCCGAATGCTTAGACCACCAAGATGAACTTAATTTTAACTTTTTATATGGTCCTTCCAAAATCCAAGTATTCCAGTCTCCCATAGTAAGAGTTATTCCACCTCAACTCCATCCTTTATGTAACTAAGCAAATCAAAGAAAAACACAGAGAATTAAATAAAATAAGTATATCCATATTTTATTCATGGATTATACAATAGCTTTTGAAATATCATGTGAGAGGCAGAACGATTTCTGGGACATCCATGCAGGTGATGGAAAGACTAAGGTTGAAGAAGGTTGAAGGCTTGATGCCTAATACTTGCTGAAAGAAGATTCTATCACTCATCATTTGTTTCTTGTAATTCTTTGAAGAAGTTTTCTCTTTTTGAAAATTTTCTTTTTCTGGTTGGTGCATAAACTTATATTATGATCATGAACTTTTCCATTTTGACTGTTATCGTCAATATCCTTGGGGATATGCAATACCATCTTTACCATAAGGGCACACGGTGCTCGAGCTCAGGGCCCCTGACCTCACGGGGCCCCCAAAATGCCGATATATTTGCTAAGACAGAAAAAAGGAGCTCATTTTTTTTCAGTTTATAACTTAAATACCTACTAAAATTACCGTCAGATTTTCAATTTTTTCCAAAGAGTGAACATTTTAACAATAATAAATACGTATTATTTGCTATTTGGTGAAACATTAACTGCACCATAAGCATAATAGATATAAAATCATAACAGAAAAATATTTTTTCATGTTATTCCCTTTTTTTTTACTTTCCAACGGGGCCCCAAATTTTTGTGTGCTCAGGGGCCCCGGCATGTCCTAAGACGGCCCTGGGGATATGCCTTGTCAGGAGTATATTTTACCTAGTATTCAATTTCTCTTGACATAATTATGACCACTCCTTTCTTAGGTCTCTCCATTGTAACCAGGGGTGGATTCCTACTTTCCGGTGGTCTGGGAGGTATGGAATACCTTACAAACACCATTTTTCTTATTTTACCAGGAATTAGAAGGGAGGTGGCCACAACTCCCTTAATCCGCCACTGATCCACACCTGAACATCATGTGTATCTATTTTTCAGTCTCTTATCTCCTTTAATAGAATTTTATGTTGATAATAAGGAGAGTTTTCTCTTTTTTTCAGGGAACAATTGGACTTGAGAGACATGTTGACAAAATCATGGACAATATCAAATATTTTACTGAGCAAGTTCGAAGCAGAAATAATTTCAAATTAGTTTTGGAGAATCCTGCATTTGCAAACATTTGTTTCTGGTTTGTGCCCCCCAGATTACAAGGATCACAAAGTAGCCCTGATTATTGGTCGCAGATCCATAAGGTAAGCATCGTTTCCATATAGAGAAATAACCATCTCCCTACATCATGAGTACCTGTGTTGAATTTCTTCCAGTCACAAATCCAGCTTAAAAGAACTGACCACTATGCTCAAATATACAATAATAAATAGATGTTCATTTCCCTGCATGCTCCTAATTACCTCTTCAAGCTCTCCACTTCTTCCTCTCTATAGCTATTTGTCAGTGTGAAAATATGGACGAACGAATATTTCTCATGTGCACTGTTATCTCTACTAATAAGTAATTTCCCAATAGTTTCGTGTTGTATTCATGAGTGCCATATCATTGGTGCCTGGGAAGTTTACTATGTGCATTCCAACCACCAACCAAACATGGCTACCTTTATTCGTGGATCTCTCCATTTTTCGGGTTTGTGCCGCGTTGGTTGTCATAGGTTGACGACAGTTTCGCCGGGATTCCACGTGGAATCCCGGCGAAACTGTCGTCAACCTATGACAACCAACGCGGTGCAAACCCAAAAAATGTAGAGATCCAAGAATCCAGAACGCCACGGAAAACTACGATCCAACATGGCTACCTTTATTAATTCATAAAGTGTCTATTTGGGTGATTACAAAATCATAAGTCTTTAAAATTTTAAATGCATTAACAGGCAGCTGGACCCAGGCATTTTTATATTTGACTTGGGTGCCCCTAATGGTATGCAGTCCAAGGAAGGACCCAGGGCCGTAGCTAGGGGCTGCCAGGGGTGCAAGCCTCAGGGGGGTGCACTTTGCAGACCCAAAGCCTGCGGGCCGCTGGGACACAGGCACACAAAATTAAAACAAGATGATAACTTGCATTTAAAAAATGCACCTGATTACGATAGGCACCCCCACAATTTAGAAACGGCGCCCCAAACTTACCACACAAAGTTTGTACCGAACCCTAAATAAAAGAAAAAAAACTACACACAAACTAATATTTTGTCTCACTCATATGTACATTAACATTGGCCGTTTTTCCTCTCTCCGGCACACGCCAACCAAAGCGGCCGGGCGGCGAGACGTGCCGGCGCCAACCCGGCCGTGTCGGCTGGCCATACTTTGTGAGAACGACCCAACGAGCATAGCAAAACACTGTGTGGGGAGTCCCCACAGTTTATTCGTTCTGATTTTTAGATACCTAGTGTTACAGTCAGTATAGCGGGGGGCGCAAAATTATATATTGGGGGGCGCAAAATTCAAATCTTGCCAGGGGCTCTGGTGACCCTAGCTACGACTCTGGAAGGACCGATGGTTTTTGGAATTCTCCAAGATTCCGTATGAGGGTTGGGGTTCGATGAAGCAATTACCAAGATACTTTGAGTTGGTCACTGACCTCAATAATAAACAAATGGTCCACTTTGGGCATACAGGCAGTCCCAGAGTTATGTAAGCCTCGATTCACATAAATCCGTACTTACATAAGTGGCAATCTTACCCAAAAAATATGAGAATTACAAAAGTTATGGAATTGGAAGGATGGTTGTCTAATTTCAAGAAGCGCATGTGCTGTAATGTTAGTAAGAGCTGACCTTCCCAGTATTTCTCCGAATCGACCATAATCTTGAGAGCACGGACTCTGTTACGGAGTAATTTTCAACTCTTTTTTTTCAACTTCCTTTAATTTCAACTTACGTAAATTTCGACTTATGCCACTAGTGTTGGAACGCATCTATTACGTAACTCAGGGACTGCCTGTGTACAATTTTTCTCAGAGATAAAAACATCCCCTTCCCATGGACATACAACCTTGATGCAATGGAAAGGCTTGCAAACTCCAATGACCTTTAGATATGGATTGGTGGGAGGAATAATATTGCTCCTGGTAGGGTCGGCCAGGTTGGTTGAAGGGTAGGAGCCAGACAAGAGGTAGTCTTTCATGGTGTCACATAAAAAATAAAGTGGGGAAGGGCAATGGGAATTTCCCAGAAAAAATGGAAGTTAATCACAGACAATCGAATCTAGCTATGGGGCACCACCCATTAGGGAGGGCTTTGTGCGCAGCAGTGGGGGAGTCAAGGTCATTATCTCATGAAATCCTCATTTAACAACATCAGCAGCAGGCACAAGGACTGCAAAGGAGAACAAGAAAAGGAAAGCAACAGTAAAAATAGGAACTTGGAACATTAGGCAAGTGATGAAGACAGGGGAATTAGTTAATATTAAACTGGAAATGGAGAAAGGAAAAATACATTGATGTTTTGGGGCAGTGTGCAGTGAGCTGTAGGTATAGCAGGGGATATTGGAGTGATAGTTGTTGGGTTATTCACAGTGGGGGATATGAGAGTCAAAGTGCGAAAGTTGTGGTATTGAATTCAAAATTGGGGGAGAGGGTAGTAAATGTCATAATTTAGGTGGAGCGAATAATGTAATAGGCTTATTATAACAACCATATTAACATACGATGTAACTCGTATATCAAAGATATACTTCATCTCACTCACATGCCAGGGAGGGGTCCAACCTCCTGGAAGAGACCCTGGGAGGGTATGACAAATGAAGTCCGAAACTTAACACTACATAACAAAAACAACAAGATACATATCAGTAACATTGAACAGGTGAGCAACAGGATACTAGAGGTTGAAATTAACGCTTTCGCGCCAAATGTCGGCTATAGCCAACAAGGTTTTTTCTACCTAAAAGAATAAATGTCTGCTATAGCTGACACAGATTTTCCTATGCAAAATAACGAATGTCGGGTATAGCCGACGAGGGGGAAGAGAAGTGACCGCCACGGAAGCAATAAACAGTTATGCTGTTACCCCCTGAGACCCAGCTTAGCGAGAGCTTAGGCTCTCTACTCAGAAACTGGAAAACTCACGCTATGTGTCCACGTTCAATTGCTTGTTTATGGAGAGGAATAGAGAAAGTAAATGTTTCTATGTACTCTGGAAACTCTGAACAAATTTTGGATTCTTTATGCAAGAGACTTAACATTAACGGTAGAATTTCGTTTAAAAGCTGTAGTCTCTGTAAAACTTAAGGAATAAGGAAAACCTAAGGGCCTGGCCAGCCCCTAGCTACGACGCTGAAGCTAACATGCGGGAATTGGAAAAATCTTGTTTATTCGCAGTAATATTGCATTTATATTCATACTATGTGGCAACATAGAATAACAGTTATCTGGCATTAATTAATGGCAAATAACGTTTATCAAGATTTTATGGTATTTCCTCAAACTATCGCGGAGTTTTCATTTAATGATAATAGTTCTCGAAGTCACATTTATCCACGGAAGTGACTACATTTATACGTCTTTCTCAACACCTCTTTATCAGTAAAGGGTGCAAGCACAGGTGCGTGGAGTCAAATTGTTAGGCAGGGATTGTAGCGTTAGGTAGGAAGTACACTGCGACGAAGTAAATCATGCCATTTCGCAGTAGTATTAAAGTGAGCAGTAGCTTATTATATTTTTAGTAGTAAAAACAGTAGAAAACAGTAGCAGTACAGTGGAGCTACTGAAAACAGTAGCAGTGCAGTAGACCTACTGTAAATAGTAGAAAACAGAAGGATTACAGTAGACTTACTGAAAACAGTAGTGTTCCAAAAAGTCTATACCTAGGCTACTGTAAACAGTAGGTGAAATTTCCAGCAGGGCAATACTTGTTCTAGTACTCATGAAAGTAGTACACGTGTACTTCCAGTACTTACTTTTGAATACTTCCAGTACTACCACCAATACTAGTCCTAGTATTCATGAAAAAAGTACACGTGTACTTCCCAATACTAATTTTTTTAATACTTCCTGTACTCCTTTTTTGTAAGGGATGAGAAGGCAATCCAATTTTGTTGTAATAAATCAACAATAACAAATAATTGATGTAAACATCACCTCAGATGTAGGTACTCATGGAAAATGCTGGAGGGAATAAGTAGAGCTCAAAGTAATTATTTCACGGCTACATAGAGGTTTACGAAAATTGTCAAAAACTTGCATAGCTTCCCAGAGGTGAATGGGGTCTCAAATCATGATTTAGTGGTCATGAAAGGTAATGTTAAATTCAAAAGGTTAAGAAAAAGTAGGAGTATGAAGAGGTGGCACATGGATGCTTTGAAAGGGACAAAGAGGAAAGAATACCAGAAGCTACTGGAACATCTGTGAAGCGAAGTAAAAGGGAACAATTGAGGGCAGATGGAAGAGCACATATTTAAGTGTAAATAGTAAGAACAGCAGAGAAAACAATAAAATCACTTGAAAAAGCAGGAATAAGAATTGACAGCTGCAAAAGTTTTACTTAGAATACTGATGAAAAGTTGGAAGCTAGAGTTAATTGCTACTATGACCAGTTTGGGTTCAGGAAGGGGAAGGCAACTCAGGATGTGAGTTCCGTGATCATAAGACTTATAGAAAGGAACCAAGAGTATAACCGGGACTTTTTTGCTTGCTTTGTGGATTTCAAAAAGCTGTTTGACTTAAGTTAGTTTGGAAAAACTAATTTAGATACCCAAAAAAATATGAATACATTGATGAGATTGGAGACTCATCAAAAACTTACGTACTTAGCTTAGAAGCACAAGAAATCTTATGTGAAATCTTACTAATTATTTAAATAGCAATCTGATCATATTCCAGGTTGCAAAAATATCCATTCCGTTGATTTACGATGTTGATTAAATCTCTAAATTCTTGGCGGAGGGATACTCCTTTGATATTATTATTACATATTACTGCAATAGTTACAAGTTGACCATTTGCTCGGGTGGTAACATAGATGGTTATGAACCAAAATATAAAAATTCAATCAATAAAGCGAACAAGCTCACAAGAAACATAGACATATGCCATGATCTAAAACTATCACAATTCATTTTTTAAGGAAAAAACTCAAAATCTAAAAATATCACAATTCAAGATCTATACACCATCACAGTTCAAGTTTTTCAACTTGTCATCAACATTTGAATGTTATTTTGGAAGGGCTCTAACATTTTCTTGGGTAGACCATTCCAATTCCCTATTCCCCTATGCAGAAAGGAATATTTTAATGTATTTTATAGCTGTCTTGGAGGCTCAATTTTGTAACTATGGTCTTTCCTTGACATATAACAAGAGCTTTTCAATCTATCAGATAAGTCAACCCATGGGGGATCACCAATGTATGCTTTATGTATACACTTTAGGCATACAAGCGAAGAATGCTGTAGTCAACAAATTTGTTAAACTCTCTGATGCTTTGTGGTGACTTTTGCACAGCAACTTAATATCAATTTAAATGAAAGTCTTGAGAGAAAGAAATTTAGGATACACTACCAATTTCTCAAGGATACCATTACATATCCTATCCAGTGAGACATTTTAGCTCAACCAATTATTAGTTTTATTGGAGTATATTTTCATATTCCGCCTGATTTTCAACATTCAATTGCGTGTAGGCAGGGCAGAATATATTTTGATTTTTTTGAAATTTGGCATGATAAACTAATACCTGAAAAGGCAATATACGCCCTGAGGCATTTGTAAATTAAAAAAAAATTAAAATCGATCCATCCTACTCTTCAGTTCACCCTAATAGCCTACCCACAACCATCGCTTCACAGCAAAATCCTTAAGTATTTTGTTGAATTCCCATTTGCATTTTCGAAAAGTATTCACTCCACTTTAGGAAGAGTGTGTTTATCACCGAGAAGCACACTTGATTTACACCTAAAAAGCAGTTTGATTTAGTTCACTGGTGAGGAAGATGTGCATCACCAAGAGGCTGCCAGCGCCTATTGAACTGCAAGGTATACACTTCGCAAGATAGCCATCATAAGGAAGCCCAATTGGGAGGCTTAACCCTTTCGTGCCGGCGTCTCATATTGGAAAAATCTTCTCCCCTCACGAATGTCACTAAAATTTCTTTACACTCCCTGTACAGAGCTATCGATCGACAAAGAATAGCTTAGGTGCATGTTTTCTCAACTTGGAACCCCACTTAACTGGGTGCCAAACCCTTTTCCTCGGCTACTGGGCAGAGATAATCTGCGCCCCTTTCCGGATTACGACATGCAGTCGCGGTCAACTATTGGTTTATGAAATGGTTTTGCTAAAATAGTGCCTGCACTCTCAAGATAAGTTAAATCAGAATTGAATTCCTTAAGTTTTACAGAGACTTGACAGATTTTAAACAAAAATATTACCATTAATATTGTTCTCTAGCATAAATACTCCAAAATTTGTTTGGAGTTTGCTTTATGCACGAACTACTTAACTACGTTAAAAATAATGGTAGAGCTACGTTTAAAATTTGTAAATGTACACCTAACCATAAGGAATGTACTTATAAGCCTCAGTTTGCAGAGTACATAGAAACTTTTACTTTCACTATTCCTCTGCGTAAACAAGCAATTGACCGTGGACAAATGCTGTGAATGGGGATCGCACTGCGACGAAGAGAGGTTTCCAGTTGCCGAGGAGAGGGCCTAAGCTCTCGCTAAGCTGGGTCTCAAGGGGTAACAGCATGCCTGTGTTTATTGCTTTGGCGGCAATCACTTCCCTCCCATCGTCAGCTATAGCCAACATTCGGCACAAAAGGGTTAAGAATGAATTTCTGGGTGGAGCGCCAAGTTAAAAAAAGCCAGAGTTGAAGAACCCACCATTCATCCATCTTTATTTCACCCGGTGGCAAAAATTTGCACGACTACATCAACATGAATACATTAGAATAAAGATAGGTAACATGAGAAAGGAAAACAATCAAAGAAACAAGAACTAAAATAGGCACAGCTTACATGTTTACCAGCTTGTCTTCCAAAAATTTATGGACAGTATAATTACACTTTTTGGATCAAAATAATTTGACCCTCTTTTAAACATTATTAGGGAAGTCTTTCGTTTCCTGAGGAAGTTGGCTTTAAAGTACTGAGGCAGAGTAGTAGGGACCTTTTTCACAAAGAGAATTGTGCATTGTTTACTGTGAATATTATTACATGAATGAGTGGAGTAATTGTGATAAGTGGAATTGGTTGGGAAGTTATTGAGGTTTGCTCTAATAAAAAGACAAATATTAGAATATATTGAGAAGGGAGAGTAAAAATATTGGCTGTAGCAAATAAGAGGTTTATCTGGAGCACAGATGGGAACTCGAAATTATCATCAATTGGATTAACACCTATGGAGATGATTCATCATTGTTCCCCTCATTGCTCATTCTCATTTGGTTATCATCAATTATTGTTTGTGCCATTTCTCACGACATATTTTTAATCAGTGAATCACCAATCATTTGCAGGTTGCTCCCAAGATCAAGGAGAGGATGATGAAGAAAGGGAACTTGATGGTTAACTACCAACCCTTAAGAGAGTGGCCCAACTTCTTTAGATTTGTGCTACAAAGTTCTGGAACTAATCAAAAGGATATGGACTTTGTTTTGAATGAAATAGAGCAATTGGGAAAGGATTTATAGACACAATTAAAGCAAAAATGATCAAGTCCAAACCTCTACCTCTTTTTAGCATATTAATACATGATGTGGAAGTCCAAAAAGAAGAAAAATTAGTGAAACATAATTGTACCTGAATGTTGAATATATGTATGTATATTTCATTACCAAAATTTTCAGAGAATAAACATTAAATTTGAGTCTTTAACCGAACATTTTATTGTATGTAGGGACTCATGGTCAGATATGTGATGCAGCCAGGGGGTTTGGACCCGTGCACACAATTTTTTTATTTATTTTTTCAAAATATGTAGGGCACTAAATGAAACAGATATATTTTGTTTGCTTTACAAAGAATATGTTTATTCCATTGGTGGGTTATTAAGAAACCTTTCCTTCAATTAATATAAATACGTGTCATTTTCAAGCATATAAAAAGCCTTAAATATTGTATTCCTGTAGAAGTTAGAATGTCAAAAAATTGGCTGATACACGGCAGTTGGCTGATTGCACTGCATATTTTATATAAGCGGACAATTTTACTCCTGATTTTCAAAACCTTTCAGCTTATTCCCCTCTTAAGGCTGTTTTACACAGTACATTTGTTTGTACAAACTCTTCCGTGAACTCTTGCATGAGGCAAAATGTATCGTATAAAGCGGCAAATTGTATGAACGCTTGTGCGAATGTCTCAATGCCTGCACGGGAAATAGAACCTGTTCTGATTTCATTGAGACAAACGTACAATCTCACGTACATTCGTTTGTACAAAATCTTTCATCGTGTAAAACAGCCTTTATACTCATGAGGACACCAAAAAAGAAAATTCTGGACACAATTAGGTGACAATTTCATTAACTATTCATGAAATGAAAATGAAGCTGAATAGTCTGCTCCAATTTCAGAATTTCAATGGTTCACGCTTTACATGATAGCTTAAATTGTTACATACTTTTTTGGTCCATATAATTCATCTAAAAGTCAAGTAATTTGCTGGCAAAAATGGTTGATTTAGGCTTAATATACGCATTTATCTTTTCAATATGGTATAGGCATCACGTGTGTTTAAAATAATTTAGGACATAGCCCTATCTTAAACACAATGAATCATGAAAACCGTAGTTTTTATCTGCCAGAAATCCATCTTAGCAGTTTAAATGCTGACGGTCTGCAAACACATTTTTAGTGAGATATCCTGCCACCTTAAGGGCACAGTATTCCTTGCCATGCTGTGCTTCTTCATCGACACTCCGCCACAATGGCAGCACCACGCCAACCTGGGCTTCCCGATTCAGCTGACTTCTTCGTCATCACCACGTAGCTTGCTATCCTCCCAGTCCTGCTGACACCGGATACTTTTTTCGGGTTCGCATCGTGTGATTGATGATGCTGATGCGTCAAAACTGGTTGAAACATAATAAATACTGTTGGAAATATACATTGTGTTTTAACTTAAGTGATAATGGATTTCCACATTGCCTGAAAACATTGAATACTTCATGTTCTTTTTCCAAACAAACGGAGTGCTGCAGTATAGGTACTCAGTTTGTCAGGAAATTTCATTCCCCCATAGTACATACAAAACTTATGTTGGACATAAAAATAAATACGAAGCTGTTTGGGTTAAAAATGCCATTTAATGAGCAATACGCAGTTATTTTAAAAAATACAATTTGCATGTACAGATTGCACTATAAAATATTCAGGACATAGAATATTCAGCTGGTTGCCAGAAAGCTTTTTTATTTAAAAAATAGTTATCATTAAAAATAATGCCCCCTTGGTAACAACAAAAAGCAGCATCATCGAGAATCCATCGGATGATGGTATGGAACGGCATCACCGACCCTAACATGATTTATTTTAACGTGAAGTTCAGCTCATTTACTCCGATTCATTGTAAATAACTATTATTAGTCTCTTTCATTTGAAGACGTTATTTTTATAGTATTTGTAGTACATATTAGTATAGTATCTACCCCTCTTGTAATACTACTAGCAAAACACCCACATAGTACACTGACTCCTGCATGGAACCTAATAAGCAACTTCACAAAGGCAAATCACAGCCTTCAAAATATGCATTCAATATGCTTTGGAAGACACCATGGTACAAATTCATATAATAGCTTAAAAGTGCCTTCAAGGTACATAATAACAAATACGCATACTATATAAGCACCATCAATGCACAACTGATGCACCCGGTACAATTCTTGATTTTTTTCAACACCCTACTAATTGTTAAGCAGGAAGGTTCACATGTTACAATTTATAAAATTATTTCATTGCACAGAAATGCCAAAATTTCTCATAGAAAAATACCACATTTGATGGCATGTAAGATGCATCAAATTTTTAAGAGGGACATACCTATTAACACATTCCATGCTGGCCCGATTTTTACGAAAGTTGTCAAAATCAGCTTGAAAAAAGTGAAAGCGCTTCGGAAGGGAACAACCACGTCAATTGACGTACTCCGCCAGTTGGAGTAGCCAGGAGCACATCTATTGACGTGCTTCGCAATGAATGCGTTAAGGGAAAAAAGTTTAAATAAAATTCGAGAGCAAAATCCTTGTTTCGTTGAGTTGGTTCCACCGTAAAATTAACTTAGACGCTATTTGATTCCTCTTCTGGCTACTTATAGAAAAACCTGTCCTCTGGCTGATATGACAACCAAATTTTACATTTCCACGCTATTTTTTTCATAAATTAAACTTGGAATTAGGGTAGACTGTTGTACCTTGGAACAGATTCTACCCCTGGTTAGTGGTGTCACCTAGAGGGCTAAAAATTAACTACGTTATAGTAGTAGTCGCTAGGAAGCATTAGTGTTAGTCTGAGGTCGTTTGCGCAGCTGTCATCATTATTATTCAACAAAACTTCATTTCACCCTCTAAAATGAAGAGGTTTTCATTTGACTCTTTGTTTTCTATCACGTATTTGATGTGTCGGATGTGCTGAGTGCTGTTCATTTAGGATAGAGTGTTTATTGGTGAGTATATTTGTATCATAGTTTTATTATTTTGTTGAAGGTTAGAGTTACTGGCAGGAATTTTCATAGGACATGCATCCTCTTGTTCCTTGGAACAAAACGCATCCCGTACCTTGGAACATGTTCCAAGGTACATTATGCTGACGTGTTTCTGTTTTTGTTTCAGGAAAATCATGCCACAAAGCAAGGTTGGAGTTAAGAAGCCTCCAATTAATGAAGAAAATCTGAAAAAAGCAGTAGAGGCTGCTTTAATCCCTTCAGAAAGTAGAATTTCCCTAAGAGAAGCTTGTGTGGTTTACAATGTAAAGCTTGCCACTCTGTCATGACATGTATCAAAATTTCGAAGTTCCGAATCTGAGACCTTTGAATAAAAGTCTAATTTGGATGTCAGGAAAATCTTCTCTGAAGAAGAAGAATAGAGTTTATTACAATATATAAAACAAGTGGCCAGGATGAACTATGGTTTTACCAAAAAAGGTGTGAGAGAATTGGCCGATAAGTTTGCGTTCGCAAACAAGAAAAAATACCCAGATAGATGGGATGATGAAAAGATTGCAGGGGAGGAATGGATGAGAGGTTTTACGAGTCGCCATCCAGACTTATCTGTAAGAAATCCCAGAGCAACCAGCTTAAGTAGAGAAACTAGTTTCAATAGAAATAATGTAACATTGTTCTATGAAAATGTAGAAAATGTGCATCTAAGATATGGTACCATACCTCCTGAGCGAGTTTGGAACTGTGATGAAAGTGGATTATCTACTGTTAAAACCCCAGGGAAGGTTGTCGCACCACGAGGTGTCAGACAACTTGGCAGTGTCACTTCTGCAGAGCGAGGAAGTCTTGTGACAATGTTAACAGCTGTTAATGCCATTGGAAATTTTACTCCACCTTTCCTAATATTCCCACGGGTTTATTATAAGAACATGATGCTGTATGGTGCCCCACCCGGTTCAATTGGTGCTGCAACTGGTACGGGGTGGTCTCATGAAGATACATTTGTTCAGTTTTTAAGGCATTTTATTAAATTGGTGAAGCAATCAAAAGAAGAAAGAGTCATGGTGTTAATGGATAACCATCAAACACACCTTAGCCCTAAAGCACTTGATTTAGCTTCTGATAACGGCATAGTTATGGTGACATTTCCCCCACATTGCTCCCACAGATTACAACCCCTTGATGTAAGCCTGTTTGGCCCTTTTAAAACTTTTTATAACCAGTATGTTGATGCGTAGCTGCTCAATCATCAAGAACATTTTTTCGGATGAAGATTTTCTCCCATCATTTGTCACGGATAGACCCAACCCTGTTCCTTCTGGATCCAATGAGAGCGAAATTAATTTTCAACAAATTGAAATCAATGCTCTAAGCCTACCTAGTTCATCCACAATGATTCCTGTGCTTGAAGTAAGTAGCCCTAACTCTGCTTCTTCTCCTCAAGTTGTTTCCATGATCCCCGATAAGGGAGACCAGAGCCAGCCAAACACTTCGCAACAGAAAACATGCTTTTTGCCAGAATAAGTTCAACCGTTTCCCAAAGCCCAGCCCAGGAAGAATAAAAAGAGAGGTAAAACGCCCGGCAAGACAATGATTGCAACTGATACCCCTGAGATGGCAATCAAACTGGCTAAGAAGAACAAGAAGAGGATGGATGGCAAAATAAAAGATCAAGGGGAAAAAGTTATACGTAAACTTCAGCTTGATGAGAAAAAAGAAACCAAAAAGGAAAAAATAATCAAGAAAAAATGTGTTGTTGAATACCTGTCATCTGATGAAGATCCTATACCTTTGGTAGAAACAGATGATGAAGATAGCATCGAGGAGTGCCTATTTTGTTGTGAAGCCTACCGAAATTATAAAACTGGAGAACAATGGATAAAATGCATACCTAATGCTTGGATTGAATCCTACATGTCAGACAGAATTCAACGCATTGTTATCTCAGTAAATGGTGCAACTTTTGTTTCCCCGGGTAAGATCCCAATTTGAGGCGTTCCTCAAGGCTCTGTCCTTGGGCCTGTCTTGTTTCTTTCATACATTAATGATCTTGTAAATAGTTTTCTACACATAAATGGTACTACCTCCATGTGAATTCATTATGTTTAATATCAAAGATTTCCACCGAATTACACCGGAAACTGTATTTTTTACCCCCATGTTATATGCTGATGACACCAACATTGTTCTCACAGCACCTACTTTTGGAGGATTGACAGAAAAATGTAAACAGGTGAGTCATACTTTACTTACCTGGTGTCATCATAATTCTCTAGATTTAAATATAGGAAAGTCTCACCCAATTTACTTTGTAAATAAAAATAAAGCAAGCAAAGTACTTTCAATTGAAGTTGATGGGAAGGTGATCCCACAGGTACAAAATACCAAATTTCTGGGCTTCCATATCAATTTTCAAATCTGTTGGGATGAACACATAAATACTTTAGCTTGTAAGTTAAGCTCAGCCTGCTATTTAATTAGATCCATTGGACCCACTATTTCTGTCGATGTTCTTCGAAGACTCTACTATGGAGAATTTTATTCCCACATCGCCTATAGCATCATTTTATGGGGTTCATCGTCTAAAACCTTGGTCTTTTTCAGGATTCAGAAAAGAGCCATTCGGCTCATGACTTTTTGTAAACACAATGCCCCATGCCGTCCCCTGTTCAAAACATTGGATATATTACCAGTGCCATTTGTATATATTTTTCATGTACTAGTAAATACAAAAAGAAATCGATCTCAGTATGTTAAGAACTGAGATATTCACCATTATTCTACGAGACAGATTGATCAGCTGCACATCTTATATGTGCGCACTCAGAATGCAGGTGCTGGTCCAAATTGTATGGGCCTTCAACTCGACAATAAACTGCCAGCTGAGCATAAGGCTCAAAAAAGTGTAGCTGCATTTAATCTAATAAGGTATCTGAAATCAAAAATGTTTTATTCCATTGATGAATTTTTTAACAATGTTTGATATGTATCCTGTATCCACTGTAAGTATTTAGTTTCTTTAACCTGACGTGTCCTATATCAGTGTAACCTTTGTAACGACTTGATCTCTGGACAAATAAAACATTATTATTATTATTACAAAGCACAAATACTTATATACTTGAGCCACTAATAACCAGTGGTGCACAAAACCCAAATTAATTCATGAGCTGCCTGCAATGCATTAAAGAGCTGACAAATAGGCACCTTGAATGTTTTAAGGAAACCTGCGATAGTTGATATATTGGCACCTACACCTTACTCCAGCATGAAAAATAATTTCCAATCCATCACCTACCCCTTGTCCTCCTTCTTCTCAGGTAGGTACAATAGTTTCCGCAATGATGAGGAGAATGTGACTTGCTGCTTCTCATGAGGATCAAGCAGGATACCTTTCTTCATTGTTTCGGTCAAGATTGCGAGGAAATCTTCTGTGCTGTGAGTTTTCATTACTTCACAAAGATTTTCCAAGAACAAGGAACCACCACTACCAGCTAATGCCATCTTGTCTGTGGAAGTAAAATAAAAAGGTTTCCAGAATTACTTGAAGATGTAAATTATTACTGAGATATAAAATGTATTGCATGACAAGAGATGGGCCACTTTGAAAATTACCTTGGTAATTTTCATAAATTACCAGTATTTTTTGTAATTTACCGTGCCCCTTGAAAATTACTGTAATTTTTGGTAATTTTCTAGATAATTCACCTATGTTTGAGATAATTTTTCATACAGATAAATTCCCAAATTGTTCTTTTAAGCCAATTCCACATTTCCGATGTGTTTAATTATAAATTGAGACATGTGCAACTCATTTTTGGCATATTTTACTCAAATTGTAACGATATTGAGTAATATATTAGTAGAATATTTTTCTTGAAAATTTCTCATACTTTGACAAAAGAAAGCCAGATTCCGTGTTGCTGCTGTTTTTCATTTTAAAATTTTTAAAATTTATAATAGATTAATGTTGCATTAGGTATGGTTTAAACATCGTTATCCACTTCCCTTTTCTATTGGCATTCTTATTTAACCATACATTTTCTGTTTAATGCTTAAAACTGAAAAATACTGGAAAATTACGGTAATTTTAGAAAATTACCGTAATTTACCACGTGGCAATTTATCTCAGATGAAAATTATGGTCATTTTCCCATCTCTATGCATGACATAAAATAAAAAACATGGTCTGCGTCGGACCAGACGGTGGAAGTTATACTTCTTTGGCCGGTCGCACACACCCGCTCACACACACAGGCAGACAGGATATATAAATGAAATAAAAGACATTTTTTTCTCTTCGAAATGTTGGGGCCTGTTTCTCTATTATAATTTCAAAATCCAAGAGATAATGCATCATAGAACATTATCATTTTACATGGTTTTGACTTGTAGAATGGAGTTTCGAGGTACATTTCAGAAAGTAGGTGCAAGGATTAATGTTTCCTGGAAAAACAGAGAGAGGGAAACCCGGAATAAGGTGTAAAGAGTGTTTCAGAAGCAAAATGGAGGAATCTGGAGCGATCCCAACGGATTTCGTAGGCATGAGCAAATGGAGGAGTGTCAAAGCTACGTAACAGTTTATGTATATAATTATAAAACATTGTAAAAAGTATATTTCTAAGGCATAATATCGTTAAAAGCGATTGAAATACGCACGGAGAATGTTATATTCCTTTAAGTTTAATCTTTATAGCACGCGTATAAGGTACTGGAAGTCTCGGGAACAATGAAAAAATTGCTTAGCAACGAAAATGAAAAAAGATCGAAATTTGCAATGATTTTGCGTTTAAACTTCAAATATTTCAATTCATCGATCGATAGAGAAACATCGGTTGCAAGAAGTAAATGCATTGATCTTTTGGCCTCATTTCAGTCAAAGAATAAAACTTGTATCTAAATTATTTCATATTTTAATGAATGAATGAAAATTACTCTACACGTAAATTATTCGTTTTTCCCATTTAAACCCATTAAAAAACAAAATCCTATCTGGACTCGAAACCAATGAAAAATATTGGGATTTTCGATTTTTTCCTGACTCGACACCAAATTTGAACCCTTCCCTGAAAATTTCATCCTTTTAGCTCGATTAGAAATACCCAGGAATTCGTATCAATGAGTACAATTGTGGATTTTTCTCACCCAAAAAAGAGCGTGACGCGGAAAAGAGCGTGATGCGGTTTCTCGACCAACATCCCATCCCAAAAGTCTCCAACGGGCGCAAAGAAGTATAACTTCAAAAATATAATAAAAGGAAAAACTTCTAATTGAAACCATTATACAGGCGGTCCTCGACTTTCGTACACTAGACTTTCGTACAATTTGCACTTTCGTACGCTCCTAATTGATACTTTTTATTTGACTTTCGGACACTAAATTCAAACTTTTGGACATTTGTCGAACAGTATTTTTGAATTTCCCGCGAATTTTTGAATTTCCCGCGATGGTGCATGGCGCATCACGGCATTCAATTGTTACATCTGGCATTCTCGCTCGCTAGTATACGCGACTATGGGCAGTGTTGACTTAGATCAAGGTATAACGTGTTTATTTACTGCATTCAATTAATATCGTAGGATTAGAATGAGTGGAAAACGTAAATATGATGTTCCTGAAAAGAAAGTGGGGAATTATTACACGTGCTGAACTGGGAGGATCTTTTGCTGCGATCGGACGATCATTGAACTTAAGTTGTTCAACTGTGTGTTCAATAGTATAGGGGAAAGATAAAATTATAGACCATGTACGAAATGCTGGGAAGTGCATGCGAAATTCACGAAGTTTTTAATGGCCTGTACGTACGAAACGTCATTCTATTTTCGTTTGTCTTTTGTCCGGTTTAGGAAATTGCGAAATTTTGTTGCTTCTTTAATTGTAATAAACTAAAAAAACATCGAGTTTAAGGGTCCAAAAATTAAATTTCGTGATGCTTCTTCTTTGTGTCTTTATAGTTATAGTGGACGGTATCAGTGGAATGTTAATTTCTGATTGGGAAAAATTAGAAATACGTATGTTTACACAGTACACAACGGTATTCTTTTCGAACCGTTTATCAAGACTACGTAGTTTTAAAAGTAATTACGTATTGTTTGAATAATAATTATTTTATTTTTAAACTTTTGTATTAAAAATAACATTACCTTACAATTGATATGAGGTTTTACTATGCATATTTAACTCTCCGGGAACGTAACCCCTAATTAGTATGGGACTCTATTGTTCGACTTTCGTACATACGACTTTCGTACACGTTTTCGGGAACACATTGTGTACGAAAGTCGAGGACTGCCTGTAATTCACATCACCTAGATCAGGGGCCCCCAAACTTTTTATCCCGTCGATCCCTTCATAGAGTATTTGCCATCTTATCGCCCCCCAGATTAAGAATTTAACAAAAACATTAAATCATTTTTTACATTTCAGATGTTAAGAGCAATGAGGAAACATGCCTCCCCTCCCCCCTGTCACACATTGTCACAAGGTGGTGACCTCCCCCCCCCCCCCCCCCCAATCGTGTGGACGTCATTTATGGACAGCCCGAAAGGTTCAAATCATACATTTCTCTGAACATTTTATTGCATTAACGTTCTGCATACCATTTTGCTCTCCTTTCACTCCGCTACATTATAGTGTCCACCAGAATAGCTGAAGTATATTTATTTCTCTAAATACAACCTACCATTCCTGATCCCCAGATTAGCAAGTTCCACAAGTTTGTTGCCAACCTAAAAGTGACAAGTCATGCATGCAACAACCAAAAAAGCCAACATACCCTTGGTCGTGGCAAAAGCTATTAATGTATCAGACATGGCAATTCGGTCAATTGCACATATTGATATCCCTGTAGCTGGATGAGATCTGTAATAGTGTCCTTTAGAGCTAGGTGCTCGGTCGGGTTCACTCCAACGATACTCTCGACAAACCTGAAAGGTGAAATACAGAGATATTAACATGTTCACAGTCTGTGGATTTAAATTCTTTGATGTATCAAGGCTCAAAACATTCTTCTAACATTTACAGCAAGCTAACATACACTTTCGTCCACTATGATAGGATTATCAACATTTTCATTTATATTTTCACCTACCCACAAAATTCAAATAGGGTGTAAATATTGCCTATAACTATATTAACCATCTAAGTGCCACAGGCCAATATATCAGATTTCGTTTCTCGGGCAAAAAGTGCCAGAGGCCAATCTATCGGCTTTTCCAAAAATATATGTATTGTTTAAAATACTGAAGTAAATAGGTTGTACATAATAGTGATTTTAAAATTTGTACAAACATGAAGTACATATTGGCTTTTTGGTTAAGTAAAAAAAATGCAGGTTGATATTTTCAAAAATGGCTGCACCATATTTTTTAATGCCAAGGTGTTAAATTCTATTTAATACTAGTACAACTGAGAGTGTGAGGCAAGTACCCAAATAGCATTCATTTTTTATTTTTGAATAACCATTACATAGATTTATTCTCATAAGGTCAATTTTTAATAGATTTTAGCATTGAACTTTGAAAAACACCTACTGCTTTCAGATGAAGTACCATTTTGAATTAAGTGAAAATTAACAATGTATATTATTAATATGTAGGTGTGATGTACAAAAGTGCAATTTTCCGAAAAGCACCAAGGACTCACAGATCCCCCCATCAGCATACCCAGTTGATATTAGAGCTTATGGAAAAGCTTGTGACTTGTGTATAAGCTCTAATACTGCTCCCTTCAGCTGTCAGATGCCAGAAAAATAAGAAATAAAGAATCTTAGGCAACTATGTTTTAACAGCGATGTAACTAGCCAGGAAGTCTTGATATTGGCAGTTGAAATTTTGACAAAAAGGTCATGTTAGATTTAGATGAATCCAGTACATTCAGGAAAAGAACACAATTTGTACTAGCCGATAAATTTAACTAGGTAAATAGTTAAGGCCACTAAGTACACACTACTCATTAGATATATTCTTGTAATATTCACAATTCATACTTACGTCAGCCAATATTATTTTGGGTTTGTTTAGTAATTTTTCACACGATGAAAGTTGACGCCATACACAATCCAGGGAGATAATCCCATCGTAGGCATAAACGTGAAGGTTTTCACAACCATGCGATGACACAATAATAAAAATACAGTCACAGGAATCCAAATCCTCACTTTGCATAACTAAAATGACAAAATAAAAGAACCATTTCATTAGAAATTTTTAAATTGTAAAAGGAACTACGGCAGCAACACGCAATCTGGCTTTCTTTTGTCAAAGTATGAGAAATTTTCAAGAAGAATATTCTAATGCATTACTCTTATATTGTTATAATTTAAGTAAAATATTCCAAAAATGAGATGTACATGCCTCAATTTATTACTAAACATGTAGGAAATATGAACTTGGCTTAAAAAACATGCTAGGAATTTGTCTGTATGAAAAATTATCTCAAACTTAGGTGAACTATCTAGAAAATTACAGTAATTTTCAAGGGGCACGGTAAATTACGAATAATACCCCTGTAATTTACGAAAATTACTGAGGTAATTTTCAGTGGCCCATCTCTATTCTCTGACAAGTTTTACCGCAAGTTCAAAATCTTCTTCTTGCCTTTTCCAAAAGTTTACAAAAGTGGACATACAAATATTGAGCTTTCAGCCATCAATATAGTAATTGCTGTAATCACTTTACAGAGTTTTACTGATTTGAAGAATGGGCGAGGACCTTCTGGAGCCCTCCTGGCACTCAAGACGTTTTGGTCCATTGTGCCATCCCACATTTAACCTGCCTGCCACTTGCAGACAGGGGACAAGAGCACCACGGTACAGGCATGAGGGAGGGGCCACCCCCAACCTTCCCGGTACAGGTATGGAGGGAGTCCTCCCTAGGGCTGGGCAAAATTACAATATATTGAGTATAACTCAATATTTTTTTATATTGAGTCTCAATAAATATGATATTGATGTGGGTCAATATTCTGTTCCTCAATATCTCAATATTAAATATTGAGATTGTGTAACTCAATATTCTTTATTGAGGTTTGAGCTCAATATTCTTTATTGAGGTTTGAGCTCAATATTCTTTATTGGGGTTTCATTATATTATATTGAATTTTGAGTTCGTTTTTATATTGACGTTTTCCATCTTTCCTTGGGTGCCAATCGAGCAGTTAACGAGCGCGGCGTTCCCTCCCTTCTCTCGTCCAAGCCAAGCCTCGGCCACCACCGAAACAGTTCACAAGTTCCTTACTATACGCTACTCCACGCCCCCGCAGAGGACAACAATGGCAGTTGCATTGGGTATTGGAGTGGTAGGGGGCGTTCAGCAGTGTTCGGGAGTTGGCTTGTGAAACGGCCCAAGACCTGAACACTGCCGAGCGTAAAGATAGGAACTGTCGCGGCGGTGGTGCAGGGCTCAGCTCTGGCTTCATCCCACAACACCGCTTGCTGGTGGAGCACGTTGCTCGTTCAGTCCAGATGTTTAAGTTAGTTTTAAAGTGTGTCATCATGTTCGTCACTAAGCGTACAGCAGTCATATGGCAATATTTTAAAGATACTGACCCGCCTGATCGCGAAAAGGCGAAATGCACTTTGTGCCAGAAGATACTGCCATGCAACAACGGTGGCACATCGAATGCTGTGAGTCACTTAAAGTCGAGGCACCCACTGACCCATTCCGCATGGCTACAAGCTAAGTTACAACAACAGAGGAGAGTAAATCAGGAATCTCAAAATGAAGACGATCCTGATCATGGAAGTCCTGGTGGCATCTGCACAGTGGATCGCTTCCGAAGCTGTGACGGTTCGCCCGAAAGTACCTAGTGATTTCTGCAACTAGTGTTCGATCAGAAAGATTGTTCAGCACCGGGGGAAACATTATTTCAGATACAAGAACTTCATTAACTGGACACAATGCCGAAATGCTAATTTTTATCTCCAAAAACATTGAGCACTGCCCTATCCCAATGTAAATACAGCTCAGATATTGTGCTATATCGGCACAACAATTTTTGTTATTGAATTCACCCTATTCTTCATTTTTATTTTAGTGATACATTTAAATCACGACATCTCGACATGCACAAATGCTGTGTTTTTTTTGCTTTTTCAATGTCAATATTCAGTTATTGACCTCAATAACTCAATATTGATATTGCGATATTGACATCAATATCTCAATATTGATATTGAGATATTGAAGTATTGATTGCTCAATATCTCAACATCAACATCAATAATTGATGACTCAATTACCAATATTGACATTGAGGTCAATCTCAATACTTTTGAGTATTGAGTATTGATATTGAGTTTGGTTTAACCGCCCAGGCCTAGTCCTCCCTGCAACCTTCCCGGTCTGGGTATATCTCTCTCCGGCCTACCGGTATAGCTCTGGAGGGAGTGTCATCTCTCCATCCATGCCCGGTAGAGCCATGGAGTAAGGCCACCCATCCAACCCCCATCTGGGCCCAACGTTACTTAACTTCGGTGATCTGACGGGAACCAGTGTTTCAACGTGGCCTTTGCTCTACAGAGTCCTATAATCAGTGTACATTGTTCTACAGTTTTTGTTCCAAATAGCTATGTAACTATTTAAAATGATTATGAACAATTTCTGAATATATTATTATACTCTTTTCATATTTTTTCCAAGGGAATTCTTGCGTTCAAATTGTAGTATGGCAGTGTCATAACATTTAAAACGTTCTGTTTCCTTATAGAAGTTCCTAACGAACCATCCTCATACTCAATATCATATGCAGAGGTAGTAATGTATATTAGGTTGTTAAGTACTTACTTCCAGTTAGCTTGTCTTCAAATTCACGCACTGTCATTTTACCATCGGCAGCACAAAACTCAAGCGTCACACCAAGATCCTTCAACTTCTGCAGGCTTTTTTCATCACGGTCTCTTATATCACTGAAGTCAGATACCCCTAACTCCTCACTGTATTGGCTAAAGAGGAAAGCATAGGCCAAGTACTTTCCCTGGCGGCTGTAGCTTGTGGGCTCTTGCCCCATTGTCTCCTCAATCCTGTTGAACAGAGGTAGATTGTTTTTGGTTAGTGCAAAATATTGTATGGGTAAAGATAATTTTCACAGTGACATTAACACTGATTACCTCTTCAAAATCTGATAACTAGACTTCAGTGTTTTTTTTAAATCTTAGGAAGTACATGAAATAAATTAAAACAAATGCAAAATATTTCATATTAAGGGAATTAAAGTGATTTTTTTCAGTTTTTCAAAATACCATCCTCATTTCATCTACCCTCTTGGTCCAATTTTGCCCATTAACGAACTTGATCAAGATTTATTTTTAAAAAAACTTCGAAATCTACTTGTGCCTCTAGGTCTGGCCTTAAGTTTATTCTCATCTAATCAGCTCATTTTGCTCAGGTATTGCAGTAAGATTAGATGCATCAAATTATGTTTCAAACAAAAGTTTTAGATAATATTTAGAAGATCTACAATAACTTTGAACGAGTCTCATATTTTAATTAAAGAGGAGAGCAAATGACGAGTAAATTTTTAATTAAAAAATTAATCCAAATTGTCAATAAAAGCAAAGGAAAAGACTGACTCACGCTTGGACTTTTAGCCTCGGGCAACAAACACATGTTCACGACATTAAAAACCACCTCTCAGTTGATGGTCACCTGGATGACTGAAATGAATGCATTGGAGTCTTTTCCTTTGCTTCTATTGACAATTTGGGTTATTTTTTTAGTTTAAGAGTCTCATATTGTGCCTACCAATGAAGCTATGATTTTTTTGTCTGAAAAACCGTACTTTTTTCCACCCCATGAGCTAATGGATGGTGTTATCAAAAAATCTTTCAAACTAAACTTTTTTGGTAGTAGTCTTAGGAAGTATAAAAAATTCAAACAAATGTAATATATTTCATATTAAGGGGGCTAAAGTGGTTTTCCAGTTTTTCACTAATTCTCCCCCCCCCCCCTTTTGGTCCGATTTTGCCCAGTAACGAATTTGACCGAGATTTTACCATATAATATTTTATGTATGAGTCAAAGTAATTTGTGCGAAATTACAGCAGTTATCGTGACTATAAAATCTAGAAATTTTCCCAGAAGTTGCACTATGATAATGACTGCAATAGGTAGCCTTTCTTAGAAATCTACCTTAAACAGGAAGTGTTACATAAAAAAGGAAGTTGGTACATACCCTTCTGCCAAGTAAAATGGTTTACTTAGTGTTGAGCTGAACTTGGGACTTATTTTATGTTTGTCCTCTACGTTCATCCTGCTAATCACATTTGTCAAAACAGTGTTTACATCCAATTTACTGCGTAACTCTTCACCGAGGATTTTTGCCGGTGACTCTTTTCGGTCCTCTGAAATGTTTTACAGTATAACATGAGTAACATTCTTGCTTTTGGCAACACTAAGTATACTTATTTTACTTTAACAAGAGGATTCCACATAAACAGTGATTCAAGTATGTATTTCCAGTTACAATAATTGATTACTACCACAGTGAGGAGTAGTATCCAAAAGAAAAGCATATATTTGAAACTGGTTTGTGATTCATTTGAATCTCATTCCACAAGCTTACACATTGAATGAACTGTTCTTTCAACAATTCAACATTGGTTTACCAACATAAAGCTATGTATTTTCAATGGTAGGCCATCACCATACAAACACAATGACTATAGACCAACATAATATGTAATAATGTTCAAATGCCTACATGATTCTCATTCATTCAACCACATTCCACGTCTATGTCTTCCCTAGGAGCATCCTAAATTAATTTTCCATTACCCAGAATATGCTTTCCTAATAGCAAAAGCTACTCATCATTCTCAGTTGATCTGTAACGGGCCTTTATTCCTATTTGCTTATGACGATACACTGCTTCAACAATGCTGTTGGTTATCAAGGGGACAGTTTAGCAAAAACGCAACACATTTGAGTATTTCATCAAAGTTTTCATTATTTTGAACAGTAAACTGAATTTGCATGATAGAATATGATTCTTTATTATATTTCCTTTTATTTGGCATTCCTCTCAACTTTGTATGGCCAGTATTTCTGATTAAATTATGCAAAAGAAAAAAAGACTGCAAGAGAATAAAATGAACTCTATATGTGAATTTCCTCATGAAAATTTGTGGACAGACAGACAGAGAAACTTTGTTTTTTGCATTAATAATAATGTGAAATTTTTCCACTAGATTCTCCCTTCACTATGAACTCAGTGACACTTAAGAAACAATTATAAGTTATGATTATGGTATAAAGTTGTGCTCCCTCTGATGATCCCTATGAACAACATTATAATTTGGAAAATATTATGTATACCTACTCAAGTATATACATATATGTCAAGAAATGCCTTAAGTTTTTCGGTCAATGAAAACCAGCCTTCAACTTATACTGAGTCACTGAATAAGGTGACTTTATCGGGGTTAATATTTCTGCATATCAGCTGCATAAAACCACATGTACCTATCTCTATTACTCATAAACTATGGAGAATATTCTCCGAAAAATGCCTTAACTTTCTTAGTTTTGAATTAGGGCCTACCACTGACAGATAATAATAATAATGATGTCTTTTTTCATCTGTGGCACAACAATAATTGAGGTAGATGTCGTCAGTCATTACCCTAATCTTGCGAGGATACAGAAAGAAAGAAATACACTGAATACAAAACTCAAATATACAGTAAGAAGCAAAATGTAGATGTACAGTAAGAAGCAGAAAGTAAATACAATCAGAATCAAAATGCAAGTATGTATACAATTAAAAACTTATTGTGGAGAAATCAATTTCAAAGTATTCCTCCAGTGAATATATAGGTTTTGAGATGAGCCATTTCTCTAGGGCCCTGCGGAAGACTTTGTTGTCAACCATTCTTGCTGAGTTGGGCAGCATGTTGAAACACTTGATAGCAAAGTTTTCACAGTTAAAAGATTTAGCCAGTCTACAGTGAGGCATATCTATTTTATGATTTGCTCTAGTGTCATCATTGTGTACATCAGCTCTCGTGGAGTACATTTGCAGATTTCCCTTGACGGACAACAGAGTATGAAATATATATAGGCTGTTTTCAGTCATTAGGCCTAATCTGACAAAAAGTGATTTACAATGTTCATTAAATCCAGAGTTAGAGATAACTCGAACCACCTTCTTTTGGAGTATTAATAACTGTTTTACATCTGAAGCATGCCCCCAAAGTCTGATTCCATATGAAAGGTGAGATTGAAAAAATGCATAATATGCATTATGAAGATAGTCATTGGTCACACAGCACTTAAGCTTCCTGATTAAGTACAGGGCTCTGGCAAGTTTTTTTCCTAATGTTAAAAATATGCATACTCCAGGTTAGCTTAGGACCAAGGTAAAAGCCAAGAAGTTTCACAACTTCATTGTCTGGTGTAATTTGTTGAAGAGAACAGGTTAAGAATTGGGTTTTCATAGGATTCATAAAGAATCTGTTCGCTGAAAACCAAACATTTGCTTGTGCCAGTGTGTCAGATATCAGCTTAGTAGTCTCAATGGGATTGGTACCCCGATGCAAGGAAGTTGTGTCATCAGCATATAGGACACAGTTAGTGGATACATTCACAGGTAGGTCACTGATCATAATTAGAGAAAAGGAGGGGACCAAGTACTGACCCTTGAGGTACCCCATGCTTAACCTTGAGGAATTCTGATTGAGTACCATAAACTTGTACTAGCTGCTTGCGATTACTCAGATAGGAGGACATAAATTCGAGTTCAACCCCCTGGTACCCATAATAATTCAGCTTCTGCAGAAGCATTTTGTGATCCACACAGTCAAATGCTGATGACAGATCTCAAAAGGTAAGTGACAAACTTTGTTTTACTTCAAATGCATTGATAATATGCTTAATTATACTGTCAACTGCTTGAGTTGTATTTTTGCCAGCTTGGAACCCAAACTGGGATGGTGTAATTATATTTTGAGATTCAAGGTGGTTCACAATTTGAGTGCAAGCAACACTCTCGAAAATTTTAGTGAAGACTGGAATGATGGAAATTGGACGGTAGCTACTTGGAAAATTTCTATCACCGTGCTTATAAGCTGGGATCACCTTTGTGCATTTGAGGCTGTCTGGAAAATAACCTGACTTTAAGCATGAGTTTATGACTATTGCAAGAGGGTATGCTATACAGTGGATAATGGACTTGATTAAGTTACTGGAAAGACCAAATATATCCTTACTGTTGGAGTTATTAAAGGCTTTTACAGCTCTATTTATTTCTAACTGGGAAGTTTCCTTCCACTGAAAGGTGATGCAGTTGGTTAGGAAGTTCTGAAGAAATTGGATAGAAGTTACAGTGTTGTTACATGTACCAGCAAGGATGTTTTCCACATAATTGATAAATGATGCATTGAGAACATCAGCCTCGAGTAGGACAACCATGTGGTCAGTCGTCAAACCAGCTTCCCTCTTAATGAAGGACCAAGCTGCTTTACATTTGTTAGTAGTATAAGCTATGAAATTATTATTGGAGTTACATTTAGCCATGTTCAATTCATCATGATATTCCTTTTTAAGTTTAATGAACTGGTTTTTAATATCATCAGTGCACTCTGTCTTGTAAAGTTTATAAGCATTTTTTAAAGCCTTCCTCATTTCCTCATGCCTATTGGTGAACCATTTTTGCTGTGGGAATTTCTTAAATGGAATTTGAATTAATTTTTTAGGAAAATTCTGCTAAAATAACAAGATAAAAATGTTCAAAGAAAGCAGTGAAATTTCTTTGACTATCACCTGGTTCAAACAGGAGTCCCAATCAGTTGTACTCAGAAGATCATTGAACGTTTCAAGTTGGTGAGGAGTAAATTGCCTGATTAGCTTAGTTTTGGGGGTTTTCCTCATTAGGTCACCCCCAACTTTGATGCTAGTGGACATTGATATAGCACAATAGTCTGACAGCATTGGATCAAAGACACAAATACTGAAATTACTTACATTTGCGTCAGTGATTACATTGTCAAGGCAAGCTAGCTTCCTTGTAGGTTCATAGTTGGCACAATACAAATTAAAAGACCTAAGGAGAACACTTAGCTGCAGGCTGTTCTTTGATTGGCAGCTCATGTCAACATTTAAATCAGTGCCAATGACAATTTTTGCGTTGAATTTCTGAAAGTGGCACAGTACTCTTTCCAGTCGTTCACAAAATATGTCAAAATCACCATTGGGTGAGCGATAAATCGAGGCAATAATTATTCCCAGGTCCCTGAGATACACAGCCGCCACTTCAAAATGCAGTTCTATACAAAACTTTACCACATCAATCACTTTGCACTTAAGGTTATGCCTTAGAAACCCACATGCTCCACCATTTTTACGTTCTTGCCGGCAGTAAATGGAGGCAAGATAAAAGCCTTGCAGCTGGTATAGCTGCTTTTCCAGTTCAAGTAACCAGTGCTCGGTGAAGTACAGAATGTCAAAGTTTTCCGAGTTTAGAAACACGTCAAGGTCTAAGATTTTGTTCCATAGACACTGCACATTAAGAATTAAGAATTTAATTAACGCAAAACCTGAGTTGTTATAACTTTCGTAATTTTTCATCATTAACTGACCCGGGCATTTTGACGGGCTCTCGGAAAAAAATAATTGCCGAAGTAAACATTTGTGGGCCAGAAACCAGGGTTTAAAAACTTTTCGCGAAGTTTCTCACTGACAGTTAGTCGAAAAGATGCATAGTTTCCTCGGGTTACCTTAAGCTGCTCAATTTCAACTGCTGTTATATCTGTCTCGGGCACTTGTTCCTTGACATAACTCCGGATTGCCTCTTTTGTTGTGGAAAGTTCAAAGTTACACACATGAATACTAGAAATACGTGGAACACCTGAAAGAGAGCATTCCTTCACGGAGGTACCCATCGTTGCAGGACGACGCCGGCATTTACTGGCAATATGTATAAAGCCTTCGTCATCTTTGTCCCCATCTGGAGTAACGGTCTCCTTTACACTCGAATTAGTGGAAGAAATGGTCAAACTTTTGTCTGTATAGATACCTTGGTTTGGTTCATTATGCGAGTCACACGACAACCTGACTAGTTTTGCTTGGTGGGTTTCAGGTCGTTCGTACGCCGTATCGGCCGAGTTGGCTTGTAGCGAAGCGTCATGTTTTCTTCCTTTCACTGGCCCAGGTGTAGCTTTAGCAGTACATATCGGCAAAAGAAACATGTTTCTGTTGCTTTACAGTTTCACTGACACTTTTTAACTTCTGTACTTCTTGTTTTAGAAGATTAATGTCGGCCGCCATGTTGGAGATTTTGATAACGGAAGCCTGACATGAAATACATCTCCAAAATATATCACAGCACTCTGATAGCGGATAGATACGCTAGGTATGTACTTTTACTTCGCAATATTGATGATTTCCATTAGGCCAATAGTATTGTACAAATACTGCTCACTCACGCACACTCAAGTGTTTCAACCCAAAGGTTTGTTTTTGATAGGTGAGAGTAATAATTACCCCATGCTAAAACTTTGACATGTGGAATGCACACATTCAGGGTGGGGGGGCCAGTTCCTTTCCCTGGCCCATCTGCGATTATCCACAAAGTTCTGACAATCAGACAGTCACACCGTGAGGATTTTTGGATGGGGTGTCCAGAGAGACTTCAACCGGATTTGAACCCAGGACCCTACGGTTGGTAGCCCAGAGCTCTACTCACTAGGCCACCATGACCCCCTAATATGGGTGTGAGTGAAATACCACATAACCTACCCAAAATGAAATTGGGAATCGCCCTGCTTCTATGTTTCCCAATTCACAACACAATCAGACGGCCAACTGATTCAGTTAAAACTTGCCACTAGCTTCATGGATCCTGTTTTATACCTTCCTGTATGACTCCTATATATTTGTAAATATCCTTCTCTTCCGGAAAAAATATTCACAATTCCATATCCACCTGTGCCGATGGTGGATCATTGCTGAAGTGGAACAGGCAGCTTATCATAGTCTGTGATGCAAAAAAATTCTGAAGAAACACTACAGAATATCTTCTTCTCATCTAAATTTGCTTTTTTATCCTCTTAGGCAGATGTAAGGAAATCTGATTGCACACAAAATCTACCTCTGGAGTTATTACTTTGTTTCATGGCAACGTTTTACACCACGAGCATACACCACACCTCTCTTCACTGATCTATTGTTTTTAAAGACATTACTGATAAATTAATGGAAGGTTTCATTCTTTTTTTCCATGTTTATCGCTCTTGCCTGCAATATTCATCCATGAACTTTCAATGGATCACTTTTTCAATCATAAAACAAGGAGGTTAAGCAATTTTTTTCACCTCGTTAGTCAATATTTTCATTCCGAAAATAAAATTTCGACTTGAACTCAAAAATACATGGTACATATCCATTACCATGGAACTACATACAGTGAAACCTCTACTAAACGAAATTCAAGGGACCGATAATTTTCCAGTTCGTTTATCGGGAGTTTGTTTGTCGGAGGTGCTTTTCACGTTGCATCACTCCAGGGGCAATGTAAATCTACTTCTTGTACCTTGAATTTCAGGAAAAAAGGTATGAAGAACTCAATTAAAGGTAAAATTTCCACAGAGGATAGAATACTTTTATCCTTACTGCTCCCTTGCCTCATAGAAAACCGTGGAATAGCAACGAAGGTATTTCAGCAAGTCCTGCTAATTATACCATTTACTGCGATTTCTAAAGGCCGATTTATAGTTGGCATGAACGTCAAACATTAACCATGAATTGTTTTCGCGTTGACGCCATCCTGTTACGATCGCCGTCAACTAGAATGTGCGTCGGTAACCATTGGTCGCCTTCATTCATCTTTGCTTGGATGCAGATGTTTACATGCAGCCGATCGCCAACATGTGTTGATTTGTTTACTATCTACAAAAGAGCGAGAACATGGACGAGTACGAGTATTATCAACTCGTAATTGCTGTGATAATTGTAGTAGTGGGTTGGAACCTGTGTATTCAGCTCGAGGGTGAAGTACGCGTTGACGCCAATCGTAAACTGGCTTTATCTTCCCGCCCAATGCATCACAAACACGCTAGAATTAATGATAGTAGTTTCTTATGCTGCCACTTTCAAGAACTCTAACTTAACACGGTCACATCCGTGGTTCATTCAAGGTTTTTGAGAACTGCTCCGTAAATACAGCACGATATATTTTGGTTTTCGTTCCGTCTGCTACTTTTTTCAGGAATTATTTTCAAGATGGCGGCGAGCAAAAAAAAACAATAATCACATTTGAAATGTTCGAATTAAAAAAAATAATGTTACTACAGCAATAAAAATATTTAGGAATGCGCGCAACGTAAATGACCACTGAATGGGATTTCTTTGCATTAGATGTGTTTCAAGTATGCTAAAGAAATTTTCAAGCCCGCGATATGATAGTCAACATTTGACATTTTATAAATCAAGCATGGATAACAATTTTTGCAAAAGCGTGGAGAATAAATTACGAACTTACCTTGCAAATAAGTAGATAAATTACCAGACGTAATAATTGCCACAGGCAAAACCATGCTTCAATCACAAAGATTGTAATTATTCATTTAATTATTCTACCAGCTGATTGGTATGTTCTTGGTGTTGAGGTCCGTAGTTTTAGCGAAAGAAAAGGAACGTCCGGTTAACTTTTTCGAGGTTTTATTCACGTGACCAGGTAATTTTGGTACAACACTTTTGTCACAATTTCAAATTACAATCCAGTTCACAAAAATAGAAATGAAAATCACTTCGTGTGACTTGCGCTGCCCACCTATAAGTTCCATTCTTTTCATTACCAACCAAAAATATTTTTAGCACTTGGACAGTCCCAATCTCACGAAATTGAACTGCAGTAACACTCGAGAGCAACCAGTTTTCACTCGAAAAGATAGAAATTATAAACTCACGATGATGAACCGCAGTAAAACTCAAGAATGCCAACCAAATCACTTACCACGCTGCTAACACTTGACGCAAAATACCGGAAATGCAATTAACTGAATAACAACAACGACCTTTCTGATTGGCTTGTTTGTACGGAGTCTCTGATTGGTCCTAGTCACTTTCAAATCAGCAAAAACGGCAAAAACTTCGCAACATATTCAAAATTAGCCTTTTTTTTTTAAATACGTTATGAAGAGGTAAATATTATAATACAGGGCTAATCTTTCATTTCGTTTATCGGGAGTTTTCGTAGAGCAGGAGTTCGTTCATTAGAGGTTTTACCAATGCATTTAAATAGGAATTTGGCGGGACCAATAGCATTTGTTCGTTCATCGGAGTTCTTCGTTTATCGGGAGTTCGTTAGGTAGAGGTTTCACTGTATTACTATGTATATCCATGTAACTTAAAATTGATCAGTTTTTAACCAATAACTGATCTGATTTTTTTCAAGTTCCCTCACTTTTCCACAGACAACACCTGACAGGGGCAGATTAAGGTCATTGTGGGGGGATTGCTCACCAGGCATAAAGAAGACCTGGATACACCATACTATAGACTGTCAAAGACCAAAAATAATTTTAAAAACATTGCTATTAAGGCATACTACATACTGCCAAGGGATGCGAAATTAAAAAATTCAAATAATTTTAAAAACATGGCCCAGAAATGGTTATGCAGGAAACCCCTGTACTCAATAGAAGAATACATGTCTGGGAACTTTGAAGGTCTTTGTGACTAAATGGTCGATTATAATTGCAATATAATGTAATAGATGACTTGTACATAGTTTTATGTATTAATTTGTTTTAGAATGTTCTTCCTTTTTAGTTTTGCACGGAAATGTATGTGTATATTTTTTCTTTCCAATTGCTATTATTTGACAAAGTCTATTGTGGTGTATATCATTTAATGACAAATAAATTGATTGATTGATTGATTGCTACTTTCAGGCTGTCTGGGAGGTATGGAATGCCTTATGATTACCATTTTATCAATTTCCTCAGGAACTTTAGGGAGGGGGGGCAGCCACCCCATCTTCACACCTCTTTAATCTGCCCCTGAAGACTAAAGCATTTTTGCCAGAGTGAAATTTCAATTTTCAGTGTGGAAAACAAATGCCCTTTCATAACCACTCATAACACATATTCACAAGGGTCACATCTTTTTTACCGTGCCAAAAGGAACATACGTATTATGTATGATTCTGTTAAGGGAACATATCCAGCGATTCATTCCATAAGTTTATTCCTTGATGAACTTCATGAAAAATTTATCAAAATATGAGAGAATGTGAAAAATTAGAAAAAATAAGGTACAAACAAATGAACAGTTCTTTCCCCTTTGACACTAAAAAGTGCAATCCAGAAAGCAGAGAATACACATGGATGTAATCTGAATAGAATTGTGTTTGCTGAAGTATTTTAAAATTATAAATGAATATCTTCAAACACTTTCAACTTTTCAGGATAATAGTTTCACAGGAAAGAGATTATTTTTTAAAAATAGCACTACTAGTTGATGAACATGAATTTAAAGATACATGTTCCCAATTCTGAATTTGTGAAAATTAAAAAAATTGATTGCATTACTTTCAATAGAAATTTTCTGAGAGGTATGCAATAAAGCACATTAATTTTTTTAACTGAAAGTCTATTGCACAGAAAATTATAATTCCATCCATAGAGGATAGGTCCTTCAACCCAGATTTTCCACTTTTTTATGGTGTGAAATTAGTAAAATAATATTACAGCCAAATGACCATGATACTTGCCTTTACTTGGAAGGTAGCCAATTACAATATTAGCTGAGGGTGGAATAGTATGTGGTTCAACTTTTGCAGTGTGACTTATATTTAAGAGGTAGGTAATGCACTCTTCCTCGTCTGACACATTTGCCTTAAATTAGAGAGACATGGAGTTACATATTTTCATAAATAATAGCACTAGCAAAAGAAGCGTATAGCAATAGGAGGGAGCTGATGATGGGGACCTTGGGTAAGGATGTAAAGAAGAAGCTGGGGAACAGTTTGATGTGGAGCGTAGCATTGTATGGCGCAGCATTGTATGTGGTCAAGGAGATAGAAAGATGAGAATAAGCTGTAAGAGTTTGAGATGTGGGTGTGGAGGAGGATGAAGAAAGTGCAGTGGATGAAAGGAAGACAGACAAGGGAGTGTTTGGTATGGTGGGTGAGGAAAGGAAACTTCTGGAGGTGATTAGGAAGAGGCAAAGTAGGTTTAAGGAGAAGGTACTGAGGACCAAACAGTAGATGAGATGCTGTGTCATAGTTGGGATTAACAATTTTAAAATTAACTATTAAAATTAATCGTTAAAAATGTATTTAACTCTTTCACTTAACCCTTACTTTATAGAAGAGTTAAATTTTCACTTTTAATCGTTAAAATTATGTATTAACTTATACAAAACTATCTTAAGTTAATTTTTTTCGTTAATTTTTGGCGAATGTCGACCTGTTTGAATTTGGGTGCAAATCCTGCCCGACAGACAACGTATAAAATAAAATGGTATCTAAGAATGCAATATAGGTGGGTAGTTGTGCAAGAATGCAATGAATGGGCCCAGATGAATACACCCAAACAATAGCAGGGTTGAGTGGAGTGACCGCCAAAGTTGAACACAAGAAAGGGGGTCACCAAAAAACCTATGACGGGCAATGAGGGGGACGGGTTCATCCAAAGTAACGTATCTGTAAGATTTACGTATAACTTACTCGGCAACATCCAGTCGTCAGTGGGGTTGAGTAGAGTGACCGCAAAAATTTCTCGACTGGATGGCCAATGCAAATTTTGAAATGAGAATGTAAATAAAGTTTAAGGCTTTGTAAGATATTTCTGATCTTCTTTATAACTGGCAGTTCTATCCTTAGCCTATCTAGTCCAGTCATTGAAGCGAAAAATAGGGTCTTACCTACGAAAAATTTTACTATGAACCGATTTACATGAAATTTTGGAATTACGCTTCTCTTACCCTTAACTTCAAAAGTGATATTGACCCGACCTCCGTTCTTTATTTTTAAGGGGTGAAACCACCCCTTAATGGAAAAATTGACATTGAGCCATTTTATCGCTAGAAAACGAATTCAATAATAAGGAGTAAAATCGGAAAGTGTTTTCTAACACAATTACCTCATGCTTAACCCATTTTCAACCCCTAAAAAACTTTAAAACCCCTGCAAACCACCCCTAAATTGAAAAAAATTACAAAAAATTACTTTTGTAAACTTAAAAAGATTAAAATATAGAGTAAATATTGTTTTACATTCTCTACCTTAATTATCATATTTTTAACCCCCTTTCAACCCTTAAAAACAACCCCTCTATTAAAAATTGTAAAAAAAAGTTCTTTTGATGAACTAAAAAGGATTTAAATGTTGTTCCTTGTTCTCGATAATGACTATCATTTGTTTAAGCTTTTCAACCCTCAAAACTACCCCTAAAATAAAAAATTGAAAATATATGTTTATACAATTAAAAATAATCTAATTATAGAGTAAGAAATCACACTTTTTATTGAATAAAATATGAACTTACAAGTTATCTGGAAATTTACAAAATTAAATTAGTAATTAATTATAAATAATTCTGCAACAAGAGCATTACAATACATAAAAAAACTATTATTCATGACTCAATATCGGAGTTGCTGTCGAAATCAAGATCTTCTTCTGGGTCAATTGGAGGGCTATTCTGGCAGTTATCTCCACTGCATGTTCCGCAAGTTACATTGCAAAACAGCCAGACTCTTCGGCATCCGCAAGTGGACGTTTAGTTTTTGGACCATAACTCCTTCACAATTTACAAAAAACCATTTTAAAGGTAGGTAATTAAAAGAGCTACAACTTTTTTTATTATGACATGTAGTATAAAACCCTTTATTTTGAAACGGTGAAGGGTCAAAGGGCTCGAGAGAGACTGTGATTGCGCTACCGCTCGCTCTTTAAACAGTCGTATCTCCGTCAATTGTGGTCTGACAGAAAAAAAAAAACCAAAATTCTTGTCAAAAAAAGACCTACATTTTTTATCGTTACAGTTTTTTACGTATCTTTCATTGTTTTTGAAATATTATGAAAAAAAGGTGTTTTTTTATGTAAAAAAAATTTTTTTCTTAAAATCGTGATTTTTTTGAAAAGTATGCAATTCCAAAGCAGCCAAACCACTGGAATGCAATAGACTCTTCATATTAAAGTTAATTCTAGACGGAATACGATTAATTTTAATTTTGGTGGAAATGGCACTTAAGAAACACGTTGATTTTAAAAAAAATATTAGATGTCCCTCTTTTTTTCATTACAACTCACTCACTTTACGTGCAAAAGACTTTTAACACTGCTCATTTTAAAGATTATTTTAAGCACTATATAAAAGTTTCCCATTGTCATATCGATAAAACATACCCGTTGTCCGCTAGATGGCATTTAAGACCGATTAAATTTCAGACAAAAAAAAAACTGTTTTTATCTTCAATATCTCGCTTAAAACACTCTATAAAAAAATCAATTTGTTCATTTTCTTACCTGCTACAATTTTGTTTTGAAATGATGAAATTATCGTTAAAACGCATATTTTTTTAGATATTTGCAAAAAACCGTTGAAAAACGTAGGAAAATTCTAAGTTTTCATTCGCCAATAACTCGAAAAGTATCGAGTTTTTGAAAAAACTTTATATTACACTTTTTGCTTAGAATTGGGTCTTCTATTGATCCCCGTGGTTATTTTGACCAAAAAAATTTCCACTAATGAGAAGGGGTGGCAACCACCCCCAGGGTAAGAACTGAGGTCGGGTCAATATCACTTTTGAAGTTAAGGGTAAGATAAGCCTAATTCCAAAATTTCATGTAAACCGGTTCAAAGTATCGTTTGTATTTTGTTTTTAATATTCTTTTTTACAGTGTAATAGAAAGATCTTGACATCTTTTTGACAAGTTTTTGACAACAATAACGTACCAATAACTCAATACTATTACAAAAGAGAACACTTGTAGAATTCATTAACTTATTTTTTAATTTAAAATACCACTTTCCAAGAAATACCTAATATGTATAATGTTAATGACCACCGGCCGGCACGACTATCCATGGGACAGCTGACCCCGGGGCGTGGGTGGGGGTCAGGGATTTTTGCTCCAATTAAGGCCCAGTATTCTCCTTTGTCCTCTTTCCAATATTTCTGTGTTTCCTTACCCATACTCTCACTTCTTTCCCTAAATTTTAATTATTTCTTAATTTTTTAAGAAATGTTCTGAGTTTTAGGAACGAGGTTATGAAGGAGGCATGTTATGGAGGGTGGAGGCAAGGTTATGAGGGGGGTGTCGATGAGAGAAATATCTCGCCTAGGCCCCGTGAGGACCACGTAGGGCTAAGGGGGGTGCAGATGCGCTGCCCTCTGTGTTTATGGGATGGGGAGGAGGGAGGGCAATGGGACGATACGTATTTTTAGGGAACAGTCATTCTTACTCAGAGAGCAAGGGAGGTGTGAGGAGAAGAGGGATAGGTAGGAAGGGAGTTCAAGGAGTCTCGGTGGAGCGAAGAGTTTGGTTCCCCAGTGCTACGCAGGGGGACGTGGTCACTTTTCCTTCGCTTGTTGATGTTCTACTTGCCCTGCTTGCGCACTTCTCTCTCTCTCCGTGTCCGGCTAGCAAGGCAGATCGTGGGAGGGAGGTGTAGGGTGTGGGGAAGGAAAGAAAAAAATCCCTAGGTTGGGTCACATGTCTAGAATGAGGGAAAAGATAATCCATTGCCTTCTTTGTGAGCGGGTTGAGAAGGGGAGGAGGATGGGATTAGGATGATGCATATGGTGGGAAATTACCCCTGATCCGATGGCTAGTGTGGTTAAGTAAGGTTGGGGAGAGGTGATGATGATTTTCTCCGTGCTTTTAAGTGCAGGGTGTTGTGGGAGGAGTGCTGGGGTGAAGGAGGGAGAGTTTCACAGGTTCCTAAGAAACGGTGTTTCCACCAAACGCAAGGAGTTCTTTGAGAGGGAGAGTAAAAGGGAGGGCGGATTGAGAAGGGACACTGGGTTGTACGGTCAGGGGGGGCAACGCACAGCCTGATGGGAGGAAAAAAGGGGAAGTGTCTGGGTCCAGCTAGTGACGTTCTACGAGGGAGAGAGGAGGGTGAGGCAGAAAGGAATTGGTATTTTCAGCTCTTGCACTTTCGGCATTAAATATCAAATGGCCTGTATCAAAGAGAATAACAAAATAGGACTTGATGGAAAAAAGCCAGATTAAGTGATGCTAGTGATGTGGCTGAATGTTTGTTTACATGGTTTGTTCAAAGGGCAGTGAAGGTGTTCCATTATCTGGTCCACTTATACAAGCACATGCAATTAAATTAAAGAAACAAATAGGCGGTGCTGATGACTTTGTTGCTTCTGCTGGCTGGCTATTGAGGTGGAAAATTTGCCACGGAATAGCACAAGTCAACATGGAAGAAGAATCTCGTTCCAGTGACAGTGAAGCAGCTAGAGAGTCCTGTAGGACTTTACACAAGATCATTGATGAGGGTGAGTAGACTTAAGAGCATTGTATAACTGTGATGAAACTACCCTCTACTACAGATTGCTTCCAACAAAGTCGCTCGATATTAAGAAGTCAGCAAATAAATCTGGTATGAAAATGAGCAAAGAAAGAGTGACTTCATTACTCTACAAGAACAAATCAGGAAGTCACGAATTAAAACCTTCCAGTATCAGTAAAAATGGAAGTCCTCTGTGTTTCATGCACCTTAATATGACAGAACTACCTGTCATTTATAAAAACAGGAAGAATGCGGATGACTCATGATGTATTTATATTGTGGTTCAATGAAGATTTTGTATGTACCATCGGCAAAGAATCACGATCAAAAAAGTTAGAAGAAAAAGCATTACTTCTGTTGTGTATGTATCCTGACCATCCTTCTTCTGGTAAAATTGTGGCAATGTTTTTACCAAAAAAATACCACTGCCCTTATTCAGCTCTTGGACCAAGGGATTATCAGAGCATTTGAAGCCCACTATCGGTGGGAATTGCTCACTGCTGTCATCAACTCAGAACTGCAAGTGCAAGAATTCCTGAAAACAGTTACCCCGAAGAATATGGCGTACAATATTGGATTGGCTTGGAAGAAAATAACTTCAGCTACAGTACAAAATTGCTGGTCGAAGTACATATATAAAGTGAGCGATAGCATGGAAGGTGGAGATGAGTTTTGGGGTTTTACGGAAGATGCATGTGAAGCTGATTGCTTATAGACTAAATACGAATGATCTTGTGGCCTGGGTACGAGAAGATGAAGAAATTCCTGAGTCTGCCCATAAGAACGATGAAGAGATTCACAAGAGCTATGTACAGTGCAAAATGTGAACTATTACATATTATAAGTGTTTCTATAAGGGTTTGTTTGTTTGTTTTTGTTCAATGCTTTGTAAGGGATCCTATTTCCTCTGTACCTATGACAATTTTCTATGTCTTTTGCAGTACCAACAGAACAATAAATCTAAATCTTTTAAAAAAATCTATAAAGGCACCTCTCCTGCCACAGCCTCCATAATTGACTTCAAAACCTTAGAACAAGGCTGCATATGGCATTTCAATGCTCTTCACCCACCTGACCTCAACTGATCCAATTAATGTGTCAACAACCTCTCCCCTCCCAGCTTTCTACTTTGGATCATTTCTTCCCCGCATGTTGTCATGGCAGAATTTTTTCAATTGTTCACTGCTCTGGATTTTGTTTGAAATTTCAGGCAGATTCAGGTAGGCAGCCTGCACAACACCAAACTTTTTTACCCCTTTTTTGCTTTCTTGAAGCCCTGCAGGTGACCATCCCGCTACTGTGACTGAATGAGGTAAGTAAGTATGGCAAAGAATTGTTATCTATTGATAAGCAGGATTCCACACTCATTATAACTCGATCTACGAGCTTGTATTCATAAAGCGTGTGTCCGGAGAGGTGAAAAATTTCAATGTTGAAAAATTTCTTTTTGCCTCATGTTTTTAGACTGGGCACCCATAATTTCCACCACACCAATCGGATATCCGAAGAAAAAGGTGTATTTCACAGTCCCCTATTACCCAGCCATTCATGTCGCCTGGTACAATCACTCTCACCAGGGTCACAGTCATTCAAAACCTCTCTGACCCAAAACTCATATTTCGCACTGTCACTCTCTCCTTCCCCAGGTTCATAACAATCACAACTCTTTGAATGCCTTCATTCACGCTACATGCTAATCAAGAGCAGTTAAGGGGAAACTAGCTCATATTTCCTGGTCATGAATAGCTCATATTTCCTGGTCATGAATTATTCCTCACATAAATAGGTATCACAACAGAATTTTAAGTCACACTTAAAGAAAACTCACCTGAATTATGATTATCACTGGTATAGAAGTTCGTTCAAATTCTTTCCAAATATAGGGAATGGGAAGCACCTTATAACTCTCAGTCAGGAGTTTGGAGACAACTTGCTTCACAATGAAGTACAGGAGAAAACAAGTGGCCTCAGGATTATTCTTGACAACTGAAAAATATCAATTAAAATTAGCATTTATTGCATTTTCATTACTAAAAGCAATGATGGAGGAGTCAGCATTCAAAGAGTAAGCCAGTTCGTACAATGATAACCGGTACTTAATTAAGAATTATTGGAGGAAAATAGTCATAGAAGTACATTTCGTTGTTCACATTTCAACAGGAACATGTTTAGATAATAATAATAATAATTTTATTTGTCCAAGGATCATTATACATGATATAGGACACGTCAGTTATTCACATAAAAAAAACATTTAAACTCTGAACAATCATAAGTCCTCATCTATGAGGTGTTCGTTTACTGAGTAATACAATTTTTTTAGAAGCATTTCTTTAATTTTACACTTAAAAATAACAATTTTTTCAATGTCTTTGTATTTTGTTGGGAGTTTATTATAGAGGTGAATCCCCATAGCTCTAGAACCATGGGAAGTATTACTCGTCCTTACAAATGGAATATGTAGGTTATACCTCGATCTTGTCGAATAATTATGTACATTTGAGTTCTTTTCAAATTCAGCAATATTAGTCTGTACATACATTAAAACATAATATATATTTATACAAGGTAAAGGCAGTAATCCCAATGCCTTGAAGATAGGTCGACATGGAGCAATGATAGGAGCATTTACAATTAGTCGAACAGCTTTCTTCTGCAGTTTAAATATCACACTAGCACGGGAGGAAGAGCCCCAAAACAAAATACCATATACCATGCGAGAGTAAAACTCTCCAAAATACAGAGAAAGCAGAACATCGATAGAAACAGTATGTCTTATAAATCTAATCATGTAACATTTTGAACTAAGCTTACTAGCTAATTCACAAATATGAGGTTCCCAGGTCATATAAGAGTCGAGATGAAGTCCAAGAAATTTAGCCTGGGTGACCTGAAGAACATTGCTCTGGTAAATATTCACATGTATATCTTTCTGTTTTTTGCCTCTGTTCATGATGTACATAATTTGTGATTTATTAACATTAAGGTGCAATAAGTTGTATTTACACCAATCGCTTAGTGTTTGGGCAGCTAAGTTGCATTGCTGTAGGAAACTGCAATAGTTATCAGAGGAGACTATAAAATTGGTATCATCAGCATAGAGAATCGGGGTGATATTATCAATGTTGGAGTATATCCCTGGCAGATCATTAATGTATAATAAGAATAAAACAGGCCCCAGGACAGAGCCTTGGGGAACACCATGGGGTACAGAATTGTAATGTGAGGAATGACTACACCCATTCTCTTTAATGATGACCATTTGTTTCCTCTCGTAAAGGTAAGACCTAATCCAATTGTTAGCAATTGGATTAGGTCTTATAGGATAAGAAACAATAACCACTTAACCATATTTGTAGTCAACAAATACGAATACTGAATGAATATTACTTACTCTATGGAGTAAGTAATACTAAGGCATTGCAAGGCAATAGTAGGAGGAGCATAAAGGGAGAATTAAAACTGATGTGGTACATATTTGAACATGGTGAAAACGAAGTTTCAATTCTCCACTGGTTTAAAATAACAATTCACTGCAGCCTATGTTTCCATATGATACATCAACTTCAAGTCTGAAGATGATGTACATGTCACATCGAAACCTAGCTCAAAATAAAAATATAATTTTAAACCAATGGGAAATGGCAACTCCTTCATTCACTTTGAAGGTAAATGGGAAGAGAAATTAAATAATTTTATTTATCTTCCGCAAGCATACGCTCCCTATACATATGTTCCCTAGGGTCACCAAAGTTTCCATTGTTTGCTCAAAACATGATAGTCATAAACATTTACCAAATGTTAACACCATCATCTTTCCCTGGTCTAACCATTCATCACATATTTTAGCATCTCCAGATATGTACCAATAAAACCACAAAGATATAGGTACTAAAAAATTCCAATAGTTACAGCATTTACTTAAAACTTTTACCTTTTCAGGGTTGAACACAAAAAGTTGCAGTTTCTCTTGGTATGTGATTAATTATGATTATATCATGTACGAATGTTTCTTATTCTGCCAATAGGACTATTACCCATACTTAAACTTCTTATTAATATTAAATTGATATTTTGCATCTAATTACTCAAAAAGAGAGTAATTTAAATTTGTGAAACATTTTGTACACCTGAAAAATATCAGGGAATTACAAAAAGTGCAAAAAGAACTGATAGCTATCTTTAATGATGTCACTAGGCTGTTTGATCGCAAAAGAAACAACACAGAAAAGGTAAATAATTTCACAGGACCTTTATGTGATGGCTTCAAAAAAATTGTATTGTGGTTCTGAAAAGGTCAATTCTGATCATCATCAGTCAAACAATCAGAAGATTGCTTATAACGGCAGAGTTCCATTCTATCAATTGCTTCCCTTGCTAAGTTCTTAATGTTCTTGTATCTCTTGTTTATTTCCTTTAATGACTTGCATGTGTATGTGACAGACATTGGTAGCTTTCCATCCAACGTGTGGAAGCAATAACAAATCGGAATACATCAGTGTACTTTGGAGCACACAAATGATGAAGAATGAAATGACGTGCGCACATTGGTGTACCCAAGGGAGAGACAGTAGGGGCAATTGCCCCCCAAAAATCCGGCATATTTCTTTGTCATAGACCTTAAATTAAAAGCCTAAACTATTTTGTTGCTATTTTGTTATTGAAATTTTTGGTTATTTTACTTTAAAATCCAGTTAAATTAAAAAAAACTAAAATAGTTTTCAAAACCACAATTTAAATGCGAATTTAAATCAAAATAATTTTGAAATTAGGTAGTCGAAACTTGGTAGTAATCTGAAAGGGAAATATGCATTTAGTGAAAACTTGATCTTCTTATAAGACAAATTTTGCTTCCAAACCACCTACAATGTGCCATTTTGCACATGGTTAGTTACAAATTTCTGGGATGAGACCCATGAACCCCCTTTTCCTGGGGGGTGTTCCATACCCCAAGAGCCACTGATTTGAATCCCCCCTGAACCTCTGGAGCCACCCCTGTGTATGCGAGCCAAACCTTCCATGACCAGATGATAGTTAGCATTCTTTCGCTTTCACAATAGCATCCGAATGTTTTGCTAATAGCTTTCCATTTCAATTATAACATGTACTAAAAACGCAACCTATTTACAACAAAGTAATTCAAACTTTACACAATCCATGTTTGATGCATTTACTGAAAAACAACAATCACTGATGTGATTACGCAAGTTCATTTACTGTCTAGCACACGTCAACTCTGCCTCTGATCTGGTATTTTAAGTTATTTGCAAATTAGACACAACCCATAGGGTGAATAGAACTTAAGGCTACATATCTGATTTGAAGTGTGCTGTCTACCGCACAGGGTCAGAAACTAACAAAAGAAAGTGCACTGTTGCATTGTGAAGTGAGTGGTGTACTGCATTATTTTTGGTCACCCACGCAACATCACGAGAACCCATTCTGGCCCTGTTTCTCTTATTTTAGCAAGATGCATTGATTGCTTTAGATACTAAGTTGTTACTCCAGGGTTAGTTATCACGGAGAATCCCATGAACTGCCAAGTATTTTTTTTTATTTTTAAGCTCTTTTCAATCAATAATTAATCTTTTAGAGTACAGTAGGATAATTGCATTGTAATATATTACCGTAGAATGGGGTGACTACGGCCATATTGGATGACTTCGGCCACGCGCGCACCGCTTCACAAATTGAAACTTTGTTACACAATGCATTAAAATGTACGAACCAGCATTTCGTTATCGACTTGTCTAACATTGTTGGAGGAGATTACAAGCAGTCCACGCTTACTTTACTCAGTTCTTACGATACCATCGTACTCGGAGGGTCAGACGAAATTCGTGTGTTCTATTGAGAAGTCGTAAAAACCTCAGCCTAGGATTGTAATCGCTAACATCAGGTAAATGAAAATTGCCTTATTATTTCATTATGTTGTTGACTATCAGAATGTAAGTCTAGTTACTTTTTTCAGATTTAACTTGGAATAATATTACTTTCTAGGGTAATAATCAAAATACTGTGGGGTGACTTCGGCCATGCCCAGGAACTACCAGAAAGCCCGCGGTGGGTGTCAATACCTGCGTTATGATGAAAATAGTCTTCAGCACGCATTGGATGATGATACGTCTTAATGATACATTAAGAATAAAGCAAAATTTTGTTTGCAAAATAGGTGAAATACTATGAAACAAACATTGGAAACTTAAACACGGAATTATTTAAAATAATGAATCTTTATAACTTAATTATTTTAATTTTTTATTTTTATAAATTCAAGTTGTATAAAACTTATATCTGCAAGAGGTAAGTTAAGAAACTAAGAATAAATTTGATAAAAATATGCTGTTATTGACAATTCATGAGGAAAATTTGTAATGGCCGAAGTTACCCCATCTAACTTTTTTCTTCTTCGGCCGCGGTAAATTATTTTTTTAATAAGTTATGTTTGCTTTGTTGCAAAAATTTAAACATGATTTGGATTCCTAAGGTTTCCATGTTACCAATTTAATTTTTGTCAGAAGAAGGAGCCAGTACAGTCGAAGAAATAACAAAAAAACTGTCAAAAATGGCCGAAGTCACCCCATTTTACGGTAAATTATATTTATTACTAGCTTAGTCACTAAACCTGGCCTTTTAATGCTGCAGCATTTAAAGGCCAGGTTCAGTGACTAAGGCCTGCATGCAGGTATGAATAGCGATTCATGAAATCACTATTAAATAGATATTCACACCTGATTAACAGGGAAATTTCTACTGTTGAAAAGGAAGTAAAATTGATGAATTTATAGATAAAAATGCAATACTTAGACAAAAACGAATCGCATAAGAAATTTGAATGAACGAATTAAATACTGCATTCTTTGATGCGTTCTATGATAAAAATTTCCATCCAGAATATCTTGAGTGCAAGTAATTTAAGAATCCAAATAAAGAAACAACTGCACCGAATTCAATGCTTTTCTTGTGGGAGTAAATGTTAACAATATTGGGGTAAAAACAACCAAAAAATTGCTATTTTTATAATTCAGAATCATTTGTGGGGACGTGCACAACAACTCTCCAAAGTTTCATCGTAATCTGATGAATGGTATTGAAATACATAGAAGATGAACAAACAAACATTCATTTTTATATATTAGACTAGCTGTGCCCAGCATGCGTTGCAATGCCTCTTTCTAAATATAAGTAGGCACACAAATACAAAGCCGACATGTATAAAATAAATGAAGTACCATGGCTTTTTGTGTATTCCTAAAATAAAATATTCTATCTTGAAGCCCCATTGATTTCCATACTTTCCATGGTTTGGCCCACAAATCTTTTCTGAGTTCAAAATCAGTCCCTAAACGGATCTGAAACCTAGTCCAATGAATTCCTCGTACCTATACAGGAATTCATAACGCACAAATAATGGTATGAGTTTCTATAGATTATATTCCATGCTTATGCTGCCGTTTCCAAGTAAATGAAATATAATCTAATGTTGAAGTAGTGCAAAGATTTTAGATTTTTGAGCTTTAAAATCCAATTTTAGGAAAAAGCGAACCGTATACGAAAAATCGAATGCAAGAATTCAAAACCTTGTTCTTTAATTTATCTAATGATAAGCATTTAAAAAATAATATCATGACTATATTCAATTGAAAAAAAGCAAACAAAGAGACCGCTGCACCAAATCTTATTCTACCTACAAATAAAATAAGTAACTTAAAAAACAAATTCTGTCTCACAGATATGAATCTGATGCATGCAATATTATGTCTCACTGATACAATTCTGATGCACATGATTGAGCAACTCATAAATGATCTGCTTCATTAACTGCTTACAAAGCTTACTTCAGTAAGCTTGTTCTTGCATTAACAAATTTTTCAGCTGTCCCACTTGTGAGCACGTGAAAAGCATGGATTTTCCAGATTTAATCCACACACTTGAAGCGATTGAACTTGTGCCTTGTTGATGGTCATTGAGTAGGGGAGGCGAACTGGGAACTGTAGTCGTTTGACTACAAGTATCTAATTAGTCACTAAACCTGGCCTTAAAATGCTTCAGGAGTGAATAGCCATTCATTAAATTGCTATTAAATGGATATTCACGCCTGGTTACCAAAGAAATTTCTATTGTTGAAAAGGAAGAAAAATTGATGAATTCAGTGATAAATATGCAATACTTGGACAAAAACGAAGAGTGTAAGAAAATTGAATGAAATAATTAAATACTGCATTCTTTTATGCATTCTATGATACCAATTACCATCCAATATCTAGAGTGCAAGTAATTTAAAAATCCAATTAAAGAAACACCTGCACCGAATTCAATGGTTTTGTTATGGGAGTAAATGTAAACAATATTGGGGTAAAAACAACCCCAAAACTTGCCAATTTTATAATTCAGAAACCTTCATGGGCACACGTGCAATAACTCACCAAAGTTTCATTGTAATCAGATGAATGGTATTGGAGTGCATAAAAGACGAACAGACAAACATTCTTTTTTATATATGTATTAGTTTTATATTACTTACGTGAACTTGCATGTGATGTTGCGTCCTTTCCAGTCAGGTTCACGATGACTAAGTCATCATATCTTTTACGTCTTGCAAGTCTCTGTTTGCGTTTTCTGCTGTCCTCGTCATCACTATCTTCTTCAGAGCTCGAAGTGCCCTTCTCCTCCTCTGTATATCCATTATCGATTTTGAATCCCAAATCTTTTAAAGCACTAAGGATATGCTCAGAATCTTCTATGCTGGCACGTGATGGTCTGGCAGGGTCGATCTCGAAGGAGAAAATAGAGGCAATTTTTTTTCCATCCACTGGTATTGTTTTCTTTTTTTTTGGGGAAGAATTTTCTGCCTCTACAGATGCAGTGGGTAAGCTGTAAGTATAAGAGTACGTGAGGTGATTTTTATTTGGTTCATGACATCTTTGACGAACAGCACCAATCAACAATTCAATTTTTACTGTGATCAATAAGAGACAATAAAAATGGCCATTGACATTTTTAACTAGGTCTATCAACAGGTAGTGTAGCTAATTAGTTGATTAGCTCCATTTTGTTTATCTTAATCCACTACACAGAATTAAAAGCACGTCTTGCATGTTTTCTGCATACATTTTATCCCTATGCACATATGTAGTTGCAAAATACATAAATACCAAAGGCGTGCGCATGGGTGGTGCCGGTGGTGCACTGGCACCACCTAATGGTGAGAATAATTAATTTAATAACCTAGAAATATGTGAAAATGACACTATGAATGTTCATAATTTTGCAAATGAATTAGACGAACCATAAACTAGCAAATAAATCAAATACATATGTACTTAAGTGTTTTTTTCTTTCTTTGTTGTTGACAACTGGCGTTTAAAATTCACTGTAGCTGGCTGACTGGCAGTGCAAATAACGTTTTGCATTTCGTACTTTGTACCAACCATGTGCATAAGTAAACAACTGGGGAAGGCATTTGCGGTGGCATGTTAAGAGTTAATTATTTAATAAACATTTACATAGGCTATACAATAACGAAGGAGAATTAAGTTTATTCCTCGCTTTTATTTTGAGGCGCTACAAGAACAGCTTTAAATAAGTGGTTGGAGCGGTTACTCGATGACAACAGATCAAAATTGCTCAGTGTGTTCCAATGTGCTTTGAAAATCTTCTCAACAATACGTGTAACCAGTGCCAGTTGTGAAAGGCGTTTTTTCCAAACTATAAATTGCCAAGAGTAAACTAAGAACGACAACTTCTCAAGATCACCTTGAGTGCACAATTAGATATGGGAAAATTACGGTAATTTTTATCCGAGGTAAAAACGTCCCTTGTTCGAATCTTTCCATCCAATCCGAAGGAGAGAAAATAGTCACGTGACTGCACTTCGAAAGAAGAAGACAAGAAAGGAACTCAGATGAGGAAGAATTCACTTACACAATATTTTAAATAAATGGCGGTTCTTAACATTCTGAGTTATAATATATATGATACTGGATAAACAATAGAGAAACATCAACGCATGCTAATAGTATAGAAACAAGAAAAGCGGTGGGCAGATGATTACTTAAGAGGTTCTTTCTTAGCGAAATCAATCTACCTATGATTAGGCAGAAATAAGTTATTATTATTAATTATAACCTACCTTAGTATGTGATGTTAAACGTGAAACACTTCAGCGAGATAAAATAATGATGTTTATTGATGTCTCAATGCTCCCTTGTAGGTATCGGGAACATAGATTTAGGCGTCCTGGATATACATATTCCCATTCGAATAATATCTTCCCTGTTTTGTCCTCTTACCTGATGTCTTTCCAAATCCTTCTCTCCTCCATTTTTCTTAATCATTTCTTCCGTAACCCACTGCGTCTTAACCCTCTTCTTTTCCACCGTTCCTATTCAGGGAACTATCGACCAATTTCATTAACGTCGATTATAGGCAAGATACTCGAACATATCTTCGTTAGCAATATCATGACGTCCCTGGACAGTCGTAACGTCCTCCATGGCTCTCAGCACGGCTTCCGGAAAGGTAGATCATGTGAAACACAACTCGCGCTCTTTCTTCATGACGTTCTCAAATCTGGTGAATCGAAAACACAAGTGGACGCATTATTCCTAGATTTTAAGAAAGCTTTCGATACGGTACCTCATAACAAACTTTTATACAAATTACAGTCATGCGGCCTAAACGAAACAGTAGTAAACTGGATATGGGACTTTCTGAGTGATCGTAAGCAAAAAGTAGTTCTTGACGGAATTAGCTCTGATGTAGTTAAAGTGACATCAGGTGTCCCACAAGGAAGCGTAATCGGCCCCCTTTTGTTCATTATATACATAAATGATCTATGCTCTCGAATTAGCAGTAAAATACTTTTTTTTGCCGACGACGCTGTCACCTGTCGTGAAATTAGTGATCACTCTGACTTTGAAACTCTATCATCGGATTTAAACAACGTTCATGTGTGGAGCCAAGAGTGGGGACTCGAACTTAATCTGAGCAAATGCACGGCGGTACATTTCTTGCGGAGGTCGTCCAACTATTCCCATGTATATGCTGCGGATGGTGTTAACATAAATGTGAGAGATGAAGTGAAGTATCTAGGAGTTACGATAACCTCGGACCTATCGTGGGGAATACATATAAGAAATATTTATGGCAGAGCTCTGAAGAAGCTAGGATTCGTCAAGCGTATTGTGGGAAGATTTTCAGATGAAAAAGTAAAAGAGAGGTGCTATTTCGCACTCGTCTGGCCACACCTTGAATATGCAGCGAGCATATGGGATCCGGTGCAGAAAGACTTAATTCGGGAGCTTAATAAAATACAAAGGAAAGCTACGCGATTCGTCAAAAAACTGCTACGGGTGTACAGACAGCGTTACACAGATGTTAAACGAATTAGGCTGGGAGCCGCTAGAGACTCGGAGGCTGCGCGCTAGGCTTAGATTGCTTGAACAATTGAGAATAGATATCTTTCAGAGCGACACGGAGAAAATCATATTGGAATCCCACTATATTTCCAGGTCCGATAGAAACGATAAATTAAGAGAGATATTTTGCCGAACAGATAGGTATGGGAATTCGTTTTTCCCCTGAACAATAAGGGACTATAATTAATGTTAGGCGTAATTTCATTAGAGCGTTTCCTTTTTATATGTAAACGGCTGGTGTCCTAACACCCCCCGCCACACGCCTATTGAGGCGGCTTGCGGAGTAGTATGTAGATGTATTGCTTTTTCTGCCGCTCCTACGATGCCTGTTTTAATAATCTCCCATCTTCTCTCTATTGTTCCCATCCGCTTTGCTTCATCTATGTTCTTTTCTACCAGCTCTTGGTATTCCCTCCTTTTCAACCCTTTCCATGCTTCAAGGTTCCACCTCTTTATCTTCCTATCTTTACAAGGTCTTTTGAATCTAACTTGACAGTTCATCACCACCAAGTTATGACCTGACTCCGCATCCGCCCCTGGATAGCTACGTGAGTTTTGTACACAGTTCCTGAATCTCTGCCTTACCATTATATAATTAATTGGTATCTCTGAGTATCACCCGGTATTTTCCATTTGTACCTACGCCTAGGGTGATGAGATTCTATTAATTCTGAGCCTCTTCAACATGTTTTGGCTGTGAAGGACTTAGGTGTCTTAACAGGCAGTAAACTTAACTTCTCGGACCACATTAATTCAGTCAAGAGCAAAGGCTCGTCAAGAGCAAAGGCAGTCGGTCGCAAACTCAAGAAAGAGCGAAGGAAACGCTGGGTGCAAGGTGATAGGAAGCTTACTTCTCACATTCTGAGAAATAATATACACACATACATTTGAATCAATATCTTTTGGTTTTTTGCGGAATATGATTACTTTTTTGAGCAACAGTTTCACCATGATATTCTGCCGGCTTCGTCAGGCTTAATATAATTTTTAAGCCTGACGAAGTCGGCAAAATGGCAAGGCAAAATAGTTGCACAGCAAACCATCCTCTCCTTCATACCTCTTATGTTACAGTTACACTCATTCACCATTTCTCACTCCTTGCTTCATATAATATGCCCTCTTGTTCTTAATCGGCTCCTAATAGTTCTTAAAGAGTATCTTCCACCACATTCATCAATAAATGTGGGAGAAAATCGTAATTCCACCTATAAAAAATGGAGGAAATCTTAACTCCTAAGTAGATGAAAAAAGGTACGAGAGGGACAACTACGCTAAGCAAAAAGCCATGCTGATAAGTTGATATCTCCCTGTTATAGGGAAAAATGCCATATTTATTTTGTGATAAGAATTCAAGATAAGGGACTTGACAGAAGGATTCTGAGAACTCTTTGTTTGGCTGAACATCCAGGCAAACTTAAGCCACGTCTCAATGTGGCAAAATGGAAGATGTCAGCTGCGTTATAAAACTCTTTCAAACATACAGGCAATCCCATCACGCCGTTCCCTGTAATGTTGACTCTTCTTCAATAATTTTCTCCATACTGCCCGATCCTTGCATACCTCTATTGATTCAGTTGAGGGGCCTACACACCTTCAGTTTTACTGCGCAGTTTATCTCGTGTGACATCATGTCTGAGCGATATTTATATACTGAGCGAGTTTGTCGGCCCAGGCGGCGACGGGGTAAAGTCCTCGCCTTCTAAACTGAGGGTCGCAGGTTCAAGTCCCGCCTGAGTGGATTTTTCACCACTCAGGACATGGGTGTTTGTGTTCGTCCATTGTTACATGTTTATACACCCCAAAGTAAAAGGCCGTTTGTGCTGTTTTCGGGGATGTGGAAATAAAAAACTGTGTCAACTGCGCAGTTTAGGCCGAAATTTAAGCAGATATTTGAACTGTGCATTGGGACTCTATTTTGCAACGATAACTGCGCAGTTCATACAGTTAATCGAACAGTTTGCTCAGTAACCATCCGATCTTCATCATGACCGCTACTAAACAAGATGCACTTTTGGCTTTTACTGAAGGCTACAAGTCTCTTCCCGAGCTTTGGAATACCGAATGCATTTCATATTTCAACCGGGTAATAAAAGCGGCAGCGTAATATCTTTTCAAAAAATTCAAAACTCTGGAGGCCGACACCATACGTGATAGTGTTGTTAAAAAATATATACAACTTGAGGCCTGCTTTTCGGAAGGAGTTGAAGAAGGTGAATGACTCAAAGAAATCTGGAGCTTCAAGCGATGATGTTTATGTTCCAAGCCTGTGGTGTTTCCCCGAACTGATGTTTTTGGTGGACCAGGAAACTCCTGATCAAAGAGATTCAACAATTATCAAAGAAATTAATTATTATTATATTAACAATTATCTCTCCGGGTGCCTGAGGTGATAATCTCATAGAAAATTTCCAATCTTCAAAACGTCTTCCAGTTGCCAGGAACCGAAGAGTAGCAATCAGTCTCATGCTAGGCTATATTGCTTCCCTCAAGACTGTCCTTTTTTTTAATGAGGGGAGCAACTTTCCTTAATAACATTTGAAGTGCATTTTTGTCCATTCTCAGGTTATTTCTATAATCATTAATTTCTTCTCCTTCTTGTAACTAATTCAGAAAGTAGTTATCACTGGGCAAAACGCTTCTTTGCAGATACAGTAGAACCTCGGATATACGACCCTCTTATATACCACGACCTCATTTATACACCGTTTTTTTTTGGTCCGGTAAATAACCCCATAAGACCCCATGTATTTCCAACCTCCCTTATGAAACTTTTCATTTATACGACGAACTCCGTTATAAACCGTTTTTTTCTGGTCCGATGGTAGGAAATTCCTCACTTATACAACTTATCAGCGAGTTAACTCACCTACGGAGCTTCATTAATTCCGACTTTGAGGGATTGTTGTGAGTTTATCGTGAGAGTAAGGAAAATGCGAAAGGTATCAATCTTTAGGCAATTTTAATGGTAGCAAAAGGAATTCATCAGAATGGAAAAATAACCGACCGTTTGGAAGCAACGGACCAGAGTCCTGCGCAACCACTGGACGAAAAATCGGCCATTTTTAATTTTTTAGGTGGTTTTTGGAAAAAAAATCGCGTTTTCGCGACGGAAAACCACAGGCCTGCGCGACCACTGGACGAAAAATCGGCAATTTTTAATTTTTTTAGGTGGTTTTTGAAAAAAATCGCGTTTTTGCGACAGAACAGACGGAACAGACAGACCACAGGCCTGCGCCGGCGCCGGACGAAAAATACGCCATTTAAAATTTTTTTTTCGGTGGTTTTAGGATAAGAAGTCCGGGTTTTCGCTACTTATTCCTGAAGTGCATGTCATTGCGCATACGCGTGTCAACTTTTAATGTCATATGTCCATTAGTAGAGATGAATGAGTACTGTTTCATTCCATGAGGGAATGAAACTGTTGAGAATCTTACGAAAGGAGCCATTTTGCCAGATAACTATGAGGGTTAGAAAAAAACGGAAAGCAAGAAGTTGTAGACCTCATGAAGGGATGAAAATCTCTGCTAGTCAAAATTGAGGTCGAACTCTTAGTTTAGGAGCTTAAGTCGAAAAACCACAAAAACGGGAAATTTTTCGCCAAATTTCGAGTTTGAGGCCCTCTGGTGAGGAAACTATGAGGCGTAGAAAGACCAAAAGGCGGATTTTTTGTCCGGCGCAGGCCTGTGGCTTTTCGTCGCGAAAACGCGATTTTGTTTCAAAAAACCACCGAAAAAAATCATTAAAAATGGCCGATTTTTCGCCCAGCGGTCGTGCAGGCCTCTGGTTTTCCGTCCGTTGCTTTCGAACGGTCGGTTCTTTTTCCATTCTGACGAATTCCTTTTGCTATCATTAAAGACTGGTGGGTGGCATCTTGTAGGAAATTCAATTATCTGCTCCGAATGTTTTGTCAGATTCCAGATCGGACGCACCGTTAAAAAATTACGGCACGGGAACCCGAGGTCGCTTTTTCGTAAAATCAAAAATCCACAATTTAAAATCATTTTTTGGGGGTTTGCACTCTTTAGATGACGAAAAATCAGAGTAAATTTAGAATTTATAATATCAAAATAGCTGAATGAATACGATATGTATATAACTTCTAATACCAATTGCTTTCTGATATTTAATAGAACCTCTAAACTATTTTCAGTTAGATCTGTTCATGTCTAGTGATATTCTATTTTAGAAGAAAACTGTTTGGTAAAGGAAAAAATTACCTATTAATCACACCAGATGTTTTAGTAAGCAATACTTCTGCATTGGTTGGTGCTTATTTGTAGAACATGAACAGGCAATAAACATCGATACAAAATGTGCTAAGCATTAATTGAAACTAATTGTAAGCCCTGCTGGTAAAGTGCCAAGAATGCTGACTATTAGACCAAGAAATTTAACTTTGGTAATATATCTTACCAAATTTCAGGAATGCAAATGCACATTGTTTCTTTCTTGGTAACATGAACATGCTTACATTTGTAGAGTTATTTGTAAGTATGATAAATTATTAGGTTTCATTTCCCTGTATCCAAACATGTAATTGCAACCATAAAACAAAGCAGACCAAATTAGACAGTGAAAAAGGGTTTCTTGTTCCTTAACTATAAAACCTCTGCCATATCAACATTTTACATTTTTAAAGAAAATTTGACAAAATTTACCATATTTATGCGGGTAACATATCTTATTTAAATGAATTCATAAATAGATATTAGTTCTTTAATTGCTAAAGAGCTTTTTAGTGCATTAAAATGGGTCATAACTTCTGTACATGGGAAATCTCTGTATAACAAAAACCTCTATACAACAAAATTTTTCTTGGTCCGTAGCATTTCGTTCTAAATAGGTTTGACTGTATAGGTTTCGGATGAGACTCCTATCACGCCAATCTATTCCTATTTTCCCCAGTATCTGCATTAGTTTCTCCCAGTTTACTCTGTCAAACGCCTTTTCGAAATCTACAAAACAAGCGAAAACATCCTGATTATGCTCTATGTTTCTATCTATAAGTGTCCTCATTACCGCAATCGCATCTCTGGTTGCCTTCCCCTTCCTGAACCTAAATTGGTCATCGCCTAATAGTACTTTGCTCTACTCTCAAACCTTCTATTTAGTATTCTAAGCAACACTTCTGCAGCGTGCGAAATTAAACTGATTGTTCTATACTCCTCGCATTCTGACGCTTTCTTCTTCTTTGGGATAGGTATTAATACTGTTTTCACGAAATCTTCTGGCCATACTCCTTCCTCGTAGATCCTGCAAATAAGTTCGAAAAACGATTTTCTCCCCTTAATACTTAAGATTCTTCAGTAGCTCCGAAGGTAGGTTACCGGTTCCCACGGCTTTTCTACCATTCATCTCTCTTAATGCTCTCTCTATTTCGATGTCAAGTAACTCTGGTTCGAGATTATCCTTATCTATTGTTCCTTCATCCTCTAGATCTAGGCTAAGGGGTCTATTCTCGCTGTCATATAGCTCCTCTACGTATTCTCTCCATCTTTCTTGGATATCTTCCTGTTCGATTAATATCTTCCCTGTTTTGTCCTTAACCTTTGGTATCGTTTGACCTCTCTTACCACCCGATAACATTTTCACCTTGGCGTACAAAGCACCCACTTCCCCCTCCTCCTGCATCTTTTCCATTTGCTCACATTGTCCCTTCCACCAGTTTTCTTTTGCCCGATTGGTCACTCGCCTGATTTTATTATTCAATTCCTTGTACTTCCTCTTCCCTATGTCGGTGTTCACGTTTTTCCATATCCTTCTCTCCTCCATTTTCTTTATCATTTCTTCTGTAACCCACTGCTTCTTAACCCTCTTCTTTTCCACCGTTACTATTGTTTTCTCTGCCGCTCCTGCAATGCCCGTTTTTATAACCTCCCATCTCTTCTCTATAGTTTCCATCTGCTTCTCTTCACCTATGTTCTTTTCTACCAGCTCTTGGTATTCCCTCCTTTTCAACCCTTTCAATGCTTCAAGGTTCCACCTCTTTATCTTCCTACCTTTACAAAGCCTTTTGAATCTAACTTCACACTTCATCACCACCAAGTTATGATCTGAGTCCGCATCCACCCCTGGATAGCTACGAGAGTTTTTTACACTGTTCCTAAATCTCTGCCTCACCATTATATAATCAATTTGGTATCTCCCATCATCACCCGGCATTTTCCATGTGTACCTACACCTGGGGTGATGTTTATACCAAGTGTTTGTCACTACAAATTTATTTCTTCTACAAAATTCAACTGCCTTTTCACCACGATCATTTCTTCTTCCTAGCCCTAACCCTCCTACTTCTAATCCGTCCCTACCTTTCCCCACCACTGCATTCCAGTCACCCATCACTATCAGGTTTTTCTTTCCCGGAACTTCTCTAATTACTTCATCTACTTGCTCGTACACCTCTTCCTCCCTATGGTTGCTTGTAGGCATGTATACCTGGACCAGTACGAAATTCGTCGGCCGTGCTTTTATTTCTACCACTAGTATCCTGTCGCTCACCTGTTCAATGTTTACCGCCCTCAGTCCCAAATTCGTGTTCAGTACCATGCCTACTCATTGACTCTCATCTCCCCAACTATAGATTACCCTGTAGCTATCACTCCAATATTCCCCGCTATCCTTCCATCTCACCTTGCACAATCCCAAAGCGTCTATTTTTCCTTTTTCCATTTCCTGCTTAATATTTTCAAGCTTCCTGTCACTCATCATGGTCCTTACGTTCCAAGTTTCTATTTTTACCACTGTTTTGCTCCTCCTCTTCCGCTTTTTCTTCTTCTTCTCCCTCCTATCCCTTGTATACGCCGATGATGATGCTGTGCAATGATTTCGTGTGGTGACGACCGCGGAGGCCTCGCCTCCCATGCTGCCAGGCACGACACCCGCCCTAGTGGGCGGCGTCCCTTAGTTGCCAGGAATCAGTTCTCTTTGAATGACATTCATGTTCATCTACATCTACATACTACCTCGCAAGCCACCTCAATAGGCGTGTGGTGGGGGGTGTTAGGACACCAGCCGTTTACATATAAAAAGGTAACACACTTATGTAATTATGCCTAGCATTTATTAAAGTCCCTTATTGTTTGGGGGAAAAACGAATTCCCATACCTATCCATTCGGCAAAATATCTCTCTTAATTTATCGTTTCTGTCGGACCTGGAAATCTGCCGGACCTGTCGCGCAGCCTCTGAGTCTCTAGCGGCTCCCAGCCTAATTTGATTAACATCTGTGTAACGCTGTCTGTACGCCCGTAGCAGTTTTTGACGAATCGCGCAGCTTTCCTTTGTATTTTATTAAGTTCCCGGATTAAGTCTTTCTGCACCGGATCCCATATATTCAAGGTATGGCCGAACGAGTGCGAAATAGCCCCTCTCTATTACTTTTTCATCCGAAAATCTTCCCACAATACGCTTGACGAATCCTAGCTTCTTCAGAGCTCTGCCACAAATATTTCTTAAATGTGTTCCCCATGATAGGTTCGAGGTTATCGTAACTCCTAGATACTTCACTTCACCTGTCGCCTTTATGTTAACACCCTCCACAGCATATATATGCGGATGGTTGGACGACCTCCGCAAGAAATGTACTGCCGTGCATTTGCTCAGATTAAGTTTGAGTCCCCACTCTTGGCTCCACACATGAACGTTGATTAAATCCGATGATAGAATTTCAAAGTCAGAGTGATCACTAATTTCACGATAGATGACAGGGTCATCAGCAAATAAACATATTTTACTGCTAATTCGAGAGCATAGATCATTTATGTATATAATGAACAAAAGGGGGCCGATTACGCTTCCTTGTGGGACACCTGATGTCACTTAAACTACATCAGAGCTAATTCCGTCAAGAACTACTTTTTGCTTATGATCACTCAGAAAGTCGCGTATCCAGTTTACTACTGTTTTGTTTAGCCTGCATGACTGTAATTTGTATAAAAGTTTGTTGTGGGGTACCTTGTTTAAAGCTTTCTTAAAATCTAGAAATAATGCGTCCACTTGTCTTTTCGATTCACCAGATTTGAGAACGTCATGAAGATAGAGCGCGAGCTGTGTTTCACATGATCTACCTTTCGGGAAGCCGTGCTGACAGCCATGGAGGAAGTTACGACTGTCCAGGAACGTCATGATATTACTAACGACGATATGTTTGAGTATCTTCCCTATAATCGACGTTAATGTAATTGGTCGATAGTTCCCTGGGACGTGTCTGTTTCCCTTTTTGAATATCGGTGTAACGTTTGCAATTTTCCAGTCTATTGGTATCTTTCCTTCAGACAATGACTTCTTGAATATTATGTCTAAGAATGGTGCGATCTGTGGCGCTAATTCCTTGAGGACACACGCAGGTATTCCCTCCGGACCCGGAGAATTACTATTTTTTATCCACTGTAGCTGTTTAGTTATCCCATCGCATTGATAAGTGATTTCTTTCATCGGTTCCTCAGTGAATGAAATGTCAAAATTACATGCAGTATCGTCTGTAGTGTACACACTTTCGAAGTGGGAATTTAAAGGGTTAGCTTTGTCAATATTTTCGGTGACAAGTTTGCCATCTTTATCAAATAACGAATCTACGGTTGAAGATTTTCCCTGAAGCTCTCTCGCATATGACCAAAAAGATTTCGGATTTTCTTCGAGTAATTCACCAAGTACTTTTTTCTTGAAATTTCACAATGCAGTACGCATTGATTTCTTGGTTTTTGAGCGTTGCGCAGCGTAACTTTCTTTTGCTTCAAGTTCCTTTGATTTGTCACCTAACGTAGTGGACTTTTTGAACAAGTTGTACAGTTTTCTCTGTCTCTTAAGGTCCCTCCTGTTATAGATCCTCATTTTTTATGTTCAATACTTTTAGTTTTGGCCACGAGAGTGAGCAATATATGGTGCGAAAAGATGACGCATCAGTTATGTTGGGTTATGTAATGTTACCTTGTTCAAGTGTTAATAAAGTGACTAAATACAAGAATGACAGTACATTAAGTTTAAAACATGGCGCAGTCTAGTGGAATTGTGAAACTGTGACCTGCAACTTTGTCTCACGTGTGGAATATAAGTGATACGCTCGTGTAAATCAAGTAATACCTAAACTTAAGAAATGGCTGGCATTCACCTGGTTAAACTGCCCGATAGCATTGATCTCGAAAGCCCTACTGCCTATAAAGATTGGCTAATATTTGTGGGGGATTTTGAAAATTATTTAATCGCCACGGGACAAGATGAATCGGTGGACAAAGTGAAAATAGCCCTCCTAAAAAATATGTTGGGATCGCAGGGTCGAGCTCTTTTTGAAACTTTTGATTTGCCCAATGAAGATAAGCTAATTTACGTCAAAGTTAAGGAAGCTTATGAAAAGTTCGTAAATCCAAAGCAAGACCCAATCTACGAACAATTCGTGTTTCATCAACGATTCCAACAGGAAGGAGAGTCGTTTGATCACTTTCTGACTGACTGTCGGAGACTTATAAAAAACTGTGGTTATGATAGTGCAGTTCCTCAAGAAGAAAATATGATGATATTTCGTGTGATTCAAGGCATCCGGGACAAGAGTGTTCAGGAGTCGTTGCTGCGAATGGAGGACAGAACCCTCACCAAAGTAACGGCCTTCTGTCGGTCAGTTGAGATTAGCCGCCATCAAGCTCAACAAATAAACGGACCCAATGGATCTACTCAGCTTAAAACCCAAGAGCTAAGTAGTGCCGGTGTGGATCATGTCAAAAGGAAAAGCAAGTCTAAATTTTCAGGTAATGGTGATTTTTCACGTAATGAAATAAGCGCAAGTTCCAGAAATGAAGAATTTAATTGCCGTAGGTGTCAAACTTCGCACAAACCTAGAGCGTGCCCTGCCTATGGAAAAAACTGTGCAAAATGTGGAATTTCTGGCCATTTCGCTGTCTCGTGCAGGGTACGGAAAGTTAGAGAAGTGAAAACATTGCAATCTGAAGTCTCTTCGGACGAATCTGTATATTGTGATTCTGTTCAAGTTCACTCAGTTAATTTAAATCCACCCGAAAAAGAATGGAGACAGTTAATGTTAATTGAAAACCTTCATGTGAGTGTAAAACTTGATCCAGGCTCAGAGATAAACATAATTCCTTTGCAACTGTTTCAGAAAGTGAATCACCAAAGTAAAGTTGAGCCCACTAATATTAAAATTGAAGTCTGGGGTGGTACTATTATTCCCGCAGTTGGAGTTGTTAATCTCAGTTGTTCAGTTAGAAATGAATGTAAAAATGTCCAGTTTGTTATTATAGATTCAAAGAGCACTCCACTGTTGGGGATACAGTCGTGTGTTGGTTTCAATCTGGTAAAACGTGTTCACGATATTACCAGCTGTGCTAAAGATGCTTTTGTGTTACATTATAAAGAAAATTTCAGTGGAATTGGCTGTTTGCCGCAAAAATGTAAAATTGTCATTAGAAGTAATGTAAGCCCTGTTTGCAAACCCCCGAGGAGAGTTCCTAGTTCCATTAAGCCTGAATTGAAATTAGAGCTGGATAGGCTGGAAAAGAAGGGTATTATAAAGAAGGTAGATACCCTTGATGCCAATTCTTGGGTTAGTAACTTGGTTATTGTGGAAAAACCTTCAGGTAAACTAAGATTGTGTCTGGACCCCACTGAATTAAACAAAGTGATTCTTAGGGATTATCATGAAATTCCCTCAATTGAGCAGTTGTCTGAAAAATTAGGTAACAAACATATTTATTCAGTGTTTGATCTAAAAGAAGGGTTTCATCAGCTACGTCTTGACAAAGAGTCATCCTCCAAGTGTTGCTTCTCTACCCCATTTGGGTGCTATAAATATCTACGCATGCCATATGGGTTATCCAATGCCCCAGAAATGTTTCAAAAAGTAATTGAGCAAAATTTTGGTGATATTCCTGGTGTAGTTTTGTTTTTTGATGATATTCTGTGCACTGGGAGCTCCCAAGCTGAGCATGATGAGTGTGTAAAACTACTGATGGAGAGGGCAAAAGAGGTTGGGGCCAAGTTCAACAGAGACAAACTCCAGTTCAAAGTATCTCAGGTGAAGTATGTTGGGCAAATATTTTCCAAAGAAGGAAAGAAACCAGACCCAGATCGTGTCCATGCCTTGGTAAACTTGCCCCCACCAGGGGATCGCAAAGAATTACAGAGAGTCTTAGGGATGTTTAACTATGTTCGAACATACATACCAAATATGTCTAACATTTGTGCTCCTCTCCATGATTTATTAAAAGCTGATGTTGCATGGCAATGGCTTCCGAGCCATGAATTGGCATTTACACAGCTTAAAAATCTGGTATCCAATGCCCCTGTACTGGCTAACTTTGACCCCAGTGCTAAATTAGTTGTACAATGTGATGCTTCTCAAAGTGGGCTAGGGTGTACTTTGTTTCAGGAAGGTCCCAAGGGTCTTAAACCAGTGCACATAGCCTCAAGATCACTCACCATTAGTGAGTGCAATTATTCGCAAATAGAAAAAGAGCTTCTAGCTGTCTATTTTGCAGTTTCCAAATTTCACTACTATATTTATGGGAAGGCAGTCCTGGTACAGAGTGATCATAAACCCTTAATCCATGTTATGACTAAACCAGTGCATCAAATTGGTGCCGTTCGTTTGCAGCGACTAAGGTTAAAATTATTGAAGTATCAATTAAATGTTACTTATTTACCTGGTAAACTTATGCATTTCGCTGACCATTTGTCACGCTCTTATGTTGCAGACCATGTCACTGATGACCCACAAATGCTAGAGGTAGTCCATTCCATCAGCAAGCACTTGCCAATGTCAAAAGAGCGTCTGTCTCAGTTTAAATTGGAAACTAGCAAAGATATGGTCTTGAGTCAAATTAGTGAATTTTGTAAGTCAGCCTGGCCAGTTTATAAAAAGTTATCTGATGAGTGTAAACCATATTACAAGCTTAAAACTGATCTTTGTTTTGAAGGGGGTTTAATTTTTCTGGGGGAAAAAGTTGTGGTTCCTGCTGCTTTGAGACCATATGTCCTGAAGCTGCTTCATGAGGGTCACTGTGGGGAGACTAAAACTAAGGCTAGAGCTAGAGGGTTATTTTATTGGCCAGGCATGTCATTTAGCATTATAGATTACATAAAATCATGTGAAATCTGTGAGAAGTTCCGCCCAGCCAATTTTAAGCAATCATTGCAACCCCATTCTCTGGCAAACCTTCCATATGAAAAAGTGGGAGCAGACATTTTTGACTATTCTGGTCAAGGGTATCTTGTCCTCATAGACAGGTATTCGAAGTGGATTGATATTTGTAGACTCCAGTCCAAAACTGCACTAGCTGTCATAGATGCTATGCAGACCGTGTTCAGTACTCATGGGTTTCCTAGAGTTCTCCTGGCGGACAACATGCCATTTGGGTCTTATGAGTGTCAGCAGTATTATAAAATTAACGAAATAGAGCTGAGAACAAGTAGTCCTCACTATCCACGCTCTAATGGTCTGGCAGAAATAGGGGTGAAGCTTAGTAAAATGATCCTAAGGAAAAGTCAGGAGGAAAAAACAGATTTCAGAAATCTTCTGCGTGAATATCGAAACACTCCTCTACCAGGACTAGACTGGTCCCCGTCGCAATTGCTGATTAATCGATTACTTCGCACAAAATTGCCTGTTACTTACAACACACTAAAGCCCAAAGTTATCAGACCACAGGATGTGGTAAAAGTGTTGCAATCTAAGTCCAATTGTATGAAATGCAATTATGATAAAACCTCCAGACGAAAGGAAATTACCTTTCAGATAGGGGAAACTGTTTCAATTAGAACAAGTAAAGGTGACAACTGGGAGCCTGGTGTCATTGTGAGTAAACATTCCAGTCCTCGTTCCTATTGGGTGAGAAATTTGTTGGGAAATGTAGTGAGGCGGAATGTCACACATCTTAGGAAAAGAATGGTATTGGGTCCCTCATCTCATGCAACATTACTACCAGAGGTGAATGCTCCAATCCAAAATATTGAGGTAGAGAATCAAAATGTCACACCAAGCTCTGTTGTTCATCCACCCATATCTACCACTGGGCGTGGTCATGTGATTCAATCAGCTGTACCTAATCCTATTGTACATCCTGCTCGCCTACCTGTATCTATCACAAGGAGTGGCCGTATGGTTAAACCTCCTAGCCGTCTTGATTTGTAAACTTTTAATTTTAATGTCTATTGTACATTCTGCTGGCCCACCTGTATCTATCACAAGGAGTGGCTATATGGTTAAACCTCCAAGCTGTCTTGATTTGTTAACTTTTAATTTTACACCTGAAAGGGGAGGTGTTATAGATCCTCATTTTTTATGTTCAATACTTTTAGTTTTGGCCACGAGAGTGAGCAATATATGGTGCGAAAAGATGACGCATCAGTTATGTTGGGTTATGTAATGTTACCTTGTTCAAGTGTTAATAAAGTGACTAAATACAAGAATGACAGTACATTAAGTTTAAAACACCTCCTAACATCGTTGTTATACCAGCGAGGTTTTTTACTATCACATTTCAATTTTTGCGGAATATATTCGTTGATTCCCTGGCGTAGAATTTCTAGGAAATATTTCCATGATGCATCAGTGCTTTTATCCTCTGTTTTAGCTACAAAGTCCGTGTACGAATCATTAAGCATCTCGCCAAATTTTATGAAGTTGCATTTATCAAATAAATAAATATTGCATTTCGGTTTTACAGCTGACTCTACTTCAATTTTTAAGGTTGCAAAAATTACTCTGTGATCACTTATGCCGTCAATAATATCGAGTTGTTTTATCAACTTAGGATGGCTTACTGCAAAAAGGTCTAATATTTTTTTTCCTCTCGTAGGCTTGTCAAATACTTGGTAACATACAAAAATATTACATTTGATATAATTTCTTTCGCTGGAGTAAGCGTTTTGGGAATATTGTCGCTATTTTCCGGCTTTAGCACTCCTAAGTTTACTTGGATGTGAAAATTTTCGCAATGCGGACTTCCTCGGAGGCTACGTTTGATTAAATCTTTACAAATCCCACTAGATGACCTACCCTCTAGTCTAAAAAATATCTACAGTGCTCAAAAATTCTACTAGCCACCCATTCAGACACCTCTTTGGAATAGTGTACCCCAGACGAGTTGAGGGGAGCCCGGCACGATCTAGGCACTGGCCGAAGATCCATGAACTCTGCCCCAATGCTCACACAGACTTTCCACAGCCTCTTGTTGATCCAGGCAATCCTGTCCCAAACTTGAGGGCCGCAGTCAGTCCGTGGAACAATGCTGCAGATGAATAATCGCAGATCGACACCAGTGCCCTTCCGAACGCGTCCCACCCCTGAGTTTGGATCCCTAAAGGAATCCAAGATCTCATCGGATCTACGCTCGGAAGCATCATTGGTGCCAACATGGGCTACCACCCAAAGTCTAGAGCAGCCCGTTCTCCAGATGTTCAGTAGATGTTCTGGTAAATGATAGTTGAGAGGTATACCCACGCCACTTAACGGTATTTTTAACGAGACACCATCACGGAACTACATTTCATCTAGTTCCTACCCTTCGACCTATCTGGCATGGTTGGCCCATGACCAGGAGCAATGTACTTGCTCCTGCCAGTCCAGCTCTAGGGTTCATTGGAACCCACAAGCCCTTCCACCACGTCAAGGTTGTAGTTCAAGGAAGAGAAAACTGATACAACTGAAGAAAATATCTGGTGAAAACTGAATGCAGTCTACAGATTTTCAGTTCAGATAACTGCACAGATTTTAATAGTATAATTTAGTACAGACAACTTTGCAGTAAGACTGAAGGTGTAGGCCACTCATGCATTGATTCATACATATCCTCCTGTTCTTAAGGCCGTTCCACCGTAAAGGCTGTTTCATATGAGGCACTTTATTGCACAATTTGAAGTAAGTAGCATCTGTTTTCGCAATGCAGGCTCGGAATCAGATCAGGGGCTATTTTCCCATCTTTCGTTTACGCATTTGCGCATTCATTCTAGCAATTCACCGCATTACACGACGAAATTTTCAATGCACATCAATACGTACAGTTCTATATTTAAAAATCGCACCACTTCGGGGACGAAAAATCTCTCTAGGCCGTTTTACACGATGAAAGATTTTGTACAAACGAAAGTACGTGAGATTGTAAGTTTATCTCAACGAAATTAGAACTGGTTCTATTTCCAGTGCAGGCATTAAGACATTCGCACAAGCGTTCGTACAATTTGCCGCTTTACACGATACATTTTGCCTCATGCAAGATTTCACGGAAGAGTTTGTATAAACAAGTGCACCGTGTAAAACGGCCTTAACAAGTCCCGGGTTGACGGAGATGTGGCGCCACGCCCCCCGCGTGGGAAAGCAATAAATTCTCCCAACGAAAAAATGACCCTTCCTCCCCGTATTTGGGCAAGGGTAGAGGCACTGTATTGCCATGAGGTAATACAGTGCCTCTAGGCAAGGGCAGAGTCCTCTGGATTGCCGATAATAAACAGGGAGTGGTGTTGAGAACGGCCAACCAGAGGACTCTGGGAAAGGGTAAAGACCCACGGAAGGAAAATTTTGACCTGCGAAAGGGATTTTTTCCGAGGTGAGGGGTAGGGTTCCTTTTCTTGTGATGTGTGAGCAAGAAGGAAAGGGAGATCTGCGAAGTTCGGACGTGCCAAGATCACGACAACTGCAAGCAGCCGCGGCAAACAAAAGCATATCTCACATAAGCTCTCTATCACCGGAGCTCATTTCGTTTCTTATGATTCTTTTATTTTACACGCGTATTCATTAACATAAAAACTTATCAAATTTTTTACGCATTTTCGTTATCTGGAATTCCGTGTGATATCGAAATCCAAATTAAATTTTAAATGATGCGATATGTTCAAATCCATTTAGATCATTTCGGACTTATTTTAGGCAATATTTTTTTTATTTTTAATCAAATTAATTTTTTAAGCCCCGTTACTGTTTCCGAAAATAAGTAATGAAAGTAAAACCATGAAACGTATTTTAAGAAGTGCTTCTACAATTTTTTCTTTAATCTCATATGGTGCGTAGATAAACCTGGCGTAGGTGGAATGACTGTACACAATAAGCTACAAGAATGTGAGAAATTCATTACCAAAAAAAGCTACAGCCTGGATGGGATTTGAAACTGGATCACTCTATTTCGCTCTGTAGTAACCGATAATGTCAGGCTCAAATTTTAGCGCACAATTGTGTTCGCAAAGAATTCTGGGAAAACTTTTTCTAAGGGAGATATATTTATGTGCAAACAATAGTTTCATTTTAAAATGAGCTTGAGAATTTCGCGTTCTTTAAGCAAATATTTTCGTGATAATTTAAGGCTCAAGAGAGTGACGCGCGGATTCAAAAATGCACCTTTCGTACAATGGCGAAGCGTGATGTTTTAGCCTAGTCATCGCAGACGCACCGACAGACGCGAGACATGATCATTCCCCTTCCGAAAAACACATATCAAAAGCTATTAAGCTATTTTAGCCTCTGTAATACAGACTTAGTTTTCCTACTATGGACAATAATGCAAATAATTTGTCATTATAAGTAAATAAAAACTAAATTTAAATGTAAAATTTCAATTAAATAACCCTTGGCAGTCAACCTGTCAAATTTATCGTATAAAATACATAGATATTAATCAAATATGCTATTTTACAATAAAAAATGCCTAATCCCTGTATTACTGATATCCATATCGAATATAATTCGGCACAAACAATTATAAATGTAGAACAATAACAAAACACGAACACTCAACCTCTGGCACTAAAACAAAGCCAAACGTTTCAAAACAAGTTTCAAAACTACATTCCCTTCACGCGATTCTGGCGCGAGTTGCCGAGCGGAGCCGATAGTAGCCGAACGAGCAACGGAAGCGACTGAGCTAGAGATGACATGCCGTGTTTAAACTCGATAGCCGTCGCCAGTGGAGGGGATGGGCGCGGGAAGCGGTACTGCCGCCGAATCAATTCTCTGAGCAGAGAGAATCTATTGCTCGAAGTTGGTGTTTTTACGAAAGTTCTTCGACAAATAATGGCACAAGTACCTTGTATATGACATTTTTTCTACCAGAGCACTACTATTCTACTGCTCTAGTTGTTTTATGTTCTTCTTAAAACAACTTTAAAGTTCTTAGTTTTTTACATTCTGGTGTAGTCATCGGCGCATCCATAGATGACCACACCCCTCGCCACAGCTTTCGTACTCATCCCATGTTTTTGATGAATTCGGTCGTTTTGTTTTCCAATTCAGTACTTCAAATACGAATGTGTGCTAAGCGTTCACTAATCACATCATATCGTACATGATATTACTAATAATAATAATGTATTAGTAATACCATGATATCGTAGATGCATTACCAGAGCGGACCAACATCTTAGATCGTGGTTCAAGTTTAGATGTTTATTTTCATGTGACCCCTAACGAAACTATGCAATGATGTTGCCAATTCGGTGTGATTAAGTTTATTGTTATTATTAAGTTTGTCCCCCTCTAGCTTCACCGACATTACTGCATTTTCCATTCGTCTTAGGCCAGAATTTTATTGTTTATTTTTTTAAAATGAAAAATTTATCGCCCGGAATTCAGAAGGGCGCTTTCTCTATTATCGGGGAAAAGAAGCGCCTTGGCTGCTATTCTGGGCAAATAGCGAAGGCGCTGTCTCATTCAGAATAGCAGCCTGGGATAAATATAGTGAAGTGGACTTACTTGTCTTTCTTTTGAGTATCCTTAGCGGAGAGGTTACGGTTGACGGAGCCCATGCCTCCACGCATGCCCGATTCAAATAAACCTCTTCCAGAATGCAGAGGGCAGGAGAGACGGTGCATGACGCAGTCGAACAAAAAATTCGCATCAAAAGGATCATCCTCGGGGAATGAGCGACGGTCAGCAGAGCCAGATCCGCCTCGACCAAAGCCTCTTCTTCGAAGGAACTCGGCGAAAGTCAACAAGCGTCTACGGTCCCGCCAGCTCCTTCCCATGTCCGATTCGGGGGGATATCCTTCAGTATCCATCGGGTGAAAGCGACGGTTAAGAGGCCCCCCCCTGCCTCTGCCAAACGTAGATTCGAAGGGATTCTCTTCAGTATCCATTGATTGTAAGAGGCGGATGGGAAGGCCCCCCCTGCCTCGACCCATCCCCGATTCATAGGGATTTGCTTGAGTGCCACCATGACGGCCGAATTGACTGGAGACGGAGTCCGTCCCTCGACTTATTCCCGTTTCAATGGGAGCTCTTTTAGCCGTCTGATATTCTTTTTCACCTGCCTTGCCTCCTTCTTCCATCGCAACTTTCGCAGCGATACTCCCGGACGACGCACAAAGAGATAACTACTAATATGGCTGACAGAACGATCCGTTCTTCGTCGTAGTCTTGGCACTTAATCACACGAACACGTAAGTTTACTCGCTATGTAAAAGAGACGAACTATTTCAACTTCCTCTGTTTCCATGCGACGTTAGCCATTTCGCGTCATCAAAGTCTATATATTGCCACACCGTCAGCAATCACACGAACACTCATATCCTCATATATTTACTCTGCGACTCAGCTTGTTGTCGTAGTTATTATTCTCCACTGCAGATGACGCCACATCCCCGCTGGTGGCGGTGGCTGGAACTAGCCGGCACTCCCAAAACGGCTGGATATGTTTGTGGCGCGAAGCAAGGTCACCGTTGAGCTAAGGCGTGTGAGATTTTGCAGAGACTGATCGCCCGCAATCTGCAAAATGTAACATTCATACCGCTATTGTCACAATCATTGCATTCAAAGAGGAACAGCTCTATGTTCGACCTTCAAACGACATGTCTATAAGTGGAAATATAAGTTACTATGAACTTTTTCGCTGGATGCCCGCAGACAGCCTTTTCGTTCGGTCTCTTTCGTCTTGGTTTTTCTTCCTTGGGATGTTTGATTACTTTAGCTTCAACTATTTTAAGGAATTTGACTATCCCACCAGATGTTACCAAGATTGATAGCCGGAGCGAGATGTCCATTAGGAGTTTGGAATATACCCAAATAGCAATATCTTATGAAAAAAGTATTTTAAAATATATTGTAAGAAAACTATAAAATCATTTTAAAATTATTTTGAAAACAAATTAGCTCTTTCTTTTTAGGCTTTAAAATGTTTTTTTATTATTTCTATATGGTTTTAACATAAGATAAATATGTTTAACTCTTCAAGAAGCTATGAATTATTATTCTAAAATTGTTTCGACATTTTTCAGGTAAAAATCTGAAACTCCATAACCAACTCCCCTGAAATTACCTTGCCCTCTACAATGACTTTTCCGTGCCCTCTCAAAATAAAAATTGATAAATTACATTTAAATACTATCAATGTCCTCTTCCGCCATGGCATGATATACTATATTAAGTTATTCTACCTTGTGTCTACCGAACGACGGTTAAGCTATCTCGCATGATCAGCAACCCTACGGTTCTACCCGCATAATCTCGCACCCGAAATTGAAAATCACGCGTCAAGAAAGTACTATATAGTATGTGGCCGCTTCCGAGGGCTAATGTAACTTCGAGAACTAATTTTTAAATGGCAATTCCGTGATAGTCTGAGGAAATACCATTACATCACAATGACATTTATTTGGCATAAATTAATTGAAAACTCAATTATGCCACACAGTATGAATATAAATGCAATATTACTGAGATTAAACAATATTTTTTCCAATTCCCTCACTTTTGTTCGCGTTTCAATCAAGACGAAACTAACTTGCGAAAATGTTGAAAGGATAAAACTGCTGAATGCTCCAAAAAACACAGAAATAATATAATGTGTAGAGGAAATTAATTACGCAAAGCTCTCAATGAAGTGTTTACTGACTGAACTAAGGTCTCTCTGATTCGTTTGCAAACTTCCCATTTTTTCCAAAAGTTCGGGCGTAGAATGAAGGTACCGATTGAAAACCGCAACCGACTAACTTTATAATAATTAAATTCATTAATTTATCGCTTTTGAGCGTAACGCCCGATATATCAGTTGTCACACCGATATGCCATGGCTAGTCCCGGTATTTTAAAAATACGCAAAATATAATTCATTGGGAAAATAAATCCAATCCCGATTTTATCGGTTATTTTATGCATATTTACAGCTGTTGGTTGCCTCACTCTATTTGAAGCTACAAGAATTTTTTTATTGGTATATTTTAACACCGATATTGCTATAAATATCTACCTACGCAAATGTATATACATAGGAAGTACTGAGACATTTTTTTGCACGTAAGTTTTTTAAAACATTTTGTAGCAAAATTACATGTTAATTTTATTTCAAAATTATTTTTAAAATTATCTTAAACAAATTAAAAATTATTTTAAAATTATTTTGAAATCATATTGAAATCCTCATACATGCATATACTTATATGTTATCAACAAAATGAGATGACAGGATATGGACCTTTAAAAGAAAAATACCTCATACATTGTTTTAAAATTATTTTAAAATCTTGAAAAAGTCATGAATTTAGCCATCTCATGACATTTAGATTTTAAAATTATTTGAAATAATTTTAAAATAATTTTTCAATATTGTTTTGCTACTTGGGTATAAAATATTTGTTGTAAACGTAAAGGAATTTACAGGCGATTTTCGTTATACTCTCGGAATTTATTTTGACACTCATACGCTTGAAATGCACGGAAAATTTTAGTGGTTGAGCTTGCAATACATATTTAGACATAAAAAAAATGTTCCGCGAATAATTACGGATTCCTTAAATTGGACCCACGCATTTAAGCTATAAATCACCATCCCGTAAAAAATGAGTTATGTACTTTGCTCCTTGAGAGGATGCTTTGAACCATTCCAAAAATATGATTCAACTAAAACATTGCCCGAATTATGAAGCTTTAGCAAAAAGTAGTCAACTATTTCAGCAGATGATACTGTACAGCACATTTGGTATCAACAATATTTTCCTTTTAATGCTTCTGCTTTAATGCAACGCTGAGCTTCTTGTAGCCCAGCGTTTTCCAAACTTTTTAGCCACGGTGCCCTTTTTGAAGCAAAAGTTTCTCGTGGAACCCCAAGAAATGTTTGTGTTTCAAGATGTTAGAGTTTCGTAGTATCTGTCTATATTCGATTGGGCACATGACATATAATACCATAGAGTAAACATTTTATAATACTTTTTAATTGCTTTCCCAAAACAATCAAATTTAAATAGCATATAAAATCTTTTTTGAAGCAGGTTAAACTTTGGCTGTTGACTGCAAGCAATTTTGTAAATGAAAATTTCTAGAAATCGTTGTAACAACCTTTCGGGAATCCTTGTGTATATAAATTAAACTCTAGTAATAATTTATATGTGTTATACCTCTAGTTTGTGTCAATTGTTTGCCACAACAAATTAAATCGACGAATCATATTAAAACTTTCTTAAGCAGGTTAACTCTGATAGTTAACTTTATACTGCCACATCTGTAGTAATCATTTTGTTATATGTGGGCGTCCATTAATTACGTGAGGCGTTTAGGGGGGGAGGGGGTCGAGCCGAATCTCTCCGTAACCACCGTGGTTACGATCTAACCCAATCTCTCGTGGGGGAGAGGGGGGAGGGTCTCGGCAAATATCACGTAATTATTTTTCCGCAGGAAAAAGTGTAAAATTAAGAGAAAACTGTGTGAAATTAAGTAAAACATATGGAAACAAATCACATGGACATGTTGGTTCCAGTAGTCACTCTTGAGACCCCACATGAGTCCCCGTGGACTGAATTAGAATGAGTATTGAGTATTCTTTTACGTATTTTAGTAGTTCCTGTTTAAGGAGGTTCCGTCGCGACTGTGTGAGTCAAAACAAATACTAAATTCCGTATTTTTTATATTTTGTCAAAAAAATCCTGCTTTCACTGATGAAATGTGTTACCTATAGAAACCCAAAAGTAAGGAACAAAATTTGCAGATTATTCCACGAATGTATTTTAAATGAGAACTTTTTTCCAGCCACAGGAGCCGACTACAGCGCCATTTCCTACGAATTACCGCATTTTTACTTCAATTACGGCAGTAATTCCCTAATAACTAAAACAAATAAGGTGGTAGGATGCCTATATTACATTTTTATTCAATTTCTTTGGATTATTTCCTTCTTATAAATAGTTTTCCGAAACAATGGCATTTATATTTCATGGAAAAATATTATTTTCCCCGTGTTTCTCTCACACTCCCATTGAACACCATGTAATTTCAAGTTCAATTAGAGAGTAATATAGCGAGTAACGGTATTATTTTGTTGTACATTTCAAATAGAGGACAACCTTTTCTACAAGTGGACAGAATATTAATAAAATGACATTTAAGTCATTTTACGGTGGAACCACCTAAAGGATTTTATTCTTCGATTTTCTCACTTTGATTCTAGATTTCGTTCTTAGTAGTCTCAAATACTAGTCTTAAATAAAAATAATTAAGCAAATTATGCTTTTTGAAATAAATCCAACGCAATCACGCACAGATTAACGTATTTACACTAAAAATACGCAATTTTTAAAATCCTCACGTGAGATTAGGGGGGAGAGGTGATCGAGCCAAATGTCACGACATCTCACCAAGGGGGGAGGGGGGGTCGAATAATCGCCAAAATCGCCTCACGTAATTAATTAATTACTTTGTGATCGGATCCCGCGTAAAAATTTTACGTTTGCTCCAAATTTATGTTTAGATTGTTTGGCCCAAGCATAGGCAATGTCTGGTGAGGTTAAATAATTTTGCACAGTGGTTTTCCGGGAGGTTTGGAATTTTATTCCAAAAACACAAAAATTTTACACAATACAAGAGATTAATTAGCGAACTTCGCACTTCTTAACAGTGACTTACATCGACTCACTTTGACCGACTTCGACCGACTGACACAGTCATGAACCTACAATGAGGACGGAAATCTTGGTGCGCTTCCGATCGTCATTTGCTCAAGTTACGGGTCGCAAGTTATTATGGCCGATAGTTAGCGCTGGTGCTGCGAGGTAGGCCTCTACATTGTCAGTTTTCCGTTAGCTGTAATGGTGGAGAATTGAGCGTCTGTTGGGAAATCGTGAATTGTTCAGGAAAAAATGGGTTTAAGGAACTGTTTTGTGCCAGGGTGCACTGCTGGCAACGCGTGCACGAAGAGGAGCAATAAACTTCAGGGTGTGAAGAACAGGAGTATGTTTAAAGCCAAAGTAAGAACACGTGGGTCATCGTCCGCCATTGCGATCGCAAGCAAATCTGTTATGCAAATCGCAAGTCAAAGTTATTATGCTCCTAATTTTGTGCGTTAATTCCCATTATTTTTGTTAATTATATAAATACCGATTTTTTTTCTATTATGTCAATACTTTTTCAGTCCGAGTCCCAGCTTGAAAAATGGAGGAGAGCTATTCCAAGGAAGGATAAGGTTTTGGCTTTTAACGATCGAGTGTGTGAGGTACACTTTCGCCCTGAAGATATTATTCGATCGTACGAAACTCAAATGCCTGATGGGACCTATAGGTCATTGGTTCCATGTATTTATGATACCACTGAATGAGTTTACCTTCATAATATAACTGCAGGGAAAGATGACATAGTATTCTCCTCGGCCCTATTCTCCCATGGGAATGCTGATATCAGTGGTGTTATCCAGAAAATTGTTAAGCTCATGGCTGTTGCCAGTTTGTCTTGACTGGGTTATCATAATGGTGTCAATATGTGTGTGTCGACAGCTAAGGTCATTTCTCACTCCTAACAGTACATGCTTTCATGAGATTTGCTTCCACGTCTTCAGCTTTAACAGAGTTTTTAAAATTATCAGATTTTGGAGAGATATCAATGAAAATTGTGATGGTCTTGAAGTCCCACTATTCCCCTTGTGATGTTCTATGGTTGGAGAAGAACTCTTTAAGTATTTACATTGGTGTCATCTTGCTGGTACTGTTTAAAGGTCCTAATATATCTATTGCACAAGTGAGTAGACCATATTTATTACTTCAATTTGATTTTCAATATTATATTATCCATATTTATTTCATGGTTATAGGCTTAATATGTTTGTGATATTTTCAGAGACAATGAAGACTAGCATCGCTGTGGAAGTAATCATCTTAATCTTCATGAATTCTTACATTTCACTGTAATTTTGTGACATTTCAAAATCTGTACTAGTACCATATGCACAACTCGAGTCACTCTACCAATGCTTCTGAATCCTGAGCTACTGGAAGTTTTCCATCATAAACAAGTGTGTTAATTTTACAGCATTCTTTGAATGTGATGACAGTGGTCACAAATATTCACTTCATTTACAATTTGTAACTCTCATTATAATTAAGTAATGCTCCTTGTATGTGTGTTTTTTACATGAATAGAGTAATAGTCAAGCACCCCATATGCTTGTCATTATTAAATTGGTCAACTATTCTTTGTTATTGCCTTTACTTTTGATAATCTCCAACTCCAATTTATGTCTTATAGTAATATTGTCAGAAATATACTTTGCTTCTCTTATCTATGTGAAACATGTTATGAAATATGTATTTTCTCTCATCTAATTGTAAATGGGTTATATCCAGGCATAGAAGTAAAGATGTGGCCTGGAACAAAATGGCAAGGCATTATTTGGCACTCTTCCAGTACGGAGCACCTGTCGCAACGTGACACAATGCAATAAGGTGCAAGAATGTGCCTTCATCATTTATGGTGATGTTCATGACTATATGCTGGTGTAATGTACCTTTCCCTCCAGGATATTTATTTGTAACTTAGGTGTGGATGCGAGTTTGTGTGATTACAACCCGTGGGTGCAGGTGTGAATTCATAGTAGGAAAACCCTATAAACACAAAAAGCTGCAGCAGCGCTGCACAAGGATTTCAAGGTTGCACGCGCAACTCGCACTTAAGGAAGCGCTGCCGCAACGTCTCCGCAGCGGTATTTCGGAGCGCGCTGCCAAAGGGTATAGCTGCAGCGCATCAACAGCGCATGGGTGATGCACGCCAGCAACACGCTGCTGTAGCGCTACCGATGCATGTTCGTGAAGCATGAAGCCACCGCTGAAAGAACATAGGCTCTTTTACTCCTCCCTTAACACGAAGCAATGAGAAGGTTGAATTGTTAGTGTTAGTATATTTCCAGGCACCTGTTTTATCATATGTATCGAGATAATTTAAAATAAGTTGAAAAGATAACTATTGATGTAGAGTACGAAATGAAGTTCTCAGAATGGAACACGCAGTTTTATGCCCCTCACGTATTTATCGGTGTCAGTTCCAATTTCTACAATTTGTCGGATAAAAACATTATTCATAGGGCACGCGCTCGCATTAGGAGCTACATCAGAAGCAGACAGCCAAGATACATTTCGCGCCTAGTTTTAATGGAATGGGTTGTACAATTGAGTAAGAGATGGCGCTGACTACCGTTGATATCTCAGATGAACTGTAGATTGTTGCTGCGTAAAGTGCATCTTTTAGTGAATAGTTTTTCATCACGTAATTATTTTAGAAACTTCAGCTTTATCACAAGGCACAATATATGTCATCGTAGCTTTCATGATAAGCCATTAAAAAGTACACATCTTTGGCTCTCGACATACGCAGCCGTGGGGGACTCAATTAAATCCATGGGATACAGTACTGAGTCTATCTCGTGAAAATATGCCGGGCCGAGTTTGTCTTCTTTTGAGTGTATCATCTTTAGAAATGAACACTTAAGTGATTTTCGTAACGAGTTAACGGATAATTCTACGTGCTGTTATGATTGTTATTTCCTTTGGGGCATTTTTAATTTTAGGTTCTTTTTATACCTTGAAGAAGAGGGCGAGCCGGTCGAGTATAATGTTTTAAGGCTGTGGCTCGTCAGGTTAGAGGTAATGAGAGGCTCGCCGAGAGTTCATAAATAATAAGGCATTTGGAATGTATTAAAAATTATAACGAAAGCGTTGCCGCAGCGTGGTGGAAGCGTTACTGAAGCGCTGTTCATGCGCTTCAACAGCGCTGCTGACACGGGAATATCGGAAATTTGAAGGTATCGGTCACGCTGCAGCAGCGCGTCCGCATCGGCTGCAGCGCTACGACATTGCGCTGCTGCCGCGCTTCAGCAGCATTTTGTGTTTACAGGGAATTTCATCAGAGTTCTATCGGAACAATTAATAATGTGTCAGGCAAAATGTGGAAACGGGCCATTCTGTGCCTATGGTCCCAAGTAAACGGTTAACTTCGTACTTCTGGAGGGAAACGTTGCCGAGAATGCTATTTTCGTGCCAGGTCACATTCCTGGGTAAGAAGTGTTACATTGATAAGAACAGCTGATCTGTTTTCTAAATACTCTTGCATGGAATGATGGTAAATAAAGTTATATGCTGCAAATTTCTTGAATCATTCGTTTCTCGATTGTCTTCCTGATTATTAATGTGCACCTGAAGTTAATCGGCAGATTTTCATTGTTTTGAGAATGTTACAGTGGTTTCTTGCGAAGGAATCTGGTGTAAATATTATTCCCCTTAGCTAAACTGTCGGGAGGCATCTGCGTCAATTCCATCCCATTGGATACTGATATGACTATTATCTGACGCATTCAGTCGTAACTTTCAGTAAAACTCATCATTGTTCGCCGTAAATAGGTGAACTCAATTGGGAAATTACGTTGATTTTCCAGTGCACCGTCTGCTTGGAGCCTGTCACGCGGTTGCAGCTCCTCTAGCGGCCGAAGTTAGAACTTGACTTCTTTCGCGGCCGTTGATAACACGATCCAAGTATGAGATAAACGTCCTCTTATAAGTTTCTGTTTGAGGCTTTCGCAGCGCTGTTGTGCTGGTGTCTCCATGTTTTTCGGGCAAAGCTGCGTCGGTGTATCTTTATGATGACGTTTCGTAGCCAATGCAGGCCACATCTTCAGATCAAGTCCGAACTTGGACTTGATCTGAAGATGTGGCCTGCATTGGCTACGAAACGTCATCATAAAGATACACCGACGCAGCTTTGTCCTCTTATAAGGTTCTTGGACACAGTCCAAAGCAGGCCATTTCACCTTGCCCCACACACACTTTCGATAGCCACTTGTTGTAAAACAGTTGCCACCAGTGGTGCGCCAGGGTGTATGTGAAATTCAAGGAGCCTACCAGGGATACTACAAACACACACTCCCTGGAGCCTACATAGTGTATTATTCGTGGTGAAATTGCTTCTGCTATTACAACACAATGAGACTCCTTACTTCAAATAGCGTCTAAATACACTGGTCAACAAATTTTTTTTCTTCTATCCTAGACATGTTGTTGGGTGATCCTAGAGGTATTTTTCGTGCTGATTCCGAATCTGGGCTCAGATTTTTTCTATCACGTTTAGTTTCCTTAGGACAACCGGATTAAATGGGGATCAAGGGGGTTTCAGCAAATAAATCGTGAATTTAAAAAATGTGAAAAAATGGGTACTTGCCTAGGATTTTCTCGCATATTTAGCATCTGGCAATTGCCTTTTCCGTATCCATCAGTAATCTGCTAACATGTTGCTGAACTCTCCTTGGTACCGTTTTTCCATGTGTAAAATAACCTGGTGGAAACGCTCACCGTGTTCATCACTAACGGCGCCAAGGTTTGGTGGAAAAAGTCCAGGTGTGAGTCGAGGAAGTGAATTTTTAAAGACATATTGCAGCCAATTTTTTGGTACGATTTAATTAGATTAGCCACCAGATCGCGATAATTTTCATCCATGATATTTCCTAGAAAATGTTTAACTACATTTTTGAATGCCTTCCACGCGCTTTTTTCCGTTGAACTCAATTGCTGTTGAAATTCTGAGTCCTTCAGCACTTCCCTAATCTGAGGCCCAATAAAAATTCTTTCTTGGATCTTTTCCTCACTAACTTTAAGGAATTTTTGTTCCAAATAACTAAAACTAGCACCATTTGTGTCCATGGCTTTCACAAAATTTTTAAAAAGTCCTAATTTAATATGTAGAGGTGGCAAAAGAACATTTTTCGGATCGACCAAAGACTGAAAAGGGACATTTTTGGATTCAGGAACGAGTGCTTTACGTTCTGGCCAATATTTTTTCAAGTAATTATTATTTCTGTCTCTGCTATCCCACTCGCAGATGAAGCAACAATATTCCGTGTAGCCAAGCTGTAAGCCTAGTAAAATTGCAATTACTTTTAAGCCGCCACAAATTTTCCACTTATATTTTTCGTAGTGATTTTTTTCTAAAAGTAACTGCATATTCTTGTAAGATTCTTTCATGTGAGTTCCATGAGCTAACGGTATCGAGGGGAGTTCATTTCCATTATGTAAGAGAACAGCCTTTAAACTTACCTTGGAGGAATCAATGAACAAACGCCAATCATCTGTGTTGTATTCAAAATTAAGAGTATCCATAACGGAGAGAACATCATTGCAAAAAATAAGATTGTTTTCTTGAGAAAAAAATAATTTAAATTCGTCATGGCGAGATCGATGCATAGAAATTTTCGTATTTGGATCAGCCATTTCCAACCCTTTAATCGTGATCCTAAGATTTCACTCTGCTTTTTGGACAAATTAAATCGCGCATTTAAATCCTCTTGCATTACAAAATGAGATCCATCAGATGTACTCGATCCGAAATTTGGGTCCTTCGAGTTTTCGAATCCTTCATTCTCACATTCTTGATTACTTTCTGAATCCTCGCTAAGATTAACATTTTCCGGTGGTTCCGACACTGGTAAATTTTCGGAGTGAGGGACCGGTCGTATCGCTGATTCCAGGTTGTTTGGATATTTTACTGCGTGTTTTGACTTCGGTGTCATTCCTTTAATTTTTGTTAAACAAAAATAACAGTCTGGAAAATGATCCTCGGGTTCCCGCCAAATCATGGGGACGGCAAAATTCATAAGACGTTTTCCCTTAGTCCAACCAGTGAGAAGCCTTACACAGGTGCTACACATCACATGAGGCGCCCATTCTTTATCCTACTTAGCCCAATTTATTTAAATAAACTTACTACAAAGTTGTAACACCGTTCGGGGAAACTAAGCTAGTTTTGTGCTACATTCTAAAGCTAATTCATTTACCAAATTCACTCCACATGTTTCCCAAATTAGCGTTAGCTTACGTGAATATTTACATAAAAAAATATTTGGAAAATTTATGAATCTTTGGGGCAAGTTGCGCAATACCTTTCATAAATTAATTCGACAAAGTATAACTATTTAGACGCTATTTGAAGTTAGGAGTCTCATTGCCGATGTTTGGGCCAAATAATCCAAACATAAATTTGGCGCAAACGTAAAGTTTATACGCGGGATCCGATCACAAATTATCGCATTTTGGTAAAACGACCCACTTACTATCAATGGCGATTTGTGGAGAGAAATGCAAACAGTCACCCTTCCAACAATTCTGTACACTGTGTTTTGCTGACTCTATACATTCTAGAACAGTAATATTTCTGAGGAAGTGAGTATGACTCAATTTTTATTTTATTTTTAGTGTAATTTCATTTTTCTATTAACGATAAGAGATCGCATAATAGCTGCCAATGAGACTTAACTATCATGTTTTTGGAAGGTTGGGTGCCTAGGTAATTAATTATTTGAGTTCTTTCGCAATACTTTTTTCTGTCTATTCTACGTATACGTAATCGAGGTGATACATAACGGCGTAACTCTTGCCTTTTAGTGCATTTTTGTTGTTGTTAAATACATTAAAAAAATAGTTTATCTGAAATTGGTGGTATACGTATAGAGTAATACATGTTGTAGAAATATCACCTGGTGACTAGTATTTGCAGGTTTTTGCTAATGCATCAATAATCGTAGATTCATATATTTACAAGGGTACAGTGCAGTGAATGCTTGAGATAATTCACCCCATGCAACACACCCTTGAGGTAGCTTGCAGGGTTTTATGTAAATGTAAGCAATCGTTTACTTTTTCAAGTTTGATTCAGATTTAAAACAAGCAGGCCAACTTTTTCAAAGTTTTAGAGCTCTCATTTAATTTGCTTTCAAGGGAGAATGTTTTCCCAAATTTTAGGGATACATGTATGTCAGGCTGAATGGAAATAAATTTGATTGCTTCAGGCTTGACTTCGTGGAAGTGATAGATCTCCATTTTGAATTTTAAAAACTTTGTACTTCACCACACTTTATCTGAAATCTGCGACCGGTTTCATATTAATAAGGCATCTTCTGGCACATTCAAAAGTTTTGAGTATTCTATATAAACACAGAGACGGTTTTAAAAATTGGTGGGGGTTCGTTTGTGTTGGGGGAGAAGGGAGCAGGTGGGTAAGGGCATGGCAGAGTGAGGGCAAAACAGGGAGGAAGAGCTTTTTTATGCACGTAGCAGGGTTGAGTCTGAGGACTATTGGGAGTTGGACAAAGACTTTATGTACACCGACCCCATAAGTACCAGGGGCTCATCTAGGGAACAATCTTGGGTGAGGGGGGAGGTGGGGAAATTTGGAATTTTTTAAGGGTATGGGTCCGTGCGTGCACGTGCTGAGTGCTCCAAAAGGCGTGGCCACACCCATTCATGATTTTAATATCCATAGATTTATTTGAGCACACTTTTTATTCTTAGTGGTTCCAAGAGCACACTTTTAGCACACTTTTTTAAATGTGTTTTTAAAAACTGTGCTCAATTGGGTGCAGCCAGGTTCACGAAGCTCTATTGAATCAGTGGTCGTGAACTCGGTGTGTTAAGTTAACTTTTCCACAATTTACGAGGTCTGATGTAAAAGTAACGTAGCTCATACCAATTCTATTTCCCGTTACAATTCTATGAAAGTCGGATGCAGGCATAGATGGAGTATTGACCGTAGTAATTGGCTCGAGCACAAGTGGGTGACGGACATTGGAGAATGAAGAAAGACGTACGCAGACAGATTTAATTCGTTGAATGTAGCATTTTTTTCCATTCTGGAGTTCCCTGTACCATTATGAGGCATCACAAGATCGCGGATAGGATTCGAGGAGAGGAGTTAACAAACCCATAGTTAATGATGTTAAATAAATAGCCAATAGGCATAGAAAAACGCATACAGGCATATTTATGAGCAAATATATTACGTTTGTCATAAGATTCACATAAGCACGCAGGCACAGGAACGCGCGTGCACGCACAGACCCCATATCCTCAAAATAAATTCCGAATCCTCACCCCCAAGATTGCTATCTGGTTCAAATTATCACGAAAAAATCAAAACCCTAGTAAGATCAAGTATGTACCAAAGCACACACTTTTACAGAAATAGTAAAATATTTAATGCTATGTAAACAATTATACATATATTGAGAAACAACTTGAATTATGCCTTCATAAGGCGTTTGACAGTGTAAACTGGAAGAAACTAATTCAGATACTGGGGAAAAAAGGAATAGATTGGCGTGATAAGAGACTCATACGAAACTTGTATATGGGTCAGGGGGCTCAGAGAGGGGTAGCTGAGGGTGAATCAGGGTGGGCAGTTATAGGTCGCGGGGTGCGGCAAGGATGCCCGTTGTCGCCTTTGCTTTTTAACATTCATGCAGAGGAAATGGTAAGAGAGGCATGGGATGACTTGATGTGGGAATCAAAGTAGGAGGCCAGCGGAAAAAGTCGGTAAGATTCGCGGACGACCAGGCGTTGGTCAGTCGGTCATCGAAAGGATTGGAAACATTAGTAGATGTATTGGAAAAGCAGTGGAGAAATACGGGATGAAGATTAATCATAATAAAATAAAAGTAATGAGATTATCTAGGACAAAGAAAGCGAGGCTGGTGATAAGAGTAGGAAGTCACAAACTGGAGCAAGTTGAACAATTTAATTACTTGGGTAGTACGCTAGAAGAATGAGGACATAGTAGCAAAGACATTAGGAGGAGAATAGCGCTAGCGAAGGAAGCGTTCAATAATAGAAGGGAGCTGATGACGGGGACCTTAAGTAAGGATGTAAAAAAGAGGCTGGTGAAGAGATTGATATGGAGTGTGGCGTTGTATGGGGCAGAAACGTGGACCTTGAGAAAAGAAGACGAAAATAGGCTGAAGGCTTTTGAGATGTGGGTGTGCAGGAGGACGGAGAAGGTGCGTTGGACGGAATAAATATACAAATGAGGAAGTGCTTGGCATGGTGGGCGAGGAGAGGAAACTTATAGATGAGATTAGGGGAAGACAGGGTAGGTGGCTGGAAGGGATAATGAGGGGCGATGGTTTGCTGAAGGCCGTGATAGAGGGAAGAATGTTGGGAAAGCGGGGAAGGGGAAGAAAGAGAGTAGGTTTTATGGACGGGATGAAGAAAAGTAGGACGTATGCTGCGTTGAAGAAAGAAATACCATATGTAGATAGGGTACGGCACGTGTAAGAGTCTGTTGGATATTCTCCGACTTTCATCATAACCCACCTCTAACCGGTAGATTACTATAATGAATGAATGAATTCGAAGCATAATGAATCTCTCAGTTTGCACGAGTAGTCCGTTTATTACATTTCTAAGCACCATTGCTTGTAATTGATGTCAAATTTATAAATTATCACTAGATGAATATTTTTGTAATCACGATACACTTCATGGCTGCTTGAGCAATAGCTTCTGTGATCCATTTTGGGCGCTTCGACGGCGAAAAATCTCCAATGAATCGATCATTTGTGAAGGATCCTCGGCTGAAAGAGCTATTTCGAGAGCACATTTATAAAATAACGTCCCTGATGGTGAGGAAGTAATGTTTGCATTAAGGTATATTTTTTAAATCCAGTAATGAGGAAGTTCGGATAGGGACAATCCAAAAATTTGTCAATCTTTTAGGAAATTACATACTGAATGACAGTGCATGACGACAATTCTTTCATGAATGAGGGAGGAATCCAAGTTCAAGTAAAACAGGAAGATTTCTTTTTTTTGTGAGAACTCTTATTTTTCAATGCCAGCATTCTTCACATTGTGTCAACGGATTTTCAGAACGATGATTAACAACGTAGATTGAAATTATATTATTTCTCTTCACTCACTACTTTTATTAATTCACTACTTCATGAATATAGAAAAAAAGGATGGCAATCTTCCCCCAGGGGGTGCTACCAAACCATTCCGCAAGCCCCAGAAAAGTAGACAGTTCACTACAAAAGCACTACCTCTATTCACTGCTTGTAGAAAACAACTCAACAAAGTGCATGATAATATATCAGACTAATTGAGGTAGTTTGAGCGAAAAATCCCTTCACCTATAGTTGGATGGATTTTACCTCAATTTGAAGGAAAATTACCATCTTTCGTCAAAAAACTAACGGTGTTTTAGTTTGTATGTTTTCTCAACTATTTATAAAAGTTAATCCATTACTCACCGCAGTACTATTTACAGAATCCAACAAAGCTGCTATTTTGAAAGCGTTATCACCGTACGGTGTTGAAAAATGAGTCAAGTTAGAGACTTATGTAGCTTTATCTATTTAAATACTGAGAATTTTGGTCATATATAAATATATTTTTGCGCCATTAATATTACAATATTTATTTCATACTTCTTACAGACGCTGAAATAAAAAAATTAAATTCGAATATGGTCTCCATTATGACTAGGGAAATATCTCTCTCAAACTACCTTAAAGAAACGATCATACACAAATATCTCTAAAAATTAATCACATTTTAGAAAAATCTATATTGTTTATGTCATGGTCTAAAAAATATGTGATATTTCAAATTACACGGAAGGTAATTCTTTTCGCTAATATATGCACGTGACATAAACTTTTCAAGACAATTAAGGTAATAGATAAGGTTTTATTCAAAAAATGCCAAGCATAAGGGCATATACAGTAATTTTAAAATACTATGAGCAGATGCATTGTCTTCAAATTTCATAAGTATGTAGGATGAAAACTTTGTTCACAAACATTTTTGTACCATGGAAAATTTTCTTGTTTAAAATTGACGCGTAGTTATTCAAAGATGCCCTTGTGGACATCTTTGAACCATTAGAAGAACTTATGAAAAAAAACAAGGATTGTCCAATAATTGCCAAATAGTAGGTAGATTACTGAATGATATTGTATGAGGACAATGCTGCCATGAATATTGTGAATGAAAGAATAAATAACACAGGAAGATTCCCATTGTTACCGAGATTTATTTGGCCAAGTAAGAAATGACCTACATTACTAAGGTATAAATGGTTTTTCAGAATGATGATAGACGTCCCACATTGGAAAAGATTGTCATTATTCCCAACGCTCTACTTTTATTCATCAAAATGAAACCAATAACAAGTGAATAAAATACATACATGATCATATGTCAGACGAATTTAAGAAATGCTCACACAAATATATCAGTCATCCATATCCAAAACAAATTAAGATATAGTATGGTAACACGAAATTTTTCAGTTAAAAATGCCAAAGAGGAAATGCGATGTATCTTTTAAAAAACAGCAGTACATGTCTACATTTTGTTAGATACGCTGCTAATAGGATGGAAATTATGTTGACAAGAGGGGCGAAAACTTTTGTTGACAAACTTCTGAAATTACAGAATATTTTTTGTTTAAAAACTACGCGTGCTTGGCGACGTCAGAACTGTACGTTATCGACAATTCGACCTATGACATCACGGAACCGTATCGTTATACGACCCATTTTTAATGAAAGGAGGCTCCACCGTACAATTACTTAAAAGTTATTCAATTTTTATTATGGATACTCATTAAGAAAATGTCCTCTGCATAATGTGATAAGCGAAATAATACTTTCCACGTTATTATTTCTGCCAAGTTGAACTTGAAATCAGTGTTAAACACGAGAATATGTGAAAAATGCGGAGTAATTTTTATTTATTTATTTAAGGTAATGGTATTTTTATATAAATATAAATGCCATTCTCTGTGAAAATCCGTTTTTCAATCTGTGAATACTCCCAAAACTAAAGTAATAGGCAACACTATCGTGTCACACATAAATTAACCTGAAATATTACTTTAGGTAGCAATGACTCTTTAATGATTACTACAGGTTACCTGTGTTAGCTTTAGTATTGTTAGAGTTACCCAAGAACTTAACCAAGCAAAAGGTTTAGCAATTTTCCAAAATGTCCAACTTTGCTGTACATCCAAAAAAACCCAAAAAAAGCTCACACTTGGAATACAATAACACTTGCATTTAACTCTATCGGAAAAATTCATCTAATATAATAATAAATTTCGTAGATAGAAAATAACATTGATTACTTTGGCCAGTTAAAAATTGATTTGCAGTCACTCATTGGTTGTTTTTCTTCTCAGGTAGAAACAATAGTTTTCGTAATCCTGAGGTGAACGTCACTTGTTGCTTGTAATCAATCTTAAGCAGGGCAACTTCATTCATAACTCGGGTCAAGATTGTCAGGAAATCATCTCCGCAATTGTTTTTCAAATCTTGACATAGATAGTAAATGAACGTTGAACCAGTAGAACCATAATATGCCTTCTTGCCTGTGAAAGTAAATAAAATTTGTCAGAGTCATTTGCGGATTAAGGTTATAACGTACTAAAATCGCCATGCTGGCAAAATCTTGAAAGCCCATGTTGAAGCCCAAATAAGGGTTAAAGCCCAAACTAGGCTAAAACGAAATAGGCGACGCGACCTAACAAAAAAATTAACAATAACAATAACTCAATCAAGCGCAGTATTCGCGAACCTTCCACACATTCTAGAACCTTCCTCAGATTTCGTATCCATTGGAACGAGTTTGCTATGTCACCGAGGCAGGTCACCGAGGTCGGGGAGTAGTAATTTCACTGTTGTAAGATGCCTCGGCGGTTCTAGCAAGGAGGATGGCTGCGGTGCGTACAAGTATCAGTATGATACAGGAACCCTGGATATGCAACGGGGGCATTATGGGAATCGGCTAATCGGGACGAGTCTTCCGGGACCCCATGGAAGCGGCACCAAGGGATAATACCAAGGAGCCTGCATAAGGAGGCCCCAGAACTCAACAGGAAAGCGTATTTCTGCTGTCACTTCACCCGCTTTTTATTCGTTCGCCAAAATCGGCCGCATAGCGGCGCTGATTGTATCGAGCGGTCCGGTCCTTTCCGATTTCCTCCATAGTGGTAGTGCAAGTGGTTGTGTTTTGCTCGGCCGAAATCTTGTTTACGAAGTGTTTTTGCCAGTGAAAACTGTTTACGTCTTCTTGACAAGAATTTTAAAATGAGGGCTAACCGCCGTTGTTGTGTTCCTGGGTGCGACGCTGGGTACGAAAGTGCCAAAAAGCGAAATAAGGAGTTGGGCTTACGGAACAGAAGCCTGTTCAAGGCGAAGGTTAGTAAGTCCCCTCATGTGAAGTATGATAAGGTGAAATTGCTTAAATTGTATCATATATTAATTACTCTACGCAAGGTGAATAGTATGAGGTCATTAGATAATTGTACTGGTTAGCTATCGCCAGTGAAAGTAACGCGTTGTGTGGGTTGTGTAAGAATGTAAGAATTATTTCATCTTTGGAAAATATTCCGTTACGGTAATTACTGCGATAAGTAATTCCTTTCCATTGCCGGTAGACATTTTGTATCAAGGATACCAAGCACTTTTTAGGTTTGGCGGCCTAGCTTGGTCAGGGATTGCTGAAGCGCCCTCTTAGCATTCTGCCCTTTTCACCATTCACGAAGGCCCCCAACATTTGTTTCCAGCCGAGGGCCTCCATCGATATTAAACCGCCCTTGGTTGGGACGACAACAAAGTTCTTGGGACGTGGTGGAGGCGTCAATTACTTGCGTATTATGTGTGTATTGCTTGCGAGTGTATTAGCAATGTATACGTCCCAATATATCGCTGATTATTGATTCCTTTTTGAGTTTCAGCTGTGAAATTGCATTCTGGTTGATGGCAGTAAAGCTCAAAGTGTTCCTGAATTGTTGACAATAGTAGCACATGCAGTAAATGTCTGATTTAGGCAATACATCAGTTCTATTTCCCACTATTGTCATGTTTTCCCCCGTGAAATGCGGATCGCTCTGCAGTCAGCGCCGTGAGTGGCGACTTTTGTAAACTCAATAAAATGTGCGGTGGGTGACAGCGCGTCTAGCAGCCGACTCAATAATCCTGTAGTGTATTATTCGTGGATAATACCTTGTATACTGGTCAAGGGCATGGAGGCAGTCCTTCTGCTCTCGTGGTGCACGAGGGACCAGGCGGTATTGAAGGTTGAACTGTCTGATGGAGGAGGAGGGAGGAAGACGGTGATAGTTCCCTCGGCCTACTTCCCGTACGAGGCCAAAGATCCATCTCAACCGGAAACGGTGAGGCTTATCCAACACTGCCAATCAAGCGGGCTGCCTCTCATCCTGGGGTGCTACGAGAATGCGCACCACGTGGTTTGGGGTAGCACAGATGTTAATAGCAGGGGCGAAGCACTGATTCAGTCTATGGCAGTCTCTCTCTCACTCACTCTCCACATCTCTGAACATCTTAAACATAGGCAGCGACCCAACCTTCTGCAATGCTGTAAGGGAAGAGGTCATAGACCTGACACTATGCTCTTTCAATATAGAGCCGCACATCCATGGGTGGAGGGTCTCTAAAAACCCTTCTCTCTCCGACCATAGGCGCATCAGATTTGTGTGTGCAGCGGGGACGCCAGTGGCTAATACCATAGAGTAAGTAGGAATCACGGTATAGGCGGAAATGGTATCAAGAGTTTTAATTCTCGAAGGGCTGATAGATGGCCCCGGAGTCGCTTTCGAGAGACGAGTCTCCTCGCCTCAAGGTCGTTTCTTCCCAAAGATTATATACACTTTCTTCCTCTCTCGCCTCTCCCCTCTCCTTCCCGCCCTCCCCTCTTCTTTACTCTCCGTCAGGCTTCATTCTTTTCTGGGTCTGGCCATAGAGCTTACCCCTGCATTGCTTCACCCCTGAGAGCTTATGCCCCCTCCAGTAAGCTCTATGGGTCTGGCTATGAATTTTTCTCTTTCGGAAGCAGGCGGGCAGCTTCACTGCGCGCGCGATTAGGATATGATATTGGTTCAGGAGTGTGTTTATTTGTGGTTATCTATTGCAAATTTTGTTCTATTGTACTTGAAGTGGGGTTTTTCTTGTATTGCCATATATTGTCTATTTTTTTTGTTTCCTAAGTTGCCGATTGATTTGGAGAAAGATGTAGCTATGAAGTGGAGGTATGACGCGATGGTGGGAATATTAAGGTTATTGCCGATGTACTCGTTACTTGCATACCAGGGGGCGTTTGCGATGGTTCTTATTATTTTATTCTTTAGGATTTGTACAATTTTTAGTTGCGTTTTTGTTGCCGTGGCACAGGCAGGATATCCATAGTACAGGAGTAGGCGGATCATGGATTTGTAAATGATAAGTTTTGTTTCTATTGCTAGACTATGGCGTTCAATGAGTGGGTAGACGGATCCGTACCCGCAGTGGACTATTTGCTTGCAATATCGGTATGGGCCTTCCAGGAGAGTCTTGAGTCAAGGTGAACTCCAAGTAATTTAACTGTTTGTTTCTTGACTATTGCTCGGTTGTTGCCCTGCAGTCAGTGGCGGATACATATGGGGGGCGCGGGGGGCGCGCGCCCCCCCCTTGCGGGGCCGATCGCCTTGCCGCCCGCGCCGCCCCCGCCAGCCAGCCCGCACGCTATTCGTTCGTAACTTTCTTCAGTCAACTCTGAGTCAAGTTATCGAGTAGTTGTACTTTCTTATGTAGCACACGTGCACGTCCGCGTCATCGTATTTTATACGTTTCTGTCTGGCACATAGATAGCTAACCTACTAGAAAAGTCGCGGCCATTCTAGTGATCTCGATACGTTATTCTGTCTGGAATTTGTTCGAGAAAAGTCGCGAATATTCTACTGTTTGTATTTGTTCACACTCCTTAAAAGTCTGGAAGCGAACATTCTGTCACCGAATGTTCTCGAAACAACCGAGCTACATACATAAAGAAAGCAGAGTCGCTGCCAAGCAGTCAGTTTGAAAGCTACAATCGTCGCGATAACTTGCGCCCCCCCTTGAGCTTTTTCTGTATCCGCTACTGCCTGCAGTAAGCGCGTGATTTGTGGTAACACGGATAGGCGCGTGGGCTACCATTGTGGTCCAAGAAATAGTTTGTTTCTACAATAAAACTATTTCAATAATTTAATGTTTTTGTAACTGCTATGTGTTCCTCAGCTATCCAACACCATGCTTATTCCTTTTTTCTGCTATTTTCAAACAAAATATGCTGGTAAATAAAAATATAACTAACATCCGTTTCTTGACAATTATAAGTCTATATATTTTCCGTGACTTTAGGGCAATGTATCTTAAATATATTCCAGGGTAATTAGGAAATTATAAAACACCATTGAAAAGAAAATTATATTGCCAGCGCAAAAATATAAACATAAAATGAAATAATTGTTCGTGGAGCAGATAAAACAAGTAGAAAAGATTCTGTTACACATTTTGAAATAAGCTGCGTTTTATGGCATTCTAGTGAAATTGTCTTGAAAGCAATTTCATCTCCTAAAACATGGAATGACGGGTGAAACAAGGTTGAAATGTACAAAATATGAACATATGTTCTTTTTTACCTCTTACTCCCCCCTCTAACTCCCTTTCCCACTCCCTATTGTCCTTTCAAATGTATGCTCTATTTCGAAGCACGTTATTGTCTTTCATGCATCTCGCTATGTATACTCACAATAGAAATGACAAAAATTCCACACAAAATGCTTCTGTTCCCACAATACTATATTGTGAGGTAAATTGATGCCCAGGTTGAGCAATATAGTATTAATTTAATATTATAATCAAAGTACTAGTGGTGGATAAGTGATTGATTTTGATAAGAACATTTACTCTACACAAGACTCCATATACCTCGCAATGTTGACTATCTACCTGTTATGTCATCATAAAAGCTGCCGCTGTCCCACCTTTTCCGAGCCTTTTCAAATGAACTTAAAATTAACATTCAATTTTCTTGGAAACTAAGACTTTTTAATCCAAATAATTTGCGTGTAATGAATACGATTATGGTGGGGCACCATTCGCAATTAATGAATTCTGTTTTCTTTGATGAAGGAAACTACCCTATTGCACCAAGGTAATAATGAAATGAAATGCACCTAGGACTAATATATTGCATATAGTCCTTATTATTCCGAACCACAGAGTAAGTCGCATATAATTCATCAGCTATGACAACTCCAGATTTTGCATCATTACGAATCCTGCTTTTTAGTCATCCCGGTGCTACGTCGATCGCGGAATCTTTTTTAATTTTGTAAATAAATATACATCTTACGTTTTTTGGGTGCGTACCTATGACAATAAAGTAAAATTGCTATGAATGTTAGAACAAGATAAAAAATAATCGCAACCTCTACAGGATGTGAAACAGGGTGGCATCTCCTTTCAGATTTTTATACAGTCAGAAATAATGCAAGTGTTAATCGTATAGAAGATGTTACCATCTCGAAAACAAATGACCTTATCATTCGCTGTTCAACATAAAAAGCGTTGTCGGCGTAAAACGTCTCATCCGACGGACGAAGTGTTGTAATTGGAAAGCTCTCCACAAAGTTACCGAAAAGGGACCGAGCTTTAAATACTGAAGAATCTAACATCGCTACCAACCCGTGCTCTCCAGGTGAGAAGCCTCTCTGCAACATAGGACTAGAGACCTTTATAAAGAAATCGCCGCCATAGGTAATGAGAAAGACATCGCTGACCTACCATACGGGTTATTCGTTTTGTATAGAACATAAATGGCTTATCATGGAATGATACAGCGTCTATCGGCTGCGATGAATTAAAATGAAAAAATTGTCACCGAAGCAATGACGTTCATTTGTTAGCTACATAATGATATAGAAAACATAATCCAATAAAGAGATGTAATATCCATTCACCGCTGCAGATTCAAAGACAAATCAAAGAATGTATATAATCGATTCTGGGCTGATGTGGTGGAACTGTTCCATAATGATAATCAAGATATTGCAATTTCAGTACCTTTTTATTTCATATCAGCAATTTTTAGACAACAGTTATTTAATTGAAGGCACCTGGTTTTCTGATTTTGAAACCGACAACTGACCTTTTGCACTCGTTAGCATTATATCGCATATAATGCTAATGAGTGTTATCTTATTCCCAGACGCGCATTGCGTAACTTTTGTATAAACCTACTCGTGTTTTAGCCTAGCAGTAAGTGATTAACATTCATGATCGCGGCGCATTACGCTCATCCTGAGGAAGCCGAAGCAGTGTACATCGGAAATATTTGCCGCGCGTTTTTTTAACGCCTGAGATTCAGATGGTAGCTGGCGCACACTTGCATGACAGCTCGTCGGAGTACGATTCGTCCGACAGGCCGGACGAGAGCGCAGATCAACTCATGCCACTGGCGATCACAGAATATGGTCCTTGAAAACGTTTTAAACTATCAAAAGCTCTTTATTGCCATATTTTTCTAGTGCCGAAATAACTTACAATCGGAACATGCTAAGAATACACCATGTGATATTGTTGGATAAATGCTCACCGCGTAAAATATATCATTGGGTTTTTCATTGTTCAGCCCCAGGCAGAAGGGACTCGTCTCCCGATGGCAAGCATTTAAGCAATGAGTGAACCCAGGCCCAGTTGCAGCCGCTGTTTGTTTCACTTTTCAGAACCTCAACTAAATGCATACCGACTCACGCTTACAAAACACTTTCCTCAAACGACAATGCGTGTTGTCATTAACGAGACAACGATTATCACAATTGTGATACAAGGTAAGGTCTCAAGAGAAGACAAAGTCATACATTAGGTGATCTCGGCCCCCGTACGTAAGACAATTTAAGACGAGCCGGAAGAACCCAACTCCCTCCCGCTATTCACTTGCGACGTAATAACTGAATGGGACATTTCTCATTCCGCTCTCAAGCAAACAAATCAGGGTCACCGACCACCCCTAATCCCAAAAATATGATGCTGCTCACCTCTTGTGTTCGTTTGCAGCGTCGCGCTTAAGAATTGATTACAAAATACTTTTACAGCTTCTGTTACCACCTGCAGTAAAGTGGCTATGGCCGTTAGCAAAAGGCAAACAATGCTTAGTTTTTCAGTTTAGAGGTCCAATCGCGCATTCCTATTTTAATGTATTTTTCCAGTACAGGATTAGCTTATCACTACGTCAACAACTTCGTATTAAAAATTAACGTTGTAAATAGCATTTGCACTTCACCAACGTGAGGTAATTCCCAATAAAATTTTCCTAACTAAAGTTTAATTGTCCGCAGTAAGCTACGCGAAATCTATTTCATTCGATATGTTGATCGTTCGTCGAAGCGATGGACGTCAAGTACGATTTAAATTGTCTCTTGAAGCGAAAAATTCTTCCGTCAAGGAAAATCTTTTCCACGTCAAAACAATAGCCTCACCTCGCCAACTTATTCTAATGGCAAAACGACCTTCTTGGGAGGTGGGAGCCTTCAGCGCAGAACAGCCAGTAAGGAAAGCCTAACGAGGTGCGGACATAAAAAACTCACAACTCCCTTTGTAATCAAGATAAAGTTACAATTCTTTCACCAAAAATAAATGTTTTGAGTTTTGAGATAAAAAATTGAGAAAATAAAATATAGTTTTATCCAAATTTCATACGCAGCATATATGGACAGATACTACAGTTCAGACGACTGCTTCCCACCTTACAAAAATCGGAAGTTTAGGCCCAAAGATACTTAACTAAATATAACAACGTCGAAACTCAGCTAAAAACATAAAAAGTTTTACCGATATGAGAAGTAAGGCATTAAAACCTTTCCCTGCAAGTTTTAGGCTGTTGTTGAGAACTGCTAGCCAACAGTTGAATGAAGAAGATTGCCACGGAAAACTGCCACGAAATAGCAAGCGGCTGAAATAATGGCGCGGTAAAAAAAATTGAGAAAATAAAAAATTCGCAACTCCTTTCGTATTCGAGATAAAGTCACAATTTTTTCACCAAAAATACATTTATAGTTTTCACCAAATTTCATACACAGCATATATGGACCCATATAGTAAGATACGAAAGTTAGCAGGCGATCGCTTTTTGCCTTGCAAAATTCCAGATTTTTCGTCCAAAAGATATATAAACATATATAACAACGTTGAAACTAAGTTGAGCACAAATTAAAGTTCACCAGTATCGAAAAAAATGTACAATAAACGTTTCCTGCAAGTTTCAGCTTAATACTTAGAACAGTCTGCCAGCAACAGGATTAGGAATATAAACTCAGAAGAGCCAAGGTACTACCCGAAATTCAAGGAAATATTTTTTTTAACTCTTGTTATGAACAACATCGACTAACTATTGTCACCACTAAACGTAGCGAGTCTTTCTGCTTCAGGATATGTCTTCAGGCTTGTGGAACAAGCAAATTCATAATTTGACAGAATTTCTTCCGACGCCATCTACGATCTCCCTCCCGAACGACATCAAAAATGTATACTAATTTTGCGCGTGCGGTGAGCTCTCTATAATATGCTTACTCTATGCTAATTCCTATAGAAACCCTAGGCGAACGGACTGGGAGCTCTATGGGAGGACATTGACCGACCGAGTCAGTCGCTTCGTATCTGAAATTTCTTCAGCAGCGGACCTGGACCGGGCAGTGGATGACCTGGAGAAGGCCATTCAGGGCTCGTTCGAGGTGAGTTGTCCGCAATCATCCTCCAAGGGTAGCGGTAAACCCCTTTGGTGGACGAAGGAGCTGCAGAAAATGCGTACATTGATGAGGCGAGCCTTTACTAAGGCACGTCGCACCAAGGAACAAGCTGATCGTACCAGCCATGCTGAGCTTCGCAGGCGATATAAATACTGCATCCCAGCAGCACAAAATAAATGCTGGGTGGACTTCTGCGTGGAGATTAAGAAGTGCACGGAAGCAGTAAGACTACACTGCATTCTGGCCGGAAGGCCAGAGGGCTTCCCAGGCTTCAATGTAGCAGTCAGTGCGGAGGCCGAAGAAACAGTAGTAAGGTACAGACCGAACATAACAACTTGGGTTGCGGTCAGGCAACTGATAACCCCAGAGAAAATTGTCTGGGCGGTAGGGATCTATAAGGCATAAAGATCTACAGGCATGGACGGTGTCTATCCGGTGCTCAAACAGAAGGGCATGGACCTTCTAGTCGCGCACCTTACCAGAACTTGCAGGGGATCCTTGGCACAGAGGCATATTCCGGAGTCTTGGAGAACGGCAAGGGTGGTCTTTATACCAAATACCGACAGGACCAGGCACGTGCCGGTAAAGGACTACAAACCCATAAGCCTCACATCCTTTCTTTTGAAGGTAATAGAGCGTGTGGTCGACAGATACTTGAAGGACACTGTCCTGGTTCTTGCACCCTTGCATCCAAATCAGCACGCATATAGGGAGAGATACTCTACGGAAACCTCCCTACATTCTGCGATAAGGCGAATTGAAGTACCACTGGAAAACAGCGGGTATGTTTTCGGAGCCTTTCTTGATGTAGAAGGGGCTTTTAACTTCACGTCGCCAAAGTGGCCTGTGCGGAGGCATCAGGGCATAGTGCTCCGGAGGTCATCGTGAGATGCTGCGAAATCTCCTTCCGAGCATGAAGATTACTGCCTGTTTGGGAGGATGTCGACGCACGGGCTATGTTAACAGGGGCTGCCCGCAGGGAGGAGTTAACTCACCATTGCGGTGGTGCCTGGTGGCAGATGGACTGCAGAAACTACTCAATGTGGGAATGTGTATACTCAGGCCTATGCGGACGACTTACTTATCAATGTTCCGGGAAACAGCGTGCAAGAGGCTATGAACCTAATGCAGGTTGCCCTGAACAGAGCAGCAAGCTGGTGTACGAAGACTGGTAAGCTGGGCTCTCATTCAAACCCGACAAAACCGAGCTGGTCGTATTTACGAGAAGGCAGAGAGTGGGCCAGGTATTTGCGCCCTCTTTGGCTGGTAAACGATTACAGCAGAGTGATTTAGTCAAGTATCTCGGGATAACAATGGACAGGAAATTGAATGGTCTATGGATCTAGAGAATCAGATAAAGAGGCTCTGCCCAACCCTTTGGGCGTGCAGCCGCCCTTTCGCAAGCACTTGAGGGCTTAAACCAAAGGTAGTTCTATGGCTATATAAAGCCATCCTCATGTCTATGCTAACATATGCAGATTTGGTCTGGTGGCCTAGGGTAGAGCAAAGAGGGGCCATTAGTACTCTGGAAAGCGTACGCGGATTGGTGTTAAGAGGGTTGGTGGGAGCCATGTGCACCACACCCACTGTCGCCTTAAGCTGACTACTGGACATCCCCCCTCTTCACCTAGAAATAAAAGGGGTGGCCGCAGCCTCGGCGCATCGTCTGAGGACTAACGGCCATTGGCGACCGGGGGCAAGGCACACCCGGATGCCACTGTTTGAGAATCCACTCCTGCAAATGTTAGGGGATGCTATTCCTCCCGTTACCCAGTTTGGCATTGGGTGGCGGATTAATATCCCATCACGAGAGGAGTGGGATCGACATTGGGACTCTTTACCCGAAGATAGGGATATCTGGTATACGGATGGATCCAGAACTGGGGATAGGTCAGGCGCAGGATACTACTGTCCTTTATGCCTCTCGGAAAATTTGCAACAGTATTCCAAACCGAGATAGATGCCATCCTGGGCTGTGTCCAGAGACCGGAGGAACTCGGTATAGAGGACTGAAGAATCAGCATCTGCTCGGATAGTCAAGCGGCGCTGAAGGCGCCTGCCTCGCATACCACCACCTCTGAGTTGGAGCTGGAATGCAATGGGGCCCTCGGCAAACAAAGTGTCCAACGTGGCAGGGTTGTAGTCAGGGGGGGGCAGGGGGGCCGCCGCCCCTCCCGGAATTTCTTTTGTCCCCCCCCCCCCCTAGCTTTAAGTGTATTTTAATGTATTATTATAGAGCTATAGAACGTTAGCCCCTCTTAGGAAATTGATTGCCCCTCCTAAAGACATGACCTGGCTACGGCCCTGCAACGTGGGCCAGTCTTACGGAAAATTGGTTGGGGGATTTCTCCCCCACCACTTTGGAACTCAGATCTCTTAACTCAGGTCAGATATTCAGTTTTTGGAGGGAGGCAAGACTGCCTGAGTGAGGATCTACCTGAGAGATGGCATGACGGACTTAGAGTCTAAGTGCCGGGGTGTGGTCGTAAGCCGCCCCCCTCTACCCTTTAAATAATAACAATAATAATAAAAGGAAAAATTAAATTTAAATGACAAAACTCTGAAGTTATCCATAAAAATATAACCAAAATAGTGATTCTTTGCACCGAGTTCAATGCATTTCTTGTGCGGCTAAAAGCTCACAAATCTGGGGTAAAAAAAACCCCGTTTATATTTCTCGTTTGCTGTTTTAACCATACTTTTGACCAATTCTGCATTATTTTAGCTATCCAATGATGTAAATTTCAACTCAAAGTGCAAATAATCTAGAAAAGCAAAAAAAATACCCCTTACACCGATTCAATGCTTTTCATATTGGATTAAAGTTAACAACGTGGAGTAAAAACAACCCATTTAAATTGCTGCTGGGGATTTTCCCGGTAGGTTTTAGACCACGACCAGTTTTCCTGCCAAATTTTAACTTCCTACGTCACTTGAAAGTACTTAAAACAAGCGTCACTGAGAGAATTAAATGAATTAGAAATAAACATATGTAGATTGAAAGATGTTACCGACAAATCACAAATGCCAACCTACCATCAGCCGTGGCCAAAGCTATTAATATGTCAGATGTGTTAGGATTCTTATTTATACTGGTGGCACCACTTGATTCCACAAGGAATAAGTTTTTTACACCTTTAGTTGTGGTCTTTTCGCGGTAAGGTACTGTTTCTTCTATTTCACACCCACGACAAGCCTGAAATACAAAAAGAAAATTAGTGAAAATGCTGCATCTGCAACGAAAATCTTTTTCCCAGGGTCTAATAAAAGGTATGCGTTTACAAGAAGAAGAATTTGTTAGAAGTAGTGCAGATAAGGGCTGAGTGATATTTTTTCCCTTTTCATACTAGACAGTAAATTAAAATTTAATTTTTCAAAATCAAGCAATTGTAAGAAGCACGAAGTATTTATTTTCCATAAGGGACGCGAAACTTCGTTAAATCTGACTGATAATCTCAGTAATTTCCTAAATGTACATATGTGAGGTTTTAACTTGACTCATTTCTTTCACGGCGGGCGCTGATAACACCTTCATAAGTGATGATTTTTTTGCGATTCTGTAAAACCTACTGCGGTGAGATTTGATTTACTTTTAAAATATAATTGAAAAAGCACATAAACTACACAATTTCCAAGTCCTGATGATATCTATGCGTAAGAATATTCTCATTTTTTTATTTTTCCCTGGAGGTCCTCTCCACCATTTCCCTTGGAAAACTGCTGGTATACTTTTTGGCAAATATATTGAAAAATAGTATGGTAAGTGGTTGTTCTTTGTCATCATTTGGAAATATAAGATCTATATAATGAAGCCAGATTGATCGAATTTTATTTTAAGGTGGCTGGAGCGGTAATCGTGAGTCCTTGAAAGCACATTCTAATAACCTTTCAAGTAAGTCGAAAAAAATATTCTTGGACCAGATTTCACTCAATTACTCCTGTTTATTCGTTGTAAATCACCATAAGCGCAGTAATATATATGATACAAGAGCTATACTTCAAACTTTCGCCATAATTAAAGCATTGTTTTGGCTTTCGATTTTCGGCGCGAAATTTGTAATTTACGAGAAAATCATATCTAAATACGCTTTTCTTACTCGGCATGATACCTTGATAATTGTTAGCCGCTATTATACGATATGATATGAAACTTATTATTTCGCATTTAGGAGAAAATCTGTACATAAGTAATCGAACTGTTTCAAAACATATGCTGTGCCATAAGAGTACTTGTTAAAATATCATTGAATTGTCAGGAAACCAAATCGGTAGCATGAAGTTTTTTTCAATATTACTAATAAGGACACGTATGCAAAGTTTCACGCAAATCTGTACATAAACAAAAATCGCTCCACCCACCTTAAGTGATAACTTTCTCAAACTACTATCTGTTTGGGACGCCTACGGCACAGTAGGTGAAACGTCGCCATCACGAATGATGCCAACGCGGACGAAACTTGAAAACCTGCCTAACTGCAATCTTCGGATAGATGACTGCTAATGGTGACGAAAGCCAAACCTTAACCTGTCTAATTCAATGAGGCTGTATTGATGGTTCAATACAATCAAAGACATGAATTTTCAAATACTGAATGAAGATAATGGAGATGGACACTTGGAAACATTGTTATAAGAGGGGTCAGTCCAGAGAAACTTACTTAGAACACATTCTGCATCATGAAAAATCCAACATGCGAGTGAATTGATTTGAATTTCTTCATTCATATATTACTATAATTTATCATTTATACGAAGTTATCAACAGAAAAAGCACTGACAAGGTTCCACTGAATATCGATGGAATTTTGCCAGTGCTTTTCCTGTTGAACCATCATGAAGGAGTCCCATCATGTTTCGCCTGAAGCCTCGGTCACGATAACAGCGGCAGGCGGCGGGCGGCAGAGCAGCATCGCGGCAGGGCAAGAGTGGCCACAATACGAGCGGTGATTCGACCTAAGATTAGTTCGGAAGCAGAAATGGCAGTACTGCCATTGACAAACAAAGCCAAAACATTGCCATAGACAAACGTTCTCGGCCGACATTTTGCCACGGAATGAGCAGAGCGGCACAAGAAAATTTTAACGTTTTAATGATTGGCGGCGAGCGACAGTATAGCGGCACCTAGTCGTGCCGCGCCAAACATTAGAAACATAAAGCCTGTTTTACATGGGGCACGTAATTGCACAATCTGATGTACGTACAAACGTGCATTTCAAATTGCATCGTGTAAAGGCGTCAATTGCAAGAACGCATGCACGAATGCATGAACGCGAGATGGCAAAATAGCCCCTGCTCTAATTCGAAAATGGTTGCACGCCCGATTGAGAAAAGCATGCAGTTTGAAGTGGTGTAAATTCGTGCCCCGTGTAAAACTGCCTTAAAACTAAGAGTTGCCGCTCTGCCGCTCGCCTCCCGCCGCTCATATCGTGGCCGAGGCCAGGGGGTTATTCGGGAATGTCGACATTCATATGAACGATGGGATTGTCGACAGTCATTCATTCATTGAACGGCTTAATGATCCTATTTTTAGAGCTATTGGCTCAGTTTTTTTAGCATCGCTACGAGTTGCGTCTTTGTTTTTGCTGCAAATTTGCGCGAGATTTCGATGGAAATGGATGTGCAGGAATTTGGTCAGTTGGCGAATCTAAAGATTATGATATTAGTAGAGCATGTGTAAAGTAAAACGTGAATAAGTAAGCAAATATATAAATGCTTGAAATTTATGAATGAACATCGATCCTTGCTATTTCTGACAATATAGCTCTTATTCAGTTCCATGGTAGAATTTCTTTTTTTTGCCAATCTGTCTCAGCTATGAAACAAAACGATCACTGATTGAACTTTGGCACTGGTAACCTCCTGAATTGCCCTACTGACACTTGCTTGATTGAGACCCAGGTTACCATCGCTTCCAGTCGACTTTTGATACGATACCTACCCATAAAATGAAGGGCACACAAAACCTTAAAAAAATAGAACATTTGACATGGAATGACTGTCGACAAGTTCGTGATTCTTCACGTCTTTAATACCACACACAGTTATTACGTTAATATCAATAGATATGGATGCACATCGAAAGGGCTCTGGAAAATATGGCCTAATTTCTTCGGTGAGGGCTCTCACCATGTTTTTGACAGAAGGGTACGTGCCCCAAAAAACATTATCCGGCATTGCAAATGGAACAACACTGTCTCTTAAGGGGACGTCCATAAGTTATGCCAACAATATTTTGTCAATTTTAACCTCCCCCCCGTCAACTCATTATATTGTTCATTATATACATAAATGATCTATGCTCTCGAATTAGCAGTAAAAGACGTTTATTTGCCGACGACGCTGTCATCTATCGTGAAATTAGTGATCACTCTGACTTTGAAACCTTATCATCGGATTTAAACAACGTTCATGAGTGGAGCCAAGAGTGGGGACTCGAACTTAATCTAAGCAAATGCACGGCGGTACAATTCTTGCGGAGGTCGTCCAACTATTCCCATGTATATGCTGTGGATGGTGTTAACATAAAGGCGACAGATGAAGTGAAGTATCTGGGAGTTACGATAACTTCGGACCTATCGTGGGGGGCACATATAAGAAATATTTGTGGCAGAGCTCTGAAGAAGCTAGGATTCGTCAAGCGTATTGTGGGAAGATTTTCGGATGAAAAAGTAAAAGAGAGGTGCTATTTCGCACTCGTCCGGCCACACCTTGAATATGCAGCGAGCATATGGGATCCGGTGCAGAAAGACTTAGTCCGGGAACTTAATAAAATACAAAGGAAAGCTGCGCGATTCGTCAAAAACAGCTACGGGCGTACTGACAGCGTTACACAGATGTTAAACGAATTAGGCTGGGAACCGCTAGAGACTCGGAGGCTACGCGCTAGGCTTAGATTGCTTGAACAATGGAGAATAGATATCTTTCAGAGCGACACGGAGAACATCATATTAGAACCCCACTATATTTCCAGGTCCGACAGAAACGATAAATTAAGAGAGATATTTTGCCGAACGGATAGGTATGGAAATTCGTTTTTCCCCCGAACAATAAGGGACTATAATAAATGCTAGGCGTAATTTCATTAGAGCGTTTCCTTTTTATCTTTAAACGGCTGGTGTCCTAACACCCCCCGCCACACGCCTATTGAGGCGGCTTGCGGGGTAATATGTAGATGTAGATGAACAGTTTTCAAACTTTTAGTGATCCCCTATAAAATTATGTCAAACAATTTTTACCCCCCACAGACTAATAATATTTTATACGGCTGGCTGCAGATGCTATTTAATAGAAGTCCATGGGTTATAAGTACATACTATTAGATGACAATGGCTTAGTGCAGTCTTTGATTTACTAACAGCTTCCCTTAAAAATAAATCAAATTAATGATATTGATCTTTAGACTAAAATCATGTGTGTCTACTATCAAGTACATTGAATACAAACAATATACATATGATGACGCAAGACTATGACTTACTTGGTAAGAACTCAACCGATTTAAGATTTAAAAAATATACTGTAAAAAGAAAAAAGTAACATTGTAGACGTCATTTTATGTTGAATTCCTCCTCCCCCATGTTAACAGTCAAACCCCCTCCCCCCTTTTTTGTTGACATAATTAATGAACGTTGCTCCTCATTGCATTTTCCCTCAGTCTTTCTTCTTCTTGAACATTGTGAAGCCTCCGCACGATTCCCGTCTCCTATCTCCAATCATCCATGATACTGAAATTAATGCATACCCCATCCAAACAAATTATGTCAATCGGTTCAATATCATAATCTCAGAGTTTTAATAACGTCGTAACACTGCACCATGCTTAAATTATTTCTTAGCCAATTACGGAACGTATATTTTTGCGTTTTATTAAAACCAAAGCAAATTATTACCTTATAATAAAAAAGTAGGAATATAGACAATAAGAAGCAAAAAGTAAAATTTGTATATCAAATCCACAGGCATCAAAATTAATCACTGTTTAGAAGAAAATATAGGCTTTGCGAGATGAACAAATGTGATTACGGAAACTTGATAAAATATGAAGAGCTGGGTTATGTATACATTCAAAGAAAATTGGAAATTTAAACTAATTAACGACATTCTAAGAGTAGTAATACTATCCTCAATTTGAAAATGTTGACAAAACCAGACAAAACAATAACTACAATGCGCTAAAAAGCAGGGGGAGTTTCCGACGCGTCGCTAGCGACGTTCCGACACCAAAATTGCGGTCAACATGGAAGCTTGGTTTTGACGGAATTTTGTGGCATTCAGTGAACCATGAAGACGTAAATCGTATGATAGTACATTGAAAAAAAATTAAAAACGAAAGCAGTTTAGTCTTACTACTCATGGAAATTATTTTAGTGCGGTGCATTGGTGACCCAAGAATACAATAGTGAGAATATAGCATTAAAGGAATGGGTTCATGATATATATGCTTTGTTTTTGTGTTCATGCAGAAGACATTTATGAACTAATTCATAAATAGTCCACGGCTGACTTATCCTGAGCATGCGACCTCAGAACGTTCATTGTGTGTTCAAGTGTGAACTATTCATTTTAGACTATTCATAGATCGTTCGTTTTCAGTCCACAAAGTTTTATTCAATAATTCTCCCTGGTTGAACATTTAAAACCCCAGCTTCATCAATCGAAAGTGAACGAATTTTCAGCACTGGGGGTAACATATATGAGCCATCTAGAAATAGAATGTGCCCTGAAAATGGGGAAATTCTAATGTTTTTTCATTACAATTTATGGGTTTTAAATTTTTAATGTTTGTAATGGATAACATATAATATGCTTATTATATTCAAATGCTTGTAAAACGATAAATATTAAAATAATAAAGACTGATTGTATTCCTTTATTTAAAATATGTTCATGGAATACTTTGAAGGTGTATTGTTACATTTAATGTTTTCATTAAAGTAACAACTATGTCACAGAAATCTCTGATTTTTATTTATAGCCTTACCTTTATTACAAAAGTATCCTTATTTACAATATTAACTACAAAAGAGGCCAATTAATCGGCGAAGTCGTCGATACCGATTAATCGGCAAAATGGCCGATGAGGTTGATTACCGATTACTTGCCGATTAATCAGTGGAACGCTACTCCTAACCTTCAACCAATCTGATAAGGGTGACCCTACCAGGAGAATTGCTTCCGCCAGTTCAGCTCTAGGGGTCATCGGAGCACGCAAGCCCTTCCACCACGACAAGGTTGTGTCCAAGGGAAACAATAGATTGTGAAAATAAATGTACCGTGTAAAACGGCCTTTACTATATATTCCATTTATACTTACGTTACTCCATATTACTTTTTGTTTTCCTTGTAATTTTTCGCACTTTGAAAGTTCATTCCGTATGTACTCCACCGAGAAAAAGTCATCGTAAGCACGTAATCTACAATCCACCGTGCCATGCGTTGACACGATGATAGAAATACAGTCACAGGAATCCAAATCGTCCTTTTTCAAAACTGTAATGACAAAATAAAAGAAGACAATTTAGTTTCCAACTCACAGGCATAACAGGTGCATCAAATTTTAAATTCGCTCATATTCGCACTGCTTAAGAGTAAAATCTTTGAGTTCCTCCACCACCGACCAAGATGGCTTTGACCGTAGAAGAGCCTCAAATTTAGGGTGAGGATCTTTCAGTTCTTTATTTTTTAAGTGTTTCGCATTTTACAGCAAAGCTACGCAAAGAGAGGGAGATGTGGAGCTTGTGCATAAAGAAAGTAACTCCTCAGGAGATAGATGAACTGTTTGGGTTGAGAGGGAGGGAACCAAGAATTGTTAAGGAAGGTATGCAAGTCACGACGTGATTGTTGATACTTGCATTGCGGGATGAGGCACAGTGTCATATGTAGAAAGCCGGGAATATTTTTCATTAGAGCGAGTAAATTAGGAAGGCACTCTAGCCACCAAATCACCCCAATCCCACTGATATTTCTCAGGGCCACGACATTAAAAGATAGTACTTTGAGAGAACTTAAAAGAAACTTAACGAGTCCACTATTTTTTCTTCTTTTTTATTGTTTCAATTAGTTTCGTTGCATTGTGGTATCTTCAGGAAAAACGGGAAAGTTTGCTCACGGATTTTATTGTGTGTGCCGCCATGCCATGTTCAAGATAAATCCCCCTCAAAATAATTCCCCCGACAGCGACCAAATTTTGTAATCTCACCTTTTTAATGACTCTTTGCGGGAAGACGGGAGACCCGTTTCGCTCTCTTAATGATCGGCTCACGATCGGCCAAGATTCGATGGTGGCTCCTATTCACGTTCCTAATACGACAGGTGAGATGGAACTAATGAAAGGCGGAGGCAAATGAAACGTTTCGAGAGTCGGAAGAGCGGGTGAGTCAAAGAAAAGACCAGCAGATCACCACTTGAGAGCCAAAGATGGTCATGCCGCCTGGGTGTCGGAGTTGAACTACGAAAAATGACGTAATTGTCCGTATTTTATGACGTTTTCTCACTAGTGAGATTACAAAATAACCCCCCAGCCCTCAGAACCGTAGCCATACCCCACATTCACTCATGCCTTCACTACCTCCTCCTCCTCTGCCCCCTCTCGCCCTGTAAACCACTGACAAGGAGGCATCGCGTGACTTATGTTCTGGATCCAAGGGCCCGATTCTGATCTTCCACCATTCGTTCTTTGAACGACTCTTGATCCGTTCAATGAACGGCTCAATTACCCCCTCTGGAGAGCCGAGCGTCACAAACTTATGCCGATTTCCAACTTACCTCGAAAACGCGAACAAAACAATGGCTACCTTCCGCACGCTTACTTCCGTCGGAAAGTTTCCACCACGCACAAGCGCTGTTCCACCAAGTGGAAGACGGGTGGAAGGGAAGCTTGACTTTCCACCAGTCATTGAACGATGTAGTGAACGATTCTATGGTGGAAGGTGGAACATGATGACGTAGTCTCGGAAAGTCATGACGTTTTGGTGGAAACTAATGACGTTTTGGTGGAAAAGTTGAACATCGGGAAAGCATCAGAATCAGGCCCCAAATGAGGCAATTATTTTTCTGAACCTGTAGAGAGAATGCGGGAAAAGTCTCACGGCTTTCTTCCACATAGGCCCGGGTTCGAGAGAAGAACGCTATTAAAGAATCTTCCTCCGCACAAATCCTTTACAGTTCACTCCTCTCTCAACAGAGGTCGTAGCCCAGTGGGTTGAGGAGCTGAGCCGGTTATCGTCATATGATGACTGGGATACGTTCCAGGTTGTGGCAATATTTTTTCTTTCGAATATTTCACGGTATTACTGTAAATTGCCCACTCCCATACATTTACGGCAGTAGCATCAATTTTTTTTAATTTTCAGCCTATTTTCAATCAATCCCATTGGGAGACTTTCGAAGCTAATTTCGGGATTCTTGTTCAGTCGAAAAGAGGCTATACATGCTGACAGATCTAATATATTTAGAATTTGAAAATACAAGGATACTTCCGTGAATAGCATTGGTTTTGATTGGCCATGGGTCATTCTCAAGGCAGAAAACAATGAACGGATTATTACTTATTAATTAGCAACGATGTACTCACTTAAAATTTCCCAGGAGCCGCGCTCGAGTAATGACATTTGCCATCCGAAAGTATGCAATTCCACGCCACGAATAAAAAGTTAAATTCCTTCAATTGAAATAATAATGAGGTGGGAAAAGAAATAGTGATATCGTGATACTTTTTTGTGCTGGAATATCTTCCTCTCCCCAAGATACAGGCTTCGCTTCAATATAATATGTTGCTCCGCAAAAAGGTCATATCAAAATCTCTGTACAGTACCTTGGAAACAGTAACCAGCTCTCTTTTACCTATATCAATGTTCACTATTGAACAAGAAATAGAGTTACAGAAGTCAATACTCGAACGCGGCTCCTGGGAAATTTTAAGTGAGTACATCGTTGTATATTAAAAAGTAATAATCCGTTCATTGTTTACGGCCTGAACAGAAAAATTGAAATCCAGCAAATAGCCTGAAAATTAAAAAAGAATTGTAGCTACTTCCGTAAATGTTTGGGAGTAGGTAATTTACAGTGATTCCGTAAAATATTCGAAAGAAAAAAAATGCCGCAACCTGGGATCGAACCCCAGCCATCATATGACGATAACCGGCTAGCTGGGCTACGACCTCCGTGGAGAGAGGCGTGAACTGTAAAGTTTATACGAAGGAAGATCCTTTAATAGCGTTTTTCTCTCGAACCCGGGCCTAAGTGGAAGAATACCGTGACACTTTTCCCGCATTCTCTCTATAGTTTCAGAAAATAATTGCCTCGTTCGGATCTCGAACATAAGTCACGCGATGTCATCTTATGAGCACCCAAGGTCGTTCGATATCTCGATAATTTGCCTGTTCGAGTCGATATTGATGCCGATGATGCAAATATATCTAATAAATTGACCCTGTTGACCACCATCGCGACTGCCCCACCTTCTCCTACACATCTATGAATAACTAAATAATTAAAAGTTTGAACAAACCTTCTTACCTGTTTTTTCTTTGGAAAATCAGTGCAAGAAATACGGAATGAAGCTAAATCATACGAAAATAAAGTAATGAGATTCTCTCGGACAAAGAAAGCGAGGTTGGTCATAGAAGTAGGAGGGGATAAACTGGAGCAAGTAGAACAATTTAATTACTTGGGTATTATGCTAGAAGAAAATGGGCATAGTAGCAAAGACATCAAGAGGAGAATAGCGCTAGCGAAGGAAGCTTACAATAACAGAGGGGAGCCGATGACGGAGGCCTAAAGTAAGGATGTAAAAAAGAGGCTGGTGAAGAGCTTGATATGGAGTGCGGCGTTGTATGGGGCAGAAACGTGGACCTTGAGAAAGGAAGACGAAAATAGGCTACAGGCGTTCGGGATGTGGGTGTGGAGGAGGATGGAGAAGGTGCGTTGGACGGAAAGGAAGACAAACGAGGAAGTGCTTGACCTAGTTGGTGAGGAGAGGAAACTTATAGACGAGATTAGGGGAAGACAGGGTAGGTGGCTGGAAGCGATAATGAGGGACGATGGTTTGCTGAAGGCTGTGATAGAGGGAAGGATGTTGGGCAAGTGGGGAAGGGGAAGAAAGAGAATAGGTTTTATGGACGGGATGAAGAAAGGCAGGACTTAACGCTGAGATGAGGAAAGAAATACTAGAATTAGATAGGGAACTGCACGTATAGTAGTCTGTTGGATTTTCTCTGACTCTCTTCATAGCCTACCTTTAACCTTGGTTAAAACTTTTGCGGGTCATTATCGATGTATGTTTGTTTTTTTTTCGGGTGTACCCCACGCACAAGAACCTTACAATGAGGACGGAAATCTTGGTGCGCTTGCGATCGTCATTTGCTCAAATTACGGGTCGCCAGTTAATGCGCTGGTGTCGCGAGGTAGGCCTCGGTAAATGTAAGCTTTCGTCCCGCCAGCGTTTTCGTAAATTTCACCCACTTTTAACAGAGATATCGGAACTAAATTCACTTCACTTATTATGCAAACCTTGCGCATTTGTAAAATACTTTCAACACGATAATGCATCATTTACTCTAGGAATGGGAAACTTTCAAACCTGAGAAGTGCGATTTTTCCTCTCCGCCATCTTGTGAAAAAATTCCGTTTCCTCTAATCCACTGTACGTAGCGCAGCGATCGAGCAGTTGCTTTTCTAGCATATATACAGCTCTCCAACACAGTTTCTTCCCTCCTTCTACTCAAACTCGATCCGCAATAGCCATTTTCCAACAGTCATTTTAAGACTAGAAATGTTAGGCCTACCTCGCGATTGCAGCACCTCTAGCGGAACTTGATTTCTTTCGCGGCCGTTGATAACACGATCGAAATAGGAGATAAACGTCCTCTATATAAGGTTCTTGCCCACGCACTATGATCAGGTGTGATACCTGACATTTCGTGGCCGTTGCTGGCCACTTTATCAAAGGGAAAATTCCCTTTGATAAAGTGGCCAGCAACGGCCACGAAATGTCAGGTATCACACCTGATCATAGTGCGTGGGGTACACCCGAAAAAAACAACAAACATATACCTTTAACCTGTAGATTACTGAGATGATGATGCCAGTCTAGCGAGAAATATAAAGTGTTCCGCATTTAATTGACAGTATGAACCTTATGGAGAACGCTTTTGCCAAAATTATACACCGTGTGCACACCTCCAAGCTATGCTAGCAACCTTTTTCAACACCATCCTAAAATTAAGAAACTTAATTCAGGGAATAATATTTGCGCATTGAAAGACTTGAAAGAGAAGAAAGAAGAAGGTGCAGTAGGTGTATTTCATTGCACGATATTAAATTGCTGCCACTTTCGGCAGTTTTTGACTCATCCGGCATCATGGAAATTTCCATAGAATCGAAACCATCCACTGATCGTGAAATCCCTTATAATCATGACAACAAAAAATTATATTCATTGGAATCGCTAAGTTTTTGCTTTAAGTTCTCTCACTTTCGCAATGGAAATCCACGAAGTCTCAGCCTTAACCATCGCTCATACTGATGGCATATTCAAGTACTTACTGTCACTCAATTTCTTTTCGAATTCATCGACTGTCATTTTTCCGTTTGGAACACAAAACTCAACCTCCACTCCGAGATCCTCTAACATCCGCAGGCTACTTCCGTCACAAGCTGCTACGTCTTGACTGAAGTCCAGACACTCGTCATTAAACTTGTAAAAGAGGAAAGCGTAAGCCAGATACCTTCCACTTCGGCTGTAGGTCTTAGGGTCCTGCCCCATGATGGCCTCAAGCCTGTTGAAAAGACGAGAATTAATAAATAGTGATTAATGCACAGGTTTATGTAACGTTAGATAATTTTATGGCTGAATTTCAAGTTTTCAATAAAAAACGAATAATTGACAAATATCGCGGGCTGGTGGAGAGACTAAAAGAAGCAGAACACAGATTGGCTAATCAAAATACTTCAAATGGATGGAAACTATTCAAAATAAATCGAAGAAAAAGGGGCATGGATCCTAAAAGGAATTCTTAATGCAACAGAATAGATAATAAAAGAGAGAAAAACAGAGAATCGGAAGCCGTGGATTAAACAGGAAATACTAGAACTAATACATGGAAAGAGTAGAAAAACTAAAGAACAGAATATTCCAGTCAATGAACGCCCGAAAGGAGGCTAAGGGGGTGTAGAGGACATAGAACTTCAGAGATGAGTTAGGAGTGCATTGGAGGTAAACATACTAAAAGTCCCCGGACCTAGTAGGAGGGGTGAAGAAGGTCCTTTTTTTCGCTTATATCTCGAAAAAGGAGCGTGGTAGTGAATGTATTACTGGTTTTAAAATAAAAACTGTCAAAATTCCTACAAATAGTTCCCTTAATTACATTTATTTCTATTCCTCAAAGTTATCGAGATATTTAATAGTGAAATTGTAAAATTAAAAAAAAAAGCTAAATTTCCTCACTTTTTTGACAAACTTTTCCTTCTAGCGGCTCAGCCTTTAGTTTTACAGTAAATTCCTCAGAAACACAGTTGTAGATATTTACATTTACTTTAAACTGAGATACCATTTCATATTTTATCTTCAACCGATCAAAGGTTACGGCAATTTGAAATTTCTGGGGAAATTCCGGAATTTCGTAAGAAAACCGTACAACGGCCTTTCCCGTATTTATAGCGTTGCATACTATTTATAAAGTTGTCATGAGAGCCAGAAGAAAAAAATTCAGAGGGGTGCATTCAGTGGCGGCTCGTGGCCCACATAAAGAGAGTTTCACACACTAGCTCGCTCCCAACAATACACTCACCCATAGAGTGGAAAGTATTCAGACCGTCAATGGTACAACGAACGAACGTTTGAACCAGCATTGCCAAAAAAAATTGATTGAACGATCGAGCTTTGAAGCTGATTGAGCGTGGACCATACAGGACATTAAAAAAAAGTTTGGCTTCATAGCAAGATGAAAAAAATTCCAAACTTCCGTGAAGGTAAACCAAGTTTTTAGATGCAAAGCTACTTTTAAGTAGAAGGGAGAGACTAATGGAGTAGTAGTAAAGTAAGAAGGGAGAGACTTAGCCCTTTGCGGGTCTTAAAAATTTGATCTTTAATTTCAAGAAATTCCTTTCCACCTTTAATCTTTAACATGCGCAAGCTTGGTTTTTTTTACAATCCTCAGTATCAAGGCAATCTGTAATGCTGTAGTTGACTCATCCAATGATGTATAAGGGAATGACTGCAATGGGGAATAGGAGAGAACCAGTTAGGTACCATAAACCATGGTAAAATGGGGCACTTTTTTTAAGTTAAAAAAAAGATTGAAAAAATTCAGCCCAAATGAATACTGAGGACAAGAACGTCTGTGGTCGAAGCATAGCGATTATGGCGGTTGCAATATCGATACATTTTCTTCTCGTTTACTCGATTTTGTGTTTTATTTGTGTTTTTCAATAACAATATTCCTCCTATAGGAACAGTGTAAGGGATGGGGAAACACTATTCGCGCCCTGAGGAAAGTTATCACCAGGTGGGTATGTGTTAATATCAAACACTTGACTCAGGATGTTCTGCCTAATGATAGCTGCAGCCTTTCTCACAATCCTGAGTCGCTCGTCAGCCATGTTTTTTCCTTATTTTCAGTTTCATTCAAAATTTTACTATTTATAAAATCAACCCTTTCTGGCGTGACTTTGTGAAAGTCCATTTTCAAATAATGACAAGGCCAGCTATGTTTAAATCCACAGAGTTTTTTATTGGTACAAATAGTTACAACGCCACGGCGGCCTAGTACGTCTAGTACCTGATGATGAAGCCGTAGAGTTGAAACTAGTTGTACCAATAAAAAACTCTGTGGATTTAAACATAGTTGGCCTTGCCATTATTTGTTATTTATTTTGTTATGATGGACTGACGACGGTTGTAGCGGGTTTCCCGTCATCCTTAAGGGCAAATTCCGGGCCAAATCTCCCCCGCAGGAGATGTACCACTCATTTGATGATGCCTACAGTGGGATAAACCTACAGCGAGGTCCACATTTACTGTTGTTTTTTTCTTTTGTTGTTATCGTTTGCTGTTTTGTTAAGTTTTTTCTTCCTTTTAATGTATTGTAAATATGGAAATAAACACCTGGAATTCTGAATATTCTCTGAAATATATGATTGGAACGTCAAATCAGTTGCATCCTGGTTTCATTGTAATACGATCTCCATATTTTTAACCCAGTTCTGATTTTACTGTACTCACATCTGTCTTTTCCATTTCAAAGCGGCCATTGATTTGTCCATGGAAAACTGGCAGTCCCTGTTCTCTTCCATGTACGAATAAATGCCTGAATTATAACATGAACCGCAATTTAAAAGTATGATTTATTGTAACAATTGGCTGAAGAATTACACGAATGTTAACGTTTTTCGTCCCTCGTAAAGTTTGTATCATTCACTTTTTGCTCAGTAACCCCTAGGTGAACTTTCAGAGAATTATAATAAAAAGGTTTAAGACGATCCTTATTTCATTATCACGGTTCTAAACAATTCTGGTTGTGATTGAAATCAATCTTATTATTCAGAAGTTATTTATCCTTCTGGCCAAGATGCCTAATCAAGGTGAAAGCGGTCGCAGAAATAAATAAGCTCTGGATTAGTTAAACGTTTTGTTATTACAATGGATTTCCATCACTTTCATGGACAAAGTTATATGCGTAAATACTTCAATGTGAAGAACTGTAAGTAAAACTAATTATAGATTGCAAAATATAAATATGGCATTGCTTTCTAAAACATTACCAAAATTCTATTGTAATATTCACATCCAGTCACTAATTTAATCATACTCTCTAACTAGTTTTCATTAATTTATTCATCGTTCATTCAAGTATTCTACCAACTGTTTGGTAGGTTCTTGGACAGTTCCCATTCTGTATCCCAACCTCATAGACATTGTCTCGCTTTCCCTCCTAGGGATGGCCCGTTATTAGATCCCTCTTCAATTCTTCATATCTTCTACCTCCTCTTATTTCGTGCAGAATTCCTATCCTCTTCCACGCTTCCCCAGTGTTCTCCCCTCTATCACTCTCTTCAACATACTCTCTCCTCTCAAAACCTCCTCCATCCATCTCTTCTGCCTTTTCCGAACCTCTGCCACAAGCTTCCTCTCCTCTCCGACCATATCCAATACCTCCTCGTTCGTCTTTCTCGCTATCCAACTAACCTTCTCCATCCTTCTCCAAACCCACATCTCAAACGCCTCAAGTCTACGCGCATCCTCCCTTCGCAATGACCAAGTTTCCGACCCGTATAGCGCCACGCTCCATATTAAAGTTTTCGCCAGCCTCTTCTTTACGTCTCTTCTCAGGTCCCCCTCATAAATTCCCTTCCCTTCGAAAATGCTTCTTTAGATAGCGCAATTCTGCATCTGATTTCCTTACCACTAAACCCATTCTCCTCCAAAATACTATCCAGATACGTAAACTGCTCGACCTGCTCTATCTTCTGCCCTCCCAACCTTATATTCAGCCCCGCCTTCTTATTTCTAGAAATTCTCATTACTTTCGTTTTCTTGTGGTTTATCTTCATCCCATACTTTTCGCACTGCACCTTTAATGCATTCACCATTGACTGCAACCCCTTGGCCGACTGACTAACCAATGCTTGATCATCTGCCTATCTCACTGATTTTATCAGCTCCCCTCCTACCTTTATTCCTACCACCTCCTCCCCCCATGCCTCCCTTACCATTTCTTCTGAATACAATTTAAAAAGCAACGGTGATAGTGGGCACCCTTGCCGCACTCCCCGTCCTATCGTGGCCCATCCCGATTCTCCATTGGCTACCCTAACCTGCGCCGTCTGGTTCCTATGCAAATTCCGGATCAGACACCTGTCCCTCCAATCAACCCCTAATTTCTTTAACACTCCCATTAATTTCGTCCATTCCACCCAATCAAACGCCTTCTCGAAATCTACTAAGCAAGCAAAAACATCCTGCCCATACTCTAGGTTTATTTCTACTAGCGTCCTCATCACCGCTATAGCGTCTCGCGTTCCCGTCCGCCTCCTAAATCCGAACTGGTCGTCACCCAGGTATTCATTTGCCTTCTTCTCTAGCCTTCTGTTTAGAATTCTCAGAACTACTTTGTCCACGAGGGATATTAAGCTTATTGTCCTATTGTCTTCGCACGTTTTTGTCTAAGTCTTCTTTGGTATAGGAATTAGTACAGTCTACGCAAAGTCTTCCGGCCGCACTCCTTCCTCATAAATCCTACGAATAAGCGAAAAAAGTCTTCCTCTTCCTGATTGAAAAGAAAAAATCTTTGTTTAATTCCACATAAAATAATTTTAATACGACCTAGGTTTCGTCGCTGGGCGACATCATCAGGTGGTTTACAAAACATTTTTTCGCAATATATAGGTACACTGGGGGAAGGGGGGGGAAAGGTTTGGAAGAGGAGGGAGAGGGTTGGTCTGGGCCTCTCCCTCCTCTTCCAAACCTTTCCCCCCCCTTCCCCCCAGTGTACCTATATATTGCGAAAAAATGTTTTGTAAACCACGTGATGATGTCGCCCAGCGACGAAACCTATGTCGTATTAAAATTATTTTATGTGGAATTGAACAAAGATTTTTTCTTTTCAATCATGAAGAAGTTCCATAAAGTTACGCCTCAAACCATTAACTTCTTCCTCTTCCGTTCTTCCCCATGCTCTTTAAAAACTCTGCAGGTATGTCATCTATTCCCACCGCCTTATTCCTTTTCATGTCTCGTAGAGCTATTTCGATTTCGCTATCTAGGATACTTGGTTCGATGCTATATCTGTCGAGATCGTCTTCCCTTTCTATATCTAACCTATTGGGCCTTATTTCTTTATCATACAGCTCTTCAACATACTCCTTCCACCTCTCCTGGATCTCTTTCGGTTCTACGATTACCTGTCCCGTCTCGTCTGTAATTCCCCTTCCCTTATTACTACCTGTCAGTTCCTTTACTTTCCTATATAATGCATCTGCTCTTCCCTCTTTTTGGTATTTCTCTAACGCGTCGATCTGTTCTCTCCACCACGCCTTTCTTGCTTTCTTTGTTTCTCTTCTAAGCCTGTTACTTAATTCTCGGTATTTTCTCTTACCTAGTTCTGAGAGTACGCTCTTCCATTTCCTTCTCTCCTCCATCTCCCTGATAATCTCCTACGTGGTCCACGTCTTTCTAATTTTAGTTTCACTCACTACGCCTACCGTTGCTTTCGCCGCTTCTACAATTCCATTTTTCAAACTTCCCCATTCATCTTCCACTGATCTAGCCCCGTGTTCCTCACCCATTATCTCATCAACCTTCTCTCGATACTTCTTCTTCGTTGCTCCAGTTAATGCCTCCGTATTCCTCTTTCGTACCCTCCTTCCCATTCCTATCTTTTTCAGTTTTACCCGACATTTCATGATGAATAAGTTGTGGTCTGTGTCTGCATTAGCTCCTGGATAAGTATGCGAGTTTTTAACTCTATTCCTGTATCTGTGACGAACCATTATATAATTTATCTGGAACCTATCTGTGTCTCCCGGCTTCTTCCAAGTGTACCTACGTCGAGGATGATGTCTGAACCATGAATTTGTAATTACTAGGTTATTCCTACGACAAAACTCCACAGCTTTCTCACGGCGGTCGTTTCTCCTTCCTAGCCCGTAATCGCTCACCTCCCGCCCATCTCTTCCTTCGCCCACCACCGCGTTCCAATCCCCCATTACTACTAAGTGCTTACTCCCACGTATCTTACCAATTATTTCCTCTAGCTGATCGTATACCCCACATATCTCCTCCTCTTTATGATTAGAGGTAGGCATATAAACCAGGATTACAACTAAATTCGTAGGACCTGCCTTTAGTTCCACGACTATAATCCTATCACTCACCTGTTCTGCATACACTACTTTTCTACCTAGTTTCCTATTCATTACGAATGCAACCTCGCGCTGACTTTCATTCCCTCAACTGCATATTACTCTATAGCCATCGCTCCAGTAGTCCCCGTTTATCCTTCCATCTTACTTCACCCAGACCCATGATGTCTACACCCACCCTCTCCATTTCTTGCTTTATATTCTCTAGCTTCCCAGCCCTCAGCATAGTCCTAACATTCCACGTGCCTATTCATATAGTTTCGTTCCTCTTCTTTATCTTCTTTTCCTCTGCTGCTGCGACGTCTGAGCAAGGATTTCGTGTGATGACGTCCGCAGGGGCCTTGCTCCCACCGCTGCCGGGCACGACACCCGGCCCTATTGGCCGAGTCCCGTAGTTGCCAGGATTCATCATCAATTGAGAACTGTCCATAATTTCAAGGTTTTTGTTTTAATTGAGATGGTATTCCGTGGCCTTACTCAATAGTGTTTTTTACGTGACACCATCACTTCAGAGGCCGCCCCACTGGGGTCAGACGCCTTTTGCAGCCGCCTCACTGAGGTAAAGACGCTGACCGGACTACCATTCGTCTGTCTCCTAAACTTCGACCAATCTGGCATGGGTGACCCTATCAGGACCAATGCTCCCGCCAGTGCAGCTCTAGGGGTCATCGGAGCACGCAAGTTCTTTCACCACGACAAGGTTGTAGTCCAAGAGAAGGCTTATTCATCGTACTCTTGTTAAAATTCCATTTACGTTTACTATTCTGAGCACAGTAGGTTACACGAAAGGTAGTTAGTACATACCCTTCTGCCAAGTACAATAGCCGAATTAGTGTTGAGCCGAACTTGGGACTTGGCCTACAGCCCTCTGATATCAACCTGTCATTCACATTCGTCAAATTGGTGTTAATGTCATACTTATTGCGTAGCTCTTCACTGAGGATTTTTGCCACGGACGTTTTCCTATTGCCTGAAATATTTTCAAGGTAAAATATTAGAATATTCTCGTCACATTTAAATTTTACTGCACATTCTCAGAAATGTGCAGGTGAATTTTCTGTGGAGAGCTCAGACGCAGTTGAGAAATGCGTATTGCACCAAGGAATAAATTTCAACAATATTTGGTTTGGATTTGTATCACTCCCATTGGAAAAATTTAATTTACAAGCAAATGACAGGGATACTCACCACAATTTGGAAGGTAAGCAATTAGCATATTTGCTGACTTCGGTATGTTATGATAGACCTCATCACCGTTTCCATCTCTATTGCAGAGGGCTGTAAAACGTTCAACATCATCTTTCACATTTGCCTAAAAATAGAGAAAGGAAAGATTTTCCTATTTGAATCATTCTGAGAAATCCTTCAGTCAGTCCTATTCGTATGAAGGGATAGGATTTGATTATAGTGCTCACTACTCCGTATTTCCGTGTCTTAAAATGTTTCACATTAAATTATTTCCTAAAATGAAAACTTTACGGAAATTTTTCCTAAAAATTCACAATATACAATGAGGACTTGAGCAGAACCTAGGAACCTAGAATTTCCTGCCCACGGAGCCACTAACTTCCACAAGTCGTTTTCTGAGGCCGCTTCACAACTCTGGAATTCTAGTCCAAGCGATCAGAGGAAATCTCGTTCACTGGCAACTTTTACTGTAAATTATTTGAATTTTTACTTAAGGTAGTTTGAGCGAAAAATCACTTCTCCTAGAATTTGGTGAATTTGGCCTCATTTTAAAGAAAAAAGTCTCATCTTTCCAATGATAGCAAAATATCAATCTCTTGCCAAACTACTTTTCGAGCAATTTGCCTGAAAAGGTAAGCTGTTTTACATGGCTAGATTAATGCTGTGCGCTCCAGAGGGAGAATAATTAAAAATTTAGGAACTTCTAGCATCTAGATTTCGTCAAAAAACTAACGATGTGTAGGTTGCATGTTTTCTCAACTATTTATAAAAAATAATCTATTACTCACCACAGCAATTTTTACAGAATCGCAAAAAAACCTGCTGTTTTGAAGGGTTTTCAGCCGTTCGTCGGGAAATAATGAGTCAAGTTAGAAACTTATGTAGCTTTATTTATTTAATTACTGAGTATTTTGGTCATATATAAATATATCTTTGCGCCATTAATACTACAATATTTATTTCATACTTCTTACAGACGCTGAAATAAAAAAATAAAATTTGAATATGGTCTCCATTATGACTAGGGAACTATCTCGCTCAAACCACCTTGAAGAACTATTTCTTGAATATTGAAGCCTTTAAAAAAAATGTATTCTCATTCCTATGCTATTTAAAAAATCACAATCGTCAGTTAATCCACTGATCCATTCATTTGTTTGTTGAAATAGTTCTCAAATCCTGCACATATCGTTATTCGCCGTCAACGTCCGGCTATTGTAATAGGTTCCATTATGTAACAACCCCGAAGCTTTGCGAACGCCAACTTCCTTTTTTAAAGTCAAGAAACTTCGATCGTAATCCCGTCCTTACGGAGAAAGTTGCTGGAGTGCGTGTTGCTTGAGAGTGAGCAAGGTGTATGAAGTAGGTGATGCGTGAGTAAAATGATAAACTCTGAAGAGAATGAAAAATAATAGGAAGTATGTAAGGCTCGAGGATGGGCAAAAGTCAAGAGGAACCCTACAGAAATCCAACGGTGGGCAAATACATTATTGGGAGAAGAGGCGTTTAATCATGCGAGATCTACATCTTCATCGTGTCCTGAGAGCTACCACCAGGGTGTTAAGAAGAGGATGACTTACCAACATCATGTAATACAATAAATCTATTACCCTATTGTTTACATTTGTGCACAATGGCCCTGTCATCAGCCCTTTATTTTGGCAAAACTCAACTCACCCTATAATATCCTTACTACTTTTCCCATTTCCCTCCAACTTATACTTATACTCTAGGGCAGGGTTTCCCAAACTATGTTCCGCAGAACACTTGTGTTCCGCGGAAAGCTAATGGGTGTTCCGGGAAACCTAGGATGTAATTCGTTGTCTCGGACGTGACTTCATGGAATCGACTTAAATCGAATTATGTAAACCTAGGATGGTTTTGTATACTTCTACCTAAACGCAATGGTTAAATATTTGCAAAGTAAACAAGGTGTTCCGTTAAAATTTCAGGATTTTCGAAGTGTTCCATCGCGGGAAAAGTTTGGGAAACCTTGCTCTAGAGAATAATATTATCTTAGAGTGATTGTAAGTATTCATATTCTGACACTTACGTTATTTTTTCAATAGGGATCAAAACTGTTTTCATTTAATCCTCCTGTAATACTCCCTATCCTAAAACCCTACGAATTGGTTGCAAAACTCATCACCTTCCATTGACTCCGAAATTTTTCAGGAAGTCTAAGGTAATGTTATTCTCCATTCCCACAGTCTTTCATGCCTTTAAATTTTCATAGCGCCCACTCTGTTTTTATTCCCTTAATATTAGCACACACTGTCTGTCTGATTGTCTGTGTACGTACAAACCAATTGGAACGGAAGGTGTGGCGTTCGATTCCCTGCTGGGGAAATTATTTTCCTTTTTTTCATAGCAGCTTTCACTTACATATTTAGAAACTTTGTTTTTATCATCGGATAACCCTCTAAACTTTTTTTTGTAATATTTTACTCGCTAATTATTCATTAATGATGGCGATCACTTAGCCCTTGGACGTTGTGGGAGATGGACCGTGGTGAGCCAACAACTATGATTATCGCGATCGAATGTTCAACAATGAATATAAATGTCATATCGAATTACTAATGTTCCCAATGGTTGTCAAATGTCTGAATAATTTGACATATCAGTGAAGATATAATGATTTCCTTTCACAAATTACATTTATTAACAATGTGATAATACAATATTTGATGGCAAACATACCATAAAACGATGAAAAATAAATAATAAAATGCACTGAGAATATGAGACATAAACGTGATGTAGTTCATATGAAAGTAAAGGGAGTACGATAATAACTTTGTTTTTAGGAGGTTATATTTTCCCTGTCAAGCATCCCTGCTGAATCCTTGGGTTGAATTGGCTTAATCATTCTTGATCCCCACCTTACGCAGGGCCCCTCGGGAAAAAAAGAAAAATAAAGCTGCCTCAATTCGACTGCTTTCTCACTAGTGATACACACATCTAGCGAGCGACATACACTGGCTATTCAATCAAGAGAGAGCCGTGAGTAAACGTGATGCAATTTTATACAGTGTTTTCGATTAACACCTTTCTCGCTATTCATTTGTCTTTACCATTGGCGGTTCCAAGAGGGGGGCAGTAGGGGCAATTGTCCCCCCCCCCGGTATATTTTCTCATAGACCTAAAATTAAAAGCCAAAATTATTTTATGCTGTGAAGTACGATGGTAGGCATATGTCTTAAGCTAAAAAAGAGTATCTTTTTCATTTCGCACAGTTTGTTACGATTTCCCTGGACCAAACCCCCGGACTCCCTTTTTCCTGGGAAGTGTTCCATACCTCCAGACTCAGTGGTAACCCCCCCCCCGCCCCCCCCAGAACCTCTGGTCTGGAGCCGCCCCTGGTCTCTACGCATATCTCTTAGCTGTGGACGGTGGGCCATACGGAGATATTCTGGGATCTTTCATCCTCAAACGGGAACAAATTTGTCAACAGGGTGGGAAACCCTAACAAACCCTTCAAACCGGGACTGTCCCAACCAAATCGGGTCGTATAGTTAAGCCCATTTGAGACACATCCACCTTCAGAATCGTGCGGTGACCGTTCGTATAGGCAAGACTTCAAGTCTTGGCATCAAGTTCGTATAGGCGATTTTTGTTGTTATTTTACAGAATAGCGTGAAACTTTGCGTACGTGCCCTTATTAGTAATATCTATCGATTAAAGGGGAAAAAATTCATGCTACCGATTTGGTTTCCTAGCAATTCAAATATATTTTAACAAGTACTCATATGACACACGGCATATATTTTGAAACATTTCCATTACTTAAGTGCAGATTTTCTCCTAAATTTGAAATAATAAGTTTCATATTATATCGTATAATACCGACTAACAAATATTAAGGTATCATACCGAGTAAGAAAAGCGTATTTAGATATGATTTTCTCGTAAATTACGGATTTCGCAACGAAAATCCAAGTCAAAACAATGCTTTAATTATGGCGAAAATTTGAAATATAACTCTTGTATCATATACATTAGTGCATGTATGGTGATTTCCAACGTATAAACAGGTGTACTTGAGTGTAATGTGGTCCAAGAATATATTTTTCGACTGACTTGAAAGGTTATTAGAATGTGCCTTCAACGACTCACGATTACTGCCACAGCCACCTTAAAAATACCTTCAGTGCACCTGTCACCGTGATTCGCGACAACTTAAAAGCCTACCACCAGTCAACTCATTGGATTATCAGAACAGGAAAAGCATCATAATTCATCGAGGTTGAATTCCAGGAGAGAGGGTAGGTTTACACAGGTTAATAAAATGGCCAATACCATTGACTATCATAGAAAGTACCTATTAGTTATATTTAAAATAGCAAATTCTTTACATGATTCGAAAGTACAATGCATTTGCAAGGTACTTGTTTGGAGTACTCACCTGAATGAAGAATAACACTGGCACCACAAGATTTTCAAATTTTTTCAATAGTGCGAAGATGGGGATCTCTTTGTCATCATCAGTCATGAATTTATCTCCTACTTGGTCCACAATGAAGTACAGGAGGAAACAACATGCATTTTCCTTGGCCACTGGAAAACGAAGATTTTTAAATTTCATTACTTTTTAATATTTTTTATTCGGGAAGCGATTGGAATTCACTCACTCAGTGATTCAACCCGAAGGTTGGTTTTTGATAGGTGAGAGTAGAGTTCGCCCCGGACTAAGCCACAGGCGTGCGAAATTCACACATTCAGGGTAGGGGGGCCAGTTCCTTTCCCTGGGCCACTTCCCATTGAGACGATGACCAATTTACAAGCTATCATTCGTTCCCAGCAGTGATTTAGAAGTTGCCAGGGATTACCACAAAATTGAATTCAAAGAGCCTCAGACTTAAAAAAAAAAGAGTTGCGGGATAATGTTGCGCAAAAAACGTTTCCGGTGTAGACTCGGATTAAAAATGTACTGCTGGTCAAAATAAACGATTGCCAACAAATGCTCTTGCAGTCAATAACATTTTAACACTGGAGTAATCGACATTATCACTGATTAGTTAAACACCGATTAAAATCATCCCGAGAGTAAACATTGCACATATGTAACGAATAATTTTGGAATGGATAACAACTAAAATTACATTTTGAAAAAAGTAACGATTGAATTTAAAAGTAGGTCAAACGTAATCGTCATTGGATTACTTTTTATCGATTACTTCCCATCACTGTAAAAAGTAGAGATGCAAGAGCTGACCCGCATCATCCATGGAGCAAAAAAATAGGGCTTATTTGTCTTGTTACCTTGTGGCAGATAAACTGTTCAATCCGATTAGAGTGAAATATATTCACGTGAGCAGTTCTTAGTTCTGGAAAGGATTTAGGCAATGTGTGCACTATCTGCATCGCAGGGCCTCAAGTCCTGTGAGGCCTCCGGGGATAATAGAGTGTTGCTAATCTTGGATTTCGAAAACTGCCAAGGTCACACGCATATATGCTTTGCAACTATAAGACCATGATAAGGTGATAATACTCGAGTTATTAGGCCATACGTTCCCATTTAAAGCCTATGCTGCGCTTGTCTCGTGAACGATAAGAGATCATAATCGCTGCCAATGAGAGTTTATTTACTAGGTTTTCCGATTTGTAATTAGATAGCAAATTGGTTGATTTTCTCCCTAATTCTTGCTTCTAAATCTACTACGTAATACTAACGGAGCCTCCAGTATTTTTCCTGAATAACACTTGTTCCTCCGTTCTTTATTTAGCTGCTAAATACATTAATCTAAATAGTTACTCTAGCATCGGTAGACAAACCATAGAGTAATGCATGTTGTAGAAAGATCACCTCTTGGCAATACTTTGCAAGTTTTCTCCAATGAATTAATAGTCGTAGTTTAATTAATCTTATTGGGATATAGTGTAGTGCATGCTAGTGATAACTCATTCCCTACCACGCACCCTTTATGTGGCTAGCAGATAATTGTGTAGATGTAGATGGAAATAAAATGTACAACTATACAACAAAGAGGGTGAAGTTCACCATTAAAAAAATCATTTGACTTACCTGGCAATTGGGAGCTCTGGGTTCGATTTCCGTTCAAACTAAATGATTTTTATAGTCAATTACACCCTCTTTGGAGTATAATAGCAATGCTTATTTTAAAAACACTGTATACAGTGTTCTTCGTTTATTTAATCGGCAAGCGAAGCGTAGAATTAGTTAAAAAATACATAAATACTAACGGTGGTTCGTTTAAAAGCACATAAACACCAACGGTCCTTCTAACATTGGTAGCATACCTAGACTGTAGTGCATGCTTGCGAGGCTTCGCCTCCTGACAAGCATTAGCGATTTATGCTAATGTATCAATAGCCGTAGTTACACTAACTTTAAAAGGGCATGTTGGTGACTGCTCACCCCCTGCCACCCACCCTTTAGGGTGCTTGCCGGGTATTTTGTAGATGTAGATAGAATTCAATTGCAATTCAATGGCATCTTACGCCTTAGGCACTAATGTTTTAGGTTTAATGATCTGTGTAACAGAGTTACAGCAATATTTTAGTTTTGTTAGTTAAGTTTTAGAGTGTTTTTCATCCTTACCTTTCCATATGTGGTCACTGTTCATGCATGTGAGCTTTCAGGGGCCTGTTTCTCAAAGCTACAAGTCTAAAAGTTACAAGTCTATCCTTGTACTTGTAACTTGTGAAATTCTGATTCTCAAACGTACAAGTCTACTAATTACAAGTTCACAAGTTACAAGTGTTTACTCACAAGTGTTTTCATGGTTACGACACAATCTGTTTTTCAAACAGACTTGTAAATTACAAGTCCTTTTGTAACTTGTAATAAAATTTCTACTAGTCTTCCGAGGTGAGTAAATCGCAGTAAATCGGAAAGAATAACTGGGAAAACAAATGAAAAGCGACTTGTGATCTCTTTTTCTCAACTGTTACGAAGGCGGTAGTGACGAACAAGGTATCAGTAGATAGGATTTTTTAACCGACTTTTGACATAACATGATTAGTTTACGTTAAAACACATTGTTTGTTTATAATTTAAAGTTAAAAGAAAAGTCTTTTAGACTAAAACGTAATGAGACAAGAACACCCCCACGGAGACTTTGTGAATAAACAACGAAGAAGAAAGATTTATTTCCAACAGGAGACATGTATGTTGCTTTTAATCGTGTAATTTATAAATGATCTCATTTGATAAAGAATAAATTATTTTGGGGAGGTGGGAATGGTTGAAAATGCGAAAGTTACGCACTAGTTTGCTTGTATTATTTATTACTATTTATCAATATATACCTACTTTTCATGTCACGTCATTATGTTTATACATTGAGAGGTAAAAATGCAGAGCATAAGTTCCCGTACTCAAATGATAAATCACTATGAAATATTAAGTAGCGAAAGTTCAATAGGAAACTCCATAAGTATTTAAAGTCGTCATTTTTATGTGATGCAGGAGATGCAAATGCTACGCTGTTCTGTGGTTTTTCCTAATACGCCTTAGTCATGTGTCCAATATCCTTAGTGCAACTTGGGGCTCAAGAACAAGTGAAAGTAGAAATAAATTGTGCAGAAGTCCTAGTACGAAGTTACATAAATCGGTGGTAAAATATCTCCTTAGCCCATCAAAATGAAAAAAACTAACGTCTGTGGGAATCGATCTCGTATCCTTCAGCATTGTAGAACCGCATGCTATCACTACACCAACTGACTTCTGGGTGGTTCCTTTTGGGTATTTATAATCAACATTCAAAATGGCTTAACTCATAGTCTTCGTTTGTCTGATGATAAAACATTATTCCGCTATTTATTCGTAACTATGAAAGATAAACACTGCACAAGATGATGTCTTGACATGTAAGAATTGAGAATAATCTTCATTTCGAGTTTATCTTTCCCTTTATGCGATGGAATAAACGACTTTTCCTCGTGATGTTCAAGTTTTGCAGATGATTCGTCCTCGCTTGAGATATTTTAAGGTAAACTGTGAAACAAAAATTCCATTTATCTTGTATTCACGCATTTATAGACACCGAACAATATAGCACTGACTCTTGGTTATAGAAGATGGCTGGAGAAACTCGTGAAATATATTGAAAGATTTAAATAATAGCTAAATATGGACTAGATGCCCGCCATTTTCACTCGTAAAATCTTTGAGAATTCACAAGTCCTCCATTTTCGTTTGAGAAACAATTGTAAGTCACACTTGTAATAACCGACTTGTAAACTTGTAAATTGTGAACTTGTAGCTTTGAGAAACAGGCCCCAGACCATCGCAAAAACGCCCAAAGCTGAAGCACAAGGATATCGTAAATGGATCATATGGATGAATCACGGTGGATTAATCAATCCACCTTGTTTAAGTCAAAACAATCCATTATCAATTCCCAATTTTTGCTTAATTCGTTATAAAAATCCTGTTAATGAACGCTTTTTGTAGATGGACGCATAACCCTCTGGATTTCCGATAATACACTACATCGTTGAGTCGTTGCATTCCGCCATTTTTTTCAGAGCACATCTTTCTTACTGTGTGAAAGTGAATGCGGTAGGCAGTCGCTCTGCAGGATATTCCTTTTTTTGCAGAAGAAATAAGTAAAATGGTTGGTTGCTCTGCTCCTAATTGCTCTAATAGCACTGAGATAGGGTTTTTATCTCAAGCGGTTTACCTTGGGCGGCCATTTTTATAATGTTGCGCGAGCCCATTTTTTTGTTTGTAAAGGTTTACGTAAACTATTAAAGTATTTATCCTAGAAGAATGAAGGAAGAAGAATTTTATTTGAAATTTCTCAAGGTAAAAAATAAATCTTGAGATTTTTTACCAATCTCTATCCTTTCTAAGGTAAAACTACAATCAAAGTTTAAAAAAAAGTTACGATTGAAATTTCAATGTTTGAACTTTTTTTAAATAGTAGGAGTTGATTATACAGTTTGAATTACTACTTCATTTGTAGATATATGCTAGTAGTTTTATCATTAAAAATTTTTATTGTGATATACTTACCCTTGAATTGTTATAATTTTTTAAAAATTCACTTTTTCAACTTTTTCTCAAAGTTTGGCTTTGAATAACTTGATATTTCATGCTGAAAATGCAAGAGCTGAAAATATTGATTCCTTTCTGCCTCACCCTCCTTTCTCCCTCGTAGACCGTCACTAGCTGGACCGTCCCGTTTTTTCACCCCGTCGGGCCGTGCGTCGCCCCCCCCCCTTGACCGTACCACCCACAGTGTCCCTTCTCATCCCTCTCCCTTTTACTCTCCCTTTCAATGAACCTTTTGTGTCTAGTTGAAAACCCCGATTCTTAGAAACCCTTGAGACATTCCCTCCCTCACCCCAGCAATCCTCCCACAACGCCCTGCCAAAATCTTTCTATTACCTACATCGTAACAAAGAAATATTAAAAACAAAAACAAAATACAAACGTTACTTTTGAATAAATAAAAAAATCTACTTCTATTGCATTTCAGATAGGCTAAGGATAGAACTGCCAATCGTAAAGAAGATCAGAAACATCTTACAAAGCCTTACTCAATGTGCGAAATGGTTTCGCTTTAACAAAGTTTTTGTCATTTTTGAGAGTTTGTAAATTTGTTATTAGTAAAATACACAACTTACTTATTTATATGTCATGTACACATACACAAAGACTGTAAGTTCTGCTAATTTGAAATTTTTATCTCCAACCCCATCACAGTTATTCAAAGCCAAACTTTGAAAAAAAAGTTGAAAAAAGTGAATTTTTAAAAATTTACAACAATTCAAGGGTAAGTATATCACAATAAATATTTTTAATGATAAAACTTCTTGCATATATCTACAAATGAAATAGTAATTCAAACTGTATAATCCACTCCTATTATTAAAAAAAAAGTTCAAACATTGAAATTTCAATCGTAACTTTTTTTTAAACTTTGATGGTAGTTTTACCATATAAAGGATAGAGATTGGTAAATTGCATTGGTAAAAATCTCAGATTTTATTTTTTACCTTGAGAAATTTCAAACAAAATTATTTTTGTTTCATCCTTCTAGGATAAATACTTTAATAGTTATAGACTTTTACGTAAACCTTTACAAACAAAAAATGGGCTCGCGCAACATTATAAAAATGGCCACCCATGGTAAACCGCTTGAGATAAAAATGTGAAAAAAAATATTTTTAATCTTTTAAGACAAGGGATATAACTAGGAAAGTTTCAATTTTTTTTTAATTGGCCAAGCACCAACTTATTTTTTTTGGCCAGTTCAAATGGATTGACCCTCTTGTTTTTCATTTTGGGGGAGGATAATATTTACGATTTGTCAGCACTTAAAATTGACCAGACTCGTCATCAAGTTCCTCGTATTATTTCCATTGCACTGTATTCATGGAAGTTTACTCGAAATTCTATGCAAAATATATTTCGCCCTTGTCTTTTAGCTGATATATACCTAACTCCAAAATGCTTTTATTATTCCTTTGAAGAGTTAGCATCGTTCAAATAGCCAAAAGAGTAATAATAGTACTTTCGGAAATGACTTAACCAGTCAACACTAAAATATAGTAAGTTTCATATCCGGAAAAACGTCCCGTGAAAAGAATCAAAACTTGACTATTGCGCGTTTCATTTGTAATTTTTCACGATTTCCAATTTATAAATTATTGGTAAAATGTTCCTACTAGGTCCAGGAAGAATTGATTTCAATTTATGATCACCCAAAATGCGACGGGAGTCACGTATTTGTGCAAAAACTAAGTTAATCTCACTTTCCCCCATAACACTCTATGGAGACGTTTGAACAAAGATGGCGGAATTCTCAATTCCCATAGTGGAAATGTATACGACGACTCAACCCAATGAGGGAGTGGTGTTGAGAACGGCCATCCACAGGACTCTGGATGGACGCTGCGCCGTTTCCATGGAATTACCACATGTTGACTTCAATTTTCGTAGTAATTAGCGAATGTCTAAAAAAATAGGCGGTAAGATGCATCTGTTTTATTTTTAAACAATTTCCCGGAAGTTTTCTCTACTTCCACGTAGGTTTCCGTGAAAATTGCATTATATTAGATAGAAAGATTCTCTTTTTCCCCGAGTTGAAAGGTAAGATTTTGTTTCACATGTCAGATACAGGACATTATTTTCAATAAGCACTCAGAACATGAATAAAATGAAATTTATGTCCTTTTACGGTGGAACCACCATAAGACGCAGTACTTACTTTTTTCCAAAACATCTTCTGTCTCATTCGGCTTCATGTTTAACATGACTAAATTACTGTAACATTTTAGAGGTTTGGCTTTCCTGGTACGACTCTTTCTCGTAGAATTTTTGTCGCCATCATCAAGATGCTTGCTTCCCTCTTCATCAGATTTCCCAGAATCCACCTCCATTCCATCTTTAGGAGTAACTCCATTCCAAACTTCAAATTTCAACTCTTCAAATGTTTCAATCATCATCTCAGTGTCTTGCACGTTAGAACGTGTTGGATTGCCAGGGGTGCGGTCGTACGCGAAACACATGGCAATTTTTCGCCCATTCAAATCATATTTCTCCATGGCTTTTTCTGCGGAACACATGTCTACTGCTGAAATGATCGGTAATCTGTAAGAAAAAGCAATATCTGTATTTTTTTAGGGTACATTCAGTTGTAAGTAACATTAAATCATACATGTCGGGGATGAAAACTAGATTTTTTTTAAAATATACAATTTGAGTGACATTGTGAAGAAATGGAAGCATAAGGTTCGGGAAAAGAAAGATGGGAGCGAGTGGGTCATGAATGAATGTGGGCTGGATGCTCCAGTAACTGACATTTGTATACGAAAGGGGTCGTGCATAAACTACGTTACCGTTTTCAGTGATTTCCCCCCCCCCTCCGACATGTAACGTTGTCTATATAAATGAATTTTTCATTCAAAAACATTTTCTCATATATTGAGGGTGTTTATTTTTAGTGAATGGTTAAAATAAGACAAATAGAGTAGCCGAACTAGATATAATAGAACTATCTAATCTCAATTGGAACAAGTAATATTAATTTTTAATTAAAAACAACCAACCATTATAAAATCAATGGTCTGCGAGTTTACTTCGTAGAATGAATGCATTTTAGGCAAAATGAAAACTTGGTTATATTCTACACAATTTTATTAGAAACACGACCGGTTTCGACCTATGGAAAAATTATGGTTTGATTGATTACGGAAAATTGTTAAGTCCAAAAAGTTAATTTTACTGAATCCTGTTTCCATGGTAAAAGTAATTGACTCGTGAAGTGAATTGAGGAGGGGCAAGAACAGGTTTAGTTGTCTAGTACTACCCGTCCACAAACAGATTATGTCATCAACGTAACGATAGTAATAAACTAAGTTTTTAAGGAGAGGATGTTTCGTATTAAATAATTTACCTTCTAGATGATCCATAAAAACGTCGGCTAATATTGGTGAGAGAGGAGACCCCATCGCCAAACCATGGGTTTGATGGTAGAACTTGCCATTAAAGTAGAAATAATTTTGACTGAGGCACAGATAGAGTAGTAAGCTAAATTCTTTAATAAAAGGTTCCCCACAACCCGCTTTCTTCAGGCATTCTATTGAAAGTCCTCTCCTTAAAAACTTAGTTGATGACATAATCTGTTTGTGGACGGGTAGTACTAGACAACTAAACCTGTTCTTGCCCCTTCTCAATTCACTTCACGAGTCAATTACTTTTACCATGGAAACAGGATTCAGTAAAATTAACTTTTTGGACTTAACAATTTTCCGTAATCAATCAAACCATAATTTTTCCATCTATCGGAAAAATACTTTCCCGATATAGTAATTAGAAACGATTCAAACCATCACCACTCGCATAAAATGGCTGCTTTCCACTCTATGATTAATCGCCTACTTTCCATACCTCTTTATTCCGATGTTTTTTCAAAAGAGCTCTCTTTCATTAAAGGTATCGCCAGGAATAATGGCTTTAATGATTCCCTAATTGATACACTACTATATCGCTTACGCCGAAAACGTGCCATAATAGATTCTACTGCTCTTTCCCCGATCCCTGTATCGAATACCAAATGGGTGAAGCTACCCTTCATCAAAAAATTGTCGTACAAAATCAACAAATCCATCCCCAATAATAAGTTTAAAGTGTGTTTTTATAACCCCATGACTCTCGATAAATTGCTGTTTACCTCTAAAAACAGATATTCTAATTGTGACAAAAGTGGAGTGTACATGTTAAATTGTGATACCCCTGGATGTAATTGTTTTTATGTTGGACAAACTGGACGAAAAATAAGCATACGTAAATCTGAACATTTTAAATCGTTTTTAAATTGTAACAACAAATCTATGTTTGCTACTCATCTAATCGAAAATGACCACAACTCTGATTTTATACCTAAACTTTTACATGTTTGTGACAAGGGGAAGAAGCTTGATTTTATAGAGAATTTTGAAATTTTAGCGTATTTTAATATATATAAGAATGATGTTTTAAATGACCTAGTCCCTTCCAACTCCTCCCCCTTCTACTCAGTGCCAGTCCCTCTACCCCCACCCCCATAGTCCGATATGCTGTCATTGTACCCTCGCCACCAGTTGTTAGCCGGCCCACCTTCCTTTGTTGACCTTCCCTTCCCCCCCCCCCCCCCAGATTTTCATAGCCTTCTAATCACCACTGTCCTTGAAGTCCCCCCCCCTGTTCCACCATCGTGATACCAACACATATATATATACCGCCCTGTCTGTTTTCAAATATTGTAACACTTGAGAATGACCTGAAAAGGTCGAAACCGGTCGTGTTCTTAATAAAATTGTGTAGAATAAAACCAAGTTTTCATTTTGCCTAAAAAAACCAACCATTAGTTTTTTCATCAACCATGAATCAAGGCGCAAGGTGCGGTGCTCATCTACTTTGTTCTCTCCCCTCCCCACATCTCTGACTTCTGCCTTGAAAAATATTGTCACGAGGTCGTTATATAACCCGCAGGAAATTGAAAAATACACGACTTCATTAAGGCACAACACTTCTCAGAAAAGCCAAACCCACCACAATTAGCCTACTCTTATGCTTATCCTGGCATACCCAAATATATCCACCACACATCTACATACTATACCATACACCATGCACACACATCGCCCAGAGGCGTATTATGAAACCACCAATAGAAGTGGACGGAATAGGGAAACGGAGGGGGGAGAGGACAGAAGTGAATTTCGTGTTTTAGATGTGTCTTAGTTTAGTGTGACGCTGTTTATGGTGTAATCTCTAATGGTGCTGGGAAAGAAGGAATTTTTTAACTGTCACTTCTACAGTTTATCGGGGGTGAGGTAGCCTTTCTCCCACCAAGATCGTCATGCGTGGTGATGAGCCACATACTCCTCGATGTGACCCTGGTTATTGCAGAACATGATGGATCTAGACTTGGCGGTCAATAACATAATCCCAGCATCACGGTGCGTCCCTGTGCCAAAGATTACCGCATCCGCGGGATGGATGGGAAGAAGTCGCTAGCAGGCGAAATTGCACGGTGCATTAATATTAATATCGGCAATTATTTAATACAATGTGGTATTTCGAATTCAATTTCGTCTTCGGGGACTATCACGACAGATCCCTTCTCCTTTCACCTCTGTTCATAGTAAATAGTAAATCTTCGTTTGGGAATAAGTGGGGATTAGAAGGTATTAGTCAAGGAGGTTAAAATGAAATGGAGGATGCATGACCGTGAACGCTCATGGGTGAAAGTGAAGCAAGAATAGGGGTGTTTGGGAAGGATTTTGTGCCGAGTAGGTGTTGCCAAAACAGCACAAAACATCGCCTTGTCTGTGGTTTTTAACTTAGATTTGACGAAAATCGAACGCGACCGCCGGACAGGTAAGCCAGAGGAAGGTCTAAACTGTGCCGACTGCAATGGCAGAATTGGCTTCAAGAATCAAGTGGTATGTCACCTCCATTTTGTTTTCTAACCTCCTTGGTAGCGACAGGGCAAGGTTAGTAAAGGACTTTTAACAACCTTGGCGACAGGGTACGAGAATACCGCTGTTCGGAAGCGTTTGGAGCGAGAGAGATAGTAGCGTTCCGTAGCGTTCACTGGATCGCACCCAAGGACGGCGGTTACTCCGTCCAAGTATCGAACTTCGCCGCTATCGATGGCGAACTCGTATCACTGAACTCAATACAATGGAATGACTATACTCCCTCCCCGAGTGAAGCCAAAAATTGCGCATCCGGCCATCTTACAAAGGACCTCGGAGCATTGCGCTCCATAAGAATGCATGAGAAATTCATGCATCTTTGAACATTTTTTCCTTGGAATATATAATTCGGATTGAAGTGGGATTTGGGTGATCAGCCACTGGGAGTTTTAACTACAGTTTAACTACGCCAAAAATCATTATGCTCACATCCGATTTTTCCACTTTTTTCCATTTAAAATACATGGTCCGAGGGCCCTCCCAGCATGGCCCATCTGGCTTCAGCTATTCGTATGCGCGGTATACGGGGATCGTCATTCCATTGTATTGAGTTCAGTGACTCGAGAAGGAGTACGTATGATACACGTCCAAGTCCACCTTCCAAGTGGACTCGTATAGGAGTCAACTCCTCTGTGTAATCGACGCTTAAAGGGACGCCGATTAACGAGAGGTAGGTGAAACCGGGCATATGAGGTTAACGAAAGTGCATTGATACCTTACTTACTTTGTTTGATAGCCACGAGGAGGTGATGTGTGGACTCAGCACGCTCCTCCGACGGAGTCCAATTCAAGGGAAGGCTTTTCCACCTTCTGCTTTTCCCACACTATACGGCTGCCTCTTCTTGCGACCCGCAAGCCCGGATGCCGGGCGTTATCTCCTCCAAAAGTCGACGGACTGTCGTTTTCGTTTTTCTCCAAGGCCCCTCCTCTTTTTCATGAACCAATTGGCGAAATTCGATAAGCCACCGATATCAAATCGTCTTCTTTCCTCTGATTCACGCCCAGTTTCACTTTAAGCCTCATACATTTATTCACCACTTCGCGATAACCCCCTCCTCCATGAATCGCCAATTGATAGATAGCACCACAGCATGCCCACTCGACTAAATTTCATGTTTCCTACCGTCAACGTCTCCACCGGAGCTCTCTTTAGGTGTGAAGAGGTCTTTAGCTATGACTGAATAAATGAAAGTTGGTGTGCGTTAAAATAAATTGGCTCAAAATCGGCGTTGTTCGTTTGCTACCTGCTGCAGTGATCGTGCTTAGTTGCTCTAACATCTTTAATCTTTCGTTGCCGATGCTGTGGGGCTGGGTGTAGTTCTTTTTTCTCTTTAGTAGTGGGTTCCATTTTGCATTGTTAATAGCTGGATTCTTTTTGGTTAGTTTATTCCAGATGACCAGACTTTATTTCCAGATTTCCAGACTTTATAGATACAAAGTTGTTCAATTAACAGTTATTGCAGAGAACTGAACGAAAAATAATCATTAAGTAAACCCTACGCATACCACTATCTATGATATATATGATAAAAATGCATGTTGCATAAGATAATAAAAAAGAAAA